>CM028929.1:13391457-16046457 GCA_016801845.1 Polydactylus sextarius
AATGGTACAATATTTACCTTTTGACTGAACAGTTACAGTCGCAGCAGTTGTATTTGAGATGACTCCTTAGAGAGAGAGTTTAAAACTCATAAATATGTTTATTTCAGATGCAGGTGAACTTCAGAATGCCACACGTTCTATGATTGCACTTAAAAACATCAGAGCAAAGGGTGAGTGCTTCAAATATTTGCAACATAATAAAAAGTAGATTGGAGATCGTGACCTGCAGAACCCATAAAATGAATAAATGGTTAATTTTCTTTCGTGGATTCTTATTATTATTTGCACAGAGAAGTGTCGTGAACCAGGGGAGAGCTCAAAGATGGGAACTGAAGGTACAGTCATGCTTTTATTTTGAAATGTGTCAAAATTGTGACACTGTTGGAAATGGATTTGTACCCAAATGAATTAATGTCACATCACACACTCAATTTTCTCAAATCAGTCATGCGGTTGTAGTTTTTAGGAATTTCCCATGTTCCTTTTCTGTTTTGTCTCAAATGTAGATGATTAAAATTCTAGTCCGATGCTGATATTATTGATAATATCAATATACTGGCTTTACTGTGATGTCTTTTGATATGATTGTTAAAGTTTTGATGCCAGTTGTCTTCCCAAATTTATTAAGCATTTATTCTACCTGTAAATCCATTCATTCATTCATCAGCTGTGCGATATAATGCTCTGGCTTTTTGTTTTAGACGATGGTGTCACGTATGCACAAGTCAGCATCCTAAAAGGAAAAGACAAGAAAAAAGGTTAGTGAAGTCTCATCTCATCTGCAGTTGTTATTGTTAAGTGTCTTTTTCAGTTTTTTTATTTTATGTTTTGTATGTGTTGTCATTGGTAAAGGTTGTAATCGAATCGTCTTTTTTTTTTTTTGTTCGCAGAAAAATCAAGTCCAACTGAAGAAGAAACAATTTATTCTAAAGTGAAAACAGGTATGGTGTTTGGTAATAATGTCACCATGTAATTTTAATAGTGTAATTTATTCTATAGATAATTAAATGGGTTATTATTCATGATAAGGTGTCTTTCACCCTGGATAACCCCAAGCTTGTATCGACCGAACCAAAGAGAAGCAGTTGGCAGTATTATTTGTTCCATTAAAGTGATGGTTCGGAGTAATTTCGATGGTAACTACTGGTGATGAAGTGTGTTCCAGATCAGCAGATTCATCATTTTCTTTGCTCATCATGTACACATTGCCCAGTTGTTCAGGAAAATGATGAATCTGCTGATTTGGAACACCTTTCATCACCAGTTGTTATAAAACAAGATGTTGGGTAAGTCTTGTAAAACAGTGTTTTTTTAATAAACTCTCAGTTCACTTACTAAGTTATCAGTATTTCAGTTTATGTGTAGGGATCCTATTCATGCTACTGCTGAAGTGAAGTGATATTTTGATCTTTATTAGTGGTTTAAAAAATGACAATTTAGATACATTTGACTGACTGCCCCATTTACTTTCTTTGTCAGCTATTTGGTTAACAGGTGGTCAAACTTGATATTACTTTGACCAGTGTAAAATCTCCTTTGAGGATGTGTTAGACTCATATGTGTGGTGAAATAAACCCTGGGTTCTAATTACTCCAGACCATCACTTTAATAGATTATGAAAGGAAATGCATCATATTGATTTAGTTCTTTTCTTTAGCACAAAGCACACTAGAAACAACTAAGGGGTGTTTCTTTTAAATAGAGTCATTTTGTCATATTTGGTAAAGTTTCTGTAGGATACCTAGAAAGTAGGTTGTTCCAGAAAATACCAATAAATAGTAACAGGAACAGTTTGAGAAGAGAGAGATACAGAGGATAGCCTATACTCTAACAGCCTTTAGGAGCATGGAGACATATTGTGGAGGTTATAGATGAAAGAGAGCAAAGTTGGAGAAATGGAAGGCAGCAGTGTTTGAGTATATAAATCAACAGCATGTCAAGTTCATTCATAAAAAAAAAAATCCTCCAGTTCTGCTGGTGGATGGTAAATTACAGCCACAACCACTTTGGTAGCAGTTACCATTACAGCCAGTTTGTCCTTCTTTACATATTTGTTCATAAACGTTCATTTAACCTGTAACTCCGTCCTTTTATTTATCAGCTGAATGACAAAGAACTCTGGCTTCTGTTTCAGATGATGGTCCCATGTACGCTGAAGTCAAGTTCTGCAACAAAAAAGGAAAATCCAATGAAAAGAAAGGTTAGTGAAGTCTTCACTCACCTGTAGTTGTTGTTGTTGTTCAACACTTGTAATGTACATTATGTGTTTAAAATTTACAGAATAGCAGCAGTTTGTAATTACTTTGACATTTTGTGTGTATCTGACAATCTGTGATTTCAGCATATCATCACTGACAAACATCTTAATCCAAACATCTCTCCATTCACAGGAAAATCAAGTCCTGCAGCAACAGAAGATCCGATTTATTCTGTAGTGAATTGAGAGACGCCGCTTGGTAATAATAATAATCATGATTATAATGATGATGATGCAGTGTAATTTGAAGTCTGTGTTGATTTACACATAATTACATTAGTTTAACCAATGATAACCAACGATAACCATGCATTTGTACTGTCAAAAGACCAAAGAGAAACAGTTCAGAGCTGTTATATATTATTGTTGTTGTTATAATTGTCTTTTTTTTTTTACAGTTATTTAGTCAAACTGGTTTTTTGTTAAAGTTTTTGTAGGATACTTTGAATGCAGACTTTTAAAAACTACAACATATATATACACACACACACACACACACACACACACACACACACACATATATATATATAACATATATATACATACATACATATACACACACACACACATATATATATATATATGTGTGTGTGTGTATTCATATATATATATATATGAATACACAAATTTATGTTTCGGTTCGATTCGATACTTAAGTGTCATGGTTTGATATTTTTTCGATACAAAAAAGAGAAATTTCCACGCCTTTTTAAACTTGTAGTTTATATATATATATGTGTGTGTGTGTGTGTGTGTGTGTGTATATATATATATATATGTATATATATATATATATATATATATATATATATATATATATATATATATACAGACAGACAGACAGACAGACAGACAGACAGATAGATAGATAGATAGACAGATAGACAGATAGATAGATAGATAGATAGATAGATAGATAGATAGATAGATAGATAGATAGATAGATAGATAGATAGATAGATAGATAGATAGATAGATAGATAGATAGATAGATAGATAGATAGATAGATAGATGTTGACATACATGTTGATTGAAAGATGCACACACCATCCTCTTTGCTCTTTATTTGCATACTGTTCATACTGTCACAACCAATATATGGAATAAAATGGTTCATATCTACATTGGCCTGAGAAACACAGCATCAGTCCGGCTCTATGTTTGATTCAATGTATTTTAGTTTAAGTTTTCAAACTATGCAGCTTTTAACTCAGCATCATTTTCAGTGTTTGGTAATAAAACATGAGAGTAAACCCCAAATATTGGTGATATTCTACATATCCAGTCAAGACATCTTGTTATATGACTGTACATGTGGGTTCAGCTTGTTTTTTAAGTGAATTGATAGGCACTGTATATATTTTAAGTTTATCTAGACATCTTTTTTTTTGTAATTTCTTATTCTGTTTTTATCATTTTATGCATATTTTTTAATTTTGGTTAAAAGAACTGTTCACTGCTCTGTGGTTTACTGCGGTGTTCTTTTCTTTTCTCTTTCTTCTGTTTTTTTTTTTTTTTTTTTTTAATGAAACTTTCACGTCCCTAAAAGTATTTTTAAGTTTGCATATTTACACAGCAGGTTATGTTTCTGTATGACTTCTTTTTTCCTATACGTATATGCCCTATATGTGTATTCTTGTGGTGATTGTAGTTTCAAAATGGGTTTTGGTCGTTCACTTCCTCATTTTTTTTTTTTTTTTTTTTTAAACATGCGTATAACTTTTAAGAGTTTTTACACTTTTTGATTTGTTGTATTTTGATGTCAGTCTACCAAACAAGAAACAGTAATGAAATAATAATATTTCAAACTACAATATATTTGTATATGTGTGTGTATCAATGCTTTTTTACTAACAGATGTACAGAGATGTGTTTTGTATGTTGTTAATATGTTATCCAGCATCCATCAATAAAATAATAGAAAGACTGGTGTGTTTTGTCTAAATGTATTCATATATTTTTGTTACGTTTTTCTAAGCTCTAACATTAAATCAACACAAAAATGAGGCGAGTGCTGCTGATGGCAGTGAGAGATCAAGTGTAAATGTGGCACAGGAAGAAGAAAGTGCCGTGTTCGCTGCACAGCCTTGTTAACATAAGAAGAGGAAGTTAACAGTTTTAAAATGTTTATTTTTTATTTTTTTTTTTTAAGTAACTTCCCATTCTTTTCAGTTACTGTTTAAACGCTTCTCTTTTACCAAAATAGAAGAGTTTCTCAGCGGCTGTGAAAGTGAGAGGACTTGATGCCAGGACGGGAAACTTTCTGGCCTTTATGCTGCTGTTTTCATGAGCAGAGTAGACAATTGGTGACTTGTTCATGTTTTTTTTTTTTTAAGCAGGACCTTGACTGTGATCTAGTGTGGAGGGTTGCATGAAATCATGACATCATGAAAGTGAAAGATGAGCTATTTGCTTTGGTTATTGTATATTAATTATTTTTCTTTATTCATCCTGAGGTTCAATCTCTATTTTAGAGCTAAATACACTCTTCTACTGAAATTAAACAGCCCAGTTTTCTTTGTGTTTTCTTCCAGATGCTGTGTTAACTCTTCAGCTCAGCTGGTCCAGTTCTTTCACAAAGAATCTGTCACCTTCCATATGTGACATGAAGGAAGGAAACACACTGACCTGGGAAACAAAATCAAACAAGATGGTCACATAATTATTTAAAATTGTGGTAATGTTTCCCCTGTGGAAAAAAAAAGACAGGACTAAAAGGGGGATGAAGAAGTCAAAAAGAGATACAGACTGTGAAGAGTCTAAATATGACTAGAAAAAATGTCATTTGCCATTGTGTCTGCCACAAAAATAATGGTCCAGAAAATCCTGCACAGTCAGGAACATGTTTAATGTTTAGGCAGGGAAGGTTAAAAAAAAAAAAAAAAAAAAAGAAAAAGAAAAAAAAAAAAACTAAACAGCGGTTCAGGATAGGTATGATTAGGATTAAATCACTACCTTTGTGGGTAAAGGTACTGATCACTAAGTCCGATCACTTATTGAAAGCTCAGTGTAAGTGATAGAAAGGAGCATTGATTTTTTTTTTTTTTTTTTTTGTATGAAATTGTGTCCTGTACTTAATCAGAATTACAATATACAGCAATATCTGCAATGGAAAATAAACTAACAGCAAAAAACAGATTATTTTCTACTGTTTTATGATTTAAACAAAGACCGAAATAATGTTGAACTAAAGTTTTCTTTCTCTTTTACATGCGATGTTACACATTTACTCGTGTTGTTATCATTTATTGTGTATAATAAAAGGATAAGTAATTTTCCAGCTGCAGCTTGTGGAGAAAACCACCTGCACTACCACAGTCTGACCGAACGAGGGCGCCGCTTCGCTCCGTGAGTCCCTGTGATCTTTGAGGACATGGTGGTGGATCCGCAGCCGGGAAAGACAGCAGGAATAACAACACAGCAGAGATCATTATTAGACAAACCGAGACTGAAAAGGAAATAAATATATGCAACGGACGTTTCTATTGGACGTATGAGCCGCCTGGCGGGCAACAGGAGAGAGAAGCAAATTCATATTTCCCATCTTTGACTTGTTTGAGAAAGGAGACCTGAGGCGCAGCTAGCTAACTGGCTAACATGTAGCTTTAGTTTCTGTATTTGCACGAAAACCGAAACTGGGATTCACCGAGCCGGGATTTGCAGGGGCTGTTACCGTTTTTTATCAGTTTATATCCATCTATTCTATAAGTTATACCAGTCTTTTTTCTTGCAAGCCTAGCTGGTTTGTCTAGCTAGCTTGAAAGGACCGACGCGTTGTCCAGGCTGAAAGGCGGAACACACAGCGCCCTAGGTCGGCGTCGTCACTAACGCCATGCCGCGGTTCCAAACGGGCCTGTCGGTAGAGCTAACTACAGCGAGCTAACGTTACTTGGATACAGCAGGCCCCTTCAGGTGGTCGTTATCATCTCTTGGCCAGTGATTGAATAAGTCACACAAGTCTCAAAGCCGAGAAGCACATTTATTTATCATTCTGCATGCTGAATTTGTTTTTAAAGCCCAACGGCGGAGCTAGCTAACGCCGGCTAACTTGCTAATCAGCTAGCTAGCTTGTTAGGAAGCTATGCAAAGCTAACGAAAGCGTCTGGGTTGTTGTTTACAGTGCGAGCATGTACATTTCTACCAGGTACAGTTAGCCTGCAAACGTTGTTGGAGTGGCGTGGGGAGGCTTTTCTTTTAAACTACAATACTGAGGTACGTTTCACATGGCGTGTGGAGTAATTTATAGTATCTAGCCACGTCAAAACAGATAATATCACTATCGAAAACACTTTAAATATTCATGCTAACGCAATCTATGCAAGCACACATGACTAGAAAGATAAGCCTTAGCTTGTATTGGATTATTTAGATTAGCACAGTTATCAAAACTACACATGTAAACATGCCTGTTGTTAGTCACTAAATATCTTTCAACTACTTTGAGCTTATCCTCAATGAATTAGCTTTACACAGACACAAAAAAGGGAATGATGGCTGTTGTTGTCCTCCTGGAGCACAGCGAGACATACCAGCCATTCATTCATGATTGATGATCTTTGAGGAAGCAGACTGTCTTTTACTCATTTTCCACTACAACTGAACCACTGCAGCAGGCCACTAACCAGCCTCTGTGATAGTATTTATTCAGAAACACTAATGTATCCTGGAGAAGAAGGATGCGGCGTCTGTTTTGAATGTTAGTTTTAGCAGCACTTTCTTTCATAAATCTACTGACACTAACTGGAAGCCACTCGGGTGGAGGAGAACATGAAGAGGAGCACTCTGTCTGATCTGGATCAGTTTCCAAGTAGCTCATAGATCTGATCGTAGCCCAACAGAGAGCCCCTTTGTGTGGTCTTGAAGAACGAGATGACCATGATGATGGCAGTGATGATAAAAGAGGCTCAGTGACAAGCATCAATCCCGCCACCAGGAAGCAGAGGAGTGTCACAAGGCTGCAGACATGAGTCTCCGCCAGCCCACCTCAACGCTGGACAGGTACGAGCCTCACTTCCACCACAGCAGGATGGTTTCTGTCTCTGACGCCTTGCTCAGAAACTATTGATATGTCTTTATCCGACTCTCCCAGTCTGGCCAGTAAAATGAAAAACTGGTCAGACAGGCTGTTCACAGGGAGGTGATAAATTTACCTGGTGGAACAGGGCGAGAAAGACGTCAACATACTTTATGCAAGACAAAAGTAGTAGTCTGAGAATTTGAAAAACATTTTCACTATAATGTTTCAACTATTTACACTGAGTTTCCGTGTCTGTCTGCTGCTTCACTGTCATGTCGTGACTCTTCACCTGCTCTGTCTAGCTTTGCCTCTGCTAAAACAATCAATGTACTGTAGTTCACCCAGTTTGTTATGGCTGTTCATCACCACATCATTGACCACAAAGCCTGTACACACCGTGTTTCTGTGATCGTATGTCTGATGCCTCTTTGTCTTGATCATGTGTCTTTCCTGTTTCTCCTGCTGTCAAACTTTTTTCCCTGTGCGTCTGTGTGTGTGTGTGTGTGTGTTCGTTCTTGTGCACGTGCCCACAACTTCCCAATACTGTGTCTGTGTGTGTCATGTAACAGCAGGGCAGCCAATAAGAAAAACACCCACCTGTTAAGGTAGGACAGCTGTCTGATAAAAGCTCATGCCAAGGTTTTTTTTTATTATTATTTTTATTTTATTTTTTTATTTTGAGGGGTGGGTTAATGACAACTACTTCATCGTATGGCTGTGGCAGGACATTTCGCAGTGGCTGCTCTTGTTATTTTAGAGTCATTTTAACTCAATGTGAAGGCAGAATTTGCAACCAGCATTTGCATGCATGCAAAAAAATGCATACATATAAAGTGCATGTCATAAACTCAAACTGTGCAAGAGTGTATTGAAGATGTAGCAACAATCATGTGCCGATCTAGATAAGCAATATTATAACATTTATAATGACACTTTTAATGTAGATCAGTTGCATTATGGTTGATATCTTATTGGAATAAGTGTATTTCCAATGTGTCCTATTGTTACGGTAAGGTATAATATACTATTCAGATAGTTTTGATTTAATAAAACCATCACCATCTGCCTGATAATCTTAATTTGTTCTTTTCCAAAAAGTCCAACCTGCAAATAGTCTGAATATTAGACACAAATCTTCACATTCAAGCAGCTAAATCCATCAAAAGTTTATTATTTTTCTTGACAGTTTTCTCCAGATATCGACTCTCTGCTGTTAAGTTTTTGTTGGCGCTTACTTTTCTTTTCCATTAACTGACTAACCAGGTTCAGGAGCTCACGAGTGAGTTTTTTTCCTTTAAGCCAAACTCAAATCACTTCAGTGTTTACTCTGTCTATTCTCGTGCCATTATCCCTTAAATAAATATATTCTTTGAAGTCACGGCTGCTCCCAGTGTTTATAGTCTGTTAGAGTATAAAGGGTGTGGGGAGCATGTGAACGTCAATCTGTTTGCTTTCGGTCAGTTTCTCTGTGGCCCCTTTTTTTGTGTGTGTCAGGATTGAGCTTCATTCTGAATTACTTCTCTCTCTTTTTCTCTGTCTCTTTCCCCCCCCTCTGTCTGTTTTTCCTTCTTTTCTGTCACGCTTCGCTTTTCAGCCCTTTTGCTGCTTGGTGAGTTTTCTTGTTAACTGTTGCTTCTTAAAGTCGTCTCACTTATGACCACGTGACTCCTTTGAAACCTTCTCTTCTCTCTCTTTGATCTATGTCTCATCCTCTCCTTCACTGCTCCTCCCTGTTTTCATTTACTCCCCTCTAAATATTTGATATCATTTCATACGAAGCGTCTCTCTCTCTCTCATTCCTCAAACTCAGGCTCAGCAGTCTGACCATCGGGGACTCGGATCGCAAAGCCTCTGCCGCCCAGCAGAGGGAGCCATCGGTCGACTTTCCTGCCGAGGGCACGGGTAAGTGCTTCTATTTCAGGATTGATTTCACAAGATTGCACTTCAAATATCATCTTTAAATATCTCCCCGTACGCTATTTACATTCTTCAAATTAATATCACCCTCTGCCAGTCCCCGGCCTTGTCCAGAGATGTGTGGTTGTGCAGAAGGACCAGCTGGGCTTCGGCTTCACAGTGTGTGGAGAGAGAGTCAAGCTTGTGCAGAATGTCCGACCAGGTGAGACACAGTTGTTGCGCTGTCGATATGTGTGTTATTTAATGCAGAGATCCTCAAAACAAACCGTTGTGGAAAGTTACATGTAGGAATAGTTGTTGACACATTTTGCGATTTAATGTTATAGATAGTAGTAAATAAGTTGTTTCTAATAGTCCTAATTCCGTATTTATGTTACAGGAGGCGCAGCAGTCAAAGCTGGGGTCCAAGAAGGGGACCGCATCATAAAGGTCTCTGCCATTTTCTCTTGAAGAGACTGAATCTAAGAGTTGGTTTCATCCTGTTTTCTGTGTTCTGATTTTACTTTTTAATTAAATGATTTTTTTTAGGTGAACGGGTCGCTTGTGTCCTCCATGTCCCATCAGGAGGTGGTAAAGCTCATCAAATGTACGTTTTTAAAAAAGATTTTAAATAAATTGAAACGTGTCTTTTTGTATGATGTTGCGTTTGTTTCAGTTCTTGTTACTTGTTAACTGATTCTTTGCTTTTATTTTTTTATTTTTTTGACTGTAGCTGGAACCTACGTATGTCTGACACTAGAAGGACTGCCCCCATCACCTGCCTCCATGCCCTTAGAGCCTCTCCCCACTGACCTCACACCCAATCAAAGATCGTCTCTGGGCGGAGAGGCCCCACCCCCTCCACCTCCACCTTTGCCCTCTGGACTGAGCAGCAACCCTTCCCAAAGAATCACGGGACCCAAACCACTACAAGTGAGTGATTCTGTTATAGATTGATATTATCCTGTAGACTCAAATTATCTGTTTCTGTTTCCAAACAAAGAAAAGATATTATACCTTGTTTTTTTTTTTTGGTACGTTATCACAACAAGTTTCTGGTATTCATACATTTTTTATTTTTTTTTTATTTCATCGTTTAGGACCCAGAAGTACAAAAACATGCCACTCAGATACTCAGGAAAATGCTGCAGCAGGAAGAGGCTGAACTGCAGGTAACACGTGAGCATGTGAAAAGTGAAACTTAACTCACTTCTCCTCCTCCGATCCCACACTTCTCACTTGACTCTCGTTGTACCGCACTATTTTTGGAGCTTTAATCTGCTGCTGATAACCAGACCCGAACAATTTTTTACAGGACTTGATGGAAGAGCGGTTGAGGAACCCGTCACCGTCACTTGAGGAGCGGATTGAAAGTGCAAAGCGGAGAGCTCATCAAGTCAGAGTCAAGATTCAGCAAGATCAGGTGACGAGAGAAATATTTCTCTAATAATTTTCTTATCTTTAGCCTGTCTCTGATTATATTAGGTTGTCAAAACAACCGAATATACTTGTCTTCTATAACTACAAACACTTTGTTTAGTTAACAGTGTTAAAAGCATGCATATTTGACACGAAAACCCAGCTCTGAAAATGAACTTAAATTAAAAAACTGTGTTTCTTTCAGGAGGGAATGCGATCAGAATCTATCACAAGCTACGTCATAGCAGGAGAAGGTTTGTGTCTCCTCATTTCCCCTCTGTTTAATTGACTTTAAATATTTGTTATAGTATAAATAAGTTTACAAAAGGGTTAAAAACTTCTGTTCTGTGCTTCGGCAGGTCGACTATCAGTGGATTCGGGTGAAGGAGACGTGGAGGTAAGTGGCAAAATCAGTTTTTTTTTCTGTCCACAACTGGTGAGTTTGTATGAGTGTGTTTGTGAACGTGATGTCCCACTCATCCCCCCTCCCTCGTCCTTCCTACTCCTGCTCCTCCTCCTCCTCCTCCCCAGGCCTTTGAGAGTCCCCACTCCTCCCCTTCATCCTCCTTCAGGACCCCCCTACACCGACGGCAGAGCTCCGACACACACACCCTCTCTGATTCGGTGAGATGGACACACGCACTTGCTTTACTCGCTTTAAGGACAATCGGTAGTAACGCCCAGATTATAAGCCTGAGATGTATAGTATAATCCTGACACGTATAGAAACAAATCGAACAAATCATTATTATAGTTTTAGTTCATGCAGAGCGAAGGCCTCCATCACCAGCTGCATGTTTGTGGCGCTTCCTTCACGTGCTATTTCAGTTCTCCAGGAAACAAATTATTTGCCTGTTGTAGAAAAGTAGCTCTTTGTTCTTGCTGGTCATCTGCTCCTCTCCATTCCTGCCCCTGCACCTATGTGACTTTCACAATCTGGAACAAGCTCTCGCTGCTCGTGCAGCATATGAACGCCAACCTGCCGTCAGCGATCGATTGCTTTAATTTTCTTAAAAATTTGTGTGTTTGCGTCTCGGTTCAAAGGGCGGAAAGGCCCAGATCATCGGGCCGGAGGAAGAGGATGAGGAAGACGACGGCTACGCATTTAACGAGGTGCGGTAGATTTTATTGCCACGTGCTGCTGTTTCTGTTTCTTCCTACCACATGTTGCTGTTTTCTTACTCAAATCTTTCTGCGTTGTGCTGTCAGATGGACGGCCCATTCCAAGACATCGAGTTGTTGAAATCACGACCAGCACATATGACGGTGTTCATGAGATACGTCTTCACTCAGCTTCTGGATCCAAACCCGCTGGTCAGTTTATGTTACAGTTTATGATTCTTGTGATGGTTTTGCTTCAGTGTCATAACTCACAGTCATATGCGTCTACAATAGCTGTTCTACCTGTCGGTGGAGGCCTACCTGGGCTCCAGCACTAAAGACGCCCGTGCACTCGCACCTCAGATCTGCTCCCATTTCCTGGACCCAGATGCTGTAAGTACTAACATGACGCAGTTTTTTTTTTTTACTGTTTTCTATCTATTACATGCCATGATTGGCCTCTAATTTAGTCCGCGCTGCAGTAACCTGAGTTATCTGAAACTCAATTTCTCTTTTTTTTTTCTCACAGCCTCTGAAAATCAAAGTGCGAGAGGAGTACCTCACCGATATCGGTAAGAATGTGGATTAGATTACACACTGTGTTAACGTGGAACGGTTATAACACAATTTAAGGGACATTTTAGCCCTTGGAACATTTCCTATTTATCATTTACGTTGTTAGCATCTCTAATGTATGTAAGTTACATGGCTCTCCTGACACCTAGCAACAGAAACATCCACTAACAGAGACTGTTAAGAGAAAAACCAACCATACATGTTGTGTTGTGCAGATCTAAAATTGTAAATGTCATTTCATTCATTTATTTTCCATGAATTTTAGTTAATTATGGGCCCAGTCCAGCTTTAACTGCACCTCCAACTTTCCTCACAAATGTAGAATTTTGCAGCTTTTCTGTGTGACGTCACCACGTGTTATGTTATATTGGCACAAGAGGAAACATTTTTACTGATTTAATGTTATTTTTTTAATATTATTTTTTCAGAGAGTCGTTTACATGCGCAGGAAGACATCAGAGGACCTCTGTCTGAGCTGCAGCAGCAGGTGCTACCAGACATTCAGGACCAGATACAGGACTACAGGTAGATACATTATAGGGAGAAAAGTGGCTGGAAGCACAATATGTTCTGGTCACTGACCTCACAAACTTCTGTATGTCAGCTTGGTCTGTTTGGTAATTCTACCTTTTGTTTTGAACGTTAATGGTCATTAATTATTCAGTCACCATATTTTATTGTTGCTCATCAGAAGTTAAGGTTTCTCTCCCATTTGATGACAAATGAGAGAGCTCACAACTTGTTTTGCTTTGTTTCACAGGAACAAGCAGATGATGGGTCTCGGCTCTCTGTTTGGAGAAGGAGACCTGCAGCAACTTGACGGAGACCCTGTGAGAGAGAGACAGGTGGTGGACAAACAGGTCACCGCCCTCTGGGAGATATTGTGAGTCTGTGACTTTCTCAGATACAGATGTTACATCGTGTTTTCTCTGTCGCCAGAAACTCAGTTTTCAGTTTAAGGTGGACGTAATAGTTCAATGCCTGGATAAGTTGGCAGATCTTCATCTAAATGAAATGTCAAAACAAAGAAAATCAAGTTATGTATTTATTTACTCTTATGCCCAAACTATTTAAATCCAAATATTTCACTTTAAACTGATTTTCAGCATCTAAATCCACCTGTTAACTAATTCTATACTTGTTTATTTCAGCATGCGGCTCTAAAAATGTAGTGAATATTAACTGTTGAACTGGGTTTGCCTAGCAACAGCGCCTGTCGTTAGGGGCCCAATAAAATTGTTATTACAAAGTGACAGACGGAGCTCAGCCAGGTCATCATAACAAAGGTCATTACCAAGTCCACAGACCCAGGAAACCACATGACATTTAGTCAGTTGACTTTATACACACACAGACTGATTCCTGTCACATGATTGTGACACCACATTTAGTGTCTTACACCAGTGTTTGCACCTGTATGAATTGGATTTAAGCTAAACGAGTCTGCTGGATACCTCTTTGAAAGCTTGTTATTTATTGTTGAGGGACTTGACAGCTTTTTTTAACGTCTGTTTTTGTGTCCCCCCGCTCCAGATCAAAGCATGAAGAGGACAGAAGGTAAAAAGAAAGTCCTGTCTTGTCTTTTGGAGTAAAATGTATTTTATATTTAAACCCCTGAGTGATTTTCTTCATATCTTCATCTTTCTCCCTGTGATTCTCTTTCTGTCACAACCCACTCACCCCACCCACCACCGTGTCTTCTGCGTTTCCTGTCTCTTCTCCTCTTGTCTCCACCCCTTCGCTCGTCTCCTCCAGCTCTCCTCTGGCGTCGGCGGTCCTTCTTTACCTGCGTCATTCTGGCATCAAGCTAAGAGACTCCAAGGTTTTCCCCGGTTTAAGCACAGAGAAGGAGAAGTGGCTCGCGTTCTTAAAGACGAAAAAGGTACATCTCACAAAAAGCTGTTTGTTTGTTGTTTTTTTTTTTTTTACTCATGGGATTAAAAAATCTGAGTGTAGATGTTTAAATGTCAAATGATCTGTATGTTTTTTGTTATGAAATAATAATAATTTCTATACTTTGATTATATATTGTGACTTTGTTTTTCTTCTCTGCAGCTGAGTGGCACCAAGAAAGAGAAGGATGGAGAGGACAAAAAGAGAAATCCCATCCTGAAGTACATCGGCAAACCCCGGACCACATCACAGTCCAGTAAATACACACACACACACACACACACACACATGTACATTTATATTCATACATAAAATCAGGGAAGGAACTGCAAAGCAGCAGCTGTATTCAGTGATATTTTCACCTCCTTATAAATTGATAACTAGTTATCTTAAAATTACAATCATGAACAATCATGAACAATCATGGTCTAAATGTTGATGCAACAATGTTGATTCTTTGTATTTAGAATGAAAACACACACACACACACACACACACACACTCATTGTATCTGTCTGACAACATTGATTTCTTTGGTTCTTTGTTTACCTTGTTTGTTTTATTGTTACTGCAGTTTTTTTTATTATTGATCCATGGAATATTTTTTTCATTGTGTGTCGTTCTTCTGATTTCATTGTTTCTTTTTGGTTCATTTTGGTTTTGTAGCATTCCATGTTCCGTTGTCCCCCACTGAAGGTACATTGCCTTATTTTTTTATTTTTTTACTCTTTACGTTGACTTTTGTTTGTCATCAAAACATGTCCGATTTAAGTTTCTCATTCACTGTGAATGTGTGCCACCTCGTTTTATACACGTCAGTGAAGTAACTATCTGTGTGTGCAGTCCGACCTGGCAGCGTGAGAAACATCATTCAGCAGTTTGAGAATCACACGGAGACGACGGGCGAGGAGGGAGGTGATGCCGCTGAGTCCCAGAGACTCTCCTCCAGCAGCCTGGGAGACGACAGCATGGACAGGTAGCCGCGTAGCTTCTCGTCACCTGTTGTCATCTTACAGCGTCATGGTGGAACAACACGTCATAGAGATACAGAACGTCATAAACACGGTGCATGTTTGCTTTCTTGTGCAGCCCTACGGTCTCAGTGCGTCTGGCACGCAGCGAGTCGTTGAAGGCTCAGGGAGAAGGACGCCGGCGCGGTGCCACATCGGGGACGGAGTCTGTCCCACGGTCGCGTAGCGATGTGGACATGGAGGACTGTGGGGAGGAGAGGGAGGGGCCGGGCCTCAGGCCGCTGCAGCACAGCGCGTCGTCCTCAGCGTCCAGCAGCTCTGCACGGTAAAAAATCACAATACTTCTCAAGTGTCGACACTACACTGACACTAGTCAGATAGTCAGATAGGGGTATTTTAACCCTTAAGGGTCTATGATCACATTGGCGTGATCAGACCAGAAACAAAAACTAGGTCACCTGGAGCGCTGCTGTCAGCGTCACTCCAAAGTGCTGATTAGAAACTCTCCAGGTTTTTGTTTGATGCTGATCGACCATGTCAAACCAGAGATATGTTAGTTTTAATTTGATAGTACATAGTATAGTTTTACTATATTTCAATTTTACATTTATATGTTCATATTTGCAGCCTGTGTTTACTAGCATTTTCTTTAAATTCGGATTTGATGATTTTTGTGTATTTGTGGTCTCACAAATAATGGTCAGATCACATAGGTGAAGTGCTGAAAAAAAAAAAACAATACTAAACGTGGGTTTGGTCAGCAGTTATGTGGTATATAAGGACATAACTCCGCCATTCTGCTTAATGAAAATTTTACATCCAGACAACATAAACTCCCCTGCATTGCCACTAAAAGTGTAGGTTTTCATCTCATGCCATCTCTCTCTCCACTCTCTCTCTCAAACTCAGGTCTCTAGAGAACCCTACACCCCCATACACCCCTCGGTCTAGACGCAGGTGAGTTGCCACGTTGCCCCATAGATGATTGTTAATCAGTGACCTCTTTCTCACACACACAACTCAAGAAAGTTGCAAGCAGTTTGATGTACAAGATAGAAATCCTTTCATCCCCGTTTAGTTCCATCTACTCCACTTTTCTATATTTACATTGTGTGTTTATGTGTGTGTGTGTGTGTCTGTAGGAGCGTGGACTCACCACTGGCGCTGCTACCAGACACTGTGTCGCTGGACGAGGAGTTGTGTGACGGTCAGAACTGGCAGGACACGGTGCCTCCTCAGCTCCTCACCACACTCAGCCCCCGGGAGGTGGAAAGACAGGCTGTTATCTATGGTACAAGTTCAATTCACTGCACAGAAACCTCGGTCACACACACACACACACACACAGTCATATTAAAAATGTCTGGATCACAGATGACTCACAAATGTGTTAAGCAGAATAGTAAATGTATGTCTTTATATTTCCTCTTCAGAGCTGTTCACCACTGAGGTGTCCCACCTTAGGACTTTGGGAGTCCTGGACCAGGTGTTTTTTCAGAAGATGAGGTCTGTGCTGAACTCCGACGAGCTCGCCTGCATCTTCCCCAACCTGCAGCGGGTCTACGAACTCCACGGTCAGTCTGCACAGGCGGACATGTTTGTCATGGTTTTTTTTTTTTGTGTTTAATATCAAAAACGTCACCGGTTTTTGCTGCCTCCACCGTCAGTGTTGCACTGTTTGCACAATAAAGGCATGTTGCTAGGTAAATAATATTAAGTAAAGCAAACACTAAGCAAAGGTCGTAACAGTCGTAAGTGTAATCACAGTCTGCAGTTCCACTTTGTCAATATGTATTCTGGGATTTGATTTGGAGCCATATGGTGCCACTTTACAGTCCTACCTGACTGCCATCTAACTTTGTTCTTCAGTGTTGCATTTTTATATTTTTTGGGCTGATTTATTGAGATTTACCAGTTGATTTTATAATACGCATTAATCTTACCAAAGTGTGTTTGTATCACGTTTGCAGCGAGTTTGTACGAAGCAATGAAGAAGCGGAGAGAGACGCCCGTCGTTCAGGAAATCGGGGACGTCATGCTGGCCAGGGTGAGATTAATACCAGCGTAAAAGTCTTAAAGTATCTAATATTTACTTCAGTACTTAAGTATGACAAGTAATCTATAATTAAATGTACTTAAGTCATGAAAGTAAAAGTACATGTTAATAAAAACAGAAGAATATTATGAAGTTTATCCAACACTTTAAAACATGGAGCTACAACAATCTTCATAGACAATGTCTTGAGTCTGAACTAAAGTACTAAAGTTTCTCCATCATCCACCTTTAAGATGGAGCCACATCAACCCTCAGACATGGTGTTGATGGTCTAAACAGTCACAGGTCGACTGTAATTAAGTTAGGAAATGTAGTGAAGTAAAAGTGAAAGTAAAGTACAGATTCTCCCAAAATATACTCAAGTACAGTAGTGAAGTATTATTACTTTGCTACTATGAAACACTGATTGATAATCAGTGTCATCAGTTCCACTTAATCCTCCATTTTCTTCCTTACATTTCTGCCTGTAATGGACAAGGTGTTAATGTTCAGTGCGTTTGGTTTTATATTTGTTTCCAGTTTGAAGACACAGCAGGAGATGAGTTTCAGGAACAGGCGTCTCAGCTGTGCAGTCAGCAGTCTCAGGCTCTGGAGCTCATCAAGAACAAACAACGTAAAGACCCACGATTCGCTCACATCATCCAGGTAAAACAAATTTAACTTTCATATAAGTTACGCTCGCACACTCAGTGCACCTTTTTATGGCTTAATGCACCAAAAAAACATCACTGTCTGTGTATTTTTAGCTGCAATTTCTGTTCATACACGACTAGAAAAAGTGTTACAAACATGACTATTATTATTGTATTTGTCATTTATTTTAGTAAGTCTTAGTAGTACTCTATTTCTAACATGTCAGTTTTGTTTTACTTTTATTCAGGAGTGTGAGGCGAGTCCTCACTGTCGCAGGCTGCAGCTCAAAGACCTGCTGGTGTCCGAGATGCAGAGACTCACCAAGTACCCGCTGCTGCTGGACAACATCATCAAACACACAGAGGGTGAAGATCATTCACTCAACGTGGTAGTAAAATAGATTTGCTTTTTTTAAGTGCAGTTTTTAAAACGTAGACTTGCTTTTTTTTTTATTTCAGCTGGTTCATCTGACCTCCCCTCGCTGCAGCGCGCCCAGGCGTGTTGCCGAGGGATACTGCAGGCGGTCAATGTGGTCGTCGGGGAAACAGAACAACGGCAGCGTCTCAGCCAGTACCAACGCAGACTGGATGCTGCCCCTCAGTTCAAGGTGACACAATACTTTTACGTTTGTATTGTAACAAAAGCTGCTAACCTTCCTCTTTAGTCTAAAATTGTTCTGTTTTACTTCTTCACCACAGAGTCTGGATCTGACCACAAAGAGGATGATTCATGAAGGTCCTCTCACCTGGAAAGTGAGCAAAGACAAGCAGATAGGTCAGTACTTGCTTCTGTCTCACATTTACACTCACCAGTTTGATTTCATACAATTTAATAATAATTAAAAAAAAACGTTTCTTTGTCCCACCGTCAGAGATCCAAGCGCTGCTACTGTCAGATTGCCTGGTGCTTCTTCAGAGGGGCCCGGACGACCGGCTGCAGCTGCGATATCCATCCCGCTGGTTGGGTGGAGGCGGAGGAGACAGCAAGACCTCCTTCAGCCCTCTGGTGAAACTGGACTCGCTGCTTGTCCGTTCAGTAGCTACAGGTACATTTAGTATTTATGCACATATACCTTTAAATGTTGACACAATTAATCAGCTCCTCCAGGATTTGATTTTAGCACGAATTGTCCCACAGCTTTTCCACAATTTTTGACCAATAATCTTTGAAACGTTGAAGCAAACTCACTTCCCTGTTTCTTTTGGAAGACGCAGGAAAAATGTGAGATAAAAAAAAAAGTCTAAAAGTGCTGAAGAGAACAAGAAAACGTGTCCAGACAGAGTTTGCGAAACGGGGAAAACTATTTTGCAATACGTGAAATATTCAAATGACGAAGTCGACTGTTGAGAAGCACAAAGAGTGAGTGGTAGAAACACAGGGAGGACGTCAGACCAGACACATCACTAACACAGTTACATATACTTATAGTTTTATTGTTTAGAAAAGCTGCCACATAATCAGGCAAATTAGGCCTTGACAATCTCTCAGAAAAGACCAAGAAATCCTGATTTAATATTTGGAGGAGTCTGAAATAATCTCCCTGTTGCATAGAGAGAAAGAGGAGGATAGAAAAAAATAGAAAGTACACAACAACAACAACACAACAAAAAGACATTACATCAAAACACTAAAAGAAAAGAACAAGCAAACAAAGAGCTACATTATATACCAAGATAATGATACCGACACACTCATCAGTGTGTAGGTGTGTGTGTGTAGGCTTATCTCATAGTAGTAACATGGCTGTAACTAATCCTGTGTTTCTCTTGTCATTGATCTTATGGTTCGTTCTCCAGACAACAAAGCTCTGTATGTGATCAGCACCACAGAGAGGCAGATCTACGAACTAGTGGCTGTTACAGCATCAGAGAAAAACACGTAAGCTCCTTTGTTTTTCTTTTTGTTTTTATAGAAACATTTACTCCATGAGGTCCATATGTTTTGACTTTATATACATTTGTTGAGTGTATTTTTATTTTTCCAGCTGGAAAGATTTACTCGAAAAGACCATCGCTTTGGCTGGTGGCTCATCGCCTCTCATCAACCACGGATCGATGCCTTTATCGTGAGTGAATTTGACGTCCACGAGCGATTAAGACTTTACTTTTTTTTAATTTAAAGGATGTTGTGAAGTTGTGACGTTTGTTTTTGTATGCCAGTTCCCACAGTTTGCGCAGCGCGTCCCCAGTTTCAACTGGCAGCAATGTCGACGCAGGTAAAACCATCACAATCATTTATCTTATTTATCTGTAAACTGCCCGTAAAGATCAGTCCTCTAACAAATTTAAATCAACATCTTCCAGACAACTCGATGACAGAACAGTCAGATTCCATGGAGACTCATTCCTCCAGCAACGACATCGGCCTCTCTGACAACACACCAATGGACCAATCAGAAAGCTTCATTTGTGAGGAAACACAAGCAGTCGGTGTGGCCGAGGCTGCTCTAGAAGATGGTGAGAAAACAGAAACTTCTACAGAATTTGGCCAGATTTTGTTCTTTTTGTAACTTTTGTAACACCTCCGCAGTCGAGACGTTACGCCGCCTCATTTTACGAGACCTGGAAGAGGACGGATGGAGCCACGACTCGGACGACACGCCCACCAACGAGACGGCCAACGAGGACGGTTCGTTCACCGAACGACAGCGGCCGGAGTCTCTGGAGACCGTCCTCAGCCTCAGCGTCAACGACTCAGAGGCCGAACATGAAGCGCCTCCGCCCTCAGACCCCGAGCAGACCAGTGTTCAGGTCGTCAGGAAAGGTACCGGATCGGATTGAGGGAAACGTTACCTTTAATTTTCCCACAGGGCTTCCTGACCACTCTTTGAGTTAATTTAATTCTCAAATAATCAAAATTTTAATCTTTTAATTATATATATATATTTTTTTAAGATAAGTTTTATGACGCATGAATAAAATCTGGGTGTCTCTGCATGTTTTCTCTGCACTGGTGATTCATTTATTTTGGTCCTTACACACTTATATCTTCTCTCTTTTGTCCGCTTGCTCCTCACAACACATTTACCAAACTGATCCGACACTGGCTTCTTCATCAACTTCTTCCCTCTTCGCTCTTTTCACGCTCCTGTTATTCCACTGCCACACACACACTTTTCTCTGTCACGCATCTGTCCTCTTTGCGTAGCTGTGGTTGCGGGTTCTTCTTCTGTCCCTGACGACATCACTGATGATGTCACCCTCACCTCCAAGCAAACATCCAAGCCGAGAGGCGAGGCCGCTATGCCGGGTAATGATGACCGATTTGGTCAGAAGCTGTATTTTCATCAGACGAGTACTTTTTTTGTAGTTACATTCTGTGCAAAATACCAATATCAATATAATATATGAACCATATTTAAATCTGAAATCACTCACCATCTCATCTCTGTGCTTCAGGGAACACGTTCTACTTGGTGATGCCAACGGAGCAGGGAGAGAGCATCACCGACGAGCTCAACGACCCTCCGACACCCACCGCCAGCCACTTCCCTCAGACTCTGGAGGAAGTGATGTCGCAGCACATGCAGCCGCAGGAGCAACCCCCGACCTGCGCTCCACCGCCCGACCGATCGGAGGTTATGCAACAGGGACAGGAAAAGGAAACGGGTCAATCGCAAGCCGGGAACCAGAGTCACATGATCAAAAACGTGGACGAGATTTTCCACACGATCGAGGGGTTGATGACCAAGTTGCGTCGGCTGAAGGTGAGTTGATGATCTAAAAACATTCTCTGGACTGTGACAACGGAGTTTAGCTTGTTAAAGTGGGATTCTGCCTGAAAATATGGTTGTTTTAATGCAAAAGGTTGAATATCCGGCATATTTGCATGATTATTAAAAATGTAATGATCTATCAATCTAGATCGATACAACGATTCAATGATTAATGATCTGATGTTACTGATGCAAAGTCAATAAAAATATCAGTGCATGTTCATATTTAAGATTTTATTGCCAACTGTATCATATTTACATGAGTTTCTGAGACTTCTATCTTATCAACATGATCAACGTGTATCAAATGAAAAATTTAATTAAAAGATAATTAATAATAATATAGAATAATACAATAAATAAATATATCTGAGATGATATAGGAGTTTTTTTGTAATTTGTTAGAAGGTTTAATAAACATCTCAGGCACAAAAACATTTTCTGGCTGTTATTTGAAGCGTCGTACTTTAAAGAGTTAAAACACGTCATTATTTCGAAATTCCCGTGACACATCTGCACCTCCTGCTGCTCCTTCCCAAACATTCAAACAGCGCTAGTAGCCTAGCGCCAGGCAGGTCACGGCAGGTATCCAAAGGAAAAGACGATGAGGGACATTCAAGTCGCATCTCGGGAATAAATCAGCCGTCTGGAAGTACGAGGTGAAATAATCAGGAAACACGACCGACCTGTGTGGGCACCTGAAGTAGAAGCTGAGCGCTAACATTAGCATTAACATGCCTGTTCACTGTGATATCTTCTCATATCGATCTTGGACATCTAATAGTTTATGATAGCAGGAAATGTCGTACCATGATGAAACGTGTGATTCAAACCCGTGATAATTATTACATTATCATTAATTGTGTCTTTATATTTTTATTTTTTTTACAGGAAATAGAAAAAGCTCATCACAAGCTTTTGAAAACCCTCACAGAGTCGTCTGTCAATCAGGAGTCAGGAGACCAACAGCGTCACTCGGCAACCGTCTCCAGGACGCCGTCTTTGGATCGTGGGTCAGGAGACGGTGAGTCGATGCTGCAGTATTGACAAATGATGGAGTTTTAAATCTTTTGCACATTGTTAAACACTTTTTTTATTCAATTCAACCCATCCAGGTAAAGAGGGAAGTCCAGCAGAACCCAAGATTCAGTCAACAGGATTCTGACGTCGCTCTGGAGTGGATTTATTTGCACTCGTTCGCTCTTGATCGACGGACACACCCACACCCACAGTCAGACTTGTGCACCCGAACCCCGCCTCACCTCCCCACACACACACATCCCTGCATGCACCTATCAGTGGAGCAGAACAATAAGAAGGACTGTAGCCGCTTTTGGTTTTTTTATTTATTTTTTTTTTCTGGTTCCCTGGGATCACGTGAAGTCGGGACGACTCATCAAGAGACTTCTAACCGAGCATGAGAGCAGCCCAGAGCCAGTATTGGAAAAAAAAAAAGTATGAAGGAACAAAACAAAAAGGAAAAAAAAAAGGCAGAAGACAAGTTGACTATTGAAAAGAAAAGGAAAAGTCGGAAACTGAACTGAAAGTGGAAAAAAAAATGACCAAGTTGGATATTTGTGAAGGAAAATGAGTTGTACGTCTTGTTTTTTTTTGTTTTTTTTAAATAGCTGGTTGAAAGAATGGAGCAGAAATGTGTCGAAATGTTAATTTAAGGAAGAAAAAAAAAATAATAATAATAATCCGAGGGACCTGTCACCCCAGCACTTTACCCACAATGCATCCCTCTGTCATATACATCCTCCTCGAGGCTTTGGCTTCAATTAGGAGCCGACACTTGAGCCAAGATGGCCTCGATGGAGGAGGAGCCCCCCACACCCCCTCCTCCACTGGTTGCTTTACACTGAGTTCACCTGCCACTGTGGCCGAAGGACTGTGTCTATATAATTCAGGTTATTTGCACTGGGTAAGGAAACCAATATCACATTTACATTTACGCATAGTTTAACCGTGTTATCCACATCAGACATGTTCACCCACTGTGGAGAAACAATAGAGTTATTATCTATTGTCTCATCAGTGACTCATATTGATCATTACATCGTTTATATTCATGATTTTTTTTTGTTTGTTTGTTCTGGAAACACTACTGCGCTGTTTACTACTGAAATGCTGGCAGGATTTGTTTTCATTTATATATATATATTTTTTTTTTGACGTTTTTATTTCGAGCGCTGCTTCAGAGGCGTATGGGGAATCTCAGCGATTTTCAAAAAAAAAAAATAACAAGCTCAGCGGATTCACGCGGCCGTTCTCAACGTGTCGAGTCGTTCTGGGAGAAACGTTCGGGAGAGTCGGGATGCTCGGAGACGGGCGATGAGCGCGAGGGAAACGGGCGAGGCGGGTGCAGATTCGCACGTAGAAACTTGAATTTTCAGTGAAAACCTGTTTGTCGCTCAACCAAATTGCTGCCAAATATTGCCGCTGACATTGCCTGTCTTTAGAAACACTTTAAAACGTGTCTGTGGATCCCTCAGCTCTCTCCAGTGTATTATATGTGTGTTAATCCCACAGTTAACACTGTGAACCAGCATTTTTCCCCCTTTTCTCCCATCTAACAGTCATGCCATACAGTGTTTATATCCACATTAGACGCAGTTAAAGAACTGTACCAAGTAGATTTCCCTCTACTCCCCCTTCATCCCCTACAAAAGAACAACTCGTATTTATTGGGAAAAAAGGAAAAAAAAAATAATAATAATGATAATTTTACAAATTTGCAGAAACGCACAGTTAGTTAAAGTAAAACCTCATGTAAAGAAATCGCTCAACGTTTTGGGAAAATGTGCTCGGACGCCAGCGAGAGCAAAGCTAAATGTCTCCCTCTGTTTTTTCCAACGAAGAAGCACATTTCCTAAAACGTGGAACTATTCCTTTAACTGTTTTCTTTATTTTTTTGGGACTAGTTCATATGTAGTAGTTTACTATCCTTGACGTTCAGAAACGTTCTGCGTACGCCTTCGTTGAGGCATGTGTAACCAGCAAAGACTGACACTTCAGCCAAGTGCATGTCCATCTTTATGGATGTGATGCTAATAAACACTAGACATAAAAATATATATATATTCAAACTGCTACAACGAAGTTGTGGCGTGTACCAGTGGCATGTTTTCTTCGATTCGTTTTTTTTTTTGTTTTGTTTTTTTTAGCCTCTTTCTCTCTCTAATCAAGCTGGGCCGAATCACACTGGACTGAATTTTATTTGAGCTGGTTTCAAATACTAACCGAAGAGCGCTTTAGTGAGTTACCCAGCCAGTTTACCAGCTTCAGACCCAGCAGTTCACTTCAGACCTGAACCGAACCGAGTCACATTTTTACCACAGCATCAGCCACCGAATCTGTTCTATTTAAAATGATGTTTCACTGTCTGGTGGAAGGTTTTCACTCTTTAGCCAGTACGCACCCCCTGAAGGAGGAGGATAAAAGAGTTGATGAAGAGGAGGTGTGATTTATTTTTCACACGTTTAAATGTAAAAGAAGGAAATGAAAGAAAAAGAAATTGCAACTGATAATAAGATGAATCGTGTATGAACTTCTAAAAAGAATCTATGCTAAAATGTAAAAATGTTCTACCAAAGTGAAATATCTCTTCAGAGGCATTGAAGGGAACATTTTATTGTTTGTTTTCATATTTTTTTTGGCTGCTGTTTTACAAGCATCTCAGACCAGGAAACTGTCAAAGAAGTGAAGGAAAAAAAAAAAAAAAAAAACGAATCACATTTTTCCATTCGACCAGTTTCTCTGAAACAATTCGGTCTGAGATGCTTCAATCAAAAAAAAAATTACGATCTCGGAAAAAAAAAAAAAAAAAAAAATCTCTGTGCATCTCTTTTCTATTTCTCCCACTTTTATGTACAAACATTTTCATCTCCAGTTTCTACCTCTATACTTCTGTTTCTTTGCATCTTTAAAAATTTTTCTTTTTTTTTTTTTCTCTACATTGACATCAGCATCGTGGCCCTGACCGGCTGGAAAAGCTATAAATGATTCTTTTTTTTTCTTACAAAGAAAAATGTTGCACAAACAAAACTTCCCTGCACGGTGCAAACTACTGTATGCATACACACGTCTTTTAACTATCATCTCATTGTCTTTTATTTTGTCTTTTTCTCTTTTTTTTTTTTTTTTTTTTTTTTAAATCGTGTTCACTCATGTAATATAGAGAAATCAGACCCACTTGTTTTATATGTTAATTTTTTCTGTAAAGCCTTAGTCCTCGTATTTGATTTTATTTTTGTAGATATTAAAAAAAGGATGTATAAATTATTTTCTTCGCCCTTGTTTTTAAAATTGGTGAGATTGTTAGCTGCACAGAAGGAAAAGGAGCTCATGTTTAAGATTCATGTGTTTTGTGAGATTAAAAAGAAACTGGATTAAAAAAAAAAAAGAAATTTGTTGGTTGTGGATCTTTCCATCTTCTGAATTTGGTGATAACTGTCTCACACACATGTATTTTGAGTAAAATAATTGTATTTTGTTTCTATCAAATCTTGATCTACATGTTATATTTGTAGTTAAAATACCTGTTCATCCAAACCCACCTGACATTGTGCAGGATATTGGTTATTTCATAAATGAGTTCATCGGTGAGTTAATTGGTGAATAAGAGTTAGTTCAGAACTCACTGATAACCCCACAAAACATATTGTTTTAACGTTACAAAACTCATCGATGAATTAATTGATGTGTTAATTTGTGTGTTCATTGGTGAGTAAATCAACAAGTTAATATTAGCATTGCAAAACGCATCATTGTAGTGTTACAAAACTCACTGATAACCTTACAAAAGTCATTGTTGTAGCTTTATAAAACTCACCAGTAATGTTACAAAACTCATCAATGAGTTCATCGGTGAGTAAATCAATGAGTTGAAATTGAGTTGAAATTATTAGTTCGTCATTGTGGAGTTTGTGGATGAGTTCATCGATTGTTCATAGGGTTACAAAACTCACCGATAACGTTAAAAACTCATCGATGACTTCATCGATGTGTTCATGGTGAGTTCATAGATAAATTCATCGGTGAGTACAAAACGTATCATTGTAGCATCACACAACGCTCGGATAATGTTACAGCCCTACTCTAACAAATCTGTAGGTGAAGTCAGATTGTGAAACTCCTTCTCATCAACATCGGAAGAAAATCTTAACGGGAATTATTGCACACGTGACTGATCATAGAAAGTGATCCTCTTGTATGGGTTGTGATATGTAATTTATTTAGTGGCGCCCCTTTTTTTTAATGACATTTTTCTTATCTCCATGTACCTTGACATGTTTTGTCTGACATCTCGATACTTTTCTAATCATACTTTAACTTTTTACGTGTTATTAGTATCCTCACTTTTACATAAGGAAGTGAAGATGTGTGAAAATATACACACACACACCCACATACAGTCGTGTTGTCATGACTAACCAAACCTTAACATCATGACGACCTGCGCAATATATATATATATATATATATATACAGCATATATGTATATATATATACAGCAGGGTCTGGTATGATTAATCTACCGTGGTGGGTGACGATGTGTTGCGATCATTTGGTTTTATTTTGAAAATCCCTACCGGACGTACTGGATGTTCTCCATGTATCTTGACCTCTCAGCCGGAGCTACATGTCCCTTCACACGCTGGCTCAACTCAGCGGGGCTCCGCAGCGACACAGCAGATGCGGGGCCGGGATGAGGTGCGTGTCGCTGCCTTTTGTGCGGCTTCGTTGCTTCGATTTTTAGCCCAAAACAAAACAAAACAATAAAAGCAGAAATAAAGCGAACTAGGTTCAGAAAGATGACGCAAGTTACGCTTCGGTTGTAGATGAGCGCCCGCAGACAGATCCGAGTCGGGAGAAAGTGATTTTGGAGCATTTGGAGATACTTTGTGTTGGAGGCGCTCGGCTCTTTGTGCTGCCGGCTGCAGCTTCCCCCACTTTGGCTGGAAAGGTAAGACATCACCACAGGCATGACGATTAAACGAGCATGTATGTTGTAACACCGACTGACGATGGTTTAAATGAATTTTATTTTACAAAAGCAACATTTAGTACATTTCCGTCCCAAAAAAAAAACACAGTCTTATGTCTTGATTTATTATCTGCTTTTATATTGTCAGGACTGATGAGCTGGCAGATAACACATTCACTTAAACTGCACATCATCACCAGTACGAGCGCGCAGCCTACGTCGCGTTTCAACACTTTTACTTGGCTTAACTCGATCTGTTATATATTTATCCCTTCGTGCACTTTATCCACGATGCGCTTTTACGCACGGTGCTCCAAATGGAACACTTTATCGACAGAGTTTGTCTCGTGGTCACGCATGTTGAGTTTGTTAGGTATAATCGTCAGTCTGTTGCTCTCAGCTGCAGGCGGTACCTTCATCCTGGGTGTGTTCCGCTTTGTCTCTGACGCTGACTCGCTGTGTTTACACTAGAGTGAATTCAGAGCATCCTCGGATCACTTTAAACGCTGGCGATCGTGACTCATACCGAAAATGTGCGTTTGTAAATGTAAAGGCCTGATCGTGTGATACAACAACCACGCCTCGCTGGCCCATTGCCACTTTAGAGGCCTGGAGGGGACCCCCCCCTGAGGCTGGTTAGCCAGCAGCCCCCACCTGAAGCTGCACAACCAGAGACACCCAAGTTAACAACTGTGTGTAAAGACGGAACATTTGACAAAAAATGACAAAAGAATTACTCTAGTGGCAAGAAAAAAGCGAAGTTTGTAAAATTAGCTTTGTCAGACCAATTTATTATTAATGTTATTATTTTTACTTTGACAATGTGCTACCATGATTTAAGCCTGGCCTTCCTGTTTCCACGTTGCACATGGAAATCTCACATCCTACATGATGGTGACTATAGCCTGGTATAAAATCAATCAGCTGTAGGTTGATTACAGTGGGAGAGGCTCATCAGCGAGGTCGATGGTATCGACCAGGGCGGGAGAGAGAAGGACAGAGTGTGTTGTGGTCATGCTCATTGCACTGATATAGCTGTGCCACTGAAAGCTGTGGTATTGTGCATTTAGTGAATAAAGTGACTAAAGCATTATAAGTTTAGCTCAGCAAATCACATTGAAGTGTTTTTATATGTCTGATTATGAGATTCAGGTGCTAATGATCACAATCCAATGAGGCCCTGGCAGTGTAAACACATTTTTTTTTATTGTAATCATTTAGCACATGGTCTTGCGCTTAAAAGTGTTAACAGAAAACATGATTTACTACTTTGGTAAAGTATCCAACAGCAGGACAATGGGATCGGGACCAAGAATTAACTGATTTGGAGTCAGTTTCCTCAGGTGAAAAGTGGCATGTTAACTCAAGCAGAAAAAGAGTCTTCACAGTTTGTGCTTTCTCGCAGACTGAATTAGGTTTTCTCCATCCTTGGCTGCATTATTTTTACTCTCATAGCCCTAACCCTGTCTCTTAGGAGGGGGTGGTGTCTTTAAGATGATCTCAGTTTTGGTTTCATTAAACTACAGATTTATTTTAGCTGATCTAAATTCTTCCTCATTTTTATTTTTTGGAGAACTGTAATAAAGATAATGAGCAAAATCTCTTATTATTATCGTGCCCATGTTACTGCCGCTGTCTTCAAAATGACGACACTAAGTTGATTATCAATATCAGGGTCAGGAACTTGTGTAAGAGGTGTTGAAGGCTGCTGGGACTCACATGTACAGTCCTGTGTGAGCCGACTAATGTATCTTGTAGCTTGAAAAATTTCCCAGCTGTGGAGTCCATGTGTGAATCACATGAAAACCATTACTGAAACCTGAAGCGTCTAATGTAGAGGATGGACACCAGAGGGTGTGGTACAAATAGGGAGCACGAGGCTTTTTCTTATTAGATTAGGATTCAGCTTCTTCTTCTTGTTCTACAGCCAAATTGGAAAGTACCCTACTTTGAAAAATTGCACTGTGCTCAGTCTGGATGACAACATAAATATATTACAACCTCAACAAGAGCAGATATATCAGGTATCGAAGCAGCGTAAGTGATTTTTGTCTCTTTCTTCTGAGGTTTATAGTTGGAGGACAAGAGGAAGAGAGGGGGTGCTGAGTTGATGTTCAGGTTGCTGTGGAAACAATCCCCCCGCCCCTGTCTTTTCTCACCCATAGCCCCCCATTCATCCCCATTGTAGTGCTAAGCTCTGTTGCCCTTAGAGACTGCAGGGGACAGTTGGGGAATGTGGCGTCCGGTGGGGTATGTATCACACATGAAACTGAAACAAAATGCTGCAGGGACAGAGGTGTCGCAGCAAAAGTAATGTAAACAAAATAAAATTAAAAAAAATATATATAAAAAACTACTTTGTTTACTGATGTAAACAGTTTCAGGTTCACTTGTGTTGTTTTTTTTATAGAAAACTGAAACATTTCAGAGTCGCTCTGATGCTCCTGTGTGTCTTTAACACAGGAGACTTGGCCCAGAATAGAAAGTGGCGTAATTGTCTTTTATTGGCTGAGAACGTACTCAGAGCCGTCTCACCCGAGTTTGCTCATAAAAACTCCCTCAAAGTGGAAGAATGGTCTCTGTCCTGTGCTTTCACACACCTCACAGTACCAGAAGCTTAACAATACACTCTCTCTTCTTGTTGTTGTTAGTTGGTATGTTTCCCTCTGAGATACTTTTACTCTTGATTCAACAAATTATCTTTCACTTGTCTTATCTCTCATCTCTGAAACGCTCTAACGTTCACCTCTCACCGTCTGTCTTTTCCCATGCAGACCTCCAAGATAGATTCCCTCAGGAGTAAAGTGGACTTGCTGCGCCTCCCTCTGACCCTCTCATCAAAGTCCATCAGCGACCGCAAGATCCAGCTGGGCGTGGCCCCGGAGAAGGGCGGCGGCTCGGGGGCGGGAGTAGCTCATCATAAACCCCGCCCACCGCCAGCCTTCGACATGGACAATGATTCGATATACTCAGGCTACTCCTTCAAGTCATCACACTCAAGAAGCTCCCGCAAACACAGGTAGAAGACCACGGATTCTAGGCAGCTAATCTTACTTTGGTTAATTGAATTATTTAGTCATAACCATAAACTAATTTATTGTACTGTCTGTTGTCTCTCTAGAGAGAGGAGGGACAAGCATCGTGCAAAGAGTCGCGACAGCAGCATCCGTGGAGACAAATCTGTGACCATTCAGACTCCTGGAGAACCGCTACTTGACGCTGAGTCCACCAGAGAAGAAGAGAGGGTAGAGTTTTATTTAAAGCAAGTCCTTTTAAAAGTGTTTTTTACTACTGCAACCAGCACTCATCTCTTTGCCTTCCTCTCTCTTCAGGATGACAACTGGGGCGAGACCACCACAGTGGTCACTGGCACCTCCGTGGACAGCATCTCCAACGAGGACCTGACGCGGATCTCGAAGGACCTAGAGGAGTCCTCGCCTCTTGAGTGTCGCCGTTACTTCGGCCTAGTCTTGGGTGCCATTCTGGGGCTCTCTGCTCTGGTCACTCCTCTGGCCTTCTTAGCTCTCCCACAGCTGCTTTGGCGGGACACGCTCGAACCTTGTGGCACTCCATGTGAGGGTCTTTACATTTCTCTGGCCTTCAAGCTCCTCATTCTCCTCATCTCCACCTGGGCGCTGTTCCTCCGCCCACCCAAAGCTACTCTCCCACGCTTTTTCATCTTCCGCTGTCTGCTGCTGGCACTGGTCTTCCTCTTTGTGGCATCCTATTGGCTCTTCTATGGTGTAAGGGTGCTGGAGCCCAGAGAGACGGACTACAGGGGATTGTGGGATATGCAGCGTCTCTGGTGGATGCGCTGCTGTTCATTCAGTACCTGGCCCTGGTGCTGCTGGAAGTCAGACACCTGCAGCCTGCCTTTTGTCTGAAGGTTGTACGAACCACAGATGGAGCCAGCCACTTGTACAATGTGGGATATCTCAGGTTAGTGTGTGTGAATAACCCATTACCACCAAAATGGACATCCTTAATTATCTGTTTAGGCCGACAATACGCTTTTCCATCAATTAAAGGCATACTATGCAAGAATTTTAGGTTAATGTACCAACTTCACACTAATGTACTGTGATAGTTAAATGACTCCGTACAGGATGAATCACAAAGAGCAAATTTAGCTGCACATTGTTGTTCAACAATTTGCAACAGACTTTTGAGGTAGAGTTCTTTCATTCAGCATTAATGTGTAAATAAACCCAGCCGAAAAAAAGCTGTCGTAAGTATTTGGTTTGTAAGTTCATAACAGTGTTCAGCACCTCTCTTTCTGTTGAATTAAACATTTTGCTACTTATCGTGCATCTTGAACTCGGCCTTATTCCATCCAAGACTGTAAGGGAAGCTTTGGAGAGAAAAAAGCGACCAGACTTGCATAGTGCACCTTTAAGATTTCAGCTGTTATGAAGAACACATAAGATAAATTAGTCAAGTATTTGTTTTCAAGTAAACATCTCACTTTATTTTAATGTAAATGCAAGAGTCAATTACTTATACACCAGTAACCACAAAGACACTTGGAAAGTGCAACAGCAACACGTGGATGTTTCTATTCATCTCTGAAAACCAACAACTGACATCAAAGTTGTAGTGATGCATAGTAGGTGGATAGAAAGTTTTCATATTAGTGTGAAAGTTGACCACATTATGCAGTTGCAGCGATAGGTTGTGTGACTGATGTGAGCAGAGCAGACAGCATTTTATCACACTGGTACAACACATATGACCTAAACTTTAAACCACAGGTTGCCTGAAAATCCCAAGTACATAATTTCATAAAGCAGCAGCATGTGTTTTTACATGCGCAACACCAAGTGTCATAGGAAGTGTCGTTTTCTGTCTCCTCTGATGTTTACAACTTCCTCAATCTCCATCTTAGTGTGGCCGTGAAACTGTCTGGTTGTCATGGGTGATATGTAAACACTTCTATATTAGAAAAAAAACTAAAAAGAGGAACTTTTTTTTTTCTTCCTCTTTTTTTCTGGTTTGATGTAGTATTCAACGAGCTGCAGTGTGGATTCTGGACCAGTACTACACTGACTTTCCCGTGTATAACCCAGCCCTGCTCAACCTACCGAAGTCCATCCTCACCAAGAAGATGTCTGCCTTCAAGGTCTACAACCTGGGAGAAGGTAGCTTTATTATGTGTGCATTAGAACAATTCTTACCTCTCTAAATAAAAAAAAAACACTAAAAGTGAGTGGTTTATGTTACCTACAGTGATGAAAAATAAAAAGCAGAAAAAATAGATTTATCACATTTATTTGGATATAAATAACAACCGTGATAGAGCAATTGTTTTTAACATCAGTGTTTTTACATCACCAGAGAACAGCACCAATAACTCCACGGGTCAGTCCAGAGCCATGATCGCAGCCACCGCTCGGAGGAGAGACAACTCCCACAACGAATACTACTACGAGGAGGCAGAGGTGGAGCGGAGAGTCCGCAAACGCAAGGCCAGGTGAAGTCCACGCAAAGACATACATGCACATACGATATGCATGTGATAGAAGCGACAAAATGACAGCTAATAAGCAAAATATTAAGGTGACAGTGACATGACTCAGACTCCAGAGTGTGAGCATTTGGCTGTTTTCTGCCTGGAGAAAGTATGTGGAAAACACACAAAAATATTTATAATAATTATTTTTGACCATCATTAAAAATGTTACCATCTTAAAGGTGCTATAAATAGATTTTTACTATTGCTACATAGTCAGCATTAGCATAATTGGCTGTTTACTTTCCAGTTAAAAAAACACTGAGAATTACCTCCTATGTCCAGCAAAAACCACATTTTTATATATATATATATATATATATATATATATATATATATATATATAATTTTATATATTAGTATGGGCTGTTAACCTGTTAGCAAACAGCCATTAGCCACGTTAGCATCCATTTATTGTACTGTTACTGTTCCAGTACTGTCTTAATTGTAGAGTTGTGGGTTACGGAAGTAAACACAGTCGAGCGACCAAGAAACAAAGCTCAGTGGTCAGAGGTTAGCTAACAACATGTGTAATAATACACATTTTATTATTGACTAGTCAAAAATAACATATTGACTAGTCAACCTTTAAGTCTAGGGAAGTGAGAACTTATTTTCTCTCTCATATTGTTATTTTCCAACGTAGGCTGGTGGTATCAGTAGAAGAAGCCTTTACCCACATCAAGCGTCACCAGGAAGATGAGGCGACCGCATCTTCGCCTAAACACCCACGGGAGGTGATGGACCCCAGGGAGGCAGCTCAAGCCATCTTTGCTCCCATGGCGCGGGCCATGCAGAAATACCTCCGTGCCACCAGGCAACAGTCGTACCACAGCATGGAGAGCATCATCAACCACCTGCAGTTCTGCATCACGCACAACATGACCCCCAAGGTGAGGAGGATGGTTTCAGGCCACGTTTTATATTTTCAATATGTACTATCAAATATGATGAGACATGTTTTATCGTAGCAAAAAAACATAACGTCTCCGTTGTCTGTGAGTATTAGTTTAAACCACAGGCAAAACTGAAAACAAGCTTAATGTAACATTAAAACCACACTACCTCACCCACATTAAATATGTGGTTTAAAGTGAAACCAGCCTCTGGATCATTGCATTTTAATTTAACTATAGAACTCATATTCTTTTGATATATCCTCATAATTTATTTTGTGGGTTTGCTTCGTGTCATTAAAGGCCTTCCTGGAGCGGTACCTCAGCCCAGGTCCCACCCTCCAGTACATAGACGGTGGTAGAGGGCGCCAGTGGACACTAGTGAGCGAGGAACCCGTGACGGCTTCTCTCCGCCAGGGCCAAGTCTTCACACTGAAACGCTCGGACTTTTCCTTGGTCGTCACAGTGACGTCACTTCCGTTTCTGCGTCTAGGCGAAGAGTTTGTCGACCCCAAAAGCCACAAGTTTGTCATGAAGCTGCAATCGGAAACATCTGTGTAGGAGGAGGGTGTTGAGTAAAGGGTGCAACAAATGAGGAGGAGGATGGTGACTCAAAGATACTAATCTTTGTCAACAGGGTATCTTTTGTACCTTTTTAAATATTTTTCATTATTTTATTTTATTTTTAATTTGATTTATATTTGTTGATTAAGGTGACACTCAAATACAAAATAGCCATGGCTACAACATGATACTATGTGATACTAAAAGCAACAGAGAGACAGCCACAACCCCACCTTTGTTCCTCTTTTGTTTCTCTCAAACAAGCCTAAAAAACTCCCTGACCTCAATGTGCTGACTTCTACTAATGAAGTGCAGACAGTTTGCACATCAAGATTTCTTTATTCTTATTCTGTACACATACACAGAAATGTGAAAAAAAAACAAACAAAACAAAAGAAATAAACCACATTAAATAGCCGTTTCTCACTAGCTCATGATCAAGAAAACAGTGGGAAAAAACTAAAATCAATCAAAATCACAAAAAACACATTATACAATATATTTACACAAAGTGCATTCAATGGTCAGTGGTGTGTTAAATAATCTCCTGAGGCACAATCTTAACAATATAAGGGTTTAGGACACAGCCCTACGGCGCTCAGTGACGATTTTTTTAATTCAAGACCATCGACAACTTCCTGGTTGCTGTGTCAGGAAGTTGCGAACCTATTTATAAGTGCTTGTGTCCATCTCTGACGGTCTCAACTTTCTTCAGTTAGGACGAGGACACTCCTTTGTGACCGGGGATGTTGTCTGACCCGACACTTTTGTGGTGGTCGATGCTGAGTCCTTCTTTACAACGGGTTTGCCTCAAAACATGCTTAAAAGTCATTGGCAGGTTGTTGCCGGCCCGTATGCTGCAGTGACCTGACATTTAAATACAACTTTACAGTGATGTAGCCAACATGACAGACTATGTATTCCTGTGAGTCAATAATGCCGTTATATGTTACTGTCTCTTTAAAAGTGTCCCACAGTGTGGTAAGATCACATTCTGGTAAAGAACGAAAAAAAAATGTCTCCTATATAGTAATGAAGCTTATTCTTTATATTATTACACTACAAACTGAATACACTACTGGTTTTCATATTTAAAGAATGAACTCTTGAGTTTGTAAATTACATTTTTGCCACAGTGGTACTTAAATGTAACAAAATTTACCCATATATGGTATAACCTTTCTGTGACTAAAAGTCACTTCAGAGGTGTGATTCACACATCATCAGAGCAAATGTTACTGTCTGTTTGACTAAATTTACAGACATTAAACAGGCTTTGAAAAAAGGCCACTGAAAGGTTCCTTTCACTGTTCCTTTTGTCACCTTACCAGGCACTGATGGGACTGACGGATCTATTCAAAGGGATGTGAAACATTTTCTGAATTGCTGGTTTTGTTTTAAATTCCACTGAATACTTTACTGAGAAATACACATACATGCATTTCCAGTTAAAACATGAAGTAGAAGACACTGGGCGGACTGTGTTATTTCCTTTTTTTGTGTAGTTTATACTCATGCACTGCCGGTTAAGCACAATATAGACACAATAAAGCACCAGTAATGTTTAGTCTTGGGGTGTTTTAACCTCTGTTTGTGAGGTTTTAATTATAATAATCTCAGGCACAATACAGCCAAGTATGCTTCTTTATGGCTATAACTGTCTAATTCAGCTAATTCAGTGTGCGTGCATCTTTGTATGATTGAACACGGCTGTATCACCAACTGCACAAAATGGGGAAACGCCTTTCATGTTAATTAGTTATTCTCTGTCTGAATAAAGTCAGAATGTATTGTGGATTTAGTGTCGCTTTTTTTTAACACAGTCGTTTCTACAGTTTTCTTCATCGTCAAAATAACACTGATTCAACTAATGTGACTTGATCCGATTTTTGAACTTTATACATCTCCCTCTTGCATACAAATTTTTCCAGACATGTCGTTGTACTCCCCAGTAGTATTTTTATGTGCAAAGTATTTAGTTTTGTTTATTTTGCCCTCATACTGCTGTATATGTATTCTTGAATAAAGTTGTGTTTCTAAGTAACTGAGTCGTAGATATTAATAATAATAATAAAAATAATACATTTCATTCATAAGTGCCTTTCAAGGTACTCAAGGACACTTTACAAAGATAAAACAAACAATAAAACAAAACTGGACAGAATGAAATGGGACAGTGCAATCACAGTGAGTGTGTTATGTGGAACAGGTGAGTTTTGAGTCAGTGTTACAGACATCCGGCAGGAATGAGTTCCAGAGTTGGGGAGCAGAGCGGCTGAAGGCTCTGCTCCCACTATCCACATTTTTGCTAGTAGAGCCATTTGTGTGTGTGTGTGTGTGTGTGTGTGTGTTGTATCTATTTATGAGGAAGTATCGTAACTCTGGATATTGGTAAACTTGTCCTCCATTTATGATTCTCTGTGATTTTAGGGAAAATCTAAACTTGGACTTTTTAATAAATGACGTCATCCAAAATGACTGAAATCCCATGAGACTCCTGTGTTAGTAAACAGGGAATTTTGCAGCATCACATGACTGATGAGAAGTGAGAAGTCAAAATATTTGGTGATTAGATCACCCTGCCAACCAATGTTGTCACTAGATATGAATATTATGAGCCCACAAGCCCTGCTGATTTGAAAATAGAGGAAGATACTGATCCATCTGACTCATGATTATTAGCTCACTAAAGGAAGCTTTATTCTCAGACACATGCCGTCTCAAGATTTTTCAAGCAGTTAAGTTACTTTCACTTGTAGGTGTGTGACAAATCTTCCACTGTGACTTATAAAAACTGGATTTCACTAAATAAAAAATTTAAATAGTACATGTATTGATACTACACTCCATGTTAAATAATCTTAAAACGCAGATACGTGTTTTAGAGTCTACAGCCAAAAACTGTGGGTGTAAACATGTGATCGAAAAAGAGGAAGTATAAGTATCATTTTCTCCAGCCCTGTGTATTGTTCCGTACATTTACGATGAGAGCGCTGGTCCTTCTAGTCATTGCTCTTTTTCAAGGTAAGTCTTGTTTTATAGTTTTCACAGACATTATCATCATCATCATCATCAACAGCAGCAGCAGCAGCAGCAGATGAAAATAGAAAAGGGAAGAAAGTGTAACATCGTTCATATATGGGTTTGACACAAAGCAGGAAGCGTAGTGAGTTCGAGCATAAAGCATATATATATTCATGACGTACTGCCATTTAACTACTGTTGTATTTTGACATGTATGACACAGATGTTGCCTACATACAATCACGATACCTAAGGCAAAAGTTTAGTTGAATCTCTGACCTTTTACCGTTTCTGTTTTACCTCCACTCTTCACTCTCGCCCTTCACTGTGTAGTGCTCAATGAATTTTAGCATTCATTCAGCTAACATTGTTAGCATGAGCGTAACAATGCATTACACTGTACGCTGTCAGCCTTCACTTTATTATCTTAGAATTTATTTATATATATATATACATATTTTACATATGTTCTTTAAAATACCAAATATGAATAGTGGATATTTATAAATAAATAACACTGGAACTTAGTGTTTAATAGGTTTAAGCACTAGGATCTCTTTAAAAGCTTATCAAAGATGAACTATTTTTAGAGAAGTGCTGCCTTTCCTCTTTTTACATGCTATGTTGAAACATTCCATTTATTTTATTTCTTTATAAATGTATAAAACATGACTGACATGACTGGGTATGGTTATGTTGAATCTATTTTTTATGTTTCCACAGTGGCCCTGGGAAAGCCTGATAAGCAGGTCAAAGGGTATGTTGGAGGAAATGTTACTTTGCCCTCAGAGGTAAATCGATCATGGACTCTCTCCAAAATCGAGTGGTCGGTATTTTTGAACACTACTTGGATTGCGACGTATCGCAATGGGAAGAAAAACATCGACCGCCTCTCTCAGTATAGTGGGAGACTCCAACTGAACACCTCCACAGGTAAGTGATCATCTCTCATCTGACCCAAAGAGCAAAAAACTTTCATTACTCTCTTGACAGCCTCTTTTAAATTGTTATATTGTTTTGTTTTTTTGTTTTTTTCACTCATTAGGTGACTTAACGATTCATAATCTGACCAGAGCCGATTCCATGTTGTATACATTGGACCTCATCAACACAGAGAAACAAAGTGCAGTTTACAAGATCCAGCTCACAGTCATAAGGTGTGTGATTTAGTCAGCTTTTGAAACTATCAACAAAACAGAACAGCTCATTTTGATATATTTTATTAAATCATGCTAGCACCATGGCTAATAAGGTAATTGGTGTCTATCAATTCCCATTTTGGTCCTGATAATAATTTCTCAATTGCAGTTTATAGCGGTCATAGAATGTAAAACCATGTTTACCTTGGTGTTGGTGAGTGAAGATGCTTTGGTGTCAAATTGACAAAACTAAAACCTCAAACTCATCTCTGCTTCTTTTACATGTAAATACTAAAACAGCTGCAGTAAAACAGTTCATTCCAGGACCAGTTCTGATGTGTCATCATAGTTTCTGACATCACCTTAGATACACCACCCAAAATTTACATACCACAACACACTTTTACAGGAGTTTATTTTTCTATAGTTAATCGTGTGTGAAATAATTGTTAAAATATTCTTCCAATGCTGAGAACAAAGATTAGACAAAGATATTCAAGTGTCTAGGGGAAAGTGATGTGGTTACACTGGTAACACTAGCGTTATTACAGCTAATTTACATGTTACATACAGTTCCTAGAAAGACTCAATGGCAAAACTTATCACACAAACACATTCATTTCTAGCCTCACTGCTACTCAATATCTGACTCCTGACTCAGGCTTAAAGATGTGATGTTGAAGTTTAATTAACTCATTGACCTGTTGTTAAGTACTTTACGCAATGCCTTCACTGTAAACCAACCAATGAGCACATAGCTCGTTAAAATATTTATTAAAATATTCACAATCCCCTAACGTTTCATTTAGCACCTATGACTATCTATGACTGTAATACCATTCCAATCACTTTTTTTTGTGCCAAATACTATCTGTTAAGTGTTATCATTAGGGGTGCAACAATACACAAAATTCACGGTTTGGTTCGATACTTTAGCATCATGGTTCGATATTTTTTCGATACAAAAAAGAGAAATAAGACGCAAAGTGCTATTTTTTTTTTTTAATTTAAAATAGAACTGAAGAAGGAACGAGGCAACACAGTCGAAACCACTGCAAAATGATCACAGGGTTTCACATTTAGTGATCAATATCTGTGTTTCCACCGAGTAAGTTTTATGGTAACGCATAGAGGCCAGGAACTTTTCAGAAAGTCCCCTCACTTGGCCCTTGTAATGTCTGTGTCTCCACCGAGGGTAAAGATCGTGATCAGTGACGCGACGGACTTTGCCGATCGTCTTCTTCATCTCGTAACTATAAATAAACTACACGCTGCAGAAAGAAGCTGACAGACGTTAACAATAGACGTTTAATGTTGTGTTTCGTGTTGGAAAAAAATAATTAATTTACTTACTTGGTGAAAATACGGGCATTGAATGTGGGAGACGCAGTTTATCGGATCTGCGCTCGACAATTCAGCGGAGAAGTTGAATGCAGATCCACTGAGCTTTCAGCAGAGAGCGCATCGTCAGAGGTTGATTAAATAAACAGATACACGTATCGTTGCACCCCTAATTATCATGTTATCATTTTGTTTCTGACTGCTTAGTGCCTGGAATTGTTGGTCCACAGTAAAGTTTTGAATTTTTGGCAAGAACATATTCATATCTAAAATATACCTACATTTTTTTCCCCATGTAGAGCACCCTAAGAACCCCACCATAAGGACACTCTTCAACGCTCCAGCCAATATAAATGGCAATAACTGTTTGATTGTGATGCATTGCACCTCTCAAGATCAGGATGTTACCTTCTCCTGGAAGGCTAAACCTCTCAATATGGCTAAGCTCTCTAGCATGGGTATTCCTAACGGAAACCCTGCAGCAGTTTTCCTCAACCACGGAGAAGCTGTCAGTTTCACCTGCACCTCCAACAACACCTCAGATGTTACTATCACTGAACAGTGTAAGGTCACAGTGGATTTAAACACAACATGATACCATGATATATGATACAGTGTGATCAGGTATTGGATTTTCAAAAAAGGTTGTAATAAATTATGGGGTATAAGACATCTAAAAATAAGACATCTAAAAAATGAAATTAAATGTAACAAATGAGTCACAAAGCATATAAAAACTAGAATGAAATGCATATGGTGAGGCATATGTTTACATGTTGTTATTTATGCATTTAAACTATGATGCATTACAAAACAGCACAATGTGATTCTATGTGGTATAGTACAGTATTATATGCATGACCAGATTAACCTGCATGATAAGTCTTAACCCCTTTCCCATGCTTCCTACTTTCCTTTCATTTTGCTGTGTTTCTATGCCAGAACCTTAACTAGACCCATATTTTTCTTATGATCCATCACACTAAGTTAATGTTAATGTATAACATGCAAATGAGTGATCAAAATGTGCAGGTATATAAATATATTATACAAAACATTACGCTATGATTTGATTATAACATAACGTAGAAAAAATATACAATACCATCACACTTCCATATCTTCATACTTATATATTCACACTTTTACACAAGACTTAAAGATTTTGAATTTTAACCAAGTTGTTCTTTTTTTCTGTACATTCACAGGTCAACCAGTTTATCAACCCCAGTCCCCTTATACACCAAGATGTAGACATACCCTTTTTTTTATATTGGGACTTGTCATTGGGAGCGTAGTAGTAGGAATAGTGATCTGTAAATATGGTGAAAATATTCTTCCAATGCTGAGAACAAAGGTGAGAAGAAAATGTCTCTTTTGGACATAATTGACATAAACACTACAATAAATTACTGACTGTTGTAATACTCAGCGATAACAGTAATAACAAACACATTATGACGCATTATCTTTTTTGTTTTTGATCACAGAACTAATCACATCTGCATGCGTCAGCCTCAGAAGTATGTGATTTAAATTACACGTTCAAATAATCATTGTTACACGATCCTAAATTTAGTAATTTAGCATCTGTTTTTCAGGTAAAATATGTTCATCATGATTATATCATCGATCAATATAAAGGTAAGCTGTTTTCTGTTTTTGTCTGTTTACAAATGCTTTATAAAAACAACATTTTTTTTTTCCTTTCTAGAAGTTTGACTGATCAGACACTTCTGCTATTTTTTTTTTGTTTGTTTGTTTGTTTGTTTTTGTTTTGTTTTTTTGTTTTAGGAAGTTACCAAGTTGCCTCCAACCTCCTGAAGTTTCTACATTTCCAGAATCCAGAATGATGAAAGCTTTAACGTTAAAAAACTTTAACGTAGCGTGATGGAAACTATGTAGTTGGGGAAGAATTAAGATGTCTGACCTGAATTAAAATACATAAAACGGTTTGTACAAATTTCTTTATTTTTTTTAGCACATACTATCTTAAATAGAAAATTTCTTTATTTTTTCTATTTTAAATAGAAATGTAAATTTGTAAAGTTTTTGTTACTTTTGTATGTAGGTGTGTACTGTTTGCTAAACCTGTCCTATTTTGTATGACTTAATAAACTATATATATTTCTATATGTATGTATGTGTTTGTATGAAAAGGAAAATCCAACTCTCTCTCTCTCTGTCTCTCTCTGTAATATATATATATATATATATATATATATATATATATATATATATATATATATATGTATATATCTGTATAAATATCTTATAATGTAATATATATAATAATTACAATAAATATACTGTTAAAGTAAAAAGCTGCCAAATTAGAAAAAAAAAAAAAAACAGAACAGAAACAGAATTTCTTCATGAAGCTTAAATGTTTACTTCCTAGTTACAAAGATGGTATGATCACAAAAAAAGAAAAACAAATACTAGTTACACACACATGTAATATATATAAACATTTTAAATATATTGTCTCTTTATTTACAAAAATTACATCATTACTAATGCAACATTGTATTTTTTTTTCTTGCATAGAAATTCAAGCATGTTAATGTAAGCATTACGATGCTTTAAATGTCTTGATTGGGCGAGTCCTTCATACGATTTAACTGAATCTTGTCGTACACCGTCTGAGGCGCCGTCTGAAAAAGGAGAAGTGAAGCCTGAGTGTTGCGAGACATGCGAGATACGTTTTAATGACATATTCATTTTTTTAAACAGGAACAAATGTCACATGAATGACTGCAGAAATTAGCAGTATGTATAAGTATTACTTTTTGATAGTTTGATCATATTGGAGCAAATATTTTCCACTGGAATGATGGTATCAACAAATTTCATTTGAATATACAGTATATAGTATATATATATATATATATATATATATATACACTATCTATTTATGACGTATGACGTAGTATCTTAACTTAAGTCTCTAAGTACTTCAGGCCTCAGAACCAGTGTACCCAAGTGGTAGTATTTATTTTTTGGACCCAAGCAGCTATAAATGACACACAAATCTCTTTTGCACTTACCTCTGGTGTGACTGTGTTGACTCTGTTATCAATGGTTTCATACACGGAGCACGACTTCATGGTGGCTGTTTGCTGGATGTTTAAATGTGCATGTGTCACAGAAAAAGGTGAAGACAAAAAGGGGAAACATACATCAAAACGAGGGGAAAAAAATTCTTGAAAATCAATTTTGCATAAAGAAAACACACTATACGCACGTTGTCGACAATGTCAGTGATATCTGCGTAGATAGTGATGTCATTTGTGTTGCTGCCTGAAAAAATAAATATCAGAGATCTAATATCAGCATAGAAAATGGTGCTGAATTAAAATGTGAAAAGAACATCCCATAACCTGAATTTCACAAATAACATCATGAGTTATGATGACTTTCTTACCAGTCTGTCTTTGTTTGCAGTAACAAACGGTGATACATATGCCGACAGCAATGACAATCACCAGACAACCTCCTCCTGCCGCAGCCACGATCAAGATTATTATTTTTACTGTGACAAAATAACCATGATTTTAATAAACAAGTATAATTAATAAAGCATTAAAACAACAATAGCAATAAAAAGCACAAGATTTAATGTAGATCGTATTCATCTCTGTGCATCAAGAACAATATTGACACCTATATTTTGCATATATTTTAAGAACGGAAACTTAATGTCTAATAATATTATTCCTAATCAAAAAAATTTACTTTTGGGTATGAACAAATATATGTATAATAATTCTGGCAACACTCAAATATGTAACTACAGGAAAGAGGAGGAGTTCATCATCAGTGAACTATATTAAAGTGATGGTGCAGAGGAATTTGAATGCAGGGTCTATTTCACCATGCATATGAGTAAACACCCTCTTGAGAGCTATTTTACACTGGATGAAAGATTTTGACCCACCAAATAGCTAACAATGAAAGTAAGTGGGGCAGTCAGCCAAATGAAACTACCCAACTTACCCAACATCTTGTTTTCATAACAACTGGCAAAACATAAACACAACAATAAATAAAAAAATAAATAAATTACCGTTGTAATACTCAGCAAGAACAGTGATTACAACCACATAACGACAATGCCTTCTTTGTGTGTTCCATATCAGCAGATTCATCATTTTCCTCATTCTTCACAGACACATCAGCCTGTTGTTCAGGAAAATGATGAATCTGCTGATCTGGAACATCCTTCATTACCTGTTGTTATGAAAACAAGACGTTGGGTAAGTCTTGTAAAACAGTCTTTTTACTCTCAGTTCACTTACTAAGTTATCAGTTTATGTGTAGGGATCCTATTCATGCTATTGCTGAAGTGAAGTGATATTTTGAGCTTTATTAGTGGTTAAAATTGATGATTTAGATACGTTTGGTTGGCTGCCCCATTTATTTTTATTGTTAACTATTTGGTTGTGAAAACGACAGACAGTCAAACTCGATATTACTTCAACTAATGTAAAATATCTCTTGAGGGGGAGTTTGACTCATATTTGTGGTGAAATAGACCCTGGGTTCAAATTACTCCGGACCATCACTTTAAATACATTCACTTCTCTACACATACCTGGTTTTTCCATCTTAGAAGTATCATTGCTGCATTTCACTGTTCTGGATTCAGACTGCTCATTAAAAACATTAGAAACTGTGCAGGTGAATTCAGTTTCTTCATCCTGTGGTGTCATGGTGTCTTGCAGCCTGGAGCCATTTCGGGTCTGGTTCTTCATGGTCCACTTGAAGATGACATTGTTGTTGGATTTTGCAAAACACTCCAGCAAAACTGTACATGACTGGTTTGAGGGATGCCAGGTGATGTTGACAGTCAGTTCAGGCTTAATTATTCGCTCTGATGAGACAGAGAGAAGAGACACTTAGAAACTTTTAATCCAGTTTTCCTGGTAAATCGATATTGGTAACTTAGCATATAAGTCCACAAAACTCGTTTAAGACCATTTGTTAAACTAATAATCTGGAGGGTGATGTCCTTTTTTAATTATGCCTCTGAAACCTAAAACACAAGAGCAAAAATCCTATTTCCAAACCCAAGAGCTAATTGTCCATAGCTATTATGGGCTACTACAAAATAGAATTACATGGTCCATAACATACCCTGTGTATCCCTGTAAGTGAATATTCAGGACTTGGGAACAAGTCAGATTTGTCTAATAAATGGAATAAATCATTAAATACCTAGAAAATTCAACTTTCTGGCACTATCAACACATTACTAATAGCTTTTTGTGCCACCTGCCACCATAAATAGAATAAATTAAAACTTATTAGATCACTTGGTAAACAAAATCTAAAGCATCTTACCATGAACGTGTAGAGTGATGGTGATTTCTTTCCTTTGTATATCATTTACTTCTGAGGAAAAACTGAAATCTCCAGAATCTTCCAGCTTCAGTTGTGTCACTGTTAAATTAAAGTTTTTAGGGTTTATTTTTACTCTGCCCTGGAGCTGAATGTTTTCTAAAACCTCGTCCATGTCTGTAAGTATTTTATTTTTATATTTCCAATACGCTGAGGTGATATTCCTTTCAGTTGATAAACATGATGAAAACTCCACAGTGTCTCCAACTTGTTTATGGATGATGTTCTGACAGCTGAGAGCCTCCACATCTGGAACACATCAAACAAGCAAACAACTGAATTTAACTGTACATCTTAATGTTAAGGTTTGTGTAACGGAGCATAAAGTTAGGCAAAAAAAAAAAAAAAAAAATGACACAATATTCATACAAGTTAAAAAATCACATTCCAAGGATTACATAGCACTAATTGAATGTGATTCACATGATGATGTCATGACGCCACAGGACACAGGCAGTGTCAGTCATACAACGTTTGCTTTTGTCATTTTTCCTGTGAACAGTGAGCACTTGTTTCCATTAACAATGTCACTGAAATTTCTGTAGCCTCAACACCTAATTTTAACCGCCTGACCATATTATATTTATACCAGCTAGTCAGAGTTAATTGTGTAGTGTCAGACTACTTGAACCCACAGGGGAAAAAAACTTCTTATTAACAGTTATTAAGAGTTATTAACACTACTAATACTTTAATGTTTTAACACTGCTCCTCAATCATTTTCATGATGCTAAGTTACCGTTAACTCATTCCAGAGAAAAAAGTTAGTGCAACCACAAACATTGACCTAAGTGTTAGGAGGAAGTGGCCCATATTTAGCGCTCTGTGCTTTCGGTCAATGCTGCTTCTTTTACTGGTATTCAGGAAATGCATGTTTTACAGACCCCCCATTTTGTTTGTTATGTATTGTTATGTATTATAGTCTGCATATGTATTGTTTTCTTTAGGTTTCACAAAACCTTTCCAACCGCAACAGATAAAATTATGTACTTGAACTGACAGTATTTAAACAATAAACAACAATGGCTTGTACCAGTAACAACTTCTTCTTCTGCTACTTCTTCTATAACTAACTTCTATAACCCGGTAATGATTTTACTAAAGGTTCTTTCGTGAGTTTCAATGTGTGTGATTTTATTTCAGGTTTATGTGGTGTACTTTTACTTCTTTTAACTTTTAGGTCTCTTAATGTCTTGTATGTGTGTGTGTAAAGTCAATGCTGAGCCCTGTTGAAGACAAATTTCTGTTACCTTTTTGGTGTCAGACGAATAAAGTTTCTATTCTACTGAATGCCACTCCTGCAAATATTCTGTTTTCATTGTCTTAAGAGCAACGTATCATATACATTGTTAAATCCACTATGATACATCAGTACATTGGTAGAATTTTAGTTAGAATTATAAAACCTACACCTTCTTTTTCCTTTTTTTTAATAGTGAAGGATAATTATTTTCCACGCAGACACAGCAGGAAAATTGCTGACACAATGTGTGAAAAATCAAGTAATGAACTGTAACCACAACAGTTATGTAGAATATTCATACTGTTTTAAATATTGAGCACTAGGAATACATAATGGCTTTATTTTAAGGAGGGAATAACTTCGTGAATACAGTACTACTGAGTAGCAATTGGTGCCTTGAACTCATTTTGGCATTTTATACTTCTCACTTTCTAGATCAGTATATTACAAATGTGGCTCTAAAGACACAGCTGTTTCTCCATCTGTGCCTTTTAAACTTATGTGTCCTGCTTTTGCACACAACCAAGACAAAAATTGTGCAGGCAACCTTGACGTGCACAAATTAAATAACATCTGCATTCTTGACTCAAGTGTCAAACAAGTGCATGAGGCATTGAAAAAATGCTCATCACATTTAAAAAAAACGTATAAACTTAAATAAAATAAAACAAAATAAGAGTGGGTGTACATACCATTGAGGCAAACCCCAAGAAGCAGCACAGCCGCGCATGTAACAAAGCAACTCAGGCAACGAAGACGACCACCAGCCATCTTTGTGGGAGTGAGAGAAACGTCTGTTTCCTCTTCTGCTCTGTCAAAGTTAACCGTGACAAGTCAGCACCACCGAGAAAGAGAGACAAGGGGGAGGAGAATTGCGGAGGTTTCTATCAACGAAGCCCGGTCTTATTTACAGTAAGCATGTAAGAAAGATCACAACTTATATATATAATATAATATCAAATATACATAATATTAAGATATAAAAGTTAAAAAGTAAATGTTCAAGATTGTTTCATTCTATAATCAACAAACAACTGCAAGCAACTGGCTGAGCTTGATGTAAAGATAGACACTATAAAGATTCAGGGTGATGATCCATATCTAATAACCTCTAAGCAGGAAGAACTTAGCCACATCCTGTCATTGCATATTCCTAGATAAAGAGAGATTTTTTTCTTTAGTACTGGCCAAGTGTAAATGCTAACAAAAGTATATTACTTTACATTGATAAGAATGTCTTTCATCGTCACATCTTCTATTTGTACACTATGACTCCTCTAGTCTGATGATCACGTGGTATGACAGTGACCAAAAAAAACACAAGTGGTGGTTTTTGCAGAGAGACCTGCCTGCAGCTCAACTTTCCTTTGCGCTACGTGGACAGAAAGCCCCGACTTGAAAACCACAACAGCAATGTTGGTGTTGCCTAAACTGTGGTAAATGTCAGCTATGATACAATCCCACGCTCATGTTTATTGTAAATTCATTCCAATAAGAATAATAATACATTTTATTTATATTGCACTTTACATTTTTCGAAAAAAAATCTCAAAGTGCAATAACATGCAGTGAAAATAATTTTCATTTTTATAGTAGCGACCTCATGTTAGTGTCATAGTGCCCAGTTTATAGACCACATCTGACACGCCTGTATCTTTAAATAGCCTCAAAAAACTGATAAACCCAGTATCATTTCCATTAAATCATTGGTTTTTGTGATATCTTACTGTTTTGTTTTTTTTTCTTATTTTTGGATTTTAACAAATTAATAAACAATGAAATTTACTTTAGTCTTTCAGTCTTTAGGCCAGATTGAAATAGCATTTTATTGTTTTATTGTATAAAACAGGTTAATATTCGTCAAACATCAGACTGGAGGAAGATGTGATTGCAGTGACTTGAAGTTCGACACAATACAGAAACTTAGACAACCACTATTTCCAATGACAGTCATCTTAATATGAACATCTCAAACAATGAGTATATAGGCCACAACCAGCCTCTGGTTTGACCTGTCTGAGCTGCTGTAGAAACATGGCTAACTTTGTAGAAGAGGACCTGCTCCCAGCGTAGATGTAAATGGCTCATTCTTAGTAAATGAATATTATATTCAGTTCCTGCCTATATTTGGTATTAAAAGAGACTCGAGACAAATAGATGATAAAATAAAATAAAAATAAATAAACCCTATGAGTTTTAGAGTCAGGGTTACAGTAAGAGTTTATATATTCTCCTCTCTGTCACTTTATTTTCTATTTCAAACTTTAGTTTCTATTTTGATCATATTCATTTGAATAGCATTAGAATAGTACCTTTGGGCATGCAACAGGAAGAGCAGGAAAATCCCCAGTAAAATCCTGAAGTGCAACTATAAAACTTCTTTTTCTTCTCTCTCTCTTTTTTTTTTTTTTTTTTTTGAATTTACATGATTATTTTGAAAAGAGAAGTGATAGAATTACGGTAAAATGACTCATTAGAGAAAGAGAACCAAGACAGTCTCTGACCTTTTGTACCCCAGAGAGAGAGAGAGAGAGAGAGAGAGAGAGAGAGAGAGAGAGAGAGAGAGAGAGAGAGAGAGAGAGAGAGAGAGAGAGAGATAAAAGATATTGGGAAGAGGTTGATGATAGATGATACATCTCTACTTTCCTCCACCAAACAAAATAAAGCCAAAATATCACGTGTGTGTGTGTGCACGCGTTCATGCGCGTTCATGTGTCTTTTCATTTGGAAGGAGTTTAAAATGACTATGGCAACAAATGAGGAACAGGAAGAGGCAACTGCTAGAGAGTGGATGGTCTAGCTACTGATGTGGGTGTGCGGGTGCATGCGTACTAAATAGACATACACAACTCCTGGCAGGAAGTACGGCAACCACCAGCACATAAGTAATTTCAAAATAAAACAGGAAATTCCTGCTGAAGACAGTGTGTGTGTATCTACAAGTAGAGTGCATCGTGTATCTGTCAATGATGATGCCTCGACATCTGTTCACAACATCAAATATCTATAAATAGAAACTTTTGAACATAAATCAGAGAAACCATCTATAAGAAATATTTATTTGATGCTTTGACACATGATCCATCTACTAACATGGAGGGTGTGGAGTTATGACCTGAAGAATATATACACACAAGAATAGCAATATAATATAATATAATATAATATAATATAATATAATATAATATAATATAATATAATATAATATAATATAATATAATATAATATAATATAATATAATATAATATGTACAAGGCATAATAAAAAGACACAACAGAGAAATAGAAATAAAGAGTAGAGAAGAGAATTAGAAATAAAAAGTAAATATAATAATATCTGTATATCAAATATAATATAATAAAATTATATATGCATATATATGTGTGTGTGTGGTTTTATTTAGTAACAGCTAATAACTACTGGCAGTCACATGATTAATAAACCTCAAACTTTTCACCACATCTGCAGCTGCTCTTGTTTTCTTGATGACGCCCTTCACTTTATGGGCCTGGAATCAAATTAGAGAAGATAAGTGAAAAAGATATAGAGATATATATATATAAAAAAAAAGATAATAACGTAAGCGAAGCAAAGACAAGATAAAACATTTCATGTCTGTGGTGCCATTTAACAGCAACATTAACCCAAAGATGTTATCAAGAGCTGAAATTTAAGATATTTACGTTTAACGTAACGATGCAAAGAAACAACTGAATGAAAGAAAATATGAATATCAAGTATTTCAACACCTACAACTACTGACAGAAAGTGTTGTTACAGCTTGTACAATCTTTTAGATGTGAAATAAATAAATAAAATACATGTGGTTGTGCAAGTCTGCAATGTAGACATAAAGCGGAAGAGGTGGGGTTTGTTAAGCGCTGCTCACTGTTGGGATTTCTATTCTGTGTCTTGAGATAAATATTTTTATAATTTGGCACTATACAAAAAAAATTAAACTGCATTGAATTGCACAATTGTGACAAGTATACTCACTCACTCACTGAGAGGAACTGATGGAGATGTGACTTTATGAGTTTGTGCAGCATCTTCAGAGCCTCTTATTGTTTCATAGACACAACCATCACCTACAAGTCAATAAATAAATAAATAAATAAAAATGACTCATAGGATTTAAGTTTCTCACTCATTAGAAGAACGTTAAAGGGTTTAAAACATGTTGAACAGCAACAGGACAGGATGGAGGACTGACCATGGAGAAGAGAAGAGTACACATGCTGCTGAGTTTCATCCTCGGTTTTTGACTGGGCGTTCCTGAAACATGGAGTTGAAACACATATAATCAATAGCTGCTACTACGACTAAAGCTATTACTTTAATGTATTTCTGTTGTAAGGTTGTAGATAAAAGAAAAAGAGGGTGACACCAACCTGTTGCGACACATATCTGTGAAAAGACAAATGACGTCACATGTTTGTGTTGCAAAATAAACCAAATTCACAAATATACAAAATCACAATCGTCATCGTTAACAGGACTCACTCTTTGACTTGGTGTGGTAACACAACAAGAACAGCGGCAGAATAATCAACAAAAATGTAATAATCAGCCCAATGCGCAATGGGACAAGAAATGAAGAGCCAGACACTGCAACAATAAACAATACATACATCAATATATATAAATATATAATAATGAATATTTTCTTTTCTTCACCACATACCTGGTTTTTCCATCTTAGAAGTATCATTGCTGCATTTCACTGTTCTGGATTCAGACTGCTCAGCAAAAACATTAGAAACAGTGCAGGTGAATTCAGTTTCTTCATCCTGTGGTGTCATGGTGTCTTGCAGCCTGGAGCCACTTTCGGGTCTGGTTCTTCATGGTCCACTTGAAGATGACATTGTTGTTGGATTTTGCAAAACACTCCAGCAAAACTGTACATGACTGGTTTGAGGGATGCCAGGTGATGTTGACAGTCAGTTCAGGCTTAATTATTCGCTCTGATGAGACAGAGAGAAGAGACACTTAGAAACTTTTAATCCAGTTTTCATGAAAAATCATCTAATCATGATGTGGGAACAGATCAGGTTTGTCTATTAAATCATATAAATCAGTAAATACCTTAAAAGATTTTATTTTCTGGCACTATCGACACATTACTAATAGCTTTTTGTGCCACCTGCAAATCACTGGCCACAATAAATAGAATAAATTAAAACTTATTAGGTCATTTGGTAAAAAAAAAAAAAAAAAAAAATCAAAAGCATCCTACCATGAACGTGTAGAGTGATGGTGATGTCTTTTCTTTGTATATCATTTACTTCTGAGGAAAAAGTGAAATCTCCAGAATCTTCCAGCTTCAGTTGTGTCACTGTTAAATTAAAGTTTTTAGGGTTTATTTTTACTCTGCCCTGGAGCTGAATGTTTTCTAAAACCTCGTCCATGTCTGTAAATTTTTTAGTTTTATATTTCCAAGACGCTGAGGTGATATTCCTTTCAGTTGATAAACATGATGAAAACTCCACAGTGTCTCCAACTTGTTTATGGATGATGTTCTGACAGCTGAGAGCCTCCACATCTGGAACACACACACACACACACACACAGACGTCACACTTATGCTACGTGTGAATCAGCCAAATAAAATATACATACATACATACCAAGGAGGTAGATCCCAATCAGCAGCACAACACTGAATGGAAAAACACCGCTAAAGCACTGACGGTGACCATTAAGCAGCTCTGTGGGCACAACGTCCATTTCCTCCTGTGGTCTAACACACCATGAGGCGAGAAAACAGTGACGTGGTTGGATCAAAACACAACATTAAGGCAGAGGAGATAAAGACATTTACCTGAAAGTAAAGTAAAAACTATTTCCTGCATCACTGCAAACTGTGGTTATCGCACTTCTGACCAATTCATAAAAGCCGTTAAAGTAGATTGCAGCTCTAGCAACAGCATCAGTACAGTAACAGCAACATTAGCAACGGCATCTATAATGTTTTTTTTTTTTTTAACACAGATGCATCTGCATGGATCAGAAATCCCAGCCACCTACCTCAAATAAAGAAAATTACTAAAAGGAGATAATATGAGATGCGACGAGAGTTCAAAGACACAAAGGTGACAAATGAGGAAGAGGAAATAGAGAGAAGGCGTGTGTGTGTGTGTGTGTGTGTGTGTGTGTGTGTGTGTGTGTGTGTGTGTGTGTGTATAAGGCCATGAACACAACAACATATATACATACTGTAAGTGATTTAAAAATAAAAGGGAATGAGAATTTCTAAACTTAACAACCACTCATAAAATCTTTTATGTAAGAAAAGTGGTTTAAATAATACATATATAGAATATATTATTGACATTTCTTCTTGATGATTAAGAGTAATTTGGAGGTTTAATTATATATTCATAAAGAAACAGAAAAACAAAAGGAGAGAATTGTTCATTCAGCCTAGAGTATTTCCAACTCACACACACAAAAAAACATATTTATGTTCAAACTGAGATCATCAGAAATTATTGCCTATTATTTGGTTTGATAATGTATTGATATCAAACTATGTAATAACAAATGCTGCCCTCTATCTTTAAGAACAAATATTACATTCATAAAACCATGAGACGCTCCAGCATTTCCAAACATCTTGACCAATAACTGTTACTGTGGCTGCACATCCTCACATCCAGAACTGAACATGAAATAAAACACAAATAATTCAGGGCATCATTCACATAACGTAGCTTGTATTGTTAAAACATATGAAAGTTATCAATGAATGAGGAAACTGCATCTAGAGAGTTAAGGATTAGGTTTAGTAATATGGCTTTTTATTTTGATTTATATTGTCATTAGTTGAACCACGAGACATCCCAGTGGACATATCCTGGAATGAGTGGCTCAGTAAATATGCATATAATAATAATAATAATAATAATGATAATAGCAATAATAATAATATAAACAATATCATGTGACATTATTACAGATGTATTATATTTCAAATAATTTGTCGGCAAAATAACATAAATATTAGATTAGTATTGTCATTTATAAATTCATTAAATTAAATGTTCTTTTTCTGTTGATTGTTCTTTTACTGTATAATTATGAACAAGAATCAAAGTACATACTGTACCTTCTCCAGTGTTTTTGGAGCCTCTGATTGATTCATAGACACAAGTGTCAGCTACAGGTTAGAGAGAATCAAAACAAAGTCAAATTAGTCACCTCATGTCTGTGATGCTGATTTAAACTCAACAATTTACTCAAACAACATTTCAAAGTACTGGCTTGGTTTAACTCCAGCAGCAGAGGGAATGAACACAGTCTTGGACAATCTGGATGTAAATGGATCAAAAATGTTGCCTAAAGTATTGTGAGCGTTCAAAGACAGATGAACAGATGGTTGACAGTTCGGTCTGTAGCAGAGTCCTGATTCTCTCTTTGAGCCTGGGTGAGTCTGAAACATGGTGTTTAAAACAATTTGTACAAGTAGTAACTACCAAATATTTTATTATCATTACTATTCAATATGCTGTCCTTTCTTGTTTTGTTTCCTAGTTAAGCATTCATAACTGTATGACAACACTTAAAGTGTATGGGCGTTGAGGCTATTGACTGTAATTGTGCATTGTGCCACAAGGTGGCAGCGCTGCAAAGAACAAAACATGATTGAAATAAAAATAAAGACGAGGAAACAGCAAAAGCAGCGAAGAGACACAACAATCACTGTCAGTCAAATACAGTGAACTGCACCTGCAATAAAACCTGCTGCTCCACAAGAACAACTCACTGCTGATCTACATCTTTATGACAATAAATAAACAGCAATCAACAAAGCTAACATGTTGTTAGCTTGTTAGCAGGAGTCATGACCTGCTCGTAAAAGCAGTGAAACATTTGTACTAGAAAATACGCCCATGATTGTTCACTTCACTTTGATATGTTTATTTACAAACCTGCTGTAAAATGGGAAACTGCTCTTTGTAGAAAAAAAAGAAAGGTCAGAATAATAAAAAAAAAGATGCCATACAATGTAAAATAGAGAAATAAATGCAGGTCATTTACATTTTCATTTATCATTATTCAACAACCATTTAAAATTTGTAGCTCAGCTCATTGCCTTATTCATATCATTGAAACATCATCATCCATTTAGTCATTTATGAATAATTACTAACATTTGCAAATGTAACACATCACAGTTTACTCTACATCATCTAACGAAAACTTGCTGCAATATGGTAACAAAAACACACATAAGTATAATTACAAAGACAAATTTAAATGTTTCATATGATCTGCTAGAAAACTGTATTGAATCCTGCTGCTCTAATATGTGGAAGGTGGCAGGTGTATAAATGCTGGTAAATGTCTTTTCAATCAATTTTGAATGCTGTTTTTCATGTGTTCCTCCATGCTGCTCTGTTGTTTTCTCGATGCCAATTTCTGTATAGGCCTGCAACAAAATGACAAAAACTATCAATAAAAAACATGTATTTGGTACATTATCACTATACAGCTGCTAAATAACCAAGAGCCAAAATTTGTACCTGCAGCTGAATGTGGATTCACATTACAGTAGTCAGACCACTCCTCTGAATCAGCACAGTTTTCTATAAAGGTCATTCAGAAAATAATTAAACTCTTTTACAAACCACAGTATGTGGATATTATGGTGTATTTGTGTGGATTCAGAGGCTGTTTTTCAAAGTTTGTGTTCAGCCTCTTAGCACTAATCAATGGAAATCTTCACAGATCCCTCAGCTTCAACACCTTCACAGTGACATAAAGCAGTGGTTCTCAACCGGGGTATTGGGAGTGGGGTGGTATTTGTTTTTAACGTTGTGTTTAGTGTTTAATGTGTTTAGTAATTTAATTAATTAATTTGTAGCAGCCAGTGTTGAGTGAGTTATTTTGTGCCCCTCACACATTGATCATTACATTTGAAACGCTGCGATCTTTTGTTACGGTTTCAACTGTGTCGCTTCGTTCGTTTCTTACCCCCAATTTACACCGAATGCGGAACGCTTACGTGGCGTCTGCGATCCGGCGGCGGATCTGATACTTTTCCATTATAGTCTCTGGCTGTGTTTACACCTGCTGTGCATGGCTGCTTCTCTGATCCGACATGCCGGATCCGCAAGCCTTCTATTTTTGCCGGACGCCGGACCGACGCAATTCTTCACACAGAAGATCGTGAGGGGCAGGAAGCCGTGCACAAACAAACAAACAAAAAATAAAATAAAATAAAATAAACAGTTTCAAAATAAAATAAACAGTGTTCGCAGTGGATCATATTTACCTGCACTACACTTTGAAAACGTCATAACAGACATTAACAGATATTTTCAGACATCGTTTTACCCTGTTAGAAACTATAGAAACATGAATTCGCGAGATCACATGATGCTGGCTGCCTGATGTATGTAAAATGTATCCGGAGACGCAACGCAAGCGTTCTGCATTCAGTGTAAATCCAAGATTAGATTCTATATTTATTAATGCATTTCTGTTTTTGTTTTTTGTTTTTTAATGGCGCTTCTTTTTGACAGCGTCATGTACCGTCTTGAGTTACAACCAGTCACCACTGAGTCAACCTAAAGCCCCGCCCGCTGGGAGGAGGGGGGGGACTAAATTACATTGAACCAGCTTTTTTTTTTTCTTTTTTTTTTTGGTGTGTGTATGTGTCTGTGTGTGTGGGACCTGAATCTGAGATGTTACATTTCTCTCTGTGCTCATTTGCCCAACCACCAGATATCAAAACTCTTCTACTCCTACAGTTAAAATCTGAATGAATTCAAGTTTGTACCATACCATTAAAGACGTTTTCATAGATGCCAAGTGATACATAGCCACAGAAGCCGCCTATAAGTTCATAAAAATGAAAAACACAACAACACCATCACATCACATATGCAGCACAGCATCTAGCAAACTTAATTAAAAACAATTTAACAGGATGTCCCAAAAAGTTTTCCTGCAAAAACAAATAAACCAACAAACAAAAACAAGACCTTATTTCACTGGATTTAATCAAGAGAAACAAGTTGATCAGAAAATATAAACTCAAGCCAACTGTGTCAGTGTTTGTCTCATATGCATGGTGAAATAGACCCTGAGTTCAAATTACTTTGGACCATCACTTTAATGTTAGTACCTGTGGCTGAATCTGGATTCACATTAACATAGTCAGAGCTCCTCTCTGGATCATCATATTGACCTGTTGATGAACATGATCATATCAAAGGATTTAAAATATACACACTCTCTTTATCTACAATTAGACATTGTTGATTACAATCTAAGTATAATCATTGTTTTTCTATTGATTTAAATTATGTTATGTTTGTATTGATGACTGTTACTGTATAATTATAAACTGTAGCACCAAAAGAATAAAAGTTCATACTGTACCTTCTCCAGTGTTTGCAGAATCTCTGATTGATTCATAGATACAAGAGTCAGCTACAGGTCAGAGAGAATCAAAACAAAGTCAAATTAGTCACTTCATGTCTGTGATGCTGATTTAAACTCAACAACTTCCTCTAACAACATTTCAAAGTACTGGCTTGGTTTAACTCCAGCAGCAGAGGGAATCAACACAGTCTTGGACAATCTGGATGTAAATGGATCAAAAATGTTTCCTCAACTGTCTTTATGAGAAACTGTGTGTTAGAAACAGTTGTGAGAGTATTCAAAGACAGATGAACAACTGACCCCGGTAAACTAGTTGCAGTGGATTTTCATCATGGTTGACAGTTCGGTCTGTAGCAGAGTCCTGATTCTCTCTTTGAGCCTGGGTGAGTCTGAAACATGGTGTTTAAAACAATGTGTACTAGTAGTAACTACCAAATATTATAAAAGCAGACAATGAATAATGAATGTGTGCAGTGTAGTGCTGCTTTTAAGTTGAGATGAGAGAACAGAGTCTGGTACAAACCTGGTACAGCATGGATCTGTGGAAAACACAGGAGGATTCATATTGAAAACTGAACCACTGCTCCATGACATGACATCACAACTGATCAGTGATTATTTTAATAATCACATTTTCTCACCTTTTGACTTTTTGCAATAACAAATCAGCAGGAGAATAATCAACACTATTCCACAAACCAGCCCAACGATCAGCAGAAGAAATAAAGAGTTTTCAGGTCTTGGCTTGACTGTAAATATTAATTATGAATTAAAAGTTAATAACAGAATCGAGAAACTTCATTTATATGGGAATTTGCTTAACAACATGTACAATGATACACAGATGACTTCAAGCCTCAGTAAAGACAAAAAACTTAGTCTACATCAACAGCAGATTCACATAAATATACTATGTCGACCATGTTTCTTTCTCAGACAACAACACAGTTTATAAAAGAGAAAAGGTAGAAATAGTTTAATTTCCACTCACCTTTAACTGACATCCAACTCTGTTGTGACTCTTTTCCTGAGGACTGACACTTGTAGAAACCTTCATGTGACTTTGACACTGCAGAGATTTTCATCTCCCTCCAGGTTTCATTCTGGATGAGTTTGTCATTGTGATAAAAAAATACAATGGAACATGTTTTTTCTGCCCTGAATTTGCAGCCAAGAGAAACAGACTGTCCCTCAGTCACAGGATGGACGGGGCTCACCAGGATAATACCATGATAATAATCATCTGTAAAACAGTCAGAGAATATGAAGTTAGAGTCAGAGATCAGCTGGTGCAGATGTTTAGAATGAATTATGATGAGAATGGATCACATTGTTATTCCTATTCAATGTTTATTTTACAGAATTATCAAGGAAGAACAGCAAGAAACCTCCAGTAGCAGCAAACTCTGAGTGAGTGGGTATTTGCCTCAACTGATTGGGTTGAAAAGAGAAATTCTGATACATTCAAGCTCCATGAGACTGGTTTGACTGGTTCAACCCTAACCATAGTGGTGTTGTATCATTAACCATAGTTCATACCATAGCTGAGGGTTGGCCCATAGATGGACCAGTAAATTGAGAGCTTCACCTTACAGCTCAGCTCCCTCTTCACCACAATAGACTGGAGCCCCAATCTGTCTGTCCATCTCCCCTTTTCAATTTACCAATCAATTTACTCCTTCTATTGGGGCAGCAATTCCTCCCTGACCTGGAGTGGGCACTCTATCCTTTCCCAGTCGAGAACCATAACATGAGTTTGTTATCAAAACACACTAGAGCATGTTTTTGTCCTGAATTTGCAGCCAAGAGTAACAGACTGTCCGTCAGTTACAGGATGAACAGGGTTCATCAAGATGATACCATGATAATGCTCATCTGTGAAACAGTCAAAGTCCAGTGTTTGAATGTGGAAGAGGTCTTTATTCCACTGACAAAACTGGAGGCAGCAGGAGGCAGAGGAAGCAGGATCCTATCCCAGCTGCTTAAGGGGTGAAGGCAGGGTAGACCCTGGACAGTCGCCAGGGTCACATATAGACAAGCAACACTTATAGATGAACAAGCATTCACACTCACATCCATGCCTATGGGCAATTAAGTATGCTCACTTCACCTATCCCCATATGAATGTCTTTGGCAGCGGGAGGAAACCAGAGTTCCCAGAGGAAACCCACACAGACACGGAGAGAATATGCTAACTACACACAGAATGACCCTGTGGTTGACCCAGAAGTAAAACCCAAGACCTTCTTGCTGTGAGGCAACAGCGCTAACCCCTGTGCCACCACGCACATGCCCCAAAACTATTCATCTCACATTTTAAAAACCATACAGAAAATTTTTGATTTTCACTGTTTTGTCAAAATTACAATAACACCATGAAGCAGAGTAAAATTCAACCATATGTATTTGTAAAACAAGTCAGTTTAAAACACATTAGATGTTGAAAATTCTTTAAATTAAACAATTAATGGAAAAAGCAGGAAAACATACCCTGTGTTGTGATGTTGACTGCGTTGCTGAATTCTCCTGATCCAGACTCACACCAGTAAACTGAAGAACTTCTCTCTGATGTTTTTATGTCACATCTGGATCCAGTCGTTCTCCTCCAGTCAGAGCAATTTTGGTATCTGTCCTCAGGAAACCTCATCACTCTCCACTCAGTAAAGTTTCCCTCACAGCTCAGTGACACAGTGTCAGAGGTGAAGTGCTGCACTGAGTCAGGACTCACTGTGAGAGACGCTGCTGAATGAGAATCTGAAAAACAAAACATGATGAGGAATCAAAGCAGCCACAGAGATATTAAGATTAAAAACAGCACAAAGCAAATATCCCTTTGGTTTGTAAATTCTTTGTTTGTTGAGTATTAAAAACATCAGCAGCACAAACACTTCAACAAGATGCAGAGTTTTGATGAAACTATAAATGAAACATTCAGGACAGAGAAATGAATTATGCTGCTGAGTCATTTGACCTGTTTTTCTACTGTCTACCTTTATCTGCCTTTCAAACATACACAGGTGAGAATTTCATATTAACTTCACGTCTTGATGATGATCATGTTCATGATTTACTTCTTGACAGAAAAGACAAATGAAACAACAAACTCACCTCCAGACCAGACAAACTTAGGTTCACTATAGTCAGTGTGATACACTGGATCTCCTCTTCCAGCTCTACACACATATCCTGCTGTGTGTGTCTGACCATGGATGATGTAGGAATCCTGTTCAGTCCCGTTGGTGCTACCAGGCAGCAGCTCAAAGTTGTAGTAGTTGTAGTAGTTGTGTGGTCGTTGGGGAACAGTCTTATACCAGTAGAAGCTCCATCCTGCAGATGGATGTTCAACCTCACACTTTAAAGTTACTGAGGCTCCAGGACTCAGCCATGATGGAGACACAGTGATGGTAGGACGGGGTTTATCTGTTGGAATTATGTTTCTCAGAATCAATAGATGTTCAAATACATAATATACACAAATTTAAACAATCTCAATATAAACTACTGGTCAAAGGTTTTATAACATCCACATTATTCCAGTTTGCATTAAAATTCAGCTGCAGTGAATAATAATTTCACAGTAAATAGATCTATTCAACACTGTCTGTATAAATAAAGGGTTGAACAAACTGTTACTACACCTACTGATGACAATAAGGTCAAAATGTTTATTTGACTAATAATTGTGCACAAAGTGTAGAAACAGAGATAAATTCAAACATGTAACATTGAAGGAAATACTGAATAAACAACTGTGAATAAATGAAACTTACCTGACACTGTTAAAGTGATGGGATCACTCCATTCTGTTGAGGAATACAAGTCATTTTTGTGTTTACCCTTACATCTGTAGTTTTCTCTGCTGGAAGCAGAAGCTCTGAAAATCCAATATTGATCATGTTGTTGAAGATTTTCTGAACTGGTGGTTGTCCAGTCATACTCCCACTCAGTGTCTCCACCACGCTGGATCTCACATCTCAACGTTATCGTCTCTTCATTGAACAGTGGAGACCAACGGGCTGTGCTCACATTACAACAGCCTTGTTGGAAACTGTTCCCACCAAATATACAAGTTGTGGATAAAAACAAAGATATAAAATCATCAGTTCATGGTTTTCAGGTGTTACTATAACAGTAATACATGTTGTTTTATTAAAAAAAAAAAAAAAAAACATTACTCACCTCTTTTTTCAATTATGACTCGATTACTGTTCTCTGTGAAGAAAACCGGGTTTCCTCTTCCTCCTCTGCATTGATAGATTCCTCCTTCTGAAACACTGGTACTGTGATTTCCTGGTCCAGAAGACCATGAGGTTTGTCTGAACCAGTAATATTTCCAACCATCACCTTCCTGCACAGAGCAGGTCAGTGTCACACTGCCTCCTGCTGGTATAACTGTCCTGTCTGCTGTCAGTGAGGCCTGTGGTTTAGTAGCTGTTTAGTTTAAAAAAAACAAGTCAGTGGTTAAATTATTTAATGATTTGATCCAGGAAAATGTTTTTACTCCATGACTTTGTTACTGGTCATGACCAGTTGTCTCAGGTGTATTCTGTGAAACTGATTTACTTACATAGTCTTTATGACTCTTTGTGTTGATCAATAGTTTAAACTTTTCCTCCAAATGTTTGACAACATAACATGTCAGCTACATTAAAACTCACTGCTGCACTAAGGAAAACTACCTGTGAACATGAAACTTAAAAACCAACAGTTCTTCTTCTTCCTGGATGTGGTGAAGATGCTGTGATTCTTCACTTTTTATTATAAACATTTTACTATGAATGTTAATTATATTCCAACCTGCAGGAAACACTGCTACAGAAACAAAAACCTGTATTTTTTACCTTGTATGTTTAAAAGAAATACAACTTACATGAAACAGTCACTCTGACGACATTACTCCACTTTGTTGAGAAAAACCAGTTCTTTTTACCACGACAACTGTAGTCTCCACTGTTAGACACAGTAGCTTTGTTGATAGTGACTTGTTTGGAAGCTGCAGGTCTATTTAACTCAGCTGGTTTCCATTCATACGTCCATGTAGTTTGTTCACCTCCACTGATCTGACATGTGACAGTGATCGTCTCACCACTGAATATCTGAGACCAGCTGGGTTGTACAGTCACAGAGACCTGACCAGGAACTGGTCACATAAAAAACATCACAACAGAAAATGTCATGTTGTTGATATAATATATATTAATGCTGTTTTTAACTATAATAATCTTTAATATACCCTGGTGACAAGTTTTGTAGTTAAAAAAAAAAGTGTAAAAAAATCAAACACAAGAAGAAAAATCAGATAGAAACATATCAAACAAATGAGACAATATATTAAATATAAATTATTTACACATGTATATTTTATGAAGTCAAAATTACTGACTTATCCTACTTTAGTCTGGAAACATGTAATGATTTTTAACCAGTTTAACTGTATTTACTTGAACTTTATGTGAACATCTTCACTTTTCATTCACTTCTTCCCTCTGAATTGTTTTTAACGTGATTGGACAGTTTTCTATCAACCTTCATATATATTTTCTAACTCACTCCTCATCAGAAGATGACGAGCTCAAGTGATTATTTCTTTACAGAAACATCATCATGTTTTATTTCATCATAACTTTTCTGGCTTTTTTAAATCAAGATTTCCCTCATAATGTCAATATTTTTAAAACAAACTGAATAAAACACGAAAGTTGTTCTCAATTCCACAAATATCAAAATCAAAATAAAACTCTTCAATTGATGCTGAAATAATAATAATAATAAAAACTCCAATATTTGGTTTTAGTTGTAACAGTTTTACAACAAAACCAAAGTTCACTGCACATGTACAAATAATAATATAACAGTAATAGTATAATCATCCTTTTGTTGATGATGATAAAGAATCTCTTTTCTACACTTATAAACATATTTAAAGAGTCTGTTATTTTTTCTTCCAGAACAAATGATTAAACTCACCAGTTTCTTCAATGGTAACTTCTCTGCTGTCGTAAGTGAAGAACTCTGGTTCTCCTCTTCTTCCTCTGCAGTGGTAGATACCTCCCTCTGAGACTCTTATATCTCTGTCTGGATTAACATTTGTCACTGGACGAGCTTCAGAATAATATGAGTCACGTCTGAACCAGTCATATTTCCAGTCAGCAGAGTCGTCCACAGAACAGGTCAGTGTCACTCTGCCTCCTGCTGGTATAACTGTGTTGGATGGTGTCAGAGTGGGTGTAGGTTTATAACCTGTTGAGTTTAGACAAAAAAAGAAAATGAGAAAATAATCAAAATGTGATTTGGTTCAGAAGAGTGATTTCATTTTATTGTGTTACATACTAGAGAAGCAACAGACTTGTGATACTGAACATAACTTTCACCAAAGAATTAAACAAAACAATCACACTGAACATCCACTAAGTCATTTAATCACAGTTTGTTACTGAGCTGCCTGAAGAGACCTGGATCTGTGTTGGAGACACAAATGTTTACAGTCGTCCTACTTAGACACATGAAACATTAAGAAACATGAGATTTATATGAATGAAAGACGTCCAACTTACCTGATACTGTCAATCTGAAGGCGTCACTCCAGTCTGTATAGGAATTGCTCCTTCTACCCCTACAGCTGTAGTCTCCACTGTGATACTCAGTAACATTGTTGATAATATATTCACTGTATGATGAAGGTTTGTATGAGCTGGTTGTTGTCCATTCATACGTCCACTCAGTGTCTCCAGCTCCATGGATCTGACATCTGAGAGTGATCTTCTCTCCTCTGTATATCTGAGACCAGTTGGGTTGTAGAGTCACAGTGGGCTTTGGGGACTCTGTTAATATTAAGAAAAAACCATAAGAATAATGTAAAATGTGAATTAAAAAAAAAAAAACAAACATTTATTTCCAATAATAATCATTAATGGGGCGGCACAAGGGTGCTGTTGCCTCATGGCCCTGGGTTTGATTCCCAGGTTGGGTGCAGGGTCTTTCTGTGTGGAGTCTGCATGTTCTTCCCATGTCTGCGTGGGTTTCCTCTGTGAGCTCCAGTTTCCTCCCACCACTAAAAACATGCATGCATTAGGGATATGTGAAATGAGCATACTAAATTGCCCATAGGTGTGGATGTGAGTGCAAATGGTTGTTAGTCTGTATATGTGGCCCTGTGACAAGCTGGCAACCGTCCAGGGTGCACCCAGGCCTGGTGCAGTGGCAGTGATACAGTGGTTAGTACTGTAACCTCACAGAAAGACTTGAGTCACTTGATAATTTGCATTATAATTACATGATAAAATATCAATATAAGTAGTAAATAGGAGCAATAGGAGTAAAATAAAGTATATAATTTACCTTCAGCATTTCCGTGTGTCAGTGAATCCAGAACTAAAATAAAGATTGAAACTTCATTGTGGTCAATCTGACAGACAGTCAAAATAATAATAAACTAAGACATTTAAAAACCAGGTGGAGTTTCAGCAGAGGCAGCTACTGATTATCAACACATTTCTCTGAAATGATGATCTGTAAATTGCTACAGAGGCCGGAGATGTAAACACAACTCTTTTACTTAAAACAAACTAAAACTAAAAAACTAAAACTTAAAACAAAATAAAAAATAAAACAATAGCTAGATGCATAATAATGTATATGTTTGAGTATATGCTGTGATATATATGAATCAGTAACCACAAGTCTACAAGACTACAGTATTTATAAAAAAAAAAAAAAAAAAAAAAGATTCTGCCTCTGAAGGTAACAGAAATGTAAAATGACTGATGTACTCACAGAGTAATGACAGCACACAGAACAAAGTGTGTCCCATCTTCACATCCAGCACTGACACTGTCGCTCTGCTGCTCTGCTTCTGGAAACTGTTTCTACTTCACATCAGTGAAAATAGATGTAATGTTTGTGATGAATTTAAGATCATATCAGTGTTTTTCTCCACCTCTTTGAGTATATATTTGATCTTCCTTCTATGTCACACAAAACTGAGCTAACTTCAGTGTCTCTGACCACAAGATATTTTAATATGCTCACACTTCCTGCCTGCTACAAAAACACATCAGCTCAACTCCTGTGCAGGGGTTTGTGTGTGGTCCACTGCTTTTTCATCCATGGTGTCTGTACTGGAGCCAGTCTCAGCTGATACTGCACAAAAGTTGGGGTACTTTAGAATCAATATATTACGACTTAAACATCTTGTGTTAGATTATGCTCCCTAGTCATTGTGCGTCATCTTTTCAGTTTTTATTTATGGCAGCTGAGATAGGTAGAGGTTTTAACACACTCCACAGGATGTGACAAATGGTCAGACTGAAGAGAAATTAATGCAATTCGCTATTTGCAATTAAATGTTTTTGGTACAACATTAACAAGTGCAATGCATATCAGCACATAAGGATTTATATAATGCATGCATAAGGTCTGGTGGTGATGTAATATATTTGCAAATATTTGCGATTTCTGCATCCTGATATCACCTTGTCACCAACTAGTTGCAGTCAAACAGATGTGAAACACGACATCTGAATGACAGCATGAACTAAAAACTACTTTGTCTAAAAATGTCAGTCACTTGTTCTCAGTAATCACATAGTGCAGATAAGTCTGTGGCTGAATGAACAATTAGATTTATTCTGAACCAAAACATTCACAGAAACAAAATAAATTCTTGCTGGACTCTGGATTTCCACTGGATGCGTGTCTGATCCGTGCTCCACTATCTGTCAATACTCACAGGCTGTATTTGTGGTGCATAGCGTTGCAGCTCCACTGGAATCATGAAATGTTGAGAATTCACCCAAAATTGCAAGATATTGCAAGCTGCATGTGGTTTCTATAGTGTCAATGGGGTGAAATGAAACCCCATTGACCTCTGTAAACCTCAACGTCAGGCCTGCCTCCATCCATTATGACGTTTTCAAGGTGTAGTGCTGGTAAATATGATCCACTGTGAACAGTGTTTCATTTTGAAAATTAACTTGTTTTATTTTGTTTCTGTGCACAACCTCCTGTACTGCACAATCTGCTCTGTGCCGAATTGTTACATCGTAGTCCGGCATCGGACAAAAATAGAAGCCTTGCGGTTCGGCTGCGGAGGACTCACAGCTGTGACGGAGCCGGTGGAAACACAAACATTGACTAGAATTGAAACATATCGGCTTCCGCTGCCGTTTCGGATCAGAGATGCAACGCACACACGCTGGAAGTGAAAATCTTACATGTACCTGTACAATGTGGCACAAGGTGGCAGCGCTGCATAGTGGATGAGGAAAAGACAATGAGGAAGCAGCAAAGAGACCTAACAATCACTTGTCAGTCAACACTTGAACTAGAAAATAAACTCATGATTGTTCACAATATATTTATTCACAAACCTGCTACTCCTGTAGAAAAAATATAAAATAAAACAAGAAAAAAAGACCCTGTACGTGTAAAATAGACATAAAAATATAATAGAAATAGATATCTGTAATAATGAGCTTTAGGTACATTTCTCAGCAGTCACGGTATCATGTCATAGCATCATGAAAAGTACCTCTGTACCTCTACATCATCAACTCACCTCGTTGTCTTATTCATAACATTGTGACATCATCATCCATTAAAGCAACACAGTGTACAATTTGCTGGTGGGGTCCCTCTACAGTCGAGAAATGCTACTGTCTGTAACAACTGCTGTAAAATATGCATAATGCCTTTGTTGACACCAGCAAACTTCCTGTAGAAGGACAATGATAAACCATGTCTTCAGACCAGATAAAGTTAACATACTGTAGGCCTTTTCCACTAGCACCTACTCGGTTTATAGGGATTTCCACTTGGTGCTAGTACCATGGACCAGGTACTTCTTTAGTTTCTTTTACTTACTCGAGTCGGGTCAAGCCAGGTAGAGCTAGAACAGTATAGTGGAAAAGATACACTAGATGGATCTGCAAGGTTGAAAAATCATCTTGCATTAGCCTGCCAACCATACTATTGGCAGTTCCTGCCCACTTTAACCCCTGCCTGAGACACGCCTGAGCTGTTTGTCACTTGGAAAAATACAGTTGACAATCAGCAGCTATTTTATGGGAGATGCTTTTGTCCATTTGTTTGGCTCTCCTCCTCTTTTGGCTCAAGCCAGTGAGTGAAAACTGGGCCAATATTCACCCTAGTCTGTGCTCTTATTTTACCCTACACCCTAAAACTTTTTTTTTTAACTTTGTAGTTTTTGTGGGTTTTTACCTGAACTCCTACGTTGCATAGTGCCAGACCAGCACAGGGCGAAACAGACGCTCTCAAGGTAGTGATGGAGGTGTATCATACCCATGTACCATCAGAATTATCATGGAAATATAATTTGAAGGCATAAAACACATACACTGTGTCACTTTAAGTCATTTGTAAATAATTACTAAGATATGCATATGTAACACATCACACTTTACATATGCAAAGCCCTTCTCCATCTAACTTAGAAAAACTGCTGCATTATGGCAACGAAAAAAAAAAATACATAATTATAAATGTATTAAATCCTGTAGCCCTAATATCTGGCAGCAGGTGGATACATGCTGGTAAATATGTCTTTTAAACGAATGTTGAACATTGTTTTTCATGTCATCATCAATACTTCTCTTTTAATTTCTCAATGATCCAAATTTCCGTCTGGACCTGCAACAAAATGACAAAAACTATAAAAGATAAACATGTACCAGGTAGATAAAGTCTATGCAGCAGCTAAATAGCTAGAAGCTAATATTTGTACCTGTAGCTGAACATGGGATCACATAACAGTATTCAGACCTCTGCCCTGAATCACCTCCGTCTCCTGTAAAAGTAATTGAAAAATAATCAAACTCATTTTCACCACAGTGTAGATACAGTATGTGGATTCTGTTGTGTAATTGTGTGTGTATTCTGAGTCTGTATTTCAAGGTTTGTGTTCAGCCTCTTAGTTCTATTGAATGAAAATTTTCACACAGATCTCTGACCTCAGCTTCTTTTAACACCTTCACAATGACGTAAAGTGATGGTCCAGAGTAATTTGAACCCAGGGTCCTTTTCACTATGCATACGAGTTAAACACCCCCTCAAGAGATATTTTACGTAGAGTTGAAATAGTTAACAATGAAAGTAAATGGGGCAGCCAGCCAAACGTACCTAAATTGTCATTTTTTAACCACTAATAAAGCTCAAAATAACATTTCACCTCAGTAGTAGCATGAATGAGATCCCTATACATAAAATGAAGTTATTGCTGATAAACCAAGAGTTTATTAAAAAGACTGTTTTACAAGACTTACCCAACGACTTGTTTTCATAACAACTGGTGATTAAGGGTGTTCCCAATCAGCAGATTCATCATTTTCCTGAACAACAGGCCAATGTGTCCATGAACAGTGAGGAAAATGATGAATCTGCTGATGTGGAACACATGAAGGGTGAAATAGACCCTGGGTTCAAATTACTCCAGACCATCACTTTAAAGTGCCTCACAGCATTAGATTCAAGCCTGAAACTGAGATGTTACATTTCTGTGCCCTTTTGTTCACCCTCTTGAAATAAAGATTCTTTTACTCCTACAGTTAAAATCTGAATTTCAAATGATGAATTCAAGTTTATACTATACCATCAACGATGTTTTCATAGATGCCAAGTGACACATAGCCACAGATGTCACCTTTAAGTCCATAAAAATGAAAGACAGAAGAAAACTATCACAATATGACAAATGCAGCGCAGCCTCTAGCAAACATCACATTAATTCACAAGAATTTATCAGGATGTCCCAAAAAGTTTTACCAAATAAAAACAGCTTGAGACAGATCAAGACCATCAAGACCTTATTTCATCGGATTTATTCAAGAAAAACACATTGATCAGAAACTATGAACTCAAGTCAATTGTATCAAACTTCTCCTTAAAAAAACCTGTTCTTAATGTTTGTACCTGTGGCTGAATCTGGATTCACATTAACATAGTCAGAGCTCCTCTCTGGATCATCACATTGACCTGTTGATGAACATGATCATATGAAAGAATTTAAAATACACAAACGCTCTCTTTTATCTACAATTAGAGATTGTTGATTACAATCAAAATGTAACTTGTTTTTTTCTATCACTTTCAGTTTAACTTCTTCAATATTAATGACTGTTACTGTATAATTATAAACTGTAGCGTCACATGAATCAGTTCATACTGTACCTTCTCCAGTGTTTTCAGAGCCTCTGATTGATCCATAGACACAAGTGTCAGCTACAGGTCAGAGAGAATCAAAACAAAGTCAAATTAGTCACCTCATGTCTGTGATGCTGATTTAAACTCAACAACTTCCTCTAACAACATTTCAAAGTACTGGCTTGGTTTAACTCCAGCAGCAGAGGGAATCAACACAGTCTTGGACAATCTGGATGTAAATGGATCAAAAATGTTTCCTCAACTGTCTTTATGAGAAACTGTGTGTTAGAAACAGTTGTGAGAGTATTCAAAGACAGATGAACAACTGACCCCGGTAAACTAGTTGCAGTGGATTTTCATCATGGTTGACAGTTCGGTCTGTAGCAGAGTCCTGATTCTCTCTTTGAGCCTGGGTGAGTCTGAAACATGGTGTTTAAAACAATGTGTACTAGTAGTAACTACCAAATATTATAAAAGCAGACAATGAATAATGAATGTGTGCAGTGTAGTGCTGCTTTTAAGTTGAGATGAGAGAACAGAGTCTGGTACAAACCTGGTACAGCATGGATCTGTGGAAAACACAGGAGGATTCATATTGAAAACTGAACCACTGCTCCATGACATGACATCACAACTGATCAGTGATTATTTTAATAATCACATTTTCTCACCTTTTGACTTTTTGCAATAACAAATCAGCAGGAGAATAATCAACACTATTCCACAAACCAGCCCAACGATCAGCAGAAGAAATGAAGAGTTTTCAGGTCTTGGCTTGACTGTAAATATTAATTATGAATTAAAAGTTAATAACAGAATCGAGAAACTTCATTTATATGGGAATTTGCTTAACAACATGTACAATGATACACAGATGACTTCAAGCCTCAGTAAAGACAAAAAACTCAGTCTACATCAACAGCAGATTCACATAAATATACTATGTCGACCATGTTTCTTTCTCAGACAACAACACAGTTTATAAAAGAGAAAATGCAGAAATTGTTTCATTTCCACTCACCTTTAACTGACATCCAACTCTGTTGTGACTCTTTTCCTGAGCACTGACACTTGTAGAAACCTTCATGTGACTTTGACACTGCAGAGATTTTCATCTCCCTCCAGGTTTCATTCTGGATGAGTTTGTCATTGTGATAAAAAAATACAATGGAACATGTTTTTTCTGTCCTGAATTTGCAGCCAAGAGAAACAGACTGTCCCTCAGTTACAGGATGGACGGGGCTCACCAGGATAATACCATGATAATAATCATCTGTAAAACAGTCAGAGAATATGAAGTTAGAGTCAGAGATCAGCTGGTGCAGATGTTTAGAATGAATTATGATGAGAATGGATCACATTGTTATTCCTATTCAATGTTTATTGTACAGAATCATCAAGGAAAAACTCCTTTTGGACAGCAAGAAACCTCCAGTAGCAGCAGACTCTGATCGAGTGGCCATTGGCCTCAAATGATTGGGTTGACAAGAGAAATACTCCTGCATTGAAGCTCCATGACACTGGCTTGACTGGTTTAACCCTAACCCTAACCATAGTGTTCTTTTGGCCATTAACCATAGCTAATGACCAAAGGTGAGGGTTGGAACATAGATGGAGCAGTAAATTGAGAGCTTCGCCTTACAGCTCAACTCCCTCTTCACCACAATAGACTGGAGCCCCAATCTGTCTGTCCATCACTCGTGAACAAGACCCCAAGATACTTAAACTCCTATACTTGGGGCAGCAATTCCTCCCCAACCTGGAGTGGGTACTCAACCCTTTCCCAGTCAAGAACCATGGCCTCGGACATGGAGGTGCTGATCCTCATCCCAACTGCTTCACAAACAGCAGCAAACCTTTTTTTTCATGTCATTTCTTATTTTAACTTCATTTCAATTTAAGTCATAATTTGAAAGAAAAGGTAGACTTGTTTTTATAAAGAGATATAGTCACTGAATTAAAAGTTTCCGTCAAGATTATTATTCTATTAAACTTTATTTGTAGCCTGACTCAACTCTGACATTTAATTTCCATTATATGAAATTTATTTGCATTGGATCTAGTAAAAGTACACTGTCTGAGTAAAACAATTCAGTTCTTACCTATGAGTAAACATTACTCAATCATGCAAGATCTTTTTTAAATGATTCAAATTCTTGAAAAATGTAGTAAATAGGAAATGCAGTGAAACATACCCGGTGTTGTGATGTTGACTGCGTTGCTGAATTTCCCTGATTCAGACTCACACCAGTAAACTGCATCACTTCTCTCTGATGTCTTTATGTCACATCTGGATCCAGTCGTTCTCCTCCAGTCAGAGTAGCGGTGTCGGTATCTGTCCTCAGGAAACCTCATCACTCTCCACTCAGTAAAGTTTCCCTCACAGCTCAGTGACACAGTGTCAGAGGTGAAGTGCTGCACTGAGTCAGGACTCACTGTGAGAGACGCTGCTGAATGAGAATCTGAAAAACAAAACATGATGAGGAATCAAAGCAGCCACAGAGATATTAAGATTAAATTATAGCTGCTGCGCAGAAATCCAGGTCAGGGCCGGGCAATTCTGAGCAACAAGCAGAGTGTAGGAAGATGAAAAAAGGTGGCACTCTAATGTGCATTTCACATCAGTTGAGGTTTGAACTCACAATGTTCAACACCAGCAGCTTTTAGCGTGTAAAAGCAGATTTTAAACAAATTCAGTTATTAAGACAAAAATCTGAAAATACACAAATTCCATCTAGACAGCATGGAGATGTTGGCAATTTGTATTTAATCATTGATTAAATACAAAGAAACTGATTTATTTGCTCCATAAGTGAAAACTGATGTTTGAAAATGTAATTTTTGCATGGAATTGTTCACATGAGATCAAAATTCAAAATGCTAAAAAAAAAAAAAAAATGCAGGGTTTTTTTTTTTTTTTTTTTTTTCAAATTTTTTAAAAAATCATCTACTATGACTGCAAAATTAGGTCATTTTTTATAGAACATTGAAAATGTATTTACCAAGAATTTACAAGTATATGTTTAAAATCCAGGTTACAGTCAAGCATTTTGATGCACCGACAGCTCAATTTTCAATAAGTCAAAAATCTGTTTGGACAGATTGTGTAAGACAGTCTTAAGATGCAATTGAACACAAACTGTGGTTAGTTAAATAGCTTTAATAAGTTTTATAGTTTTTGAAAAAAACAGAGTGATGGACTTCATAATTTGCAATAGGTTTAAATGTATAAACGTTTCTTCAGTATTGGGGCTATATTTTGGTGAAAGTTGCAAATCTGTAGCACATATGGTTGATTTGTTGTGAACTTTCAAAAGTTTGAACTTTAACAGCTTGCTGTAGCGCCACCATCAGGACTATTGACCTGTTTTTGCAGCTAAAGGAATCTGGCATGGGACTGGACCTTTGTGCAAAGTTTGGTCATTTTTCACGCATGGTAAATAGGATTACCTCGGAAAAAGAACATCAATGTTGGTTTTTAAATTATTTGTTTGTTGAGTATTAAAAACATCAGCAGCGCAAACACTTCAATACGATGCAGAGTTTTGATGAAACTATAAATGAAACATTCAGGACAGAGAAATGAATTATGCTGCTGAGTCATTTGACCTGTTTTTCTACTCTCTACCTTTATCTGCCTTTCAAACATACACAGCTGAGTATTTCATATTAACTTCATGTCTCTATACAAAAGTGTTTTCCTCTGATTTGTCTTATTTGAGTCGTCTCAGCTTTAAAACTGTTTGTTTAACTCGTCTGTTTAACTGCTGTGTTGTCTGTTGATTTCTTGATGGATGAATTCAGTTTATGATTTACTTCTTGACAGAAAAGACAAAAGAAACAACAAACTCACCTCCAGACCAGACAAACTTAGGTTCACTATAGTCAGTGTGATACACTGGATCTCCTCTTCCAGCTCTACACACATATCCTGCTGTGTGTGTCTGACCATGGATGATGTAGGAATTATGTTCAGTCCCGTTGGTGCTACCAGGCAGCAGCTCAAAGTTGTAGTAGTCGTAGTAGTTGTGTGGTCGTTGGGGAACAGTCTTATACCAGTAGAAGCTCCATCCTGCAGATGGATGTTCAACCTCACACTTTAAAGTTACTGAGGCTCCAGGACTCAGCCATGATGGAGACACAGTGATGGTAGGACGGGGTTTATCTGAAAGTCATTGTTTTATTTTTTGAAATCAAATATATTATTATACCAATAGATTTACAGGACTTAGATTTAGGGACTTCCTGGACCAACAGATTTAATAGAATGGTACTTAAAAGGGTAAAAACTAAAAGGTTATATGAATGAAAGAGATCCAACTTACGTGACACTGTCAGTTTGATGGTGTCACTCCACTCTGTTAAGGAATTGCTCCTTCTACCCCTACAGCTGTAGTCTCCACTGCCAGACTCGGTAGAGCTGTTGATAATATATTCACTGTGTGATGGAGGTTTGTATGAGCTGGTTGTTCTCCATTCATACATCCACTCAGTGTCTCCAGCTCCATGGATCTGACATCTGAGAGTGATCTTCTCTCCTCTGTATATCTGAGACCAGTTGGGTTGTAGAGTCACAGTGGGCTTTAGGGAAACTGTTAACATAAAAAATAACAAGTAAGAGTGAAACTGATACACAATCAAATTAAAAACATTGATTTCTACTAGTACAAATTGTTGATTTTTCCCCAGTGCAATATATCATGTGCCCAGAAACAATTTTAAAAGTGATTCTACATTAAAAAAAAAAAAAAAAAAAAACTTGTGATCACATACTTTGTTAAAATTGATTCATATAAGAGAAAAACAATAGATCTGAACCATTAGTATCATATTATTCGAGAAACAAATGATTAAACTCACCAGTTTCTTCAATGGTAACTTCTCTGCTGTCGTCAGTGAAGAACTCTGGTTCTCCTCTTCTTCCTCTGCAGTGGTAGAGACCTCCCTCTGAGACTCTTATATCTCTGTCTGGATTAACATTTGTCACTGGATGAGTTGTAGAATAATATGAGTCACGTCTGAACCAGTCATATTTCCAGTCAGCAGAGTCGTCCACAGAACAGGTCAGTGTCACTCTGCCTCCTGCTGGTATAACTGTGTTGGATGGTGTCAGAGTGGGTGTGGGTTTATAACCTGTTGAGTTTAGACAAAAAAAGAAATTAGTCAATGATATAAATATGATTTGCTTTAGGAAAGTGATTTCATTGTACTGCATTAGATTATAAAATAATATTACTTGCATTACTGTACACAACTTTTACCAATAAACTAATCAAAATAATCACACTCCTTTAGCTACTGACACCAAAATACTTATAAACCTTGCATGTGACACATAACTTTAAATACTATATTACTAAAAAAAAAAAAAAACATAACAGATTCACTGTGATTTATAATTCACTTATTTATAATAAATATAGTGGTGCACAAAATGTTATTCTGATATTATTTTGTCTTGTAATTTCCCCTAAGGTTTTGTTCCCACATTTTTAATTAAACCACAGTTTGTTACTGAGCTGCCTGAAGAGACAGGAGACAAGAGACTTTCATCTGAACGAAAGACGTCCAATTTACCTGATACTCTCAATCTGATGGTGTCACTCCAGTCTGTATAGGAATTGGGTCTTCTACCCCTACACCAGTAGTTTCCACTGTGATACTCAGTAACATTGTTGATAATATATTCACTGTGTGATGAAGGTTTGTATGAGCTGGTTGTTGTCCATTCATACGTCCACTTAGTGTCTCCAGCTCCATGGATTCAATACAGATTCAATGAGATCTAATATTCATTTAACAGAAGACAACCATATATGTTCATGTAAATTTTCCTGTCAGTGACTAAATTTAACAGAACATTGCGTCATGGCTTCTCTTTAGTTAATCTCTCACTATCATAGAGACACTGCCTCAGTGCAGCTGTTGAAATGTTGACATATGTGCTGATGTATGTGTGAATTTATGTCATATGTGTTTGAAAATATGCCCCCCCCACCCAAAAAAAAAAAAAGGATTTTTCTAATGTGAATTATGTGCCATGGCTCAATAAATTTTGACACTGTGATATATGATATATCATTTATCTTGAACATGTCCATGTGTCAGTGAATCCAGCACTAAAATAAAGATTGAAACTTCATCATGGTCAATCTGACAGACAGTCACAATAACAATAAACTAAGACATTTAAAAACCAGGTGGAGTTTCAGCAGAGGCAGCTACTGATTATCAACACATTTCTCTGAAATGATGATCTGTAAATTGGTACAGTGACAGGAGACATAAACACAACTCCTTTAAGTTAAATATATAAAATAAAACAATAACTATATGCATAATAATGTATATGTTTGAGTATATACTGCTCACATCCTGAGCTTGTAGGAATCAGGAACCGTGGTTAAGTCAACAAGACTACAGTACAGATAACGAATAAATAAAAATAAATTTAAAAAAAACATGATTCTGCCTCTGACGGTAACAGAAATGTAAAATGACTGATGTACTCACAGAATAATGACAGCACACAGAACAAAGTGTGTCCCATCTTCACATCCAGCACTGACACTGTTGCTCTGCTGCTCTGCTTCTGGAAACTGTTTCTACTTCACATCAGTGAAAATAGATGTAATGTTTGTGATGAATTTAAGATCATATCAGTGTTTTCTCCACCTCTTTGAGTATATATTTGTTCTTCCTTCTATGTCACACAAAACTGAGCTAACTTCAGTGTCTCTGACCACAAGATATTTTAATATGCTCACACTTCCTGCCTGCTACAAAAACACATCAGCTCAACTCCTGTGCAGGGGTTTGTGTGTGGTCCACTGCTTTTTCATCCATGGTGTCTGTACTGGAGCCAGTCTCAGCTGATACTGCACAAAAGGTGGGGTACATCAGAATTAATACATTATGACTTAAACATCTTGTTTTAGATTATGCTCCCTAGTCATTGTGCGTCATCTTTTCAGTTTTTATTTATGGCAGCTGAGATAGGTAGAGGTTTTACACACTCCACAGGATGTGACAAGTGGTCAGACTGAAGAGAAATGCAATGCAATTTGCTATTTTCAATTAAATGTTTTTGGTACAACAATAACAAGTACATAAGCATAAAATGATTTATATAATGCATGCATAAGGGCTGGTGGTGATGTAGGGATGAAAATATTCACAAATTCTGCATCCTGATATCACCCTGTCACCAACTGGTTGTAGTCAAACAGGTGTGAAATACGACATCTGAATGACAGCATGAACTAAAAACTACTTTGTCTAAAAACGTTGGTCACTTGTTTTCAGTAATAACAAGGTGCAGCTAAGTCTGTGGCTGAATGAACAATTAGATTTATTCACTGGAAAAAAATGTATTAATGTTAATTAATTCTTAGGCTGCAGAGTCTGGAGGAATGAGGAAGCAAAGAGACTCAACCAACAGTCACTGTCAGTCAAATACAGTAAACTGCACCTGCAACTGCTGAACTGCAACCTGCTGTTCCACAAGAAGAATTCACTGCTGATCTACATCTTTATGAGAAAAATGCTAACATGTTTTTAGCTTGTTAGCAGGAGTCATGACCTGTTCCATTAGTTAGTCATTTCTGGACGTAATCTCTGATGTTAACTAGTAAAAGTAGTGAAACATTTGTACTAGAAAATACACCCATGATTGTTCACTTTGCTTTAATATGTTTATTTACAAACCTGCTGCTCCTGTAGAAAAAAAGGTGAAATAAAACAAGAGAAAAAGATCTCGTACTTGTAAAATAGACATAAAAATATAAGAGAAATATAATAACAATTCACATGAAATCTCTAATAATAAACTACAGATAAATTTCTATATTAGAGTCTCAACAGTCACAGTATCATGTCATAGCATCATGATAAGTGACTGGAGGTCTCTGCACGCTATAAACAGCCTTATTCATGTGATCGTGGCAACATTATCCATTAAGTCATTTATTAATAATAGCTTAATGTATAAGATATGTAAATGTAAGATATGACACTAGTCTACGTGTACAAAGCCCTGTGCCATCAAACTTAAAAAAAATACTGCAATATGGCGACAAAAATACACATGCCAAACCTAATTACAAAGACAACTTTAAATCTTTCATATGATCTGCTGGAAAACTGCATTAAACCAAGTGGATCTAATATGTGGAAGGCAGCAGGTGTATAAATCTTGGTAAATATGTCTTTTAAATGCATTGTGAACATTGTTTTTCATCGTCCATGCTTCTCTGAATTCTTCTTAATGATGCAAATTTCTGTGTGGACCTGCAACAAAATGACAAAAACTATAAACTATATAAAAAACACGTACTAGGAACATAAAGTCTCTACAGCAGCTAAATAGTCAGGAGCTAATGTACCTGCAGCTGAACGTGGACTCACATTACAGTAGTCAGACCACTCCTCTGAATCAGCACACTTTCCTATAAAGGTCAATTAGACAAAACAATTAACCTCCATCACATAAAACAATGACTCTAACAATTTACCTTTAGGGACTGCTGATACACTTAACAATCAATTCATTTATTTCTCGTGTTTCATATCTTGTGTACTCATTCATCTTTCCAACATCTCTGACTTGAATCTGAGATGTCACATTTCTGCATTCATTTACCAGCCCACCTGAAACCAGGATTGTTTGACTCCTACAAGTAAAATCAAATCATTATTAACGTCTCAGCATGAATTAAAGTCTATACTGTACCATTCCTCCAGTTTTCATAGAACCTGAGTGATTCATAGACACTGATGTCACCTACAGGTAAATAAAAAATAAATCAAGATGATGTCAAATAGATTCCTAAACTTCAAGCACCATCTTAAAGTACTTGATTTAGTTTAGTGTTAAAGCTGTAGTGAAAGGTAATATTTCCATTATTATTATTATGAAATAATAATTATTATTATGAAATAATAATAATAGTAAAAACAGCTGTGAAAGCATTAAATATTAGATAAAAGGACCGACCGTGGAGAAGAGATGAGTATATTTGCTGTTGATTTTCATTTTGGGCCACACTTTGTTCTGTGGCAGAGCTCTGACTGATTCTCTGAGACTGGATGATCCTAAAACATGGAGTCAAAATAACAAGTATAAGTTCAAACTATAGTAAAAGAAAAAACTTATGTTGATGATGAAACAAGAAAGTGTTGTACCAACCTGTTACAACACAGATCTGTGAAAAAGATAAGAAGTGTTACATGATTTGTATTGAACACATTGACTGTGACTTTAATCAACAGGGTATCGTTTTCTAAAATAGACATGAAAACTTCTCACTCTTTGACTTTATGTACAAGTATATCAGCAACAGTGGGAGGAGAATTGTCAGTATGATAGCAGCAACCAGCCCAATGATCAGTGGCAGAGAAAAGTTGGAAGGAATCGATAAGTGAGAAGCTGTGAAAAGAAATAAAAAGTTTTAATGAACTTCATCTACAGAACAAAGTGCTCAATTCTTGATCTCAGGTGATTTTACACAGATGAAAACACCAATATGGATATTGTATTCATCTTCTACCAATATATGTCAGTAAATCTAACACACTGAAAATTATAGACTAAAGATATGGTGGACAACAAGTACACAATGGCCATATTTGATGAGACAACACTACCCTGTCAAAATTCATGCCAGTGACTATACTGTGTACAATGTGCTATGTGTTAAATGTACGAACTAAACAATGTGACTTGAGACAAAGCAACTGTTTAAATCATACTCACATTTTACCGAAATCAAACTCTCTGCTGACGTCAGGTTTTGTTGACCAAACTGTGAATTTACTGCTGTACATTTATAAAAGCCTTCATGTGACTTTGACACTGCAGGGATGGTCAGCTCATGTCCACCATCAGTTTGGATGAGTTTGTTATTTTTATAGAAAAACACTGCAGAAGGATCATTTTGTTTCTTCATCTTGCAGCCAAGAGTAAGAGACTGTCCCTCAGTCATAGGATGGACAGGACTCTCCAGGATGACACTAAAGACACCTGTAAAACATTGAAAACATTAAATTTATTTACAATATTCAGTCTGAATAGATTGATGAATACAGAACAGACTGTCTTTGTCTTAAACTTGTTCCAACTATACAATCAGCATACAGCGGCCAGTCAAAGACAAGAAACAAAAATTACTGATAAAAACTCACTGTGTGCACTGATGTTGACTGCATTGCTGAACTGTCCTGATCCAGACTCACACCAGTAAACTGAGTCACTGACGGGTTGAAAGTTGCATGTGGATCCAGTCATTGTCCCAAAGAAAGAACAACTTAACAGTTTCCCTTTGTCAGTAAACTTCCTCACTCTCCACTCAGTAAAGTTTCCCTCACAGCTCAGTGACACAGTGTCAGAGGTGAAGTGCTGCACTGAGTCAGGACTCACTGTGAGAGACGCTGCTGAATGAGAATCTGAAAAACAAGGGGGTGGGGGTCGATAGTTTTCAATAATTTTGAAGAAGTTGCCTTTGTTCAAAATCATCATTTTGAAATTTTGGAAGTACTTGATTATCAGTCAGACTCTTGCATTTATATAAAAGGAGTTTAAGTGAAAAAGTAACAGAAAACTATTACTAAACAAAAAAGTGAAGTAAGAAAATAAAATATTGTAAACATGTCATTGTAAAGATAACATGAAAAAGACAAATCAGAAACTTTAACCTGATGCCGGTTTTAGACTTAAGTTCATAGGGTCACAACAATGTGTGCAGTGGACACAGTTTTTAAGATGTTTGTAACAATCAAACAACTGTTGAACAGAAAAAAAGAAACAACAAACTCACCTCCAGACCAGACAAACTTAGGTTCACTATAGTCAGTGTGATACACTGGATCTCCTCTTCCAGCTCTACACACATATCCTGCTGTGTGTGTCTGACCATGGATGATGTAGGAATCCTGTTCAGTCCCGTTGGTGCTACCAGGCAGCAGCTCATAGTTGTAGTAGTTGTAGTAGTTGTGTGGTCGTCATCCTGCAGATGGATGTTCAACCTCACACTTTAAAGTTACTGAGGCTCCAGGACTCAACCATGATGGAGACACAGTGAGGACAGAACGAGGTTCTGTTAGAAGAGATTTTCCCAGAATGAAATCATGTATGATTAAAAAATATGAATGTGTACTATATATAATGTTTCATGAAATATGAAGTGACTTACGTTCAGATACTGTCAGACTGATGGGGTTGCTCCACTTTGTTGGAGTCTGATGTAGTGTAATTTACTTCTAATTAATGTTTTGTATCATAGCTTGTATTTTACAACAAATGGTAGAAACAATTTGGATGATATTGTCTGGCTTACAAATACAGGCATTGGGTTTTCTAAGAGAAAACTAGACCTGGTCAATGTGTCCAGTTTCACGATATTCTAAAAATGTTGTGTAAAAATTGATCACATCACACATTGATGACTCACCTGATGCAGTCAAACAGATAGCTTTACTAATTTTTAAAGTAAATGGCACCTTGCTTTGACCAAAACAGTGGTAGCTACCACTCTGGACTCTAAATAAAAGTTGTGTTGTGTAGCTTTTATTTGACCTCAAGGAAGTAAATTCTTGACCGTCCTGTTTGAGTAATACCAGATAGTGTCTTTTGCTTCCTTCATATCATATGTCGTCACCTTCGTAAAATAATGACCTAAATCGTATTTTCAAGTTTTTCAGGGAAAAGAAAAACCTGAACCAAATATAGAGTATATGATATTTATTCACTATTTCATACAAAAGGTTATGGACAATAGATGACTATTGACATACAAATAATGCTCTCAGTCAATTATGTAATATAAAAGAATTAATTGACTTTGGCCAATTTACAAACATGCCTTTGTGACTTAAGCGATAACATTTGAAAAGTTTGAAAAGATATAATTGGGCCAGCCCCCTGTCAGTGACAAAGAACCAGTGGGTCACAGATTAACATGTTTCACACCAATATACCATATAAATAACTAAACGGTGTATGGTCGGACCAAATATCATGTCAGCCCATTGGGAAAATGCCTGATACGTCAGATGACCAGTCCACACATGGACAGAGGGAAGTTTGTCTGTGAGTTTGTCTCTTCAGTAAAACAAAACTCAAACGTGACAACTGTAATAATCACTTTGCCTAAACAAAACAAATGGCAGGTAATCTTTTCCTGTGGTAATGTGAAATGACTTTTTAACTCTGTGCACATTAAAACACAACTAACAAACTAACCAACTAAACCAAACCAAACGCTGAGGAGACATGTACATCTCCTCACTTTTTCCTCCTGCTTATCTTATCTTCACTGGGGTTTTATCATAAAACAGTGCTGCTGTGTACTATGAAGCTGTCACACTCCATTTGTCTAGTGCCTCATATTTGGCGAGCTCAGAAAATGAAGGAAACAACATGAAAATTACAATATTAAAGAGGATCCTTTGTAAATTTTTAGTTATGTATCATTTTTTGCTGCCGGTTGATCAGTTAGCCACAAAACAAAACTTTAGGAGTTAGTTATTTAGTCTAAAAAGATTATATATAATAAGAATATATAATAAGAATAACTATACAGCATCTATAGCCTAGCACACAAAACTAAAATATGCTATTTACAAGCCTGATTGCAGTTTGGTTCGTAACAGCCAGAGTACTACTCAGATCACTACCAGTTAATGCCACAAGGTGGTGCTTCTTATTATTTTACCTTGTACCATAAGTTGTACCATAAGGGTCACTCTAAGGGTCAGAATATATATACAGTACATACAAAAAAAAAAAAAAAAAAGAAAGAAATCAGCCTCTTGGCAAGCTGCCACAGGACGTCCTCATAGTCCCCTGTCCCCCCCAACACTGAGCTCAGCTCCTCGTTTAAAGGCCTAAACATCAGTGGGTGATAGGTTGATACCATCTCACCACAGGGAGAAACCCTATGGATGCATCCCCAAAAATACAATAATACAACACATTGAAATACTTTCAAATACCTGTAGATTTTGGTACCTGATCTGTACAAAACGTTGGTGAACTTACACACCTCAATGACTGTTATTATTGATAAACTGCATGACTGCTACACCCCTACATGAACCCAAAGTCTTGCCACTGTTCCAGACCAGCGGATAAGGACTTGCGCCAGACACAGCTCCGGTCGGTGTGTGTGTGTGTGTGTGTGTGTGTGTGTGTGTGTGTCGGGAAGTGTTTGTTGGTGTCAGTGTCAGGCGCTTCGGTGGAAAAGGAGGCTGCATTTTCCGCAGTAACACCACAGGTGTAGATTTATTGTAAGTTAAAAGTTTTTATTAAAAAAAAAGAAAAAGAAGAACATAAAGTTGTTACCTTGAGCATGTCCATAATGGAGGAGTGTATTCATCACTAAAATAAAAATTGAAACAACAGAAATCATGAAACTGACAAACAATTAGAGGAAGATAATAAACACAAGCATGTAAAACAACAAGGTATATAATAAGTTTGGGACATTATCTGTCTGTGATCATTTAAGCACGTCTGTAAATCAAACTAAGCTGCCTGCTGGTATCCTGCCCATTAAACAAAAATGTTGATTTAAAAAAAAGAAAAAAAGAAAACAGTAATGTACTCACTAAATAATACCAGCATGAGGAACCGAGTGTTTTCCATCCTCACATCCAGTGCACCGGTCCTGAATCTGAAGAGTAATTTTTACTTTATATTTGAGAAAGTCCAAATTTTCACATGTACAGTTATGTCCTATTGACACGGACTGGACTGGACTACAATATATGTCATCACAGCGCTTTCTCATGGTTACAGTCGCCTACTCCACTACTGCAGTTACAAAATACTCATTAAAAAAAAAAAAAAAAAAAAGTTTAAAAACGTTTAAAAGAAAAAATAAAATAAAACAAATAAAGGAAATAGTTAATTACACAAATCAAGTCTGATAAAAACCCAAATAAAGTAGAACACTGTAATTAATCGTTGGCTGGTAAATACCAATCACAAAACATCTGTAACAACATAACCAGCAAATATTGACGTTCATACTCACTTCTGAAGATTCTTTATAAATTCTTTCTTAACGAGTGAAACAGCTGCTACAGAAATACGACGTGTTAGGGGAACAAGCCGAGCTGCTTTTAACTTCCTCTCTCCACCTAAAGGGATGATTTGTTAGTTTGTTTTTTTTTTTTAATTTTTTTTAATGCAGAGATCAAAATGTGTGATAATCTAACTGTCAACATCACTGTATGTTCACATAGGAAACTATTGCACATTTAAAGTGTCACAAACCAAATGTATGAAGAAATTATCCTTCGGTTCCAGTGTAGTCAATAAATTAATTAATTAATTAATTAATTAAATAAATTATTTCTTAACTATAATATGTATTATTTAATGTATTAACCAATTAATTATTAATGGTATCGTGATTCAATCACTTAAGATTATTTATATTCTACAGTTAATTTGTAGAAAATGTCTCAAGTTCAGAGATTATTAAACAATTTATTTATACATTCAGCAGAAATGAAAATTATTTAATTTGTCACAAATTATTTTTTATCTTAAATTAATTTCTAAGCCACTAACTGTATGTTTCTGTACTGGGACAATAGCCACTCTGCTGATTACTTCATTTTACTGATAAAATATACTGATAAAAAATGTGGCCTGATGATATGATGCAACTTATACGCAAACTTAAACCACAGCGGCACTTCCTCATTACTAAGAGCCCAGAAACGATCATTTGATCAGTTTATTTAACTATGGGAGAAATAGAATCAGTCACATGCAAAGGAAAGAGTGAGTGTGAGACTCTAGACTCTCTAGCTTGTTTGTTGTTATGTTTCTATAGTTTCCCTCTTTGGACAAACAAAATTAAGACATTTCTGGTTTTGTGACCCAATGTCAATTAGTTTCAGTAAAAACACCGCAGGTTTCTGCTAAAAATGAAGAGTTTATTATCGACTGATATGGTCAAAGACCAGCTTAAAAAATACATGCAATGTGCTGATTTAGCTAATTAAAACAAAGCGTTATGAATGAAACGACTGTAGAGGTTAGTAATCTATCAATCTACATCCCAACTATTTACATTCAAAACGATAGCATCAAAACAAATTTAGGTAACATAAGCTGCCATGAAAAAAAAAAAAAACTGTCCTAAAAGCTGTCCTTCACGTCCTTCACGCTGCATCCAAGCTTCTTTGGTTTCACTGATGGGGATTTCCAAGTACGATTGGTTAATTAGCTTCAGGCATCAGGATCTTTTTTTTTTTTTTCTCTATTTATTTTCAGGTTCTTACTCAAGTTTTCAAGTTAAAGTGAAGTCAAAGCGGTAGTACTCGATTCACATGTAGGTCCACCTGAAAAAGATCAGCCATCGCAACCAGTCAAATCAAACCAATGTTCATTTAAGTTAATTAAGTCTGGATTGGATCAAGGTTAAATTGAATACTGACCACGAGAGCATTCGTTAGGTTGACGAATTGCCAATTGGACCTGGTTGGAGCTAAAACAAAAGAAATTTAACAACAAAAGTTTTTTTTTTTTTTTGTTTGTTTTTTAATGTTTAAATGTTTTGTTTAAAATGAAAGAAAAAAATAAGTGTTGCACCGACCTGGCAGAGTTGAGATCTATGAGCGAAAAACAAACAAACAAACAAACACGTAGCTGTTAGATGATTCTGTTCTGATCTTTACTTTGTGTAATGACATCAGAAAGCAGCTGTTCACAACATTTAACATCTAAAAGTATAAAAGGTCTTACCCCTGCAACATTTATAGCGATACAGCCCGTACAGGAAAATGATGGCAAAAATTCCAAAAACCAGCCCAATGATCACTGATGCAGGACGTGAAGAGTTTTTGTGTAGAGTGGGATCAGAATTTGTATCTTTAGGATCTTTAGGATCTTTAGGATCTTTAGGATCTTTAGGATCTTCAGGATCTTCAGGATCTTTAGGATTTTCTGTATCTTCAGAACCCGGTAGAATAAAACCTAATAATAATAATAATAATAACAATTTTAACAATTTTTTTTTTCTGTCAAGCGCTGGCAAAAGAAAAGCTGCTATATGAAACAAAATAAAAATCTAAAATTATTTTTTTTAAAGAAAACTGGATTACTCACCTGTACGGTTCACACCTTCAGCAGACACACACACACACACACACACACACACACACACACACACAATTACCATTATACCATGTGTCGTTGGACTGTTAAAATATTAATTCCTGTAAATGTAAATGAATACTTTTATGATTCAGAGGAAGTTGGTTTTAATTTTACTCACGTTTTACTGAAATCCAACTCTGTGGTGATTTCTTCCCTGAGTACGTGCAGCTGTAGAAGCCTTCGTCCGACGGTGACACTGTCTGAATGTTCATCTCTGCTCTCCATGTGGCACTTGGAATGATTTTATCATTGCGATAAAATGATATACTGCGGTACAAACTGAAAGTTGATTTAATGTTACTCTTGCAGCTAAGAGTAACAGAACCACCCTCAGTCACAGGATGAGCAGGGCTCGCCAGGATGGTGCCTTTACCTGTAAAACAATCGAAAATATGAAGCTGCATTCTTCAGAACAAGCCAATGATGTGATTAAATACACAATAAATGTTTTTATTCTTGGTAACTGAGCAAAACTCACCAAGTACAGTGATGTTGACTGCATTGCTGAACTCTCCTAATTCAGACTCACACCAGTACACTGCGTCAATATCTAACAAAGAAAGCATTTTACACGTGGATCCGCTCATCACCCCCCAGCTAGAGCAGGATGACAGTTGTGACAGGGAGCCTCTTTCAACAAACCTCCTCACTTTCCACTCAGCAGAGTGTCCCTCACAGCTCAGCGACGCAGAGTCAGAAGTGAAGTGCTGTGCTCTGTCGGGATGCACGGTGAGATTCACTGATGAATGAAAATCTGTAAAACAACATTTGATGAGAAATCTGTGCAACCACTGCAACACAACACTGAATTTTGTAGGCCATTTCCACCAGCACTACTCGGCTCTACTCGGTTTATAGGGTTTTCGACTTGGTCCCGGACACTGATTGGTCAGAACGAGTGTCTTCACGTGTGCGACCAGCTTGAGAGAGCGTCAACAAAATAATCAACCGCCATTTTTAAACACTGATAAGAGTGATAGTCATCTAACCAAGCAAGAAGTACAGCATCGCCTCAATGCAATGTCCTCCATTAGTGTTTACTAATGTTTTTGTGTTGCAACACAAAAACATTCCCCATTCCCCATTCCCCCACCCCATTCACGTCAAGGTGGTAGCAAATTGTGACGGAAAACGACATGTCTGGTACCAAAGCGAGTAGAGTCAAGTTGAGCAGCGCTAGAGCGGTTTAGTGGAAAAGAGACATTAGTGATAGTTTTGAACAATGTTGATATCAATCCGTAAATTCTTCTCTGTGCATTAACATATGAGCTGATGAAAGTGCCATCACCTTTAAACTATCTTACCTCCAGACCAGACAAACTTAGGTTCACTATATTTAGTGTAGAACACTGGATCTCCTCTTCCAGCTCTACACACATATCCGGCCGTGTGAGTCTGACCATCAACAATGAAGGAATCCTCTGCAGTCCCTCCGCTGCTGCCGCGGAGGATCTCATACTTGTAGGGGTCTTCAGTAAGGAGAAAGCTAAAGGTGTTTTCTGTTGATTTGGGAAGAGCCTTATACCAGTAGAACCTCCATCCTGCATATGCATCTTTAACCTTACAGTTCAGACGTACTGAGGCTCCGGGACTCAGCCATGATGGAGACGCAGTGAGAACAGGCAGAGGTTTATCTGTTGGAGAGTGAGTTTACATGAAGAAAACATACTATAATGTTAAAGAGTCAAAGAATTTTAGATGTGATTATAAAAATGTATTTTTGCTGAATCGTTATCTGCATAAATGACACGTATGACTCACCATCAGATATTCTTAGTGTGACCACAGCACTCCAGTTTGTTACGTACAGACGATAATAGCTGAGTCTACACCTGTAGTTTCCACTGTGGAGTGAAGCTGCAGGACTAATCTTGATTTTATCTTCTGAATGTGTGGTCAATCCAGGCAACATCCACTCATACTCAGACAGTAAGCTTATTGTACTCTTGAGGCCGCATCTTAGAGTGATCGTCTCTCCAGAGAATATTTGAGGCCATTTGGGCTGCAGCTCAATAAAAGGTCTGATTCCAGCTATTTGTGAGAGGTTGTAAAAGTCAGAAGCAGAATGATCAGTTGGGTATGTACAAAATTATCATATTCAAGATTTAATTCGGTTGTATCTGGTGTCAGATGGCTTCATCCCTTTATCTCTTTGCTTCTCTCCTACCGTCTGTGATCACACATACAGTATAAAGCTGTTTTCATCTATATTTTACTGTTTCTGTCATCAGACAGTGAAACAAATGTGAAACAGTGACGTGTCACGTTACAACAGCAGTTGCTTCACAAGCCACTTTCAACAGCTGCTATAATCACAATTTTACACCCATTTACTCCGTAAAGTTAGCTTTACGTAGCATTAAGTTCCACCCTAATGACCTAGCAGAAGCTGTTTGCATCAATTTATTGGAGATTTATTGGAGAGAAACAACCAATGGGGCAACTCCTCATCATGACATCATACAGTATTCAGGAAACCAACAATGGCACCAACAATAAACACATCAACTCTACAAGTATTTTAGTATTTCTTAGCAAACATTTTAAATAATAAAATATGAACATGTCATCACATTATGAAAACGTACCTTCCACTTTCAGTATAGTCTCTTTTGATTCCTCGTTATCAAATTGGCACTTGTAGGAGCCGCCATCTGATATCGTAACTTGATATATGGTCATTTCTTCTATGGTGTCAGATATTCTGGCAGATCGGTGGTTTAAGTCCATTTTAATGGCCAATCCATTATTGAAAAAAGTAACTTTGCCTGGTTTGCGGGGAGCACGATGTTTGCAGCGTAGAGTCACAGATTCGCCAACAAACAAACTAAACACCGGACTCTGCAGTATCACATTATCACCTGTAGGACAGAGGGAGAGCCTTGTTACATTAATGAGAGATTAATCATCTTCCCTCTTTAATACTGCAACATGTAAAGAGGAGAATTGGTTATGACAGAATGACCAACTTGGGGGCAGTTTGTGATGACCGATCATTTTGAGTGTTAAGCATCGAGAGGAAATATGTTTTAATCTCATTGGAGAATGCATGAATGAGCCTAGTTACAATAAGTTAGGTCTAGAACAAAAACACCAAAAGAACATACCATGAACTGTGACATTGACTGCATTGCTGACCTCGCCTGATCCAGACTCACACCAGTACACCGCATCAGTGGACTCATAGCTGTCAATAACGCATGTGGATCCAATCATGGACCCCCAGTCGGAGCAGAAGGACAGTTGAGCCAGGTAGCCTCGTTCAGTAAACCTTATCACCCTCCACTTGGTAGAGTCAGAGTCAGACTCTCCCTCACAGGTCAGCGACACAGAGTCAGATGTGAAGTGTTGCACGCTGTAAGGACTCACTGTGAGAGATGCTGATGGATAAAAATCTGAAAGACAACATTAAATGAGAGTTTAAAGTACATAAATGGATAACAGAATGGACAACTTCTATCAAAGTACTGGTAAAGCAATAATTTTCCCTTTGGGGTGGATAAAATATCCATCTATTTATATACCTGGGTAAAAAGGTCTTTCTTTTTGTCTGAAATGTATGTCAGACTGTAAATAAGAGTGATAGTAAGTAAGGAGGAAGTTAATGTTCTTCATGCTCAACGGAAAATCAGTAAATGCTAAATTTTTTGGACTGATGAGGGCTTTTGTCTTCAATATATCTTGGCCACTCTCAAACAGCTGAACAATCTGACTTAGTGACAAAACTACAAATAATAAAATAAAATTTAAAAAATAAAAAAGGAAATGAAAATGCAAATTAACTCACCTCCAAACCAGGCAAATTTAGGTTCACTGTAGTGGGTGTAATACATTGGGTTTTCTCTTCCAGCTCTGCACACATATCCTGTTGTTTGTGTCTGACCATAGACGATGAAGGAATTCCCTACAGTGCCATTGCTGCTGTCAGGTAGCAGCTCATATCTGTAGGGTTCATATGTATCTGATAGTATGAGAGAGTCAACGGGGTTGCTTGGTACTGTGGGAACAGTTTCATACCAGTAGAACTTCAGTTCTGCAGATGCATTTTTAACTTCACAGTTCAGATGTACAAGGTCTCCAGGACGCAGCCATGATGGAGACACAGTGAGGACAGGATGAGCTTTCACTGCTAGAAAAAGATTGGTCGTAATGAAACTCAGGTATTTTCTATGATGTTTGATCATTTTTAATTGATTTCCCTGAATCACATCCATGATAAGAGCTAATTGAATTTTCTAAATTGCTTTCACACATGATGCACTGATACCAATAGCTTTTTTTTTTTTTTTTTTTAAAAAAGGACCGGCCATTTTCAATATGACCACCATTTTGTTTGACTGCTGTGACTGCAGCTGTCTGAACCAATGAACCAAAATTGCCCACTTGGACCATCACAGTTATACATTTATACAACATGATGAAAATGAACTGGGCAAACTTTCAAGGATTTGTATTACTTTATTACTGTTATAAATAAATATAAACCAGTAACACCAATTGAATAGCTGTCACTTACTACTTGAGGGTCAAACACAAATCAGATACATTATAAACTGTTGGCCACTCCTGCTGATCATGTATTTCTCTTTCTTTTGTCACAACTTTATACAAGAGACAGTTACGTTTGGTGGTTAACCCAGTTCCTTAATTCGAAATGTTGAAAATGACAACAAAACAATAAGGAACAACTACACAAATACTATACTATCATTACTAATACTAAACATTTCAAAGTTTGTGTAAATTAAAAATATGTGCACATATATAGATAGATACATAAGGCCAATGTCAGAAAAATATGTTTTTAAAAAATGTTCACCTTCAGCATGTCCAGAATAAAGGAGTATATTCAGCACTAAAAATAAAGAATGGTCAGATTAGCAGATGGAATTTCATTGAAGACAAATGTAGTTGGATTAAAACAAAAAAGCTTCAGATAATTTTCTTATGACCAAACAATGTCACTTCCTGTATTAAAGTAACACAGTTACCAGCTTATAACAGCCATATTTGTCAAAACAAGCAAAAATGAGTTTTCACAGACAAAAATCTCAGAAAGACAAGACAAACCACTGATACAATTCAATCAGTAATGTACTTACAAAATAACTCCTGCACAGGTGACCAACTGTGCCCCATCCTTACATCCAGAGCACTGACTCGCTCCGCTGCTGAGGTGTGCTTTGTCTATCAAAAGTTGCAGCACCCTTCCTCTTCTTTACCACAAAGCTCACACTCTGGTTGTAGCCAAAGAAAAGTTTCCACTTTCTGCACACCCACTGCAGAAACACATTACCTTGACTTTTGTATCACAGTCTTAGTAATATATCATCAGCATAAAAAATAGCAATTATCAGACAATGTATATCTCTAATTACCAAATTGTGGATGTGATTACACCCAGCATGTAACTGCACCTCTTTTACATCAGTGAATTTGATCAGTTACAGTAAAAACTATTTATTTAGTATGTCTTGGGACACCTGCTCAAATATTTAAGAGCACGTGTTCCAATTCATTTGTCATGCTTCAGCAAACCAAGACGTCTTGGACAATGTCATGCTTGTCAACAGTTTGGAGATGACCCCTTCCTGTTCCAAAATGACTGCTCACCAGTTCACAAAGCAAGGTCCATAAAAACATGGATGAGTTAGTTTGGTGCGGAGGAACTTAACTAGATTGCACAGAGCCCTGACCTCTACCCAACAAAACGCCTTTAGGATAAATTAGAGTGAAGACTGCGAGCGAGACCATCTCGTCCATCATCAGTGCCTTAACTCACAGCTGCTCTTCTGGAAGAATGGTCAAAAATTCCTGTAAACACACCAAGACCTTGTAGCAAGCCTTCCTAGACGAGAATCAGAATCAGAATCAGCTTTATTGACCAAGTATGTGAACACATACAAGGAATTTGGCTACGGTTCTATTCCTTCGCTCCATTATAGTTTAAACATACAACATAGAAAAACACAGAATAAACATTATATACAGAAAATATAAACATATAAACATTATATAAACATTGTATTTACTGAGCTGGATGACTGCTGCATAGAATAAATATATATGAATAGTGAATAGAAGTGTGTTGATCTGTCCGGTCTATTTAGGTATTAAATATATATTTATGTATATGTTTATAAAATATTAAATATTATTTACAGTGTGTTGTTTTTTATGTACATAGTGCAAAAATTGCAAATCAGTCAGTCAGAGTGGCAGGGTTTTGTGCAATGTGTTTAAGTTAGGTGGGTACAGTAGTGTTCATCAGAGTGACGGCCTGGGGGAAAAAACTGTTCTTGTGTCTTGCTGTTTTGGCGTACAGTGATCTGTATCGCCTACCGGAGGGGAGAAGTTCAAACAGGTTGTGACCGGGGTGTGATGGGTCTGCAGAGATGTTTCCTGCCCGTTTCCTGACCCTGGATGTAAATAAGTCCTGGATGGTGGGCAGATCAACACCAATGATTTAATATCATCTCCATCAGTCCCTAATTGTCCGTTTCAGTCTGTTCCTGTCCTGTTTGGTGGCAGAACCAAACCAGACAATGATGGATGTGCAGAGAACAGACTGGATTATTGCGGTGTAGAACTGGATCAGCAGCTCCTGTGGCAGGTTAAACTTCCTGAGCTGATGCAGGAAGTACATCCTCTGCTGGGCTTTTGTGATTATGGAGTCTATGTTGGGTGTCCACTTGAGGTCCTGGGAGATGATGGATCCCAGAAACCTGAAGGTTTCTACCGTGATCACAGTGTTGTTGAGGATGGTGATGGGGGCTAGTGCAGGGGGGCTACTCCTGAAATCAACCGTCATCTCCACAGTTTTGAGCGTGTTCAGCTCCAAGTTGTTCTGACCACACCAGAGGGCCAGCTGTCCCACCTCCCGTCTGTATGCAGACTCGTCGCCTTCCTGGATGAGGCCAATGACAGTTGTGTCGTCTGCAAATTTTAGGAGTTTGACAGACGGATCTCCCAAGGTGCAGTCGTTGGTGTAGAGAGAGAAGAGCAGATGTGTGCCCCCCAGGGAGAGCACACATCCCTGGGGGCGCCTGTGCTGATTGTCCGGGTGCTGGATGTGATTTTACCCAGCCTCACTTGCTGCCTCCTGTCTGTCAAGAAGTTTGTAATCCACTAACAGGTGGGGGCTGGGACGGAGAGCTGGGTGAGTTTGTTATGGAGGATGTCTGGGATGATGGTGTTGAATGCTAAGCTGAAGTCCACAAACAGGATCCTTGCATACGTCCCTGGGTAGTCAAGGTGTTGCAGGATGTAGTGCAGACCCATGTTGACTGCATCATCCACTGACCTGTTTGCCCAATATGCAAACTGCAGGGGGTCCAGTTGAAGCGATCCAGATCCAGATCCAGATCCAATCCAGAGTTGAAGCGATTATAGCTTATGGAATAAGAATAGGGTGTCATTAAAGTTCATTTGTGTATAAAGGCAGGTGTCCTAATACTACAATATTTCATCTATATATGGTCTGCAACAACATTTGGGTAGATGGTACATGTCTTATAGGACCCAAGGCTGCCCAGCACTCATCATTTGAACGTTACAAGGGGGCTATGGTCAATTCCAGCTGCCTGTGGGCAAAGGCAGGGTACACAATGGCCAGGTCTCTATCTCTGGGCCGACAGACATAAACAATCAGACAATAATACCAACTCCATATATAATGCTTTAGAGCAGAGGTTTAAAATCTATTCCACAAAAGGGCTGTGTAATTAACTGATTTCAATCTTCAAACTGGTCAAACTGTGTGATCTTGACTGGTTAGAACAAAAATGTGCAGCCACATGGCTCTTCGTGGAATAGATTTGACACCTCCATTTTAGAGTCACCAATTGAACTAAACTGCATGGATGTTTTTGGACTGTACCACCAGTCTCCACACAATAGAACAAGCCGATGTATCCTACACCCATCAGTGGTTATGAGGAGTTAAAAACACTTTGATTCATGAAGCTGTCAGATGTCAGATTTGCACCAGCTGTTTAATTCATGCTTCACAGTGGCTGGTTTGTTTATCAACCATCAATTCACTAGTCATAAAAGGGAACAGCAGAACGTGGCATTACCACTGCTGATTGTGCCCACAATGAATATCATTACACCTCACCTACTCCAACACCCTTATGTGCAAAATGCAACTGTTGTGAAATCACATGTAATATATGCATGCATATTAAAAGAACATGCATTAGAAATCGGTCTACACTGCATGATGGAACATTGCATTTGTCAAAGATGTGTGAAGTTTAGCTTTCAGAATCAGTCACAGTTGTCCCCACAGGAAGTGGCTCTCACACTTAGAGTAAACATCTGATCTTCTTTGTGCTAGGAAGATGGGTCGATGTGGCGCACAACGTCCAGTAAATGTGAGGAAAACACACATCTCAAGAGCAGAGAATGAAAAATATTCATAGAGATTCAAATTCATAGTTTGGCAAAATAGCATTTTTATTTTTTACACCACCCAAAACACCCTGTGCATGTTGCCATAGAATGGTAAAAAGTTGTGGTTTCAAGTGCAAAGAAGTGACAACTCCCACCACTTGAAATGTTCACATAAAACAATACATTTGTACATATAATAATAATGAAACAATTATCACACAAAACCAAACTGAATCATAAGAAGAACTTAATTAATATCTCATCACGTTAAGACTCCAACAAACTAAGCTAATATTTTCTTTCTCATGTGCAAGACACTATGAATTATACTTGGTCCATGTTCATTTTAATTTGTAACTTTTTAAAGTTAAATGATAGTAATACAAACATAAGAGAAGCATGAAAAATGTGAGGCTGTAACCGATGACTGATGACGAATGACTTTTTCCACGGGTTGCATATGACCTACTTTTAGCTGGAAATATGGTTTTCAGAAAACGTGTCAAAAGTTTCTGTGGGTTTAAAAAAAAAAAAAGTCACAGGGTGAGACACTGTAAACACATGTAAAGAGAGTTAAAGCGTTGATCTAGAATATGTCAAGAGACAGAGGCAAAACAGAAATATAAATGGAAAAAAAAAATAAAAAGAATAAAAATGGATAGTCATGCTAACATCTCCCAGCACACAAACATGTGTAGTTTGTTAAGTTTATCTTTCAACCTGTAGTCTCACTGTTGCATATAAAACTGATGTTTTGTTTTTTTCTGCACTGTTGTTGTTTTGTATGGGCTACACACGTGTCACTCTGTAATTTTAGTGACCTTTAAGTTACTAGCAAGCACTTTAAAGCTTTAAATTATTATGCTGAGTTGATTTTCACTCCTGAAATTTTAGCTGAGAGTCAAATTTGATAAATTCACATTAAAAATTTTTTTTTAAAAAATAGAGGAATTTCGCATATTGACAAGATAAAAGAAAACATAACTTGGCTGTGGCTCAAAACAAGTGTCAATAAGACCATCAGTTACAAATGTCCAATAAACTGGAAAAAGAAGATCCAACTTTCCTATGTTGGCCATTTCTCCCTCCTTCCAGCTCATAGCTGTGTTTGATTCATCTGCTCTCTTCAAGCTGGAAAACGGATATATATATATATATATATATATATATATATATATATATATATATATATCCTTTATATTTTCTACACATTTTTGTTTTCCATTTTCTGCCACAGTTATTTGTTGTGATAATTATTTCACATTTTAGATTAACTTTGGGTTTTAAAAAAAGGTAATAGTTGATGCATTATTTTGGTATCTTTAAATCAAGCCCTAAGTCCTGTCTGTCTGGTCTGTTTTACTTCAAACATAGGTAAATAAGTGTTTTGGTGTAGGATTCTTTCATCTGTTCGACTGGTAGTTTAGAGTCTAGAAACATACTAAGGTTGTTTGTGAAGCTTTGCAGAGTTAAGCCAGGTGCAGAGCAGAGTGCCACAAAGGCTTGTTAGAAAACCACAGGTCTGCAAAACCACAAGTGAACCAGTTATGCTGATGGCATCGTGCAGCCATTCTCTGTCACCATGTCCCATGAAGGCATTATGTTACACTCGATAGTCTCAGATTATTGATATGCATTGTGTCAGAGTTGGTATTGAAGCATCTGATACAATCTGTGTGAACAACAACCACAAAAAACAAAAGCACAGCTGATTAAAGGTTGTCAGTGTTTAACAACTACAACAATTAAAGGTTACAGTCTTTAAAAAGCCACTATATACACTGTGTGTGTATGGTGGTGTTACGGCCTCCCAGACAACAAAGAATAGGGCTCTGGAGGTCGGCACATATAAAAGGATTCTATGATTTTCAAATTCATCCAACAAAGCCAAACCACTTTATTAACAACATGATCACTAGTTTAACAAAGAAGAAAATTCAAAGTAAAAAATCCATCTATAATATCCTGCCATCCCCAGAAAGTGTTCACAAGACCAATGCAATCAACACAATCCTCAACTCAGGGGAGAGGGTAACAGTCGGCGCCATTAACTTTGTGAAAATCAGACCAATGGTGAAATCCACAGACTCGAATTTGGCTCTACAATGGCATTTGGCTACTTGTTTTGACAGATATAGGAAATTATCAGTGTGTGAATCCCACACTGAAGTCGATTTAATGTTGCAACACATGGGTTTGAATCGGCACATCTGAAAACAGTCAAAAATAAGATTTTTTTAAAGTGACTACATCCTCATGTTGTGATAGAACCAGAAGCGGAAAACGAGTTTTGCATTTCAGAATTCAGAATCACCCTTGGACCACAGCACATGACAGCCCAACTACATCCCCAGTCAACCCAATGCAACTCCGCCTGGACTGAAGCCCAAGAACTTCTGAACCACCTCACAAGTTGCAAAAAAAAAAAAAAAAAAAAAAAAAAAACACACACCCTCATCCCAGACTCTAGGCAGTAAATCAGAAGCATAAACTTAAAAGACAAAAACAAAATGAATACATATGGGGTTTTTCCTCCATCAGGTGTTTTGTATTATTTTCTTTTAATAGTTCTACTTAAATATATGAACATGTTAAATTAATTCAGGATAAAATAAAATACATAAAAAAAACAAGACAGACAATTTCCTAATCTCAAAATGTATTTGATATTGTAAATATGTAAAGATTTACTGAACATTTGCAAAGTATGACATGTAAACACTCATTATGTACTTATATTATTATACATTATATTATAAGAAATAATCTGAAAAGCAGAGAAACACAATATATCTTGTAAAAGCTGCAAAGATTTTTGTACATTTCATTTTGTCATCAGTCCCTTTGGTTTTGTTTATTGATCTAGAGGAAAAAACAAAAATTAAAGCTGCTCTATTATTTAACTGACATACATGATCCATTTGATTATATATTAAATGAATCAACAAAGTGACTAATCAAAATATTCTATTTTGTGTTATTACTGTGTTTTTACCGTAAGCTGTTCCTTGTTTGACTTCAGAATAAAAAGATTCATCAGGAGCTGTTTCTTCTGTGAACAGACACATGATTAGACAAATTAGGGACTAATTGGTGTAGTTTTCTTAAACACTGTCAACACATTGTAAAAAAAAAAACAAGAGAAGAACACAAGAGAAGCTTAAATTGATGGTTTAGGAAAAGCAGGTGATGATGATGAAAAATAATCCAACAAATAAATATATGGGAAATGACATATCTGTTGGATGGACACAGAAGTCACATTAGACTGTTTCCATGACAACAATCAAGCTGCAGGTGGATGAAGACTTCACTCACCTTTGTTTTTCTTGGTTTGACCTTTATTGCGGACATTAACCTGAGCGTACATCGCACTGTCATCTGAAACACAAGGAAGGATGGTAGAACGGATGGATGGATGGATGATCGATTAATGGGATTGATGGGATGAATAGATGATCAGTTGATGGAATGGATGGTGGGATTGATGGATAAATAAATGAACGGATGGATGATTGAATAGATGGATGACAGGATAGTTGGATGATCGATTAATGGGATTGATAGGATTGGCGGGATGGACGGATGGATGGAGGTGGAAGAAGACTTCACTCATCTTCGATTTTCTCAGTTTTATCTTTGTTCTGGACATTAACCTGGGCGTATATCTCACTGTCATCTGACACACAAGGAAGGATGGTTGATGGATGGATGGATGATAAATGAATGGATGAGTGAATGAATGGATAGATGGATGATTGCTCGGATAGATGGATGATCGGTTAAAGGGACCAATCATCCATCCATCCATTCAAAGTCAAAGTCAAAGTCAACTTTATTGTCAATCACACTATGTAACAGTCATTACACAGGGGACTGAAATTGTGTTTCCTTAAAACTCCAGATGTGCAATTCAACATTTAACATTCAACACACATTTACATCACACACACGTAGCATAAAGTGCACGCGGCATCAACACAAGATACACAGAGACAAAGCAATGGACACTTACATACATACATTGCCAGTCAAAAAGGAAGTCTGAGGTAGCCTGTGATATATATGTAGTGATAATAAGGTACAATATGAAAGTGCAAGTGCAGATCATCAATGGATGGATGGATGGTTGGTTGGATAGTTGGATGGATAGGTGATTTATTAATAGGATTGATGGATGGATGATCAGTTGATGTAATTGATGGAATGGATGGAAAATTCACTCACTTGATGTCATTAACCCCGAGATAATGTGACTTTATGTGTTTTTTCTTGGAAACAGACAATAAACAAACTAAATGACATTCGGTAGCTTTAGCACCTCCTGGTGGTAGCATTAAAGACTGACACTGGGAACAGCAGGGTTAAGGTTATTTCGTACCTGCAGCTGAAGCTGATGTCTTCACACCAGAGTAAACACATCTCTCCTCTGGTTCCTGGTTCTCCCCTGATCGAAAGATCAGACAAATTAATGAAAATGTGCTTTTTATTTATTGCATGTGGTTTTTACTCCTTTTTTTTTTTTTTTTAAGTACCCACCATTTTTAGGAAGTTTTTTAAGTTCTACTGAAGTATATGTAACATCGCTGAATCCATCTGAAATACAGATTTTTTTTCAATTAAATGATTGTCCACCTCTTATTTACAGTTCCCTTAATCATAAAAAAAAAAAAAAAAAAAACATATTGTACTTTACCAAAGTCATTGTGTCCGAGGTCTTTGATGGATTCATACACACAAGCATCACCTATGTAGTAGTGAGAATCAAACCAGTGTCAGATTCATTTCATCATTATAGGTAATCTAAAATGTCCCTAATAGACTCAAGAATTAATCATGAAATGAATAGGAACTGAGGCTGACCGTGGAGAGAAGTGTTTTCTTGATGGTGGGTGTCACTCTGGTCAATCGCGTGGTCCGTTTGATAGGCTCTCTGAGACCTGGCGGAGCCCCAATCAGGAATAATAGTTACAAGAACATGTGATGTATTGCTTTAAGCTAAAATGAGACAAGAGACTGTTGTACTAACCTGATACAACATGAACCTGTGAAAAAATTACATTTGCTGTTAGATGTTTTGTGTATTGCAGGTTGCTCAGGTGTTACTACAGTACATGTGATTGTCAGAACACAACAATCTGTTAACTAATTGTGTAATCAAATATCAAAAGGAAAACACCTCACCTTTTGACCTGTAGTAAAACAACAGCAGCAGTAGAATGAAAAGTAACAAACCGCAAACTGAGCCAACAATCAGGACCACGGGAAACAAATGGTTTTCAGTATTGCTGTCAGTTGCAGCTATAAGAAAATAATCAATATTACTCTTCTGAAATTCTTCTCAAACACAGTTTCCATAGTACTTTACAAAAACAAAGAGTGATAGTATTTCTCAGACTGAGGCAAAGTTACAAAATAAATGCTTTAGAAATAAATGCTATGTCTCTATACAAGTATTTCTACACTCAGACTTCCTGCTACAAGCAACATACAGTGTGTGTTGCTCATAGCAGATGTGTCCCTCCAAAGGGTGCCATCTTGGCTGTGTATTTTTTTTTTTTTTTAATTTGCAGGCGAACAATGAGAACACTGATGAAATTTGATGGTGGTGGTGTTAAACAGGGTCCACACACAAACAAGTAAATTTTTAATCTTAAAATTTAGGATTTAATGACATCTAGTGGAGGGTTAAAGACAGCAACCAACTGTGTCCCTCATCTTTAAAGTCTTGGTGGACAATGGCTGCTTCTCAACTGCGAGGAAGTGAGCTTCAAGGACACTTTTTCGAGGATGCTTTGTCATCGAGTCTCACCATAATAACAGAAGAGAAGCAGCAGCAAAACTCATAAATAATATATATATATAATATAAGAACTTTATTTATTTTTATAAGTTACTGATGTAACTTTAACCATGAACACGAACATACATTGTTAATAAATTGCTTGTTTGCGGTTGTTTATGTTGCGGTTATGATCGCTTCACCATTACTGACATTTATTATAATAGTTCAACGATTCATTCATCCATTATCTTACTAGGTCGTACCAGGACTAATAACTTTTCAACCGTGTGTGACAGTACACATTTGAATTTTTATAAATGTTTTTTTTATTCTTTATTTTTTGCAGGGATGATGTACTTCCACACTTACTAGTCTGTTCCAATTGTATGTAATTCAAATGCTAGTGAGATGCGTAGCCTCGTCTCTGTAGCATACAACTTCTATGGTGGGCATGCTGCTGAGGAAGCACTCTCGCAATTGAGACAGAGCCGATATGTGCACGGCAGCAATGTTTGATTTGAGACAACATTACCCCATCAAAATTCATAATCATACTCACATTTTACCGATATCCAACTCTCTGCTGACGTCAGGTTTTGTTGACCAAACTGTGAATTTACTGCTGTACATTTATAAAAGCCTTCATGTGACTTTGACACTGCGGGGATGGTCAGCTCATGTCCACCATCAGTTTGGATGAGTTTGTTATTTTTATAGAAAAACACTGCAGAAGGATCATTTTGTTTCTTCATCTTGCAGCCGAGAGTAAGAGACTGTTCCTCAGTCACAGGATGGACAGGACTCTCCAGGATGACACTTAAGACACCTGTAAAACATTGAAAACATTAATTTGTATTTACAACATTCAGTTTGAATGATTAAAATTGAAAAAAATTGTCTTTGTTTTCAATCTGTTCCAACTATACAATCAGCATACAGCGGCCAGACAAAGACAAGAAAAAAAAATTACTGATAAAAACTCACTGTGTGCACTGATGTTGACTGCATTGCTGAACTGTCCTGATCCAGACTCACACCAGTAAACTGAGTCACTGACGGGTTGAAAGTTGCATGTTGATCCAGTCATTGTCCCAAAGATAGAACAACTTAACAGGTTTCCTTTGTCAGTAAACTTTCTCACTCTCCACTCAGTAAAGTTTCCCCCACAGCTCAGTGACACAGTGTCATAGTTGAAGTGCTGCACTGAGTCAGGACTCACTGTGAGAGACGCTGCTGAATGAGAATCTGAAAAACAAAACATGATGAACATGATAAGTCAAACCTCATGAGAAGATGTACTGTACAGTATTAATGATAATATAATAAAAAAAAATACATGATAAAAAAAAAAACATTTAAAATCATTCTTGTTTTTTATCTGAAGATAGACATGTGCATGTATAATGTCAGCACAGTGGTGATACATGTACTATAAACTGTACAGTGATTCACACTGAAATGTTGCCACAGCAAAAACCTGGACTCCGTCAAAACATACAGTTGTAGGAAGAGTTGACTGTATGAAGCTGAGTGTGTTTAGGGGTTTTTTTTATTTTTGCATCTTTTTTTTTTTTATTTTTTTTTGTTTTGCAGAGGCTCCCTTAGTTGAAAATCAGCATTTTCAGATTTGATAATTTGAAAATTAAACTAAATCAAAAAGACAGATTTAAGTACAAAACTGTTGAAAAATGAAAATTAGTATAAAGAAATTAAAACTATGACAGACTAACAAAAAAATATCTGAAAATTTGACCTAATACTGGTTTTCAAGGGAAGGTCGTAGGGTCACTAATGTGTCCAACAGATTTAAATGTTGATACAGTCATCGGTTTGTAACAAGTTGGCAACAATCAAACAACTGTTGAACAGAAGGGAAACACGGAAACTCACCTCCAGACCAGACAAACTTAGGTTCACTATAGTCAGTGTGATACACTGGATCTTCTCTTCCAGCTCTACACACATATCCTGCTGTGTGTGTCTGACCATGGATGATGTAGGAATCCTGTTCAGTCCCGTTGGTGCTACCAGGCAGCAGCTCATAGTTGTAGGAGACATGACTTTTTGATGTTTTAGGAACAGTCTTATACCAGTAGAAGCTCCATCCTGCAGATGGATGTTCAACCTCACACTTTAAAGTTACTGAGGCTCCAGGACTCAGCCATGATGGAGACACAGTGATGGTAGGACGGGGTTCTGTTAAGAGATTTTCCCAGAATTAAAACACATATAATAGAAATATGAAGGTGTACTATATATTATACTACATATATTTCTTCATATATATATAACAATGACTCTGAATATGAAGTGACCTACGTTCAGATACTGTCAGACTAATGGGGTCGCTCCACTTTGTTGGAGACTGATCACTTTTCCTTCTGCCTTTACACTTGTAGTTTCCACTGTGGTCTGGAATAGCAAAATATATCTTGTATTCCTTTTGTTTTCCTGGTTTTGTCGAGCTGGTCGTGTTCCATTCATATTCCCACTCAGTGTCTCCTTTGTCCTGGATGTCACATGTGACAGTGATCATCTCACCCCTGAATATCTGAGGCCACTTGTGATTCAGAGTCACAGTGACCACATTGGAAACTGTTCACACCAAAACATATTTATTTTAGAGAGAAACATTCACATAATTAAGACAAAGAAAACATCATAGTATTGAAGATGAAATTAATGAAAGAAGCTATTTTTATTTATGACCAAATACTTTCAAACTCACGAGTTATGGTGACAACATCACTTCTATCAGTGAGGAAGACTGGGTCACCTCTTCCTCCTCTGCACCAGTAGATACCTCCTTGTGAGACACTGATAACTCTGTTTTCTTCACCATCGGTTTTGATCAGAGTATCAGCAGAGACTGAGGTGCCTCTGTACCAGTAATATTTCCATCCAACAGAGACGTCTACAGAGCAGGTCAGTGTCACGCTGCCTCCTACTGATATGGATGTTGAGTTTGCTGTCAGTTTGGCCTTTGGTCTATTTCCTGTTATAAGAAACAACTTGAATTACCACCCTGGGATTGAAGACAGTCCAGGTAGAGCTAATTAAGGCTTAGATGATGTGGATGTAGTGTATTTCACATATATTTCATAGAATGTATTTTACTTTAAAATAACTTTGGATTAGATTACTTGGCTTTAAAATACTGTTGCCAAGACCTGGTAGAAGTGTCAAGTTTTAGGATTTGTAAAAAAAAAATAGCACAAAATTAAAAAATAAAAAAAAAAACACACAATTACGTTTATCACAATCAGAATCGTTACTGTCAAGATTCTGCTTCTGATAAATCTAATTGTGTTATTGTACGTATTAACATAATCAGGGTGATCATGTGACCAGAGCTCACAAAATAAGTGCGAGTGATCTTGATAAAATTTCTCGTGGACTCACTTGACACAGTCAAAGAGATGATGTTGCTCTGTTTTTTCTTTTGTGATGTCTTGTGGAGACCAAAGCACTGGTAGTTACCACTGTAGCCTGTAGATACACTGAATTGGAAGCTGTTATATAACCGGTAGGGAAAAAATTCATTTCTATTTAGTTCTGTTCTGTACCACCAGTCAGTGTCTTCTCCTTCCTTCATGTCACATATGAAAGTAACATATTCTCCATCAAAATAAGTGGACCAGTTAGGATTAAGGGTCAGCACAGCATCTAGAGGAAAACACAAACATACACATAAAACTAAAATATTTAACTTTAAAGGACGATTGAAGTATAATGTACTGAAAAAAGAGAGAAAAGAAATGACGTGATTAACAGTATCACTCATTATTAGTGGATAAATAAAAACAATAACCCTATTACCTTCAGCATGTCCATAGTAGAGGAATGTGTTCAGCACTAAAATAAAGATTGAAACATCAGAAATCATTAAAGTGACAGAAAATATATGTCAGTCATTCATAGTGAACACTTCCATCCTCACTGATGAAACAAAAACAGTAAAAATCAACATTTCTGTTATGACTTCACACTGTTACATCGTGCTTATAAAACCACAACCCTGCTGATGACCACATAGTAAACTGTTGTGTTCACAATATTTTCATTCATTTCTTATTGATACTCACAGAAAAAAGACATCACACGGAGCAAAGAGTGTCCCATCCTGACGTCCAGTCCTCACGATGTCACTGCTGTTTAGAAACTCTTCTATTTTGGGTAAAGAAACGAGTTAAAACAGCATCTGTGGAGAAAGGGAAGTTACGTTGCTTATGGGTGTCCTCTTATTCCTCTTATTTTCCGTGCTCAGCTTCTTCTTTCTTTCAAGATTTTATGTTTCCTTCCCCTTTACACAGAATGAAGGCGACAGTTCAAGCACATCTTCATATTCTGTTTTTAAACTTATCATCCTGTCATGCAAACACATCAGTTTGAGCCAATCAGAATGAAAACCTGTGACGAAATAAACTAAAAATAATGGCAACTCAACCACATCTCAAAAACACATCTAAGTCATCCATAGTGTTTGTACTGTGATATGTACAGAACATTGGTTAAGTAACTTCTTTAATTATTATCAAACAAGTAATTGTAGCATTTGATCAAGAAAAAGAGGATGTATTAGTGAACATGTCAACACATTTGATAAATATCAATATATCAAAATAAATATATCAAACTGACAGAAACAATTGATACATAATAATCATAATGAACACTTCCATTCTCATCAAATGTCAAGAACAAAAATAATAATATTGTAAACATTTCTGTCACAGTCAACACTAGGTCACAGCCCTGAACCACAGAGTAGAACCACAACCCTGCTGATAACCAAAGAGCAAACCGAACAAATGAGTGGCCGTCTGTTGTGTTCACAATATTTTCATTAATTTCCTATTGGTACTCACAGAAAAAAGGCATCACACAGAGCAAAGAGTGTCCCATCCTGACGTCCAGTCCTCACACTGTCACTGCTGCTAAGAAACTCTTCTGTTTTAGGAAATGAAACGACTTAAAACAGACATTTTAAGGTTACGTTTAACATTTTAAGATGTTAAAACAACGACTGTGGAGAAAGGGAAGTTACATCTCTTCATGTGTGCTGCACAGCCCCTTTTTGCATCTTTAACTTCCTCTTTGTCTCAAAATCACATCCGTGTTTCCTACCTCCTTTCACAAACCGGACGTCGTTAAGTCTGTTCAGCTCCAGAAAAATGTCAACGCATTTTGTTTTCAGAATCAGAATCAGACTTAACATTATGTCTAGATGCAGGGGCACTACAAATTTACCGTTGGCCGTCTTTAACCACAGAACCACTGTTCCTAAATGTTATATGTTCCTGTTTTAAAATACCAGTTATTAGTTTCTGCTCTTTAAATGCTGCAATCACAACCGAATACCACATCCTCTATGGTCAAAGTCAGACAACACTCAATTTGTTAGGGCCCCTGTATTTTAGACATCACTAAATTCACTAAAAAAAAAAAAAAAAATTAACAAGCGGGAGTATTAGGTCATACATATTCATTTATTAGCAACTCATTAATGTTTTATTTCTTACAACTTCAGTGTGTGTTAACATCTAAATACAATCTCACACGAGGCATTTAAGCAGCATCTGGAAATTGCAGCTCTAACTTCCACAACTGTAAAGTGTGTAAAGTTATAGTGTATCGTTATAGCAACAGTTTTTAGCTACAGAAAATATCGTTGACTATACTCGCAGCCTCTAAATTGCAAAACTTTCTGATTTTGTACGTTGACATGTGGGTTCTCTTCCTGTTTTGACGATTATTATTTTTAATCAAATGACTTTGACATCTGAGCAAAAAAAAAAAATAGAGATCATATAAGCAAACAGGTGGAAAAACCATAAATGTTTTCTAAGAAAATATATCACTTATTATTTTATAATTACAAAACTGACTTGTAGTTTCCAGTTGCCTCATCACAGAAATTTCAGCAGTGATGTTGAAATTCTGACATTAAGTTGAGTTATGACTCAAACAGGAAATGACTGAGCTTGGAAAAAAAAAAAAAAAAAACAGAAGTAAACTTATGAACGGCAGCAAGTGACACGAGAGTGTACTGGGCGCCGACATTCGCATGATGCTGTGTTGAAAAGTATCGTATCAATAGTTTAATGTCACATTTGATATATTGTAACAAAAATAAACAAATTCAAAATTCAGTTGTTGGTCATTTTATTGGCAGAAATGCCTTGATATGCACAGAAGTTGTTGGAATGATGCAAACACTGAATCAAATAAAATGATTCAGTGTACAAATACAAATAAAATGTTGTTGTTTTCATAAACTCTTAATGAGTTTAAATAAACAGAAGCCTCAAAGAAAAAAAAATGAGTTTAGGAAAAAAAAAGAAAAGAGGAAGTTGGAGACAAATCATCTTTGAAATCTTTATTTTTGGATTTACTTTTTGTTTTGGATTTCAAAAGAAAAAGTAAAAAAAAAAAAAAAAAAAAAAAAAGCAACACTACAAAACAGAACTCTGTTGTTTTTGGTTGGACTAAAGAAAATGAAGATAAAGTGCCAATTCAGTTTGAGCTTAACTGTGCACAAAAAAGTATAAAATAAAATGATCAAAGATTAAACAGAATTAAAAAAAAAAAAAAAAAAAAAATACATGAATTACATTCAAGTAAAAATAAAAAACATGCAGCCATGTAACAGGATGTGATAATCGTTACATCATAAAACATAGTTGGTGACTGTTTTCTAATCTAATGCTTTGACCCTCTGATGCATGAATTATGAAATACTGAGTCAAGATTTTTAATGTTAAATGTGTTTTTACTCTTCTTATGGCATGATTTTATATATATATATATATATATATATATATATATATATATATATATATATATATAAACAGGTTAATCAAGTTGTGAAACACACTTTTATGAATAATAACCCTTTTAATTTAATCTATGGGGTAAGTCAACGGTGTATTTAAATCAGATGGCAGCATTAGCTCCCTAACACTAAACCTGGTTTGTGTTTTTCTTCATTTTCCTGTGAAAATGAAGAAAGAATAATTGGTTACGAATTGTGAACATAATACATGCATATAACAATAACAACTGCAGGTTAGAGAAGACTTTACAAACCGTTTTTCTTGATTTTTCCTTGATTGTGGACGTTGACTTTGGTGTACATGACCACAGTGTACAAGAGACTGTCGCCTATAAACATGTCGCCTATAAATAGATGAATGGATCGATTAACAGGTAGAATGAACATTTAATAAATCTGTGATTACCTTGTGTTTCTTCACACCTGTTCTCTAGCATCAACCTATTAAAATACATGTATATACACACAACCTTTGCCACTATGTGCATCAACATGACATGTAAATAATAAAATGGAAATATACTAGAAGATAATGACATAGAGCGAGTCAATCAAACTGTATTTATATAGCACAAAAATGCAACACAAAGTACCTATTAAAAACAAAATCCTTCCGGTATGAGTGACAAACTACTGCAACATAAACTAATTAAAAACAGAATAAAATAAAAATATTAAATGTTAAACTATGAGATAAATAAATTATAGAAATAAATAAACAAGACATGAGGCAGTAAATAAAAGTAGAAATGTGCTTAAAAAAAGTAGGGCTAAATAGAAAATCTAAGATAAGATAAAGAGGGAAATTAGTTAAAAGCCAAATTAAAGAGGTGGGTCTTGAACCTGCTATTAATCAAGTACTCAAGGTAACAGATTAATTCAGCTTAGTACAGACAGATAATTTCCTACCATACATCAATTACGACTAAGGCTGTCAAAAGATTAAAAAAAGAAATAAAAAAAATCAATCACACATTTTGAAATTCATTAATCGCAATGAAAAGTTTGTGTGTGTGTGTCTGAGAGTTAATTGCATAGATTAACGTGTTAACACTGACGGCCTTAATTATGACATATTTCATAGTGAAGCTATAAACATGACTGTATCTTCAGTGTCCATCTTAAGAGCTCTCCCCCCGTCACAACCTCTTATCTACTTTTTATTATATCACAAATGTTTAAAGAACTCACCCTTTGTTCTGATGTTTTTAAGTTCAGTCACAGAATATGTGACATCCTCCAATTCACCAGCATCTGAAATAAACATATTTATGAGTTAGAGGATTTTATTACAACCTCTTGTCACCAGTCGTCTGAAATGATGCAGCTGCTCAGAGTTCAGTCAAAAGGTAAATACTGTACATTGTTCAGTATCTTCATGGTCTCTGATTGTTTCATAGAGATGAACATCAGCTGCAAGAAAAAAAACAAACTAAGGTCAGATTCATAATTTCTTACTACTAGAATATAGTCATTTTATTTTGTTTGTTTTTTAAGATGTCGACAGGTCACACACAAGTCTTTAATATATCTTATAAATATAAAGATAGAATCTAGAATTTTGTTTCTGTGGTCGACTGGTTATTTGTATTCAAGTACTGACCAGTGATAGAGGCATAAACATGACGCTGAGTTTCATTCTGGTTGGTCATGTGACTTGTCCTGGAGTCCTGACTGGTTCTCTCTGACTGGATCAGCCTGAAACATTTAATAAATACAGTTAATTTAATACAAATATACAGGAATGTACTGCTGTTATATTTAAGATGAGAGAAGAGAGTGTTGTACTGACCTGATGAAGCATGAATCTGTCAACAAGATTTGATTTGTTAGATGGTTTGGTAACGTAAATTATTCTACAACCATTTTATGTCACAAGACCAGAATTAATCTGTGTTTCTGAATAATTAAAGATTAAGTAAATCATTTAATATCAAAGGTAAAAGTCCTCACCTTTGGAGCGACTGTAACGATACAACAGGAGCAGGAGAATAATGAGTAAGATTCCACAAACCAGACCAACGATCAGTGACACAGATGAAGAGCTTTCAGGTATTGACTCAGCAACTGTAAATATTCACTAATTACATGCTAATAATAGTCTAATAAAATGTTATTCTGTATAGGAAAACAATATACTATATGTTGATATTCCTTCCTCAGAAAGTGACACAGTTTATAAAAGAGAAAATGCAGAAATAGTTTCATTTCCACTCACCTTTAACTGACATCCAACTCTGTTGTGACTCTTTTCCTGAGCACTGACACTTGTAGGAACCTTCATGTGACTTTGACACTGCAGAGATGTTCATCTCCCTCCAGGTTTCATTCTGGATGAGTTTGTCATTGTGATAGAAAAACACACTGGAACATGTTTCTGTCTTGAATTTGCAGCCAAGAGAAACAGACTGTCCCTCAGTCACAGGATGGACGGGGCTCACCAGGATAATACCATGATGATAATCATCTGTAAAACAGTCAGAGAATATGAAGTTAGAGTCAGAGATCAGCTGGTGCAGATGTTTAGAACGAGCTGACGTACAATGATGAGAATGAATCACATGTTTTTATTCTTATTCAGTGCAAGTAAAGAGCTGCCTTCTAAAGCACTATGTCCTATAAAAAATATTAACTTCACTTCCATTTTATTTGTATATCACCAAATTAAAAATAATTCATTTATGCCAAGATACTTTACAATATTATTGATAAAACTCAACACCTCCCACAGTGAGAACAAGAACCAGTGGTTATGAATCTGTCTTGACTCAATGAGGCAAGAAAAACAGCAAGAAAATAGAAGAGAAAGGAGAGAGACCAGGAACAGGAACAGATTGACCTTTGACCTTTAAGAAGCCAAGCTATTGTTTGTCACCTTGAGAGACCCATTAATATGCTAGTTTTTTTTTTTTGTTTTTTTTTTAAATACTATCAAAAACCACAAAAAATAAAAAGTAAACGGTGAAATTATTGGGTCTCAGTTCCTGCAAGTGCTCTCCATTTCACCAGCATGGGTAAATTTTGTAGTTATTTGAATGACCAAAACTTAAAGGCTTTGCTATTCAAAATACTGTTGCACATTCTTGCAGAAGTATTGTTGTCAGTGATATCACTGAGTATGTTTAGATGCACCGCTTTAATCCGAATCAGATTCAAAATAGCTCGTACCTCAAACAACGAGGTATTCAAACACGTGTTTGAAGCGATGTATGAACAATCTGGTTAATTGCTCTGGGCCACGTAAAACTACCAACACTACGCCGTCCTCCACAGACTCCTAAAATTCTGTGGAAAACACTGCGTTACAATATATTTAAATACGACCTAGATAAATACGGTGCTGCCCATGTTTGTAAAAACACACATATATGGTGTTTGTCAACACTGTTTCCTAAAACATCACGAAGTCGTTAAGTAAAATAAAAGAGTGGACAAGTAGTCCCATACCCCCGAGGCTCTAGGTTTTGTTTTAGCAGCTACAGACTCACTGCCAGTGTCAAAACAATGAGGCAGAATTGCTCAAAACAGGAGGGGGAAGAAAAAAAGGTAGCAAATAACCAGCAGGATGCGTGAAGCAAAAACAGCAGAAACTAGTAGAGTAGAGGGGAATTACTTGAACTTAAATGAGCCGTTTGAGATGGGAGACGAAAAATAAGATCCATAGTAAAATGACACGTCGACCAAAAAAAAAAAAAAAAATGCTGTCGACGGATTTTGATTGTCAACTTCGTCGACAACAACAACTAATCGTGGCAGCTCTAAGATCTACAAATCACAAGAGGGAATCATTTTGTTTTGTCATAATTTCTTAAGCAACTGAGGCAGAGTAAAACTACACTGTGTAAAACAAGTCAGTTCTAAAATACGGTTAAATATTAGAGAGATGAGATACTAAAATAAAAATTCTATAAAAACTTGAACAAAAAAGAGCAGTAAAACATACCCTGTGTTGTGATGTTGACTGCGTTGCTGAATTCTCCTGATCCAGACTCACACCAGTAAACTGAAGAACTTCTCTCTAATGTCTTTATGTCACATCTGGATCCAGTCGTTCTCCTCCAGTCAGAGCAGCGTGTAGGTATCTGTCCTCAGGAAACCTCATCACTCTCCACTCAGTAAAGTTTCCCTCACAGCTCAGTGACACAGTGTCAGAGGTGAAGTGCTGCACTGAGTCAGGACTCACTGTGAGAGACGCTGCTGAATGAGAATCTGAAAAACAAAACACGATGAGGAATTCAAACTTCGCCGTAAAATGATTTTTAGATATGTAAAACATGATAACAAGTTGTTATGTTTTCTGAGGAACAAAACTCCGCCAGCCTGTTGCCTTCCAAACATTGTTATTTTTAGCGTTTTTGTTAAAATGACTCATCATGCATGTTATTAGGGCACCAAGGTAGCTTGTAGATATCACTATTTTAGACTTCCTTGCTAGTTTAATAAGGGTCCTAACATTTGAAATGAGGTATTGAGAACTTTGTAAGTGTACAGATCGTTTATTAAAAAGACTTTTTTTTTTTTTTTTGAACAGGTTGGACCTAGTGGTAGTTAAAGTCACCACCATGTTGAAAGTAGGTCTGACATGTCAAATGATAAACACAAACTAATGGGCAGAAATGAATGAGATACAATAGTACAAATTAATTAATTTCCTTGTAGACAATTGCCAGATATTGTCACCAATTAATGAAATCCATGCATTTGCACAGAATTCATTTGTACTATCTATCCTGTTATTCTGCCCATTGGTTTGTGTTCATCAATGAAGGTTTTTACTATTTAATCTGTTTGTGCAGCTGCTTAAGTCAGAAAACTGAAAGTTGGTCTTGATGTGAAAAAACAGATACAATTACAATTATTGATAACTTAATTTCTTATAGGGATCATGAATGTAAAAAGATAATTATTCATCATTATGACTTGATTTCATTCATGATTCATTACTTCTTGACAGAAAAGACAAAAGAAACAACAAACTCACCTCCAGACCAGACAAACTTAGGTTCACTATAGTCAGTGTGATACACTGGATCTCCTCTTCCAGCTCTACACACATATCCTGCTGTGTGTGTCTGACCATGGATGATGTAGGAATCCTGTTCAGTCCCGTTGGTGCTACCAGGCAGCAGCTCATAGTCGTAGTAGTTGTGTGGTTGTTGGGGAACAGTCTTATACCAGTAGAAGCTCCATCCTGCAGATGGATGTTCAACCTCACACTTTAAAGTTACTGAGGCTCCAGGACTCAGCCATGATGGAGACACAGTGATGGTAGGATGGGGTTTATCTGTTGGAATTATTTTCACATGATGAATAGATATTTAATCTGCATTTTAACTCTTAGTTTTATAATGGTTATCATCTGGTTTTGATTATCACTTTAATGAAATGAAATATGCTCTGACTTACTGTTGTTCACCATCAGTGTGACTGGAGCGCTCCACTCTGTTACATTATGTTGTGCACTTTTCATCCTGCCCTGACACTTGTAGTTTCCACTGTGTGATGATGAAGCAGAGTTGATCCTGTATTCATGTTGATTTGAAGGTTTCATTGAGCTGGTAGTTTTCCATCCATACTCCCACTCAGTGTCTCCCTGGATCTCAAATCTGATGGTGATGGTCTCTCCTCTGTAAATCTCAGACCAGTTGGGTTGTAGAGTCACAACAGCTCTGTTTGGGACTGTTGATGTTCAAGAATTACAAAGATAACAAAAAGATGACTTAAAATATGTCAAATTTTAGTCCTACATCAAAATACATTTATCATACATTATGCATTTATTCCTTCACTCACCGATGGCATCAATCCTCACTGACTCACTGAACTCTGTGTAGTAAACTGGGTCTCCTCTTCCTCCTCTGCACCAGTAGAGTCCTTCCTCTGAGACACTGATTGTTCCAGTTGTTTGGAAAACAGCATCAAGTTTGGTCAGAGGTTGAGATCTTTTATTGTCTCTGTACCAGTAGAATTTCCAACCAGATGACAGGTTCACAGAGCAGGTCAGTGTCACACTGCCTCCTGCTGGAAGAGCTGTCTCATGAGCAGTCAGTCCAGCCTTTGGTTTATGACCTGATTAGTTGAGAACGAAGACAAAAAAGTCATTATTCATTTAATCTCTGATGAGAACCAAGACTCTTACATGTTAATTGGGCATGTTTCACATGCTACAGTATCTTTGAAATATATAAAGTTTACTATCCAGAAACCAATCATTTTTATTGTATTACTTCAACATATGATATAAATTCAAAAGACAACACTGTCTCTTTGACAATGATTTAAATTACAATTATAACAGTTGTCTCAGCTGTTATGGAATTACTCTGAGAAAATGATTCCACCATTGTAGGGACAAAAAGCGTTATAATATTGGATTAAAAAAAAACAAAAAAAAAAAAACTGTAAAACATTTTCATACAAATGGAAGACATCCAACTTACCCGATACTGACAATCTGAAGGCCCAAGTCCACACTGTAAAGGAATCACCACTTTCACCCCTACACCTGTACTCTCCACTGTCTGACACAGTAACAATTCTTATAATGTATTCACTGCGTGATGGAGGTGTGTATGAGCTGGGTGTGCTCCATTCATACATCCTCTCAGTGTCATCTCCCGCTCCATCAATCTCACATCTGAGAGTGATCTTCTCACCACTGTATATCTGGGACCAGTCAGGTTGCATAGTCACAGTGCCTCTATTATTAACTGAAGAATTAAAAAAGAATTAAAAAAAAAAAAAAAAAAACATAGAAGGACACAACTAAAATATCAAATCACTAATATGCATTTCTTAATTATAATCATCATTATTTTCCCTTAACACAGTTTAAATAATGCAGGACAGTTAAATACACAATACAAATGCAAATGACAAGGGTTGAGCCAATAGACGATACCATCGTCCATCATGATGGATGACTGATATCACGATGTGGAACCAACATCATTCCGTCCTTTTCTCTCACACAAGCACGTATCCCTAAATGTAAGATTGATGTTTATACTGATAACACACTTACCAGGGGTAGGTACTCGGTTCAGCCCCAAAAAGTTCTTGGGCAGGGCTTTAGGCAGGGACACTGAGGCTGAGGGTGCTGCAGCAGCCCCTGGTATAGGACTATTGCTGCCACGCTGATGTAGTAAATGAATACATTTTTTTATTTAAAATTTTTCAAATTTTCATTTTTTTTTTTTTTTTTTTTTTGGGCTTACACTGGGACCAGGGATCGGGACCATTCACCTCATGTTCCTAACGTGATGCAATTACAATAAAGCTCTTTGAATCCTTCCATCCATGACGATATTTGTACAGTGAATATCGGCGATGCCAATTAAGGAGACATGACCCAACCCTAGCCATGACAACAATAGCAGTTGCAAAACAAAAGCACGAACATGTACAAAATGATGCCAACATCACTCTTAATTAACAACAGATATAATGTATATTATTCAAGAAAAAAATAACTCACTTGTTTCCATGACAGGGGCTGCCACACATGGTTTAAACAGAGAAAAATACATAAATAAAAATCAACAATCAATGATTAAAACAATGACACAGTCACCCATCTGTATGAAGTTACATACACATACACAACACTGCCCTGATAAGACAAAGCTGAAATGTTATTAAGAATGGTTTCACACACAACATGATGATTTTCTTTTTACAAGGATTAGAAATACCTGGCAAATATCAACATCACTAATATGTAAAATAAAAATAATATGTAAAAAAAAAAAAAAAAAAAAAGACGTTACCTTGAACATTTCCATGTCTTGGTGTATTCAGCACTAAAATCAACATTGAAACATCAGACAATTTAAATGATGAGCCAGAGTAATTTGAAACCTGAGTGCATTTTACCACGAATCGTTGTACACCCCCTAAGGAGAGACACATCAGCCAGTTGTTCAGGAAAATGACCTGAATCTACTGATCTGGAATAGTCTTCCTCACCAGTTGTTTTGAAAACAAGACGTTGGTAAGTCTTGTAACACAGACTTTTCAATAAACTTACACTTACTGAGTTATCAGTACTACTAACCCTACCCCTAGCTCTTAACGGGGTGTTTGACTCATATGTGTGGTGAAATAGATCATGGGTTCAAATTACTCTTGACCGTCACATTTATAACACAGTTGGAGTCTGGCGATTAATTATACCAACTAATTTCTCTGAGATACTACTTTGTAAATAAGGCAAGGAACATAAATTGTTTTACTACTCTAGCTCTGAAGGTAACAGAAATGTAAAATGACTGATGTACTCACAGAATAATGACAGCACACAGAGCAAAGTGTGTCCCATCTTCACATCCAGCACTGACACTGTCGCTCTGCTTCTCTGCTTCTGGAAATAGTTTCAAAATGAAGAAGAGAGGTAGTAGTTGCAGGTCATGCTCGTACCAGATCAAAAGTTTTCTCTGCTTCTCCCTTCCCCCTACACACACATTTGTTCACCCACTTCAACAACTCAACTAATGTCTTTGACCACATGATATTTTAACATGCTTACACTTCCTGGAGACAACAAAAATAGATTACCTTCTCCTCTGTACATAGATTCGTGGGTAACACCCACCGTGTATGTACTGCCATGCAGCGTTTCCTACAGATTAGAGCAACATGCAACCACGGCTGCAGTTAAAATATGACGTATTCTCACAGTGACCAACATGCTATTTGCATCTGAAAATATCCCTTTAAATTCCAGTATTAAACTGCAATAGTATAATGAAAAACATCACATGTCCGACCCCGTATCCATATAGCTTATTGGTTTAGCTTGTTTTACCATTAATAGCTTTAATTAACATGGTTTTAAACAAAAAATTCTGATAAATGGAAAACGAGAAGAGTTGCCCCCAGTTTCCACCGGATGCGTGTGCATTGCGTCTCCACTCAGAAATATCAGCGAAACATCACAGCTGGGGCTTCCACAGCCATCAAAAGTGCAAAAGTGCGAAATATTTATCTGCACTACACCTTGAAAACGACATAATGGGCGGAGAAAGGCCTTAATCCCGTGTTGCCGGATGAGCCTCTCTGCAAAAGTATCAGGTGGGTATTGACTGGCGGCACTGCAACAGTTATGCAACTGACACGCATCCGGTGGAAATCTGAGATCACTCCACCCCAATGTAAACAAAACAAATGAGCCATCAACTCTTTCGCACCAAAAGCAACCGGCTACCTGCTGCCTCTCCATCAACATTTATGACAAAAACATCGCAGAAATTGCTTTATCACAGCTGTGCTTTTTAAATCCGGCTTCTTGTCACTTGTGACCATGTTAGAGACACTGCAGCAGCAAGGTGGTGAAACTGTTGACAATACTTACCTTTAACACGGTCATTAGGTCCCATTGCTTGTCTAATCCATATAAATTTAAATTCCGCAATTTCGCCGCAATAGTCCTCCATGTCTGCAGATGTGAATACAGTCAAGTGAAGTAGCTATATTTTGATCAACAACACTCCTTCCACAATGTCAGCTTCGCCACCTGCGGCTTCCCCCTGTCGCTAATTACCAAATGTTACCAATCTGTTTAAATTATCCCTGGAAAGGCAGGAGGGAAACCCCGTGATGGCCTGGCCAATGGCGTTTGACCCCACCCTAACTCAAAATGTGATTGGTTAAGCTGCCATTTTATAATCAAACAAACACATGGATTCAGGTCAGCGACTCTTATTCAGAAGATTTATTTTAAACATAATGCTGAAGTTAGAGTAATACAATTAACAACATTTATTATATCAATTTAACTATTTATGTAATTGATTTTATGTTATTTATGTAAAAGTTACATTTACATTAGGTATTTAGAAGGCCCTGAAGGTTTGCATATGAAGAAATGTAAAGCTTGAGTCACATGCTGCTGCTACTACTTCTACAGTGAACTGCTGCAAAATAAGTGACAAAGCAGGTCAGTTTGTGGGCCCTTGTGGAGAATAGCTGGTGAAATATATATTTCAACTCTTTAAAAGTAGTACATTTGTTTAATTCTTTTTTTCTTAATGTATTGTTGAGCAAATGTGATGGGGTTGGAGTTTAATTGTTATTTTATTCCTGAAATGTATGACATGAATCATTATGTTTGTATTGTCAACAACAACATGAGCAGAGATGCACAGGGATGTTGTAGAAAATAAAGGCATGAACGTAGTTTGAAAAGTTAACATTTATGCTTTTCTTTAAAACTACATCAAATTGTCATGTTAACCTGCTGAACCAACTGAAACCTGCTGAAATAAGTTCTTGTGGTTTTATCAAATGAGCAAACAAATACTAAAATAAACTATGATCTGTTTCAGCAACCACAACAGCATCAGTTTTTTCTAGTGCAAGAGCATAGTGTTTGAAAACAGGAAAGAGGATGTGTCTTATACTAAACAAGGTGTGAAATGTGGTCAAGTAAGAGCAATGCAGTAGTACAGATGATAGAGCTGCACCAACCCAATGTTTATTTGCTTGCAAGTAAGGAAGTAATCTTTTTGTTTTGTTGTTTTCTGCTTCTGTGTGTGTGTGTGTGTGTGTGTGTGTGTGTGTGTGTGTGTGTGTGTGTGTGTGTGTGTGTGTGTGTATACGCATACAAGCACTCGCACATTCATGTTGATACACATACACAGATACACATACCTATATATATATATATATATATATATATATATATATATATTAACGTCAAGAACATATGACCATCATGAACATATGTGTGTATGTTCATGTGTGTGTTATTGTGTTATTAGTAAAAATCAATTACTTTACTTTGTTTTCTGTGTTTGTTGCATTTGATTAATTACTATCTATGTAAATCCAAGTATTTACATAGAAAGTAATTAATCAAATACAACAACAACAATGAAATGAAACTTGGAGTATTATGTGGTCTCTGTATAGCTTGTAAGTTATATCTAAATTTAATTTCTGTTGTATTGTCCTTTGAAAAGGTATAAAATAAAATGGCTGCTGAAACATGACGGGTATACTCACTTTTGTGAGGTACTGTATATGCATTGGTCACGCTGCGGCAGACAAATGGATGTGTATGTAGGTCTTATACTTCTGGCAAGCAGGTGGCCTGAGGCTGCTCTCTTACTGGCCCCATTCAGATTCTCTGTGGGGCCAATCAGTGTTGTTTTACATTCTTATTTATCGATTGTGACAGATGTCCCTCAAACAACTCACTTGTTGGCTATTGGTGTGTGGTACAAATTACAAATGTCCCTAACATGTCCCATGTCCCTAGACTAACTGTAGATGGCGCAATAATTTACAGGTGGTTAAGGGACAAGATGTTCTGTACATGTCACAATGTAGGCACTATGGATGATTTGGATGTGTTTTTGAGAAAGGGTTGAATTGCCACTATTTGTAGTTTATTTCATTACAGGTTTTCATGCAGATTAGCTCAAACTGATGTGTTTGTGTGGACAAGGACAGGACAAGAATTATAAACATGGAATAGGAAGATTCACTTGAATTGTTGCCTTCATTTTGTGTTAGGGTCAGAAACAGATACAATCTTGAGAAAAAGAAGAAGTTGGTAAAATGTGAAAAAAGGGGCAGTACAACACCCATAAGCAACGTAACTTCCCTTTCTCCACAGACGCTGTTTTAACTCATTTCTTTACCTAAAATAGAAGAGTATTTCAACAGCAGTGACAGTGTGAGGACTGGACGTCAGGATGGGACACTCTTTGCTCCGTGTGATGTCTTTTTTCTGTGAGTATCGATAAATGAATGAAAATATTGTAGTTTGCTATGTGGTCATCAGCAGGGTTGTGGTTTTATAAGCACGAAGTGACTGTGTGAAGCCATGACAGAAACGTCATTATTTTTCTTGGAAGCAGAGAGTTTTGCAATTTAGAGGCAGAGAGTGTAATCCACAATATTCTCTGTAGCTAAAAACTGCTACTATAACAACTGAAAAAGTGTCACAAGGGCAGTTTACGCAGCCCTGGATGTTACAGCTATAATTTACAGAGGTTGCTTGAATTTCTTCATGTGCACTATAGGGTATTTTACAGGGGTGGGCGGTATTGGGAATTTTGGTATTGGTCCAATACCAAGTAAATACAGGGCTAGTGTCGCTGATATCAATACCAATACCAATACTTTTTACCTGAAATGTCACGATCATTGAATAATTTTGTGATTTTGCCTTTAGTTAGTTGATCATGATTACGATTATGATAAAGCACAAAGAAAAGGATTTTAGGCAAATAAAAATGTTTTTATTAACTAACTACAATATAAAACAATACAGTATAGTACAGGTAACAGTATAGAAATAATAAAACCACAGAGAGAGGTTGTAGGTCCTTCATCATCTCAGCAATGCTCATTCTGAATTATCTTGGTGAAATAATAAAATCACTAAGATAATTAAGTCTCTAATTGTAATCTGCATGTAGCTTAAATAGGAATTCTATTTTTCCTTCAACAGTAAAAAAGGTTTTTATATTTATCCATATTCATATATCAGGTTTGAGGTATATGTCTTTAAAGGTTTATACTCTTGAGTTTCAGTAAAACAATTAAGACTTTTTTCAGCTGATTGAATATATGGTAAAAGTTTAGTCACTCTGCTAAAATTGCATCACTGATCACCAATTACACTGTGAAAAACTTTACTTTATGCTGGAGATTACCTGGATACTCCTGTTTTTTTTGTTTTGTTTTTTTTGGCTGAAAAGCCTCTGTCAGATGTCTGTCCCTGTGTCGAGGGTCTGGTTTGGGTTTGGGGATCTCCCCTCTCCTCTTCCTAACGCAACTTGGTTGCAGCTCCAGCTTGTTTTTGAGCCTTCATTCTGTGTAAAGGGGAAGGAAACAAATAAAACCTAGAAAGAAAGAAGAAGCTGAGGACGGAAAAAGGGGTAATGCAACACCCATAAGCAACGTAACTTCCCTTTCTCCACAGACGCTATTTTAACTTGTTTCTTTACCTAAAATAGAAGAGTTTCTCAGCAGCAGTGACAGTGTGAGGACTGGACGTCAGGATGGGACACTCTTTGCTCCGTGTGATGTCTTTTTTCTGTGAGTATCAATAAGAAATGAATGAAAATATTGTGAACACAACAGTTTACTATGTGGTCATCAGCAGGGTTGTGGTTTTATAAGCACGATGTAACAGTGTGAAGTCATAACAGAAATGTTGATTTTTACTGTTTTTGTTTCATCAGTGAGGATGGAAGTGTTCACTATGATTGACTATGACATATATTTTCTGTCACTTTAATGATTTCTGATGTTTCAATCTTTATTTTAGTGCTGAACACACTCCTCTACTATGGACATGCTGAAGGTAATAGGGTTATTGTTTTTATTTATCCACTAATAATGAGTGATACTGTTAATCACATCATTTCTTTTCTCTCTTTTTTCAGTACATTATACTTCAATCGTCCTTTAAAGTTAAATATTTTAGTTTTATGTGTATGTTTGTGTTTTCCTCTAGATGCTGTGCTGACCCTTAATCCTAACTGGTCCACTTATTTTGATGGAGAATATGTTACTTTCATATGTGACATGAAGGAAGGAGAAGACACTGACTGGTGGTACAGAACAGAACTAAATAGAAATGAATTATTTCCCTACGTGTCATATAACAGCTTCCCATTCAGTGTATCTACAGGCTACAGTGGTGACTACCAGTGCTTTGGTCTCCACAAGACATCACAAAAGAAAAAACAGAGCAACATCATCTCTTTGACTGTATCAAGTGAGTCCACAAGAAATTTTATCAAGATCACTAGCACTTATTTTGTGAGCTCTGGTCACATGATCACCCTGATTATGTTAATACGTACAATAACACAATTAGATTTATCAGAAGCAGAATCTTGACAGTAACGATTCTGATTGTGATAAATGTAATTATGTTTTTTTTTTTTTTTTTTTTTGTTTGTTTGTTTGTTTTTGTTTTTTAATCTTGTGCTATTTTTTTACAAATCCTAAAACTTGACACTTCTCAAGGTCTTGGCAACAGTATTTTAAAGCCAAGTAATCTAATCCAAAGTTATTTTAAAGTAAAATACAATCTATGAAATATATTTAACATAAAATAGTGATAAGTGAAATACACTACATCCACATCATCTAAGCCTTAATTAGCTCTACCTGGACTGTCTTCAATCCCAGGGTGGTAATTCAAGTTGTTTCTTATAACAGGAAATAGACCAATGGCCAAACTGACAGCAAGCTCAACATCCATATCAGTAGGAGGCAGCGTGACACTGACCTGCTCTGTGGACGTCTCTGTTGGATGGAAATATTACTGGTACAGAGGCACCTCAGTCTCTGCTGATACTCTGATCAAAACCGATGGTGAAGAAAACAGAGTTATCAGTGTCTCACAAGGAGGTATCTACTGGTGCAGAGGAGGAAGAGGTGACCCAGTCTTCCTCACTAATAGAAGTGATGTTGTTGTCACCATAACTCGTGAGTTTGAAAGTATTTGGTCATAAATAAAAATAGCTTCTTTCATTAATTTCATCTTCAATACTATGATGTTTTCTTTGTCTAAATTATGTGAATGTTTCTCTCTAAAATAAATATGTTTTGGTGTGAACAGTTTCCAGTGTGGTCACTGTGACTCTGAATCACAAGTGGCCTCAGATATTCAGGGGTGAGATGATCACTGTCACATGTGACATCCAGGACAAAGGAGACACTGAGTGGGAATATGAATGGAGAACGACCAGCTCGACAAAACCAGGAAAACAAAAGGAATACAAGATTAATTTTGCTATTCCAGGCCACAGTGGAAACTACAAGTGTAAAGGCAGAAGGAAAAGTGATCAGTCTCCAACAAAGTGGAGCGACCCCATTAGTCTGACAGTATCTGAACGTAGGTCACTTCATATTCAGAGTCCTTGTTATATATATATATATGAAGAAATATATGTAGTATGATATATAGTACACCTTCATGTTTCTATTATATGTGTTTTAATTCTGGGAAAATCTCTTAACAGAACCCCGTCCTAACATCACTGTGTCTCCATCATGGCTGAGTCCTGGAGCCTCAGTAACTTTAAAGTGTGAGGTTGAACATCCATCTGCAGGATGGAGCTTCTACTGGTATAAGACTGTTCCTAAAACATCAAAAAGTCATGTCTCCTACAACTATGAGCTGCTGCCTGGTAGCACCAACGGGACTGAACAGGATTCCTACATCATCCATGGTCAGACACACACAGCAGGATATGTGTGTAGAGCTGGAAGAGGAGATCCAGTGTATCACACTGACTATAGTGAACCTAAGTTTGTCTGGTCTGGAGGTGAGTTTCCATGTTTTACCTTCTGTTCAACAGTTGTTTGATTGTTGCCAACTTGTTACAAACCGATGACTGTATCAACATTTAAATCTGTTGGACACATTAGTGACCCTACGACCTTCCCTTGAAAACCAGTATTAGGTCAAATTTTCAGATATTTTTTTTTCAGTTTGTCACAGTTTTAATTTCTTTATACTAATTTTCATTTTTCAATGGTGCATTTAAATCTGTCTTTTTGATTTAGTTTAATTTTCAATTTCTCGAATCTGAAATTAATGATCAAGGCAGACTCTGTAAAACAAAAGAAAACTGCAAAAATTTAAAAAAAACCTCTAAACACACTCAGCTTCATACAGTCAACTCTTCCTACAACTGTATGTTTTGACGGAGTCCAGGTTTTTGCTGTGGCAACATTTCAGTGTGAATCACTGTACAGTTTATAGTACATGTATCACCACTGTGCTGACATTATACATGCACATGTCTATCTTCAGATAAAAAACAAGAATGATTTTAAATGTGTTTTTTTTTAATTATTATTTTATTATGTTTTTTATTAGATTATTATTAATATTATTAATATTGTACAGTACACCTCATCTCATGAGGTTTGTTTTTCAGATTCTCATTCAGCAGCGTCTCTCACAGTGAGTCCTGACTCAGTGCAGCACTTCAACTATGACACTGTGTCACTGAGCTGTGAGGGAAACTTTACTGAGTGGAGAGTGATGAAGTTTACTGACAAAGGGAAACTGTTAAGTTGTTCTTTGTTTGGAGCAATGACTGGATCCACATGCAACTTTCAACCCGTCAGTGACTCAGTTTACTGGTGTGAGTCTGGATCAGGACAGTTCAGCGATGCAGTCAACATCACTACACACAGTGAGTTTTTATCAGTAATTTTTTTTTCTTGTCTTTGACTGGCCGCTGTATGCTGATTGTATAGTTGGAACAGATTGAAAACAAAGACAGTTTTTTTTCAATTTTAATCATTCAAACTGAATGTTGTAAATACAAATTAATGTTTTCAATGTTTTACAGGTGTCTTTAGTGTCATCCTGGAGAGTCCTGTCCATCCTGTGACTGAGGAACAGTCTCTTACTCTTGGCTGCAAGATGAAGAAACAAAATGTTTCTTTTGAAGTGTTTTTCTATAAAAATAACAAACTCATCCAAACTGATGGTGGACATGAGCTGACCATCCCCACAGTGTCAAAGTCACATGAAGGCTTTTATAAATGTGCAGCAGTAAATTCACAGTTTGGTCAACAAAACCTGACGTCAGCAGAGAGTTGGATATCGGTAAAATGTGAGTATGATTTAAACAGTTGCTTTGTCTCAAGTCACATTGTTTAGTTTGTACATTTAACACATAGCACATTGTACACAGTATAGTCACTGGCATGAATTTTGACAGGGTAGTGTTGTCTCATCAAATATGGCCATTGTGTACTTGTTGTCCACCATATCTTTAGTCTCTTGGTTTATAATTTTATATATTATATATTTATAGACATTGAATGTTGTTGTTTTCATCTGTGTTAAACCACCTGAGATCAGGAATTGAGTCCTTCATATACACTTTGGGAGTGGATCCTCTTCCATAGAGTCTGTCATGTTCTGAGTTTGTTGATATCTGCTTACAGTGTACTCCAGACTTCTTATGTTAGTGAGATGAACCATTTTCCTCAATGTTCTGTCTTGTGTTGTAGATGAAGTTCATTAAAACTTATTATTTCTTATCACAGCTTCTCACATATCGATTCCTTCCAACGTTTCTCTGCCACTGATCATTGGGCTGGTTGCTGCTATCATACTGACGATTCTCCTCCCACTGTTGCTGATATACTTGTACATAAAGTCAAAGAGTGAGAAGTTTTCATGTCTATTTTAGAAAACGATACCCTGTTGATTAAAGTCACAGTCAATGTGTTCAATACAAATTATGTAACACTTCTTGTCTTTTTCACAGATCTGTGTTGTAACAGGTTGGTGCAACACTTTCTTGTTTCATCATCAACATAAGTTTTTTCTTTTACTATAGTTTGAACTTATACTTGTTATTTTGACTCCATGTTTTAGGATCATCCAGTCTCAGAGAATCAGTCAGAGCTCTGCCACAGAACAAAGTGTGGCCCAAAATGAAAATCAACAGCAAATATACTCATCTCTTCTCCACGGTCGGTCCTTTTATCTAATCTTTAATGCTTTCACAGCTGTTTTTACTATTATTATTATTTCATAATAATAATAATGGAAATATTACCTTTCACTACAGCTTTAACACTGAACTAAATCAAGTACTTTAAGATGGTGCTTGAAGTTTAGGAATCTATTTGACATCATCTTGATTTATTTTTTATTTACCTGTAGGTGACATCAGTGTCTATGAATCACTCAGCGTCCCTGAAAAGCCAAGGAATGGTACAGTATAGACTTTAATTCATGCTGAGACGTCAATAATGATTTTATTTTACCTGTAGGAGTCAAACAATCCTGGTTTCAGGTGGGCTGGTAAATGAATGCAGAAATGTGACATCTCAGATTCAAGTCAGAGATGTTGGAAAGATGAATGAGTACACAAGATATGAAACACAAGAAATAAATGAATTGATTGTTAAGTGTATCAGCAGTCCCTAAAGGTAAATTGTTAGAGTCATTGTTTTATGTGATGGAGGTTAATTGTTTTGTCTAATTGACCTTTATAGGAAAGTGTGCTGATTCAAAGGAGTGGTCTGACTACTGTAATGTGAGTCCACGTTCAGCTGCAGGTACATTAGCTCCTGACTATTTAGCTGCTGTAGAGACTTTATGTTCCTAGTACATGTTTATTTTTATAGTTTTTTGTCATTTTGTTGCAGGTCCAGACATAAATTTGCATCATTAAGAAAACAACAGAGAAGCATGGACGATGACATGACAAACAATGTTCAATATGCATTTAAAAAACATTTACCAGCATTTATACACCTGCTGCCTTCCACATATTAGATCTACAGGGTTTAATGCAGTTTTCCAGCAGATCATATGAAAGATTTAAAATTGTCTTTGTAAATATACTTGTTTTGTTACACATACATAACATGCTATGCTATGTTATGTGTATTTTTGTTGCAAAAAAGTGAGATGACACGGGGCTTTGTACATGTAAAGTGTGATGTGTTACTTTTACATATCTTAGTCATTATTCATAAATGACTTAATGGATGATGATGTCAAACTGATATCAATGAGACAATGAGCTCAGCTGATGCCAAATGGGAAAAAAACAAATATAAATCTTAAGTTTTGTTGCATGATGTTAAATTAAACTGTAAATGACATATATTTCTATCTCTATTTTACATTTTACAGCATCTCTATTTTTCTTTCCTACAACAAGCAATTTCATACAGCAGGTTTGTAAATAAATATATAAAAAGTGAAAAATCATGGGTGTATTTTTACTAATCCTCATCTTAATGGAGGTGAAAAAGTTCAGAGATGAAGTTCAGAAATTATTAACTAATGGAGCAGGTCATTAGCTTTAGTAAATTGTTGATAATAAAAATTTAAAAAAATGCTAATCAACAGCTAATGAATGAATATCTACAAAGTAATACTGGGAAATAAGGTTAATTATTTCATTATCATTCTTTATATTACCTCGTACATATTGTTATGGTTATTTACGGTCCTTTGTTATTGATTATTTATGACATTTAAGGATGATGTGTAGTAAACTTTGTGGACACTAAATGACACTCATGTACAATGACACTCAGTTAAATGTGCCAGTCAGTCTGGTTGTTGGTTGGTCTGAAATAGCAATAAAACTTAAAACAATTAAACTTAATAATATTCAACATAACATATCAATATATTGAATATCATTACGATGAAACAAAAAATCACATTTCAACGAGTCGCATTGTTGACATTGACATCAAATCACATCACAAGTGTGCGCTGAAAGAATGCCCTGGTTTGTTTTACTTCAGTTAAATCAGCAGTTATACTGCAAGGCTTTTATTGTGAAGGTGGGATAACCCGGAGGTGTCCGTTGTGCTAAAGTCAATGACATGATATCACAGATCTTTAGTCTTATAGTCAGTATAAGTCATGTCCATCTACTTCTAGGTCTTATGCGCGTAAAAATTATGAACGAGAGTCAATGCAGAGATAAAGATTATTTGCTGGTCCTGTTTGAAATGTGCCATGGTTTTAAAAGTGATGTTTGTGAATTTTAAAGATAATTTTTGACCTGGAGAGGGCACTGCTTTGTTACAGGAAGCAAATGTTACTTTAGGTTTAGTATGAGACCACGTAGTGGACTACAATGCTCTTTTCGCTATATTTAGGTCACCGTCAAAGTCTGACAGCTAACGTTAATTTAACAGCTAGCTACGCTAACCTAGGAAAATATCTCTCCTGGTCAGTTTTATCCACCTACTCCTCATTCAGTTAAAGGTTTAACGTTACCTACGAGACGACTTGGTTTGTAGTCGAACCAGTTATGTATTTTCAGAAGCAAATAAATCAACAATTACACCACAAACTTAGCCTTGACTCACACTAATAGTTATCATTTAAATCAAGATACAATATATGTGTGATTCAGGGTAGAAGTCAAAGTGGATCGAAAAAATATTTTTTATCTCTTCTTTCACTGCAATGTAATTTTTTTTTTCTGGTGGACCACTTGGGTCCACCAGAAGGGACGTGACCCAGGCTCCCTATTGTTGTTGTTGTTGTTGTGTTGGTGTCAGTGAGGAAAGTTTAACTCCCTCTTGTGGTTATTTATGGAAACAGACACTGTTTACACTGAGCTGAGTTCAAGTCCATCCATCTGCAGGTCAAGTACACTGTGTACTTGAGTTTAATCCTGTTGCATTTTAACATTTCACATTGTAAAAGATGCAAAAAAAAGCTGCATCTGTAGCTCCTACAGACATTTGTAGAGACATTTTCAACAGTTATTGAAACAGAGGTGTATTTTTACTAATCCACATCTTGATGGAGGTGAAGAAAGTTCAGAGATGATTAACTAATGGAGCAGGTCATTAGCTTTAGTAAACTGTTAATAATAAAAAATAAATTTAAGAAAGTTAATTATTCATTAATGAATGAATATCTACAAAGTAATACTGAGAAATACAATTAATCAGTTGATTATCATTCCTTAAATTACCTTGTATATTCTCATTATCACTATCTACAGTCCTTTGTTATTGACTCCCTCTTGTGGTTATTTTTGGAAACAGACAGTGTTTACTCTGCCGTTTACTTGAGTTTAATCCTGCTGCATTTTTAACATTTAATACTGTTTCACAAAAGATTCAAAAAGCTACATCTGTAGCTCCGACAGACATATATAGAAACGTTTTCAACGGTTATTGAAACAGACAGTTATTAAGTATTTGTGGTTAAAAAAAAAAAAAAAACTTTCAAATTTCAGCCGACAGTCTGTTGTTTACTGATGATCCCACAGTTATCCATGAAGTTTAGTCCACTGTGTTTCACTTCTTGTCTTTTCATTAATAAATTCCAGCATTTGATTAATATTAATCCTTCTGTGCAGCAAATCTGAAGAAAGACCCATGAAGATTTCTCCGCCTCTTTAAAGAAAGGAAAGTTTGCATAAGTGTCTGTATACCATGCTTCTTTCCCTTGTCGTGTTCAAATCTTATGTGACCTGTTGGTGTTGCTGTAAATTTTGTGGTTTTTGCAACACGCTGTACACTGTGTCAATGTCACCCACACTCACAATGTGACATACAGCAGCAGACTGTGAAGTCAGTGCCTCCTGTGGATTCATGTCTTTTCCGCTGTCACTCCCATTCAGTGCCTGTAAAGTGGAGTAGACCGTGTCTACTTTTTGACTTGACGTGAGCATCGGTTCCTGTTTTAGAGTGCTGGTGTCGATGGGTTGCCCGGTTTCCACATTTTCATATGCGGGTTCAGATGAAGTGGAGGAGGAAACAGAGAATCTGGCCTCAGATTGTGGTGGTGGTGGTGGCTGCATCTCATCAGCCTGTTGTTGTATTAAGGGAGCAGCAGATGTCTGTGGAAATGAACAAAATGAATTTGTATATCATGTCTATACACACATCCATATATGGAGAGAGGGAGAGAGGCATGTGTGTATAGACATATATAATATACAAACATATATTTATAGAAATATACATAAATATGTGTGTGTGTGTATATATATATCTATCTCTATCTCTCTCTCTCTCTATATATATATATATATATATATATATATATATATATATGAATGCATGTATAGACATATGATACACACACATATGTATGTATACATACACCCAAATATACAAAAAAATATATACAGAAACACACATATACAGCATACATGTGTGTGTGTGTATGTATATATATATATATATATATATATAGTTACATGTAACATGTTAATTGTTGTCTAATCATGATGTGACATATAAATAGTTAGTAGTTAATGCAGCTTACCTGATGTTTAATCCATTCCAAATAAAAAAAATTAGCAATGCAAAAAATAAATGCACCCAGAGCAGCAATGATAGTTATTATAATTATTGTTAAATATATTGGTGGTTGTGCCTCTTTATGTTCAGGATTAGATACGTTAAAGCCTGTAAAAACATGAAAACACATTATTAGTGTTTTTCTTTTAATCATTAAACAAAATGACCAAGAATAAATCAATATTAAACTAATTTAAGCGAATTATAGATCAGCAAACAACATGTTAACACTTACACATCATCGCTATGTTTTCAGTGACGCTACTTGTGCTAACATGGTTGCTGCCATTGCAGATCACAGCCCCGTTGTTGGTGGAGACGCTGATGTTGAACCTTCTGAGTGATTTGTGGGAGATTTTGCAAACTTCCTTATCACAGAGAGACCACACCCAGTCATGCTCGACAGAGCAGTTCACTGTGATGTTACAGGATCTCGTAGACAGGTTGGAGTTCTGCACTGATGTTATGATAACAGGCTGAGGAACAATGTCTGCAACACCCAGCCAAGAAGACAAACAAATGGGACATTAAATGATTTAATGTCAGCCTCTTTTGGCTACAAGTTGGAAACACACCTTCAGTGCCCATAAGAAATCTTCACCCCCTTGTATTGCTCTTATAAATTAAGTCATAGTGAATATAATTTGTCTTTTATGACCAGAACTAGAAACAAAAGAAATTATTACACGTTGAAGTGAAAACATATTCCTACAAAAATAACATCATTGAATTTTAAAGTACACAATGTAAAAGAAACATTTGGCACAGCGATAACAGCAAGGGGGTGAAGACTTTTTATATGGACTGCATAACACATTAAGTCCACGCATTTTGACTCTAATACATGAACTATGGGAAATAGAATTAAAACTATTGCTGCAATGAGCTGGTGTCAACATTGAGTTGAAGTAGATCTCAAAACAAATGCAATGAGAGTCAGAAATGGACCAAAAAGAGCAGTGTAAGTAGAAAAACATAGTACAACCTACCTTCAACAATGACAATGTGTGTCTCCACTGATTCTGTATTATTGATGTTAAAAAATGAGACTTTGTATGTGCCAGAGTCTGAGGCAGTCAGGTTATTTATACACAAGGAGAGGTTCTTGGGATTGATGTCCACTTTCCCCTCGTAATTTTTGTTGAGTGTTTTACCAGCAATCCTTGTCTTATCAAATATCCATCTACTATCTTCATACGGGGGCGGTTGTTTGACATGTAGACACAATGTGCTGTATTTCTTTTGGTAATGTGTCTCCACTGACTCTTTAGCCATGATTCCTGGTAAAAAACATCAAAAAAAAAAAGAAAAAAATACATTAACTAACGCACCAAGAAAACACGACTCCACTTCCTTACACATACTGTAACAGCCTGTCTTTTACGAGATCATTAAAATATTAACTCATCAAATATCACTATCTGGTTTAACATATCTAAAAGTGATATATATATATATATTAATATATTAATTAATATATTAATATATATTAATTATCTTACCTGCAAGAATCCAGGAATTCAGAAGAAAAAGAAAAAACATTTTCAATCAACTACAAATTCTTTTTTAGCTTGTTTTATCACTGTGTGTGAAACACAGGAAGCAAAGTTCAATGTGTGATGGTGCAATGAGCTGTGAATACAGCAAGCTCTCAACAGCAGGTGTTGTATCTGTATCAGGAAGTGGTGAACCGTGCAGCTGTCATTTAAAAAAAAAAAAAAAAAGTTCCAAATCGCTTGAAATAATTTGATTAAAACCCACATAAACGAAACTTAAGTTACATTGTACATTCCACAATGTAATGTGCCTGTTCAGAGAGTAATTAAACATTAATTGCCTTTGTTATATTATATGAAATATTAGGTTTATTTTAATTTTTTAATCTGCTCACATTGGTCTTCCTGTTCTAGGTGACTGAAAACAAAATGCTTTCATGCAGTACTTCTCTGATGTTTGGCGTCATGCTTAAACAGTCTGAACAGCTCATACATGCAGCTTCTACTTTAAAAGTTGCAGCCTTTTCATTTAAACTTTACATTCTGTAAAGTTTCAGCTGAGACGTGTTACTGCAGATCGAACAGTTAATTAAGTGTTCTGTGTGTGTGTGTGTGTGAGAGAGAGAGAGAGAGAGAGAGAGAGAGAGAAAGCGAGTGCGTGGGCATGTTTCATTAACCACTTTGATGTTGTCAGGACTTTTTTGTTTTGACTATTTTTATCAACTTCAAAATCCCATTTCGGGGTTAAGACTCAGTTTTAGTGTTAGAATTAAGTATAGGTTCCTGTAAGGATTTTCTTGGTGATGGTAATGCTTGGGAATGCCCTCACAAATATAGCAAAATGAGTGTGTGTATGTGTGTGTGTGTTTCTCTGTGTGTTGGTTGGGGTTTCAGTGTGTAAAGAAACAATGTGACTGGGGTTTTCCTGAGGTTTTCATGAGCAGCAGAGCCGATTTTAGCTGTGATCTAAAGCACAGATTAGCATTGCTGATGCACACAAAGTAAGTTATGTACTATCAAGGTTTCACCTCTTTGCAGCTGTGTTACAATTACTGTCTGCTCCTGTGTTTTTGGTTCTGTTGCCTCTGTTGTTTCTAATTGCCCTTTATTTTTTGCTTCCATACTCAGTGAATCTAAACACCAGAGACCACCCAGTTTTGTTTGCATCAGCAGTGACATTACACCTTTTGAATAAAATAAATAACATACGATCAAATCTTCATGAAGCTGCTGGATGAATTTACAGAAAGTCCCTACACCCACATGCTGTTTTGTTATTTTAGTGCCTGAGGAGTGAGATTTTCCACTCACACCCTTGAGGACGTTCATCTTTTCTGCAGAATATTTCTTAACAATTACAATACCTAATAGACTTTTGATGTAGCAGGTTGGTTTTATCTAATCTTGCCCCTTCCATTGATCTGGTTATTTACATTAATCATTGCAGCCATTTGGGTTTTTCCTGATTAGTCAGAGTAGCAGCACTAAAATAAGCATTTCTCAACTTACCATCTAACTTCTGTCTACACTGTTGTGCTCACCCATTTGTCATTGATTTGTTTGACCATGTTCACTTGTGAGTATAAAAGAGTCTAAAAGCCACATGAGCATGAAAGAAAAAGCATAAAAGCCAACAAATTTATTAAAGAAGGCACTTAAAAAGTACATTATGAGTCAGACCAATGAGCTTCCAGTATTCAGAGACAGCTGAGTTTACAGCACATGTAATCCAGTATAAACAAGAACAACAACTCACCAGATATTGACACTGAAATTGAACATATTTTGGTTATTTTCAATATTTTTCATTGGAAGAAACAGCAGAGGATTTTCATTTGAATAGTGGCACTTAACTTTTGATTTGCTAGAAATTAACATAAGTCCTTGAATTTGGTGGTTTATCATATATATATATATATATATATATATATATATATACACACACACAATAATATTTCTGATTTTTAATAGCATGCTTTTCTTTTGTAGCCACATCAACTAGTACCATCTAGTACCAAAGTACCATCATTTTATTTAAGTTAACATTTCCATATATCCATTTTCAATATTTGTTTTTTTTTTGTTTGTTTGTTTGTTTGTTTAAAAAAAAAAAAAAAAAGGTAGTTGATAAGATACATATTCTGAAAATCCAGAGTCGTGTATAAAATGTGGTCAAAATATTTTTACGTACACTGTACAGAAGTACATTAAAACATACTGTACACGCCATTTAAAACAGTTCAGTTCACAAAAGGTTCATACACACGGTATTATCACACTCACAGTAAAAAGTTACTCGTTTGCAAACGCTCACACTTACAAACCCCAAACATATCGACAAGATTTCATATTAATCATTTAATACAGTGCATTAAGAATCAAAGTTAGTTGTGTAAAAAAAAAACAAATCAGTAAAAATGCCAGTTTTCTTTCAAGTTAAAGTGCTTTTAGTAATATTACTAAACATATTTCTACCCCCCAAATGAACAAGACAAGGACATTCATATCAAAGAGAACAATATTTCCTGGTGTAATGGTGTTGTTAGAAACTATAAAGTACATAAAAAGATACATTCCTTTAAAATTCTTTGTTAAAAAAAATAATAATAATATGGTTCCAGTATTTTCGCAACCTTTTGTCGGTTTTTTATTAATAAAAAATAAAAGGAAGAAGAAGAAACAGTACTGTGATTCAGTGATTAACATCCACACAGGACGTTCAACTTCACTGCAAAAAAAACTTTTCGTCAAGTCAATATGCGTGTAATCTGTAATTTAGTTAGTTTTATTTCACTTTTATTCAATTTAAAGGACGTTTGAGTCGGATTTGATTGCAAACAAACTGTGTACTTCTCTCCTGAAAAACATGTAGGAGAAATGTACGGTGGCCTTCAGGTAACATAATGGTGCAAAAGGTTTATTTTGTCCGTTTTGGGCTGTTGTAAAAACATGGAAACGCAGTATAAAGGGCTCGTTCTAAACTGATGGAAACAGCTTCATGTGATTATACACTTGATTATATTATGTGTCCAATCATTTTTTTTCTCTGAGCTTTAGTTTCTTTAAAGAAACACAAATAACCTGATAAGAAGAAGATTTTTTGCAGTGTTTGAGTATCCTCCAGTGACAGTGAATCAAGTCCTTTCCAAAAACAAAAACAGAAAAAAATGAATACGTTTAGAAAATGTCTCTGAACTGATGTGCTGTACATTTGTACATGTCTTGTTTGCAACCTGCTCCCTTTGACCTTGGTTGGAGCCATATTCAGTATCTTCTCTACAGACTTTTGTGGTTCCAGTATTGACATTGTATCTGCTCTGTGTTGTTGATGAGTGTAGCGAAATGTCACACAGGTGTTTAATCTCCTGTGTTGTGGTCGTCAGTTTGAATATGCGTAGGCGGAGTGAGCCGTGCACCTGTGAGAACATCTTCTTTTGAGCAGCTTCCCTTTAATCTCAGTTTCATATCATAATAATTTTCCATCATCTCTTACTGTCTCGCTTCCCTCAAACATTACTAATGCGTACGCTCAGTGGGCTGCTATCTCTGACTCGTCCTCTTTCTCGCCCCCTCTCCTCCCCCCTGTAGCTCTCCTCCAGCCTCATCTTTTCCGGATCCGTTCCATCCTCTTTGCTGCTGTGAAAGCGAGACGCCTGTGACGGCGAGCTCGGAGCATGCTTGAACAGGGGTGGGGTTTTGGTTTTGGCCACTTTGTCAAAGAAGGCGAAATCAGCCACGTATTTTCCCGAGGGGGACAGAGAGACGACTGGGGGGAACTCGTAGCCCCAGAGGATCTCGTCGGGAAGGTAGGATGTCCGAACCTGGCAGGTGGCTGAGGTTGGCTCAACTGTGGCGCTCATGATCACGAGAAGCTCAAAGTCAGCCAGCTCCGGGTCTGTCCAGCCACCACCTGGTGGACAAAAGACAGAGGAGATGTGAATTTAAGGCCCATGTAGATGGGCTTCATGTCTTTATTCATTAACACCTGTTTTTCGCTGCTTGAGGGCAGCTTAAAGGTGCACTACTCAAGTCTGGTCACTTTTTTCTCTACTAAGGCCCCGTTATGTCCATCATTATTGCATCATTCTCGCAAGCCTCACAACAACTTACAATGTTTGTTATTTTTTTTAGATCAGTAAGGTTTTTTATACCAATTGGCGCTAATTGGGTAACTCATTGAACACACCAAACAAATTGGAGAAAAATTTGCACAACTTCGATTCACAACTGCCACTGAACTCACTCTTCGTGAATCCGACATCATGAGTTTTGGTTTTTAGGGGCGGAGATCTTTCAGTTGCCTCAGTAAGTCATTTTATCGTCACCGTGACAACGAAGCTGATACATTAACTTAAAGTTAATGTTAACGCATAGTGCACCTTTAAAGGTGATATTTGTGCACTTCAGCCATTGTTACATTTTCAATGAAAGTGGTAACAATGGATCTTCTGAGCAGTGTTACATCTTCTCTTCAGGGTAGACTGGATGCTACAGTGATCAGATGTCATCACTATCTGCTCACTAACTTCACTAGACTAGAATTACCACTTGGTAGTTGTATGTTTATGCCAACTTGTCCAGTTGCAGGCAGTTAGTAGTGATCAAAAGTATGTTGTGTGAGTTCAATGACATTGACCTTTGAATTTTGACCACCAAAACTTCTACTTCTTAGATTAAAATCTTTTAATTAGATTAAAATCTTTTAATCTAAGTGGACATTTCTGATTCCCTAAAGTGGTTTTTGAGATGTCATATTAAAAAGCTCAAAAGACATGTGTTGTGAGGTCACAGCCACCTTGACCTTTGACCAAAAATTTAAATCAGGTCATTTCGTCTCAGTGAATGAGGTCACAATGATCTTTGACCTTTGACCTGATATTCTGTTCAATATGTACAACTACTTCCTTTAACAAGCTAAAAATAACATGACTCACTGAGTTATCCATTCATAAAGTTGATAATAATAAAAATGAATGAATAACTGCAAATTTAAACATACACACTATCATTCATTCAGAGTAGTGCAAAAAAAAAAAAAAAAAAAGCAAAGCAAAACAATGAACTAAAATAAGCCAAATCGCTCCATGGGGCTGAGACACAGTCAGACGACAGTGACAATTCAGCATCACGGTTATTTGATCCAGTGCCAGTAAAAGCATCAAGAGGTGTTTGAATTGTTGTAATTTGTTTGCATAGATAGATAGATAGATAGATAGATAGATAGATAGATGCCAGTAATAGCATCAGATAGATAGGTGTTTAGATATTAGATTGTATAGATTTGTTTGCATAGATAGATAGATAGATAGATAGATAGATAGATAGATAGATAGATAGATAGATAGATAGATAGATAGATAGATAGATAGATAGATAGATAGATAGATAGATAGATAGATAGATAGATAGATAGATAGATAGATAGATAGATAGATAGATAGCACATGCACGTTCTGAAATTTCCAAAACATAGACCTCCCCACTTACAGACTGATTACAAAAAACAGTCAACCAATACTTACAGAACCCATAGCTGATACACAACCCCCACACATTGCAAAGAAGATGCTAGAAGACATATGCGCTCAAACAAGCAACCACCTGCATCAACAGGCCTCACTCAGAATGCAGACTCGGTCATCTGTCTAAACAGTCCTTACCCTAACCCAGACCCAGTACTGCTCTCACCACAGCAAAACACCAGGTTACGCAACTACTTGTACACACTGCAACACAAACGTGCTCGAGGGATTCTCTATATCAGCTCAATGTGGGCGGTGGGGGCTGAACCTTTCATTTTTCATCATCAGCCCCAACCCCCCAACCGAAGAGTTTCATGACCACTTAACTCCACAGGAAATAAAACTCTTTCTTGTTCATCAATGACATTTTTTCGTAACGTGAGTTTCGAGCTTCACAATACAGTACATACAACTATGAGGAATGTGCTGATATTCCAGCTCAGTGAGTCTGAACAGTTCTTACAGTTCTTCTCCTATAGACTGTCTCCACACTCCTGCCCTTTCTGATTTAATGACTCACAGTTGAACAACGCCAAGACGATTCACACACTGTTGCACTTAAAGCCTGGGTTGAATGCAGAGCTGCTCCCTGGTGATGTTCCCTTGAAGTTAGTGCAGGGGACCATTTTTCAAAGTGTATATCAGGGATACCCAGCCATCCGTTCATCCATGATCTATTCCTGCTCATCCTCTGCAGGGTTGAAGAGTTGGAGCTTATCCCTCATCACAATGGACAATCACTCAGATTCACATTCACTTATCAAAGTGACAATATGAGAGATTTAATCTGAATAAATGTCTTTTTACTCACAATCTGTCTGCGATAAAGGGAACACAGTGGTGGTTTTTCTGCAGGTGGTCACAGTGACATGACAAAATGTTGTATAAAGTTGCTGCATTTAATGTTACTGTGTTATGTTACTGGATAAACACAGTGAATTTGAATGGCAGAAATGCAATGCAGTAATTAACTAGCTTATCACGTCTGTATATTTTGATCAAAAATGCATCTAAAGATAAATAAGAAATTGAAATACTGCAGAATGGGACAGGAAGAACAAGCTATTGCAGCAACAGGCGCCACAACTCCAATTTCTCAGGAAACCAACTCTAACTCTAAAAAATTCTAATTTCTCTAATTTCAAATACAGAAAAAGCCATTTACAACCAGACTTCTTCATCAAAGCAACAAAAGTTTGTTTTGTTGTTGCCAGAAATATGTGACATGTCATATTAACCCCCATTTGCTATTACAATCAGTAATTAGAGGACAGGATTGTGGCAACATGGTCAGTAACAAATCAAATAAGTTGCCTACACCTATTTGTCTGTTTGTTAGTGAATTTTTGCTTACAGACTATTACAGATACTCAATGATGAAAATACAGAGATTTTCACTAATCTAAGTGCTTGTATTTATAATTATGTGACATCAGGAAACAGGTAAATGCGGTGTGCATTGTATTTCTTATGTTTTGAGTACAGGAGCCACCACGTCTAGATTTACAACAGGAAATGGCCCAGATAAAGCAGTACTGCAAACAGTAGGCATTTACAACACTGTGCTGTGGTATTATATGTGCTGTAACATAATCTCTTAAATATGACTACAGGTAAAATAAGAAAATCAGGTGTGTCAAGTGAAGCCAAGCAGGAAATGAAAGAATCCGTCTACGCCGTGAGTGTAAACAAGGCGATCAGAGTCTGTCACCACTGATGCCTCTGAAGCATCCAGTTCTAAGAGGTCTGAGCCACTGTAAGTGGATCTGTGCAGGCTTCATGTCAGCACCCCAGACTGTGCGGCATTGTGCTCTAATGAGGGGTGTCTCTGGTGATCTCTCTCACACACATTCCAGCCACTGAAGCCGGCTCTCCTCAGTGCCAAACCGGCCCAACTCTGGACAGCTAGAGGCCAGGCACGCAGCACATGACCGTAAATACCAACACACCTACATACACATACAGCACATATTTAATGTACATAAAGCTGTGCATTTTGTTCCCTAAAATACTTCAAAAGAGATCAATTCTTGCAAGAAAATATTTGACACAAATCAAAAAAAAAAGTGCTGTGCGCTGACTATAAATAGGAGTTATACCTTTCGCCGCCCAGGCTCTGAGAGGGCTGCTGTCATCGATGATGTGGTAGAAGGTCAGAGGGATGATGAGGAAGGGGCTGTCGCTGGACGTGTCCACTTGAAAAGGCACGTTGCGTTGGTCCAGTCGCACCGTCTCACCCTCCTTCGTCAAAGACGTCTGAAGCAACTTCCCTGTCACCTGGGAGCCAAGATGGAGTGAGTAAATGTAGCCAAGAGGTTGCAGGAGGCATCCTGTAACCAAAAGGCCTCAGGTTTAATACCTGAAATGGCCTGAAAATATCTCCATCAGTGGTAATGTGCCATGATTGATGCACAGTCAAATGTATGAGTCATTTCTTTATCTCATATCAGCAATATATGTAGAGTTGTGTAATTGTTCAAAGAATTGAGAAATTTTAAGAGGATGTGACTCAGACTACTATTTTGCGGTTTAAACATGTTTTCATGTGTCTGACATTTACAGCTGTTTTTAACCAACCTGTGGTTTTCATGAAACCTTTACTGCATAACTTTTTTACCAACTTGAATGAGTAGAATGAATGTGAATGGGTTAATTCATTTTACATGTAAGGTTAAAAAACGCAGACATTTGAAGATGTAATTCAAATATATACGAGTGACACAACTCAGGACTAAAATCAGACTACAGTGGGCAGGAAAAAGGGGGCGTTAGTTGCGTTACCTGGCATCCTAACAGCAGGCTTTTACGCATGTTTGCCACTCGGATCATGAGGCAGGGACGACCCTCGTGGTTTGACACAACAGCGTGTTGACTGAACTTCACTGTCTCGCCTCGCTTCTTGGGGCGAGCAACCTGCAAACATCAAGATAACAATCGATACTGTGAACTTTTCACATAATCTTCAGTAATCATCTTCAAAGGCTTCCTGACCTACATTAAGACACGCTCAGGAAAGAAGAGATAGAAGTGCAAGATTAAAGGCAGTAGATAGTTTAAAAAAAAAAAAAAAAAAAGAAAGAAAAAGAAAAAGTGATAAGACAATGTTCTTGCCAAAACTGACAAACTGGAAGATGATGTATAAAAAAACTGTAATGACACTCTGTGGATAAAGAAGAATATAATGGCAGGTGTCCATCATATTTAAATTATTACATTATAAAGCAACAAATAAAAGTTTGCTCCCTGGTGGTTGAACAGACAGCAGAGTGTAAAGTTCTCTCCTCTTTAACAATGACATTTTGCAGTTTCTTTAGCCTCCCAACTTAAAACTATATCTGACTACCTTTGCAAGAAAGGTGCCAGTGATGAAGATCTCCATCACCATGGTGATGACCAGCTGAAAAATGAGCAGGACGATGGCAACGGGACACTCTTCTGTGATGCACCGAAAGCCATAGCCAATTGTGGTCTGGGACTCCAAGGAGAAGAGGAAAGCCCCTGTCAGGGTCTTCACCTCCATTACACATGGTGTGTGGTTGGAAGGGGGGTCAAACTCTGGAGGAAGGGAGGCATAACAGAAGATCATACATTTCGGGGTGTAAACAATTCGACCAAGGACATTTTGTCTCCCTCTAAATGTTCTGCCAGGTCTTTCTCATGCTACAGAATGTGTTCTTCTTTGTCTGCGCTTTCACAAAAAAATCCTTGTGTCTGACTTTTCATGTCAATTTGAGGACACTGGTACTTGTGAGGACACATCAGGACAAGCTGCATATCAAGGCTGAAAAGCTTTTAACTTCTCCTTACCCAGTAGGTCTCCATGCACCATTGCTACAAGGTACCAAAGCACCCCAAACAGGAACCAGGTCCCGGCAAAGGTAGCAGAAAAGAGGAAGAACTTGTAGCGCCACTGCATGTCCAGAAAAGTTGTCCAGAGGTCGCGAAGGTACAGCGCCCCTCGGCCGGTAACATGCTCAATGCGCACATTGCTTCGTCCATCTTTGGAGAGCACACGGCGCCTCCTTCGCAGAGCGTTGGGGCCTGCAGCTCCTGCCCCTCCTCCACCTGCAACAGCACCTCCGGTCACACCCGTGGAGCCCAGCAGGGGCTTGGTGATGTCCGTCTGCGTCTGGGAGTGGCATACCTTCTGTGGGGAGGAGCCTTCTGAGGAAGGGGGAGTAGCTGAGGTCATGGCTGGCGCTGCAGAGGAAGAACATCAAATGAACAGCAGGTGAGATCAAATGAAAAGTTGTAGGACGTGAGCAAAACAAAAACTTTGACTAATCACATGAACAAGTAAAATGACAGAGTGGAAGATTTGAAATAAAAGAGGGAGATGACGACGAAGAAGGGGATTAAAGCCGGACAGTGCTGTGGCTGTCCACGGTGGTCTGTTTTAAGACCCTTTCTCCTTTCACTGGAGGCAGCTGGCCTTGTCAAAATAAAAGCCTCCTTTCAGCATGAAGGCACAGCTGCTCTTTCACATTAAAAGCGTGATCATGCTGATCACCTCACGTGTCGGTTGCGCAAGATGGCTACTGGACTAAGATGAAAAGATGCTATTGACTGTTATTCCACATGGAAAAGGGGCAGCTTTTCAATTTGTATCAAAGATACAGAGATCCTCTACTGGTAATTGCATTTGTCAATTTTGCTGACAGCTGTTTTCATACCTTTTCACTCTTCTGGACTGTTTTTACTTGAGCAGATGTGGAATATAACCATAGCATCTTTTAGAAAAAGGATTTATTTCAAATCGGTTTTAGAGACAGGACTAGGCCCCTTTTTTTCTCAAATGAATGCACCCAGATATAACAGTGTTTGCAAAAAGTTGTTCAGTTTTGTGTTTGGCGAGTTTAAGTGGCCTGCAGAGCCCTGACATCAGAACCCATCCAACACCTTTTGGCATAAACTGTAGCACCAGCCAGTTAAAAATGCAGGCCTTATCACCCAGAATTAATGCTTGAGTTCACTAATACTGTTGTGGCTGAATGGGAGCAAGTTCCTGCAGCCGAGGTCCAAAATCTCCACTGTCTTTCCAGAAGAGCGGAGGCCGATACACCAGCGTATTAATACACATAGTTTTTTGATTCAATGTCCTTCTGTGTCGTCAGAGTTGTCAGAGACAACAGTGTAATGTGATCAAACAGTATAAATGTCTGTGGGTGTTTCATTGACTAAATAAGAACACAGCACATGGGTGCCATGGACACTTATTGTTACTGTTAATGTTGGTTCAATGTCCACTACCCTCCTCTGGGCAGCAGTTTCTCTTTCTCCTCATCCTTCTTGTTCTTTTCTTCTCTCTCGTTCTCCCTTGCTGTTGAATGCTAAATGGCCTCTTTTGTTTCAAACTGCCTCTGCTTTTCCGGAGCGAATATAACAAAACCAAAAACAAAACAGGAAAAAACAAAAGCCAAAGAACCGAGGCGATCTGATACGCTCTGTCCCTTCCTGTCCTTTTTGACCCTTCTCTCTCCTCTCTCAGTGCTGGAGCTCACACTGAGTGAATGAATAGAGATCTGTGTTGATGTCTGTGCTGTGAATACTAAGATGTGGAGGGGAGGTGGGGTGGGGTAGGAGGAGGGAGGCGGGGTCAAGAAGAGACCCATGTGATTGGCCGTGACCATCTCCAACTGAACTCTGAACCCTGAGGAACTCCTGCCTACACATACAGTAAACACACACTTGTCTATCGGACATATAGACCTTTTTGAGAAGCTGGAACACAACACAATGCAATTTATTGTCCCAAGGGACGTTTGATTTGCAAAGCAAAGACCTTGTGTGAAACATTAAGCATTTATTTATTCATTTACTGTTGAAAGGGTGAAACTGGCGTTATTCTATATATTTTTTGTCCTGAGGGCACATCAAGGTGTTTAAACAACTGTAGCCAAGTTGCCTGTGGATTTTTAAGGGTCATAGATGCCTGAGGTGCCTTTTTTCAAGAAAGACCCGATTCGTTGATCAATGGGACATGACAGCTCCTCCAAAATTAAATTCTGTATCCAGCTTCTTCCTATGATTATTCCCATAAAGCGCAAAAAAAATCCTGAAAGTCTCTTTAAATGTTTCATTCATTCTTGTAGGAAGTCAAAGAAGTTAATTTTGTTATGTTAAGTTTGTGGTTTTGTTTCTACTTCTTTGCTCTGTAGCATCAGAGAAAGAACTTTGCCATTTCTCAATTGCAAGGAAGCTGCTTAAAGGACACTTTTTTGAGGATGCTCTCCAAGCGTTGGTCCAATGTCAAGGATGCATCAAAATTTCACCGATTGACTCATAGGATTTTCGAGGCTGCACCGTTGTGTCCTTGATATCATCAAAATACTCACAATCCTCCAATGATAGCGGAAAGAAAGCAGCAGCGAAACTCATTTAAATATAAGTACTTTATTTGTTTTATGAGTTACTGATGTAAATTTAACCATGAACACGAACATACATTGTTAGTAAATTGCTTGTTTGCGGTTGTTTACGTTGTGGTTATGATCACATTGCTATTATTGACGTTTACAATAGTTCATACATTCATTATTTTTAGTTCGCAAAATTCTACTTCTTCTACTCTTTTTATTACCATTATCACACATCGTAGCCTATATCACCACCTGCTGACGTCATCAAGCAGCTTCCAAATCAGCTTATGACATTTTCAGATTTTTTTTTTAATTTCAAGTTTTATTCAGATTTACACATTAAAGATATGCAAACATGATTATTATATATTTTATTACTATATTACCACTATATGAAGAGATGAGTCATTTTACTTTATTTTTGTTTTAATATCTCCTAATGGACATATCTTGCTCTTAGGCTGCTAATGGCTGCTTTAACTGCAAGAACGAGTCTCTAACTTTGTCTTTGTTGTAGTTTGGTGCCGGGGCAGGCAGTGAGCAGTGAGCAGTGAGCTAATCAGAGCTTGTTTGCTAATTAGCCAATCCATTGTTTCTGACAGCTAATTATATAATTCTAGGCTGTAAAACAATGTCTCTACAGTGCTCATAAATGCTCAACAGGGGAAAATGGTGCCAAAGAAAATTATGTCAATATTAATGGAACAAAGAAATGATTATGAATAACTGTGTAGGAGTGTGTGTGTGACAGTAATACTGATGGATTCACTCTCTTGTAAAATTACTTTTTTTGCACTCACTGAACAACCACACTCAAGGTTAATATCTCTTCCTACCCTGTCCGGCTCTCTGTCCCTCTCCTTCCCCCTGTCCCGTGTGCACAAGAATCCTTTGTTTACGAGGAGATGAAAGGGACAAAAGCCACCATTGAAAAATACAACTGGCGAGTGAAAGGGAGAGCAAGTTAGACGGGGAGAGGAGAGCAGGACGGAGTGTCGAAGTGTGTGTGTTGTGTGTGCGCGTTGTGTGGTGTGTGTTTGTGGCTGTGTTTGATCGTGTGTGTGAGTATGCAGTGCTTGACATTGTGAGGGGGCAGATATGGAGGGGGGCGGAAGAAGAAGAAGAAGAAGAAGAGAGAGAATAATTGGTTTTGAGAGGAGGATTGAAAGAGAGAGAGAGAGAATTGAGCATCGGGTGACAGAGAGAAAGAGAGAGAGAGAGAGGAAAAAGGGTGGAGAGAAATGGACAGTGGTGGAGAGAGAGAGTTTGTAGTGTGAAGGTGGAGGAAACAGATTTGGTGACAAAAGACGGTCATTAGTATTCCAGAGGAGAGAGTAATCCCCACCACTTGGCGCCTCTGTCCAGTGTCCACATCCATAGAGAAGCCCAAGCAGCCTGTACACTGCACTGAAAAGATTCAATACAACACGACTTGAATGGCTGTGACCAGCGTCCACGGCGTAGCAGAGCAGTCTCCGCACTGGATTGAAAGGATTGACTAAACATCAACACAGGCCGTGCCAAGAAGGCATCTGCTTGGCCAACACAGCTCCATAAAACCACAAACTTACTAGAGCCAAACACAGCCGCGTGTTAAGTCGGGGTCTTTTTATATACACAGCAAATGAAACAACTGATTCGTACCTAAGAAAGCCCACATCATTTATCATCCCTATCAGGTGTAGGTGTGGCCAACACATATTTTATATTATAAACTCTGCAAAACATCAACTTTTCACAAGCCAAAAAGTGTTTTTCTGCTCTTTGACTAAGTGGTTTCAGTTTTTCAAGTAGTTTATATTAGTTAAATAGTTAGCAGTTAAATTATAACTTACTGTTGTTTCTTGTGTTGTACCGTACCCAGGCAGAGGTTATAGCAACTGCTCAAAGCAGGCATGTATGATTCATTCATTCAACTTATAATCACAAAGAACACATTTTCTGGCAGTGACCTTTCTAAAATAAGCAGTGGTGAGGTGATTCAGAATTAAGCTTTTGTGACAAGAGTGCCAACATTAGTATAACTTGGAAATACCGGGGGTTACAGTTTGCCCCTCGTTCAGTGGAAACAGGAAATATGACAAATGCAGCACAGGCTACACCACTGAAAAAAACAAATACACGCACTGATATTCCAACATAACTGCTGGTAATAGTACATGCTGGTAATAGTATATGTGATAGATTAATAATAGGAATAGCATCAAAACTGGCTTCATGAAACGTGTGAAAATCACATTCTATATGTTAAATCAACCAGGAAACAGCAATTTAGAAATTAGTATAAAATAAGATTTAAAGTAAATTCATTTAGTTTGATTAAAAAAAAAAGGAGTGAGGCACAATAGTTGTCATTCAATATATCAATGATATTGCACCTGTTTCTATACATAAAAGATGACAAAAGTAAAGAAATTGTCAAACCGGTCCTGATGTTCAAAAGGTGAAGCTTTCAGAACATCGTTTGTAATCCATGTCAGCGCAATTAACCTAAATGTAGATTTTACACTAACAAACAGGAAGTGAGAGTGGACGGTAACCACGGCAACCGCACATTTGTCTCAATGTGACCGTCCAAATCTACTTTCTAAATCTTGCACTTCCCTAAAAACCACTCGTCTCCACTTCCTCGGCTCAGATTCACCGAGAGAAAAGTTACGACGCCGACTTAAATTAAACAACGGAAAGCAGCTGTCGGCCACTGGGACATAATTTAAGAACCACTTTTACCATCTTCCTCTAAGTCAGTAGTCGCCAACGAGCTGTCGCTCCGCTGTAAATCTGACCACTCTGCTACTGTTTGTGGTCCTGATGAGGTTTGGATCTCTTTTATCTGATTTTACTGATGGTTTCCAAGCCAAGATCGTCAAGAGTTGGAATGAAAAGCATCATCATCATCATATATATGTAACAATCCAACAACTACTACAGCTACTTCTCACATAAATGCAACAAAGTCCAATCGGTTTGTTTTTTTTTAATCTGTTTTGCATCTAAATGTTTACCACACCACTATGAAACTCATGTATATCAATTAAATGTGTCTAGGCACAGGTGGACTGTTTCAAATTTTAAAAAAAACAAGAGTGAAAATTTTGACTTTTTAATATTTCACTTCTCCTGAACCTCCTTTATTTGTTGCATTACTATCGTCCCTCTGGAGAATAAACACAACACTTGTTGCAGCAAAACACAGCAGTTTCCTTTGATTTTTTTTCCTTGTAAATATAAAGACAGTTGGCTGTTAAACATAATTAGATGTGTTGATTGAGTTAGAATTTAATCTGAAATGACCAAAGTGGAAAAGTGGATACAAAGTGGAAGAATAAGCAGAGACGTTGAGTCTTACCTTTCTGTTGACCTGTAACAGAAGTTCACTTCGACCACAGCTTGGAAACTTGAAGATTTAATTACTTTCACTGTCCGGCAAGCATGGAAACAAAAAAAGAAGCAAAAAACAAGAAGTTTGTTTTTTTTTGTTTTTTTTTTATCTGTCTTAGTTGTTGGGGGAAAAAAAGGATAAGAAGAAGAAGAAGAAGAAGAAATGTCAGGGTTTTGAGCGACATGCAGTTGTTGACAACTCACACATGTTTTACATCACCTCTCACTTTGGCATCACATTGTTTTCTCAGTTCTTGTTTGTGGTCCTTTTACGTCGTTGTCATCTTTTATTTCAAAAAAGAAGAAGAAGAAAAGACCCAAAAATAAAAAACTGAAAGAGAACATAAAAAACCGTCAGAAGAGAGGCCTGGAAGATGAGGATTAGCCAGCGGTCGGTCAGTCAGTCGGTGTCTCCCAGCACACTGGTACTGGCGGCACCGGTTCTGGCTCAGTCTGCCCGGGTCATTATGTAATCAGATGAGCGTGGTTTGCTCTTCTTCTTCCTCTCTGAGACGGAGCCCAGTGTCTGTGTGTCCCAACACAGAGGGAAGATAAAGTAGCCTGCGCTGTCCACTCCTCCAGGACCCCCCTGCACGCCTCTCTATATAAGCCCAAAAGTATTCACTCAGCCGCTGTTTCACGACATTTTTAATTCATTAATTCAACTCTCCTCCCAGCTTCTCCTCCTACCCTCCCTCCCCGTGTCTCTTCCCGACTGTACACTATAAATGGGCCTCTTTGTTGCGAGGCCTCCTCCGCTGTTTCAGCCTTTGTCAACTTTCTCATGTAAATGTTTGATGGTTATAAGATACAAGGCCTGGAAGTTATCGCGCTGAAACGGAGGTATTTACAAATCAAAGATAGAAAAAAAATAATGATAACACTAGCTCTTTTCTTGTGCTTGATCTCGGCCTCATGCGGGTTTTTTTTCCCAGGCCGTTGTGCAGTGAATGGATAATGTGGCTGCATCTCTGTGAGGCTGTGCCATGGCCGCCTGCGGGAGGCCAACTTGGTGCTGTATAGTACACACGGCCATGCTGTGAATGGACGAAGTAATTCAACAAAGTAACAACCGTTTTATTGAAACACCGGCCCTGTGGTGGAGGAATGTTTTGTAAATGTCACTAGTCACTAAAGGGAAAAAAGTAGTGGAAAGTAACTAAGTACATTTACTCAAGTATTACATGCTCTGTAGTTTTGAAAAATATACGATACATTTTTTCAGATTAAACTAGTCAACAATATAAAGTAATTAAAACAATCATTTTAATCTCCTTTAACATTAAAAGACTGAATAATCCTTTAGTAATAATGATTATGATCCAAAGACATGACATTATAGAAACAGTGTGTAGGATTTAGAGGATCTTACAACAGGAATATGATTTAATATTAATAATTATGTTTTCATTAGTGTAGAGTCCACCATGTTGGACCTACGGTAGCCCAGAATGGACAAACCAAACACTGGCTTTAAAAACAGGCCTTTTTGTCACTTGAGAGCCAAGTTGAAAGATAAAACACTGGAGCAGGTTTAACTGACTGCATCTATAACCTCACCACTAGGTGTCACTAAATCCCGCAAAAAGAGCATTTAGTAAAATATATAATAATAAACTTTTACTTTTACATCTGGCCTTTTCAAGATCTACTCGAAGAAGAAATAAATTAATTTCTTCCACCATTAATTACAAACTATAGAAATAGAAATACCTAAAAAAAAAACATAAAAGTTTAAATTTAATTTACATTTGAACATATTTTTTAAATAAAATGGTTCATAAAACCTTTAAATATAAAATATACATTGATTTACAGATTTTTAAAAAATCAGTGTTAATTAGATTTTATCCACTGTAATTTAAACTGCATTATAGGTTATTACTTACATTATATACTATATATAAATTACAAAAAAAAATAATAATAGTATATGTATGTGTGTGTGTGTGTGTGTGTGTGTGTGTGTGTGTGTGTGTGTGTGTGTGTGTGTGTGTGTGTGTGTGTACACTAATTTGTTGATCTCTGACATTTAGAAAAAGGAGAATATATAAAACAGAAACAGCAATAAAAACATCTCTTTACAATATATAGAGAAGTGATATGTACACTCATAAACAATACTGGCTGATTCACAAAGCTCTGTGGGGAATACTGTAAAGATGCAACAGCACATATAACATAGTATATGGTCTAACTCCCTATAGAGTTAATCTAAGTCTCTATAGGAGCAGTCTCATAGAGTTTTTTTTTTATTTCAAAATGTAAAAAGGGCATTGTGTCAGTCGACCATTCAAAGCTTGCCATTTTAACTTTGTTTTGACAGCAGTTAAATTTACCTTATATCCAGATTAGAGTCCGCAGGCGGGACGCAGACGCATGAATCTGCAGCAGAGACTCATCGCACAATGAACCAGGCTCTGCGCAATATGTGGCCCGGATGGTTTCACACGCACATCAATCTGAGGGGGCCCCTCCAACCTGCCAGCGGTTGTGTTGTTCCTCTTCAATACCCTCTCCCATCCTGCAGAGTTCATGGTCTCCCCCCCGTTATCCACAGCACTGGGGCCCTGCATCCATAGGGGCCTAGCTCATATGTGCGTGTTTACCGTTTGAGTGAAGATTTGGCCCCTTTTAGGTCAAGGTCATCCTCAGCTTCACCTGAAGCCACAAAACAACAAATGAGCAAGGTGGTCAAAGAAAACAAATCTGTCACGCTTACTGGAAATGTTGTAGATGCTGAAAAACTTTTCTTGGACTTGGTCATACACATGGATAAACATATGGAAGAAATATTCACATTCACTTTATCTATTGGCCTGAAATAATAATTATTCAGCAAACCAACATGTACCTTTCAAACGCACTGAATCTTGAAACAGTTGTGTCTTTCTTATGAAACAAGAACAAAACTGACCTTTATAGTTGTCGTCTTATATAGAAGGGGATTTGCATATGTATTTACATGTTTTTTGCTTGGCTTTTTTATGACATTGATGCTTCAGAATAACAGGTTTATCCCTGATGTTAGTAGCCACTGTAGTAGTAATAATTTACTGATGGTGATACATGATGGTCTTGTTTGATCAGTCAGTGCATCATTTTGTTCTTAAGTGAAATATGCCATGAAGATTAATACAGATCTGTGGTCCCCAGGAGATAAACCTCAAAGATCTCCACATAGGAGCGCCTGGATAACCCAGTGGTGATGGCGCAGCACATTGGCGTATGTTGTGCAGCTGTTCGCTGGTTTGACTCCTGACCAAGTTGACCAACTTGCCTACATGTCTTTCCCCCACTCTTCTCCCTGTTTCCTGTCTATATAGACAGATGTAGATCTATTTCATAGGTCACATAAATCTAGAACATACTGAAGATGTTATATATCTCATTTATCACTCAGGAGGAGCTAGAGAGTGATGCTGAGGAGAGAAAAACCTGAACTGTCTTATAATAGATGGCTAAAAATGGATGGATGTTTACAAAAAAGATTAAGATTTTTATTTTGAGTGAAATATCTCAAGAGCTATGCCAACAGACTGCCATGATTTTTGTTTTTTATAGGACTAGACACATTCATGGTGGATGGACTGAAAAAACTCACCTTTGTGACCAAATACTTGTAAAAATGATGACTTTCCCATTAACCTTTGTCAGAGTTTGCTAGTTGGCGTGTTAGCATCACGTAATTAGATGGCGAACATGTCAAATATTGGCCGCCTGACATCAACACATTAGCATTACCATAGTTAGCATTTAGCTTCACAGACTGTGTCTAACTAAATGGATAAATGGATAAATCTATATAAACTCGTGTATACATTTTCTTTTGTGAGAATGTGAGACCATTTTTCTTTCATCTACAACCAAAGAAACATTTGCAACAAGCCACCAACACCCAAATTTCATTTCCCGACATTAAAAGGATATGAACTTAGTACCCTCAGTTGTGGCTGCAACCTCAATGTGACAAGAGCAAAGTTTGAAAGGCTCGATTTATTTATTCCCTGTATACTGTGTGTAATACATAAGTATGGTTGAATTCCATACTATACATTACACCCTAAAGGCTTAATATTGCACTGTATCAGTTCATGTATGCATGAAAGAATGTGACCTCACTATGCTAGAAAACAAAACGTCGCTTGTTCTGTTGTCACACCGGCAAGAGTTTTAGGAAAACTATGTCACGGAGGTCAATAGTGACTGAGGGTTGAAGGGTCAGGACAGGGTGAAGAGAGGAGAGGAGAGGGGAGGGGGAAGGGGGAGGAGAAAGTGTTACATGTATTGTATGAGGACATAAAGACAAAGAGGAAGGAAAAGCAGACTGAAAAAGGAGAAGTTTGACGTGAGAGTAGAAGAGAAAATTTGTAAACCAGACAGACAAAGAAAAGGAAGGAGAGAAAAGTAGCACATGATATGTGATAAAGTGGACCTGTCGGAAAGCTCCCTTCTTTTTTCGGCTCCATCTTCCTTTTTACCACCCCTTCGCTTTGTTGATCTGTTCCTTATTGGCCCACGAAGAGGTTTGTGTTTCCATCACATGTTGCACATGTTGCCTTCCCCTCTTTGTTTCTTGTTCTTCTTTTATTCTGTTTCTTTAAGGGCTCTCCATCTCCTACACACACGCACGCGGACACACACGCGCACACATTGTATGACATCCTCTTCCTGCATGTATCAGGGCATCACAAAACCACATTCACTCTCACACACAAACAAACACAAGAGACGCGAGACAAGAACAAACAAAAAGAATTTGAATAAGTTAAGACCTTATCAATTACAAAAAAATATGTTTTGTAGTATTTCATACTCTACATACACTTACACACTGGTATTTGTGCTTATGTCCAGACTTTTAATAATGTATACCAGTGGCTTCAAAACTCGAAAGGCCAAACGGGGTCAACACTTTCAACACTTCTTATAAAAATCACTATAAATCAAGCCTATAAATTAAACAAACAAATAAATGACATGTCAACTCATCTGCTATTGCAGATCAGCTTTTTCTTATCAGTAATATTAGATGTAGTGTATAACAATAAGCTTGTTTTGATAGATATACAGTAAGATGTGGGCAGGATGCAGCTGTACCACAAGACGTCTCTGGAGGCTCCTACGCTGTCACTACCACAACGGAAGGGGAGTTGACTGAGAACCTCCTGCATTAGCGTAAACAATTTGTTCACTTAAAACGTCTGTGTGGAGAAATCTCCAAACTTTATATTAATGAGGCACAGCAGTGTTGAAGAGGAGGAATAGTAGTTCAGTTTGCATCATAAATAGTTTCAAATACTGAAAAGCATCATAAAAAGCTTTTAATACTGATCTCTTACTCCCTCTAGTGGTCTGATCTGACACATACACACACGCAGGCAGGCACTCACAAATCAGATGTGCTGTTTTGTTTTGTTTTTTTGTTTGTTTGTTTGTTTGATTGTTTGTTTGTTTTTTTCTTGTAAACCAGAGCAACACCTGAAACATAACTTGTTGCATTTTCCTCCTTGTTACTAAATTAAAGGGTTTGGGGACTTGAAACAACAACAATGATAAAAATAAAAGTTTGTATCTGAATTTGAATTTATTTACTTACTTTATTCTGAATTTACTTTAAATATCTCAAAATGAAGTGTAATAAACAGGTCAACTGTACACGGTCCAAACATGTCTTTAAAATATAAATGAATGAATTATTTAAGCCATTATTAGTTATTTATTAATTCCACACAAAATAAAGTGAGCTTGGCAAAAGTGTAAAAAGTGACAGTGGCCTCTAGGGGTCATTGCTGCTTTTCAACAGATGCTGCAATAACAGGTTCGTTTTCACTGTAATTACTGGTGGACATGTGAGAGCAGTGGATGACTAAGTTTACTTTGGCTACAGAGGTGTAGTATATCATGTTCCTGTTTCTTTAAATGACTCAATTGTACTGACACTTTGAGAGACATCTGCCGTTTGACTTTATAACTGCTCTGATTCCTCACAGAAAGCTCATATGTCTTTACAGTTGATCATGTGCTTTTATTGTTATTAAATTATATGTGGTTTCCTATATGAGTAAAAAGAAAACCTGGAGCCATGATCTTATGACTAGAAATCTAATTTCCACTCATGTGATGTGCAGAAAGGTCAAAATTAAAGAAGAAAGGATCTTAATATATGATGTGAGTCAAGACACACAATGAAAGAAGATGCTTATAGGGCACGAGGTCCTGTTGAATGGTGCGTTAGGTATAAAAGTGATGTGAATCATATGCTACTGTGTACACGGTCCTCAAATTTCAGACTAATTGGATACCTGTGGGAGATTTTGGAACAACTTATTAGCAAGCGTTCGCACAATCATTATCCAAAACTAAATTAGGGAATATATTTTCGAGAGATGGCGGCTTTCAGAGGGTTTCAGAGATTTGTGCTGGCTCAGCACCTTACAAAGAGTCTTTGTCTTGGGTTCAGCCATGCTACAAAATATGGCTCTGAATGAGACCATCAGTTTGGTCAAGACTGATTATCTCTTTTTTTTTGTCAGAATGATTTTCTGCATCCTTCTGTTTATAAGTGTAAAAAATGCCAGCAACAAATAAAAAAGCATCAATGTTAAGATGAATGCTAATGCTAATGGACTGATGGTAAACATCAATCAATTGATGTTGCCTAAATCTTGAGGTCAGAGGTCAGGTCAAATTGACACTGTTACAAATCAAAGCCTCCAATTTGAGTCTCCGCATCGCCAGACGTCACACTTCCAAATTTTTCTGACAACACGACAAGGCGACACCCATGAAGCTCATTACTTGAGCGTTTACTTTCCAGTTTCGTGGACCATTCACAGGATTTCATAAGAGATCCATCTGAAAATCGACACCCCATTTTGTTTTGGTGGTGAATTGCTTCACGGCACTTCCTCGACCTCAACACAGAACTACACGATGGTGTTGAGGTAATAGCAAACCCATCGAGGCACATTGATGGAGAACCATAATTAATACTTCTGTCTTGTTTTTCACTTTGTCACCAATTTGTAATTTCTTTGTTTCCTTTAGTTTTAACTGAAAACCACCAAGAACTTAAGGAAAAAAAAGACAATCAAAGACTTAAAAGTTTGCTAGAGAGACATTTGCCAGTGATGACTGCCTCAAAATTAACATTATCATGCTACAGGCACAAAGCATATAATGCTAACAACATTGGATATTGCCAAACCTACTATTTTTTGATACATAAATTTTCTTCTTTAATACTGACTCCTTGATTGAACATAATGTTATGAACCTGTGCTGCTAAAGAGCCCGCAGGAGGAAACAGTTATCTCAGACTAGAAGGAACACACGTACCCTATACAGATGCACATGCAACATCTCATTCTCCGTTCGTTTTATCTAATGTGTTGCAGCATGGATATCTGCAAATAGCTCATCTAATTTCTGCCTTTCACGAGGTTGACTCAAATTCTCACAATGATGACAACCTGATCTGATTTTTTGTGTCAGCACATGATCGCTGTGGAGTTGAAGCCTTTCACAAAGTCCTTTTAACACATATAAGTTTGAGTCTTGCGTGCCCATGTTCTTTCTCACTGCTTATGAGTTGTGTTACTACTGTTGTAATTTATTTTCACTGCCACTCAGACCAGGTGTGACAGGATACTGCTTTGGCCTCAAACCAGCTGTTTCTACGAGACTGATAATCCAAAGCCACTTGTGTCATGTTAAACAAATAATCCAGCCAAGTCTCTCTTGGCTAAATCTCTTTGCTCTCAGTTGGATTTATTAGTGCCTGGTGCGATAAATCATCTTCTAAATCATGTTTATTGCTAATTTTGTTTCTAGTTTAACTGGTTAGCCAAATGAAAAGCATGCATTTGAAAATCTTGAGAAACAACTAGAGATTTTAAGGAGCAGTCAAAGTTCATATTACTTTTGCTGTTATGAACTGTTTTTAAACCTTGTTAGCACATGTGTTTACTTTTGTAACTGAACAAGATTGTTTAGACGGTTATATATCCTTGTTGAGATAATGAACTGTCACATATTTCCAAAGTTCAGCCAAAGACCTGGAGTTGATAACTTGAGGAACATTAGGGAAAGTTTTTTAATTTGGATTTAAAACAATACTACCACTGCTGCTTTATAGTGAAGCAGCTATAAAGAAACAGCCCTTGTCCAAAGTATTCAGCATCTTATTTTTTCATTTGTTGTATTTGTCTTATGAGTTCCCCGCGCATCTACTACTCATCCTTTTCTTTTCACCTTGTGAGTAAATTACATTAAGTTGTTCAGCTGTAGCACACAAACCTTCAATGTGCTTTTGAGTTTTGATGTTATATTTAGATTAATGTCATCTATATGTATCCATCAACCTTATCTCCAAATAGAAATTATATGATTGCATTTTCTGTTGCACGCTGTTGTAAACATGAAAATAAACCCAAACAGTTATATAACAATTAAAAAAAAAAAAAAACAGAGAAAAGTTCATATTGTTAAGGTCACATCGTTTGTTCCAGAAAGTTACAGAAGTTGTCGGATGTAGATCAGATCATTGCACAGTCTTGACACAGAGACCTGAAAAGACAAACAAGTAATGTGGGTCATCGGTTATATAATGTCCACTGCACAAATAACCACACGTGTTGCTCACATTATATGCTCACAGTGTGTCAATGGTCATTTTGATACTGAGATCACTGATTCATCCATTTTCTAAAAAAAAAAACTATGGCTCGTTAACTCATCATCACCTTTCACCGACTATTCAACTGTTGATACTTTTTTATATTAGTAAAGATCTGTGCTGAATCGTGTTGCATGATCATCTTAGGAATCTTGTGGACAATTTAGTACAATTTAATAAAACTGATATCAATATAAAAGTCAAGGTTGGCGATTTGAGTTGTAGTTGCTATGAGCTCTTCCTGAAATAGTCAGTTTCAGGTACAGTTTCATGCTTTACTTTCAATCGTGAGAACAAGGCCAGTGTGTATCCTTGAAAATGTGAACACATAATCGTTTTTTCACATGTAGCCTTCATGTTCCACGGATGTAAATCTTTACAGTTACATATATGTATGTGGAATGCATCCGTGTTACATGAGCTCTTTCACATACTGTATTTCTTTTTTACATGTTTCTATAAGTATATTTAAAACCACTTTGAGTGTTACCGACTAATGTTGAACAGGAGCTGAGTCAGGGTTCAGATCATAGTCAGTCCCGCTTGACACATTGATGACTATAATTTCCAGACTGTGGGGTAAACTGAAAATTCAGCACTTTTGATCTTTTTTTTCCTGAGCATCATCTGACCCAGCCATGCCAACAGCAATGTCACTGTAAAAAAAACCTCAACCTTTGATTTTTTATCCAGCCTTTGGTCACATGGTTGTTTTCCCAGCGTTATCGTTCTTGAGATAAGCCATCTGCGGGTTATGTAAAACACTATTTGCCCTGTTTGTAGAAATGTCCATGCCAATAGGTTTTTTTTTTCTTTATTAATTACTGAAACATTTAAACTAATTGACAGAATTATGTGGCCAAATGTGTTTTTCCCTAAACAACTATACAAAAATATAAGTTGCAGGTAAAAATAAAGGTAACAGCAGGTATGCATACAAGATTTGCAGAAAGTGCAAATTTTTCCTCAGTAATAAAAATCCTTGACAGCAGTTATGAGTCTGTCTGGAGGGCTATTTCTTTGCACCTTCTGGGTATAACTGTTCATGTAACAGTGGGAGTGTCAGAGGAATGTGCTCTGACAACAAGGACTGTTATACCCTGATGGTATTTGGCACATCCTCCATAAATGTGCAAACTCTTGACTTGACCTAGTGCTGATTCACACCCCAGTTTTATGTAACATGTCATTTCAATCAGGAGAGACTAACAAGAGGGTGTGCAATTATGAAATAAATTTTATTGACAGCACAAGAATCTTCCTGCAGGATGTGGGAACTGTGAAGGCGATGCATGGACAGAATATTTCTCTTGGGATGATCTTTCTCCCCAGGGGCCTAGACATTGGTGGTGGTGAAGGAGCATGATGCTGCACGATGCAGAAATGACAACTGAATGAGAGCAGAGAGAAATTACACTTTTAAATCTTTGTGGCTTGTGATTGGTTGGTTGAAACCGCCGTGTCAGGTAACAGTTGGATAAAGACAGAGCCAGCAGTTGTGTAATGAGGATGCCCAGTGGCTGGTTCTGACGTGTGCAAATAACTTTTTGCTTTTTCTGTAAAGCATTTTTTGTTGTGTTTTAAGTTTAATTACTCAGGTACATACAAAAGTCTAACAAAATATGGGCTAAAGCGAACAAACAAAAAACCATTCAATCAAGGGAGAGTCTACTAATGATAACACTGACTAAGACAAAGTAACAAAGAAGGAAACCAAAAACCTGACAAGACAGGGGCATGAAATAGTTACTGGCAAACTTGATGCAATGGCATGGAGCTGGTTCTCTGTGACATGGGACAAGACAAACTGGCACAGACAAGGGGAGACACAGACTATTTCACACATGAGGGTAATGGTGAACAGGTGCACACAATCAGGAATCAGGGATGACAGACAGGAGCACATGAAGAAGGGCAAGTGACCTGAAAAGAGAGGAGATAGACTTTCAAAATAAAACAGAAGACAAGATTGACACAACTAAATACAACCAGCTTTCTCAGTCACGACAGATTGTCACAGCCATACGGCCCCTTAATTGTAGTGGCCCCAAGATCAGTTCTCTTGGCCCCTTATCAATGTTAATTATGTTCTTTGACCAACTTCTCCAAATCCTTCACACAAACACATACACACCCTGGTGGGCTGCTGATGGGTGGAAATGCCGCGGCTGTTTTTTGTTCCCAGTCCATCACTGATTAACTGATGTTCATTTGCAAGTTACTAAATTTCTGTTTAGTAATATTGAAAGAAATGGTAAATGTGCAGACCAGAAAACCAAAACAATTGGCTAAGAGAGGCTAAAATGGTTTGGTACACATGAGAGTAGCTGCAGACTTAAGGCTAATATCTATAAAAATTTTGATTAGTGAAGCTTTAGTTTGTAGTGGATACACACATGCTAAAGTGTTTGGTTAGTTACACCAACAATCTTATGTGTTCAACTTCTGACGCAAGGCGTGAATCCCATGATGAGACAATTTGGAGAATGTGTGTTTACACTTTAAAGTCATCTGTCCTAATCAAGACTATTGCATCAACTGTTGAGTTAACTAACGCTTCATGTGCAATTTTACCCAAACCTGTTATTACTAACCTGTCTCTAGATAAGACGTTAATCATGTGCCATGCATTTTTCCTTTTTGTCCGTCACAGTTAGCTTGTGCTGCCTTTGACCTCGCTGACCGAGTCATGAAGACGCCGATGAACAGCTTCACCAGCTCATATGACCACTGACAGTATGTCACACTTTAAATCAACGTCAAAGTTCAAATGAGGCCTCTTTACTCTTGTAGTTATTTGACACTCGTCACTGAACTTCCTGTCTTTTACCGACAAAAATCAGATGTGATTGTTGATCGGAGTTAAGGGGTCACATTGTCTTTTGTTAATATTTAAAGTAGTAAATAGTGAAATAGTAAAAGTAGATGAAAAACTCATCAAGTGGCATTTATTTCTCTATCTCAGTACCGTCTTTAACAGCAGTAGACTGTGATAAAGGATCCCTTTAAATAGGATGCAACATTTTTGTGGCACAGTCGTCAATGTGCCGTATCAGATAGTTACACCATTGATTATATGAGCGAAGTGTTTTTTTTTTTTTTTTTTTTTTTTTACTGCTTCTCTGTTTTTGCTGAGTTCATACTTACACAGTTTTGTAATTTTAACTGCTTCTATTTTCCAGCCATAAAATAGTCACATAAACATAAGTTTTTGACTATTTTAATTATCTTATTAAAATCATGATGATCATTTCATTACATATTAGTTTTATGTGCTATGTTGCTTGTTTTATGTTCCTAGATTGACTTTTTCCAGTGTAAACTTTTCAACCTTTCAAGTCTTTAATCAGAGTCTTCAGTTGTGCAGTGTGACACCTATTGAACTCAATTGTGCAGGGAAGGTGCTTCAGTGATAAACTGTCTAATCTCTTCAACTTTTCAAACAGGGAACAGGGAAGGGAGCATAGAGTTGCTTTGATCCACTGATAGATGCCTTTTACAAATACATCATACATGCTGAAAACAGCAGACTCCTTGTCTCCAAAAAAACCTCTCAGTCACGATTTAAAAAAAAAAAAGGGTCAGTCTTTTACACACAATTTGTCACATATGATCGATAATTAGTTTGAGTTAAGCGAGTTTGTTACGGCTGCTTGTTAGGTTTGCTTGCAGCAACAGAACAACGTGTACCGGTTTGGTGAAGTGTCAAGGCCAAGGGGGAAAGGATCGCTGAGGACTTTTCTGCGATATTGAAAAAAAAAAAAAAAAACATACATTTGCATCACTTGTTTTATGAGTTTGTTCAAAGCAAAGTAAGTTTGATGTGTTTTCTGAAGGTTGAATCTTGACAAAACAATTTAAAAATCATCATCATGTCCTGTACTTAGACAATACAAAAGATGTTTGTGTTGTATTCATGACTTTTTTAGCAACAAACAAAAGAAGGACATGATAATGCAACAAAAGGAAGCACAACTTAAAAAAAAAACATATATTTGTCTGAATCTCAAAAAATTCATGACATAAATTAAATAAAATCAAGCTAAAAAGACTGAAAACAGTAATCGACAGTCGCTCAAACATTGAACCCAGTGAACCAGCTACATTTAAAAGCACTAAGCTGCAATATAAGCATGAACTCAGTGAAACAGAGAAGCTATAAAATCTGGAAAAAAAACCTACTTTGATCATATGATCACTTACGTAATGTCAATGATGGTGATAAATGGATGCAAACATGCTGCGTTTTCTTGCATTGATGAGTTTTTCATGCATCATTCAATCTGTTGAGGCTAAAGCATGAAAAAAACTTACGTCATGTATCTAAATGTGATCGTGTAGAAAATTGTGCAAAATGTTACTTCCTGTTTAAATATTAACAAGAGGCGGTTTAGCCCGTATCTCTGAGCAACAATCGCACTTAACTGTCGTCAGTAAAAGACGAAGACAATCACAGGATGGCGTCGTTCAAAGACTTGTTGATGTTGATTTACAGTGTGACATATTGTCAGGAGTCATATGAGCTGTTACACCAAAGATGGCATGAACCAACTGTGACGGATGGATGGCACGTGTTAGGTCTTTGAAAAGTTTTGATTTTGCACATGAGATTAATTGGAGTGGGTGGAGAACGATTGGTGCAAAGTTACCTAGTCCATCGATCATCATTTAGGGCCTACAACTTCTGATATGGCTGATTTCGCCACATAGGCTCAGGCAAACAAAATACAACAAAATCAATCCGGATGGAAGCCAAGAGAAAGAAAGAGTGTGTGTAAGGGAGCTGGCTGACTGCCCTGGAATTTCAAAAATGCAAAGATAAATACTGATTGATCGATAAAAAGGGCTTTAATTAAGTTGATGAGCGATGGTGAGATGATGACAAAAGTTACAGCAACTTCCAAAGAAGTAAAATAGTTTATTTCGTCTCTAAAAAAAACCCCTTCATTTCAGTTTAAGACTTCACCATGTGAGAAGTCTCATCTTGCATTAGCTGTGGCAGCTTTGCAAATAACATCAAACATGGCGGATGATGTGTGTGAAATGCAGACGGAGTCTTGTGACAATGCAAACCTGTATGACTTGACAGGGTCTGCTGACATCGTATCTCATGCCTGACTAATGTCTGCATTCAAGGTTGTGCAAAATCTGGCACGGAAAGACTCGGGAAGGTGACAGATTTGCGTGAGAATTCATCTTTTTCCAACTTTAGATGCATTTTATCAAAGTCTTTTTCTACTCCTGAATAACATAATTACACACAAAGAGCAAAAATGTGACACATAACATTCATGTTAATGCAAAATCTCAAAAATCACAAACAGAATAGTATTCCAGTGACCCTGTTTGGCCTTTTCATTCATGGTGTTTACATGGATGACAACTCTCAGCATGTTAAATGGCAACTATGTCAAGAAGGAACGGGTCAGTTATATAATAGTAGATAAAAGATAAAACTGGTTCATCCACAGCTGAAAGTTTAACAATTAGAAAATAATAATTATTACTTTTCTCTCATGATTTTGCCTTTAATATATGTTACTAAAGGTGATATTTTACACAGTGATAGCAGGTGATGTGTGTTAGGAAGGTATCATATGAGAGAATTGATGAACTGTTCATGATCATTCGCACCAATTTCAGTCAAAAAACATCATGGCTTCTTCTTGGAAAAACGTTAACTTTATTTGAATTGTATGTAAAGTCTGTAGAAAGGTCAGACAGGATACTGGGGGGCATCTCCACTCATTGGTTGAGCTAAGGGGGGTGTGTGTGTTAGCACCTAACCGAAGGGAGGGGTGAAGATGTTGATGGGTCAACGGCTCCCACCGTCTTATCAGACAAAGTTAATAACTGGCGAAGAAGAACAGGCGATATGAAACGACACAGAAAGGTTGTTGACATGGAAAGGAAGTCATAATACACATCGAGGCCGACAGCTCTTCTGTTATGTTTCAATGCCAAACAACAAATCAAGGTTCAGCGCCGTCGACGTCAGGATGGGTGTTGTGGTGGAGGATCTCCATGTTTTGACTGGTGTTGTTGATGGTTTTGGGTCTTTTACCTGCGTAATCCTCCATAAGTAAACCACAGCAAAGATCAATACTGACTTATGTTAACTTGTGTAATGATTACAGGCTGACTCACAACAGATCTGTGTTACTGTTCTTTGTTTACGAAAACAAAGTGTTACAGAAATATTCATGCGTTTTATATCATGTAACAATAAAACTAAGAAAAAAAAAAAGAGGGCAGTGTGTTATGTAATGTTCAGTCAATCAGTCAGTGTGCTGGAGGATCTGCAGGAACAACGTGTTACCACAGGTTTTACTTTTGCGTAAGCCTCTGGCAACCAGCAAATATTAAAGGGGTAGTTTGGTTTTATCGGTTTGTGAAGCGAAAAGTTGTAGAATAAAATCCTGTTTGAAATCTCAGGTCGCGAGTTGTGAAGTAAATTAATTAAAGTAAAACAATAATTTCCAGCTCTAAAATTTGTCCATAAACAGAGACCAAGAAATCATATCAGTCCATATTTGACCTGTGATAAGGCCATTTATCATTAAGCAGAGTCCTGAGTCCTGTGTCCTACACTGACCCAAACAAAGAACAGATGCTCTTTGTGGCTTGTTCACTTTCTGTCTGGTTACCAATAGTTACCACATCTGAAGAACAACCTTTTAAAGTCTGAGAAACATGTCATTTAGCTTTTTTGACCTGTTTTAACAAAGAAAAGAACATTGTTTCAGTGTCCATTTTTGTGTGAATGTGAGGATGCAGGTTGTCCTCTCAATAACTAATAGTGTCAAGTATGAGACAGATCCTGTTATAGTTATTTTATTTGAGTCTATTGTTTACTTTTTAGAGTCTTATTTTATTAAAAACAAGTGGAACTAGAATTATCACCTCACATTTGTAGGTCTACCAATCCTCTTGAAGATAATTATAGTTTAGTTAATGATAGTTGTTTGTTAGTGTGTTTTCTTTTGTGATAGTGGCTTTGACCTTATGAGCTATGACCACTAACATATATCGAGCTCATCTTTGAGTTCCAGTGAACATTTACGCTGAATTTGAAAGGTTTCCCTGAAAGTTATCAGGTCCACAAGAAAGGTACAGACAGTCATAAACAAAATGGGGTTTTCTATAAAACTCGTATTTGTTTTTTAACGTCTCCTTTCTGATCACTCGTTGAACCCTGCACTCTATCGTGAGAAAGAATTCGTCGTCTTCCTGCTTTAAAATGTGTGTCTCAGTTTCACATTCATCACGGCACATCGATTACAGGACGTTCAGTCCAGGTGATGTCCCTCGTGATTGTGTGTTTGCACGGCAGCAAAAGAACACGAGTTCAGTGTGGAGCCATAAATGTGGTGATCGATAAACACGAGTGTTTATTTACAACTCGCTGAGTTCTGACTTGACTCATTCGCAGTACAAACACTAACTCTCAAAATAAGGTGTGTCATGTACATGTGGCAATAAACTAAGTTTTAACTGGCAACACAGTAACACAGTGGTACAATACATTTAGTTTCAAAGGTGAGAGAACAAACTAACCTCAACAAACAATGATACAGTTCTCTATCTTTATTGAATCGCAGATAGAGACCTTGCTTAAAGACAGTTTACGTCTCATGTTGTTGTGAGGTTTGTTAACCTGCCACTTTCTTTGAATTGTTTTTAAATTGATGTTAAATTACCTGGACTCTTCAATCAATATTTGGGATTTCAAACAAAATTTCTCACCAGTCATTTCATCAGGTGTTAGATCCATATCTCAGGTGACTTTCGTTAGACAGAGAGAACCTTTACTGTGTAGATTAGTCATGTTTCTGAGCTGAATAAATCTCATAACCTCTGTAAACTCCTCAATCTTTAACGTTGCTTATTTTTAAATAACTAGGACTGCAATAGAAACATTATGATAATATTAAAGTATATGAATATAAACAGTATCAGTTATTCTAATAAAACACACACACACACACACACACATATATATATATATATATATATATATATATATAATAACAATAATAATGGTTTTATGAATTATCTAATAATAAAAACTCTAAAATGTTACAGTACATATACGTATGTGTATATGTAATGTACACACACACATATTTACTGTGCATTTTTTTATCTTATTAGTATATATATATATATATATATATATATATATATATGTGTGTGTGTGTGTGTGTGTGTGTGTGTGTGTGTGTGTGTGTGTGTGTGTGTGTGTAACAGTATATACCTTGAATGTTGTAATATACTTTAGGATAAAATAGTTTAATTTGTTCAATAAATACGGTTGAAACATAAATTAGTAAGAAATAGAAATACGCAGGAACACAAAAAATAATAAATTACTTAATAAATAATAAACATTTTATTACGTAGGTTTTTTTTTAGGTAACAATGCAGAAAAATAAATAGGTATAACATAATAATAAATACGTATCCACGTGGGTCCTAATTGAACCTCTGAAGTCAAGACATGTGATGTAAACAAAACATGTCACAACTCTGAGTCACGCAGACAATGAACTTCACACGTGGTTTTCCGTCAGAGCTGCGTCGACCATCAGAGACACGTTGAGTGACGTTTTCTATCAAACAGCGACTGAAATCAACAACAAAAACTATTGTTGGTGATTTAAAGAGAACAGACTGATCGATTATGTGGAAATAAACAGGACACGTATTTTTACGGTCATTATGTCCATCTCTTCTAAGTTATACACTATTATGAAGGTGTGTCCTAACAACCAATCAGGTTGCGCCAACCACATGCGTCATTTTCAGCACAATAGAAAGGGGGCGTGGTCGTGGGGGGGTTGTGACGTATGTGTGTGCGTGGGTATGAGGGGGGGGGTCGCTCCGCGCCTATAATAAACCCGTCATCTGCGCTTTTACCTCACACTCAGACAAGAAGAAGCACCTAAGACCTAAACGGCAACTGAAACCAAGAAGAAAACACTTAAAGAAGATATATTTTATTAACTTTTTTTTTTCACATCTTTCATCTTTTTTTACTATTTTTTTTTTCCTTCACTGCTGAGATTTGACTTTAAGTTTTTTGCCTCTTTGGACATTGATTTTTTTTTTTTTTTAAGTCATCTTTTACATTTTTTTTTTCCACATTTTGTCAAACTTTTATTTCATCTTCAACCATGTTTCCAGAGGCAAAGAAAGCGTGAGTACATTTTTAAACATATTGTGCTTTCACACCCTCTTCCTCTTCTTCTCTTGCTTCTTCTTCTCTTCCCATGCTGCTGAACACATGGTCCCTTCATGGACACGTCAAGGCTATGGGCAAAAAATATACCGGGAATGTGGAAGGAGGGGGGCAAAAAGAGGGACACATGTGCCTCTGGTTGCACTGACTTAACTAGAAAACCATTCATTTATATCTCAGATGGATGCAATAACTTTAGATCCATTGATCTGATCTGCTCCCGTGCAACAGTATTAAGTTGCCAAATTTGAATTAAAGCAATTATACAAATTGTGTAAATGACAGGAATTAAATGGTCAAGTTAAAGGTAGACATGTGCTATTTTACCTCGTGCACGAGGATAAAGTGTGATACGACTGTGACTCTTCAGGAATGTGTGCGAGTGTGTGTTCAAAAGTCATGTCCTTTATTAGCAGCAGCTCTCAGATTAGACCAGATGCCCAGAAAAAAAAGAGACTCTTAACTTGTAATCTGATAATAATGAGTTTATCACATGTTACGAATGAAACACGATGGAAACACACTGGTCTTTGTATTGATTTCTGCTCAGCGCCGGTCATCCTAACCTCCCCACCTCATTTTTTGTGTTTTAGATCAGCCAGCTACACCTATGAGGACTGCAAGGCCACGGCTGATTGGCTCCTGGCCCAAACCGACGTCCGTCCCACCGTGGGCATCGTGTGCGGATCAGGACTCGGGGGACTGGCTGACATGTTAAAGGACCAGGTCGCCTTCAACTACAAGGACATCCCCAACTTTCCACAAAGCACTGGTGAGTTAAACTACAACAAATGTCCATGTCTCTGAAGATCCATCACATTCTGTTGGTTTATTATTAACTGACTGGTTGTGTTTGTTTTTCTCTGTAGTACACGGACACGCTGGGCGACTAGTTTTTGGCACTTTGAAAGGAAGACCATGTGTTTGCATGCAGGGCCGCTTCCACCTGTACGAGGGCTACCCAATCCAGAAGGTGTGTGTTCTTCACCACGTTTCAGATTCAATCGAAACACTTGATCGACTGATCTGGTTCCAGTTGTGATATAACATCTGTATTTGTGCATTTTCCAGATCACACTGCCGATGCGAATCTTTAAGCTGCTCGGTGTTGAGACGGTGGTGTTGACCAACGCAGCCGGAGGCCTCAACCAGGACTTTAAAGTTGGAGACATCATGATCATCAAAGACCACCTCAACATGCCTGGATTCGCTGGCAACAATCCTCTGGCAGGACCTAATGACGAGAGGTAGATATTTATATGAAAAATCATAGCATCGCTCTGTGTGTTTCCAATTATACCAAACGTCCACTCAACCTTCCTTTCTTCTTTCCTTTGAAAAAGGTTTGGAGTCCGTTTTCCTTGCATGTCCGACGCCTACGACAGAGAGCTGCAGCAGCTGGCCATGGACGTGGGGCAGGAGCTCGGCTATGGAGACTTCCTGAGGGAAGGAGTCTACTGCGTGTTGGGTGGACCCTCATTCGAAACCATCGCCGAGTGTCGTATGCTGCACAAATTGGGTGCTGATGCTGTTGGTGAGCAGCTTTTATTAGTTTATTAGTTCTTATCAACCACCTATTCAAGATTAGTCCAACACTATCACCTCATCTTCTGTTGCTAATGGCTTCTTTTTCCTCCTCCAGGCATGAGCACGGTCCACGAGGTGATCGTCGCGCGCCACTGCGGGATGCGAGTCTTCGCCCTCTCGCTGATCACCAACCAGGCGGTGATGGACTACGACAGCCAGGAGAAAGCCAACCACGAGGAGGTGCTTCAGACGGGGAAGCAGCGAGCGGAGCAGCTGGAGCGTCTGGTCTCCACCATGGTGACAAAGATCGAGCACAACAATGACTTCATCTAAGATACGCCGCCGCCAGGGGGCGCTCGAACTGATTGTAGGCAAGACTCAAAGTGGTTATGGTTCACGTTTAACACTACTGCACCTGTTAAATCTCACTCATATCATTATTTAGGTAAGGAGATGGACTGCTTTTAGTCTTTTAGGTCAAAAGATGATCATGTTGTCGTCATCTGAAGAATCTCACTTAGATGCGTAGAAATACAGCACAACCTTTATTTTCATGTCACTGCCTCATCTGATATCTTTTACATTCCTCTACTACACGGCTCCAGATTAAATCAGGATGTTATTTTTCTTTCTTTTCTTTTTTTGTATCATTTCAAACGAGGCGTATTTGTTCTAACTTTATATATATGATCATCTTGTACAAATGTCTGCGATTTAACTTAACAATGACCCAAAAATCTTCTGTAAAGATCTTAATATTGTTGTTGAAACGTGTACATTTGTGAACTTAAGGTATTTTACTGTGCTTGTTTGTTTTTTAATATGAATGTTGTAACTAAAGGTACTATTTATTACTATTATAACTTGTGTTTGTGTTGTTCTTTGAAGGGTGGTTTGGTGGATTTAAATACAAATATAAATTCACAGACTCATTAAAACCTTCCCAAGTTTATTTTCAAATTGTGTAATGGAGTTTTAGAGAGAAAGCTACACAGTAAACCAACATATTGCATGATGAAAGGGTCCAAAAGGACCTAGAATGTTATCACTGTAAACATTAGCTTTGATGCAAGTGTGACGCTGCAAAAAAAAAAAAAAAAAAAAAAAAAAAGGAAAAAGAAACAGCGGACAAGGTTGCTGGCATTCATATTGAGTTAAGGGTTTTGGCAGTCATTTTTCAGTTAAAATGAAAAAAACTGATTGTTTCATTTATAAAACACTACAAATTGGCAGGAAAAACAAGTTGGTGTTTGACACACTTGCAGGTAAAATGATTATACTTCACAAGTTTGTCCTCCATACTCCCAAAAAATGTAATACAAGTCTTCAAATAAAGTAAAGTGTTTGCTCCCCTGGTTGAACAGACAACACAGCAAATTTGACATCGCGTGCATACGACAGATCCACGTTGCATAATTGTTTACCTCCCCCTAAAGTACTGACGTGTTCTTGTTCCCTTTGAGCTTAAACAAGGATGACACATCCCTTTTTTTTTAAATCACTATAACATCCAGTTCCAGCCATAATATAAAAAACTGCCAAAATAGTCAGTAAAAAGTGCCATGCATTATAATAAGCAGGTACGTAGTAAAAGCTAACAGGATTCTTTTTTTTTAAGATATAAAAAAAATCAACACATTCTTTATGATACAGCAAAAACCACCATTGTCTCTGCACTGCGAGGGCCCAGTGAAGCTTCAGACCTGTGGACCCGTGATGTTCAGGCAAAAAGCAAAAAAAGTTTGGCACCAGATGAAAAATATATCAAGCGTTGCACAAGCACACACATTCATTCGCACAAAACGCTTGGTGCAATAGCCTGTGGCTCGACCACATCTGGCACTGAGATTGTATTAAGTGACTCAGCTTCAAACATCTTCCATCGTAGGTTGTTTTCAAGTCTCTTCAACGGACTAGAAACAATTTTTAAAAAATCACTTTCAGTGATTCATCAGTTTAAATTCAGATTTTATGATTTCTTAAAAAAAAAAAAAAAAAACTGTATCCCGCTCAATACCAACAAAAAAAACATAATTACAGCAATCAAGCGCTACACAGATTAAAAGGAGGCAAAAATAATATTATTGGTTCAAGTACTAATTAGCTAATTTGGTAAAGTTTTGTGGCACAACATGATGCTGTGGTTGAGGAGTGAGCTTGGCTTAGCTTAGCTTAGCTTCAACACCTATTTTCACTACTTTCTGTGACAAACTGTGACAAATAAATGAATAATGATTGTAAGTAAGGACAACTGTGAACCAAATTTTATCAAAAAGACAAAATAATCTGAATGAAAATAATAAATAAGTCGACTGACGTGGAAAAAGTAGGTGCGAAAATGAATACTGATGAAATTTCCCCCAATTTCTTTGTTTATAAATGTAGCATTTATTAGCTAATCAGTTCAATTTATCAGTATAATTTAACTGCATAATTATTTTTACTTTCTTATGAAAATAGAATTGATGCTCTAAAATTAAACTAGCTAAATAGCTAGCTAGCAACACCAATAACCGCTAAGCTAACGGAGTGACGACAGATGTAATGTATGGCTGGCTTGTTTAGCCTATTTCTTAGCTAAGCTACACCTGACATCACTACATTTTATAAAAGTTACTTTATCATAAAAATTTGGGTAAAATTAAACCAATAAGAATATTTTTGTCCCTCTGAAAACATCTACGAGCTAAAAACACAGCGTCAACATCTAGGCTAGAAGGAGAAAGTGCCTCCCCTTCCTGTTTCCAGTACAGGCACAGTTAAGATGTTGAAGAATTTTTCAGTTTTTTTCAGTTTTCAGTCTCAGAGGGCCTCGGTAGCGAGGGGTTGGCGGCAGAGGAAGAGAAAAAGGCACTTCTGAAACGACAGATACTGGGCCCGGAGCTGCAGCAGGATGCAGTGCAAGAGTTACAAAGGAGTCCAATCATCTCTAGGCAAACATGGTCAGGGTAATCCACTGTAAGAGAAACAAGGTATGTGAGTTAGGGATTGCTAATTCTGAATAAATCACAGATACTTTTATAAATTTAATCTGTTTGGATGACAAACCTGGAAGAAGTTGAGGGATATTTGACCGTCTGCATCTGTGTCCAAGGTCTTAAAGGTTTCTTTAGAGACAGAGATAAAGAGAATCACTTATTTTTAGAAGAGTTAAATAAGTATTTTTTAAATTTTATTCTGGTTTAAATTGTCTGTGTTTTGTCATTGGTAGTGTGTAGTGGTGTAACTCACTGAACATGGTCTCTAGTCTAACCAGACATGTGACAAAGTTGTCGAAGTCCACGGCCATGTCTTCCTCCGTGTAGCGCAGGATGATCAGCTGGAACAGGTGGTTGGTCAGTTTGAAACCTGCATGAAAAGGTTTATAAAACAAGTAAGAAAGATGTTTAACCCATAACCTGTCACACAGACTTAATAAACAAGCAAACAAAAGAGAAACTATGTCCAACTCTTGGGTTTTCTGTTGAAAAGAAACAATACCTGCAGATTCAAGAGCCATCCTCATCTCATAGGAGCTCATGGTGCCTGATTTGTCCATGTCAAACTGCCTAAATATGGTCTGATGGCACAAACAAAGGGAGAAAGACAAGAGGAGAAAGAGAAAATGGAAAGAGACCAACAAGCAGTTAGACAGCAATCAAGAAAATTAAAAACCAGTCCAGTGGCCAGATTACAGAATAAATGCACCGGCTTACGTAAGTACCATGAAACAGAATCAATATTGTTTTAGCCTCATGCCCCCGTACAACCCGCGACTGTCTCACCAGGTAACGTTTAATCTTTTCCCAGAGGACGTGGAACTCGGTTAGCCCCAGCTTTCCACTGCCGTCCGTCTGATCCAAGGTATTAAAAAAAATCAATGTTGACCTTCTTGGGTGACAACAGATGGAACATTTTACATTGATTTTTAAAAGTTTCTGTTATCTCAACAGATTGAGGCTGCTAAATTAAACCAATTAATATATTTTTTTAAGGATACGTCCATGAGGTTGATCATGCTGCGACACGCTTCCTTCGTGAAGCCGTCAGTCTTCAGGTCTTTATCTGTTCCGATGGGAACAAAATGAAAGTTAATTTAACTCTAAAACTACTTCAGTAATGAGAGGAACGATTTGTGCTGCTACTAACGTTTGCTGATGATCCTGTTCAGTATGGTTTGCAGCTCTGTGACGCTGATCTCCATGTCCTGTTGGCGTAGACACAGAAGTGAAATAAATAAATACAACTGATGATATAAACACAAACCGTTTCCAGTATGACTGTGCTCTTACCGGCCCTGCCAGCTGCCTGAAGAGATTCTTGAAGCTTGCGTCGATCTGGCTCTCGTCAAGCTCAGTCTGAAACACGAAAACGTTTTCAGCATATATGTCATTTATATCACAATGCATTGCATGTTATGTGACTTTGGTCTTATCATCTGTCTCACCTCTGATGGAATTTCTGCTACAACGTCATCATCGAGCTCCCTGACAGAGACAGGAGGAAAGATGTTCATCGAACATGAAACTTGTTGAGAATTTCAAAATAAAAGACTTTGACTTCGTTTGACACTCACTCAGAGTCAGCGGGCTTCTCAGAGAAAACCCTGAGGACGAAGTCGGCTTCTTTGTGCGGCTCGAACGTGGACGGGACGATGATGTACTCCCCCGCTGGCAGACGCAGCCGCGAGCTGACCTCCCTCAGGTTGATGAAGAGCTCGGAGCGAGCGCTGGAGGCGTGGGTGAGGAAAAACTCTCGCTTCAGGTGGACCCCGGACCTGCCCATGAACTGAGAAGTGGGTTGCAATACAGTTAATTAAAGCTATAAAAGTACAATTCATAGTGGTAAAGTGGAAAGAAGAAAAGCTTATACCTCATTTGGAATCTGTAAAGAACAAAGAGAGATGACGTTATTACCATCAGTGGTTTATCAGTTGTAAGAAACTTCAAGTAGTTTTAGTTCACTACCGACCTCGTAGACAGCAAACCCAATGGTCTCCATGTCTTTCCCCTCTCGTCGTTTCTTCCTGCGGTCTTTTTGCATGAGTGCGACCAGGAAGCTGCAGTCCGCTTGACCCGGGCTGTCCGGGTGCTGCAGCACAATCTTGAACTGAGGGTTGAGCCAAAAAGTTGCTGTCGGGGAGGAAGTAATCAGGATTGTAATTAATGGATAGATTAAAATTAACACTTCTTATTGGTAGTGGGGTAAATAAGGACACATTTTTTATTAAACTTGTATGTATCTGTCTATTCATGCTGGGGAAAACCCCAAATTTGTGATAAAACAGGCTATTGTTGCATGACTCACTGTTTAAATGGGAGTCACTGGTTCACATTACTGCTGAAAACTCAAACCCAATTCTTCCTCACTCTTCCTACACATCCACGTTTTTCAGGGTGCAACACTTAACCTAACTCTAAAGCTGTTCTATTGAGAAGTAAAGATCATCGCTTCATACCTGGGTAGTTCCTGCAGCCTCCAGCCGTGCTGCCTCTCCTCCACTCGCCCTGATAGAGCGACGAGCTCCACTTCTTCAGTTGGCTGTGTTGCAGGGCGTCGGCGGTCAGGTTACAGATCTCCAGGCGGCTGAACTCGCGCAGGAAGTCACTGAACGACATCCTGAGAGATGGAAAGAAACCGTTTAGAGATAACGTGGAAGTACACTACTATTTAAAAAGTCTAAAATTTCATACTCACCAGAATTCACCATCTTCACTACGGTTTTGTAGCCGACCCCTGACTGAAGCGATCCACGTTGTCCCACTCTCTGGAGCTGATTTCACAAAGAACAGATTATTCTAATATAAACCGTTAAATATTGCAATTGTTATACAATAAGCGCTAAATGAAATCCTACTTGTCACTCCAGGCTCCTGTCCACTCCACCTCCCCCCAGGGATTCCTGATGCGAACCAGCTTGGTCATATTTCCTCGGTACACCACCTACGTAAAAAAAAAAAAAACATAAACACACCACCTGACGTTCACGTTTTATCATCGGTTTACTAACTTCTGTCGCATGGTGTTGGTTAGTTTCACCACCATCCTGCATGCAGTCACGTGTATGTGATGTGAGTTAGTGTGAAATGAATCATTACGGTAAAACACACCGTGATAGAGAAAACAAGAAATCAGCCCTGACGCTTAAAATCAAATGACCAACCATTATAAAAAAGGAAAAATGTTGATTATAATCGATTATAATGATGTTCATCAACTGGCTTTCTTTAATCATGTGATTGGTAAAATTAGAGATGTGCAAGGAAATAATAATTTCTGTAGCTGAGTGTGAAAAGCAGGTTAGGAGTCAATCTATACATATTTCAACACAAACACAGTGTTTCTAATGCAGTTTGGATCCAAATGCTACTAAAATATGATCATAATAACACACTTCCTGTTTGTTCTTGACCTGTGTTACTAAATAACAGTAAGTAAAGAGCATCACCACAATGTTTTGATGTCAGTTCACGATCAACTTTCATCTTTTAGATGTAAATGTCATCATTTTATTTTGTTTTTAAGACATAAATCTGACCATTTGTCATAATAAGTCCGTTAAATACTCTTTAATCACCAAAAACACATTTGGTGAGGTCTGAGTGACCTTTGTCTAAAGCTACAACCAAAGTCTAAATCAGTTCATCCTTCAATCTCCTTAAAAATTCGTTGGAGATGTTACTGGGCTATGAAATTCACAAGTGCAAAACTGTGTTTTGTTAGGTCCTAATGATCTTTAACCTTCAACCATCAAAATCTATCTGGCTCGTCCTTGTGTTTTGTGAAGTCACAATGACATTAACATTAAACTTAATCCACCAAAGTCTTGTCAGTTTATGCTCGAGTCCAAATAAACGTTTGTTTGCTCAAAAGGATCTTGAGAAATTAGACTGAATGATCCAAAAAATGTGTTCTGTGAAGTCCGTCATCTTTGAGCTTCAACCTTCATTCATCAGAATCTAAACAGCTCATCTGAGTGAACATTTCTGCCAAATTGGAATAAAACTTACTGTCGTTCCTGTGATATCACATTCACAGTATTTTTTTGTGAGGTTCTTGTGACCTTTGATCTTGGACAACCAAAACCTAAATGGGTCATCGTTGAGAGAGGACTGAAAAAAAATCTGAGCTTGAGAGTGTCTGTTTCCCCCAGACACATTACATAAATGACAGACATTACGTAACAGACGCCTATGTCAACTCTGAGTCATGGACATGTGAAGAACCAGAACAGACAAATGGATTGTATTTGTTTACATCTGTATAGTTTTTACGAATCATTTGTGTTTATAGTGTCAGTTTTAAGGTTTAATTTGTTCACATTAGCTGAAAGTAGCTCTAAAGTTTCATTTCAATATATTTTGTTTTTAGGTTCTTGTGTCTCCATCATCAGTCCTCACCTCGTCCACAGCGGTCACGGAGTAAGCGTGTCCCTTCACAAGCTTCTTGAACGTCACGGCCTCCATGTCTCGTGAGTTGGTGATCTGAGGATGGGAGAAAAAAAAAGGTCAATGACGCCTGCGACACGAATCACACTGACAGCGACAGAAGTATCCACAAAGCGTGGCTCCACATGTGATGGAGATGGTGACGTCTACTGGGGTCACTGTCATAATGCAGCTCATACTTTAACATCAGTGAGTCAGAAATCCATTATGGGGATCATTGTCACTGCTTGTTTTGACTAATTCCAACGTAAACTTGATGTCAGCTGCAAATGTACTGACACTGACATGCGTATGCATTGTTCTGGATCAGTGTCGTCAAACTGGACTTAACATTTCTCAGTGTATCTAATCATTTGTTTTCATTGGACCAACCTAAAACAGTGTCATTTATACCTTCATCGTAGTAAAGGGGAACCTAAACTTGCTTCATTTTTTTTTTTTTTTTGCTCTTTATGTCAATATTCTTTACTGTTTCTGAGAGAAGCGAGGTCTACTGATTACAGAAACTGTCCTTCAACGTGACAGAGTTCAATCCCTCCGGTTTTCAAACACCGGCTTCTCAGAAGTGTCTGAATCATCTACGCCAAACTCCTGCCATCATCATCTCATCTCAGCTGCAGTTTTCTCGTTTTACACTGCCCTCTCCCGGCGTCTCTCTGACTTATATCTATAGCACCAATGTTGAGCCCATGTTCTGTTTAATCTGCAAAATAATCCAAATTACCTCTAAAAGCATCAGTGTTCTGATAGTACAGACGTAACTATCTTTTAAATTTGCTGTTTTTTAGCCTCTAAACTGACTGTCTCTGTTTAAAATTGAACAGATAATATTGGCTCAAATTGTCTCAATTTATCACAAAGTTAAATAATACATGAACTGCCCCAGTTGAGTTATGAAGCAGCAGGAAAACTGATAAATTTTAGAAGCTGGAAGATTATTTTTTTCAGCAGTTTTACTACTATAATATTATCAGTTGATGTATAAACTGATAAAATAATTTCTGCATTTATGACTAGAGTTCAAAGTGTCTTTAAACTCTGTAGTAAAACTGTATTAAATCTTTCAATGAGCTGTCAGTCCCAGAGAAGTCAAAATAATAGGTAGACAGCTAGTTAGCTTAGCACAGCTAGTTAGCTTAGCACAGAGGGGTTAACAGCTAGCACTGTCACTCCAAAATGAACACTATACTAACGTGCAAAAATAGATTAAAAAAATTAGAAAAATTAAAAACATGTTGTGGTTTCACAGCGATGAAAAAACAAGACTTAAGGTTAGCTCATAACCACAGCTAAGCTAAACTAGCTCTGCATTCATTTCCTAAACGTTGAACTTCCCAAGATGTTTAACTACTTCTTTTATAACAAATATTTGTTTTTGTGCCAAAGCTGTAATTATAAAAGTTGTGTTTTTTGTCAATATTTAATTTCCTTCAGTTCAGTTTTTGGAAAATATCTTGCTCTTAGCTGCTAAATGTACTAGCTAGTTGCAAGCTTGCTGAACTTGCTGTTCTCTTCTTTTAAGAGGTAATTTGCTGAAAATGATGCTCTGAGAGTGTTGAGTCAGTCAAAATAGTCAGATAAAGTTGCAATAAAGCGATCTTATAGCCTATATAAAAACAGAAACTATAGCCGCTTTGCGTGTGTTATAGGTTGTATGCATGTTGCAGTACTGACGTCAATGGAGCAGCCCAGCAGTGACCCTCTCTCTATCGCTCTCCTGATGATGCTGTAGAGGTCAGAGGGCGCTTTCCTCAACTCGTACATCTCCGTCACACCGCCTGTAAAGTCCTCAAAGCCCTCTGACGTGCTTCCACCTGACAGAGCTTCATAACAGCCATTCAGTCTGGGACAAAACAAAAAATACATAAGAAGAAAGGTCAGATTTCATTTTAAATGTTAATGTTTACATGTACATTACACAGTTGTGACAGTTACTAGGTAAAGAGTACAATGGCTTCTCTTTGCATTTACACCTCCACACTGAATGACAATACCATATAAGTTCAGCTACACGCGTGGAGGACAAGCAAGACTAACAATGAATAAATCACTTATGTAACATTCGATAAAACCCAGTCCAGGGTCCGGGAAGCTCACTGGACTTGGCAGGAACATGCACTGAACAGTGTGTGTCACTTTCACAGCTCCACACATTCACAACTAAAATCACAGCTGTCCACCAGAGCAGCTGCAGGCGCCTGGACGAGCTGTGAGTATTTCTCAACAGGCTTCTTTAGCAATCAGTCAGTTCTGTTTTATTCATTTTTTTCTCTTTCATTCATTTGCATTAAAATCCTAAACATTTAAAGCTGAAGGTTTTTATTCATGATCATCTGACTGAGACTGAGAGTTGAGATTTTTTTTTCTCAGTGATAATTAACAATGGGTGCTTGTGTAAACTCTAATGCAAACAGACAATGTGTCAACACGGGCGGCAAAGTAAACACTGCAATAACGTCTGACGTCGTCGGTCACACATAATCCAACTTATCACTTAAAGACCAAACGTCATTCATTTTCAGCCTTGTGCCTTTCACGCTACGACGGTCAGACGACGGTCAAGATCTCAAACTAAAAACGCCGCCCCCGTCAGTTCTTACTTGGCGTAGGCTTTTTCCAGCAGAGCGCTCCAGAACTCGGTTCCCTCCGCAGAGTGGACGAACAGCAGCTTCCCGTCCTTCACGGGCAGCCGGTCATCAATCACAACCTCCACCCACTCACCGAACTGCCAGAACTGAAGAAATGCAACAGAAGAAAATACGGATATTACAGCAAAATCTCAAGACTGAACAATGAGAAATACTTTTACTTGAACTCAAGTTTTATTTGAATGTATAATGGACATATATTGCTGCATTTTCAGATTTATAGTGTTTGATAAATCTGATTTTTATATTATTTATATAATAAAAACAAAATGTTGTGCATTTTGATGTGTTTTTTGTAATCTCTTGTTTTATTTTGAAAGTTTTTCCTTATTTCTTTGCTCTAATTTGTTACACCTGTGTCTGGTTTTATCTCTTCCTTGTGTTTATATAAACCTCCTGTTCCTCATCATTCTTCTTCTGTTTTGCATTTATGGTGTCGTTCTGTATTTTCTTTGTTTGAATTTGAATGTTAGTTGCTTTTTTTTTTCCTGCCAGTAAGTTTTAACTCATTTATTTCCAATAAACCATTGTTGTTTTTGCTCATCTTCGTCGAGCCTTATTTCTCTTGTTTTAAATTATGGGTCTAGTCCTGCTGATTCTTGTATTTTGTGACAATAAACACACGTTTTCTTCTTCTTTTATGCAACGATCTGCCTGATAACGTTAAACTCATGTGGCAAAAGATAAAAACATTTTTACTGTAAAGGAATAATTAACTTAAATTGACCAGAATGATGTCAGCGCAGTAAAAAGTTCTTGGAAATGTCTTTATTTAATAATTATAAAAATCATTATATATGAAAAAAACTACTTTTTCACTGCCCTCTCTGCAGCACATCCACCACCACAGAGCCTGCAGCAGACCCCACCCACCCACAACACGGACTGTTCACACTTCTACCCTCAGGCCGCAGGTAAAGAAGTGTGAAATGCAAAACAACAAGACTCAAAAACTCTTTCTTTCCCTCCTGAACAGCTGACACGACTCACAACCACCGTCACTGTGTTTTTTGTTTGAACTCCTCTGTGTTTAAGATATTAAATATCCTTTGTAAATATTACCTTATCTTGCCATTGTAATATTCTTAGTGTATTTTTCTTCTGCTTTCTCTGTCTCTCTTTTTATCAATATTATGTCATTTATATACAACTTGTCATCAGGATGGATACCAATGAAGAAGGGAAGGGAAAGCAAAGGGAAAACTTTCTTTCTTGTTGTATTTAACAATAAACATTTTGAATCCTGAACAAGCTTGAATATGAACAAAAACAAGTAAATGCACTTAATAACTGAAACTTAACTAACTTAAATTACTAGGGGAACCAAAATGTAAGAATGTGCATTTTTATCTTTGACAATGTGTAAAATAACTTATTTTGACCGCTACATAAACAGTTCAAATCTATGATAATCATTGCGTCATATTGTTTTAAAAGTAACGGGTAAGTTGGTACAAGAGCAAAGAGCAAAGGTAGAAAAAAAGCGTCTGCATCTTATCAACCTTTTACCACACAAATGAGAACAAACATGTGTCTGACAAGACGTTTGATGAATGCTGCCGTGTTTCCTGCCTCCTTTTGTGTTTCAACGCTAAAATAAATACATAGGCTGAATGGGTGGAAATATAAAACTCCTAATCCAAAGTCTTTACCACCTTCTTTAAATATCTAAAAACCTGTCAGGCAAGTATAAAATCACCTAGTGCTAAAAGTAGCTGTGAAACATTTCACTTGTTTTCATTTCAGGAAACTATTTCAAAACCTTGAGGGTTTTGAAATCAAGACTGTGGTTTAAAAAAAAACAGCTTTTCAAAGCAGCAGGAAGAATTTCTGTCAAATGTTTTCAGGGTAGATTAAAAGATTAAAAGAAACCTGAATTGTTGCTCTACTTTTGGTGCTTTTATGTTGTTACAATGCAATGAAGCTTTTCACCAGCAGGGGGCAGAAGACACCAACATATAATGTTTGGGGGAGACGTCTGGGAGGGAGGCGTGAGTGGGTGGGGACAGGAATTAAGAGTATGATCTGTTTTTTTTTAAGTCAAAAAGTCAGTGTTGTTGGCTTTTGCGGTTACCTAGGAACACAAAACACACAAAACGTGTATGTTTGATTCTCATCGTACAGTTTCAGCCAGGTGATAACTGCATCAGTGTGTCTGAAAAGTGCAAATTATATTATGGAAATGTGACGTGGTTTCAGTGTGCATCCACACCGAGTAATTATGTTTGAAAACAACCCCCGTGGTGTTTGTAATGACCCATTCGACTTCTGTTTTATGGCTTTTTTTCTGTCCACACACAAATTGCTTCAGAAAACCTCCAGGCAAAGATGTGATAAATGTAAAAATAGGAGCTGGTGAGAAATACAACGTTATGAGACTGATGTGTCTTTGTCAAAGTGATTCGATTTGAAGAAGAAGGAGAGAAAGACGGGGAAGGGAAGTTGCGAGATAAATCGACTTAAACGTGCAATTTCTTTCTTTTCTTTTTTTTTTTTCGTCAGCAGGAAGATGGATCCATCATGTCCTGCAGAGATGAAACCTCCTCTGGGAGGAGCTGACTGATGACAACACAAAGCAAACACACTCTCTCTCTCTGACTTGCCTTTGGCATAAAGCTGCACATAACTTCATGTTGGCCGTTTGAGCGTAGCATTGTGTGTGAGAGAGACCCACACCCAGCCTCAGTGAGGGAAATGAACTCTTGCCACATCTGTGTCGTGACTTGCAGTTAACTCAGCCTCAAGTCTTGAGAAATTCTTCCTCAACTCGGTTTGAGACAGGTTTTTCTGCTATATGTCCGAGCTATAATAAGAGCATGATAAGAAAGTATTCTGCCCTAGTTAACGATTTTATTTGCTTCTTATGATTTTTATCAGATTCCCTGCTTTATAATTTATTCATGTTCCCATTGTCTGCCTCCCTCACACAGACTCCTTCTTCCTTCCTTGTTTTTCTCAAATTGAATTAAGTTTCCCACTGCCAGCGCTCGAAACTATTCTGGGATGAGTCATCTAGAGGCTTAAAGGATCCAAAACGAAACAAAAAAATAGTGGGGAGGGAAAAATCCCGGAAGACTCAACAGTAGAAGACTACACAAAAGTGGAAACATTTTCAGGCAAAAAGAAAAAAAAAATCAAACAGAAACTGCAAGTAATGGAAATATAGACGAATAAAAACGATAATAATAAAAAAAAAAAAGAGAGCAGTGATAAAAGTGGGTCAACTCTTTGCTAAATGGAGAGCGACCATGTGTGTGTGTTTACGATCCATTTAACCGTCATGCGTGTGCTCTGCATTAAACACATGCATGCATTTACAAGCCTTCAGAGCAAATGAAATGATTATTTCCACTCATACTAACAGACAAGCCTGTATGTGTGAGTATGCGAGTATATATTTAATGTAAGGATGGAAATAATTCATGAAAAACGGGCCTTAAACTCTCTACAGTGTGAATTACAGTGTGTGTGTGTGCGTGTGTGTGTGTGTGTAGGTATTTATTGATCCTTCACTTTGAGATGAGTCAGCTGCAGCACAGAGACTCTGCAGCTGAAAGGATTTTAGAGTCTCAGGGTCGTTAGTGATTCAAGAGAATGAAAACCAGACGGATGAATTTCCCTACTTCCCTTTAACGTGACAAAAAACTGTTTTCCAGATTAATTCATATCGTCCTGTTCATGTCTGATATAACGTTTTTTTTGTTTTGTTTTGTTTTTTCACGTAATATGCGGCTTTGGAAGTATGATCGCTTCCCGTCTGCTCCCAGTTTCACTTCCTCATGTCTCTCCTCATTTCTCCTCTGTCCTTTGTCTTTCTCATCTCATCTCGTCTCTCTTACTGACACTTGGCGTCCTGACAGTCTGGTGCTCATTACATCAAACGAGGCAGCTGAGTCAGCTCAAAACACAACGTGACAAAGCAAGTTGAGACGGAGGGAAAATCATTCACGATAAAAACGTTTCCTTATAAAACATCAGGAGGAAAATTTTCTGTTCGCTCTTTTCTCTCTCTCTCTTCAGCTGTTCTGGCAGATTCACCGCTACAGAAAAAAAAAAAAAAAACAGAGAAAAACACGAGAGCGTGTTCTTCCTCGCAACACTTTCTGGATTCACATCCTCCTCTTCTGCTCCAGAGATTAAAACTTAAATCAGATCAGATGTGTCTACATGCAGGCAGACAAGGACACAGTCAGTTGGAGATAATGAGGCATGTGAGATCTCAGAACAGTCAGACTGAGTGTGAATTTTCTCTCGTTAAGTTTGAAAGTTTCTTGGCTCTCAAAAAATAAAAAAGAAGTTAAAATTCGAGTTGCTACAGAATAAAAAGCAACAAGTCACTTGAGTGTATATTGACGAGGCAAAGGGTTGAACCTGACGTCTTCTCTTTTTTTTAGTTTTTTTTGTGAAACTAAGTCCGGTTCAGCTCACCTGGCTTCACCTTTGCTATGCATTTAAACATATAAGTTGGCAATGTGAGAACATATCTCACTCATTATTTTTAGAAGCGTAACACACTAAAGTGATGGGCAACTGAAAACTCAGTGAGAATTTCCTCTTCACAGTTGTATGTCTCAGTTTAGAGTTATGGGCCAAAAACATATTGTGCAAGGTCATAATGATCTTTGATTGTGAACCTTTGGCCACAAAAATCTGTAAACCCTCAGGCCCAAATGTTTCTGCCAAAATTTAAAACAATTTCCTCAAAGAGTTCCTGGAATAACACATTTATAAAGCAAAAAAACATGTTTTCTGGGGTCACAGAGACCTTGATTGAGATTGTTTAACCACCAAACTCTTGTTCTTTTACAGGTAAAAACATGTGTTTTGAGAGGTCACAGTGACCTTTGGACCCCAAAACTTTTGATTTAGGATGAATCCTTATGCAAAATTTGAAGATGTTTACCTATGAAATCTATGACATATTGTGTTTAAAAGGCCAGCGACATGTTTTGTGAGGTCACAATGACCCTTTTTTTCAGTATTGGTCACCAAAATCTAACAAGTTACTCCCAGGATCCTAGTGAACGTTTGTGCCAAACTAGAGAGGATTCCCTCAAGGCATTCCTCAGATATAACCGTTAAAATTGGAGAAAAGAAAGGTTTTATGAGGTTAATATATAACTAACTTTAACGTTCTGATAAAAGACAAAGTTTGGTAGTAAAATAAGGTAAATAATCATTAGGATACACTGGGTTGTATATCAGAAACATTTCAATATTTGGTTGTAAATATGACACATTCAAATTAAAATGATCACATTTTTAAAAACCACAGCTGCAGGATTTCCCCATCTCATATCTGAATATGAATGGATACATGTGCTCGCTATCTGCAGCATTTTATGACAAGAGCAACGCCTGTGTCACTGCTCCAGTCTTCGCCTGCAACAATAATAGATTTGCCTGTGGTTGTTTGTGTGTGTGTGTGTGTGTGTGTGTGTTTGCATGAAGGCTGGTTTTGTATACAAAACAAAGTTCAGATGATAAGCTGCTACAGTCTGTCATCGTAGAGATACAAGATACAGAGCAACTATTTTGTATTTACGTCACTGAGCAGCGTGACCATTCCTTCAGAAATATCAGCTGGAGACTCAGGGTCTGGTTGTGAAAGGTAGTTTTTTTCATGATAAATGTGACAAGCAGCTTGGATCTTCACTAGGCGTACAGATTTTTACGTCTGATAAAGACAAGGGCGTTGGTCACTTCAGCAATCTCAGGTTTAGTTTATCGACTGTCTCAGTGGGTGTGGATCTGAGAACTCAGGTTGACTCATATGACTCATAGGGACTTGGCAAATGAACACAGCAGCTCATGACAAGAATAATTTACTGTTTTGTTGGTGCTCGTTCTTGTTGGAATTAATAAATTGACCAATTAAGCTCTTTGCTGACTTTGTGGGATTAGCTTAATATAGCCTCTATACAAAGATAACAAAGATTATAATGTTTACCTGGTGTATAATTTATACAACAGCTGTTAAGTTTAAATGAAAGTGATTATTTAAAATAGGTATATAAAAAGGAAAAGAATATAAAGCTGTTAAACATCATGTGATAACTCACTCTCACTCTACAAAACTCCAGATTTGATTACTGACAATTAAACATGACAGTAGTTTTCCTTGTGATACATTAGAGTAAAGTTTACTTTCTTATGTGTAACATTCAGAATAAAACTGTTATTAATGACACTAATGGTCATTAGAAGAGCTGTAGTTTGCATCACACAGCTAGCAAGCTAGCTAGCTCTGTGCAAGCTAGCATCTTGGAAATTTGCTAAAACTGTGATGTGACATTCACAAGACTGAACATGAGCATCACCATTTTTATAGATTTTATAGATGAGTTACTTATCACACTTTGACTACAAATTATATTTGAGATGCTAGCATAGTGCTAAAAACTAACCCTGCATCCAAATCCTCAGTTGACACTGCATTGTACTCAGCGCCGACCATACGAACGTTACAGTAGTAGCTTCTACATATCAAGCTAGCCAGTAGCTGGTACAATTCAGACGTACTACACCACCACCATCTTGCCTGTCCTTTGACCTGGATGTTTACATCAATGTCATAATTTTGCCGGCTTTCTGGCAGAGGGTTAGCTACCATGGCTAGTTAGCTATGCAGTCATAGCTGTGACTTTTTACCAGGTAACCTTACATTTTACATTTTGCATTGGTGACATGAACAACTATGTACATGGCTTTTATTTAGTGAAGAGCTGGTCACTTTTAGAGGGCGAAGTTTGGGTTCATCTTCTATGGTTTTAAACCTCCTGGTGATTTCTGGGATAGCGTAGCGTTTTTTTTTTTTTTAGCACATATGTAGAGCATATAATCTATTTTCTTAGTTAGTATTACTTACTTAGTATTTGTTCTTTTATTTGATTTCTGCACTGGGAGGTTGTTAAGCTAACTCCATTTCTAAGCTAACGTTAGCTAATGTTGCACGCAGTTTTGTGCTGTAATAAGGTTACGGTAAGACGGAGAGAGGCACTAACTAAAATGAAAATTTAATCAGCCAAACTTTTAACCAAATACACAAAATGGGAAAAACCTGCAAGGTGTTTGTGTAATTATTCTGTGAAAGTTATTAACATTATTAAAGCTTTTAATCTGTTCACACATTGGTCTTAAAAAAGTGATTATACATATAAATTGCTTCATGTTCTTAACCTACTTTGATAAAAATGAGTAATATTCCTCACAGGAAATGAAACCAAACAAACTACTGACCTTCTTACAGTTAAAAGGGAATGTTGGTTTTGGAAAACATAGTAGGAAATGCCAGGAATAAATAAAATAAATAAAAAAGTGTTTGTAACCACCTCAGATCATTTGTAGATTTACTGTAAATAAACAATTGCAGCCAACAGCTAGTTGAACCGGTGCTTTAGTGATTATGTATGTGCAAAAAACAAAAAACAAAACAAAACAAAACAAAAACAGGAAGTGAGGCAGGAAGTTCTCACCTGGAAATGAAAGATGCCAGCGTATCCCTGCTGGAAGCTCTGACCGTGAGGAACAACTCTGTGGAGGAGTGAGTCGTTTAAGGTCAACGAAGCGATGGCAGCTAACAGCCAGCAGTCCCCTGAGGAAAGACAAGAGTATGTTAACAAGAAATCACAGCAGGCTGTTTGTGTTAAAACAGGTGTTGGACCAGTTTTAAATAAAACAGATCTTACAAATCTACAGCTATTTTATTTGCCTTCATCTCTACATGAAGTCAAGTCCTTTTTTTCTCCACATGAAGCTCTAATTCGTTCATGCCCCTGAAATTAAACTTTAATGTACTTAGAGACCCGTGGGGAGAAACTCATAAAACTGGAATTGACCCTGTAAGAGCTCAGTGAAGACAGTAAGAAACTATGTTTGAACAAGATTTGCCCTGTGGGAAAAGGGAGAGGCGCTGACATTATTAGGAGTTGAAGTGAGGATTGAAGACACAATAATTGGGATATACCGTATTGCAAAATCTTCACAGATGCCAGACAGGAACACCCTCAGTCGGCTGTTTTTTCCCACAGTTTAGCTGCACATACAGGCTTCTCTCATATAATTTGATCTATTCTCATATCTGGATATTAATACCAAAGGTCATCACTATTTTAAAATTGTCTGTTTCATTCTATTAATGGTGGTTAATGATACTCAACACCACTTTATAATCAGCCTCTTTTAATAGCATTTGGTGACTCTTTCAGCAGATAACCCATTCGCGCTGACAAAGACGACTCTGTCATGGTGCGTGATGTTTTCCAGCTCAACATTTTTGGGGGTTATTATTTTAGACTTTTAACTGTTCCTCTGGGAGTTTGATGACGATGATGATGGTTGAAGTGTCCTGCCCCTGCCAGAGCTACTCTACTGGCCTTGTTTACAGATGTGATGCACAGAGAAATAAATGAATTATAGATGTTGGCACTGCTGGGATGACTGTTAACTGTCAGGTCTGTTCATCTCCATTTTTCACTCATTTCCTCTGAAAGGACTCTGTCTTCTATACAAACAAATACCAGAGATGTTTGGCTTAGCAACAGCTAAATTAGCATCAGAGTATCACTGCATATTTTAAACACAATTCACCCTTTTATCAAATGGATAAAATGGTCATGTGGATCTTTTTTATTGCTAAAATGATGTCAAATGGTGTGTTAATTAACAGGCTTTAGAGGTGATTCTTGTGTTTATCCTATGCTAGGCTAACTAGCTAACTAGCTTTTGTGCTATCCTTGTCTAAGGCAGCTCATAGTTTGTGTTGTTAATCCATTGTTTTTCTCTTTTACCTCCAATCTGTTAAATACAAAGTTAATCAATTCCCTGGAATATTTACTTAAATCAATTGTTATCCCAGCTGTAGTTAAAGGTTCAGTGTCTTGCTTAAGGTCATGTCTGTGTCTTGAGGGAAGTAGGAGTTTTGACTTATTCATGTCTTACATTCAAACTGCACCCAGTACACTTAAGATTGCAACTGGCATCCTTCTAGTTCACTGCTCGTTTCATTTGCAGGCTGCCAGCGTTCCTCACTTTTAACTTTTCCTCTCTTGTCCTGGCTGAATCATGCAGCAGTAACAGCAAAGCAGTTGGGATCGTTGCCAGCGGGACTTACCCAGAGCTCCCTGGCAGATGTCTGTACGAGTGGCTCCATCCACAATGAACTCAGGCCGTTTGCAGAACTCCTGTCGAGCGCAAACACACACATAAACAGACAAATTAGGGCTTCAGCTCGCCTTTGGGCACGAGTTATACAAACTCATATTTGCTGTTGATTGCAATGCAACAGTTTCTACTGAAAAACTGGAAAGACAAGAATCAAATAACTGTCTGGAGGTTTATCTGGAGGTGTTTCATTAGAAGACCTGAGGCAGGTGTGACTAGGCATGACTGCAACTAGTTCAATATGTGCAAAGTCATCTCATTTGAATTCATTTAGAATATATAGTTTGCTAGAATTACAGCCTTGTGGTTGTGTCCTCATGAGTCATGGCTAAAAATATCATAATTACAACGTGATCAGTTCATCTTTGTCGTGATTCCCTCAAGACAGTCTTGAGTTATCACATTCATGAGACTAAAAACGTGTTTCGTGAAGTCACACTGAGCTTCACCTTTTACTTTTAGCGTCCACAATATAATGAGTTTATCTTTGCTAGCTACTAAATGAAGACATTTGTGCAAGACGGTTTTGACCAAAAGACCAGAAACATGTTTACTGAGGTTACAGTGACTTTAACTCTTCACCTTTTGCCTCCAAATTTTAATTGAATCATTTTAAATGAATCTAGATATGAAAACTTTGCCTCAGTATGTCATATATGAGATATTGATGTAAGATGTACAATCAAAAACATCTACACAAAAATAGTTTAGAGGCATAAAAATGTGCAAAAGTAACATTTGGTTTTTAATTTGTCAATTAACAACTTCCTGAGGGGTAATTAATTAATTAAGTCAGAAGCAAAGAGATTTCAAGTTCCTGAAGATGAACATTTGCTAGATATAAAACATATGAGGCTAAAATTAACACCAGACAATGAGGAGCCACTGAGATAATGTAATAAACATTTCAGTTTCTTGTTTCCCAGTCCTCTCTGCTTCATGGACCATTTTCTGCGTGAACAACCCCACATGAAGCTATAAAAAGAAAATATTCCATTTCTCCCTGAGCCACACGAACTCACACAGCTGCACACGAACGAACAGAAACATGGTTGACTTCTTAAAACTTAAATTGTTGTTCTGGGGCACAGATTTTTTTTTTTTTTTTTGGTTGATGTGAACACGAACAACTTGAATGCTCTTCTGTCGTGTTAATATTAAAGATCCTGTGAATTATTAACGATCAGACTTTTTTGGAGAGGGTGGTCTGCACGCTACAGCTGCCGTCACATGGAAGATCTCGACCCGGTGAGATTTCAAGCTTGTCTTCGTCTCGTTCGTCTGTGCTTTTACGGCCTGTCAATGTTTGTGAAAATCAGACAGTAATGGGCGTGTGTGTGTCATCTTCCCGGCTGCCGTGATAACACCTAATGAAGTCAGTCCCACTTTGTTCCCTGGTGTCATATATATTCAACTACAGGAAGCAGCTCTATGTATTTATAATGCTGTGATGGGAGAGCGACTGAGACACAGAGATGAGCACGAATTAAGATGAAACAGTCAAAACGGGTGGAAACAGGCTGGTTTTTCTGCAGCATTAAACTGATATCTACCTGTCATTAATGACTGAATTATTTGTTACCAAGCAACAGATGAAATTCAAGTCAAGCTTGGAGGGTAAAACTATTTTAGCGGGTAATAAAAGGACTTAAAGCAACAGTTCAACACATTACGGATGTTTAGTCCAAATCTGCTGAACAGAATCATAAAACAAGTAAAAGGTTAGTTCAAGTTAAAGGACGATACCTGTGCTTTGTTAAGTAACATTTACTACATATTATATAATTGTCATTAACACAAGCCCAAAAGATGCCGAATATTTTCAGGAACGTTGCTATTTTCAGTCAATTTGCTTCATTTTTTCACAATAAAAGCCTCTTTAAGAAGGGAACAGTTTCTGTTCATTAACATGCCAGCTGGCTTTTAATCTGAAAGTGATGTGTTTGTTTTAAAAATGTAATGCAGAAGGTTTAACAGGGGAAAAAGAGACTGTTGGACTAAAATATGAACATCTATACTTATATTATCCATAATAAGTTAGAAATTAAGGCTCAATATCTTCGGCAGATGAGGTAAATAAAGGTCTAGTGGTATATATTTATAGTATGTCAGTGCTATTTTGGTTTGAATATTAAAATATTATGTGATCATACTATTTATTGTTATCATATTGTATTATTCTATCTATCTATCTATAATCTCTAATTCATCACTCATTCAATCACTGGTTGACATCCAATTAGTACTGATTTTAATGAAGTACTTGTATCTATATAACCAAAATTAACTTGACTAAGTGATATTTTGATGGGAGTGTAAGTATTAATGTAAAATGTTAGTGGATATCAACAGTTTTAGACTCCTGGTCCGTCATATTTCTGTGTCGATTAATAATCTGATCATAATGTCTCAGCTCAGTTTCTCACCGTGGGTCTCATCCAGCGGACTCCGTAGGTTTTGGACGATCTTGGTCCGAGCTCATTGAATCCCAGAGACGACGCAGCGCACGGGAACAAGTTATCCTCAAACAGCTTCCCGCTGCGGAGGCACTGAGCTTTCAAAGATTCATAATCCTGACCCAGAAGCTTCACCGCGTTGTGGTTCTGTCCCAGACCTTCGTCACGATCCCACTGGCTCCTGAGCCTGGCGGCCATGCCGGTGGCGTAAATTGGCGCCTCCACCATCCTGAACTTGTGGAGTTAACTGCCTTTTGTTTTTGTGCGTGTTTAAAAAGACGTTTGGCTGCGTTAATAACTAAAAAGAGTTGACTGTGACTTCAACACTGTATCAACAGTTGTTATTAAAAAACACAAAAAACAAAAAACACTGCAGCGAAAACTGATGTAAATCTAATATGAGCTTCAAACCTCAATCATAAATCAGAACGAAGCATCGGTAGCCGTTTAGAAGCTAATTAAATATTGACAAGAGTAGGCGGGCTGCTGCTGAGTGGTACTTGTGGTTCAGGATGCTTCTGGGGCAATAACAATCACAAAATGTAGAAGCTTTTCCTCCAGGTTGTAGACAAATCCAACCTCCAGGTTTCTATGTCCTTCCTCGTCCCACTAAAGGAAGAAAGACAGTTAAAAATGAGAAACATGTCCATACGTGTACCTACACATTTATAAAAGCAGCAGCTGCATACACCTCTATACACACATTCATGTTTAAACAAACAAATGAGGCCTTTCTGAGTCTTTACCACACACAGACACACACAAACACACACAAACTCTGGCAGTGAATAGCAAGGAGATTAGTCACAATACACACATCAGTGCTACTTTTACTGTGCAGCGTTGAAAGTGTAAATATGCAAAGATAATGAGTGTGTGTGACTTCTCTGGGTGCAGTTTTTCTTTAATCATAAAGCAAGAAGCATAAACTGTCATTAGAAACTTCTCTTTTTCTGTGTTTTTTTTTTTTTTGGTTATTTCTCACGAACACACTTGCGCCACACAAGTCCTGTTTATTTTTAACATCTCAACTCTCTGCTACCCAAACTCAACCACTCCTTCCTGTTGTGAGAGTCGGCGCTGTCACAGGTAACGTCACGAGCCGGGTGGAGGTCATCTGTCATAGGATCACACTAGTGAGTGGCATTAAGAGTTTCCTCTGTGAGCTGTGAAACACACCCAGTGCGAGCATGAGCACGGTTCACTTCACTCAGGTCTGTTGTTTTCTTTTTACACTGTGAACATTTACTTCACCAAATAAAGTGTAAAAACTAAAACCAGAGACTTTGAGGCTCATTCTTGTGTTAACATTTTTCAAAATAAAATACCAAACCTAACTTACAACTTTAAACTAAATCAAGTTCTTTTGACTTCCTGCTTTTTACTGCTTCTAGTACAAATCATCGAAACATGTGTGTGTGTGTGTGTGTGTGTGTGTGTGTGTGTGTGTGTGTGTATTTGCTTTTACCACGGCTCATCACATAAGGAGCAACTGAAACAGAAAATGGACTTTGTCTTCAATCTGAGAGGACTCACACATCAAACAAAGCCTTTTCAATAAAGAACATTAAATCTGTTTCTAGCACTAAAGTAACTGAGCAGTAGGGCCGGGCGGTGATAAAAAATTATCTCATGGGTCAACAACAATAAACTTTAAAAGTCTGGTGTTTGTTTCTGAGTCAAACTTTCTGTAAAATTATCTTCTGATACTTTTATAGAAAGAGATACAGATACAGAAGTTATTTTAATAATTTGGGCTGGACCATGTTTATTCATCATTTTTGTAGATATGTTTGTGTATGTGTATATATTTAATAAGGGTGTAGGTGTAGGTATGTGTATATGGGTGTATACACACATATAGTATTAGATCATATAACATATAACTGTTTGTTCATAATGCAACAAACATTTTCATATTTTTGTAGATATATGCATATTATATTTTAATCTTTGTTGTTTAATCTGTCATTGTTGCTGTACATGGCTTTACATCTATCTATCCATCTGTCTGTCTGCCTGTATATCTATAAGGTTGTAGTCGAGTCACCAAATCTCAAGTCTGAGTCCAGTCTAGTGTCCCCAGTGTTTGAGTCCAAGTCAAGTTCTACCACAAATGACAACGGCATCAAAGACGCATACTTTCTAAAACACACTGATAGGTGATAATGTTATAATGTAAACCAGAGCTCCCAGAGGAAATCCACACAGACACATGGAGAACATACATACTCCACACAGAACAACCCGGGACCCTGCGCTCAACCCGGGAGTCGAACCCAGGACCTTCTTGCTGTGAGGCAACAGCGCTAACCCCTGTGTCGCAAAACAATAATAAAATAAACAGTGGCCGCACGTGGACAAAAATGTGGCCTAGATATAAATATGTTATGACGACTTCCTCAAGTTTAAAACACAGTTAATGCACACGTCCGAGTCAAGTCAGAGTCTGAATCCTGAACTCGAGCCCTAAAAGCCTTTTTACTACAAATAGACGAATAGATGTCCTAACGCCCCCCATCTCTGCTGCATTTTATCAAACCCAATATAGTTATGATGAATATTTAATGTCGCCTCACACATGAAACCCTCTGGTAGACGTCCTCCACCTCAGTGCAGGTGGTGACGTCTACGAGATGCGACAAGCAGTCGACAACACGTCCAGTATGAAGAGAAACCTCCTGCAGCCTGACGCCAAAATCAAACAGACGGACTAAACCTCAACATAGTGTAATTATACGTTATGTCACGAGCGTCTAATAAAATAACTCCGAGGAGGTCGTGTAGTGTGTAGTGAATCGCAGTCGTATGTAACCGAAAAATCAAAGTTCATTGTTTCACTTAAAAGAGGAATTAAAGATTACATACATGTTATGTTATTAATAGCTGTAGCAGTTATGTAATATGGCCGAAGATGTGGGTCAGAAGGAAAAACTGCATGGCACAGTCAGACAGATAACAACAGACTGTCAATACAGTGTGTGTCCTCGTTGCTTTTCTGCTGATGTGTGTGTCTGTGTGTGAATGTCCCCACCCCTCCACTCCACTACAGTACACGCCTGACTGTAACCAAGTCATGCCTTAGGGTGTGTGTGTGTGTGTGGACCAGTGTTTGTGCTATGAGTAAGCATTCCTGTGTATTTCTGTATATCCAAAAGAGGGGAGGGGGGTTGTTCATATTCCTAACACAGTGAAATAAAATATCCAAAGTGTCTTTTTTGCTCTGAAGCTGTGTAAAAAATAGAACCTGCAGGAAGGAAACTTAACACCAAACCCCTATATGGTTGATATTTATCAAAAAAACAACCTTTGCAGAAACATTAAAAATAAAAACATCCCTTATTTCATGTACGTTTATGATAAAAGATGATATATTTCACATAATGTGAAGGTTTGATCTACAAACTTTCTCATGCTGACTGACAACTGGGCGTTTCACTACACTTTTTTCCGTGTTTTGATCGAGCGACAAAACAGCGCAAGCGATGATAATAATAAGAAATTTCACGGAAATAAAACAGCGCAACATTAAGTTTCATAGTTTGTTTGAAACAACAAACAAACAAATAAACGATGTGTCGTGGAAATCTGAGCCCGATTGGAGTTTTAGTTCACATGTGATGGGTTTTACAGAAAAAAAGGAAAGAAAAAAAAAAAGTTCAAACAAGGATCTGAAACGCATTTTAAGAAAAACACCCTCTTGCTGAAAGACATTAAGCTCAACAGCAAAAAAACAAAAAAACAAAAACAACAATGTTGATGAATGAGTTTTCATATTTACCTTTGCAGGACAGGGCGTTTCCACTAAAAGGTTAAAAGTTATTCAGGTATTTTTTAACACACTACTTGACTTTCTCTCTTCTCTTCCATGTTCAGTTTTACGCTTGTGCCCTCCCCTGCAGCTGTCTACCACAGTTAGAGCCGCCCTGCTGCTTCTGCCCACATCTATTGGATCTAATGCACCCCCCCTTCCCTTATTTACATCACGCATGCGCAGTGGGCTTAAAAAAACACCACTACCACCCTCTAAGGGAGGATTTTACAGTAGTAGCTTATACAGCATGTGTTTCCTTAGGTTGGTTTTATGTAAAGCATTTCCTGCCTAACGTCACTTATTTTACACTATGTGTCTCTACAATATAGATGCATTATTATATAAGTTTTGCAACTAAATATCATAAAGTCATTAATTACCCAACAGCATACACATTATTTAGCTTCATCACAACGAGCTGCATCATTAAACACCCACGCACGTGCATTAATAATATATTTTTGCGCTTTTAAAAGTTTGCTCAAGACATTTTGATGATAATATTTAACTATTATATCAATTCTAGACACTTTTTTCCATCTCCGACTTCTTAAATGTTGACATTAGATGCTTAAAAGTGTTTTAACGCTGCTCTTTAATTTATCTGTTTTGTTTATTAGTTAATTGTGTCGCGTTAGGTGTAGTTTTGAACATTTTTAAAGAATAAATAAGCAGATTTTTACATATAAAACCGTGAGGGAGTATTTTAATTGTCAACACTGACATCTAGCGGCCATATTTAGTAGCTGCGTCGTTTCCTCTTCCGGGACTTCACGTCCCAGCAGGCATTGCGTCACTATCTCCCATCATGCACCGCGCTGTTCTCGTTCTCGCTCTCGTGTGACCTCCTCGGCTGCCGCCGTTGTTTCATTGAGAGAACTTCAACATGGCTTCCGACGGACCACCGGGCACCGAATCCCTTCCGTCCGATTTAGGGAGCGCTATCGCGGCTCTGAACACATGGAGCCACCCAGAGCTTCAGGGGAAGCTGGCGGAGCTGGGAGCGCCGACAATGGGTGAGAAAAAACCTAAAGAAAGACGCCGAAAGCGGTGAAATAAGAGCCGTGTTTAGCTAACAGGAGCTAGCCAGTTGCTAATGCTAGCTAGTAAAACGCAATGCTTTCGTTGCGATGAGCTGAAGCAAGGCCTGTTTATACTCTCTAAAACACATATTTGTAATAGTATTATTTAAACAGATTGGACTCTTACAAATGTGGTGCATGTTTAGCAACTCTGCTTGTCTTTATTCGCTCTTGTGAGCACTTTGTTCATTGAATTAGCTGGAATGAAGCTAAGCTCATAACGTTAGCCAACTTTTGTGTAGTCTATGCTCCGCAAAGTGTGAAGAAACTGGAGTGTATCTTGTATATACATAGAGTCATTAGTGTTTTGTCTCACGGCTACGTGGCTGTAGCATTTCTCTGAATATGTTTTCTTCTCCTCAGGTCCCAGAGAGGAGCTGATTGACAGACTGAAGGGATACATGATGCAGGTAAGTGTCTCTTCAACCTCCGCGCCTGTAGTTTTAACCATGCAACAGGAGTTTCTTAACGTGTGTGTGTGTGTCCCTGTTAGGTGTTTTAGTGTGCTTTAGAAAAAGCTTGGTATCACTACCTTCCCTCTGTATTTTAAGTTATGCAAGTTTTTATGGTGCAGTCTCAAGCTGTTGGAGCATGTCTCAGTGTCAGTGGTAGCTGCTCTAAAGAGTTGTCTCTGCTGCTAAAACTTCTGCTTATTGTTTTGTTTATGTATGTTTCTCTCTGCAGACTGGGATCCTACTCAGCAAACCTAGCGATGACAAAATGGGTTCCCAGGTAACTAAACAATCTTGCATACAGTGTCACAATGACTATATCGCTGTGTAATCAGGGGACTTGATTTGAATTTGTATTATCAATTTATAATTTGCATTGTTGCTAAAGTTACAGTAGGACTGGGCATTTAACATGCAATTTTGAATGTATTTATGTTGTGTTCATCACAATAATTTACTACTATAGTTAAATTCTAAGTTTAGGTCTTTAATTTATTTATTGTCATTTATGTTAACCTTTATTTTCTACTATAATACAGACATCTTAGTCACACAGCCACGTTCAGACAGAATAATTGTCAACATGTTATTTTATTACTCATGATGTTGGGAATACATGTGATAATGCTGTTAATTTGCATCTTTACTCTATGCAGCTATGTAGTTGGTTTATGATGCATAAAGCAGAAACTTTGTTTAGTAAAGACAATAATTTAGGATTATACTTGGTCTTATGTAAATGGTTATGCTGTCATTGTTATTCATCCTTCATTTCTCCCTCCACAGATGGCAGGTATTCCTCCCATGCCTCCGATGCCTATGCCCCCCATGCCTCCTGGTATGGGCATGCTCCAAGCAATGAGCATGATGCCCGGAGGGCCCCCTCCACCGGGCATTCACATGGGCATAGAGCCTCCAGGTTTGCCTCCTCCAGGCCTGTCGCAGGAAGATCAGCTGAAGATGGCTCAGCAGAGGGCGGCCATGGTGTTACAGCAGGAAGAAAGAGCCAAACAGCAGGTGAGGGAGTTTACCGACCATATAATCCATCTGTTGCGCTTTGTTTACTTCATCCAACACAGATAATAATTTGAAATATCTGCATTGAGTAGCAGCTTCTAAATAACAATAATAGCAATACCACCAAAGGTTTCTGTCACTATAGAGCAATGCTGCATGAACTTCCTGATCTTTAAAAACAATGAAGAATCAGTAAGAATTAAACTTTTAGCTGTGATTTCTCTGTTTTCCCCAGAGCTGCTCAGTCATTAATGTTTGTTTTCCAGGGTGATTCTGGAGTCATGAATGAACAGGATCTTCTAGAGCAACAGAAAAGGGTGAGAAGATAAAGTTTATCAATCTGTCTGATCACTGGTCACTTTAATAGATGAAATCAAACTTTACTTCAAATTGGAAGATGAAATAAAATGTAAAATTGAAAAGGAAGCTGTGTGTTTATTTTGAAATTAATTAAGATTTTAAATTCATTTATAAGATTTTGTGCATTTTTTTCTTGCATCTTTGAATTTCACCTTGATTTTTTCTGATTTCGTGTCGATGTCTGTTTGTGTGTCAGGCTGCAGTGTTGCTGGAACAAGAGCGTCAGCAGGAGATGGCAAAGATGCCCAGAGCCATGCCCCCTGTCAGTGCAGTGAGAGGTATGATGATTTTTTTTTACATTATAGTGTTATTCTGCTCAGTTTACACATTTTTATGCTGTATTTGTGCAAGAAATTGTCTCAAATAACAATAATAAAGAAAGTTTACATTCTCACCTGTAAACCATCTGTGTGTAGGGTTAGATCCTCGTGGGCCGCTGCCTCCTGGTGTTAGCATGTTGCAGACACAGAAACAGAGAGTGCCGCCTCCTCCAGGAGAAGACAACAGAGAGGTGACCGGACTTTTCTCCTCTTTGTTTGTGTTTTTGTCCAGTCACACAGACACAATAATGATTTTAAAAGTTGTACATATTTGCTCCAACCCTGTCCCCATAAGAGAAAATAGTTTGTGTATTTGTCGACCAAATATCACACCTCCGCTCCACTGGGACTTATCATTTGCTCAGTTGTGCTCAAACATGTTTCAGTTTTATTTTTGGCTATGATTACTGTTTCACAGACTTGGATGTCTTAATTGATTAAGTGGGAGTCTATCCTCTGATGTACACTTGGCGAATAATCACAGTTAATTAATTTTGCTTCTGTTCCAGGCCTGGCAGAGCGACGAGGTGAGCGTCACTGGACCCAAGATCCCACAGGCACTGGAAAAAATCCTCCAGCTGAAGGAGATCAGGCAGGAGCAGCTCACCGACCCCGCAGGTCAGCACAGATATCGACTCTTCTCTGACTGACTGACAAATAAATAAAGTGTGGACGCCAACTCAGACTGCTCATGTTTAAAGTAACTTCTCTTACCTTCAGAAGGGGAGGAAGATGATAATGAGGGAGCAGAGATGGACTCTGGTCCCGTCATGTCTGAGACAGAAGACGACGAAGGCCAGATGTCTAAGAAAGATGTAAGTCTTAATAACGATGAATAAAATCTGCTCTTAAGATATCAGGCTCAGGTAAATTCAGTATCTCAGGACCTGAACTGACTGCTGAGGTTGCAAACATATTATTTATTTTAATTATTCTCTAAATTTTTGAAACTGTAGAAAAACCGCAAGCGCAGGAACCGTAAGAAGAAGAGCAAGAAGAAGAGAGCACAGGAGAAGAAGGAGCAGGCGGAGCAGGAGCAGCAGGAGCAGCAGAAGAAAGATGGCGGCGACAAAGAAAAGGAGAAGGAGCCAGAGGTGGAGATCGAATACGTCACAGAGGAGCCGGAGATTTACGACCCCAACTACATCTTCTTCAAGAGGATCTTTGAGGCGTTCAAGGTAGGAGGAGCGTCGCATAATTCTCTTCTGTTATGTTTTCATGACGGTTGAAGATTAGTTTTCTTTTGCTCTAACACGGTCAATTCCTTTTTTTCCAGCTGACAGACGATGTGAAGAAAGAAAAGGAGAAGGAGCCAGAGAAGGCAGAAAAACAGGAGGCGACCTCGATGAGGAAAAAGGGATTTGAGGAGGAGAAGAAAGACAGCGACGACAGTGATGAGGTTTGAATCTTCCCATTTATTAGAAACAGGGCAAAAACAAATACCGGTTTACTTTGTTGTTAAACATTTTAAATATATTTTTCTCAACAGGAAATCAGACCAGATGCACCTAAACTGTCCAAGAAGAAGCTGAGGAGGATGAACAGGTTGACTGTGGCCGAACTCAAGCAGGTAAATAAAGACTCAGCAGTTGTTTTAATGTGATTTGTTCAAGTTTATGTATAATTCATAAAAGCGACGATCTAATCTCTGGTTTTGTCGTTTTACAGCTGGTGGCCCGTCCAGATGTTGTGGAGATGCACGACGTGACGGCGCAGGAGCCCAAACTGCTCGTCCACTTAAAGGCCACAAGGAACACGGTGCCTGTTCCCAGACACTGGTGCTTCAAGAGGAAATATCTGCAGGGCAAGAGAGGTATAGAGAAGCCTCCGTTTGAGCTCCCAGAGTTCATCAAGAGGACAGGGATCCAGGAGATGAGGGAGGCGCTGCAGGAGAAGGTGGGTTCTCAAAGTTAAAAGTAGCGTCAGCTTTTCTCTTCCTCTGTGAAAACGATGTCGTACAAACATGGCTTCTTGTTCTATGTACGTTCATAGGAAGACGCCAAAACCATGAAAACCAAAATGAGAGAGAAGGTTCGTCCCAAGATGGGGAAGATCGACATCGACTACCAGAAGCTGCACGACGCCTTCTTCAAGTGGCAGATCAAACCCAAGCTCACCATCCATGGAGACCTTTACTACGAGGTACAAGATCCTCTAAAATAAACCTTAAACAACCTCACATCCACTGTTGAGAAATGTTTTATTTAAAGATTCATTAAATAACCTGCTGTGTTTTTTTTCTGTCTTTCCAGGGTAAAGAGTTTGAGACTCGGCTGAAAGAGAAGAAGCCTGGTGATCTGTCTGATGAGCTGCGTATCGCTCTGGGAATGCCAGTTGGACCTGTGAGTCACACTCTGGTTCACCCAAAACTTAGGAATTAAAAAGCAAAAAAAAGAAAACACAAATCTTTTATCATATACAGTGGATCTTTATAATACATGGTTCCCATTATTGCTCTTTGTTGTTGTTGCTGTTCATAGAATTAATATCGTCTCTTCTTTCCCAGAACGCTCACAAAGTGCCTCCTCCGTGGCTGATCGCCATGCAGAGGTACGGCCCACCTCCCTCCTACCCGAACCTCAAGATCCCCGGACTCAACTCCCCCATTCCAGAGGTAAAAGCAGAAACGTGTTCTGCTGCAGTTTCCTGCTTGTACATGTCACAACCATTTAGGTTACAACATTTTAAAATCCCGGCCCAACTCTAAATATTGAAAGTTTCTGTCCATCTTCATCCTCTTGTTCCTCTGTCCTGTCAGAACTGTACGTTTGGGTATCACGCTGGAGGCTGGGGGAAACCGCCTGTAGACGAAATGGGAAAACCACTTTATGGCGATGTGTTCGGGACCAACGCTGCAGATTTCCAGGTAACAAGACGACACACACACAAACACAAAATGTGGAATTTTAGGCTCACATAAAGCACCACCAATCCAGTTTCTTTATTCAGATGCACCTCTTATGCCACAACACAAATGCTAATATAACAATAATGAATAATTTATCATATAACATGGAACTTGGATTCAGATCCACTTTTTCGTTGGGAAAAAAATCCCCATTCCTCCATTAAACTGCTATATGTGTCCATGTTCTCAGGCCAAAGCGGAGGAGGAAGAGGTGGACCACACTCCGTGGGGAGAACTGGAGCCTTCGGATGAGGAGTCATCAGAGGAAGAGGAGGAGGAGGAGAGCGACGAAGAGAAACCAGACGAAACCGGGTTCTTCACACCAGCAGACAGGTGCTTGATGCGCAAATTATTATTATTCAAATCAACACTTTAAGTGAGAAGACTTTTTAAATAACGTCCATAAATGCGTCAGAATGGGCCGTTTTTTGTTTTGTTTTTATGTTTGGTGTGTGTTATTTTAAAATGAAAGCATCATACAGAAGAACAGCAGCGCTGCTAAACATAGATCTGCCTCTCATACGTTGTTCAAGGAGCCACAAGATTAAATGTCAGTTTTTTTTTAATCACATTCTCATCAATGCAGAGACACGCGCTGTACTCATTGATGTTATTAACATAATTTAGCATTTTAATCACAAGTTCAACAGATCTGTGAACTTTGAGATTAAAGCAGTTGTTCTGATTAATATTTAAAGTGGACACGTCAGTTCAGCTGATGAGGTGTTTGACTTATGTGATTATGTCTCTTGTCTGTTTTTCTATTCAAATCGTTTGCTTTTTGTTTTGTTTTCACTGTATATGTTTGGATTTGTTGCTCTATAATGCGTAATGTATATTATCCATGTAAAGATGCAATCGCATGAATAAACTCATCATGTACTGGGTTTAATTTTTCACGTTCCAGTGGACTGATCACGCCCGGAGGCTTCTCGTCGGTGCCCGCCGGCATGGAGACCCCAGAGCTGATTGAGCTGAGGAAGAAGAAGATTGAGGAAGCGATGGACGGGTGAGTGTCGCTCTGTGACTTTTATTATTAATATCAAAGCTGGAAATGGCCACCAGTCACTGAAACGTGTTTTGTTGTCTGTTTTTACAGAAATGAGACGCCGCAGCTGTTTACGGTTCTTCCCGAGAGAAGAACTGGACCCGTAGGAGCAGCCATGATGGCGTCGACGCACATTTACGACATGTCGGGGGTAAGAGGACTCTTTATGAGCTTTAAACATAGAAATATACAGTGATCCCTCGCCATATTGCACTTCACCTCTCATGGCGGGAGTGTTCATTATATTGTAGGAATCTGCTGCCTTAGCCTAGCCTAGCAGGTAAATAACAAGCCTGGTAAATGTTTATAAGAGTGTAGGGAGGGTTTATAAAGGCTTAAAAAAAATAAAATGGTTACAACTTTGCAGATTTTCACCTTTCACCATAAGGTGATAGGCTAAGGACCACTGTCCATCTGAAGAGTAAAACACCCTTAATGATCCTTTATGTTTCCTTTAGGCCATGGCAGGTCGTAAGGCGGGCGGAGGGCAGGAGTCGCAGGGCGTAGAGGTGGCCCTCGCTCCAGAAGAGTTGGAGCTGGACCCAATGGCCATGACCCAGAAGTACGAGGAGCACGTCAGGGAGCAGCAGGCCCAGGTGGAGAAGGAGGACTTCAGCGACATGGTGGCTGAACACGCTGCCAAACAAAAGGTACACACACACACACACACACACAGGAGGTCATATTTAATCCCCATGTGATTAACAAAGGAGCCTCTGTAGGAAAAATACACAACTCTACATGCATTTTATTTATTAACATGTGGAATTTCACTGTGGTTTACATTAACTTCACTTTTTTCCCCCCTTGGGGTTACATTTGAATATTAATAACTTTCCTCTGCTTCATTGTCTCCGTGCAGCAAAAAAAGAGGAAGGCGCAGCCGCAGGACACGAGAGGCGGCGCCAAGAAATACAAAGAGTTCAAGTTCTAGAGTTGAAAACGAGGAAATGAAAAAGGAAGCCCCCGAACACTCAGATTTTTACATTGAGAGGATGCGGGCTGCAACACCAGTCCCTTTTTTTAGATCAGTAACAGTAAACATATTTTTTGTTCCTTCTTTTTAAGATCCACAAATAGATAAAGCATTTTTTGTGGTGCATCTCATTTGATCTGTGTCACATAAAGAGCCATGAGTGACATGTATTCTGTTCTGTTTTGGTTGTTTTGGTTTTTGTTTTGTTTTTTTTTCACTGTAACCATGTTTTTTTTTCTGTTTTGTAAATAAATTAAATGATGAACAGAGTTGGTAACTGTTCTTTCCTCTCAGGTTTCTATTTTGTTCGGTTGCAATTCATCAGTGAGTTGTGAGTGCTCTTACATTAGGTAATGTGCTGGTAAAAATGCAAGATGTTTTGCCAAGTGTGAGTCAGGTATATCTGGTCATAAAATAAGATAAGAGGGGGAAGAGGAAGCTCTCACTTTGCATCTCATTTACTGGCACTTCAAGCTGATGTCCTTGAGGGTAATGAAATTTAATATCGGAAAAGGTGAGTTTACATTGTATGTTACATTAATTTATTTGTACAATAATAAAAAGTCCAAACAAATATAAATAAACTAGCTAAGAGACGGTTTTGAAATGATGAGGCCACAACTCAACACTCAACCACTGATACAATGTGACTATTTATCATTTTAGATAGTCAGACAAATTAACTTTAGCGCATAAATTCTCTTAGGACTAGTTTAAACTAGATTTTTTTTCTCCATATTTGTAAAATTTTCTTATATTTGTCACCATTTGAAACTATAGCTAACAGCTAGCTTAGCTTAGCTTAGCTAGCTTTGTGGCAGTTAGATGGAATGTTAGCTAAACTATGCTAAGCTAATTTGCTGTAGTTTAAAATGGTGGTAAATATAAAAAACTATTCTGTACTAAAACTCACGCATCTGAAATCAACTAATACTTTATATCTTTTTTACAGAGTTTTAAGGGTAACATACTAAATTTAACATCAAGACGAGTAAAGAACTTTACCTGACACAACGATGGTCCACAAATTTCAAGAAAGTCATCAAGACTACACTAGTAGAGGTAACGAGACTTTGTTATTTTAAATACTTAAAACTATAGTTAGCCCACAAATTTTTTACGGAAATAGTTTAACATTAGATGGATTTTTTCATTTGGGCAACAACTTTTCATATTTTTCCACTACTTAGTTTAACTTAGCTAGCTCGGTAGCAGTTAGATTGGCAGGCACGTTAAGCTAATTAGCTAACTAGCTAACTATATATATATATATATAGTTTACTAGCTGCTAGCTGTAGTTTCAAATAAATAGGTAAATAAATATCATTTTTTTTGTAAGAAAGGTAACGAAGTCCGCCAACTAATACTTTTCACACAATTCACCACCGTGTTATATATTGTTGGTTTAATTTGTAGAAAATTTAAACTTGTTAAATGTTTGGTTTCTATTTGACAGGATGTGTTTATTACTTGGATGGATAAAGTTACTTCCTGAAAAAAAAAAATCCTTAAATAAACATGTTATAACACGTGTTTATAGTTAACACTTAAATAATCGCATAGTAGCTAGTAGCTACTTTTAAAAAGTGCATTTATTAGTAGATAACACATATGAAATATGAACAGTATCAGCCACAACAGATCACTTTATGTGGTAACGCTGATGTCATCGTGGCATTTAAAAAATGATGTCAGTGTTATATAAAATATCTTAAAGTCACACTTAAAGTAGACGTACAGACAAGTAATCTATAATTAAATGTACCTAAGTAATGAAAGTAAAATTACAAGTACATGTTAATAAAAACAAGAATATTATGAAGTTTATCCAGCACTTTAAAACATGGAGCTACAACAATCTTCATAGACAATGAATGAGTCTGAACTAAAGTACTAAAGTTTCTCCATCATCCCCCTTTAAGATGGAGACTGAGAGAAAACACATTGTAAATATATCAGTAGTAAAAGTGTGATATTACATTAGGAAATGTAGTGAGGTAAAAGTGAAAGTAAAGTTCACATTTTCAAAGTAAGGGGGCGGTAGAGGACTCTTAACATTGAAGTCACCTGACTGTGGAAAGCACAGTGACCTAAATAGCTGCAGTATCTACACGTTGACTCAGATATTAGTTCACAAAAAGCTTTTATTTTCTTTAAAATGAAAAGAGAGATTCATCATAAACATTACCGATGATTGCATTAGTATATTTACATTTCTTATATGTGTATATTCGTTATTTACAAGGACAAAAGTCCTCTTCTTCTGTGCAGTAGTGAAATAAATGACATCACCTCCTGGTGTGTTAGCATATGTCTTCACCTGTGAGTCTGAGATGTGTTTGCCAGCTCCCTTGCTGCTTCAGTATGGACTACACACTGTGATCACACCGCCTAGAGAGAAAATATCCATCTATATGGACATGAACCCACTTGTCTTTAATATAGAATTATGTATAAAACTAAAACATAAACACATCATCATTCTTCATATTCGAGAAATTCAGCTGTGTTGCATAAGAGACAGTATCAACTTAATTGACTTTGACGCTGGATTTGGAGCCCGTCCAGTGTCACTTGATGACCTGGCAGATTCGGGGCGCTGTTTAAAGAGTAACCCGGGATTATCCCGTGACCATGTTTTAATCTGCTTGATTCTAATCTGTTTATCAATGGCAGGAGCTGGTGGAGAGAAGCGTGTTAAAAAGAGCAGGGAGAGGAGGGAGGTGGCTGGGGCTGGGGGGTGTTTACACTTTGCATTTAAAGTCATTCAGCTGATTATCCAGCCAGAGTTGATGGAAAGCAACAGAGAGAAAGACTTGAGACACATAGTTTAGCTGCGCAACATGCAAAAAACAGAAAAAGAAATGGCAGCAAATGCCAAAAGGTTGAGCTCCACTGTGATTAAAATAACACGCTGTATAAACCAGTTTTCAATCCAGGCTATGATTACAGCCTTTCATACATGTATAAGTGATAATTACACCAATGGGCATTTCAGATATATATATATATAAATCACAAACTAAGGTGCACTTAAGAGCTTAAGAGCGTTTTTGCCAAAACACCTTAATGTTTTATTGAGCTTTTATCAGCCTATAGAGAAATGTCAGCTTAATGGCAGCCACTCGTGTCGTGTTGTCTCGTGTCATGACGTCATTGCCGTAGCGATTAGGTCGCCTCCTGATTCACATCCAGACTCAGAGATGGTAATCATGGCTCTGTCTTTGTTACTCGAGGGTGCGAGCAATGCACCTGTCTCGTGTTGTCTGCCGCTGTCACACAGCCAAAAACCCTGCCAGACATGCACCGCGGGGTCTGTTTCTAGCTGGTGATTAGAGAGAAGAAAAAAAAAAAAAAAGATGTATGATGTTGTTATATTTTGCTAAACTTTATCAGATCTGTTTTTTTTTATTTTTTTTTTTAAGAAAATAGCTGGGGTTTCCCAGTGTGTCACTGCTTGAAACCGGTTTTGCACCATTGAATATTAGTCTGCTTACAAGAGCTGAAAGAAGGTGTGTGTGTGTGTGTGTGTGTGTGTGTGTGTGTGTGTGTGTGTGTGTGTGTGTGTGTGTGTGTGTGTGTGTGTGTGTGTGTGTCTATGACTAATGGGAATAATTTCACCAACACCTGAGACTCCAGTCAGTAGCACCATATGGGCCTAAATAAACATAACTCCTCCTCCTCCTTCTTTTAAAAAAACAAAAACACACACATATATAGTTTGCGTATGAAACAGTTCTGTTCAGATAACTCAGGTTGTATGAGGAAACAACAGTGGATTATGGGTAAATGATTAGCTCAAAAGTTTATCTACTGTTTAAATCATTTCTATTGTATGGAGGAAAAAGGTCTTGCTCCACTGCGTGATATTGACGTTAATCATTTATTTGATTTGCTTGTTTAACGATAACCTGTGAATATTGAAATTACAGTGTAAAATGCGCTAACACATGTAAAACTATCCACACTACTGAGTATTCATACTGCAGCAGATAATGTTTTTGTTTGTGTGTGTGTGTTGACGTACTGGTCACTGTCCTTGAGTTGGTGTCATTAGGTTTTAGTTTTGGTTTTATTACTGTGTCTCGTCAATGTCAGATGTCACAGATGCCGTGTTGCCACGTGCCTTCATGTACAACCTGCAACAAGTCCTCATATAATATTTCTCATATAAATCAATATGTGAGGCTGGAGCCAATCACAGGTGTGTTTTAGTGAGGGTGAAGCAACTGGTGCAGCAGCTCAAAAAAAAAAAAAAAAAAAAAAAAAATGAGTCAATTAAAATAAACAAATAAATACATAAATAGAACAACAGATACAAACATACAGCATGATAGAGAGTACAAAAAATATTATACACAATGAAGAAATAAATAAATAAAAATATAATAAATGAAAAAATAAATTCTTAAAATGAATCGACTAATTAATTAAAATGTAATAACATTATTGTTATTATTATACAGTGAAAAAATAATAAAATAATTAAGATAAATAATTGCACTCAAATAGATATTAATAACAATTTATTTATAATTGTATAAATAATAGAAAAATTAAATTGATTAATGATAAAATAATATAATTTTCAATTAGCCTGTTATTATATTTATTATTTATTATATCTATTATCCTGACATGTCGTATATAGTGAAATGATATATATATATATATATATATGAAAATTATTTTATATAATTTAAAAAAAACATAGTATCACAACCGCCGCGTGCTATTGGCCAGCTCCCTCTCTCTCTCTCTCTCTCTGAGTGAAGAGGCGTAGCTCGTCGGTTTCTGCTCATTGTGCGACTTCTGCGAGAGAAATTTCCGCTTCCTGCACCGATAAACACACACACACACTTACACACACACACACACACACCGAGCTAACACGAAGTTGAGGCGCAGAGACACAGACGGAGAGAGAGAAGGGACACACACATATATACACACACACACGCGGGGGATTCGCCGTTTTGTCTTCGGCTTCCAACCCCTCGAGCGGCGGACTTGCTTGATGATGTTTCCACCACCGCGCGACCATTAGCAACTTTCCGCCTTTTGCACGGACCGTAAACGTTAACATACGCGCGAGCGAGCTAAGGAACTAACATACGAGCGAACGAACGAGCGAGCGGTTCACGCGCTTGCACCACCAGCAGCAGCAGAAGCCGCGAGCCTGAAAAAACAAGGCAGGAGGAAGGAGGAGGAGGAGGAGGAGGAGGACAGCACCCAAAAACACACGCGCTCACTCACTCACACACACACACCGAGAGAGGAGCAGCAGCAGCAGAAGCAGCAGCAGCAACCAGGCTACTACGGGTTTTCCTCCTTTTATATTTATTATTTTTAAACCTCCAGGATGTCGGAGCGAGGAGGGCTCCCGCGGACTGGGGGCGTCCCTTCGCCGCACATGCAGCCCTCCAAGCCGGTCAGCATCACCTCCAACCGGCCGGTCCACATGAACCTGTACGCTACCTGGGAGGTGGACCGCTCTTCGCCCAGCTGTGTGCCGAGGTATGTAAAGATTTAGAAGAGAATATACAGGGAATACACGAGCTCAAACCTCGCGTGACTTTATTATTATCATTCACATTCATGTTATTATTATTATTATTATTATTATTATTATGTCAGCTGGTTGTACCCTGTCTGTTTGTTGACAATGGGGGTTTCCACATAGATAACTACACCGGTGCCTGTTTAAAATCTAATTTAAACCCAATATAACCATTTTATTTCCTCTTATTTTGATATTTACTTCCTATTATGTCACAAATAACACACACACACAGATGTGCCAATAAGACTGTAGATGGCTTCAGTTGTTGCAGACACAAAAGACTTGTCACTGCAACTGTAGAAGGAGGTTCTGGCTCAAACATCAGGTGCTGTGTCATATTGATTTTTTTTTTATTTAGTGCAGAAGAAGAGGGACATAACACTGATCTCTGCAGGGCCACAAATGACTCATTTCTGATCAGAGTAGCAGCTCGTTTTCCTCGACGTGTTGTTTATCAAAGTTGTTCAAGCAAGGTCACAGTGGGCGAGACACCTTTTTTTCTTTTCTTTTCTTTTTTTACGAGCTCAGTACTAAACAAAGGCGTTCACATAGGCTTGATAGTTCGACAGATAGTGTGATGTTGCTGTCACAGCTGTGATCATGAGGAAGATGTAAAGTCAAATGTCATAGACAACTGCTACAACAGCAAAGAGAAACGTAGCAGTTCAACTTTCTCTCCAAACATGACATGTATATATATATATATATATATATATATAATGTTTTCCCTTTAATTTGATCTTGTTTCATTCACCTTGTATTCGTCCTGCTGATCTATGAGCCAAAAAAAAAAAATATTTAGGCAACTAAAAGCAATTAGTGGGAATAAAAACGCGCATCGCATGCTAACATCTTAATGCTGCTTTCTAAAATGCTTTGGGGTTTTTACTGGGTTTGGAGCAAAGCCTCAAGGGTGTGTTTTACCTATTTGTATTTTGGCAGAGTGTGTGCAAGCGTATGTGTGTTTGTGTGTGTGTATTTGCTCCATGTGCTTGTGAATAAATGATACACTCTTGGATCTATATTTTGGAGCAGCTCACATGAATAAAACATCCATTGTTAGCCTAGATTTTGAATCTTTCCTCACTCTCTTCTTCTTCTTCTCCGAAACCGATTATTGCGATAATATTCATAGATTCGTGCTTCAGTTTTTGTTTTTTTGCTGTGCGATCGTTTTTTTTTGTTTTTTGTTTTTTGTTTTTTATTCCTGCAGGCGTCACGGTCCGTCAAATATCTTCGATTTCACTGCAGCAGCAGCAGCAGCGACAGACACTCGAGGAGTCAGAAAAAAAACAGAGAAGAGGTTGTGGAGATGAGACTAGAGGCGTCATGTCATCTACATTTAAATAAGACTTCTCACAGACGCAGGCAACAGGGAAGTCCTGACAGCTAATCTGTGACATAAATCCTCATCTATGATAAACTGAAACTGAAATCCAGACCTGATGATGTTTTGCAAATCAACCAAATTCAGATCATTTCCTTCTTATAGCTTTAATCTTTCTTGTTGCAACAAGAACTAACTTCTCCCCTCCCTCTCTCTCTCTGAGCTGAGGTGTTGTTGCTCTAACCTCTTCCTGTCTACCCAAAATACCACTTGGTATGTTGTTTACGCAAAGCTGTGGGTTGTAGTTTTTTTTCCTTCTTGCCAGGCACAAACATGTTGCCCTTTTCTACTTATTTTTTCCTCTTAAAATCTTCCTGATTTGTAGTGAATCTGCTGTAAACATTTAAACGCGGCCACGTGTGCACTTTGTGGTATTTTTGGTCATATTCATCGTTTCGAGGGGAAGGTGGCAGGAAATATCCGAGCGTGAGAGATGATATCACTTGTTTGAGTAAGTTATGAGTCAGTTTTTTTTTTTTTTTAACCGTGCGGTGAATATTTGCTTTGTCTGAAAATCAGCTCCACCCTTTTCCTCCGTATTCATCAATGCAGCGTGAGGTCATTTCTTTCCCGACCTTCTATTCTCTTCTAACGAGAAAAGAATAAATCATCTCGGTGGCTCCAGACCAGCTCTTTTCAGCACGACGCAGAGGGTGATTCCTCCCTTTGCCATCTCTTCTAAGCTTCTGCAGTGTCATCAGTGCACACACACATACACACACTCGCTAACACACTTTTATAAACGGGCACTCGTTTTGCCGCCTTCGCCACGGGGGCACGAAACGTTCATTTTCTGCAGCCAAATAATCCAGCTGATGAGCTGCAGTAGCTGCTCTGCCTCACCTCACACATAGTGAATAAAGATTTGCAGTCCTCAGGTGTATTTAGTGTTGAAATGAACCGTCAGGTGGAATGTGGACAGAGTTTAGCTGAGGCCTCCTCGTGTAGCTACACTCAGTCTGGTATTCCAGGAATGGGCTCTGTTGCAGAGCTGCTCTCCTTGCATTATTAAAGAAGGCCTCCTCACAGAGCAGATGGGAAACTCCCTGTGATTGAGGCTCATATATAGGATGCTAGTCCATCTAAAGCCACGAAGTAGCTTTGGACGACCGCAGAGAAAGGGAATTTATCAGCTTTTACATGACGTACTTTTTATGTTTGACATTTAAGCTACTTAAAGACTTACCTCTCGCATTTTGGGACATGGTTTTTGTGACGTGAAGTGAAAAAATTGGACGCCATCCTTGCAGCAAGAGCCAGGAGGTGGTTAGCTTAGCCTAGCCCAGATTAGCTTAGTTTAGCACCACTGTTTTTGAATACATTAAATAAACAAGCCACACCCTTTTGTTTATAATTGAGCTGGTTTTACTAGAGGTGGAGTTGTTAACTCTGACTTTTACAGGCTTTATGCTAAGCTAAGCTAATCACCGGCCAACTTTAGCTAAACTGGAAGTCAGTTTTACTCTTGAGCTCTTATGTTTTAGCATCAACTAAAAGCTTAAATAGTGAACACTAACAATAAACGCATAAATAAGTGAAAATAGCAGCATCTCGGCATTAAAAATGGATGCCTATCCACCATCCTGGTAACGAATACCGTTGGCATGAAAAGGCGCGGGGACGCAGGAAACGCAGGATGTTGTGAATTATACATTGTGCATTTGTTAGACTCGTTTGCTTATAATTGCCCCTGCAACACAATAGCTGGACAACACTCTTGTGTTCGTCAAGTGTCAGCGTTACGTTATCCAACATGACTCCTCCCTCCCTCTTTAAACCAGGGCTGCTGTTGATCCTCACACAAGTGGAAAGAGATGTAGCGAGCGCCAGCGGGTTATTGAGAGAAACGTGGAGATGAGGTCGTAGTTTTCATTAAGACGCTTTGGCTTCGCTTTGCTCCTTCTTCCGCAGAGGTCTGAGGTTTCTTTGACTCGGCCCGGAGATGAAGGGAGATGGAGTGTAAAAACACAAACCTCCTCCTCCTCCTCCTCATCATCATCATCATACCGTATCATTATAATTCACCATTTCCAATCTCAAACCCCGGAGAGCGATGAGAGCTGAGTGATGAGCGATGACGACATGCATGGTTATTATTGACTTTAATGATCTGTTCATCCAGTGGCCACGCACAGACTCAAGGATGAGTTTTTAATAGTGTTAGTCATAGTACTAATACTGCTGGAGTATTTTCATCTTCTCCTCAGCAGCTTGAAGCTTGAAGCTTGGCAGGCTGTTTAAAAAAAAAAAAAAAAAAAACCTGCAGTGAAACCTCTCGCTCAGCTTTACAAAGCTGCTAACCCACTCAAAAGTATTTCTCCATACTGTAATGCCCAGTAGCTGCATTTAAAAAAAAAAAAAAAAGTACTTTACTAAGATTAAAAAATTTACACTGGAACGGTGTCAATGTTCAGTTTTGGAGGCTTCAACTTGAGTGATAAGAACAATATCAGTGTTGGTATCTGGAACCATAAAACCAGTTTTGTTATTGTTATTGAACTGGCTCCAAAATAGACAACGTCAGCTACAGTTTGAAGATTTGTTCAGAAACATTCCTGGACAAAATAAAAAAGAAGAACAGTCAGTTGAGGCAGGAGAAAATCCTCATCTCTAAAGGCTTTTTCTTCTCTTTGCTAAAGTGTAAATCCAACATGTCTGCAGCTTGTTGTTGTCGTATCCTCACGTTTTCACACATGGGAACGTTTTCTGATTGACTCGCCGGCTCTTTATCGTGTCTTTCAATGATGTTGCCCAGAAAGTTTCCACCGATTTATTTATTTTCACACTTTTGATTCAGAAGACTCCGTCGGAGACGACATAAGTCGGCAACCTCTCTGAATGTCTCATGTTGTTATTGTGCAATTTCCCGTCAGAACAGAAATTATTTGTTGATCTCGAGTTTATCATTTCCCTCCTGCAGAGCTCGAGAGTGAATAGACGAGAAGAGATTATAGGTATCGCAGCCGAGTTGCCCTGATGCTGCTGCTGCTGCTGCTGCAGTGTAGAGTGTAGTTGTGATCAATCAGGCTATAACACTGTTGTGGTCTATGAAGGCCTTTGTTGCGGTATTGTAATGTTTGTGTGTGTGTGTGTGTGTGTTTTGTTAAGAGCTGAGCTGCGCTTATGTCTCCTGGCAGTGATCTCCCTGCTGTGGAATCATAGACTCCCATCTGGCATATCTCACACACACACACACACACACACTGATCTCCATATCTAAGGTGTAGTGACACCTATTCAATGACAATGTCACTGACATATGTTTGGCTTTTAGCTGCTGCGTTATAAACAAGGACGCGACGGCGACGGCGGCGTCCAGTTACATAAACGGACGTTTGAAGACTCAAATCATGTCGACAACAACACACACACACACACACTGATCATGTCATGACAAAGCGTTTTCTCTTTATAATCCCATTTTCAGCTTGTCGGTGATGGAAACATGAGATGATGAAATAAAATTCCAGCGTTTATATGATTTAATTTTTCGTTTTCCGTTCACCTCAGTTTGCTCTTGTCTCATCTCTCATCTCACGTCGTCTCATCTCAGAAGGAAGTTCTTGTGCACTTTTTTTTTATCTCGCTAACGTCGACACCTACTCGTCGTTTAAAAGGTACAAAAAGTTCATAAAAGACGTAAACAACTAGTTGTGGGTCTGGGCTGCTACTGTGAAGCCGCATGTCTCATGCAAATGATGTGTGCACACGACTGTAATCCTCTGCAGCTCAGGTTGCACATTGTTTCCCCCTGGGCGATAACACAGGCTTGTAATGCACTTAACACAGATTGACCTTGACATGGTGGCTGCGTTTAAGGATTACTCATGATAATTTATTGGCTTTTTCAATCTTAAAATCTGCAGCAGGTAGAAGTTTTTTATGGATTCTCCGTAGAGATAAAGTGGATAAAAAAGTTTTATCACAAAAATCGCCAATTCCTAAGTAATTTTTTTGGCATTTTAATGCCTGAAACATGAAATAATAGCCAGAAAATTCAATTTTTTTTTTATTCATTTATTTGTATTGTTTTATATTATTTTATTTTGTTTTTATTTGGTCATGTTGATACGATTAAAAGTGTAAAATAAATGATACCGTTGACTTTAAAGAGTTAAGGAAAAAAAAAATAATGACACAAGTAAAATAAAAGTTAAACCCTTTTTTTTTTTTTTTTTTTTATTAAATTAGAATATCCATAATTGTTTTCTTTGGTCCATTACCATCAATCAATCAATCAAAGTTTGTTTGATGGAGTTCAGGTTTAACCAGTTCAAACACAAAAAGTCAACCACTGTGTAAAGAAACAAACATTTCCCTGAATGATCGTCTTGGCTCAGTGGTTTCCTCATAACTCGACTCGGTGCCGGCGACGGACTTTTGCGATTGGTCGACAACCAGGAAGCAAACGACGGATCACGTAGAGGGGTTTTGTGTTTCTGCCGTAAAGAGTGTAGGATAGTGAGCCGCTCCGGTGGTGGCATCGTCTTCCCCATCTCTGCAGCTAAACTGGATCAAGCGAACGCTCTGCTCATTAATCTGTAATCGCTTTAACGAAGGGTCAATTGTATAATTGTATAAGAGCTGGTGAGCAACAAACAGAGGATTCCTGCTGTGGGGTCTAATCCAACAGAGGCCTTTTTTTAAATTATTTTTTTATGTTAACTGTAGCCTCATATTGGCACGAGACATTTTCCACTTTCTATCAACACAATCACTATATTATCTACTCACACACACACACACACTGCAGGTCACATGCTCAGTCTCTGAAGCCAGACAGCTCTTGTGCTCTGGATAACAAAGTGCAAACTAGCAGAAACACGATTACCGAACCTGCCAGCAACAACAACTCACAGCTCAGTGTTGCAGCGACAAAGCAACACCACTTTTTTTTTTTTTTGTCTCGTAAACACATGTGATAGATTTTGACAGAGCAGACGGTTCTGGTACTGTACTCTGTGTGTGTGTGTGTGTGTGTGTCACAGTGTAAATGTTGATTCTGCCCTCCTTAGGAATTAACAGGCCTCTTTGTTGTGTCCTTGCCTGTAGCTGTGGGAAGTAGAGCAAGACGGAAAGAGATGGAGATAGAGAGAGAGAGAGGTTAGAAGTGTATGAAGGCAGGAGAGAGAGAGAGAGAGAGAGAGAGATGGAGCGAAACAAACCAGGGGGAAATCTTTCAGGGAAAAAAAAAAAAAAAAAGAGCAAGAGCATTTTGTGAAACCACCAGTGTGCGGTGGCATCTAACAGCGCCGGTGTCGATTGCAGTGAACTGAATACCTTTCTCCTCAACCCCTCAGTCCTTTCTCCTCTACGCTTTTAAGAACCTAATGTTAGGTTAAAAAAAAAAAAATCAGCCATCAGACTCTGCCTGATAGAAAGCTAGCAGTTTCAGTAAAGCCACAAAGACTTGAAGTGTGCGGATTCTTTTATTTAATTTATAAGAAAGTGACTCAAAGTCAAAGAGAAGAGACCTGTTAAGTTTGTGTGTATCTGTGCAGGCATGTTTGTAATAATCGTGCAGAGGAGTCAACATGTTACATTACGTGTTATAAAAGTATGTTTCAGCTTTGAGGCGTGTGGTAACATGAATGTGTAGGAGCATTTACGTCTCTGGCATCGTTATAATTGTTGTTTCACTGTGATAAGTTTGAGTTTTTACAGTCCAGTCTCTGTGTCTTAACTAAATGTTGAAACACATTGATCTGTAACTGTAACTGGACTTCCTGTATTGTATTCCATCATCTCACCGGTTCCTCCAAAAAAAAAAAAAAAAACCCAACACATCTGTGCCAACTGAGACACAAGATGCACGGTTTTAACGTGGGGATCGTATTTAAAGCAACGTTAGCATCTATTTAATCAATGTCTCCTCTACAGTCTGTACAACACACACCTTCTCTGCATGTTTAGATTCTAGTAAAGTGTCAAAAACAAGTGTGTGTGTGTTTTTTTTTGTTTGTTTTGTTTTTAACAATCAAACTTCCCCTTTTCTGCCCATGTGTTAACATTTCCTCGAGGTACGTAGCATTTTAGCATCAGGTGGAGTCAAAACTAAAAGGAGAAACACTAGTAGAAGGAGGAAGGGGAAGGGAGGTGGTGGGTCAATCCATCCTGTCACATGAGACTCACCTCTTTTTTAGTTACATAGATAAAAGGGGATAAATGGATAAAAAGGGGACGAAAAAAACCATCAGAAATAACATTATATTTCCAGCTTTTTATTTGATAAACAAAACTCTTTGAGGACAAAAGTTATTTCAAACAACTCGTACATAAATATTTGAATGTACTCACCTTAAGCTTGGGGGGAAAAGAAATAAATATAACTTAGCAGCAGGTTTTTTGACACGTTTTTTCTCAAAGCATCGGTTCTCTTCTGTTCTTGTTTTATGCCGTCAGCAGCTTATTGCCGCTTCGCCGCCACTTTAAGAGACGTTGCCACTGTTCTTCTATTTATAATAACATAAACCCAGCTCCATTTATTGCATCCTTAACCGAATATACACGTCTATATATATATATATATCTGAGGCAGTGAAAGGCGTTTTCATCACATTCCTCTCTCACCTTGAGCCAGTCATCTGATGAAGGTGGCGTGTTGTTATGTTATTGTGTGGTCGTGCTCTCGTCACGTTAAGTGGCTTTTCTCACAGCTTTGCGATGAATTCACAGTAAAAACACTCGAGCCCTCTCGTGTCGGCGTGTAAACGCGCCAACGTGCGTTCATGCTTTTGTGCATTTCAGCCCTTGACGATTGTTATATTGTTAAGAAAAAAAAAAGGAGAGAAAAAACTCTCATGCCAAGTCACTCCTTTAATAAAATGTCTTTAATATAATGACACGGTCTGGTTATAAACCCTTGCTTAGCAGCATGAGGCCTTCTTCAGGGCTTAATGACATACATCAGGAAGTAAGAGTTAATTTATCAGTGGAAGCAGGAGCACAGGTGCTGACAATCGATGATAAAAACTCTCCAAAGCTCCTTGATTGCCAGTAGCCGCCTCTCCCACAGTTCCCAGCACCAAAGGTTGACAAATACAAGACACACATACACATATCTATGCACATATACATAAATGCACATGTACGTGAACATATATATATACATACAGTATAGATAAGTCTCCAGTCAATGACAACAGATCCAGTAAAGTGAAACTAAGCAAGATTAAAGGAAATGTGTATAGTCTGTCTCTTCATTCAAGCCTGGATAGTCCATCGCTTTGAGCTTCCACATCCAAAAGGTCTCTCGTTGTAATAATAGTTTTAACCTATCACCTCATGTTTTCACAGTTTCAATGCCTTGAAGTCTTAATGGAACTCTTGAACCCTTGAACTCTTAACCGTATGTACACGTCTGCACATATCTGAGGCGTTTTCATCACATTCCTCTCTCACCTTGAGCCAGTCATCTGATGAAGATGTCGTGTTGTCGTGTTATTGTGCGGTTCTGCTCTCGTCACGTTAAGTGGTTTTCTCACAGCGTCGCAGTGAATTCACAGTAAAAACACTCGAGCCGTCTCGTGTCCTTGGCTATAGATCTTCCCTCGTGTCAGCGTGTAAACGCCACAACGTGCGTTCAGGCTTTTGTCCATCTCTGCCCTTGACGGTTGTCATATTGTATTGTTTGTGTGCTTACTGCTATCTTCACATTGACTGCTGCGTTAAAGTGTCATCTTCACTGCGTTCTTGAACGCAGCTTGTCTCGCCTGCACGTCGCTCGTCTTATTTGTGTTTTATAACATTGAAAAGCTACTTTTAACTGTGTCATTTTCATTAAACGTTTGGCAGTGATCCAATCAGCGTGCCGGCTGACCTCGCACTCGTGTATGCGCGTATGTGTGTGTGTGTGTACGAAGATACTTGTCTCACCTTGTAGCTTACATCAAATAACACTTAGAAGAGGCTACGTGTGTGTGTGTGTGTGTGTGTGTGTGTATCTGTTGCAGGCAAAGTGTCGGTTCACTTCAGCCGAGCGACCGTTCATCTTTACAGGAAGAACTGGAGGAGGGAAGAGAAGAAGCGAGGTGTTTTCTAGTGACGAAGGGTGAAGTTAGCCTTGTTCCAGACCTCTGGACTCTCGCTCGTCTAAAAATGTCGTCAAGCGTTTCCAAAAAAGAGTGTCGCTCTTGTAAATGTCATAAGTGACTGAGTCAATTAGGACCTCTGGGACTTTCTGCCGGATTTAATCTTGCGTCGGATGTTTTCAGTGTCGACAGTTAAGGTCGTTATGAAAAACAAAGTTAAGATTAGCAGCTTGATGTGAGAGTCGTGTTTTGATTGGTTTGTCTGTTAAATGTCAAAATAGAGCGGAGGAGGAAAAGACGATACTCGTTTTATTGCAGCAGCACTTCAAAAAGTATGACAAATGTTCATTTTACTGTAAAAAAAAAACAAAAAACAGTGGGTTGGTGACGTGAGTTTCTGCTTTAGTTAACTCTTACTCACTAAGTAAAACCAAAACAAACATGTTAATGATCTGTAATTTAATTGATTTTATAGATAATTGATTGACAATATTTCCCCCGGACATAAACTTTGCTTTACTTGCTGTTCAAGAGTATTAATGGACACCATTTAACAACCTCTTTTTGGCAATAAATTTGTGTTTTTATTTTATTTTACTCTGAGGGAACGGTCATCCCTGATTGATTAACTATTCTGCAGAGGAGATGATAGAAAACAGCAACTCTATTGTGTCGAAGCGAGCTATTCTTTAAAAATCCCCAAAAAGTACAGTTTTGTGCACAGCGGTGAAACCTTTCCCACTAAATATCAAATAACAGACCATGAGTGTTGTATTGTCATTTGTCGTTCGGTTGTGAGTCTTTGGAAAAATCACTGACACGGTTAAAATGTACTTTCCTTCTGTTTTTAACTTTTCCTTGTTCCTCTTTCATCATTACACCACATCATCCTGCTAAGTAGCTTAATATTTAAATAGTATTCTAACTAAAACTAAACTAGCCTGTTACTCTATAAACACATTTTGATTGTTTTTTAATCAAATTACCTTGTTTTTATCCGTATACAGTAACACTTGTGTTGCTCTACTATTACTATAAAAGTCCTGATGGGTCCTGATCCAAATTAAAGCAAAGCAGCAGCTTTAGATATATAGATTGTATTCATCTTGATATTGATCTGTTTCCATCAATAAAATGAGACGAAAGATTAGTTGAAATTGGTCCAAAATCATCCGTTTGAGGTGGATCAGAGAGCGCTTGTTCGGTCCACATCAGAGTCACGGATGAGGAGGCTGTTACGGGTTTTTGTGGAGGTCAAATTGTCTTTGAGCGTTTCCTGTCGTTCTCTGTACACGGGCTTAAATATTGTAAATGTAAACTAGCTAATGAGCTGGAAACGACACCAGACGGCACCTGAGCACACAAGTTAAACGTGAGCGTTTAAGCCACTGTCACACTGAATAACAACATGGTCGTCGGGTGTGAATGACAGAGAAAATAAAACAAAACCGTAGGTCGACAAGAGGGAGGTCGATGTGAACGAGGAGGGAAGGGCCCGTTGTGAAAAAGTCAAGGGGGGAGGGGGGTGAAGCTGAGGGGTGAGAGAGAGAGAGAAGGGATTATCTAAAGGGTAGAAAATGGGCTCGAGTGGATGAAGGTGACGGGGGCGGAGGGGGAGGTGGCTGATGGGGAAAAAATAAAAGGAGAGGCTTTATCAGAAAAGGACGACATCAAAGCTGGAGGTGATTGGGTGAAAAGGGAGGAAGAGGAGGAGGAAGAGGAGATTTAGCATGAGCTTTCTCACCCTTTTATTTATTTATTTATTTTTTTAAAAAAACCCTCCAACTGTCGAACCTCGCTGCGGTGAAACCTCAGCTCTTTTGTCTCCGGTGGTGTTTATTCCTCAGTCCCCACCGAGTCGTCGCCTCCTCCTCTCGGTGCCACCGTGATCACAGCTCTGCCCGGTTACATCCTCCAGACAGCTGTGATGGATCTGCAGCCGAGCACAGTTTCACCTCCGCTGCCGCTGTTTCTGGAGCAGTCGTCTCCACCCCGGGTGGCGTTACCGCTCCTCTCTTCTTGTCCTCACACATTTTGGCACCAACATCACCCACTGACACGACTTTCCATTATTATTGTCCTGCTGTATCACGCTGCAACTGTTTTAAGGCTTTAGTGAATGCAAATTCACTCTGATTCACAAATCTAATGCAAATGGACCAGCACGTCTACTAAGAGCCGTTGTGCCTCAAAGTCATCGATCCGTGTCCTTGTCAATGTCCTGACGTATGAATGTGAAAAACAAGCTATAGTGTTGATTTGAAAATGAATGAAATGTAAACTTTAACCCTTTAAAGCCTGACACATTAAAATGTATTAGATCAATATATAAATATAAATAAATGTAACAAAAATATAATATAATAATATTTTTTAACAAATAATGTAAACATTTTTGCTATTTATTTCATATATGATGTCTTTGTTTTTTATTATTATTATTATATTATTCTATTAGAATTTGTTTATTCTTGTTTATTTTACATTATTTATCATTTTATTATTTGACACATATCGATAAGATAAAGGTTCCAGAAACTCATGTGGCAAATATGATACAATTGGCTATAAAGGGTTAAATTAAATTAAATATAAATATATAGATTTAACATAAATGCATGAGATGCAAAACAGCCATAAAAAGTTGTCACATGACCAGAAATAAATGCAAAACAACAATAAAGAAACAGAAAAACACTTCAAAACCACGTCACTGTCTCCGTCTGTTCCGACGTGTCGGTCTCACTCTTGTCTCTTTAAGCATCTTTGTCTAATCCTCAGTGATGGTTATTAGCCGAGAAAACCCCCGTTTTTATTTTTATTTATTTATTTTTTCTATAGATACAAAGGTGCAGTCTGCCGGTGCTATTTCTGCTCTATAATAAAAGCTGGTTGATATGCTGCACGTAGGAGTTGTTTAGTGAAACAAAGCAAACGACTCACACTCGCTCCACACAAAAGGATCTGGACAAGGAGGCTGCATCTTTTAAATATATATACACACACACACTATAACAAAGGAACATCCTTATCATAGAGATATTATAAAGGAAGTTCTGTGAAGCTGCAAATAATAGCTGAGTGGTGAATAGACGTCTGTCTCTTTTATTAGCCGAGGGCAGCAACATATTTGGGCCATAAACACTGGTCTCAAACAAAGGCCGGGTCTGATTTTGTCCTTGTAGTTGAATTTAGTTCAGTCCATCTCCCCCGCACCCAGACCAGAGCATGTGAGCGGAGCGGGAGGGAAATATAGTCAGAGCGTGGGTTTTTATCCAAAGGCCAGAGTAATCGCTCCGTCTCGCTCCATTTCCGCTCTGATACCGCTCACACCATGAGTCCAGGGCCATGGACAGATCCACCCAGAATTCACCTGAACCTTCAACAATTAACAAAATCATTAGCTACACTTCAAACAATTTGAGCGAGTGTGAAGCGATTTCACCGGAGCTAACGTTAGAATGTAGGATCAAGTCCCATTTATTCTCTACGCAGGATACGGAGACGGAGACGTCCGTCATTATGTGCGTAACTTGGTCCGTTTTCAGGAGCTTACTGATCTGTAGCAGTACGCAACAAATGGAGTAATACCACCGGAAACTGCTGGGGCAGTGTTGCACAGTACAGCTCAAGTGCGACTAGTGAGAAGAACAAAGAAGAAGAAGAAGAAGAAGAAGAAGACAACAGAAACCTCTGACACGTGTTTAACAGCCACACAAACCACCTCTGTCTACAGTGCTGCCTCTTTTTATCTCTTTCTTACACTGCGCGCTGTGATCTTCTTCACCGTCGCCATGTTTGTTATTGTTTGAAACTTACGTCAGAGTTCGTAACTCTGCACTCGGCGCTGCCCTCTAGTGGATGTGTTGAACAACCACGACAACGTTCAACACACATGGGGAGTATGAAAGGTCTGACTTACGTACATAAAAAGGAAACATACGTGGGAAGTTTCTATTGATAAATGACAATAAAAGTTATTTTCAGTATATTTGTCATTTAGTAAAAGAGGCAAACTTATGAATATATGGTTGTTTCTGTCTGAAAAGACCCTGAAAGTCCTTGAATACTCTCGAATCGTGATGTTTTACTTGTAAATTAAACACTCTGTAGTGTTTTCATTAATTTTTTGTTGTAAATCCCTCAACACCTGACACCTTCGACACCTTTCTCTTCAACTTTGTTCTCTGTTGACTCGTCACTCAGCGTCCACGTCCACTTTCACTTTCTTCCGACGTATCGTCTCTTTAATAAATCCAACTTTCTGTTTCTTTTAATCTCATCAAATTCTTTTGGTTTCATGTTTCACTTTCTTTCTTTATGTCTTTTCATTTTGTCTTGTCAACTGCCGCCTCTTAAACGCAACCGTAGGGTCAAGATTTTTAGTTTTTTTTTTTTTTAAATCACAGATTAAATTCAGGCCATAAACTTCTGCAATTTGTCACAATTAATGTGAAAAAAACAAACAAAAAGAAAACACTGTCTGTTCATGTATTTCTGCAAGGCTGTTTATTCACAGGGTTAGGTTATATAATAACACTGATAAGTGTATTACACTGCTGTTGACTTAGTAGCAGAGATTGGATGCGATCAAAAAAAAAAAAAATCAAACACGACATTTTTTCAGCGACATGCTCTTTTCCTCACCTGTTTAAACCGTCACCATGACTCGACACATTCCCCTTCGCTTCACTTTCTCTTGCTTGTTTACTTCTTTTTTTTTTTTCTATCTTCATCTTCCTTTCTCTTTTATTTTTATTTTTACCTCATCTTGCTTCATACTTTTGGTTTGGTTTTTTTTGTGCTTTGAGGTTTTACTTTTTCTATCCAGCTCTTGTCATTTCACATTACGCAACAGAAACGTTGAACCACGAGTCCGTCTCAAACGCTTTCTATCACCGTTGTTTACTACTCCTCAATCTTCCCCAAAATTTATAAGTTCCTCCGGAGGGTTAGAGAAAACTTGGTCACACACAAACACACACACACACACAGTGAACTGTCATGGCTTCCAAAATGAGGCAGCAGCATCCGCCCACGTAGCGGTGCGTGTACGAGACAACCGAGTATAACGACATAAAGAAAACGAGAAGAAGAAAATAAAAATAATAAAAAAAAAAAAAGTACACACCCACCTACAGGTAGTGACATGCTCAAATAGCTCCCCTGTTCATAGAGTAGAGCCAGACCAGGATTCAGACACACACGGGGATATATATATATATATATATATATATATATATATATATATATATATATATATATATATATAGTGATGTGAGTCCTCAATGCATACATATGTATACGTGTGTGTGTGTGTGTGTGTGTTATGCTGCTATGGAGGAATCACTTCTACTCAGCCTTCATATTAAATATGAGTCACGGTTCAGGACCACACTGCTGTACGCTCAGTGATGCATATAGTACATAATGTCCATGTACCACACACACACACACATACACACACACACACACACAAACAGCACAATTATGTTGCATATTACCTGTAACCTACTTATGACAGTGTACACTCACCCACTCTGTTTCTTTGACTGTCATAGAAACACTCAACCCACACACACACAAGACTGACACATACATGTACATTTACACACATGTGCTGGCAGATGTGTGTGTGTGTGTGTTAGCCAGAGACAAGCAGCGTTAGTTGCGTAAAGGTCAGAATGTCTTCATTAGCATCTTCCCATTTTTAATGTGGCCGATTTACAAACTGCTGTAGCTTTCAAAATAAAAGTGGCAAACTTTAAATTTTTTTCTTGTTTTTTTTTTTTTTTGTTTTTTCTAAATTCATCTCAGTTTATTTAACAGGTGTTAATGTTTCCTAAATATACATCTTCTGTTGTTTTCGAACGTTGCTTGTGAGGATATTCCTCTCCGGAAATCAGTTGTGTGTCACATCCTGAGTTGAGTCACATCATGGCACTTCCTGTTTCATGATCAATTGCGTTACTTAACATTTGTGAACCAACAAGAAATCTTTGATGCTGTTAGTGTTGAGGACATTTTGGGAGCTTTAAGAAATATATGACATTTACTGTAATAATTTAATATTTATCTATGATGATGATTTATTCATCTGAGCTTCTGCTTTTGTGTTTTTGGGGCTGTTCATTTCCTAACCTGTGAACATATTTGGTGCAAATATTCACATGGACTCAAGGATCAAATAGAGCCGCATGGTAAACAGATTCATACTGAAAACCGGTTTTGATATGTGTGTTTCTAATACAGCAAAACCAGTTAAAACTGCCTAAACAACTTTCAGTCCGTGTCACAGCAGGAAACTGTTTTCGGGGGGGTTGTTTATCACTGCTGCTCCTGTGTTAGTGGAGGTGTTGAGGTGAAACCGAAGCTGTAGCAGATGTTGAAGTTGAACATGATGACACAGAAGAAGTTGGTCAACCAGCAGGACAACAGCTGCATAGTCCTGTGGGTTGGAGCTGTGGAGCTATGGCCACGAGGGATACGAGATATAGAGCTGGGCTGCTATCGTCAGTTTAGCGGTTAGCAAAGGTTAGCAACCCTAGGCTAAGGTGATGCAGCAACTTGCTTGTGTTGTCGCGTGAATCTTTGTCAAACTGCCCAGGTCTAGGATACAGCGACTAGAGCCTGATTCATGCTCGTCTGTATCCATCAATACATAACGACGCAGAGCCCTGTGCGTCGTTGAGTTCCCCGTCCGACCCCCACTCTGTCAGCTTATGTGCGCCTCCCCAACTTTTTAACTTTCTGTCGAAACGACGGAGAGCTCACGGAGACCACGTAGCTCTGATTGGTCCGCTAGAGTTACCTCATTTCCAGACTCTCGCTTTGCTGGTTGTATTCCTTCCACAACAATAACATCGCCAAATAAACCATCAGCGATAGTTGATAATCGTAACAGAAAGAAACGTATCGCCCCCTGTTATTCTGGCGATGAATTTCTTTCCGACACCCACAGCTGACAGACAACTCTGAATGGATTCACGACTGCGTCGAAGCATAATTGGACTTTAGGTTTTTGGGTGCCAAAGGTCAAGGTCACATCTTTTTAGTCCTGACTGACTATATACAATATATTTTTAGCCGTTACTTATGTATCCAAGCACTAAATACCTGCAGCTGGACTGACTTATGATGTTGTTTGTCCTTCGCTAAAGAAAGTCCTGAACGTCCTTTTTAAATATTCAAGTTAGAAGAACCACAATCTTACTGCAAAGTTGATCTCTTTATCCATGGTTTGGTCTTATTTTTAACAGTTTCCTAAGCCTGAGTTATGGTATAAATACACCGCAATGAAATCCCTCATCGATTAGTGAAAAAACTGTATTTTTATGAAACTAACTGTGCCATTTTTATTATTATCTAATTTTATTAACCGAATGAACCTTTTATACCTCACTTTATAAATAAAGGTCATCGAAAGACTGTTACCAGTGCAGGCGAGGACAGAACCTACTGGAATAAAACTAAATCAATCCAAATCTTATATTGAAAAGAGCTGGGATAGATATTAAACTGCCATTTTGAATAGATTTTGAAAAAATTATGAGCTACATGACAATTAGATAAAAAAAAAGAGAGTGGAAGGACAAAGAGGCGGCCAGTTGTGGGGGTTGATGCGTGATGGGGAAACAAGAGGTGTTATCAGATGAGACAGATGGAGACAGGAGATGGAGAATTGTGAAAATTGCTTGTGGAGAAATGGAAAAAAAAAGGCCTCGAATGGAGAGAAGAGAAGAGAATAAAAGCTCGTCTTTTTGTCGTAACGGTCAGCGGTGGACAGCTTGTGTTACTGGAAGAGATGAAGACAAGAAGGGAAAGTGAGGACGACACACACACACACACACACAGACTCAGGGGAAAACACACATGTACCGAGGCCCCAATTCATTATGTCAGTGTGACCGTGACCCTGTTGCAAGAGGCTGACGTCCACCATGATGCAGGTGACGCACCTCGGAAAATTGATAATAGATCCATTTAGACATTTACTGAACATCACTTGTTCCAACAATGTAGGTCTCGCGCCACTGCAGCTGATAATAGATGCAGTTTGCAGATGTCGCTTGTCTCTGTCTTAATACACACACACACACACACACACACACAGACACACACACACTCGACATGGCAAAGAGAAATGCTACAGAGAAGGAACAGAGACTGGCAGCACTGACTCGTTTCACGTCTACAGAATATTGTGGTCCAAAAAAAACAAAACGAAACAAAACAAACCTGGACAGAAAGATTAGTACAACAGGAGGCTGATGTCTCCAAAAAAAAAAAAGCCATTAGCTGATGAAAGTTAACTTTAATATTACATCGTTCGTGTTGTTATTTACCGACACTCACCTCGTACGTGAAGGTGAGAACGGATCTGTTGTTTTTTTTTTTTTGTTGTTGTTGCTGTCGTCGTGTCTTTTGTCGAGCAGGAGGACGAGGGATCAGAGGGGCGAGTGGGAAGCCGCGTGAACATATTTAGAGGAAAACAATTTGTGTTTATTTTAAGTAGGTGATAATTATTTCTGTCGCTCTTTTTTTCTGACGGCCTTTAAAAAAAAACAACAACAACAATTTAGAATAAAAACCTCGTAGCAACTGTTACTTTAAACCGTCCCCTCGCTTGTATCCAAATGACTCGCACCATTTTACATCAATATATTTGCAAATAATTACTAATTTATTAAAAAAAAAAAAACTCAAACCAATGAGGTTAGTAGCTCTTATGAGGCAGGATGCACCAGTGGCCCCATTTGAAACTAAATGGAAAGTTTAGAACACATTAACACCTGTAAATAAACAGTTAACTCTAATTAATCCCAGTTAACCTTATTAAAAAAGACAAATATGTAAATATGAACACCTGAGCACCACGTTCTCTCCACGCTCTGTTAATTATCTTCAGTATTTAGAAGCTACGATACAAAAAGACATCAGAGGATCTGAGGTGACAGCAGAGCATTTTAAATTAATGATTTTTTTCTTTGTACAAACTTAACATGGTTCTTATGCAGTTAAAGAAACATTTTTTATACTTTAATTACTGAAAAACACATATTGTCATATAATAAGAATAACTACGTATTGGCTTGACTGATATATATATTTGCTGCTATTGGTTTATAATTGACCTATAATATATAAATCAATAGTGGCATATATTGACTGAGAAGATCATTGACAAAATATATTGATTTGTAACTTTCTGTAAATATTTGTCATTTGTCGCTGCTGTTGTTCAATATGTTGATAATATTTTATCCTATTTTTTATTTTTTCTTTCTTCTCCTGTGTAGTCGAGATGCTGCGATACCTGAATTTTCCACACTGGGATCAGTTTTTATTCCTCCCAAAAAATACGTCTTGGACTTGGCTACGATTCAAACAGTTTATGGATTAAATCAAAAATAACATGTCGAGCTTTTTATTTATTTTTAATCTGGGAAGTGAAGGTTAGACTCTAGACTGAACGGACCCGTGTTGACTGGTGTCGCCTCTCTTCTCTCTGTATAAATGGACAGACAGATGGACGTGCTGTGACAGAGCAGAGAGTATCAGGACCTGAACTAATGAATCTTTGATGCTCCTGCATCTGTACTAAATGCCACAGCGTTTCAGACGAACAGGTTAAAAACTCTGCTGCTGCTGCGGTCGGTGAATATAATAAATCTGACCCCAGATCTAAATCTAAAATGATTTAAGCTGATTAGTTATCAGATACTCGGTGGACATTTCAATTTGATGTATCTGTAATATCAGACTTGACCCTGCTGGCAGACGGAGAGACAGACTCAGTCTTCCTAAACTGCTGCAGCTTCGATCAATAAACTCTATATTAAAAGCTACTAGATTATTGCCCCGTTGCTCTGCCCTTGTCCCCCTGTTTTTCCCCCCTCACACTCTCTCTCTCTCCCCTCTGCTTGTCACAGTTAATGGTAAAGCATTCATGCGTATTGATTAACCAAACTGCAATTAGTTTCCTCTGTTTACTGGTGTGTTCGCTTCCCTCCCTCCACTGCCGGTGTTCGGTCACGAGCAGACAGGCCTCTAATGTGTGTCAGTGGGATTGGATGCTGCCGTTTGGACAAACATTGATAAGATGTGCGACGGGACAAGTCTATAACCAGGGAGAGATTATAAGCTTGTATGGCTGCTGCTGCTGCTTGTGCATGTGTGTGTGTGTGTGTGTGTGTGTGTGTGTGTGTGTGTGTGTGTGTGTGTGTGTGTGTGTGTGATGACTCAAAGCTCACAACAAAACAACCAGAGGTTTCCCCCATGTCTCTGATTAGAAACTGTGGCCACTGAGCAAAACTACTGAGTCTGAATACTAATGTCACCACAAGGTGTTTTTTTTTTTTTCTTTCTATATTTGCAGTCATGCATGCATAAATTTAAACATCCATTCATTTACATTAATTCTCAGTCTCGTCTGTAGGCGGATAAGATGCACTATAAGCTTGATGTAGTGGTCGATAGTTGTCATGTTTTTATTTTATCGACCAAACTAACAAAGTTTAATTGATTGAATCAAGACATGAAGTAGCTGAGAGGCTTTTTCTTGAGTTTCATGTGGTTTGTACAATTATTCAAAAGTCCGATGTTAGCAATTCATTTTCATAATCAAACAACTAAATCTTGATGTTAAACCAGCTAACTACGGTGGCCCAGAAGGCACAACACAAATACATAAGCTACAATACAAATATAATTTTTTGTTTCTCATGTGCTTCCTGTAGACACAGAGAATCAATTTTATACCTTTATTATTATAGAAAAAAGACAATTATTATACAATAGAATAGAAGCAATTGGAGACACTAAAGGCTTTAAATTAGTGCCTGACTGATATATTGATCTGCTGCTATTGGTTTAGAATTGATTTTCACACACAACCATGTACAACAAACTAACTACGGTGGCCTAGAAGGCTCAACACAAATAAATTAGCTAAAGTACAAAAGAAAAAGTCACAGTTTCCCTTTTATCATGTTATAATTTTCAGTTTTTTGTTGTGGTTGATGTATTCGTGTTGACCCTGCTAGGCCACCGTACCCAGTGATACAGTTCATAATAATGACTGTATATGGCTCTGAACATCTTGTACCAGACTGATACTGAAGGTTTATTATGAAGACTTCCTCTCAAACACTTAAAGCTTCAAAAAAAAATGAGGATTATGGTCCTAAATCTTGTTGCTCCGTGTTTGGTTTATGAGCTTTGCTTCACAGTTAAAGTTGCAGCTTTGGTTCAGAATGAGAGAGTTTAATACTGAAAGTGGTAGATTTCTGGTTGTTAAATCTCTTAAATCTCTCTGTGCTGCAACACAGGCGCAGCTATGATTTCTTTTTTTTTTTTTGGGAACAAAAATTATTCATCAAATGAAATCACGACATCTCCTTTTGCTCCGTGAGTCAGCCGAGGTTAAAATGTGATTCCTCCCACTTGCAGTAGATGTTTGTTTTCCTGGATGTAACTTTTTTTTTTTTTCTTTTTTCTCTCTGAGTCATTTTTCAAATCTTTTGAGAATCAAGCCCTCAACCTCCTGTAGGCGTGAATAATTCCTGATGAGGCTTCACCTCAGCGTAAACTAAATCCTCCTTAAAAACCTGGAAAACATTTTGCATTTTATTTTAATCCGGTGACTCATCTGATGAGAGGTTTGATGTCTCAACTGTCGATGAGTGATTTGGAAATAAGAGTTGCTGTTTGACTTTCTGCCATTTTAAAGAAAAAATTTCTTCCTCCAGAGTCCATAAAAAACACGCACACACTCAACATCATCCACACAACCTCGCAGCGTCTGAGTAATAGTGTTTGTCAGACTGCTCTGCTGTATTGCCTATTCATTTTTCTGTTACTGGAGCATTAGTCTGCTGCACCACTGTGAGCACTGAAGGAGGAAGCACTCGCTGGAGCCTGACTGCTGCTGTGACCAGCATCCTAATCACCTGGAATACCAGGCCAGAGGCGTATAGACTTTTTATGTACACACACACACACACATATATATACGCATATACACTCATTCTCTTAATTTTGCTCCAACCACGTCTCCAGACTTAATGCGGTTTCCCATCCTTAATGACTGATGTCATGGCCGTCCAACGCCACGCCCTCTCCCATCATTGGCCGACACCGAGCTGTCAGGGTCACCGACGAGAAACAGAGCAAACTGCAGAGCTTCATGACTCATTCTGCTCTGCAGACCACTTACCCTCCCTCTAAACTGGGTGGGAGGAGGGGTCTACAATACAATAAAGGCAACATCAGGTCCTCGCGTTGCCAGATCTCCATTTCAATGAGCTCTGGAAAATCTGGTTTAAGGTGGTTTGACCTTGACAATGCTGCTCTGGTAATAAACTCAACGTAGGCGTCAACTCTGTTTAGCTGTAAAATTCATCTTCCTCGTATCCTCCGAGCCTCTTGAGTATGCATCAAATATATTGTCCTGAGACAATTTCCACCCAAAACGAGTTGTTGACTCATCACAGACAAATAACAATGTGGCTGAAATAATCTACCGGAGTTTAAAGAAGCTGTTTTTATTTCATCAACATTCATTTATCAGATTGTACATTGAGTGGTTTTTGTATTGAGATTGAGTGTATTTACAAATTGAACTGTCAGAAGTGGTAACTGGAGACCATTTGTCAGCATTTGTTTGTGGTTCCTGTTCTGTTATTGTCAGAAAGTCTTTAGTTCTTGTGTTTGTATTTTCATGCAGGAGGTAGTTGAACCGATCGACCACAACATTAAAACCTCCTGCTGAATATTGTGGAGGTTTCTGGGTCCTGTATTGTTCTGAACTCACAGCAGATCTTGTGGTTTAGACCCAGTGGTTTGTAAACTTGGTCCTCTATGGACGAACATCTGGAGACACTGGGGGGGGGTTACCACCAGGAAATGCATTGCCACTGATGCAACGTCATGACTGATCAACCACAACATAAAAACCTCCTGCTGAATATTGTGAAGGTCTCCAGGACCTCTGGGTCCTGTGGGTTGTAGATTTTGGTCTCTATGGACGATCAGATTGGCATCTATGGAAATGTTGAGACTCTGAGTCATATCTTAGCTGTTTATATGGTGTTGGAGCATATTGTCCTGCTGGGGAAAGGCCGTTGGGGATAACAGTTGCTACAGATGCATCGTATTTGGTCTAAAATGTGAGTTTAGGTTGGTGTTGCATCGCAACAACTCTGCAAAATATTCTCGAGTTCTGGTGCAGACAAGGGTTAAGTTAAAAAACAACGATTTACTGACTCTAATCTGAATCGATCTTCAATTGAGATATGTAATATTGATTGAAAAGATGCTTTGATCTTTTAATGTTGCCATTTTCAGTATTTTCTGCACATGATCTGCACAAGATGTGTCCTAGAGTTAAGTTGTTCTGCTAAACATCTCGTCAAGTCTAAACACAGATTCTTGGCAGCGTTGAATTTTAAAGGTATGCGGACAGGGAAGAACTGAACAGAAACAAAAACTTTGCATCTACGACGATCAAACTGGAGGAAAAATGTTGTGGAAAAAGCGCAAACCTCATCATCGGTCAGAAACACTATCAGCAAACGACAAGTAAAACTGTTGTTGACCAAGAGAACGAAACATCATTTAACGAAAAGCACAAAAAAAAAAAAAAAAAGTTCTTGCTGAGATTTAACTTTTTCTCTCTTTTCTTTTCTTTTTTTATTCTCCACCATCTATTTTTAAATGCAGCATGTTTTTCTCCTCTCATCCTTAGAGTAGAATCGGTGCTGACAGCGTCTGTGTCTGTTTGACCACAGTAGACGATCGGAGAGAAAACCAGATCCTCGTTTCTGCTCCTCGAGCTCTTTTTTTTTTTTTTTTACACATCTGTAGACTCTAACGAGTCTGAGGTGTTTGATGACTCGTCAAAGGACACAGTGAATCTGGGATTTGAATAACAACCGGGTCTCGTTTTATGACACAAATCATCTTGCGTTTCCCGTTTTTTTGTCAAATCATCCACAACTGAACACGCGGTATCCTCGTTGTTGAAGACTCACACGCAGACACATTTTAACAAATCACAACTATAAAATATTAAGCACACGGTGTGTTGTTTCTCCAGCTGACGCTTCACTTCAACAGATTTGTGCTCGGGCTGTTCGGTCGCTCATCCTCACTTTGTAAGAACGTAATTTAGAGCGTTTGGGTTTGTTTTGGGTTTACATTAAAGCAGAAGAGGAGGAGAAACGACGCGACGCTGCTCTGCCGAACTGTTGACATCTTTACAGTCTGTCTCCACTCGAGCTCTGAGCTATTTTGAGACGGTTGTTGGTGAAGGAACCAAATGCTTGTTATTTTTGACGCCTGTGAGGGTCCACGCTACGAGATATTGTTGGCTCCCATTCTCTCTGGCTCTGTGTTGTGTGTGGCTGCTTTTGATTTCATGCATTTTATTCTTTGAACCTGTGTGTGTCTGTTTGGGTTTAGTGAGTGGAGACCACTGATAAGCTTATTGAGAGCCTTGGGATCAAAAAAAAAAAAAACCCATGTGAGGTTTTAAGCCACATCAGCTCCTACCTCCTCACTTGAAAGTACACACACACACACACACACACACACACACACACACACACACACACACACACACACACACACACACTAAGACCAAAGTCCATAGTTTTTGGGTCATCAGTGTTGGATCGTGTTCAATTTTTTTTTGTTTTTTAGTTTGAGCATTTGAAAACTTTCTCTTATATAATTTTGTTTAACTTGGTAAAAATGTGTGTGTGTGTGTGTGTGTGTGTGTTTGAAAGCAACTAAGCTTTGTTATAAATCTACTGGGATCAAAGTGACTCTGGAAAAGGTGACAAATAAATGGATGAAGTTTTGGCCGACTTAACTTCGAGTGTGTACACTGAAAACACACACACACACACAACGATCACATTCTGGTGTGTGTGTATGTGTGTGTGTGTGTGTGTGTGTGTGTGTGTGCGTGTGTTATCCCCTTGTGTTTGTGAGCGATTAACTCCGAGCTGTGCCTGTAGCACGTGTCATGTGGTGCATGTTTCAGTCTTGTGTTGTTTGTGTAAGCCTGATTGTTTGCCTCCAGTCATATTTGCTGACTGTTCTGTATTTTATTAAAAATAAAACTATTATAAATAGTCACGCAGAGTTTGAACAACAAAGCGACTCTAATTAAGGAGCAACATTATGTTTAAATATTTGAAAAAAAACACGTCGATATCGCTTTAAATAATCTGTCAGTAATCTCGGCTCCATTTTCGATCCTTCAAACTGTCAAACCGACTCTTTTATTCTTTTATTCTCTTTCATCATTGTTCTCTAAACAACACGAGTCGAAGGTCGAGACTAACAAAGTTTGCCGGTGCTGTGTGTGTTTGTCTTTATTCGTGGATTGACACATTTCTGTTGATCCGTTAAACAAATTAGGGAAAAAAAAAAAAAAAAAACACACACAGTTACATAATTGATTGGGCGCTAACACAGTTTCCAAATAAGTGCTTGTTCCTAATTTGGAAACTCTCTTTCGTTTGTTGCGTTTAGATGTTCGTGGGAGGCGCTTTGGTTTCAGGTCAACATCTGACTCACCGTCACCATCGACTGATGCTTCACTTTGATTGCACATTATTATTATTTAAAAACATGACTTATTTTTTTTATATAATTTTACATACTTTTCCCACACAGTTACCTTTGTTTCATCCATCATCAGCTGCTCTGCTCGGTTGAGTTCCAGCTTCAGCCTGGACTGGTTCCCGGTCTGTCACAGACCTGATCTGCGGACACAAACAAACAGAAATGATCATGTTTGCATCTAGTAAAGTAAATTTACTGTCACAAATTAACCAAACCTGCTTGTCTTTGAGCTGTTGATAAAACACTAAGACAAGTTTGAACCCAGAACCTCATTCCTGTGATCAGTCATAACCACTGTATCTATATTGATTTTAGGAAATTATCTGTCATTGATTTCATCTTTATCACCCAGTCCTGCCATCAACTCACAGGTAAAGCTCCTGTTTTGTAGCTGTTTGCATCTCTTAACTTAACATTCATCAGATTCCCGTCTTCTTTATTCAATTATGCTTCTTTTTTCTGAATAATTGTTTGTCAGAGACGGACTAATCAATTTTTCTGTCAACGACAGAGACGATGATGCCATTGATCACAATTATCTGGTGGGAGTGTTTGAGTTACTGTTATATAACGGAGGGAAGATGACAGGAATTGTCTGAGAGGAGCGGACGTGCGACAGAGGGTAGAGGTCATGAAGAGGAGAAAGAGACATGTTTGGGGGGTTAAACGTGAGGAGAGTAAAGATTAAAGAGGGTTAAAAGCCGACGGCAGAAAATAAACGATGAGGGACGCGGCGTGAAGGTCGGTGGGAAGACTGTCTCGTGTGCTTAGTGTGTTGTTTTTGCTTGTATGACACGGCAAGGTCACGCCTCCCGTGACAGACTGTTGTCAAGGCAACTATAGGCACCTTCCTTTTAAAGCCACAGCCATAAACACACACACACACACACACATACAAGTCAGTTTCTGGCTCGTAGTAGAAACTAATCCGCTGTTGAAATGATTAGCGAGTTAATACATCAACAGCTTGGCAGAAAAATTGATCGACAACATTTCGGTCATTTTTCATCAGATGCCAAACGTTTTCTGACATCTTTCTGGCTTTTGTCCCCTGAAATGTGAGAAGTTTATGTTGCATTTTTTTTTAAAACACTTTGTTTTTAGGAGCCATGTCAAGTTTTCTGAATAAAAGACAAATAGTTTTGATATTTAATATCGTTTTATTGTATTTGCGTGACCTCATTCTGTGTTTTTTTTTGGCCTTTTTCTAAATGTCAGAGGTCAGTCTTCCCACAGACGGTATCGAACCTCTCTCTACCTCCGTCAGCTCCCTCATTTCATCCGCCTCTGTCTTCCTCCTCTAAACAAACAGCTGGACAGCTTCGACTGAACGGACATCTAACATTTATTCAGTGACAGTGAAACAGACATTGATATTTTCTTTTTCTACACATGATTGAGGCATTGAGTAATAACACACACTCTGCAGACAAAAGTCTTTCTCAGTCTTTACTCTTGTCTTGTCTTCTCTTTCCCACTACACCATTCTAATATTACCCCACCCAGTTTGGTACCAGATGCGTCGTTTTCCATTACAATGGTTCCTTCTCGATGTGACTGTGGTGAGTGTGGTTGAAACTGCTGCGACGTTGCAACACGAAACCATCAGTAAACATTAATGGAGACATGGAGGAGATACTGTACTTGTTGCTCGTTAGCTTACGACGATGGATATCACTGTTACCGGTGTTTAAAAATGGAGGTTGATTATTTTGTTGACGCTTTCTCAACTCAACTCATGTCTGGTCGCGCTTGTGAAGTCGCTCCCTCTGACCAATCAGTGACCAGCAGTGTGTTCACGTCACGTTTTAGTATCGACTCAGTTCGCCTGGTACCTCAACAGAGTAGGAACTAAAATCGTCAAGTCAAGTAGAACCGAGTAGATGCTGGTGGAAAAGAGGAACGACATTTAATATTCAACAACCGGTCGGTTTCACAACATAGATTGATTTAATCAGCTTGTTTACAGTTCCTCCAGTTTTCAAACTTAGGGTGTTGTCTACCTTTTAACAGCCTCTGATCAATCTGCAGTGTTTCACACTGATTCATTTATTTGGTATTTAGCAGCAAAACACTTTATTTTATAGGGATTCCCAAAGAACAGCAGCAACTTCTGTGCATTGGCAGCAGCCTCTGCTCCGTTGTCATTGATTGATGAAGTTAAGAAAACAAATTATATTCCTGCTTATTTATTCAGGACAACAAGCGGGTGTTGCGTGTGTTGAATATATATTAAAATCTTCACTTCCTACACCATCAATTTGCAGACTTTCCATTAGATTAAAAGATAGTATGAAAAGTTACATAATTAGGAGTTTTGTTTACTCTGTCAGTGCAGCATCGAGCGAATCAACGTCTTCTAACGAACCAAACGTTTCTGTTCTATCAATTCAATAAACACAGACCTATTGTGCATTAGCAGTGCAAACAGGTACAGGAGAGTGAATAGACTGGGTGAAATAGTCAATCGATTGGGGATAATAAACACTGCTCTTCTTTGGAACTAGTTTGTAAAAATACCAACGAAAACCAATTTAAAAGAAGTGAAACTATTGTGTTGTAAGAGGGAAAAAGGCATCGACGCATGTTTCACCAGTGAATTAAAAGCTTTTTCCTCTTTTCCTGTGTTATTTTTTCAGAGCTGGCAGTTTTTAGAGGAAACGCAACCAAATGCACTTCCACATCAGTTTAAAAGTTGTAGTGGCGCAGTCGACTTGGTGCAAAGAAATTTTTTAACAGATCACGTGATGTCGAGCTCAGTGTGAAACTCCTCTGGCCTCACGTTCTCGAGAAGATGTACAGTTTCTGAGGAAGCGCGTTCTTCGACCAGGACATGTGGGTATTAACGTTCAGACGTGGAAACATTTCCTTCATTGGAAAAAACATGGACAGTATCAATCCCCCAATGAAAATAGTCCCCAACTAATAAACCGTTTACTACAGTTTAGGAAACGTTTGGATACAAATGAAAGTGTCCTGTCATTTTAGGAAATGATGGGAGCCTTTATTGATGAGGTAACCATGTATTTTTATGTGTACAGACAAAAGGGCTGAGGCTTTTTGAGCCACAGTCCGGATACAGTGAGAAACCGACAAGAGACCAACTAATGCATCGATGGTTTTGATCTTTTCCTTGGATTTGTTGCTCTGTCCATTAACAGGCTCTAATGAGTCATTTCGTAGGAAGTGGAATAAATGGATTTGTACATTTACAATCACTGTAATTGTAGGACCAGTGGAACTGAACTGAACTTTTCAACTATTGGTTTGACAAGACAAGTAATTTATTAATCTCTCCTCTGCTCGATCAGTCAATTGATAATGAAACTAAATCACAAACACCACAGATTATTATTCCAATGCTACTTTACTTTCCCACTCCGGTAGATTCTACAACTGCTGCTGAAATTCGTCATCAAACTTTTAGACACTCAGCAGATGAATAAATAAAGCTTCTTAAAACGACAACACTAATATCAGATTAGACTGGGTCCAAAGAGAGTTTTAGGGACCAAGTGGGAATTAATCAAAACCCTGGTTTAACTAGACTCCCTGGAAGACAAATTGGTTTGTTGTTTTTTGCCATTATGCTTTGCAGCGTATAATTATATCCCAGCTGTTGCTGTGTAGAAGCAGGTTTGTAATTATTTGTGCAAGAAAGATCATGTTGTGTTCCCCCCCCTTTTTTTTTACTGCAGAAAAATTCTGCTTGTTGCAGCAGTGCTCTTCTTCTGTTCAGCTCTGTCCCTCAGTTCAGATTGATAATAATACGAAGCGACTGTCCAAGCGTAGTGACAGGCTTGTTGAGGAGACTTTACAGAGAAGTGAGAACTGAGAGGAAGTGTTTGTGGCAGCCGGACTATTTTGACCTTAAACATGTGATTCCTCTCGTCAGCCACGGTGACAAATATCACAACTGTGTGATGGACGAAGCCGGAGCTGTGTTGGCTGACCTCTCCCCTAGAGGGATTTACAACGGTTGAGTAAATCGTGGTCACTGCCAAGTCGCCCCAGTGTCAGAAAATTAATTAAAACAACAGCAAAGGAACGTGATCGTCTATTATTTCCAACAGTTTGGTACATGACTTGTGGTGCTTCTGTTGGCAGCTATTTCCTTTGCTAAAGAGATGTTTGATCCTTAACCTGATAATGGAAAAGAATAAAAGTGAATTACTATGTAGCACTTTAATGGAAGGCTTGTGTTTCAGTCTCTGCAGAAATCCCCTTAGTGCTTGCATCCATTTACTGTGCAACAATAAAGTACTGTTTGGTTATTTACTGTAAGTTTACCTCGAGGGAAATTTTGAATTTGTTCAGCCGTTACATCATGCGAGTAATGATCCACTGGACGGTTGATTAAGAGAGTACTTTTGTCCTGATTGTTGCTGTAAGTTGAGCGTCAGCGCGGCTGCAGTCCCGACCCTGCGGCGAGCAGTTTGACATCTTATTTAGGTTCTTGATTCATTGTACCGCATGTTGGAGGAGTTTTAGGATCCTCCAACGGCCATAACCCTCAGCTATGATGAGCCATGATGAAGGCCCTCGGCGGTGTCATAATCATTTACTGTCCTGTCAGCTTTCTGATTGATCACAGGCTGGAAGAGGAGACGTTATCGAGCAGGTAGAGCCTGATGTTTTCCTTCTGATGTGAGCCAACCATCCAGACAGACATCAAACAAACTTATCTGTCATCTCTCCACTGAAAGACGTGTTATAACTCAACAGATCATGAAAAACATGTCCAGACCCTTGCTACAGTTTGTTAGCTGTTAAACACTAATTCAAATAAGCTACCGTGACTTCAATCGAGCTTCTTATCTTATAAATCAAAGCAGGTTTTGGTTCTTCTGCCTTTGTACTGACACAGACGTTATGTTTTTAGCTGATCTTTCCAATTCGTCCCACTCGTGTGAGCGTGGTATCATCAACCCGTTGAAATTTGGTGCAAACGTTCACTCGGACTCAACGATAAACCCATTAAACTTTAGTGGCTAAAGTTCCTGTAATGGACATAACTCGTGGCTCATAACTCAACTGGACTGAACTGGCAGAAGCGGAGACACTGTGGATTAGGTTGAAGCAAATCAATGCAAACAACATCTCAGTCTACAAACCTGGAAAAACCAGTTTAAAACTTAATTCAAATAAGTTAATGTTTCTAAAATGTAGCATCTCAACTTACAAATGAAAGATTTAAATCTTATTCCTCTGCACTGGTGTTTTTGGGTTGTCCGTCCAATTTATCTTATTTTTGTGTACATGTGCGACATTCTTTTAAAATTTGGCACAAAGTTTCACTTGGACTCTGACTTAAATATAGCGGCTAAAGTTCCTCTAATGGACTTAACCCAGGACTTGTAACTCAGCTGGACCGGTTGGTGGAAACCTTGTAGTTCTTCCAGACTTTGTGTAGCAGATCGATCTGAACAGGAAGTGGACAAAAACCACAGGAATGTTACGAGTCAATGCAAACAACAACAACATCACAGACTACAAAGCCTGGGGAAGAAAAAACAGTTTCAACCGAAACTAAATGAGTCAAATCTGGTTCTTGAAAATTTTACATAGATAGATAGATAGATAATAAACTTAATTCTTTAGACCAGTTTGCACTTTACTTTGTTGATTTATTATCTGCACAAGATACTAAATAAATTAGATCCACATTTAACACAGAAGATATTGATCTCAAAGGTATTATTGGTTTCATCATATTAGTACTAATATTGAAAAAAATAACCATTAATCACACATTTTTGTTCTTTATATCTCTGTTTCAACTCAAACCAGAAGACTTCATCAGCCTCTTTTTCTTTTCTCAGCTCCACATTCATCTCTTTGTTTGTCTCTTTGTCTGTATTCTCCTGTCGCTCACTCGCCTCCCCTCCATCTCCCACCCCCCACCCCGCCTCCCCCTAATAATGGCTTACCTCAGGTGCTTCAGTCTCATCTCAGATCGACCCCTGGCACTCGGCCTCTTCTCTCCACCTTGATTCACTCCTCTCCGATCCAGCAGGTGTAAGCAGAAGCTGCACTCAGCTGCTCCTTCCCTCTATCAGGAGGAGGACGGAAGGGAAAAAAAAAATTGATTTGTTTTTTATTCATAGGTTTAACCTCTCCTGACCACTTTGATCTTGTAGCTGGAAAAAGCTTCGGGATCGAGGAGAGAGGCTGAGTTTTTGGACTTATGGGGCTGCTGGGGGGGACAGAGGGGGTGCTTGTTCATTTCAGTGATGGGATGTGAGCTCTGAAAGAAAGATGAAAGGAGTAGGTGGCTGGTGGATTTGGAGGGAGGCCCAGGTGAGATGAGAGGGAGTGGAGGGTGGAGGAGGTGTGTGTATGTGTGAGTGAGTGAGTGTGTGGGTGTGTGTGTGTTTGCATCAGGGCTGCAATTTTTCCTGTCCACTCCAGCTGCCTTTAATCTTTATAGCCGTCATTAAAGGTTGCATTAGAAGTTTTGAGCGAGCCTGTGTGTCACTCGTTCTTCCTCTTAAGATGTCGTCAGATAACCTGCGGCCTGCATCTTTTTATTTTTATTTTTATTTTTAATTTAGCGCCTTTGCCAACATGAGGAGCTCTACACTTTACTGCCACGAATTAATCACAGACATTAAAATAAAGGTTGTTTTCCTCTTCTTTCTACTTTAAATAGAAATAAAAGTATACTGTCTTGTGCGTGGAGGGAAGTAAAACACATTTTTTCCGTTCTGTTCTTCTACTTTCACGCTGTCAGACAGTTCATCTCATTTGTCAACACATTGTGTCAGCCTCTGTCTTTATTCTCTCGGCTGAAATCTTCCTCCGTCTCTCTTCTTTGTCTCGTATTCACGCCTGCTTCTGCTTCATTTGACATGTTCTTTTGTCCTCTTTTCCTTTCTCCCTCATTTCTTCTTCTTCGTTTGACACCTTCCTCCTGCTTTGACATAATGTTCTCATCTCTACCTCTGATGAACCTCCACCTTCCTCCTCCAACTCCATCCAACCAACCAACCAACCAACCAACCAGCTCCAGCAGGTCTATTTTAGTGGTTTACTTTCTGTCTCTAAAGCCCTGGATATGAATTATTGAACAGACTGACCCCTGGCTGCACAGCTGCAGTTTGGGTGTGTGTTGTGTTGTTCTGTACGTCTTTTCTCTCCATCTGTTTCAGATCTTTAAGTGCCTTTTTCGTCTCGTACGTCTTCTTTTATATCTGAACATTTGCTTGTTGTTCGTCTCCCCTCGTGTGTATTTTTGTAGCTGTTTTGAAGCAGCGGGAAACTTGTGGCTCTTGTTTCTTCGTTTCTGTCAACATGGAAGAAATCCAACATGATTTCTGTTTGTGTGTGTGTGTGTTTTTTTTCTTCTTTGCACTGACGCAAATGTTGGCTTCAGATGGAAAAGGGACACTTGACATAAAAATAGCAAAGCGTTTTCAGTCCCAACGTGGGACGAGCTGAATCTTTTTATAACAGCTTGTCATCGAATGAAACACAAAGCTGTGCTAAACGCCTTTTCAAGTATCACATTTCATTCTGATTTTCTTCTTTTTTTTTTTTTTTTGGTACAGATGGATAATAAATTACAAAAATACAAACTAGCTTTGAACCCAATTTTACATATATTTGATTTTTATTAAAATGATCATTTTATTACATATATTATCACAAACACACACACACACACACACACACACACATATATATATATATATATATATATATATATTAAATTATATTATATATATTACTATATTAAATAAATAACATGTATATAATAATGATAAATGTTATATTGTTATTTATAATAATAATAATTTTTTAATACATTTAAATATTTCATAGCGACAATAATAATAATAAAGAATATATTTAAATAAATTTGATTTACTAAATTAAAGAGTCAAGCTCACTCCACTCCTCTTTTGTATCTTTATTTCTTAATAATTTCCTAATTTATTTGCCAAAAATCTTGTACCACATTCTCCATTTTCCTCCCCGATGTTTTAACTAGGACTCTTGTTGTTGTTGTTGTTGTTGTTGTTGTTGTTGTTCAGCTCTTACTCTTGATTTATGAGGAAACAGCGTCTCATTAAGAGAAAAGCACCGCGACAGCGTTAATAGTTGCTCTATGTGATCTTTTTTTTATCCACGGGGTCTAATGATATACGAGGTCACATTGTCACGCTTCTTCTTCTTCTTTTTTTTATTTTTTTTTTATTTACACTGTTTTCATGTAGTTTTTCATTTGAGTTCTGCATCCATTTTTGCACTTTCTAGGTTGAACTAATAAACACATGAATGTGACTCTGTGTCTCTTCATACATCATCTATTTGCTCATAATATTAACAAGAGTTCACATCCCGAGGACGTAAATGGACATAAAATCTCATTTCAATCTTTTTCTACAGACTCTTCAACTTGACTCTGAAGAAGCTGATCATGCTGAAGGAGCTGGATAAAGACCTCACGTCTGTGGTGATCGCCGTCAAACTGCAGGTACGATGCGTCTCTTTCTTTTAAAAATTTCTTCTTCCTTCACATTTATAACTTCTGATTAAATTCTCCTGGGAATAAAGAAATGAAAGCCTTGCTGACAATAAAGTTAATTATTTAAATCCACCTCTTTCTACCTTTAATCAGCAGAATTGTATTTTAGCACTTGAGGAGTTGGGTTTCACTTAAACGATCAGAGCAGCAGCAGATGTTAAAATGCTGCTGAATAAACCACAAAAGTATCGCTCTTCTTTTTTGCATTGTTGAGTTTTGTTGAGTCAGGTTATTGGATCTGGACACAAATCCCTTTTCTTTTGTCTTTTACAGCCAAAACACTTTGTGCGACTTTGTGTGCAATAAATCACTTTCCTCGTGTCGTCGTAGAAAGGGAACAGAATAAAAACGCAGTAAAGGCCAATCCCATTTCTACTCTTTAGCTCTTCATCGTCTATTTAGCGCGTTCACGTTAGTCGAAGGTCGATCTGTCTCGATTCTCTTCTGGATGAAGTGTGACGGGTCACACAACCTCCAAATGAAGCTATTCCAGGAGAGAAATGTCCCAGCATGCACCAGGACAAGGATGCAGTTGTCAAAAAAGTTAACTCAAGCTAACTCGCTAACCGCTTATCAATAACGTTCATTAACATTAGCTAGCGATCGCTAGTCGTCACTTTGCTAACGTTTTTCATTTTGATGATGTGAATGTAAACGAACAACTTGTCAGTTTTTAATCCATCGTCAATTCGATGGACATAAACGAGTCTGAAGACGCCATCTTTTTTTGTTGTCATTCGGTCGTCATGGAGACTTGTCCCATCGTCTTACGTAGCAACTAGCGACTCAGCGTCTCATTTCCTAGAGGGACGTTTTCAGGGGTTGGGGTAGAAAAGAGAAAACCGGCTCTAATTCTCCCCTTTGTCTCTGATTTGTGTCAGTAAACACATTTTTGATGCATGAAGTCGAATCCGATTTCACTTTTTGAGCTTTTTTTTTTTTCTCGGCTATATTAATCTAGTTTTAAACTTTTATTGAAATTGTTTCATTTAATTCTGTGGATCCTCTTTGGCTCACGTTCAGACTTCACCGTCTCCGTCTTGTTTTCTGTCTAAGTAAACCAATAAATTCTCAGTTTCTGGCACATTATTCACTTTAAGCTGTTTTAATTCTTCTTGCTGCAGCCGCTCGTGCAGTCTTTCCCTCTCTGCTCTCTGCCGTTATTCAGTTTCTTCTACTTTTTTTTTCCAGTCTCCTTTCAGCTCCCACAATCTTTTCACCGCATGTGGTTGATGAGCGTTCATTGTTTTGACTCTGCCGGAGCAATTCAGGCCGCACAAACAGAAATCTGTCGGTCTTTCCTCCTTGTTGTCTTTCCTCTGCCCTCACAACGTTCTTTTCTTTTGTGTTTTCCCTCCTCCTCCTTCTCCTCCCCATGTCGCCTCCTCCTCAGGGCTCTAAACGGATCCTGCGCTCCAACGAGATCCTGCTGTCCTCAGCGGGGTTGACAGAGACCGACCTCCAGCTCACCTTCTCCCTGCAGGTAAACCAAAAGGTTCAGAGCAGTCGGGTAGCTGCCAGTTAAAGACAAACAAAAACTTTATCCTTGTTCTTTTTTTGCTTTTCAGCTTTTGACTTTGTTCCCTTCAGTAGCCGCTTTAATAAAAAGGAGACCAGCAGAAAGTAAATGGGGCAGTCAGCCAAACATATCTCAATCATTTTTTTAACCACTAATAAAGCTCAAAATATCACTTCACTTCAGCAGTAGCATGAATAGGATCCCCACACATAAACTGAAGTACTGATAACTTAGTAAGGCCTCTTTTCCACCAGCTCTACTCGACTCTGGTACCAGGTACTTCTATAATACCCTTCTCGGCCAAGGTACCAAGCAAACTGAGTCAGTACTAAAACATGACGTGAACAGACTGCTGGTCACTGATTGGTCAGAGAGAGTTAGTTGAGAGAGCGTCAATGAAATAATCAACCTCCATTTTTAAACACCAGTAACAGTGACATCCATCGTCGTAGCTACATCGTCGTAAGCTAACGAGCAACAAGTACAACATCTCCTCCATGTCTCCATTAATGTTTACAACGTGTGATTGAAAAAGATGTGTCTGGTTCCAAACTGAGTCAAGTCACGTCCAGTAGCACTAGAACAGTTTAGTGGAAAAGAGACATAAATAGTTTCAGATTAGTTGAAAAGTTTCAGTTTGACTCCCGAAATGTTTTTCTCAGTCAGTTGTAGAATTTTAGCATAAATCTGTTTGTATAAAAGCTGAAATCTAAAAAAGGGAAGTGAAACTAGAAGAATTCACTTCGGGAAAACTTTTATAAATAAAAGCTTTTGACTTGTTTTTACAGTGCTTGTCTTCAGGAACAAGTCGTCCTTTTGTTGCTGTTGTTGGCAGCAGCACTAACAAAATGCTCCTTTAAGAGCAGATTTAGGATCCAAAGACGCAATTTGTTTGCTACCTCATAGTGAAGTAAATTAAATCAGGGTCAATATGGATCAAAACAATGAACTTGTGCTGCTGTCATGGTTTATAACATCCACTATTTTCCATCAAACGGGAAATAAACAATTTGTTTTTGCTCATAAAACTTTTCACGGTTGATTTTCATGGTTAAAGGTCATTGTGACCTCACAGAGCATGTTTTTTTCTGATGATTTAAACACTAGTCATCTCTTAACTGGACTAGTTTGTTTAAAATGTTCTAAAATATTTATTTCAAATCATCACAAACCGTCAAAAACCTTTAAAAAATTTACTTTGAGCCACAATAAATAGAGAAAATGTCTCCTGATCTGTGTGATATATCTATGTGTTATGAATACAAACAGAATCTATTGATTTGCTTTTGTTCACACACAAAAACAAGTATTTTGTCTTTGTCTCACGTGTGCAGAGATGTTCCATGTTTAACATCCAGTCTGTCTGTACCGTCAGTCAGACCACGGTTGATTTAATTCCCAGTAGAGGTTTTTTTTTTTTTTTCCTGCTCTAAATCATTAGTTCCATTGTCCCTGTTTCTAAATGCTGCTAAAAGGTCAGGGAGTTTCTCTGTCTGGTTCTCATCGAGTGCATTGACCCACACTTTATATATTATACATTAAACTTCCTCCAGCAGCAGCAGCAGCAGCAGCAGCAGCTGTGGAGAGGAAGCTGTTTAAAAAAGCAGTGGAGTGACTCCATGACAGGAGTCGGTTTTGCTCCATTTATAGAGCATCCGGTGAGATTCATAATGACGGGTTGTGTCATAGTTCGGATGTGATTAGTGACTCGACACTTCAGGACGCCACAGACGGGTCAGCGGGTGTGAAGATTGACCTAGTTATTGTAACGTTGGAAGCAAATGTCTTCACTTCCTCAGTAAAACTCGTCTTTTAGCTGCGCATATGTGTTTATTTGCTAATCTTTTTGTCTTTTGTCTGTTTGTACCTTCAGTATCCACACTTCCTCAAGAGGGACGCCAACAAGCTCCAGATCATGCTGCAGCGACGAAAACGATACAAGAACCGGACCATCCTGGGATATAAGACGCTGGCGCTGGGCCTCATCAACATGGCCGAGGTAACACAGTCATATTCAACTGTTTAAGCAAAACATGGAGACTTAAAGTGTCGTCTTTTCTTTAGATTTCCTCATTTACTTCTGCTTTTCCCAGGATCTAAAGAGAATTTATGCTGTTTTGTCAAAAATCTTCTATTATATTATTCTATTTTCTATAGTCTATTATTATACCTATTATTGTTATTCTCTTATATGTATTCTGTTTTTATTCCTCTAAATAAAAAACTTTTTTTTCAGTAATTTAATTCATTTATTAGGATTTAAACACAAAAATGTATATGACGAAATAATAAAAGTTAACAAAATAAAGTAAACAGAATTTTTTTAAAAAAAATATATATTATTTTTGGATTATTTTCTATTTTTAGTTTAGTTTATTTTTTTATATCTAGTTTGTGTATGTGTGTGTATACATATGTATATGTATATATATATATATATATATATATATATATATATATATATATATATATACACACACATATAATTAAAATATATTAAATCCATAATTTAACTTAATAAATATTATAAATAAATATTATTTTCATTAGTTTGTCGGTTTTTCTATATTGATTTATTGATAATTTTGTTGATAAAATGTCCAAAAAACAAAGTCATCAAACTAAATATTAAATATTCACTTTAGATTCAAATAAACCACAGTAAACTAGAGACTCTTTCGTTTCCATCAGATTTATTTTAATGTAAATGATGATGAACAGTGTTTTTTCTGCTGCAGCTGCAAACAAAAACTTTCAGGCTCGTTTACATTATTAAAGATGTTAACGGTGCAGTGTGAGTATCGACTGCACTTTAAATTAATGAGTTCCCTTTGCGACCGGACTCATGATAGATCGAGGGAAAAGGGCTTCGTGCTCCTCATTACAGCTGCTCGTGTGTCTCTGAGCACCTCCACCGCAGCAGATGGAGGTTACGTTCGCGTCTCGGGGCACGTCAGCTGTGAGTTGTTGAGTCAGCGTTGAGTCTCATCGTCTCCGGCCGGACGTCAACGTCCCGACTGATCTGAGTTGTTGACCCGGCAAACCACCGGTCACGCACTCATTTCCCTAAGCACGCGGCCTCTGCCTCCTGCTGCCGCTGCCGCCGCCGCCTCCCATTCGATCTCAGTTTCATCTCTTCTCTTCATTACAAAGTGATTCTTAACCTAATGTGAACCAGAATAAAGGTGGATGCAGATCTGTTCCTGTTTTTTTTTTAGCTCTAAACTTCATTTAACCTTCAGCTAAACTCATTTTAAACGAGCCGCACTTTAAAATCAGACACATAAACGTCACCGTAAATCAAACCTGATGTTAAATTTGCAGCCTCTTCGTCCAAAAGCGTCTTTGGTTTCCACGCTGGTGTTGTGATGTGGATATAAGTCTGAGTGAATTTCCTGAACAAACCGTTAAAAATGTTTTTGTTTCCAGAATATTTAGTGAGAAACGCAACAGTAGAAAAATCTGATAAAGTGAAAAGTTTCCTTTTTTCTTCTCTCAAACTCTATACTGTACTGTACTATACATGGAGGGCAAAGGACATGAAACAGATGTTTTTAGATGCACAAAAGGTTCAAGCTCATTTCCGTGAAAAGTCCCTGTTCAACAAGCTGTCGCGTTCTCCCAGTGTGTGTGTGTGTGTGTCAGAAAAATAATAAACTAGATAGAGGGGGATTTTCAGCTCTGTTTTTGACATGTGAAGTCACAAAGAAATTTCTTTTTGTTTGTTTTGATGGCGTCGTGCCTCTTTAAATATAACTGTCTGACCCAGCAGGGGTTGTCAGGGTTGTACAAATTCTTCTGAGGGAAATATTGGAAAAAAATGTTCTCATTTCCCACGATTCTCTTCAGTTTAAAGAGATAAAATCTGTCTGAAGTTTGCAAACTTAAGGGTGCCACAGCTGTGAGTTTACAATGAATTTATCAGTAAAGATCAGTTAATTTACAAACCGTTAAATATAAAAAAGACAGACAGGTTTTGAGTTGTTTTTAGTTTAGTCACTAGTTGACTTTACCAATGATTTGTGAGTCTCAGACACTGTCGTGATCGTTGGCGACTTGTGTCTCAACAACTGGTCTGAGACCTGTAGTATTCACACATCGTGACGTCACCAAACTCTACGTCTGGTCACGTGAACTAGACAGGATGTAGCCGCTGCTTCTCACCGTGATTTACAGCCGATTATTGTTGACGATTGTTGAAGACGCTGCCTCCGACACAGACTAAACCAGTAAACCAGCGTGTAAACATCACCATGGCAACACGGTGGTTTTCATGGTGGAGCTGAAACCACCAGCAGACCTCCTTAAATTTGCTGAAACGATACTCGTGTGAACGCGCACACTTTTTGAAAAATACAGCAAACGTTGTCGCGTGGACGACCCCACAGTCTCCGACCAGGTCCCCACGGCCTCCGATGGAGTCGATCACATATTCTGATGATGAAACACGACGACTATAAATCGATGTTAAAGTATCCTGCTGCTTCAGTCCCTCACAAATCCATTAAAACCTGTTATAGACAAATTATTTATACTTTACTTTATTCCGTTTTTCTTAATAATGCACCATCATGTTGTGTCTTTTTTTTTTCCATTTAACTTTGGATTTGGACAAATCCTGTTCTCCTGTTAATCTGCCACCTGGAGCACGTAGCAGTGCGCAATAATGTCAGTGTGCAGCAATTATCTGTGTGTTATAAATATATTTTAAGGAGGAATTCCCTGCACGCCGTGCAGCGTTACGTTTTAGATTAGTCAAGACGCTCGATTAACTGTGAGCTATTTCTTTTTTTTTTCCTTTAAATGGATTTTTTAAAAAGCTGCAGCCGTTTCAAGGTTTCAGAGTGGAGTAAATCCATCCATTTGGATTTAGTCTCTTCTCATTAAATATGCACATTTAGTCTTTTTGCGATTTGCCGTGTCAGATTTGCATAATTGTCTTTCTGACTGGAAAGCGGCTAAAATTAGCAGCAGCAGGAGGAGGAGGATGATCCGAGGCAGGTTTAGCTGAATTTCATCCAAGTAAAGAAAAAAAAAAAAAAAACATATAACATATAGCGGTAGCTGAAGTCTCTTTAATGTGTCTGAGGTGCTCAGACTTCATTACCTCTGAGTGTGACCAGACTGCTGAGTGAAGCTGGATGTCACTCATTTAGATCCAAGACACAGAAAACACAGACACGCTGGATGATGCTGCCGTTTCCCTGCAGCCAAATTATTTTCACTGCCTCGCATTTTCACATTTGACAGTCTTTGATTTTTTTTTTCTTTTTTATCCTTCTAATCCCCGACTGCTATTTTTGTTTTGTTTTCTCTTCTCCTCGCTCCATTATCGTCCCCTTCCCCGACATCTGCTCCTCGTCTTGTCCTCGTTTTTTCCCCCGCTGCTGTCTTACCTGTCTGTCTGTCTTACCTGTCTGTCTGTCTGTCTAACCTGTCTGTCTGTATAACCTGTCTGTCTGTATAACCTGTCTGTCTGTATAACCTGTCTGTCTGTCTAACCTGTCTGTCTGTCTAACCTGTCTGTCTGTCTAACCTGTCTGTCTGTCTTACCTGTCTGTCTGTCTGTCTGTCTGTCTTACCTGTCTGTCTGTCTGTCTGTCTGTCTGTCTAACCTGTCTGTCTGTCTAACCTGTCTGTCTGTCTGTCTAACCTGTCTGTCTGTCTGTCTTACCTGTCTGTCTGTCTGTCTGTCTGTCTAACCTGCCTGTCTGTCTGTCTGTCTTACCTGTCTGTCTGTCTCTCTAACCTGTCTGTCTGTCTGTCTGTCTTACCTGTCTGTCTGTCTAACCTGTCTGTCTGTCTCTCTAACCTGTCTGTCTGTCTGTCTTACCTGTCTGTCTGTCTAACCTGTCTGTCTGTCTCTCTAACCTGTCTGTCTGTCTGTCTCTCAACCTGTCTGTCTGTCTGACTGTCTTACCTCTCTGTCTCTGTCTGTCTGTCTTTCTAACTTGTCTGTCTGTCTGTCTGTCTAACCTGTCTCTGTCCGTCTGTCTGTTTTTGTCTCTTCTCTTCGTTTCGTCTGTCCTCCTTCCTCTTTCACCTCTTCCTCTGATCCTATTTAAAACATTTGTCCAGAGCTTCTTTTTCCTAAATGTCTCTTGTTTTCTTTGTTGGAATATTATTTGTTTTTGTTTTTTTTCCTTTGTGATGCATTTAATTTTAACATGAAATGACACAGAAGACATCTTCCTCATTCTAGTTAACATTTCCTTGTTTTAAACACAATGGAGCCCAGTAGAGGCCATGAAAAGTAAAAAAAACTAACCCAGTTCAGCTCAGGACCGTTTCTGTGAATTTAACATAATGTCTAGAATATAGGGGCACTGCAAATTTAGTGTCATCTGACTTTAGCCACGTAGGATGTAGTAGTTGATTGTGACCAGTAGTGTGTCTCAATTTGGATACTTCTGTTAGTTCACTTCCATGTAGTATAGTATGAACTATGTACTTCTGGAGAGCGCAAATTTCAACAGGGTAGTTTTGTCTCAAATCAAAAAAATGATGATCTCAACATCTTCTTCTGCTTTTTAAAGGTGAATTTTCACTGGACAGAACATTAATCATCAATTTGAACCGTGATTGTCTCCACCAAGATATCTGTCGTCTTGTTTTCAATTATAATCAGTAATGAAAGTCTCACTGGTGCTGATGTTTGTTAGTGTGGCTCCATGTTTCATGTGAGGTGGAGATTACGCCGCCGTCGTCGTCCCTCCTCTTCTGCTACGTAGCCAAGATGGAGTCAGTGAGGATGAGAAGTGTCCATCGTTCAACATTTTTTAACTGTAATGAGTGAAACCATCCGGGTATTAACGTCTTAACGTCTTATACTCGGGTTAATACGGTAGTAAGTGTCAGTATGGAAGTGTGTAAGACACGTGGCAGCAACTGACATTTAAAAGCAGAAATGAATAAGGTCTGATAACTTCTCTGTGGTCAAATTTTAAATGCCTCTATATTCTAGCCATTATGGTAATTATTAGTGATTATTTGCATTACAGTCTTTTAATGAATTAATTAAGGCTTCAGGAACATGTATATTTAGTGTCTTATATCCTTTTTTTCAGCGCAGTCATGCTTAAATTAATTATGATTAAATAAATCTTATTTTATTTTAACCCACTATAGAGAGCTCAGACATTCAGAGATAAATCCACTTTTCATAATAAAGCGCCAACACTGAGTTTATACTAATGTAACATAAGGAAATAATTATGAACCAGTTCATCTTATTTCCCAGTGTTACTTTGTAGATATTTATTTTTAATTTGTTTTATTTCTCACACTTTACGTGTGCCAACAATCTAATGAAAACAAGCAAATGTTCTGATAAATTAAGGGCATGTTTTATTAAGATGTGCAAAGCATTTACATTTCTCTCTCTCTCCGTGGCATCTCCTGAGCTGTTTTTAAAAGGCTGCCTATCGTGCTATATTTTCTCCCCGTGACTTGAAAAATAAACAGTTACTCGATTGTGGTCTAACCCAGACCTGTCCTTGTTTCTCCTGCCTCCAGGTGATGCAGCACCCCAGTGAAGGAGCCCAGGTCCTGGGTCTCCACAGTCAGCTGAAGGACGCTTCGGTCCCCGTCGCCGAAGTCAGAGTTTACTCGTTGTCCAGTCAACCCATCGACCACGAGGGGCCCAAAGCCAAAATGTCCGGTAAGAACATCTCATCTCCTCTTCCTCTGCTCTACCACATCTAACGAACTGTACTTCTATGATGTTGTTGACGTGTTATGTGTCTGTGTCTCCAGATCGTTCTCCTGATATCGACAACTACTCCGAGGAAGAGGAGGAGAGCTACTCGTCAGAACAGGAAGGCAGCGATGACCCCATTCACGGGCAGGTTTGTAGCCAACAATCATTTCACTACTTAATTAGTTTCTTTGTTATTGTGGCGTTTATAGACTCTAAGGTGTCTAGAGGTGTGTATGTGTGTGTGTGTGTGTGTGTCTGTCACCTTTTCTTTCTTGGGATTATGCGAGAGAAAAGAAAAGTGACAGCGCTCGGGGGATATCGGGGGAATTGGAGCCCAATCAGCAAGAGATTGAAGGCGAGAGTGAAAGGAGAAAACAGACAGTAAAGGGAGATAAGAAGGAAGCAACAAGGCTTTTGGTTGCCTGGATTGAAACAGTCTGAAAGGAGGGAAGGAGAATAAAGAGCAAAGAGGGAGAGGAGACTGATTGAATGGTTTGAAACTAGTATTTCTAGTATAACACTTGTTTGTTTGTGCCACCTTGGATGTTATTGTTGTTTAAAATACCAAAATCTGCTAAATATATCCAGTTTTACCCTTTAAAATTTAAAGTTTTCCTCCTTTTTTTTTTCTCTTTTAAGTATCTCTACGACGAAGAGGAAGAGGTGAGGAAGAAGAAGCCGAGGCGTAAGCTCCCCTCCAACGCCGCCATCACCAGAGTAAGAAAAACACGTCTTTCACCTCCCTTCATTCATTCCTTCATTCATTCATTCCCTCCTCTCTCAGGTCTCTGCTTATTTTTTGTCTGTAAAGCAATTTGTGGCAAAAACCTGTTTCATGAAAAAGCCCTTTCAAATAAATTTGATTCGACTGGGCTCCCCCGTCCAACCCTCCCCCGTCATCTGCCTCTTGCCTCACCTCATTCAACCTCTCCTCCTCCTCCTTATCTGCTCCCCTCCCTCCCTCCCCCTCCCTCTCTTCTGTCGTCTGGATTTTCTATAAATCCATTTTCTCCCCTCACATGTAACTCGGGCCAATTTTCTTGAAGGAAAACACTGAGACGACTCACCACAAGGACCTGCAATAATACCGACCACATCCTGAGACGTACACACACACACATGAATGTTAGACAAAGACTCGGCAGAAACACATTGTGTATGTGTGTGTGCGTGCGTGTGTGTACCTGGATTTTCCTACATTATGGGGACTTAAACCTGTGACAAAAAGCAGGTCCCCATGTTGTAAAAAACAAAAAACGAAAGTGAAGACATGACTTAAGGTTTGGTTAAGGTTAGGATCAGGTTTAGATAAAGGTTAGACAAGTGGTAGCAACAAATAGGATCTCTAGGGTTTCCAGGAAAGTCTCCAGGAAATGAATGGAAGTCAATGAAATGTCCCTACAAGGCATGATAACAAACGTGTGTGTGTGTCTAGCAGCAGGAGTGTGTCTCTGCAGGTTATTAATGGCGTCCTCCTGCAGTGGACGCAGTCAGACTGTCACTGCTGCACACACACACAGACACACACACACACAGCCGTATTTTCTCAAACTGCTGCAGCTGAAACACACACATCACTGATCATAAATACTCAATCGCTGTGACAATAGTTTGGCACATACAGAAACGTTAACACTCCCCGCTCCCCAGAGTCAGACACGAAGTCGACCTTCTCCTACTTGCAATCAGTAAATTAGGACACAACCTCCAGATCACTTCATCTTTCTGCAGCTGCCCACACGTCCGCTCACATCACCGACAGACGCATTGTTCATTGTCTTTTTATGCTTCAGGCGTTAATGTTTCTGGGTTGTCTGTCCGTTCGTACGCCCCATTCTTGTCAATGTGATCTCTTAAGAACGCCTCGAGGGAATCAATACACATTTGGCACAAATGTTCACTTGGACTAAAACATGAATGAAGCAAGAATTTAGTGGCTAAAGAACATTCAAGGTGACCGAGACCTCACAAAACGTGTTTTTTGACCGAAACATGTTTCCACATTGAAGGAATCAATACAAATTTGGTGAAACTGTTCATTTAGATTCAATGATGAACTGATGAACTTGATTGTGACTGTGACAATATGTGTATCTAAGCACCAACTGCCTGCAGCTGGATATGACGAAATCTCAAAAACACATGTTCACTTGGACTCAAACACGGATAAACAAGAATTTAGCGGCTAAAAGTCTCTCACAGAAGATGTTTCTGACCTCGTGAATGTGATATCTTAAGACTACCTTCGAGGGAATCGATACAAATTTAGCATAAATGTTAATTTTTTTAAGTACCAGTTGCCTTCAACTGGACTAGTCGTTGGAGGAAAACAACCACAAGGGTCTAATTCAGTTTAATTCTTCGACAGATACATTTTTCAGCTATTATTGGTCGAATATTAAAGGTCACAAGGACAAAACATGTTTCTGGCCTCTTGAGTGTGATATCTCTAGACCGCCTTCAAGGAATCGGTACAAATTTGGCAAAAATATTCACATTTTGTTGACCAAAGGACTGATGTTGTTGTGACCACAAAACTGACCATAACTTCTGAATTTAAGCACAAATTACCTACTGACTCACTGGTGGTGGGTGGTTCTAGTTTTATTCTTAAACTTCTGATGATCTATTTGTTATTATTGCATAAAGGTCAAAGGTCACTGGGACCTCACAAAACATATTTCTGGCCTTTTAAGTGTCATATCTTAAGAACCCATTGAGGAAATCAATGCATATTTGGCAAAAATTTAGTTCATTTAAATTTAGTTCATTTAGACTCAGAGATCAACTGATGAATGATTGTGACCTCACAAAACGTGTTTTCACATTCGCTTGGACTCAAGGATGAACTAATTTGATTTTGAGGCTAAAGAATAAAAGGTTCAGAGTTTTTTGTCTTTTGTTTGTGATATCAAAAAACAGCCTTTAGGGAATCAGTATAAATTTGGCAAAAAGGTTCATTTAGATCAGGCATGTCCAAACTGTGTGGCTGCAGGTTTTTTACTCCAACCAGTCAAGATCACACAGTTTGACCAATCAACTGTCTGAAGACTGAGATCAGTTCATTAAATGAGTCAAGTCTGGTTCTGCTGCTGCTGCTTGGTTGTAATAAAAACCTTTAGCCACACGGCTCTTTGTGTTAGTTTGGACACATCTGATTTAGATGAACTAACAAACTTAATGTGACAAAATATATTTTTGACCACAGCTTGTTAATTTAAGCACCAGTAGCTTGGAACTAGTTGGTGGAGGCGCAAAACCATAATTCTAGTTTTGTTCTTAAATGTAGTTTATTAGTTTCTATGCCAGAAAACACATTTGTTGCCTTGTGATGATCATGTGTTAAAATGTTGTGAGGGGATCCTTTCAAATTTAGTGCAGATGTTCACTTGGACTCGAGGATAAAGTGATTTGACTTTGATTTGACCTCTAGGATGTGATTGTCGCAAAATCCCCTTGACCAGACACAAACTTCTCATAAACGTTTACTTGGACTCAAAGATGAAGTGATCACAGTTTGATGGTCATAGATCATTGTGGCTTCACTAGGGATGTCACGATTATAGATTTCTTTGGTGCAATTATTGTCAGAGAATTTATCGCGATATTACGATTATTATCACTGATTCGGGTGGTTGCCCCGCAGGTGTTGAAACATATTGGACGTGTATTGGACCACAGTTTGTTTATGGCAGTTTTACATGCCGGGAAGTCGTCATCCACGATGACATCCTGTTTTTTTTTTGTAGCCAAAATAATTCCATATGGATGATTTAATGCGCTTGTTCAGTGGAAAAAACTCTTCTTAAGCCGGCATGATATTTTCCGACGGTATTCAGGAAACATTATGATTGATTAACCGTAGCTCTTGATATAACGATTCATTTTGATATTGAGTAATCGCGACATCCTTCGATCTCACAGAAATTTTGCAGAGACGTTCACTCAGACTCAAGGAGGAACTGATGATCCTGGAGATTTTGGTGATTCAATTATCAAATATCGCTGTTTCTCCATAACTTGTTAATTAAAACACTAATTTATCTCTAACTGCACTGGTTTGCAGAAGCAAACAAGTACAAGGAGGTAATTCTCACCTTAATAAGTGTTTTATTTGTTTCCTCCCATAAAAACTTTCTGATTATCAGTTTAATTGTTCAGTAGAGTCCGTTTTAAATACGTCTTTATAAATAAACAGCGTTCCCACTTCAGAACGGCGGTTTCTTCATTATCTTTCTCAATATTCTTCCCTGCCATTTTTGACGATGAAAGAAAATAACGAATCTCCGAATTATACAAATTATACAAGTGAAATTAAAAATGGATAATAATGAGCCATGTGATAACTATCTAATGAGATGAAGCGGAGCATTTAGCAGCAGGAACTTTCCCTCAGGACCTGTTACAAACCAAACATGGAGAAAAAAAAAAAAAAAGAAAAAGTGAGTGAATATTAAACTTAACCAGATACAAGACTCAAAACGAACAATAAAGTTGCTTTGTAACTGCCCAGCCATCAACCTACAGCGTGATAATGTACCAGTGTTAATGTTTAAAGCTGAAGATTCACAGAATAATTCAGTGAAGCTCATGGTTATGTACTAGTCTCATTTTTAAAATAACTCAGTTTGTTATTTAACTTACCAATCATCTGAGCTTATTCAGGCAAACGTACGACAGGAAGTGTCGACTTGAATAACCTGACGAAGAGATATTCACTTTAATAACGAGATGCAGTCACACCCCATCCTGTACGGTTAACACTTTCACTTAACGTGACATAGAAATATGTCCTGATGCCGTTTCCATTAACCGCTCTTGTTTTGAGTCATCGGGCGTGAAAGGGAAGCTGGGAAATTACCCATATATCTCACTCCTGTCGTCTCGTACGTCCCCTCCCTCATCTATCTCTTCAACGTCTCATGTTGTCCTCTCTCTCTCTCTCTCTCTGCAGCAACCCAACATCAAGCAGAAGTTTGTCGCCCTGCTGAAAAGGTTTAAAGTCACCGATGAGGTAGGTGACGCATCTGCTTTTTCACTTCTTTTTTTCTCACCTTGTGGCCTTTACTACTTCTTTTCAGATCACTTATATATCACACACACACACACACATTTCTGCTTCATGTGCCAGGTTCAGATTGTGTCTGTCTGATGTTGTTGAGATTAACGTTTGTTTCAGTTTAGCTCTGAAGACGAAGAGTCAGCTGACCAAAAAAAAAAAAAAAAAAAGATAACACTATATATGGACCCTATGAGTCCATCAACTTAAAGTGATGGTCTGGAGTAATTTGGGTTCAAATTACTCCACTTTAATAAAAACAAGACCAGCTGCTCACAGCTGTTGTGATGCGGTGAACTATCACCAGATTATCGTCCATAAACACAAAGTTCAGACTCAAGAGTGAACACGAGAATGACCATAAATCTGCTCTTTTTTTAAGATTTAAACTCAAACTTTTTCACAACAACACGAAGTAAAACTCTTCACTTTTTCAGCTTTTCTTGACTATTTTATTATTACAACATTTAACTTTTATCTAAATAATTTCAGATGTAATATGCTCAGGGTCTATTTCACCATGAATACAAGTCAAACTCCCCCTCAAGAGATATTTTATGTTGGTTGAAGTAACATCGAGTTTGACCGACTTGAAAGTAAATGGGGCAGTCAGCCAAACGCATCTAAATCATCATTTTTAACCACTAATAAAGATCAAAATATCACTTCACTTCAGCAGTAGCATGAATAGGATCCCTACACATAAACTGAAGTACTGATAACTTAGTAAGTGAACTGAGAGTTTATTAAAAACACTGTTTTACAAGACTTACCCAACGTCTGGTTTTATAACAACTGGTGATGAAGGGTGTTCCACATCAGCAGATTCATCATTTTCCTCGCTCTTTACAGACGTCAGCCAGTTGTTCAATAAAATGACGAATCTGGCCCCCCCACTTAACGTGGGATTGGTTGAATTTACTTTAATAGTTGTGATTGCAACATTGTCCAGAGGTTAAAGTTTAAAGGGAATGTGGTTCATGGTGTCAGAACAAATTTTAAGATAAAAAAAAAAAAATCTTTAGTATCAGTAAGTGTCCTGGTTTTAAGTAGAATAGGTGACATTTATGTGTCTGTGATCACAATGAATACCATGTTGATCCACTTTCAGGTGGCTGCATTTAAGTACTTTAACTGGGCTACGGTATCCAGGTTAAACATGGACTCTCTGATTATTAGAGTCGAGTCTGAGCCGCATGACTCCCTCTGAAATTAAACACGTTACTGTTGCATGTAAACATCTCACTACTTTCTGTTTTAATCTTCACCATCTGTGTAATATCAGTTGTGAAGACGAGTCTTGTGGGTAGATTTTTTTGTGTGATTTTTTTTTTTATTTTCTAACATTTCTGTGTATAAATAGAACAAATGGGGAAGGAAAAAAAATTAAAAATTGTCGACCTGAAACAAACCTCTCGTGTCCGTCGGACGCCTCGTCCGTCCTCTGTGTTTCATCAAGGTTGGTTTTGGCCTCGAGCATGTGTCCAGGGAGCAGATCCAGGAGGTGGAGGAGGATCTGGACGAGCTCTACGACAGCTTGTACAACCCCAGCGACAGCGGCCCGGATCTGGAGGAGACGGACAGCATCCTGAGCACACCCAAACCTAAACTGAGGTAACAACACGGACGTAACGTGAACATATTGACACACAAGCTCCACTGATTCACCTGCACTCAGATTTGTTGCTGCATGAAGCTGATTCACTTTGAGTCAGAGCTCCATCTGTTGGTGAAAACTGCTCATTACATTAAACCAGAAGTGGGTTGGTCAACTATTACATTAGACAAAAAGTAAATATAAATTAAAGCTTATGAATAAATATCAGAAAAAAGTTTTGTTAAATAAATTTAATTCTTAAAAGTTTTCTCTAAAGATTTAAAGTCACAGCTGTTGTGATTTGTGAGTTAATTTATTGTTTAAAAATTGAAAACGGTCGTTTATTTTGTGTCTTTGTTTCGTTCAGGCCGTTCTTCGAGGGGATGTCTCAGTCCAGCTCGCAGACGGAGATCGGCAGCCTCAACAGCAAAGGCAGTTTGGGCCGAGACACTTTTAGTCCGGTGAGTGAAAACATCAGCAGGAATTTAACTCACGTCCACTTGGAAGGCGATTTTCTCTCCTGTCTTATCTCACCACGAGCCGAGTGCTGTAAATTTTTATTGGCTCCTGAAGGTTGTCTGACATTACAACCAGATGTTTCGTGTTATAGCTGCAATATAATCCTACGATTACAGACTAACGCTATCACTGCAGCGTGTGTGTGTGTGTGTGTGTGTGTGCAGTGATAGTGTTGGCAAGAGTTTATTTAAACAAGATCATCTTTCACAACCACACAGTTTAACAACTGACAGTTTTGTTTTGTTTTTTTTTGTTCATCTTGTTCATTTAGTTTTCTGTGAATGTGTATTAATATATATATATATATATATATAATAAATATAATATATATTTCGCTCAGAATAGAATATTTTTTATTTTTCCCGTCAAGGGGAAATTTATCTGTTTGAAAACATTTTAAAAAATCATGAAAAATACATTAACAGAAAATAAATAAATAGTTTATATAAAATCTTTAGGGGAAAAAAACAGCTTTGCACATTTAATTTAGATTTTATTATTTTTATATATTATATTATATTATATTATATTATATTATATTATATTATATTATATTATATTATATTATATTATATTATATTATATTATATTATATTATATTATATTATATTATATTATATTATATTATATTATTGTATATTATTGTAGCATTAATTTTACATAGAACTTCACACTCACAGTTGTGGCAAACAGAAGCACACAGTGAACATAATCATAAAAACCTTGTAATAAAAATAAAATAAAAAACGGTTATAAATCTCTCCACAGAGAGCCCAGGGTGCTGGTTTCAAATATGAAATTTCAGACTAACGTTTTGTTAATGGAGCAGAAATCCAATATCTCTGTGTGCAGTCACCATCTGCTCAATAAAAAGTGTTTAATCTCAGTGAGCTGAATGGATTTTACTCCACATTCAATTCAAACTGCTGCAGTTCCTCCTCTTTTCATCACACGCTTTCTAAAAAAATAACATAATAATAATAATAATAATAATAATAATAATATATATACTCGCAGTGGTTTAAATTAATTTTACAAAAACAAAAAAAAAACTAATATCTTCTGGACTTTACTCCTGTTTATTATTGTTATGATATTCTTCCTGTGGCTGTATAATAATCTTATGTTATTGTTCCCTTTTCTTTTTTTTTTTTTTTATTGGTTTGTTTACTGAGTCTCACTTCTCATTATCTCTGTAACTGAGTGTTGCTCTTTTGTCTCCCCAGCAGGGGGAGCAGCCTCCTCTGGAGAAGATGAAACACTCCCGCAGTCGCAACTTGGAGGAGGTTTTATCTGACAGCGAAACACTGGTACGGCTCTTAAAACACTTGTGTGTGTGTGTGTGTGTGTGTGCGTGTGTGCTAATGTTGTGTCGGGTCTTAATGTTAATATCAGTCTGCGTAGGATTCGGGTCGTAAGTGAAACAGATGGAGAAAAACAAAATGATGATTGTTACTATCTGCTTCCTCTGACACTGACAGTCTGTCTTTTGACTGTGTGTGTGTGTCTCTCTCTTTGTGTGTGTGTGTGTGTGTGTGTGTGCAGGAGTTAACAGACCAGGAGCTGTTTGCTGAGGTGGGCCCCTGCATCACGGTGTCGGTGGCAGAGAAACCCCGTACGCCGATGAAGAGCAGTAAAAGTGAATCTCAGACGATGCCGTCGCCACGGTAACAACTCACCTGTCACCTGTTTTTTTCTTTGGCTTTTATGTCAATGCTCTGTTTATGTCATACTCCACCGAGTCAATCACACCTCTTCATCAGGGGTAAAGATACTTGTTCATGTCGCCGCCTACACACACACACATTCTCACCTCCTGGAAGGAAAAACACAAACCAAGTGACAAGAAGCGGTTGATGTTTTACTTTCATTCATTTAACTGTGACACTGTGTACAAGCCTTGATCTTTAGCACATCTCATCTCATTTTAACCACGTCGCCTCCTCGTCCTCCTCCAGGCTCGACGGCGGCCACACACCTCGACAGAAGCGCAGCAGCACGCCGATGAAGGAGCGACAGCTCTCCAAACCTCTGAGTGAACGAACCAACAGCTCAGACTCTGAGAGATCTCCAGAGCTGGGACACAGCACGCCGGTACGAGCTCAGAAACACGTAACACGTCCAAGCGTTCAGAAACAGATCTTTGCTCCTTCTAGGATCGTTTTTAGAGTTTTATTTGTACCAAACGCACGATGAATAATCCTTCATGTTTCGGTTTTTCCTTCTTGTTTAAAGAAAATACATTTGAAAACGTTTGCCTGCAGCTCAGAAATGAATAAAGGGATGATGAGTCATCAGAAGAGTAAATGTATCACTGCAGGAGGATCCATCTTCTTACTGTGTGTGTGTGTGTGTGTGTGTGTGTGTGTGTGTGTGTGTGTGTAGGTCCTGAGGAAGGCGGTCTACGATCAGTTGAACCAGATCTTGTTGTCTGACTCTGCTCTACCAGAGTCTCTGATCCTCGTCAATGGAACAGACTGGCAAGGAAAAGTATGTCTCTGTGTTTATATTTATATATATACATATATGTGTGTGTTTTCCAGTTATTAGCATCCATTTGTCAACACACACCTTTATATTTTTCTGCGTGTGTGTGTTTTTGTCTCAGTACGTCGCTGAGCAGCTCCAGGTCAAGAGACATCCGGTCGTCTGCACGTGTTCAGCGGCTGAAATCCAGGCGGTGCTTTCTGCTGTTCTCACCCGCATCCAGAAGTTGTAAGTTACACACACACACACACACACACTTCTGCACCAACACACACACATTCAGAGTTGTAGCATCCCTTTCTTTGCAGCATGACTCATCTGTAAAGTCTTTTTACTGCTATAACTTTATTTCCCTGTTTCTGTCATTTCCTCCTTTTTCTGTCGCATCGAACTGTTAAAACTCCATATTTATATGTATTTATAATATATAAAATATATACATATATTATGTAATAATTATAGATTTTATATTACAATAAAGCAGTGAATAGAGGCCATGTATTTTTCATTAAATGGCTTTTTAAAATGTAAATTTTAAGGTGAAAACAATCAGTTATTAAATAGATTAGCCAATTAAAAGAAAATAAATCGTCACTTTTTAAACTCACTTGGCAAGAAAAAAAAGTAAATTGATCATTTTCAGACACTTAAAACTGATTATTTGCTCCTTTTCGCTGTTTTCTGTCGCTGTAAAAGGCTTTGACGGGTTGTGATTGATGTTTTTTTAGATTTAGGAATTAAAGTACCTCTGAGAGTTGTTATGATTTTTATATCGCATCCTCTGTTAGATTTTTCTTTATTTTATGATTTCCTGCCAGTTGGATTTTTCTCTTCAGACGCAGGCGGCCAATTTGCCGTGTGATTTGTTTCCTTGTCTCCGCTGTTTACTGTAATATCTCCGTAGGCGTTTGATGGATGAGACGACGGTTGGACTCGTTCCCTGATAACACCTCTGTGTTCTTTGTCCGCGCAGCTGTAACTGTAACTCGTCCATGCCCAGAGCGGTGAAGGTGGCGGCGGTGGGCAGCCAGAGTTACCTCGGAGCCATCCTGCAGTTCTTCGTCACGCAGCTCGCCAACAAGACGTCCGATTGGCTCAACCACATGCGCTTCCTGGTGGTTCCTCTGGGTGAGACAGATGTTTTATTTATCAGTTCAAATGTGTCTCAGCTTAAATGTTGCGCCGATTCTTCATCTTTCTTCTTCTTCATCATCAGGCTCTCATCCCGTTGCCAAGCACCTCGGCGCCCTCGACAACCGCTACAGCTCCTCCTTCCTGGACGGAGCGTGGAGAGACGTGTTCAGTCGCTCCGAGCCGCCGCAGACAGGTAACACACACTTTTTATTCATCTTTCAACTCAGACGCACAACTTTATCCCTGCTCCATAAACAAATGTCCTCTTTGTCTCTTCGTCTCCAGACCAGTTGGACGTGGCGGGAAGAATCTCCCAGTACATCAGCGGCGCCACCGTCACACATCAGCTGCCGATCGCTGAGGCCATGCTCACCTGCAAACACAGGATGTGAGTACAGACACTAATAAAACTGTCTGTCTGTCAATCAGTCACACACATAAACCAAAAAACAGATTAAAAAAATGTATTTCCTCTGTACATTTCCTTAATTTTTTTTCCTACTTATTTTCCAGGAGAGATGAAGATTCTTACCAGAAATTCATTCCTTTTATCGGGGTAAGATTTTACATTTACTTCAGGAACTACAGCGGATTTTAGTGGCGAAGTACAAAAACCAAAAGAGGTCGTGGAGAAAAAAAAAAAACGTAAACTGTGAGAAATAAAACTACAAAATAATATTGGGAAAGTAGATTAACTTGTTCATAATAATTCCTCGTATTATCTTGTTTATACTCAGCGTTTTATTTTCAGTGACTTTACCATAATATCTAGAAAACAGGGGCACTGCCAAATGTAGTGTCAGTGATTTTGGTTGTGATTCTAGTTTAAAGATCAGAGACCAGCAGCTGAAACATATAACGTTTAAGAACAGACGATGTTTGTTTCTCTAAATTTGTTAGTGCCCCTGTATTCTAGACATTACGTTAAATTCACCAAAAATAAAGCGCTAACTCTGAATTTATACAAAAAATATGCCTATAAATTACTAAAACATGCAAACAAAATACTCAAAATGGACAAATGAATCACTTAAATGTGCATTAAACTAAACATTTAATTAAAACCTTTAAAAGTTATAATTATTTTTCTCTCTCGGGCTCCATAGCAAAGACACAGATGCTGATTTTTCTCTTTTTTTTCGTCTCCTCTCTACGTTTCCAGGTGGTGAAAGTCGGTCTGATCGAGTCTGGTCCTTCTCCAACCGGTGAGAGTTTAGAAACAGTTTCATATGTTTGAATTCAGCTGTTTTAAAACAATAACTAATGGTTATTTTTATTTAGGAGACACAGAAGAGGGCGTGGCTGTGAGTTTGGCCGTCCCCTCCACGTCTCCCCCCTCACACAGCTCCCCCACTGGGATGATCAAGGAGGCGGCGACTCCTCCCTCATCTCCTTCCATGGGCAGCGTCCTGACAGTACAAGGGTAAGACTCACGCAGCCACATCTCATCTAATCACATATTGGCCCTGTGTAGTAAATAAATAATGATTAAATACCATGTTTCCGTCCTCAGGAGTCCCAGTATGTCCCACGGCGTCGACGCCATTGGTCTGCAGGTCGATTACTGGCTGGCCTCTCTCGCAGAGAAGCGGCGCGAGGGCGAGCGGCGCGACACGGGCTGCAAGAACACGCTGAAAAGCGCCTTCCGCTCGCTGCAGGTCAGTCGGCTACCGGGCGGGGGCAGCAGCGACCCTCAGGCCCAGGTCAGCACCATGGCCATGACCGTGGTCACCAAGGAGAAGAACAAGAAAGGTGAGATGACGACGACGAGTCTTTTATTACTGAACATTAACCAGACGCTCAGAGGTGTGAATGAGACATGAAGCTATTAATATAAGATCTAATCTATACATGGACTGTGGAGGGTCAGTGAGAACTGACCTCGTCAGTAACGAGGCTTCAGTCACGTATCAGAGCTGCTGCTCATAAGAGCGGTGAGGACAATAATAGATTATAGAGACAATTATTCATTTGTTCGAGGAAGACCGTGTTTATTCTGACCAATTAACCAATGTTAACTGATAAATGGTGTGTGTGTGTGTGTGTGTGTGTGTGTGGTAAACTAATTTAGTATCAGGTCTTTAGACACATTAGACACAGAGACAGTTTAGTTTGAGTCTGCGTTATCTTTGTAAGTTAATAACTACTGATGAGTTTAAACAAATAAATATTGGGTGATGCAGCCGTGTGCTGAGAATAAATATATATTTATTTATTTTCTCAAGTTTCTGTTGTGAAGAAATGAAGGATTCAGTTAAAACAGTCTCTGAGTGTTTATTATTAAAAAAAACAAACATAAAAAAACTCCACAACGTCACGTTAAACTCCAGCGTCTCTCTGACCTCATTTCAGACAATTATCCCCAAATGATAAATCTACGAGCGTTTCCACCAGATTTTTGTCAGTTTTGAAGTGATGAGCAGAAACACCTTCTGTTCTTTAAAGGTTTTAGTGTAAAGTTGCACCTCCTTTCCTCCGTTAAGCTAAGCTAACATTAGCCTCCACCACCTTAACCTCTGCTGTCTCCACCGCCGCCATTGTTTTCTTTCGAACACTTCTTCTTCCAGAGATTTTGTCACGTGACCTTCACAAGGTTTGTCATTGGTTCTCGTCTCCTTCTGCTTCTCTACTTCTTCTACTTCATTTTACGGCATCAGCAGCTTAAGACTCGTTGCCACTGTGCTGTAACTGATCTCTTCCATCTTCTTCTCGTATTTCTCCCGTCAGTTCCCACCATCTTCCTTGGAAAGAAGCCCAAGGAAAAGGACGTAGACTCAAAGAGTCAAGTCATCGAAGGCATCAGCCGACTCATCTGCTCGGCCAAGCAGCAGCAGACCATCCTGAAAGGTAACAAACGTAAACAATCCTCTGTTTTGTTTTGTTTTTTGGGCCTTTCTATTTAAATCATCTGAGTTTCCATGTCTCTTCTTCCTGTTTTTTTTTTTTTCCCTCCAGTGTCCATCGACGGCGTGGAGTGGAACGACGTCAAGTTCTTCCAGCTCGCCGCCCAGTGGCCCACTCACGTCAAATACCTACCTGTCGGACTTTTCGGCTACAGCAAGCCGGCGTCGTAGTGTCTCGTCGTCTCTCCTCTGTCCGGTCTGACCCAGACTTGACCCTCGACTCTCCTCGATCCCGTCACCTTCGCGCACGGACGACCCCGCCTCAGCGAGAAGACGTCAAAGTGACCGGACTTTGTTTTGTTTTCGTATTTTTTTTTTTTCTTTCTTTCTTTTAATTTCACGTTTGCTGCGGTCGTCTCGTTTCTCTTCGGGTGGAGGGGATAGGAGGAAGAGGAGGGCGGTGTTGGGGTGCAGAGCTGTTACTAGTCACTTTAACGCCCCTTTTTTCAGTGCGTGTCTTGAGTGTATGCGGCGAGTGTGCATGCACACGTGAATGTACAGTGTGTGTGTGTGTGTGTGTTTACAAGGGGCTTACAGCACAATTTTATTAGCTAACTGCCATTTTACGTTTCCGTTCTATGGAATGCAAACAGCATGCGACAGCTCACCGAGTTCAAGCCCTTAACTTTAAAGTCCGACCTTTAACTTTTTATGGTCGCCACGACGACCACGATCAAAACACGTGCATGCGTCAAACTTAACAGATACGCCACCGCCACCATGTGCCGGAAAAACAGACAGTAACTCTTTAAAATGAAAAGTAACCTAACCTTTTTTAGTTTTTTTTTTTTTTTTTTTTTTTTTTTTTTTGCATGAGCCGATGAAAAAAATAAAGTGGAAAAAAAAAAAACGCAGAGAAAAGAAGTGGCATGTGACGCCATAAAAAACAAACAAACAAACAAATAAAACGCCCGATTATTATTATAATTATTATTATTATTATTTCAAGGGGCTTCCATATAACAACTTTAAATCATTTGGATGTTAAATGACAAACATTTTATTTCAAAAAATGACAACAACAACAAAAAAAGAAGCAAATAAGAAAATATTTAAAGGGGAAGTGTCTTTTTTTTTTTTTCTTGAAATTGTGCTTTGGTGAAAAGTAGTAAACATTTTCCCTTTAATGCTGTTTTTTTCTTTTTGTGACGCATAATGTAACTTTTTTATTTGTTTGTTTTTTTTTTGTGATAATTTCCAGGATTTCAGGGGTGACTCTATATAATGTAAAACGTGCAGTTTCCTTTATCTTCTTATTTGCTATGCACTTATGAGTGAGTACCCATGGTGCACCTGGGTGTGATTTTTTTTTTTTTTTTTTGCGGCTGGTAGATTAAATAGATTAAACTTTAAAAAAAAAAAAAAAAAAACGTCAGACTCGAACCAAATATGCAAAAACAGGGAAACTGAAATGAAATGACAGAAGAAGAAAAAAGGAAAAAAAAAAAAAAAAAGCATATTTAAACAATTTAAACCACAAGAACGGGAGTTAATCACCCGCAATAAAGCACAAAAAATAATATCACTTATCGTTTCTCTTAAAACTCCCTTAAAAACAACGATACGACTCTAACATTAGGTTGCAGTTGTTTGTTTTTGGCTCCATGCTTTCTCTCTCTAGGATGTCGTGAGGTGATTAGTGAGCGTACAGTAACTGGTAAACACGTGTGTGCGTGTACGTGGTGAAACGTGTGACGTACGTAATGTGGTCGGAAACTTGTAACAAGAAAAACAAACAAACAAACAAACAAAAAAAAAATCACTAAATAGGAGAAATGATTTTTCTACCATGTGACGGAGGGCATGCGGCTGGTGTGTGTGTAAGTGTGTGTGTGTGTGTGTGATTAAAGCTGCGGTGGTGGGTTTTGTTAACTTTGTAGTCTGACATAAGATTTAGTTATAATTGGATTAAAGTTCAAACACGGTACAAACGATGAGATTATAATCTGGAAGCTTGTGTCGGCTACATCGTCACACTCTCCACCTCCATTTTCAGTAAAGTATTAACAAGTATTTTTAAGTGTTAATGCCAATGTCTTCTTTTTTTTTTTTTTTTTTTTTTTGTCTTTTTTTCTTTGATAATCCATTAGATATTTACAGTGTTACATCATCATCAAACAAAAACTCATCCTGGTGTTTTATTCATTTAAAGAAAAAAAAAAAAAAAAAAAACTCTCAAATACTTGAATGTATTGATTTCAGTTGTTTACATAAACGCTGCATCTTCACAAACTACTCACACACACAAAAAAAACAGAAAACAAACAAAAAAAAAAAAAAAAATCGTTTAAAAAGTCTCGATCCAATTTTTAAGAAATGATCCATCCCGTCTCTTAAAAAAAACAACAAAAATAAAAAACAAAACCTGGATTTATTTCCTCTCGTGTTTCTCACAAACAGATTAAAGGGCTTTAAGAGACAGACTGACTGGTTGCTTCTAAAAAAAAAAAAGAAAGAGACTGAGTTTAAATTATTTCTGAACTGTAGTTTGATGTTTAAAAAAAAAAAAATTACAATTTGCCACCATTGGTTTAAATAATGTCCAAAAAGACGTGAATAAAAGGTAGAATCTATTTAATTAATTGATAAAATGCCCTTATATTGTTTTTAAAGCGGCTCTAATCAATATATTTATATTGATGAATGTTCAGAGACGTATGTTTAATATGAAAGCAGTGACAAAGCCTAAAAAAAAAACAAAACAAAGAGCTGAAAGAGGCTAAAATAAAGTGGGCTAGATGGTGATTTTAGCCTCTTTTAGCTCGTTGTTTTGTTTTGCTTTTTTTTTTTTTTTCAAACTCCGCTTTAATAGTGTTTTTGGTTTGTTTGGACGATCTAAGATCTTCTCTACTCAAACAACACTTTGCCTTGTAGCGTCGCTCGTTAAATGATCGCGACAAAATTAATGTAAACTTTATCTAAAATTGTACTAAATTGAATAAAAATAATTGAATTTTTTCCACTGAACGAGAGGCATTAAAGACAAAAATCACTGCTAAACCGAAAATGTGAAAAGAAAATGTGATCTTCAGAGACATTTGTGTTTGTTTGTGTTTATTTTCGTTTATTTTTGGGTGCTTTAAAACTTAAAACACATTAACAAAGAAGTGATCCTTGTTCTTAAGTCATCATTTCAACGTTTCGGATGAACTGAATGCATTTTCTTTTCTTTCTTTTCTTTTTTTTTTTTTTCCCTTTTGATTAAAAAAAAGTTAAACAAAACAAAAACAAACAAAAAAAAAAAAAAGAAAAAAAAAAAAACACTGGTTGTTCTGTATGTAAGTAAGTCTTGAACTGGTTCCTGTGTGTGTTTCCTGTTCCTCTCTGTACCTGTGTCGACCCGTGTTTGTGACGCCGTGACGATGGTTCCTCTGTCCTTTGACCTTTGACCTTTAGTCGCGGTCTGAGACTCGTTCTTTCTCTCGTTCCGCAGAAAATCCTCAGAAATACAAGAGTCTCTTCTTCATCAGGCTTCCACAAGCTCAGCTTTCTGGGGGGGAAAAAAAAATGAATAAGATAAAATAAAATAAAGATATTGTTCCCATTCGTTCACAGCTTGTAGATTTTCACCGTCAGTCGTCATGGGAACGGGATTTGCCTACAAAAGCAGTCGACTTCTCGGCTTGTGGACTTGTGGAGAGAATTTTGCACACGCCATTATTTCCTCAGCAGCAGTCTTCAGCGTTTTTGTTTTGTTTGTTTGTTTGTTTGTTTGTTTTTGCCTTTTGCCTATAACAATAACTATATTAAAATAACTATAGTGCTTGTACATATCAGATAGTACTTGTTATATTGTATTCTAGTTCTTTTGTTTTGTTTTGTTTTGTTTCATTTGATTTCACATGTTTTGTAGTAATGCTTTTTCCTGATTACGTTTGTCAATCAAACAGATGTGGGACGAAAAGTGGAAGTGTTCATTGTTTCATTTGTTTTTTAAAATAAAAATATTCTGATTTGTAGTTCTGGCTCTTGTTTGTTTGATAAAGACTTTCATAAAATGAAACTAAAGTAAATAATGTACATAAATAGTGCACATGATGCTCGAGAAACAGGTCAGTGGGGCCTCTGCTAAACATCCTAGCACAAAGAGTATGAGTCCAGTAAGACGCTTCCTCTCGTTCTACTTCCTGTTTTGTTTCAAAGAACAGGAAGTAGGTGCGATAGACGCCCTAATAACGCTCTAATTTCGTCCTTCATTAATTTTAGGTAATGAAAAATGAAAGTAAGTAATGGTGGGACACATTATCATATCAACATATGTTTGACAATTTAAGAATGCACCTATTTTTGTCAAAATTATAAAACAATCAAATATAATTGTAGCTTTAGCTACTTGATGGGGATGTTCTCATAAAATGTGATAACCATAACCTAAAACAGACTGATAAAAACACTCAAAACCCTGTATAATTAAATTTAAATGGGTACATAAGACGCTAGTGTTGCTAACTATCAGGGAGCGCCACTTCGACATTACGCATGCGCAAGACCGACGTCTCCCCAAACGTCGCAAAGGTGAATCATCTTGATTTTTCCCCATCATCTTTGGCTACCGTATCTGGGAGAACAGCCATCTTTTTTCGCCTCCCAGCTGTCACATTAGAGCCACATCTACGACAACATCACTGTCTATTTTTATCTCTGAATTAAAAACTTACGTGGACTAATTTCCAACAACTGTGGACACGTTTAAAAAGAAGCTTTCTCGCTGTCTTCCATTGGTCAAGTGGCAGTCTGGGTAAGTTAAGGTGACCGTTAGGAGCTTACCAATGCGACCGTTAATTAAATTATACACTTCAAACGGGATTTTTAATCGCATTAAACTAAACTCAGTAGTGTGTGAGCTATTTTTGTATTTTACTGTAGTTGCCAAATAACGTGAGAGGCGTGTAATTGAGAAGACAGGTAGGCTAACTGTCACTAGTTCCTAGCATACAGCCTCCTTCAAAATAAAGCTAACGGTCATATTTCACTTCCGCTTTTAGGTATATATATTTAGCTAAATTATTGGCTGTAAATGCGTGGTTTGATTTTATAAACACTGCTAATCTATATTAACGTGTCGCGCAGTTTGTATTGTCAAATATGCGTCACTCTAGCTGGAAGTTGGGTTTTATTTTGAAAGAATACACCGGAAGTAGTTTGTGTTCTTTTCGCGGACTTGCCGCCGTCGCGTTCGGAGCATCACAACATTGTCCTGCCGCTTTGTCCGCGGAGCAGAAAGCGTCGCACTGGTCTTCGATGAAGGTAAAGAGAGAAAATAATATTTATATTTATATGTCTGTGTTTAAGGAAAGCATATTACCTTTACCCCATATTACCTAAAATAATATTGTTATTTTATTTTAAAAAAAGAAGAAAAAAAAAAAAATCGCGTGCTGGTGATAATTTTGCCGGTTTATTTTTAGCGACCTGTCAAAACAAAAACGTTACATCCTCAACGAGGCGCGTAAATGTGTCATCATCAGTGTTGCTACTTCTAAAACATCACTTTTAAGCGTTTTTATATTTTTATATATTTAATATAAATGCGCGTTGTTGAATATAAATATACTCGTATTAGTGTGTGTGTTGTGTAACAGCATGTGTGCGGCTCGGGCCTTCACTGTTTACAAACACTTTACATGTATGAACCTGATGTTTTAACGCTTTTATTTTAAAGTCATTTTGGGATTATTTTCTGAATCGTCAGCTTGTAGCTTTGTGCATGTTCAAAACAAAGCTCTCCATTATGGGTCACCTTGATTGATCTGATGCCAAGCCAAAAACGATGCCTCCCCCCTCCTCCCTCCATCTCTCCGACCACAGGCCTCGACCATCTTTTTTTTTTAATATCATATATTTATATGCCTCTAAATAATCCAGTTAATAAGATACATTTACAGGTGATTAAGATACATGCAGGACTGAGCTTTCTTCCATCTTTTTGCAGATGATTTCTCCTGCGTTAGGAAGAGATGGACTTGAAAGGAAGTGTGAATATTGGTGCATTGCAGTCAGTGTGTGAGGCGGATGGGAGGGGGGGAGGAGGAGGGGAGGATGGGTGAGTGTGAGAGAGAGAGATAGACAGAGAGGAGGAGAAGGGGGAGGGAGAACAGGTGCACCTCCATCATCAAAGCAGGAAAAGGGAGAAAGTCATGATGGTGCACAATCGACTTCTCTGTCCTCTTCTTCTTCTTCCTGCTGCGGTTTCATTACCATCTGGTCAATATTTGCATCTCTAAGCGTCATAGTTAGAATAAAAGTGACTAGTTACTGTGTAACATGTCTCCTCTGACACCAGCTGACGTATTGTTTTGGGATTTATTTGATGCAAATGTTGCCATTTCATTGCAGATGTAAGTTAAACGCATCAGCGTCCGTTTGCTCATCATGACTCAAGACAGTGACTCATAACGTGACTGTGAGTAAGTGACCGTAACATCACAAAAGAAGCGGGAGAGATTAATCAGCCGTGTATTTTAAGATGCTTTAATGATATTTTTACACTAGACAGCAGTTTGTGAGGTCAGCTCCTGTGATATTTGACTCATTCAGTGTCTCTATCGCTCGCTGGCAGCTGCTGCGTCACTTTCACCCTCCTGTGGGTTTTAACTATACATACAGTCACACATAACCGCTTTAAATCTACTCTGAACGACCCCAGGGGTGTGCACTAGCTGTTGACCTGTTTGTTTGTTTGGTTTTTTTTAACTGTTTAAGCTTTTCACGGCAGCAGCATCATTAAGGTTATTTTAACCGATGTTTTCTTTCTCCTGCTGTTTCTGGCAGTGAAGTGTTTTTCATCTGAGCCCAGGTGGCTAATGAAACTGTCTCTGAAACACATCAAGCTGGTGAAAACTGAATGGGAATGTTTCCTCAGAGGCTCGTTTTCTGGTTTAAATGAAAATTGTGATATTAAATCTTTGTCTTAACTTCTCTCTCTCTCTCTTTTCTAGCGTGTATGAAATCAGGCAATGTCCACCATGGTGTATCCACGTGAAGAAGCCCTGGAGCGACTGAGCCAGGATGAGATCGTCCTCAACACTAAAGCCGTCATGCAGGGTCTGGAGACGCTGCGCGGCGAACACGCCCAGCTCCTCAACTCACTGCTGGACTGCGCCCAGCCGCCGGCCGCTCAGGAGAAATCCGGTCTGCTCCGTAAGAGTCTGGAGGCCATCGAGCTCGGTCTGGGGGAAGCACAGGTGAGAAGATCAGCTCCTAACATGCTAAAACAAAAAAAAAAAAAAAACAGCTGAAAGACGTAAGTTAACAGATGTTCTCCTCCTCCTCCAGGTGATCATCGCCTTGTCCAGCCACCTGAGCGCCGTTGAGTCAGAGAAGCAGAAGCTGCGAGCTCAGGTGCGTCGCCTCTGTCAGGAGAACCAGTGGCTTCGCGACGAGCTGGCGGGGACTCAACACAAGCTGCAGAGAAGCGAGCAGAGCGTCGCGCAGCTGGAGGAGGAGAAGAAACACCTGGAGTTTATGAACCAGATCAAGAAGTTCGACGACGACGTGTCGCCGTCCGACGAAAAGAGCCAGACCTCCGGCGGCGGAGGAGGAGGAAGCGGAGGAGGAGACACTTCGAAGGACAGTTTGGACGATTTGTTCCCCAACGATGACGATCAGGGACCAGGTATGACATCACATCCTCACATTTCGGCATCTTTGCCGTCCTGTGTGTCCTTTTATTGATTAATCCGTAACATATTTAGTCTGCATGCCCGAAAACAAAAGACTCAACTGGAAACTAAAGAAACATAAATTACTTCCTCTGTTCAATCAATTCACATCCCAGTTTACAGAAGCACAAATCTGATACTAACTAGCAGTGGTAGACCACAGGAAGCAGTGGTAATCTGTCATTTTGCATGGCGCTGAACTTTTCCTTACTAACAATGAAACAAAACACACATAAGCTAAGTCAGTTGCAGCTTATTTAGTAGTGAATAGCAGCCAGAAAGATTTTCAGTAGGTAGAAATAAAAATACGAACAAACCGCAGCTGAATCTGCAGGTTTAAACCACAAGTTTCCTGTCAAAATAAAAGCTCAATACAGTCGTGCCATTCAGCAACAGAAATATCAAAACTAAACACAGATACACCGAGTTAGTCTCACGTTTTACTTCTGACACAAACGATCGTTGTGTGAACATGATGTAGTTTAGATTAGATGCAAAGCTGCGGCCGCAGCGTTCAGGTTAACGCTGAACTCGCTGTCTAAACAGAAGCTCGGGTGGATAAATGGATTTTTTTTCAGCTGCTCAGTAGATCGTAAAGAAGGTCACTTATGTTGCATTACAACGTGCAGCTTGTTCAGCTTCTCCTCCCTCAGCGGCTTAGACAGTAAGTGCTGCAGTAGATGCTTAAATTATTGATGCCTGGATTCTCATGAATGTCGCAGGCTTTTGTCTCTTTATGTTCAGTTTTTAATATGAAATACAATTTAAGCCACAACTTTCACATTTATTTACTGATTTAAACAACTCGAGAGTTGATGATTTGATGAGTTGCCGTCTTATAAAATGAGATTAACTCAGCACATGAGAGGAAATGCTGTTGGATTTTCATGAGTGACCATGTGTTTTTTACTGAGTGATGATCACTGCAGCAGGTTTGACTCAATTAACTAATTTATTTGTCATTTTTCAAACAGAAAAGTCAAATATTTTTTATTTGATTTGTTATCTTTAGCTTTAGGAAACGGTGATGAGTATTTTTGTTTCTATAACACTTAAAAGCACAAACAAACTGAGTCATAGAAAATGAAATGGCACTTCTTTGTTTTTTTCTTTGGCTTTTTAAATATCTAGTTGATGTGTTTTGTTAAAACAAGCAAAATATATTTATTTATTCTCGTCAGTGAGTTATTTCATTCTGTGATTTTTTTGATCCTGTATCTTCCTTCAGCTCAGCCCAGCGGCGAGGCGGCGGCTCAGCAGGGCGGCTACGAGATCCCGGCTCGACTCCGGACGCTCCACAACCTGGTGATCCAGTACGCCTCTCAGGGCCGGTACGAAGTGGCCGTGCCGCTTTGCAAACAAGCTCTGGAAGATCTGGAGAAAACGTCCGGACACGACCACCCCGACGTGGCCACCATGCTCAACATCCTGGCCTTAGTTTACAGGTACAAGACAGTTAAGATCCTCATGTTTATATTTGTTTTTTTTTAAACAAAAATGTCTGAGATGATGATCTGGTTTTGTCTTTCAGAGACCAGAACAAGTACAAAGAAGCAGCTCACCTCCTCAACGACGCCCTCGCCATCAGAGAGAAAACTCTGGGGAAGGATCATCCGGCTGTCGCCGCCACTCTCAACAACCTGGCTGTTCTCTACGGAAAGAGGGGCAAGTACAAGGAGGCGGAGCCGCTCTGTAAGAGAGCGCTGGAAATCAGAGAGAAGGTAGAAAAAAAAAACCTTCAACCTAAATGTGATTTTGATCTAATAAGCCCTGAGAGATGTAGCTGTAATTTGATTTTTATTGACGTATTCAGGTGCTGGGGAAGTATCACCCAGATGTAGCCAAGCAGCTCAACAACTTAGCGCTGCTGTGTCAGAACCAGGGCAAATACGACGAGGTGGAGTATTATTACCTACGAGCTCTGGAGATCTACGAGTCCAAACTGGGAGCTGATGACCCGAACGTGGCCAAAACCAAAAACAATCTGGTGAGGAAGCACAATTAATAACCGTCGGATCGATTCGACAAGATTTAAATAAACGCAAATTAAAAATATCACCGTGTTTCCACAGGCCACGTGCTACCTGAAGCAGGGGAAGTTCAAAGACGCAGAAGCTCTGTACAAAGAGATCCTGACCAGAGCACATGAGAAAGAGTTTGGATCCGTTAACAGTGAGTAGAGAGTCACTTTAAGAGCAGAAACTGGTTAATAATGAGGATTTATGAGAACGAAAACACCCAGATGATGCAGAGAAAATGTGCATCTTGTTGTGTTTTGATTCAGTCACACTCTGATCGCTCACCAGCAGCTCTGAGGATTATTCGGTTTCTATTTGAGTGTGCGAAGCAGCTTAATGTTAGTGTTTTCCTTCTCCCTCCTGCCGCCGCCCAGATTATCACATGGTCCCGAACCGAACGAGGTGAGGCCTCAGCAGGAATTTGGCGCGACGCGAGTTTGTTGAGGAGCAGCCATGTGTTGATATGAAATCACATAGACACAGCCTCAGTGTGAAATCTAGGCCGGTCCAGATCCTCATTATCCTCCAGTCGGTTGTCACAGATATTTAATAGATCTCTCCTCATTCAATCTTATTGACCTTGTTTTTTGTAGATGACAACAAGCCGATCTGGATGCACGCAGAGGAGAGAGAGGAGAGTAAGGTCAGTTCTTCAGCTTGACCTTTTCCATCGATTGCTCCGGTTTGTCAGTGGCCTGTTATTGATAATTGATTGGACGGTGAATGAAGCAGCATCAGATTGATGTTTCACACTTGGTTCTTTGTGATTTCAACCTTGTTTCTTTCAGGGTAAACGTAAAGACTCTGGCATGTACGTAGAGTACGGCAGCTGGTATAAAGCCTGTAAAGTGGACAGGTGAGTCACTTAGATATTTAAAATGATTTTATGGTTGTTAAATATTTTAGAAGATGATTACAAATCCAAATCTGTATAGTTTTATAGTATAGAATACATTTACTGTTAAAGAAATGATGTATATGATGCAGATTAATTATGTGTATTTGTTTGTATTTATGTAAATGTGTGTGGTGTGTGTGCCACATATATATATATATATATATATATATATATATATAATACTATACAAACAGGCCAAAAAAAGTTGGCACCAAGTGATTGCTGTGATTACAGCAGCATTCACTGTAGCGTTGTTTCAATAAGCTTCTGCAGTGTCACAAGATTTATTCACCAAGATCTTGTATTGATGATGGGAGTCGGACCACTGCTCAAAGTCTCTCAGTGGGGTTAAGGTCTGGACTCTGGTCCCAGTCCGTGTGTCAAAATGATGCCTCATTCTCCCTGAATCAGTCTCTCACAATCTGAGCCTGATGAATCCTGGTATTGTCGTCTTGGAAAAAAAATAACCAGGTCATTCAGTGTATTCAGGTGGTCAGCTGACCTCATTCTTTGGACACATAATGTTGATGAAACCAGACCTGATCAACTGCAGCGACCCCAGATCACAGCACTGCCCCCACAGGCTGGTACAGTATCACTAGACATGATGGGAGCATCACTTCATCAGGTGGCGACTTTTATTTTGGCCAGACAGTTTATATACTTATATGTGTGTGTGTGTGTGTTGCAGCTGTTTGGACCGATGTGTCCATAATAATACACATATGTATATGTATATGTGTGTATATATTAATATGAATTTTTTGTTTATATTTATATTATTATAGTTTTCTTTATCTAAATCTGTTACATAAATTATTACGCCACTCATTCAAAAAAAGAAAAATCAAAAGAAGCAACATGTTTTTTCCTGAACTTCTGTTTTTTTTTTTTTTGTTTGTTTGTTTTTTTTTTTCAGCCCCACAGTGAACACGACCCTCAAAAGCCTGGGAGCGTTGTACCGTCGTCAGGGTAAACTGGAGGCAGCGGAGACGCTGGAGGAGTGCGCCAGCAAGTCACGTAAACAGGTAGAGAACAAACACTCACTTTACTGAGTTACGGCCGTTAGATTAGTCGCCGCGGAGCTTTTTCGGTTAAGAAGCTCGATTAGTTCAAGACACTGAGTCTGTGATTTATTGGCACATAAACGTCACTAAAGTGATTTAACGATGAGTCACAAAGCTGACGCGTGTAGTAAATAACGGTGAGGATCGTCGACCTGCTGGGTGAATTATTTCACTCCTTTTAATCGCTGGTTTAATCTTTGTTTTCCTCTCGTCAGGGTATCGACGCCATTAACCAGAGTAAAGTGGTGGAGCTGCTGAAGGACGGAGGGGCCGGAGGGGGGGACAGACGACACAGCAGGGAAGGAATCAACGGGCCGGGGGGACAACGGGGGGAGAACGAGGGCGACGACTCCGCCGAGTGGAACGGGGTCGGTTCACATCGTAATTAGTTTTAAACTGTAATGAAAGTAGAGAACGTCGCCTCCAACACACAGTCGAGTGACTTGATGTCATATTTAATGTTTATTAAAAATGTTTTTGTTTTGTTTTGTTTCCTCAGGACGGTAACGGGTCTCTGCGTCGCAGCGGCTCCTTCGGGAAGATCCGCGACGCTCTGAGGAGGAGCAGCGAGATGTTGGTGAAGAAGCTGCAGGGGAGCGGACCTCAAGAGCCTCGTAACCCGGGGTAACTGACACTACTAGATCTAACTTGATATTAATGAGTTATAATTATTCACCAGGTCATCTGACCAATAAAATGGTCCAAAACAGCTGAAGTTGTTTTTGCCAAAACACTGATTCAATGTGTTTTTTTGTAATAATCTGATGGTTGCACCTTTTGTTTAATAAGGATTTTTGTTTAATTACATTTATTAAATTAACTAATTAAAGCTCGTATTGTTGTGCAACTCACACATAACCATCTAACGGCCGAATTCAGTTTGTTTTAGTTTTTTTTCCCTAATGAACCGGTCGTGTCGAACGCAGCTTTGTCTCCCAACGTGATCATATTGCAGACACACTGAACTGTTTTTATTTTCTAATTGAAGACATTTCCAGGCTGCTGACAGTTTACTCTACTCTAATCACAGTCAGTTTACGATACAAACTAACATAAACAATCACGGTCTTAATTTAAAATAAGGTCTTAATTTTCCAAACGCTTGTTTCATGTTTAAGTTTTTGGTGGATTTGTTTTTTTCTGTTCAGGATGAAGAGAGCCAGCTCCCTCAACTTCCTCAACAAGAGCACTGAGGAGACCACACAGGTTCGACTCTTCATCACATTAAACCTTTTTAAATCTTAATTAAAAGTTTGTTTTCCTCAATAAAAGGTCGTTATTTCCCATTTGAAGTATTAATAAGTATATGGATCGTTTCCAGGACGCCAACTCTGGCCTGTCAGACTGCAGGGGACTGAGCGCCAGCAACGTGGACCTATCCAGACGCAGCTCTCTGATTGGTTAGACGGCGTCAGGAGGCGGGACTCAGCAGAGCAGTCAGAGAGCGTCGGCGTCGGGCCCCGTGGAGGGAGAGGCTGTTTGCAGCTCGGTTTGATCCAACAAACACACTTAAAACAGCTCAAAGCATCAAGATCAAACACTTTGCACCTGCGGCATCTTTATCTTTTTAAAGAACAGTGAATAAAACATGAAAACGCAAAAAAGATCAAATAATAAAACACACAGACGCAGTCGCTGCTGCTGCTTCACTGTACAAACCCTCACTGGAAAAAAGAGAATATTTAGTTACACATTTATTATCAGCATGTCGCTTTACTACTAGAAAGTGGAACGTCTGCACTCGAACGCCTTGTTTTATTTTTGTTTTTTTTTTTGTTTTTGTTTTTTTTGACTCGTAGCATCGTAGCGAAGCATCGTGTCGAGTCCAGTTCCTCCGATGTGCAGACGTTTAAATTCAACATCACGTAGGAAGTGTTAACGTCCTCCGGGTTCGGTCCAGACAGACAGAGACAGAGAGAGAGTTACACTCTGTAAATTTCACCAGTAGCATGAAATATTCGCCGATCACAAAAAATAGAAATATTTTAACCGTAGAAAAGTAAAAAAGGGAAAAAAAACAGAAACAAAACAGCACTAATCATTTAAAACCTCACTTTATGCCTTCTTGATTTTTCTTTTTTTTCTGTATATACAGTTTTAACTTATTTGATATTTCATTCTTTGTATATATAGTTGCACTTTTTTTTTGTTTTTTTTTTTTTTCTTATTTTTGTTTACACTCGACCGAGTTTCAACAAAAGGGAAAAAAAAGAAGAGAAAACAAACGACTGAGAGAAGAAAAAAGAATGAAACTGAAACGAGTGAATTAAATTTAGTCTCAGTGACTCAAATCGCTGGAACCTGCTGACGTTCAAGAAATAAGCTACAACATCAAGGTTCAATCTGAAGCACTTTGAGCCTGAAGGTTAATGTACCTCTATCAGCCATGTTGGTTATTATTATTATTATTATTATTATTATTATTACGTTCAAGTTTAGGGGGGATAAAAAAAGAAAAAACAGTTTTTTCTTGCTCCTTAGAATAAAAAAACAAACACTACAATCATCTCATTTCTTTTCCCACTAATTATTTATTTAATGTCAAAGTTCAACTGAAGCGATTTGATTTGTTGATTTGTTTACAATCACAACAGCAGCAGGATGTTTGAAGTCGTAATCAGCCCTCGTTTGAAAAACTATCTTTACTCAGCTATAATATGTTTACTTGTCTTGTTTGTGTTTATTCCCTGATTGTTTACTGTTGATGAATGAATATGAATCTTTTTTTTTTTCCGTACAAAACAATCCTCAGTGTTACGGTTCAGATCAGTCGCGATGAACCGACTGTTGACCATCGATTCCAGGTGTTTGTTTGTTGTTTTTTTTCTGAAAGTTAAAGGTACTGAAACTGATTTGAATGTTAAAAATGTTTCTTTTTATTTTTATGTTTCTTTGAACCGCATCAAAATGAGACCAATCCAATCTAATACGAAAAAAAAAAAAAAAACTGAATGTAAACGTCTTATTGTGTGAAAAGTCATTGACAAGAAAATTCATTTTGTTTTTTCCTTAAATCCAAAAAAAAAAACACAAAAACAAAACAAAAGAGACGTCGCCGGTTCGTCGTGGAGGCGTTTCACCAACGTTGGTGCGTTCACACCATCGCTCCGCGCCTCAAACACACGATCCGACCCGCTCTTTTCACCGAGTCTTAAATAATAAAAGTGCTTATTATTATTATTATTATTATTATCATTATTATTTTATCAGCTTCTGATTGTGCTGAACGGTTATGAAGGTCGTAACGAGGAGCAGAGGAAGTGAAGTGAAAACAGGAAGTGGTCGTCGTCGTTTGTGTTTAGGAAAAGTGCTTCAAGTGTCGTCTGCAGCAAATAATGTACAGAATTATTAGATTATTAGTGTCTGACCTTTTTTATATACATATATATATAAATATAAAAATACGTGTTACTGTACCTCACACACACACACACACAGGGAAGAGTCGGTGGAACAAGAATTTCTCCTCAATGCACAAATAAATAAACCATAATAGCAATATTAATCAATCAATCAACAATCAATACTTCACGGTAGCATCAGTCACTTCTTCACTCTGGGTGGATACAGTGTTAGTGACACGCTAATGTCATATTTAGCAAAAAATAAATAAATTAAAAAAAAAAAATGGATATTAAAACCGGTTTGTTGTTTCTCTGACGTGTTGATCCAAACACTTTGGATGGTGAATGTTTATTTTCAGCTTCTGTAACATGCTGATAAATACGACGGCTCTTATTGTGAAGGAGGGAGGGGGCAGGGGGGTGATGTAATGTGTATTTTATCCAAAAAAAAAAAAAAAAAGGTTCAATAAAAACAAATTCCACTTTTCAAACCGATTCTGTGTCTGTTTTTTGTTTTGCCGGAGGGTGTTTGACCATTTCATGTGCACGCGCTGAAGTGTGTGTTCTCTTCACAGCTCGGCTGCTGAGGGTGTTAACCCGTGAGCTTCTCGTCTTCAGCTTCCTGTCTCACATGCAGACAAGCCCCCACAAAAAAGGAAACCAGGCTTTTTCACCAGAGCCGAATGTTGAGAAGTGACGACGCAGACGACAGCGATGTGTTGAGATGCAGCTCGTGCGACTACAATTTGAATGACCTGGGATCAGAAAGTAGGATCACTCGACTTCCTTTTATCCTTTGTGCTTTTGTTTTGGTAACTATCCTATCATTAAATTAACTGACTCTATCTTCATTTGTGTTTCTATTTTTGAGACAATAACAACTTTGTTTACTGTTTATTTGTGTTCATTTCCACACAGTCTGTCCCCATGTCCTCTTTGACTCCCTCCAGTCCCACCAGCTCCAAGGCGCCGGCTCTCGTCTACTTCCAGCTCGGCCTCTACAGGGAGATGGTTCGAGTCCCCGCCGGCAACCTCAGCTACCGTCACGCCAAACGCCTGGCTGCTGAGGTCATAGAGCGCAAGGTAACACACACACACACTCGCACACTATCTGGCCTTTAATTTAACTTGAGAATAAAAAATAATCTCGTTAGTAGGTGAGGTGTTGAAATGCATTATAAAATCCAGGTTTATTGGAGTAAAATTTAGGATATTTTTTTTTTTTTTTGCATCTGTTACTGTGACTTTGATCATTCCTCCACATTAAAGGTCGTCTCTGTGATATCAAACAAACAAAATAAAAAAAACAGAAAACCCACTTGGAAAATAGTTAATGCGACGTCTCCGGTTTCTCACTACTGAACTTTGAAAAGGTCAAATTATGCACTGACTGATAGTGACTGTGTTGTGTTGTGTGTGTGTGTGTGTGTGTGTGTGTGTGTGTGTGTGTGTGTGTGTGTGTGCGTGTGTGCGGTTTATGAAAAACCTGTCACACACACACACACACACGTATGAGTTAAACCAGTTTATATCAGTTTATTAAGCAGCTCTGGAGCCATGATGCACTCACACAACTGAACTGAGTTTTTGCTTGTTGAGGTTTAGTGAAGCATGTGAATGTGATGAGTTTGCAGGTGTTAAGTGTGTGTGTGTGTGTGTTTTTAAGCCGGTCCTCGGTGTTCACTCTTTGTTACAGAGACTGTGTGGTCGACTACAGCTCAGAAAACTTTCCGACCACAGCCTCTAACAACTCCCCCACCCCTCGCCCCACCTCAGTCTTAAACACACACACACTCACCTCGCTCACACCAGCTTTACTTTTCAGCTTTGATGTTCGCTCGAGTTTCCAGGCAGCAGGTCAGCCAAGTCTGAACTGTGTATGTGTGTGTGTTTGTGTGTTTGTGTGTGTGTGTTTGTGTGTGTGTGTGTGTGTGTGTGTGTGTGTGTTTGTGCAGCAGCACCACAGATACAAACTGTCTCAATATTACGTCACATTAAACATAATACACTCATGATTATAGATTATTTACAGTTAGTTTCTCAGTCCTCTTGTTTATATTTTGCAGCCTCATGTGTAAGAAAAAGACTGATAAACGTCAGCATCACATCACGACTCATCACTTATCTGCTCATCACTAATTGTTGTTTTGTCAAAAGTGTAACTAGGTCATGTCTTGTTCTGATTTTCTTTCTAAATCTGTCTCTAAACGTACTTCCTCCCTCCGTGCAAACGTTTCCTCCGCGATCAACACAAACGTCTTTATTTTATAACATATCGTACGTTTCACGTTTATAAAATCATAAAAGCTCGACCGTCGTGTGGTTTCAGGCTCCAGACTGCACCGTGGTCGGCGCCGGAGAGAAGATCCTGTTGTTCAGGCATCATGTGGACTCGGAGCAGCTGCTGCAGAGACTCACAGACCAGGACGAGCTGCGGGACGGAGACCTGATCGAGGTCATCATCGCAGGTCAGAGGTCAAACGGGGGGTCGGACTTTAAATCCAACACCTGGAGGAAGGAGGAGACCTAAAAAAAACACAGATGATTCTTAAAACGAGATTAGTAAAGTAAAGTTTATTTTATTTGAGAGAAATATGAGTCTTATTTTGAAGGGGAACACTTATTTTACACTGTAAGACTAATTCATTTGTTTATTTTTGAGTATTTCACTATAAAAAAGCTCTTATTTTGAAGGGAAATGTTATTTTTACGCTGTTTATTTTATTTTTTTATTTAGTTTTAAAAATGTTGCAGGAACAAAATTGTCTTTGTCGTCGTACAAATCGACGAGATAAAGAAGGTAAAGTCACTTGTTTAAGAGGAATATACTTATTTTATTTTGAAGGGAGTTTGTTTTGTTTTTTTCGCTGTAGGAAGAAGTTTCATTTGTTTGTTTTTAATTAATTTCAAGTTAATACATCTCAGTTTTTTTTTTTTTTATTCTGCACAACAATATGAGTCAATATGACTTTATTTTATATGTGCGGTGACTTTTATTGTGGCGGGTAAACCTGTAAAACTGCTGCACAAATAAATAAAAAGTCTCTTAAATAAAATAGAATATTTTTATTGTCATTGTTCATGAGGTAGAGCTCCCATTCAGCGCCGTTTAAAATGTTTAAAAATAAAGAATAAATAAAAAGCAACAGTATTAAATTAATGTTGAATTAAATGTCAAGAGACAGTTTGAAATAATTTCATGTTGTTTCATGTGATTTTTAATTAAACAGGTTAGAAACTGTGAATACGACGTTAAAAGTTGCTTTTGTTTCATTAGTAAATCTGTGTCTGCAGCTTTTTACAATCTCTTCTCTGTGATCTGACCCAGGATCAGCGTCTGTGACTGAGATGAGGATGCGTCCGCACACTCTGGTGGTGCAGTCGTACCGGACGCCCACGTTCTGTCACCACTGCGGCGAAATGTTGTGGGGCCTCGTACGACAGGGGTTGAAATGTGACGGTAAATTCTTCCACATGATGAGTTCACATTGTTTTATTTTGGGGTTTTTTTTTAATTTAAACACTAAAGCTCTTTGTGACGTCACGACGCCGCAGGTTGTGGGTTAGATTTCCACAAACGTTGCGCCTTCCTGCTTCCTAACGACTGCAGCAGAGCGCGGCGTCAGGTCAGCACCAGCCTCTCTCTGTTCCCTCCGCGACGACCACCGACGCTCTCGCTGTCCAATCAGGCGGGAGGAAGTCTGGAGGAGGTGAGTGACGTCACATCAACGTGAACACACACACACGCGAGGTTGATTATCTGATCTCTAACCTCCTCCTCCTCCTTCAGATCAGCATGTCCAAACCGTCGTCCAGACCTCCGTCGTGGGCGGAGGCTCCGGTCTGGTTGGCGGTGGGATACGGCGAGAAGAGCAGGACTCAGGTTCCTCACACGTTCCACATCCACAGCTACACCAAACCCACTGTGTGTCAGTACTGCCACCGGCTGCTCAAAGGCCTCTTCAGACAGGGGCTGCAGTGTTCAGGTGAAACCAGTGAAGCTAAAGGAACCGGTCGTCTTTTTCTGTTTAAACATCATCATCATCCTTCTTCTTCTTCTCCTCAGACTGCAGGTTTAACTGCCACCGCCGCTGTGAGCCATTAGTCCCCAGAGACTGTCCAGGAGAGAGGAGAGTCGTCAACGGCGACGGTGAGAACGCGTCATGACGACGTCTTGTTTCCGTTTCCTGTCGCGGCGTCAGATCCTCTGTCATCTGATGATAATCACAAAACATGACACAATGAGACACAATGAGATTTAACTTTACATTATTTAAATATTTATAATAGTGGTAACGTATAAATACATCTATTGATCCTTTAATCAATGTTTAAACTATAATTTAGATTATTTGCACAATTTAAATCGTAGAAAAAGCATCAAAAAGTGACTGAAATGTGATAATTTTCTACTTTTCTTGCTTTCAAATTAATAGTTTGTTTGTTTGTAAAAGAAATAAGCAATTTAAAGACATAATTTAACATATTTCACTATATTTTCTCACATTTCATGCTCTAACAGTCACATTTTTTATAATTTGAGTCATTTAAATCATATATCAAAAAAGAATGTTACTAAAATGTGATAATATGCTACTTTTCGTTATTTAAAGTGATAATTTTATGTTTTAAGACGTCATTTTATTTAACATTTTATTCCCATTTTTATTTAATATTCAGGTATAAATGTATCTGCTGTGTCTATATAATTACGCAACTGTTGTTTATCAGTGTTTAAACTGCAGTTTAGATTATTTTAACAATTTAAATCAGATAAAAAGCGTAAAAAAGTGAGTAAAATGTCATAATTTGCTACTTTTCTTGCTTTAAAATGAATATTTTCAAGGTTTTGACTGTTTGTTTGGGGAAAAAAGCTATTTAAAGACATAATTTTTGCATATTTCAATATATTTTCTTACATTTTATGCTCCTAACAGTCATACAATTAATTTTTAAACCAATTTGTTTATAATTTTAGTTATTTTAATCGTATATTAAACCAAAATATTTACTAAACTGTGATAATATGCTACTTTTCTTGATTTAAAGTGAATATTTCAGAGTTTTGACTGTGATTTGGGGGGAAAAAAAAGCGATTTAGAGACATAATTTTCACGTTTTGTTCCTATTTTTATTTAATATTTACTTTTCTCACTTTAAACTGAACATTTTCAGGGTTGTAATTAATTTAAAGACGTCATTTTACATATTTCACTTGCTCTCTAACAATCACATAATTAAGTTTTTGAAATGATGATGTCACTGTTTTTCCCAGAATCCCCAGCAGCCGGACACAGCTGTCCACCGGACCCAGAGGACGACGAGTCCGACCTCGGCAGCCTGACGTCGCGACACGTCTCTGATGACGACATGTCTGGAGACGGAGACTCGTCTCCCGTGGAGATGAAGGAGGTGGAGCAGCCGAAGGAGCCGATGAGGTCGGATGGATGTTTATTTGTTTATTTATTTATTTATTTATTTACTTATCGGATGATGTCACTCATCTTCTCATCTCTCCTGTCTTTCATTCATCGTTGGTGACGCGCTGCCACCTAGAGGCGGTGAGAAGGAAATACATTTAGTTTCATGTTTTTTTTATCCTCGATGTTTCTTTCAGTCCGTGTTTCAGCAGCTACATCCCACTGATGAGACTCGTCCAGTCGGTGTATCACACTAAGAGAAGAGCGGGTGGCGTCCTGAGGGAGGGATGGCTGCTGCACCACACCAACACTGACCCGCTGGTGAGAAAAACACTTGTTCTCCTTAAAGTCAGAGACCTGGTCAGACGAACGGTTAATCCCGACCGAGTCGAACTTTCCTGCGTCATTTGATAAAGTTCAACTCTTGAAGATGGAGCCTGAATCTTTTCTGTCTCGTCTTTTCTCTCAGAGGAAGCGTCATTACTGGATCCTGGACTGGAAGAGCATCACTCTGTACCAGAACGAGAGCAGCACCAAGTACTACAAGGTCAAACATCCATGAGTATAAATACATCTGTTGTTCCATTAATCAGTGTTTAAACTGCAGTTTAGATTGTTATAAGTTTAAATCAGATAACAAAAAGCATGAAAAAGTTACTAAAATGTGATAATTTGCTGCTTTTCTCTCTTTAAAATGAATATTTTCAGGGTTTTTGACTGTTTGTTTATTTTTGCATATTTCACTATATTATCTCAGATTTCATGTTCTAACAGTCACATTATCATTTTAATCATTTAAATCATATATCAAACAAAGAAAGTTACTAAGTTACAGGGTTTTGACTGATTTGATTTGGGGAAAAAAACAATTTAAAGACGTCATTTTGAAAATTTCACTGTATTTATTTACAGTTTTAGTTTTATTCCCATTTTATTTAATATTCAGGATATAAATGTATCTGCTGTGTTTCTGATCAATGAAACCTATAAAGAATATCATCAATAAGCTGGTTTTTATGATTAGATTTCATATTTATTATTATTATTATCTTATTTTCTTGCAGGAGATTCCTCTGTCTGAGGTGCTGCAGGTGCGAGGCCCCGCCCACCTCACCGTGCCCTCGTCGCCGGGCGACGACGGCGGCGGCGGCGTCCACTCCTTCGAGGTGGTGACGTCATCGCTGGTTTACTGCGTGGTCGCCGGCAACGACGGGCCGGACTGGGAGAGCGCGATCCGTCAGGGTCTGATGCCCGTCAGCGGAGGAAACAAAGACGAGAACAACGGTGAGAAGGAAACAACATAAAATAAAAACGTTTAAATTCTATTAAACATAAAGTTTCAATGTTTTTGTTTGTGTTTTTGTTTCCAGATAAACAGTCGTACACAGACAGCATGGTGAGAAATGACTTGTTTACTGCTCACTTTTTATTCTTTATTTTATTTGTTTTGTTTAATTTATTTTATTTTTTTGTTTTATTGTTGTTTTGTTTTGTTTTATTTATTTTTTTATTCATCTGTGATGTCGTGTATCGTATATTATATATTATATTTATAATAATGGGGAGAATTAGGGGTAAAAATTTTATTTTTTTATTTATAACTGTTATTTATCATTATTAAACTGCAGTTTTAATAATTTAACCCTTTAATACCTGACAAATAAAACAAGATTTTTTTTTAATCTGAGATGTTTATTAATCCAAATAACAAATTACAAAAACAAAACAAATGATATATCATTTCATATATGATGTTTTATTAATATTATTTCTTATTAATATTATTATTTCATAATATTTTTATTTATTTTATTTTTTGTGGTGGAAATAAAAAAAAATCAAGCAATTTTTTAATTAAATTAACACAATTAATTGGATAAATTATATATAATTTAAAAATGTTAGAATTTTGTGTCATTTTTGATTTATGATATTAAATATTTCTGATATTTTGTTTTGTTATTTATTATTTTATAGGATTTTTTTTGTTTTTATTATATATTTTTTTTTTTTTGACACGTTGATCATGTTAATAATGAGTTATATGTATCAGTCGTATATCAAGTAAAAAAGTGCTTTTCTCACTTTGAGGTGAATGTTTTACGTCATTTAAAGACGTAGTCGTTGTTAAACTTTAACACTGAGGTGTTTCCTGTTTCAGGACATCAGTCTGGTCTATCAGATCTTCACAGATGAGGTTCTGGGTTCAGGACAGTTTGGAGTCGTCTACCGAGGTGAGTTGCTGTTGAACAGAACACACGTGTAACCGAGCGTCGTCTTCTCTGGTTAAATAAAGTTAGAAATGTCTCGTGTTTGTCTCTTCAGGAACTCACAGGAAGTCCGGTCGACCCGTCGCCATCAAAGTCATCGACAAGACGCGTTTCCCCACAAAACAAGAACGACAGCTGAGGAACGAAGTGTCCATACTTCAGGTACCGGTCAAGTTGACGTTCGTCTCAAGACACGTTACGGTTTAACGTACTGACAGTCATTAAAAACTGAGAGACCATATTTATCGACATTATTTTTATTTTGAAGATATAAAGAATAATTTCAAAACACAAACCGGATGTAACGATCACTCTCTCTCGCCCTGGTCTGTCGTCAACGTGCTGTGGCACTAAACCAGGTTTCAAACCGGCCTCCACCGTACCCAGCGCCCGGAGACGTTGTTCACGTGATAGATGCGGCGTGATGCCTTTTATATAGACCTTCAACACCAGTCCTCAGACTGTACAGAACCACTCTGAGTATGACTCAATGTGTATTTGGTCCAGTTTTGCAAAGAGACAAACTAGTATATATATATATATATATATATATATATATATATATATATAGCGCTTTTCAGAGAAAACTCAAAGTGCTTTACATGGTTAAAATACAGAGTAATAAGAACAAACATCCAGTGTCACTGAAAACAAACAAATCACGAGGAACAGTGAAGGAAAGTCTGTCTAAACCTCTAGGTTTTTAGAAGCTTCTTCTCAGCAGCTCTCAGATTATGCGGTAGAGTTGACAGGAAGCCAGTGTTGGGAATAAATCCACAATGAATAATTACAACTCCCCTACAAGTAGAAATGTGGATATTTCTACCTGAAAGTTTCTACTGACTGTCAGTGTAGAATAGAAACAGCGATAGAGGAAGGAACCTCCAACAGAAAAGAAACAAAGAGACATTTTATATTGTTACAGCAGCAACAGGTGCAGCAATAAATTATCATCATTACCACAATAACAATAATAATAATAATAATAACAGAATATTAAAGTGTGAGGGTGAGACTGGGACAGAGAGAGGAAGTGCAGTGCATCATGGGAGTTCATATATATTTGTCTATATTTTTTATTTATTTATTTATTTGTCTCTTCAGGTTCTAAATGTTTCAACTGTAGTTTAGATTATTTGAGTCACTTTGTCGTTTAAATCATATCAAGCAAAAGACAAACAAACAAAAAAAGATAATTTTCTGCTTTTCTCACTTTAAGGTGAATATTTTATTTTTAGTTTAGATTTTTCTGTTTGTTTGGAAAAAAAATAAGCAATTTAAAGTTAATTTTGAAAATTTCTGTATATTTTGTCACATTTTATGTTTCTAACAATCTAATAATTAAGTCTTTAGGGTAAATGAATCTGTTTGTGTCTCGAATCAATTTCATAAACGTGTGTGTGTGTGTGTGTGTGTGTGTGTGTGTGTGTGTGTGTGTGTGTGTGTGTGTGTGTCCGGTCCAGAACCTGTCTCACCCCGGCGTCGTCCTGGTCGAGGGGATGTTCGAGACGGTCGAACACGTCTTCGTCGTCATGGAGAAGCTCCACGGCGACATGTTGGAGATGATCCTGTCCAGTGAGACAGGACGACTTCCTGAACGAAACACTCGCTTCCTGGTGATGCAGGTTCGACGTCCAGGAAGTGACACATGTTTTTAATTTAGGGACCGATAGCGTCATTGTCGATGTCACTGTTCTCCCACGGTTACAATATTTATATGTTTATAACAACGTGGGAAAAAGAAATGTCTTCAGGGTATAAATTTGTCTCTAATCAGTTTAATAACTGCAGTTTTAAACAACATCAAATATTTTTTATTTTTAAATCTGAGATATTTATTACAAAAACAAAAAAATTCTATCTTATTTCATCTATAATTTATTTTATTTTTCTATTTATAATTTCTTAGATTTTTTATTCTTTTACTAATATTATTATTTTTCTATTAATTTTATTTATTTATTTATTTATTTTTATGACATTGATACCGATATCAAGAAGTAAAAAAAACAAATACAAGGAATATGATATCAGATTAATCAGATATAAAAGTCTCTCAGATATGGTCAAATAACAGAGATTTTCACAATAAAAGCCTCTATGAGGTAATAAATGTGTTTCTTTAGATCCTGGAGGCTCTGCGGTACCTGCACCTCAAACACATCGCTCACTGCGACCTCAAACCTGAGAACGTGCTCCTGGCGTCTGCGGATCCTTTCCCTCAGGTGATGAACCGAATCAAATCTGAATCTTTTTATTTTTTATTTTTTCAGTTCTTATCGTTTTCTCATCAAACCGACTCCGCGTCCTCAGGTGAAGCTGTGCGACTTCGGTTTCGCCCGCATCATCGGCGAGAAGTCGTTCCGTCGCTCCGTGGTGGGGACGCCGGCGTACCTGGCGCCGGAGGTGATCAGCAACAGCGGCTACAACCGATCTCTGGACATGTGGTCGGTGGGCGTCATCATGTACGTCAGTCTGAGCGGCACGTTCCCCTTCAACGAGGACGAGGACATCAGGCAGCAGATCACCAACGCCACCTTCATGTACCCGAGGCAGCCGTGGTCGTCCATCTCACTGGAGGGTAACTGTCCATCAGCAGCTTCACTAACCAACGTTAGAGTCGTGTGATCAGCTCCACGTCTGAAAAACGAGTTTATATGTTGATTAGTTTGATTGACCTGACTTGTTTTAGATTAAAGTACTGAAATAGATTTAGGTGATTTCCAGGTCTGGACAAGTTTGGAAAAATGAAATTAGGAAAAATATTTATGTTTCCAGACTTTTTCAGCTTCGTTGTTCCAGGATTTACCCTCTATATTTATATCTATTGAATTCCTCTTGTAATTTTATTATGCGCCAAAATGAAAATTTAGATCAAATTTCAGGACCAGAGAAATGTGTTTAATCCAGACCAAGACTGAGTAAATCAGTTCGGTTCATTCTTCACCACCAGGTCGATTCTGTCCCGACTGTTCAGAAACGTTGGCTGCTTCGTTTTCCTTTTGGTTTAGAAAAGTTCAGAGAGTAAAGAAGAGTAGAGATGCTCTTGATCTGGTAACTCAGGTACGACGGGTGGAGGGATGAGGGTCAGAAAACCAGAAGAAAGAAAACATGGAATTTTAAAATGTAAAAATGTGAAGGAAACTTGTAAAGAGGAAGTTCAAGAGTCTTTTAATCGCTGCTAATTTGAAGCCGAGGTGCAGCTACAGCTTATTAACAATGGAGACGGTCGTGACACCTTTTAATAAAATGTTTTAAACCATAAGTTTATTACTCGAAAATTACTAGAAAATCTTCATATACGTCTGTCATCGTAACACATTAACACACTCAAGTTCATGTTTGACACTTTCAGTTTCTTAGTTTCTTCTTGTTTTTATCAAAGATGCTTTAGTGTCGACACAGATTCACATTTTCAGTTTTTAATTCTTCAGTCTTACTGTTACAGTCTTTGACGTCAAATAATTAATCCCGTGACGTAGTTGAAGTTACTATTCGTCTCCTCTCGGCCACCAGGTGGCGTCAGAGATCAGCTCATTAATCCTCCTGTTCTTCCTCCTCCAGCTGTGAGTCTGATCAACAACCTGCTGCAGGTGTCAGTGAGGAGGAGGTTCACCGTTGGTAAAGCTCTGGGACACTCGTGGCTCCAGGTCAGACTCATTTATTCTAAATTAAAAATGAAGCTGATGAACTGACTGGTTCTGACTGGTTCTGACTGGTCTTGGCAGGATTTCCAGTTGTGGTGCGACCTGCGGCAGTTCGAGCAGAGGATGTGCTGCAGGTACCTGACGCACCAGGAGGAGGAGGAGCGATGGAGACGCTTCGCCAACGAGCAAGGCTTCGACCTGCCTCAGCACCTCCTCTGCTGTAACCATGACGACGACATGGACACGTGACCTCGTCCCGGTTGTTAAAGGTCGGACAGTAGATTATAGAAAACAAAACCTCGCTCATGTTAAATATGGATCCTGTTTGTACACGAGAAGATGGAGAAGAGATTAAGATAAATAAACACAAACGACTGTTTAGTAATATAATTTTTCTTTTTTATTCCAAGATGTAGGTTTTTTTATTTTTTATTAATTTAACTGTTAAAGTGAGTGTTTGTGGCGTCACAATGAGGAGGAGGAGAATGGAGCAAAAAAAGAAGGAAAAAGAAAAATCGCACTGTTTTTTTTGTTGTTGTTGTTGTTGTTTTTAAACATCATGGCTGACAAAATAAACAAAACAAACAAGACAAAACAAAATAAAAAGAAATGGGACCAAAACCTCCTATAAACCTCTTCACTGACAATAGGCCTGTCATGGTCCCACGTGCAGTTATCGGTTCTAACTTTCCTGACGCCTCGTTGTCGTTGTCTCTCACTGATCGACGCCTCTCTCTCCGTCTCCATCTCACCTCCACCGCCGCCATTTTGGCTCTAATGGATCAGAGGATGTTAGTGAGACTAGAGAGAAGAGAAGAAACGTTTGACCAGTTTGTCTTTCTGTCTTTCTTCCTTCTCCAGTCCCCATCCAGCCATGACCCCGTCTTGTTTATTTATCTTTTTCTTTTTCTTCTTCTTAACATTTTTTTTACCCACAATCCTTTGCTCTTCTTCATAATAATAATAATAATAATAACAACTCAGTGCTTTTTTCTGTTTGTTTTAAAAAGTTTAGATGCTCTTAATCATTCATCCTCCGTTTGTTCCTGAGTTCATAGGTTCAGGTTTCACAGTGTTGTTTGTTTGTTTGTTTGTTTTGTTTTGTTTTGATTATTCAGCATTCTTCATACTGGCTTTAACATCGTAGCACCTGACTCGTTGGACTCCTCTTGCTTCAACTGAAATGTTTTGTTTAGTTTTTGTTTGTTTGTTTTTTTCATAATGATTTAAAAGGAAGAGTCTTAAGACTCACAAAAGGAAGGACAGCGTTTTTTTTTTTCTCTAAAGTCTTCAACATCAGCATGCATCTGCACAAATACACAACCAACCAAACCAACTGACCAACCAGCTTTTTTTTTTATCATGTTTTCTTCTTTAATTAATTAATTACCCTTCTACAAAAAAAAAAAAAAAAAGTGTCAGCTGAGAGAGAAGACGAGAGCAGGAGGCTCCGCTCAACATGAGCTTTTATTTATTTATTATTTTTGTTAAAAACTTCTCTTTCTCCCTCATTATCACCTTCCGGTGAACATCTACAGGCAGGTACGTTTTGCTTTACATAAGTTCAGTGCAATACCTGCCACACTTTCTTTCTTTCATTTTCTTCTCTTTTTTTCCCCTTTTATTTTATTTTAAAGGCACTCGGAAAGAAAAGAAAAATGAGGGACAGTCTGAGGTTTTCAGAGCAGAGCCTCCTAGTCTCCTCTCCTCTCACAGCAGGAGGTGATGAGCTGGTGAGAGGAGACGGGACAGATAGAAGAGGAGGAGGAGGAGGAGGAAGGAGGAGGAAGAAGAAGAAGGGAGAGTTAAGATATGAAAGAGGAAAAGATGATAAGAACGAAGCGTTTAGAAGGACAGTGGAAGGGTTTGAATTGCTCTCTCCAAACAGGAGAAACAGGAGGAGGAGGAGGAGGGAGGTGGGAAGAAGAAGAAGGGATGAGATGGAGGAGGAGGTGAAGAGAAGCAGCTTGTGTGTTGGGTTTTTTTTTTTTTTCTTTTTATAAGTCGCTCTCTCCATAGAGGGCGCTGGAGAAGGAGATGTAGTCCAGGGCGCCGGGGGGGCTGTCGGGTCCGACGTATCTGGTCATGCGGGTGATGCAGTACTCGGCCTGTTCTGGTGGCAGCTCCCTGCGCAGCTCCTCCACTGTGATGTAGCTCTGGACCACAAAGAGATTAAAGACTCGGTTAAAAACATGCTTGAAGTTTTAACAAGCAGTGGTACCGTCCTCACACTTCAAATTTCCTTGAGTCCATGTTGAGTTGTGTTGTTAATCAAAGACAAATGAGAATCACTTTCACTTTAACTGTCTAAACATTCATTTTTGTGTGTTTTTTAACAAAAAGTGGCTCCACGTCTCAGACTGTAATTTGACATTTCGTCGGCTGTGAACTAGAGGAGTGAAAACACGAATCCGCATCATCATTTTTAAAACATTCATTGTTATTTTTTTAATCATTCCTGGTACTATTTCCATCAGGGCTGGTAATCTCACGGCAAGTAGCCGAGAAAAAGACGATGAGGAGATTTAGTTTGTCTGAGGTAAACTAGACCAACCCGTCTAGGCACCTGAAGAAGAAGCTAAGCGCTAACGTTAGCGCTAAAACGCTCACCAGCTGAGTATCACAACACAATGTCTAGTTTGATTCTTTTTATTAAAAAAAATAGGTGTCAGGACGTCTGGATGATCGAATGGTTATGACCGACCACGGTCATAATATATATATATATATATATATATATATATATATATATAACCTTTCCTGTCTCTCTAAACTGTCTCTGGCACTGGCAAAAATGGCCAAAAAGATGGAAGAGCTCAGAAATAAATCTGAATCGAATCCATATAATATGGTATGGTGACGCTGTACGTGTTGGGTGACCCACCTTGTCTGAGGCCAGGATCTTGAAGGAGGCCATGACCTGCTCGGCGGTGTCTGTCTCGGCGGTCTCGCGGGTCATGAAGTCGATGAAGGCCTGGAAGGTCACCACGCCTGTGTTGTTGGGGTCCACCAGGGTCATGATGCGAGCAAACTCCACCTCACCCTGTCGTTGACAAACAAGAAAGATTCATTTACATGGTTTTTTTTTTTAACATTTCTGCCAAATAATCATCAGAAAAACTTTATTATTAGAGTAAGTTTGCACCGACCAGATCGTAACCCATAGAGATGAGGCAGGCACGGAAGTCGTCTGGGTCCATCATGCCGTTTCTCTTCTGCAAACGACGAAAAGTAAAGTTCAAGGTTTTTTATTTGTCACTTTCACAGAAATAAAAAGTAAAACAAGGTATCAGACAATAAAAAAAATTAGATTGTAAAATAATTAAGACAACAACTAAAACTGTGGTGGTGATGTTGCAGCGGGAGCATCGTGGTGCGTCTCACCCTGTCGAAGTGGTTGAAGGAGGCTCTGAACTCGTTGAGCTGCTCCTGGCTGATTCCTTTGGCGTCGCGGGTCAGGATCTGGTTCTCCACCTCGTTGATGGTTCTGGCGATGGTGGTGAGCAGCTGCTCCCAGCCCACGCGGATGTGCTGCAGCGTCGGAGGGAAAAATAGATTAAAACAAACGGTAGAGACGTGTCGCCGGCGTCAGATTGAGACCGTGAGGTTCCAGACCTCCATGGTGTAGTTGGTGTGCTTGTTGTCGAAGATGAGCGACTCCTGGCTCAGCTGGTGGTCTCCCTCCAGTTTGTCGATGTTGGATTTGTAGTTGATGATGTTCTGCTCGTACTGCTTCAGGCTGTTCATCTGTTCCTCCAGGGAGCCGGCGATGTCCACGGACACGTGGCTGATCTCCTGCAGACGAAACGACACCAGTGCAGGTCACATACAGTCCTGCTGCTCTTATATAACACGTCTATGAAGTGTCACATGAAGTTAACACATTGTATCACTGTAACGGTTTGTTTTTTTATTTTCCATTTCGTGTTTAACAAGATTGTTATATACAAATAAACGTATAAGAAGTCGTCTTCGTACCTCCATCTTGGTTTGAATCCAGGGTCCGATGATGTTGGCCTGGGCGGCGAACTGGCGCCTCAGTCTCTCGTTGGCCTGCTGTCTGGCCACCTCCTCCTGGAGCATTTGGTCTCTGAGGGGCACAAGGTGCTTCACCTGCACACGAAACACATTGTATAGAGTCAGAAGGTCAAATTCATTTTAAAAAAGTAATAATACTTCACTGCCGTACTTCAGTATGATACATTTTCAATGTTCAGTGTCGTTACAAACATCAGAGTAAAATACATGTGGTGTTTTCTCCATCGCTCGACCTGTTTAGACCATCAACACCATGTCTGAGGGTTGATGTGGCTCCATCTTAAAGGTGGATGATGGAGAAACTTTAGTTCAGACTCAAGACATTGTCTATGAAGATTGTTGTAGCTCCATGTTTTAAAGTGCTGGATAAACTTCATAATATTCTTCTGTTTTTATTAACATGTACTTTTACTTTCATTACTTCAGTACATTTAATTATAGATTACTTGTCATACTTAAGTACAGTAAATACTAGATACTTTAAGACTTTTACTGGAGAATCATTCTAGTGACGACTTGAACTTCAACTAAAGTCAATTTTTGGTCGAGCATCTGTACTTCTACTCTAGTGTCTGTACTTCTACTCTAGTGTCTGTACTTCTACTCTAGTGTCTGTACTTCTCTAGTGACACTTTCAGATACTTTATAAAACACTGTAAATGAGGTAAATATTTTCAGTTTTTTTCTCGGTGAAGCTCGTTGAGCAGGGAACCATCTACTTGTTATCCAACTGTTTTTTTCTCACAGATGGTCTGATGTGTGACAGATTGTCGCCCTGCAGCTATTTTGATTCCCGGTGAGATCTCACCAGTGTCACTCTAACATAAATGTACTGGACTATTTCTGACCTGTCGCTATATATGCAGCGCGTTTATTTTTAGCCCGATGACCAAATGCAAACGCGCCGCACGTTAAACGCACGGTGGAAACGCTTCCTGTTCACATGAGACAGAAAAAACTGCAGCGTTCAGAAACAGCTTGTGGTTTTGTTGGACGGACACTCACAGTGTCCCACTTAGTGGAGATGTCCTGGGAGCTGAGGTTGGTGTAGGGGTTGATTCCAGACAGTTTGATGCCGTAGGTCTGAGCGATCTTCAGGATCTCGTTGTGGATGCCGAGGGTGGCCATGCGCTCCTTGTCGGCCTCGGGCAGAGTGGCCTTGAACTGGTCGTGAGCGGTGATCAGACTCTGTGAAGGAGAGAACGTGATAAAAACTGAAACAAGTCGACTGTGACTGATTTTACAGAGAAGATGAAGTAATGAAGTCTGGTAACGTCCAGGGACGAGTTCAGCGGCACAACGTTTTGTTACGGTTTCTTTAATATTATAAACTTTTCTTTGACGTCTCCAAATATCAGATGTAAACTTGGTTGTGTTGTAAAAGGACCAGGATCATAAACAACATAATGAAAACTCATAAAATCAGCCTTTAAATGAAACAACAGGTTGTTGACTGGTTGGTTTACACAACGATACGTGTTTGAGTCGGAGGAGTCAGATGCTGAGGATCAATCAGTATGTGAATAAATATGTCAGTGATAAGTTTAGTCACTGAGTCTTTCTAGGAACTAAATGTAACATGTTAAAAGTGTAATGAGACTAGATCACTGGACTAGAACAACTTTGTCTAAACTTTGTTCTCAGCATCAGAAGAATATTTTACATGTGATTAATTGTAGAAAGATAAACTGCAGTTTTTCTTAGTGGAGGATGTAAGAAGACACATCTGTTATTTGTGTTACTGATGCAGAGTTGTTGTGTTTGGATTATTTAATGTCTGTCACCTGTCCTGGTCGTTTCTGTTGAATTAAACGTTTTGATACGTATCGTGCGTCTTGAACTCGGCCCCGATGACAGCGTCAGGTGTTGTTGTTGTTGTTGTGTTTGTTTGGTTTTTTTACCTGAATCTCCTCGATGCTGTGGACGATGAACATGTCCTGCAGGTCCTCCATGGCTCCGTCCATCCAGTTGTTGAAGGGCGCTGCCCTCTTGGCGAACTCCAGATACAGCTGGTCGATGGTCTCCCACAGTTTCTCCACACGCTACACACACACACACACACACATATATATAAATACAAACATTGTAGCAACTTTACAACGTTATCAGACTGGTCATGAAGCTGAGCGTCTCAGTTTTACCTCCAGTGAGTCTCTTCTCTTCTGGGTCAGGGTTCCCAGGTTGTCCCACTGGTCACAGATGCCCTGGCAGCGGGCGTTGACTGTGGCAGCATCGTGGTAGTCCAGCTCACTGAGGAGAGGAAAGAAACAGCATGAATGAGCTGGAGATTAAATGTAATCTATTACAGTTACTCACCGTGGGGTCATCGAGGAACATTTTGCTTTTGAAGACATATTATCTGTGAAGTAGTGATTCAATTACAGGAGGTTTTCATTCATATTCAGCTTTATGATATTATACTGACATTCTGCTTCATATAATATCAAAGAGATCATCTACAAACTACCTGAAGAAATGAGATCAGAGGTTTCTGCTTTCATCTTTTTATCTTTCATATTAATCTGCTCTCCACTCATCTGTTGCATCTTTTTGTTCTTCTTCTTTCTTCCTTTTCCATTATCATGAGTCCTGAAACTCTCCAAGCGTTCACATTTCCTCCCTCCTGCTGTTTTTCAAATCAGCCTCCTTCAGTCTAACACCATTTCTCTTCTTGTGCCTCATTTCCTCCAGTTTCTCCATCACTTTATTTCCTCGTTTCTTCTCCGCGTGACCTAAACAAGAGAAAGCCAGAAACAAAAACGTCGCCACCACACCTCTGTGTGTCTTACTTCAGCTCCTGGGCGATGGCGGCGATCTGCTCCACTCTGTCCTGGTGAGCGGCGAGGTCGCTCTCGAAGGCCTCGTGCTTCCTCATGAGAGCTCTGATCTCCATCAGAGAGGCCGACTCGTAGTCCTTCTGGGACAGCAGGTCCTCCTTACCTGAAACACACACACGTTTAATCTGCAGCAGAGATATTTTAACCTTTAAAAGCCTGAATCATCAAATAATAATAGTCAGAGAATTGAGACTTTTTTTTACATGTTTATTAAAATGCTATATTATTTATTTTATTATTATTTATTTATATTTTATATATTATTGTTTTTGTTTATTATTTTACTTTATATTTTGTTTTTATTTATTTTATTTCACATTATTTGTTCTTTGTATTTGTTTATTTTATATTATTATTTTTACTTAATTTTTCTTTTTATCTTATTTCATATTATTTGATACATGTCGATAAGAGTCTCAGAATAAAAGGTTAAACTGCATTTAAAGGCTAAAGTCAAAACTAAGCTCTTACATTCATTAAATCCATCTTCTGCTGCCGTTGCCTGGTTCCTCTGACTCACCGAGACGTTTTATTATCGTCATAAATTACTTTACGACTCTATAAAAAAAATTGCACTGAAATGTATTATAATTCTGTTTTTTAATGATTAATCTGTGACATTTTTGCCTCATTAGACAGACTGAAGACTTAACTGATACTGAGGTGAAGTGAGGTGACAGAAAAGTTACAAAAGGTTGAAATAAAACAATAAAACTAAAAGAATTAACTCTCTCTCTCTGTAACTCTGCAGCTTTGACGTGCACCGACCTGTGGTCCAAGCCTCATGCATGGCACACTTCTGCTTGAACTTCTCAGCCAGATGATCCAGTCTCTCCAGACGACGGATCTCAGTCAGCAGCCATTCCTCGTATCCCTTCTCCACCTGCTCCAGACCTTTCCAGGCGTTGGCAATATCCTGAAGGAGAAGGAGAGCGTTTGTATATTACTGTGATGAAGCAGCATGAATGTGATTTAAAAAAAAAAAAAAAAAAACTAAAACTCCTACTCACCGACACCATCTTGCCCTCAGAGGGCATGAAAGCAGGCCTGTTGCTGAGTCTCAGCTTGGTCTGCAGGGTGTTGAAGTTGATCTCCAGCTGACATTTCTCCTGCACGCGTGGCGGCTTGTGGACGCGGCGGTAGTCGCGGAAATCCTCCAGCTTCTGCTGCATGGCGCGCATGGTCTGCTCGGCCACGCGGTTCTCCAGCCAGGGGATGGTGCGGCGGATCCACTCCAGCAGCTGGAGGAGACGGAAAGATGTGAACATTAGAAAAAAGAAACATTTCATTTGTTCTCGACTGTAAAGTTTTATAGACGTTTGTGTCTTTTCGGCTTCAGGTCGGCTATAAATCTAAGATTAAATTTAAAGTTACACAATAATGTAAATTTTTCTTATTCTCAGCTTTTATTGTGACACTTTTGCTCTTTGACTTCTCGTCACATTATTGATTTTCCTTCGTGTCGTGTCAAGTTTAGTGGGAGGATCTGAAAGTTTGCAGAGAGGCAGTGAGTTGAAACTGAGGAGGATGTTGCAGGACCGACTCAGATGGAGACAGAGAGAGTGGGAGGATTCGGTTGCGGCTGCTTGTCTCTCACCTCGCTGGCCAGCTTCTCGTACTCCTCCATCAGTTTCTCATTCTCCTGGTTGACGGCCAGAACCTTGCAGATACGGTTGGCAGCTGTCTCAGCCTGAGAGAGAGAGAGACGGTGTTTAATACACGTTTGAATCAAGACAAAGAACAAAATACAACTGCATTAAATCGACTCTCTGACCTGTTCAGCACCAGCGAAGGCGTGGTAGAAGCAGGACACGTAGGTCATGATGGCCTTCTCATCAGGTTTGGGTGTGTTCACAATATCTGAAAATAACAAATAAATATATTATTATTATTGTTATTATATATGTGTTTTTATGAGTCATCTTAGAGCTTCAGTAGATGATTTTAAAGTGATTGAAAATGCAGATTTAATGATGTGAATCTCTCGTTCTTTCATGTTTTGTTCATCAGTGATGTGACGTTTCTCAGTCTTGATTGTTGCTTCAGGTTCTGTTTTGTTTTGTTCCCGGTTCTGCAGCCCTCACCTTCAGCGTCAAGCATCTTGGGGATGTCCAGGAACTTCTCAGCCACGTCGAAAGCGGTGTTCAGGTTACCGATGGGGTCGTCCTACACAGAGAGAAAGAGACACTGTCAACACACACACACAACGACTGAGGATAGAGTTGAACTGGTGAAATAAAAGAAGCAAAGCAACATTTTGATCTCAGATTTCAATCGACATCATGTGTCCTGATCCTGTTTCTAGTGTTTTTAATCCAAAACATCAAAAAATCACTGAATCTATAGACAAAGCAGAACTGAAAGATTCAGTGCAAAGACAGAAAATAGATCAGATCAGCACAGGACAAGACAAAGACGAAGAAGAAGAAGAAGGAGGAAGGACGAGGCACCTTTCTCAGTTTGGAGTAGTCAATGAGGTCGGGTCTGTGTCTGTGGATGAGGGCGCACAGAGCCAGGCCGTCCTTCCAACTGAGCCACGACAAAGAGAAGAGAAGAAAAAGAGGAGGAAAGTGTCAGATATAAAGGTTGAAGATAGGATCAGGAGGTAGTAAAAACAGTGAGAAAAAGTTCAACAGGTAGGAAGGGGATGATAAGACGGTGAAAATAAAAAAGGTTAATAGTTGCAGTTCCCTGTTGGAGCCACAGTTCGGCGTCGTCGACCCACCTGATGTGGAAGTTCTGCACGTTGACGTTCCTGTAGGGGGCAGTCTTCCTCTGGCACCACAGCAGCAGACCCTCCTTAGCAGAGGTCTCTGCAGAGAGAGAGCAGTTGGTTTGATTCAAGCATTAATCTTAAATAAGGAAGAGAAGTAATTTTTTTTTTTGCGACTTGCACCAGAGGAAGAAGGAGAAAAGTTTTCTGTGGAGAAAATGTTACAATAGAAGTGAGAGACGGTTGAGGGAGCTGATAGATCAGAGGTATGATGTGTATGAGGTTAGAAGGAGGAGAGAGGACTGATATTGAAGTGAAGAGGCAATAAAAAGAGAATTAAACACGATGACTTGAAGGTGAAGGTCGGAGGAGTGAGGAGACAGACGAGGGAGAGGACAAGGTCTGAGTCTATAAACAACGATTTATTACAGCGACTTGACCGACGCGGCGTTGAGGGGAAAGAGTGAAATGACACAAAGTGCAGATGAAGTTCAGGGGAATTTGTTAGAAAATAGTTTGATTTAGTTGCAGTAGATGCGGCTCAGTGACCTTAGATACTGATTTATAAAATGTGTTTTTGTGCAGAAATTATTCATATATTATTTTCCTTTATACTGGTGTGAAATGGTGACTGAGACAACAAAGAGAATAAATCAAAGCAGGGTCTGTATGTTGTTTCTCATGTGACAGAAACTAACTCGAGTATTTATCAGACCCGGCCTCTTATCTGACTGTTAGCTCGTTAGCTTAGCTTAGCATAAAGACTGGAAAACCAATATTTTATCACATTTTCCAGCAGGATGAGTCAATGATTCCCAACAATATCATAATATATCAGCACATGATGAGCTTTGTAGCCGCTGCAGCTAAAAGCAGTGACAGTGCTACAGATCTGATGCTGATGTTTAAACTCCAATCATCACAAATATATTATATATTATATTTCCTCTAATTAAATCACAACCAGATGCTGTGTGTTTTATTTTTTCACCTTCCACAGAGATGTCCTGGATGGCAAAACGCAGGATGATGGTCCAGATCATACCGAGGGTCATCTTCACATTACCGTCAACAATTTCTGGAAAAAAAACACAGACACGTGGAGGAATATTAGTAACCATGACAACTGACAAATTATAGAAAAAGGGCTGAAAAAAAAAAAAAAGTTTCACTGTGAGATGAATTCGATTTCACGCAGCCAAAAGGCTCAGAGGAACGCTTGTCGTTTATTATATATATATATATATATATATACACACAGTACTGTGTAAATGTTACTACTGTCACTACTTTACAGCTGTAAAGACCGTACATATTTATCTTTCTTTATCTATATAATAAGAAAATACAGGAAATGTGTACAAAGTTTTTAAGACATAAAATGTTCTAATCATTCTGGATTCAGACTCCACCCGCAGATTAATTGTCCCAACAGAGCTTCAGTGACCAACAATCACAATGAATAAGCTGATAAAGTCATTGTTCCACACCCAGATCACTGATACACGTCTCGTCTGCCAGAAACTCTAGGCAGATCCAGATGTGACCGGGTCTTGGGATCAGCTGTTGACTTCACTTTGGACTCACCCAAAAGAGATGCTGCAGTGACAAGCACATTGGCAAGACATTATGAGTCGGGGCCACCCAAAACCTGCTTTAGGCCTCTTGTGACCCTCTTTATTGTTCACCGAGGGGAATTCTGCCCTAGTTTGCCTCATCTGGACTCTTTGGATATCGTCCTTTGGCCACTGGCTTTTCCCATTTTGACCAAGGTGAGATCAGCAGCTGATGTCGAGACTCCTGTCACATCTGGATCTGCCAGCAGCAGCTCGGCCTGTCTATCAGTGATCTGAGTGTGGAACAGTGACTCGGCCAACAGCTTTTACCCCTTGTGGTCGTTGGTCACTGAAGCGCTGCTGGGGCAATAAATCTCGGGGTGGATAGAGTCCGAATCCAGAATCATTAGTACATTTTATGTCTTAAATACTTTCTACACATTTCCTGTATATATATATATATATATATATATATATATATATACTCCCTTATATAATAATAATTTCCATAAAGAAAAAAGCCAACAACGTGACAGATTAGAGTTAATTCTCTCTAACTCTAGTTTACTTTCCCGTTGTCACTTCCAGCTCATTTAAATTCCCCTGTTGTTGTAAACGTCATCGGCCATCTGGTGCTTAAAAAAAAAAAAACAAAAAAAAAAACACAACAGGTCCAAGAAGAAGCAGAAAGCAGAGAGCTGTGTGACCTTGTTGTATTAAATACGAAGGAGACGTCAGTGAGTCTCACCCTCAGCACCGATAGACACCAGCTTGACACCCTTGCTGCAGATGAAGTCCAGGGCTTTGTTCACGTTGGCGATCTTGTGGAAACGCATCTTGCCTTTGTCGGGTTTGGGCAGCCTCTCCCCTGAAAAGACAAAAAAAAAAAACATTAAGAAGAGCTGAACCAATCAGGTGATGGACAGAAAATTTAATTTCTTGGTGTCGGTCGCACAAAACAAATCAAAAATAATCAGAAATTTGTTAAAATAAATTGAAAAAATTCATCATTTAACCCTTAACTGGTGTGATAAGGAACTAAAGTTAAAGTTTTTATATTTAAAACGTGCAAATATTACCATGACTTGAATGAGTTGACTTGAAAATATAATACATATCAAATAAATAGTTTTGATACTTATTCCTCAGTCATGTTTATATAAAACGTGTGGGTTAAAATAAAATAAAATGTATTTATTTAAGATTAATTATTGCCTTGGTTGTGCTGAAAAAAAGACATTAGACATTATAGCACAAACATTATAATGCAAAAAAAAAAAAAAAAGTTCGAACTGTAAATTCAATGAGTTAAAGTCTTAATATTTACATATATAGATATATATATTTGGGGCATTTTGCCTTTAATCAGAGACAGGAAATAGGGAGGAGAGTGGGGGAAGGACACACAGGAACGGTCGACTGAGTCGGGATTCGAACCAGCGAACATCTGCACGGCATGTACACCAACGTGGTGCACCTTAGCCCCAATATTTACATTTTTATCAAGGTTTCTCCGTCAGTACATTTAGAGTTTGTTGTTTAACTTGAACTGTGTAAATTTGAGGTGTAATGTAGATTTTTACCTTAATTTTTTTTACTGTAAATAAATGTAGATGTAAAATGATGCTAATAAGTAGCGTCACTACTGAGAAAATGATGGTGTGTGTGTGTGTGTGTGTGTGTGTGTGTGTGTGTGTGTGTGTGTGTGTGTGTGTGTGTGTGTGTGTGTGTGTGTGTGTGTGTGTGTGTGTGTGTGTGTGTGTGTGTGTGTGTGTGTGTGTGTGTGTGTGTGTGTGTGTGTGTGTGTGTGTGTGTGTGTGTGTGTGTGTGTGTGTGTTCATCCACCTGATATGACCTCCAGCAGCAGCATGAGTTTGAGGCCATTTCTGAAATCCTCCTCAATGTTCTCGATCTGTGTCCCAGCCTTCCTCAAGTGGGAGTTGCACCAAGCTGTGAAGGTCTGAGAGAGAAACGACAGAGTTAGACGTTAAACTGTCACCTGCGATCCGAGTGTGTGACGAATACACTCACACATAATGACAGCACCACGACTTTACCTGCTACACACACACACACACACTGGTACATAAGGTACCACACTGGTACAACAAGAACCTGAACTGTCCATTTCAGTTTGTGACCTCGATGTGACGTTAAAAACTAATGTACAATCGACTCAAACTGACTTCTGGTTTAGATTATTAATAGGTAAATACAAACACACTCACTCTTGATCTCCGTGATAATTATTTAATCAGGCAAATCATGATTTCATTATCAAATCTGTTCCGTTTCTAGCCCTTTCTCCCCGTTTCATGTTGGTTCTGACAAGATGTGGTATTTGAAAATGTCATCGTGGGATCTGGCGCCGTTTGACTGACACTTTTCATTATTTTCTAACATTACAACGACTTAATCAAAAGAAATAATAATAATAATAATTCGCAGGCGAAGTATTTGCTAAAGCACTTGAGAACCATTTACCGCCTGCAGTCGGTCAGTCAAGGAGATCATAACGGGTTTATTTTGCGGCCGCGTCGAGCGTTTTTGCAGGTAGGCAAGTAGGTGCTTTTCTCGTTTTAGAAACCAAACTGTTCATTAGGTGACGGTTGCAGCGCGTAATGGACAAAACACAGACGCTGACGTAAATGGCTCTCGGCAGCTGAGTGCCTGCTTCTCCGGTCTGTCTGTCTGGAAAATTTGCCTAATGGTGCCGGTGATGTCGTGTACGTTGGAGAAGGTGGAAGGGTGGTGGAGGTGGGGGCAATTCAATCAATCGCTGGATGGCATTTTGAGAGGCTTTCATTGTGTTTCACTTTAAATGTTAATATTAGGTGTGTGTGTGTGTGTGTGTGTGTGTAAGAGCCAAACTTTGCCAGCGTTGGGAGGGTGTGTGGGTGTAGAAGCAGAATAAGTACATGAGCTGAATAACTACAGATGATGGTGTGGGTGGAGAGAGGATAGCGAGAGAGATGTATAAATTAGCAATGAAACAGTTTGTGTTCACTAGGTGACGGCATGAATTTTACATTATAACAGAACATCCACTTAACAGTGTAGAGAGAGAAAGTGCATATGTCCATGACAGTAGAGGTTAGTGTGTGTGTGTTTATCATCTTTGCTGCTTCTCCTGACACTGTAACTGGACGTATGACGTAGTTGTTTAATCTAACAGGTATAATTAATCAGCAAATATTAATGATCACACACCGAACACGTTATGACATTATGTTGCTCCGATATGTGACGCGATGTTACGTTACCATTTGTTATAAAACATTACTTTTATGTTAGAATATGAATCTGACGTGACATAATGTGACGTTACGTTATGTTACATTACGTTATGTTACGTTATGTTACTTGACATTATGTTATGTTATGTTACATTATGTTACGTTATGTTCCGATATGTGACGTGACTTTACGTTACGTTATGTTATGTTGCATTATGTTACGATATATAATGTGACATTACATTACGTTCCAATATGTGACGTGACATTTCGATATGTCATGTTCCAATACGTTATTTTATGTTCAATACGTGACGTGACGTGATATGATGTTATGTTCCAATATAGGACGTTATGATGTGTCACGTTCAGATACGTTATGTATCATTACTTTTATATTACAATTCGATAAATGACGTTACATTAAGTTACGTTACTTTAAACTACGTTACGATACGTGACATTACAATAAGTTACAGTTAATTACAATGTGTTACGTTATGTTACAAAACATTACGTAACATTACCTTTATATTACAACACGATACGTTACATGACGTGACATAATGTGACATTACGTTACGTTAGCTTATGTTCCAATACATGATGGGACTTGATGGACATTAGCCTGTTTTATTTTTTGTTACGTATTTTTTTGTTACATGTGATGTGACGCATATACACTACGTTATGTTACATTATGTTACAATACATGACTGATTACTCACAAATACACAATTTTCAGGGACTTTCCATTTGGATTATACATCTACTTTACTACGTTTTAGCCAAATATTTGTAAAAGTTTATCTCAAGGCACGAGTTTCTTTGTTTTTTATTCCCAACAAACTTATTTCATATCAAGATTTCACATAAAAAATATAAAAAGAAGCACTTGTATTTGGTTTTTATTTATTAATTATTGTGAATGTTTGGACTTCAATTTGCTATTTTAATCTCAGTAAAGGATCCAAATGTTTCCTCTTCGGCTGTAGACTATTTAATCATTTTGAGAAACCAGAGAAAGTCCTGTCATTCCTCTAAAGCATGAGTATAATCAATATAAAGTGAATTTTAGATTTAAATTGTGAAAAATACTTGTAGGGAGAGAGAGAGAGAGAGAGAGAGAGGCTGAAGTGAAGCGGAGAAGTGAGAGGAGTGACAGGAATGCCCCGGCTCTGGTGTAATTTGATGTACGGGTCTGGAGAGAAGAAGAGGCCGCCTGTCCAACCAGCCGCGGTCCCAGCAGGTGCTTGTCTCCTTTGCCACGCATGACCAAATTTAGACAGACTCCTAATCCAGCGCACAGGGCGCGCGGGCCAAGACGGCGAGGAGAGGAGAAGGTGTGTGGACGGAGAGGTAGAGGAGCGAGGGGAACAGAGAGGAGGAGGAGGAGGTGGGGGCTAAATTAAGTAGAGGTGGAGGAGGAGAAAAGACTGAAAAGTGTAGGGAGGGTGGAGAAGAAGAAGAGGAAGAAGTAGAGGAAGAAGAAGAAGGGGGGAGGTGGTGGAGGCTAAATCGGTTTGCTATGGGACACCAGCGGACAGCTGAGAAGGCAGGATTCCTGAGGTGAAGTGTAAGAGTCCAAGACGGAGAGAACGGGAAGAGAAGAGAAGAGGAGGAGGAGGAAGGAATGGATTGAAGAAAAATAACCAGCTATAAAATAATAAACTGGAGAAAGTGTTGGAAACAAGAGACTGACGTCGCCTACATCAAAGCGGAGCTGTTGGAAGATAAACTGCTGCCAATTGAAAATGAAAAAGTCACTTAACCTGATAAAACCTGGCGATACAAACATAATTCAACATTTATTAAATCTAAAACAGAACTTTAACAGAGCGAAGCAGCAAAACTATCATATATCACACCTGTGACAGTCTAAGCTCTATTATCTCAACCTATTGGGTTTGTTGTAAAGCCTGTGTCGGTCCTACAGACTCCACCAACATGAGGTCACCCTCCTCTCCTCCCCTTCCTCCCCCCTCCTCTTGTCTGTCCACACCTGTCGGTCTGTCCCGGCTCAGCTTGGCCTTTTTTTTCTTTTTTTTTTAACTGCTCCTTCTTGTTAAAATGAGGTCACGGTGGTCCAGCTGAATGCTTGTCATAACTAAACTAACTCTCCTCCTCCTCCTCCTCTGAGAGGAATCAAGGCTGCTGACACACACACACACACACACACACACACACATTTTCTCATTCGTACCGGGTCTTAATAATGTCAGCTCGCTCAGCTGTCCGTCAGAGAGCTGATGCAACCGCAGCGCTGCCTGGAGTTACAGCTGTCGGCCTCAGAGAAGTCACGAGCAGGAGACGTTTACTAAACAAACCTGGTCGACATCCGTGACTCATAGTTTATTTCAGCAAAGACCCGATGTAGTTTGGTTGGAGGAGACGCTAAGAGTTTGTCTGCATAATCTGGTTTTGGGAGGAGAGTAGAAATGGAAAATCAAGATGTTTTAAGTCAGTTTTAGTCTTTTAAGTTACGTCCTTTGGTTGTTTGTTTGTGTTAAAATTACTACAAAAAAAAAAAAAAGAAAAAATGTCAAAACACTTCTCTTGCAAACAGAACTAATGAGGAAAAAGTCAGGGAAATAAAGGAATTCAAAATAACATTAAAAACTATATATATATATATATATATTTAAAAATAAATATTTCCTTGTGAAGGTAAAAAAATCAAAAATATGTCAAAACACATTTCTTATTAATAGAATTAATGTTTTTTTTTAGACTACAGAGAAAAAAATCAACTAAATTACAGCCTAAATAAATTAAAAACATGTTTTAGAAGTAAAATTTATTTAAAATTTAATGTAAAAATCTAAAATAAATCAGAAGATATCAACTATTATTAAATTATGACTTTTCCTGTGACGTAACTGTAACCACAGACACAAAATGGCGTCCTACAGCTGACCACCTCTCTGGTGTCTTAAGGGTATGTGCCACACACACACACACACACACACACACTGACGTGATGATCAGCGTAGAGTGAGTGTTACACCAGTCCCACTTCTTTGTGACGTCACGTCGAACTCCTCCTGCCAACGAGACAGATAATTAAGACTTTAATTTACACCTAACCCTCTCTGAAACGTTTTCCACAGAGGAGTGTGGATTTAATTACTTGAGTCGACGGTGGCTGATCTCGCTCGTTTGCACACTCTCCAAATCAGAGACGACTGATCTAATTAAGAGAAAATGACGCTGCTGGAACGATAACGTGTGAGCTGATTTGGCTTAAATTCAACACAGCCTGCACGTAATCCTGTAATCTCTGGATGGTTTTGTGCTCAGACAAGCTACTGTAGGATTAAAATAAATGGACTGACGGAGATTTAGCGGTTAAAAATCAGCTGTAATCTACTTTTATGAAGCTTTGTATTATTGTACACAAGTATCTGCAAGTGTCTTTTATTGTAGCTTAAACCTTAAACACATAAACTCAACGTTTCAAGTTCAAACAAAAGTTATTTCAAGTTACTTTCACTTCTTTTTATCTGCTTATCTACACGGACGTAAAGTCAAAACACAGCCTTAATATATCACCGGTTTTTATGTCCCTGTGACGGTGTTAAAAATAAAAATAGTCGTCCTGCAAGGTTGACTCCATTCACACCTGTCCACTACAGCTACCTTTGTCACACACACACACACACACACTGTTCAGCGCCACACACACACACACGCCACATAAACAAATCACAGCATGCAACAGAGTGTACACAATAATAGCCAGCGCATAAAAAAAAAAAAACACACACTGCTCTTTTGTTTACGAGGTCACGCGCATGAGTAAACCACAAATACACGCATGTAGAAATATTTTTAAAGGTAAAATCTATAAACAAAACTTACTTATTCAAATTACAGCTATGAGAACAAGCAACAAACAAACAGTCTGATGATTTTGAATTCAAATGTCAACAACAAACCACATGTAAATAACTGTTAAAAACACAGAAAATAAAATATGTCTGCTCATCTCTGTTCAGATTTAGATTCAGACGTAATTCAGCCAAGCTGCTCGTGTCTCTCAGTGTAATTGACATTGTTGCTGGCCGCCGCACAAGCTTCCCATTGTCGTTGGCCACTCAAAGTCTTAGCAGGATGAAGTGAAAGCAGCTGACGAGCAGCTGTGGGAAACGTAACGAGCCGTCGGCGGACGACTGAGAGTGGGATCACAGACTAATTTGTCCATTTGTCACGACTGGAGATTGAGTCAAATCTCTAACGCATCAAACCCAAACAGTCAAACACTTTGAAAACTGCTGAAGACGTTGAGGCCGATCAAAACCAACCAGACGGGACGTATCAGCTCAGTGTGGACAAGCAGCGGTGGGTGAATAAAAAGAAAATAATATCAGTGAAAGCTGATTTTTTTTTTTTTTTTTAAATCAAGATGTTAAAACTTTTCCTTGTGTGAGTTGAGTTGATCTCATGTTCACCACGTTTGTTTGTCTCCCGACTGACTTTATGTCTGACATCACTTTCTTGCGTCAGGAGTAAACAACAATCAACCCGCCTCCAGCTCTCCTCTAGGGAGGTTCAGCAGCTGTAAAAGTGACAGGAAGAGCGAGAGGTGAGCAGAAGTTACAACACACAACAGGTGTGGCCAACATTTAGGGGCCAACAACCATAACCCCAACCCTCTCTCTCTCTCTTTAAATATCCCTCCTCAAACAGCCCTGGAGCCTGAACTTGGGTGCCACAGAGATGATTTGGGACAATGACATAAGAGCCAAGTGTTGATTTCCCTCCCGACAGGCAACTTGAACCAACGTACGACCAAACTGCTGTGAGTGTCAGTAAAACACGTCACTACGGTGAAAGTTTTAACCAAAAATAATGTTCATATCTTTAAAAAGTCAAGTTATGAAGCAGATTTTCTAACTTTTCTAATCATTTTTAATGTTTGTACTGGATGTTTTAATATGTTTTTCACTCTAAAGACAATTAAAAATACCTGTAGCTGACACTGACATGACATTGATTGATGTGAGAAGGTGCTATAAATATATTATTATATATTATATTTATATTATATAATATACTGGTTTTATTATTTATTTAATTACTCGATTTATTCATTGTTTTGGTAATTTTTCAAACAATTTTTTTTCTCAGAAGTGCTACATTAAAAATACATTTTGCTGACAAGAAAGGTCACAGGATTAATCAAACTAAAATTAAAATTAAATGCATCTGTGCAGGAATAGTGCAGAGTATAAAGTCACACAGATGTTTTCTATGTGGGTCAGGTTATTATAAAAGCACACAACCGACCTCTCGTCAGTTCGTTTTCAGATATATATCTGTAATCGTATCTTACGCTGGCAGAAACTCGGCAGAGCGAAAATAAACAGGAATGTTCTTTCAGTTTGGATAATAAATACAGGACGGACGCTTTCTCGTATCAGCGGGTTGAAATGTAAGTCAATCACTGCCCAATTTATCAACGTTTCCTTTCCTCTTCTTCTCTATGAAGGATTAAAGGGCTAATAACACAGAGTCCCTGTTGACAACAGGGGCCAACACCGGCCTCCGGAGCAAGCCCCAAGTCCAAACCGATGGATTTATGTGTGTTTAAAAGGATAAAAGGCCTAGGACACCTCTGATAGTCAATGTGTGTGTGTGTGTGTGTGTGTGTTAGCTTCATGCCAGATGCCAGTGAGATACACAGTAGGCACAGGGGATTTTAGATGGTGAGAGAACAGGTGGAGCAGATGATGAAAGATGACAGTCCTCCGCCCACTGACACACACACACACAGAACAATGCTAATAGTTAAATTATTTAAGCTCCACTTTTGCACAAACAAAACCCTCACATCCGCAATGTCAATCTGTGTTTAGGCGTCAGATATCTCTCTCTCTGTCACCTGTAGCATTTTATAATGTGGAAAACAGAGAACAGAACGAAGCAAAGTGTTGTCACTGTGTTCGAAGAAAAATGACAACGTGACAAGCTGTTTGTTTCGACTGGAGGGAACGGGTGGTTAACCTGGTTCAGTCAATCACTTGTTCTGACACAGCCATCTGTCTCTGTCTGCGTGGTCGCTCCTATTAATTGCTCAGACTCAGTTAGAAACAGAAACAGAAGAACCTGCGTCTTGCTTTTGCTCCCTAATGCCACATGGTTGCAGGTTGATGTGCTACTAGAATAATAAAGTACACATGAAATACCTGCAAAAACTATTTAACTATCTGCCTCTGTGGTCGTTTCTCTGGGTGTGTCTTCATCTAGACACGATTAAAATTTAATTATTCAAATATTTATGATTAAAGTGTTTCATTTAAGCTTACTGGTGAGCGATGAGGTAATAGCTAACAGCGTTAACTGCCTTTAGCGACGCTAACAGTTCTGTAACTTTGAGCTAAATGCTAACGAACACACTAACAATGACAATGCTAACATGCTAATATTATACACTACTACTACTACTACAGTTATTAGACTGTAGTAGTGAAGCATGTTAATGTTTACTAAACACTTTTTGCTCTATCTATCTATCTATCTATCTGTCTATCTATCTATCTATCTATCTATCTATCTATCTATCTATCTATCTATCTATCTATCTATCTATCTATCTATCTGTCTGTCTGTCTATCTGTCTATCTGTCATCTGTCTTGCCCCACTCTAGCTCAGAGAGCTAACTTGGCCTGTTTCGTCACCCAGGGCATCACACTAGTCACCTTTTCCTACCCTCTTGACACCACAAATACCCCTCGAATGTTTTCTGAAATATCTAAGCCTCCACCACAGCACCAACAGTAGAGTCACAATGCTAACATGTTTAAATATGCTGATTGGTGACTCAGAAGTCTTTTTTTTTTTACTAATAAACCGTCAGCGAGACGCTCCACATCTCTCATTGTTCACTGTGTAGCTTTCCACCCTCTATCTCGCTCCGCACGTCGACGCATGAATTGACTGAACTTCGTGATCGATGGCGGGGAGTAAAAGGAGGAGTTGTACGAGTTCACGGTCGGCAGCGGCAGCACGCTGAGTCTTTTGTTGTTTAATGATGTTCTAGTCTCTGTGACTGACGACGACAAGGGAGATAAATTGGTGTAAGTGGTTGTGGAGGATTTATGACAGTGTCGCTGGCCTGAGGAGGAAGAAGAGGAGGAGGAGGAGGAGGAGGAGGAGGAAGGGGGAGGGAGGGTTGTGTCTAATTTCAGTAGGCGAGTTCTTTCTCTGAAATAAGAGGCAAAACTGTCCAGGCAGATCTAAGGTCAGCTAATTCCATCTCAACTGGAACCTTGACCAAGAGGAACTTGTGTGTGAAACTGATCTAAGACCCGTCTATAGTAACAAGTAACCCGGCTACATTTTCCCAGCATTCATTGAGGGAAAAGAGCAAGTCACTGTGGCACGACCTTGTGATTTGACTTCTTCAAACTCTGATTTCGACCATGTGACTGCTACTGTACGACCTCATCATTCAGGAAGTACACACACACACACACAGCTGAATTATTAACATCTTTCACTTTGCATGAACCACTTCAGACTAAATAACAACATAAAACTCCAGCTCAGCTTTGATGAACTCAAACATCAAGTTATCCTGCTTCTTTTTTTTTTTTTGCTTTAACTGCAGCTTTGCAGCCATTATAAAGTACATAATGATATCTTCATGACCTCAGACCTATTATAAGACACGTATCATCTCAGCAGACTTCCAACTGACGACTGTAACTTCACCTACCAACCTAGCGACCTATAAATATCCTCCTCATGCGGCCACCGTTCAGACCTCACATTATGAGCTTAGTTCGCTTAGTTCAGGGCTGAGTTTGTCTCGTTATTGATATTGAAGCTGAATGATTGAAGCGTTTGAATTCGACACCGTCAAGAGTCTGAGGTGACATTTTGTCTCCCACACGTGTGTCATTTGGCTTTGGACGACGCAGACGAAGCAGTTTTGTGGTTTTCTGCTTCCGCATAAACACAACTCTCCGCTGAAGAATTACAGCTACTTAAAAAACATGGATCCATTTGTTGACAAGACTGAAACGCTGTAGTTCAGTTTAGTGCTGTAATGGAGGATGGATCAGTAATTTTCCTCTAACAGCTCCCGCTTTTATTCTATTTACAGACCCCGCAGGATTTGCTCTTATCAGATCAAGATGGCTGCCGTTACAGCCCATCAATCATCATTTCTACTCCTTTCCCTCGTTGGGACTCGAATACCCCGTGTCTTGCGTTTTTTTTCCGCTTTTCTGTCTTCAAATTGCATCCCAAACCACACGATAAACACATTTTTTCCCTGCTAATAAAATACAGTATATGAAGAATATATATCACACACACACACACACTCCTCAGCCCTTCCTACGGCCTCCCAGGGCTCCTGCGACGGCACTAAAGCAGTTTATAGAAGCCTCCCTACATGGACACGGCTTCTGGAATAGCAACTGCTATTTGATCTGACTGCAGGCTCTCTCACCTCTCCACTTACGTTTAACCCTCAAACACTCCACACGGATCACACAAAACACATACAGAGCGCTGCGCTAATTAATCCCACTATGTTGACACAAGTTACCTGGGATAAACTCCACATTTCTATGATAATTTAGTCATAAATTGATATTTTCTTATTGAGAATAAGTTGATTAATATCAACATTTACGTGTCCATTTCTGCTTTTTTTTTAGATGTAAAAGTATCATAATCAAATGAAAAAAGATATATTTTGTCCATATTTTCTCTCTTTTTGTCTTATTTAAACACCTGTACATCTGTAAATCTGTGTTTCCTGTCTGTGTCGTTTTATTTTGTGCAGAAAAAATGTCAAAAAAAAAATCACTTGCTAATTTTTTTTCTCCACTTCGTTAATCTTGCAAGTGAAAATATGCTGAGAGGCTGAGACATCAGCTCATTAGAGGTAGCTGTTCCTGCACTGAGATCACATGACCCTGACAGAGTGAATCATGGGAGGGAATTTAAGACGCCTCCTCCTCCTCCTCCTCTTCGTTCGGTTGCATCTCAGAGGTTACAGTACTGTGACCCCGGTAGTATGCACAGATCAGTGGAGCAGATACTAAATTACCAATCAGTTTCCTCAGTAATGGCCCCAGTTTGGACAAAAAGGAGTAAAGATGTGTTGATTTCATCAACATACATTAAAGTGTAACTTCATCCTCCAAAAAAAAACTTGATACTTTGATGAAAACATCCAATTTTGTGTAAGAGAGAGTCATCAGTGCTGCATTATCATAAATCATCATATCTTGAATGATAAGGGAGCATGTGTCAAATTTATTCTTATATTTATTCACTGTTTATATGATTTTAAAGATTAAGGATGTCACAGAGTTTAGTTTAAAAGGGTAAAAACCGTTCGACATCCACTTTTTCTCAATACATTTGGCCTGGAGGTAAAACTATTGAACATCCTGAAGGAGTTGAAATAGGTGTTTCTATTGGCTGCAGTTATAATCATCATCATCAAAGCTAAGTTAAAGACATTTACACATTAAAAGAGAGACCCGGTGTTTTCAGTGTTGTCTCGCTAAACATCAGGTAGGAGATGAAATCAATGACCCCGTCTGACGGATGCACCGCTGGCTGAGTTGTTAAAAGTGCGAAATGAGATTAGACGAGAATAGATTCGATTACGCAGCGCCCTAAGATCTCTCCTCGCCCACACACACACGCACACACAGCGACATCACAGTAGGATGAGTGGATAAATATCACTTTACTGAATATGACTTTATAACACCTGAATGTGATGATGTTGATGGAGATGGAGATGATGATCCCTCTTTTAGCCAACTCATTCATTTTGCCCCCCTGTGGGATAGAGGAGGGTGAAACAGAACAGAAACTGTGGAAGTTTTATTATAAATCTAATTTTAAAGAGTATCAAATTAAAAAGAGCAAACTTTTAAAGACTGAGGAATAATGATTCCTGTTTATCCAGGAAACAAATGTTGACAGTTAAGTCTTGTGTAAACCAATTCATTGGCTCTTTGACTTTATGATTATTATTATTAATTAATCATGCTTTATTTAACTGTATGATTTTATTGAGACAAGATAATCATATTAGTTTGACGTAATAAAGAGGATTTACCAGAATTACAACCTGTTCCTTTTGTTAAATGTTTTGTCAACTGATGAGTACACTTGCATGACAAATTCATGAAAATTAAGCAGGAATTATCACAATATTACTTCGGTTTTCGACTGTAAAACCAAGGATGTGAAACAATGAACAACTATTATTGCAACTCCTTTAAAAAACGCCTACATTTCCTGAGTGTTTCTGCAGTTGTTTATATAATAAACTAAACATTTCTCTGGTCGCTAACAGGTCAGTTGAGCCAATAAGGCTGTTGAAAACCCCAAGCAATGTGTTTTACTTACTCCTAACATAAGATTTGCTAGGAAGCTAGTCAGTTAGCAGCTAAACTTTTGAGGTTTAATAATTCAGTGTACAGTATAAACACATATGGATTGGATACCAGCATACATCCATCAACTGAGACAAACACAATATTGTTTTCTCTAATGAATAGCCACGTGTTCAGCATTACAGGTAGTCTTGTGAGTGCAGTCCTCTGCAGCAGCGAGTTAATCTTTAAACAGCTATTGATCCCACTTAGAACAATGTGCTCGAGTGATACCACTCCAGGCTGTCAGCCCGGCCAACGTCAATAAAGCTTTGAGAGTTGGTGGAAATGTCCACTTCAGTCATCATCTCTTCATTCAACCCAACGCTACGTCCTATTCTTAGGGATTATGACGGGTGGCTTTCATAAAATAGTAATAATATCACCAAGACTAAGATGTAGCCAAATCTTACTCATCTCTCTCTTTCTATCTGTTCATATCTCATTCCAGCTGACACCCTCCACTTAGATGTCATATCTAACCTCATCTTTGCCAGTTCCTATTAAATTAAATACCTAGTCCAATCCAAGCGATGAATCATTTAGCTAGCAATCTACAAGAGCTGCATCATGACAAATATAAACCCATGTCAAGATGTACAATTCAAACACCACACACACATGGACACACACACACACACACTAAGCACACTATTTCTAATGCCCAGTATCAGATTCGGCATCACTGTGTGTTGACAAACACTTTACTACTGCGTCAAGTGGTGAGCAGCTTTTTCCACTGAAATTTCAAGGACAGAGGGGACAACAGGTGGAGCGAGGGTTTCCTTTCATACTCGTTACATTGCAAAATGATGCACTGGCTATATTTATGGGCTGATATCAGCTCCTTAAGCTTGATTTTACATGCCGAGAAGAGCAATGGAGTACGATGACCTACTCCTCTGGGAGGCTTGGGGTGAAGACTAAAGAGAGGGTGAGATTGCTTTAGCTGTGCATGTTTTTTTTTTTTCAACGCCTATTATATCATCTTACATTTAAAAAGATTGACAGGTGCAGAAGACGAAAGAAGACTAACTCTTCTAATGGACAAAAGACAGAATATCGAGGCGTGGCATGGAGGAAAAAGAAGAAGATGTGAGGGATATTTCAAGAGTGTTGGAGCTGTTGGAGGAAGTGTTCAACTTGACTGGAGAAGAGACAGAAAATAAAGGAAGAGACGAAGGAGAAAGAGGGAGGGAGGGAAGGAGCGAAGTCGGAGCCGAGCAAGTTGAAATGTATTTTTAGGAAGATGTTTATTTGTAGGTCTGTGAAACCAACCCGGGGTGTATATCCACCAGCCTTGCCATCTCTCTATCTCACTCTGTTACCATCTGTTGAGGTCTCTCAGGCCCTGTCACTGCACCTCAGCTCGATCGCTGCGAGGACATTTTACATTGATGGTACAAAATCTGCAGATTCACTGCAATAAAACATGCCTGTTAGAAAAAGATAAAGCTGCTTTTGTGCTGCTCTGTGATGTAATAAACCACAAAAGCGCAGATTAGGCATTATTAGATTAGATTATATCAGATTAGATTAGATTAGAATTAAATCAAGAGAGAAAAGGACAGAAATTGTTATAGATGTGTTTATCTGTCAACAAGGATTGTTGTCAGGTTTAAATATAATAACCTCACCCTGATTATTTTTATCACTGACATTTAACTGATTATGAGATGACCACAAAGTACAGTACTTAAGTTGTAATAAATTAGCACCATGACAAAGAATAATAGTATCTTTTTAAAAGCTTAAAAAGCTTATTTACTTATTCAAAAACTGTACAACATACATACTGATGCATGCAAATGCAATGGTACTGTTGTATAAGAGCCGAGAAAGAGACAAAACACACAAAACCCAGCAGATAAATTGTTGTAGAAAGATATTGTATTGATTGTTGCTATTATGTTTGGGACTCTCTCTTATAATTAGATTTGAGAAGTGACCTCTGACAACACTGACAGTTGTAATGACAACACTTCCACATTTCTCAAAGACTCAAGTATTAAACTGGAGTAAAAAATCTTTCACAATTTCAAAGATTTATAACCCATTTTCCACGTTGTGACACTGTTATTTAGAGGATATTATCCATTATTATTGGTATTATTGTCATTATTGTGTACCATTATATGCAACTGTTGTCTTATATGATGTGTGTTCATATTTTATCCACACATTTGGCTTTGAGTTACCTAAATTTGTGGATTACACTTAATATTTTGAAATGAGAAGAATGATTTCGTTAGCTAAAAACCTAGCTAGATTAGCTTCAAAGCTACCTTAGTAGCGCAGCCTATTTTCAGAATATCCAGGTATAAAATACTCTCTTCGCTATCCTCAATATAATAAAGTTTAAAGTTTATAATTAATAGGTACTAATAAAATATTTTAAATTACATATTTGTCATATATTTTCAATTTGAGCGTAGTGGCGGAAGCTAACGCTAAAACAGTTAGCCAATATGGCGGCCATGACGTATCGAACGTTAAAACTAACGTTAAGGGAACACACCGACAAAACACGATAAATCGATAAATATATTTACATTTGACTGAAAACTACGGTAGAGTTTCTTAGGTGAATATTAATAGACAGGTGATAAACTGTATTAATGGTTTTGTGGGTGTTTACTTTTGTCAGTTGACTTTTCGCTCCTGCAGCTCATTAAACGCAGCTGTCACCGACCAGCTGGTCGCGTAGCAACGGCTAACCTCGTCCCCTGAGCTAGCTTAAAATAGCTAAAATTAGCCTGCAAAAAAACGGACTTTTCTACTGTTTTTTTCCCCTTTCTACTTATATTTAGACACTTGAAATAACTATTCATGAATTATATTGATATTGTGCATTTAAAAAATACTTATACACGTGGACAAATTAATATCCAGTGGAGGTTTTTAGGGCAAAGATGTGTCATTAGCATCCTCCATCGACTTCCATTATATTTATATTTAGCTCTTTTCATTTTATAACCTATAATTTAATAATAATTTATATTTCACTTACTGACCTTTATAGTAATTATTTTTAATTTGGGGTTGGGGGTGTCAAAAATTAAGCTTCTCAAATGTGCAAATTTGCTCATTTCTATTATTTTTACTCATTTATTTATTATAAATAATAATAAACATTATTTGTTTTTTGACCATTGTATGTATTGTTTATTATATAAACAATATTTGGCGGTGTTTTCATTGTTGGTCAAACAAAAAAGCTTTAATATATTTTAACAATTTTCTAAGAAATATAAATAAATATTCTGATAATTTTCTAACATCATTCAAATCTATCAAATTAAAAAAAATGTTAATACTTAGTTATATGATGTTGTTATGATGGAAAAACACTTGTCTAAAGTTCTCTGTGAGCTGGTTACTTGACACAAAAAATGAAGGTAATTTGATAAAACCTAAAGACACAATGTGTAATTTTATGACAAAATGTTACAATTATAAGATGCATCAAAGATTTGTTATAGTTGCTAATAAGAATAAGAATAATATATTGGGTAAACTTGGGACTTTGGGGACCCTAGACCATTTGCATACTTCATCCTGTTGGTAATCCAGTCTTGCCCACAGACCTTCCTATGTGGCCTAAAATAGCCAATGAAGTGATTTAAATTAAAATGACTGTAGGTAAGTTTCTCTTCAACCTCACCCCTACATTGTGCAGTGTTGTGTTTTAAACCTGCTCCAGGTTGCTTTAATGTGATTTGTTTTTAAAAACCCAAAACGTGTGTATTTATTATATAAGTTGTGTTTCAAATGAAGGCTGGAGTCTGGGGAGGGTGGTATTATATTTAGACAGTCTTCGCAAGGCAATCAGGGGTAACTGAAAGACAACACTGAGAAAGTTCCTCGGCCTAAAATATCTGCACATACAGCTTCCAGCAGGACTGAAGTGCCAAGTGCGAGGACAGCTAAAGCGCAGATGCCCAGATTCATGTTGGTCTGTTTTAAGTCTTTACACAGTTAAGGGTGGAGACCAGTGATTCAGAAATAAACAATCCCATTTGTTGTGTTAAACATGCTTAAAAAATGCATTAAAAAACCGTCAGTCAGTTAACAATGTGAGGCGCATGGGTAAATGCGTGCGTAATTACGCACAAGCTGCTCCAAAAGCCGCCTCCAGGTCCTCCAGACCTACCTTCCTCTGTTGCTTCTCCCAGGCAGGATCCAGCAGCAGGTCCCTGTCCCAGTCCTCCTCTTGGGTCATGTACGCCTCATCATGGGAGATCGTATAGGAGTTAGTAGTATATGTAATTTGGGTTTCGACAGCTGTCATCGTGCCGCCTGTTTTGTCAGGACTTTCTCAGGTCCCCTTCAGCGTATGATGAAAGAAAAAATAATAATCAGCGATAGAAACGACGACGACGCCGCCTTTGAGACGAAAAGGGGTCTCGCTTTGTCTTTTCTTTTCTCAGAAGGGGGGGAGATAGGACAGATAGGGGCTGCAGAGACCAGACTCCACTGGTGCGAGGTGCCTGTGCGGAGGTGGTGCTCCCACTACCAGAAGACCCTGCTGGCCGGTGCTCCTTTCCTGGTCAAAAGTGGCACACGTGACCGCACCCCAATAAGTATGGGAACCGACAGCTTGGGTATCAGGTTCTGACCCTAAAAAGGCGTAAAAGGCGGGGTAGTCTCCTGCTAGAGGGGTTTAGAGGCTCCTCAGTGGTGAGGAGGGACGTCAATTACGCCCCTTCGCACCAGTGAGGGTTTTTATGGTCTGTGCCAATGCACCTGTTGCTGTTAGTGAACTTCCATGGCAAACTCCAGGCCTCTGTATATTCACCCCTACCTCTCCTAATAAAAAAGTTATCAAAGATCTGAATCTTAAGATTATCTTTTAAACTCAACTCTTATTGTTATAATCTTACTCTTATTATAACCTTACAGGTGAGAGTTTATATTGTCAAGAGAATTGAAGAGAAGAGACTGAGTCGCTTCTTTGAGATAAAAATGAATTTATTCATGATTTGCATGCAGATTGAAAAAAAAAAGACTCGACATTTTTTTTTATTTTTCTTGTAGAAATACATGTTAAAAGGCATATATTTATAATTATATATATGTATGTATATATGCATACACAACCATACAGTATATAATTTGTGTTTATATCAAGGATTTGTCATTCACAGTAAACATGTTGACGCAAATATTTTCACCTAACATTCATAAACTACAACCTCCCCATCCCCGTTCAAAACTTTTGTGCTGGAATAAATTCCCATCTAAACTGATCCTGATCCAGATCCAGATCCTGATCCAGACCTGGATCTCTACTCTAAATGTCTCTTTGGAAACTAGAATGATTTCTATCATAATTAATCAGGCATTTGAAATGTTAACTACACTCAACTTGGTCCATTAACCTATTTCTGAAGTTGCTTTAGATACAGTGGTGACTATTTGCGGTTACTATGATTGTGCTACTACAGAGCTGAGGGAATATAATTAATAAGTTAATCACTGTAAACATATTTGATAATGAAGTGGACTGTGGTTTAGTCTCTGTTGGTGGCGGCGATTAAACTTAATAAAACAGTAAAGGGGATTGGACGAAATAACACCTCAGAAATATAATACAAGCTAAAATACACCACCGCTGCAACCCTGCAGTGTTACGAATGTCCGGCATCTGCAGCGGCGTTGTATTAAATAGCGTTTGCATTTGTTTAGTTCACGTCACGTCCATCCCCCCTGTGGCTGAGGTAACGGCTGAGGTACGACTCTTTACTCGTACGACGTCTTTAAAACTGAAGCGAGTAAAGAGTCTGACGTCTGTGCTAGAATAGTCACGGTCACATTAACGTTTAAAAAAAAAACAAAACAAAACTCAAAGGCAAATGTGGTTCTAAATGAGTTTGTGCTCAAACCTAAACTGGAGTTAGGGTTGTTTGTGTTCCTGTGGGAGGCACACGCACACACACACACGCGTACACACACACACACACACGCACACACACACACACACACACACGCTCTTGTGTCTTGTCAAACCTGTGGGATCCCATTAAAACAAAACAAACAAATACAATAGACAGATGTGTGCATATATAATAAATTTACAGTTCTTCAGCTGTCCAAAAAAAAAAGGGAAGGAGGAGGAGGAGGAGGAGGTGGGTGAGGAAGTGGAAGTAGAGGGGTGAGGGAGGGAAGGAGGCTGCAGCGAGCTTTTGGCTTTTGGCTTTTGGCTGGGCTGTCAGTACAAGTGTGACTTGTGAAAAAAAAAAGAAACACAAAAAAAGGAAGAGGTAGGTAGAGAAGAGAGGAGAAAAAGAAGGAAGGGGGAGGGAGTTTGGGTTTTGGTTTCTGTTTTGTTTTTTTAAGATGCGTGGCTGCTTTCACCCAAGCACAGGAAACCCAGACTCACAAGATTAATTTTGAGGAGGTGCCTTGGAGAAATTAATATCATAGAGGCCAGGACACTTTCTGTGTTAGAACAAGTCTTATAAAACTGGATTATACAGTAATTTGATGGTGAGGCAAAGATCAGGAGGGTGTTCACCTCATCTTTTTTAATTCCCCCTCCTCTTTCTTCTTCTACTTGTTCTTCTCCTCTTTCCTCAGGCAGAAGACTCTAAAATAAAATCCTCTATTTCATCTTGCCAGTAAGTGTGTGTGTGGGGAGGGGGCGGGGGTCGTGTGTGAGGGTCAAACAGATCTTAACAAGTGAGAACACATACAAGTCACTCAGAGCACATATCCAGCCAGTCCAGCTGATCCAAGTATTAAGAGGGAGAAAAAAATATTTAAGCTTGCCATCCCAGAAAAGTCCTATAGGAACCCTGAGATTGATGAGAATCTACAGGTCCGACTGGCCTCATACCTGCCGCAGGCCGTTATCTTATAGGACGTTTCTGATTGGCACACAGGCTGCGAGGGACCCAGAGGAGGTCAGGAAATTGTGAAACTCTACAGTAGAAGTTGGTTTATTTTGTTTTTTTTTTTTTTAAAGCTGAAGCTTTAAGATAGGAGGTTAAGATCCCTGCCACAGCCATGTGGAGCAAAAAACAAAAACAAAAAAACAAAACCCAGCATTCAACAGTTTTAGCAAAGCAATGTCGTCCCGACACTGAAGTCTCTCAGAAGTGGCGTGTTACTGAGTCCGGCGGCAGGCCACCATACAACATACAAGTGTCCATTGGTTATACGCCCAGGCCTCTATGGTAACAAAGGAGGGTGTGAGGTAAAAAAAAAAAAAAAGGAGAGGGAGGTAGGTGAGGCGAGGGGAGGTTGGGTTTGGGTTGGGTCAGGTGGGTGGTTCTGGGAAAAGTTTAGAGTCCGAGCCAGAGCCACGAACCCAGATCCAAGGTGGCGACGGCGGTGGCGGCGGAATAATAACAATAAAAGTAATAAAAGCGCTGTGTGTATGTGAACGGCGGAGAGGAGAGGAGGCGCATAGGGACAGTAGGGCGAGGAGGAGGGAGGGGAGGGAGGAAGAGGAGGGAGAGGATGGAGGGATGGGAAGGGGAAATGGAGGGGGGAGGGGCGGCGAATACGGCGGTGGAGAGGGAGCTGGCTTGCGGGGAGATGGGTGAGGGGAAAGGGGGCGGGTGTGTCCGCTTTTGCCGAGCTTCAATGATCAATGAAACACCTTCACACGTCCGTGCACACTGTCACACACACACACACACACACACTCTTTACTCACTAGCAGGACACATTAAGTCGCTGTGTTGGTGTTAACACAGGAGTCAAGTCTCGTTGGATGGGAGGGAGGTGAAGGAGAGAGGGAGGAGAGGGGGGTGGAGGGGACGTAGCCCCGCCCACCTGCAGGTGTAGAACTGCTGTCGCAGTAGAGGAGGAGGAGGAGGAGGAAGGAGGGAGGAAGACGAGGAGGTGGTGGTGATGTAGGAAGGAGGAGGAGGGAGGAGTTTGGTCAAGGCACAGTCAAAAACAGGTGTAGGTGGAAGGGGCGGCAGGTGGTGGTGGTGGTGGTGGGGGAGAGGAGAGGTCAGTGCTTTTGTTTGGTTTTTTTTTTTTGTTGTTTTTCTTTTGTTTTGTTTTTTTCTGTTGTTTTTTTTTTCTTTTCATTTACCTTGGTGGTGAAGAGTGAGAGAACAAGTTCCCGCTGCGTTCGTTCGTTCGTTCGTTGCCAGTTGCGTTTAAAAGTCGTCCCCCCATGGCGTCACGCCGGCCGTTCCACGTGGCACGGTCACCTAATTCAGTTGAGATAGTTAGTTCAGAGCTGGACTGATGAGTCGCGTGACGTTTTGCTTTTTTTTTTTTTTTTTTTTTTTTTTTTGGTGGCAGAGAGAGAGAGAGAGTTTCAGACAGATTATCACACATGCAAAGTCTGAGAGTAAAAGGAGTTGACACAAAAAAAAAAAAAAACACACGAAAAAAAAAAAAGGGGGAAGAATTTGGTGCAGCAAAGGGAAGGAAGAGACCAGACCAGACCAGACCAGACCAGACTAGACGCACACCCATCAAACCCCCAGGAAGAGGACTGCTCCACAGATCAAAATGCACCCAGGCCATTCTATCTGTGTGCCTCTCCCCAGCTCTCAACGTCACTTCACAGTGTGTGTGTGTCATTTCAGCATTAAAAATCAATTTATTATTATTATTTATTTTAAAAAGGACCAAAATGAACCGTTTATTCCCAAAAATTCAAGTTTGGTTTGCACACTTTTTTCTTTTTCTTATATATATATATTTATTTTATTTTATTTTTTTTTGAGAGGCTGGAGAGAGAAAGGAGCACCAACCCACAACTTACCCTGACCAAAGACAGCAAAGCTGGGCCAGCATCATCTACACCTGTCTCCCCCCGGGCTCCCCCAGTCAAATGGGTCTGGTGGTCATTTTACACAAGAGAAACAGATAGTGGAGAAGAACATAAACAAGAAGAAAAAAGGGAAATGTCCAAACCCTTTTTTTTTTTTTTTTGCTTTTCTTTTACCACAATAGTCAGCCAAACATTCTTTATTATAATAAGGGTTATAGGGTACATATTGTCAATAAAAAGCATGCCGATTTTTGATTTTTTTTTTTCTATTTTTCTTTTGTCTTTTCCTACAAAAAAAGGCAAAATTAAAATACTTTTTTTCTAAAAAATACGGTCTCAAACATGGCAAACAAGACATTTTTCTTTTCTTTTTTTTCTGCAAACCACATATTTCTACAAAGGATGCAATCGGGTATGTGTTTTTGTGTATATATATATATATATATATATATATATATGTATATACACAGAAAGATTACACTGTGAAATGCATTATTAAAAATTAAAAAAAAAAAAAAATAGTCACCGAACTGCTAAAAAACCACAGGGGTCAGGGTGTGTTGAGGAGGGAGGAAAGAGGGGAGTTGAAAGGGGGAGGTGGGGTGATAAGAGTGTGTGCATCAGACCGCTGTCGAACTGTAGTTGCTGGAAAAAAAAAAAAAAAACGATAATTTGTTTTAAATTGTGATTGTTAAAGTGATTGTAGAACCGGACGGGTGGAGATAACGATTCAGGAAATCCACCGATCAGATACAACAACCGGATTAACCAGATTATCTTTAACTCTCTTTTTTTGCAGTTACAATCTCCAGCAGGTCTGTTTTGTTTTTATTTTTCTGTTTTTTTTTTTTTTGTTTATTTTGATAGAGGGTAGTTGTATGAGGGAGGTGGGAGGAGAACTGGAAGACACTGCCCCATCTCTCGCTTCATTGGTGCTTCATCATTTCTGCTTAAAAACCAGCGGCTCATCACGAACGAACCCGTTAAGGCTCAAATTTGTGGCTTTTTTTTTTTTTCCCCAAAACCTTACGAAAATTAACCAAAAAAAAAAAAAGTTATAGTCTACAAGAAGAAAAAAAAAACTTTCTTGTAGCCTTCTTCATACTAAGCTGGTCTATGCTTAGCCTGTTGAAATGATTAAAAAATAATGTCACAAAAGCACTTAAAATGGGAGATCCCTCCACTTATTAATGCACTTCACTCAAAGCTTATAGGCACATAATTGAGCTTGTCACATTTTATCATGATTCCTTTATAAAAAAAAAAAAAAAAAAGAAAAAAAAAAAAAAAGGATGCAAGTTAAAGATCCTTTTTTTTGTAAACAGCTCATTCAGTAGTCACATTTAGGGGTTTTGTTTTATTTTTTTTACCCCATTTACAGTTCATTTACATCCCAGTTTGACTTCTAATAACATGTAAACACTTAAAAAACAACAAACACTACACGTACAACTATATTAAAAAGAAAGGCCTCTGAATATGAAGGACTATCTACAAAAGTCATCGTCGTCTCCTCCTTTTTTTAACTGCTGACCTGTACCTTTATTATTATCATTATTATTATTATTATCGAGGAACAGGTAATAAACTGCTGACTGTGTGAGAAGTGAGGAACTGAATAGAAGAGAATAGACTCTACACTGAAATCTACTGTCAGAGGTAGGCAGCTGTAGTTAGACAGAGAAAAGAGAGGTGAAGCAGTGTCTTTCAGTGTCGTAGTTAAGAGTAAAAGATGAAGAAAAACAGTGGGGGGAGATTCAGAGGGAAAAAAACTAACAAAACAAAAACAAAAAAGGGTGGAGGAGAGATCCGAACATACGTTACAGTACGTTTCTGTGTGTGCTTTTACGAGTTTTTGTAGGTTTGTTTTTTTTTTTTTTGTTTGTCTGCAAGACGCAGTCAAGCTGCTGCGTTTGTGCACTGCAAGGTCACGAGCCTGCACATCTCACACACACACACACACACACACACACACACACTACATCCACGTCACATTCAAGTCTTAAAGTCAAACACCCCCCGACAAAAAACCCTGTTTTTAAAAACACATCAACCTTGGTTCTGTTGGATACAATTCAATCAATGCAGCCAGTAAACACAATTAAGTGTGTTCCCATCTGATTACATTAGAAATCTTAAACATAAGGCAAAAAAGGTTTTTTTTTTTGTTTTGTTTTGTTTTTTTTTTTGTTTTTTCAAATTAGCTGCCCTAACTGATCATCTAGGCCTAAGGAGGATGGCTGGATAGGTTGTGTTTTTTTTTTTTTGTTTTTGTTTGTAATGTTTGGCCGTAGAAAATCATAACTGGGTTTTGCTGGAAATAAAGGCATATGAAAACGACTGAACGGGTCAGTCTAAATACTGGCACAAGTGTGAGACTGGCACGATTTAAAAAAAAAAAAAAAAAAAAAAAAAAAGAAGAAAAGAAAGGTAAAACAGAGAAGCACAAAGAATGCCCATACAGCAGATGAGAGCCTCCCTTTTTTGTTTTTTTTTTTTTAAATGGCTGCACTGTTTGTTTGTTTGTTTGTGTTTGTGTTTGTGTGTGTGTGTGTGTGTGTGTGTGTGTGTGTGTATGCAAACAGGACCAAGGTCAGCTGATCGAGTCCCATCATGAAGCAGGTTAATAAACCAAGGAGCCCCCAGGTTCATTCAAAACACTACACTTATAAGCCCACAGACGCACACGCGCTCACAAACATACATACAGCTGCTGGAAGGTGGTCAAGTTTGGGGGGAGGTGGAGGAGGAAGATGTAAGGGTGGAGGGAGCGGAGGAGGAAGTTCAGGGTACAGAGGGAGGGATGGGAGGAGGAGGAGGGGCAGAGAGTTGTGTGCGACTATCGGAAGGGGGGCTCAGGCGTGTGAAGGGAGAGTTCGGGGCGGCGGAGGATGGCCTCCTTGCGCGTGGGCGGCGGCAACGGCGGCTCATACACCCTGGGCGCGGCCATGGCGGCTGCCACTGCCGCAGCGGTGGGGACCACTGGCCTGAGGGCGTCCAGCGTAGCGACCGGCTGGGCTGACATCGCAGGGACGCCGGGGACGGCCGACACCGCCGACACTCCCGGCATGCCAGGGATGGCTGTCACTGTGCTCGGTGGTGGGTAGGCGTACTGGAACTGTGGGTACTGCTGCAACTGCTGGTAGTACTCGGCATAGTACCTAAGAGCAGGAAGGAGGGAGGAAGGAAGAGGGAAGGGGATAAAGAGGGGTTGTTATGGGAGGGAGAAGAGGACACAGGTAGGAGAAGGGACAGCAGGAGCTTTTATGGCAGCACTCAGCAGCACAAAGGGATTAAAAGCTCAATAAAGCGAACATATGAAGCCCAGGGGGAGGCAGTGGAGCGAAAAACGTGCGCATGTTTTCGTGAATTGTTGTCATGCTTGAACTCAATAAACTGGTTCATCATCATTTTCTTATAATGCCTTGTATATACTCCGTGTTAGCGCTTTGTTATTAAAACCCTGTTCAGTTCAGGACCGTTTTAGTATATTTAACATAATGTCTATAATACAGGGGCACTACAAATTTAGTGTCGGCTGATTTTGACCATGGAGATGTTAACATCATCTGTTGTTAAACATTTTAAATTTTGCCTGATTTTAAATGTCAGCAGCTGGTCTCTGATCTAAAACGCTACAGTCACAAATAACTACTACATCCTCCATGGTCAACGTCAGCCGAGACTAAACTTGTAGTGCCCCTGTATTCTAGACATTATGTTCAATTCACTGAAAATAACTAACACTAAATATGTACAAGGTAATTTAGGAAAATGATTATGAACCAATTAATCTATTTTCCCCTGTTTTACTTTGTAGACATTCATTTATTAGAAATTAAATAGCGTTTTATTTTACACAATTTACTAAAGTGTTCAAACGTTTTAAGGTTTTTCCTTCCACGGCTTCTCCCAGGCTCTATACGACCAAGAAGTGTGGAAATACAGTCACAGATCATGTCCTACCTCGCCATAGGATCCTCCGCGGCCTCAACGGCCTCTTCTGCTGCTCGTCCAGCCGGCGTTGGGAGCAGTGGTCGACGTGGCTTTGCTCTCTGATACATAAACGGCTTCATGACAGGGTCCGGTAGCAGCGGCGCCGACCTCCGCAAAGGGCTGCGGTCCCTTTCACCGGACTTTGCTGCGGCTGCTGCCGCTGCGGCAGCCACCGACTGTTGCTCGGCCACGACCTGCTGGCCTTGGGCAAAGTAATGTGCCTGTCTCGCCGCCTCAAAGATGGCCGTCGTAGGGTCCGCTGCTCCCATGGCGCTTATGTGAGCGTAGGCTGGTGTGGCGGCACCGTAGAGTGCTGGAGCTACAGTGTAGGCGGGGTTTACTGCAGCCGCTGCTGTTGGCATTTCAATCCCAGGAGCGGCGGCGAGATAGACGGGGGGGTTGGCCACGGTCGGGGTGTAAACTGGGGTTGTGTAGGCAGCGGCTGCTGCTGCTGCAGCCGCGGCCGCTGGCGTCGCTGCCACCTGGCTGTAGATGTTGGGCGTCATGGAGCTGTACACTTGTGTGGCGCCTGACGGGAGAGCTGCCTGATTGGCCACCGAACCGTAGAGTTGATTGGCGACGTTGGCACCGTACACCTGACTGGCGAGGGCACCGTAAACAGCCGGGTTCACCGGGTTTCCGTCAGTGCGTGAGCCTGTGGTGATGCCGGTGAGAGCTGCGTACGTGGGATCGAACGTTGAGGTGTTGTAGACTGAATTGTGCACACTCTGTTGGACCTGTAGAGGCAGTCCGGCTGCTGCGGCGGCAGCTGCGGCGAGAACAGCCGCCTGACTCTGGTACTGCTCCAGAGAGGGTTTCCCGACGGGGCATTCTCCAGCATAGTGACCCTGCTTTCCACAGTTAACACACGGGATCTTCCCCGTCGGTGCCTGTTTGCTTGGCTGGACTTTGGACAGCTCTACAGACAAGGGGCGACCTTTAAACGAGGTGCCATGAAGAGCCTCGATGGCCTGGAGTGCATCTTCCTTGTTTTCCATGTGAACAAAGGCGTAGCCTGCAGAAGAGGAATGCCTGGCTGTCATTGAGCGCAGGGACAACAATTAGGATCACAGTGGCATCGCCACAAGAACTAACTTACTTATTACCCAGACCCTCCAGGATTTCACAATGTTGCGATCGCAACTATTTACACAAATTAAAACCAATCCACACAAACTTTTCCGCAATTTTTGACCAACCATCGAAATGTTGAGCCATATGTCGGTGGACTCACTTCCTTGTTTCTTTTGAAAGATGCAGGGCACAGTTGCTCCTGCAACTTTGCAACTCTGCAACAATATGAAAAGTTGCTTTGTTTTTAGGCATTTTGTTGCAATAAGGTTGCAGAGGCAAGTCAAAGTTGCGTTTATTTCTCCCCTTTAAAGGGAGAAAAAAAAAAATCACTTTTTCCATTTAATAGGGGAACTTAATAAGGGAACATTCATTTAATGTGCAACTTTGACTTTCTCCTACAGCTTTACTGCAACAAAAAAAAAGGTGAAAAGCTGCTGCAAAATCAGGCAAATTAGGCTGCAACAATCTTATAAAAAGGCCCACAAAATCCTGGAGGGACTGTCTACCTCTACGATACAATAACCTGCCCTTTGTTCGTCTTTATGTGTGTGGATGTGGGTGTTTATCTTGTTTTGCATGAGAACTTTGCACTGGTGTATCATAAACACATTACACATCACATGGTCGGACTTAACAGTGCTACTATGCTACTTCACTCACCTTTAACTTTGTCACACTCGAGAACTTTCCCGAACGTCTGGAACAACTGCTGTAGATCCTCAGTGGTGCACATCCCACTCAGATTACCCACAAACACTTTGGTGGAGTGCAACGGCCTCCCCCTCGACTCCTCCACCACCAGATTGCGGCCACGAAACTCCCGTCCATTGAGCTCCCGGATGGCTCGTTCGGCTGCGCCTTCGCCCTGAAGGTGCACGAAGGCAAACTGTCGCAGCACACTGCAGCTGACCACCTGGCCGTATGGTTCGAAGATGGCCGAAAGCTCCTCCTGGGTGGTGTCCAACGCTAGGTTGCCCACGAAGAGCTTTACTGTGTGGCTCTTATCCATGGCGCTGCAGAGATACAGAGGAGTGATGTACCTTACTTCCATTAGGAATAAATGAGACGACTAACTAACACAGTACAGCTACTAGTGAGCACTAAACCACACCTTCGGCTCGTCGTCTGAAGAAGCGAAGGGTGGTACCAGAGTGTAACTGTCTCAACAGTGTTGGACTGCAGCACATAGCTGACCCAGCGATTTAGTTTGTTTTTCAAGGCTTAAAAATGTCTTTAAGGAGGGGGAGGAGGGAGGCGCTGCCAATACTGGATTTAGAAGTTTTCAACATAAAACATTTGTTTATTCCGCAAAAACGATGATTTAGCTCTAAATTATTTCTTAAAAAAAAAAAAAAAAAAACTTAAACGGGAATAAATTGAGGTTAAAGTTGCATTAAACATACACTACCGTGCAACAGCTTTTAATCTAGATTAACATTTACAGAACACCACACATTATACATAACACCACAAACCACACATTTGCCTGCAAACTCAGATTAAATGAATCAGAAACACTATATCTATATAGCAGATTTAAAAAGGCAGAAATCTTTATAAAATCTCGTTCTTACTTGTGAGGAGGCTGCAATTACCTGCACAGCTATGAGTCACACTCATACACATGAGACAGCCAAGAAAGGGAAAGGGGGAGGGGAGGGGGGGAAGGAGGGGGAGCATGCATTTTACACAGCATTTTTAGTGCAATAATTATGAGACGTTTCATGATTGCAAAATAAGATCTGTGTTTGTGAAACAGATGGTTGCTACAGGTTGCTACCTTTCCTTCCTTATTCTGTGGAAATTACCGTAAATCAAAGAGGGGGAGAGGGAGGGGAGGGAGCTAAAATGCAACATGATACCAGATTGTGACATTTCTACTTCTTTATTTTTCTGTTTTCTACTAAGTGAACTACACCTCCTGCTGTTGAAACACGTAGAAAAATGAGAATAAACCTTTCATTTTTGTACATATGGCTGCTGCATTAACTCTGGGTTCATCTCGGGCAAAACCATGAGGGGAAAAAAAAGAGGGGGGGGCTGCTTTTCTGATGACGCAGCACGACGCTGAGTCAACACATTTTTTTACTGTTAGAGTCGTTAAACGGTGATTTAAAGAAATTTAGATACAAATAAAATTAAATTAATGTTAGTATAATGTCCGTAGTTAGTTGTGTAATTAAGAGAGAGAGACAGAGGGATCCTGTTTGTTGTTGGTTTCGCTCGGGTCACTCCAATGAGAAAAAAAAAAAGCGAAAACTAGCATCGACAAGAAAATGAATTAAACAAACGCATTTATTTAACAACGTTAGTAGTATTAATAATAATGATAATAATAATCGAGTTTTAAACGAGAGTGTGTTAACGTCAAATTATTTATTTATTTATTTATTTTTACAGTGTAACATCGAGTGAGCCACCTCGCGACAACAACAAGAACAAGAACAACAAAACAAAAAAAAAACGGTTAAATAAATGTTTAACAAAAACACATGATAAACACACAAGGTTTAACTCGTATCGGGTTTATTTACCTCCCATGCGGTTCGAGTGAGAATAATAGCGACATAAAAGGCCGATAAAATAAAAGGATCTACCATCTTACCTAAGCGGTGCTTGTATTTCAAAATGGTAGCGCCCTGCTTCCATTTGAATGTCGGGCATACTGCTGGAAAACGCTGCGGCAGCGGAGGAGGAGGAGAGGAGGAGGAGGAGGGGTGACGACTCCTGCTGCCGCTGCTGTTACACCCGGAGGATGCTCGACACATATTTAAATAAATAGAAAAATAAATAAAACCCACCAGAAAATGACAATACACTAACAAAAACGCGCTTAAATAAGCTTGTCTAATTTTTTTAGCGTCACTAAAAATGAAATCCACCTCCCGGCTGACATGGTTTAACCCTACAGGGACCAGCAACAAGTGAGTTCAATTAAAGAATTCATTATGTGATAATATATATATATATATATATATAAATTAAGAAGAGATTTTTTTAATCATTACTAATTGAATTTATTGTCAGACAAAAAAAAAAACATCTTTTATAAGGCATTAGAGACATTTTGAATTGAAATTCAAATAATTCTAACAATAATAATTAAATGTTAATATATACAATACTCAGTTGAAGCCCTTGGTGGACAGGAATTAGAAAAAAAAAAAGAAAAAAAAAGGACAACAAATGAACATTCAATAAGCGTATTCAGCCATTACCAGGACAAGACAGAAAAATCAATATGGTGCACATAGTGTCCCAATATCGAGGTCTTCATCAAGAAGAAAAATATGCATGTTCACAAAAGTCAACAGGTGTCAGCAGGTGGGAGTTTTAAACTTCTTACTGTCATATTTCAGTGAGAAATTTAGCTTAAAAATGTTCGTTTCGGTCCGATTTATGGTGCTAAAGTTGCCTCCAGCAACGATGAAGCAATCGTACACTCGGACTCCATGATGGAAAAACAGCTGAGCACATAGACCTTTTACCCCTCCCGCCCCTTTCTGTCCTTATGCCCTTTCACTCTGGATGGAACTTGACTCTATTACCCCACCACCACCACCACCACCACCGACCCACCCACCACCTGAACTCGGTTTAAATCTCTCTATACCCGAGCTGCTCACACCACCTTATGGATTTTAAATGAACACACTAATGCTGGGATGATCTTTGTCATTCACTTTCTGTGTTTTGACTCGGTTTGTCATCCTGAATTTGTTGGGTTTTTTTTTTTAAATCACAAATTTGGTCAAATTCTTATTCTGTTTCACTATTACCTATACCACACTTTGAGCTGGAACTAACTCAGAGTGATGGGAAGCAGTTTTTAACAGGAAATTTTCTCATTATTTTAACAGTAAACGTAATCAATTCAAGCATCGTACCACTGTCTAATTTAGCTCTTTAGTAATAGCGTTTTTCAGATTCCTGCCTAATTAACTTTGACACTTACCTAGGGATTTATTGTCAATTTAGATGGTCACGAGACAGAGTTTAACGGACATCTGGCTAATCAGATAAAAGTCTGTTTTAATCTGGTTTAGTTCATTTAAAACCCATCAGAAAACACTTAACTGCAACTTACAGGAACATCTGATTTTATCAGAGAAAACATTTCAACACTATAAGGACATTTTCTTTTATGTCTTTGATTGTCTTTTTTCAGTCGCCTGGACACGTAGTCCTCACATTTGTCGACAAATAGAAGGATAATCTCTCTTCACATTCAAGTGATTCACAGGTGAGCCGTCGGCATCGTCTCTCCGTTTGTTTTGCTTCGACCTTTCCCCGCTATCGGTTTGTCTCTCTCCTCCCACAGAGTTACGCCGTCGCAGGCGCATATCTGTTTGGGGTTTTGGAACAAACCCGCAGATCTGGCGATGATCCCACAGGCGAGCCTTTAAAACACACAGAGGAGACAGAGAATTATACAACAGCTCCAATTCGCATCCTCTGATGTAAACCAGCGCTAATGACTCACCTTTCCCCAGAGTTTCCAGTCTGTTTGGAGAGAGGGTGACCTCCTCGACCAAGGTCGTCCTCCCCCGAGTCCACCACCAGCGATCGACCAATAACGTCCCACACCTGCAGCAGGAGTACTGCGTCATCAATCCACAACATATTTAAATCTCAATTATGGCCAAATATGACTCTGTCTGTGTCTGTGTGGTCGACTTCACCAATGATTTACAGTTGTCGTGTCTCTTCGGCTTGTTCCTCTGATGGTTGGTGAATCATCAGTTAATGATCATAATGTGTGAACAGCCCTAACGACTCCATCAGAGGCCGTCGGGACCTGGTCTGAGACTGGGACTGGATCTGTCATGTTAGAAAACTGGAGGAGTCTGACTGACAAAGAGCGACAGCCAATCAGAGGAGGGATGTGAGATAAATGCTGCTGCCGTCTCACTGATTCACCCACAACCACGTTTAAAAGTCTGACGTTTCATTTTCAGTGACCAGACGTATAGTTTGGTGACGTCACGGTGTGATCGGAAGTCAATCACTGACAAGTCTTGTAGTGTGAACACTACAGGTCTCAGACCAGTTGTTCAAACTCCAGATCATGGGAACACAACTCGGCAATCACAATCACGGCACCTGCAACTCACAAATCATTGGTAAAGTCGACTCACGTGAACTAGTGTGGACTAGACTTAAGTGTGTGTTACCTTCAGCTGATTGTCTTCTAGTCTAAACGAAGCTCTTCCGTCTGCTCCGGCGACAATATTTCCCAGATCACCTACGTGCTGCACAAAGATACAACATGCGAGTTACACATTAAATAAATAAATAACCCTGAAAGAAAAAAAATGAAAGCCAGGAAAAAACTGTCTCAGCTCTTTCATGCACTTTATTGAAAATTTAGCACCGGGAACTGAACTGCACATGATGGCTCCTGAGGGATAAATTTGGCAAATCTGAGACAGGATATCACATCTTCCATTTGGCGCTTCTGTTGAAACTTTTATGACATCTCAAGAGTGGCTTTTATCAAAATTTACAATGAAGAATATTTATTCACTTCATGTTTTTGCTCTACAAACCTCATCCTCTTATGTCTGGATCAAGGAGGATCCAAAGTTGAAAAAAATTGACAATTGTATTAAGATTTTTTTTTTTTTTTTAAAAACAGATTTGACCGTACCCTCTCAGAGTCTCCTGGACCTCCGTGTTGTCTTCCGAAGGGATTAAAGTGCTCTCCACAACTGCAGAGAAGGAAATAGTGACTTTGATCAATGACATTTCCAATGTGAATAGTGAATTATTGGTGCACTTATTGCCGAATTACTGCTACATTTACTTCTTTTCATGTTTCTAACATCATAAGAATGAGCATAAAGTTTCCTTATTGCAGGATAAGGGCCAATCCCTTTTCTACCTCTCGTCTCTTGAAACAAAGTGTTGAGAGGTGAAATGTTCCTCTAGGAAATGAGACACCTCTACTTTACTGTTACACGTCATCAGAAGTCGTCACTAGTTGCCACGTAGGACGATGTGACAAGTCTCCATGACGATCAAATGACAACAAACAAAGATGGCGTCTGCAGACTTGTTTGTAGCGATCGAGTTGATGATGGATTAAAAACTGACAACATGTTCGTTTACATTAATGGACAACGTTAGCAAATTGGCAAAAAACTAGCGATTGCCAGCTAACGTTAATGTTAGCTTAATAAGTTAAATGTATTGATGTATAGTTTATTAATCAAATCCCTAACTTTCTGCATCCTTGTCCTGGTGCATGCTGGGAAATTTCTCATACCCCTTCATTTGAAGTTCTGGTCCTGGAATAGATTCGTTTGGAGGTTGTCTGACCCCTCACCCTTCATCCAGAAGAGAATAGAGACAGATCGACCTTCTACTAACATGAACGCACAAAACACAGGGGGAGAACTAAGAGGTAGAAATGGGATTAGCCCTAAGTCTCCCATGATGCATTGGTCCTACCTGCTGCAGTCTTGTGTGAGGTCTCCCAGAGTGTGAACGTGGAGGCCGTGTGGTCCGGGCTCCAACCCGTCAATGGTCCCATCGATCAAACAACGCTGCTCTGATAACTGCAGGAAACGAACCACTCCCTGGATGTTTCCTACACCGGCCATCATGGCCACCGCTGCACCCAGGTCTGTTATTAAAAATGAAAACATCCAGATTGTGTTTAGATCCTACTAAGACAGAGTGTGTACACCAGTGGCGGCTGCTGGTCTTTCAAACAGGGGAAGCTCATTTTAGGTGTACGTTATAAAACGTATCCTATTCTATACTATATGTGTCCTATGTATCCTATCCACCACTTCTACTTTGCTCCGATGTTTGTTTCAAATCCAATGCTAAATCCCTGCCAATCAAAAGGAGTTCAACCTTTTAGACAGTGTCACCAATAATCATACGAAAGCCTGGTTTCATGGCCAGCCCACTGCTCCATTCACCCCCAGTGATGCTGAGCTTGAAAGGGAATGATGATTTTCCGCTCAGATAGAAACCCATGGAAGCTCATCGTCAGTGGGGTTTCATACACAGCGCTGCGCATTCAAAACCACTGGAAGTTAAACACATTCCAGGATGTTTTTAGTTTTAACAAATGTGACCATTTACTGTTTTAAAATGTTAGAGGAAGGTCAGCTTCCCTTGTTGTCTCAGAGCAATCGTCCCTGATGTGCAAATAATTATACTTTAACAGTCATATATTGTTTGACAGACAGCGGCATTTAAAATATAACCAGTGTGGTCACGGACACATTTACATACACTCTACATATCAGATCATGCGCAGCACATTCCTGACCGCATTCAAATTTACACACCAAAGTAGACTGTGTAGACTTTACCAGACTTTGTGTAGTCTGGTAATTCATACCACAACTACTACTACTACTACTACTACAAGTGGCAGTGATAATATTTGTTTGTCACCTTGCTCTGATCCTCCGATGCCTTTCAACACCGCCCGTCTCCCGGTGCTTTCTATCAGCGCCTGTACTTCAGCGCTGGTGAGCGATGACTCCACCAGCACCGTCTCTCTACTGACATCGATGCTGAAAGACGTCACTCCTGCGAAAACGTTCAAACCGATAAACATCTTCATCACACTCATTAATGTCATTAATCAAGGCAAAAATAAAAAAAATAAACAATGAATGATTTAAAACATCTGTTAAATCTGTGTTCATCTTCTCCAATTGATTCAGTTTTCCTCCTTCTCTGGATTTATGCCTCTGTAAATTAAAAACCATTGGATTTTACACTGTGGATCATGTGTCCACTTTGAAAATAAGCTCATGATTAGTTAATGTTTGCGTCTGTGTAGTGCGACATCTGTACTGTGGATGATGATGTGGGTCTGTTGGTGGTTGGATGTTCTGGAAATATCTTAAAAAGCCTTAAAAGTTTAACAAAAAACAACTGCTGTTACAGCGTTTAATTATTAAACTCCACTGTTGTTTTTCACACTTGGTTTCTGACGCCTGTTCCCAACTGTCTGTCGCTAGACCGATGCGGCTTCTGTGGTGTTGCTACAGTGTCGGTCTTATCCTTTTTACACCAAATCAATAATGGCCACCTATTATAATAATAATCATCAATAGTTAATGAGTGGTTTGAGGATCAGCAGCCACGTGATGTTTGTTTCTCGAGAGATGAAAGACAGACGCTTCCTTTATATTGTTATTATGACAAGAGTTGAATCTTTTTATTTAAAATGTGATTTATTGGGAAGCGTGTGTGAACGTTTCATTTTACCCAATGTTTTCCTGAGTAGAGCCACATGAAAATATGAGATTAAATTGCGATCGTTAAAGAATAAATTTAACTCAATTAGTTTAACTCATGTTGAGTAAAATGACATCGAACAAAACTGTCCCCATTAGTCATAATTCATTTGATTTACTTGTTTCTAGACTCATTTAACATCTTAACTAAACTGTCAAGCTTGTGCCAGCTTTGCATTTAGAAACATTTGGACATTTACCATCTAATTAATCTTGATTTACCCTGAAATTATTTTTACTCTTTAAGCTGGGAGCTATTTAATAGATAATATGGCGATAAATTGAAATTATATAGCAAATAAAATAGTAATAGAGTATTGCCAGCTGTTCTTCCTTGTGCTGTTGTTTTTAATACTTTATTTATTATAAAATTAAACTATTTTATATGCATTTTAAAGTAAATGAATTTGATAACCGTGGAGGATATGTGAGGTGATATTTTATGGTCTTCTGCTGTGTCAGACACTAGGAAACAGACGGTGACAACATGTGATGTGACAGTTACATGACACCTGCTTCCTCACCTGGTTTTTCCTCCAGAGCAGCTCTGACTTTGTCCGCACAACTGTCACATGTCATCTGCACCGCAAACTCCAGCTGTGGAGCAGAAAACGCGCACACATCTGTAAATATAATCTGTAATAACATCTGTGTGTTAACAGGCGGTTTATCTAACTGCGCAACGCAACTATGACACAGTAATATCTAAAAACCTCCTCAAAGTCCCAATAAGGCATGCTTTTGTTTTGAAAGTATTATTCCGGTCACAGCGAAAACACGAGGCTATGAATTTATTTTTTAAATTTACGGTCAAACCTTAGTCGGCCTCGCTGAGTCCATCTTGCTCCCGCCGGTCACCGCCTGAGCGATAAAAACCGAGTTTATTAGACAACTTCCCAGTTTTCTAGAAGCGGAAACGAACCAACGGTACCTGCAGGCGGCGGCCATGTTTGTGAGGTCATAGTGACGCTGCCGCACGTTACCGCCACCACGTGTCGACTACACGTCACAACAAGTCAACAGCAGTAAAGACTAATGTCTCCTTGGGTTTTTATTATGTCAGAGAAATAAAAAATGATGATGATTCTTGATGCTGGAAGAGAAAAAAATATTTACGTAAAAATAAAGCAAATATACAATTATTATATGTATTTTTTTCATTGATCTGAAGCTGCAATAAATAATAAAATGGGAGAGGAGAGTAAATAACAAGTCAAACATGTTGATATTTAACTCTGAAATGTTGTGGAGTACAAGTGTAAAAAAGCACCATATTTTTAAATTTATTATTATGACAACAAATGAAAGAAAACAACAACATCATGACAATAATAATAATAATAATAATTTAAAGATAAAAATACAAACTGAGTGAGATTTACTGAGCTTTAAAAATGTTTCCCAATACATTAACATCCTTAGTTTAGTAGTTTTCTTTTCCTCAAGAACCATCATGTCAATATTTATATTAATTTAATTAAGGTTGAATCAGTAAACACATTAAAACCGAACACAAACAGTTACTTATGACAAACGTCCTTATGATGAAAGAGTTTGTTATGTGGGTGGTAATATATATATATATATATATATATATATATATATATATATACACACACACACACACATATTTATATTAAATAATAAAACTATTGACTATTGACAAAAGGGTTGTAGAATGACTTAGTTGTTATCATTGAATAATACACATAAAAGATTAGATAATTTAAAGACTGTACTGATGGTTAATTTGACCATAAGTTTTACAAGTATGTGTAAAATCTTTAACCCACTGGTGCATATAGTTGATGGCGAATGTAGAGAGGCCAGTGTATCCTATTGTGCATCAATGTTAAAAAAGGAAAAAATGAATACTCGTTGTTATTCTGTTGTATTTTGAATAAACAAGCAGCTTTTTCTACTTTCAAAACGTCTTGGTCCTGAAAACGTGCAGTTATCAACAGTTGACACAGGTGGCGCCAAATCACGTCATCATGTAGAAATGTTTTGTAAATTCTACCAACTAGTAAGACGTGGTGTCCTAAATATGCAACAATGTAACAAAAAATATAGTAAGAAACACATTAAATATGTTTTTGTTATTTAGAAAATCATCGCAGTTTAAGAGCTATGGAGGCAGCCATTTTTATCGCGCGCAGTGCATTCTGGGTAAATGAAGTACAACGGTGGTAGTCGTGATGACAGGCGAGCTACCGGCGATAAACTTCACGGTTGCTACAGATGAAAAAGACAGATACTGACACATTTTGCGGCTCTTGGTTATAGTTTCTAGTCGAAATGCAACAAGAAAAGAGAAGAGAACTTTTACAGCTTTTATCAAGAAGGAAAAGAAGAAGATGTTTGTAGACCAGCACCGGCTGTGTTTGTGTTTGTGTTTTCTTCACTTCAGCTCTGATTTGTTTGATGTATTTAGTGACCGCAGCTGATTAAATAGCTCACATGTGCTGCTGGTTATACAAGACAAGACTAAGAAAACTAAATGTTTTTTGTCTAAACGCCCGGTCAGAGCGACTGAAAGCTGCGTTAAGAAACACGGACCCTCTCCTGTTCGGATGTAAACAACCCGCTGCTACAGTTTAACGATCTGACACTATGATCATGGATGAAACCGACGATTCATGGTTGAATCATCAGTTGAATCATCAGTTACAACAAGTTCAACAAGTTAAGACTAATGCAGCAACTCAGATGGATGCAGCTAATGATCTTCACTATCCAGCGACAACGGACCAAAGTTACTGAGGTAAACATGTTAAGGTTATTATCATTATTATTATTATCATTATTATTATTATCAGATGAGAGTTTGATTTATATTCTTACCCGGAACAGATGGAGCTATTTACAACACACTCTCCTCTGATTTGACAATAATAAGCAGTAGCCACACGGACTCACGTGGTAAGAATTGGACGCAGCCCGGCGCAACCATTTTGCGTCACTACCATGACGTAAACAACAATGGCGGCCTCCGAGTTTAAATAACGTTATAAAAATTCTCCAAAACATTACAGCCGATGGTCTTTATTCCACCTATACTTATTGTTTCTAATATAATAAATACATCGACGCTCCATTGATTCACTTTTTGCACAATGTAGTTAATGTAAAATCGTGAATAAAATACTTCCTGTTTCGCCCTTCAAAATAAAAGCTTTATAAATATGAAGCGTTACTGCAGATTGAACGGAAATAACACAACCATTGCATCATTTCAACTTAAAATAAAATAAAATAAAAAATAAATAAATAAAATAAAATAGGTTAAAACATTTTACTGGTTGTGCATCTCTTTAGTAATAAAATAAAGGGTAGATAAGTTAAATGTTAAGTAGTGACATGTTATCAGATAAGATACAGTAACAATGTTTGCAGTGGTGTTGGGCATTGTGGCAGTATTGATTTATTAAAGTTAATATTTACATTAAAGGTATAAAAGAAATGTTTAGTGGCACAATGCACTTTATAGGAAACATTATACCCACAACATAAGCAAAGACATTAGGGGATAATAAACGTTTGTATTCACATAACATCAACATCTCAAATCTTTTTAAGCTGATTTTCATACAACACTGCAGGCGTATATCCATACAGTAATCGGCTTTAATGGTTTCTGATGTGGAGAGGTTGGGGGAGGTGGTGGTGGTGAGCAGGGTGGGTTATATGGACACAGACTCAAATAGAAGATTTGCAGCGTATGGATGAAACTAAATGACCGTGAAGGTTGTAGGTAGTAATGATGATTGCTTCCTGCAGTATGTGATGGCCTCCAATTCAATTTCATAATGTGTATAGATTACTGTTCTGCAGATTAAAGCTCTGTGTTTCGAATTGGGAGACCATCACTAAGCTGCTGATGGCTCAGATGAGACCAGTGTGTGTGTGTGTGTGTGTGTGTGTGTGTGTGTGTGTATGTGTGTGTGTGTGTGTGAGAGAGACTAGAGAGACTATACGTCACTGTCATACCTCTTGGCATCTTTCTGACAGCACAGATAAGCCACTGGAGAAAGCAGATGACCGTAATGTGGCGAGAAAAAAAAAAAAAATCTGGGTCGCAAGTCTAAAATAAAAACCTCTAAATCAAATCTCCTCCGACTAAATTTGGGACAATAAGTTTAGAGAGCGGCACATATTCGCCAGTGTGTGTGTGCAGTCGTCTACCACGTGCGTTGACACAGAAACACGACTCGTCATTACGACCAAAACAACACGAAGAGGCCAGTGTTTTGCACGAGAAGAAAGTCGAGCTGCTGCACAGCGAGAACAGAGCTCCTTCTGTATCTGGTGGCTCATTGGTTTTGACTTTTGACCTCAGTAATATGACCACTTGCTTTAGCAGGGCTGAGCCAGTGTGCGCCAGGCTGTTGAGCACTGTTTCACTCATACAGCGGCGGTTAATTTATACAGAACATGGGAAATTGTCTAAAACCTCTGCCCCTCAGGTTGATCCTCACCTCTGAGTTCTCTGTTCACAGAAGAAGTAGAGTTGAGTCAGTGTTGTTGTGTGAAAATCTAACTGTATTTTCTTTTGATATTGCTTAATCATTTAATAAGAGAATGTCAGACTTTTGCTGACTGTGTCTTGCTTGATTATAAGAAGAAAAAAACATGTTGTATTAGTGAAATGTCAGCAGAGCTGTGAGCATGGAGATATCGCGGGCCGAAACAACCAACCACAGACCTTCCTTGGAAAAGATCAAACTGTTTCCTCCCCCTCTAAAGCATCCTGTTCAGGCATATAAGTCTGTGTTAGAAGCTCATTTCTTTGGATTTTTTCACTTACCTCGTACCAGAACACTGTGTACTCTGTAACTGAAGCCCCTTGCTGCAAGTAAAACTTATCTATCATTTGAACTCATCGACTGCCTCCTCCTGATTGTGTGATGTCTGCAAATTAATTTCTGGAAAGAATTTCCCTGACAGTTGTACATGATATCTGTGGAATATATGTATTTCACTCTAACTTCACTCTCAGTCAGAAGTCGACCTGTGACTGTTTAGACCATCAACACCATGTCTAAGGGGTTGATGTGGCTCCATCTTAAAGGTGGATGATGGAGAAACTTTAGTACTTTAGTTCAGACTCAAGACATTGTCTATGAAGATTGTTGTAGCTCCATGTTTTAAAGTGCTGGATAAACTTCATAATATTCTTCTGTTTTTATTAACATGTACTTTTACTTTTACTTTCATGACTTAAGTACATTTAATTATAGATTACTTGTCATACTTAAGTACAGTAAACACTAAATACTTTTAAGGTGCGATAATGATTTGAGCATCATGTTCAGCAAACATCACCTCACAAATAGTTTGCTGTTTGCACAATAACTACACTATTAAAAAAAAAAAAGAAAAGAAATCTGGTCTCTGTAGGCAGCCCAGGCCCAGAAAACCTCGCACAGATGCAGAGTACACATGTCGTGATCCAGCCAATCAGTGACGGGTCAGTCTGTGATTGGCTGGAACAAAGTTCACAGTAAAAGAAACAAGGGAGGAATTGGAAAGTGGGAGGGTCAACGAGATCTCTGTTTTGGTTTGGTTTGGTAGAAACAGCAACAGAAAGTGATGTAACCAAAAAAAAAAAAAAAAAAAGGTTACTGCACCTTTAAGACTTGATTTGGACTTTTACCAGAGAAGATGTTCAACAGGGGAGATTCAGGAAATTTATTGACGCACATCGACATGTATGTACAAGAACTGTGACTGTTTGTTTGTGTGTGTGTGTGTGTGTGTGTGTGTGTGTGTGTGTGTGTGTGTGTGTGTGTGTGTGTGTGTGTGTGTGTGTGTGTTTGTTGAGGGCAGTGTTGACAGCTCTGTTTGAAACAGTAGAGGTTTTATCTGCACTAAATAATCACTATCCCCACATCCATCTAACACCCCCCTTCCTCTATTAGCACTGACCTGGAGTCTGTTGTTTTTTGTTTTGTTTTTTGTTTTTGTTTTTTTGTTTTATTATTTTATTAAAAACTTCAAGAAGGCGTAGCCGCTTCAGTGACCAACACAAACAACCTTGAAATGTACAAACTTTGAGATAATAAATGAATAAAGAAGTGATAACTACACTATGACTGAAAATTCAATTTATAAAACACAACCAGACCAAGACAAAGTTAATCAAGGTTTTGAATTTCCAGTAACAGTCTGATTCATTGCTGCTCACATTTACCCGTACTCTGTGTGGTGGTTGTGCAATATCCATCCATCCATCTTTTACTCATGTAAAACGATACAGATGAGCACTTTTAGTTCTGTATAGATTAAAAAAAAAAAAAAAAAAAAGTCCAAATTATGGAGAACGACCCAATTAATGGTTAAAGTAGAGTTTTCTCTACTTTTCTATAAAAAACTTTTCTATAAAAACAAAAATAAAAACAAACAAAACAAACCAGTCGAGTAAGAGATAGAAGAGTTGAGTCACAGAAAAATGATACAGAGGAAAAAAATGCAAAGCAAGGGAAAGTACAGCTACAGCTTTTATAATCTGGAGGGTCACATATTTGAAGAAAAAGTGTCCAAAAAAAGGAGCTTTGTGTCAGAAAATCCATCTAGAAACACAGGAGATTTAAAACATCAACCGATGCTGTCAAGCATAAGAAGCTTTTCTCATTTATCTTGTGGTTTTTAATTGATAATAACAAGAATCTAAGTAATAATCTAAAGTTTGAAGAGTATTTGTACAGTGTGAAATCTAAAACTCCTTCTCTGTTTCTCCACATGTCTCTAATGTGGAGAAACATACATTTCCAACCCAACAATGAAGTTAGAAGCTACTTCTGACCTAAACTTTACGTCTGAGCCGACACATCAGCACACTGACTGTTCACTACTTTATGAAGACAACATTTTATTGACCCTAATTTAATTAAACTCACTTTTTTGCTGCCAGCTAAAGGCAAAGTCAAGGATTAGTTACTTAGTATAGGTGGAGCACACACTTTTGGCAACCAAATCATGACGTGACTCAATGTTTGACAATGTTTTTGTGCTACATAAAAAGCTCTGCCTCACCCACAGAGTGTACTACATAGTATGTATGTTCAAGGCTTTGTGTGCCGCCACCTTTGAAATTTTATTGCGTTAAATTTGGATTGAAAATCGCGATCAACGGTTCAAAAGCAGTTTTATTGAGGCGTTGGTGCAGTGAGGTTTGGTTAAACTCGGCCAGAGTTTGGCAGCGGTTCACGGTGAAAGCAGCGAGAACTGGGACATTAACTGAGAGGCAGATAGACCGAGAACAACAGAGGATAATTATAATAACAGGTAAACACAGTTTAAACAACGTGAGAGAGGTAGAAACTAGAACTGAAACTGTATCCACTGCAGGCGCTTGATGAAGGGGTGCAGTGTTTCACATACATTGATTTATTTGTGGCAGCTCGCCACCATATCAACATTAACTGCCACGTATTGATTTTTTCTTTTATCATTTATAGTCGAGCTGCTCCTGTGTGCCCCGGGGCGGAGTTATACTATACTCACAATTTATTCTTCTTCTTCTAAAGACAAAAATCGTACAACAGGAGGATTAGGGGACCAGATTAAAGTATAACTGTAATTTATCGAATCGTTTTAATAGAATACGAATATGTATCAACGTCACGTCATCACAATTTTCACTACGGGTTTACATCTGTGGGAAATAATAGGATAAAGACAAGTGCACAGATGGATTGTTAGCTGGAGGGATTACCACACCTCAACAAACCAAACCCAACAAAGACAATAAACCCAATCACGGACAAAGACAGAAACAAAACAATGGACGTAATCCGTTCAGTTGGGTTTCAACTGCCGCCACGAACACGCTGAGTTTATTTTATTTATTTATTTTTACCTTTTATTATCCGTGTTACACCAAGAGAGCGAGAGACTTTATTTAGGAAGGTAATAAAACTACATAGATAGATGATTATTAATCCCTTTGGGAGTTTCCCTTAGGGAAATTGAAGCTGCATCACATCCAGCAAGAGAAGAGTAAGGAAGAAAAACACCCCAAGTACCCGCCATCCATATTATGATTAAAAAAAAAAAAACAACAACTACATACCCAGGACTGATCAACCTGTGGTAAGTTGGGTGGGGTGTCTTGTGATAATTGGCGAAAAACACCCCATGATGCCAAGGTACACAACTGACGACGTGTCCCGCTGGTACAGACTCGTAGCAGCTGTTCTTCAGGAACTCAACCAGAAGAGATGTGAACACCAGGGATTACAACATCTAGCTGCAGTCCCCCTCCCCCCAAATCTTTTTTGGGTGAGTACAAAGTCAACAGCTGATCCTGAGACCCGGTCACATCTGGACCTGCCGACAGTCTCTGGCAGGTGATCTGGGAGTGGAACATTGACTTTGTTATCAGCTTATTCCTTGTGGTCGTTGGTCACTGAAACTTTGCTGGGGAAGTAAATCTGGGGGTGGATAGAGTCTGAATCCAGTCAGAAGTATGTTGTATATATGTAGATAGATAGATAGATAGATAGATAGATAGATAGATAGATAGATAGATAGATAGATAGATAGATAGATAGATAGATGCAAATCTGAACTATTGAATATATATTGTAGTGTTCCCTGATCATTTGTCTTCACTGACTTTAATATAAACATCCTACATACACACATTAATAGTTCACTATGTTGTTATTATTACTGGAGGATGTTTTTATGCTTGGTCCGTTTAACACTGCTGCTACCGTAGCTATTAAAAATGCATTAGTCTTATATCATTGAACCGATCATTGTGTTTTGATTTGTACATTTATAATAGTATAGTAAGTAATTTCCTCATTTGCTTCGCTATGGGACAGTGTCAAGTGTTCTTCACTTTAGAAATAAACAGGAGGCAGTGAAAATGAACTGAACAGAAGAAATAAAAAAAATATATATATCAACTGACATGATCTGTGATTTTCTTACAAGTTTTACTTTCTTGCTTTATTTGTAGCTTTTCTAGTTTTCTTATATGTGCTATTATATATATATATATATATATATATATATATATATATATATATATATATATATATATCAATAAAACGTTGGGTTTGTTGTTTTTTTTTTTTTTTTCTCACAACATGAATATGGTATATGCTTCTGTTGACAATGCTGCTTCTGCCTTTTACAAAAACAACAAAATTAGATTATTATTGATTTGACCCTCACATATTACACAGTTGCGTGCCGGACAACTTATGTCTCTTTTCCACTAAACCGTTCTAGCGCCGTTCTACTCGAGTCGACTCCACTTGGTTTGGTACCAGACACGTGGTTTTTCATTACAATGGTTCCTACTCAACGTGAATGTGGCGAGTGGAGTCAAACCGCTGCGACGTCACGACAAAAAAAACATCAGTAAACATTAATGGAGACATGGAGGAGATGCTGTACTTGTTGTTCAGTAAGCTTACGACGATGGATGTCACTGTTACTGGTGTTTAAAATGAGGGTTGATTATTTTGTTGATGTTCTTTCAACTCACTCTCTTGTGAAGACGCCGCCTCTGACCAATCAGTGACCAGCAGTCGGTTCACTGTGTACTTAACAATGTGCCAGGTGCAACGGTCGCATTTCAAATCCTGATTCTGAATGATACAGTTAATCAGATCCTTATTGGCCATCATTAATAACACCTGTGCTTACCCTGTGACTTCTTGAAAAAATAGTTCAAGCAAGTAGAGTTGAGCTGAGTGGAGTCATGTAGTGCTACAGCGGTACAGTAGAAACGAGACGTACGTGATCTGGTGTATTTGCAATATGTTATATATGTTATATAAAAGGGATTAGATGTGTTTGCCTCAGATTTATTTGAGATAAAGTCAGACAAAGTCAGATTTCGATTAGAGAGTTGTCAGATGCAAATAAATGTCTTAATTTAACCACCGTTCGGTCTCTAGTTTGATTATAACAGATGCCAACCAACTAAACAGGTACAGGTGATGTAACATCAACAAAGTCAAAACTAAAAGATCCTCATAAGGAAACAAAAACACATTTATGTCCCCACAACAGCAGTAATACAAGTATACATATACACAAACAAGCTGGGTCCCCTGTTCACACTTAAGTGACACAACTTTGGGTCCGAGTAAAAATGCACGAGTCGATGTTTTGGCTCAAACTAAAGATGAGCAAACAGCAGCAGCAGCAGATGGCAGGTCTGTGTCTGTGTGTGTGTGTGTCTGTGTGTGTGTGTGTGTGTGTGTGTGTGTGTGTTGGAAAAAAAAAAAAAGAAAAACAAATCTGGTTTTATTTTCTTTTATGAAACGACTTGCAGGTGTTGCATGAAAATGTATATATATTCACTGAGGCACAAACTGCATTGTGTCGCCAAGCGGGTAAAAAAGTATAAAACTTTTGATGCTGGATGCAGTGAATTGTCAAACATAAAGTCTATTTATATTCTCAGATAACACCATCAGATAAAACTGTAAATGAATGACTTTGAATGTGTTAACATGCGAGCAAGGTATGTGTCCATGACAAAAAAAAAAAAAAAAACGTATAAAATTACTCATTAATCATGTTCAAACTCAGATGAATGAAGAAGTTAAACTTTTATTTCAACCAAATGCTTCTCGTGTGTTTGTTCACATCCCACTGTCCCATCAGGGAAATTTAGAACAATTCTTCTTCAAACATAATTAGTTAGTTAAATTATGTTAAGAGATGTCTGTCCTGTCTCCCGACCGATTTTTTTTTTTAAGTTAAATCTCTTAACTTTTACGTGACTTGGCAGAGATCCTAAAACCTCAGCTGTAACCTCATGGTTCTTTCCCAGATTGTTAAACTTTGTTTTTTTTTTTTTTTTTCTTTTACCATCTTGCACCATCTGATGTAATCTAGAAACACATGTGGATGAGTCACAGCTACAGAATTAACACAGGATAAAGTCTGACTTTGTTTTATATTGAAATGAAACTTAACACACAGACAGGACAAAAATATGAGCAACATAACATTTTTTTGCTTCATCTCTTGGGGGGTGAAGCAGGGGTGGATGGGGGGCGGGGGGAGGGTACAATTTCTTGCTTTTAATTCCTCATGTTTGTTGCAAACATTCACAATCTGTTTCCTCTTGATGCAACACAAGGGTTTGACCTGTCAAGAAGTAATAATAGACATTTAGTTTAGACATGTTTAGTGTTATAGAGTTTGGATATAAAAAGGTACTAGGCTACAATCCTGCTCAGTTCAGCTCAGGACCGTTTCAGTGGATTTAACATCATGTCTAGAATACAGGGGAACTACAAATTTAGCATTAGTTGTCTTTGACCAAGGAGAAGTTAACGTCTTCGTTGGATTTTAAATTACAGCTCACTGGTCTCTGATCTTAAACACTACAATCACATTGTCTCTTCCATGTGATGGAAATTGCTGAGAGATCTTTGTTTTGGGAAGAGGGTAAAAGCCGGGATGTAAAGATCGACTTGACTTGGCGTTTGAGTCCTCTCATGCATGATTGCTTTATTAAACTACAAGAAAGACAGTTGAACGTGTGAACTCTCTTTTGTTTGATTTTATCTTATTACGAATTTAGAATTGTCACTACATTTACTAAACGGCTCTAGCGCTACTTGACTTTAACTTCGACTCTACTGGGTTTGGTACCAGACACGTTGTTTTCTATCACAGTTTGGTTCTTCCTCAATGTGAATGTGGTGAGTGAGGTCCAAACTGCTGCGACGTCTCAGAAACATCAGTAAACATTAACCAAGACATGGAGGAGATGCTGTACTTGTTGCTCGGTAGCTTACGACGATGTAGCTACGACGATGGATGTCACTGTTACTGGTGTTTATTAAAAATGGAGTTTGATTATTTTATTGACGCTCTCTCAACTCAACTCGTGTCTGGTCGCACTTGGGAAGACACTTCCTCTGACCAATCAGTGACCAGCAGTCTGTTCACGTCACGTTTTAGTATCGACTCAGATTTTTTGGTACCTCAACTGAGTAGGTACTAAAAATGTACCTGGTGCCAGGAACTAGCACCAAGTGTAAAACCTTATAAAGCAAGTAGAGTCAAGTCTAGTAGAGTCAAGTAGATGCTAGTGGAAGAGGCATACATTTGGAGTGGACATTATGTTAAATGAACTGAAAATAAAGCACTAACACTGAGTTTTTACATGGTAACATAAGCAAATGATTAGGAAACACTCTTATTTCCCGTTATTTCTTTTTTTTTTTTTTTTTTTTTTTTGATATTAATTTAATTCAATTAGTGTTTTATTTCTTACAATTTAGGTGTGGGAATTTTTTTTTTTTTTTTTTCCTTCATGACTTCTCCTGGGATCTGTACTTTAAATTAAAGAATGACGTTATTATGATTCGCTGAAACGTGTCAAATTGCATAAAGAGGAGTAACATTTACTGACAGAGATAGTTGGAAACACACAGTGCACACATTTTATATCGCTATTGGCGGATCCCAAATGGTATCAAACCATCGACCTTGGTCGCGCTTCACCGGCGACGCAGCCCACAACCCTACGACATTGAATTATTCAGCTCCCTGTGAGGAGGAGTGGGGCCTGTTAGCATTGTGAGGGACTCCACATAGGTCAGAGTAATGTCACAGTTCAGCCATGTCTGCTGATTGCACCCTGACAGCTCAAATGGAAGATGAATCCAAGCGTGTCCGTGGGATGGCTGGCGTCGGCGGGGATGGGATGGGAGGGGAGGGGGGGGTCGTGTTTTGCAAAAAGAATGATCTCTGAGAGACTCTGTCTTGGTTTCACCTCTTTTTCAGTGTTTACATAAAATATAAAAGACAGGACTGATTGTACCCAACTCAAATAAGTATATGCAGTTCAAACTTTGACATGTGATGTGAAAATAACCTCAGCAAAGTTTTGATGAATGAGAAAAGACTGCTGACGACCAAAAAGAAAAGCATCCAATCAATCAAAAAGCAGCTCCCTAACAAATATTGACCATTCAGCACAGAGGGGAGGGGGTCATACATTATTGCTGACCTACGAATAAGCTTAAAACAATGAAATGTATAACCCTGCGGGCCGTTTAACAAGCTACAGCTCATCATAGAGAGGATCAATAGGAAGAAGAGACAGCGTTGCCTAATCAAAGTCTACTGTTCCTGCTTGGAATAATAACCCAAACAGAGGAGGTGATGTGCTGCAATGTGGCTTCTAAACACAATACCTCATTAAATCATTACAACCATGAGTTCGGATCATTACTCAAACGATCTGTCTGTCATGAGCCAGCAAGCACTTCAGCCCCAATGGAAAACTATTCAGGATTTACTGAAGGACACAGTAGCATTTTTATATATATATATATATATATATATATATATATAAAAGCAGTGTTCATATACCGTATTGACCTGAATATAAGATGACTCCGCTTTTTCAAAACCTGTTTTTGGAAAAATTAGTGAACGAGGACCTGACCTGTGATAGCGAGCATGCATCATCAAGTGTGAGTTTTTTTTTAAATTATTATTTGTTGGGATTTTTGACTTTAATGATAAAGACAGTGTAGAGACAGGAATGGAGGAGAGCCCACGCAGGAAAGTTTGTCTGGGTCGGGATTCGAACTGGTAAACAGCTGCATGAAAACAATGTGATACGACTTAACCACTCACAGATCCAAGCAGCCGCTAGGATTAATGTTTAACATGCACGAACATTAGTATTAGCGTTACAGCTAGCAACCACTTGGTAGGCTATGACGGGGCACTACAGTCTTGTTGTTCAGCAAACATCTAATCATGAAGTGCTTGCTGTCCACATCTCTGTAGACAGCTCAGGCTCCAAAAACCTCACATGAACACAACGAACCAAACCGAACCAAATCAATAACAGACGCTTAGGCCGTTTCTACGACAGGAACCTTCAGGTAATAATACAGGAACTTGGCCGTTGGCGTGTCTCCACCTGAGGGACATTTCCTGTAAGGCGAAACTCAGGAACCTTTAGTCACCAAAAAAAGTCCCTGCCCAGGAGTTGGTGCTTTGTTCAGCCCTGAAAGGTTCTTGGGCTGGGTTTTAGGTTGATTCAGCGGTGATTGACGCAGTCAACAAAAAGAAGTATTGTTTTTAAAACCCAGTGGCAGAAGCGTATCGATAAATAGTTTCTATAAATAGAACAGAAGACGTGAATGAAGCGACACAGTTGAAACCGCCACAAAATGATGGCAGGGTTTCACATAAAATGATCAACCACAGAATCAACACTGGTCGCTACAAATCAATTCATTTTTTTTTTCCAACGCGAAACACAACGTTAAAAACAAAAAACGCTTGCTGTACCTTTAAATAGGAGTAACTCACTGTAACTCACCATAAAAGCAACATACATAATAATGAAGTTCAAACAGTCACCAGGAACAATCAGAGGGATCAGTATGTTACTCAAAGACACTTGACAGGAATCAAACCACCAACTTATATACACAGATATTACCTGGAAACAAAGTATATAAAACGAGGTGTGTTAGTTAAATATTTGAAATATTTTTATTGAGAAGTTGACTCCTTAAATAAACAACTGGGGAACCATATGTCAAAAGAGACGACACTGTTTCAATCAGGAGAGACTAACGAGAGAGTGTGAAATTATGAAATGAATTTTATTGACGGCACAAAAATCTTTGCCGCTTAGAAATAGAATTAGATTGGAAATAGATGGGGTCAAAGGTCACGCTCATCTGTTTCCAGTTCATGGCTCCCGTGGCTCCATTACCGGGCAACTCACACCAGTCACGAATGGACAGAGTCAAAACTATATGAAGTGTGGTATTATCGCTGTGGATTTATGTCTTGTAAACAAGACAACAAAGGTAAGACTATCAATCGTTTGAATGTTATTGATCATTCTATCACTGCTGGTTCAGTCAGTTTTTGAGAGATCTTGATGAAACTTGTTTCAGAATCAGAGAGACCTCAGCTATCGGCAGAGACGTCGCTAGTGTGTTTACAAGGCGCAGTGACAAACTTTTGTATAAACGTCTATTTGTGGAGTTTGTTTCTTTCCTCTTTTAATTGTTTGTTGCTTTATCTGTGTTTGTTTGGTGGTTGTAGAAATGTACTGAAGCGCAGACGACGCTCTCAGCATAGAGATTTACTTCCTTTTATGTTTCCTATGTGGTTCTGGTTCTTTGATGCAGGTTATTGGACACTTTGTCCATAAGGCAGCTTCCAAAAAATAACTATTAGTGGTGAAATGGCTGTAGAAACTTACACTCAATGAAATGGTGAACAAAAATAAAATGTCATGACATTTGCTCAGATTCTTGATGTATTTGTTCATGGAATGATTTGTTTTGCTCAAACCCAGTAGTCCAGTGTCACTTGGCCATTCCTATTGACTACAATCACAGATTGAGTATTTCAACTCACGAGAGTCATGGAGCATGGCAGAGTGGTGGTCAATATGCGTGACCAGTACGAGATGAAATCCTGAGACCAGCAGTTGTGACCTTTGTTGAACTCCATCATCTGATGTTCCAACAAGACAATGCCTGCCCACACATTGCTAGGATATGCAGGGACTTCCTTGAACAGGAGGGTATTCCTGTCCTCAACTGGCCGTCGTATTCACCAGACATGTCACCTATCGAACACCTTTGGGATGTTCTGGATAGGCGTGTCCGCCAGCGGGTTCCAGTTCCCCAAAACAGCCACCAACTTCAAGTGGCTCTGCAGAAGAAATGGGACAACATCCCCCAGGCCATGATCAACAACCTGGTGATGTCCATGCGTTGCTGGTGTATCGCTCTGCTTGAGGCTAATGGTGGACACACGCATTATTGAGGTTTGTGAACTTGGACCATCGATCCCCATTGTGTTCTTCCTGCCATTACTCCAGGACTTTTGTTTAGAAACTGATGCTAACACTCGTAAATTAAAGCCACTTTACTGATAAAGTTGTATTGTTATTTTTGTCACATAAGAATAACTGCAAGTTTTTCTTCGTGCGTTTATATTTTTGTTGAGTATACATGTTGTTGACATGTCTCTTAATCTTTTCATTAAGTAATTTCAACACAATACGGAACGAACGCTGGGGGGTGGAGGTGCTGACGTCACCACTTTCAACTCCAGTGATTGGATCAAAAAAAAGGAACCAGTCAAGACAAATATGTGCAAAAGCAAGAAGATTTAATGATTTTATTAATATTTGTTTTTGTTTCTTCAACCCACAATGACTGACAGAGAAGATGGAATTGATTTGGCTGCAAAAAAAATTTGCAAAGCTGAACTTTTTAAGAAAACAGCGGTGCGTACCTTGCGATATGTCAGAATGTGCTGACAATAAAACGTTAGCTCAGCTAGTAACTAGATGCGAGGTCTGGGTTCGTGTCCCAGTGGTGGCAGTCGTCACTATGAAGATGCTGTTTATTTTAAGGGAGGACACCTCTGAAGGTCCAGGTGTGAAATGCGCAGCATGCCACTGAAGAAACGAACGCCGCTTCTCTTTGTGTCAGTTCAGCTGAACAAGGTAAAATGAATCAATCCCGAGTGCCGTTCTTCAGGCTCAACGTCTAGATCAGATTATAGATAAACAGATTTTTTTTTCCCAGTGTGAGAAATCAGAGATGTGGCGCATGTCTCATTGTGTGAGTTGCTGTTGTAATGTATTGTAAACACTGTCCTCGATTGTCTAACTTTCTCATATTTTCTTCTATTTCTTTAGACGATCGAATCGCTTCCCGAGACGTCCCAAGATCCTAAGATCTTTTATACACACACACACACACACACACATATATATATATATATATATATATATATATATACACATATATATTTACACATATGTTCATATGTTTAATATGTAGATTTTTGTTCATAACCAGAAGCTATCAGACTGATTTGTGCTCAAGCTCGGTTGTGACTTCCTGACATTGTTCCTGTGACAGACAGTTTACTGTAAAGATCAATGACCAACACTTTTATTTCATCATAGCCAAATGCTGCATAATTTCCTGCTGGAACATTATTGTTTATATTTTTCTTTCCTGTGGTTTAAAAAGGATGGTGATGTGATTGTGCATCAGCAACAACTGTCACTGGTAATTTAAGAGCAATCTGAAGCGAGGGTGTGAGGCAAAAAGCAAATCACAGGTTAGAAGGACTTTGTTGTTGTTTGTGAAGGTTTTTCATTTGTTCAAATTAGTTTTTAGTCTCTTTTATCAAGCATGATCATTTGATAATATGTAGCTCTTATGTGTGTAAGTATAGTGTATAAAACTGTACTAACATAAGAAAGGATGTTGCCAATAGACAAGGATTAATTGTTCCATCAAAACATCTACACACGATCTACATTATTAAATCATTCCCATGCTTAAATTGTGAGAAATAAAACTATGACTTTAAAAAATGTTTTATAATCATTTCCTTATATTACCTTGTATTAAATCAGTGTTAGCGCTTTATTATGAAAACCAGATATCACTAATTCTGTTCAGCTCAGGACCGTTTCTGTGCATTTAACATAATGTCTAGAATACAGGGGCACTAACAAATTTAGTGTCATCTGACTCTGACCATGGAGGACGTAGTAGTTAGCTGTTGATTGTAGTGTTTAAGACCAGACATTTAAAACCAGAAATATATAACGTTTAAAAAATGACTATGTTTGTTTCTCTGTGGTCAAAGTCAGTGGACATTAAAGTTGTAGTGACCCTGTATTCTAGACATTATGTTAAATGCAAATGAAAATAAAGCTCTAACACTGAGTTTATACAAGATAATATAAGGAAGTGATTATGAGCCAATTAATCTTATTTCCCAATATTACTTTGTAGATATTTATTAATAGCATTACATTTGAGATCATCCTATTGTTACAAGTATTTAAGTACCGTATTTTTTGGATTATAAGGCGCATTAAGCAAAACAAAACAGTCAGATAAGTCTGTATACACATACCGTAATATTATTTTGAAGCACAGTACTTATTACTCCGCGAGGATCCTGACTACGGTGGCCGTAATGCTCCGACAGTCCATCAAGCAGTGCGGCTTCGGAGCTTAACAAAGTCGTACTAAAACATTTTGACATTTTGCCGGGTACCACATAAAACAGTTCGAGGTCACTAAGCACAACCAGAATTAACACATAAGGCGCACTGTGGATTTTTGAGAAAATTAAAGGATTTTAAGTGCGTCTTATAGTCCGAGAAATATGGTAATGTCAGTTGCCAAAAAAATGAAACGAAATGGTGCTACGTTAGCGGCGATATCAAGTCTGGTCTGGCAGCTAATAAACCAAGTGATAGGGGCAGATTTCTAACGTCAAAGTAAACAGTGTTTTTGTGTCATTAAAGAGGCTGAATATCTCTTTCTAAACCCTGTGCAACAAAGTCAGGAGCCTCACCAACATAACACAATTAGTGTTCAGATACTTCTACTAATACACTTCCATGTGGTTCACTACGTACACTATGTGCTCATGTTAGTTTTGTCGCAAATCAACGTCTTCTCCTTTTTAATGGTGAATTGTCACTGGACAGAAAGTTAATTGTCAATTTGAACCATGACTGTCGTCCACCAAGATATCTGTCATCTTGATTTCAATTATAATCAATAATGAAAGTCTCACTAGTGCTGATGTTTGTTAGTGTGGCTCCATGTTTCATGTGAGGTGGAGATTACGTCGCCATCGTCGTCCGTCCTCTTCTTCTACGTAGCCAAGATGGCGTCAGTGAGGGAGAGAAGTGTCCATCGTTCCACACTCAACTTTTTGACCGTTAGTAACGTAATGTTAGTAACATCTACTAACATTACACTATATTTTGCAATACTTGTCAGCGAGAACGCATTAAAAAATTGTATGAGTAAGTATGGAAGTATGCGAATTGAGACACAAATCAAGTCTGTGGTAAAAGAAACTGTATAAGACAAATATTTAAGCAGATTGTCACACACCTCTGTCGATTTCCAGCATGTTCATCAAAGTCTAAAATAGTCGGAGTTCTCCCTTAAAGGTGACAGAGAACGGTTGAACAGGGTTTTGATCCTTGTTCTGTGATGTGACATAGACACAATAAAATGTTGGTTGGATGTGTAACGCCTCAGAGGCTTTGTAAAAACCTCTCTCGAAGATGTTTTAGGGTGGGGGGTTTAAACACATGGTTTTGCACTTATTTGTCATCTTTTCAGGCCTAACAGGCAACCTCATTATGAAATGAAAGCACTTGACACTGATTGGCTCCTTCACTGTCACTCAAATGAATGCAACACAGACTCCGACTGTCTTTTTACAGATAATCACCTCTGAAGTGGAGGGAACAAAGTGGAGGGAGTCAGAACAAAAACATAAAGAGTCTCATTCATATATTTATTATTTTCTTTCCAGGTGTTCCACCAACTTTGTCATATTCATGAGGGGAAGTTTACAAAGTTGTTACAAAGTTAACGTTGTTGTAAATATGTGTGTGTGTGTGTGTGTGTTATTTTTCAAGGGTGCCCTCTAGTCCCCCTCCCCCAAAAAAGTCTTGTAACGGCCCTGCTGGTTGTCATTGTGCAGAAAACAAATAAATCTTTACTGATGCTGAGCAGCTGATGTAAATATGTTAGTGAGGACGCAGCAGCGACATTTTAAACTCATCCCTACAGACATGCAAATAACGCACGAGGGAGGTCACGGTCTCTCGCAGTGCCCTCCTCCTCCACCACCACCACCCCCCACGCGCCCCCAGTCTGCAATCACGTTTTCAGTTCAAATTCAAAAGAGCTTAATTGGCATGAGAAAAGAGGGTTTTACGTAGAAGCGCATTGCGTCGCTTAAAAAGAAAGAAAGAAAATGTTACAGGAAGATTTTTATCAGCGCGTATGTGTTGAGTTTTTTCCGTTGGGACATTGTCCGTGACTCTGTGTGTGTGTGTGTGTGTGTGTGTGTGTGTGTGTGTGTGTGTGTGTGTGTGTGTGTGTGTGTGTATGTATGCGTGCATGCATGCGCATGTGTGCGTGCGCGCGAGCATCACCATATGCGCTTTTTGAATTTTTTGCTGTGTGCGTGCCAAACGCCAGCCCAGCGGTACGCATCACGGGCGCAAAACGGCGCGCGCGCATTGGCTCCTGAGGAGAAAGAGAGAGAGAGAGAGAGAGAGGGAAAGAGAAAGGGGGAGAGGGAGAGAGAGGGGGGCGGGGGCAACCATCTCCCGATTTGTTGCACGAGGTGCATAAACGCGAGGAGCCTCGGATGACACACACATATAAAGCACACACGCGCACAGACTGAACGCTTCGGCTACTGCCTCGCGGACTGCGACACCTGAGCGGTCAACATCAAAGAGCAGAAGTAAAGGTTGTCGAGAGAGGAGAGGAGGTTTATCTAAACCTTAAAAAAAATTAAAGAAGGAGAAGGGAAAGAGGAGGAGAAGAAGGTGCTGGTTGTGGAAGAGAAGAGGAGGAGGGAGCGAGCAGCCGGGTGGACGGGACACGGAGTCCGTCCTGGGGGAGAGAGACAGAAACACAGACCGTCACATCACATCACAGCTCGGAGATAATTACAAAAAAAAGGTAGGTGACGGTGTTTTGCTTCCTTTGTGTTATATCAGCATCTCTGAGCTACATGGCGTCTTTAATCCTCATAGTAAGCCGGAGTATTGTAGCAGATGTATGATTTGTTCCGTTATAACGATAATAATTTTTTTTGTTTTGTTCTGTTTTTTGTGCGTTTTTCTTCTTTGTATCTTTATAGTGGAGGACAACTAACACAATGAAAATCGCTGTTTTTTTTTTCACAATAGCAACGGATTCATGTCACTTTTCTCTCATGTGTTGTGCCATTTAGAGATGCGTGGCGGAGTCATCCCCCTCCCAAAAAAATCTAATCTGATAATGTGGCCCACATTCCTTTTGAGGAGATCTATCTATATATTTATGTATATGTGTATATATATGAAAATATAAATACATATTTTATGAATGTGGGTTGTGGTGGATGAAGAAAGAGGGGGTGGGGGGTGTTTATCGTGATCGTCTCCTTGAGCGCCCGCGAGCCTTGTCGTGGATGATTGATTTCGCCCAGTTCAAGTCAGATTAAGAGCGCGCGGACACCTATGCCGGCAAATTAATTAAACTGCACGAGAAGATTAACCGCGCGAGATTATAACCGCACGAACCCCCTTTTTTTTTCTCCTAAATTATTATTATGCAGGAGATGGATGCTGGGGGCAACATGTGTGTTCAATAATTTCCATTAGTTGATTGTTTTTGGTTTTTTTATTATTATTATTTCATCTTCATCTACTCTATTTAGTTACAACATCTTTTAAATATTTAGTCAATATGACACTAATGTTGGATTTTATTGCTTCAACTTGATAAAGTGACATTAAATCATAAAATAAATGTCTTTTGAAGACAAACAAAAGAAAAAGTGACCTAAGAGGGAACTGTCATTTCTCAAATGCTACGTAGACATGTCATAACTTAAATCTGTTTCAAATAACTAATTTTACAACACTCTTTACAATTATGTCGAAATTTTTTATATATATTTATCAGTTATTACATTTACAAGAGTAACAAATTCTTTTTTTTTCCCTGTAAGTTGCTGCTTTCATTTAACCATCTATTATGCCATGTTTTTCTTTTGGTAGGTGTGTCCGTCTCCTCCTTGTGTAGGAAGTAGGTTAAGGAAAAAAGAAAGAAAAAAAAAGGAGGGGAGGTGATTTAAAAACCCTTTAGTGGCCGGTCATTAACATTTTTTTGTTGCTGGCGTGTCTAGAAGAAAAGAAAAGCACAAGCCCGAGTAAATGAATGTAGACAATAACAATGTGAGAAATAACAATGGAGGTTAGGAGGGATGGAGCAGACGTGTTGAAAGAGATGATTACACACGCACATATACGCACATAAAGAGTGTTGGAAAAAGTCAATATGATAAAGTGTGTTGTGCTGACTAAGATTCACTGCATCACTGTGTTAAACCCCATCACAAGAGTCTTTTTAGACGGAGGGTGCCCTTTAAAGACCGGCGCTCGGGGAAAAGAGTTTATTTATACAACATTAGACTATGATATACGGCTCTGTGTAGCTGCTCGCTTGTACAGCGTTCCCTGAAGATGAGAGTTTTTCCGTCCCAGAGCCAAAAAAAAGCAGCCCTGTTTACCGTTTCCCTGTGAGCGTAAAAAAAAAAAAAAAAGTATCAAATTCTTTAATTTATCCAAGTCAAAGTCAGGATGTTTGCACATTTTTGACTCATGTTCAGAAGATTTATAGGATCTTAGGTCAGTGATGATTAATACTATTGCCTCATTGAAGAAGACTATTTGATCATAATACAAGAATAGAAGCTTTGAGTCACTAAAGATTTTCTTCCTCTGGTCTCAGCTCAAGGGTTTTTTTGTAGATTTGAACCTCGGCCTCACTCACAAGCTAAAGGCTCATTTATGCTCTATGGATGTGTTGAACCATCCTTGGGCAGTTGCATGTGTGTGAGCTCTTCCACAAATGTGTGTGAGCTCTTCCACATATGCAAACACACACACACACACACACACACGTACATATGCTAATAAACTCCAACAGGATGAACAAACTCATGTACATGCTACGGTGGTATGGATGGACTCAGCACTGTTTGTGCACACATGAGGAACATTTCTATGAATAAAATGAAACACTAGACAAACTTGCAATTATGCTATAGACATTTTTATTGTACTTAAGTAGGCACGCAAACTTGAGTGCATAAAAAAGCAATGTAGTATAGTTATACCGTGTTGAGCAGTGTTCTGGTGCGTTGTCTGGTTTTTCTCTGCTGGCAAAGGGCTGCCAACAGGAAGCGTGGTGATATTTATTTGGTTCTGACCCTGAATGGCCTGTTCACCCTTGATCAGGTCCATAGGGATGACAGAGACCTTGATCAAGCCGTCTCCGTTTTGCTCTTTGCATGTTACACTGGGTTGAATTATATTTTCATGTATTTTAGTAAATCATCTGTTTAAGTGTTGTGGAATATTTTGAGGATGCATCAGAGACTGTCATGTTGTTGTTTGTATTGTTTGGTGATCATGTGTCCTCCCACATGTGAATGTATGGTATATGTATGTTTGTCTAGCCTTAGGTCAGGAGTCTAGTGGGTGACTTTGACCTGTGAGCATCACTCTGCTGCACTTTTGTTCTCATTATTTTTCTATATTTGTACTTTATAAATGGACTCATCTTGCTTAGTTTTGATACAAAGCCTTCAATAAAAACATTTTTGTCCATACTATTGGACAAAAATGAAATACTAATCCTTTACAAACATAAAGTACACAAGGTGGAGTATAAATGGGCCTTAGTGGAACTGGCTCCGGCCTCAAACCTGTTCCTCTCCTCCTACATCCTCCAGTGGATATCTCTACCTCTGGGGTTTCCTTCCATATGCTCACCTGTTCTCTATCCTCCGTCAAAACCCTGTGCCTCTACACCCACCTGCACACCTGATCCCACTTCTCTCATCTCATATAAAACCACCACTGTATCTGCCTTTGTTATCAGCTCTTTGTCACTTTATCATGTCTGGTCAGTCCTGTACATTTTCCCCAGTGTCCCCAAATGTTTGAAGCCGTTTCTTCATCTTGTCTGCCTGTCCATTAACCCTGTAAGTTTGTTTATTTATATTTATATTCAACGGCAACACTGCAAATACATGCCTCTGTGTGTACGTGTGTGGGTGTGGTTGTTATATTGCATTGTCTATTTTCATAAATCAACTTGTAAAACTTGATATTAGCAAACAAACAGGTGGTAGTTGCCAAAGTTCAGTTTTTGCATTTGTGTGAAACTATTTCATCTTGGACTGACGACTGCCAAGCAAGCTATAGTTGTGCTAGTTATCTTAGTATGGTCACGTTGGTGGTAAGTGGTAATTTACATGTTTTTTCATGTATCCACTTGTCAAAACACATGATGTTGGCAAACAAACGGTGGTGAAAATTTCTAGTATCTTCAATCTAGTCAATAATAGTGCAAACTATAGCTGTGCTAGTTAGCTTAGCTTGTTCATGTCGGTGCTAGGTGGCAAAACACAAGTCTCTTTTATGTATGTAAAAACACAATATTAACAAACAAACGGCGGCAAATGTTGATGATATTTGCAAACTAGTAAATCCCAGTGGATAATATCAGTTTATGCAGAATAAAGTTAAGTTTTTACATTTTTCTTCAAGGGTGTGACACCAATATACTTCTACTACTTCTATACATCTTGGACTGATGTCTGGCAAGCAAGCTATAGATGTCCTAGTTAGTTTACCATGGGCACGTAAGTGCTAGGTGGTAATTTGCATTGATCTCTTTTGCGTATGGATGCACGCTCTGTTGCATGCAACCACTTGTTGTAAATAATGGGATTAGCAAACTCACGAGACCCTAAAACTCAATAATAATAATAATTATAGTAATAATAATAGGGGGGAGAGAAAGAAAAGTCCAGGGAAGCAAAAAGGACGAAAAAAAAAAAAAAGCAGAAGACAATTAAACCAACAGACTAAGACAGATGGTGGCAGATACAGAAAAAACTAAACTTGGGCAAGAAGGAACAACACCGTCCGACCTGAACACTAACCCTTGTCATTTGATTTACATGTAGCTGCTGGCTACACTGGAGATTTCAGCCAATTAATGTTTGTGTTCCCTGGCAACTAAGATGACCATAATTAAAAGTCTTTTATAATAGAGGTTTTGGCTTCTATACCTCCCACTTCTTAGGAAGCACAGCCGCAGCTTATCAAGTTTATATTCAAGGTTATCTCTGTAAAACATTTTTTTTTATTATTATTATCTGCAGTTGACATTGCTGTGTTGTTTGGACTTTGTGATTTTGTTCAGGAAGTGGTGACAAGCTAAACATTGTGGTTTAATGGAGGTGGTTTAAGAACTTCTGCCACTTTTTCATCTCTACGTGTCTGAATTCAGGTCCTTCATCTCCCATGAAAACAGGTTGTTTCAGGTCACAACACTTGAGCTGTTAAGTGAAAACCGCAGAATAAAAACTTACTGTTGATGCAGATGTGCAGAAGTTGCTCTTTTCACATTAATAATGTGGCTTGTGCGTTCGCGTGGAGGCTACGTGGCTGTTGTTGTTCTGTCTTTGTGAGTGTTACAGGATCATTTCACTGTCGTGACTCAACTGTTTAATAAATAGAAACAAAAATTTGAGAAGAAACACAATCCCAGTATAAGGATGCCAAGTTTATCTTGTGTTACAAGTCGCCAGCATTGATTTAGATTGGGAAACAGACGTATTCAGGTCAAACAAGGTTTAGCTTGTTTTTGTGTGTTTTTTTCTGTCAGGATCAGTTAATCTGAGAGAATCATCAGAAACACATTCAGTAAATGTTCTGTCTCTTGCTCATTCTCCTCCACGTACGACAGTGAGCACGTACAAAATCTAATGGTTAACACCCAGTCTTATCTCTGGATGATATTTTTTCCATTGTCACCACCTGAGTTTACGTCGTTTGACATCAACACGTCTGTGTCGTGTCAAACTGAAAAAACAGGTAAATTTTCATCGTTGTACATATGATACAATGACGTGGAGAGCTTTTGTTTAAGGAGTTGAATACAGCACATTTCCTATTAGCTGACTCAGACACGTCAAAGCTTTTTGTTTTTTGTTTGTTTGTTTTTTTAAGAACAGAAAGAACACGATGTCTTAATTTGCTCCTAGAGACATTTTCACATCACAAATTAACAGCTGAATTATAAACATGATGGGAACTGATGTTAATTATCATCGTATTTATCATAATAACCGACTTTATCGTGGCGTAAAGAATTGACAGTGAAACTATCACAATATATGTGCAAAATTTGCGAAGAAAAAACACTTTATTTGGTCTTTTGTGTCTCTTTTTTTTGGCAAATATACAAAGATATTCATAGAAAGTATATGAGACCTGTAAGTGTAAGTACATGAGACTTGAAAAAGTATTTTCCACAACCTAATTCTTCAAAGACCAGACAGAAACACATTCAGTCAGAAAATGTTTTGACTGAGAAGGAAAAAAAAAAAATCCCTGGCGTTGCATCGAAGAGAGAAGTGAATTTATTATGTTTATATTTAAGCGTGTGCAGTGTCTTTAACTTCGTCAAATACAATTTAATCGTCGTTCAAATAAAACAAAACGTGAAAAGAGAAATAAAATAAATAATAAAAACACCATGACACGTAGGTAGAATATCCTGTTATTTGTTACAGAATTTGCTCTGCTTACTACTACTATTTGTATTTTGCTGAAGAAATCTTTTATTTTGTTAAATTTAGTTCACATGGAAACTAAAATCTAATCAGCTGCTTCTTGTGTAACTTCCCTTCCCTTGTGGGCGGATTAAAAGTGATGCATACTTTTTCAGTGAGTGTACAAAGTTGGAGATGACCTCTCGTCCCCTTTGGCTGCAACTATGGTTGAGTCCAACTGATTCCCCAGAGACAGAGAGGGAGAGAGTATGTTCCTGAATGTTAACAAGGAAGCAGGAATAAGGCTTTGAAAATGTTTTCAAATGATAAAAAAAAAAAATTAGATTTCCCCCTTCATCCACTTGTCAAAAAAAAAAAAAAAATTAGAAAAGGCTTTTATTGTGGCGGCATCATGTTGGTGCTGGGTTGTGTCAGTTTGTGTCCGCTGGTGCCAGATGAAGACAGATGGACCAGAGGGTTTTGTTGTTTTATTTATTTTTTTTTTATCGGGGGTTTGGGCCGAGCTCCAGAGAGCTGCGGACGTTTCCATCCACTTGTAGATGTCTGATGTCTGACAGCCAGATTCCAGCAGAGCGTGGATTAAAACGGTTTGGGGTTTGGGAAGATTACAGAGGGACAAGGTCCTGTATCTGGATGGTCACGCTGTTCTGTTCTGTTCTGCAACAACACCAAATGCATTATTTATTATTAATACTGAGAGCATCTCAGTTTGGCTGTTGTTGTTGTAGCGTCTGTTGACGGAGAGAAATTCAGAGTTGGACTGATTGGCTGATTTCTTTCTACAGTTCAAAGGTTCAGGCTGCCTCATTGATGCTTTGAGCTTTTATCACATAATGTATTAAAACATGGCGATGATAAGATTGAGTCTCAGCAGATAATTGACTATCTATTGTTGTAAGACGATTAAGAAATGGCTTTTTATTGCAGAGATTGATGAGATCATCAGAGTTGTTAATTAACACTGAAACTGAGACGAAGTTCAGATATGATGGTACAATGTTGGCACATCCCAGTGTTAATCACAGTCCTGATTTCAACATTTTTTGCATTGTATTTATGCCCCCAAGTGGGTGGGTAGGTGGGGGGACTCTACCACCACCACCACCACCATCATCACAACCACCACCTCCGCTCCCAACCTGAGCGGTGCTGTTCCCATGAACCCTGAAGAAACACGAGCGGCCCCCAGGAGCAGAGAGACGAGGCTTATACGGCATAGAAAGCCACATCAAACAAAAACACCATCATCCAGGGGAGCGGGGGGGATGGAGGGGAGACGAATGAGGCCGGTGTGTGTTGTGCTTTTCAGCCACTGTTATGATCGAGACATTTGATACGTCACCTATAGGATCAGATGTACAAAACACACAACAACAGGACGTTTACGCACACAGGCTCCATCAGGACGAAGATAAAAACATTGCACCTCAGACTTTTCAAAATAGGAATGAAAACAGTATGATAACATCTCCTTTGTCATAATGTTGTTTCACAAAACTTTTGCTCGTTGCTTCCTGCACCTGTTAAAAGTCTGTACCATGACAAGTTTATTATTGTTGTGCAGTGACGCAACAGCAACGATCTACACAGGACACTTTGGGCGTTGCAGATGAATGTGTTGCTATTTTTTTTTTTTGTTCATTGGCACCTTTGGAGGGACTTGATAAAGACATCGTCAGACCAATTTAACAACACGCAAAGCATTATGGGTAGATACTAAACAATAGCCTCGGTCACTGAGCGATATGGTAGCACCTACTGGTTCAAACACGATTTATTGGGTTTTCCACATTTTTAGCACCTACGCAGCTGAAGTAAGCGAGCTGAGTCGATACTAAAACGTGACGTGAACAGACTGCTGGTCGCTGTTTGGTCAGAGGGAGTGTCTTCACAAGCATGACCAGACACGAGTTTTGTTGACAGAGCGTCAACAAAATAATCAACCTCCATTTTTAAACACCGGTAACAGTGATAGCCATCGTCGTAAGCTAACAAGCAACAAGTACAACATCTTCTCCATTAATGTTTACTGATGAATTCCTGAGAAAACCAATCGTGAGAACGTCAACGGTTGAAAACGGTTGACGATTCTCTGTGTAACACGTTCATATCTAGCATCTCTCTCCCTTTATTCACCACGAATTCTCGCAATTTGTTTGGACTATCACTGCGATTAACGGCTGCACAAACACACAACCGACTTGTTCCTTTGAAGCGGATTTTCGCTCCATTTTCTTTTGATTTGTTTTTTCTTTCATTTTCTTCAGTTTGGTGTAATAAACAGAAGGAACTTAACGAGCGTGTTGTCACCCTAGGGCAGGCGAATAAAAGCCACAGTAAAGTGATCAAGGCGTTTCCTCAGACGTTCGGGGGCAGTCGGGAATACTTTGAATCTTTATGTGTGTTTCTACGCCTTGTTTACCTGTGTGTACGGTGAATATATGAGGTTTATAGTGTATTTATTCGCACCAGCGTCTGCTTGTGTGTTTGTGGTTGCATGGGGAGGTGGAGCAGAGTGCACCCTCCCTCCCCCTCTGGGGGTTTTAGTCTGGCCCCATAATTAATCCGTTTTCTGGCCGGAGGGTCTCCGTTATCAGGCTTTTACAGAGAGCGTAGCTGTGTCCTAACCCTAGCATCTCATAGAGCAAAACACACACACACACCTTCTGTTGTCTTAATCTAACCTGTACCACCCAAAAACATCTCTTTACCTCTTTAATTAAAGGGTTAAAAATGATAAAACTTGCCATATTTTTATTCATTCATTCAATCAATCATTATTTATTGTTTTAGTTGTGGTATTTCCAGACCTGGCGTCCATATATGTGGACATCACATTTCAGGTTGTCTGTACCACAGTTACGTTGCCACATAACAATGTCAGAAGAGTAAAACACTACAACTTAAATCTACAAGAAATTTAAAATTCGTACCAAACAAGAGCTCGGTTAGTTTAGGTTAAATCACACAAGGGAGACCAAAACATTTCTCGCCAAAGTTGATTTCTGTCAAAAAGACTCAGATTTTTGGTTCATGATGTCTCTGAAGACGATAGTGATTTTTAAATTCTTTTTTATTTAGAAATAGATGAGCTATAAAAAGGGGGGGGGGTCTTCATGATGTCCTCACAATGATGGTAAAAGCCCGGGGGGCTTTTAATCTGATATTTGTCATTGTCACTTTAAAAAAAAAAATGCCTTCACACACACGCATGCTCAAAAGTAAACGTGGCACAGAAATATAAAACACAGGTGTGCAAGCAGACTGATGCACACGCTAACAAACTGTTTACACACACCGATCGATGCCCATTCTCTCTCTCTCTCTCTCTCTCACACACACACACACACACACACACACAAAGTGTGTGTTCTGTCTTTGCTTCTTCTCTTACGTTCCTTCTTTCTGAAACGCTTCACCCGACCGACTGTTCGCTGGAGCTGCTTGAGCAGCGTGTGAAATCTGATTACAGTCTTACACAGCTTCCCTCGGTGGTGACGACCCCCCGCCCCCTCCACACACACACACACACACACACACACACACACACACACACACACCTCCCCGGCCTGATATTCCTTTACTCATCTGTTGATCTCTCTCTGTCTGCGTCACGTCTCTATAGGACGGTGAGTGGATAGACCCTCATGTAGCTCAGAGGTCGCATGTTTGACCTTTTCAACTTTTGCGTTTCCACATTTTCAAGGTAAAACATGTCGCTAGCTAACATTGGCTAACTGAGCTAGCGGCTGACGCTACACATACACATAAAAAACAAAAATCAGCCTGTTTTTGTTATTTAAACGTTTCAGCTCCTTATTTTAAACAGATCCGACGTCTTAAATTCGCTTTACTCGCCTCATAAATTAGCAAACACATGGCCGCTGGTGTTTATCTATAATATCAACTCATGTTAAGTTTGTCCAGTGAGGATGTTTTTAGCTTGTGTGTCATTTGAAACCTTTGAAACTATAAATACAGTTTCAGATTCACCTCCGGCTCCACGGTGCAGCTACTGCTGGGCTGCAGACGGACAACAGTACAAGATGAAATCTATCGATTCATATATATTTTATAGAGGACGATTCACAAACACTTTGATGCTGGAAAAGACACGTTACTACTGCCCTTTCACAAACCAACAGCCATGCATCTAAGCTAAAATAAAAGGCGTGGAGGTAAAGTTTAGACACGCAAACCACCTCAGATTTGTTTGACACACAAATGTGTGTTGTTTTTTTTTATCTTCACACGTCTGCTGCCTCAGCCACTTTCTCTCCCGTCGTCTCTACAACCTTCTGTTTGCATATAATCTCTCAGCTCAGAACATTTTCTCTCTCTGTTTGTCTCTCGTCTGCGTGATCATCTGCTTTTGTTCCTTCCCTCCGTCACCGCGCCACGTCTCGTTCCTTAAGATTAAAACATCACCTCCATCAAGGGCAGATATATTTTTATTCTAATATAACACTTCATTTACATTTTTTTTTTTTTTTAAACCTTGGGTCAGATGCTCGTCCTTGTATCGGAGTTTGGGAACAGACAGCTCACCATCTGTTTTTGACGTTTTTAGAAAGTTGTGAGAACAGCGTGTTTATTGTTCGAGCCTTGTTAATTATTCAGAGTCTGGAGAATCTGGTCTGCAATCTTTTGAATTTGTCGTTTTGATTTGCTCCGGATGAGACACTCTGGCTCAGATGCCAGATATGAGACTCTCCTATTGTCAGTTCAGCAGTTTTTTTCCCCGTTGACCTCTGTGCTGCCATTTTGGCCTCTGAGCTGGGAGAAGAGTGACATCTTACCCCGTCTTACTCGCAGCAAAGAGACTCTTTATGAGCTGCGGCTGGGTAATTTCCATTAATTGTTGGAGGAGTACTGGTTTTCAGCCACTGTAGTTTTTAAATTATGGGGAAACACTTTACAGTAGTTTGAGTTCTGGTTTTATTCAGCCATAAGTCATTGTGACAGAGCAGCTGGTTCAAAACAAACACAAAGATAGTGAGTTGTCAACAGTGTCCTTTCAAAGCACTGCTTCGCAAGTTTCTCTGGTTTTTGTTTGTTCTTTGTTGTTAGTCAGTGTACGATATCAATCCTTGATGAATATACGTGTTATATTCGTGTCAAAATATGCAGGATACGTTGGTGAGGGTGTCACATTTAGCATCGTTTACACCAGAGATCTGGAGAGATGCAACACGGAGACTGACTAGAAAACAGCGACTCAAACGTTGATCAAGTTAACAAACATCAGAGGAGACAGTGTTTCTAGACGTTGACCAGACTGTGGCGCCGCCGTAGATTCAAAATTGGGCGGTAATAATTGTCTTCCACGTATTATGCTAATGCTAACGCTCGCACGCATGTTAAACGCTGCTCTTAGTAGCCGCCTGCATAACAGCATACATGTCGTGCAGGTGTTCGCAAGTTCAAATCCCCATCTAGACAAACTTCCCCGTGTTTGTTCTCCTCCATTCCCGTCTCTCTACACCGTCTCTATCATTAAAGACAAAAATACACAACAAATGATGCAAACAAACAAACAAAAAATCTAGATGATGCATGCTCCTCACTAATTTTTGCAAAAATGGAGGCATCTTAGGTACATTTTGTCATTGCTACGTAGCTGATGTTAGTATTAATAGCTGGTCACTGATCAAGCAGTTGATCCGTCTATTTATCTACTTCTACTCTACTTTCCCATCTAAGTCGATCCAAAAAGAAAAGTTTGTGATTTTACTCAAAAGTTGTAACTACCCTGCAGTATCATCTCTCATCGTCTTTATTTTTGTCAATACCAATATTAATATTCACCACCACTCATCTTTTTGTTCTGTTCTGTCAGAACTGAACATCCTCTCCGCCTCGTTTTTTTTTTTTTTTCTCTATAATAATCACTCTGCGTTTTCCTGCTTTTTAATTCCTCAATTATCACAGCAGACATGAGCAGAATTAAACCCGGGAACCTTTTTTTTTTTTTTTTTTTTTCTTCTATTAATATGATAAACGGAGGCTGATTCGCTTGCTCCGGTGATAATCAACCAAACCAGACACCAGATGAAGCTCATCTGACCCGGGCGTATGTCGTGTTGTAGATGAGGACGCCGCCTTCTAATTGCTTGTTTGCGAGGGGTGGAGGTGGGATGGGATTTTCACAAACACCGAGATGCGATATTGATCTGGGATCGTATTGATCTTATGACTGCTCGTGCCCCGTGTTTATCGACTCATTAGCTGATGTTGTGTTTTGTAAATGCATCCAGGTGGGTGTAGGGTTAGAGTTCAGGCTTCAGGGCTAATGGCATCTTTGTATCCCTCCATTTACTACTCATATATTTTATTAACTGCTTTATCATCGGGTCGATTTTTGTTTCCCACAACAAACCACGAATCCAATCATTCATACACCGTCCAACTAATTAAACTCTGTTTCTCTGCTTGCTGCCACTGTCTCTGCTTATTGGTTTCATTACTCTGATAAAGTAACCGTTATCACCTTTATGGCTTTTCTTCTTATTTTCCAAAAGGATTTAATCGATCTTTGGGCACCACATGGTGATTGTGGGGTTGAGTGCGTACTCGCCTCCTCTCCATATTGTATTCACGTACCGTAGATCCACCACCCTACCCTCCGCCTGCCCATCTACTTCCAAAAAACAAAAACAAAAAAACATTCCTGATTAAAGTTTTTTTGTTGTTGTTGTTTTTTTTTTAACAAGCTGGTACATATTTCTCGTCGTGGTCGCCGAGGAGCCTTCTAATGTTCCCTCTGTGTGACGCCGTCTCTTGTTTTTAATTGTGACTCTTTTTGGTTTTTTTTCTGCAGAATCAAAGAGAAACTCCCAACGGGTTGAAGTGGAAGGTTTTCTTTGATTATAAAGGAGGGTTACTGGCTGGCTTGTTTAGATGCATAAATCTTCTCTAAGTCTGTCTTCTCTCTCTCTCTACATCTATCTATCTAGGTTTATTTTGCTGCAGTAAGAAAAAAAAATAAAGAGAATGAAACCAGGAACACAAAATAGGCTGTGGTCCAAACAAACAAACAAAAACAAACCTGGCTGGATCCTCTCAGCTTCCTGAGCTCTGTGCGTTAGTAAATTGGCGTCGTGCCTCAGCACAAAGTGGCAGCACGAGGGCGGTGTTAGTGTCGGTGGCAAAATAAAAAAAAAAAAAAAAAAAACGAAGTACGTGCAGCATCCTGGTTAGCGAAGGTGGTCCAACCAGGGACAGGAAGTGGCGTATCTCTGCGTCTGGTGGAGGTGCTTGAGGACACACGTCTTATGTAAATGAACAGCTGAGTTGCAAAAGCACATTGAGCTCCCTGAGCTGAATATGAATGCAGATGAATAAAGAGGAGGGAGTGATATTTCCTTACATAAACACACACACACGCTCTCACCGACCGTGAAGTCGAGCTGTGATCGACTTCAGTAAGTGGAAACCTCTTGATTGATGATTTCTCGGTTTTAAAAAAAAAAATTACACGCCCTCGTTTTTAACCGGACTTTACCACATAGATCAGGAGCAAAGCTTTTCGACCACTAAATCTTCTTCACTTCAATCTGGGCTGTTGTTGTTTCTGTTCAGACACATCTCATTGTGGTGTGATGTGATGGAGGGATTAAGATGTAGATTTGCAGCGTGTTTATGTGCGAACACAGAGAACAGAGGATGTGCTGAAGATGTCATTTGACTTCGCCAAAGGGAACATTGTCTCGCTGATGGTTTTTTTGTTTTTCTTTCTTTAGGAGCTTGCTGGTAAGAAATAATCTGAAAGGCTTTTCCTTCAATAAGTGAACGACTACGCGGCCCAATGTTGATTCTTGCTCGTTCAATCAGGACGTGAGCTTCTTTCATTTTCGCTTTTTCCTTCTCGTCATTTTGTTCTGTTTGTTTTTCCACAAAATCTCATCTTTTTATCTCACCGCCCGTCCTGTCCTTCACTCACCCAATTTCCTCCTCTCCTCTCTCCTCTCTACTTTCATCACTCACTCTGGGGGGGTCATCGAGGGTAAGATAAAGCCTGTATCTTCAGGGTCCGTGGGGAATCTCCTGCAGACGAGTAATGATCTAGACTCGCTCTCAGGCACGCTGGCGCACACGCACACACACGTGTATTAATGTACATGTTACAAGTTACAGACATGGAGCAGGATTTTCATTCTGAGCGTCTCTAACAGGTCCAGGAACAGGGCGGGGCAGTTTTAAAAAGCACCACAGGGACGTAGACCAGAGAGCCCAACTGCCTTTACTGTAAAGATAAAGGAAGGTAGCAGTGATGGAGAGAGAGAGACGAGAAAACCCAGAAGAGGAGTTGGAGCTCAGATTAAAGTAATGAGGATTGTAGCGAGACTGTAGGGAAGAGAGAGAGCGATAAGAGGAAAAAGTCTTTGTGAGGGTGAAACACACGAGCTGTGATGTTTTTATTTGGCTCGAGGCTCCTACAAAACAAAACCAAAAACGTTTTGATTGTTCATCAGCACCTCCGGTTCTCCACGTTCACAGATCACTAACGATATAAAACACATCCAACAGCTCAGAAACACGACGCACACTACAGTCAATACAGTCTCTTCATGCAATCGAGGTTTTACGATTAATACATCAAGGTCTACAAGTTTTGTTTTATTTTTTTTCCCAATTTTTTCCATTTTAGCCGACACAGTAGTTTCTTTGAGGTCAGTGGAAAAATTATAGGTAAAGTTTGTTCAGATCTGATTTCCCTGCAGGTAAATGAAGGACAAACTATTTTGACAGACAAATCGGTTTCTACTGTTATTTGTATTTATAAGTTTTAGATGAGACCTGCGTGTCCCCAAACGTCACACACCCTGGTTCATAGTTTCTCTTCACTGTGAACAAATTCCAGTGTAGTTTTGATTATATTTCTAAAATGTTTCAATGTCTGTTTTTGCTGCTCAGGCTTTTTAACATCAGTTTAGATACATAAGAAACACGTCAGAGAGTCTGAACAAGGCCTCAGACTATTTCTCTGTGGATAACATGACTTTCTAGTATCGGTTTCATGCATTTCTATCTAACTTTATTATGAAACGGGTTTAAAAATATCTGCGCTGTCGGGGGGAACTTTTGGCTTTATTTTTTTTTTTTTTTATACCATGAAGCAAAAAGGCAGAGCAGTGGAGTCAGACGCCGACTGAGACGGAGAATAATTTATCAGATTGATTCGAAGGATTTTAGAGATAAAACCTCAGCCGTGAGCAAACAGACTTCCTGGAAACAAAATGAATAGATTTCTTAGATAGACAGACACAGATCAAGTCTTTGAGGATTTCTTCCAATCTAACTACGCTTTTTCATTTTCATTTTTTTTTATCCACTGCCCCAACCCTCCAAACACTGTCAGTCAGTATTTCACTGCTCAAACCAATAAATAAAATAGTCTTTTGTCCTTGAAACAGCTGCAGATGTTGATGACAAGACCAGATTTCTGCAGCTGTTACCAACACCACAGTCCAGTTGCCGCCGCTGCCCCTTCCTCCTCCTCCTCCTCCTCCTCCTCCTCCTCCTCCTCCTCCTCCTCCTCCTGCTCATCCTCCTCTTCCTGCACCTTGTGTGTAATCTTACATTTTGCAAATAAAGTGCAGCCCAAGTAACTGCACCTTATAAAGAGTTTTAATCAGATGTGATACCCATCGATCCTCACGGGGCTAAAAGATTTCCCGAGCTGTGTGAGTAGATCAGACCGTGGGGTCAGGATAATGTCAGGCTTTTTTTTTTTTTTCTGTCAGGGACATAAAACTTATCTCTCGTATGTGGCTGAGCAGAAAGTTTTGGTTTTATCTCTGTCTTCACCCTACGAACATAAAGGAGTATGTTTTAATAAGGAACTCAAGGGTTGGGTTAGCAGGGTTTTTTTTTTTTTTTTTACGAGTGTGTAGAAACTCCATATGTCAAGTGACGTGTGCACACGGTATCAGCTGTCACGCTTCGGTATGTTGACACTTAACGACACACTTCAGGCACTACTGTAAAGAAGCGGTGCTGTTTTTTTTTTTCAGAAACCTCACAGATCATTTTATGTACAAAGGTTTACTGAGGTGAGGTCAAAAGTTATTATGTGAGATCATTACGACAACGGGTTCGCAGAGAGAAACAACTGCTGCTGCCCTGGAGGTCTGAGCATGATGTGCTTGTTAGGCTGCCGTGTGTGTGTGTGTGTGTGTGTGTAGGGGCTCAACTTGTTACCTCGGTTCCTGTGTCATATTATGGTTGTCACTACTTCCTGTATTGGAACGTGTATTATTTCTTGCTTCCTGTTTGGAGAAACCACATTTTGGTACGGTAGCGTCAGCTTGGATTTATTTATTTATTTATTTTTTAAGAAATTTTTGAGAAATGGAAGGAAAACTACAGAAAGAAGAGAAAAAAAATGGAGGGGAAAATTGGAGGGAAATGGTTGAAAATAAGGTTTGAATCACAACCACCGAGATATTTACGAGTGATTTTTTTTTTTTTCACTAATTGCATTTGTGAGGACGTGCGCAGCACAAACAAACCACATTTGAAGTGAAAGTGTTTGGATGTTTGTAGGGAAAAAACAACAGGAGGCTGAGATCCAATCAGCTCTATACTGAGCGTTTTAACATCTTTCAGCTCATTGTTTTGATTTCGTTTCCCATGACTTATGACTTCACTGTTTTTTCATCGTTTTAGCACTAAGGTTGCGTACTTAGTTAAAAGTAGCTAAGTCTGACCAAGTGGAGAGTTTATCAGCTTTAAATCCAGAAAAGGTGGATTTTGTTATAATAATACAGCACCACTACATATGTTAATCATCAGTATAATGATATTTTATCATGTAATTCATCCAGGTGCTGTCCAGACCCTGGTCATGGTTGTGATTTTGATTTGACCAAACCCAAACCATTGTTTGGTTTATTTGCAGTGTGTCGCATGACATTCAGTCCAATCGCAGGAAGTTGACTGCAGGAAATAATCATCTTTTAATCAAGAGCGGAAGAAAATAACGGGAAGGAGCAACAGTGATGATCTGAGGGAACACAATGGGAGATAAGGAGCCAAATATTTGATCGGATGACGTATTATTGAGGAAATAAGTCATGTGTCAAGGTTTAAGATAAAATTAGTGAGCCGAGGAAGATTTTTTTTTAGTCGGCTGCTGACAATAGAGTCAAAATGTCAACAAAATATTACCAAAATTGTCTCTTATTTTTCTTTTTCAAGATGGAACTAGTCTTGAGTTGGTGGTATTCCCATAATAACAGTGGTGGCAACAATGAAATGAAACTGCTTATTCATTTTTCTCCGTTTAAACTATTTTAACAAGAAGCCAAAGTCACAGCAGATGTAGTTATTTCAAGGAAAGAAATGGACCTTGTCTTGTTTTGGCATTCAGTTGTCCTTCACAAATGTTAACCCACATTTAACTGCGCGACAACATGTTGAAATCACAGCGACCTCTCACCTCCGCACGGTTGAAAATGTTCAATACGAAATAAAGGAATGTGTTAAATGTTGGTAGATTGAGGATGAGCCGAAGCTCTCTGTCCTCGGCGCTCATGTCCTTGTTAATCATTTTACAGTTAATCATTCAATCAATATACAGATAAGTAACCCCCCTCTACTGTCTATCGCCTCGTCTTCTGAATCATCGTCCGCTAACGGAGGGATCCGGTGTCTCTCCCGTCGCGATGCTCTCATATCTGCAGCGATCGTTAAGGAAACCTAATCAGACCTGTTTTAATTAAAGAGGCCAGAGTGTCGATGCAGACGGAGGAGGAGGAGGAGGAGGAAGATGAGGTTGGACGAAGAGCTAGAGGTCAAGTCTATCTACTGAAAGCCACTTAAATCCTTTTCTTATTAACTCTCCGTGACACATGATCTACCTCCATCCCTTCAAACACGGAGTACGGAGCACGAAGCAGCTCCTCTTACTAACTCATTATCCTAAAGATATCAGGGTCACGTCACCATGCGTTGTCAGGGACCCGTTATTTCTCTTCATTAATGCATCTTTCAAAAGAAATGAGCGGTGCGTGACATTTGCTTTCATGACATTTCCCTATGTGTGTTCAGGGTGAATCAATTGACTGTACTCATGTCAACGAAGCTTTTGAATATCACTTTGAATTGAATTTAATGTTTCCAAATGCAAATGGCACCAAACCTGTAGCTGAAGAAGCAGGTGCAGGTTAAGTAACTCAAATGTCTGCAAAAGCAAGAAGATTTGATTAAGATTTATTTTTTATTTTTTCAACCCACAATGGCCGATGGAGAAGATGAAATTGATTTCGCAGATAAACTTGCAAAGCCATTTTCAAGATGAACCTTTCAAGTAAACAGCAGCATGTACGTCACAATACGTCAAGGTGTGTTGACACTTAAACTGCTACATCGCATTTCCATGCATTGGTCCCATTAGCTCAGCTAATAAGTAGATGTGTCTTGAAACCAGAGGTCTGGGTTCATGTCTTGGTGGTGGCGGTCATCGCTATTAAGACGTTGGTTAAGAATGAACACCGCTTCTACATTTCTCTTTGCGCCAGTTCAGGTGAGAACATGGCATGATTGTGGCGTTTGTCAGTCTCGGCTAAATCAGGCCAATGAGAGTTGGCAGCTCTGTAAAACGTTAAGGTAATGTTGCAAAAGTTGAAGCCAAAATTTGAGCATCAACGAATGTTAGCATCGTCTCAGCTAGCTGCAGCTAATGTAGCTTCTGGGCTGTAGATGAGGACTTGGCTTCTTTCTAACTTTGATCTTTCTTTTATCTTTTTTACTTGAGTGCACTAATTCTCTCTGGACCTGTAAACTAACTTTGATTGATAAAAACCAGTGTTTACATTTCGTTTTAGCATTTATCATTACCTATTGATTGCCAATTGCTTTTATGAACTTGAGCCCTGCAGCGTCTGGATAAAGGTCACATTTGTGTATATTTAATGAGTTTGGTCTGAACGCAGCTTTTTTTGTTGTCTGCAACATTTCAGTTGATACTGATACAAACGTACATGATGTCTGTCACCTCCCTGTGGGCGTCGGGTAAAGAAATAAAACAGAGACTGTGTCAGAACCACATGAAGGTGTCATGTTTAATGCGATGAATTATCTATCTGAAGTCTCTGGAGGTTCTTTTCTTTTTTTTTTCACGCTGGAGAACATGGCAGCTGTTGGCTTGTTCCTCTGAAGTAAGAAAGAGACGAACATGAATATTTCTCGCTGTTTAGGCTTTGACAAAACAGGAACAACGTAAGGGGGCGGAGAAGAAGAAAAAAAAAGAGATCATTTTATTTATTAAAGAGTACGAGCAAATCTTTTCCCAACCTTTAAAGCTTTTTTTTTTTTTTGCTTTTGGACATCTTCCTTTGTTAAGATGTGTTGGAGAAAACAATTCTGGCAACAGTTGTTTGTGTTGTCTTTTTTTTTTTTTTTTTTAAGATATTTTTAGGCCATTTTACCCTCATTAGCCGGCTTCACACTGTTGAGCCAAAGCCGAAGCTGACCGAGGTGTGCCGGGGCTAAACTGCTTTCACACCATCTCGAGTCGGTGCTAATCGGTGCCACGTCGGGGTCCAGATTTCTGGCCCGTTCAAAACATTGGGCCACTCGGGGCCAGAAAGGGGTAAGAGGCGGCGTCGACATTAAGGCGAGGTTAATCTGTTGCTGTAGGTGTGAAGACAGCAGGTAGAGACACTGAAGATGGCAGCACAGAAATGTATTTACAATTTTAGCTGCTATGGAAAACGATGGACTGACAAAACTAAAGAAACTGCGGCCGCATTATAAGCTATGCTAGCGGCAGTGAGCAAGCTGACTTCTTACAGCAAACCCATGTAGATCTGCTACAACTAGAATTTAAAACAGCGACAGAATTGGTTGTTTACTTGCCGTAGTACTTTGTTTTTGAGTGTTTGAACCTCCCATCCTGTTTAAAAATGGGCGACTAGTGGCCTGACAATCTGAACAGGGACTATGGGGCTAGTAGACCTGGGACACTAGCACATAGGTGGCCCCGAGATGACCCTGACCCAGCCGGACTTGACAGTCTGAAGCCGGCTATTGATAAATAAGTGAAGGTGGGGAGAAGAGTGGGGGAGTGACATGAAGCAAATGATCGTCGCAGGATTCAAACTGGAGATGTGCTTATGTGTTATTGTGCCGTTTGTTGGACAAAGATGCTGAAAACAGTTACAGCTCCGCCCTTATCTGTGCCTTTGCCTCCATAAAAAACAAAAGACAAAAAAAAAAAAACAGGGTCAGCTGTGAGACTATAGAGATTTGGGTTTTGAAGAAGTCCCAGAATGGCTGAGCACATTGAGGAGGAGGTTATGAATAAATAATGACCCCCTCCCCTCAACATCTGTCGAGGTGCCTTAAAGCAAGGCACCGTAATGACTCCAGTCTGAAACTGGAAAGATCCCGGACGGGAAACTGTGCAACTGTACGACGCTTAGAAGACAACAGAAAACTATTTGTATTGACATCAACAATAAGACATCAGCGCTGTCTGCTACAATTAGCGTGAAAGCCTCAGTGTCTGTTCAGTGTTAGAGCAGACTCACTCACTCAGTGTGTGTGTGTGTGTGTGTGTGTGTGTGTGCGCATTCCTCCTGAGCACAGCTACTGAAGCAGCACAGTCGCAGCTGTTCAAGCATTTTAGAAGAAGTGTCAGTATTCACGCTTCACTCTCGCTTTTCTGGGTTAGTCAACTGTCAGTTCTTTTCACGCCATTTTAATTTAAAATTAGTATTTGGGAAATGTAATATAGATCTTTTATTTCTACCTGAAACACAGACAGCTGCTTAATTTACACATGAAATAATTTCTTTTCTATTGGAGAGCACTACATTTTATACTGAAGGGTGAGTCTTTGTTTTAATTGTGTCTTTTCATGCTTTTTTTTAAAATATATTTTTAAAAATAAAAGTATGTAAGTATTTAATATGAGAAAGGCTAATATGTTTAAAATAAATGTGCACACATTTTAGTGAAACATTTACATGTTTGAAGTAATCTGAATGCAAATTATCAAGTTAATGCTATTAAATGAATGTATGCAGAGTAATACGTTTTAGAACAGACAACGTTGATTTGTTTGTGGTCAAAGTCAGTCGATACTAAATTTGTAGTGTCGCTGTGTTCTAGACATTATGTTAAATGAACTGAAAATAAAAGCACTGCAAAACGAAATTACTTAAAACATGTGGAGATATGACCCAGGTCTCTGTTGTCTTTGCAACAAACTCTTGATAATTATCTGCACGTGAGAATCAGCAGCAGCACTAAAACTGTTCTGTAGTTTCCCATCATGCTCCACCGCAACGATTTATATAAAAGCATCCACGAAAAAAAACAAACAAACAAGCGGTGTAAAAGTGACGGTGGTCGACGTTCTCTTGCTTTTGCTTTGGGTAGCGGGGCAGTTTTAATCAAGGAGAGAGACGTCGGTCATTGTTATGTTAAGTGAGATGTCGTCAAGAGAAAGTGAGAAAGGTTTGGACGCCGTCCCGGGTTCCATCGTCGTCAAAGAAATTCAACGACGTGGGTCAAGTGACACCCTCGATTTTCGGACGCCGTTTGCTTTTTCACACGTGCACGTCCCTCGTTACTGACGGGACCTAACGTACGAGGCCGTCTGTCCGAGGTGAGAGAGTGAATGTGACTGTCGGAGCAGTAAAAGGTAATGAAGGTATCATTCACTGTGTTATTACGGCGCGACAAAAGCTACGCCGCACTACCCTCGCCTGCTAATGGATCCTTGCAATTATTTGCAGAATAAATCTTCCTCGCCGTGTCCATCTCCTCCCTCTTCTCTTCCCATCCTTTCACTCCTCGTCCCAGCCTCCTTTCATCTCTTCTCTCTCGTTCACCTCCTCTTGTTCCCTAATTCCCAATCGCCCATTCTCGCCGGCGCTCTCCTTCCACCTCATCTACATTTCTTTTTGCTTTCTCATTACTCCTCCACCTGCCCTCGCTGCTCGTTGTTTCGTCCTCTGTTCGGCTCGATCTCGCTCTAATTCTTCTTCTTCTTCTTGTCTCCCACAGCTCCAATAAAACAGAGAATAATGTCCCGAAAGAAGATATTCCTGATCCTCGTTGCCATCAGCACTGTCAGTCTCCTGCTGCACCACGGGGGTCATGTGAACTGGTGAGTGACTGAAACCCACTCACACTTATGCAAATGCCACACTTGCTCACGTTACACTTCTTTCTATCTCTACAAACCCATACGCTGATAATTACAAGACAGAATCTAACAATGGCAGCTCTTTGTCTTTTTTTTTTTTAAAAAGTCGAACTGATGCAGGGAACAGGTTTAGGTTTAACACTCAGCACATGAGACTGTCAAAGTCGGTCGAGGGACCAATTATCAAAGTAGAGGCTTTGCAGTCTCTAACTTTGGTCTTGTTCTGTTTTAAACTCAATACTAGCTCACAAAATCTTTTCCTAGTTCCTGTTTTCAAGATTTTACAGAACCTGGCAGAGGCCATGGCAAGAAAAATAATTGAAACGTGCACAAGTTTAAACTGTGAGAAATAAAATGCTAATTAATTAAAACTTTAACAGATGAATATCTACAATGAAATAAGGTATATTTGGAAATAATAATTTACTTATATTACCCTTTATGTACTCAGTGTTAGCGCTTTATTTTGAAATGTGAATATCACTAATCATTTCAGTGCTTTTAACATAATGTCTAGAATACAGGGGCACAACAAATTTAGTGTCATCTGACATTTACCACAGAGAAACAAACATCATCTGTTATTAAACGTTTTATGTTTCTGATTTTAAATGTCAGCAGCTGATCTCTGATCTTAAACTGTACAATCAACAACCAACTACTACGTCCTCCATGGTCGATGTCAGACGACACTGAATTTGTCGTGCCGCTGTATTCTAGGCATTATGTTAAATTCACTGAAATGTTAGCAATGTCAAAATAAAGTGCCAACACTGAGTATTTAGAGGGTAATAAAAGGAATTTTATGAACTAATTAATCTTATTTCTCATGATTACTTTGTAGATATTCATTTATTAGAGATAAATATAAAACGTGCAGACATTTTGATTTTTTTCCCTCTCCCAGTACTCCCAGAACCACAGTATCTCCTCAGATTTTTCCTTTGAGTGTCATACACCTCCGTCTTTTCCATTATCTGTCAAGTGTCTGTGCAGTTATGACTCTAATATCATGATTTTAGTTGGAGTAGCTGATCCATTTCCTGTTGCTAAATGGAGCCGCAAAAGAAATGATTACGTTTTTTTTCTTCCTTGTTCTTCTAGGACCAGAGACGCCTTCAACCTCGGTTGCCCCGTCCTCCGTTCTCATCCTGCCCCGGGTTTGAAACCAAAACACAATAATGTGGTTTTCCTCAAAACCCACAAAACGGCGAGCAGCACCATGCAAAACCTGCTGTTCCGCTTCGCCGAGCGCAACAACCTGACGGTGGCGCTGCCCGTGCAGGCGTGCGGCCACCAGTTCTGCTACCCGCGCTCCTTCACGTCGCACTTCGTCCATCAGCACACGATGCCGCCGAACATCATCACCAGCCACATGCGCTTCAACAAAGCCGAGCTTCAGCGTCTGATGCCCAACGACACGATATACATCACCATCCTGAGAGAACCGGCGTCCATGTTTGAATCCTTGTTCAGCTACTACAACCAGTATTGTCAGAGCTTCATGAGCGTCCCCAACAGCTCCCTGGAGTCGTTCATAAGAAACCCCTGGCACTTCTACCAGCCGGATGAAAAATACTCCATGTACGCACGCAACACATTGACCTTTGACTTGGGTGGAGAAAAAGATCACCCGGTGTCAGACGAAGCGTATGCGCGGAAATTTGTGGCAGAAGTGGAGCGATCGTTCTCCCTTGTGATGATTTCCGAGTACTTCGACGAGTCGCTGATTCTCCTTCGCCACCTCCTCTCTTGGGACCTGGAGGATATTTTGTACATTAAACTCAACATGCGTACGGAGAGCTCAAAGCGAAGCCTGACGCCGGGCCTTCAAACGAGGATCCGAGCCTGGAATTATTTGGATTCGCGTCTCTACGACCACTTCAACGCCTCGCTGTGGCGCCAGCTGTCGGCGCTGGGTCCGGCCTGCGTGGCAAAGGAGTTGCAGCTCCTTCGAGAAGCTCAGGAGAAGCTGATGAAGAACTGTTTTGGTGGCGGGATGCCTCTCACCCGCTCAGCGGCGGAGATCAAAAACGCGGAGCTCCGCCCCTGGCAGCCCAACGGGAAAGTTGACATCGTCGGGTACGATCTTCCTGCGAATATGAGCCACGGTGTCTCGAGCCGAGCCCACGAGCACTGCCTCAAACTCATCATGCCGGAGGTCCAGTACACAAAGGTTCTCCTACGTTCACAATCACTGCGTTACCGTAAAAACTACCAGCTCCGCACGCCGCAGCAGCAGTCTCGTCCTTACCAACAGTCAATACACACAACTGTGCCTCGGCATCCTCAAATGCACCGTAGTCCTCAGAGTCCTGCATCCTCAGGCCCTGCATCGGGAACAGGGTCCACCTCCACCTCAAAACCTGCTGCAGGAACTCCACCTCGGACCACAAAGTTAAGGCCTAAACCCTCACAACCACAGACCTCACAGAGCGGAAAGTAGAGACTTGAATATAATGCGAGTGTCCGACAGACTGCGTTGTACTCAGCCTGATGCACGACAAGACAAAGACTGGCTGCTAAAGGTGGTGGTGGTGGTGGTGGTGGGGGTTCGGAAACAAGGGTATCCTTGGGAAAAGTCTGGGTCTTTCTTGAATCAATGTCTTACTTGTCCCTTCCAGACGGAGATTGTGATAAAAACAAATGAAGTAAAAGGGGTTAGACCTCCAGTATCTGGACTTGAAGTTGAATCTCTCCTCTCTCAGGTCTGCGAAACAGTAGCAGGGTTAGCAGACACAAGGGCGGGAGAAATCCATACCACACTGGGACTCGGCTTCAGTTGCACAGCTCTTCACGCCCGAACAAGGTGGACGGGGTGATAGCTTTTTTTTTTTTTTTTTTTTTTTTTTTTTTGGTGAAAGTGGTTCTTTGAAGCAAAATCTGTTCTGTACAAACCAGGACGCAATGGTGGGGAGGGGGGTGGGGGGTGGTGGTGATATCAGGCCTATTGTGAGACACAGAGTTGTCTTTGTGCGTTTCACACTGGTATTGTATCATGTTACTTGCTTTCATTCTCCGTTTCTCCAACTCTCTTTCGTTCTCTCTCCCCTAACATATGCCATTTAAAGTCCTTGAGAGAGACATAATGACATAAAGGGATCAGCTGTCAGGTCTCCAAAGAGCCTCCGAAGACGCCAGACAGACATTGAGATCACCTCTGACCATTATTACAACAGCACAATAAACAACTTTTCTTCTTCTTCTTCTTCTCATATGAACTCTGGACCCTAAAACATGGAGAGGATGGAGGAAGGAGGTTTAAAAGCCAGAGGATAAAACCTAAACACTGTTAGATGCTCAGAGCAGCCTCCATTATCACTACGAGTCAGAAAGAAACTAAAAGAAACCATCTCTCCATCCTACTTCCCGTCATTACAGACGGCAGCCATGACACTTTCTTCTTGAGCCACCAACTGAGATCACAAGACTTTAAATTAACTAGACGACTTCAAGTGAAGGACGCGGTTTTAGTGACCTACCAGCACACTGAAACGACAACAACAAACAACAAAAAGGAAAAAAGACGTGACCTCTCAGAGACTTTACAGAAGCCTGTGGGTCAAAGCGTTTTGAATATTTAATCATCTCATCTCACAGCGATCGCTCCTATGGGCTGCGTGCGTTGGGTTACACGGGCGACGTGGGTTGATTTTGTTTTTCTTTTAAAACGGAAAGAAAGACGGCGACGGCGACATTGGACCAGATGTAAGCTGCATATTATTGAGCCGAGAATGAAAGGAGGACAAAGCGAGAGAGCAGCGATCACGTAGGACGCTCAACTCAAAGCTCAGCGTGAAGCTCTGGGGGGATCTTAAACTGTCACTACTTATCTCAGCTTTGATCCGTTTTAATGCATTCTGCTCGTATTTAACATGTTGTTTATGTTCTTTTATTCCTCCTGTGATCAGCAGCGTACTGCTACATAACTAGAGGGTGGAGGAAGGGTGTGCGTGTGCGTGTGCATGAATGTGTTTTTTTTCCATGGCCGGCCATGTTGGCATGGCAACAGAAGAAACTTGTGTATGTGAGATTTATTATTAACTGTTATTTATTATCGGGATTTGAAGGGTTCAATTACTGTGTTTTAAACTGTTACATTTCATGAGCCAGTGGATGAAACTTGTGCTTCGACCGTCATCGTCACCCGCTCGGTGACAGACGGAGAGAAAACGTATTAAATATTCATTCTATACATGATTTTTTTTTACATAATGCAAAGACTACAAAGACCACATTTGGAAAAAAAAAACACACACATCGAAACAAGTGTAGTCACTTTAAAATTAATCTTTCATCCTGCAGGGCTTAAGTGCTCGACCACAAGATGCTTTTTGTGGTCTGGAGCCTGTGGTACTGAAGCTTAGAATAATGAAAAACACACAAACCGCCGACAGGAATAACATATTGAAGCTTGGGGAGTGTGGGGAAATAATAATAATAATAAAAAAAAATAAAAATAAATAAACAGACTTGAGTGTACAAAGATATAAAGTTTGACGATGTGACTGTGAATATCTGAGTTGAGAACGCGTTCATCCAGATTCACCGCAGCAGGAAAGAAAACCTCGGCTTCTGAAGCACGAGATGCACAATAGTTTTATTTATTTTTTAAAATTTTTTTAATGTGTGTGTGTGTGTATGTGTGTTCAGATAAATGTAACGTCTCCTAAAAGTGCAAACACTGTAAAACTACACACTTAAGATCACGTTGGATCAGGATGATGTTTTTATTGCCGTCAACAAATAGACTGTACAAAAATTATATATATATATATATATATATATATATATATATATATATATATGGATGACAATATATAAAAATAAAAAAAAAACAGCTGAACGTAGCTGGATTTTTTGGTCTTTTCAGTAAATTTCTTGACGTTAATAAAAACATCACTTTTCCTGCTGATGCTTAAGTTGAATTATTTCTTTAAATTCAATTGAATTTAGTTGCTGCATGTGATAATCATTTGGGCTTTTTTTTTAGAATAAAACTCCATGAATCTGCTGTAAAGTAGCAAAAGACAAACAAACAAAAAATAACACTAAAATAACACTGTATTTGTGTTTTCTCACCTATTACATATAAAATGAATAAATAAGGATGAAAATGTGAAATAGTTTAAATTTTATTTAATACAAGTTTTTGTTTTTCTCGTCAAAATGAAGAAAATGGTTGTTTTATTTCCTGATGTGAATCAGTTATTTTACATTATTTGGAGCAAAAACCAATGAAGGTAAATAAATAACAGGAGAAAAACACTTTTTTAATGATTGTATTGTAATTTGGTTTTTATTTTTGAACAATTTGGACCTCCATACACACTGGTACAAAACCTGAACTGATTAATAATCTGATATTATGTTATTGGGTCCTGTCGGCATAGTTGAGTAATCAACTGATGCTTATTCTTGTAAAAGATTAAATAAACCAGTACAGATATTTTTGAAATGTTTTTTCCATCCTGTGACTGTGTCTGACTCGGAGAGCCAGAGTAGGAATATGTCTTTTATTTTCCCCCAACTGTTCATTTTTGATCCATTTCTGCGCTGCTGCGAGTCTCTCTAAGTGCTCTTTTGATTGTACGACTTGTTCGCCCGTCTGTCCTGCTTCTTGTGAGAGAGTTGCAGTTAATGGTCGTGGCTGTCATGTCGAGGAGTCGCCTACTCTTCTTGGAAAATGCCAGAGGGGCTTTAAAAACCAGTACATTAAAAAAAGAAAAAAAAAAACACCATCCTTTCACACATTAACTGCCTGTTCCTCTCAGACATTTAAAACCTTTCGTTGAAAATGTTCTTTTGTTTTCGTTTTATTATGTAATGGTTCTCTGCTGCTGTGTGGTGGGAGAAGTAATTTTTTTTTTTAAATGTAGCAGCTCCTTGTTATTGGATGAAAATAACATACTTGATAATTCTGTCACTGGATTTTCCTCTTGTCAGTTCATCAGTTTTGTTCCATCCTTCCATTTGTCTTTTTTTGTTTTGTTACTTGGTGGAAACATTTGATGGAGGGCGGGGGACGAACATAGCGACAATCAGGGTTAGCGGCCGTAAAGCTTTGTAACGATGGGTGGTGGAAAAGTGGCGAATAAAGTTTGAATGATTATAATTCATCTGCGACTGAACGTGTTTGTGTCATTTATTCAGATGTTTCGAATGTTACTCAGAGCTCATAGCTCCTAGTTGATGTTGTTGACTTCCTAGTCGATTGTTACTCAAGTAAAAGTCTTAAAGTATCTAGTATTTGCCGTCAAGAACTATTATGAGTCAAACCTGTAGGTGGCAGTGTAACAAGAAGCATAAAGTTATCCTTGTTAGTCAATCAGATTTCATGTCCAAATGTTGCACAACTGATGTATGATATTCCCAAATCTCCAATTTGGCTTTGGAGAAATAATCGTTTTCAGTAATTTAAACGTCTGTTTTCATGTAACTGAAAGACAAAAACTCATGGATATATCATTGTTTTGTCCAGACACCCGGCTACGTGTAAACTGGGCTTTAGCATGAACCAAAGTACCAATGTTTCTTCTTGACAGTTGTTCCTACTAAATGTATTGTGTAACATTTTTACTGCCCAATTTAATTTAGCGACACACCATTAAAAAAAAAAACTAGTGGCAAAATTGGGATGAAGTCCAGTTCCCAGAAGAAACTAAAAGTGACATCTGATACTTACTCGGATGAATTACTTATAGTAAATAGTGATCGATAACCACATCTGTGTGCTTGTTAGTCAATAGAAATAGAGACAGCGTTTCTATACAAACCTTAAAAGATAACTGCATTAAAACACAGATGCAGACTGTTCAGTACATAAAACATGTCCACAACATTCACGTCACCAATGCGTGTAAAAAGTGGCAGCTATGACTGCATAGCTAACTAGCCGTGGTAGCTAACTCTCTGCTTCAAGCTGCAAAATCATGACGTTGATGTAAACATCTGGATCACAGGACAGACAAGATGGCTGTTGTAGTCTGGACTGTAGTCAAGCTAGACTACTGGCTAGCTTGATATGTAAAACCCACAACTGTAACGGTCAAGTAGTAGCCACTGACTAGTGCTTCTTGAGGATTCGGATGCAGCACAGCTCTGACTAAGTTAAGAAATGTAAGATAAGTCGGTTGTTTTTGAAAACTGTTAGTAAGAGGAGTAAGCAGCTTATGAGGTGTGTTGGTTTGAATTTATGTTTATGGCTATGATCAGGGCTGTGCCCCCGTAAGTGTAGGTTTATATGAGTTTATATATAAGTTTATGATTAACTATCGGTTGTATTGCTGTGGAGACAAACATCGTCTGTGTTGATTTTTATTTTATTCTCTCTCTCTGACCTAAGTAACTCACAGGTTGATGTCATATAATCTCAAGTACAGTAATAAAGTATTATTACTTACAACAACACTAGGTTCAGGTAGGTCCTGGACCTTTCTTTAGGTTTAGGCTGCAGGGTGAGCTCCCATGATGCATTGCATCATGGAAGATCTCTTGCTCTCCCTTACCATCAACACCTTTATATCACTCTATTGCACATTATTTATTCATTTACATATAATTAACAAACAATTCTATATGGACTTTAATGAAAATGATATGAAATGATATTGTTGGTATTATACCTGTTGCTGCTGTTCCTGGTCGTCCTCCTCTTCTTTTACTCCTTTTCCTCTCTTTTTTTTCTCTCCTATCACCTAAAACCAGCCGACAGTGTCCACTCTGATAGTGTGTCTCAATTCAGATACTTCAGTTAGTAAACTTCCATCTTCTCCTTTTTTGTCTCCTTCTCTGTTTTAATGGTAGTTGTCACTGGACAGAACATTAATCATCAATTTGAACCGTTATTGTCGTCCACTAAGATATCTGTTGTCTTGTTTTCAATTATAATCAATAACGAAAGTCTCACTAGTGCTGATGTTTGTTAGTGTGGCTCCATGTTTCATGTGAGGTGGAGATTACGCCGCCGTCATCGTCGTTCCTCCTCTTCTGCTATGTAGCCAAGATGGCGTCAGTGAGGGTGAGAAGTGTCCATCGTTCAACATTCACATACTTTTTGACCGTTATGAGTCAATTGTTGTTGTGTTTTGTTGTTATGTAATATTGTAAAAGTGCCTTGAGATAAATGTTTTAAACTTGACTTGAGTTTTAGAGAAATGCACATACATACATACACAGTATATCAGCAGTGATATAACCACCAGCTCAATTAAAATGTGATTTAAACAGCCTCTGTTTCCCTGAAGACACAAACCGGACATTTCAGTCCACAGTCAGTTGTTTGAAATTACCTCCATCCTGCTTGTCTGCCTCATTGAATAAACAAATTACTTCTTATGAGGACAAATACAAAAAAAAAAAAAAAAAAAGCAATAGGTTTACAATACTGTGTTCACCTCCTGACAGTGCACCTTTTTGTTGTTGTTTGTTTGTTTGTTTGTCCTCTCACATCTTCGCCGCCTCTTTCTGTTGTTGCTGTTATCTCTGATATAATGTTGTAATAATCACAGGCATCATCATCATCATCATCATCATCATCATCATAGTGATCACAGTAATGTAATCATAACATAATGACCACAGGAAAACAGCAAAAAAGAGACAGAAAACACATCATAAAGTCGTCAACAAATTTGAAGTTTCATTTAATTTCCTCATGAAACCAAAACTGAAACATCTGTGAGTCAGGTTCTGTGCATAGACAATTTATAAAATTTAAATGGAAAATAAATAAAATAAACCATCTGTGAGTTCAATTTTACCGTCTAATGTGCAAGATGCTCGATTCCTGTGCTGCTCTTTTCCCTCTGATATCTTTACTCACCAGCTTTATTTTTACCAGAGCAGCTGGCATCTCCAAGGTGTGAAGCACATACATATAAATTCCTACAGTCAGTGACAAAATGAAAGGCCTTGTTTCATTATTATTGACGTTATTGACTTTTTAGGTGTGAATGACGAGGCTATAGACCTTGGCGATGTCTTCTAGTCCAAACTTTCTCTCACTGGATTAGTATTAACGCTGCCATCAGGATGATTTGATGCACTTTAGTGATCTTATTGACCTTCTCTTCAGTGCCATCCTGAGGCCAAAAATATAAATTTGCCAAATACGTTTGATGTTTATTACAAAACACTTGAAAACTGATGATTCCCAACAGCTGCACCTTTATATTCAGGTGATCCATTAGCATGCTAACAAGCTAACAACACTGATCAGCTAAAACTATTATTAAAATATTGTGTAGGTCCCTTTTATTTTGACACCAAAACAGCTTGTTGACTCGACCAGACCTCTGACAGCTCTGTTGAATCTGGCACCAAAATGTTAGCATCAGATCCTTTAAGTCGTGTTAAGTTGCGAGGATCACGCTTGTTTGTCCAACACATCCCACAGATGCTCGACTGGATCGACTTCAGAGCCAAATCAACAACTTGACTCAAACTCAAACTTTCCTTTTTCCTTTTCCATGAGCACTACATGGTCTACAACAGCTTTTATATAGGTTGTAAAGTAGCTTCGTCTCAGACTGAGTGAAGTGTGGTTGTTGAGCTGGAAACCAGGGATGTGGTCAACACCAAAGCTGAGCGGTTCAGACACAATGAGACACCTTGAGATTTGGTTTAGTTTGATTTATTTTCTGGTGAGGACGGCTGATACTTGATGCTGGTTTTATCTAAAGAAAAACAGGTAACATTGTGATGAAACTGAATACAAAAAGGTACAAATACATAATTCACTTTGAACTATAAATAAAGCGTTATCACGCAGAATTAACTATAAATAATTAAGTATTCATATTTCACAAACAGAAATGTACTAACACAAGGAACTCGTACTCGAACTTGTACTCAGACAAACACTTGCTGCCAGGAGAGTATACAGTGTCTCAATTCATATACTTCCATACTTACACTTAATAATTGGAGTGCATAAGTGTGTTCACACTGACAAGTATAGTAAAACACAATAAACTGTTGATACCCGGATGGTTTCACTCATTAAGGTCAAAAAGTTGAGTGTGGAACGATGGACACTTCTCATCCTCAATGACGAGACTTTCATTATTGATTATGATTAAAAACCAGTGCTGCTGCCTCACAGCAAGAAGGTCCTGGGTTCGACTCCCAGGTCAGGCACAGGGTCTTTCTGTGTGGAGTTTGCATGTTCTCCCTGTGTCTGTGTGGGTTTCCTCCCACCGCCAAAAACATTGTGGATAGGTGAATTGAGCATATTAAGTTGCCCATAGGTGTAGATGTGAGCATGAATGTTTTGTTCGTCATCAACACTATGTACATAGTATTTTAATGGAAGTGTACTAACAGAAGTATCTGAATTGAGACACACTAATATGCTCTAATAAAGCCAGAATCCTCCTGCTTTCCTCCTTCAATCCCTTTTCTTCACAACATAGGTGATACGTGTCAGAGTAGAATCCACCATCTTGTCTCCTTCCCATAATGAATCCTGAAGTTTGCTGATTTTTTCAGTTTTCCTTCCTTGGACCACTTTTGGTCACTGCAGACTGGGGACATTCATTCTACAAAAGCTGCAGTTTTAGAGATAATCTGACCTCCATCATCTAACCACTTCAGTTTGGTTTTGTCAAATTCGCTCTTGCTCAGTTTTCTTGCCTCTAACACATCAACTTTGAGCAGTTATTTGCATTTATTCATTACCATTTTTGAGCACATGAGCATTAATCATAATGTAATACTCAAACAATATTATTTTGTTGATCTGCTGTGAAATATTTGACAGCAGCAACCGTAAACGATGTCCTGAGTTGTTTTGTGGTAAAGACATATCTTGATTACATCAATATGATGTTAGAATAACACTCACAATGTTACAATAAAGACTTGCACGATCGCATTTAATTCCACACAACAACACACGAGAACAGTCTTGCGTCAGGAAAGCGTATACATTACATCTCCTGTTGATTTATGAATCACATGTACATGCATCTCGGACAAAAACAAACAAATTTCCTGGCAATACAAAACCAAAATGAGCAACAAACGCACTTGGGGACTTCCTCTGAGGGAAACTCAAACCTCCTTTATTTCATTATTTCCATAAACATGCATTTATCTGTCTCACACATGCTGCTTTTTTGTGGTGATTTATAGGATTATTCACTTGAAAATGCACAAGTGGAACTCGGGGTAAAACGCAGGCAGTGAATTGTCATAGCTTAGCTCAAGTGCTTTGCTTTGATTGCACTATGATTGGGCCTAAAATGTCAGGCACCTATTCGTCACGGAGAAAGAGGAGAGGGGAAAGTGCATTTGCAGGCTTTATGTACTCCAGCTCCTTGGCTCGTATTGCTGTAATCACAGGAAAAATAAATGGCACAGGAGCTAAATTTGCTCATACTCAAACATCAACTCTAATAATAGCTACAATTTAGTCACTGTACCAATAAATAAAAACCCCCATATCCGAGTCATCAGACTGAATCAAATAAAAATGTAGGAAAAACACATTCTTGATTAAGTGGTTTTGTGGATGTTTTGTTGCCTTTTGGCACAGAAACGTCAAAGACATCAAATGTGCTTGTTCAGCTACTCACCAGTGATTATCAATTGGGACTCGTCTGCTCTAAAATCCGATTTACTTGAGACTTATCTGTCTAAAGATTTATTAAATATATAAAAATGTAGACTTTAGAATTGGGCTTCAAACCATGAAGTTTTAAATAATTTACTTACTTAAGTTTTTTTTGTTTTTTGTTTTTTTACTGATACATACTTACATTCAAACTCTGTAGTTATGTAGTTTCTGATCAGGATACAGTTACTTTTAAAAATAAGTCTGCGGTACTCAAATTGACATTTAAAATTAGTTTGTAGCTAGCTTGCTAAACAGGTTAGCTAAAAAAATAATCAAACTACTGAACTGACAACTTACATAATGTTGCTATATATTATTATTACAATTATTCTTGTCAAATAAATCAATGTCTTGAAACTTCTTAAATAATTAGCTGGTTTGCGAGTTAGCTTCAAGCTTCTTTGCTAGCTTGCTATACAGCTTTAGCTAACAAACAAAGTGGGCAACTTGCGTGATGTTACAATACAATTACAATTATTTCTCTCGAATGAATAAATGTCTTGAAACTTCTGTAGTTTTCACTTGAAAACTACAAACATTTGTTTTACATGTTGGCCTCTAACTCCTCTAACCGTGCAGCATTGTAGATTTAAGTAATTGCTAAGTTTTTAATGTTTTGCAAACACAGAGCAGGTACAAATAACATTTTCTGGTGTTATTTTAATTTGAGGTTAGTTGCAAGAGATAAACTGAGAAGAACTGTTTTACAGAGCTGTAACTGAAACTTAAAAGTAGTTATAACTGCCTACCTAGCTACGATCCTGCTTTGCTACTAGCTAGCTTGCTAACCAGGATTAGCAACAAACAAGCAAACTGCAAAACAGACAACTTGCATGATGTTATATTCTATCTACAAATCAATGACTTGAAACTTTTTAACTATTTAATTTTTTGTTAACGTTTAGCTTTTTTGCTATCTTGCTAATCAGGTTTAGCTAACAAACAAACCATCAAATGGGCAACACGATGTCCATTATGTTACTATATGTTATTACAGTCATTTCTATCAAGTGAATAAATGTTTTGGATCTTTTTAAGCAACCATTTGACAACTACAACCATTTGGTTTGTGAGTTAGATTCTAGTTTGCGTAGCAATGTAGATTTAAGTTAGTGTTATTTAAAACTATTTAACGCTGTGGGAACACAGAGTAGGTACAAACAGCCCTTTTCTAGTGTTATTTTTATTTTAACAGTAGCTGGGAGAGATAGAGTAGAAACAAAATGTTCTACGGAGCTGTAAACCCACAGTTGTATTTTTATCTCATTTACTAGTTTTCACTTAACGCTTTGGTGAAGCTCATAATGGGTTGACTCGAGACTAATTACACCACAAGACACACGATGAGTTCTCACATGTCCAGAGACCTTATTTGACCTTAACCTGGATGGTGAATACATTTAAGACTTACTGACTTACGTAATGAGACCTGAGTCAAGTCAAGTCGAGGTGCTGATGACTTTCAGCCAACATCCATCATTCCCAAACTAATAATTTTTAGATATTCATGGTCTTGGATGCTAAGGAAATAAATGTAATGAAACCAAAGATGTTATGAATCTTTAATATCTGAGTTTCTACCTCGGTTGCTGCTTTAACAGTTGAAGCTTTAACCCCAGCAGGATGATGCATGTGGCCTTTCCAGCTCTTTTGTCAAGCTGTGCTGTCAGCTGATGTTGCAGGCTAAATGTAGTCCAACCCTGTGACTCACAGAGCGCAAGGAGGTATGACGGCTGCTCTCCGAGGCGTCGATGTGAGGCTGTTTTTTTTTGTGTGAGTCAGAGCGAGTTGGAACGATTCAGGAGAGCAGGAGGCCGACTGGGTGGGCTGTTAGAGCAGCTTATCCCTGATAATGTGAGCTCATCCCATCTTTGAGGATGACATCGAATCTACCGTTTTATTCTCTCCTCTGCAGATATAGTTTATAGTTTTACAAGTTATATAAGTTATAACGAGATAATTCTCGACAGGTAGGGCCCGACGAACTGCAGGAGTCCAGAGAGAAAAAGAGAGAGGTAGTTTAAACCTTTTATTTGGTAATAAAATCCAGAGCCGAAACTGTTTCTGATTAAAGTCTAACCAAGTCAAATTATTGTGTCGTCATCTGGGTCAAAATGTTGAGGATAAATCAACAAAAGAAACGTTTGTCTTTTCATTTACAAGTAAGTGAAACGTAAAGATTTTGGTTATTGCATATTTTTTCATCACTTTCTACTTTAGGTTTCTAGCTGAAGTTTTTATACTTCAGGTAGATAAGGCAGGATCACAGGACAAAAGGGTTTGTTGAGGTTATGATACTGGTAGAGCACAAAACTGGCAAAGACAGTAATAGCTGAAGGGCTTGTACATGTTTACACTGGGAGGGAGTTAATGAAGAAATCGGGAGTAAGTGTGCAGCCAGGTGTGAAGATCAGGTGATGGTGAAAGGTGAGGACGTGCAGCTCTTGCAAACTTTGAAATGAGAGGAGTGACTGGGTTACTGTTGTCAGAACAAAAGAAAAACAAGAAGATAAAAAAATGCTATGCCCGTTCACACAAAAACGATTTTTCCCTCCGGCGTCTTTAAAAAGTTTTACGTTTACACGCATCTTCAGAAATTTCCTCATTCACACGTAGACGCAAAGGTCGAGTGAAAACGCAGTAGTGCATGTGTGTTTATAGCGAACATAATACAATTATAAATAATATAATAATTATAAAATAGTGTAACATGTTGTTGACTTCATGTTCTTAATGTTTGCTTTTGAGTTTTCCAACAATTCCTCGCTAGCAAGCGACTAGTTAGAGGAGGAACGGCGGCGGTTAGAGGTGTGAAGCTGCTGCTGTGTCATGTAATTTTTGCGTTTCACACTTTTAACCTGTTGTCAGACACTTGCGGTTTCACACCCTGATAACATTGTCTCCACGTTAAACGAAAGGCCTAAATTTTTCCAGATATGCCCATGTTTGCGTTTCGTCGTCTCTGTGTAAATGGCCGTTTAAGGCCACCGCTAGATGGAAACTATCTGAACCAAAAGTGCAAAAGTGGTGTTTCGTTCTCATTTTAACTCATTTCCTTTAACGCATTTAGACAAGCCTTTTAGGGTGAAATCTGTGTGCAAACAGACACACAAAAGTGAGTGAAATTTCCTATTTATCGATGCAGTATGCACACCAGATGGCTAGGTGGCAATGCCACGAAGACCAAGCGGCAAGAATCTTTCTACTTCACATCAACTATATGTGACGAGAAATGCAGTTTTGCACTGAGAGTGGAGCGTTTTTAAGATTTCCACTCTGGAGGGTGGTTTCACTTTTTTGCGTTTTTAACCCCCAAAAACGCTGTTACCATCTAAACAATGCAACAAACAGAGTAATATCACTGGATATCCAGGGGGCAGTGTTGCGCAGTATAGCTTACATCTGACTAGTGAGAGAAACGAAGAAGAAGACAACAGAAATCTACGTCCACATGTCAATTTATTTAACGGCTGCTGAAACCACCTCCGTCTACTGCGTTTCCTCTTTCTTACAATGTGCGCTGTGATCTCCTTCATCGTTGCCATGTTTGTTATTATTGTTTAAAACTTACGTTGGAGTTGGTAACTCTGCACTCAGCGCTGCCCTTTAGTGGATGTATTAACAACCATGCCAACGTAAAGTACGCATGGAGAGCATGAGTGCAGTTACATTTGATAAATTTTGAGACAGACGTACCTATTTACATACATAAAAGGAGATTAAATGAGCATGTAAACTGAAACCAAAGTCTCTTTTCTATGTAGTCATTGTGGAAATTTATGTAAGAAGCAATAATTTGCATAATGACATGGACTTGCGGTTGACCCACACATTTTTTTTTGTTTGTTTGTTCTTCTGACCATGAGGTGATGAAACGATGATGATGTGATGAGATGAAAACCTGACCCTCCATGTTGAGAGATCTTCTGTTGTCTCTGATCACCCACAGAGGAGGACCGGGACTGTGATCAAGTTTTAGCCGGAGGGACAGAAGGACAGACAGATGGATGGGCAGCCGGCAGCTGATTTTATTTATTATTGTTATTGTTGTTGTTGCTGTTGTTGTTGTTGTTTTCATTCACATGGAGGTTAAATCTCATTTTCTGTGACTTAATTAGACCCCCTCCATCTCTGTAAACATGCCAGAGGGAGGGAGAAAAAAAAAGAAAGAGACATGGGAACAGGAAGTAAGCAAAAATGCATCTGCAGAAGCTCATAAAGGCGTCACAGCCTCTCCAGTGCATTCGGCATGTGGAGACATGCAGATTGATTAAAAAAAACATGTGTGGCGAGTGTGGGGAAGTGGTTTTCAGGTTGTTCCCATGAGGTATTTCTCAAATTTTGGTACAAACAGTCACTTGGACTCAAAGGAGGAAGTGATTAGATTTTGATGGTCAAAGATCAACATCTGAACCATCAGTCATCATGGTTTCGTCTAGAGACCTGACTCCATGTAGCTTCTTAACCGAACATCAATGGCAAAGACCCAACGGCCCACAGGAAAGTACTAAACCTGAACCATGTTCCTTGATCAGCTGTCACCATGACCCAACCTCAGATAAGTAATTAAAAAAAGGAAGAATTAGATGTAAAATCAAAGGTCAAAGCTACCATGACCTCACAAATCAATCAAATGTGATATCACAAAACCACTTTGAGGGAATTTCCATACATCTGTCACCAGCGTTCGACTCAAGGACGAACTGATGAGAATATAATTAAAGGTCAAGGTCACTTTGACCTCACACACACTTTTTTTTAAAAAAACAGTTTACTTTCATTTGGCTCTAACTTGAGAATTTATATGATAAGTTAGAACAACTATGTGTGTGGGTGTTTTGGCGAGGGCATACGGCCATTAGGGGGAAATGTAATTGATCCGATCTGATTTTAATCTGGGTAAAATAAAGAAACAGGATGGGAACTCCCTCTTTATTCTGGATCTCCTTCCTTTTGATCAAAAATCAGAGGTTTCAAAGTTCACCATAATGGCTAAGGAAATATTGTGTATCCTCCCTGCACTTTTATTTTGTTCTGGTTGCTTAAACTTAAAAAAAAAAAAAACAGTTGAAATATATTATAAATATCAATTATAATAATAATGGCCAAACCCTGATAACAAACTGAAACTAAAGGGTGAAAGATGAAGAAGATATATTTAAGGTCTTAAAGTCAGAGAAATCAAGAGTTTGTCCAACACTGTCGTTCTTATCTGGTGACAGAGTTGTAAACTGTTAAAGTGCTGAAACATTGTCTGTATAAACAGTTGTTGCATTTTACAACCCACATTTATCCCTTTTTTTTACCATCTTTATCTTTATCAGGCTGCAGCTGCATCAGAGTTAGAATTTATTGCACAAACCTAAAGCCTCCACCTACGGCCACCGTTGTTAACTAAGACTCCCATGACCGCAGTTCAAAGCACGCCTCGTACTCCCCTCTGCACTGCACCACTCTCTGACCCCCCGAGCCCACACAGGAGCTGTGATCTAAAATAAAACAAACACTTTGTTCTCTGCAGAGCGAGGCTCACTCGATATCGGAGGTTGGCAGGAAGAGAAAAAGAGAAATGAGTGGATACCTCCCCAGGAAACGTGTGTTTCTTTGCAATTGGAAACGACTTGGACAAGTGTGTGTGTGTGGGTGTGTGTGTGGGTGTGGGTGTGCGTGTGTGTGTGTCATGGACCTTCCAGCATCAATGACACATATATGCTTCTATACTGATATAGTGGATGAGTCTATATGTCAGCTTGAAAGTGGAAACTGTGTGGTTGTATATGTTGTGTACATGTGCAGTTTAATTTGAACCTGTCCTGAACGTACACAGTGCGTTTTGTTGTGTTCTGGACAATGGAGGAGTCTGAAATAATCCTGTTACATAATCATTTATTTCCATGTTTACAATTAGGGCAACTGGATTGGACAGAGAGGAAAAGGAGGAGGGCAGAGAGAACACAACATTACAACAACAACAACAACAACAACAACAACAACAGTACATCTTTGCAAACAAAAACACTTCAAGGAGAAAAGTACAGAAAGCAATATGTTATATATACATGTACCCACGCATATACAATATATACACATACATGTATACACACACACACACACACACATATATATATATATATATATATATATGTGTGTGTGTGTGTGTGTATTTGCTCACAATATACACTCATCAGTGTGTGTATCTGTATGTGTATGGACATACACAGTCATGTGTGTATGTTCACAGATTGTCACTGGATGTGCAGTGACAAGTCACAGACCTGCGAGGCCCAGAGCACAGCCCAGCCCCCACAGGGGGCAAGAGGGAGACCAAGATCATGCATCCTGGGAGGGGTGAGGTCAGCACCCTACACCCAGGACCAAGACCTCAACTGTGTAGGAAAGGCAGGATCAAGGACAGAGGACAACTGCTACCAAAGACCCACGTCTGTTGTGAATGTGAAGCGTTTGCACGCTGGGTCTGTGTGTGCTGTTATTATTGTCTGGTTGTGGAAAAAAAAAAAAAAAACTCCCCCATAAACATTCATTAGCTGCAAACATCAAGCAAGACCAGAGGAAAAGTGAGTGAGTAGGTGTACAGAGCTACAAAGAGCATAAGAAATACCACAGACTGAAGAGAGAAAGATTATTTTGTTCTATCATATTAAAGCCTGAGCAGGAAGATGTTACACTTTTATAGTGTTGTTACACATTTATAGTGTAACAACATTTAATTTATTAATGGTTTTGAAATATGTTTGATATAATTTAACATAATATATGATGTATTTAATACTAGGTGAAGAGATCTTATACTACTACTTTACTAGTGTTACAAAGACACTGACTGAATTCAAAAAGACAAAAAATGTTCCTGTTTGATGTCGTTCTTGAGACAGTGTTGGTGTTTTTTCCAGCTGACAGAAACAGATACTGTGTTGAGTTGGTCTGATAACGGAAAAGTTTTACTTCGGCTCAGATCTTACAAATAAACTTAGACGTCTGAATTTGTGTGTCACACAAAAATCAGACCCATTTTCTCTGTGTTCTCTGGTAATTAAGGGTTTTTTTTTATAAAGGAAGTCATGGCTGATTGAGCCACAGATACAAGCTTTCTTTTTTTTTTGGCAGGAAATTCAGTAATGAGTCAGGCAACATCAGCAAAAAAAAGAAACAGGAGGGAGACTCCTGCTGTGTCTAAAAACTTTACTTTCTCAACAACTTAGTTGCTTAAAGGTGCTTTTTGTAAGTTTTCCCATCCACTAAACATATTCTCTGGTTTCTTGCAAGAGCTTCAGCCGTTGTTACAGCTTTTTTTACAAGACGCCGTCTGAACAGAGCTGATTCTTCAGGACGCTACAATTACTCGCGACAGGAAAGAGACCAGGGATGTGGCTAGCTGGTTAGCATGCTAACAAGAGAAAAGAGGCAAAATAGCTGAGTAGCTGCTAATGTTAGCAAAAACCTGCAGACAGCACCTTTAACAACTTTTGAAGCAAAACACAAATCAAGCCGATAGTGTCATGATTTAGACACAGGAAACATCTGGAGTCAAAATATTAAACATTTTTAGGCTTTAAAGTCCATTCAAACTCAATGACAGACCCAAGTTTTCACTTATCTTCAGACCGCTAATGTTCAAGTGTTATAAACTATCATGCCTCTCAAACAGCTGTGCTAAACCTCTACTTATCTTTGCACATTTTGCCAAATTTCCTCATATGTACATTACATCTCAATGGTGAATGCAGCATATTTATGATCCATCGACCAGTAACTTTCATCATCTTAAAGTGACAGTCCAGAGTAATGTGAACTCAGGGTCTATTTCACCATGAATACAAGTCAAACTCCCCCTCTGAACCGTCACGTAAAATCTTGAATCCCAGCAGAAGTAAAACCAAGAATGTGGCTCCATGTTCTACTAATCATCTCTTTGATTGTTAATAAATTTTCCCCTCATGCTTTATAGATCATTAATGAGTTTTAACGTTAGGGTTGACAGGTGTGAAAAAGTTCTCGAGCCGTCAGAAAGTTGGACATCTATTTTTCCAACTGTGCAATGTGCAGTTGACGTACCAGCTTTCGCAATCTTTAAAAAGTGAAACTTTCCAGTTAATTACCATTTATTTTTGACTTAGTGTCATTTATATTTCTATCTTTAATTTCCATAAAGATAGCGCCATTTCTATCTTTAATTATCAAATTTGAGAATATTGTCGAAGTTGTCACAGCAACAAAACATTTTCTGATGATTTCTTTTATGTAAATCTTTTATATTATTATTACTATTATTTTCATATTAGCTCCAGTCTCTTCAGTAAGTCTTTGTTTGATGAGCAGTGTTGACATATTATCTCTCGTGACAAGTCATGAGATTATTGTCTGTAAAGTGAAAGTGTTTTCTGCAGATCAAACCTCTACTTGTCTTTGCACATTTCACCAGGTTTCATCACATGTGCATTATTTCTTAATAATGAATTCAGCATATTTATGATACACGTAGAGTTTCTTTCCTTTTTTTTTTTTTTTTTTATTTTACGACTGCGGGTTCGCAAAAAGACCTTTTGTTTTTGTTCCTTTTTTTTTTTCTTTTCTGCTATGATAATGTAATGAGGAAGAGCAGGCGGTGTCACAGAGATGACAGACCCTGTCTCACTTTCATTAAACCTCACACAGACCTGTCTCCACCCGCCAGATAAAAGAGCACAGGAGGAAGACAGGTGGATAATTGGAACAGCAGCATATGCAAATAATTAGTCTTAGAGAAGCTGAAGAAGACGTCTGGGTGTGTGTATATGTGTGTGTGTGTGTGTGTGTGTGGTGGTGGGGTTTTAAATACTCATGGAAATTTGTTGCTGTATTTGTGTGTGTGTGTGTGTTTCTTTTCCCCAAGCGGTTGATGTCACTCAGTAGCCGAGTGGAGGAGCATCTCCGGTTTCCTGAGCTCACAAAGAAAATAACGGCCGCTCTGTTGCAGCGCTTCATTCTCCCAGCCGCCTGCAGAGACCCGGTGGGCCTTACAGTGTGGACCCCCTCGCTCTGCTTATTATCAAAACCCTCTTCTCTTTCTGTCAGCCTCTTGCTCGTACGCGATTTCATTTCCCCCTACATCTTCCTCCCACTCTCTCTCTGTATTCCCAATCTCTCTTCAAATCCTCTGGCCGAATTTCACTTCTGCTGCCAAAGAAGCTTAAAAACTATAAACTAAAACTGAAAAAATAATAAATAAATAAAAGTTGGTGAAGGCGGATCCTCAAAGGAAGACACCAGCGAATATCAAAGTGTGAATACATCATATTTATTTTTCTCCTCTTTATCTTCTTCCTGAGATATATCTGACGCCTCAGACAGAAAAAAAAGTAAATAAATAAAAATCACAGGATGAATTATGTATCTCACCTCGGTGCTACAGCGTTTAAAAAGAAATGTGAAAAATAATGACTTGTGTTTTTCCAAACAAGAAGCTGCAGTGCTGGCTGTATATATGATGGAGGAGGGAGGTAAAATGAAGGGGGGAGGCACCACCACCGCTTTTTTCAGCTTTTTTCAGTTGCCTTGTTTCAATAATGCAACAGTTCGACTCGTCCATTCATGCATCATTCACAAGACTTCACTTTCCTCTCGTGTGCCTCCTGAACTCTGCTCAACAAACTCTGTAAACAAAGCTCTTGTTTTTGTTTCGTGCTGATTTTCACTTAAGTGATTTTTTTTTTATCCCCGAACATCAAAAAACAAAAAACAGCAACGACTTCAAATCCATCTGGTTCTTGTTGTTTATATTGAAACAGGAGCTGAAAAGTTCATCTGAGTCAAACTGTTTGCGTAAAGTTCTTGTTATAAACAACATCTTGCAGGTCTCAAGTCTAAAATGTATTTTACATTTTATATTTCCCTTTTTGGAGCTGTGATGTAGACGGTCTACATCATTTCAACGTCCATACAAGTCAAGTTACAATGTAAAGTTGAGAGATTTCAAATCCCCATCGGTGCAGAATAAAAACTGAAAATGTGGCACAACTTTCTGATAAATATCAGTTGGATTATAAATAAATTATCACCTCATACTTTATAGATAATGTAGAGTTCACACATCTCTTCAGCCACTAGAAAAACTTTTATTAATAACTAGTTTATTAATACAGGTCATTTGAACAATGTTATTTAATCTATTTTTTTTTAAATTGGCCTTGATCAATAAATATTAGATATTGTCTTTATTGATTCTTTTACTCAAATTTTCAAATAATTTTGTTATAAATAAATAATATTTATAATAAATGGTCTTGTTGAGTGAATATTAGCTCCAGTATCCTCAACAAGCCTTCGTTCGATGTTAAAATATGAATAAAATGTGACTTTAAAGTATGGTGATAATGCGAGATGTTTTTTTATGTTTTCTTCAAGACGTTTTCAGTTAATGTGTCTCGGTGTCTTTTCGTCTTTTTGGGTCTTTTTCTTTGTCGTTGTTCAGGTTCCCAAAAAGCTACAGAGCGTGAAACTTGAGCTTCAGATAAAAGCACTTGGTTATTGGGTTATTGAACAGAAAGCTAGTAGTGATGGTGGTGGAGGAGGAGGAGGTGGTGGTGGGTTGATGTGGGGGTCTTAAGTGAGGAGGGGGGAGGAGGGGGGGGGTGACTCACAGATTTACAAAACAAATGAACGGTTACTGGAGGAGAGAGGAGGGATGTAATCTGACCGCTCCCCTGCTTTGCATTCACATTAAAGAACTGCTCTCTGCTACTTCTACACACACCCCCGACCCCCCACACCCCACCCAGTCTGGTCTGAACACACACACACACACACACACACACACACTCCTGAAAGACAGCTTTCAGAATTGGATTACCAGCTCTGAATGGGGTCGGTTCCCCTCCACTGGGTTCCGTCTCTATCCCCTGCTGGGACCAGTGGTCCTCTCACACACACACACACACACACACACACACACACACACACACACACACACACACACTAGTCCTCCTTAATTGATGGGCTGTGCCCTCGTTACATGTCCAAATATATACATGTGCTGCTATTGTCTCTCCCTGAAGACTCCTTCTTTGAATGTGGATTGAAAGCGTGTTTCATGCTGTGTGTGTGTGTGTGTGTGTGTGTGTGTGTGCACGTGAGTGTGTGTGATCACAGCTGCAGATGTGTCCTTGCTGGTGGTTGAACTTGAATCTCAATCTGACCCTATTCTTCTCTTGGGGGAACTAAAGAGACAAAGCTTCATACTGTCCATGGAAACACCCTGAGTGCTCTCACACACACACACACACACACACACACACACACACACACACACACACACACACATACGCAGGTGAGTGGGAGATCTAGTCTCTTGTTATCTGCTCTCTCTCTCTCTCTGCTGGTATATAGACACCTCAGAATAATTACCATAAAATATTCAAGCAGAAGTGAGTAAAATTGAGAAAATCTTTTCTGCTAAAAAAAACACAATTATCTCCGTTCCAAGCTTCATATTTTGGCAATAAATGAACCTCAACGCCACCTGAGCTCATTGTCACTTCATTAAAATCCGCCCCAGCTGATGGCTGCTAAATGATTTGGAAAAAAAAAACACCTCCAGATGCTGGTTATCTAAGCTCAGCGTTCATCTTTGTTGTGTTGGCATCCTTTCAATCTGGAACGCTAATAGAAGTAGATGTGTATAAAATGATATTAAAAGTGATAAAGTTCTGTTTTATTGTGTTTAATCTCAAGACATGTCATTAAATCCATATTTTTCATGGCAGTTCATCGCAACTCATGATGTTAAAGCTGCTTTAATTAATATTTTAAAGAGTGATCTCCTCTCATTTTCTTTTTTTATGTGTCTGTCTGTCATTCACTCCAGGCCGTTTCTGTAGTTTAATGGATTAATTTACAGACGGTGGAGGAGGGAGTCGTCATCCAGAGGTGTGACCGTCACGCCTGTCATCCTCCACTTTACAGTCTCTTTGCTTCACCAGCCTCTTTCTCCTCAGTAGAAGAAGTAAAAAAAAAAAAAAGAAATGACAGAAAAGACACTTTCTCTCTCCATCTCTCGCCTCCACATCCATCACCTTCCTTCCCACTTCCACTCTCACTCTGTGTCACTGTCTAGAGGTTATTTTTCTTCTTTGAGATGACCCTGCAGCGCTGGTGGCGACATGCTCATGTATCTACAGTATGTAACAGCTTGTGATTACTCAGACAAAGAGGAGAGGACTGTAGGTGGAGAAAAATGAAGAAACAATAGATCCACAAGATCTCTTATTCTGAATGTTACAGTTTGTTTTAAATATCCAACAAAACTTTTAAAAAAATAATAATAAAAAGAAGAAGCTCACTGTTCCCTGAAAAGTGAACACAAGTCTATTTTTATAGGATTTATACAAGTTCACTACAGTTTATCCAACGATCAGACATAACATTATGACACTGACAGATGAAGTAAATAACTCTGATTATCTCGTCACGGTGGCACCTGTCAGTGGGTGGGATATATTTGGCTGCAAGTGAACATTTTCCTCCAAGTCGTTGTGTTGGTTAGAAGCAGGAAAAAATGAGATTTTTTGGGGGATCAGTACCGACCAAAACTGGCCCAAGGAAACTGGTAAACTGGTGAACCAGTGTTGAACCAGTATGATCTGATCCAACAGAAGAGCTTATGTCAATTAAATTGTTGAAGAAATTAACGCTGGTTCTTGCAGACAATTGAGTGTGTTCATGCTTAATATATGTGTTAATACTGTTTTATCTATTCTAATAGCATCTTATAATACTGTACAGGTATATGGGTTGTCTTATATTCAGGGTCCAGAGACCTGGGGTCTAAACCAACAGGTGGAGTGAATCTTCTCCCCAAACTAGTCAGAGCTTCTTCTTCTCTCACACCAGAGACCTGGAGAGATGTGACCGCTACTCACTAGAAAACAGCGACTAAAACGTTGATCAAGTTAACAAACATCAGAGGAAACAGTGTTTCTAGACGTTGACCAGACTTTCACCTTCATTCAAAAGGCTCCTTCAGTTCTGGTGGAAAGAAGAAAAGTAGCGTTGCAACAACATAATAATCTCTTATGTGGCAGGAATATCTGAAAAAATGAGGAAGGTTTTCAACAAACATCAGATTTTTGTGTTCTTCAAACCTGATAACACACTCAGACAGAGACAGGTCCATGTCAAAGACCTCATCACAGAGAAGATTAACTTGGTTTATTCAGTCCAATGTGAGGAGGACTGGAAGGACCTCTACATCAGGGAACCAAGAAAACTCTAGACAAACACGATTCAACATAGAAGAACCAACTCTTCAGTAGTAGAAGCTCTTGTAATGTTCTGTTTATTAGCACTTCTGACAAGTTGTTGTTGCTCTAATCACTCGTGCACATATTATTGTTCGCTATATATATATATATATGGAAATGCTGCGATAGTGTAATTTACATTTCTCATGTTGTATATATGAACTACAACGCAGGCCGTGCTAACAATAGCCTGGTAGATCAGTGGCAATAAACTGATAAGATTAAAATGCTCTGAATGTCGGTGACTAGTGGCTTGTGGCAATTGGCAGCCTGATTGAGAGAATGATAGATAATGTTGTTGTTTATTTTGCCATCATAAAAGACACACACACACACTGTGCTCTGGATCAGCGGATTGGTACTTTGCCATATGATCGCTGATAACTCGGCTCTGACGTCATTCCCAGCTCCAAGTTCCGATTTCCAAGGTAAATGAAACAAAGTAAAAAAAAAAACACACCTCTGAAGACTCAGATGGCCACACCTTGGACAAAGAATGTGAAAATAGATTTGAAATGGGAGTAAAAGGTGTCTGTGAAAACAGAGAAACCATCATTCAACAGAGGAGGAGGCCTGAGACATTGTCCTTTCATCTCTTCCTAGAAGTCATAAGAAGTCACCTGCCTCTTGGCCACTTAACCTCAGGTAACAACTGTCATTATAATAAACAGGAGCTTCTCAGTGAACTTTAACACCCTATCAACTACTATGAAAACTACCTAATCTGCTCACTGACTGTTGTCAATACACCTGTGAACACTAGCTCTCTCTGGTGTCCACCCACAGAGGACACATTTCGGGGAAAACACCACTGTTCATCAGAACCTGAAGACGTGAAACGTCTTCAAGAAATAACAACAGTTCTGTTGCCTTGAAATCAACTACATCAAACAAACTTTGGACAATATTCTGTGGGGAAAATTTGTTTCCTGCCCTACATGTAGATGTTACTCTGACAGGAACCACACACATAAACACTGCTGCAGACTGAGTAAACCCCTTCATGTAAACAAAATTCTCTAACAGCAGTGGCCTCTTTCTGGTTCTCAAAAGGTTGTGAGAAAATCTGATGTAGTTGAATCTAGAGCAACTGGACGTTGTACTTGTTGTAATTTCTTGAAGACGTTTGATTTTAATCCCGGCGATCTGGTGAGAAGTGAAGAAGTCTCTTGGATGAAGGTTCAGGGTCTTGACTTGATTACAAATCCTCCAGACTGTTTTTGCCTTTAATGATAGAGACAGGAAATGGGGAGGAAACTGGAGGAAAGAAACGACAGGAAAGTTCGACTCGGTTGGGATTTGAATCTGCAAACGGCTGCTATTTGGCTATCCAGGTGCCCCCAGAGGATCCATCTTGTAGTTTATGGGACATTAAATGATCTGATGTTAACATCTTGGCACCTAGTGGAGTCCAGGCCTTGATGGTTAACATGTGAGACTCTGTAAAGTTTCCTTTTTGGGCCTTTCACACCAGTAAACTGAGTAATTCTCCTTTTCCCCTTCTTGACAGTCTATATTCAGTCCATGCACACTGAGAAATTGTAAGCTGCCAGACTCATCTGCAGGGTGATAGACAGCTGTTCTGACACCATATTCAGGTACATAAAGTTTTGTACTGTGTAATCTCGCCTCAGCCTCGGTGCGTTACCAGAAACTCGACGATGACAGCGATGTAGACAGAGTTAGAGAGTTAGAGGGAAAGAGAGAGGCGACAGCTGCAGGAGATCAGGAGATGTCGGCTGACGTGCGGCGCCTCCAACAGATGTTGGTGTCAAAACATTTTTATGAAGTGTCTGCTCCGGTGGATGGGCTCTGATCTGGGACTTCTTGTCGTCTCTTTGTACTCATTCTTCTCCTGTCTTCCTTCAAAACCTCCTGCACACAACAAACACTTGTATCGTGGCCACTTGTGTTGGACTTTTCCTGCTTTACAGTCCATTTAAGACGCCGCACAAACAACATAACTCTGATCAGACTCAAGATTCAGCTTATTTCCAAACACTCTGCTTCCTCTTCCTTGAGCTGTTCTTTATATCATTGTGGCATGATCTGAAACAAAACAGCAAAACTAAAAACAGGAAATCATTTCCCAAAATTACTGCATTCACAATCTGGCCCTTACGTGTGACACTTCACTTAGACACGTTTCCTGTTTTATTTTGAAAAGATACAACTAATGTTTCTGTTATTGTTTTACCTCCTGCCATTGTGGAGAGTTTGTCTAGTTCCTATGTATGTGTATAAAGCTTCGTCTTCTGCTCTTTCAGTTGTCAAAGTGTTGTGTTAAGATGTTGAATTCTTGCCCGAGTTTTAACAGGATCTGATCTCCTTTCCTCCTCCTCCTTCCTCCTGCTGCTGCTTCTGCTCCTCCTAAGCCTGTTGTTTGACTTCACTTAATAAATCACTACACTAAGTCAGCCGCAGGCGGCGGCGTTCGTATCCTCTCTCTCTTCCGTAAGTGGTGAAGACTGTGAAAATGGCATGCTTTGAAAATACTTCCTGAGAACAGAATGAACCAGAAACCAGTTGCACAACTTGAATTACACCATAAATAATACAAACATTCTGTGCACAGCTAATTCCTTTTAATACAATCCTACGTCACACTCTACTTCTTGGTTGTTGTTGTTGTGGTATTTTCTAGAGCTTTTCAGCAATATCACACAATCTTAAAGATGGATCTGATGTGTTGATGTCCAAGTGTTCATTTCCTGTCTGTGTTCGGCTAAAAGCTAAACACTGAAAGTAGTAGTCTGACAAAACAAGGGTCCACTTGTTGGCTTTTAAGATCACATAAACCCAAACTGCTAAGAGAATCATAAAAAGTGAGTCAATTCAGAGCAGATAGTGAAGTAAGACTGTGATGTGGTTGAAAACTCTGGACAAAGAGCTGTAAGAGGCACATGTTTTGTTTTCATTCCTCACCAGTTACTTGTTCTGTCTATTTACATCTCGTTCTCCACTCCACTTGTGTGAATTAAACAGGTCAGATTCCTCCTGCATCTCGTCCACTTGGCAGACGTCCTCAGTTTTCTTTTTTCTCCAAACAGCAGCAGTTGCATGCTGCTTTTTGACCAGACGAAAGAGAAATCCTTTTTTTATTCTAGTCCAGTACAAACCCTCTCCTGGGTCCTGTTTGTCCTGTGTTTTTTTTTATTTTTTTTTATTATTATTATTTTTTTTTCCCTTTGATTTACTATTCCAACCACGAAAGTCCTGTGACTCCTGTGTGACTCAGCTGTCATTTTCAGAGTCAGAGAGAAGAAAACGAGGCGTCAGCTTCGAGACACTACGACCCACGACTGATCTGCCGTGAAGTGAACGGGACAGACGAGACAGACACGGAGGGAGAATAACAGGAGACGTGGACGACCAAGTCAGCGCTTCTGCCTGTTGTCATATGCTGCTCAGGCCTTAGGGCAGTGTGGGGAAATATGCATGTGAGGCTCCTGGCACGTGTGTGTGTGGATACAGATATAGAAATACGTTATTTCATTTTTCTTTAAATCAGAAAAAGCATAAAGTAGCACAAAATGAAAAAGTAAAAGCACTTTGCTTGAACTGCGGCTTAAACCTGCACTGTGGTGATGATGAAGGAAGAATTTAAAATGGATGACTGCACACAAGTTCTCTGAGCTACACGTACACAAACACACGCACGCACACACACACACACACACACACACACACACACACACACAGAGAGAGAGAGAGAGAGAGAGAGAGTGAGAGAACCGCTTATTATGCAGCTACCTGTCCTCCATCTGTAATCTTACCTTCGCTAAAGAGCTGTCGAGTTGACATGAAGAGGTCCTTCATGTCCAGCCCACACACACACACACACACACACACACACACACACACACACACTGACAGTGTAGCAGTGTCCATGTCTGTGCTCATTTCTCTCTGTGTGAGTCAGAAATGCTTTGCACTGTGTTGAAACCACAACACATCACTTCCATTTTAGTTCACACTCTGGAGAGCTGTGGGCGGCATGAGTGTGTGTGTGTGTGTGTGTAGAGTGAGAGAGGGTGAGAGAGAGAGAGAGGGAGAGAAAGCAAGAAGAGCAGGAGGTCAAAAAGAGAAGGGAGATAACTCATGCGCGTGTGCGTACGTGCGTGTGTGTTCCAATTAATTAACATTATCTCTGCGCTGTTGGTTTCCGAGTGGCTGCAGATTCAGATTCAGTGATTTTTCCACTCGGTAGAATCGGAGGAACAGTGATCTGGCATGTGATAGATGTCGACGAGTAGGAAGCTGTCCTAACATGGCAAAAGCCCAGTAATGAAACACCGAGAGCCTCGAAGCATCTGAAGCAGAATTTTCTCCCCCTGAAGGTGTTCAGCAGAGCACAGCTCCAGAAAATGGGACATTAGAAAAAAAAATGCATCACATACCCTGCCCTTGGAATGAGACAGTTTCTTGTGCCAGTTTGGTCGAACTGATTTATTCATATAAAGCAGGAGCAGACAATGTAGCTGTGGAGCTGTGGGAAGATTGTTTGTGTTGTATATGACCAATGTTGTATAGTAATGAAGTGCTAATACTTCACCAGTGTACCTCAGTATGTTTTGGGAATATTTATACTTTACTTTCACTTCTACTTCACTACATTTCCTAACTTAATTACAGACTTTTACTACTAATGAAAGTCTCACTCTAAGTCTACCAGTGACTGTAACATGGTCTATAATTGTTTGTTTACTCGGCCTCCTCTTCCCAGAGCTGACAACTTTTCCAAAAACCTTGGTGTGAGATTTGGTGGGAGTGACCAAAATTGGGGGTGGGGGGTGGTAAATGTGTACAAAAGCAATAAGATTTGATAATTTGATTAAGATGTGTTTTTGTTTTTCAACCCACAGTGACAGACAGAGAAGATGAAAGTGATCTGGTCGCAGATAAACTTTTTGAAGACGAACTTTTCAAGGAAACAGCAGCGCGTAGCTCGTGATACGTCACGTTGTCACACATCACATCACAGCTCATTAGTCCTGTTAGCTCAGCTAGTAAGTAGATGCTCTAACACCAGATATCTGGGTGAGTTAGAAATGGTAAAAAAAAAACTCTGTTCTGTTCTGTTCATATATGTTTGCAAGTTGAAGGTTCATGGGATTCACCTGTGAGCTGTTGTAAAGAAACTGGTTGATCTAATAGTTCACACGTTCTCCCTCAGAGATAAATTCATCAACATAGGAAACATTAGGAGAAATAAATACATCAGAAATGTATAAAATAGATTTGACAGCTTTTGATAAATAATTCAACACTTTTTCATGCACTGACTTAAACAATGAAACAGTGTGTGAAAGACTAGTAAAAGACTATTCAACTGAGGACCAGTACAGTGCTTTTTGTATGATACATCTGCCAGTGGCACATAAGGGTCTAAGTTTACAAAAGCATTTGGAAAATGACAAAATGAACAAGAAACTGCTGTTATGTTGTGACCAAGTGACTAGTGGATGTGGAAACTGAACAAGCAGTTTTGAGAATTTCAATTCTGTTCTGAGAAATGCACCAAAGTGACTGAGAAAAACTGTAATTACAGCCCAGAAAACTATCTTTTTGACAGGACTCGTTTCAGGACTTCACTCTGAGTCCATTTGTAAATGAGTGAATGAATTAAAGACAAGCGTTGACTCTTGCATTTTATTTATTTATCTTTTATTTATTTTACAGGAATTGCCACCACCGCACCCCCTTAATGGTCCAGTCTAGACTGTGAAAACTGCCAATAACTTAAATCAGGACGACCTCAGAGACTTTGATGAGATTTGTTGGTTTAAAATACCGACGATGTGAAGAAGAGCCAAAACCACTGACGGGTCTTTAAAAACAAGCGCTGAGATTTTATTGTTAATTCTATACAACACTGGAAAAATAAGAAAAAAAAAAAAAAAGAAAGAAAAGTTGAGCAGCAACGTTTATGACTTTGACCACTGAACTCCAGCCAGTTCATGTTAAGTCTATATCAGTGCGTCTCAGTTCAGTTACTTCAGTGAGTTCACTTCCATGTAGTAAACTATGTACATTATGTACTTACTTCCATAGTGCGAGAATTTTGTCAGGGTAGTTTTGTCTCAAATCATTGTTCACTTACTGGAAATGAATCTCAACATCTACTTCTCCTTTTTAATGGTGAATTGTCACTGGACAGAACATTAATCATCAATTTGAACTGTGATTGTCGTCCACCAAGATATCTGTCGTCTTGTTTTCAATTATAATCAATAATGAAAGTCCTTTTTGACCATAATGAGTGAAACCATCTGGGTTTTAACAGTAACACTGTGTTTTACCAAACATTGAGACACACGGTACAACATTGTCGCTGTCGTTGTCACATGCATATCGTTGCAGGAAATTTCAGCGATCACATGGAAACGTGAAATGGGTTTAAAATGGTGTAATATGTACGCTACATCTATAGGTGGCGCTGTAAACAAACACAGTCAAAGCTACAGGATCCGCTAGTCCTTCTTGTCTGAGTACAAACATAAATACAAGAAGAAAAAGTTATTAATTGTTTATGCGTCTCCACTGGTTGTCTAGTTGATACAGGATTATGAGATTTTGTTTCAATAGTGATAATTAATTTAGCAGCACAAACTGCTCTGTAATCCACCATTGTTTTTGTTACCTGCAGGTTCTTCCTACTACGTCTCCTGGTCACATGAGACTGTGACGGTATCGTTTTTGAAAAAGTGCCGTTTTGTTGTCTACGTGACAATGTGAGGGGAACCAGTTGGAACCAGTTCTTGAAAAAGATCGTTGTTGTGTTGATGAAAGGCTGAAACAATGAAAAACTTCAGCAGATTGACCTGAAAACGTTGTCATGTGGACACAATAAGTTAATGTTTCTGACAAATTAATTCTATTTATTCATTTATAAAGACAGCACACATTAATAAACAAAATGCCAGCGTTAGCCAGAAGGCTAATTTGCTCTTAAAAGTTGATCTTAAAAGTCAAATTTTAACATTAAACTTGAAGTGTAAAAGGTGGAGTTTCTTAATTTCTTAGTTGGTGTGGTATTGTGTAAACATGAGGCTAAATGTGAGAAACACAACTGGGTCAGCGGTGGCCTGGTGGTGGAGAAAGTGGTGTCCAGAAGGTCGCAGGTTCTGAGGTGCCCTTGAGCAAGGTACCGTCCCCACTCACTACTAGTCCTGGGTGGGTCGATGGGTTAAACGCAGAGTTGTGTTGTTGCTTTATGACAAATGGGAATCACCTTCATTGACCAGAGGAAATGGACCTGAGAGGGACTACACAGTCCCCTCTTGTGGCTCTGATGTCTGATTATTTTCTGTTTAATAATTTTATTAGGGGATCTTTAAAATCTTTAGAATCTTTAAAGGTTATGTAGGTATCATTGTATTTCATTAAGTTTTCCCAACTAAGAACGTTACTGTATTGACCCGAATATAAGACGACTCCTCTTTTTCAAGACCCATTTTTTGAAAAATTAGTGAGCGAGCACATAACCTGTAGTAGCGAGCACGCATCATCTAGGAGTAGATTTTTTTCTTTTTTTTGCCTTTAATGATAGAGACAGTGTAGAGAAACAGGAATGGAGGAGAACACACACAGGGAAGCTGGTCTAGATGGGGATTCAAACTCACGAACAGCTACACAACATATATACGCAGCAACGCAGGTATCTAACATGCGTGCGAGCGTTACCATTAGCATTATGGCCACCAACCACCTGGTAGTTGTGATACATGGAAGACAATTATCACTGGCCCAGTTTTGAAACTACAGCGACGCCACAGTCTGGTCAATGTCTAGAAACACCGTCTCCTCTGATGTTTGTTAACTTGATCAACGTTTGAGTCGCTGTTTTCTAGTGAGTCTTTGTGTCGCGGTCGCATCTCTTCAGGTCTCTGGTGTGAGAGAGAAGAAGAAGAAGACGTTTGACGCCACCTGTTGGTTTAGACCCCCGAGTCTCTAGACCCTGAATATAAGACGACCTGAGTTATTCAGACTTTTTTTAGAGAAAAAATACCGTCTTATATTCAGGTCAATGCAGTATATTTATCAAGAATATTGAGGGTGTTTTTTGCACCTTGAACGACTGCTTGTACAATGAATAAATGGCACTTTGACTGAGTCCAGTTCATCACTATGGAAGCCTGTTTCCGCCAGTAAAAAGACAAGAAAAAAAAAAAAAAAAAAAAAACTTAAGATGAAATTATGCAATAGAAAGGCTGTATGTGCTTCAGTGGTGGGGAAGTCCTATCATCATGAGTAGCTCTTGTATGTTACGTCAGATATAATTGTAAAGTCTTTGAATCAGTCTGTTGTTTCACTTAAACTAATTACAACATTATTGACACTGACTCTCTGAACCGTCAGGATAGTTAGTTTTAGTTTTAGTTTTGTAAAAATGTTCACGACTGCGGTTGAACCAGCCGTTGCTACACATTTACTGTACGGATGATTCTTCTGTAGGTTTGCTGACATTTCCAGTGATTTCTTGTTCTTAAATAAATATCATAAACCTCCTCTGATACTTCCATGTTCAAGCCACCGAGGTGATGCACACTTTCTATCTCATAATTTCTTTTTATCTCATAAAATAAAATCCATACGTCACAGTATTTACACAGTACCTTAAAGAAGTCTTAATATTTCACATTCAGAAAGGCCAAAAACATTGAAATCACACTCGTTTTAGCCAAATCTGGAAAGATTTCCTGTTTTAGAGATGTGTTTTGTGACGTCATATTGGATTTAACCTTTAACCTTTGACCCTTAAAGTCTAATAAGATCCTCCTCAAGTCCACGTGAACGAGTTTAAAGGAAAACAAAGTTAAATACGCCTTTAAAACTTTTTACTGAAACCTCTTCACTCTTCCTCATCTCCAGTCTACACAGTGTGTAAACGCGGCCTGTGGCGGCCTCTAGTGGTTAAAGACAGAACAACAACCTCACCTGTTAAAATAAAAAGATGGATGCTGTAATCCAGAAATAATTCACCGAAAAAAAAACGCACTTCCGGTTTTTTTACGCCTCTTACAACCACACTATTAGAGGATTAATATATTATTATTAGATTAATAAACACCACAGAGCGTTTATTAGAAATATTAGACGTTTTAAAACATATTTATAATGTTTTATGTGACATTATATAAGTAAATAATGTAAATATTCTTAATTATTCTATATTATTTAGACTTTTTTCTACTTTATTGTTTCTCTATTGGATTTAATAAATGACTTGCAGAGTAATAATTTTACATAAATAATATGAATAAATCACGTTAGTGGTTGATTTAAGGTTCCTTGGTGACATAATTCAATTTGGTTTTGTTTGTGTGTGAGTGTGGGAATCAAGGAAGGTGGTGGTGTTGGTAGTGATGGTGTTGGTGGGGCACACACACACACACACACACACACACATACGGTGTCTGCTGTGACTGTGTATCACTTCAGATGCTCAGACAGAATTAAAACTGCGCTCCTCCGCCTTGTCACCGCTGTTGTGCGCAAGCCCGCGCTCCCACAGCATGGTGCTCGGACTCAGAGGCTCGGCACCGTCTCCATCCACCACCAACACAACCAACACCGCCACTTAAACTCTCTCGGACGCATAATTAAGACACAACAGACCTCCTTCCTTCTCTCTGTCTCTGTCTCACCCTCATTCACACACAAACAACAAGCAGCACCACCTGTCTCCACCTTCACAGAGAAGGTAAGTTGTGTTTTTTTCTTCTTTTCCTTTAAAGCGAATTGCTGAAGTGAAAAACGCAGAGGGTGGTGGAGAGTTTCTGAAGAGTTGGCACACGCAGGTTCCAAGATCTATCTTGATATTTACCTCCTCCTTTTCTTTTATTTTCCTTTTTTTTTTTTTTTTTTTTTTTTTTTTGAATTGAAGGTGTCTGTCTTATTCTTCAAGTTCAAAGCGCGTTGGCGTTTGTTGTTTAACGTAGTTTCCGGTCAGCAGGGGACGTCTTGGGTAAACAATGCTGCTGCTGCTGCTGCTGTTTGTGTGTGTGTGTGTGTGTGTGTGTTCATAGATGCTTGTGTGTGTGTTTCTAATTAATTAATCAATCAATGATCAGGATTATCAGCGACGACTTCCACGCCTTAAAAAAACAGACAAACAGACAAAGAAAAGGTGTAACTTCAGCCTCCAAGAAGTAAAATAAATAGATAATAATAGTAATAATAAAAGATGTTTTTTGTCAAATTGTTGCCAGACACAAAGGTTTGTCTTCAGGTTGTCAGAGGAGATGTTTGTTCTTCTTTTTTTTCCGACTGACAACCATTTTTCTTTCAAGTTCATCTGCTGAAAATTTCTTTTGAAACAATTTCAGTAAAGAAAAGAAAAATGAAAACACCTTCAAAACTTTGATTTTTATACAAAAACAGTTGTTCACTTTGATTTTTTTCCTCCTTCCTCTTCCTGCAAATCCCGCTCTGTGTACCTGTTTGCACCTTTAATGAGCCCAATTAGTCAAATTACTAAAAACTCAGATTTTTTAAAATTTATTTATTTTAAGCATTTTTAAAAAAAATAATTTTCTGAGCACCTCGACGTGTTGTCTCCCCGCTCTCTCGAGGGGCAAAGTGAATGTAATCTCACACTATTGGACTGTTACGTAACTTTAAAACTGAAGTGCCATCCTGCTTGTGTAGGAGTAAATGTGATGTTCCCACTTCCTTGCTGTTGTTTTGCTCGTTAAATCTGAGAGGCACATTACTGTAAAGTGGCATTTTGTGACTTTACATGACTGCTGTGTTTTTTTTTTTTTTTTTAACCATTATATTGTTTTCAAAGAAGGGTGGTAGTTTATGCAGATGAGAGAGCTGGATTTGACTGATTGCTTTACAAGTCTTTGCTGTGATTATAAGGTCTACCTACATGAATGATTATGTTAATTATGACTAAATGTGTGTGTGTGTGTGTGTGTGTATTTGTAAAGGGTGGGGGCTGCATTCAGGCCCTGTGTTGTGTGGGTAGGGTGTGATCGCAGGGTGCCCGAGCATGACGCTCAGAGCTGTTGGACAGAGTTCAGTCCTTTTGCTGAGCAGTCTGTCCTCAGTGCTGGAAGTGATGCACAGACAGACATGTTACAGTAACCTGACTCATGTAATATGGCAGGCTTCCCCCAACTCTGCTCAGGAATTGTGTCACCATCACCAACAACAACACACACACAAGGAAAAAAAAAAACAACTCAAAAAAAAAAAAAAAAAGTGAGCTTCAGTTCTGAAACAAATGTCCACCATTTTGAAAAATCTGGCAGATACACTGATAAAAACCATGGCTGGCATACAGAGAAAAATGAAAAAAAAAAAAAACCCTCAAGACTGTGAAGCTTTTCAGTTATTTTTAGTTTAAGACTACAGAGACTCAACAGAGAGGAATCATTGTAGATGATAACTGCACTTTAGTGGCTCTAAGCTGGAATAAAACATTAGTCTTTTCTTCTCCTAATAATGTCCTAAATAGCAGCAGATATGAATTAATTTTTGCTATTTTCCTGGAAAGCTGTTAAACGATCTGGTAGCTGTTCCTCTATCGTTACTACTAAAATATAATATTAATGGCAGCTGAAGAAGCTGAATATTATGACCACCGCCTTAACATTAATACGTCTTTCCTGATGAGAAGTTTATGTTTCTACTCGTGTCTGTTGGATTAATTATTCGCCGGTAAGATTATGTAAAAAAAAAAAAAAAAAGACTTAAGTTCACTAAACCAGAGCGACCTTCATTCACTCTCGGACTATCTTGAGCAGATAAAGTCAGTAAGAAAAGTGAAGTTAGTAGGAACATTACAGAACTGCAGTTAAAGAGATCACATCATCAGCATCAACATATCAAAATATAATGAAATGACACAACGTGTTTCAGTTGTTAGTATCCTTTGAGGAAAAATATACATCCCTAGTTTTCTTCAGGAATCCATAAAATCCAAATTTTTACTCTCATTTTTCCTGTTGTTGCTGTTTTGTGTTTTAAAAATGATCACTTTTTATGCTGTAAAGAAACCAGGAGGTGTGTTTTCCACCTACAGTCTTATTTTTAATTTTTTGTCTTGTGGAGGCATATTATTTTTCCTATTTTTCTTCCTTTTGTCTGGTGGATAAATGCTCTAAAGCGCCTTCAAGCTGAGATAATAAAAAAAACAATTCATTTCTGTGACAAAGCTTGATGATTTAGTGTCATAAAGAAGAAAGACACCATAATTTAAACACACCTGACCGTGACTGTAGTTATATTCCTTCCTTAAAAAGATTTTTTAGAAACATTTCAGACACTGGAAGTATGTACTTCCTGGAAGAGAAGCAAAGAGGTTTGACTTGACATCCGCTCGTCTCAGTCTCTTCAGAGAAAACATCATTAATGCAGGCTTTTGTCCTCTTGTGGTCACTCTAACACAATCTGAAGAGTAGGAGGATGAAAGTGATCCCTCATTGTCATTGTCAAAGCTACACTCAGATCATCCATATGAGGGAGTAAAGAGCCTTGAAAGGACTGGAAAATTAAATAAAATAGACATTTTTAAGCTCTTAGAAAGATGCGGGACAAGTGGGCACTAAAGGGAAGACTTTACATCCCAAAATGTTTCAAACTTTTTTTTTTTTTTTTTTTTTAAATTACCTCAGAGTTGTCTAGTTTTGTGTTGAAAGTCTGATAAACTGGAAATTTGAGAAAGGAAAAATGTAGGAAACCTTTGGTGGCTCTGGCTTTATAGAATATCTTCTAAAAGTATTCTCAACCCAACTTTAAAAAGCACTCAGTTTTTTAGAGGTATTACTCACACTCACTTATCGAAAAAACCCCTGACATTATCTCGTTTTGCAAAAAAATAACATTTTGCATGAAGTGCTCCTCGTGTCGATCTGTCATTAGTCACGTTGTGAGTCGTGCAGAGTTCAAAACGGGTTAGGTAAGGCTAAAAAATGTGACATTAAAAAACCTTTCTAAGCGCATGAATCCTGTCGTTCTCCCACAACTGTCAGATTACAGACTGCAGCTTGTAACTGGAGTCCAGAAAATGATTGTAAATGTTGACAAGCAGTTTAGGATGGTTTTCAACGTCCACCCTGGTCTATGTTTTGTTTTGTTTTTGTTGTGTGAAATATCTGACAGCACCATGAAATTATTGCAAGTGACAACATCTTGGAAGAAGTTGGTTTTCAGTTTTCACAGGAGACGAACAGATAGACTGGAACTAGATTGTTATTTTGGCTGCTTTTCTCCCAGTTATTGCGAGAAAAAAAATTAGTTTTCAAAACTCGGTGTTAGAACGAATGACCTGTTCAGATGGTCAGATTTGGCATTGTGAGCCAAGTGCAGCCTTTCCAAACAAACTCAAAAACATGGTGAGAAACCAAGCAACTTTGAAATATTCACTAAAACTTCCACGACTGTTAGTTAAAGGTGCTGTATGTAACTTTTTGGCAATTGCTACGTAGCCAATGTTAGCATTATAATAGCCTTTATTTGATAGCCTAGAAAAAAATCACAACTTTTTTTTCCTTTACTTGCCAACATCAGTCTCCAGCAGTCTGTTTCTGTTTATTCCTCTTCTGTTGAAGTTAGCATACCAACCAGTTAGCACTGCGACCCCTCTGTCTTAATGGGGAGTCACTTTAGAGTCAAGTCCATGATGTGACCATGAAGCAATAAATCCACATTTTTTAACCTCTTGCCTAGTAAATCTAAACTGGTTGAAATAAACAGCCATCAATGCTAACATTAGCTATGTAGCAAAAATGTACATATTGATAGACTCTCTTACTTAGGATGGGATACATGTATTGGTTTGTTGTTCTGTGCATTTTTACAGTTTGAGACTTGTAAAACTTGAAAAAGAGTGAGTTAATCTAGGATGCAAGCCATAAAGGGTCATAATAAGTCTATTTATAATTGCACCTAAGTACAGAACTTGAGTTAATGAACTAAAATATATTCCACAGATACTTGTACATTTGTTTTTTATTACTTGCAATTGGCTGATTGTTGTTCACTTGAGGGCAGTGTAAACAATGTGTAAACAGAACAGAGATATTAACATCTTTTAAAGTTTATGTAGTGAATAAAACAGCCAACATTTTTGCAAAATTCGTCCATCATGAGGCTGCACCTCTGAGAGACAGTTAGCTTAGCATATGTTGAAAACTGCAATCTGGGACAAATGCTTAGCTTGGCTCTGGTTATCACATTACAGTCAACATGGAAAAACATTATCATTCATTTGTTTCACATGTTGGTGGTCACCTGATGAACTTAATTCATAACTTTTTGTCTTTTAGCTCCAGTTTGGGTCTCCACCAACCCTTGACGGAAATGGGATGTTTAGTTGTTAAATGCTTTACTAAGTTCAACAGCAATTCATCAACTATTTTGTAGTGTTTGGTGATGTGTTTTTAGAGTTTTTCCACAAAAACCTGCTGTCTGATGGACTGGAAACAAGATTTTTCAGAAAAGCTGTAAACTGTCAAACTAAAGCATCAGGCTAAAAGATGCTAAAACATGTTTTAGATGAGCAACTGACCACAGAATTGTGAAGCACAGTCATTTCATTTAGAATTAGTATGGAAATATTGATATAATTGTGGTAAGACTGTTGTAAGATGTGGTTGATTTTGTCAAATTTTATGCATATGAAAACTATTGGTATATTTGTTTGTAAATTGGCTTCACCCTGTTGCACTTTTTTGATTCCTACCGTGTCTACTTTGATACCACATGATATCTACAGGTAAGTTTATTTTACACCTAGTGCTGTAAGAACTCTTTTTATTGTTTTGACCTTTCGTTCACATGACAACAGCGTTATCAGCGACCTCTTTTTTGATAATGGGTTCCGGTGGGAAAATCTCAAAACGCCAGCCCTCGCATTGTAATGTAGATGACAAAACAGCACTTTCCGACAGCAATGATGTCAAACACCCACGTGACCAGGAGACGTAGTAGCAAGAACCTGCAGTTAACAACAACAACAATTGTGAATTACAGAGCAGTTTGTGCTGCAGGTGCTGCTAAGTTTAGTTTATTAGCACTATTGCAATAAAAACTTCCTCTTTTTGTTTTTATGTTTGTACTCAGTGAAGAAGGTCTAGCACATCCTGTAGCTCTTCCTGAGTTTACTTACAGTACCACCTATAGGTGTGGCATATGTATTACACCGTTTTACCGAAATTTCCTGTAACGATGTACATGTGGACGCGAAACTTTTTTTTACAATGACAACGACAACATTGTTGTGTGGATGTGGCCTGACACACATTTCAACACAATCATTATCTGTATTACCTTAAAGTTAAACCACAAACAAAAACAGCGGATACTATGTCGGTATTCAGAGAGTTAAATCAAAGTCATCGATCCATTGTTGGTTTAATTCAGTTAAGTGACATGCTGCAGAGATAAATCAGCGAAGATGCTGTGAGACATTCCTGGAGAAATATGAGGCAGTTTAAAGATTTTATGACATCATGATGGATAGTGTGTATCTTCTCCCTCTCTTTTACACACACACACACACACACACACACAAACAGCTATTTGTGCTAATGCCCCTTCTGAATCAGTACACCAGTCAACCGATATGCTTCTAAAATTATGAATATTCACAGTTATGCTAACAGTCCCTCATCTCTCCTACAGCCCAAGTGTTGCTTCTGACTCATACTAATGCCTTTGTACAACTTCGTCACACACACACACATACACACACATAGATTCAAACACATTAACACACAGCTCTCACTTCCTTGTCACTGGCCCTGAGTACCATTGCTACGGAGCTCTTGCAACAGGCATCAAAACAGACACCTGCCATCAGTCAGCAGGCCCCCTGTGCCCACTGTTGCCCCCTGTGGATACTTATAGCCCACTGCAATTATGTTGTTCCATTAGTCATCCTACGCATGCAGTGATGGGCTGCTGTCTATACTTAGCCAATGTCATGGTCACTCTTGTCCAAATGAGAGATTTTTCAGACTGATGCTTGTGGCTGGCGTCAAACGCGATTAAGAGAGATGAATAATGAGAACATAGTTGTTGTCCTGTGTTTTTGCAAAAAGTTTGTGCAGGAAACAGCTATTGCTCATTGGGTTAGGGTTAGAGGAAGTTGCCTTATAAGGTTAAATCTGGTATCATACATGTATAATCAGAGCAAAGGTAAGACACTAATCAATTTCTGTACGAGCGACATCTGCTTTCTCTGGTGAGTGCATCGTGTCTTGCTTGTTCCCAATTTGTAGAAACCTTCCTATCAACAAAACTCTGCAGCGTGTTAATCAGTGAGCCTCAGAGGTGTTGGTAGGCATATTTTTGGTCTTTAAAATGTCACAGTGGCGTCAATGTTCTCAAATAATAATTAAAATATTCTTGTACCTAAGCTAAAAACAGAATCACATTCACTGGCGTGGTATCAAGATCTCATTGTAGCTGTGCTTATTTTAATATTTAATAGGAGCATTAATATGGATAAAGAAGTAATTATTTTTGTCAGCATGTCAGAAATATGGTGATTATCTTGGATTGAAGTGGACACAGTAACCTAACATTTACCTAAGACATCAATATGTGGAGGCCAGTGACATTTTGGGAACCAGCTGAATAATTCAAGCAGTCATTCAATGCAGCTGCAAAGCTACATTACAGAAGCTCTTGGAGATGTTGGAGAATTGGAGACTCTGTACAACCACAGCTGAGAAACATCGATCTACTTCTGCACCTTTTTTTTTTTTTTGGAAGTTTTTCAATTGCTAATTTGAAGCAGCACCAAAAATACTTTGAGTTGCCTGTGGCCACTGCAGAGGGTGACAGTTACAGTCTGCAACTTCATGAATTTGATTCAGAAATTTAAAATAAAGAAACTATAGACTGACAGTAAAGTAGAACCCATATGCAGATATACAACACAAACATACATAGATGTACGTGGTTTTTTATCATAGACGTGGTTGTGATGGTGATAAAGACGAGAAGAACATGTTTAAACAGTTTCAAAGGCAATGAATCATATAATAACAGAAAAATAGCTAAACACAGTTAAAAGCCAGAGAATGAAAACAGGTCTTAAGGTTCATCTAGAAAGCGGCAGCAGACTGAACCTGTCTAACGGCCTCCGGCAGCCTGTTTAACTGAGAAAGCCCACTGCCAGCATGCTACAGTGGGAGGTTGTTAAGCAATATGTTAAAGAATCTGAAATCTATGAGAGAACCAAAGCATGAAAGAATATCGGAATATAATTATATATAACAAACAAGACGATTAAAGCACAAACTAATGTGTAAATCTACATTGACTGGATGTGAGCAGCACTGGATGCCTGTTGATCAAAATCTCCAGATGGAAACACCGTATGGAAGATGTGACTATGAACAAAGTTCACAACATCGCTGTCTGTTTTCAGTATCACCATCGTCAGGTTTATTGGCTGGAGGTTACAGGGGAATAAAAAAACAGTATCCTGAGAGTTGTGGAGTCTCTGTGTTTTACCTCGGATGATGAGGCAGAGACTGAAGCAGCATCAGTGTTGGAGGAGGGGGCGGTGGTGGTGGTGGTGGTGGTGGATGTTGTCAAGGAGTCAGTCTCCTCCTCATCCTCCCTCTGCTTCTACTGTCTCTGGACTTATTTTATTTTGTTTTGTGTTGTTTTTCTTCTTCCTCTTCCTCCTCCTCCAGTGGTTGTCGGTACTGATGACAAACATCAGCGGGCATTTTTGATCTCATCGTGTTTAGACGAAAGATCAGTCGCCGTCTGAGAAGATGCAGAGGTACTAATTTTTCCTGTGGCGACTGGAGGAAGACGTGGAAAAGGCAGTTGTTGTTTTTCTTCTTTTTTTTTTCTTTCTTTCTGCTCCTACTATCTCTATCATTACGGATATATCCACCTACACACATAAAACCCAGCTGAATACAAGTTCATGTGCGTTCTCTGGAGGCAACTGAAATGCATTTTGGGAAATTAAGTAGAAGGCGGAGATGCAGGTTGAGGCTAACTTCAAATCCTGTGCATGCTATATTTAGTCAAATGGGGCACTGGAGATTATAGAAATTATATTAAACATGAATTAATTAAGCAAAAATATTTATTAAGTCAAAATTCCTCACCCATTTTACTTCACTTTGTATCCATGTAATATATTTTAATGTATCAAATTGTTAAACTTTATGTGAATACATATATTTCTCATACACTTCCACATGCAAATTTTTGAAAAAAAAAACATGACCAGTGTTTGTGTTTTAATTGGCAGCTTCAGGATTTGGCGTGTCTTGTTTTTATTAGCTGCCAGTCGGAATTATTAATTATTATTATTGTTATCATTATTGATGTTATTAGTCAGTTTTCTACAGATCTGTGTGTTTGCTGTTCTCACTCACTCCTGCTCATCAGACCTGAGCATTCAAGTGGTTATCGAGTGGTTATTTCTGTACATAAACATCGTTTATCATGGTGTGCACCAGAGGAGCAATTTAAACATCAACACAAGCAGCAGCAGGTGATGGAGGACTGCTGGCTGCAAAATGGGACTCCCTGCGTTCTGTATATTTCTGCAACTTAAGTGTCTTCTTGTGTGTAAAGGTTAATAAACAGTGGTTTAGTAGGTCACATTCCCTCATTTGCTGGCTTCTTAAAACCCCATTTTTTTATACAGTGAATATCTCTGAAACACAAACTAGTTAGTTCTCAGTTCCTCAACAATAAAAGTTGAACTAAAACCAGACGGAAATATAAAAAAACAAACCGAGACTCAGTAATGAAAACCAAAGTAGTATTTCAAACTATAGTCACCTCTGCTATGTTTTATATTAAATGGATTTAAACCTTGAACTTGCCAAAAAAAACTCAAACTTTAATAAGTAAGTTTTTTTTATTTTTAAATGGCTGCAACTTGGATGATGACAAGTCAGAAAAAAATGCTGTACCACTGGTGTGTCTGGGACGAGTTTTACATTTCTACAAGCTGATTTTACCCTTTGAAACACTCATCTCTGGACAGCTCAGCGTGTGTGGATCTGCAGGTAGTTCTCCTGACAAAAAAAAACACCTCACCAGGCTCTTGTTCACCGATACATAACATGACAAAGTTGTCTTCGAAAGAAACATCTGGAGGTGGCGCAAAGTGCTGAGAATTCAAACAAGGTCGAAACCTTGTTGATCCCGCGGGGGCTGCCGCTGTGCTCTCTCTCTCTCTCTGTCTCTCTCTGTCTCTCTCTCTCTCTCTCTTGCAGCTTGTTAGGGGGCAACAGGTCTGGAGGCGGACAAACCTGCAGTCTGTGAAATCTGGATGTTGTAACGTTGTGACGTTGTCCATCTGCATCAACCTGAGCAGCTGCTCCTTTCTCTCGTCCTACATTGTGAAGTAGTGAAGTAACATGATGTTGTAATGTGATGAGACAGGTGGCAGCGTTATCCTCGCTTGTCAGATTATTTGTAACAATGCCTTCAGTGTCTAAGAAACTGGCAACAGGAAAAATAGAGTTCAATACTTGACACTTATAGCACCTGCTCTGTTTTCGCAAATGTGTTAAAAAAAAAGTCTTTTGTAAGAGTTTGAGTCATTCCATCAATAACAACCTGCTCTTTTTTTCTTGCACTGTAAACATTTAGATATACATTTCAGATATACGGGTCCATTTCCCCCATCAGAAACACTACTTCTTTCTACAATTCCCACAACTACACTTAGCACTCTGCTGACAAATCTTACCCTGTCTGTCTCTTCATCTCCCTCTTGTTAAATGCTCAGTGTGTTCAGCAGCATCACATTTTCTGGTCTATCCCGCTGAGTTGCCACCTGCTGCTGCTGATGCTGCTGCCTGCAGGTGCAGAAACACCTTGTTAGACATACAGTGTACGTCTCCTTCTTCCTCATTACATTTCCAGTCTGTCAGCTTCAACCGCAGCGCTGCAGGCCCCTCTGACTTTGTGATTTTACTTATACACGGCTTTAATTCTCAGTCTCCCAGGCTTTTTTTTCTATCTGTTTCTTTCTCTTCATGCTATCTTTTATCTCATCTTCTGTTTCTCTCTGTATGCGTCCCTCTTTCTCTGAGGGAATTACATAAGTGTGTGTGCTCGCGTGCGTGTGTGTGTGTGTTTGTGTGTGGGCAGCCTTGCATTTTATGTAAGGCGGACCTGGAAATGGCTAGCGAAACACTTGGGTCTTGCTCTCTTGCTTGTTTTTCCCTCCCTCCATCTCTTGCTTTTTGTTCTCATCTTAAATCTTTGTGTAGTTGCGTGTGCCGTTATGCGTTCGGACTGTGGATCTCCTTGTTGATTGTCTCCACATATACAATTGTTGGACTCTCTAGTCCCTCTCATTGTCACACACACACACAACTTCAAATCAGACGTATTCGACTGCTACTTTAAAAGATGATGATGTCTGCTGACCTGGTCTTCTCATGTGAAGCTTGTCTGTTGTTTATTCTTGACTGCCCTACTATTATTATACTATAGCTGCCCTCCTATTATTGAGCTACAGTGTGTAAAACATTACATTAATTACAGTAATGTATTACTTTTTGCTGTAGTATAGTAATCTAAGGCATGACAAATACATTTTCAGTAATTTCACACTTGTTACATATTCAGTAACGCGTCTTACAACAGGCTTCTTACCCAAAATTTAGTGGCGTTTTGTTTTAAACCACCAACACCACGAGACTGTTGGACCGAGAGAAACATTTTGCAAGTAAAAAAGTTATTTCCTGTTGCTGGAAGATGGTTAGATGGATAGACAGACTCACTATTTTCAGTTCGACAGAGACGAGGACAAGAACATAGTTGTCAAGTTCAATTTCTGTACAAAACTTAAACAATTCTCCACATCTTGACAGCACGAACAATTTAAAGTAACATCTAGAGCGGTGCTATGCTCAACTAACCGAGAACAGAAAATATTATCATTTTACCAGACTTCTTTGTGATTGTTACTTGTGCTGCCTTGAGCCTTCAGTGCACCAACTATATTAATGATTTTGTTATTAGTAACCTTAAAGTGTTGGTCTGTAGTAATATGAACTCAGGGTTTATTTCATCACAAATACAAGTCAGAAGTTTTTTATTTTTACAACCAAATAGTTAACAATGAAGGTAAATGGGGCAGTCAGCCAAATGTTTCTAAATTGCCATTTTTAATCACTAATAAAGCTCAAAATATCACTTCACTTTGGCAGAAGTGAAGTTCAGGTATTCCAGATCAGCATATCTGTAATTTTCCTTGCTCTTCATGGTTCAGGAAAATGATGAATCTGCTGATCTGGAAGACCCTTCATCACAAGTTGGGTAAGTCTTGTAAAACAGTGTTTTTAATAAACTCTCAGTTCACTTACTAAGTTATCAGTACTTCAGTTTATGTGTAGGGATCCTATTCATGCTACTGCTGAAGTGAAGTGATGTTTTGAGCTTTATTAGTGGTTAAAAAATGACAATTTAGATACGTTTGGCTGACTGCCCCATTTACTTTCATTGTTAATTATTTATATGTGAAAACAAAAGATGGTCAAAGTCAATATTACTTCAACCAACGTAAAATATCTCCTGAGGGGGAGTTTGACTTGTATTCATGGTGAAATAGACCCTGAGTTCACATTAATCCAGAGTATCACTTTAAGGGCCTTCAGTCATTAAACTACACCACATCGCCGTCCACTAGAATGAGCTGCAGTAAACTACATTTTGGCATTTTCCACAGTTATTTTGGTAAAAGTAACCTATGTCATGAAACACAGTGATATTGTAATGTAACAAACTATTTTAAAATAACAGTAACTAGTATCTTTAAGTAAGTAACTAATGAGGAATAATCAATGCAAACTTTCCCAAAACAAAATAAAGAATAGGACTCTAAACTAAAGTTTTTTTATTTGGTAAAATCAGAACCTTCGTCTCTGGATCTAAGGTTACAACTGAAGGTTTAGTTACAACAGGTTGTGAAGCAACTTTAGATAAATCTTGACATTTTAAAACATTTTCTGATCAAAAGGTTTATCCACAGTTGTCACTGTGGTCTTGCAGTTGCAGTGTTGCCACAAGTCTTGCAGTTGTAAACACAAACCTGTGACTATTATATAACACCAGCTCTTCTCCTGTTAGTGACATCTCTTCTACTTGATTCCCATTAAACCCGTCTGATGCTATTTACCATCTGTTAATGATCCTACAGAGTGCAGATTGGTGCTTGGATAACTGGTCCCCCCCTCCTCCTGTGAGGAGGAGAGACTTATATAAAAGGTGACAGGAGGTGATGGAAAAATGAAAACAATATTCATGGCGTCTCCTTTAATGCCACTGAAACAGGTTGCTGCATCTGATTTCACAGCAGCGGTCATTGCTCAGAGATGAACTTCAGTTTTCTGACGTGAGGGAGAAAGTGACTGTAAACAGATTATTAATGGAAACAATTATTTCTCTTTTTTATTTATTTTTTTTGTAATATTTCATAAAAAAAAAGGTTCCTAGAAATAAAAGACCTCTAGCCCTCTGGTGTGTGTGTGTGTGTGTGTGTGTGTGTGTGTGTGTGTGTGTGTGTGTGTGTGTGTGTGTGTGTGTGTGTGTGTGTGTGTGTGTGTGTGTGTGTGTGTGTGTGTGTGTGTGTGCGCGCGTGTGTGTGTGTGTGCGCATCTCCAACTTGTCAGAGAAAGGGTGTTTCACTGAGTGGGAATGCCTGGTAGGATGTGGGGATGATAGGCCCAGGTTGCCATGACAACCATCTGCTGCTACACTCGCAAAGCGTTCGCCGGCAACCCACACAATGTGACATCCAGCAGCAAGCCAATCTGAGAGAGAGGGAGAGAGAAAGTAAATCTGTGATTGAATGTTAACATTAAAGGGCCAAGAATAAGAAAACACACAGTTCAAACTGAACGATGCTCTTTTAAGTGCATCTACAGATGCATTTAGGCGGAAAAAGCTGGAGTTCAAATACTTTAACTCTGTAAAAAAACAAAAAAAAAAAATGTTGGGTTTCTAGTTGAAGACAGTGAGGAGGTGCGCAGCATTCAGAGACAGATTGTAGACCACTGATCCAAATCTGTATGTTTGAACTAAACTTTGAAGAATCACAAGTTGATTTAGTTTCCTACAAGTTGCCTAAGACCAAAGTTTATGAAGTATAGTTATATATAACAAGGGCGTAAACAGATGTTAATGTGAAACAGGTGTTTTTTTGATATTAAATATAACGTTTTCGCTTTTTATTCTTTACTTGACAACACAAATTTGATGTAAATCTGATTTGTGATAATTCAGTTGTGATCTGATTGGACTTTTTGCAACTTTTATTAGGAAATATTTCAGTTCAATTCAGACCTTTATTGGAAACGTGGTTTGTAGCGGTAGTTAAAGGTGCGCTATGCAAGAATTTTAAGTTAATGTTTCATCACGGTCACTGTGATGGTTAAATGACTCCTCTTGGGATGAATGTAAGATGCAGGTCTACGACCCGGTGATGTTGGTGTTGGATTCACAAAGGTCCAACCATTTGCAACAGGTTTTCACGGTAGTTTTCTCTTGGGAACAATCAGCACCAACTTGTATAAAAATCCAGCTGATTTAAAAAGCCGTTGTTAGAAGTCATAAAGAAACAGGGCGTTCAACACCTCTGTTTCTGTTGAATTAAACATTTTGTTACGTATCACACATCTTGAACTCAGCTTTATTCCACCCAAGACTGTAGAGATGAGCTTCAGAGAAAAAATCAACTTGTATAGTGTACGTTTAAGTTGATACAGTGTTGCTTAAAGTTTAGTTTGTCAACTATATTTGGAACAAAGGAAAACTTATATCTGTTGTAAATATATCAGAAAGTAAACATATAAATATAAAAAAAGACAGAGTTGAAGTCCATGAGGTGTGGTTTGATCTGTGATATCTGAAGCCTGTCAGTGATGGAGGCACGAGGTGAGACTCGCCTCCATCCTTCTCCATCAGGGATGATAACTTATCTTATCATCCTCTCTCTTTTTCTCCCGCCTCCTCCACCAGGTTGAGGCGACGTCTCAGGAGAGATGTTATTATGTGAGATGAGGCGGTCGGCAACAGCACACGCTTCACTTTCATTGGTTAAAACTCTACGGGTCGACTTAAAATCCTAATATCAAAGGAACTAGGAGTTGATACCTCGCTGTGTGAGCGTATAGAAGCGTTACATGAGTGTTTGTTCATCTTTACACACACGACTTTTATTATATATAAGTGCACTTGCGTGGGACGTAGGTTTCATTTCAACTTCACAACACAATCTGGATAATGTGAATGAAACTCTTAGTATACATTATGCATATTATATCTTGTACTGTCTATGAAATAAAACTTTACTATGTGTATTTTTTGTTATATAAACCGTGTGTTTCAGATGCAGGAGGTGGGTGGGACCCAGAGAGGTTCTCCGCGAGCCTTCAGCGTCCTGGATCGTCTGTTGCTCACACATCCAGTGTGGCTGCAGCTGTCGCTCAACCAAGACGCCGCCCTCTACATCCTGCTCAGAGAGCCTGTTGGGGTGAGAACCAATCAGTCATTTTAATCATAACAGGTAAAAGAATAACAGACTGCATTTCAGGGGCCCATTTCTACAAGGAGAACAAACACAACAATCTCAAGTGCTTATTAACAATTTTCCATGTAAATCTATGGGGTTTATCTGATTTATAACCTCAGATGTGCAGCTTTAAAGTGCAATAAGTTTTGATTTTATCATTAAAAATAAAAAAAAACTGATACCACTGATGATTGTGTCTTTGGTTGAAGCTGAGAGGCAGTTAGCTTATCTTAAAGGACCACTGTGTAGGATTAAAGTAGCTCAAACGGCAGAAGGGGAATATCAAATTAAAGTGATGGTCCAGAGTAATTTGAACCCAGGGTCTATTTCACCAAACACCTCCTCAAGAGATAGTTTACATTAGTCGAAGTAATATCGAGTTTGACTGTCTTTTGTTTTCACAAATGAAAGTAAATGATCAGCCAAACATATCTAAATTGTCATTTTTTAACCACTAATAAAGCTCAAAATATCACTTCAGCAGTAGCATGAATAGGGTCCCTACACATAAACTGAAGTGCTGATAACTTAGTAAGTGAACTGAGAGTTTATTAAAAACACTGTTTTACAAGACTTACCCAACGTCTTGTTTTCATAACAACTGGTGATAAAGGGTGTTCCAGATCAGCAGATTCATCATTTTCCTGAACAACAGGCTGGTGTGTCCATGAAGAGGGCGAAAAAAAGATGAATCTGCTGATATGGAACACCTGAACTTCACTTCTACAGAAAGGGAAGTGATGTTTTGAGCTTTATTAGTGGTTAAAAAATGACAATTTAGATACGTTTGGCTGACTGCCCCATTTACTTCCATTGTTAACTATTTGGTTGTGAAAACAAAAGACTCGATATTACTTCAACCAACGTGAAATATCTCTTGAGGAGGTGTTTGACTTGTATTCATGGTGAAATAGACCCTGGGTTCACATTACTCCAGATTATCACTTTAATACTGACTTTTCTGTTAGTGCATAATCACCTGAAATTTTGCTTTTGCACGGAGTCGGCCATGTTACACTAACATTTTTCTACAGTAACCCAGAGCAGTCAAACCAAACTGTGGCTTTTGAACCTTTTGTATTTTTTTAAATGTCACTCAAAGGCCACTGTACTTTCTCCCACACAGTTAGAAAGAGACGAGCAATCATGCAATCTACAACCTCACCACCAGATGTCACTAAATCCAACTGACTAAAGACACTGATCCTTTTAGCAAAAGTTTTGGTTGAATAAACCACATGCATAATAAAAGCTTTCACTTACTGAAATATCTCATGAAAGTTGATGTTAAAAATGGATTTTATGTCCTATATTGCTAAAAAAATTTGCTTTATTATTATTGTTTTTTTTTTATGTTGTTGTGTTCACAGACCTTTTTGGTGCGTAAATGCAGCACGGGCCAGAAGAAGGTGTTGTGTTTGAGAGTGACGGCGGACAGAAGTGCCCCCTCTGTGAAGGAGTTCTTCATCTGTGAGGAGGACTCCAGTGAGTATGAAACAAGCTGCATCAGCATGTCAAATACACATGTGCTCAGTCGAGGGGGAGGCAGAGCAGTTCATACACTTATTGGGTGAAGTGATGTGGGACAGAGAGAGAGGGAGAGAGAGAGAGACATGATGGATCCTCCGAATTATTTGCAGCTGCCACATTTCCTGTTAAATTTGAACAAGTCTTCCACTGCCTCCACAGCTGTCAATCACCCTCTGTCTGTTCTATAACCAGCATTCGCTTTGGAAAGCTCAGCACTCAGCTTCCCTGACTTGTGTCGACTGGTGGCCTTCTACTGTATCAGCAGGTAACCCATTGTATTAACTCATATCACATGGCCAAAAGTACTGGATGTCCCTGACACTTAAGCCACAGAGTCTCAGCACTGGAGGCTGTTTACAGAAACAGATTAGTGCCCATGGTGTTCGTATACTTTTGGCTGTGCGATGTAGCCAGTGTAATTTATTCCCAGTGGCAAACTCATCATCGCACAATTGATTTATTGCTTTGTCTGCAGGGATGTGTTGCCGTTCCCTCTGGAACTACCGGAGGCCATCGCTAATGCAACGACTTACAGGCAGCTGGAGGCAATTTCACACATGGGACAAGGTATGATGTGTAGACATCATGCTTTTCAGACTTACCTGAACCATAAACTTTGTCACTTTCCATCTATAATGATAGATATTTTTCCTTTTTTGATCATTGTAGATACACTAGTCATCAATCCAACACAGGAGTAGACTAAAACACTACATTTGTTCCCAAAACAGACACTTTATTATGGTTTATAACCAAATAAATGCAAAACTGTGCCTTAAACTAGCATGCTGATGATGTTGGCACTATCACTGTGAGCTTGTTAGCATTTTAAAGCATGCTAGCTGTTAGCATGGCTTTCTTTATGCTACTTTTTATAGTGATTAAAAAGCAGTGGTGGGTTGACAGGAAGAGCAAGGCCTTCAAATCAGCATCACTGATTTATGTTTTACTTTATTTCTTTTTTTATTAATATGAATTTTGATAAATACAAACAATTTCCAATAATTCATTCTCATCATTTCATAGCTTTTCTCTTTGGTTGTTCTGCCTCCAGTAGTGTATGTTTATGTTAGAGTTTTTATCCAATCATATTTCAGCTTCATCTTGTGTTGCCGGGGTAAAATAAATCTGCCTCAAGCCTTCACAGTCAACAGTGTCTGTAGCTTAAAATGAAACCGTTGCTTTAACCAATCACATTTAAAGGGTCATCAGGCCCATCTAGCAGGCCTACGATAACGATAACACACTGTGATTGGACGGTCAGAATTCAAACAATCAAGGCTAGCTAAGGTGTGGTAAAGCAAGTTTTGATTATTTGATTACGGTTTGTTTTTGTTTTTTTAACCCACAACAGCCGACAGAGAAGATGAAATTGATTTGGTAACAGACCTTCTTGCAAAGTGATTTTGAGGATGAACTTTTCAAGAAAAGTAGCTCATAGTATCAATATCGGCACTTTGCATTGTTGTGTTTCACTCCTAGTAGCACAGCTGTTAAATAGTTGCAAGCAGCATTATTAAACTAAATGGTATTTAAAGGAAGGACGCCACTAAAGGCCTGGGTGTGCCATGCACGTCCCACTATTGATAAAAAGTAAAGACCTTAGCATATAGAAAAGACTTCTATCTCTTAATATGGCATATAACAAGTGTAACAACAAAATGCATTTCAACAACTAAGAGAACTTTGTTTTATTTTATTTTTTTTACATAAGAGTAGAAATGTAGGGCTGTTAAAGCACAGAGACAGTTAGCGACATCTGATTTCACAGAAGCTAAAAATGACACTAATAAGAAGCAGAGTGTGACTCTTTCACACCGTTGTTCTGCAAAGTCACTGTGACCTCGTCAGCTCGTAGAAGAAAGACTTTTATCGTTTGTGTTTCTGTGATGTTTGATGGAAACAGCCTAAAAAAATCCAAAGAAAATGTTTTATTTGCTGCATTTTAACATAAACGATTTGTTAATTCAAAGCTCTTTCTGGATTTTGCTTTAGACTTCTGGAGCTCGCCGAGTGCTTCAGACATCCAAAATGGGCCAATGGATCCGTTTGCGTCAGCAAGCAGCAGCAGTCAGACCCAGACAGGGTTGACCCAGGACCGATGGCCCCTACTGAGCCGAAGTCAGCAAGGCAAAGTCTGCTTCATCAACCCGCTCTTCTTGCAGCTGGAGCTAACCAAGGTAAAAACAAAATGTTCATTTGAGAAACAGAAATCCCTCTAAAAACTACACTTTTAGTTGAATCTTCTCTTTCTTACCTGTAGCAGCCACAACTCACAAACCACAATGCCTCCAATAAACGGCACCGCTTCAAGCGCAGCATGCGGCTCCGGCTCTCTGAGTCCTCCATGAACCTCTCCCTGGAGGGGGTCAGCTCTTACTCGCCTCCCCCGTCGGTGGAGCAGCCTGGTGGGTCGGAGAGGCTGCAGAAAGGTGGCGCTAACCCGCAGAGGAGAGTTCACGCTGGGGCGGGGGTCCTGAGGAGAACCCCCGCTGTATCACCGGGTTCTGCAGAAGAAGAGGACATGATGTCTGTCTACGTGCCTGAAGTAATGAGTTGTGGCATATTTGAGCATATATGAGCACGATTTTATTCTCCCAAACCCACTCAAGGGGCTATAAAGAAAATATGATGAGTCACAGCACAATTACCAAGATGGGAAAGTAAAACAATTATTTCTGCTATTCCTGTAATGAATAATTTTACCTCTTTAGGCTTTTTAAAGAGAGAAAAATAAATCAGACGTTGGTCAACTTGCTCATAATCCTCAGACAAAAGTTAGAAACTTTCTCTGTTTTGCCAAGTTTAGGTTATGTTTTAATAATTCTAAGGTTTTATGTAAAAGTTAATATAATATCGCTTCTTTTCTGGTCAAGGCGTCAGACAAGGTGGAGGAGTCTCCGAGGCCCCAGGAGGCCCAGGCAGAGGATCCTGGCATCGCGGTGACTGCTCTGGCCCTGGAGCGCCGTCCGGCTCCGTCTTTGGCCGAACTCGACAGCAGCAGCTCTTTCAGCAGCATGGACGAGGACAATGACTCGGATTCGGATCCAGAAAGCATGACGCTGAGCAAAATGCACAGCTACCAGCGCCCGCCGCTCGTCCGTTCCCGCGGACGCGGTGGCCTTCACCGTATGAGCGAAGCGTTCGTTTGCTTCTTCGCTCCAGACAAGAGGCTGACAAGACTGGTGGAGGAGCTGTCCAGAGACAGGCGATCCATCTTCGGAGGCATTGTTCAGGACTTCCTCCTGGAGCAGAGGGAGGTCCTGAAATCCTTGGCCTCATCTTCAACTTCTTCCTCATCTCGAGTAACGTCCGTGCAGCTCCTGCAGGGTCTGAGGTTGTTTCTGTCCCAGGCAAAGTGCTGTCTGCTGGACAGTGGAGAACTGGAGCCTCCCATTGAAACGCTGGTACCAGAGAATGAGAAAGGTAAAGAAACACAAAATTCATTCATATCAGAATAAAAACAATATAATTTAACCTTAACTTGTCAATGAACTAAAGGACAGTAGATAAAAGTAGGTTAATAAAAAGTAAAATAAAGTTATAGTTGAAGACTATTACCTGTAGACCCACTAGAGTAGAAGTACAGACACTAAAGTAGAATCAAAAATGATTTTGGTAAAAGTTCAAGTCGTCACTAGAATGATTCTCCAGTAAAAGTCTTCAAGTATCTAGTATTTACTGTACTTAAGTATGACAAGTAATCTATAATAAATGTACTGAAGTAATGAAAGTAAAAGTACAAGTACATGTTAATAAAAACAGAAGAATATTATGAAGTTTATCCAGCACTAAACATGGAGCTACAACAATCTTCATAGACAATGTCTTGAGTCTGAACTAAAGTATTAAAGTTTCTCCATCATCCACCTTTAAGATGGAGCCACATCAACCCTCAGACATGGTGTTGATGGTCTAAACAGTCACAGGTCGACTGTAATTAAGTTAGGAAATGTAGTGAAGTAAAAGTGTAAGTAAAGTACAAATACTCTCAAAACATACTGAAGTACAGTGGTGAAGCTTTAGTACTTTCTACTATACAACACTGATAACATCTATTGGACCAACAACCAACAGGAACCTCTGTTAAGTGCAGTCAGAGAGTTATGCACTTATGAGAAAGTGTTTCCAATTAAAGCAAGAAAAACATACCTCCAAGTGGAAGTCATTTTATTTGATTGAAATTCTTTTGATTTTATCAGCAAAGTAAACTCAAACTAAGTTGGTCTCGCTGAGTGAATTATGTAATTGAGTTTATCTGATTGCGCCACAGCGCCAGAGTCTCCTCGAGCCTTGTGAGTTTCTCATATGCTCTCATGATTAGTTTATCGCATCAAAACAAGGAGACGGTGGAGTTGCAGCAGTGGGACACACACAGAGAGAGAGAGAGAGAAATACGAAGAAAAAAAACTGTACTATTAGAAAGCACAGATTGAATAGACATAGTGCCAGAGGACGCAGGTCTATGGAAACAGACAGCCTTTTCTGTTAAATGGTGGGCCGTCCAGGCTCCGCTGAAAGGCACTGTCAACACAAAGTAGTTTGCGTGGGGGTGGTAGAGGCTCATTCACTGGAGCTCATATTGTCTCTGGTATTTAGAAAACAACATTAGGAAAGTAGGAAAGCCCTTCCCGACACGTCTGTACGCACATCCATCAGATTCAGAGTGTGATTCTTCTCATTACTGTAAAGCCGTCGCAGGGTGTTACTGTGGAAGAACTGTGGTTAGATCTTTTGACACAGGCCTGTGTGTGGGTTTTTTTTTTTTTTGTTTTGTTTTGTTTTGTTTCTGGACTCCTTTGTGTGCGGGCTGAGTGTGTGTTTTGCAGGTGTGTTTGTGTGTAAATGTGTAATGATGGATGGTTGCCTGGCAGTGCAGAGGCTTCAGGAGAGAAGAGGAGAGGAAAGAGAGAGAGCAGGTTGGACGCTACCTTCCTTCCTTCCTTCTTTCCTTCCTTCCTTCCTGCGCTCTGATTCTGATTTATCTCGCATTGCGTCGGTGGGAGGCATTTGCATTTTTTTTCCCCCTCGTTTATCATAAAAAGATATCACAGTCCCACGCTCACTTGAAGAGCAGCACGATTCAGGGGAGGGTGGGAGGGAGGGAGATAGAAATAGGCAGGTTACTTTGAAAGTGTAATCAGTTACAGATCTGTGAGTAATAGCTGAAAAAAGTCAGCTGTTTTTCTTTTCTTTTTTTTTTCAGTACTAGTCGACAACTGAGAAAAGCTGTAATCACATTACATGTAATCTGTTACTCTGGTAAAGACGAAGAAGAAGGAGATGTTGGGAGTGATATAGAGGGGAGGTGAATGATTAATCACAAGGGGTGGGGGAGATGTAGTAAGGTAGATGGAGGGAGGAGGTGCTGGGGGATTATAAGGATGGAGAGGAGGATATTGATGATGAGTGGAAAACAGTGTGCAGTGGAGAATTGTTAACCACTTAGTCAGGACTGCCCACTGACAGCCCAGAGAATCACTCAGTATGTGTTTGCACGTGTGAGAGCACACATGCATGTGTACTGTACACGTACACGAGCTTCTCCGTCACATATCACTGCTGTCAGGCCAAAAAAAAAAAAAAACCCACAGTTTTAGCTTAATTTGAGCAAAAGCCATGAAGAGATTAGCGTATTTTAGCATTTAGATACTCAAAACAAGAGGAATTAGTGACTCTAACTCTCATTATTATCATGCACGTTGGGTAAATGTGTGAAATAGTGAAGTAGTATTTCTGTGGTGCAGACTGCGGTGAAGAGACATTTGGATTATCACAGATAATATTCTGTGATAATCCCAGATTTGAAAAAGCACATTTAGATGATTTTACGTGAGGTGAACCAAAAAAAAAAAAAAAAAAGAGAGAAAAAAAGCATTAACACCTGTAAAATCTGATGCAATCCAGTACAGCAGCGCTGCAACAAAATCCACCAAATTCTGCAGCACTTATACGTCCTAACACACACATTCAGACACTAAATATGACATATAAACCAATGACTGTTATTTGTTGAAGGGTTGTCAACTGGTACTATGAGTTAAAGAATTAAAACTTACGCATCAACATCATTAAAATGTTTAAAATGTGTCACTATGTATTTGTATTTTTGTTAAATTGTATGTATGGAAGTTATATCAACTTAAAGTGATGGTCCAGAGTAATTTGAACTCAGGGTCTATTTCACCACAAATATGAGTCAAACTCCCCCCTCAAGAGTTATTTTATGTTGGTTGAAGTAATATCGAGTTTGACCGTCGTTTTCACAACCAAATAGTTAACAATGAAAGTAAATGGGGCAGAGTATTAGTGGTGAAATAGACCCTGAGTTCAAATTACTCTGAAGCATCACTTTAAATCCCTTCTTGAATGGTTTATTTGTCCTGGTTATATAAAGAATATTCTGTCATTTATTTAATTTTAATAAAAAAAACAAAAAAAAACACGCATTTTATTCACCCACGTATTAAATAACAAAATCAGAAGTTCCCTTTTCACTCAGCTGTATAATTTCTCAGAGTACAGGTCAAACGCAGCCTGTGCACTAAAATAACTTCACTCTGCACTGAGCTAAACCATCTTCATATATATATTTAAACATTTCAACAAGTGTAGTAGAGTTTTCACTTCCATTTTTGACACTTTAATGACTCGCCGCAATGATCAGTTTACCTCTCTGGGCCTCTTGCCCAATGCCTCTAGACATCTAGACACATTTCTCTACCAGAAAATGCAAAAATAAATCTATTTATACATCTTAAAGTCTGTAAAAAAAAAATAAAAGAATAAAACAGTGAATCTCCTCTTCTTCTGTCTACAGACTTGGCCTTGGAGCGAGCCATGTTCTCCTGTGTGCTCAGGCCTCTGAGGTCCCACCTGGAAAAAGCCTTGGTAGCTTTACACAATCAGGACGGTTCAAGTCCTCGTCTCACCCAGAACCTGCTGCGTCTGAAAGGTGACGCCGCCATGGAGCGGCTCGGCGTTCGGACGGGCGTCCCAGACAGCCGCGAGGTGGAGCGGGTGAAGCAGAAGCTGGTCCTGATGCAGAGGACGCACTCGCCCATCGATAAAGTGCTGCTGCTGCTGCAAGTGTGCAAGTGCGTCCACAAGGCTATGGGCTCCTTACACGGTGAGAACGAAAACATTTTTTTACAGCTGCTACTTTAACTTAAACATATTGTCGCTGCTGCATGTAAGAAACATAAAGGTCAACAGTCTTTTCAGTCTGCTTTTTTATCACTAGCTGCTGCTGTTGTTGTTTTTGCTGGTGGCAGGAAATTAATTCATCATCATATCAGTGCAGCCAGATATTAACAGTACAGTAGGATAAATTTAACCTCCTATGAAAAAAATAAAAAATAAATAAAAGCAGTCGGTGGTGTGGTGGTGGGAGGAAGACAAATATCTTTCATATTTTTGCTACAATAATAAATAATTCAACTCCAAAGTATCACTGTGCTACTTTTACTTTCTTTACAGGACAGGAAGTGAGCTGGGATGACTTCCTGCCGTCTTTGTCTTACGTGATTGTGGAGAGTAACAGGCCTCACATCCTGATAGAGGTGGAGTACATGATGGAGCTGCTGGAGCCCTCATGGCTTGGAGGAGAGGGTACCGTTTATATCTGATATATAAATTATCGTTCTGTAGCAAAAGGACACACGACTTGTGTTTTGTTTCTTTTTGCCTGATGAGTTTAAGTCCAATATTCCCCCCTTTTTAGCTCCATTTATGGTCTCCACCATCTCTTTGACTGAGAAATCTGCTGTTTAGCTGCTAAATGCAGCATTATATTCACTTGCTGGTCGTTAACTTTCTCTGTCATAAGATTAAAGAAGCTACACAGGTTCAGTTTGTCTTTCTCAATCTTTTAATTTCACTCCCAGGTGGGTACTATCTGACCAGCGTGTACGCCAGCCTGTGTCTGATCCAGAGCCTGGACAGGGACCAGCCGATGTCAGGTTGTTTGACGCCGGACGCCCAGGAGGCGCTGAAGGAGTGGAGCTGCAGACGGAGCCGAGAGGCTCAGAGACAGAAGGAGAGCCAGCAGAACCAGGTAAGTACCGAAAAACACCGGTAGCGTCAGCTACAGCATCAGATGTAGACATCCTAGACAGATGTACGGACAGTCGGACAGTAGGACTTCCTGTATGTGCAGGAAAGGGCCACTGTCCACAAAAAATTAGGACTTAGAGGTGTGTCATTTAAAATGAAATAGATACAGGCAGCTTGCTCAGATTTTTAAAGGCTTTAGAGGATTTTAAACAACCAGCAACCTGAATCTACCTGATTCTGACGCCCCCGAGCTTAAACTCCACTTAAACTCGACTTGAACTTGAACCCTATTTGTTTGTGTTTTTTTTTTTTTCAAACAGCACAAAACAACAGACAGAATAATCTATCCAAAGAGGTCAAACCTTACATTAATTGTAATTATAGTGATGGCGACACACAATGAGCGACATCTGACGGAGTAGAACAAGCGACAAACGATGTCAGGTGTTACTGCTACTGTTTGTGGAGGTTTAAGATGCTGTTTCAAATGTCTAGAGGTCAAATAATTGGTGAAATGTTCCTGTTTAACATCAGGTTGTCCATCACAAGTCAGACAACACACCCGGGTTCCCCCGACATCGCACGCAAACACGTTTCAAATTCATTTGAAGGGATTAGTTTTTAGACATTTTTAGAGGTAATCCGCTGATCTGGGGCCACCGGCTTATGATGGGGCATGCCCCTAACACACACACACACTCATATACACACACACACTGATTTTTTTTTTTTACCTACACTCTCCTATTACCACTCTCCCCACGGCCCCAGATTGGTAAAACAGTCCACCAGATGCCATGGACAAAAGGCATTGTCATCCACAACGTTTCTGTCTCATCACGTGGTGCCTCTCCTGGCTTCAAATAGCCGATCTAACTCACCCGGCAGCCAGATTTTCCACTGACACAGGCGGGGATCAGTGAGCCAAGTGCTATGAAGAAGTGGGCGGTCAGATAACATGAAATTTATTGAGCCGCATCTACTCATCGAAGCAGGCAAACACAATATGCACACGGACAGCGAGGAGCTCAGTGACTCTGTAAGTTTTGATGCTGGAAGAACCTGTTGATTATAATTGCTGGTGTGTGTTTTTCCCTCTTTTTGTTTTTTTGGGCCACTTTATTCATATGTGTGAGTTGTGTGTATAAGTATGGTTTATGGTGTGTGTGTTGGTGTGTGTGTGTGTGTGTGTGTGTGTGTGTGTGTGTGTGTGTGGGCAGACAAGAGGATTCTGGCTGGTTTCTCAAGGTCGGATGTTTGATAAAAGGATTTTGTTCAGTATGTTTTTATTGTGTATGAGTGTGTGTGTGTGTGTGTGTGTGTGTTAAAGTGAGTGGTGAGGGCGTCTGTAGGTGGTTGAATCTGACATTATATAATAGCTTAGGCTCAGCACAATTGCTGATAAGTGTTTGAAGAGTGGCAATTGTTGAGACACTCATTAGTTCTCTGTTTGATCTTTTTTCTTCTTCTTCTTTTTCTTTTTTGAAAAAAAAATATGGCAAAAAAAAGTTTCAGTTTGGATTAAAAAGTGCAGTGGGAAAAACTTCGAGGGTAGAGCCAAGCTTAATGGATCGTATTTGTATTTTTTTATTTGGACGTCTGCGTGCTCTGGTGGATTAATTCTGGGAGTTTGTCAATGAAGCTGTTACATGCAACAGAGAAAAGAGCAAAAGATTTCATGAGGATGATTTTCATATAAAGCTCTTGGACCTGCTGGGTTTTTTTATGTGTGGGAAGTAGAAGCTTTTTGTTTTAGAGAGAAATTCTTTTATGAACATCGTTTTTTGGCTCGTTTTATTGTAGCGGATTATCAGCACAGCTCTCACTCCTCCTCTGACTCCATCTATCCATCTCTCCTCCCCCTCTTCTGCCCTCACTCCATAAGCCTCTTGACCTCTGTTTTGCATGAATACAATATATAGTCACTCTTTTATATTCATCACTTCTCCCTCCCTTTCCTTTCCCCTCCTTCCTCTCCAGAGGTGCGTTCGGATACTGTTCCAGGACGGGGAGCGGAGCGCCGTGCGGACGTTGCAGTGGAGAGCCGGGGAGACGAGTCAGGCCCTGGCACAGCTTTGCGCCTCCACCTTCGGTGTGTCCGACCCGCAGCAATACACCCTGTACTGGCGCAGCGGCGGCGAGATGAGGGCCCTGCCGCCTCAGGCTCAACCCCAAGACCTGGCGGGACACAGCGAGGGAGGCCCGTCGCTCTCCTACCTGAGGACCGACCACGACTTCAGCAAGATGCGGCGGCTCACCAGAGGTGGCGCCGTGGACCTGAGCGAGTCGGTGTGTGAGGAGTGAGTGGGAGGGATGGAGGAAGGAAGGAGGGAGGAGGATGAGGAGGATGAGGAGGAGGAGGAGGAGATGGATGCTCGCTTTCTCTCTTTCTCTTGTTCTGTCTCTTTCTCTCCCTGGCGGTGTGTTGTGTCTCGTCGTGGGTCAGGACTTGTCGTGAAAAACTACAGCCCTTCTCCAGACCAGGAGCGAACCCTTTAAACGGGGTAAACTCCTTCCTGAAAATGGACCAACATGCAGAGCAGAGCAGGACCAACATATATAAGGGGACTGTTGCCAAAAAAAAAGTTGTACCACTCTGTGTGGCTGCTAGTTGTAAAAGGAGTGTACTATTTGTGACATGGCAAAAAAAAAAACAAACAAAACAAAAACAAAACAAAAAAAAAAAAAAACAAGTGTAATAAATGGATTTTGGTTGTTATTTAAAACACGAACATGAACCCAGAGTATATACCATGAAGAGATTACATCATTTAAACGTGAGAAGGCTCAAATCCAAAGACAAATTCTGTGAGACTACTGTTGCCTGGAAACAAAAACCACTTCCTGTACGCACACATGAAGACAAATTGTCCACCGTGATGATGATGTGATGTAACCCTTTCACGGTATAGTTCTGGGCAAGATCTTTAAAAATTATGTTTGGTTTTTTTTTTTTTTTTTTTATATTACTTCACTTTTATGTATAAAAAGTCTGCAGATTGATTTGGGTGGAAACCAATGTTTTGTTAAAGGTTGTTTTTTTTTTTTTTCTGTAACTTGTAAGGGGAAAAAAACAAAAAAAACCTCAATACCAAAGTGACAAATACCAGAAAAAAATAGGCCATTTTTTGACACAACAGGTGAGAAATCAGAGCTCGGTTTGAAGGAGATCGTTTTATTTTTAGAATCACCCACAGAGATAATTTTATTTTTACGTTTTGTGAAGAAGAAGAAGAAGAAGAAACGCAGACTCTCCATCCTTCCTTTGCTTGCGTAGTCTATTATATGATTTTGGCAGGTGGATTAATGGCCGAGTGGGTGGGAAGTGATAGAAACGCATCAGATCTCTCTCCCTTTTTTTAAAAAATCATGTGAGAATAGAAGAAGAACAGATTTTACTGAATGACTTGCGAATGTATTCAAATCTTTCGTTTAATTTTAATTCTCTCACAACCACATTCATTTTCACGTCTCTCAACTTCAACCGCTTTTACCGTTTTTACTCGACGACGACGGCGACGGTGTGAACACTAAAAACAAACAAACAAACCAGCACCTGAAGGTCGACTGGTTGAATGTAAATGTAAAACGTCACCAGCTTCTGGTGACTCCTGCTGCAAAGTCATCACTATCAATTGACTGTTCGAACTCGGTGTCATTATCAATTATCATATCGTGTGTTTTGAAACTTTAACTTTTAATCGTTTAATCAATTTGTCGGGTAGATATCAAATCTGAATATGGATTGTTTTTCCAACATATCTGGAGTTTTTAAAAAAGCAACCGAGGGTTTTTTTTTTTTTTGGAAACATTATTGCATGCTTTTTTTTTTCTTCCCTTTTTCTTTTTTTTTTTTTCCTTTTTTTTCCTTTTCTTTTTCTTTTAACGTGACAGTTCCTCTGCGGATGTGGTGTATGTGCGTGTGAAGCATGTGTTCATGTTGTGAGAGCTCACTATTTTTTCTTTTCAGTGTTAAAAAAAAACAAACAAAAAAACAAACAAAAAAAAAACACATTCGAGTATTATGTCAGGTAACTCAGTATCGCAATAAAAAGAACAGAAAAGAAAAACTGCAATATCTGTTGTTAAAATGTTGTTACATCCAGTTTGTACTGTGGTGTTTGATGTCTTAAACAAACTCAACCACCAGAGGGAAGCAAATGTTCACGCAAACGATTCACTCCTCGCACTTTAATGTACCTTCAGCTTGGTTGTTCTGTTGATCTACACAGTTTCTGCTCAAGTCCTATTTATTTAGGAGCGTCAGGGTGAAGGTTATTTGTTATTTGAAGCATTTTACATTTTCAACATCGTATTTAAAGGCTTGTTCGCATCAATTATTCTCATTAGTTCCAGTATCTTTTTACATAAAGCAAGTCAAAGGTAACACGATCCTTTTTTTGTCACTTCTCTGTGTCATGAGGCCAAATCGAGACTCAATTTAAACGTCTCAAACTGCACAACATTAATTCATGAGACTTAAAGGAGCAGTATATAAGATTCTTTGATCCTAATATGTCACTAGAGATTAAGGAATTGTGTTAATTTGAAATACTAATATCTCTGACAACAGTAGTGCAGCCAGAAGATTCACATTTTAACATGTTTATCTTTTTTAATATTGTGTTTTTTGTTTTTTTTGTCCTGTTGCTGCCGTCTCCCTTTCACCAAGTCAGGGACATTTCTGAGCAGCGGCTACAAACATTGTGGATAACAAATGTCTGATGTTCTGACTATCACTCTCAAAAACGTCTTGACAATAACAGATGCTTAACATGTGCACCATTAGCATTAGCATTAGCATCACAGCTACCGAGTGCCGTGATTCGCGCAGGACAATTATCACCGGCCCAGTTTTTGAAAATGTGGTGGAGCAAATTAGACTACGGCAGGGCGCCACGGTCTCGTCAATGTTTGGGAAACACTGACGGTGTTTGCGTTAGATGGGAAACCCTGATTAGACAGTAGATTGGCCAAATATGAGTCTTCATTATATGATCATCTTACAGTGTAGGACTCGTCCTCACCCCGACTGTCGCACGAATTATTTTGAATCTGACTGCAGAACCAGTTTTGGCCACAATCTTACATACTGCTCCGTTAAAGTAAACTCAACTAGTAGTTGTTGAAAAATGTTTGGGATATTTTATACAGGTTTTATTAAGATTTTAAATTATTCATCTGTATATGAAATTTAAGAAGGTGTATTCAGGCCAAACGTGACTAAAAGTGAGGAAAAAACTGAAATATTTGGGTAATGTTTCTATTTTTTTATTTATTTTTTCACATCTTTATTTATCTGACTCCAACTCCCAGTTTCTGCAGCACCCCGAGGCCTTTCTCCTCGTACTCCGCTTTGCTCAGCCAAAAGGAGTCTTTGTCCTTCATGATGTTGGCGAGCACGGCGCCGCCCAGGAACACCATGTGTTTACGTCGGGGAGGGTCCTCGATGCGAATCTTAAACTTCTACACGTGACGATAAAAAGAGAGATAAAGATTTAATATAACATAAACCACCTCCTTTTTTTACAAAAAAATATACAAGTAAATATTTAGTGAGTTCTATATTTAAAAACATTTATATTATAAAATAGGTCCATAGAAACTGTGCTGTGTTGACATTGGTGTTGATGCTACAGATTATGTTGTTACGTGAATGGTTATTTAGAGCATTTATGCAACACCTCCATGTCATCTTATTTAACAACCAGGTGGTGTTGTGTTTCCACACATGAGAAATACCCTGAACATTAAGGTTCTTACTGATAGTTTCTGGGTGTCTCCGTCCAGGACTCTCTCCAGGTAGAGCTGCTTGATCTCTCTCTCCAGTCTGGATGGGAGTCCTGGATACATGGTGGTTCCTCCAGACAGGACGATGTGCTTGTAGAAGTCGGCCCTGCAGACAGTAGATGAGAAAATGACATGTTTCCTTCTGTTTATCTTCAATCAGATAAGAAACATTCTTTAGCAGTGATGAGACTGAGACCTGAGGTCGATGTCTGCAGCCTGGATGGTGTTAAACAGCAGCTCGGCCACTCCGGCTCCCTCCACGTTGATAAGATGAGGTTGGAAAAGAGCTTCAGGAGCCCCGAACCTCTCTCCGCCTACATTAACCTGTCGGCCGTCGGGGAGCTGCAGCAGAGTAAAAGTTGTTTTTTTTGTTGTTGTTGTTACAAAGATACTTTTATTTCTTCTAAAAAAAAAGTCTCGAAATTTGTTCTAAACTCACCGTGAAGGACTCCACCAGGTAGGTGGTCTCTGTGGCGAGGCGCTGCTCCTGTTCGATGTTGTATCCCACATAGCAGAGCTTCTCCTTCAACATACGCACGGTCTCAAAGTCGGCCGTGTGGTTGAAGGCGTAACCACGGAGCAGCAGGAGCTGAAATGGGAAGAAGTGTTATCCATTTAGTTTCCATATTTACTGACAAACACTTTTCTTATTTCTTCATGTGTAATGTTAAGATGTAACTACCTTGATGAGGTAGCGCGTGATGTCACGTCCTGCGATGTCCAGCCGCCGCGTGAGGTGAGGCAAAGAAAAACCCTCGTACACCGGACAGATGTGGGTGACACCGTCCCCCGAGTCGACGACCACACCAGTGAGCAAACCTGTGGACCCAAACCAAACATTTCAGTGAATCCAGCACCAATCAGCAGAGTTTAATCCAATAAATATTCATATTTTGATATATTTTTTGACTTTACCCTGAGCGTACAAAGTGAGCACAGCCTGAATGGCCACATAGATGCCGTGGAACTGGTATTTCTCAAACATGACCTCTGTGATCTTTTCCCGGTTCTTTGTGGGATTCATGGGAGGTTCAGTCAGCAGGATCTGGAGGAAGTCAAATAATATACAGTTTTAAATTTAGTTTATCTTTGATTAATTTATTCAACATTTGTAAAAGTCCTGTACTTTGCATTCTGACGGGTTGATGTCCAGGCGATCGGGACCGAAGGTGTGGTCCCACAGGTGGAGCATGTCGTCCCAGGAGCGCACCATGCCGTTCTCCATGGGGTAGGATATCTCCAGCATGGAGCGACACTCGCTGGCCTCATCCCCAACCATCAGGTCCTGGGTAAAAAGAGACGTTTAGTAAAGAATCTGTTGATTTATAAAGACTAGAGGAAACTTTTGTTTCAGGAAATCCATCGTCTTTGCACTCATGGTTTACAAAAGGCCTTCACCACATTTTAAAGGGTTAAAAGGTCTGAATGATCCGCTCAACTTCAGGTTACATGAGCATACGAACTTAACTGTGTATTAGGAAACAAACAGGTGTGCGGCTCTAAGACACTTTAATACGTATGAGCTACGAGGTAAAGAGAGCAGGAGGAGCACTGGTAGGTCAGCTGTTTAATTAGCTGAATCTCTCTAGTGTGTGTCAACGCTTAAAAGACAATTATTCGACTACGTGTAGACATTAAAGGAGAAGAATTAACATGAAACCTCACCTTTATCTCAATGTTTCCCACTTTGGTGCTTGATCGTATGATCGGTCGACCCACCATTGCTGGGAAGATGTGGTCGGGGAAGTTGGATCCGGCAAAGCCGCATTTAACAAACTGGGGGAGGAATTATGACAAATAAACTTAAAAGAAGAGTTTTTGTAGCGTTTAAATGATTCTGCACATAGACTGTGAAGTGTTTTAGACAGATAATCAATTTATAAATCGGTCCCGTTCAGTTTAATCCAGCACTAATCTTTATCTGCATCCATCCGACCTCGACTGTCATTCTATTATCGTGCTTTTAAGAGATTGACTCCTATTTATCAAATGTTTAAAAGCATGTTTGACTGCATTTGTTTTTTGTTTTTTTTTAAATGACAATGTTATTTCTCTGCAGTTTGCTGCTCTGCTTGTCATGACTAAACCTCGTAGTGTACTGTCTCAACTTGTCTTAGTGACCATAGACACATTCCTTAGCCTGGAGGGATGCAACACATTTCTAGCAGAAGTTAAAAAAAAATAAAAGGAAACAAAGGGAAACACAGGTTCTGACTGACTGCAGGTACAAGTCACACTAACTACTTCTTTTTTTTATAAACATTTAAACAAGATAGCATAGCATTTAAAAGCAACTTCTACCAAGTTTAGCAACTCAAAACACAACTTCCTGCTTTTTATCCAATTGTTGCTCAGTTCAAAGCGTTACCACCATTTATGGTTCTCTCTCTGTGTGTGAGTGTGTGTGTGTGTGTGTGTGCATGCACATAAGAGGCAGTGTAACAAGTCCAGACAGATGTGGGATCTAACTCTAGTATGCACAAAGATTCACACCCTGGACTTTTTCAGATGTTTTTTTCCACTAAAATGAAGCATTTTTAAAACAATTGTTCTCAGACAAAACACTAAAATGTAACACACCTGTGTTAAATTGAATAAAGGCCGTGCATAAATGACACTAGTTTTACTCTAAACATGCGACTATGTGATACATATACGACACTGATATTTTTGTATTTTTACTCACCCCTGTCCCATTGTCACAGACCACCACTTTCCTCCCCTCGCTGTCCATCTTCACTCAAACGTTATAAAGAGCTGGAGATTCTCCCTCCTGTCAGGACAGGGGTGCAACTAACAAATTCAACAGTCAGGGATTTTTCTACCCATGAATTTTGCAGTGACAACAGCTGACAGGTAGGCAGAAGTCTACTTGCTCTACTCCTTCAAGCGTGGGTGGGATTGCAGAAAGTGAGGACGCCCATTATCTGAAACCTGGGAGGAGACCCTGGACTACACTTTCAAAAGAGAGCTACTGACATGACTGAAAACATTTCCTTAGGCTGCTAGTTTTACAAAAGCAAAGAAAATATGGCTAATATATAATTACATTTCCCTATTCTGTTAATATATTTCTCTACGATTTCTTTAACTTGGTATATTAGAGTATTATGGTCTTTTTAAATATGTAATATTAATAAATCGTTACTGCAGATTATACAAGTTTAAAGGGTTTAAAAGTTTTAAGTTCTTTGAAAAATGTAGCCTATATTGTTAATTTAAATGAAAAGGCTTTTTTTTTTCTGCTGCAATTATAAAACCAATTAAAATATTCATTTTTATTGTATTCATATTATATTTTGTCATCATTAATTTGTCTAGCTTTAATGTGTCCAGGAATTGTTCTTTAATTATTTTTTTTTTCATCACACACTAATAAATAAATAAATAAAAATCTTCATTTTCTAGTAACCTTTTTTGTTTGTTTGTTTTAGTGTATGATGTTAAAAAATTATTAATTTTTATTAATAAATATGAACTATACCACGCTCTTGTATCATTGGTATTCATTATAATTATTTAAATTTTTATTTAATTGTTGATTATTTTATTTCTTTTCAGTAATAAATTTAGTATAATTATTAACAAGAACCTAACAAACAAATAAACACTAGGTTTGTTAACTAGTTGTTTTATTTAACCTATGACCACATAAAAAATTAAATGAAATTGAGCCAAAATGGCGTCCACACATCGTGTTTTTTCCGTAGCTAACGGAGGATATGTCATTTCCGGCCGCCATCTTTGTTTGGATTAGACGAACGCAACTTGTCAAAAACTACTTTTTCCGCTTTGAAGCGTTAATTAGCTTATATTTATTATTCAGTCTGGATACAAGCACATTTATGGACTTTTAATATATCATCCAAACGTTGGTAAGTTTTATCTTTGTTTTGCTAATGTTAGCTTAAATTCGCTATGTTTACACCAGAACAGGTGATCGGTAACGTTATAGCGTAACCGATAAAACTCATCAATAAAAAATAAACAACACTAAAAAAATACCCCACATACCTTGTAGGTGAACACAGTGAAGCATTTAACCTGTAAAAAGTCAAATATGTTTTGTCCGGAGACCAAAACCGAGTTAACAAGGAAGTGAACATTGGACTGTGGCATAGTTTAAAATGCTAATGCTAAAGCTAAAGATAGATGCTAATGTCACTCTGCGTTTTCCTATTTTTTAAAAAAACAAGGTAATATTATGTCAATGCTGTGTTTCCGTTAATTGAAATATCACCAGGTGAGCAATTGTGGAGATTTTTTTTTAACTTGTCAACACATTTCAGGAATCATTAATTGATTAATTGCTGCAGTAATTGCTTGAACTGGGCTAATGTTGTTAGCTGCACCTTTGCTAGTTTTAAGGGACATGGAAAAGTCAATTATATTTTTAAACATTAAAACCAAGCATTTAGACTGTTAATTTTAGACTTAATTTTTATAGTTTAGGAACAGTCTGAGAGTAATGTGTGATGTCTTTAAGTCTTAATTGACCCATCGGGGCTTGTGAGGCAGGTCAGAAATTGTTATTAGCAGATGTCAGCCTACCAGAGATGGTAACATTTAACAACTATAGGATCCTTTAAGCCAGTTATTGAGGATTTAGAAGTGAGTGATGCAGGGGAAGAATATAAATAACCCTCAAGATTATCAAAGTGCTCTCTGCATTTCCACTGTCATTTCAGGTAAATCTGTGCACCTGCTGAGACAAAACGAACCCCCACGTTACTGTAGATGACCTGCAGTAATGTTTAACTGACAAACATGTGTAAAATGTGGAGGCAGCAGCTATTTAGTTAGTCCAAGAAATCTGTAATAGACTTTATATGCTCTATAATAAGGGTCCGATCACATTGAATTGCTACTTAGAAATAATATGTACAAATATACTGAAGCATTATAACTCTGGATAAAAATAGGTTCATTTATTTACATAAAACATTTACAAAATACTTCTCTTTTTCATTGAAATACAGTAATGTGTTGTGAGAAATGACGGTCATAAGAAAGACAGCAAACAGTAAGCCTCAGAGTGTGTCGCTTTTGACATGAGGACACAAACGCATCTGACCAGGTCTCACTGCTCTCAAATGTAAATAGGCACATTGAGTTAAGACCAGTTCAGTTCAGCTTCACATTCTCTTTTCTAAAAAAAAAAAAAGTTTCTGTTTCACCTCCTGCAGGAAATTCATGGTCAGAGAGCAGCTCAGGAGCGTTGAAAGAGAAACCCGACAAACGATAACCGAGAGAGAAGTGAACAGGTAAAACTCCGCTGGTGACAGGAAATGCTTTGTGTTTTGAGCAGTGTGTTTGCACTGTTTATTATTATGTAAAGTTAAGTTATTATTGCATTGTAAAAGAGTGATGCCCTTTGTTTCTTCTTAAGGCAGTGACATGTGTTGAATATGTCTTTTTCTATGTTTACACACACACACGTGTTGAAAGTTCATGTGGGTTTTGCTGTAATTATTATAAATGTGCATGTAAACATAGTCACATATAATAGTAGCCTACACAAGGCATTTAATGCTGACTGTGTCTGAGTAAATTCATTATATAGCTCACATAAAACTATTAAGCTATCCCAAAAATATTTACTGAATCCAGTATCAAAACTTGAGAAAAAAGTGTCAATATTCACATTATCTAAGATAAGACCATTGGCATTATGTCTATAAAAATCCTGCCTGAGAAATGCTGTAGAAGTACTTGTTGGATGTTTACCTATCTACAGTCCTGAGTCATGAGTACAAACTAATGTGCCATGGTGCTTTTGTAAGTGCATAATGTTTTTTTGTTGTATCATTCCCTTGCATTATCCACTCAGAGCCACATGAAGTGAGCTCCTCATGCTCCTCGTCCTTCCTCCCACTGAGAGCAGCTCCGGGGTGTGTGTGTGTGTGTGTGTGTGTGTGTCTGCAAGGAATAATAGTCTGTCAAAAAAAAAAAAAGTGTAAAAGATTGTCATCTCTCAAGATTCAAACTCGCTGTCGCTGCTGACGGAGATCTCTGGGGTTGAGGCTCCCGTTCCCCTGCGCTCGTTCTCCGTGCTGCAGTCGCTGGCCTCCGGGCTGCCGAGGTGGCGAGGGGAGGCAGGCAGCAGGTGTGGGTGATGGCGGCGATCCTGGATGGAGCCGTCGGGGGAGCTTTCAGAGGGAAGGAGGGACGAATCCTGCTGCAACCTGAGTAGAGACGGAGACATGAGAGAGATGAGAGTTACGTTGTTGTTTGTACAACACAAATCGAATGGGTTCTAATCAACATTAGAGGATATAATCTTTAAGATACCTGTTCTTTGCGGAAGCGGCGCGGTCCCTCTGGCGCCGGTTTTTGAACCAGTTGCCGACCTGTGTGGGCGTGAGTCCGGTGGCCTGAGCCAGATGTCGTTTCCTGGACGGGTTTGGGTAGGGGTCCTGGAGGTACCACTCTCTCAGCAAACTGCGAGTTCTCTCCTGAAAATATAAATATATACGACATATAAATACCTCATATATATTGATGTCAACTCTTATTCTGTCGGTGTTGTTTTGATAACGTCCCATCATAATCTTATACTCTGTAATCGTGTTAGAACAGATTTATAAACAGATGATCATGACACATAAAAAGTATATCCACTAAATTGGATCATGTTAATGGGCTTAATAAACTGCTACAGACGTTTATCCCTTCCGAGGTTTGGAATTATAGATTAAGATCAATCCTGGGCAATATTTCACCTGCCACAAGAGGGAGATCACACACACTCAAGTGTGTAACTCGTTGCAACGTGTTGAATCCTGTGTTGCTAATTTCAGTCTAAAGCATCTTATCGATTTTAAAACGGCATCACAGGTTGTTAAATTGTGATATGAAGAAGAATTTAATAAAAACAAAAAGGTGATGCACTTATAAACAAACAATAAATAGTAATAAATGTTGTTATTGTTATTATTTTGAAAGGAGTAGCTGCTAATTAAAGATCAGAATCATAATCAGTTTAATTTCCAAGTAGTTTTCTATATACAAATACATATAAAATTCAAGTAAAGTAAATTTTGCAGTAAGGATGTGGAACATTTACAATAAAGATGAAAAAATACAAAAAATAATATTTAAAATGTGCCAAGTATCAGATCAGACTGTGAGTGAATCATGTAGGGATGTTGTAAATGTTTCAACACTATAATAAAGTAAAAATACTGATAAATAATAGTTTGTTACATAGTTTTACTCATATGTTAAGTTATATTTACAAACCAATTATTGATTAATAAATACAGATAGTAGCAACTTTATGAACCATAATCTGACTTTTTGAAAACGTGAGAATAACCTGGGTAGAAAATAAGGTCCAGGTTTTTAGATTCCTGATCTGATCTGGTATCAGGACTAAAGTAGTTTAGTAGGAAGGATAACCACGGCTCTGATCATCTTAAGAGCTCAAAGACCAGGAGGCTTCAAACAGCAGAGTTTAAAAAAGCATCTTAACACGAGGAGCTGACGGGAAAGACGTGATGTTATAATGTTACTCGCGTCTGTTTAACCACAAAAAAATACACCATCATTTACCTTAAAGCAGTGCGTCTTCTGCTCTCCGTCCCAGATGGTCCTGGGTAGAGGGAACTTCTTACGGATCCGGTATTTCTCCACCGGACCCAGCGGTCTCCCTCGGAGCCTCTCCGCCTCCCGGTAGTGCGCGTCCAGCCACAGATCTTGTAGTTTCGCGTGCGACTCGCGCGTAAACCGGTGACTCTGGAGGATTTGGTAAAGAGCTTCAAAGTTTCCTCCGTGAAAAGCGACCAGAGCTCTCGCTCGCATCACGGACTCGTGTCGGTTTAACGCTTCACTGGCGGATCCCGGTACTGCGGCCGGGAGGGACCAAAGGAACCGACCGAGACGCTCGATATCTCCAGTTTCCTCCAAGTTCTCGCAAACACGAGCGACCTGGTCCGGTGTGAACATCGGTAAAGGGAACATGTCGACGTGTTGAGTCTCAGCAGCTCAACGAAGAAATTAATAAACACTCACAGAGCGAATCAAACGTATCCAAACCCGTGCGTAAAACTCCGTGCGCTCGCGCTGTTTTCTTTAAGTTTATTGACACCTGCAGCATCTATCTCTCTTATGTAACTGCCTCCTTTCCTTCCTGATACTTGGGGAAATGTCTCCGACGTGAGAGACCAGAGACGAATAAAGAAAGAGGACAAGAAGTCAACCAGTATTTATAGCGAGATACAATTAGCATCTCTGTAGTTGTTTTGAGAAGGATTATACGTCCCGTCCATTAGCCTCTTAGTGGGGGGTTGTGTGTACAGAGGTGACTGGCTGATCAGCTTGTTTGGCTTAGCCCTGAGGATACATAGACTGTCAGGATAACTGCAGAGAGCAAACAAGCACTGATAGGTTATTTAATAGGTCGGATCTTATGGAGATGGAGAAGCTCTTTGGAGCAAACTCAGAGGGAAAGGTTTGTTTCTAGAGAAGCGATGAAGCTTTTCACAACAAGTTAAACTCAAAAAGGGCACATACAAATCAATTAACCTTTCTGAATTGTGTTGTTATGCCTGTGTGATAAATGAAACAGTATATTTAATAGTTATTATTATTATTATTAACTGGTTTAATTAAATCCCAGTGGCCATGCAAACCAGTATCACGTGCTTCGAAGACTAAGTCAGGCCACAAAGCGGTGACCAGCTAATACCCCTGTAATGGAAACAGACGTGGTCGCACCTAAGTTATCCCTCTGCGACCTCTCGTCAGAGCCCAGAGTCGATTAAAAACGCCCCCCAGATATTGATGTGTCATACAGCGACTCCAGGACACGGTGGAGTTAACGAACCGTCGCCTGCTTCAATCCTTCTGATCTCAGTAGCTCATTAATCAGACTTAGCACAATTTTCTTATTAATCAGGGTTTAGGGTCCTGTAAGCATCTGTCAACTATAATGCAAACATTTAACTGTTTAATTTGTACATAAAAGAAGCAATATCATCAAACATCAGTAGCTTAAAGCTTGAATTAAACATTAAATTATACATATTTAATATTCAGATTCATTCACGTCAACAATAATCATCCCTGAATGCAGACAAAGATTAGACTTGGTGTAAAGGTTGCAGTCAGGTGAGGGATCATCTGGTTTATAATAAGGTGATGAGGTTTCAAAATCCCATCGACAAATCTGTCTAGGATACAGATATGAACCCGACTGACACCATCGCTGAACATCTGGAGTCTCGTTTGTCTGCGTCAATAACAAATGTATTTAGGGTTTTTTACAGTTTGTTATTGAAGTGTCAGGTTTCTTTTTACAGTTTAGTGTTGTGTGGATTTAAAATAATCCCTAAATTAAAGGTAATACCTCCAGTAAAAAGAAAAAAAAAAAAAAAATGAAGCTGAAGGTTTTTAAACATATTTACACACAAATCAGTTGGATTTTTAGGCAACAAACTTATGTGATTTTTAAATAGTTTTTGATGTAACATGAAAATATGAAACCTTTCAAATTAGTATAATTATTTAATTTAAGTTTTTGATCATTACTTTAAATAAATGTAAATAAAATTATACATATACATTAATTCGATTTTTTTTTGATAACTTAATATCATCATATTAATGTGTAACAGAGAAAAACAGCATGTTCTTACATCTGCTGAACGATTACTGGAAGTGACACCGTTAATTTTCTGTCCGATAACCGGTCGACTAATCCTCTCGGTGGTTGTGATGGTGGATCTGTTCACTGAGACGCTGCTCGGTGAAGTGGACGTATAGAAAGAGTATAGAGTTACTGCATGAGTAGCAGCCAATCATTTGATATGTGTTAGATCTTAAATCTAGATTAAAATACCAGGTGGGATTTGAAGGCTAATGGAAAGGAGGGGTGTGTGTGTGTGTGTGTGAGACTTAGCAACAGAAGGGGTGAAATGACCTCAGTGAAGATCATGCTCACAGTTAATCTAAACCCGTTCAAGTTTCAGACACTTTGCACCACTGACCATCACCACACACACACACACACACACACACACCTTCATTACAAGAAATCCACTGCCTCAATCTGTTTAACACTTTAAGGGCAGACTGACCCAAAATCTGCTTAAGCGCTCCCAAGCCGTTACAACAGGATGAATGATAAGATGGTGATGGGATAAACAGATGATGTGTGTGTGTTTGTTTGGGGGGGTTATATCTTTTTTTCTTTTTCTTTCTTTTTTTTTTTTAAATGGAAAATCTGATCACTGTTTCATGCTGTTGTAAGTGATTAAGTAATATTTCCCTTAACTGTAGATGGTTGTTTTAACAGTAGCTACATTAAAAACGCTGCATCTTCAATCACATCTTCAACAATATAGAACTGGAAGATTTTATCTAAGTCCTAAATCAATGATAAGAAAGGTTACAAAAATTGTGGTCACACGTGCACAGGACTGTTTACTTTATCTCTACATATTGTAGCTGTTAGTTTAACTATTAACAGCGTCAATTAAGTTTTAACATGACACAGTGATGGTTCAATGTCATCTCATTGACTGTGTCGTATTTTAGTTTAAGTGAAAACTCAAAACTGTCTGTGTTTGTGTGTTTTAATTCAGGTAGTGAATCATCTAAAAGACCAGACGGTGCCTGATGAAATCTACAGCTGCTTCTGATTGACCATGAAGGTAAAAAAATATCTTCACATTTACTTAAAGTTCAGAGTCCAGAGTAATTTGAACCCAGAGTCTAATTCACCATGAATACGAGTCAAACTCCCCCTCAAGAGATATTTTACGTTGGTTGAAGTAATATTGAGTTTGACCGTCTTTTGTTTTCACAACCAAATAGTTAACAATGAAAGTAAATGGGGCAGTCAGCCAAACGTATCTAAATTGTCATTTTTTAACCACTAATAAAGCTCAAAATATCACTTCACTTCATCAGTAGCATGAATAGGATCCCTACACATAAACTGAAGTACTGATAACTTAGTAAGTGAACTGAGAGTTTATTAAAAACACTGTTTTACAAGACTTACCCAACGTCTGGTTTTATAACAACTGGTGATGAAGGTTGTTCCACATCAGCAGATTCATCATTTTCCTGAACAACAGACTGATGTGTCCGTGAAGAGCGAGAAAATGATGAATCTGCTGATCTGGACCAACCTTCATACATTTAAATTATTGGTTGACACGAGCTGACGTGAGAATAAATTAGTTAGTTGACATGCAGCTCGACTAATCTTCATATAATGTGTAAAGTCTGTTTTCTCTAGAAAACTCATGAATGGTCCTCGGATGTTGTGAAATAAACATTCTCCTTCCTGATAGTAAAGGTTATCGTTACTAAGAGAAGAGTCGTAGATAATCATGTTAAATCTTCCATTTATTTATTCTCCACCGACACGTCTCTTTTTCATGCTAATGTAATAACTCTTTTGGACAGTAGCAGTAACAGTTGGACTATTTCTATAAATATTGGATGTTTCTTTCTTACACTGATGCCTTGCTGGGTTTACTCACAATCACTTCTTCATATAACTTCTTTATTTAAGGCCATTGGAGATCACGTCTATTTACTTATTGACCTTGGAAAGATTCATCCATCCATTTTCTGAGATTCTTACTCATGGAGGAGATGCTGTACTTGTTCGCTCGGTTACGTCGATGTAGCTATGACGATGGCTATCCCTCTTGTCGGTGTTAAAAAATCAAAGTTGATTATTTTGTTGACGCTCAACTCAACTCACAACTCACGGTTAAGTCCAACCTGTGAATCTGTCTTTGGAGACAAGACGCAGTGTTTTAGCCTCTAATGACTCTAAATTACCTCCAGTTTTAGTAAAATATAACATTAATTATAATAATACATTATTACTGTCAACTATCCTACTTTAACTCATCACTGTTTATACAAAAACTTTGTGTGTTCAGAAGATATAAATCTGTCATGTTGCAGATAATATGTTTGTCACTGTGTTGTGTTTTAATTCAAGAGCAGACTGGAGAATAAATTAATACCACATAAAATATATATTTTATATATATATATATATATATATGGTGGAAACCCACTTAACATTATTAATTAGTGGCTTAAACAGAAGCCTCCTGCTTAAAAAATTACCTGTTGATTTTGCCAAGAGGCAAAGCGGGGGGCATGCATCTCTCTCTCTCTCTCTCTCTCTCTCTTGTGTGTGTGTGTGTGTGTGTGTGTGTGTTTGGAAATGGGGGGGCTGGGGGGTGGTGGTATTACCATGCAGTATAAATCCACAACAAGCACAATTAACAAGCAACTGGGAGGAGAAGTAATTAGTATTATCTGCTTATCACCATCAACCTCTATTCTCAGGAAAATGGGTTAAAAAAATACACAATGACTCACACACACACACACACACACCTACACACACACACTAATTCCCTCCAGGCAAATGTGTAAGGGCTAATTACAATCACATTTGCAACTGAATAGCAGCATCCTCTCAGACAGGTCTACCCACACACCCCCCACGTCTTCTCCTCCCCCTCACCCCTTCGCCACCACCAGCAAAGTAAAAATGAATGTGTGTTAGCCGGAGCTGATAACACTCGACAAACAAACGACTAAAATGTGACTTCCACATCCTTTACTGTGGCGTGAAAAGAGGAGAGAGAGGAAGATCTGTTGATTCAATAGACACAGGTGATATAAAGTAAATGTTGGCTCCGTTTCTAGCGAATAGTGGTGGACGTGGTGGGGGTTTCATTTACTACGGCTTTAAAGTGGGACAGTTTACATCTGTGGTTGAGTGGATGGATGGAGAGACAGATAGATGGATGGACGGATGGATATACTTTATTGAGGATTATTTCTTCATGGATGCTGTTGTGGTAAAAATGTGATTCTTGACGACTTGAACTGAAATAATCTGCGGGAATAACAAATCAAAAGACAACTCATATTTAAGAGATCATGTTTCTACTTTAAGTCTCTGAAGGATTATTAGGAACCCAGGAGGGAGTTTCTGAAATGTCAGCGATCTTGTGGCATGTGATTAAACACCCGGTTTCTCAACATTATAACATGTCCAGGAGGAAATTCCCCCTCCGGTCTGCATTGAATTAATAAGTGAGTCAGAAGGAACAAGCTCCTTTACACTAAGATGTGTGAAGTGAAAAGCTGTCTGGAGATTACTTGTGTAATGAGATGTTCTTTCCAGGTATCGTTCTCTTGTGGATCGGGTCATTGTTCCCTTCAGCGTAATGAACCTCCCCCAGACGGTATCATGTTCTCTGTTTGAGGGATCAGCTTATCACGGGCTCACGGTTAGCTGACAAACTCTAATTTAAGCCTTTAAAAAAATAGCTCTGGCACATCTCTTGCTGTTTGTACTGGATTATTTGTTTTTCTTGTTTGTTGATTGTGGCGTCGGAGCTATTGAATTCTGGGAAAATAACCGTCTGGATCACAAAGCAACAACTCTGTAAGTTAACTACAGCTGAAAATGTTGCTTCATCTTCTTCTGGGACCCTCCGTGTTGCTTCGTCACGCCCCCGTCTTCCCTCCATCATCATATGTAACAGGTGTTACTGGAGTTGTTTAGGAATCCTGAGGGATTTAAGGTGGGACTTATTCTTACCTAATACTATAATGCTCATTAATTCCTGCTTTGGTGACTTACTCCCCCCCCCGATCTTCCTCTTCCTCGGCTCGACCCAACACCCGGGCCCATCATCGCATCCTCTGCCAGGGTCCTGACAGAAAGAGACTGATCAGTCTGTCGGGCGGGAAAAGAAGCAACAGCTGGATCATGTGTCTGTCGAAGGGTTAATCACACGGCGAGGCGGGAAGAGGGGATTGTTAAAAAAAAAAAAAAAAAAAGGAACGTGTCTGGAAACTGGAAATCCTGAGTTCAAATCTCCTGACCCTGTTGTAGTACAACACACTTTGTCCTAGTTTCTTATCCTGAACCTGAACTTTAACTCTGATTGTTTTGTAAATTAATATCAGTATAATATAGTAAATGACAAATGATGTGTTCACTTCAATCATCAATTGATTTATCATTTTTAAACTTCTTCATCTACAAAACTTAATTTATGAGGAACTCAGAAAAACAAACAAAACAGCCTTTAATAATTCTGTAATTTTAATAAAACTACATTGATATGTCAGCATTGATCAATTATAACTGGAGCTGCAATAACTAGTTGATTGGCAGAAAATTTACAATTATTTTTCACATACATGACACTAAACTGATTATCTTTTTAGTTTCAGATTATTTGTCAGAATAACATCTGTTGTTTCAGTTTGTTTTAGATAAATATACGAACAGTTGCAGTTCATCGTAATAAGGAAGTAAACTTGTATTGATTTTACAGATTTGTAATTATTAGCGGAAGATGTGTCTGGAAACTAGAAATCCACAAACGTTCCTGCTGTTGTAGTACGACACACTTTGTCCTAGTTTCTTATCCTGAACTTGAACTTTAACTCTGGTTGTTTTGTAAATTAATATCAGTATAATATAGTAAATGACAAATGACGAGTAAAGTGCTTTTTGCTCAATTGATTTTATTATTTTTAAACTAATTAATTTATGAGAAATCAGAAAAAACATCCAAACTTTAGTTTCAGTTTATTTGTCAGAATATAATTTATTGTTCCAGTTTGTTTAGGATAAATATAAATATAAGTTTTATATCTATGTAGTTATTAGGGGAAACTGGAAACCAACAAGTGTTCGCACTGTTTTAGTTTCTTATCCTGAGCCTGAACTTACTAACTCTGATCTTGTAACTTAAACTGATATATATATATATATATATAATTCAATTTATCATAATTTTAAACCCATTAAACTATAAAAAAAAGATTTATGAGCTCAAAAAGTAGAAAAAAATTCTGTAATTTTAGTAAAAATTTAACTATGTCAGTATTGATCCAGTTTAACTACAAAACCGGAAGGAGCTGCAGTGATTAATTGATTAATCAATAAATTTTATCCACCAGTTCCACGTTTTATATTTTAGATTATTTTGTCAGAATATAATTTATTGTTTCAATAAGCTTCTACTCAACCCCCCCAGGCTGTACATCACATAGGTTTTACAGTTTATAATTATTAGCAACAGGATTGTTAAAGGCCACCAGGTCGTGTTGGACACAGATTATATATGTGACCTCTCAGTTAAAACAGGACACTGGACTGACGGGAGGGAAAAGAGTTACTTGTGTAATGTTTCCTACAGACTCAAGTCTGAAAACGCAGGGGGGGTGGGACATATGGACGGAGCGTTTATTGTGACACCTGTCAACATGTGTCAGCTCTGAGCTGCGCTAACTGAGCAGGACGATGATCTTTCACATGGACCGAAGCGTGAACGGGCTGTGATCTGATCAGATTTGTGACCACATTTCAGAAAATTAACTGTAAATGATAAATCAAAACCTAAACTTTTAAAAAGTTTTTTCTCCAGCTCTTCTTCACACAAGATTAAGTCACTTTAGTTGCTGAAGCTGAGACTCACACACTGAAATGATGCTTTTAAAGTGACGGTCCAGAGTCACATGAACCATGAATACGAGTCTAACACCTCCTCAGTAGATATATTACGTTGGTTGAAGTAATATTGAGTTTGACCGTCTTTTGTTTTCACAACCAAATAGTTAACAATGAAAGTAAATGGGGCAGTCAGCCAAACGTATCTAAATTGTCATTTTTTAACCACTAATAAAGCTCAAAATATCACTTCACTTCAGCAGTAGCATGAATAGGATCCCTACACATAAACTGAAGTACTGATAACTTAGTAAGTGAACTGAGAGTTTATTAAAAACACTGTTTTACAAGACTTACCCAACGTCTTGTTTTCATAACAACTGGTGATGAAGGTTGTTTCACATCAGCAGATTCATCATTTTCCTGAACAACAGACTGATGTGTCCGTGAAGAGCGAGAAAATGATAAATCTGCTGATCTGGACCAACCTTCATACATTTAAATTATTGATTGACACGAGCTCACGTGAGAATAAATTAGTTAGTTGACATGCAGTTCAACTAATCTTCATATAATGTGTAAAATCAGCAGATTCATCATTTTTCCTGAAAATGATAAAGTAATAACCTCTGATAAATTAATTCTCCAGAAGATTTGCTTTAGATTATAAAAACTACACTTTAACAACTTGTAGCTACAGTATTTACCATCGCACTTGTTTTCACAACCAAATAGTTTAACAATGAAAGTAAATGGGGCAGTCAGCCAAACGTGTCTAAACTGTCATTTTTTAACCACTAATAAAGCTCAAAATATCACTTCACTTCAGCAGTAGCAAAAATTTTTATTCTTGTCAATATGAACTTACACTCATACACTACAAAAACAAACAGATATGATAATAATTGTATTGAGATCTATGAGTTTATATAATTCAATGTGATTTACATCTTTAAACAGTTCAAGGCCAAAAACTTAGAAATGACTTCACTCTCATCATCAATGAGAAAACAAACTTGTTCACCCTCACTACTGGCTTATATTGATTTTGTTTAAAGTCACATTGCGATGTCCTTTCATACCAACATCTTGACGGCTCAATTAAAAGTTTAATCTGTCATATAAATCCCAACTAAATCCTCCTTCATTACAGCTGATTTATGAAACCGAAACAGTTGCTTCTTTCGGTTAAATGAATTAACCTTAATCTCTTTGCGGCTCTTTCGATCGACTTTTAATGTTACATGATGGTACATGTTTATTTGTTTTCTTTTAGCTTGATAATACCGTTCAAATCCTTCATTTAATCTTTGGGACGTTGTGGGCATACATTAGGTTTGTGTGCAAACACCGGGATAATTGTATCATAGCTTCCATCATCTGTTGCTGAATCATTGTGATAAATGAGCCTTGTATTAGTATTAGTGTATCGATCGGAGCAGAATTAACTCTCAATGGTCACGGCACACACTGCAAGTGTGTGTGTGTGTGTAGAGAGAGAGGAGCATATGTTCTTATTGTAATGTGTGTGTGTGTGTGTGTGTGTGTGCGTCTTCAGAGCGACTCAGTTTAGTATCTAAAAACATAATGACTTTTTAACGACCACTCACCTGCGTGTGATTATAATCTACATGTCTATTGTGTGTAGTCTCCCGCTGGGTTCATGTGACCGCAGGGGTGGGAGGCTAAGAGGTGTTAGCTCGGTGAGAAGGATTACCTATATCTGTTAGACCTTTTCTTTCCTCTGGGCAGTGTCACGTCTCATTACTACTGTCCTCCAGCCTGGATCGTCTGGATTTAACAGGGATACGTTTAAAATGCAACGTCCAGGAAACTCCAGGTTTAGAGCAGAGTGATATATTCGTCCTCTTACTTGAGAGGCTTTTTTTCTCCCTCTCTCTCTCTCTCGTAAGTAAGTAAGCAGACAGGTAAACGTCTCCCAAAGCTGGCATTGATGGCAGCTAAGCCCTCACTTGTTTAAGTGAAACGGATGCCTCCATCTCAGAAGAGAGAGAGACGCACTCAGCGTGTGGTTACAATCTGTTGTTGACATTGACGAGACAAAAAAAAAAAAAAGGCTGCGTCTCGTCCGTGTTGTGCCAGCTGACACACACAAGCTTGTAATTAACTCATAAATTAACAGAAAACTGGGGGGTGACGTGTGGAGATGGTTCGAAAAACAAGATTTAACTGGATCCAGTCCAATAAAAACGACATCGTCACATCTTTATTCATCAGCCGTAATCATAAAAGTTATGTAGTTTATTTACAGATTTTTTTTATATTTATTTTTTTTATCACATTTGACACAGCTAAAGCAGTGTTAACAGTGAAATTACTAGTTTATAAATTGATTGATTAACTTAGACGTTTAAATTTTTGTGAAAAGAATCAGTAAATGTCAAATATTCTTTTCTCGGGTTCTAAAATGTAACTTTTTGAAATTTTATTGAGAATATCTCTAACTATCTATCTATCTATCTATCTATCTATCTATCTATCTATCTATCTATCTATCTATCTATCTATCTATCTATCTATCTATCTATCTATCTATCTATCTATCTAGTTCAGTTACCTAATTTAGTTTGTTTGTTGTTACTTGTATGTACTTAAACAAGTGATCAGTTCCTGTCTCTTGTAACAACAAAACCAATCTAACTAACTAATCACTTATTCAGTAAAGATCTCTTCAACTATTTCTCTGAACCATTCGTTCCCTAATCGCTTGTAAATCCTTCCAGTCAAGTGGCTCATTAGGAAGAAATCACTGATGTTAAGCTGAGCGGCATAAACATCCTCTATGGTCCTTTTTTTTTTTTCTTTTCTGTGAAACTGCTGTTAAACATGCTACGTTGGACAAACAACCCCATTCATTTGTAGCCACGTTTCTTTTTTCTTTTCTTTTTTTTTTTTTTGTAGCATTGAATTCCTGGCATCAGTTTGGGTCAAAGACTCCTTCATTTCTCACCCATTCATTGACCCAAACAGAACGGCCTGTATGTCTGACCCCTTGCTCTTGTTGCCCCAATCACCACCTCCTCCTCCTCGCCCTCCAGCTGGTTCCCTCCACCGTCCAGAAGTAGCCAGGGGGAGCAGCAGGAGCAGCTCTCCCGGCTAATCTAGATGGCGGGAGGCCTCGCCTCCTGCTAGCGCTCACACAAGAGATGGCAGCCCTAATTGCTTGTGTCGTAAAGCTCTCTGACCCAGATAAGCCTTCACTCCCCAAAGCTGTTGAGATAAACCCCACTTTACCTCACCAAACCTGGCTCTCCTGATCCACACAAGCCGTCGCCACCACCACCCCCACCCCCTCTTCTCCTACTGACATTTCTGCACCTTCTGCCACATTATTAACACCCAAGACAGGAAGAAAATGATGCAATAAAACTTCAGCAGTATATAGTATATTACAGTATAGTATAACTGATCAAAACATCACTTCTCTCCTCTAATTCTTGTGTAACATATTGGTATTAAACTTATCGCCATATTGTTTGAAAGAAGTGGAAAAAACTTGAATATTTATACAAGAAAAATCATTTTTTACTGACTAATTTTCCTCACGAATCACTGAAATGTTGACCAGAAAAGACTAGAAAGCAAAAGTGCTCACATTTCCTACCGACACACGTCTTGATTAGGTGGATAACGATTAGATTCGCCCAACGAAAATGCATCTAAAGCCAAAGTTGATTGAAGAGGTTGCGTGCTACGAGCTCTTGTCCTACGATTGCGTGCCTGACTGACTGACCGACCCCGATAATTCGGGATTAAACCACAAAACGCCACAGTGACTTCAGACAATTGTCAAGTGGCGAATGTCACACGTGCTCCACTTCTTCCAACAGATGGTCGGCTCACCGATCGACACTCGACGCTACACAAACAAACAACGTCTTAAGTTTTTAATTATTACCTCTCTCGACTTCTCTGTGTCTCTCTCTCTCTCAATACATGTAAAGAAAAATAGGAACATTATATTCACCTCCTCAGGGGACGTAAATGTGTTTTTTTTTTTTTGGACGTAATTCAATCCACATCAGACGGGATAGAGAAACGAAGAACCCACTTTAATCGTAATCGTAATTACTAAATAGGAGCTTTTAATTGGATGTGGCGTTGGCTCACCCTGTAATCACCCATCACATGCTGCCGGTGCAGGGATGCCTTTAAATCCTCCATCTTAAGCCACGTTACACCACAGGTTAATGTCACCCGTGTCAAGTGCTCAGTGAACGATACGACTACTGATCTTTGTAGTTTTTCTTCACTGTGAATGACCCACGATTTAAAAAATAAATAAAAATAAATACCGTTTACTACCTGAAATCACACACAGTTTTAATTTAAATGACAGAAAACTGCTCTAACTTACCTTTCATCTTATAGCTTCTTTATATCTTATTTAAATGATACAAAACTCTGTGGTGAAGTTAATTAAAGTAAATGACAAGTTATAGGATAAATAAAAGTCGTCCAGCAGGTTTAATATAAATTCCAATTATACAAATCAGGCATTATATTCTGTGAACACACACAAAAACAAACAAAAACAAAATAAATACCAAAAAAAAAAAAAAAAAACCCAAAACATTTTCAAGTGACGAAAAGACACAAGAAATAAAAACACAACTTCACGACGTAATCTGTCGAAATTTAACTCAAATATCAAATCAGATGATTTAATAGTGGTTGAAATGTTCGGTACCAAATATAATATCATTTACGTGCTACAGTTTGTCCAGTTTAAGGTCGATGAGGAAAAAAAAACAAACAAACATTTTAACAATAAATATATCATAAACACCAACACTGAGGAAAGAAAAAATAGATCCAAAACTCTCCAAAATCAACAATTATATAACGGTTTAACACTTTAAAAGTAACCAAACGTCAGCTTGAGTCGACTGTTTCTATGATATTTAACTAAACAGACATGAGAGAAGTGGTTACAGAATTAAATATGAGGTCTAAGAGTTTCTGTTTAACTAGTGGTGTTGAGATGAGTATTTCCAACACAGGCTGCTTTTATTTGTATATGTGGTTTCTATTTTTCAATTAATTAATTGATTGATTATGTAGTGTTTTTTCATTTCTCTACCCTCCGTTCTTTGATCTTCAGTGTTATAATACAGTAGTTTTTCACAGTGTTGGCAAAAATACTAGTGTTGTACGTCTACGTTTTTTTTCTCTACGTTTCCCTCCCGGATGCTTTTGCCGTTTGTCTTTTGTCGTCCTTGTGATGTGCGAGTAATCGCTTCAGACAGTTTGAAGGCGCCGAAAAAGAAAACTCCTGAAACGTGAAATGTGCCGCCGGCAGATTCACAAACCTCCGAGCGTCAGACGCCGCTGCTGTTGTGTCCTGCTCTGCAGCATCTATTGACTCTGACGCTCAAAACTCTTCAGGCTAAAATATTTACAGAAAGCGAGCGCCTGTCGCCATCTGGTGGATGGAGTTTAACACTGAATGGCACAAAATTGTCACTTGATTTCATCATCGTCAAGCGTGTTTCCTCACAGCTAATCACTAAAGCCAAAAGACCCTTTTTTTTCTTTCTTTTTGACTGAAAAAAATTAACCGTAACATCATCTTTGATGGTAAAAAGAGACAAAGAGCTGTTTGATTAGCTGGAAGAAATGTAGTGGAAGTGAAATTAGGACATTGGAGACTATTTTTGTATCTGCACGAGCTCAAAACAGATGCTAAAATAGAACATTTACGTCATGTAGTTTAAAATAAACGTCCAGATTTTAGATGTGCATTTAGACTTAATCTCATGAGACAGCTAGTTTTCTTGTTTTAGTCCCAACTATCAGAAATCCCTGGAGAAGATTTGACTTGCAATGACTTGAAATGAGTCCACGAGTCGGATTAGCTTTAGCTCCTCACAAGAAATCAAACGTCTGGGAGCTAAATCTGGTTAAAATAAGAGAAAAAACATGTCTGTCATTTCAGCAGGAGACAGGAAACCAAGTTTTTTTTTTTCCTCAGCATCTTCTCGTGGAGGATGGGTATTTGGTTTTCAGTCCCTCTTTGAAGCTGCGAAACAGAACCCGGTTGCGTTTGTTTTCCTCGTCTTTTTTGGCGTGAAACTCCCCCTGGATCTTGAAGCCTCGGTGCACGACGAAGGCTGAGCTCAGCACCGAGAACCTGTATCCAGCCACGTGGAGCTCGCAGGCCTGGAGGGAGATGGGAGACAAGGAAGGATGTGAGGAGAAAAAAAAAAAAAAAAAAAGACAACAATAGGGGAAAGAAGTCATCCTCCTTGATCCAGAACAGTCAGCTTCAGAGTATCTGTGCTGTCAGAGGCCCAGGGGGCAGCTGGATCCACAGACTCTGAACCCTAACATCCTCCTGTAACATCCCAACGTTCTCCTGTAACACCCTAACATCCTCCTCTGACACCCTAACATCCTCCTGTGACACCCTAACATCCTCCTCTGACACCCTAACATCCTCCTGTAACACCTCAATGTTCTCCTGTAACACCCTAACATCCTCCTCTAACACCCTAACATCCTCCTGTAACACCTCAATGTTCTCCTGTAACACCTCAATGTTCTCCTGTAACACCCCAATGTTCTCCTGTAACACCTCAACATCCTCCTGTAACACCTCAATATTCTCCTGTAACATCCCAACATTCTCCTGTAACACCCTAACATCCTCCTGTAACACCCTAACATCCTCCTCTGACACCCTAACATCCTCCTCTGACACCCTAACATCCTCCTCTGACACCCTAACATCCTCCTCTGACACCCTAACATCCTCCTCTGACACCCTAACATCCTCCTGTAACACCCTAATGTTCTCCTGTAACACCCTCAACATTCTCCTGTAACACCCTGACATCGTTCTCTAATATCCTAACATCCTGTAACACCCTGACATCCTCCTCTAACAGCAGCGTACCTAAATATTCATGAAGCACTGACCTGGCTGATGCGGTTGAAGCCGTACTGCTTGAAGTTCTCGTCGTAGAGGGGAACGGAGCGCGGTCCGATGTAGAAAGGCTCCCAGGGGTCGACCCAGGTGAGCGTGTAGGCGACCTCCAACGTTCCCGTCCCTCTGACGTGGCTGTTGACCCACTGGGAGTAGTTGGTTGGCGCCTGACAACGAGGACACAGCTCCTCGTAAAACGGCCGAACCTCGCCGACCTGGTAGAGCTGCACCAGCTCCGCCTTGGTGGCGGGCATCTTCCTGGCGTGGCGGATCTCGAAGGCGGGAAGCACGAACACCTCGTCGCTCGCCGGCTCCCTGTTGGCGATCAGAGCCAGGAAGTGGTGATGCAGGTCGGCGCTCGGCATCATGTCGATGTCGATGACCAGGATGTAGGACGACTCGGCGCCGCCACGGGCGACGTTTCGTAGGAGGTTGTTGGGATACGAGATGTTTCCGCTGATGGCGTAGTTCTTGTATTTGTCCCTGTGGGTTTCAAGTCTGGAGAAGACAGAAGCACAGTCCTCGAGTCCTGCAAAATGTTCACGGTCCTGCTCGGGGAAACTCGCCATCTCACCTGAGAGACAGACCAGATGGAAGTCCACCAGAGCCTGGATCTGAGGACAGAAGAAGCTCAAGGCGTAGACCAGAGCCGTGGCGAACTTCACATCCTGTCCGTGTGCAAATATGGCCACGGATAAAGGGTTTTGCCACCTCTCCAGAAGAGAATCAAGGTGATGCAGGTTGTTGATGGTGGTGTGAGTTGCCAAAGCCAAAACATTTGTGCTGGAGTCTGATCCTGGTTTTAGATTTGTGGTGAAATCACTTTTAATCAAGTTCTTATAAACCCTGTATTGACCACTGTTATCAAAGATCCCACCGGTGGATAGAGAGTATCTGAGTCTCTCTTTTCTCGTGTTTTTCTCCGCGTTTGCATTTTTCTTGCCTCCTGATCCTCCAAACAGCTCCGAGTATCGATACCGCTGCTGTTTACCGTGAAACTTGGACAGAAATGACAGATAAATGAGCTGCAGCAGCGCCACTATCAGCAGAGCACTCAGCACCACTTTGAAGGCGGAACATTTCTTGGAGAGATGCATAACAGAGAAACTATGAACAGGACTATTAACTGCACACAAAGGAGGTCCAAACCGAACCAAACACACCCGGAGGAGCAGAGCAGGCTGCCGGCTATTATCAGTCCTGCTAACGTTTACCTACATTGCTAACACGATGCTAACTTTAACAAGCTACATCGGCTCGTAAACGTCGTATCGATCTACCGCCTCGGATTATCACACTTTGATTGCTTGATAACAGCGCAAATATGAGGACGAACCTGCTCCAGATTGTGTGATCTCCATCCAAACACAACACAGTGGTTACTCCTCCTGCTGCTGCTGCTGCTGCTGCTGCGACGGCGGCGCATGTCGATGTGTAAGAGCCGTAACGTTTGGAGTAAAGGCGCCGCCGGATGTGTCGCTACCGAGCTATGCTAGGTGGCTAACTGTTAGCTTAAGTGAACGTATTGACAATAAAGGACTAGTCTCAAGTGTTTTACTGAAATCGACCTCAGATCGATTGGATTGGAAAGCAATAAAACAGGTTTGAGCAACATTGATTACGACGTCATCTATAAAATAATAGTTTGAACGCATTGAGCGTCTATACGACGAGGTGGCCGAGTGGTTAAGGCGATGGACTGCTAATCCATTGTGCTCTGCACGCGTGGGTTCGAATCCCATCCTCGTCGGAAAATACTTTTCTTTTTCCTTTACTGCTTCATTTTTTAAAAACACAATAAATATAAACAATTTTCCTCATTTAAATGTTAACTTTGTGGATAACCGGTTAACAATAATCTGTCAGATATCAAAATGTTGTTTTGTTACAGACTCCACCTGTGATATACACTGCGATGCTCCCATCATGTCTAGTGATACTGTACCAGCCTGTGGGGGCAGTGCTGTGATCTGGGGTCGCTGCAGTTGATCAGGTCTGGTTTCATCAACATTATGTGTCCAAAGAAAGAGGTCAGCTGACCACCTGAATACACTGAATGACCTGGTTACGACGACAAGACGACAATACCAGGATTCATCAGGCTCAGATTGTGAGAGTCTGATTAAGGGAGAATGAGGCATCATTTTGACACATGGACTGGGACCAGAGTCCAGACCTTAACCCCACTGAGAGACTTTGAGCAGTGGTCCGACTCCCATCATCAATATAAGATCTAGGTGAAAAATTAATGCAATACTGGACAGAAATAAATCTTGTGACACTGCAGAAGCTTATTGAAACAACGCTACAGTGAATGCTGCTGTAATCACAGCTAAAGGCTTTTTTTTTTTGGCCAGGCAGTGTATATATGTGTGTGAATACTATAATCTTTGTTCTGTCAGTGGTGTCTTTCCTGTACTTTTCTTCGTCACCTCTCTCTCGTAGTCTCTTTTAACAGGTAGTTGTGGGACCCAGATCCTATGCTACTGTTACACTATTAATGTTTTTATTATTCTTTTTTCAAACCAGCCAGTTGAGGCAGATAGCCGTCCACTCAGTCTTTTTCTGGAGGTTTCTTCCTGTTAAAAAAGAAAGTTTTTCTTTCATTGTCGTCAGCTGTTCACTCACTGTGGGAACCGTTGATTTGGCGTTATACAAACTTATCGTCCTTTGTTGTTGTTGTTGTGTTCATGTTCTGCTGCTGTGACAATAATTTCAATGACAGGATCAATAAAGTGTCTTTATCTTTCTAATGAAGTTGACATTCATGAGAAGAGGGAATGTTTCTCATTTTGACTCTTGATTAAAAAAAATCCTATTTTTAGCCTAAATACTGTCGTAATAAATGTTTGTTTTATTCAGAGAAACCAAAAAAACTGTGACACTGTGTCTGGATTAATGTTCATATTATATCAGGAGGATTTTTACAGAAACAGACGGTGGTTGGATGAAAACATCAGAGGTTGTATTGTTACATTTCTATAATTTAAACATGAAATCCATCTCATACATAAATGAAACTACTGCTTGAATAGGTTTAATATCCTGTTACAGAAGCGATAATCTGTCGATCAATCTATTAAATAAACTCTCTTCCTTCTTCTTCTATGGTGTTAAATATAAATTGAAGACACCACACACTCAAAACACAACTGTGACATTCTTTAATTCATGACCATTAACAAAAACATTTTGTCCTTACGACTACATGAACAGTGTGGACGGGACCCATCAGGTCCTAGGAGGCATTTTTCTCTAATTCAGTTGTTTTAACCATTTCAAAGCTTAAGTTTATGCATCAGATCAAAAAGAATAAAACATGTTTTTTTTTTATTGTTATTAGGGTGTTTTTTAAGTAACTGAAAACAAACCAGGAACATTTTTCTTTTGCATGAATGTGTGAATGATTTTATGAGTTTTGAATGATTTTTTGATCCATCGACGTGTTTACAGTAAAATCTCTTTACTCGTGTCGTCAAAATGTCTCCCAGGATCCGTTCTGCCTCGACGAGCATGACTTTTTTTTTTTTAAACAGTGACTTACTTCAGGACCTTATGAAATCAGCTTTTATTTTGTTTATTTATTTTTTTTACCCAGTTTGTCCAAAATCTTAAATGAACAAAAAAAAATTGAACTCTGAACTTCCAACCAATGAGAGATGAGATGAGAATAAGACTTAAACTCAAAGTGTTTTTACTAAACTGGATTTAATATGAGTTGAATTTATGCCACGATAACTTCAATGTTACTGAAAAAGGCAAATATAAGACAACGTGATTTTTTTTCTTCCTTTAAACACACAATCGCATCAACACCAAACATAAGTAAGAAAAGCAGTATGTACACTTTGAATTTGTGTCTGTTGCAAGTGCATCATATTTAGCAGAAATTTCACTAAAAGTTCAGAGTTTAAATCTAGATTTTGTGACTCCAACTAGGTTTATTTTTGTTTTTTTTAGCACTACAGAAGTCATACGGCCCTGCTGTCGCCCTATTATTGATATTATTATTATTATTAATAATATTAACTACGACACTAAAACACCAGCGCCGCTTTTAGAGCCGCCTCCTTCGCTGCCACTGGAGGCTGCTGCCGCCGACTGGCCTTGTCCTTCTGCTTCACCTTCACCAACCAACCGGATGTTGTAGCGTTCCCTGTACTCTGTCAGTTCCCGTCCTTTCGCCTGCATCTGTGTGTTGATGGACTCGATTATTTTGGTAATCTGTGGGGAAACAGAAAGAGACGAGAGCGACCGTTTAGTTAAAATAACACCGATAACTCGTTTTAAGGTTTAAATAATATAACGTATCAGTACCTGTTCTTTGTTGTTTTCCAAAGCCGGTAGAACTTCTTTTACCGTCCTCTCCACCAACACTCCTCCGACGAGACGAAAGCATTTCCTCGAAGGATCCACTTCCCTCAGCGTGTCAATTACTAAGCTGAATGCAGAGAAAAGAAAACAACCGTCATCTCGTCTTGTTTCTAAACCTCATTTGGAAACTTTTTTTTTTTTTTTAGGAACATGAGACACCAACCTGTGCTCGTTGATGTCCATCTCCAACTCGGCAGCTTTAGACGCCATAGATCGCTGCTCCTGACGCATCCTCTGAAACGTCGCCACCACCTGTTCGCAAACGGAAACATCACAGTTTAGTGACATTTGCTACATTGGTTTTAGTTTTGAATCGGAACTGGAAGCTGAAACAATAACAAACAATAACAAAAACAAGTAATTTAAAGTCACAGCTGCACAAGAATTAACACAACTAAGACGTATCAGACTGTTGTCACTGAGTTATTAATCAGTGAAAATATTAACTGATATAAACATTTTTAGCTACTTGATAGTTATAAAAACAGATTTGTAACTAGTTATATAATATTAATTTGTGATTAAGTGATTTGTTAAATGAATAACTGTTGAACCTTTATTAAACACTTTTAGTTTAAATCATTTTGTTAACAAAGATTAATAAGTATTATTTTGAAAATCATAATTTTCTTAACAATAAATACTAATTATTCACCATTTTAAGTGTTTGAAATATTGGGATTTTCTACTTATCGCTGATTCTTGTCACCTATTTTAATTTTTCTCACCATTTTCCAAAATTTTATCTGAAAAATAATGCAAATTAACGTTTCGTTGTATTTTAAAAATGGTGTAAGAAATACACAGATACACTGTAGATATACTCAAGTTATAAGAAAAGGTTCTGGTTAGATTATCCCTCAAATGACAAAATTTTATTTTAAATAAATTAAATTTACTCATATTCTATTTAAGAATAAAGTAGATTTTGCTGCTGAATTATATTTATTCATCATAGGCTCCTGTACATTTCACTTCAGTGCTGCTGGAGATGTAGTGATGTAAAGTGAAACATGTTGTTGCTCCAAGTTGTCCTGGAGTTGAGGAAGTAAGAAGAATGAAATGTGAATATTTAAGTGAAGTTCAACTACCTTAAATTGTACTTATAAGTACTTTCCACCACTGTCTCTTTGTTAATGGTAACAATTCTTCACATTTACACCAGTAACACTGAGATTACAGAGACAGTCACAGAGGTATGTGAGTTATTGATCTGAATCTTTTGAGTCTCTGTTGGTTTCAGGCTTCAGGTCGGTAAAAGCAGACCGGTGGTCTTCAGAGATAAAAATAGCTTCTCTCCTTCTCCCATTCACCAACCACACCATCCCATCAGAGGCGTGTGCTAATTTAAAAGCATTTACATCAAATTTAACTGTCTGCTACCAACTCAAGCCGGCTAGAAAATATTTAAAGTTGGAAATAATATCAAAGGCTTCGCAGTGTTTGATTGTGTCGCGACGTTTTGTGGTGAGAAAGCAGAATGCTAGCCGGGTGATGGCGATGGGGAGGCTAACGTTAGCTTCCCCCAGCTAGGAGCCCGATTAGCGGCTGTAGCTTCACCGGACGCGGCTGGACAGCGACGACAACGACTGTAGCGACTGAAGCGGATCGAGGTGAAGGTTAAAATACCTGTTCGGCTGAAGGACCGGACTGTTTTCCTCCGCTACCGCTGCTGGACTTGCTACCCGTGCTGCTGCTGTTGGCTGCCATCTTGGAAGGGTGTTGCTGAGAAGGACCCCGGGCAGGATGTGAAGAGGTGGTCCCAGAGACCGCCTGAGTGAAAATGTCCGACTTTAATTTCTGCTTTTTTCTTAAAAATAAAAAAGTAATAATATTATTTTACAGTTCAGGTGGCGAATAGAGCAGGAGCACAGAAAGATTCAAAATACCATACTAAGCTAAAATATATATATTTTTTAACTGAAGAAAAGCAGATTTTATTTATTAAAGATATTTTATTTTTTAGCTATTAGCCAGTGATTGACCAAGATTTTCATATAAAAGTAATAAATAATTATATTTATCATGTATACATGCATTAATTACTTCAAACTTATTTATTATAAAAAATAATGAATAATAAATGATATTGTATTTTTTAAACATATAGTTTTAATTAAATTAATTGATTGATTATTTTTCTCACATACTTCAAATGTTACCATTACATTTTTAATTGCCAAAAATAAAATAAAAAATATCAGCTATCCCCTTTTATTTTTTGACTCTGCATATATTTTTTCCAGCTCTAAAACAAAAAAAAGAATAATTAAAAAAGAACAATAGCTTAATTTGTTTACTAATTTTATTAAAAGTTTAACTACCAGCGTGTCCTTGCACCCAAATAAATATAAACACCAATGGTTTCCATATTTTACATGCATCATAAATCCTCTTGGAGCAGCTACAGGTTATTAACCACAACTATGTATATTTAAATATGTATTTAAATCACTGAATATATGAATAATTACTGAAATACGATTATCATTATTATTATTATGTTATTTCTTTGAAATTAAGAAGCACAGTATTATGCAAATTTTCCAATAAAAAAGTTTTATTTGATTTTTTTCTGTATTTTTTTTTTTTTTTTACTGAACATATGTCCCAATTATTATTATTATTCTCTTCAACAAAATAAACCTTGTTATAACCTTATAATAAATCCCCACCAGCAGGTGGAGATAGTGAGTCTTATGCTGGTTTGTAGCTTTTGACAAACAACACAGAAGAAGAATGAATCTCATGTTTTCCTGTTGCAGAGCTCTGAGCTAAACACTGGACCAGACGTTAATATGGTACTGACACGGTCCAACCAGAGCAGGTGACAGACTGACTGCGTCACCTCAGATCAATGTTCACAGTCAGGAGCATTTTCAGATCAACAGCTTGGAGACACGGGACCAGGCTGCAAAACAGGTTTGTTTAATATTCTGATCAGGAAATGTACAGATCAGGTAACAGCTGACATTTGCAACAAGGAATCAGTGGTTTTTAAAGTGAAATTATGATTTAAAATATTGTATTTAAATTAGATTTGAGTGTCAAATCCTTGACTGCAAAGCTGTGAAATATTATACAGTAAAACTGGAGCAGTTAATGATCAACCTGATGTTTTCTCTCCATGCAGCCTCTGTTCTCTGTGCAATAATTTCTTCTTCTTCTCCTTCTTGCAGGATGTCGACTGCACCTCATCCAGTGGCTGCAGTCTGTCAGGTGACAGCAACGCCGGACAAAGAGGCAAACTTCTCCACCTGCAGACAGCTGGTGGAGGACGGCAAACAGCGCGGAGCCAGCATGGTCTTCCTGCCCGAGGGCTTCGACTACATCGGATCCAGTCGAGAAGAGACGCTGTCGTTGTCGGAGAGTCTGACGGGAGACACGATCTCAAGATACACTCAGTTAGCCAGGTACACACCTTCTGTGATCTGACATGTTGTTGGAGGTGTCAGATGAGTGGAACATGGATAAATTTCTACAACTTGCAGGAAGTTGGAGGTGTGGTTGTCTCTTGGAGGATTTCATGAACGAGGACACGAATGGGAAACTGACAGACGAATCTACAACAGTCACATTATAATTAATGATAAAGGTATTTTATTTTCTCTCACAACGAACAACTTTCAGTCCATGTTCTCCAGATGTTGATTCCTTTTTCCTACACTGATGCAGCACTGACACTAACATGTCGTTACACCCTCAGGTGACATCGTTTCCGTCTACAGGAAGTCTCATTTATTTGACGTTGAACTTCCAGAAAAAGGTGTTTCCCTCAAAGAAAGTGCTTTCACCATCCCGGGACCTTCTCTCGTGTCTCCGGTCCAAACTCCAATCGGCAAGGTGTTGTTTATATTCTCAGCTCTTAGTCCAAAAATACGTCAGCAAATAAATCAGTTTTTTCTTCCCCCCCAAAAAAGTCAGTGTGACGTAGATAGAACCACTTGAACTAGTTTTATAGACATTCACATGTGTTTATTGTGATTTATTTTGTTGTTTATGTTGCTATAGGTTGGTTTAGGAATCTGCTATGATCTGAGATTCCCAGAGTTGTCACTGGCTCTGCAAAGACACGGAGCTGAGATTCTGACTTACCCGTCAGCTTTCACTGTAGCGACAGGAGCAGCTCACTGGGAGGTGAGACCAGTCGTTCCAGGTTTATACCTGGTAAAGTAAAGACACAGTGAAACCAGGAGGGGAACACTGTCACAGTTTTATAGTAATTAGAGACAGAATTTAGAATTTTCTTTCTTTTTTTAATTAAACAAAGAATTCACAGGAAATAATAGAAGAAGAATTAAAAAATAGATTTTTTTTGTAAAATGGAAAAAATAGTGAAAATATTGCGCAACATATTGATTAAAAAAAGGTAAATAAAGCAACAGTGTCTAGTGCTAAATATTTATATTAAAACAAATACAGTATTAAGAAGGTAAATGACCAGTGTTTGATGTCAGAATATGAAGCAGGGATTTAGTTGTGTACAAAGTGTTATACAGTAAGTGTGTGTGTGTGTGTGTGTGTGTGTGTGTGTGTGTGTGTGTGTGTGTGTGTGTGTGTGTGTGTGTGTTGAGGCTCTGGATGGTCTATAAGACGCCCAGAGTTCCTGTAGGATACATATATAAGCAGACAGAAACTAAAATTCAATCAAAACTGTGTCTGTTCTCACAGGTTTTACTCCGTGCACGAGCAATCGAGACCCAGTGCTTCGTGGTGGCGGCGGCTCAGGTCGGCCGTCACCACGAGAAGCGCTCGTCGTACGGCCACGCCCTGGTGGTGGACCCCTGGGGCGAGGTGCTGGGCGACTGCGGAGGAGAGAAACCAGGCGTGGTGCTGGTGGAGATGAACATGGAGAAAGTCAACAGCACTAGAAGAAACATGCCGGTCCAACGGCACCGCAGAGACGCTGACTTCTACAACAGTCTGGAGGAAACTTGACGACAAGAGAAATGCAAAATTTAAATTTGAATACAGGAAAACAAACTAAACCAAATGTAGGTCAAGTACACATCTTTAAAAGTTGTTTCAAGTTGTTACGGCTCCTTCAGATCGTCTGATTAATATGAGATTAAAATAAATCGGTTAATGAATAAACATCAGGGAAGTGTATGATGATAATATAAAGTTATTTGTATCCTTGTTTGTAAAGTTGTTATATAGAAGTTTTTGCTGTTAGCTAATGTTAGCAGTTTAGTATCTCTTTCATTCCTTTACTCAATGAGAGAAATCAACACCAGTGATAAGTTTTGTTCAGCTGGTTTCAACACTTTATGACGGTGAGTCACCGTAGCGTCCAGTCGGTGCTCAGAGGTCGTATTTATAACCTTGGATCATAAAAAGTAGTGATTGTTGACGCTCTTGGCAGGCGGCCATTACAAACACACGGTCCCAGCAGGAAACCACAGCAGAGAAAACTTACATATAAGCATCGTTAAGGGTGGGAAAATGAAAAAAAAAATGTCAGTTTATAAAGAAAACTACTCATATTGATCAGTAGATGATGTTTGAGTGATACGTGCGTAAAGAAAACACAATCCTATTCTGATAATCTGTGATATGTGCTAATATTAAACACTGTTGTAATGAAAGGTTTTGTTATAATATAAACTCATAAATGAGATAAAGAAGTTGTCTTATTGTTTTTCTTTGTGGCAACAAATAAGGTGTAAGTGAACATGTCAGAGTGACAAAAAAAAGTTTATGAATGAAATGTAGAGACTCAGAAATGTGCACAAATGGTTAAATTATTCAGTAGTTACATAAAACAAACTGAAATCTATGGAAAGATTTCAGTTTGATGTGTTTTATTACAATAGTGAAATAGAAAACTAGTGTCACAACATTAGAGACACAATTATCTGAATTATCTGATCATATTATCATTATTCTGTCAGGAGATTGTTCCTGCAGATGCATCCTATTATATTATAGGATGCTCAGTTTTTTCTTCTACTTTGTTTTTACTTTTATTTTATTTTTACAGACTAAACTGACTTTTTTATGGACAAAAATGGACAGAACACACAATATACATCTGTAAGCATGTGTGTAATGTATTAAAAGTATTTTATTTTATATATATGAAATAATAAAACTAATAAAAAATAATAACTTTTATTACATTAAGTATCTGATAGTTTATTAGTTTTTCTTCTACTTTGTTAGTGGATATTATTTTATTTTTACTTTTCATGTTTCTTAATATAAATGTGTTTGATGCAACTGAATAATTTTCTGTTTTGGATTAATAAAATATCAATATGTAGATTAAACCTAAAAAAAAAAAAAAGCACAGCTATAACTAATTAAATTAGTTAATTATAGTCAGAAAATAGAAAAAAAAATAGTAGTAAACTGGTAAAGTTTAGCAATAATAAACATATTTTTGCATATATTTAAAAATTAGTAGATAGTGTATGAATAATTATTGAGATTAACTCTTTCTTGTGTGTTTTACTGTCACACTGAGGAAGAGGAGGAGGAGGAGGAGGAGGAGGAGGAGGAGGGAGGAGGAGGAGGAGGAGGAAGAGGAGGAAGAGGAGGCCATCACTGCTCCTGCTGCACGAGCCCGGGATGGGAAACAGGAAGTGACCGTAGGTGACACAGGAATGGGTCTGACACCAGAAAAACACCATGATGATGAGGAGAATGTCAAATCCTGTCGTGTTGTAGGAAACTAAAAACCTCCTTTTTCAACTCAGGAAAAAAAAAAAAGGATGAGTTGTTGTGTCCGAGCTGGAATTAAGGCATCAGGAAGGTACGTTACGCTAATTTATTGTTATATTATTATTATTATTATTATAGCTCTATATATATTTCTGTTAAAATCGCTCTGTTAACATAGCTTAATTAACTGTGGTGAAGGGGAAAAAAAACAGATAAATCAACATATCGTTGTCAAATGTTTGTCAACTCGCATCCCTCCCTGTTTCTTGAACGGGAACAGGTGCTAGTTAGCTTGTAGCTAGCTCTGTCGTTAACTACAATGGAGATTCACCGCTAGCTTGAACCGTTTTTTTTTTTTTTTTTTAAAGGTTTGGCCTTTAAAAAAAATAAAAATAAATAAAAAATCTGGAGCTAAAAGACCAACCGAAGCTGCACGAGCCCAACGGCTGCACGCGAACCTTCGTTCTATTTTTTTAACGGTTTGATGCAGATGTTAACGGTAACGTTAACGTTAACGGTTAGCCGCTGCTGTCACGCTGGCTGTGTCACGGTTGTTTTCCAATCATTCGATATTAAAGTCTCGTGCTTGTGCTCGTGGTTAGAATTCTAGAATAGAGGTGAAGTCAGATTATCGATCATCTTTTGATCTTTTTTTTTTTTTTAAGGGTGTGACTAACTGTCAGTACATTCAGTTAACTGACAAGAAAGTTTTTTTTTTTAAATTAATTAAGGTTTAATTAATATTAAATTATCACATTTTCTTCAAAGTTTCCGCATAAAATAATCGACTTATTAATAATTTATTATTTAGCGGCTAATTTGATATTTATTGATCACAGCCTTTTTTAAAAAAAAAACTAAAATTGCCTTAATTATTATTGTGTAAATCTAAAGTGTCGAATCTGCCGATATGAGCCGATTTTTAAAAATTATATATATAATTATATTAAAAATATCTATTATTTTAACTGTTATTTACTATTACAACTACTGATTTTTTTTAAAATATTTTAAATAAATTTAAATGTATGATTGAGACATAATAACTACTAATATTTACAATATGTTTTTAGGAGATTAATCAACATTAATTATTTTTTAAAAAGTCCAGCATATTTATAATATTGACATTTAGTTGGAATAGATTTTAAAAAAAAATCCATATAGTTTAAGTGTGATAATAACAATAAATAACTTTTGCAACACAGAATTAAACACACGCTTTGTGTTTTTGCTCAGTGACTCACTTAAACCATTAACCAGTTAGTTAATTATGTTAACATAGTCAAAAATAAACTGCTTCATGTGTCTCTGCACAAATTTTTATAACATTAGAAATGATTTGCTGTGTCTGAAGCAGCATGTAAACCTTTTTATTAATAATTGTCTTAAGTCTTTTTCGTATTTGCTGCAGTATCTAACCAAGACGAGAAATAACCTTCGTCTCGATGTTAAACATAAACTCTCTTCACTCTTGTTCTATTCTGTCAATATTTCATCAATGATTTATGATTTTCCATCTGTGCCACTGCAGCAGGATCAGACTTTGTGGTAGTTTCACTGTTTCGGGTCAAACCAAAGACACTCTGACTGCGTCTTATTTAATTTACTCTCCACTGATTGTGTTATGTTTGTTGGAGCGTTTGCCTCCATTTTGAGTTTCAGTCACAGTCGAACACGATGGCAAGATCACGTACAACACAGATCACCTATACACTTCACGTCTGGCATCATAATCAATGACATTAGATATATATGATATATGATCGTTTTAAACAGACCAGGAAAGACACCACATGTGTCTAAATGTGTTAAAACTGCGATTTAAATCAAACTTCTTCTTTATTTTATTCTTCTAATGTCTCCCAAAGTAAAATAATATTCCCAGACAGACACAGGCTGCATGACATCGATAGTGTCAATGATCTCACACACACACACACACACACATTTATTGTTTTTTATTGTTGCTGTAGGACATGTATCATTCATTTTTCAGTTTTAATTTTGAGAAGTATGACTTGTCTTCTGTCTTCAGCAGCATGTTGTGCACAGATTACACTTTTTTTTGTGAATTTTATTGATGTTTTATATCAAAAATTATAGTTTCACTGCTAATTTCTTTCCTTTATTACAAACAAAATGTTTCTTAAGAGGCTGTTGTCATTAAAATCCACCACCAGCGTTTTGATTCTCAGTATCTGCATGTTTTAAACTGTAAAGTTGAGTTTTATCTGTCATCGCCTCGCGGCTCCAGTGCGAGTGACACGTTTGTTGAAGTGCTGTTGATTTGTGAGGGTGTGAAAGCTGCTGTTCGCCGCATCGACGTATCGATCAAATGTTGTCAACTTATCGGTCACGTCTGTGGAAGAGGAAGAGGAGGAGGTGGCGCGAGTCCGACGGTTTAAAGAGAAAGAGGGCAAGTCGCTGAGTCACATCTCAGCAACAGTCGCCGGAGCAACACCTCCATAGTGACCAGTCGGAGGAAGATAAGACTCCTCCTCCTCCTCCTCCTCCTCCTTAAACTAGTTGTGTGTGTAACATCAGCAGATCCTGCAGTGTTTTGTTGATTAAACGTCCGTTATCGACCGTCTCACACACTCGCTCCTCCCTCGACCTCAGATTATTCATGTCCTCAAATGACAACATAGTCAAACAAACGGGCGTAAAGATGAGACGAGTCTGATTAAAGCAGATCAATTTTATATTCACATTGAGGGCTGCAACTGCAACTAACAATTATTTTGATAATCAATAATTAATCTGCTGAAAAGAAAAAAATACATTTATTTCCAGCATTTTATTTAATGATTAAAATAGTTTTTGTACAAAAGTTGTGTCAAACAACTTGCACATGAAAATGTTTTTAAATGTCTGCACATTAAAGGTGTGAAAAAAACGAATTTATTGTGTTTCTACAGAAACACAGTCATAAACTAATGTCATCTTTTTAAGTTAATAACTCCTGATGAAATGAAATTAATTAATTTCTCAAGTTTCTGTAGTTCACATTAAACAAAATCTCAAATAATTAATTCTACATTTGTTTTGAAATTTAAAATGTTTTCAGACAATTTAAAGTGACGGTCCAGAGTCACGTGAACTCAGTGTCTATTTCACCACAAATAAGAGACGAGATATTTTACGTTGGTTGAAGTAATATCGACTTTGACCGACTTTTGTTTTCACAACCAAATAGTTAACAATGAAAGTAAATGGGGCAGTCAGCCAAACGTATCTAAACTGTCATTTTTAACCACTAATAAAACTCAAAATATCACTTCACTTCATCAGTAGCATGAATAGGGTCCCTACACATAAACTGAAGTACTGATAACTTAGTAAGTGAACTGAGAGTTTATTAAAAACACTGTTTTACAAGACTTACCCAACGTCTGGTTTTATAACAACTGGTGATGAAGGATGTTCCACATCAGCAGATTCATCATTTACCTGAACAACAGACTGATGTGTCTGAAGAGTGAAGAAAATGATGAATCTGCTGATCTGGAACCAACCTTCATCACCAGTTGTTATAAAACAAGACGTTTGTTAAGTCTTGTAGCGGCTAACGTTAGCCTCCTCCGCCTGCAACAACCTCATCCTCTGTTGTCTCCACCGCTGATATTTAATTTTCAAACACTTCTTCCAGAGATTGATCACATGTCTATTTCTCTTTTTGGTTTAGAAACGTTGCCACTCTGTGGATAATAACAGACACAACTAATCCATTATTAAAATAGTTGGACACTAATTTAATAATGAGCATGAATCAGCGCTGTTCTCTTGTTCACCTCATGATGAGGCCAAACATCAATAAACCACGACATCCCATGGTAGAGCTCTCTGAAAAACTCTTTGCAAACAAGCTGAATTAAATTTCCTGTCCACACTGATCTGATCAAACTCAAAGGGAAGTCCCTTCTCATGGCGAATCAGTGTGATTGTTGGCACGAGGGAAAAGTTTCTCATTCCTCTTTGCCTCCCATTATCAGCGAGGATTACTCCTCTTCAGTTTCACCGTCGGCTTTTTGTCCTCCGGGCCGCGGTTTGGCTTCATTGTCACAACAACGTGTCAAAGCTCATTTTAGTTTAGTGGTGAACGATTCTCGCTGCAAAACAGTGTTTTTTAAATCTAAAATAACTCAGGATTGGATGGATGGTGTTGGTTTATTTAAGACGTGTGAATCGTCGCTACATGTGTAAATGAGAACATGTTGTTGTGCTTGTGTAATCAGCTCGCTTTTTGTCAAACTTAAAAAAAAACAAACATGAACTCTACAAATGTAGAACTTCAGGCCAATTTGAAGTGATGGTTCAGATTAATATGAACCAATGAATACGAGTCAAACTGTCCCTCAAGAGATATTTTACGTTGGTTGAAGTAATATTGAGTTTGACCGTCTTTTGTTTTCACAACCAAATAGTTAACAATGAAAGTAAATGGGGCAGTCAGACAAACGTATCTAAATTGTCATTTTTAACCACTAATAAAGATCAAAATATCACTTCACTTCAGCAGTAGCATGAATAGGATCCCTACACATAAACTGAAGTACTGATAACTTAGTAAGTGAACTGAGAGTTTATTAAAAACACTGTTTTACAAGACTTACCCAACGTCTGGTTTTCATAACAACTGGTGATGAAGGTTGTTTCACATCAGCAGATTCATCATTTTCGAGTCCTGCACAGGATCTGATACCTGATGGGTGAACCGCAAAGTTTGTTGAAATGGGTGAAATATATTGTACTGCGTCAGACACGAGTTCAGGGTCGAACATGATGAGAGTTGTTTTTAAAACATGAAAGTCATTGTATCTTGTTAGAAATGCATTAGAAGAGCTTCTTCTTCTTCTTCTTCTTCTTCTTCTTCTTCTTCTTCTTCTTCTTCTTCTTCTTCTTCTTCACGTCGGCGTCTTCAGAAGTTTCCTCGTTTACACGAAGACGTGAAAACGTTGCAGTACACGTGTCAGACCAGTTGGTGGCACTGTTGCACTGCCACCAACTTATTAAAACAAAGACTATAGCGTTTATAGCAAATATTATAAATGTATGAATAATAAAATCATTATAAAATAGTGTAACATGCCGCGTTGTGTTGACTATCTTCTCGGTGTTTACTTTGTGTTTTCCGACAGCTCCTGAACGCACCTCGCTGATTATTATTTAACATATAAACATATGATTATTTAACATAATGAGGGGAACGGTTTGATTACACTGATGTTTTATTGCAATTTAATTACCTACTTGTTGTTTGATTTGATATTGAAAGCAAACATGATTTTAAAAAAGTCTTTTTTTTTGTCCAAAAATGAGTCTTAGGGGAAAAAACAAGGAGTCGTCTTATATTCAGGGTCAATACGGTGGTTTCACAGAAGAAGAAGAGGAGGAGAAATCCACTTACTGAATCGATAAGCAGACTTCTTTCTTTCTTCTTTTCTCTTTTTTTTTCTCCTTCTTCTTCTTCTTCTTATTTGCTTCCTGTTGAATTTAAATGCCTGCAGAAACACTCCAGGGAGAAAAGAAAAATAAGGGGAAAAAGCAGGAAAGCGAATCCACTTATAAATCTATTAGACTAACGGTCTTTTCTAGAGGAATATGAAATCAGTTATCAGACTGTGGAGGATTAGTTAAAATCATTAAATGTCTCTTTTTATTATTCGGTGACTCATCGAGCCTCTGGGCTGATTCTTTCTAAAAATATCTTCTTGCTTATCTTAATTTTTTAGGCGTCATTGGTCTGACGTTGTGTTCAGGGTCATTTTAGGTGAAACCCATGTAGTTAAAAAGTCTCTGGTCTTTGTGTAGTTTTCAGATTTCACCACTAGGAGGTGATGTTTGAGAGCAGGTGAGTTAGGTTTAGTTCAACAGTGTTATCATCGTCATGTGACATTATAATCCCAACGTCTATAAATAAATAAATGATCAAACACACTTTGAACTGCGTGAACAGAATATGACTTTTAATTTCCTCAATAAGAGAAAATAAGTTGATATTACTAGAAATTAAACACAGATTTTATTAGAAACTCTATTCTCCATGTGTTGAATTTAATTTAATTCTTGCCTCAAGACAAATTTCACGTTACTAGTTTATATTCGTCGTCAATTAGGATCAATTCATTTATTTGATACATTGTTAAATTAAGTCTCAGGCTGTTAAATGTGTCGCACCAACTGTTTATATGGAAACGATCACTGAACCAGCACTTTAATGTTTCATTTTTTTATTTAGCTTTAACTATTTATACTGGTTTACATCCTTTTTTAGTCTTGTTTTTACACTTGTCGTCTTTACCTCTTTTCGTATAATTTATGTCGATCAATCGATCTATCTGTCTATCAAGTCCATCCATCTTTATAACTATCTATTATTCATCTAAAGTCTCTCAGCCAGATGTCACTTGATTTTCTTCTTCTCTTTACATCTGTGGTCAAACTCCTCGTAGTATTTGTCATCCATCTTTCTTCTCTCGTCTCTGACTCGGAGGCTTCACTTTGACCGATCGTCATCGTTCATCTTCTCATCTTCTCTCTCCCGTCTCCTCCCGACCGTCCGACGTTCTCCGGTCTTCTACCCTCTCAAGCTCAACTGAGGCTTGGAAATGTAGTTTTGTATATTTTTTGTGTTTGTGTGTGTGTGAATATGAATATAACCTTTGGGTTTGTAGTCAAATTATCTGTATAATATGAAGGAATAATAACTTTCTGAAGACTTTATGGACACTTGGTTTCCCAGTGAAGATGCTTCTGTGGGATAGAAATGTGCCAGATGTTTGTTTTGCAAGTTTCAGTTTGTTGTATTTTGGTTTTTATTGTCTGTGAGCTTGGTAAAGTTGATTTTAGCTGGTCTATATCTCTCTGTATGACTGTGTGTGTGTGTGTGTGTGTGTGTGTGTGTGCACGCTACCGACTCACCTCCACCTCGTAGACTCTCTAGACTAATAATCTAGCCTCCTCACAACACGGTGTATATATCTCCACCACTCCTCCCTCCTTCCCTCCCTCCCTCCCTCTCCCCTCCTTTCTCATCCAGGGCACCGGCGTGTTGCTAAATGGAGTCGGAGCAGCTGTACCACAGAGGCTACTGCAGGAACAGCTACAACAGCATCGCCAGCGCCAGCAGCGACGAGGAGCTGCTGGATGGAGCCGGCGTCATCATGGATTTCCACACAACTGAGGACGACAACCTGCTGGATGGAGACGCTGCCTCCCCAGGTAGGGGTTAGTCACGGGATACCTCCACAAAAGAGAGAAAAAGCACTTTGATTGGTCCCAAATCTGCATCTCTTGAGCTTCCCCTCCCACCATGACTCAGGCCTCGATGACTCCCAGCCGTCACTCTACAATCCTCGAAATGTCTCTTGAGCTTCCCATCATGCCTTCATCTCTCTTTGGCTGCTTCTTCACGTCGGAAACACTGCTCCTGCTTGTGAATCACCTCCCTCGTTGACACCAAAGATGCATCAAGTGTGTGTGTGTGTGTGTGTGTGTGTGTGTGTGTGTGTGTGTGTGTGTGTGTGTGTGTGTGTGTGTGTCTGTCTGTCTGCTTCTGTCCTGTGACGCAGTCACTCTGCCATCTGCCCCCTTTTCCTCATCTCTTATCCACACCCGTCGGCTGCTCCTAACGTCGTCTTCGCCACACCCCAGCATCCATTCAAGACTAACATCCCCATATTCTTCCTGTCGAGCCTCACAGATGGTTTTAAACTAACATTAACCCCAAAAACTTGACATTTAAGTTGAAAATAAATCATCACTTACATTCGTCTTTGTTTGCTCTCAGAGCTTCGTTTAGCTAACAACACTGTCTCAAGTGAGAGGAAGTTTAAGTCACGGTCATATATAAAGTTTATATTTATTCATAAGTTTATATATATTGTGCTTTTTAGATTTATTGTAAATATGCAAGGTCCTGCATCACTCTGTCGGGGCTTATTCCACGATAATGGCGACCTCACCGATCGTTATCCCGTTTATTACACGGCTACCTGTTTAAGATATCAACAAAATACCAACATGTTTTATTATTTATTATTGTTTTCATAGTAATTTTATTGATAACGGTAAATAATAGCTTCCACGACAAAATATAGTCCCCTAACTGACGGACCTAACTTTATTTAAGGGAACCTACGATTATCTGTTTAAAGTTACTGATGAACTGGACGTTGCTGTTAGTGGTAAAGTGTGACAGTGACAACGGGACTTCTTTGTTAATGTTAATGTTGGTGTCTTTTCCATGGCTGTGACATTGCCAATGACTCTGCTAAATAAAAATCAGATTCAGATCAGCAACAAATTTTTGTTCTGCGATAAGTGGCTGGACTACTTGCGGAGTGATATGAACAACACGAATCAGTGGCAAATAGTTCATTTTCATGGACAGCGGTTCTGATATACTTAGCAACGATCCATTATCATGAAATATCAGACTGGAGAACGTTGGGAGGTCCTGTTGAAGTGAATGGAGCATTCAACAGCTTTGTGAAGAGCCGTGTAATAAATATATATTGATGTAGTGTGGAGCCTGAGAGAGGCCATGGATGTAGAGAGAAAACTTTTAATCGTGTGCATGTTTTATTGAATAGTTTGCACGTTTTAGTAAACTTAAGCTGTAGAGACATAAAATGATAATTAATCGCTAATAAGCGAACATCTACAAACTGCACATTTTGAATACATTTACCATAATGTCTAGAATACAGGGGCACTAACAGATTTAGTGTCGTCTGACCTACGGAGGACGTTGTTGTAGTTGGTTGTGATTGAACCGTTTACCGGTGGTTGACATTTAAAAACAGAGACGTGTAACGTTTATGAACAGAAGATGTTTGCTTCTCTGTGATCAGTCAGCTGACGTTAAATTTTGATTGCCCCTCTATTCTAGAGATTACGTTACAAAATGTATTAATTACTCCCTTTTTAATAACCTGTAAGGCTCTTTAAAGACTATTTCTATCTCTGTTCTTGTTCCAAATGTTATTTTGTTTTATTTCCTTGTTCGTCCATCTGTGTCCACCATCTTGAACCTGATCACCTCCTTAACGTTTCTACTTCCTGTCTCTTGTAGTTCTTGGTTTCATCATAACTTATATGAATGAGTCAGCTTTGGTGCGTCACGCCTCCTCCTGTCTTATCTTGTTGATTTTCCTGACAGGTTGAGTGGTAGTAGTGATACAAGCACATGGCAGAGTCTTTTGTCTTTTCATTTTTTTTTTTTTTTTACTTTGCTCATAAATGCGTCATCGTCTCTAAATCTAAATATAGAAGCAACAAGGTGGAGTGTATTGAACAGGTGACACAGGGACTTTAGCCAGAAAGCTTTGTAAGTCTCATACATACAAATGTAGTTTCATTAAAAAAAAAAAAAAGGCTTGTTGCACAATTGTGGTTAAGTTATGATGAATTTGCTTATCATGACTGTCATGCTACATGACCTGTTCCTCTTTCATTCAGCGGCTCAGTCGCTCTGTGTGGTTTCACGTTGACATCTGATCTGCTGTATCCTGGTTGTTCGTCCTCGTTTTAGTAAATTTGCTGATTTCTCACACTCGGTGGTTTCATAGGAAAGTGTCGTCAGAACTTCTGCCGTTCAGACATGAGCGTCTTTTGTTTCCGTGCTGATAACCTACTGGTTTGATTTAGTTTGTATGTGTGAAATCTGTTTCCTTTAGCAGCAGTTAAGTAGTCAAACAAGTTTGTTTATGTAGGAGTTCAAATTGTCCTGTTTAACATCCTGTTTGCTGAGACGTCATTTTCAGTCCGTTTAAATTTAGATAATCAGGGTTAAAAGCCTCTTGTTTACGCTGTTGTTTTTGTTTTGTAGACGTTCTTTAGAATATGTGTGATCTTTCATCTTCTTTGCTTTTCTGTCGCAACTTTCCTCTTTTGTCGTCCTTTTGTAGTTGAACAGCTGAGTTCAGTTCAGTGTTGCTGTTTGCCGAAATAAAAAAGTTGCTGTATGTTTAGATGAAGCTCACTAGTTACCTACTGATGTTAGTTTTATGATTTGTATACATAGTAAATAGTAGCAGTGATAAAACTACTTTATATTTGCTGTTGCACCATAGCTCATAGATGGAGCTTGGTCTGGCAAAGATCCCATAGACATGAAGTTCTCAGAGGTGGAATCAACGGGCGTCTATCAAACGCCTCTGTGTGGTACCGGACAGAGCTACAACCAATCAGACCACTGATTCCTATGATGTATTTGTAACGACGGGAAAAAAAAACCTAATGGAAACGTGCATGAAGGTTTCAAGAGCTACATTTTGCTGTTAAAATCTCTTAAAACAGCAGCTACAGCTGAATCGAACGATTGCGACTCCTCCACAGTCGCCGTGTTGGCTGTAAACAAATGTGTGTGAGGTCGCTTAACCAGTGCAGCATCACGTTAAACCCGCACCGGCGTCAAAACTCGTTTTTCTTTGGTTCCTGAGTTTTTAAGATCAGGAAGAGCAGAGAATAGGCAGGTTGGCCAGACTGACTTGAACGTGAAATTCAGTGTAGCGTCACAGGCAGCATGAGCGGCTCAGGCTAACCTTATACATCTCCACCACTCCCCTCTAGGACACACACATCGGCCTTTTCCACCAGCACCTACTCCACCTTACTCAGTTTATAGTGTTTTCCACTTGGTGCTAGTTCCTGGTACCTGGTACTTTTTTAGTAACTACTCGGCCGAGGTACCAAGTGAACTGAGTCGATGCTAAAACGTCCTGGAAATAGAACTATAGAAAGAAAGCATTAGCATTTAGCTCAAGACACTGTTAAAATTTACAGTAATATACCATGTTAATTGGCTAATTTTAACATTTGTTTTTGGCCGTTAGCAACATAACATTAATATAATAATCAATAATCAATTTAAGCCAAAACTAGCTTAGCATGTCTACATTGCTACATATGAACATATATTTACACTAGTAATGATATATTAGCAACAAGCTAACATCACCTGGGCTTGGTTATATTTTCATTTAGTACAGTAAAGTTACATTTCCTCTTTGTTTTTATGAGCTACATGTGTGTTTGGATTGTGTTACATCTCAGTGTCTCCAGTCTCTTCATGGTGATTAAGCCCGTTATTCTTTTACTCTGAAACTGGACCTGTGGGCTGTTAAATGCAAAAGAGAAAAGGACAAAGTAACTTTAACCTCTTCAACCCTTATTACCTGCTTGTTTGTGCGGTCGCAAAGCTTTAATTTATTCAATTTCAAGAAAAAAAAAATACTGTTGTTGAATGTTTTATATGTTATCATTTAGAGTTTGAGCTTAAAATTTCTACCAAAACCAATTATCTGTCTGATCTATTTTCTCTTCTATAATCTTTATACGTCATTGAACTGGGATCAAACGTCCTCAGTCTGTGTTTAATTTGACTCACACATCCGATTTGCCTTAAAACATGAATATGTCCACTATTACCTGCAACTAATAATCACTTTTAATCACTGATTTAGGCGCAGAATATTTCATTTTATTAAACTAGGCTATAAAAAGGTTGATTATTCGCTCGTACTAAGCGCTCTGTCGACCCTGAGCTCCATGTTAATAGGAAACATATGAAAAAGAAATGAACTGCTGACACAGGAGGTTATTTTTATTAATATTATAGGAAAAAAGCAGAAGTTTTATTAAAGTTGCTGATACTGAGTTACTGAAACTGATGTATAACGACGGGACAAAATCCTTCAGTTTTCAACACAAACAGTAACAAACTGATGACTGATGCTATCAACCAGGTCATAAGACCGACGGATGTTGTTTTGTCTGTTTACAGTTTGTGTTTATTAATATTTATTCACCACATTGTAATTTACTGCATCTACTTTTTCCAGTTGGTCTTGATTTGTATGTGACACCCAAACCAGATCACATTCCTATAAACCAGTTTTTCTGCCAGCCTGTGTGTGTGTGTGTGTGTGTGTCCCTGTGTGTGTGTGTGTGTGACTGCTTCAGGAATGGATGAATGTCCTTCCTTGAAGTTGTTGAAGTGAAGTGTGTTGTGGCCCGTCTCTCCTGTTCTATTTTTACGTAACGTTGAGGGGTGGGTTCATGGAAAAGCCTGTAAAGACCTCCTTCTCCGCCAAGTCTGCAGTGTGACTGTGGAGGAGGAGGAGGAGGAGGAGGAGGAGGAGGAGGAGGAGGAGAAGGGGGTCGACCCAGCTCACTCTCTCACTCTGTTTGAAGCCTCATGGACAGTTTTACTGAAACTTTGTGTCGACTTCTGGGACTGAAACTGATTTAGTCTGGTTTAAGATTCGCTGGATTGCAGGAGCTTGAGGAACTTTTCTTACTTTTGTGGTTTTGCTTGTTTTTTTTTCAACATCCCGTGGAGGATTGTTGGGAACTAACTATGGCTGATATCACCTTTATTATTGCCTAGCAACAGAAGCCCTGTTGAAAGGTAGGAGGTCTATTGTTTTGACAAGTCGTTTTGTTTTGTTTTAAACTCACTCTTAGTAAAATTACAGCTTGTGGAGCTTCGGGGTCTCATTGTTAAAGTCTGGGAACTAGAAGAGACGTGGACGGACACGACCTGACATTGTTTCATTTAAAAACACATGATTAAAGCAGGTTTACAAAACACTGTCTACCTTAAAAATACAGCGACTGTGTTGTTGTTTCATATCTTCTCTGTCAACACATGAAAGGAAGATTGAGCAACTTGTACTTTTTCTCTTTTCATATGAGATGTTTTATTCTTTATTATCATTTAGACCTTAAATTTAATTTTTCTGCCAAATTAGGTGAAATAAGGCAAGTGTTTGCTGCTGCTTCCTGTGTGTGATTTCAGTCACATCTGATTCATATCTGATTTTCCTGATAGGATGTGTAGGTGCACCTCAACCTGCAACTAATGATTACATGACCCGGACGCTTTTTAATCACTGATTCAGATGCAGAATACGTCATTTTATTAACCTGGTTTATGACACATCATCAAGTCGATGTCGTAAAGAAGCAGTTTGACTGTGTCTCGTCTGCATCGTTGGTTATAAGTAAATTATCAGTCAATACTGAGCTCCATGGTAATGGAGAAAACATAGTGAAGAAATAGAAATGGAGGTTATTATTATTATTATTATTATTATTATTATTATTATTATTATTATTGCAGAGGAACAAAACGCAGAAGTTTAAAACATTAAAACATGAAGATGATCGGTTGTAAAAAAGACATTATCCAGTATTATTTTTTAGAAACTTCATTTAAAGATGCTTCAGTTAAAATTAGATTTACAGAACAAAATGTTCTGAGAGAAATTAGTTCATTATTTTAATCTGTTTAACGTTTCTGATGAGAATAAAAGGCTCCTAGATAATAAAACAAAAAACAAAACAAGTTCAGTTATTTTATTAAACGTGTTTAAAAGCTTCAAAGAAACTAACTGTAATAAACATCTGTTATTAGTCTCTTTGATAACTGATAATCTGCATCTGTGTTGCATGAAAAAATATGATAAAATATGTATTTATTAATTATAGATTATTAATTATAGATTTAAAAAGTAATAACAATAGTTTTACTCTTACTAAACTGTTACAACTTCTACATATCCTCCCTGATGTAACTTAACTCCCCCTGCACTTTTGTCAGAATGGACTGTTCCATTACAGAACACACACACACACACACACACACACACACACACCCACCTACACACCCCTATGACCTGGACAAATGGTTTCTCCCACAGAGGCAGGGCTCACTGATCTCCCTTAGCAACTAAGCAGGCAGGGCTGACCGGCTGGGTGTGTGTGTGTGATCGTCTTTCCCTCTGTGTGTGTGTGTGTGTGTGTGTGTGTGTGTGTGTGTGTGTGTGGTGACATCAGCAGCTCTAGCAGTCAGCTGCTGCAGTGTGGAGAGAGAGCGAGAAAGAAAAAAGGGAGGGGGGAGGAGGACTGTGCACTCACACACACAAACACATTCTTCCGCTCCAACACACACACACACACACACACACACACACTCTCACTCAGTCACACTGCCTCACTGGTCTTCCTGTGGTAAACATGGCAGCGGCGGCGGTAGCAGCGACTGACACAGTGCGTAGCGAAGCCGTAGCTTAGCTTAGCCTCGTCTCAGCTGTCAACATGGAGGAGGAGGACGCGGCGGCCGACCCCTATTTGCCCTACGACGGGGGAGGGGACACCATCCCCCTGCAGGAGATCCCTAGAAGAGGTACGCCACATCACATCCTCCTCCTCTTCTCTTTTCTGATTTCACTACCGTTGACAGACGCCGCCGTCCTCCTCCTCCCTCCTACTCTTTGTACAGTGAGTGTGTTTGCAACCATATGGCAAAAAAAAAAAAAAAAAAAAACCCTCCTCTGCTGGAGTCAGTATGGATTAGGTGCTAATGACAACGCTGCATGTTAGCTGAGGAGCTTATTTCACCATCCACCTCTTTTTGTCGATGATTAACCAGCAGCGGTTTTGCACGTCAGCTACAGATAAAAGATAAAAAAAGAAGAAAAGAAAGAGGCTGGTTCAGTTTTAATGTGAAGGCTTGTGCTCGGGCCTTTAAGAGACATTGTCGTCCATTTTAATCCCCCTCCCTCCCTCCCCTACCCCTCTTCACTAAAACACATGTGGATGCACATACATGTAAACGCTGTGTGTTGTTGCCAAAGCTGATACCTGCAGTGTGAGGACACCTGTTGGACAGATTCAGGACGTCATGCTTTACGAGATCTGCGACAAATTGAATTTCTTGCACTGGATCGTTGTTTGTCTTCCTCACGTCGCCTTCAGGGAGTTTTTTCCTTTTTCCAGTTGAGTGCGGTTGTTTCCTACGGGCGTATTTACAGAGAGTGAGCAAACACAAAAGGTCCCTAGTAGTGAGTTTAATGACACATCCACCATCTGCGCATACGTCTTTTTTTATATTCAATCTTTTATCTAAAGTATCAAAATCACTGTCATATGTAAACAAACAGGTTCCTTCGTCCTGTCATGTGACTTCAGGTCAGCGTCTGTCTTCTGTCTTCAGGCTGTGTAAAGGTTGACGAGGTCACTTCATGATGCCGATCACATGATGACTGAGCAGACTAACCTAACTCCAACCACCACCCCCGCTGACCTACACACACACACACACACACACACACACACACACAGTCGTCCCAGCCGGCAGCTTTTAAACCTCCCTGATCTGATGTGATTTGCACAGCAGTAGTAGAGTAAGGCCTCATACGCACACACACACCGACAGAGGAACACTGGTGGATGTTAAACTGAAGCATCTGAACGTGGCCACCTCATTGATCAGATACTGATCATTTATTACTATTATCGACCATCACTGACGCTGCTTTCTGCCCGAACAGAAACGCAGCGTCACCACACTGAAAGAACACAGGAAAGAAACTGAATCTGTATTTTTGTGTGTGTGTGTGTGTGTGTGTGTGTGTGTGTGTGTGTGTCTTTTGTCCGTGTGTCTGCTGAACCATCACAGTCTCCCTTCGGTTTCTGTTTTCCATGGCGTCACTCTCACTTGGCTCCTGCTGCCGTTCAGAGTGCAGCATCACCAGGAGGAGTTCGTCTTGTCTCGTTTCTCATCAGTCGCATCTTCAGTTTTTCTTACAGGAAGCTGAAAAAAAATAATCACATCAGCCGCATCTTTTATTTATTTATTTATTTATCATTATTTTTTGTGTGTGTGTGTGTGTGTGCGTACTGAGCTGGAAATATTGCTGTAGTTACCTCATCTCTCTTCTCTGTGTTATTGTCAGCGATACGTGTCACCTGCCTTTAAGATTATTGGAACAATTACGTTTTTGCAGCCACATCGTTCGCGTTGTATTGATTCTTTTATTGCTGAACACTTGAAGCAAATCATTCAAATCATAAAGCAACTACAGGAGCCCAGGAGGGACAATCCTATTTAAATAAATGCTATGAAATGAACGTTAGTAGATTTTCTTCTTTCTTCATGCCACAGACAACCGTCAAAAAAATCAGATTCATGTTATTTGTGATTTAGTTTAAGTACAAACTAGTTTGGTCACGAAGTGGATGAAGTAGGAAGATATTTGAATTAATTATTACAATGATAAAAATGTGTCAAATAGATTTTTTGCTGGTTTTAAACATTTGTTTTAATGTTCATGTAAATATTTTTATTATAGTCTAAGAACAGAAGGGCTTTAATGTTAGTGTATTCATTGTTAAAATGATAACATTTCTTTTTAGGTTCACTAAGATGGAGTTTAACGTCACGCTGGTGTGATCTAATCATGTGACTGCTTTAAGACGTTACAGCATATAAACAAAGTAACATAGGTCTTTGCCATAAACTCCATTTAAAGTGCTGGTTTTATTCTTAATTCTGGTTTTTGTGTGATGTTGATGGACTTACCGTAAAGCTGCAAATAATAGCTGAGTCACAAATAGGCGCCTGTCTCTTCAACACATTTGGGCAACAAACGCTTGAATCTAACAAACGGTCTTGAATTCAGCTGATTCTAACTTCCCCGCATCCAGACCAGAGCACGTGAGCGGAGCGTGTGAAATATTGTCGGAGCGCGGCGCAGGTTTTTATCGCACCGTCGTGGAGCACACAAGCTCCCGCAGCGTTCACGCGCTGTGTGGTGTGAATCTGGCCATAGACTACGAGTTTTATTGATAAACAACAATGAAAGACTTAAGAACGTAACGATACCAGAGCACCGCGGTACTTATGTTCTCTGCCTGTCTCAAATAAATAAAGGGTCTGAGTCATTTGGGAAAATAAATGCTTATTTGCAGCTTTACAATACATACAAATATTTATTTATAGTTTGATTTATTTATTTTTTTAGGGAAACCCTCACATACCTGGAATAGAAGGCTATTAATGTAGCCGTATACCACATTTTTATTATGGAATATAAAGACAAACTAAATTATTAAAGCGTTAAAACAGTCACGTTGTTTTCCATTAGGAGGAGATGTTGTACTTGTTGCTCTTTAGCTACGACGATGGATTTCACTGTTACTGGAGTTTAAAAATGGAGGTTGATTATTTTGTCTCAACTCACTCTTGTGTAGACGCTGCCTCTGACCAATCAGTGACCAGCAGTCTGTTGACCTCACGTTTTAGTATTGACTCAGTTCACTTGGTACACGACCTGAGTAGGTACATAAAAAAACTAGTTCCTGGTACCAGGAACTAGCAACAAGTGGAACAACACTATAAACTGAGTAGAGTCGAGTAGGTGCTGGTGGAAAAGGCCTATATGTGTCTATCTATATATACAATACAATACAATTTTAAATTCTACTTATTGACTGCTTGATACTGTGATGAATATCTTCTGCATCAAGTCTTTGCACTAAACTCAAGAAATAGTGTCAGGAACGCTGCGTCCAGTTCTTTCCAGAGCAAGAATTTATTATCGTAACGCTTCTCCAGCTGTAAAAGAAACTCTGCGATGCTCTGATGTCTGGAAAGAATCCACACAAAGAGGAAAAAACACGACCGACCAAGCGAGCGACTGCAATAAACTTCAAGGACAGGAAGTGAATTGAAATAATAAATAATGTGATTCAATAAACAACATTTTTTTTTGTTGCATTAAATTAATTAAATTGACCCTCGTGTCAGAAACAAACCTAGAGTAGTTTAATTAAACCGCAGTAGCTGTTCAGCTGTTTTCTGTTCAGATTTAAGCTTCTGTTGTTTAGTCGACAACTGAGTCATCACATCCTCGTCTTCCTCACTCACACACCTTCAATCCCACCGCAGTCATCACCTTAAATCAACCATAGTCTGCCAAGACTTGTACTCTCACTGCTGCTGACTCCACAACAACAACAACAACAACAACAGTAACAGCAGTAGATTACGACACGTTTCCTTTCCTTTCTCTAAAACCAGACGGGGAACGCATCAGCTGATCAGACTCGACCACTGCGACTTTGCTTCTAACAGAAAATTCCCACCAAAGGGTTTCAGCTCATTCCTACTCCCCCACTTCTCATCAGACATCAAAGAGACTGATACGAGCTAATAAGCTTTATTGTCAAAGACGCTGTCATAATGTGGAAACTACTGATTAGAGGAGGACGTTTTATTTGCTCGTGTGCAAAAGCTTCACAACTGTTGTTTTATTTATGTGGCGCATTTAGTTGATGTAGCTCATTTGGCATCTTTTCACGTTTAAAGTGATGGTCCAGAGTGAAGTCAAACTCCCCCTCAAGAGATATTTTACGTTGGTTGAAGTAATATCGAGTTTGACCGTCTTTTGTTTTCACAACCAAATAGTTAACAATGAAAGTAAATGGGGCAGTCAGCCAAACTTATCTAAATTGTCATTTTTAACCACTAATAAATCTCAAAATATCACTTCACTTCAGCAGTAGCATGAATAGGATCCCTACACATAAACTGAAGTACTGATAACTTAGTAAGTGAACTGAGAGTTTATTAAAAACACTGTTTTACCCAACGTCTTGTTTTCATAACAACTGGTGATGAAGGATGTTCCAGATCAGCAGATTCATCATTTTCCACGCTCTTCACGACCACATCGGCCCGTTGGAAAATGATGAATCTGCTGATTCTAAACCATCTGATCTTTTTTTTAAATAAACTCTCAATACACTTAATAAGTTATCAGTACTTCAGTTTATGTGCAGGGACCATGTTCATATAGGGACTCGTATTCATGGTGAAATAGTTCAAATTACTCCCGACCATCACTTTAATGCTGATTATAGAGTCTTAACAGTTATGAATGAAGCTTTGTTTGAGAGCTGTGACTCCGTCTCAGTTGTAGCTCGACTCCAGAGATTAAAAACATGAAGGAAAATATGATTTGTAGACTTGAATTTGTATATTTAATCTTTAGTTTTCTAGGTTTTGTGTTTAAATACGCCCACATTTCTGTTCACACCTTCATCTTCAGATTTTTTTTTTTTGTTTCCTTTTTATTGTAAATGTTGAATGAATTGTGTAGAATAATTAGTTGAATGAAGGAACTTTCTACCCTCATAATGTTATCAGTTTCCTGCAGTTACGTTACTTATCACGGGACGTAGGAAAATTGACTGATGAATGAGCCGAGCAGGGAAAATGACCATAGACGCTAACAAAGTAACTATAATGGCTCAAACGGTCATTTTCCAGAAAACGTTATAATTTAACGCTAGTTTAACCATAGTTGTGAGACCCACTGACCCATTTATCTCAACCGTTGACACATCAACACAGTGATTAATCTAAAAACACTGTTTGGACCAGTTCAGCTCATATTTTCCCTCGAGTTTCTGTTTGAAGACGTGAACACTCAGACAGAAGCGTCAACTGTTGTTGCTCTGGGACTCGTCTTTGTTGTCGTCGTTACACAGTCAAGTCTTTGTGTCACAGATGAAGAAGTCTCGCATATTTGTGTCGGAGGACTTTTTCTGACGGTTTCAACAGTCAAACGATTGGATCTTCCTAATTTTCTCCCTTTTCACACTAGAATCTTATGCAGATGTTTAATAATCACGTTGTGGTCATTTCTTTAAATCTCGTGATGTTTTTTAGATCAGATCAGATGTTTCCGACTCATTCTCAGCTCGCTCGTCTGTTTAATAGACAATGTTTTTTTTTTCATTAATATGGTCTGTGACTAATACGGTCATATTGAAGTCATTGCTTGAACTGACAGACGATCATCAGCGTCTGATAAAATCAAACCAAGAGCTCGTGAGACGACCAGACGTCTACGTCAGAGAGAATAGAGGCGTCTGTTTGGTTTTAATGTAGTTAATATAATGTCATTCACTTCTAACTGGTCCAATTTGTACAGAGAGTATTTATTTAGCTGTAGATGACTTTTTTTTTTTTTTTTTTTTTTTTAAGCTTAAGCTCTTAAAGATGCAAAAGACCATCTGTATCCACCCACACAGACAGGAATCAGACCAGCAGGAGAATCTGCTCGGTCAAGACTTTTCTTCCTTCACCTCAACGCTTGTTTGTGTAAAATATAAAATATAAGATCTCGTCTAGATGTTTCGGCCCAGGTTGATGATCCAAATGTTTCTGTAAAGTGATGATCTCGCTGGGATTTGATTTGTGTCTCTGATGTCAACATTATGTTTTAGTGGTGAGTTGAATCAGAGCAGTGTGTGTGGTTAGTGATGTTATTTATTTATTGTTGTTTTTACATCGTAAACTGTGTTTGTTGAACTCACCAAACAGTGATTTGGATTCAGATGCAAATACAAGTGGCAATGCAGCGAACTTTCCATGTTGCTGTGTACAGGTTCACAACAATCCACATACTGAGTCTGGTTTGAACGGATGCCACCGTTTGGAGGATGTTGTTTTCAAGACCAATTAAAATCAAACTGCATCCTTTTAATTTTTTTAATAGCAGTTACACAGGTTGTGATATTAATCCAAACTTGTGTTTTGATTTTGATTATGGTCCCAAACAATTGGGAAAACTATGTATTTTTCCATTTTGTGCTTTTCAAGTGTGACTCTTATTTTGTTTTGTGAACTGTTGAACTCACGTTTCAGATGTTAAGTACATACTCTGGACAAGCATCACGCTAAGTGTTAGCAGTGCTGAACGCTACGTATACATGTTGTTTTCTTTTGTAATTTAATGTAGAGAACATGTTTGTGTTTTACTTTCAGAGTAATAGTTTACTTGTTTTCTAGAAACTGGAAGTGCACTACATCAGTGATTTAATTTATTTGTGTTTAGTATTTTATATAACACATTTACTGTTTCACGTTTTAATTTGTATCTAGTTCAAGTCGATAACTAATCGTTCGAAATAATCGCTCCACAGTTTCTCCACAGTCACTTGATGTTTTTGTCAACTTGTGTTTTTGTAGTTCAGGAGGGAGTGTGTATCGTTCACTAATCGGACAGTCGGTGGTTCGATTCCCGTCTCCTCCAGTCCGCATGTTGAAGATTTTGAAGAGTTTTTCAGTTTTACAAGACTAGAAATGAGCTCTAACGTCTTCTCGTCTGTGTCTCCACTTCAGGGTCTAACTACGCCATGTCTAACGGGGGCGGAGCCGCCAGCAGCACCACTCACCTGTTGGACTTCCTAGAGGAGCCCATCCCGGGTGTTGGGACCTACGACGACTTCCACACCATCGACTGGGTGCGGGAGAAATGCAAGGACCGCGAGAGACACAGGAAGGTGAGGACGACGCGTCCAAACGCTGCTTAAGCTTCAGTTTTTAACATCTGTGGTGGTTTATAAACATCACGGGATCTTCTGAGATGTATTTCGTAACTAGATGTCGAAATTGACACTCAGCGCTCAGATATTTTTGTAGTCTCGTTCAACTCCGGCGCTCGCATTAGACAGTGTCAGCGAAAAATCCCACCACCGGACAGGAAGTGATGTTTTACATGTTTCCTGCAGCAGCAACAGTTTGTTTGGACCCCATTAAAAAAAGAAAAAAAAAAGAAGTGGATAGTTTGGATTCAGCAGTTTTATCCTCAGTGGCAGAACATTAAAAAAAGAAATAGTCAAAGCTGTTGCTAAATATTTAAAGTTTTCTGCCTTTTGGAGTTTTTATGACCAAAACAGAAGTTAAAAATGCAAAAAATGAAACCGTACACGTCATGATCGGAGCAGAATGAATGAACACAGACGTAATAAACTTAATAAACTTCCTCTTTAACTCATTCACCTCACTCTGTCAATGTTTATCGTAACAAAATATTGACTCGCCGCAGAGATTTACTGCCTCTCATGGAAACAATAAATCTGATAACTCTGAGAATCTGAATCCTTTTGTCAAACATCAGTTGTTTTTATAACCAGACTCTTGTTTGAAATCAATAGAAACAACGCCGTAAAAGTAAGATTACAGAATCACTTTGTCGCCTTTTTGTTTATTTATTGTAAATATATTGTTACATTTTAATCTCTTTGATGTTTTCAGATTAATAGTAAGAAAAAGGAGTCGGCATGGGAGTTTACAAAGAGTCTGTACGATGCCTGGTCCGGGTGGTTGGTGGTGACGCTGACCGGGTTGGCCTCAGGTAACACACACACACACACACACACACACACACACACACACACACACACACACACACACACAGCTATTGTCTTCTCTGCTGGTCACTCACATGCTTCGCCTCACGTCTTTCTCTTGGTTTCTCTTGTCTTTTGTCCTCGTTTATAAATGTCTCATGAGCAAGACAGAAAATGAGCCGTGAGGTTTCTGTAAAATTATTATTATTTTTTTTATTATTATTATTATTATTTACTCTTAGTGAAAATCAGAACAGAAACTTTAAACGTTTTAACTGACGTCTCATCCAACCTGAAACATGTTTGATTTACAGTTTTTTTTTCTGCCTTTTTATGTTGAGATTTCAGTAAAGAGTAATATTAAAACAACACTTATATGTCAGTAAATATTTAGCGAGCGTGATTCTGATATTTGGCCACTGGCGTTGGCAGTAGATTTTAAGAGAATAACAACACATTTTATCATATGACTTAGTGAGTTTACTGCCCACAAGCACCTTCTTCTTCCTCCTCCTCCTCCTCCTCCTCCTCCTGCCAGGTGCTTTGGCTGGCCTTATTGACATTGCTGCTGATTGGATGAACGACCTGAAGGAAGGCGTGTGTCTGAGCGCCATGTGGTTCAACCACGAGCAGTGCTGCTGGACGTCCAATGAGACCACCTTCGCTGAGAGGGACAAGTGTCCTCAGTGGAAGAGCTGGGCTGAGCTAATACTTGGGCAGGCCGAGGTAGACTAACACACCGCGGCAGCCATTTTCTGTTGCTTTACTGCACAATTCATCACGAAATCTCAATTAACCACGTTTTTATCTTCGTTTTCTCTCCTTTTATGAGCATGTTTGATCACATTTGAATAAGTTTCAGCCTCCGTCTCTACAGGGTCCAGGTTCCTACATCATGAACTACTTCATGTACATCTACTGGGCTCTGTCCTTTGCCTTCCTGGCCGTGTGTCTGGTGAAGGTGTTCGCTCCTTACGCCTGCGGCTCAGGAATCCCTGAGGTGAGGACTACGACGTCCTTAAAGAAACGAAACGTGAAACTTTGTCTGTTTTAAAACCACTTCTTGGCAAAGCAGTGAACCGAGACGTGAGAAGTAGCGTCAGTGCTGCTCATGAACTCATTTAATAAAAGATAAACAGACATTTTATCATCAAACGAAGGTTAAAAGGAGCTTTTGAGAGATTTCTCTAAACTATCGCTTCTCTAATTTCCTCACGTCTGATCGATTTGTTCTGGATGTCAGAAACTAAAAACAACACATGATATAAAAACCGTGTAAATCTCCATCGCTGCGCTCTGATTGGTTCTTTACACTCTCCAGGATCCTCTCACTGTGAGTTTTTCTCTCTTTAATGTTTTTTAAAGTTGGTATAAAATTGTCAATTCAGTGGCAGCAGTAGGATGTGACAGCTTTGACCACACTGTGAAAAAGCCATTTTGAGCCGAACGTTTGTGAGGCTTCAGGCTTTTTTCTTCTTTTTTTTTTTTTTTTTTTTTTTTTTTTGTTGCCATGGGAACAAGAACAGTAGAGCTGTATTTGTGGGGAAAGGATGTGATAATGAACATGAACAGATGCAGATAAAACCACACCTGAATGAAAACATGATGTCATCTTTAGGATTTAGTCTTTAGATGATTATTTTACTCTGACATGAAGATATTTTTGACTTTTGACAGAATCATGGGAACCATGACATGTTATACTGTATTTTTTCTTGTAAAATAATAAAACATTTAATTCTTCAAGGACAGAGTCATTTATTTTGATAGGCGGCGATAAATGTAGCTGTGTTTTATGTTCAATGTTCTTTTTTTTAAAGTGAATATAAAACTCAAATATGTCAGAAACTATGTATTTTATCTGAAAGTGAACGATACCTGGCAGAGATGTCAATGTCAAAAATGTTTCTTTTTTTTTTCTGAAACACAACAAACTAGTTCTTTTATATACAAAAAAAGTGAATTTAAAACCAAATGTGCTGCTGTGTTTTTTTTGTGGCTCCGTTGATTTAAACCTTTTCTCCCTGTAGATCAAGACCATCCTGAGTGGGTTTATCATCCGGGGCTACCTGGGTAAATGGACCCTGATGATCAAAACCATCACTCTGGTTCTGGCGGTGGCGTCCGGTCTCAGTCTGGGGAAAGAGGGTCCTCTGGTCCATGTGGCGTGTTGCTGCGGCAACATCTTCTCCTACCTCTTCCCCAAGTACAGTAAGAACGAGGCCAAGAAACGAGAGGTGAGAGAGGAGAGAAGCACCGTTCTCGTTTTCTGAAAACATTTGTGAATCCGTCACATCCGCTGACGTACGTTTGTTTTCGTCTCTTCAGGTACTTTCTGCTGCGTCGGCAGCCGGTGTGTCCGTGGCGTTTGGAGCGCCGATAGGAGGAGTTCTCTTCAGCTTGGAGGAGGTGCAGCTCAGGAATTATAATAATTCATAAAATTTGTTTTCACCTTCGCCCATTTAACCTCTCCACCATCTCCTCCAGGTGAGCTACTACTTCCCTCTCAAGACGCTGTGGCGCTCCTTCTTCGCCGCCCTGGTGGCGGCCTTCGTGCTGCGCTCCATCAACCCGTTTGGAAACAGCCGCCTGGTGCTGTTCTACGTGGAGTACCACACGCCCTGGTACCTGTTCGAGCTCATCCCGTTCATCCTGCTGGGAGTTTTCGGCGGTCTCTGGGGCGCCTTCTTCATCCGGGCGAACATCGCTTGGTGTCGGCGGCGCAAGTCGACTCGTTTCGGTGCGTCAGGCTCGAGGCAGATTTATGATTATAAAGACTTGGAGCCGTTTGTAACGTCTCCTGCTTTCTCTTTCTCAGGAAAATATCCCGTCCTCGAGGTGATCCTCGTTGCCGCCATCACAGCCGTGGTCGCTTTCCCGAACCCGTACACACGTCAGAACACCAGCGAGCTGATAAAGGAGCTGTTCACAGACTGTGGCCCGTTGGAGTCGTCGCAGCTCTGCCAGTATCGCAGCCAGATGAACGGCAGCAAAGCGTTCACAGACAACCCCAACCGGCCGGCGGGGCCCGGCGTCTACGCCGCCATGTGGCAGCTCTGCTTGGCGCTCATCTTTAAAATCATCATGACCATATTCACATTTGGACTCAAGGTGTTTGTTTGTTTTTTTTTATTTTGTTTATATAAGGACAAATCTATGACTCTATGTGTCTTTATCAAAACTAAACTAAACCATTCCTGTTTTATCACCTCCAGGTCCCGTCGGGCCTCTTCATCCCGAGCATGGCCATCGGAGCGATCGCAGGGCGAATCGTCGGCATCGCTGTGGAGCAGCTCGCCTACTACCACCACGACTGGTTCCTGTTCAAAGAGTGGTGCGAGGTCGGGGCAGACTGCATCACTCCGGGGCTCTACGCCATGGTGGGGGCCGCGGCGTGTCTGGGTGAGTCAGCAGATGGAAAACACGGTTGATTGGTTGGTTGGCTCTGAGGCTGGTTAAAAAAAAAAAAACAAAACAATTTTCTGATTAAAACTGATCTTCATTTGAAACAAAGGCAGATGTCTGGCAGCCATTTTATGTTTTTAAAAGGAGAAGAACTGGACAGAAACAAAACCACGTGGAAGATGAGCAAACTAGTTAAACATTTAAACAGAAATATCAACATCCAAGGCCAAACAAACTGCACTGGGAAAGGCATTTACGGTCAAGTTACTGTATAATGTTTAATCTAAGGATTAATCTCTGTTAAATTTGCATTGTTGGTATAAAAACTGGTACTGACATTAAAAATATGAGCAAATTAATTGAATCATAAATCAAACTGAATGAGGAAAACAGTAACAATAACCAGACCTAGTTTGCTCCTTTTGTCTGTGTCCGTCTCAATGTCAATAATGAACAACAGATCCTGGTAGAGGACATGGAGAGAAGACAAAAAATAACACACATGCATGTTTTAATAAATCATTTATCTAATATCATTTCCTTATATTACCTCTTTACTTTTAGTTCATTTAACATAATGTCTAGAATACAGGGTCACTCTAAATTTAGTTTCGTTTAAAGACTAAACATTTGGTAAAAGTTTAGCACAGCAGGCTGCAGTAATAATAGAGTTTTACATATATATATTTTTTTTTTTTCCTCTCGTCCCCGTTCAGGCGGTGTGACCCGTATGACCGTCTCCCTGGTCGTCATCGTCTTCGAGCTGACCGGCGGGTTGGAGTACATCGTGCCCCTCATGGCCGCCGTCATGACCAGCAAGTGGGTGGGCGACGCGTTCGGCCGCGAGGGAATCTACGAAGCTCACATCCGTCTCAACGGGTACCCCTTCCTGGACGCCAAGGAGGAGTTCACACACACCACGTTGGCCAGGGAGGTGATGAGGCCGCGGCGTAGCGACCCGCCGCTAGCCGTGCTGACGCAGGATGACCTGACGGTGGAGGAGCTGCAGGCGGTCATCAACGAAACCAGTTATAATGGTTTCCCCGTGATAGTGTCCAAGGAGTCGCAAAGGCTGGTGGGCTTCGCTCTGAGAAGGGACATCACTATCGCTATAGGTGAGACGACATTCCTCCCACAGTTCAGTGCAAAATTATATGAGGTATCTGAGTAACTAACACCTCCGCGTGTTGTTTCTTTCATCAGAAAACGCTCGACGTAAACAGGAAGGAATCATGTCAAACTCCAGAGTTTACTTCACTCAGCACGCGCCCACGCTGCCGGCCGACAGCCCCCGACCCCTGAAGCTGCGCTCCATCCTCGACATGAGCCCCTTCACCGTCACCGACCACACGCCCATGGAGATCGTGGTGGACATCTTTAGAAAACTGGGGCTGCGTCAGTGTCTGGTCACTCACAACGGGTAAGTACGAAACAAAAGAAAAAAAAAAAACACAAGGGATTAAAAAAAAAAGAATAAAGGCTGGAAGAAGAGAGAAGGCAAATCCGCCTCTTTATTTATTTATTATTCAGTTTTTTTTGTGGTGTTGTAACTACTGACTAACTCCCCCGGCCGAGGTTGACTGACATCACACAACCACATGTTCACACTGTCAGGTGTTGCATGAGGGGTGGGGAGGTGGGGGGGGGGGCGCTCGGATCCCTGGATTGACCCTGTAATCTCCATGGCCTCGGTCTAACCGCTGTGCTGCACGTCCTCCTACTGAGACTGAGCTGCTCAAAACTAACGGTGACGCTACATAACAGGTATCAGGTCGATGAAGCAGAGTCAGGCAGCGACAGAAAGAAACGTCAGAACATTTTGGTTTGTGTCGTTTTTGTGAAGAGACACCTGCTGGTGAGAAGGAGGAACTACAAGATGACAGATGAGCCGTTAGAGAGAAGCTGTGCTGCAGTGTTGGTTTTTATTTACATTTTTAATTTATTTTTCTTATTAAAGAACGAGGCTGGTGTTATTCTGTATTAAATCACACAAAAATATAATTTTTTTAATAAAAAAAAAAAAAAAAAAGTTACTGAGCCTCTATTTATTTTTTTTTATTCCAAAATAAATTTAAAAATATTATTTATTAAAATGAAATAAAAAATATTAAAATGAAAATGAAAAACAAACAGAATATCACCAGACTTTAATATTAATTCAGCGTTTTCTTGCAATATGTTTGATATAATTTAAGTTTTTGTTTGTTTGTTTCCATAAACTCTAAAGTTGCTATAGATTTGATATATTTTATTGGATAAGTTACATTTAACACATTATTTAACATTAAGTTTTTTAAGTTATGTTGTTTTTTTGTGAATTGATTTGTATAAATTTGAGGTATGTTTTCTGTTAAGTTAACACTGAGTTCTCTGTTTGATATTTTAAGTTAAACCCTGTTATGTATGTTATGTTTTGTGCTGCCGCTGTCTGTTCCCTGTGTCTCTCTTTGTTGGTTTGTTTTTGTTTTTTATTTGTTGTTTTTGTTTATTGTTATTATCATTTTTTTTTGGGCAGTTTACCAAGTAACAGGTGTGTGTTTCAGGATTGTGTTGGGAATCATCACAAAGAAGAATATATTAGAGCATCTGGAGGAGCTCAAGCAGCACACGGAGCCCCTGGTGACTAGCCCCACCCCCTTCACACATGTGTCCCCACCCCCTCCACTTTACCACCACCACCACTACTTTCGCACCTGTCTCTTAGGCTCCGCCTCTTAGGAGGGATGCATGAAACTTGGTGTGAAAGGCTGTTGACAGTTCCCGGCTCAAACATTATTTAAAGTGACGGTTTAAAGCAACATGAACCCAGAGTCTATTTCACCTCTAATACGAGTCAAACTCCCCCTCAAGAGATATTTTACGTTGGTTGAAGTAATATCGAGTTTGACCGTCTTTTGTTTTTACAACCAAATAGTTAACAATGAAAGTAAATGGGGCAGTCAGCCAAACGTATCTAAATTGTCATTTTTTAACCACTAATAAAGCTCAAAATATCACTTCACTTCAGCAGTAGCATGAATAGGATCCCTACACATAAACTGAAGCACTGATAACTTAAGCCTGGTTTATGTTCGTCTGTATCCATCATTTGTGTAGTTGCGTACTCCGTCCTCACTCTCCGTCAGCTTACATGCACCTCCAACTTTTTAACTTTTCCGTCGAAACGACAGAGAGCTCACGTACACCGCATGGCTCTGATTGATCCGCTAGAGTTACCTAATTTCTGGAATTTTGTTTTTCCGGTTGTATTCCTTCCACAACAATAACATCACCACGCATCTTCTCTTTAGTTCTCGTCTCATCGTTTACAGTAAAACCATCTGCTGTTCAGTGTCGATCAGTTCTAATTCCAGCAAACATCTTCTCTGTGTCTCCACTGTTCATTGTGTGTGGAGGAACAAGGCCGAGCTGTAAATAAACCATCAGCGATAGTTGATAATCGAAACGGAAAGAAACGTATCGCCGCCTATTGTTCTGGCAGTGAATTACTTTGTGACACCCGCAGCTGACATAACTCTGAACAGATTCACAACTGCGTCGATCCGACTGCATGACCACACAGTGCACAGTCGGAGAAGCATAATTCAGCCTTAAGTAAGTGAACTGAGAGTTTATTAAAAACACTGTTTTACAAGACTTACCCAACGTCTGGTTTTATAACAACTGGTGATGAAGGTTGTTCCACATCAGCAGATTCATCATTTTTCTTGCTCCTCATGGACACATTTGTCTGTTGTTCAGGAAAATGATGAATCTGCTGATGTGGAAGTTATCAGTACTTCAGTTTATGTGTAGGGACCCTATTCATGCTACTGCTGAAGTGAAGTGATATTTTGAGCTTTATTAGTGGTTAAAAAATGACAGTTTAGATACGTTTGGCTGACTGCCCCATTTACTTTCATTGTTAACTATTTGGTTGTGAAAACAAAAGAAGGTCAAACTCAATATTACTTCAACCAACGTGAAATATCTCTTGAGGGAGAGTTTGACTTGTGTTCGTGGTGAAATAGACTCTGGGTTCATGTTACTCTGGACCGTCACTTTAAACCTCCTTCTCTTCTTCTTTCTGACTGTTGACACTCTTGTTGTTCGTGGGTTTCGTTGGTTTTTGGTTGATGTGGATTCACCTTCTAATGAAACTCGCTCGTCTTAGAGAAACATCTGTAAACAGACGTTTGACTTTCATCTTCATCGCTGGTAGAAACGTAGAAAAAAAAAAAACCTTCTCTTGTGTTTTTAATTGTGGGTCCTGTAACATCGGACCTAAATGGGAACTGTCACCCACGTCACCTCAGAGCCTCTTTCAGACATGGAGATAAATATGTGCTGGCGTTTTAACACAAAAACATAGTTTTCTCAATAAATCAAACATTTTAAGACCAGTTCTATAAAATATCCAACACCGTTCACGTCTGTAATAAATTTAGATGCTGAAATTTAAAGCTAAGATGCATAAAAAGATGTAAAAAAAAAAAACAAACTAATAATTACATCCATCGGACCAACATCCAAACTGATTGAGCTGCACAAAAAACTGGAAAGTGTAGAAGAGAAAACTCAATATAGGCAGTAATGAAAGTTACAAAATATTTATAACCTGAGTATCATCAGGAGAAGTATTAATCAGTTGTGTGATTAATTAATTAGTAAAAAATATTTTAAAAAATATAATTATATACGAACACATGAATTGAAATGATGTTTCCCTGTAGATGTATAAGATAAAAAATAATAAGATAAAATAAAAAAATGTTTTAGAAAATGTATATAATAGAGTAATATTAAATATAAGGATATGAAAAATAAAATATGACTATGACAGATAAAATAGATGCATACGTTTATATATGGATATGTATAAAGTTATATAATATATATATATATATAAAATAGTTATATATATTATATATATGGCATAAAAAAAATGTAACTATAAAAACAACAGAGACTGCATCTGTTTTTTTCTGCAACAACCTCTTCATCAGTCTCCTTTAATTCCTAAACACGTCATTAACCAACAGATACTGAGTCATAAACAACATTAATAAGTAGATTTTAATGATTTTATCTGATAAACGACGACACGAGTGATGAGTCTCTTTATAAAAATAATCTGTAAATAAATAATATTTCTTCTTTTTCCTCTTTGGAAATATAACGTCATTAAGATTTAGTTTATTATGTTAGTTTATTATGAACTTATAAATATATGAAAAGGAGATTCTGAGGTCGTGAAATCAGAAATAATTTAGAAATAATTTAATAAACAGTAAATACTTTAACTTAAAGTGATGATTAAGAATAATTTAAACTCAGAGTCTATTTCACCATAAATACAAGTCAAACTCTCCCTCGAGATATTTCACGTTGGTTGAAGTAATATTGAGTTTAACCGTCTTTTGTTTTCACAACCAAATAGTTAACAATGAAAGTAAATGGGGCAGTCAGCCAAACGTATCTAAATTGTCATTTTTTAACCACTAATAAAGATCAAAATATCACTTCACTTCAGCAGTAGCATGAATAGGATCCCTACACATAAACTGAAGTACTGATAACTTAGTAAGTGAACTGAGAGTTTATTAAAAACACTGTTTTACAAGACTTACCCAACGTCTGGTTTTATAACAACTGGTGATGAAGGTTGTTCCAGATCAGCAGATTCATCATTTTCCTGAACAACTGGCTGATGTGTCTGTGAAGAAGGAGAAAAATGATGAATCTGCTGATGTGAAACAACCTTCCTATCGATGCTACTGAAGTGAAGTGATATTTTGATCTTTATTAGTGCTAACTAACTATTTGGTTGTGAAAACAAACGACGGTCAAACTCGATATTAATTCAACCAACGTTAAATATCTCGAGGGAGTTTGACTCTGAATTAGACTCTGAGTTCATGTGACTCTGAACCAAGTAACTTTTCATCTTCTTCTCTATATTTTTATCTACCAGTTTATAAATTGTGATAAATCCACTTTAAACGTGTTAAAATCATTTCAGCTTCTCTAAACCTCATTGATCATCATTTGATCAACAGTGGGTTTTTTTGTGTTTTGAAGCAGTGAACGGTGTCACATGTCTGAAACCAGCTCGGTAGATTTACCCAGAGTGCATTTCTGCAGCTCATCCTCTGTTGTAGTGTAGTTTCACATCGTAGCTCTGCTTCGTGCTGCATCATGTTTATTCCTCATCTCCTGACGTTGTAGCGACCTCAGAGCTTTTTAGATCCTGATTCCTCCGCATGTTTGCAGTCATGTAACCATGATGCTTGTTGTTGATTTTTTTTTTATTTATTTTATTTTTATAGAAACATCAAACATTCACCAGCCCCCCTCCCCCTCCCCCTTCCCTCCTTCAGGTTTCTGTCTTTTATTAACGACTGTTTGTTTGTTTTCTTGTTTTTGTTTTTTTTCTTTTTTTAACCTCGTCCCCACCGTTTCGTCCTGGGTCTCCAACAGATTGACGACATCTGACCCCGTCACCTTTACAACCACTTGGCGAGTAGCTAGCCGCCTTGGGAAAGCGGAGTAGTTAAAAAAAAAAAAAAAAAATGGGGCGGGAGGAAAAATAATCTGTATCGATTTCACTTGATTCATTCCCTCATGTTCCCCGTCATCCTGTAGCCGTAGCGAGTGACGTTGTGTTGGTTGGTGTAGTTAGAGTCAGAGTGGTGTGATATGAACCTGATGAGGTAAAAAAAAAAAACACTAATCTTCATTTTAACCCGTCGCTGTTTCCTCTAAAGCAGCTGTGTCCTTCACTTCTGTTCTACTCACGTTAGACGACGTTATCGTCTCGTCGATGTTTGTTTTTCAGTGAGAAATTTGATTCAGAAATTTATCCTCGTGACAATATCTGTCAAAAATAATCATAATATATATATATATATATATATATATATATATATATATATATTTAAAACTTATAACTGAACCATGTTATGTTGAAGTGGAAACATTTAGGTTTTTAAAAAGTTTGAAAGTTTAAAAAAAAAAAAGTAAATAAGTAAATAAAATGAGGAAAAGGAATTAGATCAAAGTAATGATAATAATAATAATAAATAATAATAGATGATGACTAATTATAAAATAAAATAGAAATAATTTAAAAAATGAAAAAGTGATATAACAAAAAACATTTAATCATAAAAAAATACATTAAAATTAATAGAAACATAAATGAGATGAAACGATAACAGACTCATTTTTCCAACATCATCATCTTAAAATGAAAATTAAGATAAAACAAACAAAAAAACGCTTTTTTTTTTTTTTCAGGTGAGAAGAAGAAAATCCTGAGAAATCACCTGTTAATTAAAAATAATAATAATTTAAAAACTAATAAATAAAAAACACCAGAGTCTAAAGTCTCGTTTTCTCTCCAAAGTCAATTTTTATTAATAAATAAAACAACAAAACGCAGGAAAACCTGAGAAATAACCTGTTTTTACAAAAGATTTTTAGAAAAAATAAATAAATAAAAATATATATATAAACAGAAATATATTAAATTATAGGAACAAGTTGTTTTAAAGCAGAAAACCAACAAGTTCACATAAAAAATAAAAACAAACACTTATTTTTCTTCTAGTTTCAGTTACATAACAAACATTTTACATTTTCTATTTTAAGTCTTTAAGTTATTTATTTATTTTTATATATTTTTTTTTTTACAGCTTTTTCAAATTAAAGTACTAAAGTAACTAGTTAAGTTAAACTTAAGTTAAAGTTTCCAGTTTTTATCTGGAATAAAAACGGACACAGCTGATTTATAGTGAACACTGACTCCTCCTCCTCCTCCTCCTCCTCCTCCTCCTCCTCCTCCTCCTCCTCCTCTGACCCTTCATCCCAGACTCCCTCAGATCTGAACCTGGTCTCAGATGTTTTTGGGTAAAACCAGGTCTGATCAGAGACGTCTCACCACGGTTTCATGCCTCCTGCTGTTCAGTAGCTTCAGTAGCTTTAATCTAATATCAGGACATTTCCTCCTCCTCCTCCTCCTCCTCCTCCTCCTCCTCCTCCTCCTCCTCCTCCTCCTCCTCCTCACTCAGACCTGGGTTCAAATGTTTAAAAACTTCAAAATAAAAGTCTAAACTCTTTGGACCCAGCTCTGTTCTCCTGTAGCTCTTTATATCAGACGGACGCTTTTCTTCACCTGAACTCAGACGACGTTCGTGTCTGAATTCAAGAGCACAAACATCAACGACTGTCGATCGTTTTAATAATTAACTGAGTCTAATGTGACGTCACGTGACCTGTGCTCTTGGATCAGCAGGAATTATCCCGACTCACTGATCACAAACTTGTCAAGAACTGAAACAGTTTTAAGTTTATTTTATTTATTAGTTTTTAAAGGTTTGTTAAAAGTTAAAGACGCTTAAAACTTGTAGGAGAAGACGAGGAGGAATCAGCAGCTTCATCACCGTTAGTTTGGTAAATTGATTAATAAGTAAATAAAAATTCACTTTATTATCGTTTACAGCAACGAGAAGCAGGAAATTGTGAGAATTGTGTTTTTTTTTTTTCAAGATTTTTTTAGACTAAAAATAAAACAAAAGACTCAAATAAAATAAAAAAAACATCAAATATATAAGAACGAGTTGTTGTTTATTGATTTATTTTAAAACTATTATAGAAAAAAACATTTACATTTAGGAACAAGTTGTTGTTTTATGTTTATTTTAATTCATTTTAAAGCAGAAAATCCTGAGATTTTTACGATTATTTTCAAAAACAGTTTAGAAAAACATTTAAAATAAATATTGAAGCAGGTTGTTTTTAACGTTTAGACAGTTTGTCACATTTTAAAGCAGGAAATCAATTAATTAATATAAAATAAAATGACTAAAACGAGTCTCGTGACCAGATTAAATCCTTCGTCTCTGTGAGTTCAGGCTCCTTCAGCGTCTTTTCTTCTCTTTCTTCTCTCAGGTTTTGTTGTTTTCGTTCACGTTTTCTTGTTTCCGTCTCTTTTTTCTTCTTCTCACCAGCTTCTTGTTTCGAGCCAAAACATATTTTATATTTAAAAAAAAAAAGAAAAAAGGAGCAAGAGTCTGAAACGATAGTCGGGTGATGTTTCTGAGCTCCTCCTCTTCCTCCTCCTCTTCTTCTCCTGCTGACTTTTGCTTCCTCAGGGACTCGTGTTTTCGTTGGCGTTTATAAACCAATAATCTGATTAATCGACCAAAACTTAATCAAATTAACTGACTGGATTAATGTTTTAACGGCAACAAAAACACAATGTTGTTTTCTCTCCTTCACCACAAAAAAAAAAAAAAAAAAAAAAAAAAACCACCATCACCTCGTTTCTCTAACATCTGTTTCTCTTTTTGTTCTCTCTCCTCCTCCTCCTCTGTCTCCCCCTGCAGGCGGCTTCTTGGTATTATCACAAAAAAAGATATCCTGCGTCACATGGCTCAAATGGCAAACCAAGATCCCGAGTCCATCATGTTCAACTGATCCGCTCCTTCCAGGACGGCTGGTCGGGAGGAGGAGACGAGGAGGAGGAGGAGGAGGAGGAGGAGGAGGAGGAGGAGGAGGAGGTGTGCCTCCTCAATGGCTCCAATCTTTGACATTTGGATCCTTTTTTTTTTTTGTTTTTGTTTTTTGTTTTGTTTTTTTTTTTTAGTTTTCAGCTTTGTAGACCCTGAACCTCACCGTCTGACTGTGGACTTTAACGGCCACGAGAGGGAAAAGACACAAAAAAACCAAGAAAAACGAAAAAGAAAAGATACTTTGTTTATTATCATTCTGGCTGCTGAGGACACAAGGAGGTCACGGGTTGAAGGCGCACACACACACACACACACACACACACACACACACACAGGAATGCACTTTTTACACACACACATGTTGTTTTTGCACTTGCAGACACTTCAGACATGCATGTTCTCACACACACATGTTCGACTCCCCAACCTGTAAACTTTCACCCGTTTGCACTCGTCATGTGCCTCGCTCTTCATGTCCTGTGTCTGCTGACGTCACGGCGACGGTGACATCATCATCGTCATCGTCGTTATTATGATCTGAGGTCAAAGGTCAGAATGAACCGCTGATAACGGGACGCGATGAGGGACCTTGAAACCTCCAGGATCCTGTTTATTAAAAAGAGAGAAGAAGAAGAAGAAGAAGATAATAATAATAAATCACTTTCTTGACCTGTCCGTCCTCCACAAAACACACTGTTTACCTGTGAATTAAGTGTGTGTGTGTTTGAGAGCGTGTGTGTGTGTGTGTGTGTGTGTGTGTGTGTGTGTCCTTAGCGCCACTACATTCCAGCCAGGTTACCATGGGAACTGAGACGAGCTTTAACGAGCGCGACACTTCCTTCGGTGGGCACTTTCTTTATTTCAAGAACAAAAAGAAGAAAAAAAAATGTCCCTTTTCAGAACGAAGAAAGTGAAAATTTAAGATCTTTGTGAGTGTGTTTTAATTTCTGAGCCAGCTTCAGCTGAGTGTGTGTGTGTGTGTGAGAGAGAGAGAGAGTGTGTGTGTGTGTGTGTGTGTGTGTGTGTGTGTGTGTGTGTGTGTGTGTGTGTGTATAAAGAGGAAACCAACAAAAGAGCAGAAGGAAAAAGTGTCCAGAGCGGGTTGAGTTGTGTTTTGTTCTCAAAATCAAATTTCTTTTTCGATCAATTTCACTTTTTGTGGCTTGAAACAAACAAACAAAAAAAAAAAAACAACTAAAAACTGGAAAATCTGCTGCTGCTGCCTGAAGTGAATCGAGGAGAAAGATGACGACTAGATGATTCTACGTTTATTTTTTATTTTATTTTGTTTTATTTGTTGTTGGGAAATAAAAAGAAACAAGTTTATCCAAGAAAAAAATGAGCTGAACTTTTTCTCTCAAACCCCCGACAGACGATGTCTGACAAAAAAAACACTGAAATATGTAAATAAATAAACAAATATTCGAGAATCATGTCGACGCTGAAGCATCAGACGTGAGAACAATCCAGATTTAAAACGATAAAACAATAATAATAAAAAAAAAAATTAGATGAAGAGATTATGAACAATTTGCTCTGGAAACAAAAAACACTTGAATAATTGATCATTAAACCAGACCTACTGCTGCAACTATTGACCGATTGACTTATAATCGATCAATAGAAGCTGATCAACACTTGATCCAGTCGCTCAGTTGTTTCCAAACATTTTGACCTTTGATCCCTGATCAGAGATTATGTATTTTTTTTTAAACAAACAAGATTAAAACATTATATTAATTTAATTTAGTTGTTGAAATAATCTTCATTCACACTTTTTTTTTTTTTTTTTTACTTTAATTAATTAATTAATTAATCAATCAATATCCTGTCAATTCAATCCACTCATTGGCCATTAAGATCAAACAGAAGATAAAACACAAACATCTGGCTACATCTGCCAAGTGCCTGGTGAAGGTTTTATTTTGAAATCTTGACAGGAAACGACCGTCGTTCCCATTAAATCTCCTTCCCTCCAGTTTTCTCCTCAGAGCACATTGAGATCCTGAAGGAAAAGGAGATGATGGCACCTTCACCTGTAGAGTGGCGGCAGGAGTGTGTGTGTGTGTGTGTGTGTGTGTGTGTGTGTGTGTGTGTGTGTGTGTGTGTGTGTGTCCGTCTTTCCGTTGCAGTGTGTGTCCTGCTGTGGGTCGACAGGGAGCAGAGCATCGTCTTTGTTAACCAGTGGTGTTGCCTAACGTTGTGTTTCATACTGATCTCGATGTGTTTTCCTTTTTTTTTTTTTCCCCCTTTTTTTGTTTGTTTGTTTGTTTGTTTTTTTAATTTATGGGTAGTGTCAATAGATTTGTGCATTATTATTATTATTATTATTATTATTATTATTATTATGAAGAATTTTATGTATGATTACATTGATTGTTCGATTGTACATTTAAAACAAAATATGTAAAGATTAAATTTTGTTTTAAATTAAAAAGAAAAAAAAAAGCTTCAACTTGCTCAGGGTTGGTTTTTATTTTTCACACATTTATAACGTCACAAATTAATAAACTTTAGATCAGTGTCAGTTTTTAAAGTGACCACCTGGAGGCGCTAAAGTCACTAAGAGTCACTTTAAAGTGACGGTTCAGAGGAAATTGAACCCAGAGTCTATTTCACCACTAACACAAGTCAAACTCCCCTCAAGAGATATTTCACGTTGGTTGAAGTAATATTGAGTTTGACCTTCTTTTGTTTTCACAACCAAATAGTTAACAATGAAAGTAAATGTGGCAGTCAGCCAAACGTATCTAAACTGTCATTTTTAACCACTAATAAAACTCAAAATATCACTTCACTTCAGCAGTAGCATGAATAGGATCCCTACACATAAACTGAAGTACTGATAACTTAGTAAGTGAACTGAGAGTTTATTAAAAACACTGTTTTACAAGACTTACCCAACGTCTGGTTTTATAACAACTGGTGATGAAGGTTGTTTCACATCAGCAGATTCATCATTTTCCTGAACCACAGACTAATGTGTCTGTGAAGTCCGTCTTGGAGGGAGGGGGGGTAAATAGTGATGGGGGTGTTGGTGGGGGTAGGAGTTGAGGGTGTGTGCGGAGGTGGGGGGAAAGAGGCAAGAGAAGAGAGATGATATGATGGTGGAGGGGTGAGAAAGTCAGTGGAAGTGGCAGAGAAGTCAGGTGAAGCAGGTGAGGCGTCGGGATGATGAAGGGGAGGAGCTAAGTTCTGAGTATGAACAACCAGCAGCCTCCTCCACCTCCTCACTAACACCGTCACCGTCACACTTCTTCTTCCGCCACCAGCTCCATTAAAATAAAAGTCATGTTTAATTTCAAATGCATCAGATTTTATTCTGAAAGTTCTGACAGTAAGTTGTGTTTTTTTTTTTTTTTTAATTATGCTTCTTCTGTTTACAGACTCAACCAATCAGATTGCTACTTAGTTAGGGCCCGAGCACCTCGGTGCGAAGACCCTGTTGTTTTTGCTCAGATTCTTCTTCTTTTTATTTTTTTTCCCTCCTGCCACATACCAGGCCGTTTGAGGTCTTTCCCATTGACGAAAACTCACCAAAATTGGCACACACATCCGAACTGCCGCGAAGCACGTTCTGACCAACTCAGTCCAGGCGTGGCTCAGGGGCTCCAGAGCGCCCCCTTTTGTAATTTTTAAACAAAGGCTTGTGGTCGGCACATAGTTTGAGATAGACACATCAGCTTTCGCACGTCTGTTGCCACGTCCAACAGGAAGTGAGCTATTAGCGCGGATGCTTGGGCCCGTAAACACCAATTATATAAATACATATTTCATGTTTGTTTCTGTCCCCGGTTTATTAACGTAGACGAGCTGAAGCATCAGGAAGGAGTTTGTCCTGTTGAAGCAAAAGAAGTAGAAGTAAAAGAAACAAAACTTCAGATTCTTCTGTTACTTCACTATGTTCTTACTTCTGTAGCGTTTTAGTTTTGTCTCAAGTCGTTGTTCATTTACCAGAAATGATGCTGACTGAGGCTGAGAAGTGTCGACTATGTGACGTTAAAGAGTGAAACCGTCCTGGTGTTAACGGTCACTGCTCCACCAGTCAGAGTCACACATATTAAATATAAATACAGACGTGAACTGACACGAACTAATTGTCTTTGAAGATCCATGTTTTAAACGTCTGGATAAGCTTCATTATATATATATTCATTATATTAACGTGTACTTGTACTTCTGTAATACTTCTACTTATACGTCTGTACTTATACTCATGTACTTGTACTTGTATTTGTACTTGTACTTATATGTACTTATACTCACATACTTGTGTACTTGTACTTATGTAATGTACTTCTGTACTTATATGTACTTGTACTTATACTCATGTACTTGTACTTGTGTACCTGTGTACTTATACTTGTATTTGTGTACTTGTACTTGTGCTTGTGTACTTGTACTTCAACAACCAGGCAGGTTGTTGAATCTGCTCCTCATGACCGTTGATTTAACCATCGTGAGGTGAAAAATCCTCCGAACGTCTTCATGTTGTTCGTGACGGAGCAGAGAGCGACGCTGGCGACTGACGTAGAGCGAGATGGTAGGAAAGAAGGTACGTTTGTTTGTGTTTATATTAATTAAACAGCTTGTTGTTGTGTGTCAGTGTGTTGTTGTTGTTGTTGTTTGTCAACAAAGTGGAGGTTGATGAGAGAAGAACAACAATTATCAGGCGACAACAGAGTGACGGCTTCACACTCAGGAACATCCAGACTGGACGTGTGAAGAAAACTACGTATGTACACACACACACACACACAGTTGTGTTTTCGTGACTTCAGGGGACATTTTATTTCCTGGAAACACTAGAGATCTCAGTTGTTGTCACCACCTTTATCTAGACCTCAACCAGACCTGAAGTCACCGCACATTCAGTTTTTGTTTTTGCACATTATGGGGACCTGCTTTATGTCCCCATAAGGTGAGTGCGTAAACAGGTGTAAGTCCCCACAATGTAAGGAACACCTGTACGTTAACAGCTAAAACTCTGGTCATAACTACTCAAGTTGCACTTTACCTGCACATTTATACATTTTAATTTATGTAAATTAAAACGTCTTAGTTGTGTTTTAACTTTATCTCTTTATTGTGTCGTTATTGTCTCTGCTGCTGCTGCTACACTGTAACTTCCAAGTTTGGAATCAATAGAGTACGTCTATCAATCAATCAATCTATCTATTACACACACACACACACACACACACGTCACTGCTCCAGAGCTGGTGTGTGTGTTGTCGTCTTCAGGGTAAAAGAAGAGACAGAAGAAAACAGATGATTGTCTGTGGAGGAGGAGTCACCTGATACATGTCAACAACAACAACAACAACAACAACAACAACAAGGAGCTTCAGGTCGTTCTTCTTCCTGACCAGACGTCGAGAAGCATCGTGTGTAAAATCAACATGTAAATAATAAATAAGCTTCTTCTTTTTTTTTTTTTACACATCACTTCCATTTTATTCCACTACAAAAAAAGAGGCATCTCAAAAGCACCAGTAAAAGAACAGACAGTCCAGTTCATGACTCTGACTGGACTTGTCTCAGCCAAGCAAAGAAAATAATAATAAAAATAACAAAAAGTCAGTTCAGTCCCAGAGGACGATGTCAAACATCTCCACTATTTTCATTCACATGCAGCAGAAAACACGACAGTTTAGTCGCGAAGCCTCAACAGGAGAAGACGAGACGAAGGACGAGAATTAAAACCAGAGAAGAAGAAACGGCGCGTCTCTGACGAGGAGACGAAAAGACTTTAAAGTATTTAAACGAGCTGAGAAACTAAATGGAACAAAACCAACGACACGACGGGTAAAGATGTAGTAACACTGTGAGACTGAAGATTCAACCTGATGCAGAGAAACAGTCGACAGGACGAACCTGCTCACACCAACGTCTGTCTGAGTCTGACAGTGTGTGTGTGTGTGTGTGTGTATTTCTCTGTGTGGGTGTTTCTGAGTGTCTGTGTATATGTGTGTTTCTGTGTGAGTGTGTGTCTATATATGTGTGTGTGTGTCTATATGTGTGTGTGTGTCTCTATATGTGTGTGTGTCTCTATGTGTGTGTGTGTGTCTATATGTGTGTGTGTGTGTGTCTGTGTGTGTGTCTATATGTGTGTGTGTGTGTGTGTGTGTGTGTGTGTGTGTCTATGTGTGTGTGTGTGTGTGTGTGTGTGTGTGTGTGTGTGTGTGTGTGTGTGTGTGTGTGTGTGTGTGTGTGTGTGTGTGTGTGTATGTGTGTGTGTGTGTTTGTGTCTATATGTGTGTGTGTGTGTGTGTGTGTGTGTCTATGTGTGTGTGTCTATATGTGTGTGTGTGTGTGTGTGTGTGTGTGTGTGTCTGTGTGTGTGTATCTCTATATGTGTGTGTGTTTGTGTCTATGTGTGTGTATCTCTATGTGTGTGTGTGTGTGTGTCTATGTGTGTGTGTCTCTATATATGTGTGTGTCTATAATGTGTGTGTGTCTCTATATGTGTGTATCTCTATATGTGTGTGTGTGTGTGTGTGTGTCTCTATATGTGTGTGTCTATATGTGTGTGTCTCTATATGTGTGTGAGCAGGACGTCGGACACTAACAGCAGAATCGTCTGTAACAGCTTTTTATGGTTTGTAAAAATTAAAACAACAACAACAAATTTAATCTCCAACATGAGCTTGAGGCAGATTTTCTGTCTGAGTCATAAAAACTTTAAAATCTTAATAAATCAACCTGCTGAACCGTCGAAGAGACGGGAGATGATCGTTACAACTTCTCTTCAACCAACGAGACGAAACATTAGAGTCGTGACCAGTTTACATCAGGACGTTTCTTCTGACTCGTTGTTGTTATTAATCACTACTTTGCTGCATAAACGCTTCCTGTGACTCGGTGGCGGTTCCCCCCCCTCACCTCAACCCCATGACCTTGAAATCCAGACCACGGACATTTTGTGCAGCATCGACCAAGTAGTTTGTTAGCCACGACTAACCACAAGCTTTTATTAAAAACCGATAACGACCCGTATGGATATTAGATAATTATACTAACATCGGCCGGACGATACGTTTTCAACCGTTAGATCAGATGTGTAATTAGATCTTTTCCATCAGCATCAACCCGACTTGACTCTACTTATATTTTATAGTGTCATAAAACTTTATATACTTTCTAGTGTTTTCCACTCGGTGCTAGTTCCTGGTACCAGCTACTGTTTTATTTCCTACTCAGCCGAGGTACCGGTCGGTCTGAGTCGACACAAAAACGTGACGTGAACAGACTGCTGGTCACTGATTGGTCAGAGGAGGCGTCTACACAAGGGCGAGTTGAGTTGAGACAGCGTCAACAAAATAATTAACCTCCATTTTTAATAAACAACGGTGAGAGTGACCGACCGTCGTCATGGCTACCTCAATGTTTACTGATGTTTCTGTGTTGAGACGTCGAGAAGGAACCAAACCGCGATGGAAAACGACGCGTCTGGTACCAAACTGAGCAAACGGAAAAGAGACACAAGTTAGTGGGAAACCTACATATCTCTGTCATCCTCCTGATGAAGGTTTTCATTCACGTGTTTATCATTCATAGGTTTTATCACTATATAATCATGTTTTTATTGTTCTTAATAAACTACAGGAAGATGTTTTAGTGTTGACACATCCATGTGTAGCTTAAGGAAGGAAGCAGACTTGGGTCTGGAAGGTCCCAGGTTCGAAACCACCTGCTACAGGGTCCTGCTGAGGTACCCTTGAGCAAGGTACCGTCCCCACACACGCTCCCCGGGTGCCGTCTCGGCTGCCCCCCGGTTAATTTCGTTGTGTGCACGGCGCTGCTGTGCTTTGAGCTCAATGATCACTATACTTTCACTTTCATTTTTTAGTGCATATTTTCTAATGTATTTTATCCTCTTGTCACACGTGAACGACGTTTTCAATCACTAAAAACAGAGATTTTCAAAAAAAATGGATGTGGAAAAGAGGAAACGTATTGAGACCACTGAGGACGGATGTCATCAGTCGCTAGTCGCTCATTCATCAATCTCATCTCCATCGTTTAGATACTGATCCAGATTAAGTGCCAGTGTATTATCATGTCGTATTTCATCCTGCAGGATTCTCGGTCCACATCCTCTTATAATTTAGTTGTTTTATATTTTTATATTCAACTTCCCTCATCTGTCCACACTACGGACGCTTGAGTCGCCCTTCATAATAATAATAATAATAATAAAATTCTACGCAGCATCCGGGTAAAAATACGTGTTTTTTAAAAATATGGAAACACACGTGATGTGTTTGACTCTTTGTCTTTGACATCAAATAATAAATTATGTGACGTAGTTGGAGAAGTTGAAGTTGCTTAATTGTTCCGATCATCCCCGTCTCCTCTAATTCTTTAAATAATAATAATAATCTGAGCTATGAAAATCTCAACACAGGAAATGTCCCTTTACAATTCGCTGCTTGTTACATTAATCATAATATTGATTACCCCCCAGGCCCCTCCCTCCTCCCTCCACCCGTTTACATTCAAGCATGAAAAGACCAGTGAGAAAAAAACTGCTCAAGTGTCTAAAAAAAAACCTTCACGGTTTTTATTCTCATTAAGAACAAAGAGTTTGTTCCTTTCAGAAGAAAAAAAAACATTAAATAAAACTGATTGTTTCTTTTAAAAATGTGAAACTAAAAATGTTTTGTGGGCCTTTTTTTTTTTTCTTACTGCATAGCAGGAGACGTTTCCGTCACACGTGGCTTTCATAAAACACCTGACACGGAGGCGTTTTATTACTCGCCGCTGACGTCTCGTCGCTTTGCTCCGCCTCTGGGGCGTCGCTCTGCTGCTGCTGCTGCTGCTGCTGCTGCTGCTCGTCGTCATGGTGAAGAACGGCGGCGAGCGGCGGTGGAGGAAAAGAGGGCGCGGCCTCCGGTTGAGGCGGTCGCCTCGATGTAGCCTCCGGCGGTGGCGGCGAGCGGTGGGTGAACCGACACCTGGATGGCGATGTGCTGCGGCTGCTCCTGCACCGACGAGTTGTCTGAGTCGGCGGCGGGCGACTCGCTCCGCTCCCTCTCTCGCCCTCGCTCCCGTTCCCTCTCTCTCTCCTGGAGGATGGTGAAGACGTCTCTCACCCCGATGGAGGCGACTCTGCCCGCCGCCTCCCGCCGCCCCTCCGGCGCCTGCCTCACGAACGTGTGCCTCATCTCCTCCACGCCCACCACCTCCAGGATCTCCTCCATGAAGGTGCGGCAGTTCATGATGAGCGGCGGCAGCGGGATGCTGCGCGCCAGCTCCTCGATGTAGCGCGCAAACTCCATGGTCTTGAACTGCGTCACCTTGGCGAGCTCCAGCGTCTTGGCCGACGTGATGATGGGGATCCTCTTGGCGATCTCGAACGCCTTCTGCAGCTTCTCGGCGCCTTCGGTGCGGAAGAACTCGTTGATGGCTTTCTCCGTCTTCTTCAGGTGGCTGCTCATCATGCAGAGACGCGTCACGTTCAGCGCCATGATGATGGTGAACGTCACCAGACACACCACCATGTAGTACACGCCCATGTCGCCGTTGGTGAAGACCACGCGAAGCGTCACCGTGCAGTTGGCGCTGCCGTGGACGTTGGACGCCATGCAGGTGTACTTACCGCGGTCGGCGAACTCGATGCTGGTGATGTTGAGGACGCCGTTGTCGAGGAGCCACCACTTCCCACCTGCAGAAACGAAGACAGACGATTATATTGTCATCATACCCCGAACATAAGACGACCGGTCTCATATTTCAGTTAATATGGTTAATCGGTTAATATTTCTGTGCGTTACTTTGGTGTTTAAATGGTCAGAGCTGATAGAAATACGTTATAGATACATTATTTGAGGACAATTGGCTGAAATGAGGTCGTAGAGACGCTGGAGTTTAACGTGACGTTGTTCTTGATGCTTTTTATCGTCACTCAAATAGCAAAATCGTTACGGGACACATTTGAATTTGTACGGCCCCTATATGGCACCAAAATTGCATTTTAAGTGAGAGGGAGTGTGTGTGTGTGTGTGTGTGTGTGCAGACGTGTGTGTTTACACATGAATGTAAAAAAAAAAGAAAACACTCACTCAGTGGAAAAGAACAAGAGCCTTGAGTTGAAGTGAGTGAGCGTGATGTGTGTAGGGAAAAGGAACGTGTGTAAATTTACTTAACCTACTTACACTCGACATATAAACTAAAATGCAAATTAGATGCAATTTATCAAAAAGACACTGTAAAAAGTGCAAATTAGATGCAAGTTTTAATTAATCATTTAAAACACTGTATTCGAGTAGACTCAACATGAGGGTAGTAAAATTTTAATTAATTTCACAATCCAAAAATTAAGGATGTATTTTCTGTTCAGACTCAATCAATTTCTCTTTTCCACCCCTCACTCCTTGAAGTTCAAAGTGTTGAGGTGAAAACGTTCCTCTAGGAAATGAGACACCGCTACTTTACTGTTACACGTCATCAGAAGGCGTCGCTAGTTGCTACGACAAGTCTCCATGACGACAAACGAAGATGGCGTCCACAGACTCGTTTGTGCCGATCGAGTTGGCGATCGATTAAAAACTGACAAGACGTTCGTTTACATTTACGATCGCTAAGCTAACGCTAACAGATGTTGGTGATTAGCAGTCAGCGATAAGTTAGCTTAATAAGTTAAATGTATTGATTAGTTTATTAAATAAATTGCTAATTTTTTTGACAAGTGCATCCTTGTCCTGGTGCATGCTGGGAAATTTCTCACGCCTACGTTTGATGCTGGACCTGGAACAGGAGATAAACCTTCTGTGTCTAATAATCTGATACTAAATTAGTTTTTGTTCTTTTTTTTGCACCTTTAATGTGCCTGTGTCTGAGTTGTTTTTTTAAATTTTTTTATCCAATTAATAATCAATAAATCAGAATTAATAATTGACAACATAATCAAAATTTCAACATATGTCTGAATGTACTTCAGTGTGTTTTTTCAGTTGAGTTTAAAGAAAAAAATCAACCCAAACTGAGTCACAGTTCCTCTTTTAAACACAAATGTGGCGTCTGAAGTTTCATTTATTCCATTTATTTATTTAAATAATAATAAAAAAAAAAAAGCCACTAAGTGACTCCAGGTTTAAAATCCTCTTTAACGCGTCTGTTCCTCCTCGGTGCTGATGTTTGCTGTTTTCCAACAGGAACCTACTTTGCTTGCGTTGCACTGTTCTGACTCTTTTTATAGAAACTCGACATGAAAAAAAAAAAAAAGTCCTTTTAGTTTAATTTAAGCTGAACAGAAATATGTAAATGGACATAAAATCCTGGAAGCAGCCAGAGTTTAAGCCTCCATCTGTGCTGATGAGCTACTTCCTGTTCAGTTTGTGCTCCGTCAGCACACGATGTAGCTACATCTGACAGATAAACCACCGAACGTATCCGTGTTGAAACAGGTGGCTGAGGTTTGACTCACTAATCAAAACATGAAGGATTTATTTACATGCTGGAGTGGAGACTCCCACATTACAAATAAAAAAAAAAAAAAAGAAAAGAAACATTGTGTGTTTTCTCGCTGTGTTGCTGAGAAGCTGCTCATGGGAATAACACATTAAATAAACAACCACACAGGAACTTGAACTGAAGGCAGAGAACTGAGAAACATCGTGTTTTGACGACGAGGACTTTTGAATAATGTTTTATATTTAAATAAATAGATTTTAAGAGCCGCTGCGGTGAGGGCAGCACGTCTGTCGCTTGTTTAAACAGCTTCAAATGAGCATGTTTACAGTTTGTATGAGTGTGTTTGTCCTGATTGTCTCCTTCAATCATCAGTTGTTATCGAAGCTTCACGATAAACGAGAGGTTTGTTTTGACGATGTGACTCTTTTGTGCAGCTTAAAGGGAGAGTCTGACATTTTAGGAAACAAAATATACAGATGAACAGCTGGTTCTTTGTACCTGTTACATTTATGCAGAGTGAAGTCAGTCTTTACTGTAAAGGTAGGTCACTTCTACTTTATTGGACAGAAATCTGTCTGTCTATCTGACTGTCTGTCTGTCTGTCTATCTGTCTGTCTGTCTGACTGTCTGTCTGTCTGTCTATCTGTCTGTCTGTCTGTCTGTCTCTCTGTCTATCTGTCTGTCTGTCTGTCTGTCTGTCTGTCTGTCTATCCATCTGTCTGTCTGTCTGTCTGTCTGTCTGACTGTGTCTGTCTGTCTATCCATCTGTCTGTCTATCCATCTATCTGTCTGTCTGTCTGTCTGTCTGTCTGTCTGTCTGTCTGTCTGTCTGTCTGTCTGTCTGTCTGACTGTGTCTGTCTGTCTATCACTGTCTTGTTGAAAAGCGTTCTTTGTTCTGCTCTGGTCATTTATAAGCAACTTTCAGCCCAGAGTTTTATTCAATTCTTCCTCAACTCCTCCTTTATCAATAACATGTATCTACAGACGGACAGAAACTGCAGAAGGCGTCTTTTTTATCTGCAGTCTGAAGTCTTGAGGAGACCATTAAAACCTTTCTTCCTCCTCCACACGATCAATTTCCAACAGCGGTATCCTCTGGAGGAGATGAATGAGCAGGAAACTACAGCATCCCGCCCATCCGTCTTTTCATGTGCGAGCAACTTTATTCTAATTTTACCTCCTGGATCATGACTGATGTGATGTGACTGATGTGCTGCCCGGTACTACGAGCAGCAAAAAAAAAAAAGAGATGAGAAACAAGCCAGAGCAGGTTAGAAACACGACGTAATAACAAGGCTGCTCCTTTCTGCGTTGGCAGGTTTCAACAGGTCGACTCAAGAGCAAACGGCGTCAAAACAACACGAATTCCTTCTGAGGTGGATCCCAACGTTTATCGCAGATGGACGGAGGAGACTCGTCTCCAATTAATAAAAAGTATTAGTGAGGAAACTGACTGTCTGAATCTATCTAGAACAAAACAACAACAGCTGCGAGATAAATAAAACGTGAAAATAACTGAAGCTTATTTCCCCCTGGAGCTGGACGCCGTCCTGTCCACATGTTCACAAGTCGGGTTTCACTTAAAGTTTCATAGAAGGAGAAGTGACTAAAATTAACACTTTCACTCTTTAATTTCACATCCTGAGAGCTTCGACGACCACTGTCAACTTCTTTAAGACGACTCATCAAAAATGACCTGAGTTCTAGTTTCACAAAACAAATATTTAATGAGCTGAGTCGTCCGTCATTTATTAACCCTTCACACCAGCATGATCACATTTATAATCTTTTCTAGTTTTTGTTTGATGATGATCAACTAAAACCTAAGATCCAATAACATCAAATCTGGATACTAATATTTATGTTATTTGTATCGTGTGAGTCGCATTTATTCAAATATGTCTGTTGTTTTTTTATCAAATGAAGAAATAAGGAGCTACGTTCTTATCGGGAAAAAAAATAAAATAAAAAAAGAAGAAATATCTTGTTTTCCACTATTTTAAAACGAGGTGAAGATCTGAGAACAATGTGTGTATTTAAGGTGTGTGAATATGAAATAACTGCAGAGAAATAAAGATTATCAATTATTATTAACTTGAATATAGCTAATTAGAGCCAAGAAAGCTAATTATGATTTATAGTTTAAAACTAGTGAAATAAGCCCCAGTATTGTAAAGGTTAAGTAACAATAAAGATGATGATAGACGACATTATTCCTCAGAGAAAGCCTGTTGTATTAACGTCTAGTTGTTGACTTGCAGCAGCCCGACACCTTCTCTATTAATGACTTTATACTGAGTGACTGGCAGCAGAGCCGGTGACTAATAGAACAGGAGACCAGGTTTAAAGTAACATCGTGATCAGTCTCACCGTTCGTCTCTCGTGTCCAGGCGGTCTCCATGGGAGTTGAACCACTGAACTCTGGGGAACGGCTCTCCGGTGACATTGCAATCAATCAGCACGCAGCTCCCCTCCCGGGCGATTATCTGGCTCACTTTAGTGAACACAACTGGGACGAAGCCACCGTCTGTTGCATTGCCGATGTTTGTACTGTTTCTGCCATCCGTGTCCACTGATAAGGCCCCGGTGGTGTGAGAGGTGATAAGGTACACCAGGACCACAAAAACGTATCCGCAGGTCCAGTGCATTTTCTCCTAACGTCGGTGAGGAAGGTGTGAGAGACTCTTGTCATTCCTCTTGGGTGTCCATACTGCACACTGGCTATCTCTTGATAGTAGAAGGCAATTTGGTTTTCAGCTCTGTGGCTTGAAAAATTTCACTAGAAAAAAAACAAAACAAAGTGGGGGCATTTATTAATCACAAACAAAACAAAACTCTTAAATAAAATTAGACCAAATCATTATTATTTGACCTGTTTAACACTTAAAATAGATCCCAAACTCCAAAACAACATCTTCAAACTGCTTATTTTCTCTAAAAAAATCATCTAAAATGGATATATTTTGCATTTACGGTGGCATAAAATAAAGAAAAGCAGCTTTTAAGGCTTGAAAAATTAAATAATAGGACATTAATAGACCCGTTAATGTAAATAAATGTGTTTAACTGGTAATTTTGATTGTTTATGGTGTAAAAAGTACATATAAAATATAGAGGTTGCAGCTTAGCTTGTAAACATCACAATGACAGATGTTTCCTTTTTAATTTTGTGTTTTCGCTGACATAGATAGAAGTAAATATTTACTGTGAAAAGGTTTGGGTCGTTTATGGTTGTTTTTATGAAAAATGGCAAGAAAAAACCAGTAAAAAATAAATATAAAACTAATCATATTCATATTAACTCATATTTATCAACAATAAATCTAATGTAGCTAATACGTGTCGACAGCTGGAGTCGCTATATCATGAAATAACGTTAAAATATACAGATATGTATCATTTGTGATAATAATAAGTGTTTTTTTGTTAAGTTAGCATTAGCTTCCAGTGTTAGCAGCAGCCAGTGACGTGATTAATATGAAAACAAAGCCACTCTACAACATAACGGCGCTGTGTGTATGTGTGTGGGCTCCGTCTACTTACTAATTCACTTCGTTGCAACACACACACACACACACAGCCAACCTAGGTGGAAACGTCAGTTACCGTGTGTGAGCATTTTATAAAGACTTACGGTGATTTGGATAGTCGATGATGTGTGTTAATGTTTTATTAGAGTGTTATCATGTTTTCGTCGCGTTAAAACGGTGCCATTTAAACCCAATACAAATCAAAGGCGAAGGATCCGGCTATGTGCTGGACGGCGGTTGACGGTGGTTTTGTATCACGAGACCTTTCCAGAACTGTGCTGCAGCTAATTGTTTATAAAGCGGCTTCTTTAGCGTCAGCGAGGTTAATAAAACAATAATAAATGGCTTATTTCGTGTGCGGTGACTATTAATGAAGGTAATAGTCGGAGAGTCGGTGACAGAAAAGCTGTAAAATCTCCGGTTTCATACCGACTAACGTTACCTGCACCGCGGCGCGAGCTCAACGATCCAACGGTCCACCGAACGGCCAACTCAGCGTCGAAGTCAACGGTTAAACGTTGATGGAAAAAAAACAAAACTCTACAAACAGTCGTAATTAAACCGCACTCCCCGTACTTACATCATGGTCTGTCGCCGGCCGAAGGCGGATGTTTGGTGGGAAGCACCAGAGTCGATGTTTCTGTCGTTTATTTCTCCGGCATCTCCATCCTCCTCCCACCGCTGCTCGTCCGCTATGTAACCAGCGACTAGTTAGTTAGTGTGAGTGACGGGTGGAAACAGCCCAGTGTTGGGTGTCACTGCCTGGACATGTAGAGTAATGAACTAAATAAATATCAATTAAAACACCGATTCTGATTATTTTAAAATAAATTAAATAGTCCAAAAATATTTAATGTCACAATACCAACATAAGCCTATAAACATTACTTCCAAAATGAGGATCCTTAGATGACATTTTAAGGGGAAAATCAACATAATCTTCTTTTTGAACATATAATATAATAATAATAATATTAAATTAAATATTAATCGTATTAATTAAAGTGTCGGCGATCAGCAGTTAACCCACCACGATCAGTTAGCATCAGCGGTTACAAATGGAGCTAAATAGCAATAGCCAAATATTAGCTGTTTTTTTGTTTTTCTTCGTTTGTTTGTTTTGTTTTTAGTTACAATACAGCGCTAAGTGAATTTAAGTGTAATTTCTTTGTTGTGCCTGAATATTAATGTTACGCTACTGTATTACACAATTCTAGTAAAAACGCTAGCTTCTTAGTTAGCTAGTAAGTTATAGCTAGCTAGTAGTAGTAGCTAGCTAGTTATAACTAAATAGCTATAATTAACCTACATTCATTTGTGATTTCTTTTTGTGCCTGAATACTAATGGTAACTAGGGTATTGCACACTCGTAGTGAAAGTGCAAACATGCTAGTTATAGCTAGCTAGTTGTAATTAGCTAGCTAGCTAGCTAACTAACTAAATAGAAGGAACTAACCCACATTAATTTGTGATTTTGTGAAATGCTAGCTAGTTAGTTAGCTGCAATTAGCTAACTAGCTATAACCAAATAAACAAAGTAGCTAGCTAGCTGTAACTAAATATCTAGAACTAACCCACATTAAGTTGAGATTTCTTTTTGGGCCTGAATATTCATGTCAAACTAAAGTATTATGTAATTCTGGAAAACGGCTAGCTAGCTAGTTAGCTAAAATTAGCTAGCTAGCTATAACTAAATAGAAGAAGTATCTAGCTAGCTAGCTAACCATAACTAAATAGCTAGAACCAATCCACATTCATTTGTGATTTTGTGCCTGAATATTCATGTCAAACTAAAGTATTACATAATTCAGGAAAAAGTGCTAGCTAGCTACAGTTAGCTAGCTAGTTATAACTAACAATCTAGAACTAACCCACATTAATCATCTTGTGAAACTCTGCAAGTGTCCAAATCCTAGTTTGGACACTAACACTTGTATAAACTAGTATATAAAAGTCCACTCCACTGCAAACTAACTAGGCCGTTAAATGTTGCATTTAACTGGATGCATGCAGGTATATTAGTATGTTTTGCTGTGAATATTCATTTAAGTGGATTGAAACTTTTGTACATTTGCATATTTTTTACTGTGATGCATCTCTTATTGACTCTATTTTGGGTCTGCACCAGCTCCTGAAGGCAATCAGCTGCCTATTGATAGAAGGTCCATCCATGAAGTTGAGGAAAATGAGTTTTTCTCTGACGTCTTTTACTACAAAGGCCTTTTTTTGTACATTTAACTCAGTCATTTGACATAGTCAGTGTTAATTGATTAATGCAGCTTTAGTGGTTAAATCAAGTTTAAGAAGATGGTCTTGAGGAAAATATATGGTAACAACATGAGAAAGGAGGGCATTTCTAATTTAGGTAGTAATGTTTTCTAGCTGTTACATAGAGATAAGTTACAAATTAAACGTGAAAAAATAAATGTGAAAATGCTGTAAATGATATACTACAACTGTGCTGGTGTAGATTTTGTGCAGCCGAACAGCTTCTCCATTCACCGTCAACAAATCTTGCTCCCATAAAGGTAATGTGTAAGTGCATTTAATTTTGTGGTGCAGCAAAGTGGATCCTTTTTATGCTCGTCTGCATTAAAGCATGGTATATAGTGACAAGTAAATGGACTGTGGTCGAAACCCATTTCCTCCTGCGTTTATTTTCAGTTAAAGCTCATGACGTTGAACGATGATAGGACAGTTAAAGCGGACTGAAGTAGTGTTTCTGGGAAGCAGACCTTTAAATTTAGATGAAATCAGGTCATTGAGGCCGTTTGCTTGTGAGTCAGAGTTGATAAGTGACTGACCTTGAAGGTAAAGTCTGACCAACACTTTGTAACGTCTCAGAAAACAGTCAATAACTGGGTCAATAATGGTCCATCTATGTATAGAAACAGTGGATATTTAAATAACAACACTGCCAGAGTCAACAAAGTGAAGTTTGATGGGTTTCTGCATTAAATTTAATAAAATTTAGAAGGATTTTTGGTATCATTCCTCCATTATTTAACAGCTTTATTAACTGTTTATGCAAGAAAATTTTAAATCCAGAAGTCAAGATGCATAATTTTTATTGAGGTATTTATATCTAGCAGTATAACAGCCTTTACTTGAGGACTTTAAATGCTGCTTCTTCAGCAGTAAGTGGTGCAAAATCCTGATTTCTAAGCCAACCCTGCTGATCCCATTATCCTTCACAGATTAATGTTTCAGCCGCACACAAACACTTCAGAGAACTCGGACACATTAGTTCACAAAGTGCTACAAGGAAACACAGCGGGGAGGAAGTCTGTACAAAGGGAAAGAAAATAGCTTCGCACAAACAGACGGGATCTGTTGTTGTTGTTGTTATCAGCAGGTCCTGTTACATGATCGCTTTTTGGAAAAAAAGATGAGAACAAGCTGGTGAAAAAGAAACGTCTGAACTTGTAATTTGATCTTCAGTGATTAAAATCATTTGGTTTTGTTTTGTAACCAAAGATACGTTTTTTTTTTTTTGGTTAGGAATCCTAAAAATCAACAGAGCTTTTAAGCATAATTTAGCAGATTAAACTCAGATTATAAAGATGGATTTAGACAATAATGTGGTGTTTTCACCACAAAGTCCAGTTCACTGAGGCAAATAAAACTACTAGTAGTTTACACTTGGAACAGTTTCACCAGTTTTTGCGTTTGAGGTTTTAAGATTTAAAAAAAAAAACAAAGAATCAAATGTTCAAACAATAATTTAAAGCTTTTATTTATTTAATTTACATGGAAAAGATACAGACATCGTCAATGTGTAGTGCATAAATGGAGCAACAACAAAAAAGGTAAACCACTAAACTTTTTTTACCCCCAAATTGCTCCAAAAGGCTTTTAGTTTATCCAGCACCATTTTCAACAGCCATGCGGACAAGCAGTCATAATTAGTGTCAAAGACATTTAAACCTAATAAAATATTTTAATATTAAAGCCTTCAACAATAAGTTGAAATAATACATCATCTCCCAGGGAAAAATGTCATCACAAAGCTTCTCTGATGAGTGAGGAGAGTCTTCTGAAGGCCTGTTGATGGAAGAAAAAGATATTAGAGTTAAAGTGATGTTGATGGTGTCTGGAGTAAATTGAATCCAGGGTCTATTTCATCATGCAAACAAACTCCCCATCTAGAGATATGACCGTCTCTTGTTTTCACAACCAAATAGTTAACAATGAAAGTAAATGGGGCAGTCAGCCAAACGTATCTAAATAGTAATTTTTTAACCACTAATAAAGCTCAAAATATCACTTCATTTCAGCAGTAGCATGAATAGGGCAGATCCATCATTTCGAACGCTCTTCACAGAAACATTGGCCACTTGTTCAAGAAAATGACGAATCTGATGTGGAACAACCTTCATCACCAGTTGTCACCAATGTTGTGTAAGTCTTGTAAAACAGTGTTTTTAATAAACTCTCAGTTCACTTACTAAGTTATCAGTACTTCAGTTTATGTGTAGGGATCCTATTCATGCTACTGCTGAAGTGAAGTGATATTTTGAGCTTTATTAGTGGTTAAAAATTACAATTTAGATACGTTTGGCTGACTGCCCCATTTACTTTCATTGTTAACTATTTGGTTGTGAAAACAAAAGACGGTCAAACTCGATTATACTTCAACCAACGTAAAATATCTCTTGAGAGGGAGTTTAACTTGTATTCACTGTGAAATAGACTCTGAGCTCATGTGACTCTGAACCATCACTTGTGTAACGTGTAAATGTTGTTTTGTTTTCATGTGTTTTTACCTCATCGATTTGTTCTGGTGTGGAGAGAGAAAAGGCCGCCCTGACATAGGGGCAGGGGTCGCTGCTGTTGATTGTGAAGACACCTCCAGGAACCAGCAGCACCTTAAACACACAAACACACACACATGACTTTACTTAGTTGTTCACACAGTTCATGTTTCACACATTCAAGGTCGTCAGAGCTCTAGTTTGTTTTTTATCAGCGGCTGATTGTGTAGTGTAAAAAAAGGAGTCAAGATACTGTTTCACCCTGTTTATGCTAAGCTAAGTTAACTAGCTGCATGACAATCGCATAAATCGGCTCATCTAACTTTTGGCAAATACTTTAATTTAACAATTAATAAAATTATTTCTCAAAATATCCAAACTACACTGTTACTGAAAAACCCTCTAGCTGCCATAAAACACTCAGAGATGAATCACGGTGGAAAAAAAAGCACAAAAAGGATCCTCTCTGTGAATTCATGTCAGACTCAAAGTGCCGTTATTCCTCGTCTGTCGGCTCCAGAGAAACACTAAAGCAAGTTTTCATTAAAGTGTGTTGTTGTTAGGTTTTAAATATCCGGGCTTTAGATTCTGGTCTGCAAAGACTTTATATTGTACCAACTCCTGCTTTTAAAATCAGTGATTTGCTCTCAGTGGATTTACAGACGCTCAGTGTGTGTGTGTGTGTGTGTGTGTAGGAGGGGAAACACTCGGCTGCTGAACCCACTCACACTGCTCACAATGACTGCTTTACATGCACCATCTTTCACTCTATTCAGACGCAAAAACCTGCCTTTGCCCCTGGTACCAAAAAAAAAAAAAAAAAATCTGCTCACAGAGAGAATCAAAAGCACCCAGATGCATCATGGGAACTCACTTTGTGCATAATAAAGCGGAGCAGGTACGTGTTAACGTGAAGTGGACAAGAGTTAAATCACACGTAGATTCATTATGTGTAGGTTTTTATGTGTGAGAGCGCTGACCTCTTTCTCCAACGCTTTCTCCATAATGAGCTGTTGTGTATCAGCGATGCCCTTTAGTTTGATCCACAGGAACATGCCCGCCGACGGGGCGTGCCACTCGGCCACATCTACACACACAAACACACATAAGTTTAAGGGGGAAAAAAAAAGAAAACAGCCTGGGTGTTTGTTCTGTGACTCAGGCAGCCGTCAGGATTTCCATAATGTGGTTTGTTTCTGTGAAGCCTCAATAAAAAGAAAGTCTTTACAATCAAAACAAACCGTGACTAAACACACAGTTTATTACATAGTTTGCACTTTTCTCAAATGAAACGTTTTTTGTATTTTAACAAACAAGTCAACAAGTGGCCACTAGGTGGCGTCTTCGACAAGTATTTTAGGGAGTTCTTCCTGTCAGTGTTTAATCACATGGTTTTTGTTTTGCTGTTTGTTGGTTGACACTTATTTCCCACAATGCAACACACATTGGAAACAGTGAAGCTGCTCAGTTATAAAATACCGAAGCTTAATTTAATAAAAACAGGGGATGAGCAGACTATTTTCTGATGAAGCTCAGATCCTTCAACGTGTGCAGTAAGACGCTGGTAGATCTTCTACCAGTCTGTGGTTGGTGCTGTGGTCTGCATCAGCGCCAGAGACACCAGGAGGATGGACAAAATAATCTGTGAGGCTGAAACCATCATAGGCCATAAACTGGAGCGGTTTGAGTCAGTGAGTTTCTGCAGTTTCTCTGTATAATAACTCAGATTTGTGTGAGAGGTGAACACACTAGTTTTCTGAATTAATGTGTATTTATACATCCTCTTTTATAATAACCAGCCTTCATATGTAGACATGTGTATATATTGATAAAGATATAGTGTATATGTGTAGTTAGTTATCTACAAATGTGTTTATTTATATATATTATAGTCTTAGTAGGTCATAATAATTTCTTGGTTGGATAAATAAAGAATATCTATCTATCTAAAACCAGAAACGTAGCTGTGTCTTCATTATGTGTAACATTGTGAACTGTGTTTCTCTGTGGTTTAATACATGTTGCGTTATTTCCTATTAGTAAATCACTTTAAGGACGTTGGACTTGTGTAGAAACATCAGTGTAGAGAATATGAAATCAGGAAACAGCTTAATTACTTAAACTTCTTTTCTGTGTCCTTAAGTAACATTTTTTCTCTTCTTATCCCTATTTTCTTTTCCTTTTACATAAATAAAATAAAAATATAAGTATAAATATAAATAAAAACTGTTTTTTATGTAAAAAAAAAAAAAAAAAAAAGAATAAAGGACAAAAACATAAAACTCATTTTTGTCAATGAATTAATTTATCAAAAATATATAAAAATATTGTGTGTAGCTGAATATTTTGAACCTGTTTGGTTTGTTTCCACTTGTATTAGCTGCCAGTCTCGGTTACACACCGCTAAATAAATCAGGTTTATTTGGTCTTAAACTCTCAGTTGAACATGTTGAAGTTAATAGTTAATTCTCTGTTTCAGTTATTCCACAAACCTTTGAGCCACTTGTCTGCAGAGCTGATCATCGCATCGCGTTGTTTACTATAAAACTCAATCACCCTGTGATGAGACAGAGAAAAGAGAACAGAGCACATTTTACTATCGTCACTGAACATGTGGTTGTTTTCTTACGTAAGCGGCACTGCCAGTTATTATCAAGTATCATCATGGTCTTAACTCGTCAAACTTGTCTCGCAGAGCAAATGGCGACAGAGTCTAAAGTTACATACTGATCTATGTGCTGGAGGAAACCGTCCTGACCCCAACTGTGCAACAACTGAGACACCATGAGCTGAAACGAAACAGAAAAAAAAGTGTTTATACAAAAAAAAAAAAGTCACAGTTTTATGTCTATGGTTTTTCTACTGTGACACTCCAATTTGAAATGCGTTCCACCCTCGTTACCAACATTTTTATTTCAGAGTAGACGAAAAAAGCAAGAGGACGGCAGTAGCGGATCCTAATTAATCTGCTCCACCACCACCACAACAAAGTCTTATTTGGTTGTGTTTCAGCTTCGGCCGTAGCGTGACGACGCACACCGCCTTCTGAAGTTTGAGTTGGCGAGTTTGTGGGTTGGGCACAGACACTGGCGAGTCCAGACAATGACTCTGCTCAGAAATATGCTTCAGCACAGTGTGGATAGAGACTGTGTTACTGAGATGCCCTGGTGCACGAAGGTGGAAAAAAAAAAGCCTTTTTAAATCATTTCTCATGTAGAAAGACAGAATACGTCTTTGGTGAACGGTTTTATTCACCTGTGTGAAAGTGCTGGTGTGCATTGTTGAGGCCTGAATGTGCAGAACCACACGATCCACCAGCGGTTTGGGACCAGTAACAAAACCTATTCTCAGCCTGAAACAAACAACAAAAACAGAAAAAAGGCAGACAAGTTAATGAAAGACCTGAAAGAACGTGCACTAAAGTTATACATAAAAACAGAATCACATGTAACATTTAACTTCACATTCTTTAAAATATCAACCTCAAACTAAAACACTGATGGTGCAGGCTCTTTAATGGAGGACTTCTTTTTTTTTTTTTTTTGTATTTTTAAGTAAAATTAAACAAATAAACACAGTTCTAATACAGAAAATACACTTGTCTGCAAAACACTGACCTCATCAAACAGTTTCATTACTTTTTTGTGTGTAATATTATTCATTCCTATCATTTTGTTCATTTTCCTTCTCATTAAGTATAAAAAAATGAACATATAACAGCACACAACTGTCAAAAACATCAGTGCCAAAACATCTGTCTCTTGTCTTTTTTTTTTTTTAAACACAAAGTAGTAGAAGAAGTGTGAGTGTGTCTGGTGTTTGTCTATTTCCCACAGACGTTGTCAATATCTTCCTGTCTTGCTCACACAACCATCAGATTAAGTCTAGAGGGGAAATTACACAACCAAATTAAACTGTGAGATAGAGCGGTAAAAACACACCCTGTTTTCACATCAGGCTCAAACTAGACACAGGAAACGCACAAAACACTGTATTTAAAACTTCAACCCAACGCCCACGCACGGTTTCAGATTCTCACCCTGAAGACAAGATCTTAGAGAAAGAGTCTGTCCTGATGATTCTGCCGTCGATGTCCATAGACAAAAACGTAGGAGCCCACGGCTAAAAAAATAAAACAAGATTCACTTCAGACTGTGGCCCAGTTCATAATAAAAATGATAAATGAGAGGCCGGTTATGTAAAATTAAATTAAAGGAGTTAACTGAAATGTTTTTGTACCTTGTCAAACTGCAGGAAGTAGTACGGGTCGTCCTCGATGATAAGCATGTCGTACTGTCTGGCCAGCTGTTAAAAAGAGGGACAGATGTTAATGTTAATAGAAGATCTGCAGTGTAAATCCGGTGTTCAGAATTAAACATCTTTATCTTTGTTTTCTGACTCTGCAGGACGAGAGCAGTGTTTTATAAAGTATCTGAGCGTCTCACTAGAGTAGAAGTAGACACTAGAGTAGAAGTAGAGACACTAGAGTAGAAGTAGAGACACTAGAGTAGAAGTAGACACTAGAGTAGAAGTAGAGACACTAGAGTAGAAGTAGACACTAGAGTAGAAGTAGAGACACTAGAAAACAGACACTAAAAAAATAACTTTGGTAGAAGTTCAAGTCGTCACTAGAATGATTCTCCAGTAAAAATCTTAAAGTATCTAGTATTTACTGTACTTAAGTATGACAAGTAATCTATAATTAAATGTACTGAAGTAATGAAAGTAAAAGTACAAGTACATGTTAATAAAAACAGAAGAATATTATGAAGTTTATCCAGCACTTGGAGCAAAACATGGAGCTACAACAATCTTCATAGACAATGTCTTGAGTCTGAACTAAAGTTTCTCCATCATCCACCTTTAAGATGGAGCCACATCAACCCTCAGACATGGTGTTGATGGTCTAAACAGTCACAGGTCGACTTAGAGTGAAACCGGAGCGATGGAGAAAACACCACATTTACTTTACTCTGACGTTTGTAACGACACTGAACATTGAAAATGTATCTGAGTAAAACTGTGTCAGCAAGTTAGGAAATGTAGTGAAAGTAAAGTACAAACACTCCCAAAACATACTGAAGTACAGTAGTGAAGTATTAGTACTAGTGCTACTATACAACACTTGAGGAACTAACCTCATACACTTCTTTCTTCCTCTGAGCCGTCATGGAGGCACCGGTGGGGTTTCCTCCGTTGGGGATGGTGTAGAGGATTTTGGGAGCGGTGCTGTCTGGTCTGTGGACCTCTGAAGGATCCCAACGAGACAAAACCTCTTTCAGAGCAGCAGGTATCATACCGTGATGATCGCTGGGAACATTAATTAAGTTGCAACCGAGTGGGTGAAGCTGTAGAGTAGAATTTTAAAAGGTTACAGCCTGTTGACAAACGTATTTATTGTGTTTTATTGTTTAAAATAAACAAGGCTCACCGCTGCCAGTGTTCCTGAATACGTCGGTGCATCTAACAAGACGTTGTCTCCAGGGTTGACCAGCATCTCAAATAACTAAGACCCAAAAAAACAGATTAAGAACATGTGACACAACACACGCTTCCTGACATTAACGTCTTAATTTGATCCTCTTCTTTTACATCTGGTCGTTTAACAACAACAGCAGGAGTGAGAGTGAACATCGACACTGCAGCAGGTGGTGTCGCTACCTTACAGAGCCCTTCCTGGCTCCCCGTCGTCACACACATGTCCATCTGGCCGTTCTCAGGGCTGTAGTTGGCGGTCGGTGGATTGTGGAGGCTCTTCTGCAGGTTTTTCATCCATGTGAGCAGCTCAGGGATTCTACGTGAAGATGGGAACTTATTGATGATTTAACACACAAAACAGATCAACAAACTCTGGGTTCTGAAGTTTAAAACATAAAGTTTGCTGCAGTGATATCCCTCACACTGTTGTTTAATCTCTCACCCGTTTGAAGCAGAGTACTGCAGAGCCCTCTTCATCGCCGTTTCATCGAAGGTGACCGTTTCTCCGTTCTTCACTTTGATGGACGCCGACTGGAACGGGAAGGTGTTGGGGTTTGGTGCTCCGCCGGCCAAAGAGATGAGGGATGGAGGCGATCGCTGCTGCAGTTCAGCTTCATGGAGGAGGCGGAGCAGGACAGAGAAGATCAGTGATGGATTGACTTAGACTGAGGCGTCAGCTGGAATAAAAAGATCCTAATAAAGGACAAACACAAACCTATAACCTACACCTGCTATTATAATATTGAGATTTCAGCAATTTGGGGAAAAAAACTCCTCTATGACGACACAACTGTGTAATTATTTATATTATTTATACAAAAAATATTTCCCTGGAGGGATCAACAAGTATCTATCACTCTATCCATCATCTGTCCGTCTGTCTGTTCCTAGTTAATGTGCTGCAGCTTCCTGATTAATCATAATTTAAGTATCTATGATAAACTGGCAACTGTTGTAATTCTTCTTGTTTCTTATTTAAATCTACTTATGTTATATTATTATTATTTTCTTTTCTTATTTCAGTCAATCCCATTTTTATTTTTATTTCTAAAGTTTTATATTAAATCTTTATTATTACTATTACTATTCTATATTGTATGATCTATGCAGGTTTAGTTCAGGTCACATGGTAAAATACTCACTAAAATGTTGTTTATAGTTGTTTTCTTTAGCATTTTTCAGCTGGAAACTACCTCAACCTGGCTCTATTAGTTCATACTAATAACTTATACTGTTATCTTTACTCTTACATGTTAAAATATTGTTTTAAAATTACATTTTGACAACTCTGCAGTCCAAAATCTCAAAGATTAAACATTTATTGCAACATAAAAGATGCAGATTTTCTAAAATAAGGAGTTAGAGCTGGTTAAGTGACTAGTTAGTCACTTAACCAGCTTATGTTTCCAGCCTGGGGCCACTCAGGCTCTTCTGCACATTAACTTTGCATACTCTGAAGTGACTTTGGGGGTAATAACATCACTTGCATAAACACACACACACACACACCAGAGAAACTCACTCAGCAGCCTGATGGCAGAAGGCTTTCTAGCTGCACTAACAGCTGTCAGAAACCGAGTGTAATTCATGATTCCTGCAGAAAAAAAAGATGTAATCAAATCAGAAAAAAAATATATATATATATTTTTTATCTTCACACAAATAATTAAGGGTTTGTTTTATTTTATCCATTCAATCTGCACCTGTTGTCTGTCTTTAATAATAAGCCATGTTTCAAATCAAAATGGAAGTTTATGAATGAAATATGTGTAACTTTACGACAACGTGGTGATTCCAGTTACACTGAGTTATACAATAACAAGAGACTATTTACTGTACGTTATGTACCTAAACAGACCAGAAAGTTAACGACACAATGATGTGACGCGGTGTTAAACGTGGCTGACACGTACACTAAGAATGGTTCAAACACGTCTGGACACCACCGTTAACAAGTTTAAATTACACAGAATTTCAGTGATAAATTCATCATTATTTACGGTATTTAGCCAGACCACGTTCATCTATGCAACTGACCTTGCGTATCTTGGTTCGAATGCCGCGCTGGATTGTGGTTAATGTATTTCGTCGTGTAATCGTGGTCAGTTACGTCGTCCACTCCCTGGACTACATTACCCGTGTTCTAAAATAAATACAGGTTTAGCTAGCAGTTACACTTTAAACGGAAGATTTAACTATTTTTTTTCTAATTAAATACATTAATATTTGAGCCAGTTTCATTAAAACTAGTTAGATTAATTCACAACAAAAAAAGAAGTTACCGGTGTGAAGTCTGGGGCGGTAGTCGCAGGTTTATTTTGATTTATTTTCGTCGCTAGAGAGCGATAAACCGAATTTAACGATCAAGAATGACCGGAAATGACGAAGGGAGCAACTTCCGTGTTGTTAGTGTAGCTGAGTTGTGCTAACTACAGGTGACAAACTTTGTAGCTGTAATTTGAATCATTTAAAGGTTTGATTTGTCTAAAGCTTGTGCGCAGTGTGCACACCTTTTACGCCAAAACTGGACTTTTTGCGATGGACTTTCTAACTAGCTACGAACTTAGCTATAGGTGCTAAACGTGCGCTAAGCTAGCTAGTGAGGCTGTCAGACTAAACGACTGAAAGGTAAAGGCTAACACACCGAGCGGAGAAACAAACTTTATATGAATTCAGATAACCAGTGTCTTAGCCTTAAAGTGACTTTTTAAAGTATCCGGTGTGTGTTTGTGGTTCCCAGTTGTCAGGTTAGGTTTCCTGCTGTTATGTAGAGCTGCAGACTGGCTGTTGTGTCCTTGTGTTTACGTCCCTGTTGTCGATTCAATGGGGAAAAGAAAAGACATGATTCACCCCAGGTTTCTTGGTAAGTATGCAGAAATATTAACCTTTAATTTGACCATTTTGACAACCGTGATCAAGCTTTCCTGGTGCCCAAATTAATATGTAATCTATTGATTAAAATGACCCCAACGTCTACTGTTTATTGTAACATTTGACAGTGTATTTTTGGTTAAAATACATAAAGAAGTCATTTGAAGCTTGTTTAAAAATGTTTACTTTGGGTTATTTTGTTGCAAATTTGACAAAAATACAAAAATGATGCATCCACAGGAAAGTGTAGAGAATAAACAAACAAGAAGTTGCAGATAAAGTTCTGTGTTTTCCGTCTTGTCTTCTGCAGGTGAAGGCAGCTCGAGCCTGCACAGCGTTCACAAACGGAAACATAAAAAACACAAGAAGCACAAGAGGAAACATCACAGCTTCACCGAGGCCCCGGAGCCCGAACCGGTCATTGTTCCTCGTCCTCCTCCACAGCTTCGACTCAAGATCAAGCTGGGAGGTCAAACGCTGGGGACCAAGAGGTGAGTTTTATTGTTACAGCTGATCTGGTCTAATCACCAGATTTGTGTTTGTGTTCATTGGTCATTTTGACCAGAACACAAAAACACACGTCATTTAAAGATCTGTTTTCCTCTGAACTCATCTCTACCAGCGTTCCCACCTTCACTGTACATCCTGGTGTGGCCCGGCCTCCTTCCCCACTGATGATCATTGACAACAACGTGGATGACGACGACGACGACGATGATGACGATGATGAGGATGACGATGAGCCGTCTGTGCCTCTGGAGCAGTATCGGGCCTGGCTGGGTAAATTAATCCAGCTGATAATTACAGCATCTGAAGTAATATTATATGTTATTAATGAAGCTTGAGTTGAGTGAAGAGCAAATTTAATCTCTTTTTTTTTTTTTTTAAATCTTAACATTAGGAGTCCATGCTCATTGGGTACGTGTAACATTAAACTAAATATTTGGTTCAGTGTCCACTGCATCACACTACTCGAACATCTGTTTCTTCTTCACAAAGTAGTGCCAGTTGGTGCTGACATTTCTCTAGTTTTGGTGTTTTTCTTGTAAATTACTGGATGTATTTACTGTACCTCTTATGGTCTCATATTGGTTAAAATAGATTAAATATAAAATACTCTCTAGTTAAAGGATATCAGCTGTGAGGCTTTTCTCAGTCTTCTATTATCAAAACTGAATATCATCTGGACAAAATGAGCAATTTAACGATGTCATGATGATGATTTTCCAACATTTTATTGACCAAAACCATCAACTTTAAATAGAAATAGATATTATCTGTTTGCTGCCTTTTATAAGATACTTGGCAGTTAAGATTTCTGTCCGTCTATTACGAATGACAGGCAAAGCATTTTGAGATGAAATGTTCTAAAAAACAAAACAAAACAAAAGTTAAAGACTATAAAGCCATCTTTTTTTTTTCAAGAACATCTTATTTGTTCTGTATTAGATGAAGACAGTAACCTGGCCACGTCTCCTCTCCCAGACATGGACTCAGACTCGATGCTGGGTGGACCAGTGGACGAGGAGGAGCGGTGGCTGGACGCTCTGGAGAAAGGAGAGCTGGACGACAACGGAGAGCTGAAGAAAGAGATCGACGAGTCTCTGCTTACGGCCAGACAGGTGAGGAAGAGAAACGAGAAGTAGGAATGATGTGTAACTAAAAATAAAATGGTAATTAAATGAGTGTTGTTGTTTGTTCCTGTTTAGAAAGCTCTGTTACACAAGCAGCAGAGCCAGCCTCTCCTGGAGCTGCCCATGGGCTACAAGGAGAAGGAGATGACCGCAGAGATGATGCAGAAACGGGAGGAACGAGCTCGAAAGCGACGCCTGCAGGCCGCCAAGAAAGCCGAGGAGAACAAGAACCAGACGATAGAGAGACTCACGAAAACCAGCAAGGCCAAGATCAAAAGCTTGAAGGAGAAGAAGTCCAAGCAGAATCAGTGCCCCATGGTCCGGTACAGCGACTCCGTCCAGGGTGTGGCCATCTCCTTCCCCACGGGCGTCGCCGCTCCGACCCCGGCCCTCCCTGCCCTCCGCCTCCACCGGCCGTGAGCTGCGGCGTCAACGGCTGCACCAACCTGAAGAAATACTCCTGCTCAAAGACCGGGGTTCCTCTCTGCAGCCTCGAGTGCTACAAGAGGAACCTGCAGCTAGTTCAGAGCGTCGCCTGAAAGGGACGGGTCTTTTTTAAAACAAAAAAAAAAAAAACAAGAAAATGGATTTACGTTACACGGATACATGGAAGTTATGATTTGATGATGATTTCAAACATGATTTTTTTTCTCCAAGACTCAAGACTCCTTCTTTGAACTTACTTTATTTGTTTGTAGATGTGTGATTATGAACCATTATGACTTTCTCTGCAGAAATATACTTCAGTTAAAATTATGACGTCAAAATCCACATTCGAACAGACTCAGTATTTATGTTTGTATGAGTTTTGAGAGGTTTGAACTTTCTTAGTAATAATGTGAACATAAAATGTAAAGACTGACGAGAATTAATTTTTTTTTTTAAATCTCAATGTTTATTTTCGTAACAAATGAGTCCATTTCCATTAAAAAAAAAAAAAAACTGTACAAATGTACTTAAATTAATACATGAAATTCCTTTCAAACACTGCATACAAATTGTGAAAATGTCAATACAACTTTATTTGCTCTGTCAACATGTGCAGCAGCTTTATTATTATTATTATTATTATTACTTCCTTTTAATTATTATTGGTCCAGCTTTTGTAAACTTTATGGCAGCGAACTGTCGGGTCTCTGACACACCAACGTGTGTGAGGTATTCACCATCCGAGAGGCTTTTATTTTGTTGAACAAGGCACAAAAAACCTGGTTTGAACTTTTCAACCTGCTATTATTTTCTTATCACTTATCCCTGCTGTGCGGCCGTGGTCACGCTCTGCTGTTATCTGCAGGATTTCACCGGCGAAACTGAAGCACGTTGACCACGTTTTACACAGAAACCAGCGTTAAATTCCCACATGTTCTCTTTCTTTCTCTCTCAGGTCTTTTCTCTATAAATGCTACAATATGAGCTATTTTCCTGAGAATTCAACTGATGCCTCGTTATTCCAGAAACCCCCCGCGGCCTCCGTGTCGTCTGATGATAATCTAAACAGAGAGATGATGATGCGTCACAAGGCCAAGCCAAAGGAGAGTCTGAAGGCCATCTCCACGGGAACCTCGGCCACGGAGTCATGAAAACAGACGTAGAATTCCTGAGGGACGGGCTCCAGCAACATCCGTCTGAAAGTTAAAGAAAAAAAACATTTGGTGAATTCGCTCTGGGAAATAATTTCCCTTCTGTCTTTGTTTTTGAATTCACTAAAACTAGGAGACCATCCAAGTCTCATCAGTCTGGTCACTTCTTCCTTAGAGTTTTATCAGTTGTACAAAGCTGCTGATTCATCTACTTTTTCTCGTCAATGGAGGCTTTGTGATCAAACCCAAATGTTTGGGTTTTTTTTTTTTTTGTTCTGTTCTCTAGAAACATCTAATTTCCTCATGGGGATCAATTCCTCGAAGGTGACACCCTCTGATCCCTGTTAAAGCAGCTGAATCACTTTAATTCTCCATTCCTGGTGCTGGTGTTGTGGTGCTAAAATAAACAAAAAAAAAAAAAAAAAATCTAACGTACCCTATGACCCAGTAAGTCATGGTGGGAGCAGGTTTCCTCTGGTCGGTCCAGTTCTCTGGTTTACACTGGAACAGGACTCCGTGTTCCTTCACGGGGCCCAGACCCCAACCGCCGCCCTGAGGCCTGTCTGCCGCCCGACGGCCCTGCAGGGAGGAAGAAAAAAACACCAACAATGAAGTCGATTCATCAGCCACATTGATGTAAGATGGTTTTTTTTTCTGTTGAGGTTTTCTAGAGAAGCAGATGTGGATTTACAGGCGTTTCTACCTGAAATGTTTTTGTAATAAAGACTTTAAGGTGGAAACCTGCATCTTGAACTGAGCAGCGGGATTATTACACACACACGATGATTACGATTGTAACTTTTAAACCATTTGGATCTTGTCTTGTCGTGACAACAGATGTGTCTTCTTACATCCTCAACTGAGGTGAAGTGAAAACCAACTGACCGACCACATTTCTAAACAACTTGGCTAGAAGACGTTTTTAAAGAGCAGGATTTAGGTTCCAGTCATTTCAGTGGCGTTGATTCAAATCCCACCGCTGCCAGGATCTTCCTTAATTTCCCTTGAATTTGGATTTGGACTCGAGTCCAGAAGTTCGCAGGTTCAAATCCACCACTTGCCGCGGTGTCACTGAGCAACATCAATGACAAATGAGAATCACTTTCACTTCATTTTAAAAGGTTAATAAAACATGTTGACTGGGTGAAGACGTTGCGCTGCTGAACTCACAACAGCGTCTAAAAGTCGTCCGTTATTTACGACAAAGAATTTATCGTTTATTTTTTTATGTGCTGCAGATAAAATATAATCCAGTCCGTTTAAAAATGGACTCGTCCTACTGCTCCCAGGGAGCTTGTTCTTTTCACAAATAAAAATTCCAGACTTCCTCCAAAGTTTTTTATAACTGATCTTTTTTTCCGAGACCTTAACTTGATGTAGTTTCATACTTTCTTGTTGAGATTCTACCTTTTGTGTTTAGTAGAAAAGTAGAAAAGTTCATTTTAATAACATCACTTTATACCGTCAAATATATAAATATTCTTTCATAAGTTTTGATTGAATATCACTCCAGAATATTTATGTGAAATTATATCAAGTTTTTACTTGATTTTTTTCATATATTATGTATTTTTTAAAATACTTTTGTGCAGACTCTAAAATTCTAGTAATGATCTAAACCTTTTTCCAGACTTTTTCAGGCATCTCACACTCGACTCATGTCATCTTGTGATGTTGCGTTCGAAGTGAGACGACCTGGTCGTGAACCTGTGACGTATGCAGCTGATTAACCATTTCTTCTTCTTCTCTTGTTTGGTTTGAGTGACTAATATCTGTTAGTAAAGTGAATCACCCTGGCCGGCAGGCTCTGCTGAAACGCGGCCCGGATGGAGAGGCAGCAGTGGTGGAAGTTACGGATGAGCTGAGGATGAATGGAGCCACTGAGTTGAGCCACTTCTCTGTGAGTTGGAGCGATGAAGATTCCCTGAACCGTTTCCATCAGGACGTAGTGGAACAAGGTGTTCTCTGCTCCTGAGGTTAGTCTGTCACACACACACACAGATACATGAATGAGAGGGGTTGTTTCTGTTAACATCAGTCACGTCTTGAATATTTTATTCCTCATCGCTCACTTCATGGTGTTGTACATCTCCTCTGACTCTCTCTCAGTCAGCGTTTTCTTCAGGGTTCCCAGATAAAACGGGTTCGGATGCTTCATCCTTGGAATCTGGTGTCAAAGCAGAACGTTATGTTACAATATGAGAAGAACAAATGTCAGATAATGTAGAGTAATTATCGTTCTACAGCACCTTGAAGATCCCTCCGCTGCCTCCACTTCCATCAGACCCTCCAGATCCCAGAGAGTCCCGCCTTCCTCCCAGTTTCCTCGCAGAGTCCGGGGTGGAGTGAGGACTGAAGCCCGGAGCCGTCGACGAGCTGGACCCCGACCCGGCGTCCATCTGCCCCTCGCTCCCGCTGTCGGATAAACTCCTCTGAGGACTGGCCCGTCTGGATTTCTCTCCAAACAAACTCCGGCCTCTGGACCCGGACGAGGAGCCCTTCACCGCTCCGGCTAGTTTACTGAAAACCGGAGAGGAAGAAGCCAAACTGTCCAGACGGTCTCGTGTCGTAGCTGCAGGCAGGAACCAGTCGGCGCAGGACAAACACGGAGCAGGTGGAGCGTTGAGACGCTCCTCGATACCTGACTCCAACACCTCCAACTGCAGCAGAGTGGCCTTCACCTGGGATCACAGCATAAGACACATTTACTTCATGTTGTTGTTGATGTTTTTTAGATTAGTTAAAATAAGAAACTTCAAAATAAGAGTCCACCTGATCCACGTAAACACAGTCAGGTCCTGGAGACCCCAACGCTGGTGAAGCACAGCCTCCCGCTTCTAACAACACACACTGCATGAAGTGTCTCTGAGGGGAGAGAGGGAGCAACAAACAAACAAACAAACAAACAAACAAACAAAAACATGATTTGGACAAATGCATCAATAATATAATAAACTGAACAACAAGGAGAAAAGAGAGTGATCTTTTCAGATTCGAAATTAACAGTTTTCATCAAATTTAAAGTCAAATTTCTGTCATATTTTTGACGACATAATATGACATTTTTATGAGATTTTCAACATGTCATACTATTTTTTTCTTTTTTTTTTTTTTTTTACATTTTTGTTACATTTTTGACACCTGTAACATTTGATATTTTTTGTTTTCTGTTAAAAGTGTTTTCTGATATTTTTCTGTTAAAAGAGTTTTTCTTCTCCATTGTCGCCAAGCGCTTACTCACTGTGGAAAATGTTGGGTTTCTCTATTCTTTAATGTTAAGCGTCTTGAAATATATGTTTTTATGATTTGGCTCGATAAAAATAAAATCATCAGTGGTTTTCCTTCCTACCAGGCCGACTATGAGGAGGAAGTGTCGTCCGTGTGGTTGGCTGTAGCCCGGCGCGCTGCTGCTGTTCGCTCTCTGCTGAGGAAACACCTCCCTCCAGATGACCAGCTGACCTACACGCTGCTCAGACGCCAGCGGCAGCAGGCAGTAGTGCTGGCAGTACAGACACACATCCAGTAGATCCTCTTTAGGCAGATGGTTGGCGATCAGGTAGGACTGGGAGGAGGTGAATGTGTGGATGATGCATAAAGAACAAATATAGTCAGTCAAAAAGGCATCTTTAAAAAAAAAAAAAAACTAAATCGTGTCATTTGAACTAAGTGTTACTAAGTTTTTAAAACCCAGTTTGCTCTTTTTCCGAATAAACTAAATAATAATAAAAAAAGACCTCGTTTTCACATACTTTTCTACTTGCTGCCTGTTCTTTCGGTTGAGATTCTACCTGTTGTGTTTAGTAGAAAAGTTCATTTTAGTAAAAGTACGAATGAATAAAATGAATAATAATTCTGGCGTAATTCTTCTCAGTGATTCTTGCTTTGGAGATGAATCACCAGCGCTGCCTCTCGGTGCTGACAACGTCCATGTTTATATCACAACATTTGCAATATGCTTTTGTGTTGGACTTGTGTGTTGGTTTTAAATTTCAAGTGTTGGAGCCATAAGTTTGAGAAAACTCAAACTGGGTCCACTCTGGCCATCATGAACCAGTTTCATTGATCCTTGTGCAGGAAACTAAGGAGCCAAATTTAAATGAATAAATGGATACTTTATTGATCCCAGAGGGAAATCAGGCATCCAGTAGCTTACACAAAAAACACAGATACAGATTGTTCTTCTTATTATTATTATACAGTAGGAAAAGAATAAGAACATCAACAGAAGGAGAAAGTGACTTAGTAAAGATGATGGTAGAATATAAAGTATAAACTATAACAAATATAAAATATAAGCAGAGCAATAATTACAAAGAGAAAAGTAAGAATTTTACACCAGCTTTGACTGGATATCAGCAACTACGGTTTAATATCAGCACATGTGACCAGGTAGTGAAGTCAAAACATTTTCATACTCTTAAGATTATGAGCCTTTGAGGAAACTCTAAAATTCAGCTATGAGAGAAACTCTTTTCCATACTTTATTAAGACTTTCACACGAAATTCCAGACTTTTCAAGGTCTGGAAAACAGTGTTTCAAAATTGCATACTTTTTAAGACTTTCAAGACCTGCGCAAGCACCCTGTTAACATCTCTGCATAATTATTATAATCATCAGATGGTTATAAAAACAAAATTTTGCCACAATTCCCAAAGTATTTGTGTGTTTTCTCCTCATGTAAAGATCTGACTTTTACAACTTCTAGTTGTTTAGAATAAGCTTAAAATTTCAATTCAGTTCAACTTGATACAAACATGTGAAACAAAGCACATGTTACAGTCTACCGCTCGCTGTCCTTCTCACTTTTCCACTTTGTTAATATTTCAACAGAGTAATCAGGTTGATGATTTGTCACCGAGTCAAAGAGCAAACTCATCAACAGGCTGTTATCTCATGTGAAAGGCCTTCGATAGTCTAGACAGCAGAGTAACATCGGGAGAGGGAGGACGTAGAGATGATAAGGCTGCTGAAGCGTGTGTGTGTGTGTGTGTGTGTGTGTGTGTCCTACCTTGTAGAATAAGCAGGAGCCAAGAATAACATACAGACGTCTGAGGCCAAAAAAGTCCTCTGACTGCAAGACAAAAATAAAAAATACTTAAAGGATAACGAGCCCGACTCTTGTAGCTTCTCATTAAAAATACACACATGTACATGAACGTGAACATGTTTTTAAAAATAAATTAACTCTCCTCATAGACCGGTTGCTAACGTCCTAACATATTATAAATATTAAAGGAAATAAGATATTATGATGCTTCTTACCATTTCACCAAAATCAGAAGACTCAAAATCAGAAAGAACAGTATCAACCTCCATCTGTGAATGAACAGTTAAATTAAATAGAAGTTTCTAACTTTAAAACTATTTATTTATTTATTTATCACCATGACACAAACTCTGGGTGTTAATCAATTACTTCTGCATTGATCCAACATGTTCGTGAACATTATTTAATTAAATTCACGTAATTTAATCCACCATGAAGTGATAAAATGTTTGTCGTTTTAATAGTGAACACTGGAGGGCGCTATAGTTGCACCGGAGGGTTAACCACATTTAATACTTTAACTGTTTTGTTTCTGGACAAGAAAAGAACTTGCACCTTGATTTCCGGAGGCAGTGTGAGCCATCGGACCGCCGGAAGTCCGTCGAGGAAAAGTGTCCCTGAGACGTCGGGAGACGGAGACGAGGATCCGTCTCTGAGACGAGACGGTTGGATGAGCTGCTGGAAGAACAGGCAGAAGAAGTGGTCCAACCTGGGAGCGTGCTCCGCTTTACAGAACGCTCTGTGGAGGACAAACGTGTCATAACACTGGTTTAACAGCTTTTGCACAACCTTTGCCCGTCCAGACATTTTGGCTGAATGACTTTCTTTGTACCGTTGCACTGTATTTTTTCGCATTTTGCACCTGTGGTACTGTGTATTTTTACTCTCCTGTTATCTTTATTTTCATATTTTTAAGGTTTTTTAAGATCGTTGTCTATTGTCTTTTGTCATTTTTATATTATGGGTATAAGCTACTTAATGCCTTAATTTCTCTTTGGGATTAATAATTTACCTACCTACCGACCTATGAACCAACCTACCTATGTAAATACCTATCTGCCTACCTACGTACCTACCGACCTACCTACCTACCGACCTACCTACCTACCTACATACCAACCTACATACCTACCTACGAACCTGCCTATGTACCTACCTACCAAGCAACTGACCTACGAACATACCAACCCACCTACCTAACTACTGACTGACCTATGAACCTACTTATCTACGTGCCTATGTACCTACCTACGAACCGACTTATCTACATACCTACCTACTTACGAACCTACCTACCAACCAACCTACGGACCAACTTATCTACGTACCTATGTAGCTACCTACCTACCGACTGACCTACGAACCTACATACCTACCTACCAACTGATCTACATACCTACTGACTTATGAACCCACCTACCGACCAACCTACATACCTACCTATGAACCTACTTATCTACGTGCCTATGTACCTACCTATGGACCGACTAATCTACGTACCTACCTACTTACAAACCTACCTACCTACCAACCAACCTACATACCTACCTCCAGACCAACTTATCTTCATACCTATGTACCTACCTAGTGACTGACCTATGAACCTACCTGCCTATGTAGCTACCTACCTACCGACTGACCTACGTACCTACCTACGTACCGACTTATCTATGTACCTACCTACCTAGCAACTGACCAACGAATCTACCCACCTAATTACGAACCTACATATCTACATACCTACCAACCTACCAACCGACCAACCGACCAACCGACCTATCTATCTTTCTATCTATCTACGTAATAATGACACTCTAGAAATACATGGAAAGAAAAAAGAGAAGAGTGATTATATGTGAAGGAGAAATAAGGAGGAAAGAAGTATCATTAAGGAGCAAAAAGAGTTTGTTTAAAATCTTGTTATAAATCACATTTTGCACACAAACCACATTCCACATCGTATTTTTAAAATATCAGTATATTTTGTGTCAGGAATTAAAAACGGCGAGAAGAAAATTTTTTTTAAAAAAAAGCGACAAACCTGTCTAAAGAGCCGTACATCACTTTTAATGTCCGGACCACATCCCCCACAACCGTCTGCAGATAGAGCAGTGGTACTCTGGAGAGACGGAAAAATGTCAAACACACACTTTGGATAAACTTCAACTTCTGGATAAACTTCAACTCCTCACAGATCGACTTGTTTATCAAATATTTGAACTAAAAAAACAGGAGCCAAAAGAGAACTCGAGAGTTTCTGAACCCTCGAGAGAAAATCAATTTCATCCATTATTTCTCAGATGAAGTGATGATTGATTAAGGCTGACCTGGACGCTATGAAATGAAATGAGTAGGTGGCTAATATGACTCATCTCAGGAGCTGTTTTACAGCCACACGCTGCTTAAAGAGGTGCTCATCCTGCCAACACTGGACATAAAACAGCACATGTGGAAGCTGAAATTGAGAGAAAAATGGATGTCTCTTTCCGATTGTTTTTACAGATCACGCTCTTAAATATGTTTCCTTTTCACCGCATATACATCATTTCTAAACACATGTTAAACTCTGACCCTTTTAAATATATTTTGTCAGATTTTTCTTTATCTTTTTTTTTGTTTTGTTTTGTTTTTAACACCTGCCATATCTAATCTTTGATGCCTTTATTGATGATTATTCAGGTGAGTTGTGTGTTTCTACCTCTCAGCAGGAAGACCAATGACCAGCAGGTTGTTGCTTTCCTTCCAGTAGCCGACATGGACCAGATGTTTCCCGAGCAGGAGAGATGAACTAAAAGGGGAGAAAGACAAAAATAAATCTACAATATATTGATAATGAGGTTTTTACTTACTTTAGTCCAGAGATACTTTAACTTAAAGCCACATTTCAGGTCGTCTATTAACAAAAAACATTTTTTTCACAAATATGACCTTGTTAATCAGTAATTTTTTCCATCAACCATGAATTTTCCATTTATATAAACATAGAGCTGGTGAGATCAATGGTGGTGGCCATGTTGCACCACCATATAGGCGCTGACACCAGGTAAATACGGCTCTGTTTTTTGTTTTTAACCCACCAGACATAGTCTACCAGAGAGATCAATGAGAAATGATCTATATATATATATAAATTTAAAAAAATAAAGTCTTGAGAGCCACATATCACACACACAGAGGCTCACTCTGCTCGGAAAGCAGCGTAAAAAAACATCAAAAAAATGTTGTCACATATTTTCCAACACACACTCTTTGTCCGATGATGGAAGTATGTGTGTGTGTGTGTGTGTGTGTGTGTGTTCGTTGGGACTGTTCCCTGTGTCGATCTATCTCGATAGGGTGACGGGTCACAACCCTCCACACCAGGACAAGGATGCAGTTGTCAAAAAAAGTTAGATTTAATTAATAAATGAACCAATACATTTAACTTATTAAGCTAATTTATCGCTAACCGCTAATCAATAACGTTCTTTCAACTTGAGCTTGTAGCTAGCAGTCGCTAGTCGTCACTTTGCTAACGTTTTCCATCCATCTGATAACAGGACTCTTTTCTGAAGGTGAAGATGTAGATGTAAACGAACATCTTGTCAGTTTTTAATAGACGCCATCATTGTTTGTTGTCATTCGGTTGTCATGGAGACTTATCACATCGTCTTACGTAGCAAAAAGTGATAGGGGAGTTTAAAAAAGAGAAATGGGATTGGCCCTAAATATCAGAGTCGATTCTACCAAAGAGAAGGACGACATCTTGTTGATATTTCTCAGCCACCGTAGAAGGAAAAGGATAAGAGGCGGGACTAAATAATAGTTAAAATTAAATGAATTCAGTTGGTAGATGGGAGAAAATCTTACACAGTAACGAAGATTTAACCAAAATATCTGGTAAAATGGTTAAAAGTAAAAAAAAAAAAAGTTAATTTTAGTTCATTTTACTCCTCAAACACGACACGTACCTGATGATTTTCCCTCCTGTGACGTTCTCCAACATGTCACACAGCGTGAGGAAGATCCCCCTCACTCCTTTCAGCTGACTCGAAGCCTCAGACACCGGATACTGGTACAAGATTTCTTCCTGCAGACAGATACAAAAACAAACGCTCAGGGTATGATTTAAAATATCTGGTTTACATAAGACCTTTCTTGTGAAAATTACACACATAGCTGAGAGGGGGAAAAAAACCTTCTGGTTAGCATATCAACACAAGAAAATGTCACATAAAAATGTGAAATATCTGTTGTTGGATGAAGCTGCAGTTACCAAAATTTATGTCTCTTCAGAAAATATGGACGATAAAAAGAGGAATGTTTGTTCGGTCGACTCAACAATGTTTGTTTGGGTTTTTTTTTTTTTACTGTCAAACTCATCTTCAGTTTGGACTAAAAACGACAAAAAAAACAAAACGTGACTTTAAAAAACGAACTTGACTTCAGAATAAAGAAACATTCAAACATTCATCTGTGTGTGTTTTTTTTTTTTTTTTCTATTCAGGAACCTGCTTTTAAAAGTAGTTTTCAACAAAATGATGTCATTATTATGTTGGTATGAAGAGTTATTTGTGCAGTCGAGCCAGAAAAAGACTTTTAAACGCTCTGAGAAGATTGTGGTGATATTAGTATTCCTCCCAACGTCCTTGAAGGATCCAACGGTGGTGGGTTAAGCTTTTTGAGAGGGTCAGAGGACAGTGTGGTGGGTGGGGGTAATAAACGGCCCCTCACAGCCTTGGCAACCAGAACAAAAAGACGCCGTAACAACCGCTGATGGAAGATATTCCACACAGTCGGAGAGTCTGCTAAGAGTGTGTGAGTGCTGCTGCTGCTGCTGCTGCTGCTGCTGCTGCTGCTGGACAACAACCAACACGGTGAAAAAAAAAAAAAAAAAACACCAAATCATCACACGGTTAAAACTCAAAAATACCACCGCACAACCTCTCTCCAATTTCTGCTACCCTACAATCAAAGGGCTAAAATATCAAAAAGTCTTGAGTTTAGCGGCTTCTAGCACGACACTGTCATTTACAAAATCAACCGCCGGCTGATGTGGCCCCAGACAACCCGTAGTCTCTATCTCCGCTGCCGTTTGGGTCAAGAAGAAGAAGAAGAAGAAGAAAAAGAGGAAGAAGAAGAGGAAGAAAACGTCTGGTTTCTGGTTTGCTGATACACAAAAAAGAGGAGCTGCAAAGCCAAGAAGAAAACATAATCCTGCCAATAATCATCCTCTGGGAAAACGTGATTATAGTGTAGAAGGTGTTGGTCAGCAATTGAGTGTAGTTTTCTCCTCACACGCGGTGGGATTACCACCTCACTATATAACTCCTTTGAGTTTCACCTTATGGGGGAAATAAAACAGTAGCTCCTTGTGAATTGATTCAATTTTATATATATATATATATATATATATATATATATATATAATATGTTATTTTGTTTATAGACTTCCTGTACCTTATCCAAAAAAAAAATCACTCTAGGGAGAATAAATGTTCCAAGAATTAAAATGATGGATCATTTATTGACAGGCGCTCGCCTCCCCGTCGTCTCTCGTTTCTTTCCCAGTTCTCTCTCTGTTTCCTGTTAGTAGTACCCACAGGCGCTGGAAACCGTCCAGAGCAGTAGAGATGGAGCAGAAAGATTTCCACTCCCTTTAAAAAAAAAAAAAAAAAAACGTGGGATTTCCTCCACTAACAACTAAGGTCATTTTTAACACTCAATTATAAGAATGTAGATAATAAAATAAACCTGTTGTTGGTGTAATTCAGTATTTTAAGTAGATGTTAATCAGTTTCCTCAAGACAATTTGATGTATTCAGTCCCTCCAGGTTTTCTTGAGCATTTTTTGAGGCTGATTTGTCAGATTTGCAGCAGCTGAAAGTTGCTGTGTTTTTAGATGTTTCGTAGTAAATGTTTGGGAGCAAGTCAGAGTTATAACGGTATAATTATAAAAGGATTTATAATTATATTTTAACAATTAATTATGTTAGAGTGATGTGTCTGGCCTCACATCCTCCATGTGTGTCTATTATTATCTGTGTGTTTTGTGCTTTCTCAATAGACAATTTATAAAATGATGATATATATATTTTTTTTACTAATTAAAATAATGTAATAAAATATGTTTTTCCATCTGTTTGAATTTATATCTTTTCATCTTTTCACTTTTACAGCTAAAAAACTGAAAAAGCAGTAAATCTTTCAGGGTTTCTGTGTCAAGCGTGTGCTTTTATTTTGAAGTTTGGAGATAAACATCCAGTTTCTCTTGGTCCTTGGTCTTTTTTTTATCTCATGTTTCCTCCCAGACATCAGATAAGACTGAGTCTGGAGTTTAACAGACATTTGTCATGTTTAGATTCATTTAGTCACAGAGGAAGCAGAGTGAAGGTCTTTGGTTTGACTATGTCATAGTTATGGTTTAACCACACTACTTAAAAATTAAAGGTGAACAAGGTGAAGACTTTTGTCTTGACTGTGGAGGATTTTAGACTCTTTTTGGGGCAGTTATGTCAATGTTTTGGAGTTAATTGGTTTTGGGAGAGTCCCTTTATTTTTTTCTTTTTCACCCTTAATTTGGACCATATATCCATTTGTGCATTGTTTTAAAACTTTGCTGAAACTTTGCCAAAATTGGGCCAAATAAGGTACATAAAAAATGTACTATCTGGGCTGCATCTTCCAGAAGAAACAAGGAAGTTCACTTGCGTGTGGCTCAACGTTTCACGGAAAACAACGATTACGATTCCTCAAAAGTTGCAGAAAAGTTGCAGTGATTGGTCAAAATTACAAAAGGTTGCATAGATTTCACTGGGATTGGTTGGTGCTGTTACCTCACAGCAAGAAACTCTTTCTGTGTGGAGTCTGCATGTTCGCCCCGTGTCTGCGTGGGTTTCTTACGGGAGCTACGGTTTCTTCCCACCGCCAAAAACATGCAACATTGAGGAATCGGTAAATGGCGAATGGTTGTTCGTCTAAATCAGGGGCAAACTCTTCACAAAGAGCCGTGTGGCTGCAGATTTTTGTTCCAACCAGTCAAGATCACACAGTTTGACCAATCAACTGTGTGAAGACTGAGATCAGTTAATTAAATGAGTCAAGTCTGATGTGCTCCTGCTCGGTTGAAATGAAAACCTGCAGCCACACGGCTCTTTGTGGAATTAATTGCCCTCCCCTGGTCTATATATTCGTCTGTGTGGCCCGGTGACGAGCTGGCGACCGTCCGGAGCGCACCCTGCCGTCGCCCATAAGAAGCTGGGATAAGCTCCAGCCTTTGTCCCCAAGTGTGTGATAAAGAGCTAGAAAATGAATGAATGGACGGTTGAATTTGTGTTAAAAGTTGTGATTCAGAAACCCTGGAGGGTCTGACTACATAAGTGGGTCAGACAACTTGGTCAATTAAGGTTTATTCTGTTTATTCTTAAAATTATGTTTAATTTAATGGTAATAGTTAAGGTTATTTAAGCCAAAGAAGGTGTCTTTTCTCTTTTTCCAGGAAACTTTCTGCATTTTGACTGAAACAACAAACATCTACATGTTACTCTTTTTTAGTGGCAGAACTTTCCCATCATGAGGAAACTGTAGACGCTGTAGTCTGAAGAACTGAATGTCAATAATTGGTCAAATACATTTGGCTTCACCACGAAGAGACTGTATTGTTTTACAGCTCTTTGTTCCGACTTCAAGATTAACCATAAAAGAGCCACATGAGGGAGTTTATGATCGTCCGACTAACGATGAAGCTCGTCTTTTGTTAAACTTTTTTTCTTTTTTTTGAGGAAGAAGACATCCAGAGGGAATGAAAAGTGGCACTACATTACTTCATCGCGGTTGAACCAAACTTGAGCAAACAACTACATAAATATATTTCCCTTTTCTCACGTCTTCTCAGTTCGGGTGTTTTCCGTCTCACTTTCTTTTGCTTCACATCTTTCGGTCCAAAAACGCTGATTCAACTGCAGTAAATTACAAAGAACGGCAATAACAATAACCTCAGCCTTGTTGATGTTTATTGTACTGTTGTGGTTTAAAAAAAAAAAAAAAAGACTTTCCACATAAATATACGCTGCTTTTAATGCTGCCGTCATTGTAGATTTGTTCGCATGAAACCACCAACCGTTGATGATCTTTGTGGGGGTTGTTTTCTGTTGTTAAAGACAAAAAACCCTCAAAAAAACGAAACAAAAAACACTGACCTCCTCCTGCGGCGAGGCCGAGTCCAGTTTAAGCGACAGGTACATGACGACGTGCGGGATGTGTCCTATCGACATCTGGAGTTCTGCCGTGTCCTCCCCCCACAGCAGACGCACCAGCTGGCTGACCGGCGGCGAGGACTTTGTCTTACGGGTTGATGAAGTGTCACTTGCGTTGCTGCTGCTGCTGTTGCTGCCGTCCACCGGAGCCACGGTCTCCAAGGTCAACCTCACCTGGAAGAGATGGGACATACGGAAAAATCTCATAATGGAAACAAGAAGAATGAGGGATAAGTTTTGGGAAGGAGAACAGTTTATAAGATAATGACTTATTCTACCTACTGGTCCCAGTCTGAGCCGCCCAACTTCCCTTCAGGGTTTTCATTCATTTCTCATAAAACCTGCAAGTCACTACGGCTCCATGTGATTATACTTGGTGAAGAGGGTGGGGGGGTTTAAACGTGCTCTGTTTTAGGAAAAATCGAGGTGTACGTTGTTGCTTCCAGGAGGAAGAAAAACTTCAATCGTTACACTTTTACTGGGGGAAAAAAGGCAGAGAAGTGAATAGCAGGATGGCAATTGTCAGAGAGAAAGTGACACCGACATCCAAACCTAACCGCAGCATAACAAATAGTAGGAATTTCTGTGTGTGTGTGTGTGTGTGTGTGTGTTAATTAAAACCAGACCACTGAGAGACCAAGAAACAGTGGCAAGACAACAGACGGGACTATCTTCTCTCGTTCATGCAGTGTTTTAGTTACTTTCCATACTCTGCTCTATTTTACATTGTCATTCATAACAAGTCACCGTGGAGACAGAAACAGAGCCGCAAAGCTGGAAATCACACACGCACGGAAACACACGAAGTCAAGATGCACAGACGGACGAGAGACTGTGCAGCTCTGCGGTGTCTCTGTTAAAACAATCTGTCGAGTCTCGTACAGTCAGTCGACATCTGACTGTGACTAAACCAGACTGGACCTCACAGATTAAGACACGAAACATAACAAGTCTAGAAGTAGACACGAGAGAGACAGCGACACAACACAATCCCTAATAAAAGGTGTGTCTTTCTAACAAAGAAAGGCTTCACACATGCAGACGAGCCGTGGCGTCGTACCTGCTCACACATTGAGTCAACTCGGGGGGGTTGGAAAAGCTGTCAGCGCTACGGAGACCGAGATGATGTTAATTCAAGTAAATCAGAACCAGAAGACAGATGAGGGAACGATCTTAAAGGTTAAAGTAGGATCTGGTTGAAATCAGTGGTCAGAGAGAGATGGTGAAGAGTTTCCTTCATTCACACTAATCAGTTTAACTACTTTCCTACTTTAATTTTATTGATATTTTTAAAGAAAAGCGAGATCAAGAGCACGTGTAACTGGACAAAAAAGTCTCCTTTAAGTGACATGTGATCACTTATATCTCATATATCTTCACATATGTCCAGTAATAATACTTCACCACTATATTTAAGTCTATTTTGGGAGAATCTGTACTTTACTTTCACGTTTACTTCACTACATTTCCTAACTTTATTTCAGGCTTTTATTCTGATACATTTTCATAATATAATGAAAGTAACTTCACTCTAAGTCGACCTGTTTAGACCATCAACACCATGTCTGAGGGTTGATGTAGCTCCATCTTAAAGGTGGATGATGGAGAAACTTAAACAAATATATCAATGTCAAATGTAAATTTAGTGAAAAAAGGAGCAACTTTAGTTCAGACTCAACTTATTCTGTGCGGCTCAACTCACATACTTCTGTAATTATACTTAATATCTTGCGTGTGTTCACACTGACCGGTCTGGTAAAACACAGTGAACAGTTAATACCTGGATGGTTTCACTCATAACAGTCAAAAAGTTGAGTGTTGAACGATGGACACTTCTCACCCTCACTGACTCCATCTTGGCTACGTAGAAGAAGAGGACGGACGACGATGGCGACGTAATCTCCACCTCACATGAAACATGGAGCCACACTAACAAACATCAGCACTAGTGAGACTTTCATTATTGATTATAATTGAAAACAAGACGACAGATATCTTGGTGGAGACGATCACGGTTCAAATTGATGATTAATGTTCTGTCCAGTGACAATTCACCTTTAAAAAGGAGAAGAAGATGTTAAAACAAAACTACCCTGTTGAAATTCACATACTATGGAAGTAAATACATAGATTACATAGATTACTACATGGAAGTGAAAGTGTAACGGAAGGAAGGGAAATAACTGAAGGCTCCATGTTTTAAAGTGCTGGAAAACTTCATCATATTCTTCTGTTTTTATTAACATGTACTTGTACTTTTACTTTCATTACTTTAGTACATTTAATTATAGATTACTTGTCATACTTAAGCACAGTAAATACTAGATACTTTTACTTTAGTGTCATTCTAGTCGCTGACTTGAACGTCAACTAAAGTCATTTTTGGTCGAGTGTCTGTATTTCTACTCTAGTGTCTGTACTTCTACTCTAGTGTCTGTACTTCTACTCTAGTGTCTGTACTTCTACTCTAGTGTCTGTACTTCTACTCTAGTGAAACTTCCAGGTACTTTATACAAGCACTGACTTTTTTCCATACTGGTCATCCCATGTTCTCCAGGTATAAAACGATCCAGTCTGAAATGATCCGAAATCTGAACCATCTGTTGCCAAAACAACAACAAAACAACATTCCAGGTTTAAATAAAAGAATTAAGTTAAGGTGAAGTTTAAACAACTTCAAAGAAATTCTGACTGTGAAGGAAATATTCAACACAGGCAACATGTGCAGATGTTTTCTTTTTTTCTTTTTTTTTTGGTAGAAAAGCTGACGGACAGAAGGCAGAAACAGTGGAGTTTCTTCTGGGATTTGACCTCAAACCACCAGGGACGTTACAGATGCAGTTATGACTTTTAACCGCTCCATCTTTACTGGACACGCCTCGACTATATTTTGGTGTTTGACTGAAACGCAGAATGTGAAATATGACATTTATTGAACGCTCTTTTGTTCCTTTGCGAGTAAAAGCAGTTAAAACGCTCAAAAGAAATAAACAAGGTGTTGTGATTATAGGTAAAGTCTGTATTTTTCTCTCAGTACTAGACCATATGGTGCCTAACAAAAAAAAAAAAAAAAAAAAAAGATTGAATTCTCCGGTCAAAAAATGTCAAAACTGTATTTTTCTAATCCGACGATCACTCCCAGAACTCTCCAAAGCCTGTCAGCACTAACCACAGGCCACCCGCCTCTCCGGCAGGCGCCTCCATCTGGGCCCGCGGCCATTTTAGCCAATTTTAGGGATATTATTAAAGAAGCCTCGAGTAGTGGTGGTCGAAACACCATGTGATGTACCTTTCAAACGGTGACCGCACTCATACACTGAGAGTTAAGTGAAGAGAAGGGTGAAAAATTGCTTCTTTCAATTCTTTAGGATTCACCCAAAAGATGCAGAAAATAACTTTAGACAGACAGTTTTAAAGTAGAGCAGTTTCAAAAAGAAAGAAAGAAAGAAAGAAAAAAAAAAAAGGCAAACTCTAAATTTGGGGAATAATTGGGTAAAAGAGGCTGAGTAGGCTAACTGCAGCACTTTCTCTCATCATAAATAATAAGGATGTGGTTAGACTGGAGAGAGCTCTCACTGAGATTCCAGTCTGTTGATGTCAGTCATTTAGCACTCGCTCATGGATAGAAAGAGACACACACACACACACACACACACACACACACACACACACACACACACACAGAGAGTAACTGTCCAGAGTTGGTAGAGGGCATGGCAGACTGACTTCAATACTAATATTTGCTCCTCCAAAGTTAATAAGTACTGTCTACGTTCCATCTGGGAGGGCTGGCACGGAGAGAAACCACCCTCCATCACACACACACACACACACACACACACACACACACACACACACACACACACACACACACACACACACACACACACACACACACACACACACACACACACACACACACACACACACACACACACACACACACACACAGCTCATACAAAACAATCATTCTGTCAGCAATACAACTCTATTTCAAGTTTTTTGAAAGTCATCACGGAGCCCGAGGAGCCTCATATTTTTTTTCCAAAAAAATCTTCCCTCCCTCCGTCCCTCTCTCCATCTCTACGGTGTAATTTAGTTTCCGACTACATCTTTTAATCAGCTGAGCTTTCAAATCCCACAACAGCTTCCTGTGGCACCGAAAAACAGTCACACCACAGGCCCCGTCTATCCGCCACGCTCGCCATCAACCCTGTACACGCTCTGTCATTTGCAAATTCCTACTTTTTGATGGTTTCGTTTTGGTGCAAATGCACAACTAAGGTACAGACTATGGATTTTTTTTAAGCTACTGATCAAAGGATCATTTCTCAGTAATTGAGGGTTTTCTGATGTTAAACGGTGCTGGCTTCTGTTTTTCTATACACGTTTTAGCTTCTTTTGAAAGTAATTTAATGTCTATATTTATAAATCCAACTTCAATCGAGGCCTAAATTCATCCAGACAGATTAACAGAAAAGTAGTCTGAAGATCGATATCGACAGATTGTTTTAATGTAATATAAATAATCAGCCACTGACCTGCGTCGGTCCTGGGATGCACGACAAAACGCGCTCGATGTTTTCTGAGGTCACATCGACGTCGTCCACCGCTACGAGCACATCACCTGAACAAAACAAAACGAAGGTTGGAGATGCTACGTCAACCTGCTGGATTATACATTACAATCATACAAGGAGCAAGAAAAGAAAAAGAAAATCAAGGCACACTCACACGCTAACAGGATTTTTTTTTCTAAAACATTAGCAACAACTTCACCTGCTTGTGTGCAGGGAAACACGACCATCTTAGTAACAGTGCTATTTCAGGTATTTAACCACTTCTAATTGTTTAAGTATGTAGCTGCGCTGCATAAAAGCTTCTCTAAACAGTAACTCATGTGGGTAGTCATTTGTGGTGAAGCACAATTGGCATTCCTGTGTCTGCTAGTAAAAAGCACTGCCCACTGATTAGCTCAGATAGAAGAAAATCACCTCAGAGATGTTTAGTTTTCAAACAGACACATTTTCTAAAAGGCCAAGAAAAAAAAAAACCCCTGCCTTTTTTTTTTTTTTTTCAACAAAACTGAACAGTTTCACAGATAGTGAATGTAGATGCTGCTCTTGAGTTGAAAGTTGAGGCATGAGAAGCTGCTATAAAAATGTCCCACACACATTTTTAACAAGAACTGTGTGGTTTTTACAACACAGCTGAACACCCAAAGTATGATAATGATTTGTGTTACTTTGTAGCTGTTACTATGGATTCACCACACTGAAAGAACATGACATTAAACCCATAGAAATCGTCCTTAAACCGAGGTCACTCCTTGCAGCGTATTCCTTTAAGAAAAAAAAAACAAACAACTAAACTAACTGGTTGTGTTGGCAAACTACAACACATCCACACGGCTTGATTAGATGCTGCATGTTGCGCTCATTGTTTATGTTTTCAGCTCTTATTTCCCAAATAATATCAGTGTGCGACTGACTATCTCGTAATAATTGCAGCCTGTGCTCTGGCGGCGTATTCGTGTGGTGTGGAAATGAATGAGTCAGTGCTGGTTCACGACTGTTATTGAAATCAGAACTGCTGCATAACTGCATTTTCCCGCTCTTGAGGGCAATAAGTTCTTCTCGAGAACGGAGAGGGCAACTTCTGCAAAGGAACAGTTACAAAATGACTATTTTTATCCAAACAGGAAAAATTCCCCTTCTACTGGGTTATATATGCATGTCAGCCCATCCACAGCAACTTTTTCATCAGCTCTAAAACTCTTCTGAGGGGACAGTCTAGAAATAAAAATAACTTCATAATAATATCTTACCAATTAGGATCTGGCCACATTTAATGGCCGGGCTATTGGGTATTAATCCGTGAACTGTCAGTCTTTCTTCCTGTCTAACAACAGCATGTTCTCCATGTCCTCTGCTCCATGAGGGACGGTGCACCACCCCCAGCAGAGCCTCCAACAGGCCTCCGCTGTCCGACAGGGGCGTTGATGAACCCGCGAGACGTTTAGGGTTGAGGTAGACGCATACTTCCTTCAGCTGCTGCGGCTGGACAGTCACACCTTGCCTTTGGCCTTGCTGGTTCTTCAGGATGGACGCCGGCGGTGTCGCAGTCAAGTTGTCTTTACCTCCATCCTTCCCTCCTCCTCCTCCTCCTCTGCGTTGAGACGGCCGGCGTTTTCTCCTCAGGATGCGGGCAAGCCTCTTGAGAGCGGGCTCGCCTTTCGTCCGCGAACCGCATCGCTGCTTCTTGTTTTGCTCCGTGATGATCTCCGCTTCCTTTTCGCTGAAGCGGACATGATTAGTGGACACACCTTGAGTGGCGTTTGCCTGAGCCAACGCAGCCTCCTCTTCACCTTCACTCAGCTCCAGATAGAAAAGTTCGCCGTTCTTCTGAATGTCATCCAGCCATTCTGGTTCCAAGTCACTGAGAGAAAACAAACAGACCACTGAGAAATGACTTGTGTCAAAAACATAGTAGTATGACGCTGGGACGAGAAGGTAAGGATGATAAATGACCCGATATGGATCAAATTATCATGTATGTTCAATTTGTGGCCATAAAATAAACACTAAATGGTTCAACTTGTATCCACATCAATAATTTCTGTTCTCTGATGAATTATAACATTTTAAATACATAGTTTAATGATACAGGGAATAAATGCTAGCACATTTACAGAGGTATTACACTTATTGTCTAATATATCTGAACTACAAACTGTGAATAACATGTTTGACCACAAGAAAGACACAAACAGAGCATTGAGAGATAGCTAGGGTCAAAAGAAGAGTGTTATGACACTGGGATGAGAGGATGCAGATGATAGATGAACTGATTATATCAACATTTTAATTTTGAGGAGGATAAATTATCAGTAAAAGCTGCACTTGAGTAACAAAATGTTCAATTTGTGGCCATTTATGCAGCATGAAATACACAATAAATGGTTCTAGTTGCCTAATTTCCGTTCTGAGAGGAATTATAACATCCTCAACGCATAGTTTAATGATATAGGGAATAAATGCAAACAGGTTTCCGGAGGTTTAACGTGTTTTGTCTAATATATCTGAACTACAAACCATATATCACATGTTTGACCAGAAGGGTGGGAGTAGATGTTAGATATATATATGTATATTTTTGCTTTTGGTTTCTCTTCTTTTAAAAAGCAGTGGTGGGCAGCTTTGACACGACAGCTATAAATTTAAACTCAGCATGGCACGAAGTATGTAATTATTTATGAAGGTTTACCTCCCAAATAGAAAAACCCACTGTAAAGTTATGAAAAACTCCCAAGAGATGGAAACAGCCTTAGTATTTTTTTTTTGTTTAAGTGTCTAAATCAATCATCTACAGCAGCCACATTGTAAAACTACATTTTATAACTGCAATATCAACCATAATGTGACATATTTAACTGCCACTAGCTGCTGTTGATGAAGTGTTTTCAGGTGTAAACACACTGTTTGTTTGTTTTGTTTGTTTGTTGTTTAGCTAGCTTGTCTTTTCTTCACGTCCAAACCACATCAGTCCGGGTCCGAATTAAAAACCACAAACACTAGACTATTTCAGAGAAGTTACAGACTCTTTACAACAAAGCTGAAACATTATTTGAAGTTGTTAAAAACGCAATAAATGAACATTTACTCAGAGAAGTCGGAGCAGCTGAAACTCGATGGTGTCGATTCACAGTCGCTACCGGAACCGTTTTCTTCTTCTTCTTCTTCTTCACGGCCGCCATTAACAGCTGTATCGATACACTGGCGAGTTTTATTATTAGTAATATTAACAGCGAACGCCATTTAGTTAAAAGACGTTATGTAATAATAGAAAAAAACGTTGTACTTTTAGCAAAACTAACCGTGATGTCCTCTCGCCATGTTTGTCATCACTGACGAGCCTTCTATCAGGAGGTCATGTGACGCAAAAGCGCCGCGTCTGATTGGTGGATGGTACGGTTGCCCCTGACAACACCGAAGCTTTGTGAGCGGAGCCATAGAAACGACTTTTGTTCTTCTTCTACTACTTTTTTTTTTTTTTTTTTTTTTTTAAACCTGAAGCCGCAGCGTCTTATCACATTAAATAATGCAACAATCACACAAAAGCACCTGAAAGTGACTAAAACTATATTTACAAGAGATTTAAACCGGTCGGAATAAATATTAATGGTAAAAAATGTAGCTTTTTTTCGTAAATGAATAACGTGATAAAGTTGTCAAAACATAATAATAAGATGATTTAAAATGCAAAAAAAATATGCATTATTTTCTTTTATTTTATTTATTTTTAATATACAATTGTTACCACCCCTCAGACACACACACACACACACTTATCTCCACCTCTCTGCACGAGGTTTTTAAATCCCCTCCGGTATTCAGCAAACAAAAGCACACAACTTTAGTTATTATTTAAATAAAATAATAAGATCTAATCAGATATTTGTGCCTTTCTAATAATAAATAATACGTCTTTACAGTACTAACCTGTACAGGAGAACACTACGGATAGAGTCGAAGTCCTCCAAGTTTTTAGAGAATGAAGCTCCATCAATAGAAATGTTAAACATCATTTGTATTTTTTCATGTTTTCGCCGTGATGAGCGCTTCAATCGTCCGATCCTGCAACTTTAAAACTCCATGAAATCTTGCAAAGAAAAAAAAAACGTCCCGTCAAATGTGTAAATCCCTCTTTAAAACCCACAACAGCAGCAGCAACAACATGCAGCAGTAAGACTTAAAAAAAAAAAAAGAGACTGTGAAGTCTTTGAGCCTCAGAGTCCAGACACCAGAGTCCTCCTCCAATTTCCCACGTCAATCACTGACTGGAGGCAGTGGACGCGCCGACACCACTGATATTCAAAGGGAGAATAAACCAACAAGTGTGTGTGTGTGTGTGTGTGTGTGTGTGTGTGCAGTTTGTTTTCTCCTTCTTCTTTCTCCTTAAATATATATAAAAAGGTTTTGAGTGTTTCTCCAGGCCAGCAGCAGAGTGGAATTTGTCCCAGCGGTTTTCTTGGCAGGTGAAGTTAAAACCCGCCTACTCTGCTGGGCTACCAACATCACAAAAAAAAAAAAAAAAAAAAAAGAAGAAGAAGAAGAAAAAAAGGGGGGAAAGCACAGAGACAAGCCCACATTTGCACTTTTATTAAAAAAAAAAAAAAAAAAAACAGTGTAGTATTCAAGCCTGAGGAAATACTGTAACTACACCACCAAGTTTATCCTTGGCAATAACTTCTTTCACATATGAAAGAAGAAAAAAAAAAGGAAAACGTATTATTATCCCCAGTGGTGGAAAAGTGATTTAGTAAACTTAGTAACTTTTTTTTTTTGTTTGTTTTCATGCTGCTATAACAACATCAACCCTGGAAACAATGTCCAAGCATCTACAATATTATTACACAAGATGGGAAAATATTTGAAATATTGAATCGTAGTCTGGTTAAGATATTAAAGCATGAAAACAATGCTTTAAATAGAGTGTTTTTTTTAGCTCACTTCTTTGAATTGAGATAAATACTAAAGTGATAATATAAAACTGTAAACTAAATTTGATTGGAGTTAATATCGAGCGATGTTCAGATCGATCGGTAATAATCAATAATTCCACTGTCATTAATGTTCATAATGTAGCATCAACGTCTTGTTAAAACTGAGGTGATGAAAAACTCTTTAAAACTTGTTTAAATAAATAAATACAAACATCAGATTGTGACCTCGTCTCGGCAGATGCTTAATATTTTAAATATAGATTTTAATTTCAAATATTTTTATATAATGTATATTATTTTATACACCTATATTTAGTAAGTAAAAACATCATCTGCAGACCTATAGGAAAAGTTTCAAGCTACAAGTTACAAGACACTTTATTCATCGTTGTAAACAAACAATGAAATTATATTTAGTTTTTAAGTCAAGTTCCTTCATTCTTGTTGCATAAGAACAACGAGACATCGGAGCTTCTCTCAACATAGTAATATAAAAACCACATGACAAGACACATAATAACAGGTTGTAAAGAGCAGTGTCTGAGCGTCTGAAGATATATGAGATACAGATGAAGGAAGAGAAGAGACTATGAGCCGGGAGTCGTGTTGAGCAGCCTGACTCTTCCTTGTTCTGGTGGTCGCTGTCATGTTGAACCTGTTGATCAGGTGGTGATCTGGGTAGAAATCGTCTCTGAGGAGAAACAGTGTGTGGAAGTGAGGTCCTTGATGATTTCTCCCTTCCTGGAAGATTTAATCACATCTCTGGAGTTTTTGATATTCAGCCTTTAGAAGTTTCCCAGAAACTTTTCAAGGTGTTTTAAAACTTTAAAACTTGTTGGTAACTGTGACACCAGCGCTAATGGCAACAACTACAACAACAATATTAATACAATGTAGCTTCATGTAGCTATATATGATATATTAAATCAACCTGATCACTATTTAAGTAGCAAGTAAAATATAAAAGGAAAAAAAAAGGTAGAACAGAACAAACATACATCAAGAAAGAGCTTAAATCAATAAGCGGTGAAACAATGTAACAATTCCTAACTTGAAACATTAACTTAACACGTGTGACCACATAAGAGCGACAGAACAGCTACTACCGCACGTGCTGTTTGTATATTACACTATTTTCTTTTTAACATAGTTGCACTACCACTCTGATCATACTCTTTCCCTCATCGTCTCCAAGGAGACAGTGAACGGTCATCAAAAGTAAAGAGCATATGAAAGAAATCATGTCTCTTCACCCGCTTCGCGCTCAGGAAAAAGTATCACCAACTCATCATCGTGGGTAGCGAGACCAGTCACTTTGAAGTCGCATTTCTCAAGTAATAAACTATAGAAATGATCCCTGAAAGTATAGTCTTAACGATACAATGTTACTGTTCTACTACTAGTACGAGGAAGTACATCTTCACTATCATGGTGCTCACTCCACGTGTTGTATGTGATGTACATTTAATAAAAACAACCATCCCAGTTGTATCTTTTTTTAAGGCTACACCTTATAGAAACTATAATATATTCAAGAGATAAGAAAAGGAAACGTTTAAAGAAAACTATTATGTCTTCTGCAAAAAAAAAAAAAAAACTTAAACACTTCCTCACAAACTTTTATACGGAGACACAAAACATATGTCAGCATAAACAGCAACATACAGCGACAAAAAACTCTTTTTAACTATAAAATGATATAAAAACTGAAGTTTATTTAGTTTACCCATAATGCTGTTCGGTGGTACGGTCTTCCTCGGTGAGTTCTCATTGGTAGCGAGGCGATGTGTTAGCTTCACATGCTAACAACAAACGAGGTGTAAATCTTTTTTTTAATCTTAAACGTAAAATAATCGATGCGACATGTATGTTTACTGAATACCGGAGTTGCATAGTGCTTAATAAATCCCGGTAGAGGTGATGTCATAAAATACAAGACGATAAAATTACAATTTAACGTGAAGAAAAGCTAATTGTTACAAGCGCAGTGTCCGCCATTTTTGGCTTCCGACTAGAAACGGGGATATCAACACAGCTTTAGTTCCTACTCTCCTTTCCCCCCACATCCATCTATCTAACGTCAATTTAGCACGCTTGATAATAATATAATTAAATAAATAAACGAAATGTTCTTTTCTGCAAGATTTTAAAAATCTACTAGCTAAACTTAGATTAAATAACGAACAACTAAATAAAAAACTTAAAACAAACCTGCTTAACTTGCAACACCAGAAGAGATATCTGTCCACATGAGACGCGCAGCTCTGAATTGATGCAAAATATTTTATATATAAACATATTATAACTGTCCGACCGACCAAAGGTAACTTTCAGGGGATTTCAGGAGGTAAAGCAGCTGAAAGTGTCTGAATCCAGGGCCGATAATATCGGTTTTACACCGCCCTCTCCTGGTAAATAAACGGAAGGTAAACATTCAATAAAAAAGTATATGGCATTTACTACATAAATATGTTTTAAAACAACTCAGAACAAACGGTGTATGTCAGTGTGGGTAGAAAATGTAGACTTGCTGTTTTGACCCTCTTTCCCCATCAATCAATTCACCCCTCTGACCCCGCCCCCTCCGCTGTGTTTACCTTGACGTCATTTACATGCGACGCTCACGTTTTCGAATCCGGAAGCGACTCCTGTCCCTGCCCAGGCATGTGTTATTTCTCCTTTTTCATGCCTTAAGCTCGATTGTATGTTGTTTATAAAGTATTTCATAAACGACAGAAAGAATTTTTAAAACTATTTTTGTCTCAAAAAGACACATACGTGACATTTACTGAAACAAACACGTGTTTTATGTTATTATTAGGGGTGTGTATCTCATGTGAGTAGACACTGAGGAGAGCAGCGGACTGAAAATGGCACAAATTCCCTCACAAGTTACTGAAATGCAGCTGAATGGAGTTTCAGAGGTGATGGATCTGCTTCACATCGACGTGGAGGCTGATGTGGTGGAAGCAAAACCTGGAAGAGAAGATGCTCTGTGTTCAGTATGTTAAAAATAAGATTTATATAAAGACATCCCTTTAGAGATACACACTCTGTTTTGTTTTTAATATGAAAACAGCAACACAACACAAACATAAAACACATTTAATGTACAGATACTCCCAAAACCTGAAGGTATTTGTGTTTTTTTTACTGACTTTTTACTGAATTTAAATGTTTTTAGATGATTTATCTTAGTTAAATACACAATTTACCCACATTTCAGAGATTTTTGTTGATCTATCCTAATAAGCCAAGAGCCATCTTGTTTTTCTAAAGATGATACGTGTGCTCGGACATGTAGTTTGTCTGAAATATATTTTTGTTCATTTAACAGAGGAATGTATTGAGGAAGCAGCGGAACTGGGAGAGGCAGCTCGCAGCAAAGAAGAGCAAAAGGAAAGAAGAGAAACAGAGGAGGAAGCTCAACCGTGAGCAGGGCTCAGGTAAAGAATGAACACAAAGAATATGAATTTAATGTTGTTGTTGTTTTTTTAAATTATTTTTTAGGGAGAATGAATTTGATAACATGTCCCTTTGTCACACAGTTGCCAGCACAGATAGTCCACAGTTGACCAAACGGGTCATGAAGGCGATCACCAAAGAGCGCTTAGCTGAGGCTCAGTCCACAGGACTCAAACTCTGTGTTGATCTGAGTATGACCGACTGCATGTCTGACAAGGTGGGTGTCTGAGGAGGAAAGACTCACAACATCGTCACTGATTCTCAACCATCCTGTTTAAAAAAACTAACAGAAATAAATGTTTTTTGTGGTGTGTTTTTTGTTTGTTTGTCTGGTTCAGGAGATCAGCCGTCTGGCCGGTCAGTTACGACGACTGTACGGGTCCAACAAGAAGGCGACGCGACCTTTTCACCTTTTCCTGACAGACCTGAGAGAGGACAGCCGTCTCTATAGAGAGTGTATACGAATGAACGACGGCTTCCTCAACTACACGGTGAGTATTATAACTTATTGTAGTTGTTTTTTTAAAAGGCAGAAGAAGCAAGACATTGTTTTTTTTCTTCTTCTGAAACAACATAACCTGCTTAGTCTTAGACATCAATTACCTAATCACATCAAACTCTGACTATTTTCATTCTTCATCCTCTTTCGCTGTTTGTTTCAGATGGACATAACAGATGAAAGTTGTCTGGACCTTTTTCCTACAGAAACCGTCATCTACCTCTCTCCAGATGCTGAAGAAGGTTTGAAGCATTTTATTGTATTTTAGTTTATTTTATTGCACATATGAATCAGTTTTATCATTGTAGAGTAACTGAAAAAAGGATGATTTGGTTGGAACTTTTTTTTTTTTAAATTTTACTTGCAATGCATCTTTTTTGACACAAGGTGGAGTAAATTTACCAGTTTCTCCAAAAATAAAAAAGACCGTTTTATTTTACACAAAATGAAACATAAAACGTTTCCAGTATAAAATCAAAACTCATCTAAAGAAAGAAACAGTTTGTATGAAAATACAAGTCTCAGGTAGTTTATCTCCAACAGACATAAAGTAATAGACATCGACATGTTTTAATCATATAAACATGTATTTTTGCAGATTTACTGTTTTTGATAATTTGATTCTTTTTGATATTATATTTCATCTTTTGTTATTTTAGCTCTGGAAACTGTGGATAATGACAAAGTGTACGTCCTCGGAGGCCTCGTGGATGAAAGCATCCAGAAGGTATTTCTATTCTATTCTATTCTATTCTATTCTATTCTATTCTATTCTATTCTATTCTATTCTATTCTATTCTATTCTATTCAGCAGCAGTTCAGTCAATTTATTTAAAATGCATGAGTACATGTTTTTTATTCTTGTTTTTCAATCAGGGTTTAACTCATGAGTTGAGATCATATCAGTGTGCGACAGTCGTAGAGATGGGAATCGAGAACCGGTAGCCAGTCCATCGATATCATTCGCATCTACACATCATTAATTCGTCAGGAATACCTGTGACCAAAAAATAGACCTTTATATTAAATACTTACCATGACATGCATAACCTCCCTGTGGCTAATCTTAAGGGTGATAGGAAAGTTTGATTTACACATCTTTACATAATTATTATATGGAAAGGAGGTTAGGCTTAGGTGTAAAGATATTATTGTTTTCCACTAATACTTCTTATGGGGAACCATGCCACCTGTGCTCATCTTATTAAAGGTATAAATTAATCTAATCTGGAAGCATTCATGTATGAGTGAGGACTAAAGGAACTATTCATTTAACCGACAAACACCAGCTAGACCTTGAACAGAAACAGATAAAACCCTCGACTTCCTGGGAAAATGTCAGAAGTGGTGTTCTGCTGCATTCTCTTCTTCAACGGTGCTCCTGAAATTTCTCCAACAATGCCAACCAGCCAGAAATCTCTCCGGTCTCCGTAAACATGGGGTCCAAAACGGAGGTCAAAGTACCTTCAAATTTGATTAGGGAATCGATAAAGAATTGCATTGAAAAGTAGTATGGACAACAGCCTTTATATTGATAATTTCTTATTGATGCACGCTGTAGGAGCCATATTTAAGTTTTACATGATTTGTTTGTTTACATGTTTATTTTTATGTGGGAGTGTTCACCCTCCACAGGATGTCCTTGTGTTTTAGGTACATGGGCCAGACATGGCCATCGAACAGGCCTGGTGAGTCTGGCACCGTGTAGTTCCTAGAGCACCTCCTCTTTTTGCATTGGTTGGTTCAGCACGTCGATCAAGGGTCTATAGGTATAAAGCATAGGAGGAATATTTTCAATTTATAGTATGTGCTCTTAAGACTATAGACTGCGCTGGATTTTATTTTTTACAAGATCTAAACATTTAACTTTCTCGGCAGAAATGATCCATCTTCATATATTTGTAAGAAAGTGTTCAGTATGAACTCCTATAGATTTACGAGCACTGCAGTAAACTGAGGTGCTGAAATGGGGGATCGGTTGCGAACGGCTGGAGGAGGAAAGAAGGAGCAGCGCCACAGTCATCGACCTCAGCTTTGGCCTCCATTTTTGCTTTTTTGTCATTAAATAATTGGTATCAAAAGTAAAGTGATTATACTTCACAAAAGTTATTTGTTTTTCCCAAATTGTTTTATTTATCTTTTGCTAAAATAAACGTTTCAGCAAAATCATCATCCGGAACTCCGGAATGTTTTGTTTGGAAGTCTGTGAGTCAGACACCTGCGCTCCAGAACACGAACGAGGGAGTTAAAAGGACAAACTCTCGTTCACCAGCACACACACGTGTTATATGTGATGAACGTCAGGTACATGTGTGGCCTCTCTCCTCCTGCAGAAGTTGAGCTTCTCGAGGGCCACGGAACTGAGCGTTCGCACGGCGAGGCTGCCCGTAGACGAGTACATGGTGAAAAAAAACAATGTCAAGAATTTCCACTCGAAGATCCTGGCTGTTAATCAAGGTGAGCGATGATTTTTATTTTTTTTAACCCTTGAAGCATTTCTGTTTGTTGCTAATGAAACCTTCTCTCTCTCGCTTCATCCACAGTGTTTGACATCTTGTTGACTTACTGCGACACAGGCAGCTGGACACGAGCGCTGCAGGCATGGTTCCCTCAGGGGAAGGGTTACATTGTTGCACGAGATGATAACTCGGAATATGATTAACTGTGCCAGTTTGGCTGCTTTGCGCACAAAATAGAGGCTTGTGAGGACACAAAAAAAAAAAAAAAAGATTAATGAGTTGACAAACTGAGCAACAGTGCTGGTCTGAAGCAAGATGACACACTGTTGCTCAACATTTTCTGGTTTATGTTCTGCCTTTAATTTCTTATGTTGACAGTAAATATAGTTTTCTCTCATGAAGATTCTCCACAGTCCAGGAATGTAGATGGACAATAAAAAAATTCACAAGACTTAATTCTTCAGAAGACTTTGAATAATGTTAAAATTTTATTTTATTTGGCCCCTTTTTTTCCTCCTTATGATACAGTTTGTTTAGTTTCTATATAATCCTTCCTGCAGATATAAAGCATATTTTCTTGAAACACTGTTTACCTCATCAGTTTTTATATATTAAAAAATATTAAAACATACATTTCTCTCAGAACAGAACACAATTTTCAACAGTCTATGTATGCTTTGTGTGTGGCTCATTGAGATCAAAAGAGAAGTTTAAAAAATGTTACTAATGCAAACGATGCAGGTGTTGAGTCAGCTCCATCAGAAGAGACGGACAAGAGAGTATGTGCAGCAGCAGCAGAACAAGAAGAATCTTTGGGGCTTCAGCCCCGGGAGGATGTAGGAGATGATGTGCTGACGTCTCAATTAGATGACCACCGCCTGCTGAATGAGAGGAATGACTTGGGAGGAATGAGAGGAAAAATGTTTGCGGTTTGTGACTGTTCATGAAACGAATGATTGGATGAAGGCAGGGCTACATGGGTGGTTCTGACATAGCGATTGTGTAAGGTTGTGTTCCTGGCTGTGCTTTTGTTAAATTGCATTATCGTTATTGACAGTCGAATTGAAGATGTTGAAACATTCAAACAATGGACTGGACTGGGAGGTTATTTCGTTTTTTGGGGGGAGAGAGGGGGGTGGGGTGGGGTGTGGTGGGGGTGTTAAAGTGCTGTTTAGCAAATTTTTCAACTGGTAAGGTTTACTGGAGGTCGATTTAAAGATGTTGAAACACCTCGAGATTGGGGAGTCATTTTTTTTTTTGTTTGTTTTTTGAGAGTTTTTTTAAGTGCTGTGTAGCACATTTTTAATTCCCTAAAGGAGGGAGACAACACTGAAGATAATGATGCTGAGCAGCAGAAATACTGAATAGATTTAATATTATTTTCATTACAAATGCTTCCCCTGCTAATACTTTAACTTCATGTTCCCCTCGTGGTCTCTTAAAACAGAATATTTGATAATTGATGCGGCTGCAGCTCCCTTAATACACTTACTCTCACCCCCTTAAGTATAAATGTCAAATGACACATTTGCAATAAAATCGCAAAAAAAGAATATCTGGAGGAGCGCCCCAGCTCTGTCTTCTTCCACCCAGGGTAATAATGGTGTTTGCAGCTGCTACATGTTCCCACAGCAGAGGAGGAACACATCAGTGTCATCATTACGGATTTCTTTACTTTGGCAAGCAGAGCGTTCACATTTTATGTGTGCTTAATTAGACTGTTGGCAGCGTTTTTGTCAAATCTGGAAGGAATTAGCGGGATGAGTTTTCAAAGCAAAGAGTGTCAGTGGACAAGTAGTAGCCTGCAAATTCCCGCTGGGGGATAACAGAGGTTTAAGGAAAAAAAAAAAGATACAACATAGATAGATAGATAAACTTCATTAATCCCAAAAGGGAAATTAGCTTCGAATTAGACTACAAACAAGCACTTTATTATTATTATTATTATTATTATTATTATTTGTTGTTGTTTATAAAGCTTTATTAAAAGGAGAATTACAAAGTAATTATATTACAGTTTCAGTGCTGCAGCTATTTATAACTGTTAAATAACATGTGCAAAATGGGGAAGTTACAATTATTTAAAAAGAAAATAGCATGGCTCATTGTTGCAGTATGTTTTTTTTTTCAAAGTACCCTCCATTCTCATCATGCTTGCTTCTTGGGAACTGATTCACGCTGCTGTATTTGTTTCTCAAGAACAAATTGGACCAGTTTCTTCACCCACGAGGACCGAGGATTCAGGCAGACCTTCTGCCCGTTAGCAAGTCCAGCTCTGTTTCAAAAAAAAAAAAAAATTAAAAAGTAAAATGAAATCAAACCATCAAACTGTCATCTCAAACCACAATAAACCACTGGTTTTCCCTCCCACAACTCCATTACACCTTGTTTAATGAAGTCCTAACAGTACAAATTTGCCTTTGATTTAATTTAGCTTCAGTTTCCACACTGACATGTTTTGTTTTGGTAGAACTTGTTTGTCGTGTTCAGTGATTGATTTATTTACGTACTTAGTTAGTTTCACACTGCCACATGGAAAATGAAGCAACTTTCCTATTCCCTCCCCATTTCCCTTCATCTGTACCCACATTGTAATAATATAATACTAAGACTTGTGTATTGTGTAAGATTCTACGGTGGCTGAGAAGTATCAACAAGTTGTCGTCCTATTTGGGAAAATCAACTCTGACACTTACTTAGTGTTTCGTTATCTCTCTCTAATTTAAGATTTGATGTGAAAAACAAACAAGTAGTCCACTAGCTGACACATAATTCATTCTAACACATAACTGGAAACGTCATAGACGGGCTAACACAATTAGAGAGGACGGTAATTTTAACTCAGCAAAAGATTGTTTACCTCAACATGCTTCACATATACATGTTAAACCATGTTATTTATCTTATTTACATGACGGCATGTCATTTCTGTCTCTACAAGGTCACGTTTTGACATTTCTCCTCTGCTCTCCATGTCTCTCATGGAGGATTTCAGCACTGTTGAACACACACACACACAAACAAACTCCCATCAGTGGACAGAGAGCTTGAAAATATGTCAGAAGCCCAGAAAGACACACTGCAGGAACAGAAGCTGCACTGACAAAAGTTTATTATTAGAGTGAGGCTCTGGTGGACTGGTGTGTGACATATCAGGTACTCAGGACTTTTTTTTAATTTTTAATTTAAAATATGTGTATATATGTAGAGATATCTAGATATATAGATGGTTTCTCTCTGATCTCTTTGGTAAACTATCTCTGGTGGGTATCTCCCTCTGTAAATCTGAGTCTGTCGCATTGCCACTGAATGTAAAAAGCCCAAAGTCGTATTTACCTAGTGTTGTCCCCTGTCAGCGCCTGTAGTCTAAATATGGTGGCGCAACATGGCGACCACCACTGATCTCACCAGCTCTATGTTTATATAAATGGAAAATTCAAATCCTACCAGAACGTTTCAACTTGTTGATGGAGGTAATAACTAATCAATAAGATCATAGATCATAGAATTTCACATTGTGACTTTAACATTTTATGTTCAGTGTTTTCTTGCTTTCAAATAGTCCGATTTAAAGATATTAAATGAGAAGGAAAACCTGTAGAAAAAAATCACAGTATGTAACTTGTAAGTTTATTCTGTTAATGAATACCCTTTGGGCTTATTCCATTTGGCTGATGGATGTTTTTATTGGCAACCAACAGACACGATTCCTAATACGTTTTTTTAAATGCTTTTGGGGTTTTATTGTGTGGAAAACGATAAATCATAATTACATGAAGTGTATATGTGTGTGAAGCAAGTCTCCCTCCAGCAGAAATGATTGTGTTGTGCTGAACAGTGATAACATTTGTGTGAATCATGTCAAAAAGATTCAGCTGCTGGTATTTTCACTGAAAGGTAAGTATGTAAATTCATTAAAAAAAAAAAAAAAAAAAGGTTCAACAACCATTACATAAACCACACAACCAAGATCTTGACTGTTTTACTGCTTGCTGCAGTTACTCAACTCACATGACTTCTGTGTCAGGGCAGTGAGGGCCTTCAGGGATGAGTTTGATGCTCCTCAGACTGTCTGGAGGGATGATCCTCGACTCCACCTGAAGGCAGCGACAGTGCGTGTTGTAGTCGCGGCTGATCGGTGGCATACCTTGTCATCAAACAGAGTAAAAAGATGAGATGATGCAACGCAAAGGTGAGACGAGACGAGACAAGACAAGACAAGACAAAAGATAGGACCGAAGATAAGATTTTATCTAGTTTCACACTCAGAGGTTTGTTTTATGATAACACATGAATGTACAATAATGCATTAAATGCTGATTAAACATGCTTCCGTTGCAATCGCTGTTGTGAAATAGTTTTGTGTCGTACTTTAAATGGGCACTTCCTCTTTTTCTCTGCCCTCTCTCTCTGCAGATTTTTCTTATCTACTAAACAGCGCTGCATGCCTGCTTTTTAAATTTTGCAACAATTTTTTCAACACAACTATTATCACAAATTTTATTTACATCTGATGATTTATTGAGCCATTTTTGCAGACAACTAAAGTTTAACATCTAAATGATGTTGCCAAACATCCAAATGATGAATCACCCCTTCCTTCTGCTTTTTACTACAAAACATGTGCTGTCTTTCGAGATTAAAGATTCAGTTTAAGTGCAATTCTGCAGAAAAACACGTCATTATCCAGCGTTTGCCAACATTACTTTTGAGTAATAAAACCCTCAATCCCTCACAAAGAAACACAGCTGTGTATTTCTTACCATTGGTCCAAACAAAGAGGGTCAAGAGGACGAAGGGAATGCAGAGTTTCATCTCGATCAGGCAGTTGGTCCTGTGTATCAGACAGATATCAAACGGCTGTTGTGTCCACACAAACGTCTACGCTCCAACATTTATACATATATTCATCATGTGCTCCACGTGAGCATTGGGGAAATCCACATTTGAGTTTATACGTTTGTGTGTGTGGTTGTTTCACTATGCTGCACTCACATGTGCAGCAGGAGGTAGTCATGAGATTATGGGTTGACGGGATGGTAAACCACAGGCCAAGTTGAGGTTAAAAGGATGTCGCACAGAAATTTATCACTTAGACGGGAGTTGTCTGTGTAGGATGGTCGGCTGACGTCTGTGTTTCTTATCTGTTTGCTGGTAATTCACGAATTGCTTAGTCACCTCTGGGTTTCCTCACTGCCTCATATCGTGATCATCTGATATTCCTTTGTAAACAGACTGCTTTATTTTTGTTTATCTCATACCTAAATCTGTGAGAGTATACATAGAAGCTGAGATTTCCCACTCTGTGCGGCAATAAATGGATTGTTTATTTTAGTTTGTTTGTTCTTGGTTTGGGGTCATGTTAAAGTAGTAGCTCAAATGATTTCTTTAGACAGAGAATTACCACCCAACTTTATTTAGTTTTTTAGAAGACAGTTCTAAAAAACAAGACAGTTACTCTCAGCTAGGCTAGTCTACGCAAAGCTAACAGAAGAGGTGGGCCTTGCGAAATCTTGCGAGATCTCTTATGAGTTAGCATCATGTAAGCTAGCCTAGCTATGTTAACTATCCTGTGCACACACAAGTTAGTTATCTTGTGCGCATACAATAGTTATTTTGGCTAGGTTAGATTGTTAGCTTGACTTCTGAGAGCTAGTCAAGATAACTGTTGTGTGCACAAGATAAAACTTTAGGAGTATCTATATCTTTTGGATCATTGTTTTGTTTTTTTGGGCACCAAGTTTCACTGTTTTAATCTGCTCTACGTCATCTGATTGGGACCAAATGTTCGACAGAAAGTGAAGTGCCATGGTGTACTTAGCATTGTGTAGGCTAGCCTAGCTAAGTTGCGCAAAAGATTGTTAGCTTGGCTTGCAAGATCTCACAAACAAGATTTCTTCTGAGTTAGCATTGTGTAAGCTAGGCTAGCTAGTTATAGTTACAGTAGTAGTAATAGTTATTTTGGCTAGGTTAGATTGTTAGCTTGGTTTGTGAGATAATTAGCTTAGTATACTTCTCACGAGATATCTTCTAAATTAGCATTGTGTAAGCTAGGCTAGCTAAGATAGTTATCTTGTGCACACACAAGTTAGTTATCTTGGCTTGTGAGTTAGGTAGCTTAGCTTGGTTATAGCTTATATATAGCTAAGCTTATAGTTAGTTTAGCTTGGCTTGCAAGATCTCTTCTCCATCTGTTATGTGCACACAAGATTATCTTACCTTTTTAGATCATTGTTTTGGATTGTTGGGCCCTGAGTTTCACTGTTTTTAGTTTATTGTTATCACTCTCACCATTGTGGTTTTTATCTGCTTGGGACCAGACAAGTTAATAAGTGGGACAATGTAGCTTTATAGGTGTGAACAGTGGCTTTACACCACTTATCCACATCTATTATGTCCCTGTTAACTATTAGGATGGTTTATTTTTATACATTGTATGCTTTGTTTTACACATCACTGAACAGCTGAAATCGAAAACTAGACTTTTTATACTTTTATACACACTGTATGTATGACCTGTTCAACAACACGAGGGTATCAAGCATTAGTCTCGTGGTACGACGGACTAACACGAAGTAGAAGATCAGGTCAGGTCACAGAAAGTTTCACAATAGCTAGAGAGCCGCTCAGTATTAGATACATGAAAAATGCGAGTACATCACAAGTTTTAGACAAGTATTAGACACATGTCCTGCTTACATACTAATCAGACTTGACGCAGAAGCTGCCAATGTTTTGGTTTTCTGGGCACTGAGTTTCACTGTTTAACTTTATCACTCTTAGGACCAAACAAGTTAACAACTGGGACAGTGTATAGAGTGAGTGAACGGCGAGTTTACATATATTATGAGCATAGTAACGTGACTTTAAGTAGATTGTACTATTATATCTGCTGGATGTTCTGCTCTGAATAATCTTGTGTTTGTTGTGAAGGTTGTGTTTTGGTTTAAAAATGTATTGTGTAAAAACTTAAAAACTTCCTTTTTTTTTTTTCAACAAGCATATCAAAATAAAAAATGAAAAACATTTCACTTCAGTTTTTTTTCTTCATGATGTGTCATGTTTACTGTCTTTTCTTTCATTTCAGTTTTGATTTACAGTATCAGTCAAGTGATGAATAACTGTAAGACTACTACATGTCATAATTGATTCTTATAAGTTAAACAATTTTGTTAACTATTATTTGGTCTAAGATCTTTTTCTTCAGTGGGTGTTATGAGGTGTTATGATAGAAACCCACCCAACATCATCAGTGCTATCTGGTTTTGACATGAGAACTTCATATGATTGAACACATGTGGCTTTATCAGACACTTCTGGTACAAGTCATGCAAAACCTCAAGTTCACATGATCCAAAGTGATAAATGATGTAATAACCTGGCAAAAAAGATTGTTAAAGAGAAAAAAAAGGGGAGTTTTTATAGAGTTTTTAGTTAACTGCTCCCTTTGGGGTATCACAATTAAAATCACATCTATGGCTAAGTGATTTGTAATTTATAGATGTATCTTTCCAGTTTGTGTGTGTGTGTTTATTTTAAATTATTAAATTCTTAAGTAAAATAACAAATGATAATACAGGCTTGAAACAAATGGAAAAAACTTTTAAATGTGTTTAAATGTGTGAATATGTAAATATATGTGTGTGTGTGTGTGTGTGTACCCATGGGATACCCACCCGTCATCCCACCCACTGTCACTCTCATCTTTGAAGTGGAGCCTGTGAAATGTTCAGTGATTTTTTTTTTAAGTAGTGATTAAAAGAGCATCTAATCTGTACTTGAAGTGCTGGTTTGGAGTAATTTGAACTCAGAGTCTATTTCACGACAAAAACGAGTCAAATATCAACAGATATTTCACGTTGGTTGAAGTAATATGGAGTTTGACCGTCTTTTGTTTCACAACCAAATAGTTAACAATGAAAGTAAATGGGGCAGTCAGCCAAACGTATCTAAATTGTCATTTCTAACCACTAATAAAGCTCAAAATATCACTTCACTTCAGCAGTAGCATGAATAGGATCCCTACACATAAACTGAAGTACTGATAACTTAGTAAGTGAACTGAGAGTTTATTAAAAAGACAGTTTTACAAGACTTACCCAACGTCACGCTAGCACCTCCGTGATGTGATACAAATCGACTATCGAATGCAACGCGACGTGAAGGAATCCAGTCGAGATTAGTTCCTGAAATTAACATATTCTTCACTGTTTGTAGCAGTTTTGTCAAATATCATTTATTAATTGTTTGTAAAAACTTTGAAAATAGCAACATAAAGCAAGAATGGTCTGGCATAGATGATTTCCCAGTGGCACCAATGAGTCCTGACATTATCAAGATTTCGTAACGTGAGTAAAGACAGCGTTGAAGAAGCCAAAGAGATATGATATGACCACTAGTCTGTACTGAGTGAGGGAGGACAAACAAGGGTCAGCAATATTCATTTATTCATCGGAGTGTTGTCTCTCCCTCAACGCTGTCTTCACTTCATAATCTTGATGACATCATGACCCGTTGGTGCCACTGGGAAATTAGCATCATCTGATATTTATGTTTTCTGATTCAAATCATTCAAATGCTGGAAACATTTGCTTTAAACAGAGTTTCTTTCTCTAAACAGTTATATGAATTGATCAATTGTGTTTAAAACAAAATATCTTTTCTGTTAAATGCATTGAAATATTAGTTTGTCAACATCTGTTTGTTTTGTTTGTTTGTTTTATTGTGTATATGTCACATCACAGAACAAAGATCAAAACCCTGTTCAACCATTCTCTGTCACCTTTAAGGGAGAACTTGGGTGTAAAATAAACTTTAGGTATGTTAAAACATGATAATGAGTCGTTGTGTTTGCTAAGGAGCAAAACTACGCTAGCCTGCTTTATTCCAGACACTGTAATATTTATTGTTTTTGTCAAAAAGACTCGCCATGCTAGAGATTATGGCACCAAGGTAGCTTGAAGACATTGCTATTTCAAACTATTAAAACAGCTCAAAGTAGCTCCACACTTCCTTGCTAGTATAACAAGGGTCCTGACATTTAAAACAAAGCATTAAAAACTTTGTAAGTGTTCAGATCGTTAAGTAAAAAGACTTTTTTTACAGGTGGGATCTAGCCGTAGTTTCCAGTCGTCGCCATGTTGAAAGTAGGTCCGACTTTCGATTGACAAACACGAACCAATGGGCAGAATAGGAGGAAAGATAGTACAGATTAATCAATGCAAATGCATGGATCTTGGGCCCACCCTCCCCCCCTATCTGTGCTTCATTAATCTGTTTACAATGTATTGATAACCTTACAGGCCACAACAAAGAACCAGTGTTTCCTGAAAACCAGATGAGTCAGCTGGTTTCATGTGAACCTTAATGTGACAATGACATTGATTTATTATAACATGCCATTGATTTTGTGATGAGTCTATTCACACTGCTTGAAAGAGTATGAAATCACAAACCACAAAACTGACAGTTTTTCCAAGTCATCAGACTCTTAAATAATGTTCTCATACTCTTTATCACTGTCTGTTATCAGGCACTTAACTTCTTTTTTTCTTTATTCATTCCTAATTTAAAGTCTTTTCAAAAGGTGGAGGGAAGCAAGTAGTGTAAGAACTACACTGCACGGCTTTTAACGTTTTCAACTGTTTATATGACAATTAACTTGATTATGGAGTGGAAGACGCCTCCACAGGTGGTTGAAAATGACCGAGCTAAAACTTTCAGATCCTTCACTTCATCCTTCACTTTACATGAGTTTTTGTTTTACGGTTACTTGACTACATTTCCTAACTTAACTACACACTTTTACCTCGATACATTTTCAGTATATTAGAGTAAAAGTGTGTTTCAAAGAGTTTAAAAGAAAATCAGAGTAAAGTCAATGTGGTGTTTTCTCCATCGCTCCGGTTTCACTCTAAGTTGACCTGTGACTCAAAACATTGTCTATGAAGATTGTTGTAGCTCAATGTTTTAAAGTGATGGATAAACTTCATAATATTCTTATAGTTTTAGTAGTTTTACTTTCATTAGTTAAGTACACTTCACTAGACTTTAAGTACATTAGTTAGGTGAACTTCTACCAAAGTTATTTTTTGGTTGAGTATCTGTACTTCTACTCTAGTGTCTCTACTTCTACTCTGGTGTCTCTACTTCTACTCTGATGTCTCTACTTCTACTCTAGTGTCTCTACTACTCTAGTGTCTCTACATCTACTCTAGTGTCTCTACTTCTACTCTAGTGTCTCTACTTCTACTCTAGTGTCTCTACTTCTACTCTGGTGTCTCTACTTCTACTCTAGTGTCTCTACTTCTACTCTAGTGAGACTTTCAGGTACTTCATACATCATACTGAATACAAATACTGATAAAGAATCAATCACGTAGTTGAAACAAAACCAAGAAAACCGACTGCACTGAGCTGGGAACTGATTATTTATTTTTGCAAGGCTTAGAAAGATTTTTATATGAACAGTGCATTATTTGTTGCATTTGCTGTGATGTAAAAAAAAAATACAATAAAATAGATATGGCAAATGTGTGACACATACAAAACATAAATAGTGAAAATAAAGATATCCTTCAAAATAAACACTGTAACAAATGTGGCTCATAAGAAATGTTGTTCTCACATATGAACTTTTTTTTTTAAATGTCTCAGAATAGTCACAGTTGGAAAAACAGTAGTTAGAACTTTTGGACAATATATGGATGGAAATACAATAGTTTTATTAGTGTTTATACATCAAAGAGTAATGGAAGAAATTTTCTTCCCAAACAAACTAATACCTCAAACATTTACACCGCCCAGCCTGCATGTTTCACCTCGACCTGACAAATCATTTCTTAAATGTGCCACTGCTCTCTTCTGTTTGATGCATTACTATAATAATAATAATGATAAATCAAGTGCCTAATAACATAATTAGATACTTAACTGAATACGTCACACTCCTGCATCTTGTTATGCGTTTGTGTTGAGAGCTCACATTTAAAATGCAGCTCATACGTTTTCTTATATTTCTCAGATCAAGTGATGTAAAACACCATCACTTGATTTAATACTGTGTCACATTCTTACTTTCTAAGATTAAAGAGAGTCGCTCACGTCTTCCCCTTGAATCGATCCCTCTTTCTCATCATAAGAATTACACACTTCAGCGATGCCTTTACAGGTTTGTAGTTGCCGCTGTGCTAGACGAACCTCTAGCTTCTTGTCTGTGAAAAACAAACATAAGAAAGTTTTAATTTGAAATATCAGCAAAGCATAACATAACATACATGTTGCAGATGTCATGTCAGATGTTAATATTTCATTCAAACTCGTTTTAATGGAAGATTATTGTTAGTTTGAGTAAATAATTCGACTGGAAAAAACTTGGTTAAACTTGGTTCCACATCTTTGACTCAATTTCCAACCTTCAGATTTATGTTGTGGCTACTTATGAAGGTCTCGATCCCCCAGGTTCCTAAATCTAGCATGCAACTAAAAATAGATTAAATCTGTGTAGCATGTGTAGCTTTTCCATCAGCTGCCTCTACTCAAGTTGCTGCAGGTCAAGTTTAACTTGTGCAGCCTCCCCATGCACTTCATCTGTCAGTTACATTAGTATCACTTAAATAAATCGTTTTAAGGAAAAAGTCACAGATTTTGTGTTTTATTTAACTGAATAAAATTATTGGTTCTCAATCTTGGTTAAACTTGGTTCCTAATCTTTATCTTGTGGCTATATACGAGGCTTTCTACAAACAAACAAGACTGTGTTTTAACTCTAGCATGCAACTAAAAATACATTGAACATGGGCTACTGTGTAGCGTTTACTTTTGCATCAGCTGCCTCTACTCGAGTTGTCGCAGGTCAGACTGAACCTGTGCAGCCTCCCCATGCACTTCATCTGTCAGTTACATTAGTGTCACTTTGTGCTGTGAACAACAGTAGCAAATGAAAGTATTTGAACTTACATTTTCTTATATTGTTTCTCAACCTTTATGGTGAATGGTGATTTGGGATCAAGACAGCGTTGAGTGTTGTCTCTGAGAGTGACACTGCAGGAGAAAGAGAAAACCTCATTGTTAAACAACTGAAAAGGAAGAAAAATATCTGTCTGTAATATTTTTTTTGAATCAATATTTTCATGTCACTGCAGGAACTTACATGACTTGTTTCTTGTTACAGTATGGACTGGGTTCATACACGTGGACATCAACAATGAGAGAAGCTGGCCTCACAATCTTGGTTGTTTTTACACACAGGCATTTTGCAATAACAGCTGTGAAAATAAAAGTAACATATTAATATTTTTCATAAATCTTACATTGAACAAGAGAAGGACAATATATCTAAAGTGCTTTGAGATAAATGTTTTTATGATCTGACGCTATATTAATAAAATTGAATTGAATTGAACAAAAGAAGGACAATATCAAGCGGCACAAGTGATAAATTAAATTAAAACACTTACGAGCTGAAGAGCAGATGGCGATACAGGCCAGGAGAAGGACGCACGGGATTAGTGTTTTCATCTTTGTCTTAAATGGTAGAAAAGAGCAACAGAAGTCAAAGTCTTTTTCTCTTCTTCAGATTTGAGGAATCACAGACCCGCTGAGCATGAAAGTGAGTCCTGCACATCTCCTTTTATACACTCTGTGCTGGCTATGGATCAACAGCAACTTCCACAGAAGTGATAAAAAAAACAAAAAAAAAAAAAAAAAAACCCACGTCTTTTTTCATTCTTGAGAAGTCTTACCGTCTCTCCTATTTAGGAAATTAAGGAACTTGACAAGTTGAGACACATTCAGCTCTAGGCATGGAACTGTGTCTTGCTGAACTTGTTGCGTTCACTTTCACTTAAAGCTTTACTTCATTTTGCACATAAGAAATACAACAGCCCATTTTATGTACAAATTTCTTTTTAGGTTTAAAATGTTTATATTGGCAAGGAGTCAGATTTTATTTTTTTTATTTATTTTTTGTTTTAAAAAGCGATTATTCGCTACAACTTAAGCCAGAAAAATAAAAATTAAACTCAAACTTTGGAACTCAAAATATTTATTTTTTTCTTTTCTTTTCTCTCATTCTTTCTTTCTTTCTTTTTTTTTGTTTGTTTAGATAGGACATCCCAGACTATTATTTATCACCACTTTGTATAAATGTGATCATTTGAATATGTGCTGATGCAGAAATCCATCATTTAAACAAGATTAAATGACAAACATTTTTTCAACAAAAGCAACAGAGATCTGGAGCTGAGGAAGAAGCCAAGTCAAGGAGGTAGAGATTATCATTTGTTCTTGTGAGATTTACTGAATTACTGTTTTGATTAAACAAAGTTTAATCAAAACACATGACAATATAAAAAATGGTATAACTCTAATTCAATAAACACTCGATGAAACACTTATCAACACTTGATGAGCTGCATCAGATGAATACAACTTGTCCTCACATCGTTACTGGCTTGAGAGAATAAAATTTTAAATGGAAATTATTGATTTTTCTGGGCTTTTGAAGTCATTAACAGAATATGTCTTCTTAGGGCATGAGCAGAATTAACACTTGTTTCAAGATATTCGGTTTTGAACAAATTGTAATCAAGTCTATCTCAAATGTCTATGTACAAAGGCTGATTACACACTAATGAGTCACCAGTTTATCACAAAGCAACATAGACAGATAACCATTCACACTCACAGTCATACCTATGGGTAATTTAGCATGAAGAATTAACCTATTCCTCAAAGCATACATGTGTTTGGGCTATGGGAGGAAATCCACAAAGATGCGGGAAGAACAAACACAGACTCCACACAGAAAGACCCTGTATCCGGCTTAAAGTGATGGTCCAGATTAATATGAACCCAGAGTCTATTTCACCACAAATACAAGTCAAACTCCCCCTCAAGAGATATTTTACGTTGGTTGAAGTAATATTGAGTTTGACCGTCTTTTGTTTCACAACCAAATAGTTAACAATGAAAGTAAATGGGGCAGCCAGCCAAACGTATCTAAACTGTAATTTTTTAACCACTAATAAAGATCAAAATATCACTTCACTTCAGCAGTAGCATGAATAGGGTCACTACACATAAACTGAAGTACTGATAACTTAGTAAGTGAACTGCAAGTTTATTTAAAAGACTGTTTTACAAGACTTATCCAACGTCTTGTTTTTATAACTGGTGATGAAGGATGTTCCACATTAGCAGATTTATAAAAAAACAGACCATTTAGATACGTCTGGCTGACTCTGACTGGATGAAAAATGATGAATCTGCTGATCTGGAACAACATGAAAGCTGTTCCAGACAAGTCATCTTCTTGTTGGTGGGAACAACAAGTGTGACTGCTTAACCTTAGGTGAGACCATCATTGCGGGGCGCCTGGATATCCGAATGGTTATGGTGTATATGTGCCGTGCAGCTGCTTGCCAGCTCAAATCCTGACTAAATCAAGCTTTCCTGCGTGTCTCTCCTACATGTTTCCCGTCTCTTTATGCTGCCTCTGTCTTTAAATGACCACCATCTAAACTCCCTAACAAGTCTTGTTAATACACCTGTTAGCTCTAGATCTCTGAGACACATTTCTATAAATCCACACTTGTGTTTTAGAACTAAAGAAGACATCATCTCCAATTTAGATTTAGATTTTACTTGTAGATTTAATTACGTTAAATACATTAGACACTTTTTAAAGATAAAATGTGACAATATTTATTTATTATGTTGCCTCTTGCCCTGAGGTGAGTGAGAGTTGGCTTGAAGTAGTTTCCGCCTACATGAAAGAATGAACATGCGTCAGTTTCAACACTTGTTCATTCGAAAGTGATTGTGGTGCAACGTTATATGATATGGGATCTTATGCAACCGTTTCACAATATTTATAATACATGAGTGGGTGACAAATTGTGGATGTATCTTGTCAGTTTCTACATCTGTGTGTGAGGGAAAAAGGAATTGTGTGGATTGAAACCAAAAAGAAGTGCGTATCCTGCAGTGTAAACAACCAGCATGACAAATAATAATGATCAAATTAGATATGGCTGTGATGTTATTGCTGTTCCCACAACAGTAAAGGAGAAGGAAACTGTATGAAACTTTTATTAGTTTGTAAGAAAAAAAATGATTTTGAAAGCTTTAGGGAGGCTCAAGATGGGTGGTTCAGCTAATAGAACAAGATTGAGCAATACAAGTTGGCTGATGACACTTGCACTTCTTAAATCTGGACTAAACTTTAAATTTAAACTTACAGAACTGTTACTACATGCAGACGTCAAATAAAGCATATTTTTCATGTGCAACACAACAGTTGCATGTATGTAAGATTTGGTTAATTTGCAATCGTAAGTTTGTCCTTGAACTCTATGTTGTTTGTTGTAATTCTTGTTCATGTTTTGGGCAGAAAACAAAATCTTAGACAAACAGTTTTAATTTGCATCTGACCTTTGTTCCCCTTTAATCAGTGTGTAAAACGTCTGTACTCCCTCTGTGCATGAAAATGTTGGTTTAAAAACCAGATGGTAAAAATTCAGAAAAAGTCAAAGGTTGAATGTTTCATAAGAAAAAAAGAGGTTACAACCCTAGTACAATGTTAAATTTAAAACTGATGACAATGTATTCAGTGATAAAGAAGTGAAACTACTGTGTCATAAGGAGTACACATGAAAAGTTTTCAATTTTACCCCTTTTTACTTACCAAGGAAAAGAACAAAGTCTATCTCCAGATGATATTGAGTCAAAATCACATAGTACATCACAAGTATTTTTTTGCCTTTAATCAGAGATAGTTTAGAGAGACAGGAAGCATGGAGGAGAGCGAGGTAAGGAAACGCAGGAAGGGTCAACTCAGGACTTGAACTGGCGAACAACTGCATGGCACATACGCTGACGTGGTTCGCCTTAGCCGCTCGGCCGTCCAGGGCCCCGGCAATTGTATGAGTTATGAGAAAATTTCTGTTTTTCAATTTCAACTGAAATAGCAATAATGGCAGTGTGAAGGAACAGGACTTGTGTAGAGAAAAATCTCTATCTTTTTAAACCACTGACTCAAAATAACATTTGACTCCTGTGGTAGTGAGGAGAAAGTCCTTACCAGCAAACTAAAGTGTTGTTCAATAGAAGATTGTTTACAAAGTCAGTAAACCAACCTGAAGTTGTTTTCCTGTAAAAGTCGGTTGCCAAATGCAGAATTGTGTTACTGATAAAGCTGTTTCAAAACAGTTATATCATCACCTTTTTTTGTGATTTCAATACTGGTCTATATTGACACAAACTGCTAAGAATTAGTACATTTGCATGGAAATACTATCCTTCAATGGTGTCTACTGAGAGTTTGTATAAACAGATTCTTGCCCTCAGTGGACGCTAGTGCAGGAGAGGATTTTCATAGGAAAACACAGAATTTTTGGTAGTTTCATCTGATTGATGTGATCATCTCATTGTTAATGCTCACATTCCTGGAGGCACAGGCTGAGGAGGAGGGGTTGCAGCCATTTTTAGTCTAATGATTAATCCTAAACCAAAGACTAGATATAACTCATTTGAGAGTCTCACTCTTAGTCTCTCACATCCAAACTGGAAAATGCAAAAACCAGTTCTGGTAGTTACTGTGTATTGTTCACCTGGTCCTTATTCTGATTTTACAGCTGAATTTTCAGAGTTTTTATCTGAGATAGTTCTCAGTACAGATAAAGTTATTATAATGGCTGATTTTAACATTCATGTAGGTATTGATAACGGCAGCCTCAGTTCTGCATTTAACCTATTGTTATAGTCATTTGGCTTTTCTCAGCACATAAACAAACCTACTCACTGTTTCAACCACACCCTTGACCTTGTTCTCACCTATGGTGTTGATGTTAACAATTTAATAATATTTCCTCATAATCCTCTTCTCTCTGACCATTTCTTAATAAGGTTTGAGTTCACAGCGTTAGATTGCACAACTTCAGAGCAGCAGTTTCACTACAGTAAGTGTGTGTCTGACGATGCTGTGGCTAAATTCAAAAAACAGTTATCTATCCAAGTGCCATGTATGAATACAGCAGAAGATGACTATTTTAAATTTATGGTTAATTCATGGTTTTGACAGCATTGCATCTAGCCTACATTCAATACTTGATGCTGTTGCCCCACTGATAAAGAAGGTAGTGAATCAGAGGAGGAGAGTTCTTTGGTTTAACTCACAAACACAGGCTTTAAAGCAACAGTCACAGATTCTAGAGAGGAAGTGGCTTCAACCAAACAAGAAGAATTTTATGTGCTTTATATGCTTGGAGAGATAGTTTCATGGAATATCAGAGAGCCCTCAGAAAGGCCAGAGCCTCTTACTATTCTTCTCTAATCTCTCAGACAAAACCGAAGTCATCATACTTGGCCCTAAACACCTCAGAACATCATTTTCAGATCACATAGCTAATCTGGATGGCATCACTTTGGCCTCCAGTTCTACTGTGAGGAATCTTGGAGTAATCTTTGATCAGGACATATCCTTTGTATCTCATATTAGACAAGTCTCTAGAACAGCTTTTTTCCACCTATGTAATATTGCAAAAATCAGAAGCATCCTGTCTAAAAAGGATGCTGAAAAGTTAATTCATGCATTTGTTACCTCTAGACTGGACTACTGTAACTCTCTACTATCAGGGTGTTCCAGTAACTCCATCAAAAACCTTCAGTTAATCCAGAATACTGCAGCACGTACTGACAAGAAGTAGGACCAGACATCATATTTATCCTGTACTGGCTGCTCTTCATTGGCTTCCTGTAAAATCTAGGATTGAATTCAAAATCCTCCTGCTTGCCTATAAAACCCTTAATGATCAGGCTCCATCATATCTTAAAGAGCTCATAGTTCCTTATTACCATAATAGATCACTTCAATCACAAACTGCTGGTTTACTTGTGGTTCTCAGAGTCTCTGATGAGACCAGACCAGAATGGGAGGTAGAGCCTTCAGTTATCAGGCTCCTCTCTTATGGGACCAGCTCCCAGTTTGGGTCCAGGAGGCAGACACCGTTTCTACATTTAAGGTTAGACTGAAAACTTTCCTTTATGATAAAGCCTATAGTTAAGGATGGTCCAGGTGGGACATTGACCTGCCTGAACCATCCTTTAGTTAAGCTGCTATAGGATTAGACTGCTGGGGAGCTCTGACAATACACTGCTTCTCTTCTCTCTGTCCCTCACTCCTCTCGTCTCTGTCTCTCCCTCACACTTCATGTCTTTATATCAATATATTACATATTATTAACACTCATCTGTTCTCTCTCGCAGTTGTGTCCCCCCCACCCCCTTTCTCTTTTTTCAGGTTGTTTTGACTCCAGAGCAGTTGGATTCAAATTCTTCAACGACATCATCATCATTATCATCATAATTATTATTATTGTAATATTAGTTGTAATAATAATTTTGCTTTAACAACTACTTGTAAACACGTAGTCTCTACTATCTCTTCCTGGTTTCCCTCTTTTCTTTCTCCCTTGTCTTCCTCTCCTCTCTTTCTCTTTTCTCTGTTTTCATCTCACTGCAGTCGAGGCCGATCAGACCTACCACTCTGAGTCTGGTTCTGCTGGAGGTTTCTTCCTTTTAAAAGGGAGTGTTTCCTCCATTGTCGCCAAGCGCTTGCTAATTGTGGAAATGTTGGGTTTCTCTATGTAAAGTGCCTTGAGATAAATGTTTTTATGATGTGACTGAATTAAATTGAATTATCTTCTGTAAATAGACCCTACACTATCTGACACACCATATTTTTCCTTTAAAGACAAGGACTCACAATTTATTAAGAGGAAAAGGTGCAGCACACCCAAGATGCACTTACCGTTACTTCAATTTTTTGTTCCTGTGAAGCTTCAGAAGAGGTTCCTACTCATGCAGTGCTTTTATGTGTCATGTCTGAATCACGTTGCTGAATCAGAGCATAGATATTACATCTCTCTCTGTGAAATTTTACTGTGCTGTTGTTGTAATCTACAAGGATAGGTCTATTTTTAATGACATACCAGTCCTGACAGTACAGCTTGAAAACATCAAACATTGTTTTTTTTTTTTTTTTTTCTTTCTATTTTGTATAAGTAATTCTACAAAATAATCATTACAGTGAAAAGCAGTCATGTGTTTTCTAAATGTGGTCATCTCACAAATCTGTTTAACTAGACTCTCTGGACAAGTCTCTTAAAGTTAATCTCAGTGTCTCATCTCAGGGTATGTCTTTATGTCACCAAAATGTCCATTGAAAAAGGTCATAGTGCAAATATCCACCAAACGCAGCTCTCTCGGTTTCAAGTGTTTCGTCAGTGTTAAATTTCAGCAGAATCTGCGCCAGACACAACAGGAGGACAAAACCCCCAAACTCTCAACACGGCTGAAAACATAACACACAGGACATAAACTGAAGAGGTTTGAGTCGATGAGGAACAGGAGGACAATACGATACTTTAGCAGACTCAACCAGATCCTCTGTTACAAAGAGCAGTTCAGGAAATGATTCCTAGTGTTTAAAATATCTCTGTTCAATAACTCAGAGGTGCATATACACTGTTATACCTCCACAAAACCACCTGTATTTATCCAACTGTACAATTTTATATTTGTATATTTTTTTGTTATTGGTTCTCATTGGTGCATTTTCCCTTTCGTTCCTTTTTGTTATTTCACTAAACCAAAGCTGTGATCCTCCTAAGGTTCGTAATCAAGCTTTATGCACCACTTTACTTTACTCTAAACATGCACATATTATCACAGATTGCGTACAAACCCATACCTGTCAACCCACTCTTTCACATATAAAGATCTACCGTTGCTTCACACAAATATGTGTGTGTGTGTGGTAACAACTTTCTGATCTGATTATACTAGTTTCCCTCTGGTGAGATGAGGGTTCACCTTTCCTTACGCCCACGGGACCACAGTGCATTTTATTTCAGTCCTATTTCCACTATGATAATACCAATTTACCCACGTCTCCACTTTGTGTCAATCAATAATTCAACTTACTGACTATCAGTTCTCCCGTTTCATCTCTTCATTTACCTCTGACACCTTGTCGTCACACATGGTATCGTGTTTTATTGTGTGTTACGAAACACTGCTATCAACATCACACATACGTTGGCAGAGAAAACTAAATGTCATCAAAGATCATTTGATATTTTCTTGGCAGGGTTATACTACAGGGCTCTTTTCCTTGGAATTAGTCCTTCAACACTCACCGATGTTTCACTTGCAGCTGGTTTTAACCGTCTATGTGACCTTTTCTTCCCACGTCTGGGTACTGATGGTTCATTGATCTGAAATTTTATTCATTCATATTTTATTGCTAAACACTTTTTAGTCAACTCTGGTTGATTTTAATTGTGGTTTGTAAATTAACCTGATCAGTGAATAGATAAAACCCAACTGTAACCCAACTGTTGTTCATATTGAGGCTGGATGTTTTTGTAGTTTCATTTTTCTGTTCACAATTCATGTGGCAGCAATTACTTCTGCATGCATGCCAGAACAAGAAGAGTAACAATGGTTCTACACACTAAGTGACTGTGTGTCAAGAGAGAACATTATAAACTTGTAAACAAAATATTGTTCATTATTTTTTTTACAGCTAAAATAAATTCCCTGTTTTGAACATCATAAGCCACACTTTTCCTTGGATCGTTACCAAAATAAATAACTTGAACTGTATACAAACGTCACTGAGTTGTATCAACACATTGAAAGGACCTGGCTCTAGTTGCTTGTGCATCAATCATTCTCAGTAGGACATCTTGTGGTTGAAAGTGATATTGCTGCAGGATGTTGGTTTTTCCAGCTGAACTTTCCCCTCAAGTGTCTCAAATCACAACACAGGAAATATAAGACACGGTTGCCCTGTTGGACGGATCACTGTCCAAGAGCTACAATGTTGTTCACATCCATTTTATCCACCCTTTTATTTCCTGTGATATCTCCTCTGTTTGTTATGAAATAAAAAAAAAAAAAAAAAAAAAAACAATGGCTCACTTAATAATATCCTCATGCTCCAATTTCACGGAAAGACATCATATCAAAATATAATCACCAATTGACCAAAAAAGGTTGTTGGAGAGAAAGAAGTAAGAAGTTTTTTTTTTTTTTCCCCAAAAACAAGTTTTGTGGGAAAGAGATTGAGAAATTATCCGGTCCATCTCTAATCCACCCGTCCATCCATACGACTGATAACCGCCTCACATCTGTTCATTGTGTGATTATGTACTGGTTTGGCAAGAGTTCAGTCTCAGCAAGACATCTGGGCTGTGTTAAGTTATGAATTTTTCTTTTTTCTTTTCCCTTAGATTTAGGTTTTTCTAAATTATGAAACCCCCACACATGCTGAGGTTAAAGCTGTTTTTGGCCTGTGGAGTGTCTGCCTATGTGTAAAAAACAAACAAGTTTGTGAAGCCTTCTCTCATCACTGATGTCAAGGTAGATGGTTGCATCAGTCATTGATCCATCCAACCATCTAACTATCTATCATCTAGTGCAGAGGTGTCCAAACTATTCAACAAAAGGCCCCGTGTCTGCAGGTTTTTATTCCAACCATGGAACAGCAGCAACACATAAGACTTCACTCATGTAATTAACTGACAGTTGATTCATCAGACTGTGTGCTCTTGACTGGTTGGAACAAAAACCTGCAGCCACATGAACTCACACCTGGACATACCTGATCTATAGTGTGATTCAATTTGGATACTTCAGTTAGTTCACTTCCATGTAGTAAACTATGTACACTGTGTACTTACTTCCATAGTGCGTGAATTTCAACAGTGTAGTTTTGTCTCAAATTGTTGTTCAATTACTGGAAATGAATCTCAACGTCTTCTTCTTCTTGTTAATGGTGAATTTTCACTGGACAGAACATTAATTATTAATTTGAACCCTGATTGTCTCCACCAAGATATCTGTCGTCTTGTTTTCAATCATAATCAATAATGAAAGTCTCACTAGTGCTGATGTTTGTTAGTGTGGCTCCATGTTTCATGTGAGGTGGAGGATTATCACAAAAATATACAAATATAAAATTGTACAGTTGGATAAATACAGTTGGTTTTGTGGAGGTATAACAGAGTATATGCACCTCTGAGTTAATGAACAGAGATATTTCAAACACTAGGAATCATTTCCTGAACTATTCTTTGTAACAGAGGATCTGGTTGAGTCTGCTGAAGTATCGTGTTGTTAAGGTGTCAGCAGTACACTGCATTTTACCAGACTTGTTAGTGTGAACGCACTTACATAAATAATAAGTATAAGTATGGAAGTATACAACTTGAGATGCACCACCAGTGTTACCATGTGCAGGCCTGAAATGGCTGGAAGTCAGTCTCAGACATCTAGTGGACAAGTATGGTAATGCCTGCAAGAGGGACGCTTTTTTAAATTTACATTGTAAGTTTTATTTATGTTACATGATATGTATGATATGTAAATGATATGTAAACATAACATGGCAGTCCAGAATCTCATGATTTCAGATTTGTTACAACTGCATATAACTGGGTTTGTTACAATAGTTTGAATTTAATGATACTTTAAGACCATGAGAGGGTTTTAGAAACAAACAAACAAACAAAACAGTTTTTTAAAGTGATCATCTGGAGTAATTTGAACCCAGGGTCTATTTCACCATGAATACAAGTCAAACACCCCCTCAAGAGATATTTTACATTGGTTGAAGTAATATCAAGTTCTTTTGTTTTCACAACCAAATAGTTAACAATGAAAGTAAATGGGGCAGTCAGCCAAAACATATCTAAATTGTCATTTTTCAACCACTAATAAAGCTCACTTCACTTCAGCAGTAGCATGAATAGGATCCCTACACATAAACTGAAGTACTGATAACTTAGTAAGTGAACTGAGAGTTTATTAAAAACACTGTTTTACAAGACTTACCCAACGTCTTGTTTTCATAACAACTGGTGATGAAAGATGTTCCAGATCAGCAGATTCATTAAAAACAGTCAGATACGTTTGGCTGACTGCCCCATTTACTTTTATTGTTAACTATTTGTTTGAAAACAAAAGACGGTCAAACTCAATATTACTTCAACCAATGTAAAATATCTCTTGAGGGGGAGTTTGACTCGTATTCATGGTGGAATAGACCCTGGGTTCATGTTATTCTTGACTATCACTTTAACCGTACTGTTTGTTGACACTGGTTTTATTTTTCATTGTTAGAGCTCCCACACAGTCCAGTGATGCATGTGTATGAAGTCAAATAATTGCCACGACAACCTTTTTTCATTTTATCTTAAACTAGATAAGTAGAAATGTGAACCACAAATTGGGTTTTGGTATTTAATGAAGATAGAAACTTAGTGAAATGACCGCGAAGCAATAAAGCAGCAAACAAAAGTAAAACCTCATCATCTTTGGACATCAAGACATCTCATATCACATACTAAGACACAATCAGGAGTGAAGTCATGAATCAAATTGATTTCAAGTGTTGGGTCAGAAATTTGACAATGTATTTCTCATTTTCCATGTTTGTTTAATCCTGATTAGAAACCCTGTTCACTCATGTCCTTTGGTGTGACAATCCAGAAGACAGTGTAAAAAAATTCAATTAAAATTAAGTTAAATAATTTGTAGTGTTGATTCTGTGGAGGACGCAACACATTGATCATTATATGTGAAACACTGATCGTTTTGAGTTTAAATTTCAATAATTTCAAGTAATTTCAATAAACTACAAGTTAAAAAGGTGTGGAAATTTCTCTTTTTTGTTTTGAAAAAATATTGTGACACTAAAGTATCGAACTGAACCAAACTGTGAATTTTGCGTATTGTTGCACCCCTAATAAGAATATCTCTTAAAAGCCCCCCAGCGCCCGGATCTCTCCTTTTTCCTTGCTTTTTTCCCAGTTCTGGGCCCCTCTATCCCAAGCCCAGAACAGCAGATCCGTTTGTCCCCCACTATCGGTGAGCGTGGTTGCCGCTGTGGTTACTGTCAGGGCGGCATTAGACGAACCTCAGGCTTCTTGCCTGTGAAAAACAAACATAAGAAAGTTTAAATTTGAAACATCAGTGAAGCATAACATAACACACGTTGCAAATGTCATGTCAGATTTTGTTCAAACTAGTTTTAACTGAAGATTATTCTTAACTTGAGTAAATAAATCGCCTGAAAAAAACTTGGTTCCAAATCTTTGACTCATTTTCCAACCTTCAGATTTATCTTTTAGCTATTTACAAGGATCTCCAACCCCAGATCTGGAAACAAACAAGACTGTGTTTTAACTCTAGCATGCAACTAAAAATACATTGAACATGGGCTACTGTGTAGCGTTTAATTTTGCATCAGCTGCCTCTACTCGAGTTGTCGCAGGTCAGACTGAACCTGTGCAGCCTCCCCATGCACTTCATCTGTCAGTTACATTAGTGTCACTTTGTGCTGTGAACAACAGTAGCAAATGAAAGTATTTGAACTTACATTTTCTTATATTGCTTCTCAACCTTTATGGTGAATGGTGATTTGGGATCAAGACAGCGTTGAGTGTTGTCTCTGAGAGTGACACTGCAGGAGAAAGAGAAAACCTCATTGTTAAACAACTGAAAAGGAAGAAAAATATCTGTCTGTAATATTTTTTTTGAATCAATATTTTCATGTCACTGCAGGAACTTACATGACTTGTTTCTTGTTACAGTATGGACTGGGTTCATAGATGTGGACATCAACAATGAGAGAAGCTGGCCTCACAATCTTGGTTGTTTTTACACACTGGCAGTTTTCAATAACAGCTGTGAAAATAAAAGTAACATATTAATATTTTTCATAAATCTTACATTGAACAAAAGAAGGACAATATGTAAAGTGCCTTGAGATAAATGTTTTTATGATCTGACGCTATATTAATAAAATTGAATTGAATTGAACAAAAGAAGGACAATATCAAGCGGCACAAGTGATAAATTAAATTAAAACACTTACGAGCTGAAGAGCAGATGGCGATACAGGCCAGGAGAAGGACGCACGGGATTAGTGTTTTCATCTTTGTCTTAAATGGTAGAAAAGAGCAACAGAAGTCAAACCGAGGCAAAGTCTTTTTCTCTTCTTCAGATTTGAGGAATCACAGACCTGCTGAGCATGTAAGACTGAGTCCTGCACATCTCCTTTTATACACTCTGTGCTGGCTATGGACCAACAGCAACTTCCACAGAAGTGATAAAAAAAAATCAAACTCCCGTCCTTCCCACATTGTTTAACTTTGTAAAAAGCAGATATTATTCAACCATTTTACCAGAGAAGTTTGAGGAGTGTTGTCCTTTGAAGGAAATTGATGAACAGACAAGTTGAGACACATTTACTTTGGGGTGAAACTGTTTAACTACCTAATTCCCACTTCACTCAAGTGTCCTAGTTTTACATCTGTTTTTGTTCCCATGAGGCTTTGAAATCGATTTCTACTCGTTTAATGCTTTTATGATGTCATATCTCAATGATGTTGCTGAATCAAAAACATAAACATCACAAACATCACAAAAACAAGTTTTTTCTTATGTCTCTTACAGTAATATACAAAGATAAGTTTATTTTATGACATACTACTTTGAAAATATCCATTTCCAAGATAAGTCTGCAGTCTGTGTTTTTTTTTTTATCCTACTCTTCTTAGAGACTGTTTGTAGACACCATATGACAAAAATGACCAACTTGCATTTGTTAACATTGATTTTTTTTCTTTTGTACAAGTAATTGTGAATCTTAATGTAATGTAAAATGGTCTTGTGTTTTCCAAATGTGGTCATCTCACACACCTGTTTAACTGGACTCTCTGGTCAAGTATCTTCATGAAACTGTCAGTGTCCTTCAGGAGAGGATCACTCAGGAAAACCCACATTTAATACTATTGTCAATGCTGGATAAGTTATAAATTAATTATAAATGTGATCCAATGTCATGGAGAGACATTAATGGAAATGTGTAAACATCAACACCCATTCATCTATGAATCAAAAAGATTAAACAGTTGGAAACATTTCAAAAACAAGATTTTAGGGAAAAGATTGTGGAATCCATCTCTGATACAACTATCTATCATCCATCCAACCAACATCCATCCATCCATCCATCCATCCATCCATCCATCCATCCATCCATCCATCCATCCATCCATCCATCCATCCAACCATCCATCCAACCAACATCCATCCATCCATCCATCCATCCATCCATCCATCCATCCATCCAACCAACATCCATCCATCCATCCATCCATCCATCCATCCATCCATCCATCCATCCATCCATCCATCCAACCATCCATCCAACCAACATCCATCCATCCATCCATCCATCCATCCATCCATCCATCCATCCATCCATCCATCCATCCATCCATCCATCCATCCATCCAACCATCCATCCAACCAACATCCATCCATCCATCCATCCATCCATCCATCCATCCATCCATCCATCCATCCATCCATCCATCCATCCATCCATCCATCCATCCATCCAACCAACCAACCATCCATCCATCCATCCATCCATCCATCCATCCATCCATCCATCCATCCAACCATCCATCCAACCATCCATCCAACCAACCAACATCCATCCATCCATCCATCCATCCATCCATCCATCCATCCATCCATCCATCCATCCATCCATCCATCCATCCATCCATCCATCCATCCATCCATCCATCCATCCATCCGGCTGTTGTGGTGAATTGTTTTTTGTTTGTTCTTTAGATTTTTTTTTCATGTTGTAAAATCTGCACACATGTTGTGGGTAAATTATTCTAAGTTGTTTTATTTCTGTGTATGTGACTGTGCATTTGCAAATGTGTAAATATAAGAAACATGAGGAAGAGATTTAAAAACAATAACATTTGAAAATGAAACTGAACATGACATTCCCGAGCTCATGTTTCCCAGAGCAGCAGGTGCCCGACTGCGATACACAAAACTTCTCTTACAGTTTCAAAACTTAAGATAAAATGGAAAAATATCAACACTCGTTATTCTTTAAAGCAGGGGAGCTTACAGGATGAAGAGAAGAGGAAAGTCTGGAGATATTTTCAGAAAAAAAGGGACTCCGGGGGAGGTGACTGTGGACCGGTAACAAAAGTTGGAGACAACACTTATCAGATCTGCTTTAAGGAAAAAAAAGGTAAGAATCTGTTGGGTTCAGTCGTGTTATGATTATATATATTTGGGACTGCAATAACTTTTCTTCTTGATTCTTTTAGACCAGGAGAAGGTTTTAGAAAGAAAAGAACACACCGTCACTCTTCCTCATCAAGAGCTGCGCCTGATTGTGATCCAAATTAAGTCCCCTGCTGATCCTGTCTCCACCGATCAACCGTCCACCAGTCAACCACAGGTGAGTTAACCTGACACTGGTTTTATTTATCATTGTTAGAGGTACTGTAAATCAGTAACAGTAAGGCAGCAAACAAAAGTGAAACAACTTTATCTTTAGCAGATATCTCAAACGTGTCAAGAATTAACATGCAAAAGTCATGAATTATCAAAGCAATCAAAGTTTTCTATGTGTTTTTTATGGTTGGGGTTTAAAATCTTTGCAGTGTTTCATACAATAATAACACTTGCATGTCAACAAGGAACAGACTGGTTTAACCTGTTTTTAAGAATGTAAAAATCAGTGTCAGCATTTGTCCTTTGGAACGCCGCAGTGTGTTTTTGTTTTAATAAAGTTATAGATTAGTATGATAAGATTTCCATTAATAGAAATGTATTTTTCATTTCTCGTATTTGTTTAATCCTTTAACTACTAACTTTGTTTGATGTTTCTTTACTTTTTCTTAAGACATTCACAAAAGCAAACACACAAGGCCGCAAGAAGATTTTCAGGATAGATATCTACCTCATATATTACCTGAGAGACAACCCTAAAGCTCTCAAACTGCTACAGAAACAGCTCTCCTCTATTGGCTGTACCGTGGAGTTCAATTTTGATGAAGAGGAAGCAATAGTTAGGGGGGATATTGAGAAGGGGCCAGGAGGAGCTTTTGGTGCTGCAGAAACATGGGAGCTACAGGTGGATCGGGTCTTCATTGAACTCAGCAAGACCTACATCTGCCATCATGTGATGGAGTCAAAACAAACCAAAATACTTCTGCAAGACCGCTCTTCTCTGTCTGATGATATCAAAGTATACCCAGAAATAGGTTATTCTGTGGTCGTGGGAGAAGCTCAGGCTGTGAAGAGGAGGATCGCAGTCCTGGAAAAGAGCACACCAACCCGTAAGGAAGTTCCAGTCGTGGAGAAGAAGTTCAAATTGATAGAAGAGGAGTTCAAGGGAGAAATGCATGTACGTTACCCAAAAGTTAAAATCCTCACAGGAAATGCCATGATCATCTTGGAGGGACCTGATGAAGAAGTGCAGTCAGCAGTGACAAAACTTGATCAACTTATGAAAACAGTGATAGAGAAGAGAGTTAAGCTTCCTGCAGATTTATTGACCTTCATGAAATCAAGTGATGTGATCTCCAAGTACCAAACTCGCTTCCAGCAAAGCCTCAGAAATCCCGTTTCGATCGAGGTGGGATCAGATCTGATTCTGTCCAGTTTGTCCTCTGGTGCCCTGGATGACGCCTGGACAGCACTAAATAGGGACCTGAGTGTGGAAACTGTACAGCTGCAGGGCACTGTAGCTGTACCTCCAGAACTGGACCAAGTGAAGGAAATCCTCATCAAAGCCAAGAACGAAGCAAACAGTCAAGAGTTCAGAGTGGATGTCAGCTACATCCCAGGAAACACAGAGACTAAAGTACGACTTGTTGGCTACAATGAAAATGTGAACCAGCTGAAAGAGGTTTTGTATGACTACCAGATGAACCGGGTTGGAACACAGGAAGTGCTGAACCTACCGTATCCTGAACTGGTTGATTGTTTCGATAAAATCCTTGATCTGACTGCCTGGAAGCAGACAAAGGCAACAATAAAAGCCTCACTTTTCCCACAACCTTGCGTGCTTGTATCGGGTCCCCGTTGTAATGTCCTGGAGGTTAAGGCAGACTTAGAAGCAACTCTATCTAGCCTGATGTCACACACGCTGGTTCTTGACGGTCCAGGGGTGCAGCAGTTCTTCAAGGGAGAGGGAAGAAAAAACAAAGCTCTGGTAGAGAGCCATTATCAGGTCGTCCTTGTGGAGCAGCAATGTGCAAATCCTCAAAATACAGCAACAGCCTCATATTTGTGCAAAAGATTTCAAAACAGCACCACATCCACCACCAGATGGCGATGCAACAATGTTGACAGCACCACAAATATGACAACAGTCTCAATCAACCAAACGACTCTGGAGATCAAGATTGGAAGTGTGGTGGATGAGCAGGTAAAAAAAGTTCTACTTTAAATCAACTGACAATACAACACATATTGATGTTATTCAACATCATCTCCGCAGGTGAATGTGTTGGTGGCCCCCATGATCAACAAGAAGTTGACTTCAACTAAAATTGGAAAAGGTTTGAATGCAACAGGAAATGCAATGATCAGAAACTTTGACTTGGCAACGAGGAAATGGACCCTCGTCAGTGGTGATGTTGTGCAAGTTAATGCACCTCCAACTCTGGGCTTCTCCAAGATCTTCTTCATTGAATGTCTGCCATGGAGCAACATCAGCGGGATATGCAAGCAGGTAACAAAATGCAAAATGAATTAAAATAAAACTTTAAATGTTTATACCTGATTAATCAAGATATTATAATGATTGTTTGATTTTTGTTTCAAAGGCTCTTAGTAAGGGGCTGAGGACATGTTTGGACCACTGCGTACAACAAGGCCAGTCTTCAGTTGCCTTGCCAGTCATCGGACCCGGTGTGGCTTTAAAATACCCTGTGAGAGAAGCTGTTCAAGTGCTGACTGAGAGCATTTTCCAATTCGGATTGTCTGCAGCTGCTGGCGCCCTGTCCACCATCCATGTTGTCATCAAACCGGGCTATCCTAACTCTGAGGAGGTGATGGATGTTTATCTTATTCCAACTGTTTAATTACAACACTCCAACATTTATGACAAATGGTGTTTAATGCAAACGTTTGTATTTACAGATCTACCATGAAGTGCATAGACACCTGCGTTTAAACATGAACCACAGGGGTCAACGTAAACACATGCCTACTCAGACTATCTAATACGACACAGACAATATAAAATCCTCAGTCATTAGAATAAGAAATAAATGTGGTTTTCTTCCTCTCAGTTATCTTCAGGTCCCTCACCAGTGACCTCGACAATGTCACCGTAACATTGGGAGGTGGAGTTAAACTACACCTGGTGTTTGGTGACATCACTAACGAGACCACGGATGTCATCGTGAACACGACGGACTTTGCTAATTTCCAAAGTAGGTGAAAACTGCAGCAGGTAACAGAAACAAGTAGCCTCCAGAAAAACAGACAATTGAGTTTCTAGAGTCCATCAATCACATATATGTACAATGATAGAATAGCAGCACAATGTGTGAGAGTCAGTGGGAAAAAGTATATAGGAAAAAAAACAATAACCACAAGCATATTGTAAAACAAGAGAAGTAATAAAAATCTTAGAAGAAAAGACAGGAAGAAGAGAGTAGGAGAGAAGTAAAAACTTGTTTTGCCTCCAACAGTTTAATGGCTGGAGGAATAAATGACTTTAAGAAGCTGGGAGGTGACAGATTAATGCTGACAACATTAAACATAAACTATGATCATTATTAATGATGATTTTTGTCTTCTGGGTCACGTTTCTCTCAGAATGAACATCCACACTGTTCCTTTAGTTGCAACCTGGGTGCAACAACAAACAGCGGTATGATGAGCGTCTTTGCGCCACAGCGGTCAAAAACCGTTTGCCCTTCCAGGTCAAAACCAGACAGCAATAGTGAACAATGCTTCCTAACTACACCTGAGCCCCCTAGTGACAGCACAGCGACCCCACACACACACTCAGTGAATTACACCATTGCCAGAATAGCTCCTATATCAATATTTTTCAAACTATTTTGGTCTTTCAGAACCAAACGGTTGAACAAGCAAATAAGTTCCCAGTACAAAACAGCTTTCACTGTCCACATGATTGGTCTGCTGATTTTAACTCTTCTTTATGGTTGAAGGTTTGGCCTTGTTTTTCCTAAAATCAATGAACATTTCCTTGATTTTAGACACTAAAATCAATAACTGTCAGGTTTATGACCCGCTGAGGTCACCTCAACAATCTATTAACAACATTAAATCTTGTTTAAGCATACGCTGTCTTCGAAAAAGCACCCATTGGACGGGAAACACCTGCTGTTTTCGCATTCTCTTTTAGTCAGATAACAGGATACTCCTTAGTTGGGTCTCACTGAGCTGCTTGTGGTATTTCCTAATTAAAGACAGAGTGTACAGCCAAAGTATGCAGTCTTCATTAAAAACAGAAAGTACACACAATTATGCAGTCTTCAAGCAGATAAATGATAAATACAATATATATCACTTCAACAATAACATTATTACATTAACTGTGCTACATTAACTTTATAATTGCCCTCAATCTACAGATGGTGTGTGCAAAGATATCCTGCGTGTGGCTGGACCCCAAGTCGAAGCTCAACTGAGAAAAGGTGAGAAAAGGACAATAATCAGGCAAGACAGAGGTTTCCAAAACGAAGCTCATTCAACAGCATCTCACGCGTGTCGTCTTTGTTGTGTTTCTGTAGCAAAAGGTAACAAAGGAGAGGTTTTTCAGACCGGGCCTGGATCGTTTCCTTGTAAAGCCATTTTTCACGTGTGTGCACAAAGGAACACAGGTGTCATTGAACAACTAGCGTATCGCATCATTCAACAATGCAGTTCACTTGGATATAAGTCTGTGGCTATTCCTGCCATTTGCGCTGGTAAATATTGAATAAATGGGTTCATATGTTTAAACTGAATTCTCCAACATGTCACTTATTTACATAGTTTGGATCATTGTGATAATTGTCATCTAGGAGCTGGTGAATTGGATTCTGGTCAAGTGGCACATGCCATTTTCAGAGGGGTCAACTCCATCACGTCATCCAGTCTCGTCCCCTCCATCACTGACATCCGCCTCGTCATGATCAAGATCAACGTCTTCCTGGTGTTTAAAAAGCAAGCGGAGCAGATGTTTCACCGCACTGTGATCAAAACAGGTAATCACTGCCTTGTCTCTTGGTTGTTCATAAGAATCATATTGTTATTTTTAAGTAAATCTCTAGTTATTGTTGTTTCATGTATTTTACAGTGTCAGTGTCTCTGTTTCCTCCACCGGTCACGACCGTCGACCTAAGCATCCTCCGCACCACATCTACAGTTCAACGGTCTGCCTTCCTGATCACAGGCCTTTCCAGAAAACGTGTTGACGATGCCATGACAAAGCTGAAGGATCTGTATGAGGCTCAGTGCTCCACACAGATCTTAAACAAAGACGACCTCGCAGGTCTCAACCAGGATGATGTTAAGAGTCTGAAGCAGCTTGTGGAGAGTCTGGGTCTGTACGTGGAGGAAGACCAGTCTGATCAGGGCAGGTGGATGGTGAGCGGGTTGAAAGATGGAGTCAACCAGGTGATGCAGATGATTTGCCAATTAACTCTGTCGAGAGTTAGGACCATGACGCACTGAGAGTCTGAAACATTACTGACAGCAGATGGAAAAGCTGATGGTGCTTTGAGTTTTTGTCAGTGTCGGTAGTTATGATTAAATCTTTGTACATTATAGTGACACATCGTTAACAAGAACAGAGAAAATGACATGTTTATATATTAACAATTACAGATATAGACATAAACCTGCAGGATATGTCTATGATCATTAGGGGAGAACAGGTGTTAATTTGCTGAAACTTCATTTTAATTTTAGTTACAAAAAATTGCAGCATCAGCTTTTTTGTGAGGGACCTTGATCATATCTGATAGATTTGTTGCTATGGTGTTTACAGCAGTAATAAAAGCTGTTGAATCAAGGCTGCTATGACTGAGTATTGTTTTAATGCCTAAATGTTGAGTAATTATCACCAAATTATCACTAAACTAACTGGTTCAAAGAGACTTAATATGGAAAAAAAAAACACTGGTGAATGTTTTAATCAGAAATGTTAAAAATTATATTGAGTTATATTGCACGTTAGAAAGAGTGGTTCGATTTGTTTGAAATTAAAGCTTCATAAACAAATAGTTTTGTATGTTTTCTCACTTGCTGTTTTGATAAAATCAACAATAAACTTCCCTCTCGTTTCTACCAGCTCGTCAGCTCGTAATAAATTTAAAATAGTAAAAATATAATTTAAGCAGGTAAAATGTTATGTCCTTTCTTCTCTTTGCATCTATACCTCAGTGTGAAACCTAGTCTGAGGTGGTACTGCTGCAGGATGTCAGGTCTACACATTTGATTAACATTAATCTTTATACCTGTATCACCATCATATAAAAACATGATCGTTGATGTTATCATCAACATCAGAGGTGTCAAAAGTAAACACACTCCTCACTCAAGCAGAAGCAAAGATATGTGTTGAAGTATTGACTCAACCTCTTTCTTCAAATTAAAGTAAAAAGTAAAAATACTTAAAGTAGTATATAACTATATAAGCAAACATTACTGCCAACAACGTGAACATATGTGATGTGTTTTAACATCAAAATCCAAACAAAAGAGAAGTTTATGTAAAAATGTTTGTTGGATCTGAACCAAAATGTATTTTATCAAATATAAAGTAAAGGACAAAACCACTGTTAACTGGACCACATGTGACGTTCATACAACTTTAAAGGAATAAAAGTGTCATTTAATAGCTGACGAATATATTCATTGTGGACAAGTGACATAAACACAAGAAAACAAGAAGCTCCACAGCCAGTTAACACCATTATACATGTTGACTGTTTTACAACGACGTCGTACAATAATAACAAGTAAATCTGGTCCTTTGGGTCTTCCCCCTTCCCTAACTATAAACAGCAACAGATCATGTGAAGGACTTTTGATCATCTCTTTGAGAACTGCACACATCAGTGTGTGTGTGTGTTCTAGGTATTCCTTACTTAGTGGGGACCTAAATCTGTTTACACACTCACATTATGGGGACCTGTCTTCTTTATGGGGACAAAAAGCAGGTCCCCATAATGTAAAAAAGAAACAGACAAGATGAAATGATTTGATTTGATTTTTTCAAATGATTTGATTTGATAAGGTTTAGATAAAGAAGACAAAGATGGTAGTGACAACTGAGATCCAGGAAATCAAATATCCCGTGAAGTTATGGAAATCACACCGTGTGTGTATGTGTGTGTGTGTGTGTGTGTGTGTGTGTGTGTTCATGATGCAAAATTCTGAGTCACTTTAAAAACAAGGAGGAAACTTAACATTACACCGCCACCATAACCTTCTTTATGTCTTAACGTGAACGTGTGTAGATGGTGATGGAGTGAACATGAACACAGACTCTAGAAAGGACTCAGAAAGGATTTACCACCATGTACCAAGAACATTATCACATTATTATTACATTGTCAGCTACCTGCCATAAACTAACCTGAGAACAAAGTTCTGGTGGAAGTCGTGACACAGTCGCATTCAAACAGGAAGTGGGTCAAATGGGCAGAGATATACAAGGAGAATACTGAGCTTCATTCTGCCTCTGCAGTTACAATATTGTTTAGTTTTATTATTATTATTATTATTGGTGTGGAAAAGGCAAAATGGCAAAGAAAGAAAAAGAAAAGCTTAGATTAAAGGAAAACAAGAGTAACAAGTAGAAAGTACAAATATTCGTGTTAAAAAATACAAGAATACAAGAATAGTCAAGTAAAGATACATGAAAACTCTTAAAACTTAAACACAGTAACAAAGTTTGTTATTTTCCATCTGAGATCAACACAATGTTTTATAGTGTCACGGGTCACTGTACCTGCATAACAAGACAAACAGGGAAGAAGCACTATTAAAGCCAGATATGACACATTATTTTGTTTCTGGGGTTTTCCATTTCCAAGGATCGAAAAAGGAAAGTGAAACCTGATAAAAGTTAATATAACACTAAGGTTAAACCACAAGAGAGACAAAGAAGAAGCTGGTGATGAGGAGGGAGGACGTGACTCTACAGAGGTGAGGTAGGGAAATCAGAAGGAAATATATTTAAACTCCCATCTAATGAAAAAGAAGGTAAGGAATCACACTGGGATAAGATAAAGTTAAAGAAATATCAAGTTTTTACAGTTTATCAAATGTAACATTACTTTACCTTTTTGTTTTATCTGTTACTCAGTCGGATTAGTGATTAATAAGGTTAATGTGTTTTTATAAGTAGTTTGTAGGTGATGTTGTTACAACATGTTTACAATATTTGCAGCGTTTAGCCTGAATATGGACTGTTGTTTATAACAGATGAGAGACGGGAAGTTTCAGTCACTATCACTTCCTCACAGATATTTACCGACCGTCAGCTAAAATTAGGCTTGGCGACTGCCAACACGGTTATGGTAAAATCAATTAAAAAAAAAGATATATATATAACTGTGCCAAACCAGTTTATCAGCATTTCTAAACAGCAAAAAGGAAACAAACAGTGTTGGGCATGTTACTGTAAAGAAGCAATTAGTTATAGTTACTAATTACTTCTCCCAAAAAGTAACTGAGTTACAGTATTATAAAAGTGACTAGTTACCAGGGAAAGTAATTTTGTAACTTTTTATTTTAATATTCAAACATGTCAACTTTCTCTGTCTCTTTCTTTGTTAGCGTAGCTCACGTTAGCCTCCTGGTTTGTGCTGCTGCCAACACAGATGTTCTCGGTGCACTTGTTTGTGCTTCCAGTTTAAAAACGAACCCTCTGAACTCGCTGCTGCATGTGTCTCTTGTGTTTGTGTGTGAACACTCGCCCAACTCTGTTGCCTCTTTTTTACTCTTCCTATGATGGAGTAAAAGAGCCATGTTGGGGAGGGGGGATCTTAAATCTAAAGAATAAAGATGTAGTTTCATATGAATAGATGTAGAAATATATTTTAAGAATAAAAGTCATAATATTTTGAGAATAAATGAGTAAATGAATAAATTTGTGAGAATAATGTTGTAATTTTTTTAAGTAAAAGGACAATAAGTGGAGCCTGAGCTCAGCAGCTTCTGGCAAACTGTTGTTTGTTCAGATAATGTTCATCAAAAGATGAAGTATTTCCTTGTTTGTGACACTTATATTAAAGTATAACTTAACAAGATAAGTTAACTACAACTAGTACACGTACATCCCAGAGAGCCTGGTCGGATGAATGAGCTTAATTATAGTAAAGCACCACATTTTATTGTCAGTAAAAGTAACAGAGCTATAAATCTATAAACCCTTGAACTCATTTTAAATTGTTTTTGTTTTTAAGTACAAAAGCGAACACAAAAGGCCTTGAGAAGATTTGAGAAGATGAAGATAGATTTTTAGGGGAAACAGCTGAATAATGTCAAAACAAAGCAAATTACTTCTGCAGGACCGCTCTTCTCTGTCTGATAATATCAAAGTATACTCAGAAATACCTTATTCTGTCTTCACGAGAGAGGATGTGTCTGTGAAGAGGATCCTAATCCTGGAAAAGAGCACACCAACCCGTAAGGAAGTGCCAGTCGTGGAGAAGAAGTTCAAACTAATAGAAGAGGAGTTCATGGGAGAAATGCGTGTATGTTGCCCAAAAGTTAAAGTCCACCGAGGTGACAGCATGATCATCTTGGAGGGACCTGATAAAGAAGTGCAGTCAGGAGCAACAAAACTTGACAAACTAATGAAAACAGTGATAGAGAAGAGAGTTAAGCTTCCTTCAGATTTATTGACCTTCATAAAATCCAGCGGTTTAATCTCCAAGTACCAGATTTGTTTCAAGCAAAGCCTCAGAAATCCTGTTTTGCTCGAGGTGGGATCAGATCTGGTTCTGTCCAGTTTGTCCTCTGGTGCCCTGGATGATGCTTGGACAGCACTAAAGAGAGACCTGAGTTTGGAGATTGTGAAGCTGCAGGGTGCAGCAGCTGTACCTCCAGAACTGAACCAAGTGAAGGAAATCCTCATCAAAGCCAAGAACAACGCAAACCGTCGAGAGTTCAAAGTAGACGTCAGCTTCATCCCAGGAAACGCAGAGACTAAAGTACGACTTGTTGGCTACAATGAAGATGTGAACCAGCTGAAAGAGGTTCTGGATGACTACCAGATGAACCACATCGAGATAGAAGAAATACTATATCTGACACATCCTGACTTTGTTGACTGTTTTGACAAAATCTTGAGCTTGATTGGCTTGAAACAGATAAAAGTAACAGTAAAAGCGTCACATTTCCCATATCCTTGTGTAGTTGTGTCTGGCCCCTGCTGTCATGTCCAGGAGGTCCAGCATTTTCTAGTCTCAGCTCTGGCCAACCTGACATCAGGTACACTGGTTCTAGACAGACCAAGACCTCAGCAGTACTTTCAAGCAGAGGGTGAAGTGAGAAAGCGGTTGGTAGAAAGTTCCTGTTCGGTCCTTATCAGGGAACAGCGAGGTGTATACTCCCCAGATGTAAAAACAAAATCACCAAGCATCAGCAGCCTCAGCCCCATCGTCACCATGATCAACAAATCAAACCTGAAGATCAAAGTCGGCAGTTTGGAGGATGAGCAGGTTATGTACATGTTTATTTAGCTTTATTCCACTTTATATCAGTGGACAGCTCAGCCTGTCTTCATATCTTTACATCGTTTCCACAGGTGGATGTGTTGGTGGTGCCGATTATTAATAGACAGCCAACGTCTACTGCAATCGGTAAACAGCTAGTGAATAAAGCAAGAAGTAGAATCAAGATACACTTTTCCCTGATGGCGTCCAAGTACCCCCCCTCCCCTGGTGACGTTGTGCAGGTTGACGGGACTCCATCTCTGAGATGCTCAAAGGTCTTCTTCATTGAGTGTCTGCCATGGGACGGAGACACAGGACAGAGTCGGCAGGTAAAGTGGAGTATTTGGTGGATTTATAATGAGTTGGGATTAAATAGATGGTTGATTCAATTATTTTGCACTACATAACTTTATATATTCAACTTTTTGTTTCCTAGGCTCTTGATAAGGGGCTGAAGAAGTGTTTGGACCTCTGCATACGACAGGGTTTTCGTTCAGTTGCGTTTCCTGTCGTCGGACATGGAGTTGTATTAAAATATCCACTAAGAGAAGCTGTTAAAGTTTTGACTGAGAACATCAGAGAGTTTGGATTATCTGTATTCTCTCGTTTTCTCTCCAACATCCACATCGTCATTAAACCTGGCCATCCTGACTCTGAAGAGGTGACGGACATTTATTTATTTATCTCTAATGAATTCATTGTTGCACTTTACATATTAATACGAGACATATATGCACATGATTTGTTGACAGTTAAACTAATCTCTAACAGTGCTACCACGACGTGTACAGACACCTCAACTTAAACATGAACCAGGGAGGCCAAGGTAACAACACACAGCATGTTAGTATCTTAACTATCTAAATTAAAGCTCTGATATTGACCTGAATATAAGACCGTATTTTTTCCTTTGAAAAAAGTCTGAAAAAATGAGTCATCTTATCTTTGGGGTCCATAGATCTAAACCAACAGGTGGCGTCAAACTGCCCTGATGCATCAGAAGCTTTCACATCATTTCACTTGCAAAGCGTCTGAAAGCTATCCATTGGCATGCATTCGCTCCACAGTGGGAAGATACTTTCTGTTTCAATCAGTTGCTACTGCTTTGTCATCACCAAGCCAGAATGCACCGAAACACACCTGGTAGTATCCGGATATTAGTGGCGTTCCAGGGAAGTCGCAGTTTAGCATAAGTTGAAAACATGCGTTAACGAACGTTGTCGATTTTGCGACTTATTCCACCTATAGGTTATACATCTCATCAGCTTCATTCAGTGCTGCTTGAGTTCAACATCATCGCTTTCAGCCTTTCCTCAGTTCGCTGATTGGCCCGAGTCGGTGCAAACTGAATCCTACTAGTGTTGAAGTGCTCCCTCACAAATTTTTCAATGGGTCTCGATAAAGAGGGGTTGTCTTATATCATCATAAGATGACCCCATTTTAAGGGTAAGATTTGGATCAACTTCAACATCCCACCTACAGTTTGTATATATACTGTAAACAGAGTTTGAATTATTCTGAAATATTGAGACAATTTTTATTTGTGGACTAGATTTTAATGTCTGATCTACATTCATTGTAAACATTCCTCATGGTGGCACCATATCTCTCTACTTTGACTGAGATATTTTGCATTTACCCTTTGTATAAATGTGTGTGTGTGTAAATAAAGCCATTTTGACTTATATTATTCATGCAACACCTAAAAAAAAAAAAAAAAATACTTTGATGCAAAACAGCTTTTAGTACAAAAAAAGTTTTCAACAATATAGAGGAACTGAGTCCACTGCGCAGGCAGGCACTCGTGTGAAGACAATATTTGACTATCAAATAAGCACTGAACGTGTACTCTGATTAGTGGAGCAGTAATGGAGGAGCTTGTGAGTGCAAACAAACAAATAAACAAAAAAATAAGAAGATCTTGCAAATGCGACTCCCATCGTTTATGTTAAAGAGTTGTTCAATAGATTCAGTTCAATTGAGAACGTCACAACTCTAGTTAGTAGCTTTTAACCACTGTCATTGGATTGATTATTACCAAACAAATATAAAACATGTTGTGGTTTTCTTCCTCTCAGTCATCTTCAGGTCCCTAACCAGTGATCTTGATGATGTCACCATAACAGTAGGAGGTGGAGTTAAACTACAACTGGTGTTTGGTGACATCACTAACGAGACCACAGATGCCGTGGTGAACACGACCGACTTTGTTCATTTTAACTGTAGGTGTGAGCTGCCATGGCTTCAATCAGCACACTGTTACTGTACTACAACTGTCATGTAAATAATTATTTATTCTACAGACGGTGTGTGTAAAGACGTCTTAACTAAGGCTGGACCTCAGGTGGAGGCGATACTAAGAAGCAGTAAGAAAAAGAAATGAGCTAACATGTTGTCAAAGCGCAACTCAGTCACTTCTTATAAACTGTTGTCTTTGTCAATTTGTGTGTAGCCAAAGTAAATCAAGGAGCTGTTATCACAACCATGCCAGGATCATTCCCGTGTAAAGCCATTTTACACGTGAATGGAGATATGGATGTAGACGTCATTGAACAACTGATGTGTCGCATCATTAAAGACTGTGATTCCTCTGGATACAAGTCTGTGGCCATTCCTGCCATTTGTGCTGGTAAATATTGTGCAATATTGTGATTTATAGTTTTGAAGGCCAGACCTAGAAAGAAAAGGGTATTGTTTCAGTAATGTACCGTAGCCTTATCTTTCCCAATGCAAGGATGTGAGAAATAAGACAGGAAAATGGATGAAAAGTGAATTGTGATTATTGCATTTAAATGCTTAATGTAGGTGCTGGTGGGCTGGAGCCTCATGACGTGGCACGTGCCATACTACGAGGGATTAAGACCGCCATATCATCCACCCAGCTCCACTGTCTCACCAACATTCGTCTTGTACTGGTTAAGATCAACGTTTTCATGGCATTTAAGCAACTAACAACGCAAATATTTCCCCATGCTGTATGCAACACAGGTAACATTAAGATCATCATTTTATAAGGTTGTTTGAAAGATCTTCGATTTATCAAAATCCACTTTCACTGAGGATCATTCACTTTGCAGCATCAACACCTAAGTTACCACACATACCACAGGCTCCAGTTTTTATTAATGCAGACCGAAGCATCGGTTGTACCAGTCAGCAGCAGCAGTCTGTCTTTCAGTTTGTGGGTCTTTACAAAGAAAATGTTGAAGTTGCCATGACAAAATTGAAGAGCCTGTATCAGCTTAAACACTCCACACGAACCTTCACAAAAGAGGACCTGGAACGACTCACGATGAACGACATGAACAATGTGACAGAGCTGGTGGAGATACTGGGTCTGAACATGCAAATGGACCAACCCAGTCATGGCAGCTTAACACTGAATGGATCAAATGACGCAGTCAAACAGGTGACGCAGATTATTTTCACCATTGGTTCACTTAGGAGAGAGGTAAGAGTCAAGGAGGAGGAAGAGCTATACAGTCGGGTTTCTTGGTGCATTCTGGGAAACAATGGTGAGTGGGAAAGACTTCCTGAAGCAGCCAATCACAAACTGGAACATAACAACGTGAGGGGAGGGATAGTAGATGCAGCAGGTTTCTGGTGGAGTGTGGATCTACAGAGGATGGAGGCCAGACAAGGGACTGGACAAACAAAGCTGAAACGACTTGAGAATCCACCAGGTGAGAAAATGTTTTTTGATAAGAAGTGGCTTAATAAACCAGTAAGACTATAATAGTGTGTCTCAATTCAGATACTTCCATTAGTCTTCCATGTATATAATGTACTATGTTCACTATGTACAACATCTTCTTCTCCTTTTTAAAGGTGAATTGTCACTGGACAGAACATTAATCATCAATTTGAACCGTGTTTGTCGTCCACCAAGATATCTGTTGTCTTGTTTTCAATTATAATCAATAATCAAAGTCTCACTAGTGCTGATGTTTGTTAGTGTGGCTCCATGTTTCATGGAGATTACGCCGCCGCTGTCGTCCCTCCTCTTCTGCTACGTAGCCAAGATGGCGTCAATAGCTGGATTCACACTGTCACCACCTAGGTGCCAGTGTCCCAGGTCTAGCCCAGAGACTTTTGTGTTCAGATTTTCAGGTCACTAGCCTCTCTGGATTACCCTTCGGCCAGTCCCGCTTATGAAAACGTCATTGCCCATTTTCAAACAGGATGGGAGGTTCAAGCACGATAACTTCATTCAGCGACAAGTAAACAATAAATTCTGTCGCTGTTTTAAATTCTAGTTGTAGCAGATCTACATGGGTCTGCTGTAAGAAGTCAGCTTGCTAACTGCCGCTAGCATAGCTTATGCTGCACCCACAGTTTCTTTAGTTTTTCTTGGAAAGCTATGCTGCAATGTGTTTCATAACCTCGTTCCAAGAGCAGAGCACAAATACTATTGTGAGACCAGAACTGTCAGTCCATCGTTCTCCGTAGCAGCTAAAATGGTAAATACATTTCTGTACCGCCATCTTCAGTGTCTCTACCTGCTGTCTTCACACTTACAACTACAGGTTGACTCTGTGGTCCCGCGTGGCCCAACGTTTTGGTTGGGCCAGAAATCTGGGGCTAGTGGCCCCGAGGTGGCACCAGTTAGCATCGGCTCGAGATGGTGAGAAAGCAACTAGCCCCAGCATGCCTTGGTTAGCTTGACAGTGAGAAGCCGGCTATTAAGGGGGTGAGAAGTGTCCATCGTTCCACACTTAACTTTTTGACTGTAATGAGTGAAACCACCCCGGTATAAACAGTTCACTGCATTTTCTCATACTTGTCAGTGTGAATGCACTTACGCACTCAAAGTGGTAAGTGTAAGTATGGAAGTATTTGAATTGAGACACACGGTGAGATTAAGGCCCTCAGGAGGGATCAAGCATTTTTTGTTCACTAAACCAACGTCTTTGCAGGCGTCACACTCCCCCTGCACTGGGACAACATGAGTGAGACTGAAAATCTGAAAGTGGTTAAACTAAAACCATTTCTTCAGGAGTACTGGAACGTGATGGATGGCTTCAAACAAACTGCCTTGAAGAGAGTGCTGAAGGTGGTGAAAACATTTGATTGTCTGAAGATTTCCAAAAAAACAAAAAAAAAAAAAAAAAAAAAAAAAAAACACATCACAGCAGGTTTTTGGCAGCTTAACCTTTTTTTTTCTCTTGTTAGATCGAACGTTTGCAGAACATTCATCTACTTCGCGCCTACGAAGTCCAAAAGAAACACATGTTTGAGAAGAACGCAGAAGAAGATGGAGCAGGTGAAAAGTTTCTTTACCACGGGACGACACAGGACAACTGTAACTCCATCATGAAACACGGGTTCAACAGAAGCTTCGCTGGCCAAAATGGTAATTATATTCTTGTCCAATCACATTTGATACATGTTGCTTAGATATCTAGAGAGGGCAATTGATTCATTATCACTTGTACTGTTCTTCTCAGCAACTTCATATGGTTGTGGGACCTATTTTGCTGTAAAAGCCAGATACGCAGCTCAGACCACCTACTCCAAACCAGCAGCTGACGGCTCTCAGTTTATGTTTGTGGCTCGAGTCCTGACTGGCCTCTACACTCAGGGTGATAGTAGCATGAAAGTGCCTCCCACTCGCGACAGCCAGCGACCACATGACCGCTACGACAGCTTGGTGGACAATACCAATAACCCCAGCATGTTTGTTGTGTTTCATGACAACCAAGCGTACCCAGACTATCTCATCACCTTCAAGTGATGGTGAGGAAAGAACCGAAGTGACATGTAAAGTGAAGTGAAACCTGAATTGGCTGCTAGATTATTTAAAACTGACAGTTTTGTTTGCTTGTTTTCTGTTTATCACTGTTCAGACACTTTGTTCTGTTAAGTTGTGTTTATTTTCATTAAGTTAATATGATCAGAGTTTGGTTATATTTAATTGACCTCATTTAATGACGTTGTTGCACATTTTGTAAAATGTTATTTTATTTTATTATTTTTTTGGGCAAATAAAACCAAAATTTTCATTTTTTTTTTTTTTTTTAAAAACCCATGTTGTATCTTTCAACAATATATAACAAGCAAAAAGGTGTTTTTCATTTATGAGTTTACTTTTACTTATACTTATTATTATATTATTCAATAAATTTAGCACTATGGTGGATATAATACCCCTGATAAATTGTGCAAGTTTGCTAGTAAGGCCTGTTGAAATTTAAATGACTTTTTGATAAATATGAAGTTTTAGTTCAAACTATTAAACTATAAAACTAATAAGTGTTGTACAATAAAAGGCAGTTAAAATACAACAGTGGTGACATTAAATTGCAAATAAGTCTTAATGAAATAAAAATAAAAATGATATAAAGAGAAATAATATAAAAAATAAAATTTTAAAAATAAGTAATAAGTAAGGTGCATTGTTAAAAAAAGTTATAACAATAGAATAATAATAATAATAATAATAATAATATAAAAATAAGTTCAAATAAAAATCACAAGTAAAATAAAGATTGTTTCATTTTACTCTGTAACACAAACAGAACAAGGAAGCAATAAAATATTTATGATCTTTTTCCATCTGTAGTTTCCAGTGTCAGTGGTGACATCTAGTGGATTGAGTCAGTAATGCTGCAGGATGTCAACTTTAAACCGCTTTATGTGAGATTTATTAAGGTTGGATTAAAACGTGTTGTGTGATGTAGAATTACAACAAAAAAGGAACTTGATAAAGTATATTAAATCTGTTTGGTGTCAGAGTTAAAACTGGTGCAGTGATTTTTCTGTATCAACACTAAATCCAACACTCATGATACTGTATTAACATACACACAGTAGCAGTGCTCACGTTTATCAGGACAAGAATAGAATCAAGAAAATACCCTTCACACACACACACACACACACACACACACACACACTGGGAGTGTCAATTTAAAAGAAATCATTATCATTATCATCAACAGGAGGAAGAGGAGGTATTACCAAAACCGAAAGTGAAAATAAAGAAATAAAGTCTCGATTCGAGTTGACTCGACAGACGCAGAAGCTCTTGTCTTTCTTTAACTTCTTCTTCTTCTCAAGTTTGGACAAGTTTGTAAAAAAAATGGATAATGACCGACATGAATTATACTTTGAAGCAAAAGATCTGACGGACAGAGAAAAGGATAAGATCAGAAGATACTTTCAGAAAAAACGAGACTCGGGAGGAGGTGATTGTGGGATGATTGAAAATGTTGGAGGCGATGTCCATAAAATCTGCTTCGCGGACAGAGATGGTAAGGAATCGCTTTGTTATTGTGTTATATCATAAATATATTTATTTATTTATTTATTGCAGTTTTTAACCTTGAATATCCGCTGTTGTTTGTGCCAGATCAGGAAAGGGTTTTGCAGAGGAAGTTTCATACCTTGTCACTTCCTCGTGGTGAATTACGTCTAACTGTCAGTCGGACCAACTCCCAACTGACCCCTGATCGGCCAACACACACTCAGGTTGGCTAAAATCACTTCTTTGAAAAAAATTGTCTTAACAAAACATCTGTGCCAAATGTTAATGCGGCCAAACCAGTTAGTGGGCATATCTGAACAACGTCACTATCAGCTGCACACACTGTTGTTGTGTAACTTACAGTAACTGCTCTTATCATAAAAGATTATGGTTTCACATTTAATTTTAGATGCTATGAACTAGGGACACAACAGTGTGAAAATTGGCCGATATCGATATATAAATATCTGCAGTCACACAGATATTTGCTGATACTATAATGTCTCAGATTTTGTACAGAAACATCACTGTAAATTTGAAAAATCTTGCATGGCTATTTATAGAAATGGACACCATAAAAGACTTAAAGGTGACAGAGAATGGTTGAATTGGGTTTTGATCCTTGTTCTGTGATGTGACATATACACAATAAAATGTTGGTTGGATGTGTAACGCCTCAGAGGCTTCGTAAAAACCTCTCTCAGCAAGACATTTTAGGGTGGGGGGATTCAAATGGGTGGTTTTGCACCCTGTCAAGACACTTGTTATACTAGCAAGGAAGTGTGGAGCTACTTTGAGCTGTTTTAATGATTTAAAATAGCAACGTCTTCAAGCTACTTTGGTGCCATAATCATTAGCATGGTGAGACTTTTTGACAAAAAAGATAAATATAACAATGTTCAGAATGCAGCGTAGTTTTGCTTCTCAGCAAACGCAACGACTGGTCATCATGTTTTAACATACCCAAAGTTAATTTTACACCCAAGTTCTCCCTTAAAGGTGACAGAGAACGGTTGAACAGGGTTTTGATCCTTGTTTTGTGATGTGACATAGACACAATAAAATGTCGGTTGGATGTGTAACGCCTCAGAGGCTTCATAAAAACCTCTCTCAGAAAGATATTTTATGGTGGAGGTTTTACATGTGTGGTTTTGCAACTATTTGGCATCTTTTCATGCTTAACAGGCAACCTCATTATGAAATGCAAACACTTGACACTGATTGGCTCCTTCATTGTCACTCAAATGAATGTAACTTCACTGGCTTCAGAACACAGACAGACCATCTTTTTACAGCTAATCACCTCTGAAGGGGAGGGAATGGAGTCAGAGTGGGGGGGCAGTGAGGTACATTTTAAGTCACAAACAATAAAAAAACAACAATCGACCCATTTTCTAGCGGACATTTGTAAAAGAAGAATTTCTATGAAAGAAAGATGTTTAGAATTTCTAGCACTTTTCACAACGTTCTGGAATGTGGGTGGACAAGGTGAAACGGTTTTCAATTCTCTGTCACCTTTAACAGTTTGTGGTCACAGTATGAAAGTCAACAAGTCAAGTTTGCTTAGATTTAAGCTACCTTCACCTGCAGTAGCAAGTGCCAAACCAAACTTAGGCTCGCAGGTATGCGAGAGAAACACAGCACATCTCACTACAGACAGACATAGTGACCCAATTAAATATGGCAGCTAAAGGTGGCGAATTTGTTGACATCGGACCGATGCAAATAAGTTAAAAAAACATCACATATCAGCCGATATATCGTGCATCACTACTATAAACTCATGTTTGTTTTTATTTTCTAAAATGTATGTGTTACTTGCCTTTTAGGTATTTACAAAAGCGAACACAAAAGCCCTTGAGAAGATTTTCAGGATAGATATCTACCTCATATATTACCTGAGAGACAACCCTAAAGCTCTCAAACTGCTACAGAAACAGCTCTCCTCTATTGGCTGTACCGTGGAGTTCAATTTGAATGAAGAGGAAGCAATAGTTAGGGGGGATATTGAGAAGGGGCCAGGAGGAGCTTTTGGTGCTGCAGAAACATGGGAGCTACAGGTGGATCGGGTCTTCATTGAACTCACCGAGACCTACATCTGCCATCATGTGATGGAGTCAAAACAAACCAAAATACTTCTGCAGGACCGCTCTTCTCTGTCTGATGATATCAAAGTATACCCAGAAATAGGTTATTCTGTGGTCGTGGGAGAAGCTCAGGCTGTGAAGAGGAGGATCGCAGTCCTGGAAAAGAGCACACCAACCCGTAAGGAAGTTCCAGTCGTGGAGAAGAAGTTCAAATTGATAGAAGAGGAGTTCAAGGGAGAAATGCATGTACGTTACCCAAAAGTTAAAATCCTCACAGGAAATGCCATGATCATCTTGGAGGGACCTGATGAAGAAGTGCAGTCAGCAGTGACAAAACTTGATCAACTTATGAAAACAGTGATAGAGAAGAGAGTTAAGCTTCCTGCAGATTTATTGACCTTCATGAAATCAAGTGGTGCAATATCCAAGTACCAAACTCGCTTCCAGCAAAGCCTCAGAAATCCCGTTTTGCTCGAGGTGGGATCAGATCTGATTCTGTCCAGTTTGTCCTCTGGTGCTCTGGATGAAGCTGAAGCAGCAGTAAAGAGAGACCTGAGTTTGGAAACTGTGCAGCTGCAGGGCACTGTAGCTGTACCTCCAGAACTGAACCGACTGAAGGAAATCCTCATCCAAGCCAAGAGCGAAGCAAACAGTCAAGAGTTGAAAGTAGACATCAGTTTCATCCCAGGAAACATAGTACAAATTGTTGGCTACAGTGAAAATGTGAACCACCTGAAAGAGGTTCTGTATGACTACCAGATGAACCAGGTTGAAACACAAGAAACACTGAATCTACCGTATCCTGAAATGGTTGACTGTTTTGATGAACTCATGAAACTCCTCTGCTTGAAGCAGACAAAAGTGACATTAAAAGCCTTGCATTTCCCATATCCTTGTGTGCTTGTGTCTGGCCCCCGCTGTCATGTCCAGGAGGTCCAGATGGACCTAATCTCAACCTTGTCTGCCATGACGTCAGACACACTAGTTCTAGATGGAATAGGGGCTCAGCAGTACTTCCGGGCAGCAGGCAAAGTGAGTAAGGACCTGATAGAGTCCTCCTGTCAAGTCATTATCAGGGAACAACAAAGTTTGCATTCCCAAAATGTGCAAACCAAGCCACGTAGTGTCAGCAGCCCCAACCTCAGTGCTACACCCACATCCCTCATCACCCGAATGCACAGCCTCACCGTTGGAACCTATGTGAACGTGAACAACCAAACAAGTCTGGAGGTCAAGCTCGGCAGTTTGGAGGATCAGCAGGTTAGAACATCTCTATTCTGTGCAACTGTAAATTTGCTGGTTAAGTTAAAAAAAAAAAAAAACACTCACAGTTATGTTATTTCAAATTATTTTAACAGGTGAATGTGTTGGTGGTTCCCATGGTGAAAAAGAAGCTGGGATCTACTAACATAGGTAAAGATCTGCTGAGAAAATCAGGAAACCAAATCCAGGCAAAGTTTGATTCAGCAGCCACAAATTGTATTTTCAACCCTGGAGATGTTCTGGAGGTTGCTGGGCCTGCGTCTCTGGGCTGCTCCAAGCTCTTCTTCATTGAGTGCTCGTCTTGGGATGGAGCCAGAGGCCAGAGTGTCCAGGTAAAATAAAATATCTGGTGTATAAGAAAACAACCTCAATGAAATTTACAAAACTCTGACCTTTTCTATGTCATGTTATTTTACACATTAACTAAGACAAAATGTGCACAGCAAGAACAGATTTGGAAAAGATTATAATTAAACTTCTAACATTTTGTTTCCTAGGCTCTTAATAAGGGGCTTAAGAAGTGTTTGGATCTGTGCGTACAACAAGGTTTGACTTCAGTCGCCTTTCCAATCATTGGACCTGGGATTGTGCTAAAATACCCACTGAGAGAAGCCATTGAAATCCTGACTGAGAACATTCGCCAGTTTGGATTATCTGCATCTTCTGGTTCTCTGTCAACCATCCATATTGTCGTTAAACCTGGCTATCCTGACTCTGAGGAGGTGACTATTAACACATGGAAAGTATTGCTATTGTCCTGTAAGATGCATGTTTCACATCTGCATTTTTATTTACAGAGCTACCATGACGTCTACAGAAACCTCAGCTCAAATATGAACCAGGGAGGCCAAGGTAAACTATGGAGCTACTCAGAGTGTTGTATTACAAATACTTACAGTTCCTTACATTGTGCTTTTCTGTCTCTCAGTTATCTTCAGGTCCCTCACCAGTGACCTTGACGACGTCATGATGACGGTGGGAGGTGGGGTTAAACTACACGTGGTGTTTGGTGACATCACCAACGAGACCACAGATGTCGTTGTGAACACAACCGACTTTGTTCATTTCGACTACGGTAGGTGACAGCTGCTGTGGATCAGGTTGTAAACTGATGCAGCATTTTCTAAAACTGTTTGGTTATTTTTAGCCATGTAGCCATGGCGCTACAGATGACATGGTGTCATTTTAATGGTTATGCTGCTCTCGTCCAAACAGAAATAAATCAAAGACTATCAGATGTATGAAGTTTACACCTCACAAAGTTTTGTACAGACATTCATAGCTCCCAGATGATGTCTGCTCATTTCTTTGTTACTATTAGATTGACACAAGGTCAAATTGTACCAAGACATTTAGCACAATTTCCCAACTGGATGAATTTTCATGATCCCTTTCCTTGTACTTTGCAAAACTAATGACAATCTCCTCAGCCTCAGTTTTACTTTCTATTTAGTGCTAACTAGCTGATTAGCTGTTAGCATGCTAACATTGCTAGACTAGTCCATGGTAGCACTAGTCTACCACCAAGTGGTGAATATGTCGTGTTAATGCTTTACATTAACATGTTACCATTGTCACAGCAAATATATTGAAATCTCATATTAAGCTCAAAACACTCACAGACACGTTAGCATTAGCAGTTAGCATGCTACCATTTTTTTTTGTTCCTTAGACGGCGTATGCAAAGACATCCTGACCGTAGCTGGACCAGGGGTGACAGCTCAACTGAACGGAGGTAAGTAAGGATCAAGTAGAAGATTTTAACATTTACACAATGTTTAATTGCTCCTAACTCACCTCGTTTATGTTGTGATTTCTGTAGTAAAAGTGAACAGAGGGGAGGTTTTCCAAACCAACTCTGGATCTTTTCCCTGCAAAGCAATTTTCCATGTGTGTGGAGAAAAGGATGCAGGCATCATTGAGAAACTGGTTTGTCGCATCATCGAACTTTGTGAATCCTCTCGATACAAGTCCATGGCCATTCCTGCCATCTGTGCTGGTAAATATTATATTATCTAACTGCAATTGTCTAATTGTTTTTCAACTCAGTATCAGTTTTAATTCTACCGGTGAAAATCTCCTTTTGCAGGAACTGGTGGTTTGGATCCTGGTGTCGTAGCAGCTGCCATCATTCGAGCAGTCAAAACTGCCACTGCGTCTAATCGCCTCCACAGTGTAACTGATATACGTCTTGTTCTGATTAAGATCAATGTCTTCTTAGCATTCAGAGACGAGGCAATGCAGGTGTTCTCCACTGCTGTGATGAACAGAGGTAACAGGAACGTTTCTTAAAAAAATGTTCCTCTTTTTTTTTTTTTTTTTAATCAGAATTCTCTTATTTGATTGATTTGATTTTGTGTATTTTGTAGTACCAGGCCCTCAGTTGCCACAGCGGCAGCCAACACAGCCTGTGCAAGCAGATCTAAGCAGCCTCTATACCAGCTCCACAGATCACAAATCCATTTTCCTGATCCTGGGTCTTCACAGAAACGATGTGAACGATGCCAAGACGAAGCTAAAGACTCTATATGACGATCAGTGCTCCACAGAAACCCTGACAAATGAACAGCTGGAAAGCCTCACCGAGGATGACGTTGAAGAGCTGAAACGTCTGGTGGAGATGAAGGGACTGTTCATGCCGAGAGACCCGTCTGGTCAGGGCAAGCTCATCGTGAGCGGGTTGAGAGATGGAGTCAACCAGGTGATGCAGCTCATTAATGCATGTGTGCACGGCAGCCTCAGGAGAGAGGTGAGAGTCAGGGAGGAGGAGAATTTGTACGCCCGCGTGTCTTGGTGCATCCTTGTGCCGAACGGCAACTGGGAGCGACTACCAATGGCATCCAATTACAACCTGGAAAAAAAAGACATAGCAGCAGGGATAGTGGACGCACAGAGCATCCACTATAATGTGGATCTGCAGAGGATGGAGGCTACGCCCCGAGGACATCGACAGATAACGAAAATGCAGATAAAAAGACTGGAGAATCTTAATGGTGAGATGATGGAAACTGATGTTACAAAAAAAAAAACAATCTCATGTTGATGTAAAACACTTAAAATCACTGAAATAGTTCCTTTTTAATGGAACGAAATTTGTTAAATTCTCTATCTATAGATTTCTATCTTCTTCTTTTGTGAACAAGATCGTTTACTTTACTCCACCAAATGAAATATAACATCTGATATTTTTCAGACTTCACTTTCCCCTTGTACTGGGATAACATGACTGCTCGTGAGAGGATGAAGAGGGTCGTACTTCAGCAGTCCTCTGTAGAGTACCGGGCAATTAAGGAGGCCTTCAAACGATCCTGCACCAAGAGCGTTGTCAAGGTATGTGGAGGTTGTCTGTAGCAGATTCAGGACCTCAGATAAATTAATTAAATGTTAATTAAAGTTTTTATATATTGATCCTACATTCAGTCTAAAATTCATTTTTATTTCACAAGTGTCAAGATATTTATGATGTTTACCCAGGTCATTTTGACAGAAATGTGGTGTTTTTTTTTATTTATTTATTTTTTATTTTAGATTGAACGTTTGCAGAACATTCATCTGCGTCGCGCCTACGAGGCGCAGAAGACGAAAATATCTGAAAAGAACGCACATGTGGGCGGCGCAGGGGAAAAGTTTCTGTACCACGGGACCACACAGGGCAACTGTGACTCCATCATGGAGACCGGGTTCAACAGGAGATTTGCTGGGCAGAACGGTAATGATCTTGACAAGTGTTTTAGAACCAAAGACAAGGATTGTTTCAGGCAACAGTGACATCTGCAGATTGTTTCCATTACTGTTGTTTAAAGAGGTTAGAGTTTGGAGGAAGAAGAGGCTTTCCTGTAAAGAGAGTGGACTTTGTGCTCACTGATTATTTATGCGACACTGAAGTAATGTCTGAGGTGTTTGTTATCGTTCTGGGTGGAGGGAACTTTTCTCCTGGCGGTGAAGAGTTTAACTTTAACCATAGAGAAAATATAATTGGAGGATTTATAGTGTTTCATGTGGATTTACAGCTTCAAGTTTTCTAGCTAAAGACTTCTCTGATATTATTAAGGGCAAAGTTCTGCACTGTTTTCTTCTCCATGTTTCCTTTCCCTCTATAGTTAATAACCATAGTTTGTTTACTTAAGGTATCAGCTGTATGTTGTTAATTCCCTGTTTTCTATTATCCTCAGCAACTGCATATGGTATTGGAACCTATTTTGCTGTAAACGCCAGCTACTCGGCCAACGCCACCTACTCCAAACCAGCAGCTGACGGTTCTCAGTTAATGTTCGTGGCTCGAGTCCTGACTGGCCTCTACACTCAGGGTGATAGTACCATGAAAGTGCCTCCCGAACGCGACCCTCAGCGACCACATGACCGCTACGACAGCGTGGTGGATGCACCAGCCAACCCCAGTATGTTTGTGGTGTTTCATGACAACCAAGCGTACCCAGACTATCTCATCACCTTCAAATGATTGTGGCGTATAGTTAGTTCTCTCCACTGTTTAAGCTCATGAATTACGGTCTTTAAGTGTAAAGTGAAACAGATGATTGCAGGTATGTTTAGATAGATATGTGAAGTTTTAATAAAGGATAAATGAAAACAGCACAAACGTGACATTAGTTGATAGTACTGTTTATAGCTTTAAAGATAGTTAATGATTTAATTTCTTTATTTCTTCCTGTGATGAGGTATGATGCAGGATTTTGGTTGATGGCGTCACTGATGTTTTTCGATCTCCTGACTCTCTTATACCATATATGCACAGTTATAGGGAACATGTCACAACATGATGCATTTATTCATCTTTTATTTGGTTGATAATTGTAATTGTTCTCATATATGTTTTAAAGAATAGAAGATAAGAAACAGATCTTATAGCTTATATAAAGAGGTGGAAGGAGCAATTTACTGAAATGGAAATGGTTGATATGTAAATGTATTTCTAGATTATAAAATAGAGTTGTCTTCAGGAAATTATCACCAATAATGTGTCTTGATTGAGCCTTTTAGCCTCTTGTATCTCATTGTTTTGATTGAATGGGTGAATTATTGGCAAAACATTTGCTTTATGCTGCTGGACCCTGAAGTCATCTTAATATATGAGGGCTATAATGCTACTACTGCCATTAATATTACTGTATATGTTTATGTTTTAACACAATAAAATTTTTAGATGTTTTTTAAATTGCCAAAAAGGCTATTTGTTTTAATTGGTTACACACAGGTCGACATTTTTTTTTAAAGAATCTTCATGCACATGCTATTCATCTAACTTCCACCTCTGCAGAGTATTTTTAATCTATCATTGTTATAAGAGCTGAAGCTACATTATGTTGTAAATCTACAGTTACATATCTGTTATCGGCTTATATTTGCTAAAGTGTAGCTGAGTAATTAAATGCTGCCGGACACTGGTTGGACGTGCCGTAGAGATCCTCAGGGCTTGATGGTGACGGACGCCTGGCCGAAGACCTGCCTGAGAGTAGGACAGTCCAGGATGGCGAATATCCTGGAGGGGCCGGCCCTCTGCGGGGTGAAATTCTCGCCCCAAGTCAGAGAGGAGCCTCCTGGAATCAGGCTGAAACCAGAGAGGAGAGTCAAACATTAAAAATAAGCAGGAGTTTGATACAGAAAGGAATTATGCATTAATTTAGTAGATAGATAGATAGATATATAGATAGATAGATAGATAGATAGATAGATAGATAGATAGATAGATCACGTACCCCCCGTAAGTATATATATTCCTGTCATTCAAATATTAAAACAGATAAATTGGAGGTTTTATTAAATAGATAAAATAATATATCAGATATTTGAATCCTGTATATCCACACACAGATGTGGACAGACTGAAAAACTGGAGATTTCATTTTATGAAAACGGTACCATATTCAGTTTTTACACACTTATAAATGTGTTCTGGTCACGACCTCACCTGTAATATTTGAACTTGGGCGCCATGATCCCCGGTCCCTCCATGCGAATGTAGACGCCCTCTAGGTTGAAGGAGAAGGGGTTTGTGAACTGCACCCTCACCATCATCTCCTCACTCACTCTACCTTCACCGATCACCTGGAGAACAAACGGCACATATTTTATACAAACTTTAAACTTTAAATTTGGATTGTTGACTTGTTGATAAGACAGTTTAATTGCTGATTAAACTAAAGAAAAGGTCAGGTTCGTTTCATACGACGTACACCAACAGATTAAATCACTATTTGAGATTACTATTTCAGACCTCAATGCTGAGTTTGGGATTGTGTAAGAGGACGACTTTCATGGCGGTGACAATCTGCCCGGTCTCCTCAATCTTCCCGGTGACGATGAAGTGGAGGTTGGCCTGTTCAACCAGATGCTTCATGTAGCTCGTTGAGCTGACCGCCACCTTCACCTGCTCAACTGCAGGACATTCAAAAACAATGTGTCTTACTCTGATGATTCCTATTTTTTGAATAGATAAAAGTAAATAAATAAAGACTCACTATTGTTGGGGTCAACAGTCACTGAGGGACGCTTGAGCAGGAACTCAGACTTGCTGACTCCGGTGTAATACACCACGTTCCCGCTGATGTAGATTCCCACACTGCGCTCTTCGTTACTTTTGTTCACGACGTCCAGGGTGAGCTCGAAGTCGTCGCCCAAGCTGACCTCCAGGTTGTGTATGACCAGGTCCACATCAGCCGGAGGAGGATCGGACTTCTCTCGTTTGCAGCCGTACTCTTCTGCTTTTTCCAGGACAGTCCGCTCCTCCGTGCTGCCTGGGTTTGATTACGGAAAAAAAATAGTGTTTTAGTTTTCTACATTTGAAAAGATGTGTGTTTAAATCCACCTGATCATTTTGAATTATCATTCCTGGACAGATCAGGACTGTTGCTGGTCCAAACTAACAAAATGATTTGGGCTTAAATTTGGGCTCTACTGCTTGTTGCCAATTCATGTTTGTGGTAAATATTAATCATTATTGGCTGTAGTGTCCTCGTCCAGTTCTGGCGAAAACCAAACTGGGATGTTTCCAACTGGAGTTGATGTCCACAACCCAAAAACCTCGTCTCAGCTGGCAGAAACATGGCGTTGTCCTCTGGTGCCAGGACGTGGCCTCGTGGGCCAACACTCAGACACTATTATCCCAAATTAACTTGGTACCAGACATTTTTGCACAATTTGAGAAAAAAACAAAACAAAACCTCACATTTGGAGTCTGCTTGAGCAAAATAATGCATCAGAGTAAACATGAAACCTTTTCTGCTAAATAATTTTCAGTTTTTCTGTTTTCAGTGTGACATCATGGTCACAATAAATAAGTTGATGTTGCTGCAGTTTTTAAGTTGCACTGACACAGAGAGGTTATACTTTTTCATTAGATGGAGTCACCGACCTTCAGGAAACTTGTACTGATCAGTGATGTCACGACGGGTCACATCTCCTGGAGTTTTAGTCAAAATCAAGCGTCCTATGTGAGTTTGGTTCACTTTGATTGGTGTCAGGGTCCCGTCTTTACTCCGGGAATGAAAAACCACATCGCTGTTGACCTGTACAGAGAAAAAAAGACAGCGAGACGTCATGAAACCTCTGTCCTGAGACACAGCAAAGAAAACTACAGCTGCAGCGTGAAATAAAACTAGAACTTGTTACTATAATTTCTACTGAAATAACAACTCACCTCAGCAAACACAAAGGCAGCATCGAAGGGGAAGCAGATCTGTCCATGTTTGATGGCCTTGACTGATGCAGGACCACATCTGTACATGCCTTGGTTGATAATGGAGGAACAGATTCAATACTGATGTGTCTCCAGTACAACGTATTTACTCATTATTTACTATCTTGACTGAAAATATGTGGCATTTATCTGTAGAAATAACAGCACATACTGCAGAGAAAATTATTTTACCAGCATTTATTATTATTATTATTATTATTATTATTATTATTACTCACCATCACTGGTCTCCTGTGGTGTTGCATCCACAACCTGCCAGCCTCCAAATCCAGCAGGAAGGTCTGGCCTCGTCATGTAGCACTCGTTCCAGCAGTGATAGTTCCTGACAGCAACAAACATAATTTTACATATCATCAGGAAAATTACCGCTGTCGATATCTAAAAGCTTGTGTTGGGATTCCTCTTATAATGGGGTTGAACGTGTCCATGGGCTTGTTAAAAATCCTAAAGGTTCCTCTAAAGAAGCGTGAATAAAGGTTTCAAAATGGAAAGGTTCAACCTCTGAGGAGCATGAATGTGCTTAATTCATTTTATTGCAAAATCCCAGGAATAGGTTGCATATTGTAGGTTGTATATTTCAATTGGTATTTTGGTGCCAGCAATTATATCAATGGTGACCAACCTTATTAAAACCTACTAGCTGAATGAAAGTGTGTGAAAGTCACAAATAATTGCATCATCTTTGCTCATTAAACATGTCAATGTTGAAAATCTACCAGACAGAGTCCCTGGTGCGATCGCGGTCAATCTTGCCGGCTTCGTTCATAATGATGTCAGTCCTCAGGTTTCCATCGTTGTCATGAGCGGAGAAGAAGTTGGTGACGACTCGAGACGGGATGCCCAGACAGCGCAAGACTGGAACACCATGAGAAAACATTCAATGAAAAGAAAACTTGATGGAAATCACGAGTTTACCAACAATGTGAAGATCTCACAGGTGTTGAAGACGCCGGCGTAGACCCAGCACTGAGCGTAGCACACCGGCATCCTGCTGCTGGAGTAAGTGAGCAGGATTTCTGTGCTGCCGGTCCAGGAAGTGGGCGCCACTCCGTAGGTGTAGTCGCCGCTCCAGCTTCCCACCAACACGCCCTCGTCATCACGGGAGTTTAACTTTTAAACAGAGAGAAGATTTAAACATGATGATGGGCAGTGACCATCAAGAGTCAACACTGTCAATAAGTGATGTTTATAAATGTTTTCTTACCATAGCAGAGGCCTTTCTGGTCACTTTGATGGGGTCTCCTCTGTTGGAGAGGGGCATCTCTGCCCTGTCCATGATGTACAGACAGGCATCCAGGACTCCATAGTTAAACTAGGAAACGAAATAGTTCAATCAGAAATTGCTATTTGTAATTTAATCTTAAAACAGTCTGGTCATTTGGTTTATTTTTTTTTCCTCACCTGACCATAGTTCCAGTCTCTCTCAGAGATGTCTTGAAAGGCACCATGGTAGATGATCCCCATCTCATTCATCACACACTCCTGCCTCTCAGCCTCATCATCCAGAAACACAGCATCGTCTGAGAAGAGACAACAACAAGGAATGTAGATGTTTATGAACATAGTGAAAGTAGTAAAAAAAAAACAAAAAAAAAAAAAACCAACCTTCAGCCCATGGGTTGAAGAGGATGTAGAGGCTTCTGCTGTCGTCCCTTCTGGTCCTGCGGATGCCAAAAGGCGTCGCCACAGCAACGTACATCTGGTATTTCCCCACTATGCAGCTTGCAGCAGGAGTGACACCCATTGTGACCTCGTCACCCGTTTGGTTTATGATGCGGCCAGCCCAGGAGGTCTGACGGTCCTTATTGGGGAAGACGGGAATGTAGGTGCCTTTGTTGTACTCGGGGCTGGAGCCTGGATGAAAACACAAACAGTTTGAGATGAATCAAAAACTACTGCTCTTGATAAACATTATATTTTAATATCAGACCCTCATGAAGAGCTGTGAGTGTTCATCTCACCGATGACAAACTCCAAAGCAATCTTGTCTTGAGCGGCGTTGTACGGACGATTGAAGATGATCTTGACCTCGAACTCTTGTCCTCGACGGACGATGAGACTGTCCGACTGGTAAAACATAGTGTGGTGGTTCATCTTGTTGCTTTCATTCGGCTTCCTCATCATGTCCACATCATGGATGTCAAGAAATTCTGAACAGAGACAAGGAGAGCAGGATGTCAAAAAGACTTTAGGATGGATTTTAGCTACTTAACTTACCAAATAATTACAGACATTTCATTCATAAATTCCTGTCATTTGTTGATATCTCTCTGTGTGCAGTGAAAGCTGCAGTGCAGCAACAATCTACAGGAAGTGAGCTGAAGTTAGTGGACATCACTCATTTGTCACTCATGAGTAAAACCTACAGGAAACTAAATTATTGCTGGGAAGAAGACTTTATCGTCTCCTTACAGTACCCACTGTGACATGTGTCTCCTGCTTATTTGAGAAACTTTTCCTTTTTTGTTTCACGGATTCACGTGACCCTTTATCTCAGGGTTGACGCCGCCTCACCAGTCAGAGGAGGAAGTCCTCTTGGGCCCACCACTCCCTCAAAGGGCTCAAACCCGCCGAAGTCAGATGAATCAGAGTTGGAGGTTTTGATGGCATCTTTGTTGCGGCCTTCGTGCGACACCTTGGGACGTGGTCCGGTGGGTGCAGGAGGGGGATCAGAGGCTCTAACAACTTCATCAGACATGGTGGTGATAGTTCAGAGTGGATGATCGCTCACAGGACTGGAGGAGAAGGAGGAGAAAGGACAAAGATCAATATTTCTTTATTGAATTCCCATCATGCTTCATTCATTCCTGTGTTGTGACCAAACTGCTTTACAGCCCATCATCTGTTTTACATCTGTGGAAAAAAATGGAAACATGCCCATGAGTGCGTCTCATTCTTTTTTATTCACAGAGAAAGATTGTCTGAATGAAATGTTTATGAATGATGAAACAAAGAGCACTTTCAAATACTTTATATATGACCAGTGGTTTTTGTGTGTTTGTGGGTTTGGAGGATCGAGGGGAAGCAGAGGAGAATTTACAGTCACTCCCTCCCTCTCCTTTATGATGCTGGTTATTTTATTATTACTGCTTGGTGTTTATTTTTATTTCACAAATATTGTCTTGTGTTTTTTTTTTTTTTTTTTTTGGCTACAGAGAGAGAATCGTTCATTTTAACACAGAGCATCAGTCATCTCTATTAAAAGACAAGTTATGCAAAACTGGCAAATGAAAGTCTTAACTCTTTAGAGTTTTAATGGTTTTTATGAGGACAAACTAGTTCAAATGGTGGAAGGAAAACATTGTATAATAAAGTGCATCTTTAGTTTTAAAAACTGAAGTAAAAAATAACTGTTGGACCAAAACTGAACTGAATTTTTCTTGCAAAATCTCATTGTAAGAGTCTATTTTCTGGGTTATATGAGACTTTATGTTACTTATGTTTATTAAACCAACACAGTCCAGATGTGCTGTCATCTGTCTGCTCGTCTGTCGACCTGTCACGCTGTGTTTAGAGTGAAAACAGAGCTTTCACTGTGTTAATTGATGATTTATTCAGTCAAACGTCGTCCCAAACGTACTCCTGGTCCGGCATGTTCCCACATTATGCAACACTGCCTTGTTCTCAAGCAGGTGTTCACACCAGCGAACTAACTGCGCCTCCCTGCTAACATCTTATGAAAACAGGTGTTGTGTATTTAATGGTTTAAATCAGTCTTACCACATACTTACATAATCAACATGGCAGCAGGTTTTCGGTAAACCCCACCAGGGTTAAACACCAGATGTAATTCAGCTTCTGCTTCATGTTTTGTTGATTTAATGAGTCACACCGAGCACACTGACCTTCTTTGTTTACGTCCATTTGATGCTTTAACATTCGGTGCTAAGTTTGACGCTAACAGTTTGTTTAATTACCACAGAGGTCACATTGGTTTTAGTCTTTTGAGTTATTAACTGCAAATGTATACTATTATTATCATGACCACTTTGATTATTGGTCTCACTACAATTATTATTATTATCATTATTTTAGATCATCAGTCCAAGTATATTCAGTTTAATAGAAAATATAAAGAAAATCTGCCAATATTCACATCTGAGATGCTGTAACCAGAGAATCTTTGGTTTTTATTGGTTCAGAAAATTTAAATACTACTGCTGCTCTTCTATTTAGTATTATTCATGTTGCTGTGACTTCATGTTCTTATGATACATTATAATAAAAATACACATATACATACATATATTACCTTAAATGTGTCAAAATGTAAAACTATCTCTAAATCTCCTCTCATTTTCTGACTGTTTGGGTTAAATTTTTGGGGCCATTAAGGTCAAGTTTCAAAAGAACCTGAAATAAAAGCATTTATTATCCACAACAGCCACTTATAGAGTAATACCTGTATACAGATTGTGCATAATTGGATCAATAATACTGATGCATTTATATAGGAGCTGGTGATGCCTCAGCTACAGTAAAGATATATTTTGTGAAAGATTATCCACATAAGAGCACTTCATTACTTTTCCCCATCAGAGAACAGTTTCAACGTACAGTTTCATCATGCATCAGAGACAGTTTTGTGTTCAGAGACTTACATAAACTCATAAACAACATGTTTTGTAACACAACTCTGGCAAATGCTGACACAGAAGAAACATCCATGGAGGTTTAACAGCAGAGCTGAGCCTCCTAGTGCTCACAATAAAACCCTCGGTTGACATTGTTTTATCACAGAAACGTTACATAGATTTAAATAGAAGAAGTCTTTACATTTATAAAAGTTTCAATAACATCTACATTATTGTTTCCACTGTTTTACTGAAGGAAACAACCACTGTGTTGTTAGTTTTTTGTCTAATATATGATATTTATCTCATGTGACTGAAATTAAACTGCATGAAAAACAATGAACATGACATGTGCTGTAGCACAACAAGATTTGTTGGAGTTATTGTTATTATCAGAGTGCTTTTCTTTTTTAGATAAATGTGTCAAATGTGGCACAAGAAACTGCATTAAAACTAATTAAACGAGTCTCAGATGTGTCAGAAAATTAATTTGCATCTTCACATCTGGAAGGTATAAACCAAACTAACTTACAAGATTTGCTAAAGGAATTTTTGGTGCAATAAACGAGTTGTTGCACCAAAGCAGAAGTTCTACTTACAAATGAAACTTTGGTTTCTGTTGCAGTGAAGAGTTCGGACGAAGTTTGGATGAAGTTGGTTGGTTGATTGTTGGTTGGAGTTGGTCTGCTGCTGCTGCTGCTGCTGCTGCTGCTCCGTCTGGGAGTCTTCTGCTCCTGCTTATATACCCTACAGAGGCAAGGAAGGGCTATCTGTGTGTGTGTGTGTGTGTGTGTGTGTGTGTGTGTGTGTGTGTGTGTGTGTGTGTGTGTGTCGTGGGTGTAGCTGGTCAGTCTAACTTGGGAGCAGGATGTGGAATCTACCATCTCTGCACAAACCACAGCTGGATGGGGCTCCGACAGATAAAGCCACAGACTTATCGAGGTGTCTTTGTTTCAGCAGCTGTCAGATGGGACACACACACACACACACACACACACTTGTTGTGTTATGATGAATCTCATCAGTCCATCCAGATTTTCTTGCACATCTTTTCATTGTTTCACCAATTTTTGTCCAAACTCTGACTTCAAGCTCCAAACTGAAATATCCCAACAACTATTGACTGGAACAACTACATCTTTCAGATCATCATTTCATTAGCTATATATATATATATATATATATATATATATATATATATATATATATATATATACATACATACATACATGACTTATCCTATTTATGGTCATATGGGGTCTGGAGACAATCTCAGCTGTCAGATGTAGGGTCCAGATCTAATCAATCAACCATTCACACTCACATTAACACCTACTGACACTTTGAGACACTTACAGACACGAGTTGATGATTATGTATAACCTGAGTACCTGGAGAAACCTACATAGATATATGGGCAGCAAGACTGCTGGACAACAGCAAAAGAACATGACCACGGTCTGTGGGATGGAATATATATATATTCAAATTGTTTTATTTTATATTATAGCAACGATCTATGGGAAGTGAGCTGAAGTTATCCCTAGTGGACATGTATGTATCTATCTATGTATCTATCTATGTATCTATCTATGTATCTATCTATCTATCTATGTATCTATCTATCTATCTATCTATCTATCTATGTATCTATCTATCTATCTATCTATCTATCTATCTATCTATCTATCTATCTATCTATCTATCTATCTATCTATCTATCTATCTATCTATCTATCTATCTATCTATCTATCTATCTATCTATCTATCTATCTATCTATCTGTCTGTCTGTGACGGTCTTAGGAGGGTTTGAACCGACTGCACCACCTTACAAATTGGTGATAAACACGGCTGCTAAACATCAGTATGTTAACAAATTAACACCTCTGTGCTTAAGAACAGCATCACAGAATTGCTATTCTTGTAAAAAAAAAAAAAAAAAAAAAAAAATCATTATTATTGTACATGGTTCTGCCGTGAATGTTATTCCAGTAACTTTGGGAAACATATCTAATGTTTTAATTTAGTTTTTTTAGTCATATTTATCTTGCACCTGATTTTGCAACTGCATTGTTTGTTCACAGAGCAGAGCACTGACTGATACCTATTTCAGTGTGTTTGTCTTTATTTTTTTTAGTATTGTTGATCTAAGTGTTATTTATCTCATTTGTCTTTGTAGTGTTTCTCATTTTAGGGTTTTAATTCTGTCTCTTCAGTCACAGGTGTGGTCGGTGTGATGGGTGCCCGCTCACTTTTTGATGGCGTTGTGGTTTGCCGCGGCGTATTTATTAGTTTCGTATTATTTATTTATTTTTTTTTATTTGAAGTGTTGGTTTTTTGGTTTGTGTTATCGTTTCCATGGGCAGGAAACTCCCATTGCTCCACCAGTGGGTGTTGGTTGTGGTATGACTGTTTGTCCTGTTCGCTTTAGAGTTTTTTGGGGGTTTTTGTTCTTGATAAATGGCCAATGATTCAAAACATCCTCCAAATTAAACATCCCAGCTCCATAACGACACATTAAAAGTGTTTTTTTGATGTGATTCACCTACCGACAGGACAACATCTTCTCTGTTTGTCCTAGAAAACTTGTTACAACTGCTACAAATCACTGTCTCATGATGTGGCAACGCTGTGGATAAAGTTTCATCAGGTTTAAACAAAGATATATTCATTTAAGGAAAGGTCATGGCCTTAGTTAAAATAAGTTCAGGTTGGGGACATTTGTTGTGCACAATACAAACAAAACATGGCCGCACTCGAGGAACATTGCTGCATCGTGTTACAAGTGGTCAAAACCTCCTCTGGTGCCTTTAAATAATAATCCAGTAAAATGGCAGGAATTTTGGTTTGTTGGTCCAAATAAAGCTGTAGGTGTTAGTAAAACTAATACCACCGCTTGTTGTCAGTCAGTTTGAGGAAACATGTTGTGGTACAAATCAGTTAACCCCAATAGGATTACAGAAAAAAACAGCTAAAATTAACAGGTGGACTGCAAACTTTCTGTGTGGAGCTGAACTTTGATGACCTGACGTGTAAATTTGCACCATAATTAAAGCTGTGGTTGGGGCAGTGAAGTCAGCATTTTCAAGTCAAAACGATCCAGTCAAGGTAAATGTGTGCAAAAGATTTGATCATTTCATTCAGGTTTATTTTTGTTTTTTCAACCCACAATGACTGACAAAGATGAAAATTATTTGGCTGCAGATAAACTTGCACAACCTTTCTCAAGATGAACTTTTCAAGACAAGAGCAGTGTGTATCCCACAAAGCGCGTCGACAAAAAAACCTGTACATCGCTGTTACATGCATCGCTCCTGTTAGTTCAAACGGTAAGTAGCTGCGCTCTGAAACCAGAGGTCACTATGAAGATGCTGTTTATTTTACAGATGCTGTTTTTATTTAAGGACACCTCTGAAGGTCCAGGTGTGAAATGCGCAGGATGCCACTGGAGGAACGAACGCCGCTTCTCTTTGTGACAGATCAGCTGAGAACAAGGCGAAATGAATCAATCCCGAGTTGCGTTGGTCAGGCTCAACATCTAGATCAGATTATAGATAAACAGATTTTTTTCCCAGTGTGAGAAATTGGAGATGTGGCGTGAGAGCATGTGTAGGCGGTCAAAAATGTGTATCTCGCGCTTATTGTATGAAAGTTGGCAGCCCTGCAACCAGTTCGCCCATTTATTCTCTACGCAGGATACAAATACGCATACAGACGGAGCCTTTCGTCCGTCAGTACGTGCATAATTTGGTCCGTTTTCAGGAGCTTACTGATCCGTAGCAGTACGCAGCAAACGGAGTAATACCACCGGAAACCGTTGGGGCAGTGATGCGCAGTACAGCTCAAGTGTGACCAGCGAGAGGAATAAAGATGAAGAAGACAACAGAAACCTCTGACCACGTCACGACGTGTTTAACAGCCACACAAACCACCTCCGTCTACAGCGCTGCCTCTTTTTATCTCTTTCTTACACTGCGCGCTGTGATCTCCTTCACCGTCGCCATGTTTGTTATTGTTTGAAACTTAGGTCAGAGTTCGTAACTCTGCACTTGGCGCTGCCCTCTAGTGGATGCATCACTTAACAACCATACCAATGTAAAGTACGCATGGGAAGTATAAAGGCCCTGATGTTTAAAACCGTTAGGAGCAGTAAGGGAGCATTAATGGGCCTTTAGCTTGTTAGCGAGTGTAATTATTGGCCTAGAGAGCCTTTGATTTCCCTCTTCAATTAGGAAATAGATATCAGGGCAGTAACTACTGAGACTAGATAAAGTTTGTTTTTTATTGTGCCATGAGCCTCGCTAGCTAGCCCTTTAAACAGCTTCGACCTTTCCTGCATAGACAAGCAATATTACTGCTGCTACTGCTACTACTATGTAATAATACCACCATTACCACCACACATTACTTCCTCCAATACCGCTACTTGACCACAAACACTGTGTCACTGAAGCATGTTTACAGTTTTAATTCCTCATATTGGCTCTTGATGCTGTATTGAAGGGTAGTAAAGACCAAGACGTGAATCCAAAACACATTAAAAAAGGCACAAAAAGTCCCTCTGCTAGAAAGCCAATGGAGCCACCCCATATTGCAAAAGATTTCCTTTTCACCCATTCAGTCAATCATCTGTTGCTACCGAGAATTTCCATCAGTGTTACCCAAAACAAGAACATAAACTAGTTTAATTTCCATCTAAAGTAGAGAGAGAGATTTGCACTAATCTATTTAATGGGGAAAACTGGGAAACAATGGAAACAAAGTGGGGGAAATAAAACCGACATTTGACTGTATGTTGCTATATTTTTGCATTTCCACCACTAAAACATAGTTAATTTCAGGGACATGAATGTATATGATACATTGAACCAGAACAAGTGTTCAGTGTTGATGGTAGTGGGCTGTTTTTTATTCTTGATATGGAGTCTTCTAGGTGCAGACAGACTCATATTTGAATGGAAGTGCTGCTGCTACAGGTAGTCCAATAAAGTAATTCATTTGACATTTACAAAAAAAAAAAGCAGCACATGTGAAAAGGCATCCATCACTGTAATGGTCACCGACCACTTAACAGACCTCAAAACCCCCCTCTGCTTGGGTTAATGGCGGCAAATCAATATGGCTGATTCATTCTTTTCCATAAACAGCGTTTTTGTTTTTATTAACCCTGACTGGTGTCGGAGGAAAGGGTGAATCACGAAGGACGTGATCTAATGTGTGTGTGTGTGTTTTTCATGGTAGCGACTGGACTTGGATGCGAGAACGTGTTGTACCATGTATGCAGCCAGGGACGTCGCACATGCCAAGCTGCAGCGACAGCGAGCGGCTCCCACCACAAGCACGATGAAAGGAGACTGGCTCTTCACACAATGCGACGACTGTTTTAAAACAAACATATCTCTATTTTAGATTACCATGAATTACAACTACAGAGTTCATCAATCATCGAGCTGTGCTGTTTGTTCATTTTGGTGGTGGTTTAGTATTTAGTCACTCATGATGGAAAAGTGCCACAAAACCAAAAAAACTGATGGAATCAATTATGACTCCACCAGCTTTGGAAACTGTATCTAATACAAAAGTAAAACAGACATAAATAAGTAATAAATAATCTCACCATGATATGTTAATGATCTTCAGAGGACGATGTTTGGACAGATGTCATGAGAATCATAACTCAAATGTTGATATTTCTAACCACTTTAGGAACTTTTCGTACATGTTGGATTAAAAGATAAAAAGCTTGGAAATTAGTATATCACATGTAGTTCCCTCCAAAAGTATTTTAACCACAAAGGCAACTCCTTTATTTTTGCTCTGCATTGAGAACATTTGGGTTTGACACCAGAAGATGAATATAAGACAAGAGCTCAGTGTTTCAGCTTTTCATTTCTGTTAAACAACTAAGAAGCATCGTTTGTTTGAAGCCACACATTTTTTTTTTCAAGTGATCAAATTTTTTGTAACGTGACAGATAGGTGTTTTTTTGTTTGTTTTGCCTGACTGTGTGTGAGACAAAGATGAATCTTTACCAAAGTGATGGAAAAGCTAACGGGTGGAGAAAGAAAGGATCTGCTCATGATCCCAAACACACAAGCTCATCTGTGAAACACGATGGAGGTGGTGTTAGTTGTTCTTCTGCTTCTTCTAGGACGAGCTCATTGATCGTCATTGATGATTTAACACATTGTGGCAACTCAGAAGTCTACAGAAACATTTTGTCTACCAGTTTACAGAGAGATGCACCCAAACACATTGTCATTAAAATCATCATAATCATCTTAGAAGACTAAAGTCTAGTTCACACTGGTCGACTTTACCAACAATTTACAATCGTGGAGTCTGGTGGACTTGTTCCTCTGATGGTTGGTGAATCATCAGCTAATGATCATAATGTGTGAACAGCCCTAATGACTCCATCAGAGGCCGTCGGGACCTGGTCTGAGACCGGGACTGGATCTGTCATGTTAGAAAACTGGAGGAGTCAGAAGAGACCGACAAAGAGCGACAGCCAATCAGAGGAGAGATGTGAGATAAATGCTGCTGCCGTCTCACTGACTCACTCACAACCACGTTTAAATGACGTTTTAACACTTTTTGTTTCATTTTCACTTTCTACAAACTCCCCGCGTCTGATCCAAATGTTACCCGGTACCAGGGAGGTCTGCTGGTGGTTTCAGCTCCACCATGAAAACCAGCGTGTTGCTGTGATGTTTACACGCTGGTTTAGCGGTTTAGTCTGTGTCGGAGGCAGCATCTTCACCGGTGCTCATCTAAAGCAAAAACATCACAAAAGAAAAATGCAGATGTTTAAAACTCTGTGTTTTGTCACAAATGTTGCTGTCTCCTCAGCTGTTTAACAGATCTAGATGCAAAAACCTAGAAATAAAAGCTGAAACGCTCATCTCTCTCTCTCTCTCTCATATTCATTTTTTCACGTCAAACTCCACAGTAAAAGAAAGAGAAAGAAAAAAAGGACTTGGCCTTGCTGATATGTATCACGTGCTGAAGTTCATGCAATATGATTGAAATCTACACAAATGTTGTTAAACGGATGTTGTGGTGCAAGTTTTGCAACAGTTGTGAAAAAAAAAATGAAGGAACATGATGTACAGTATGTCTGTTTACTCATGCAAACTTATTTTTTTGTTTGACACTGTTCAATTTGCATGAAATCTACTCAAGAAAACCACAAACAACTGCACTATTGACATAATTTGCATTTTTTATGAACTGCGCTTCTTCCTGCTGTTCCGCTCATTGTCCGTTCATGTGCAGAATGTAATTATAGGCAGAAACTCTTTACCACAAGGGGAGTTAACTGTGTATCGCTTACTTCTGAAGAGAGGAAAGAGAGGTGCCACACATTTACCACAGGATAGCGTCTGACGGTAAAGACCTGTGCAGCTCACACATTATGAAGCTCACATGCGTGTGTGTGTGTGTGTGTGTGTGTGCACACACTAGTTATGTGAATGTACAATATGTGCAAACTGTGTGTGTGATTTAATTCTTGCAACTGTGTGCAACATGCATGTATTCACCTGTGCATTTTGCAAAATGTTAAATGTTGAACGTGCCTGGCCATGACTTCCTGTCGAGTCAAACAACGGCACATAAGGAAACCACAGGTGGGTCACATGACGCGGCGAGTCTACACTTTCTGTCTTAAGTGTGTGCGACACTCGACTTCGATTTTGATTAAAAAACTATCGAGGCTTATTTTTGCAATGGCGCTGACGAAATTCTTTCTGTAAAAAGACACACAGGAACCAAAAAAGAGGAAGAGGAAGAAGAAGAGGAAGAGGGTAACAGAGCTGATGGACACGTCAGATGACAACTGTACTACAATCGCCGTGGCGAATGGTGGTGAGTCGGTTGTTGTGCTCTTGAATTTTTTAGTTACTTTGTTTAAGTTGAATACATCTGAAATAAGCTTGTGCAGATGTTTTTTTTTTTCCTCTAAGACAACAGCTAAATGGATTATACAAGTTTATACTCTTGTACTTTTCGACAGGAAACTGTAACTCTAAAAAAAAAAAAAAATCATAAAGCATTCATGAGTTAAACAGCCTTGTTGTGCTTTTCTTAGGTTAAAAATGAAATATAAACACATGTAAAGTTGAGACTAGATGACTGATCGCTGTCATGTTTCTGTGTTTTTGTGTCATTCAGCTTATCCTGTACGATGCACTGAGGAAGTACTTCTCCCTGTCTTGACAGATGAGAGCCTGCAGGCCGCCATGAAGCCACAACACCCGCCTGTTTCACACAGCGTCGCTCCCGCTCTCACAGAGCTGAGACTCGTCCTCCTCGGCAGGAAAGGAACTGGAAAGAGCGCCGCCGGTAACACCATCCTGGGAGGAGCGGGAGGGTTTGAGAGCGGGAAGCCAACGGAGGAGTGTGTGAAAAGACGAGCTGATGTGGAAGGGAGAAAAGTCATGGTGGTGGATACACCCGGGTGGGAGTGGTACTACCCACTTAACAGCACCCCCAATTGGGTGAGGAGGGAAACTTTACGAAGCGTATCGCTTTGTCCTCCTGGACCCCACGCTGTTCTCCTCGTGGTTCGGTCATGTGCCTCGGTGAACGACGACTACATCAGTGAGATAGAGCAACACCTGGACCCTCTGGGAAAAAGAGTTTGGGGACACACGATGTTACTGTTCACCAGAGGAGATGAACTGGGCCTGACGACCATGGAGCAACGAATCCAGACGAGTGGCCCGGCGCTCCAGAGACTTCTCCAAAAGTGTGGGAACAGATACCACGTTGTCAACAACCGCAGCAAAGGAGATGGGACGCAAGTTACAGAGCTGATAAGGAAACTGGAGCAGATGGTGGACGGAAAGAAAGATGGACACAGTTATTTGGAGATGGATAATTCAGTTGTTTTAAGTTTGGAAGCAGATGGGAAGAGGAGAGCCAGGGAGAGGAGGAAGAAACAGAGGCAGATGGAGGCACAGCTGCAGAGAAAGACCATGAAAGATGCTCTCACAAGTGAGTTTGTCTGTTTATAAACCTTCTCAAGTCTCTTTCAAGTACATGAAGAAATCATTTCATGTCATAATGAAGCACAGAAAGTGTTCGGTGCCACATTTTCCCAAATGTTGAGAGCATTCTTACTGAAACTTGTATCATGTAATCAGAACAGATGTAATCAATGTTTGATGATGCTATAATTTGAAATGACAGCCCTGCAGAGGTTTGACGTTTCCTGTATGGTTGAATTTCACATCACATGTGTCATTTACCAGAAATAGAAGTCAACGTGCTTTCTAAGCTGCTGTGTCTGAATGTGGACATTAGTCCTCTGGTAAAAACACTTCAGATGTTGGTAGACAGAAAAACAGAGCTACAGATGTTAGCGATGATGAATTTTGTGACAAATAGTTGTTTAGATACTGATATAAATCTGTTTGTTTGTACAGTGTTGAAGAAGTTAGCATCGTTGCTAAGTTTGTACGCTCATGAGTTGTTTCTGTTTAGATACTTTGTCTTCCTCCTACAGTCCAAAGACATGTAGGTTAAGTTAATAAGTGACTCTAAACTGTGACATGGGCCCGTGCCCATATTTGACCCTATCAGCTCAGGTTGGCTATAGCTTTTTGAGCTATTTCAGCTTCGCTGTTGTAGTTTTGGCCATTTTATTTATTTACTAATGGGAACTATTTCCTGCAAGAAAACCCCACAACCTTAAAGGGGTCATAAAATGCAAAACGATGTTTATCTTGGTGTTGTTGAATAAAAACAATTTAATGAGACAAAACCAGAACCTCAAACCTCGTCTTCACCTCCTCTACATGTAAATACTAAAACTAGAAACAGGACCAGCTCTGATGTCACTTCAGATACACTACACAAAATGTACATGCCCCAACCCACTTTTACAGGACTTTATCTTTCTACAACTAATTGCTTGTGAAATATTTCCTGGTAAAATATTCTTCTGATGCTGAGAACAAAGATTAGACATTTTCTAGTGTCTAATCTAGTGTGAAGTGATATGGTTACACTTGTAATGCTAATGTTATTACAGCTAATTTACGTTACATTTAGTTCCTAGAAAGACTCAGTGGCAAACCTGAACACACCGATATATTGATTTATAATCTCTGGGCGACTGACTGATCATCAGTATCTGACTCCTCAGAGGCTCCAACATGTAAAGTTAAAGTTTAGTGTCTATGATTGACTCAGTGATTAAGTTTGAAACCTGTTGTTGGCCACTGTAGCAATGGTTCACCTTCTTTGCCTTCGCTGTAAATCATTGAGGATCCTGGGACTTTTTATTTTTAGCCCAACTAGTACCGTATTACATACACTTTGGAGACATCAAAGAACAGTTTACAACATGTAAAAATGCTTTCTATCTAACATCTAGCTAGTTAAAACCCAGATATTATTATTAGGAGATGATGGAGATCAAAACAGAGAAATGCAAATGAGCCAAATCCATCTTCCAAATAGTAATATTTAACTTAACTGAATCTGTATCTTTGTCCCTACCAGATGACGATCCTCACGGTTCTGAACTAGATGCTCATCAGTCTTTCTCCAAAGCTGCTCGACGCCTTCCCGAGGTCCGGCTGGTTCTCCTGGGCGAGCGTGAAACCGGGAAGAGTTCAGCTGGGAACACAATCCTCGGCAAAATAGGCTTCTTCCAGGCGGGGACGGTAACAGAGGAGTGCATCCGTCAACAAGCAGAGGTGGCCATGAGGCTGGTGACGGTGGTGGACACGCCGGGCTGGGAGGCAGGTGTGGCGGGTGCTACAACCGAGAGAGTGAAGAGGGAAATAGTTGGTAGTGTTGCCTTGTGTCCACCAGGGCCCCACGCTTTCCTGCTGACTCTGAGAGTGGACACGCTGGTGACAGATGGACATGTGAGGGAACATCTGGAGCTTTTGGGCGAGGGTGTATGGAGACATACAATTTTGTTGTTCACCCACGGTGATCAGCTTCGAGAGGGGGTGGATATTGAGCAGCACATCCAGGGTGGAGGTAGGGATCTGCAGGGGCTGCTGGAAAAATGTAGGGGTAGATATCATGTCATCAGTAGTTTAGATGGAGGAGGAAGAGGAGGCTCCACGAAGGTGACAGAGCTGCTAGAGAAAGTAGAAAAATGGCAACAACAAACAGGTGTGAGGCTTTCTCATGTTTGGTTCAGGAAGTGAGAGATTTGAGTCAACAAAAGAATGAAAAGTTCAACCAACGGTTGAAAGAGATTAGCGATAAGATGCTACGTCAGGAGGATGAATTAAAGAAAATGAGAGACAGGGAGATGAAGAGCATTAGATGGTTCTTTGATAGGAAGAAGAAAGTGAAATCACCTGGGAAGGCCGACATTCAAAGGGAAGAAGAGGAGGATGAGGACAGGAGAGGCAGCGATAGGAAGACTGATATCGGCGAGCTGGAGGAGAGGATGCGATGGCTGACGGAGGATAAAGAGAGAGAATTTCAGGATCTCAACATCGAAAAAGAGAGAATCCGTGTCGCACTAAACCAAACTAGGAAAGAAAAGGACGAGGTGATGCTTAAACTGGAGCTAAAAGAGAGAGAGATCGAAGAGCTGCAGGAAAGAGTTGACGAGCAGCAGCTGAAGCTGCTCGACCTCGAACGAGTCGGCGTCGAAAACGAACACGAGAGAAAACAGAGGGAAGACGCCACTAGAGCGAAGGAGCAAGAGTGGAGGAAAGAAATGGAGAAATTAAAGGAAACTGTTGAGTTGCAGAAGAGAGAAAAAGCGGAGCTGATGGAAGAAGCTGATTCTTTAAATGCACAAATGGACAAAACAAAAAGACACTATGATGATGTTCTTGAGAAAAAAGAACAGGAAAATAACATGAAGATAACAAAGCTGGAAGAAAAACTAAGACACGAGATGGAAGTTAAGCTGTGTGAAAAAGACAAAGAGCAGGATGAACGGAGAAAGAAAACCTCCGAGGAAAAGCAGATGATTCTGAAAAACGCGCAACAATATGAAAAAGATACGGAAAAGAAAATTGAAGAAATGAAATCAAAGCACAAGGAAGAGATAGAGAGAAAAATACAGGAGAAGGAAACAGCGATACAAGAAATGAAACAGCAGCATCAGGAGGAGATGGAGAGAAAAATCAGTCAAATAGAAAAAAAGTTGAAGACGGCTAAAGCTCAACACAAAGAAGAAATTGATCAGAACTTGAAAGAAAAGGCGCACGATATGGAAAGAGTCAAACAAAAGCATGAAAATGAAATAAGAGACATGCAACAGGAGAAGCAGAAAGAGATTACAGATCTGAAGAAGCAGTTTGCGAAAGAAAAAGAGAAAGATATGCAAGAAAAACTGAAAGAAATAACAGAGTTGGAACAAAAGTATCGAGTACAAATAGAAGAAAAAGAGCAACAGAATGACAAAGACAAAGAAATTATCCAACTTAATCACAAAAAGGACGTGGAGGAAAAGATGCAAGAGAAAGAAAAGGAAATAGAAACAATAAAACTGCAGCATCAAGAAGAACTGGCAGGAAAAATGAATGAAATGGAAAAACAGATGGAGACAAAAACGTCTGAGCATCAGAAAGAGATAGACAGGAGAATAAAAGAAAACAAGGAAGATGTAGAAAGGATCCAACAACAGTTCAAGAAAGAAATAAAAGAAATAGAAGAAGAAAGAAAAAGAGAGATTGAAGAGCAGAAAGAAGAGTTTGCAAAAGAAATGGAGAAACAATTGCAGGAAAGACGAGAAGAGATAAGAGAGTTAGAGCTTAAGTTCGCCGCCGAGATGGAAGAAAAAGAGCGACAACGTGAGAAAGAGAAGGAAATGATTCACAAAAATAATGAAAAACACATTTTGGAGAAACTGCAAGAGAGAGATCAGCTTACGGAAGAATTAAAACGTACGCATGCGAAAGAAATGGAAGAAAAAATGCAAGAAAGTGAAAAGGAAAAAGAAAGAAACAAGAAAGAGATGGAGGAGAGAGTGGAAGAGAAACAAAAGGAAGTGGAGGAGATGAATGAAAATGTTAAAGAGCTTCAGAGGAAACTGCAAGAAAATGAAGAAAGAGAAACAGATCATTTAAATCGCAAGAAAGAAATAGAACAAAAACTGGAAGAAAGGGAAAAAGAAATTGAGGAGATGAAGCTAAATGTCAAAGAAATGAAGGAGGAACTTCAACAAAAGGAAAAGACAGAAATAGATCAGATACAGCAAAAGAAAGAAGTGGAGCAGAGATTAGAAATGAAAGAAAGAGAATTAGAGGAGATGAAAGAAAAGTCAAAACAACTTGAGCAAACGTGGCAACAAATAGAAAAGGAAAGAGAAAGAGATCAACTGAATCACAAGAAGAAAATGGAGCAAAAAGTGGAAGAAAACAAACGAGTGATCGAAAAGTTGAACCAGCACATAAAAGACATCGAGGAAATCCTGCAAAAAAAAGAGGAAGAGAGAGGAGAAATCATCCTGAACCAGAAGAAAGAGGCAGAGCAACGACTTCAAGACAGAGAGAGAGAGATGGAGGAGATGAAGCTGCAGTTTTTGGATGAAATGGAGAGAAAAGTTAAAGAAAAAGAGGCCGAGATCGAAAGTATTAGACAACAAGCTGAATCCAGGGAGACAAAATGGAGGGAAGAGCAGAAGAGGAAGGATGAAAAAGAAGAAAACGAGATGAACAAGTTGCTAGAAATCATTGATAAGAAAACGAAAGAAATAACACAAGCGCAGTGTCTCCTTGCAGAGAGAAACAAGGAGGTGGATGAAGTCAAAAAGACGTCTGCCGACTACCTGAAAGACATTGAAGAGCTGAGAGAAAACAATAAAAACCAGAGCTCCAGTATCGTTGAGATACAGCAACGTCACGAGGAGCAGGAGAAGAAAAAAGATGTGGAAATGACGGAAAAACTGAAGGAGAAAGAAGAGGAGCTCGAGCACCTGAGGCAAAAAGACAAAGACAACGAGAAAGAGATCGCACATCTGACGCTAACTATCGAGCAAACAAAGTCAGAGCTGAAGGAGCTCACCGCCAAGATGGAAAAAGAGATGACAAGCATGATTCAGGAATATGAAAAGGAGATCGAAAGAAAGAACAACAGCTTAGAGTCGCTTGCAAAGGAGAAGGACGAAGCTACAGCTCACTTGGAAGAAAGTCAGAGAAACGTTTTGGACGTCTCAGAGAAATACGAGGAAAGTCAAAAGAGACTGGAGGAGCTGCAGGAGCAAAATGACAAGATGAGAAAAGAGATGGAAAATCTGAAAATGAAATACGAGGAGATGAAGAAGGAGAGCGAGGAGAAAGTTAGGACACAGGAAGAGCAGGTGAAGAGCAAAGAATCTGAAATCCAAGTTAGTCTTCGAGAGAGAGATCTGGAGGTCGAGGCGCTGAAAGAGACAAATGACAAACTGAAAGAAGAGATAGAAAAGATGAAAGAGAGAGATGATGAAGCAAAGAGGCAGATGAATGAGCTGAGAGATGATTTTGAGAAACAGCTGATGGAGAAACGAAGTGAGCTCAGAATTAAAGACGAGGAAATCGAAGAGAAATTCTTAAAAAGAGAGAAAGAAGTAGGGGAAAGAGAAGAGGATCTGAGGAGAAACAAGGACGAGTTGAGTAAACGAGGAGTTGAATTAGATGAGAAAGAAGTTGAGCTCGTTGAAAAAGAGGTAAAGCTTCAAAAACTGGAAGCAAATCTAGAGCAATACAAGAAAGAGGCGAAAATGAGAATGCAGATTTTTGAGAAAAAGGAAAGAGACGTAGAAAGTTTGTTACGTCTTCTGGAAGATAAAAAGGAGGAGCTGAGCTCTCACGGTCAAGCTCTTCAGAAGAAGGTAAAAGGACTGAAAGACCAAGGGAAAGAGCTGAAAGACAGGGAGCATTACTTAAAAACCGAAGAGAGGGAGTTGCTCAGCTGTATGTCAGAGCTGCAGATGGGAAAAGAGCACGTGAAGTCTACGACTCAGCAGTTAGATGAGATGGGGAGAGATTTGGCTTTGCTGAAAGAAGAACTTAGCAACAAGGAGAACAAATTAAAGATCGCACAAAACAAACTGAACACGTGGGAGAAGAATCTGGAAGAACGAGAGGCAGAACTACGCAGAAGAGAGAAAAGACAACACCAGCCTGGAAACAACATGAGAGTCAATGAGGTGGATGTTTGTGTTAAAGACAAAGCTCATGTAATGAACCAAGAGGTCAGCGAGATAAGGGAAAAGGAAAGAGGAAGAGAGTTAGATAACGGAGAAGGTACAAAGGACAGGGAGGATCAGACGATCGAAACAGCATCGTCAGCTGCAGAAAGTAATAACTGTCACCTAGAGACACTAAAAGAGAGAGATGTAGCTGATGAAAGAGGAGGAAGAGTAGAGTCGAGGAAGACAAGAGGTAGAAGAGTTATCAGGGGTTTGAGGTCAAACAACAAAGGCTCTGCTGGTTCAGATTTGAAGGTTGTGGTTTTAGGAGAGTCCTGGTCGTCTCGTTCCCTAGCCGGACTCACCGTCCTGGGCGGGGAGGCGTCCGAACTCAACGGATCCACCTTCAGGTCTTGGGAAGGTCAGATAGCGGGGAGACAGCTCGCCGTCATAGAGCCGCTCGGTCTGAGGTGGCGAGACGGACCTGACCCGAGAAACCCATCTCAGAGTCTCCTCGACAGCATCTCCTGGTGTCGTCCAGGACCCGACGTGGTCCTCCTGCTCATCCCGGCCTTTTTAACCTGCACGCAGAAATACAGGAGAGCAGTGGAGGAGCATGTGGGTTTGTTTGGTGAAGAGATTTGGCAGCGAACCTTGTTGTTGTTCACGTGGGGGGAAACTTTAGGCGTAAGCGCCGAGCAGCACATCCTGAGGAACGGGGAGCTGATGGGTCTGGTGGAGCGATGTGGGGGCAGGTATCATGTGATAACCAGCAAGAAAACCAGCTGTGTGACTGAAGGATTACTTGAAAAGATGGAGGAGATAGTGGGTTTGAACAGTGAAGAGGGTTTGATGTAGAACTATAACAAGACTATAACAAGAATTTTTGAATTTTTCATGTAAATACTGTGTTTTTTTTATTATTATTATTATTTTGTTATTGAATATCTTGTAATAAATTTAAACAAAAAGACAGATTCAGATCTTTTTATTTAAGCAAAAGTTTCGAGATAACAGCTGAAGAGGAAAGTTAGAGGACAAAATTAGTACATAATTATTTTAGTCCAGTAGATCTCAAATTGTTTTTTTTTTTTTTATGGCAATACGAGATACTTTCATCAAACAATTATTCAAAATAAAACCACCTGAGATGTTTGGAGGGGAAATACTCAGCATTTGGTCAAATAATAACACTTCTGTGCTTAAATTTAGTAGAAAAAAAAATAGCAAAAATACAAATAGAAGTACCTCAATAACTGTACTTAAGCACTATACTTGAGTAAATGTATGACTTCCCAGCATTGAGTTTTATTTTGCATCCTGGTTTCTGAATGATTCATATAAATACTCATTAATTATTCATTAGTTTAAGAAAATCATCTACAATTCTGCATGTGCTGCAAAACAAACATGAATGTTGAGACCAACCTCATCTGACCTGCTCCGTCGACACTGACTTTCACCGCTTCCTCCACAAGATGGAGACCTTGTGTCAGCGTAGAGTCGATGAGCAACAAAGTATTAGTGTTGAAAGTCACTGATGACAAGGAGTTGATGGTGAAAGTATAGTGAAGCTAGTCAACTATATATATATATATATATATATATATATATATATATATATATATAAACCATGTTTTACAATTTTCTGTGTAAATGGCTACTTTTAAAAGGAAGAGTACACAAAGCCTGACTAGCAGGCCTGTGCTCCATCTTGACTAGAGGCATTTCAGAAGAGAACCAAACCATCTCGCAATTATAACCCCAGGGAGCCTCCCGCACACTGAGAGGACTCCTGCTTTGACAAGTAAATTATGACTCTTGATGAGAGGAGTACGGCTTTCTCCGAATGCAATTTTTGACAGCCGGGGGAAAATGCGGGTGGATACATACAACAACTTCCATCATCCACGGAGCCAGATGCAACATCCAAAAACACTTGTGTGCAATCATCAGGCTAATAATTATGGAGTGTGAGTGCTGGTCTGTATCTAACATGGCAGCAATGTTTTTTTAATCTGTCCATTCAGCGTGAGCTGCCTTTAGAGGCAAGATGAGAGGGTGTTGTGGCAAAGATGGATCCCTGCTTCTTTGATCATCTCTGTTTTCAAAGCGTCTGGGTAGAAATTAAAGGGAGGGGAGAAAAAAAAAGTTGTCAAATTGCAGTTTGACGCAGACATAATTTTCATACATTTTAGCATAATGTTTTAAAGATATCAGGTATCCAACACAAACTCACGCCATAATATGTCATAAACATCTGCCTTTTTTATTTTAAATCCTTAGATTTATCATCACATATCTCATTTATAGTACAGCACTTGATTTACTGATGATAAGCTTGGATTGATAATAAAGTCCACTGATTACAAAAGCGTTGGTTATTAATGGTTTACTTTAAAAAAAAAAAAAAAATGTTTTAACTTTGTCAACAAAAACTTTTGAAGACATCACTGTAACAATAGCTGCTAAACTAGTGTGACAAAGTGATCAGACTCAGTAACTCTCTCTAAAAACATACAAGTGTTGGTTTCAGTTTTTTGCACAAATCAAACAACCAAAGTATAAAATGTTAATTATCAAACTTTATAGGAGTCGGTTTTACCCATTTTTGATCTTTGTGATTAGCTTCCTAGCTAACAAGCTAGCTTAATCTAGCTAACGCTACGGACAAGAGTAGCATCAGTGTTTGCATCATTATCTTTACAAAACTCAAAGTTGTTTGCTCTGTGCAGATCAAACTATAAAATATTAGTTACTACTTACTACAAACTTGATAGGAGCCGGTTTACCCGTTTTCAACCTTTGTGATTAGCTAATTAGCCAACTAGCTAGTTTAATCTAGAGACAAGTAGAGTAGCATCAGTGTTTGCATCATTATCTTTGGAAAAGATCTCAAACCGGTGCTTAAAAATACATTTTCATTTGGTGTAATAGTCTAATATAAAAACACATAACTCTCAGTCAAATAACGCTCAGTAAATTTTATGATTCAAAGTATAAAATGCTTTGAATCATAAAATAAAACCCATTTCAATCTTTGTGATAAGCTAAGTAGCTAGCTTAATCAAGCTAATGCAAAATGTTCGTATCATTATCTTCCAAAAAAATGTCAAACTGGTGCTGACAAATACAGTTTTGTTGTGTAAATTATTGCGTTAATGTTAATTACTACTTACTACGAACTTTACATTTTCAACCTTTGTGATAACCTAACTAGCTGGTTTAATCTTGTTAACGCAGAAACACAAGAGCATCAGTATTTGTCAAACTGGTGCTTAAAAATACATTTTAATTTGGTGTAATAATCTAATATAAAAACACATGATATCTTAGATTTATTAAGTTTTTTTATATTGTGAATTAAGTGCGGGAGTTGGAAAATACTAAAACATTTGGATGTTTTTTATTTTAAAAAGTTGCTTTTCAGATTGCTCTTACAAAAACAACAACAATAATATATTTCTTATATATATATATATATATATATATATATATATATTTCAGGCACTTTCTTCTTTCCAGTCAAGAACGTTCAGGAAACAAAAACAAATAAATAAAATAATGAAAAATAAAAAATCACCACTACATTGGTGAGTTCAGAGGTGAATCCTTGCTCCGTATCGGTTTGGTCGCGGTGAATTGTGAAAAACAGCGAATGATGAAACCACTCTTGGGCACTCATTTCAGTTTTAGCTGGCATTAGTTCAGATTAAGGCAACATGGTAACCCTAATTTATCTTTATTTGGAGCCTTTTAAGGTCCTGAATTAGGCTTTTTGGGAAATATGGATGGGGGCCACATTTACATGCACCACAATAGACAGGAACAGCACAGTCAATCATGTCTACAAATGTTGGAAACAAAATTGCTGGGCTGTGTTAAAACAGACGTTAATGGTTGGGCTGATTTCTATTAAGGTTTGTGCACTCTCATTTGAATAATGGTCTTTCCAACACTGTTTTTTCTTTTCAGTACTTGACCCAGGAAGAAAATAAATGTGATTCCGCTTTAACACCTCCATTAATATTCAAGTGGCTTTAATAACTTCAGGTTTATTTCTGACACACCATAATTAGTACGACGGTCTGGCGCTAGTTTATGATAAATCATGTTCTGATTGTGCATTTGGATGACAAAAAAATAAATAAATAAATAAAATACACGGTCACGCACAATGAGGAAAGACAACCTAGCTGTAAAAAAAAAAAAAAAAAAAGATTTTGTCATCAAACATAATTATTTTGTTCATTATGTTTGCGATTGATTCACCAAATGAAATGGTTTGTTTAGTTTAATTTGAATATATTCTCATTATTATTTGTTTTTTGTTTTTTTTGACAAAAAAATAACAAGCACCCTCTTGAGTCAACCTCAAACCACATAGATTCCCTCTTTAATAAAACCCAAGTCTCTTTGACTGTTTCGTCTCTTTATAATAATAATAATAATAATAATTTGATGTTAATAAGGTGATAATAAATGGATTTAGGTTCAGATGTCCTGCAGGAAGTAAACAAGAGTTTAAATTAAATAAGTAGATGAAAGGAAGAAGAAGAGAAATGTTAGATGACAGTAAGTTTTATCCATTTTTTTTTTCCTGGGAAACATCAGCAGGAGGGTGGGGTAGAAGTAGCATCCAGGGACGAGAACAGGTAAGTATTTGCATGATCTGGGCTCAAAAGGTCAACTCTGGTCCCTCGAGGTTCAGGAGTTATATTGAATCTGATGGACCGTGAGGGGCTCCTCATCTCACCCCCCACCGCCCAAACCGTCCTTCTCCTTCCCTCCTTCTCAACTCACTTTTTCCAATTTGGCCGCCTCCCAGGGTTTACATTTAGATACCATTATCCTTTCAGAATAAGACAGTTCACGACAGTACACCAGTCACACAAAAACCTCGTGAGAATCTAGACCCCAAAAAAGTATCTTTCAGATCTATTTTATCATCAAAAACGTAACCTAAAGAGTCTGTGGCGCAGGAGGAAGCCATGAACAGCCCATAATGTTCCCAATGAATATGATATAAATGATGAATAGTTTTGTGCATCTGTGTGTTTTACTTCTCCTCCTCTGCTCTGTCCTTTCCTGAACACAGAGAGAGAGTGAGGAAGAGGAGATGATGCCGCAGATGACGACGACGACGACGACGATGATGATGATTCCCCCTCTGGACTGCGTCCTTTCCGACTGAGTGAGTCCAGTGGGCCAGAGCCAGGTCCTGGAATCTACCTAATGAGACACACCCCCCCGAGGGCGACACGACGTCCTATTGGCCGAGAGGCTCAACGGAAGACGATTGCGATTGGCCGACGGAGGCCCCTCCGTGCGGGCAGCTGTCTGAGCGTGTTGCAAATCAAACTCAAAGTATTCACATCCAGCGTGGCACACGGTAAAGAAGCTAAATGAGTGGAGTGGAGCGCAAACGCACATTTGAATGAACGCGGGAAAATTCTCAAAAGGTTTGAGTTGGTTGAATTAATTATCTTCTGTTACATTTACATTTTACAGCAGCAACATTTATATCATCCATCATCTGATACAGTTCATCTACTCTGCTGTTTTACTCCATTTGATCTTTTCTGGGTTAGTGCTGTTGCCTCACAACAAGAAGGTCCTGGGTTCGACTCCTGGGTCGGGTGCAGGGTCTTTCTGTGTGGAGTTTGCGTGGGTTTCCTCCCACCGCCAAAAACATGCAACATGGGGATAGGTGAATTGAACATACTAAATTGCTGGTAGGTGTGGATGTGAAGGTGAATGGTTTTTCGTCTATATGTGGCCCTGCTGTCATGCCGACCGTCCAGGTTGTACCCTGTACGCCTTAGCAGCTGGTATAGGCTCCAGTTCCCCCCCGAGCCCGAGTACGGGATAAATAGGTAGAAAATGGATGGATGGATCTTTTCTGTGTTTAGCTTTCCTCTTATGGCTGAATGAGTTATGATGCCGACGGGGATTCATCTTTCAGAGCTGTAATTCACTCTTCTTGAAAACCGAAACGTAACCAGACGTCAGGGGACATCATATAGAAAAAAATCTACGTATATGTAGTTTTTATTTATTTATAAAGATATCAGAGGAGAGCCTTCGACAAAGAAAACGGCATGTTGTGTATCTTGCACAGCATGAATAAAATACATATAAATATATTTACTACGTGTAAAAAGCGAAAGCTCTCATGTGGAATGTCATATAAATATTTTTAGTTGCACTTTGACTCACCGATGTGGACGTTTAACCTCTACCACCCGACACGGAGCAGCGTCTCCTGCGTTGACCCAAGCTGAAAATGTTTAACATCATAGGAGAATTATCTCGAATATGTTAAACCTGAGAACAAGACCCAAGTGGCGCAAGACAAGTTCAAGACATTAGTAAGCAGTAGTAGAGTCCAACAAGGGGATGTGAAAAAGTCAAACCTACAGCATTTCAGGTCGTCTTTGACGTCTTGGCCTCTCCGCGGCCTCGGAGCAGCGAGGACAGTTCAGCTGAAGGTCACGATTGCATACAAAGATGATGAAGGGATGATGAACGTTTCTGGTTGTAAACGAGTGTCGTCTGATGAGCTCATGGAGGCAGATGCCCAAAGGCTAAAAGAGACATGAAGAACAAGAGCTGGAGGAGGAAGAAGCGGGTTTAGATGAACCGAGGGGGAAGAAAGAGGGGGATGGATGGAGAAAATGAAGACATGGTGATGATTTGATGAGGAAGAATATGGGGATGGATGGATGGATGGATGGATGGATATAGACAGACAGACAGACAGACAGACAGATAGATAGATAGATAGATAGATAGATAGATAGATAGATAGATAGATAGATAGATAGATAATAATAGATAGATAGATAGATAGATAGATAGATAGATAGATAGATAGATAGAAGGACAAATTTAAGTAAATATTAATTAAGCGTATTACACTAATAATAAATAATGAGTCTATTAGGGCTGTTTTTTGTCAGTGGGTCATCAAATGATTATAAAAGAGTCATTAAACAATCACAAAGACAATCACACGCAACAAAAGATGCTCAGGACAATCCTAATTTATTTTTTGGTGTTTAGGCCTCTTCTATTATCAATCTATGAAAAAAAAAGAGAGAAAAGAAAGACTAGTTGGAGACAAAACGCTGCCGTGTATTTCAACATGTTTTTGATTGAACACACATCTAAAACGACTCTTTCTACTCTGTTTAATAGTTTGTCAACTCACATCACCTCACACTTTTTTTTTGTGTGTAGACTCTAGACCGTAGCGCTCGCCTAATTAATCAAAGCTGGATCACGTAATAACACATGCGATGTTGTATGAATGCCCAGCAGCAGCAGCAGCAGCAGCAGCAGCAGCAGCAGCAGCAGCAGCAGCAGCAGCAGCAGCAGCAGCAGCAGCAGCAGCAGCAGCAGCAGCAGCAGCAGCAGAGGGGGTCAAAAGTTCACACAAAATGATGATGATGATGATGATGATGAAGGGATGAGCGCTCTCTAGCGGCGTACATCTGTACAGTATATACTCTCCACTCTGGGCTGTGTTTTGCTCTTTTACAGACGCACGCATGCATGAACGTGCACCCCCGGGCCTGTGTTTATTTTTGTGTATTTGCATTACGCCTCGTAGTCGTGTCCGTGTATTTTCTCTTCTCTGCTCTATACGCTGTCTCTTTCTGTGAACTGACGCATGGACACAGTCACAGTGAAGTACAACAAACGCTTGTCATCCAGTGCATCCTTAAATGAACCGTTTGTCCTATGTGAGCTACATTATATAAGATTGATGCTAATTGTATATGAATATATATATATATATATAGTATTTAAAAAGGAATTACATGGCTGTACAAACTTATTACACATCGACACGCTCAGAATGAGATTTTCTAACCTCATCTAAACTTGTTCTTAATCTCTTGATAATAACCCACAACATCCCCAGTGTGTAAGTACAAGTTATAATTAATACAACACAGATTTAAACCCACGCAAACACAAACTGCTCCCTCATGCCTCCGCTAAATAATCTACTGGAAAACACTTGATAGGATTCAACGTGCGTTATGTTGCCGTATATTTAGGTCGGAGAGAAGCTCATTCAGAGCGTCGTCTGTCGTCTCGTAACACCTTGAAAACGGTTTCCTTTCACCTTTTCCTCTGGGAAGTTATGGAAGCAGCAGCAGCAGTTATTCCATTTCAGTTTTTATCTCGATTACCTTCATGAAAGTTTGATGGCGTTTGGCAAGAGAGCGGGAGTCACAGCTGTAGATGGAGGTGATGAGCTGATGAAAGATTAACGGCTTATGTATAATCAAGTCAATCTTTTTCTTTTCTCCCGTTGAGGTCAAGAAACGCAAATGTTTTGAACCTTTTATACTCTCTGTAGAAATGCAGCTAAAATAACTTAAACACTGTATAATTTTGGACTTTAGAGATGATTTGTAACAGATTTATCTTTAAAAAAACAGGCTTGTAAAGATAAATATGAGTTCTGGAAATCAATTAAGCTGCAAAATGACATATCCCATCATGCAATTTTGACCATAACCAAGTTTTAAAATTCTATTTACTTTGATTTATACGACCTAAACTTCTACCATCACATGCTTTAACACTTGTTGAAGAAGTTAATGATCCTCCAGAGTCTTTCAGCTGTTTAGAGAAAGACTTCCTGTCTGGACAACTTTAAATTACTTTATGAGGTTAAGATTTTTTGACATAACCAAACAGGTCGACGTGAGGTTAACACACAGCACCGCCCTTCACATCTCAGCGTCTCAGCTCCTTCAGACCAAAGACGCAAAGAGTCGTAACCTTCGACTGGAGCAAATAGAGGAGAGAGAAACTAAAGAAACACGACCCAATTCAACCGTTTGTTGTTGCTCCAACGTGGAGAAACAGGTCGATGCTGCAGAGAAGAAGTAAAAGACGACGTCAGGTCAGATGATTTGAGGCCGTTTTACACGACACTTTGACACTTTTCTTTATGTTGTTGTGATGCTTTTTTTTCCTCTTTTTGATTATCAGGCTTTATATATATATATATATATATATATATATATGTGTGTGTGTGTGTGTGTGTATACACAAGATATTTTATTAAAATCAGGCAGAAGTTATCAACTTCCCATCACTTACTAGATCAATTTCTTTTATATTTCTGTGTTTTTCACATTTTATGACTTTAACATGAGACTGAAACTGTTTTCTCTGGACAAAACATTGACCTTTAGTTTACTATTCATATGTTACTCTGATGAGTCAATGACTGTTTTTCTTTCTGTGTAATGTAAATGACATTCAAAGCATCTAGCTTTATTCTACAAATCACTGCAAACCTTGACGCCGTTTGACCTAAACAAATATGTAGTTTTATTAGAAAAAAAATTTGCAAACTAAAAACTAAAGTTAAAGTGCGCTTTGTTGCTACTTTTTAATGCAGTTTAGTTTCAATGCCAAGTTTTCTTTTCTTCTCTGTCATGTCATGTTTAACTCAACTAATAGATTGACCTCACGATTAAAAACACAATCTTTAAATGTGAGATATCAGCTTAATCTTCACTGTTGAAAAATAAAAAACAAACATCCCTGAACTAGTGAGTTTTAAATTAAAAAAAGTATATTCGTCCGGTATTTTCAAGGAGGTTTGATGGGTGGAAGGTTATAAATGAGCCTACGGAAAGTCCAGCTCACACACACACACACACACACAGTCTGGTTTCCATACCTTCAGGGGACATTTCATTTCCTGGAGACCTTCCTGGAAACAGTAGAGATCCCATGTGTTGCTCCCACTTGTCTAACCTTTATCTGAACCTGATCCTCACTTTAACCAGACCTTAAGTTATGTCTTCACCTTCATCTTTTGTTTTTTTTACATTACGGGGACCTGCTTTTTGTCCCCATAAAATGAGTGTGTAAACAGATTTAAGTCCCCACAACGTAAGGTATACCTAAACCACACACACACACACATCCATTCAACCGATAACCACATGAACGAATCATTTTAAATGAACGTTTTTAAGCGAATCGCTTCAGTTCACAGTGATTTCCTTCATTTGAATTTTACCAAACCAGTGACAAGACAACATGACAAAAGTGAAGAAACGTGTTGTTCATAGACCATATTTTTGTAGTGTTCCAACATTAATAAACCATCTAGAAACTAACAATATGTTCAGTGCCAAAAAAGATAAAGCTGTTAACACGACAGAAAACAGTGTCCTCAACAAATCAGACCATGAAGGAACAGCAGGTCAAGCAACATGTCTGTGTGTGTAAAGCATCAAAAAAAAGAAAAAAGAAAAATCCTGCAGCTTGCACATTATCGCCCGTGGAAAACAAGCAGCAGTGAGGACCTCGTGGTTACGGCAGCGCTGCTGCTGTGACTCACGCGGCGCTTCGAGCCATTAATGCATATATGCATCTGTGTCTGTCAAATTACGCCTGCAGTTGGTTTGATTGTGTGTTTGAGTCACATTTAGCAGGTTGGGCTATTTTATTTGTATCTAATCTGGGACCGGATCATATTCTGTTTAATATACACACAATATTTCTATAATAACATTCTTGATTTAGTTGTTAAACCTGTTGATTGTAATTGAAATACATACATGTTAATATTACAGTGGATAGCTTCAACATACAGTGTGTGTGTGTGTGTGTAAGCAAAGTAAATTGTCCAGCCACTGCAACTAAGTAGGTCCACATCATAAAATATGCATCCAGTGGCACATGGTGTGCCAGGCTGCGTTAGAGGAAATGTAGCTGCAGCCCATACACTCATAAATCTATATCCATTACTGCCATTTCTCTTTTTTTTTTAAGACGGAGGTCAACAGTTCACATCCCATCACACGGGAGAAGCCCCTCGACATCTGCCTCTGTTGTCATGGCAACTGCTGCTGCTGCTGCTGCTTCTACTGCACAGATGGAGAGTAAGAGAGAGAGGAAGAGGGAGAGAGAGAGTGAAGGAAAAAAAGAGTTTTTTTTTTTTTTTTTTTTTTCTAAAAAAGCGCTTTAGGTGCATTTTAATGTATTTGATGCAAAACTGAAGTACAGTGGCGACGACAGCGTCGCCTGACGCAGCCGCAGGTCTCAGACTGGTTCTGTCCTCAACCCTCTCACACACCTGGACTATTACCGGTGTTTTTCCAACATATCAGAACAAATCTTATTCACCTGTTCCTGAGAGGGAAAGAGGCGGATCTGTGACATCACACGCCAGCGCAGCCACAGACATGTAGACCGGTATGTTCACTGTCAGGTAACGTGTTTAACTAAGTTTGTTATATTCTTTTTATATTCTACAACGTAGAATATAAAATACTTTGATGCACTGAACAACTCGCGGTAACTCATGTCAACCCCATCGCTCTCTCTATATATGTACAAGTCACATTTCTAATAGTGTTTAAATGACTGTATATTAGTTCAGTGCGATATTTTTTCACATCCATTTGGGTGTACATAGCACACTTTGGGTTCTTTTTTGAAATGTTTGTTTTTGTTTTTGTTTTAGTTTTACTACGTTGTATCAGTCCAATAGAGAGTCAATGTTCCGAAGTTTTATTCTAATAAGCACTAACTGGCTCTGAATGACAATAAAGTAGCTATTATATTCTATTCTATGCTAATTTAATCATAGAATATTCTCTAGAATAACAAATTCTGTTCTAGAATGGTTGGATGGTTTGATACTTTATTAATCCCAAAGGGAAATTAAGGCATCCAGTAGCTTACACACATGATAGAATAGATTATTGTATTACTGTACTGACCCGAATATAAGACGGTATTTTTTCGCGTAGATAAAAAAAGTCTGAAAAACTCGGGTTGTCTTATATTCGGCGTCCAGAGACTCTGGGGTTTAAACCAACAGGTGGCGTCAAACGTCTTCTCCCCAAACGAGTCAGAGCTTCTTCACACACCAGTGACCTGGAGAGATGTGACCGCGACACGAAGACTGACCAGAAAACAGCGACTCAAACGTTGATCAAGTTAACAAACATCAGAGGAGACAGTGTTTCTAGACGTTGACCAGACTGTGGCGCTGCCGTAGAGTCAGAACTGATAATTGTCTTCATCATGGTTCTTGGTAGCTGTAATGCTAATGCTAATGCTAAATCGCATGTTAAACACCGCTCCCGGGAGACGCTTGGTTAGCCAGGTGGTTGTGTCGTACGTACTGTTCACCAGTTCGAATCCCGACCTAGATGAGACTTCCTACGTGTGCTCTCCTCCTCTCCTGTCTCTCTACGCTGTCTCTTTCATAAGATTACCAACAAATAATGACGAGAAGAAATAAAAAGAACACCACTCCTAAATGGTTTACACTTGTTACTAGCTACAGGTCATGTGCTTTGCTAATTTTTCCAGAAGTGACTCTTGAAGAAGAAAGGGTCGTCTTATATTCAGGTCAATGCGGTATTAGACAGTAACCTTAAAAAATGAAGATAAAAGATAAAAACAGACCAGAGTTGTGAAGAGTTTTGAACAATTTTAAACCTAAGACACTTCAAAAACTTTGAAAAATAATCTTCAAGAGATTAAACAGTCGTATTCATCTTCAATATTCTCAGATACAACAGACGACTATGAGATCCGATGGTCCCGTTCAAGAGTTCTCTCCAGAATATCCCAAAAAATATGAATGAATACTTTGTGAATGAATTTCAGACTGTTCTGTTCTGGAATATGTTTGAAAATGTGACAATTCTAATAAGATACAATGAAGATTAAACTGTTCTAGAATTCAACTGCACTTCAGACAATTCTTTACCAGTATACATTACTTACTACAGGTCTTTTTCATAGTACTTTGTAGATTTAAACCGTTTTTGTTTTTTTTTTTTAAATGTGAAATCTTATTCCAAGATGCAACAACAACTTATAAAGTCATCTGAGTGGAAATAACTGAGAGTATTCTCATTTAGAAAGATCCATTTACCATCTAATGACTTCTAACTGTATCTACAGTTGATATTAAAGCGGTAGAGAAGCATTTACAACATGGCCGTAACCAGTGACCTCTGACAAATCTAAAAAAAAAAAAAAAAAACACATTTAGGTAAAATATTTACTCAGTCATGAACTTAATGTGACCCAATTATGTTTGTATTCTGCCTCAACGCGTATTAACCTTCGTTTAACGCTTCACTCTGAGGCACACACTCAGCTCCTGGCTGTTTTAAACACACACACACACACACACACACACACACACACACACACACACAGATATAACACACATTATTACAGCTGTTAAAGCTGCTGTAGTGTGTTTAATTTGGTTTAAATGGAGCAAATATACATAAAAACCAATCAAATGATCTAATAAATGTTTTTTTAAGTAATTTTGTTCCATTAATGTTTTATTTTTTTATTTAAATTTTTTTTTTTAAATCACTTCATTCCTCTAGGTAGGTAAGTTTGACAGAAAGATTAGCATATCTCCACTGGAAAATAAAAAATAATAATAATAATTGAGCTATTTGATTCTTAAATTAGCTGTTGGCGAAACAAACTGCAATCAGATTTCAAATTAATTTCCCTCAAATCTGTTTGGAAATTAACAAGAGGGTTAATGCAGGGCTATTAGAAAAATAATTTTTCTCACCATCACATTAATTTAATTTCATGTGTAATCGCACAGCAGCGTCGTAGCTGGGAATAACAACAATAATGATGATGATGATGATGATGATGATGATAAAAATTAGCTCGCTCATTTGCAGTTTCTGACTGTGCGATGAATTATTCATGAAATCAGAGTTAACAAGACGGAGAATGAAGGGATGAGCTTCACTGAGGAGGGTTTAAACACACACACACACACACACACACACACACACACACACACACACACACGACGGCTGCTTCTTGTTGGATACATCTGCACAAATCAGGTAATTTTTTTTTTTTACTCTTCAATATATAATATTATCCACTGACAGTAATTTATTTTAGTTTTTATTGATTTATTTGATTTAAATCCTTTTTTTTTTTTTATGTTACGTTACCGTTTTAGTAAAAAATTTTGGAAAAATTACATTTTAAAGGTTTTACATTTAACTATTTCACCTCCTTCCTAATCCTTCCTCATTTTTTAACCCTTTGTTGTCAACTGTATTACATTTGATACGTGAGTTTCTTATCAGAATTGATCAGCATCTATCAAATAAATAAATAGAATAAATTATTTTAAAAAATTTATAAAAATAATAAAAAGAAATAAAATAAAAGAGAAATTTTTAAAAATATTTGATTACCTTTTTAGACTAAAAATTCCATTTTAAAGGTTTTATATTTCCTTATTTCATCTCATCTATTAATCCTAATTTTTTAACCTTTTATTGCCAACTGTGGTATATTTAATACAAGAGTTTCTGAGACCTCTATCTTCAGCATGTACCAAAAAAAAAAAAAAAAAAAATTGTATAAAAAATTATACATATTAAAGTAAAAGCAAAATATTTTTTTAAAAAAACAAACAAATAAATAAAAACAAAATATATCAGATTAGAAAAAATAGAATTTTCTGGCTATTATTTTACATTTCTGGCATTAAAAGATTAAAAGAGAGAACTAATTGTATCGAATATATATATATATATGTGTGTGTGTGTGTGTGTGTGTGTGTGTGTGTTTATCTATCGTATATTGCTATTGCATGCTACAGTTTATTAATATTTTATTGATTAGTTAAAAATTTAAATCTTCATAAAGTATATCCAGTCAAGAGGAATCTGTAAGATAAATGTTTGATTGTCTTTAATGTGCAATAAAATAAATAAAACTAAAACTTCTTCTTTAAAAAAATATATACCTGTGTCATTCAACAGCCTCATCATTTACAAGGAAACTTAGAAAATTATTCACACATCCTTCAGTGTGAGTGGGGATCTTCCCTGAACACGACGGAGCTCAGGACCCAGAAGCCTCAGCGTGGTCCCAGCGCGCGGTGCATTCACAGTTCACAGGCATCTCGACCTAAATGCGATGTGACGGGAGAACCTTTACTGAAACAAACGGGAATATAGTATCAGGGAAGGCTGACCGAGCTGTGAACCGGGGCTCTAACACGGAGCAAATTAACATCAGCAAAAAATAGCTTCTGCATTTTCAGATCACTTATGAGCCGAGGCAGCAAACGCATCAAACGGTTGTTTTCAGTCTGAAGATGTTTAAAGACAAAACAGGCCGATGTCAGAGGTGAGAGGCGGCGTCCACCTCAACCAGACCTGCTCCTCAGGTGCTGCTGTTTCATATCCTGAGGGCAAACGTGCCCGTGTTGAAGCTTTCAGTCCCTCTATCGTCCGTCATGAGATCTGTTTCGTGACGTCTCCTGCTGAGCTGAGTTAGTCTAATGATGCTATCTTTGCCGCTCTGCCTAGCCAGCCGAAAAACACAAGAGGGGACAGGCTGCCTTTACACAAACGCAGTTTATTGTTAAGGGCACTAAAGGGCTTCTCTCTCTCTGCATCTCTGCTCCAGCGCGTCCGTTTATGGATCCCGGTTTGTGTAAGGTCAACTCCTCAAACCGTGACAGTGATGTACAACTGTCAAAGCAAAGCTTTTCTGTTTTTGACTGACAGACAGTCCATCAACACAACACAACATTTGTGGGTTTTGAAGCAGTAAAATGGCAGAGCTACATCATCTAAACTGGTTTGAATCATTTTCAGTGACAGGTTGAATTTTTTTTTTTTTTTTTTTTTTTGAAGGAGGTTGAGACTAAAACCAGTGAAAATCAAGTCTCATTCAAGATCAAAACAGTCAATCAGCGTGTGTGCATGTGCCTTTCAATATTAATCAGTGGAGCTTTTGAAAGCTTCATCCTCAGTCTTGTTTTAAATAATCGTGCAGCAGAACATGTTAGAGCTTCTTCACATCACGACACGATGAAGAAAAAAAAAAAACGTTACATACATCCAAGACCAGACCAGGACTAATCTGTGTTAGATGTAAACTAGAAACAGCTCATTTTCCTGTTGTTTCCACACAAACTATGGATCATCTCAAAGTGTGCAACAACATCAAATCCGAATGTCGTCTCCATCGTCTCTTCCTCTGCGTCCTTCATCTCTCTGTTCTCAGTTCTCTCCCTCATCTTGACCTCAGTCTGATTATAAACACTTTGAGTGTCCAAACAGCTGGATATCTGAGCTGCAAACATTTACCTCCACTCCACCGTGATGTGTGTTGTACGTTTGATTTCCACACAAGCTCGGCTGCAGTAACAGAAAGCATAGTGCCGTGGATGATTTAGTCCCAAAGGGCTCATGAGCTCTGGTATCAGTGTGTATGAATAAATATATATAAACTCTGTGTGTTTGTGTGCTCTGGGTTTTAAGAGGCAAAAATAAAAACAGCAGGAGAAGAGAACTAACTCCAAAGGAAATTTTCCCAAATCAAAAATATGTGAAGACAAACATGCAGAGAGGGAGTTGAAGGTGCCTCCTCCCTCCCGTCGCTGCTTCACAGCCCATTAGGTCAAAACAGAGCAGAGAGCGCGGCTCTTAGGGTCTGACGGTGTAATACTGGAGAGGACGCGGCTGAGGTTTGGACCATGGAGGTTTTTTTTTTTAAATGTGTGTGAGATGTCATTTCCTCTCGCTGCCTGAGAGCACAGTCGTCCGTCACAGTGATATAAAAGCCTGTAGTTCCTCAGGATCATGATGCAGGAGGAGGAAAGTTCATCTTCAAAAACTAAAAATATTCAAATTACAAACTCTGATGGATTCATCTTTTCTTAATGCACTGTAGGGTTTTTGCAAATATAACCAAATCAGAGTGACTTAAAGTAAAAAAAAACAAAAAGGGAAATATAATTTAGTTTTTTCTTTCCCGTCATATTTAACTCCTTAAACCCCAGAGGGTCAGAAACCACAGCTGTAATGTTGTTTTAATTTGCCGTAAAACCAACTTTTTCATTAAAAATCATTGGTTGTTCAACAAAACCACAACATTATACCTCCATGATGCGACAGCTGTTTTTCCATATCGGCGTTCAGATGTTTCTACAGATGTTGTACATTATATAGTTCACCTCTGAGTGTCTACAGAGGAGATTTCTTTCAAATCTGAATCGCTGACATTTGAGACGATGGAAGAGAAAAAAACAACAACAACAATGGTGTCCTTTAACACTTTCAGTTTGTCCTTTGCTTTTACGGACGCAGCCTCTCAGGATCCTTTCAAACCGTCTCTCTTCTCCTCTCTGCACATTAACATTATCCGAGGTGTGAGGACACCTGAGATCCAGAGGAGCCAGACTCTCGGTCTGAGGGTGTGATTTAACCCCAACGATTTCTCATGCCCGGACTTCTTCCTCTTTTCACACTTCGATCACATCGTGAGGGCGACCCCGGGTCAAGCATCTGAATATACCCTCACCCGCCTTCGAGACGCTACACTGAGCATGCTCATGGCCCAGTTTATGGGTCATATCTCCGTCCCCCTGAGGGCGTTCAAACACGTAAACAACACACACATATTTATATATATATATATATGAAGGATGAAGGCGGCCAGGGAAGATGTGGCCGATGTGAACGACTGACAGCTCCACATGTGTCGCATCCAACGTTTTCAAATTCGATTAAATCAGATCATATGAGGGAGCACGTGTGATATAATCAACAACAACAACAACATATGTTGCAATAACGTCAATGTATATTTAGTACAAGGGAAACACATGGAGCTACATGTCTGGCATCGCCACGGATACAGATACACACACACACGAGATGTAAGAGCATAATCTACACAACACAGCAGGCGTCGACTTAAACAACTTGGATGAAAACGCAGAGAAAACCCAAACATGCCAGACAACATGAAAATCCATTTGTCTCTAACCGACTGACGTCAGAACCCCTGGTACATGAAGGGTGGTAGACCTGAGTGGAGGCGCTGCAGGGAGATGACGGGGGAGGTGAAGATCTCACAGACACACACACACACACACACACACACAGCTGACAGACTCAAACACCTATAGCATGTGTATTATAGTGGAAATAACAGAAGATTAGCTCTTGTTACAGTGTTTGAGAAGGTGAGTTTTTTGGTTTTCTGGGTTATTTACAGTCATTACTCTTGTTTCCAGATGCAAGTTTTTGCTTCCAGCAAAAAAACAAAGCTCCGATGAACCAACCGTGACATTTACAGCACACAGTGAAGCATTTCACAGCAAAAGAAGACAGACATTTCCCTCAACATTCATCTTAATGTGGTTTTAAATAGATATATGTTTTCATCAAAATTAAACAACAATATCTGCAAAAAAAAAAACTTGTGCGAATCATAACTTTTCTTCTACGGCTTCAACTATAATCAAAAAGTTTTTTTTTTTTCTCTTGTTTTTTTTCTACTAGCGGAAGAACTTTGTTTGAACTTTGTGTCCTTTGCTGATGCGTCGCCTGAAAATGTAACAACATTTTAACTTCAACACTTGTGAGTTTTACATCTGCTGAACAGGGAATTCCTCCTACAACCTCTTCAACTTATGAACCCACCTCGATAACGTCAAAAATACTCAGCGTCAAGCTGAAAAATCAAGACTGTTTTTTTTTTTTTTTAATCTCTCTCGCATTTCGACCTGAAAACTACAAACAATGACATTTTAGAAGGTTTAAATAATTACACATCGGTAATCATTTAAACGAGCTGAACCAAGTGTCCGATTATTAATCGATTACATCATTTAAACAATGTTTGATTAGATGTATAGGTGCAATGGAGAATGTAAAATCTTTAGGAGAAGTTTAGGTCTATTCCAGTTTCCAGTGGAGCTCGGTAAAAACACTCAGCATCAATAATACAACCATCAACATGTCGTACATGGAGTATGAGGTGATGTGCTTTTAGTCTTGTTGGTTCAAATGGATTCAATGTTTCTGCATGTAGCTGCCATAGTGCTGAATTATTCACAGTGGTAATTAGGTGATTGTTGTTGGTGCACTGTAGGACAAACGTCTCGAGAGCTCGATAGCTGGAAGAACCCAGTTATTTTATTTTATTTTTATTTATTTTTTTTAGGATTAGGTCATCAGATCAGCTGTTTATTCCTCCACAACGTGTTTATTTTGGCCTCTTTCCAAAACGTCACAGCTTCATAAAATGAGCAAAAAACACGAACACTTTACTTGAATGGATTAAAAAAAAAAAAACCTGAGGCACAAAACATCATTTACTCTGTGTGTGTGTGTTTTCTTGTTTGTCTAGAGTGTGTACGAACACATAAAGTGCCCGACTGTCCCGGAGCTGTTGTGGTATCGTTGTCCCAGCGGCATTTGCATTTTTACGCTGATGTTATCTCTACCAACGCCGCCATTATTTTATGAATATAATCGGGATGCGTGTCATGAGAACAATGGGTTTTGTGGAGCGTTGCCCTGCTGATGAACCAGGATGAACCAATGCTCTGTGACCTGGATATAGAGGACAGATCTCCATATTAGAAAAGGGTCACGGTGTCAGTGGCAACGCACAATCGTGTCAGATAAACATGCAGTGAATATAGAAACGTATGTGATTGCGGCGTTGGCTGTAGCGTGTGTGTCTTGGAGGTTGCGTTTCATCTCTCAAACCTTTATGTTCATGTGCAGGTTAATAGTGCAAAGCTACTGATCGCTGCTGTTAACATCTCCTGACAGAAATGGACTGGATGAAGTACATGTAAATTTGACCTTGTTAATGGCGCCGCTGAACAGTTTGATCTTTTGCAGCTTTACACACAACCAGAGTGTGAGTTCACACAGCAGCTGAACCGGGAGGAATCTTGAGGTCACAGAAGAAAGAAGGAAACGTTCATGCTGCGTTCAGCTGCAGTTCTTTTTATTGTCACTCAACTAGAACTAAAAACCTGCTGTTTTTTTTTTTTTTTTTAAATTTAAAGATCATTTACAACTTATAAACATATTTTTAAACCAGACTCCTTAATGAACTGTACCCAAAGTCGGTATATTTAACTTTTATTGAGATGTTTTGATTTTGTGCAAACACCACAAAATATTTTCTGTACATTTTTGATGGAGTCAGGAGGTGACTGCAGTGCTGACTGTACTTTAAATTTTTAATTTCTCTACACCTCTGATGGGTCAGATTGCTTATGAAAGCATCTTAAGGTTTGGACATTTTAGATAGAAGCGTTTCCACTGTCGGAGCTTCACAGTTGGCACATGTCTCCACCTAAAAAGGACAATCTCCCGTAACTCTTTCAGGGACCAAATGAGTACCAGCCCGGTACAGTCGCTTGGTTGGGGCTTGTGCTTTAACTCAGTGCTGATTGGTTGTAACTCAAGGTGGATATGACATCAACAAGAAGAAGCCATGTTTAAAAGTCAGCAGAAGATTTGTGTTGCTAGGGGAAAATCAGCAGACCACATGCTTTGTTTTAGCAGTGCTGTAAAGACCATAGATATTTATCTCTCACTTTCTTTATGTGCCCACTTCTTGGTAGAGTAGCAACAGTCCCCAAGTGTCTCCATTTGTAGATTATTTAACTACTGTAGACTTATTCATTTCTTCAAGTCTAACTCTTGTCAACTTTGTGTAAATCAACAACTCCTGATTGCAGATCCTCTGAAAGCTCTTTTTGGCGAGACACGGTTCACATAAACATGTTCTTATTGTGCAGAGCAAACTCCAAAAGTTTTAGGTTTAGGTTTTTTTTATCAGTCAAAGTAGCTCCACACACCTCCAAATTCACTCTCCTAACAAGACTTAACAAGACTCCACGTGTGTTATAACCTGACTCCACTTAGCTTTTTTTGAGGTCTTTAACTTAAGGGTTCACATACTTTTTTGTGTTATTATTTTAGACACATTATATTTGTTAATACTCTTGACTTAGATGAAGATCAGATCACATTTTATGACAAATTCATTCAGAAAACCATGAAATTGCAGATTTCATATGATGATTATGGTTAAAAGAGAATTATGTACTTGTATATTTTTGCATTCAGTTTCATCACAATGTCACCTGTTTTTATTTAGATAAAACCAGCTTCAAATATCAGCCATCGTCACCAGAAAATAAAACAAACTAAACCAGATCTCAAGGTCCCACATCCCTGGTTTCGATCTCAACAACCACACTTCACACAGTCTGAGACGAAGCTACTTTACAACAACGAAGCTATGGGAAGTGAAAGAAAACGTACGATGAGTGGACAGACCAGGAGGTGCAGGCGTTGTTGGTTTACTATGCCAACGATTATACGACATTATACTTTGATATACTGCGATATGTTATTGGTGAAGTCCCATTTTCTCTAATGGAGACATGAGGGCTGAGGTAAACTCCTCCCCTTCCTACAATTTTCCCAGAACTGGTCCAACAGAAACAGAGCTTCTGGTCTGTTGGTTCAAGTTAAAAACAACCTTTTTTTTATTTCCAGGGAGTTAATCGCTGCTAATCATGTAACCGACACCAAACTTTCACTTGTCATTTCATTTAATTCAAAGCATCTGTTTCATTCCAACAACTATTAAAGATTAGTGGATAAATTAAAGCAGAGAGTGAAGCCGGTGTCGAGGGCGAGAGAGGAAGAAGTGACAACCAACAAATGGACACAATCTGCCTCAGGTTTGATGGAGAAGCGACGCGCTGCCTTCTTGAGAAAAATCACCACTTACAGATAAATAAAATGGGACAGGATCGCCATGAGCTAGTTTGAGATTTACTACGTCCTGGCACACATGAGCAAACACACACACATTTCCTTTCCTCTTCTTTACCTTTGTAACATTGAACTTTAAAGCTTCCCCTCTCTTTTTCTCACTATCTCAGTCCTTTTATCTCACTCTCTTCTTCCTTCTGGCCATTTCTGTTGAGCTGTGAGGATTAAGAAGAACATGTGTGAGAGAGATGAAAAAAAAAAAAAAGAAAAAAGCTCGGGATCATGGGAAGGTGTGATGGCACGATGTCTGTCAGGACCTGAGGGATGAAGAAGAAGAAGAAGAAGCTGCAGCAACAGAAACTCTTCTCTCTTCACATTTGTGAAGTAACACGTTCAGTGACGGTTGGATGAATCTAAATGTCCGAGGGTGAAGGTTTGCTGGAGGCTCAGCTGTTTGATCATCAGCAGGTGTAAAATATTTGATTTCTGTTGTATGAAATGTCACAAATATGAGTGGAAGAATAACTCTATAAGCTCCAGCTGCTCCAATATGAACGTCCCTCTTCTGGTTTGACACTTTGATAACTCACATGTGACACACACACGTCTTCTAGATGGATATCTCAGGGTGTATTTGCCTCTCCGGGCTCGTAATTCATTTATCTCACTGTCATTTGATCTGATTGTACCTGTCAGAGGCAGAAATTCCTTTTTTCTTCTGCCCAAATACACCCCCTCCTCCTCCTCCTCCTCCTCCTACCCCATCACCTCCATCCTCTGTCATCCTCCATCCTAACCAGGCTCTGGTACAGTACAGCGATGCTGAGGGAGGTCGCCGTGCGGTCACTGCGCAGAGCCTGGTCGCATTGTGACTCGGAGCTGCAGAATGTGCCATGGTGCATTAGCGCGCTGCCGCCTGGCTGAGCATGAGGCATGGAGGGAGAGGGAGAGAGAGAGAGGAGGAAAAAAAAAGGAAAAGAGATACAAGGAGGAGCTAAGCAACAGAGTAAAACGCAGAGAGAAAGGGAGGCATGAGAGGACGAGAGGAAGAAAGAAGAGGAAGGAAGGAAGAGCATCAGCACACTTACACCAGCAGGGTTCAGAAACCTCCAGGGGCACAAGGTCCTTGTAAGGTGCCTCATCAAATATGAAAACACATCAAGGTTGTGTCTTAACTCTGGTATCTACTCCTCATTTTCACCTTCTCTCTCTTTCTCTGTCTCACTTTACTCCTTGTTAATTCTTTTTCCCCCGTCACTCTCGCAATTTCTCATCTACTATTTTCACTTCTACCAAACTTTCTGCTTCTTCCTCATCAAAAGTCATCAAATCGACGATTTACTGATGAGTCACCCGGTTCTTAATTGTGATCCCATTTTCTACTTCCTCTATGATTTCAGAATCAGATTATAAAAATAAGATAAATTATAATAAAATTATAAAACACTAAACATTATTTCTGAGAACAAGACTAAATGTGTTTCTATCCTCCACATTTGATTTGATCAGGTGCCACTTGTCAAGCAGAAGCTTGTATTACACCACCAGTTAAAAACAGATGGGGTGCGATTGGATGATGTAATGGACCAATGGGAGCGGCCGCCAGGAGGATGCTGGAACATGATCTCATTTTCATCCTCGCCCTAAGCAGGTTTAGACAGCTCTGATCGGCCAGTTGCTAATCTGCCCCGCACCAACTGGGTGTGCTTTAGCTAATGCATGCATACACACAGGATGCACACACACACACACACACACACACACACACACACACACACACACACACACACACACACACACACACACACACACACACACACACACACACACACACACACACACACACACACACAGTTTTCACATCCATTGTATTTTTTTTTTTATGTCATGAGCATTTGAGAGAAAGAAAAAGGAAATTTAAAGTGCACACATTTGAAAACCGCTCACATAAACAGTCATTAAAATCAAGATTTTATTGCAAATCGAGCTCCAAAGCGGCAGACGTCAGAAAGCTTTTAAGATTTTAAAGCTTTTAAGTACACACACTCACATACAGTCTGCATATGACAGGACACAGACAATCAATCAAACGCACACGCGCACACACACACACACACATCTGTCAGAGGAAAGAGGTCATGTTGGGGGTCGCCATCCAGGGACTTGTGCTGAAAATCAAACATGAAAGAGCTCTACACCGAAGGCTCCCAACAACCTCCATGACATGTGACAGAGGTTGGAGGAAGCCACAGCAGGGCTGTGCTGTTCTCTTACTATTAACCCTCACACACACACACGCACACACACGCACACACACACACACACACTTCACATGTACTCACTAGATGTTGTGGACACACATGCATGCATAGCTGCACGGCCGTGTTGTGATAAAGGCGAAGGCTCTAGAGCGGGGGTTGGGGTGGGAGTGCGGGGGTTGGAGGTCTGTGGCCCGACCTTGACCCGACTCCACTGGATCCTGATGACTCTGATAAAAAGAGAAAAGCAGAGAATTAAAGGGAAAGTCACAAGTCTGAATTTTAAGCATGGATATTTTTTTGATAAATCTGTTTTGAGTTATGAACAGTTCAAGTGTAGCATGACCTTGAAAATGTTTAAACATCAACATATCAAAATCAGAACTGTTAATACCCAGATGATTTCACTCATCATTGTCACAAAGTTGAGTGCTGAACGATGGACACTTCTCACCCTCACTGACTCCATCTTGGCTACGTAGAAGAAGAGGAGGGACGATGACGGCGGCGTAATCTCCACCTCACATGAAACATGGAGCCACACTAACAAACATCAGCACTAGTGAGACTTTCATTATTGATTATAATTGAAAACAAGACGACAGATATCTTGGTGGAGACAATCACGGTTCAAATTGATGATTAATGTTCTGTTCAGTGACAATTCACCTTTAAAAAGAAGAAGAAGAAGAAGAAGAGCACGTAGTTTACGTAGTATATTACATGGAAATGGACTAACTGAAGTATCCAAATTGAGACACACTACAAGTTCTCCACCAACATCCAACAACACGTCAACAAGATGCATTTGGAAAGAAATCAATTGAAGGTGTAACAGTACGGTGTTAATATGTACAATAGAAGGCAAACAAATGGCAAACTATGGTTTATCGTTACCAGAAACTTTAGACCCAAAAAATGTAATTTACATGTGGACGAATGTTGAATCAACAGTATTAAACATGTTCAGTGTCACAGACTTTTTTCCCCCAATTTGAGCATCAGCAGCACCTCTTTTCACCACAAACCACATATAAATATGTCAAAAAGGAAGATGTTGACTTCTTTGAGTCGCTCTCAACTTCTTTTTTTTTCAGTTACATTAAAAGAAACATGGTGAATGAATAGAACTGAAAGTACTTGAACATATTTGTGTACTTTATCTTTCTGGTATTGCACCAAAAAAAGCAAATAGTGAGAATTTAAAGAAAACATTTTTTTCATTTTTAAACATGTCTGATGCATTTTGGAAGGAATTCATTGAAAACTACTGAATAATTGGACAGAAGTAGGCTAAAAAAAAAGAAATTATTATTTATAGTAAATCCAAACAAAGTCATATACAAAATAAAAATGAAATAAACTCAATTTATCAATGAATCAAGGGGAAATACATCACACACAAACAAAAACAAAAGGTAGATTTCTCTAATTTATAAAACCCCAAATTCTGTCACCTCTAACAACCTAAAGAATCCATCTCTTACAGTATTTCTGCGATAACGTACACAAACTCCAAGGTACATATGTGCCCAGTGAACTGAAGTCCACAACACTCGGGTTAATCAGGGGTCAAGCGGTCGATAACAGCGATCAGAGAGGCCTGATCCTCGCTGAGCCCATCGACCCCGGGGCTCCACAGAGACACAGAGAATATTACTGTTCCACGTCATGTTGGTGGCCTGCAGGTTTACGGTAGCGCTGCAACAAACAAGTCCTATGAGGCCTCCACGTCGCTGCCACCATTGATCTGCTTTACTCAGGCCGAGTGCGAGCAGCCAATCCGAACGCACCGTTGATACACGTGTACGAGGAGAGAGCTGTGAACTCTACGTACCAGGGTATCCATTTCTTCCCTGCCTGAAGCCACTCATCTGCCTAAATCTGTCACAAGCTGTTACACGGACTCAAACATAAACACATGTTATTGAATATGCTGGATGAGGAAATTGGCTTTTATTTTCACTTTTATTCAAGAGGTAGAAGAAGAAGTGGCAATTACGTGCCAATGAAGATTTAATCCACAGTATGAAACATTGACAGCTAAATAAAAATATTCTTACATCAGTCAGCTGTCCCTGCAATTTATCAGCTTTTCTCAGCTTTTTTCTCTTCTTCCCTCTGTTGAGCATCATCATAAACATGAATATGTTGTAAAGGAGGAAGTTCACTTCTTTAAAACGCTCTAAATTTCAATCCTTTTCATTTCTCAGTGACATTAAAAGAAAACAAAGCAAACAGTGGATAAACAAAACTGAACTTACTCTAAAGAATGACATTCACTAACTTCCCATCAAATCCAAACTGTACTGTATTAAACATATTTCACTATGATAAATAAATATAAATATAAATAGGGATCTTTATATGTCAATCTTGTCAACCCCAAATTGTAAATGTATGTAAATCAGCATCATTTACTCATATGTTGTATATTATGTTGTTTTTTTATGTGCCAGGACGTGCATTTTAAATATCTATCTATCTATATATATACTGTGTAAAGATGCCCCTGAGACAGTCCAGCACAGAGTGGCAGGGTGTAAGATGCTAGCCGGGTCTGCGTACATTGAGAGGCACAACCAGGTAGCTGGAATAGTGTACGGGAACATCTGTACCCAGTATGGAACAGAAGTACCCAAATCCCAATGGGCCGTGCCACAGAAGGTGGCTGAAAACAACAGTGCCAAGGTTCTATGGGACTTCAGCTTCCAGATTGACAAACAGCTCCTGGTTAACCAACCGGACATAGTGGTGGTGGACAAAGTGCAGAAGAAGGCAGTGGTGATAGACGTGGTGACACCAACATCAGAAAGAAGGAACACGAAGAGGTTGAAGAGCACCGAGGGTTGAAAGAACAGCTGGAACAGATGTGGAAGGTCAAAGCGAGCGTGGCCCTCGTGGTAGTAGGAGCACTCGGGGCAGTGACCCCCAACTGGGAGACTGGCTCCAACAGATCCCAGGAACAACATCTGAAGCCTCAGTCCAGAAGAGCACAGACCTAGGAACAGCTAAGATACTGCACAGAACCCTCAAACTCCCAGACCTCCATATATATATATATATATATATATATATATATATATATATAAAATCTGAACATTGTGTATGTGTAACTCCATTTGGCCAAAAGTTTAAGCATTAATAAATCACAATCAATAATCAATAGACATGTAATAATATCCAACATTCACAAAAGGAAAATGTATATTGGTATAAGCAGATTTAATATATATAAAAAACCTTTTCTAAAAGAAGCTACTTTTATCTCTTTAAATAAAGTAAATAAAGTCTCTGAACATTCCTTCCTCCTTTGACTTCACACGTTTCCATAGCAACCATGGAACCTGTCAACAAAACCGGAAAGAGGAAACGTGGCAAATGTAAAAACGGGTAAATAACTTCTTTTTTTTTTTTTTTTTTTTTTTTTAAATAAACATATATCATCATATAATCTTAAACTATTATTATGGTCTTTTATATTAAACGTAAACGTCTGTGTATTAGTCAACATACTTACTTTAGTTAGTTCCCGTTTTGAATGTTACATGCTCGTATTCATCCGCGGGGAATCACGGTCCAAAACAAGTAATAACGACATTTAAGTTGCGTTAAAGTAGATTTATTTGTTTCCTGGCGCTTCATGTCGGAGGTGTAATGTGTTGGTGTTTAACATTAAAGGTTGTATTTCTTACAGGAAACTTTCCCACAGAGTCCGGATCCCACACAAGTTGGATATCACTATGAGCAGACAAGTATGATCGCTTAAATACCATTAAACATTAAATATTCAATAATTAATGACTTTTCCTGCATGTTTGGCTCCTATAGTCAATTTAGACCACACGCCCCCTGTTGGCTCTGATCGATAAGAAGATAAAATCTCTGAAACTACTCGTTTTATTATTTGCATCTGTTTCTACTGTAAAATGTGAAAATATCTTTTGTTAAAATGGACAAATGTTGCTTATAAACCCTTAAACTACTGGTCTCAGGTCAGTGTTGTACCTTTATACAGTTTAATTAAAAGTAAAATTATACATAGTTCCCTTTGATGTTTTCTTTTTAAACACAGCAAATGATTAAGCCAATCGATTGATTAGCTAATCACCAGGTAGAAGCTGATTGACTGAAGGAAAAATCAGAACCAATCAGAGCACAGCTTAAATTAAACACTAAGAAAAAAACTCGGGTGAGTGATAACATATGTAGTCATTGTTAATGTTGATTAGTGTCCCTGTTAAGTCAATTAATTCACATTGGTGTTAGTGTTTTATGTTAATAATTAATAAAACTTGTGCTTTTCCTGCTGTGACGTGTCAAAATATCTGCAGTGAAACCATCGTACTCTCCCACTAACCTCCTTGCTCAAGGGCAGTTTGACTCATTATGAATATAATTTGAAGAACTGGTTTTCTAACACTTTATTTATCGTCCCTCAGGGTCTGTCAGCTCTCCACATGGCCTGTCTCTACGGCGAGTTGACCTCCGTCCAGATCCTGGTCCAGTCCAACGATCCGGGTTCGATCAACAGCAGCGATCCTCAAGGTCGTCGACCCGTTCACATGCTCATGTCCTCACGGAGTCCACCGAACACCACCGCCTGTCTCAGACACCTGCTGGAGAACGGAGCCGACGTCAACGCGTAGGAGCTTTAATTTTGAAAACCTCCTCATCTTTCACCTTTGTGAAAAAAATCCATATAAAATATTCAAAGTAAAGCTTTTAAAATGAGTGGCTTAGAATAGAGAGCGTAATTAATATACATTATTCAGTATAAGTAAAATGAGATGGTTAAGTAATGTATAATGGCAACAAAATTATAAAGATACTGACTTTATTTTTGTGTCATGACCAGAACCACAGATTCAGGACAGACGCCGCTCCACCTGGCCGCCTCCGAGGGTTTGTTGGACTGTACAGAGATGCTCGTGGAGGCCGGTGCAGATGTTCTGGTTCGGGACGACTTGGGGAACACACCTCTGGATTTGGCTCGAATCTGGTGCCGAAGAAAAGTGGCGAGGTGACGAGATAAACAAAACGATTCACACTTAAATCAAATCTCAGTTGGGTTAAAACAGACAGATTTATCAGCAGACTTCATGTATACGTGTGTGTGTGTGTGTAGATATCTGAAAAGCTGCATGTGGATGGCAGAAAAGGAGAAGGAAATGGAGGAGAGGAAGCTTGTTCAGACTTTATACACTGATCTTGTGGACATGGCCAAGCAGGATAATCTGAAAAGAAGGGTGAGTGTAGCAACAATTTATCAGCACACTTCTTATTAAAACACACCTTCACATGTCTTCTTCGTGTGCAACTTCAGACGCTGATAGATGAGAAGGTGGCAGAGTGGGCGAGCAAGAAAGGTTTCCCTCTCCTGAAGGATTTGACTCCTAAAGGAAGAGTCTCAGTGAGCCGGTACCACACCCTGTGTCTCTCAACGAATCAGGAAAGATCTGCTCTAAAACAGGCTAAAGCTTTGAGTGAAAACCAGCTGATCACCTCCTCAAAACCACGTCCCATCTCAGCCTCCAGACCCTGGACCATCTACATGGGCCTCCAGCCTGATAAACCCCTCGTGGAGCCCGACCTGCGAGACAGAGTCACAGTGTGGAGGGACGCTGGTGGTGGAGGCAGCGGGCCGCCTCAGTACGCCACCAGCTGGGACGGGACGCCACGCGCAGCCCCCGACCTGCCTCTAGACGTCCTGGAGAGGGTTTTGTTTCCCAGAGCGTTCCCCTCCAGGATCGTCACTCCTCAGCACTTTAACCCACAGGATATTGAGGAGGTTCAGCATCGAGGATGCCCCCAGGGACGGAGCTCCTCCCCCTGGACGGAGGTGGCCATGCACCTGGCGGAGGTGCTGGAACCTGGACACTACTGAGATTTAACCGCTGTCAATTAAAACATCATCATCGCCTCATGTATTTTCATTATTTTAACATAGTTTAGTTTTTTTTTTTTTTCTCAAACTTGGATTTTATATCAAACAATAAAAAACAGGTTAATTATTAAAATCGAAGACTTTTATTTAAAAAAAAACACACGTCTTGTAGAGGTTTGAATGCGTCAGTCTCTCATCTAGAGGATTAAAGTGTAAAAACAAAAATGTCCTCCAAAATATCCAGCATCTCTACAGATTTAGCTGAAAGTGACAGAATTAAAAATGTCACACACACACACACTAAAGCACCAAAATAAAAGTGGGGTGAACGAAAGGTGAGAAAACCTCAGTGAACTGGGTCACCTGTCAACGTGCTCATACACTTTCACTGATCCCCTCCAGGGAACTGACTTCAGGATCCAGGTGAGGGCCTGTCAACTGTGTGTGTGTGTGTGTGTGCTGTGATTTTGTCTTTTTCTTTTACTTCATGAAGCACTTCACACCTCAGTGGGGGGGTCAAAGTCCACACTTGCTTCAACCTGGTGCACCCACTGTGACCAGGACACATGGGTCTTGATAACACCCTTAATAACACACACACACACACACACACACACACACACACACAACTGTACAAATAAAAATTAAATCAAAAATCTGTTTGAATTGATCTGATTTACTTGCCGTCAACCTGTGAAAACAACAATTAATCTTCAAGTTATTTCAACAAAGTCTTATTTTATTAAACAGTTGTGTGCATATCAGCCTACAATGAATCACACTCACAACTCGCTAGAAAGAATTTCTGCCTCTTTAATCGAACTTTCACGGAGCCGCTCTGAGCGGCTTTTGTCTCCTCGACACCTGTGAGTTGTTTACAGGCGGTTTGACGTTAAGAAGTGTTTTCATTTCCCATCGACACAAATCAATGTACAAAAAAAAGAAAAAAATCATTTCGCTGTATTTGTTAAAAACAGTCCACCCCCCAAAAAAAAAAAAAAAAAAAAAATTAACGGAAGTGTCGCAGGCTACAGCGCGGCTGATTTATGAACGTTTAAGATGCAAGAAAAACTAAAATCTTTTCATGGTGAGAATTGATTTCACGATCAAATGTCAGAAATAACTTTATTTAACTCGCTTTCTAACTGATTCTTTACAACCTTGTTGCGCTTTTCTTTTTTTTTCGTAATGTGAGCAAATTTTCTTTCTAAAGTTAAGATTTATCTGTCAGTGTTTTTTTCTCCACTGTAGGATGATTTCACGCCGAAAAAAAACAAGCTTTGATTTAAGTGTTAAGCCAGAAAGTGTCTCTGCGTCGTTTCATTCTCTAACTGCCGTCGTCTTCATCGTCTGAGCAGGTCAAAGTTTGTCGTATTTTGTCTCTTAAACCATCTTCGTCGATACTGTGGACATTAAATCCAAACGCTGTGTGAGACTTATACCACAGGAAAAAAAAAAAAAAAAAAAGAAAACTGATAATGATTTATCTGTAAGAGTCAAAAGTTACAGGTGTTTTGGTTGTTGTTAATTTCAAAACCTGCACGTACATATTTTTAATATGAAAGCTTTAAAAAAAACAAAAAACAACAACAAAACAACAGGAGTCCTACGTGACAATAAGAAAGCGTCGCGCTACAGACGAGATCCCCTCAGTGAGGTCTCTAGTAGATGTTGTTGGCAGTCAGTACAAACAGAAAGAAAGACGACAACAACAACAGACAAACGTGGCCTGTGTAAACTCGTCGGCTCGTTCAGCAGGAAGCTCTGTTCTGTTCATTGGTCCGTCCTCTTAGTGAGCTCGCTCTCTCTCTCCTTCCACCTTTTGGCATCTGCTTCTTAAGTTTTTTTTTTTTTTCAGTCCCGTCCAGAAACAAAATTTCCATAGTCCTTCCTGCGTTCCCCGTAATTGCCAGCACCAACACACACTCACGCACGCACTCGCACTCACAACACGCCCCCGACACCCCGAACCTGAGCCCTGAGTCTGAGCTCCTCAGTACATTTTCTGTCGGCTGGGCAGCACTGCCTCCTTGAGGAAAGAGAATATGAGTAGGATCCCTGACCTCTTCCCCCTCTTGCCCTTGGTGAAGTAATTAGACACCACGTCATCTAGAAAAAAAGGAAAAAGGGGCAACTGTTACTAATTATATCATCCAAACTCACTTGTACTGTACAGGACGGCAGACGGCTAAACACTTCTTTTTTTAAAATTGTAACTACCACCAAGAAAGTAGCAAAAAATTTATGATATTGTCTAAAATATATAAATTACCGTTAATAAACTAACTCTCATACAGCAGCACTGAGAAAAAGTGTGCCGCCCAACGTGGGGCTCGAACCCACGACCCTGAGATTAAGAGTCTCATGCTCTACCGACTGAGCTAGCCGGGCTGTTAGCAGCTCAGTCTAAAGCTAATATGTCCCAAGTACAGATCCCTCCATGTAAATGTGGGTGCTAATGTACTTTGTAAATACTTTAAGAGACATAATTACAACTTTATCAAACCGCAAAAGCAATAAGTCAACAAACATGTCACTGTGATAAGTCAGTGAGTGATGTATGATTAAACACTCGGAGGTTGAACTGCTGCCAGCTGCGGTTTTCTTATCAGAAATGACCTTAAACCATTTTTCCTTCACAAGAGCAGCTCACCTCCTTGTTGTATGGTGGATGGAAGCACGTTCTCCCCCGCTGACAGTGACACAAAGAAGGCGAAGGGGATCACCCACAGGCAGATGGTGAAGTAGGCCAGTACCTACAACAGAGCAACAGAAAAAGAACTGAGCTTAAAATATACTTGCCTATTTTTTTTCCTCTCTAAAAAACACTGTTTACTGTATAAATATCATTACTGTGACATATAAAAATAGCACCCACTCTGAGCGCTTACCTCTGAGAAGGGATAATACTCCTGTGCAAAGTACTGGAAGGCCATGTAATGGTTCACAACCACCAACACTGCACAGAAAAAACAACAGGAGATGATGTCAGACAAAGTAAAACAGGACGAGGTAACAATAACAAAGATATAAGGTTAAGAAATCTGATTTTCTTCTTGTCTATCACACTCACCGCAGGAGAGGATGAAGTTGGGGGAGCTCAGCAGTATGTAAGGGAAGGTCTGCAAGAGGCCGAAGTACACCAGGTTGGTGAAAAGGCCAACTCCCACCATCAACACTGGGAAGCCTTCAAATACATAGAGACCTGCCAGCACACCTGTCGAGAACTGGACACATTCACCAGTAAAAGTGAAGCAGCAGTTTGACCAAACAGCAGTAAATCATCAGTCATATAGACGTCATTTCTTACAGTATATTCCTAAGGGAAAATACTAAACTCACCAGTATCATGTACTTTATTATTCGACTGGTGGCTACTGTGTATTCTTCTATTAGTTCTGCCAAGTAGTACAGACCAGCAGCTGTGAAAGAACAAAGATAAAGTGATACAACCATGAATCAGGAAAAACAACAAAAAATGCAGATAAGCGGAGTTTGGTTTGTCGCTGTGGCTTAAGTAAATTTAACCTGACACATGGGTTAAACATATTTGGTACCTGCATATAGTTACTCCACAATAAGAAGTGTTTCTTTTCGATGCTTGTGTTTGGGTTATTTCAAACTTTCTGAAACTTGTGACTCACTTTGAGAACATTATTACATTTTGTTTTCTGTTCCTCGTGACACATTTCAGTCAATGCTAAAGTACTGGTATTGATAATCTATAAACTGTCTTAGTCAACAGCCCAGATAGACCAAAAAAAATCAGGCCATTCGAGTAAATGAATAAAAACAAGCAGCCAAACAGAGGCGATTTATTGAGAACAAGTCAAAACATGTATACAAGCAGCTGAGAGTGATGGTTGACAGAACGTCTGTGCAATATGTCACATCTAAAGTCATTTACACTGCTAGAAAGACAAAAGAGTAAAATGAAACGAGAAGAAAAGGGCAGTGACAAGCTGCTTTACACTTTAAAACTCCACCTTCATCTGCAAGCAAGCTGTCCCTTGTCGCAGTGAAGGACAAAAGTATAAAATAAATAATACACATATTTAAAGATACATGTATAGTTAAAAAGCTTGAGTTCAATTTATTGAATTTAGAATCAAATTTGGCTAAACCTGTTTGAAAACAAGACTGAGACTCATGCAAAGCAGGTGATACCAACCATGATGTTGGACGAGTTTCAAGACTTTACACAAACACAGTTTGTTTGTTGGATACTAGTGTGTGAGTTTCAACTTCTATCCTATAACAGTAACCATTTATAATGAACTGTTCATTACAGAAGTAAATGAAATCAAACATAACGCCAGTGAAAAGGGATTCTCACAATCTGAATTCCTGATGGTTGAATTATAAGTTTAAGGACTCGACCACTGATGAAGTCATAAGTGACGACGCAACAAATGACCCTTGATATGAGTTGTTTTATTACAAAGAGGCTGTCGTGTCATATTTGTACTTGTATGACACTCAAAGAAAAAACAACAAAAATATCCAGTGTCTTATGTTGTTTCTATCTTCTCCAGAAAGTAAAAAAAAAAAAAAAAAAAACACAAACTCAAACCAAATTAAGTTTGACAGAGTGTGACTGATTTACTGCACTGACACAGTTTGACAGTTCAGCAGCCACACCTGGCAGCTGCAGCAGGTGCTACGTGGACACTCTGGCTCTACGCCATGTTTCCTTTTTACAAAGCGTTGAAGGAAACTCAACACAATGTTTGACACATGCTTCACAGACAACTTTCCAGCTAACTTTCTCTTCTATATCTAATGTAAACAAAACGAAAAAATGTCAATAAAACTAAATGCCCTGTAGCTCGCTAATCTTCCACCATTACACGCTGCAGATTACAGCTTACTTACAGCTAGGCTTTGCTACATGCTAATCATTACGAACACATTATTTGCTAATGCTTCGAGCGACTGATCAGTTCGTATCAATAAACCTTGGACAAGCCGAAGAGAATGCTACATGCTAGCTGCTGTTAGCATTAACATAACACCCGGTATAACCTCCATTAGTGTTTCTCTAATCCTCATTAAAATATTTACGGAGATATAAATGTTTTAAAATATTATACGATAGTGTTTATATTTTATTCAAAATGCGTAACGATGTTTTGAAACGTAAAAATAAAACAATTGTTGCAGCTAGCTAACTAGCTAGCTAGCTAGCATGGAGAGATATCAGTGAGGCCGTTAAATAACCCACGTAACTATGTTTATTTTTGAGTTGAAATAGCTATTTATATTTCAGTGTTATTATTAACACTTCAGTCAGCGCTGACGCTGCCGTCGCTTTGTGGAAACACAGACGCATTAACAGGTTATTTGTGCAACTTCATCAGCTGGTTTTGGTCCGCTAGCATTCGCAAGCATATATTAGCTAGCTAGTTAGCAACTCGCAGGGATTTTCTTTCTCTCTTTTTTTTTTTTTTTTTTTTTAAAGCATGCACTTACCTATTGCTAGAGTGACGAAAGATATTTGGACCACCAACGACAGCCAACTGAGTAAATAAATAAACCACATCTCTCTGCATATGAAACAACACACACACACAAAAACAAAATATGAAAATAAAACAGAAAAACACAGCTAGCTGACTGCTAACTGGCAGTGGGCAAAGTTCCTTCCACTGTGTTTTCCAGTACAAGCTAACAACAGGAAACAAGAGCGACTGTAGCTTTAGCAGAAACTGCGTGTGGTGGCTGCAGCGCCACCGGTGGTCAGAGGCGGAAGTGCAGAAATTTGGCAAATCTCAAAACAAGCTGAATTTCTGAGAAATACAACAAGACAATATATTACTGACAATATATTAAGACAATATAACATATTATTTATTACAAAAATTAAAACAATTAATGAGATTTTATAAATTATTTTAAAAAATAATGAATAATTAAATAATATTAGGTTAAATAAAATCAAACAAGATGTGTGATATTACCTCCAATTGTTACCTAATTACCATAAAAATGCAAATTGATTTTGAACGATGTCCAATATATTGCGGATGAAGTAAATTGTGCACAAAGATTTAAGTTTCTTAAAGTTGTAACTGTTTTAAGCTGTGAAACAAGATGCTGGGTCAAAGTAAAGGAGCTATTTGTATTTACACTATTTATTCAAATTCAGTGTCTCTTGTCTTCATTTACAAACATTCCTGTTTTTTCTCTTCGCAGGCCTTTGGCTCACTTACATTTGTTTCAGGAATTGTACCTTTAGTAAACACAGGGTGCAGTTATAGGAGAATCCCTGACAGAAACAAATTACAGAGAGGTGGGCTATCTAAAGTGGCAGCTATGAATAGAGCTGGTTGAATTATCTAGGTGTGGGGAAACTCACTCACCTGGAAAAAACATAGGATTGATTTTTATAAACAAACTAAAGAAAGAAAGAAAACACTACCTTCTTACTAAGGTTTACTGCAGCCATGTTTAAAAGCTGGTGTTATCCTGATCTACGCAGGTCAGGATAAAGTTAACGATGTATAATTTTACACAATTTAAATCCAGTCCTTGTGTGTGAGTCATTAATTAACAGATCTTTACTATCATCAGTATGAAATAAGATCAGTGTCAGAACTTCCTGTTTCTTTGTCTCCTTTGCACTTTCTCTCACACACAAACACAAACAAATAAACTCACACTTCCTTTCATAAGTATGAATTTAATAGCATGAAAGAAGAAAAAAAAGCAGTCTACATCACCGTATCTGAAAAGCTAACACCTTTGAGAGAAAACAATTAAAAATGTATGTATGAGAGTGAAAAGCCAGACCTTCTGGTTTTAAAAAAAGAGCTAAATAAAGTAAATATATAATGTGAAACAGTGTGAAGACACTAAAATGGTGTCAGAGTCAAAGGTGGGAGTAATTTCATCCCTTTTTAAAATGCTTTTAACAAAGGCAGATAGATAGGTAGATAGTAAGGTGTGATGGGTGTGTGTGTTCATTCATGCATGCATGCACACGTATATACAGTATCTGTGTGGAGGTGAGAAAACAAAAGTCAACCAGCTGCATTTAAAGATAGGGGAGGGAGAGCGAACCGATCACCTGAGGCTTTTATCTCAACAACACCTCTGGGCTTTGGATGTGAGAGCTTTAATGTGCCTAAATAAACGCCGGCGTCCATCTTTCTGACAGATCGAGCTTTAAGAGACAGACACCTCTGGAGAGAAGTGGCCAAGGGTATTCACATTCACATTCATATTCACATTCATATTCAAAGGTGTTTCTTTCTTTCTTTCTTTTTTAATGGCTGAGGTTATGGTTATATTCTCCAGCACAAGAATTCCTGTTACGTGCACTTAGATCAAGCTCTCAAAAAGAGTGATGCTGGACATTAAACACGGCTGAAGGAGTACATTTCCTTTGGACACGCAACAAATGCAGGCTTTTTAGAGCAGACTCGTGTTAAATGGCATTTTCTTTGTTTTTGTTTGACCATGACGAATAAAACAAACATTAAAAACATTCTTTATTTAAATTATAATAATAATAAAAAACCCCACTAATGGTTTCAAGGATCACAGAAGTAAATAAAATGAAAATCTTTCCAGGTCAAAAAACATTTCTGCAGTTCATCATCACACAAAACTCTAATGACAATATCAGTGATGTGAAAAGGGAATGTTTTTCCATCAGTTTTCTTGACCGATGATCAGCGCTGACGCTCTGATACGAGAGTCTCTGTTCTGTCTGTTCTGTTTCAGCCTCCGTAACACCGGAGCGCTGCTGCTCTCGTCTGCCCAGGGAGAGTCTCCTGCTGCTGGGGCGCTGTGTCCACCCTGCAGGGGGTCTGACCGAGAGATCATCACATCATCACGTTAGGGCACCAAATACTGAAAACGATGGGTCATAAAAAGACTAAGACCAATCCCAGGTGAAAACCTTCCTTTAGGAAATGAAACACTGCATCTTTACTGTTACACGTCATCAGAAGTCGTCGCTAGTTGCTACGACAAGTCTCCATGACGACCGAATGACAACAAACAAAGATGGCGTCTACAGACTCGTTTATGTCCATCAAGTTGGTGATTGATTAAAAACTGACAAGATGTTTGTTTACTTTTACATCGTCACCGTCAGAAAAGAGTCCTGTTATCAGATGAATGGAAAACGTTAGTAAAGCGACAACTAGAGATCATCACATCATCACGTTAGGGCACCAAATACTGAAAACTAAACGATGGGTCATAAAAAGACTAAGACCAATCCCATTCCTCTTCTCACCCCTACCTCTCAACCGTTAATCAAAGTGTTGAGAGGTGAAAACGTTCCTCTAGGAAATGAGACACCGCTACTTTACTGTTACACGTCATCAGAAGTCGTCACTAGTTGCTACGTAAGACGATGTGACAAGTCTCCATGACAACCGAATGACAACAAACAAAGACTTGTTTATCAATCAAGTTGATAATGGATTAAAAACTGAAATGTTTGTTTACATTAATGGACAACGTTAGCGAAGTGACAACTAGCGATTTCTAGCTAACGTTAATGAACGTTATTGATCAGCGTTTAGGGATGAGTAAGCTTTTTAGGTTAAATGAATTGATCAGTTTATTGATTTTTTTGACAACTGCATCCTTGTTCTGGTGCATGCTGGGAAATTTATCACACCCCTTCACTGGAAGTGCTGGTCCTTTGGAGGTTGTGTGACTCCTCACTCTTCATCCAGAAGAGAACAGAGATAGATCGACCTTCGACTAACATGAACACGGAAAAGAGAGGGTGAGGAGAAATGGGATTGGCCCTGAAAGAAGCACAGCAGCGTACCTTGTGTTTGGGTTGAGGAAGCTTGGTCCTGGTTCTCCCCCATCGCTTTCCTCCTCCTCTGGAGAACCCGTAACAGCTCCGCTTCACCAACATTACGTCCGAGTCCTCTCTTGGACGGCACTCTGAGGATGCGCTGACGCTTCATGTTGTCCTGATGGGTCAGATGGATAATAATATAAAGCAAAAGTTCACATTAAAGTAGAAAATAAAGTAGAAAATGTGTCTTTTAAATAATTACCAACACTCCTTTCAACTCCACAACAGCTGATTTTCTGTTTTCACTCCTCTGATCCTGTAAGAAGATTTGTCATTTATGTTGAAGAAAAACATAAAAAAAGGAACAAAGATATAAACAACACTGACCTTCCAGGAGCTGTCATCCTCCTGTGAGAAGAGAAAGTCACAGTTTGTTACTTCTCACTGTGCATATTTTGCGTATTTATGTAAACTGCTCGTTCCAGTTGGTCCAGTTTGTTTACCTGTACTCTCTTGACCGGCCTCAGGACAATACCGTTCTTTATTCTGTCCATCATTTCTTCCACCGCTTTTGTTTTCATGTTCAACAAGGGCTCTGGTTCTTAAAGATTTTAAAACATCCATAAGCTTATAATTAGTCTTTTTACTCTGTAATTTCCTATAAAATGTACATATTATCAGATTATTCAAAGAAATGTCAATGGTGTTTACATAAATTCAGTCAAATATGAGGAATGGTCGACCAAATGTTTTCTTTCCAATAATAATCATAAATTAAAACTTTAATAACTGTGTTATAACTCACTGCCTGACTCAACTTTACCAGCCCCAGCTTTCCTCCTGCTCCTGATGACATCCAGTGGACTGAAAGCGACAGAAAAGAGCAACATGAGCGTCAAATTATCATATTCAGTGTCCTGGTGCTTTTATAATAAATGGATATTTCATTTTACATTATGTTATCTATGACTAACCTAACCAACTTTGGTCTGTTATGGTGGCTCCTAAATGATGAATAAATTCATCTTTTTTTTAATATATATATATATATATATATATATATATATATATATATATATGTATAAAAAAAAACTTAAACTCATGTTTGAATCATTTTTTTTTTTAAATCTAAAAAGTCTCTGAAACAGTAGTTTTAGTTTACGATTGTTTAAATAGTATTTAAACAATCGCCGAGCACTCAGACACCTCAGACCCCACCAGTTTTAATGGTTCGAGGACACTCTTTTTAGTTAAAACGTACTTGATGATGGTAGTGGGAGGTGGAGGAGGAGGAGGAGGAGGAGGAGGAGGAGGAGGTGGAGGAGGTGGAGCAGGAGTGGATTTCTCCTCCAGTTCATCGGTCTTATCTTCACCTTTTGGAGTTTCCTGTAACTTTTTCACTAAAAAAAAAAAAAAAAAGGAAGCATTATCAGTATTAATATCTAATAGAATTGATTCAGGGAAGATTTATTGATAATTTCAAATGTAAATTAATAACTATCTGACCACAAACAATCACAAATGGCAAAAGCACATTGGAAACGAAGCCAAGTGTCACTAGAGGAAAGTTGTTGCTGACAACCGAATGAGATACAGGCCATTAATATTTACTTGTCAGTTGTAGCGCCCCCTATGGACCAAATTTTATGAAAATTGGCACAGTGGCACACAGTGGCACTTTGATCAGAAACCCTAAGTTTCATAAAGTTTGGATCAAAACTTCAGAAGTTATAGGCCTCACAGTCATAACACACCACACCCTGAAAAATCATGGGCCCATGACTTTATAATCAATAATCCAATCAAAATTTTTTGATATATTTTTTTGCTCATGGTCTTTAAATGACACCTACCAAATTTAGTGAAGGTTGAAAGAGGAATTTACTCTAATTTGACTTTAAATTCAAGATTTAGTCCACTGGAAGTGGGATCAGCCAAGAAATTGGAGCAAAAAAAAAAGAATTTTGTTTCTAGATTACATGGTTCTTGAGATATGAGCCAAAATTTATATTTGATCATTACAGCGCCACCTAGCGTCATGACACTATCTGCATGGACCCCTAATAAAGTAACAAAAACAACAACAACATTAAGGGATTGAATGTAAAGTATCAGCTTGGATGTGTTTTAACTTTCTGAACACAGATCTCATGAGGTGTTTAGAGTCAGTCACCACTTCCAGTTTTACTTCACTGTACTTCACCTTCTTCCTGTAGCTGAGTGATGGTGCTTTTAGCTTCTGACAGCTCAGTTTCCAACGTTTTCCGCTCCACCTCGCTCTGCTCCAGCTGCTCCTTTAGTTTCTGCAGCTCAGACGAGATGCTGCTCTGCTGCAACTCGCCCTGACTCTGACTCTGACTCTGCTTTATCTATAATAAAAGAAATTATTAGACCCAAATAAATAGACCCACATCATGACACAGATGTTTTCATCACATGTGTACACACCTGGTCCTGGTAGCAGCGTTGTACGTCACTCAGGATGGTGCTGATGTTGGATATTTGCTCCAGCGCCTGTTGCAGCTGCAGATTCGTCTCCGAGCTGTGATTCAGCATCACGCTCGGATTCTGCGTCGCTTTCTGCTGCTCCAGGATCTGTCAAAGTCAAACCACATCTAAGCTTCACATCTTGAACACATCTTTTTTTATTATTATTATTATCCGCCTTCCACGAAAAAAAAAGAAAGAAGAAATACATCAGTGACAATGAACCACAATTAGAAGCAAAAATAAAGAGAGATGTGAATGGATAGTTGTTCATTTGCTCCCAACGGGAGGTTGTCACAATGCGGAGGAAATGTTTTCAAATCATTGTTCGACTGAATACTGACTTGGAGGCCTTGTTACAATTACTCATCTGCTTCATTGAAGGGTAGCAACAATGCAAACGGGATAATTTAGCTTCGAGACAAAGCCTCATTTTTCCTACATTATGATAAGTGGCTCGTAAAGGGGAGAAAAAAAGTGAAAAATGTCAGGCTTCGCATTGATTCACTGGGGAGGAAAATTAGATTCTTTCTTCTACGGCGTGACCAGTATGTTTGCAAGTTATAGATAATAACTGTGGTTTAGAGCTCATAAATGATCAGAGCGATATAAACAAACCTTTTCTGGTGTTTACTATTGTATATTTGCATAAAAATAAAAATGAAAGTAAATATTAATTTATTAATAAAACAGAAAGTGGTGAAATATGGAAACATTGGGAATGACATAGGTGATAAACAATAAATATTTTAACCCCAATAATGTAGAAATCAACCTTAAAACCATGTCACATGTAATTTGAGTATAATTGTAGTGATTAAAACACTATTATTCCCAGATACAATGAAAAGGATGTGACCTATGGTTGGATCCGGTTTATAAACCATCTCTCTCTCTATGACAGGTCGCTGTACCACATATTTTTAAGGAACGGGTCCATTATACACGAGTAGAAGTGTGAAAAAATGCGGTTTTTCATTTCTCTGTTTTCACTGTAAGGTAAAAAAAAAAAAGAAGCAGTTTGTTGAGCTCTGTATCAGAAACGTGCAGCTCCATGCTCACAGTTGAAAATTACACCGCTCTAATCTCTCTCTTGGTCTCTTCTCTTCTTCAACAGACACCAATTTTCACACAGCAATTAGCACAATTATTTCATACGTTACAAACACACGAGCACAGCCACACAAAGAGACACACACACACACACACACACACACAGATGCACACACACACACAAAAACTGTCCAAATTGTTTCCTGTTTGAGGCCCTGCATCATTATACCACCAAGCATCACAGAGAAGAGGTGTGAATGGTTGGTGTTTTCAAAACACATGAAAACAGACAAATAGTAGTGCATACAAGAGGCATTCAACGCAGGGGGGGTCTTTTACCATGAATTGAGAGTAAAGGGGCTGAATTGTGTGAACAGTTGGGGGTCCTTTTCACAGGTAAGGACCCCTGCGAGGCGGCCCATTGTGCGCCTGTCCGGTAAATGGAGGACACGGCGCACAAAGGCGACAATTGCTATATGCTCGGCAAAACATAAAGGTGTCAGGCAAAGACAGGTTGCGCTTAAAGACCACTATTCTCCTTCAGCAGCAGTGATGACCACTAATTATGGTGAAGGGAGGGGCTAAATGGGGCGGGATGGGGAACAGAGAAAGGAAAGGCCTTCATTATGGGAGCAGGTGGGGCAGCAAAAAAACTGTGTGTGTGTGTGTGTTTGGGTATGTGGATGTTAAGCAAATTGGTGTTTTTTCCTCCATGTGTACGAGTGTGTTTCTTGCTTTTGTCTTGCGTGTGTGAATGCCTTCGTTTCTCTCACAAGAAGGAGGTCCGGATTTGACCGACCAAAGTCTCATGGGTGTGAAAACAAGAGAATGGAGACTCCTTCTCCTGTCCCCGCACATCAGCTGCTCTCTGACAGAAGAAGTGTGTGTGTGTCCAACCTCCACCACCTCCTCCACCCCCCTCGTCTCCGTCCAAGTGTCCGTCTGTTCGTCGTAGCTGCCCGAAGGTCAGGGCCAACACTCCTGCCACCTTCCCGTGGCACGACCTGTCACCCTCAGAGTGTATAGGTGTGAATGTATGACAAAATGTTTTATGCCATGCCAAGATCACACACACGCACACACGCGTTAACACACACATATATCTGTGTGTGTGCGCTCAAACCTGATGGGCAAAGATTTCGGCGTGCTGCCGGAGGTCCTCCTCCACCTCCAGTCTCTGAGACATTTCTGTGAACTCCTCCGTGACAAGTTGGGAGACTGTGCACACACCACAAAAAACATCAAGTGTTATGTCTTTTTCTTTAACACGAGATGATCGTTTCCTTACGATATCAATCATTTCTGTTCTGTTTTATTTAGCGGCAGCAGGAATCTTTACAACAGGTTATAATCTAAGAGGGAAAAACGTATTTTGTTGTTAAATTTGGACAAACTGAACCTTTTTTTTAATAAGTTGAAGCTTTTGAGTGTTGATAGTTGATTTTTTTTACTGATGGATTCGTGATAGAAACAGTCGTTTGTTGTCACGAGGACTTACCTCGTTTGATTTTCTTCATGGTCTTGTTCTGTTTGTTCATTTGCCTCAGCATGGCTTCTTTCTCTTCAACCTCCAGAGCCAGCTGCAAAAATGTGTTTGTGATAAGACACACTGGTTTAAACACACACACACACACACACACTAACGTGCACACACTCAGTGATGTACCTGCGCTGTGAGTTGGTCCTGTTGTTTGGTCAGATCTTCAATTTTTTGCTCCAGCTGCAGCTTTTCAGCCAACAGACCGTCTACTGACGCCTGCAGCTCTGACAAACACACACACAACAGTTATGGCACAAAATTCAAATAAATAAACTCTTTTTTTGTGCAAAGAACAAAACTGAAGCTATAAAGTGACACCAGCTCTTCATTAAAGGTGCAATTTTATATGTTTTGTTTTACAGGATTTATTGCATATTAACAAGACAGATAATAATAAGAGATGAGCTTCAGTTAAAACAAATAAATGATCAATATAGAAGGAAAACCTTGTTTGTATAAAGTAACTGAAAGTCCCACTAGAGTAGAAGTACAGATACTCGACCAAGTTCAAGTCGTCACTAGAATGATTCTCCAGTAAAAGTCTTAAAGTATCTAGTATTTACTGTACTTAAGTATGACAAGTAATCTATAATTAAATGTACTTAAGTAATGAAAGTAAAAGTACATGTTAATAAAAACAGAAGAATATTATGAAGTTTATCCAGCACTTTAAAACATGGAGCTACAACAATCTTCATAGACAATGTCTTGAGTCTGAACTAAAGTTTCTCCATCATCCACCTTTAAGATGGAGCCACATCAACCCTCAGACATGGTGTTGATGGTCTAAACAGTCACAGGTCGACTTAGAGAAAAACCGGAGCATTTAGAAAACTCCACCGATGTTTGTAACGACACTGAACATTGAAAATGTATCAGAGTTAAACTGTGTCATCAAGTTAGGAAATGTAGTGAAAGTAAAGTACAAATACTCTCAAACATACTGAAGTACAGTAGTGAAGTATTATTACTTTGTTACTATACTATATGATTAGTGTTTGTTTTCTGCTACTTTAACTTTAACTGCTTTAACCTTGTGTAAGTCAAATTTATGCAGGAAGCTAAAGTGCCTCTTATTATGGTTATTAAAGGTGTTTGTTTGTACTTAAAGATTTCCCTGTTATAACTTAAAAAAAAAAAAAAATAAAACTTTTAATTCCCATCATGAGTAGTTTAGTCAAACCTGCGATCTTGGCTTGACTGTCCAGCAGCAGCAGCGTTTCATCACGTTTGCTTCTGTCGCTGTCGCTGTTGAATGAGAAGAAATCAACCACATCACAGTCGGCTGCTTCGGTAGCGGTGGCTGCAGCCTCCGGGTCAAAGGTCAAGACGTCCAGCTTTTCAGGCAGTTCGGGGATGAGCGGCATCAACATCTGACTCCTCCTCTTCAACACCTTGTTCTCTTTGGTCACCTAGACAACGATGGAGGATTTAATTATAAATGATCATAAATAGTTGAGATTAAGGACATTAAATAGTTGACGTTACCGTGACAGCCAGCGCCTCTGCACTTTCCCGACATGATCGTTCAATCTGGAACTGCACCTCCAGGATATTAATTTCCTTTAAGAGCTGATTTGAGACTGGAAATCGATTTAAAAAAAATGAATTATTTACATGAAATATTTCACACAATCAAGATAAAATGGTGTAAAAGACTTTATAAGTTAGTATTTCAAGAAAACATAGTGACATACACTGATGGTTTGACTGTTTATACGTCATAGATGCGAGTTTCTCACCTTCCTCCAGCTCAGACAGTTTCTGATTGGCTTCATCTCTCTGCTTTTCCAGGAACTCGTACTAACAATCAAGTGTCAGCGAACGAGCAGAAGAAAACCCACAAAAACAGGAGAAACAGATCAATTACGCTGCGACAAAACTGATACATTTGATTTCTGTTTTTATTCCATTATCACTCGCAGACGAAACAGGCAACAAAGAACAGCACCTGTCCTCTTTAACATAATGAAGTTTGTGCACGAGAAAACGTTTTCAATCTGCAATTTTGTTAATTTAATTTCTTTCATCTCACGTCTCCTTTTGTTGCTTTTTATTTATTTATTCAAAAACGAGCTGAGGAGGCAACATTATTATAGACTGTTTTTTTTTTTCGTTTTCATCTGATTAGACACTGACGAATGGAAGAAATTGGCAAAGTAAATCAAATCATCTGTAATGGACATTAGAAAGTGTCACTAATTAACAGGTGGTTTTCAGCCTGCGACTATCAGCGATACCTGGACGTCTCGCTCGTCTTCGGAGGAGAAATCGCTCTCTCCATCAGACTCTGCAAAAGGACAAAAAAAACAAGTGACAGAGGAGACTGTTTTTAGTGAAGATCAGGTCCTGTCGGTCGGTTGGATCAGTGCGACTGTAAGAGGAACTTCACGAGGTCAGTGGTTATTCAGGAAGTGAAATCACAGGAGGATCCAGAGAAACACATTTCCGGCGACTTCAGAATCACCATAGTTTCCATAGTGCTACTTTTACTTCCTTTTTTATCCAACAAACAGAGTTTTGTTTTTCTTTAAAACAGTTTTGATTTATTTAAGAAACAGTCCCATCTTGATTTTTTTATTTATTTATTTATTTTAAACCAGAGCCAGACTGACTAGATCCTCCTGCTTCTATTCTTTCTGTGGGTTAAGTTAAGTTATGTTAAGATATTCATTCAGAGATTTTCATCTGTTTCCTCTTGTGTCAAAACAATAAACCTGCATCGAACACAACACGACTCAACCAGTTTGGTTGGAGATTTGAGGCCTGTTGATAGTAGCGTAGCGCTAAACTTAGCCTCTAGCTTTAATCACACTGCTAAGATCCTTCATTTCTTTCGGATTTGACATTTAAGACACAACCAACACAGACTTAAATGGCGTCACTAGATTTAATTTATCAGATTTTATGCATCTAATGTAGAAATGTTTGTTAAAACATTCAAATATGTAGAATTAAGACATTAACAACAACAAAAATCACCCAAAACTCTTTTATTCTCCTATTTTTCTAAAGAAAAGTCTATTTTTAACTACTTATATGATAAAATTGCATCTTAGCACGTAGTTTATTTGCACATTATCAAGTCTTACCTGTGATTACAATGTCCTCGTCTTGAACCCACATGCTGCCGTCTGTTCCTTATTCAGATTTCTCGTTCGCTGATAAACTAAAGTAAGTTTACATTCCAGCACAAACACAAACTGCCTTCGCTCTGAGCAACACTCAGCTTCTTGTAAAGGAAGCAAGAAGAAATTTGTGCTTAAACAACCCCACCACCACCGAGACTACGATTTAGGAAGAGGAACTTCAATTTCAGTATGACCTAAAGAATGAATCATCAGAATATGTTGTGGATTTATTGTGTTATTTAATGTATTGCATTCTTGGGAATTAGATGAGGTGTGTGTGAACTTTTGTCCTCTTTGCATACATATGCAGTGGAAGAAAAAAAAAAAAAAAAAAAAAAAAAAAAGCCCCTGTCCATTTAATGTGGTCTCTAAGGGACGACACTGTCTCCCTTCAGCAAGATCAATGTCACTCAAGCAGCCGGAGCAACGGCAAAGCTGCTTTTATTCCTCTATTAGCATCTGTGCTCCGAGTTCACGACCTCTGAAACGTCAGACACCTGCCATGGGAACCAAAACTCGGGGGCTGATTTCTTGGAGCACAGCGAGAGCTTGTACCGAGTTAAGTACTTTTTCCATTTAGCTCTGAATGTTTGATTTAACTCACTTTGAGCTTCCACGGAGGGAATAAGATAGAGGATAAAGTCTTTTCTAACCAGCGGGGCGCTGTAGTTTACAGGCAAACGCTACACAAACTGAAAAAAAACATCTGGGACTATTTTCTGCGGTGGATGAATACATAATGTATTAACATTAGCATTAGTGTCCAAATTCAACCAAACTGCGTTTCTTAGAAAGGACATTTCTATCTATACAGCTTCATTATGAATCGTAATGAATATAGTCAGACTATACTTTTTGAATTTGCCTTTATATTTGTGTCCATTGACGTGTGAAAGCGGAGGCAGCTTCAGTTCTTCACTAATAAAAAATACATATACGACCAAATGACAGTTTTCGTCGTTATCATTATCAGTCCAAGGTTCTGGGTTTGAGTCATAACTACATGTTGATTATTTCAGTATCTGCAGGATGTTGTTAAGTTTTCTCTCTGAAATCCAATTTTCCAGACGTTCATACTTTTACATAGAAATGTGTTGTGTTTAATGTCGGCCTTGGATAACCCGCTTTTCTAAAAAAAAAAAAAAAAAAAATTCCTAAAGATATTGGCTGAAGGATTTTCTTTCTTTTTTTTTGCCCCCCCCCCAACACAAATATGGGTTAATCAACACATCTAATGATTCCTGGTGAAGAAGAAAAAAAAAGGTGTCATTGAACACGAGGACGTGCCAGTGCAGCTGAATGATAAAATGAATAAATAAATAAATAAATAAATAAAAAGCTGCTGTCAGTCGTGGCAGTGACGTCCTTGTGATTTAATGAGTCTTTTCTCTCTCAGTGTGCTGCTCTCTTTACAGGCGCCACCTGAGCACCAAAGCCTCCTCCAGCCTGTCACGCTGACCTTTACTAATGATTCTTCACCATGTAAATAAAGGTGAAATTGTCACTTAACATTAACCGTCGTCTGGTGTTTTTCTATCAGTGGGCGACATTGTCATAAAACTCGGTCGTCATTTAGAAAAAGGTTTTAAATTCTGTTTAAATAGACACAGGATGACATGAACAGACTGCAAATGACTGACACATAATGTAGTTATCTATTTACATGATTTGAGAGGTTATGTGCTGGTTATATAACATCTATCTGTCTATCTATCTATCTATCTATCTATCTATCTATCTATCTATCTATCTATCTATCTATCTATCTATCTATCTATCTATCCATCTATCTATCTATCCATCTATCTATCTATCTATCTATCTATCTATCTATCTATCTATCTATCTATCTATCTATCTATCTATCTATCTATCTATCTATCTATCTATCTATCCATCTATCCATCATCTATCTATCTATCTATCTATCTATCTATCTATCTATCTATCTATCTATCTATCTATCTATCTATCTATCTATCTATCCATCTATCCATCTATCTATCTATCTATCTATCTATCTATCTATCTATATCTATCTATCTATCTATCTATCTATCTATCTATCTATCTATCTATCTATCTATCTATCTATCTATCCATCTATCTATCCATCTATCCATCTATCCATCTATCCATCTATCCATATCTATCTATCTATCTATCTATCTATCTATCTATCTATCTATCTATCTATCTATCTATCTATCTATCATGAGTGCAGCACTGGTCAGTGGTGTGACTGAGCTGGAAAACGTGTTTATTTAAAACTGTAACTGTTTCTTTATTCCTCATTGTCGATAACGTGTGACTCTTCAAAATAAAGGTCTCAACCAAAGTGGTGCAAAAAAAAAAAAAAAGAAAGAAAAAAAAAAACATTGGCGGAAGTTGTGAAAGTAGAACAAGCGTCAGCTTGATGTTACAGACATGTGACTGAAATGTGGATCGTCTCGTGCGTCTTTATGTGTGTGTGTGTGTGTGTTTTTATTATTATTATTGTCAAAACGTTTCTGTCAGAAGTGGGATTCGAACCCACGCCTCCAGGGGAGACTGCGACCTGAACGCAGCGCCTTAGACCGCTCGGCCATCCTGACGTCATGACGTTGACGGGTGACGTAACCGAATAAATACAAAATGTGGTCGCAGACGTACAACACACTTAAGTCAGTGTAACTAGTTAGTAGCTTCATGAGGTTATATATATTTATATATATATATATATATATATATATAACAACAGTCTGTTTGTTAAGTTAGTTATTGATAAAGAAGATTAATAAAGTTGCAGTTTTTTTTACACCTATTCCAGTATTTGTATTACTATTTTAAAATCAATTTTAGACCAAAATAAAAGAAATAGAAAAATAAAAGTCTCGTGAAAAATAAATGAATAATAGATTGAAAATTTCCCAACAGTTGTATTCTATACACACACACACACACACACACACACATATATATACATATATGATAATAAAATAAAATATATATAAAAATATCATAACATATTAACATTAAATTAGAGGACTTGAATAAATGAAATTAAATAATAGATAAATAAATAAAAAATAAATACATAATTAATAGATTGAAATTTTCCCATGACAGTTGTAGTCTCAAGTCAAAAACAATTAAAATAAAGTATAAAAATATACATATGAATAAAATTTATAATAATAAATAAATTCAAAGAATATATTTTAAAAATCATCCTTATGAATCTAAAATTAAACAAAAAAAAATATTATGAAAATTTTAAAAAAATAAATAAAATAATATATATGAGTTATGATATAACCACAACTGTTGCTTCATTGCTGAGGAGCTTTTCTTCGAAAATAAAATAAAATAAAAAACTTGTGATTTTGAGCGAAAAGCGGAAGTTAGCCACGTGGAAGAAGTGGTAACAGCCGCGCGAGGAGTCAACACGATGTTGCAGACACGTGATGAGGATGTAAGTGTCGGTCTGGAAACTTGTCAAAACGTTTCTGTCAGAAGTGGGATTCGAACCCACGCCTCCAGGGGAGACTGCGACCTGAACGCAGCGCCTTAGACCGCTCGGCCATCCTGACGTCATGACGTCGCCTACCGACGTAACCGGATAAATACAAAACGTGTTCGCAGTTCTATACGATTTCAGGCTTAATTAAATAGACATGCAAATAAAATAGAAATCAATTTACAGTTTGTTAAGATTCATCAAGATGTAAAAGTCAAATCAATCAGTTCTCGTTGTTTTTAATGTAATTAATCCACTAATTGGTTCTGTTTTAGTTTTAATGAGGAAACATCACCATGGCGCCAGACAGACAGACGAGGAGCATGAACAAATGTCAAAGACCTAATTAAAAAAAAAAACACTAGTGCCATCTTAGTAAAAGTATTTATCTTAATTTATTTACATTTTTATTTCACTTTACAAGTTGTTCTTTCATAGAAACAAAGAAACTGAGAAAAAAAAGATTTATTAAAATGTATTATTATCATTAATTTCAACCTTTTAGACGTTTTCGTGTTGGGACGACACCAACACACATGCTTTTCATCCTCAAAATGTCAAACCTGGCAACCTGTCCCTCATCTGCATCACCACACACGTTGCTGTTTCACTGACAGAACAAAAAGCAGAGGTTTAATGAAGCTGAAAGGACCGATTTGGGGATGTGACACCACAGTCGCATCTGGTTGTTTAATACTCGGGGCAGAATTGCACCGAGGTGACAGGTTGGGTTTTAACGCCACTGATCTGATGTGTTTTTGAGCACATGACAAAGAGAGGAAGGTTATGATTATCTGCTGTGTAAAGCTACGGTGTTAGTGTTAGTGTGTGGAATGAGCAACAAAAAAAAAAAAAGAAAGATTATGAGAGAGAACAACACAACACACACACACACACACACACACACACACACACACACACACACACACACACTCACCTGCTGCGACTCTGGCCTGCTCAGCACTAATGACTGTGTGATTGGATTAGCTGCAGCAGACAAGAGACACTAACCTGTAAAAAGGTCAAGCTCGGGTCAACGAGAGGTCAGGAGGGGATGTGAACTTTTTTTTTTTTGCAAGAAGACGACGAGGCCTCGGGCCGTAGAGACGACGAAGAAAATGAAGAAGAAGAAGAAACTGAAAGATGAAGAGGACGATGTGTTTTAGCAGAGTGGTGACAGACAGATTAGATTTCTGAGAAATCAGAGGAGAGAAGAGAGAGAAGAGAGAGGAGGGGCAGAGGAAGATGTAGGGAGATGGGATACGTTGTGACAGAAGAGCCTCCCAGACACTGCTGGCCTCCTGGTGACTCCACTGTACACTGGAAAACACAAACAAACAGGGGCTGACGCTGCTGCTGCTGCTGCTGCTGCTGCTGCTGCCAGCGGCTCCATTCACTTTAATGTGAGACTCTCCTTTTCCTGTCTCTCACACTCTCATAAAAAAGCCATTAGATTTTGTCCAAACAAAACACCAACGCTATGTTTGTGTTAAAAAAAAAACAACCAAACAAACAAACAGAAGGATATCATCATTTCCAATGACCCTCAACTCCCCTTTAACCAGCTGGTCGGAGCCAACAACAGCATAAGCACTTAATGGGATATTTAATATGTGGGCCACAATACCACTTGATATTTATATCACAATATAAGCCGAGGCTTTTAAAGTGCATCCACGTTTGTTACTGTGTTTTTCATGACTCACCGCCACCATCGCTATTACTACTACTGCTGTGAATATGAGAGGCTGCAGGTGTAAATGAAAAACCACCGGGTCCAGTTGGATGTGACGGCGTCGTCGCTGAGAATAGCAGCAGCCACCGAGTCAATTCCCTGCGGGGGATTTGTCTCTGCATTAGTTTAGACCAGAGGATGATGACCAAGTCTATTAGAGCCAGTAAATGACAATATTCTCCTGTGATTAGTCTCAGATCACATTACACATGTACATGCATGCACACACACACACACACACACACACACACACACATGCACATAACACTGGAAACACACACACAAACACACACAACCTGCTAAACTGAAAGAAAAAAAAAAACAACAATCATAAATGTCTAGTTGCTGCTTTAAACTTTCCAGAGTCACAGGCATAAATATTCATTATAAGATTTGTCTCTTTTATTATCACACACACACACACACACACACACACACACACACTACATCTAGTTTAAATGTGCTATTATTGTTATTTTCTAATAAAAAATGAAATATTTTGTCCATTAAACCCACTTTTTATTCAACTTATTATGCATCTATGAGAAAAAAACACACATAAATTAAAACCTGGTAAAATTCACACTCTTCATTATGATGATTTGATTAATTATTCTCATTATTTTTAATGATGTTTTGACCTTCTTCAAATGAAGTGAACTTCTTGACTTCTTCACATTTGTCTTTTTGTTCTACTTCTATATATAATATCATATTATTTTTCATATGATATATATGTTAAAAACTGCTGTTTTATGTTAAGACTAAATTAAACACTGGCTATTTTAATAACTTTGTGTTATTTTTGTACTATTCCTAAACACATTAAAAACTCAAAAATCCAGGTATCATATGAACTTTGCTATAAAAAAATATACGTTTGAATTAGATAGATGGATGTAGATTATATATTCCTCCATATATTTATGAGGGTGTGTTTATTGATACTCAATACTTAACGTTTATCGCACCGGAATTGGAGCAAAAGCTTCTCAAGTAATTATAGACTTTTATAGACTGAAGAAAACAGCTCGTCCAGGTTGTTTTAACTGTTACAGACGTGTGTGTTTGTGTGTGTGTGTGTTTGTGTGTGTGTGTGTGTGTGTGTTTCCTGTTTCCTGAAGTTTGTGCTTTTTCCACTCTGAGCTCTGTAGGTGTCGCTCTAACTCTGTGATCTGCCACTTGTTGCTCCAACTCTTTAAAACTGCAGAGGAATGAATTTGAATGTGGGAGTTTGAATAGAAAACTAAATGAGACATTCAGCAAATTAGTTAAATTAAATCTTTACTATTTATCATCTTTAAAAATAAATAAATAAATAAATAATAAATAATAAATAAATAATAATAATAATAATAATAATAATAAAGGTAGAAATGTATTTACATGTTTAGGACTGAGTCTTTGCTCCCTGAGAAATGATTTATCGACTTGTTTATAATAATTGGAACAAGGTCATCGGAAATTAAATGATCAATTGAATCTAAAATGTAAATCAAACACATTTAAATGTGTGAATGTCTGTTATTTAATTTCTCTGTGAATGAAAAAAAAAAAAAAAACACTCCAGTCTCTGTACGAGCAACGAAAACACCAGACACACGGTCAGTGTCCTCCGTCGTTGGCTTATGACCTCGTCTACTGTAACGGCAGCTACATCACTATCTCACAATGATGATGTCAGAGTGGTGCAGGAGGGGGCGGGGGGTGGGGCAGATGGAGGAGGTGGGGGAGGGGAGGGGGGCGACGTCTGCCAGACCCCGGCACAAAGTGGCACAGACGGTCCATCACCGTCTCCGGGGTCATGACAGAGAGAGGAAGCAGGGTGTCTGGTCATGACGGGCACACACACTGGCACTGTCCACAGTTTAACACTGAACACACACACACACAAGTTCATACAGATACAGAGCTCACATTCACACACACACACACACACACACTCAGCAGTCAGCAGCCTCTGGTCCGACTGATCCAGACGAAGGTGTCTTGTCTGTGTTTGATCATAAATGAAAGTGTTACATTTTTTTCTTGTTTGAAAAAAAAAAAAGATTTTATTCCGTCTTTCTTTGTTTGCTGCTAATTTTCTCTCACAAACTCAAACCAATTTGTTCCCGACATCATTTGACAACAATAACTCGTCTTTTTCCTCCTAAAACGCTGGGTTTTCAAATATAATCACATTGTCTCGTTCTTCTGTTTCAATTTCAGTGGTAAAATATTTCACTTGTTATTATTCATCGTCTCAGAGGAACGTTGGCATCAGGCCACAATAAAAAAAAAAGGTTGATCTGAACTTCACCGAGGTGCAATTTTAACTAAAAACACTCCATCTTAAAACATCTTAACATAAATGAGCTTAAATAAGAAGGTTTCACTTTTCTTCTCTCGTCGTTTAGTTCAGTTCATCAACATTAACTAAAGCAATGAAAGGAGTTTTTTATTTTTCACTTTTCATTTGCTGATTCATAACTAATCAAATATGACGTGAACACGAAATAACATATACAAATATATATTATATGAACTAATATTAAAGTATGAAACTATTATTATACACTTTTATATATTTTGCTGTATATTCAGTGAATTCTAGTACCCGAGCACCACGCTACAGTGGTTTATCTTCGTGTTACGTTGATATAAAAGTGCCAGTGACACTAAATTCAAAGATGGCGAACGATAAAAATACAAGAATCTCTGCAATAAAACTGGAAACACGAAGATAAATTGAGAGGAGAAATGACACCAGAGAGAAATCAAACCTGAAAAAAATAAAAAATCTGTTTTCATCACCAAGGCCACACCCATCTCTCTCTGTCTCCATCACTCCTCCCTCTTTCCTCACGCTCTCGTCAACATGTTTCTATAACATCTGTACTTTTCTTCTTCGTTCTTACCTTATGTTTCCTCTCACTCATTTCCTCTCTCTTCTCTTTTCAGATTTTCTTTTTTTCTTTTTATTTCTTTTGTTTCCTGTTTCCAACTTTTCCCTCCTGGAAAATATGAGTATTTACAGTTCGTTTTTCAAAACGTTCAAACTCCCCTTCCTAAAATATTTTCTCCTAATACGTCCCTCCTCCTCCTCCCTCCTCCTCCTCCTCCCTCCTCCTCCTCCTCTTCCTCCTCCTCCTCCTCCTCCTCCTCCTCTTCCTCCTCGCTCAGACCTCTTCATCTCCTCTTCCTCATCGTTTCTCCACCCGCCCCCACAAACCACAAACTATTCCCCATCCTTCCCTCTTTTTTTCCCCACCTCAGTCTTTATTCACTCTTCATCTTTTTTTTTTTTTTTTTTTGCCTACCTCTCTCCTCCTCCTCCTCCTCCTCCTCTGTGCAGCTGGTGGGGCCCTTCCCATTAGTCCTGACATGCAGAGGCACTGATTCTGTAAAGGTCTTGACCTCTCGCAGCAGGTTTCGCCAGGGCTTAGTCCTGCACACTCACACATCTGCCTGCCCTGGGATGCCCACTGCGTGCATAACTCACCCTTTACACAACACACACACACACACACACACATATGCACACTGAGCTTAAACACACAGAGTATATAAATGTATATATACACACAGCAACAAGCATGTCAGGTTCACACACAGACGATTGGAACCCGCTTTCATCTTGCTGACAAGACTTAACCCCTCCCTGAATAGCACCAACTGACTGCACAGCTGCTGAGGTTATAATGTGTATGTGTGTGTGTGTGTGTGTGTGTGTGTGCATTTGTGTGTGTGTTAGATGTGCAGTGGGAGAAATCCTGCTTAATTGGACTGCTGCAGGCTTGGGAAAGACCCACAGCCTCACAGCTTTCCACTTCTCTCTCTCTCTCCTTCTTTTTGTCGTCCACCTGTCCTCACATTTATCCAGCGTTCATGTTCATGTTCATGTTCCTGTTCCTGTTTCTGTTTGTACAGTTTGAGCTGCAGTGGGTGCAGGTGTGTTTCATGAAGGTGCTCAGATGTTACAAAGAAGAAGAAGCTCAGAGGCAAATTACTGCTCATCCTCCTCCTCCTCCTCCTCATCATCATCATCATCATCCGACGTTTACAACATCAGCAAACAAGCTTTAATCTTTAAGCTCCCGTACACGTGAAGTGTTCTCAGCAGACGTGTCCTTTTCACAAACACAAACTAAAACTTGAATGCTCCTTTTTATAATAAGTTAAAAAAAAAAAAAAAAAAAACACTAAAAACCTGATGTCAACACGACATGAGACACATCTCAGAGCGACTTGATCACAGTTGATAACAACCCACAAACAGATGAGGTTACTGCCGGATAAAACAAACAAACAAACAAAAAACAGTTTTTAAGTCAATTGTATATTAACGTCACAAAACCGTTGTAGTTTAGTAAAAAAAAAAAAAAAAAAAACAGCTTTAACTGAATTTCATGGCAATAAAGCCCAACAACTACCAAACATAATAAATATACTGGTGTAATACGAAAGAATAACATAAATTTGAAGAAGGGATTTCAATCACACATGGTCTTTTGTTCCTAATGATGTAATTTAGCATATTTATTTGTATTTTAATGATTTCAAATTCACATATTCTACATTGTCTGAACATAAATGTTGATTAACACTTCATTATCAACATCATTTCATTATCTCAGTACATGTAATCGTGTGTTTCCTGGTCACATCCTCATCCCATAAATCTCCTGCCGTTTGTGAATGAAACCTGCAAACTCTGCAGATTTCTCTACTCAAAGCGAATTTCCCTCCACAGTCTTTTCTCTTCCCGCCCCTTCTTCTTCTCCTTCCTCCTCCCAGCGTACGTCTTCGTCTCGTTTCACCACCGTTTTCATCCTCTGTTCATCCCTCCTTTCCTCATCTTTCCTCTTTCATTTCGGTCATCTCTCCCCCTCCTTGTTTGTCTCCCTCTCTCTTCCTCTCCTTCACGTCTTCCTCCCAACCCGTCCCAACCTCACTGTAACTGGCAACTTTGCTCCTCTCCCCTATTGTGGCGGTGACAAAGGGGGCTGGTGCCCTCTCGCAGGCTATGTTACAGGCTGTCACATGAGGCGGACACTCTGGGACGGCCCAGCGTTATCTGCTGTGACAACTCAGATTACTTCCACAGCCTCCCATCTGATCAGCACATCCAATTCAATTAGTGGCAATTAGTCCTGGTCCTCTCCCCACTCTTCTTCCTCCTCCTCCTCCTCTCTCTCCCTCCTTCCTCACCCGCCCGCTGTTTCTCTCCAAAAAAGCAAAGCTGCTGAGCTTTGAGCAACTCGCTCAACTTGGCAGGCCGGCTGGTGAACAACTTTGGAGCGACTTGTAGCCACCGCGCTCCCTCCTCCTCCTCCTCCCACCCTCCTTCCTCCAATTACCCTCACACACACACACAATGACTCATTCACACATTCATACTCATATGCACCGCCAAAGCACATATTCAAAGTGACACATCACATAGAAAGCGCAGCTTTCTGCACATAAACTCCCACAGATCAGATTCAAGGGGGCAACACACACACAGGCATGAACACGAACGCATCGCGCTGTCAGCACCAACTGTAACCACAGAAACACACACAATTAAACCAGATACAAACTATAATGTGGCAGTTTTGCAGTTTAGCATCTTTCAGCTCATTGTTTTGGTTCTCTGGCTCACACAACTTCACTGTATTATCTTGATTTGCAGCTGTATTAGAGTTGTTTACCAGAAAATGGCAAATAAATAAGCTACTAGCATGTTAGCGACTAGAAACTACCTGTTGAATGTAGCAGCTCAAGGCTGCAACTAACTTATTAGCAATTAGCTGTTAAATGTTACAGCTATAGTTTCTGACCGGAAGCACAAAGACACAGACAATTAAAGCAGACACAAACTGTGATGTGGCATTTTAGCATCTTTCAGCACATTGTTTTTGTTCTCTGGCTCACACAACTTCACTGTTGCTGCTCTAATATCTTGATTTGCAGCAACATTGGAGTTGTTCACCACTATATGGCAAACAGACAAGCTACTAGTTTGTTAGCAACTAGCAACTACCTGTTGAATGTAGCAAAGAAGATAAAGACTCAGATGTTTCCTCTAAACAGAGCTAAAATGATGGCTAATGTTGTCTCTTGTATGCTAACTATCTCACAATAGCAACTTAAAAGATGCCATTTCATCAATGTTAGTTTACAGTTTGTTTTGGGGCCAAAATGTCACAGTTGACACATTAAAAATTAAGCCATATCTACTTGCTTCCTTCATTGTCACAAATATCTAGTTAGATGCGACCAGTTCAACCCAAAAATACCCATGTTTTACTATTTTTTTAGTGGCTTAATAAAGAGCTGAACTTGTCCAGTTATTCACATGACCCCCTTTGTGTGCCGCTCACCCCTTCTTCCCCACGCTCACCCTTGTCCTCACCCTCCCCTTTCCCTCCCCTTACAGTGGGTCCGCGCACACCTGGCCTTCATAAATTAGGGCCCTGGAAAACCAGCGAGCGAGGAGAAAAGCGGGATGCGTGGTGGTGGTGGAGCGGAGGGAGGGGAAGCGGGTGTTTGGTCGACGGGGTCTTTCAGCATTCCAATGGAGCAAAAAGTTAATGACGGCCCTATTGTGTTGTGAGAAAGCTGGCCGGAGGAAAAGTGTTACAGGGAATCACCGCCTGTACCAGTGAGCAGCGACAAAAGGGGGCCGGCCGTGAGCAATGTTGAGTTTTTACCATATTTATATCGCTTACATGGCCGCTTTATGTCGAGATGAAAAAGTTGGACTCGCTCATTCTTTTGTAACGACGTAATCTCGTGTGATTTGATTTTCCTGATACAAACACAAGAAGATAAATGGTTGATTCAGCTCTGCTAAAATTAGTTTAAGATACTTAGATAAAGTTTTAGTTGTTCTAAAAGATTTTTTGAATCATTTCCAGTCACTTTCTGGCTCCTTAACTCCCTCCCTTGCCTCCCTCGCTTCATAAAAGCCGCCCTAACACGCCCGCCTTCCCTGCAGGCCTTAATGCATGCTGACAGCTTCCCTCCGTAATTGGTGATCACACCCAGATGGATGGTTCCTTAATTTGCTGTTCCCAATAAAGCCAGGCAGCTCAAGGGAAAAGGGGCAGCAGGGGGAGTCGAGTGGAGGTGGAGGTGGTGGTAGTGAAGGGGGGGCAGGACGGAGGGGATCCTTGATTTGTTGGTTATAGATACAAGAGCAGTAAACACCCTAGGCTTCGGGCCCGACAGTTTGACCAGGCTTTTGTTCACACGTCCGTTGAAAAGCAGAGAGGGGCCCCCTCCTCTGCCTCCTCCTCCTCTTCCTCTTCCCCAATAATCCTGTTCAGAGTCCCTGGTCTCTCTCTGTCTCTCTCTAGCTCCCTCTGTTTTCAGTCCAGCCCGGAAAAGAGCGCTGCGTGAGCACTGGAGGATGTATGTATGTGTGTGTATGTGTGTGTGTGTGTGTGTGTGTGTGTGTGTGTGTGTGTGTGTGTGTCCTGGGTTTGAGCCGAGGGCAGGACAAGGAAGTGATCTCTTGTGTGCATGTGTGTCTTTTCTCCTTTCACTGACTAAACGGATTGCTGGACTCCGAGTGAATGAAGTCTGAATGGAGACAGAGAACAAGGTGAAGTTCCTGAGGTTATAGGTTACGTTCCGGGTAGGAAACCTCGGTTCATGTGTGGTCGTTTTGGTTCCATTGGTGAAGACACAAATAGGGTGATGGACTGGGTCGAGGTGAAGACCCCCCCTGTTACTAATGAGGGCATCCTGCGGTGACCCCGAGGGTGCAGAGGGTCAAGCTGAGCCTGATGGTATGATCCTAAAGAAGAAGTTAAATGAAGATTTAAAAATGAGACATGGACCGTTTTAATATGCGATGCCAGCTGCTCCGAAGAAAATGAAAGTGAAACTAAAGGATAACATATACCCTCATAATGCACATGACCATGTATATCCTTTAAAAATAAAGATATTTCATTGTACATACTCATACAATTTGCCATTTGCACATGTGGTTAAATCTCATCTCCTGTAATCTAAAGACTCATATTCTCTTTATTCAGATTTTGCATAATAAACCTTCAAAGAGCTCGCTGTTATTTTGAAATAATTAGATATTCTCTATCTTAACTTGATGAATAATGCTCCAGATATTAACTCTATATTTGTCTTCCACAATTAAACCAAGAGTAAAAGAGCAAAGGTTAATTGGAAAGTCGTTAAATTAACGTCAAGTCCTGTTCGGACCCAATATTAACACCAATATTACGCAATCTTATTACAATTACATGTCACATCAAGTCACATCAAGTCCTGAACCAGTTGGTCTGAACCAAACGTGAACACATTCTTTAAGCAGTCATGTGCACGTATGTGTTTTAAGGCAGGTGAACGTCTGCACAAACAAAAATGAATCAAAAGAATTTAAAAATCATTCAACAACAGGTCTCAAATGTCAAAAGGAGAAGAAAGGAATTGACAAACCACCGGAGTTCCTTTACTGATAGAAATTAATTTAACGTTCATCCATCGAGACACATTGTGACATCACATGAGACCTGACGTACTTGTTTGATGATGTAAGAATGTATTCGCATCACTTATTTTAATTAAAATTGACTCAAACCCATTCAGTGCCTACATACAAGATGTAGAGTTGATACATAACCATCATTCCAACATGCAGAAGTTCATTAAATGGACTGTAAACAGTAAATACATTGCAATGCCCAATACAGTCCGTTTATATGACGCTGTTCTAGTCTTTGTGGCGACTCAAAGAGCTTCACACTTCACATTTACCCTCATTCACACAGCGCCTTTATTAGTTGTCCTTCTCTACAATACTCAACATCATTTATACGCTGATGGAGCAGCTGTCAGGAGCAATTCACCGTTTTTGCTCAAGGACACGTCAACATGTGGACCAAAGAAGCAGGGAATCGAACCATGGACCTTATGAACAGTAAAACCAACCAGTTGACACAATAACAATGATTTTTGTTGTTATAATTATGCATATAGATAAAAATATGTATCAAAATGTTGAGAAAGAAAAGGGATTTGGAGGTTATTTTAATAATAATGACACGTAATTTATAGAGCACTTTTCAAAAATAGATTTACAAAGTGCTTCATGGACATAAAAACAGCAAAATAGATGTAAAAACAGACAAGCTGGCTACTATTAATGGAGTGTATTTACTAAGAGAGCTGTTCAACTTTGCAGTAAAAAAAAATGCTTTAAGTAGGCCACACTTGATTTGCAAAAGCTTTCACACTGAGCTATAACAGCAATCTCGCAGGCTGATTGCACTTCACACTGTGCAAGATGAGTCCAATGAAATCTTGGTCGCATTCTTATTCAGATGGTAAAGATATCAGTTTTGAATAATGTCACAGTGAGCGGCGAGCGGCGGTGAATTGTAGCGCTATGATGAAAACGTATACACGAGCAGAGACATGTCATCTGTTCGTGGCGTCTCGTCTCGTTTCTGAGAAAACAGAAAAACAACAAAATACATCTTAAGGGGGGCAAAACAATTTGCATTAGAATAGGAAAATGTAGGTGAACATATGCATACACATCTGTAATATGTCTCAAGCAATATATGTATATATGTATCAAGCAAAAGGACATCAGCTTTTCTTATGATGTTATTAATTATTAGTGCTCTGTTAAGAACTGGATCAAATATGACAGAGAGAAGAAGAACTGAAGTTTATTGTGACCAAATTTAATCCAAACATTCAAAACAAAAAGCATCGTTTTTCTACGTGTTGCTACATTTTCTGATTGAACAACGTGTTTGGTCAAAACGTAACAACGATTTGCAACAGTCTTTCAAGGTAGGTTTCTACCCGTTTGGTAGACGTGTTCAAGGAGAGTGACACAATCAAGCCAACTGGTAAATGTCCTGTTTTCTCTTCACCTCAGTGGAGGATGTAATAAGACACATTTGTGATAAATAATGCAGAGTTTAGTAAGAAAGCAAGGAATCGTTGAAGCTTGTGTTCATGGGTTAGGATTATTTAACGTCACACTGACTCAGTTTCCTAATCTGCTGCTGGTGTAAGCAGTAGTGCAAGTTTGGTAAAACACAGTGAACTGTTAATACCTGAGTGGTTTCACTCATTAAAGTCACAAAGTTGAGTGTGGAACGATGGACACTTCTCATCCTCACCATCTTAGCTACGTAGCAGAAGAGAAGTCATTTGTTGTATTGTTTTGTCTTTTTTTCTACTTCCTGTTTGATCACCTACTCTGATCGTCCCAGTCATCCCAGGTCCGTCTTCTGTGGCTTTGTATTTTCTTTCCTCTGTGAATCTTTTAGTGTGTCTCAATTCAGATATTTCTGTTGGTTCACTTCCATGTAGTTTACTATGTATGCTATGTACTTACCTCCATAGTGTGCAAATTTATACAGGGTAGTGTTGTCTCAAATTATTGTTCACTTACTGGAAATGATGATCACAATGTCTTCTTTTTAATGGTGAATTGTCACTGGACAGAACATTAATCATTAATTTTAACCGTGATTGTCGTCCACCAAGATATCTGTCGTCTTGTTTTCAATTATAATCAATAATGAAAGTCTCACTGGTGCTGATGTTTGTTAGTGTGGCTCCATGTTTCATGTGAGGTGGAGTCGTCCTTCCTCTTCTGCTACGTAGCCAAGATGGCGTCAGTGAGGATGAGAAGTGTCCATCGAGCTGAATAGGTCAATTACAGCTCCTGAGAATATGTCCCCAGACAAAGTGATTGATAGTAGTGGGAAAAAGATTCAGGATCCAAGTCATTAACTCGACTCCATAAAAGTCAGTCACGAGTCATGAATCTAGACGTCTATTTAACTGAGTCACTTGAGTCCTACCACATTTGATTGATATAATCAATGATTATATCAATCAAATCAGTGCCGTTTACTGATATAATCTATAAACGGCTCTGCCGAAACATCTTACATCAGTCAGTCAGGTAAGTTTTGTTTCTCTCCCGAGTCAGTCTGCCAGTAGACTTACCCAACTCCCGACGAGTCGTCAGTCAGGTACGATGACTTCTTCTTGGCCGCTTGTTGCCTACGTTGTGAGTGAATTATTACTCTGCTGATCCACTCCACAAACATTTAGACCACAAGAAAATAATTTTTTTTCGAGTGGTTTTGTAAACCTAATTTAGAGCTTTAGGTTTAGGCTTATGCTACTTGGTTTTCAATGATAGGTTATTGGTTATTAAGTTTTTATGTTATCATACTAGACCTATTTTTATTATTATAATTAACAGTTATATAACAACAATAATTTTATCATTATTAATAAAAATAATAAGTGGATATGCTTTATTATGCCTCGAGTGAACGTACTAAGGTTCTTGCTAATACTGGAAACACTTTCTTAAGTGACTCACACAACCCAGCTCATATTAGTGAATGATCCGAATCCCATCAAAGATCCGAGTATTACATTACCAGCGATTAATAAAAACATAAAGTGAACACTTAGATGTCACGGACGGCGAGACTTTGAGTTGAAATGACTCAAAACACAGTACAATAGAGGGAACAGATGTAATTCTGGAGAAAGACAATCACTTAAAAAACGTTTTAGAAATGACAGGAGCTGCGATCAATATCTGAGGCAGCGACAACACAACCATCCAGAGAAAACGTTACATTCATATGAGACAAGTGCCCTTAAGCTTTCAATGAGATACTTAGGACTGCGTTGTGGAAACAAATGACTGGCATTTAGCCACACAAGGACATACACACTCTATTAAGATTGTCTTATAGAAAATCTTAAGTACTTTGGTTACTCTTTTCTTTCTTTCACACATCTTTCCTGCGTGTGACCACCTCACCTGTCGTTTAAAAAAAAAAAAAAAAGCAGCCTCTCGTGCATATTCGTCAACTGTCAATGAACATGTAATTATCGCTTTGTCATCTTGTATGTTTTACCAGTTGTGGTTGAAACTTGAAAGTATGTGACGATAAATAAAGATAAGAAGGTTTCTGCGCCACATTCATTAGCCCAGGAAGCACTTAGCGCGAGGGCGCTACTTTTATCAGACGTCGAGCGAAAGGAAGAACAACAAAGTGAAAAACATCGTGATGGATTTAAAAGCAAGAGTTTATCAAGTTTCCCTCCAACTCAGGTGGAGTCCAAGGTTTCCGAGCTTGTTTACGGGCAGTTAATGGTGGAAGATTACTGCCTCTGAGGGGCCGGGGGGCAAATTAAAGCACCATCTTGTGTCCTTGAGGTGTGATCATTTTTGAAAAAAAAAAAAAGAATAAATCCACTGACCTAATCAGCAGCGATAAGCGCAAGACTGGACTGCTTCAACAACAACAACAACAAAAAAAAAAAGCAGCTCCACACCTCAAGGACAAATCTGCAGAAGTTAAATCTGCAGCTCCGTCAAATTGATTCACAAACACAATACGAACCAACTCAGGGATATTCTTGATCCTTGTTCCACATAATATCACAACCGTCCCATATGAATGCAGCTTAAATGGTCATAAAAATAGCAGCAGAAGAAGGGGAAGAGGTGCAGGGACATGACGAAGAAGATGAAGAGGAGGGAAGAAGGAGCCCTTGAATCCAGCAACTAAAAAAGAAAAGAAGAAAAAGTGTTGATTAAAGGTTCTGGGTGAAAAAGGGAAATTTAAGCAGGAAAACTGTTGTTACAAAAAATACAATGTGTAATCCCAACTTTTTATGAGTTCAGCTGCACGGGAAACATTCATTCAGCTCTTTGAAAGGGTGAAAAATTGAAAACGGGAACAAAGTCAGAGAGTAATAATGTGTTGTCATGTTAGTGTGTGTGAGTGTGTGTCACATAACGGTGACAATTCTTTTGGCCTAAATGGTTGTTTGTCCACATGTTTGACCTGCATTAGGCCTTGATTCTAGTGTTTGCAGATGGGACCGAAAATATGCTTTTGAATTTTTTTTTTTTTTTTTTTTTCCACCGGCGAAAAAATGCAAGAGCAAGACTATTTGCTTTTTGCACAACAATGCATTAGCAAACCTTCAAAATGAGAGCATGAAAGAAAAATAAATAAATTAAATAGCTCGGCTGCAGTTTTGAAAGTATCGCTAGCATTTTTTTTTTATCACCATTACACATTACATGAGCACGTAGCTATTTACATTCAGTTATTAAGTGTGAATATTTCTTGAATGTGAGGAAACAATGTTAGAAGTTTCTGAGACAAAAATACACTGCTATTGGAAACATTTTAGAGAGTTCAGTATCCAACTCAATGGACACGTTTACACGTAGTAAGGTGATATTTCCTCCGCTCCGTTTTCAATAATATCTTTTTATAACACCAGATTGTTTTAATCTGCCGTCCAGAGCTATTAGGAACACATCAGACCTGTAGGTGGCAGCGTAATAGGAAGCATAAAGACATGTTAGCCAATCAGAATCCATGTATAAATGTCGTACACCTGACGCTGATGCATTTCCTGTCACATAAGCTGTGTTTCCACCGCAGGAACTATCGGGTAAATTAACAGGAACTCAGATGTTGGCTTGTGTCTCCACCAGAGTAACAGTTCCCAAGGGGCAAAACTGAGGAACCTTTTCATGGGAGAAAGTCCCTGTCTAGGGGTAGGTACTATGTTTAACAGTCAACAAAGAGGAAACGTATCAATAAATAGTTTCTATAAATAGAATCGAAGACGCAAACGAAGCAACAGTTGAAACCGTCGCAAAATAATCACAAGGTTTCACATATGATGATCAACGTGTGGTGGACGCCACAGATTCACACTGAACGCTACAAATTGATTTATTTATTTTTTGTTTTTAACATGAAACACAACGTTAAAAACAAACAGACGGTTCTGTTCTCTCTCTCTGCAGCGTTTAGTTTAGTTTTTACTTTAGTTTATTACCGTAAAGTTGCAAATAATCGCAGAGTGTGCAAATAGATGCCAGTCTCTTTTATTCAGCAACACATTTAGGCAACAATCAAATACAGGCCGGGTCTGATGTTATCCTTCTTTAATTTAGCTCATTCTATCTCCTCCGCACCCAGACCAGAGCATGTGGGCGGAGCGGGAAGCGATCGCTCCGTCTCTCTCTGGTTCTGCTCTGATACCGCTCACATCACGAGGCTAGGACAGTCGCAAATCCACCCAGAATTCACCTGCGCCTTCAAAAATTAACAAAACCGTCATCTGCACTTCAAACAATTTGAGCGAGTGTGCAGTGATTTCACCGGAGCTGGGCTGGGAGCAGTGTTGAACGGAGCGGTCTGGTGTGACTTTGAATGGTGGAGCGAACATCCACATGAGCAGAGAGTGGAAATTCTCGCCGCTCAGCTCCACCCACATGTTCTGACCCAGACTGTAACCTGAAAACTACGTTCTACGCTTCTTTTCACACACAGAAAACAGCAGAATGACAAGTTTCCATTGATAAATGACAATGACAGACATAAAAACGTAACGCTACCGGAGCGCTGTGGTACTTTATTAAACAGCCTGTCCCAGATAAACGCAGCATCTGTTGAGTCATTTGGAAAATAAACCCCCGGGGCTGTTATTTGCAGCTTTACAGTAATAATAACGTGATGAAGCCGTCGCAGAGACGACTCTGTACTGTCAGTGATCAGGGTCTTACCCTCGGTGAAGTTCCTGGACCCTAAATTTTCCCTGTTGATTTACCCAGTGGAAACAAGGCTATACTGTGATGTTTGAAAACACAAAACTCCGTTTTCCTCCGTCTACATGCAGACGTGACCCACCTTTTCAGAAATAATCGTTTTCAGTTATTTAAACCTTTGTTTTTGTGTCAATGAAAGGTGAAAAAATGCATGGATATATCATCAGGCTACATGTTAATAACTCCCAACCCAACTCCCAATAACCCAACTTTCTAGTTAGTGTAATGTAGAAAAATTGAATTAAATCCAGATAATAAGAGAAGAGTGATGTTCTAGCTTGAGATTTAGGAGTTACTGAAGGTGGAAGGTAAACAAGACGAAGATGAACGTCTGTAACAAACAAAACTGGAAAAACTGGAAATAACTTACATGACGACGAAGGAGAATCCACAGGTAAAAGAGACTCAGACACTGACTGGAGCCAAGACAACAAAACATGTGGTGAGTAACAAACAGGTGGCTGATGGGTAACAGGAAACAGGTGCAGGTAAGAAATTGGCGGGAAACTTAAACAAAGGCAGGAAGTAGGAAGGTGAGTAAGTACAAAATAAAATGGGAAGTGAAATGTTTGAACAAAGAAATTAAAGATGTGAGTTTGGTTTGTTTGCAGATTTAAACTGATGTAAGTTCAACTTTAAATCTGATACCGAAGAAGAAAAAAACACGTCATCTGAGAAGAAAACACAATCTTCAGCAGCAGAGCAATTTCCTCACTGTGGGATAAATAAATGAATTTGAACTGAACTGAATTGAATTTACATGAGAAGTGGTTTTATTTCAGTCTGTCTGTCTCCTGGAAATAATGTTTATATGGATAATTATACACGCTGATTTATATCGACAAATACAGTTTGTGGCAAAACTGTGATCGCTGGTGATCCACATGATGATGTTTGAGCATTTATAACCACAAAATGTTATTTATTATCTTGGTTTTCTGGAGATATTTATGAGATGAAGCAGAAAAATGAAATGAAATATTCTTACAGTGAAAAGCAGCAGCCATTTGGATTCAATATGAAATTCATCTTTTTTAGACACAAATCAAATAAAAAATGTCTCTCGTTATCATCATTTAATAAAATAAGCCTCTCTCTCTCTGTGTGTTTGGTCTTTTTTTCGGGTTCAGATTTGGTTTTGGTTCTCAGGAATGCAGCTGATGCAGCTGTGAATCTTAAGCCGACTCTTGTGTGAATCGTGTCAAAACAAGCAGACATCACTTAGTCCACGAGAAGCTGAGAGAAGCTGAGAGAAGCTGAGAGAAGCTGAGAGAGGGCAGGCGGGATCGGATGGTGGGTGGGGGGTTTCGTTGAGCTGTCTGGACCTTAAGGTCACCTGGCAATTAACCTCTGACCTCTGCAGCAAGTCCTCGCCCTAATTTTTTAACGTCTTCTCATACTTCCTCTACTACTCTTTAGATCGTGCTACACTCAATATGATGTTGTAAATCTTATCAGCATTACAGCCTAGAGATAATAAACTAAAACATTTTACTAAAGTGATGGTCCAGAATAATATGAACCCAGGGTCTATTTCACCATGAATACGAGTCAAACTCCACCTTAAGAGGTATTTTACGTTGATTGAAGTAATATCGAGTTTGACTGACTTTTGTTTTCACAACCAAATAGTTAACAATGAAAGTAAATGGGGCAAACGTATCTAAATTGTCATTTTTAACCACTAAAAAAGCTCAAAATATCACTTCACTTCAGCAGTAGCATGAATAGGATCCCTACACATAAACTGAAGTACTGATAACTTAGTAAGTGCAAGGAAAATCACAAATCTGCTGATCTGGACGACCCTTTTTGTTGGTCCACATCAGTCTGTTGTTCAGGTAAATGATGAATCTGCTGATCTGGAACATCCTTCATCACCAGTTGTTACGAAAACAAGACGTTGGGTAAGTCTTGTAAAACAGTGTTTTTAATAAACTCTCAGTTCACTTACTAAGTTATCAGTACTTCAGTTTATGTGTAGGGATCCTATTCATGCTACTGCTGAAGTGAAGTGATATTTTGAGCTTTATTAGTGGTTAAAAAATGACAAATTTAGATAAGTTTGGCTGACTGCCCCATTTACTTTCATTGTTAACTATTTGGTTGTGAAAACAAAAGACGGTCAAACTCGATATTACTTCAACCAACGTAAAATATCTCTTGAGGGGGAGTTTGACTTGTATTCATGCTAAAATAGACCCTGGGTTCATGTTACTCTGAACCTTTAACACATATTTTTATTCTGTAAATTTTGTGCTGTTCTGTGGTCGAGAAAGCTTCAAAATAAAAGCCCGTCTGTAAATCCATTTTTCCCATTTCTGTCGTCTTGCCGCCTGACATATTCCTCCTCTAACCTCTCTCTCTCTCTTTCTCTCTTCGTCTGCTTTGCTCAGTCAAACTAATCCAAACACCCGCCCTCCTCCCTTTTCCAAACTCCCCCTTGGTGACCCCTGACCCTGCGCACCTCTTTGAATGTCACATGACCACGCAGGTGTGGAGGGGTCTCTGCCCCGGCCGACCCCCAATTAGTGACCCTAATTAGTGGAGGGGCCCCCTGATGGGCCGCTGAGCTGCTTTATAGGAGGGAGGAGAAGAGAGGAGAGGGTGTGAGGGGGGAGAGAGAGAGGGGGAGAGGAGTATGGGGGTGGCAGGACAGTGATGCATTCCTAAAGGTCTGTGGACTCTCCAAAAACACACACAAACACGTACGGTTGTTGTTAAAGGAAAAACAGAACCAACACGGAGCAGAGAGCTCATTTGTGAAACGTGATCCTGTTCTCACTTCAACACACGAAACACGACAAAGACTTAATATCACACAAACACAAACTTATTTACATTTATTTTCACTCGTTATTCAAAAAAAAAAATGAGCACAGACTTTAGAAAAATGTGTGTTTTGCTCCCATGTGGCTGTATAATAATAATGATATATTATTTTTTCTGACCTCGGCAGAAACACTTTATTTCACACCGGTCTGTTATTTCATCATCACCATTTTTTTTTTCTGCAGTTTTTCGCAACGTGATTTGATTCTAATGACACATCATCAGGCTTCAGTCAGACCTCTGTTATTTTTCATTGATTAACTGCTTAAATGTATCATTTATTCATGTTTTTAGTTTATTGATAGTCGGAATTAATTAATTGACTGGAACGACTTCATTATTATTATTATTATTATTATTACTATTATTGTTATTATAGTCACGTGTCATGGAAACTGTAAAATAAGAAGTTTTTATCACGTTTTTTAATTCAAGGACACTGCAGATACACACATGAATCTAAACATTATATTAATATTATTATTATCATTATAAAACCTTCTATTTCTCCTAACTGGAGGCTTTTTTTTTTTTTTTTTTTACCACCACCGTTTGTCCGTCCCCTCCCTCCTCTACAACAGGCCACCCATCTGGTCTCCTTTCTGTCGACTCTCTCGCCTCTTTCCTTGCTCAAATAAAGGTGCCAATCACTATAATTGGCACCCTGCGGATCAATTGTCCTGACTTGGAGAAGTGCCCCCCCCCTCCTCACCCCACCTACCTACCCCTCACTCTGAGGGAAAGTCTGGTTCTAACACTGGGAGATTTATGAAGTGTGTTACTTTTACAGCTTTGTAAAAAAAAAAAAAAAAAGTTAAGTCACATGACTTGTTTCTCTCGGCACATTTCTCTGCTTGTAACGCGTCACCTGTCGGATCCAGGAAACTTGTTGCTGCTGCATCATGTTGATCTATGAAGACTCATTGTCTTATTATTATTATTATTATTGAACTTATTGAAATTATTATTTTACTTAATTGACACAGAAAAAGAAAATAAATCACAATATCTGTTGGGATTTTATACTAAATTATTATTAAAAAAAGATTTTATTGTTTCTAAAATTCTTTATATTGTGATTTTTATATGTGCAGGAACTAAATAAAGTATGTAACGTAAAAGTTTATAAGTTTATATAAGTATAAATGTCTTGTTTTGTTGCATTTCCTTGTTTTATTTCACTTCCAGGAATCTTTTAATGAGCTTGGGAACATTTTTGAGTCATTTCCTGGTTTGTACTTCTTGACCTCTGCCCTCTCAGAAAAGACATGATACTTTGATTTTGTTTTAAATGAGTTAAGATGTTTAAAAACACGTATATATTATATATATATATATATATATATATATATATATATATATATATATATATATGATGTCCAGATGAACCTCTGGGTTGATTATTTGATTCTCTTTTCTTTTCTTTTTTTGTTTCCTGTCTCATTAATGCAAAAACAAGACAAGAACCCAAATAACACTGAGATAAATCTCCATTTGTGAGCGACAGAAATAATTCATACGTGGTTTTATTTTTTCTAATTGTGTCAACACGACCACACGCCATTAAAAAAAATAAAAAAAACAGCGATTAAATCAGGAAAACAGCTTGTCTGTTTTAATGACAGGTCTCCCTTCATCACAGTGGCAACAACAATAAATTACAGACACATAATAATAATAATAATGATAATAATAATAATAATAATAAAACATAATGATTGTTTTGTCCTGTGACAAATAAAAGAAAAAGCTTTTTATTTCTCTCTCAATTCATCGTGTTTTGTGAAAAAGCCTCAAATTAGCACCTGACTTTGATTTATTTATTTATTTCTATTCATTTTCATCAGTGTGATCAGACTCTTTCTTGTGTTTTTTTTTTTTCATTGAAAATAATTCAATTTTGATCAAAAACCTTTTTTTTTTTTATAATCGAGGAGGAGAAATGTCACAACACATTCATCTCTGTTCACTTTATAGGAAGTAAATTAAACCAGCAGTCCTTCATTAACAACCTGCTGCTTTTTCACTTATTTGTCTTTTTGAGAAAAAAAAAAAAATTACTTTATTTTTTTTTTATTCAAGTGAAGTATATTCTTAAAAAAAAAATAAATAAAAAATCCAATCTGTGGTCCCGAGGTCGTGTGTCAAACGTGGTCTTTGTGAGACCAAAAAAAAAAAAAAAAAAATTAAAAAGTGCAAAGTATTTAAAAAAAAAAAAAAAGGTGACATGTCCGTTGCTTTGATGTCAACGCCGCCGCTGCTGCTGCTGACGGAGCGAGGACAAAGAAGCCAAGGTTTTTCTATTATTTTATTCTTATTATTATTATTAATAATAATAAATGCGTAAGCTTCAGATATGCAGATGTCACTCAGACACACACACACTGACACACACACACACACACACAAAGAAGAATCTCATATTTTCACTGAATAGTCGTCTTAAAAGCAGATTGGACATAAACAGCTCAGTTCATATAACTTTTTTTTTTTGTATCTTTGTGCTTTTAGAAAAGATACAATAACTGAAGAAAAAGCTTTTTTTTTTTTTTGATTAAGTTTTGAAAACCTGCCCTCATATTACTTTTCCAACGGCCTTGAGAGGCTGGTGAAGTGTAATAATAAAATTAAATAAATTAAATTTAAAAAAAAAGAAAAAGAAAAAAAAAAAACAAAAAACAGAACACGGGAGGCAAATTACATAGACATATATTTATATGCATATGAATAAAAATACATATACATATTGTACAATATCTTGGCCGAGCGTGAAAACAGCTCTGTCAGCCCAGAAAACAGAAGCCTCTTTAAATAAGTGCAAAATGTTAATGAGACAAAGAATTGTAAAGCATATATAAAGTCCTTTTTTTTTGTTGTTTGTTTGTTTTTTTGCTTTTTTTTTTTTCTTCTTCTGAACTTTCTTTCGCATTTTATTTTTGCTTGTTTTTTTTTCCTGTTAAAATCACATGGAGCAGAGACATGGAGATAACTTGTGCAAAGACCCATTTATATATATATTTATATATAAATTTATATCTATGTACATAGAGTATGTTCATCATAAGTAGTAGCTGGTGCCATTAAGCTTGACATTAAGTACCTTTTTTTTTTTTTTTTTTACTGCTTAAAGGAAAAGTTGTTACGGACTCTGTAGACTGTGCATAAAGAAAATAAAATAAAATAAAATAAAAACCTAGCAGAAACAATTTGTTGTTGTTGTTTTTTCTTTAAATAATTAAAAATAAAGGAACATTTCACACAATCTCAAAGAACTTTATCCATCAAGAAAATCACGATCATGATGCTATGAAGTCAAGTGTTTTATATATATATATATATATATATATATATATATATATATATATATATATATATATAAACAAGTGCAGGATGTCACAGATTGCACAAAAAAAAAAGAAAAAGCTTCCAACTCGAGCTGAGATGAGTAGAAGCTTAAAGAAAGCAGAGAGAAAACAACTGTAGAAACAATAATAAAAAACTGAAGGCTTTTTGTTCGACTGATGCAAGGCTTTACAAAGTTTCTCTCTGTCGCCAGGAAGAGAAAGAAGTGGCATCTCACTGGAGCTGAGTCGTCGTGACCGAGCTAAACACAAAACAACAAACAGTAACTGCAGAGATTTACATTACAAAACATCACCACCGTACAGTGACAGAGTATGGAGTCAGTGCTGGATCTTCAGTGTGAAGCTTCATTATTATTATTAATATTAATATTATTAACCGATGAACCACAGAACCATTTCTTCAATATATGATCTTCATCTCATCACTAAGAGCTTATTTATCTGCTGTTTTATGTAGAAAATATGGACAAAAAGAGAGAAAATAGAAGCAGTTTATCAAAGGAGTTTAAAAAAAAAGGAAAAAAAGATGGTTTGTGAAAAGGGTACATCATCCTTACATGAGAAGCGAAGCCTCCTGACCTCTCAGCTCCATCTCTCTGCTCAATATTTGATGTCACAGTTGTGTGAATTATAGATGGTGCTTATAGAAAATAATACAGCAGTTCAACAACAGCACCGCTGCAGCTGCTGCTGCTGCAAAGAGCCGAGAGCAGATAACAGGGTTGTTGTTGTTGTTTTTTTTTTTTTTTTTTTTTCTTTCGTTTTTTTCTACAGCAGCACTGCTGGGGAAACTGAACACAACAACATCAACAACAACAAGTCACCAGCTACCGGCGACACGGGCGCAAAAAGGCCCCGGTTGAGCCGACACACTGGAGGTATTTCATATCGCTGAGGTCAAAACCTTTTCAACGCAAATCAACGCAGAAATGGAAACAGGCTGAGCTGTTTTTTTTTTTTTTTTTTAAATTGATGTCACGGGAATGTCTGTAATCTTCACAATGAGACCAAACCCAGAGATGAATAGATACATGAGCATAAGATGAGATGCAGGCGAACAGACAACAGAAGTTATGAAAATAAAAAAGAGGGGAGGTGATAACTTCTCTGACATGTTACAAATTGAGGGCAAGTTAGTGAGGAATCGCAGGTTGTCGCAGGTGGATTTTGATTTATTTTCTTTGGAGAAGAAGGAAACATGAACATATGTCATCATATGTGGCGAGAAGAGATGATCCTTCCTCTTTTTTTCTTATTCCTTCAACCTGTCTCTGCTGTATTAACATACGTTTCCTGAATCAGATCGGCTGAGGTCAATTTCGGTTCAAAACATTCAATTAAAAAATGTGGCGGCGTGGATCAAGCAGTTAATGAAATGAGAAAAAAAAAACAACCTACAAACATAAAGTGCTTTCAATGAGGGGAAAGAAGCAGAGGAAAGTGTGTGTGTTGACGACGGAGGCCAAGGTGAAGACTGAGTGACTGACAGGAGGCCGAGCCAAGTGTCACGATGAGAAATCAAAAAAAAAAAATGGAGCCGACAACAAAATATCAATCTGACGAGAAAAATAAACCATTAAAATGCTTGTACCACTGTTAGGATGCTGCAGGTTACTGCATCTGAAGTGTGTGTGTGTGTGTGTGTGTGTGTGTATACAGGAAAATAAAGATTAATTATAGATATGAGATGAAAAAATATTATTTGTTACAAATCATAATTACTTCTTATTAATAGAAAAATAAAATCAAATAAAATAAAGAAGTGAAATGATAACATTTCTGCACATTTGAGAGGAAGATGGATCCACGTGAGTGTGTTGACTGAAACAATGATCAAAATGCTCTTCTGTCAACCGATCGATCGATCAAATCGATCAATCGTTGTGACTACGACTCTTTCATGTTTCCAGCTGACGCAGATTTGGTTCTGAAGGTACAATATTGTCCAAAAAAAAAAAAAAACTGGCTTAAAAGCGCAATTTGTCAGTTTTTTTTTTCCATGCTATTGCTAACTAGCTAACGTTAGCATTAGCATCTGTTTACCTATCGAAACGTATAGTCGTTTACTGTAGCTAGCATGCTAACATCTGCCATTTGTCCTTAAAAAAAACGAAGCCCTGCTTTTTTTTTTTTTTTTTTTTTGTTGTCGTCGTTTGTCTTTTACATTTTAACGGTCGTTGAATCTCTTGGCAAGATTTGGTACGTACACACCTGCTAATGCTAACGGTAGCTACGTAGCTTATGAGTCAACGGGAATTAAAGATGAATCTGGGTTCAAAGGTGGTTTCATTTGAACTGATCTGGTCCATAAATGCTTTGGCAGACAAACTTATTCTTCGTTCTTCTCATGTTGTTTTTATATTAAACTCTCAGATCTAGATATGTGATGTTTTGTAATTTTTTTTATTTTTATTTTTTATTTTTTTTGCATCATTTTGTCCAGATCCTACCACATGTTATTATTATTATTATTATTATTATTATTATTATTAACAACCAAATAAAGAATTTACAAAAAAACTACCGCTGGACACCAAACAGACTGATATTAAAATGCTACGATTCTTTTTTTTTTTTTTTTTTTTTTTTGCTTTTTTTCAGTGTTTCTTTCCATATTGTGAAAGCACATCAAACTAAAACTCAAACATGGCCACTTGAATAGAAATGTGTACAAACTGCTCTCTTTTGAAATCACCACTCGTCTCATTCAGACACTGATTCAGTCTGAACTATCCGTGTCAAGTATTTTTCTTTTTTTCTTTTCTTTTTTTTTTTTTTTTTTCCTGAACAGTAAATAAAGGCCTGTATAGAGAGAGAGAGAGAAAAAAAACACACATACAAACTCACTGGACAAAAAAAAAAAAAAATAAAAATTAAAAATTAAAACCACCACAAAGAGAGTGGTGATAAAAACATCTCGGTCAGGGTTCACGCAAAAAACACACACACACACACACACACACACACACACACACACACACACACACACACAGTATTTTTTGCCAAAAAAATTCACAAGTTTTTTTTTTCTTTCATTGTTTTTGTTTGTTTGTTTGTTTTAAATGTGGGAGAGTCTCCGTCACATCACGTCCTTTTTTTTTTTTTTTTTCACCATTTTGTGTCCGTGTGCCAAACAGTGCTGTGGCACAAAATGGTGCTGGGTCTCTTCTTTTTTTTTTCACATTTCTCATGTGATGTGATTTCTTTTCTTTTTTTTTTTTTTCCTCCAAACAAGCGTCGAGGTGAGAGAGACCGAGAGAAACGTTTCTTACAAAGACAAAGTCCCCGTTTCCCCATGTGTTTCCTCAAAAGATGGACGTGTTATATTTTATATTTAAGAAACGGTTTTCTTTCCGCCCAGATCGGACTCTTTCCTGTCCAGCCTCATGTACGGCTCAAAAGCTGAGGAGCCGCAGCCGTAAGTGGACGATAGTTCGTGATGAGCGCCCCCCAGCAGCGGCATGGAGAAGCACAGGGAGTGCGGCGGCGGGACGCCCAGCCTCGGTGAGGGTGGGGTGCCGCCCAGCGACGGCAGCGACAGCCCGAACGTCCCCCCTGGTAGGGAGCTGGGAGGAGTGCTGCTGCTTATTCCAGGAGAGGTGGAGGAGCCTCCGCCCGGGCTGCTGAGCAGGGAGCCGTTGACCGGGTGAGGCGGCGGCCCCAGTAAGGTGTTGGGAGGTGGGCGGGGCCCGCGAGGAGGCGACCCTGCTCCAAGAGGCGAAGGATGTTACAGGTGGCCAAAGATTCAGACGTGGAGGACGAACGTTTGTCTGAATCTTTGGTGGTGTCCTTCTTCTGTTTGGTCCGGCGGTTCTGAAACCAAACCTTGACCTGCAACAACAAAACCAGGAAGAAACGGTCAAACACAAATACATCAGGTTTAGAGTCGAGTCAGAGAAATAAGAGGAATAAAGAGGATGGAAAACTTTGCGGTGGCTCATTGTTCGACAGCTAAGGAACTAAAACGTTTGCGTGTTTTATTCAGTCATTACGGCACTTAAACTGTGAGAAATAAAACGGTAATAAATGAACATCTGCAAACATCTAGGAGATAAGATTAATCCATTCATAATCGTTTCTTATATCACCTTGTATAAACTCAGTGTTAGCGCTTTATTTTCACCAAATTTAACATAATGTCTAGAATACAGGGGCACTACAATTTTATGTTTGACGAGTGCTGATTTTGACCACAGAGAAAAACATCGTCTGTCCTTTTTTTCTTTTTTAATATTATTTTTTGGGTATTTTTGTCTTTTATGATAGAGACAGGAAACAGGGAGAAGACACGCAGTAAAGACAACAGAAGTTATGAAAATAAAAAAGAGGGGAGGTGATAACTTCTCTGACATGTTACAAATTGAGGGCAAGTTAGTGAGGAATCGCAGGTTGTCGCAGGTGGATTTTGATTTATTTTCTTTGGAGAAGAAGGAAACATGAACATATGTCATCATATGTGGCGAGAAGAGATGATCCTTCCTCTTTTTTTCTTATTCCTTATTCCAGTAAAGCTTAGCTCAAGCCTGATTTATGCTCGTCCTTATCCGTCGATACGCCGTCCGAGCCCCTCTCCATGAGCTTACGTCCACCTCCCCAATTTTCTAACTATCGGTCGAAACAACAGAGAGCGCATGGCTCTGATTGGTCCTAGAGTTACCTCATTTCCAGAATCTCGCTTTGCCGGTTTTATTCCTTCCACAACAACAACATCACCACCCGTCTCCTCTTTAGTTCTCGTCTCAACATTTACAATAAACCAATTTGTTGTTCAATGTCGATCAGTTCTAATTCCAACAAACGTCTTCTCTCGGTCTATTGTTCATTTTGTGTGGAGGAACAAGGCCGGCCGCTAAATAAACAATCTGCGATAGTTTATAACCGCAACAGAAAGAAACGTATCGCCCTCCGGGATTCAAACCAGTGAACAGCTGCACGGCAAGTATAGGCCAGTGTGGTGCACCTTGACCATTCAGCTCTCCAGGTGTAGCAACATTATCTGTTTTTAAACATTTTACGATTCTGATTTTAAATATCAGCAGCTGGTCTCTGATCTTAAACGCTACAACCAACTACTACGTCCTCCATGGTCGAGGTCAGACGACACTAAAGTCGTTAGTGCCGCTGTTTTCTAGACATTATGTTAAATAAACTCTGAACATGGTTCGTGATATCTGATTTTTTATAATGAAGCACTAACACTGAGTTTATACAAGACAACACAGATAAATCTTGAATCTTATTTCTCAGTATCACTTCGTAGATGTCCATTTGTTGGTGATTAATTCGTGTTCTATCTCATAATTTCAGTATTCAGTTCTTTTTTTTTTAAATATTATTTTTTGGGCAATTGTGCCTTTGATGATAGAAACAATGTAGTGAGACAGGAAACGGAGGAAAGTTCAAATCTGTTGGGATTCAAACCAGCAAACACCTGAACTACATTTATACTCCAACGTGCTGCTTCATAACCACTTGGTTGTCCAGGCACCAAACCCTGATATGATGAACTGAGCTGTGTTTTACTAAAACGTTCACACAATTTCTTTCTCTCCATGGCCTCTCTGGGGCAGAACATTTAACAAGAAAAAAATCAAAAATCAACAAAACTCTTATTATTTTCAGTTGTTTCATGAAGAACCACATCTCATGAGGTATCCACACTTTTCTTCATCTAATTGCTGCAGCCTCGGGTGTTTAAACATGCATTTACTTACTTCTACGTCCACTTTTACGCAATCAAAACCGTACGTGTGTCTGACCTCTTTGTAACCTCCGTTTAGTTCACCTCCACCGTGTAACATGAACAGTTTGCGAGTGAATGATGAGAGCACGCAACATCTTCAGCGGTAAACGGTTCATACACGCATAAATCCGTGCAGAACAAGTGGAGATGCTGTAATCCCCTGACACCAGCCATTGGATCAGCTCTGTTGTTTTTCTCCTTTTGCACATTTGATCACAGTTGCACTTTCTCCTCTCACACTTCACAGCTCTAACAGGCCTCAATTGCACATATGGGAGAAGAGAGTGATATTAGAGCCGGGAGTTGTTCGTCTATATAGGAAAAAACAGACGTCTTTGATAAATCAACATCTGCACCATCGTCTTCTCTCACGGCAGCAAACTTTCAGAGAGTTTCACCTCATGAGCCGTCACGCCACCAGCAGAAAGATGGAGAAAAGCTCAGTGAACTCTGCCCGTCCTTGTCCCCCATGATTAATTGATGGAGGCTTCGACGTAGCTTTAATGTATGTCGTGTGGGGGAAAAAAAAAAAAAAAAAACTTAAGAGCCGGGGTGGGATGTTGATTGGAGGGCATGGTGGGGTCACGGGGAGAGATCGCTGCACGGAGGAGAGCCACCTCTGATTGGAATCACACACATGAAAAATGCATATGATCCTGACCGAGTTAGAGCAAAGCTGATTTATAGCAGCGTGCAGCGGCAAACGAGGGGAGGAGTCATCTTATTTAATCATTAAAACATTAAAACAAATTCATGCACGTTTGCTTTATAGTTATAATTTGGAGCCACGCCACAGACTTCCCACCTGCACCCCAAGAAACTGCTGAAGAGGCGGTGGCCCCCTGAGGTTCGCTCAGGACTCTGCTCCAGACCAATCAAGTCTTCAAGGTCTGGAGAGCGGTGGACTCGTGCTTCTCTGTTGGTTTTGGAAAGTATCAGGTAAATATTAGCTGCCACCAGATGATGTTTTGACATACAGTGGTGCCTTGACTTATGAGTTTAATTTGTTCCGTGACAGAGCTCGTAACTCAAATTACACGTCAAATTAATTTTCCCAGTTGAAATATAAAATGCCATTAACCCGTTCCAGACCCTCCCCCCCAAAAAAACACAGTTACATGTTTTTAAATAAGAAAAAATGTACTTGTCAATGTGTTTGTCTACAAACACAATAGAATAATACTACGCCCACACCTTGGTCATGTTTTTCAGAAAAATTAAGTTTTGCGAAATAACCGCAAACACAAATACAAGGACAACACTGGTGTTTCCACTGTGAGCAAACCGCTTACGGCCCTTTTATGTTTTACGCAGGATATGAATATGGTGACGGACGGAGCCTTTCGTCCGTCGCCCGACGGGTTACGTGCGTAACTTGGTCCGTTTTCAGGAGCTTACTGATCCGTAGCAGTAGCAGCAAACAGAGTAACACCACCAGGAACCTCCAGGGCAGTGTTTGGCAGTATTGTTCACATGTGACCAGTGAAAGGAACAAAGAAGAAGACGACAACAGAAACCTCTGACACGTGTTTAACAGCCACACAAACTTCTATATCTCTTTCTTACACTGAGCGCTGTGATCTCCTTCACCGTCGTCATGTTTGTTATTGTTTGAAACTTACGTCAGAGTTCGTAACTCTGCACTCGGCGCTGCCCTCTAGTGGATGTGTTGTTAACAACCATGACAACAACAGGGAGTATTAAAGGTCTGAGGTTAGGAACGCACGTACCTACTTATGTATGTAAAGGAGCATAAATGGGCCTTTAAAGTGAACCAGTGAGGATGCTGGGAAGATGTGGCGTTCGCTGCACCAACAAGCGGGAAATCTGAAGCTGGTCTGTAACCTGAATGTAAGCTCTCAACTCAAAGCAAAAAATAAACAGAGAGACGGCTCGTGTCTCGAAAAACTCATCAGTTGGGACACTCGTAAGTCAAGGTACAACTGCATTTCCCTTTTTTCCACCTTCAACTCAATTATTAAACAAATTGTTGGATAACTATGTCAGAAAATAGTGTAAAATCAACCTTGACACTTTCTGAAAACTCAAAAATGTCCAAATTATAATCTTTTTTTTTTTTCAATCATCTGCACAACAGGAAAATGTGTCACCTTTACAATCCACAACACTCACTAATGTTTACACAACACGACAGACTCATCGCGATTGTCTGTTGAAATCCACTAATCTAATCCCTGATAAAGGAGGACTGGCTTTAATGGAAACTCGTGCAACTGTATTTCGGAAAGGAAATGATGCAGTGAAGAGTTGGGTTGATTCGTGCAACAGAGAAGAAACAAGACGAAGGTTTTAATTTCATAGAAAGTTGGAAAGCGTAAAGTTGGAGAGTGTTTCCCTGGAGTCAGGAGAAAATACTTTAACAAAACAAAAAGAGGACAAGCATTTGGCCGAAATACTTTTTTGTGACTAATTTAATTTAATTTGCAGCTTTAATCTTAGACTTGAGCTGTTCAATATTTCATCTGATTATTTCATGTGTTCACGTCCAACACGCCTCATTATTTTCAGACTGGAATGTAAAAACAAAGTCCATCAATAATGCTGCAGGAAATAATTTCATTTAGAGAATTTAGAGAAAACAACACGGGGCGCATGCGTCCGTCACGTCGGTGTACCCGGGTCAGGTCCAGCTGGAACCATTTCTCGTAGAGTTGACCGGTATCACCGGAGGAATTAGACTCTGAGGTATTTTGTCACTTTGCTCTATTTACTCAGATGAGGTTTGTTAGAAAGTAATCCTCTGTTTCTAAGACTCTTAGAAATCCTATCCGCAGACAAGAACATCGATATTGGACAAAATGTTTCGTGTTGAAATTCTGACTTTGTGGCGGTCGAGTTTTAGAGAAAGACGGCAGCGTTTATTTATTTTTAATTATTTTATTTTATTTGCAGGAAGTAAACTCCGTCTTCACGCAGCAGCTTTTTATCATCTAAAAAAAACACCTGCCTGACTGTCTTAAGATTGTTAAACAGAAGTAGCTGTTGATTGTGTTGAAGTAATAAGGCCTTTAACTACAGTATCATTAGCATCGTAAATAAAGGCAGGCTCAACGGGAAGCTACAACAAGTGAGATCATAGCTTCAGCTACTGACCACGACACAAATAATGAGATCGAGGAGGATCCCACGGCTCAGGGAGGAATACTGACGCCAGCAAGTCTTACTGAGGAGAGCTGAAACAGGTGCAGAGGGAGGGACGGTGGAGATGAGAGGAAACGATCTGCGTAGCTGCTTCACTGTTACGATTATTCTCTGTCTTTCTTTTTTTTTTTTTTTAATCACGTGACACCGACCGACAAACAGCAACGTCCTCATCATTTGTTTTTTTTTTTTTTTTTTATCACAGATGGAAAAAAAATAAACCGGCCTGTTCTCGTTACACTCAAACTGTGAGTGTGGGTGTGGCTCAGTCCTCTGTTCACATCACAGTCGTTCTTCTATCAGTTGCTGGTGGAGGAAGAAAAAAAGAAACAAAAAAAAAAAAAAAAAAAAAAAACAGCCTTTTTAGTGTTTTATAGGGATTTTATTAGAGGGGGGGAATGATGAGAAGAGAAGAAAGCAAAGCTGCCTTTGGTACATCTACACTATTGGATGTAAATCCTTTTTAATGGGATCCAGGGTTCAGAGCTGGGGCAGAGATTATCAAAGGAGATCTAGATCTGGCATGACCTGCATTTGCCCCGGCCTCGCCCTCTGCACCCCACCCCGCCCCGCCGCACCGCGGCCTCCTGGGCCTGAGACGCGACCAGTTTGGGAACTTTAAACTGCAGGAAAAAAGACAAAAAAAAAAAAAAAACAATAAAACAGCAACAGGTTGTTCACCTGTAACTGTAACTAAATATCTGTTCAGGGTAAAAAACTAAATACTCCATCTAGAGCAATGAATGTCAATTAAAAATGAACAAAAAAAAAAACTTTCTTCTGTTTTCTGAAGATGTAAATAAAATAAAAATATATGTTTTTATGTTTAAATCGAAGGATCGTAGCGACTCAAACAGGAATAAATAGTGGATTTGTTGGGGACTATTTTTATCTGTGGATGAATACACAATATGTGACCAAGAAAATGTGTTACGGTTGTGAAATAAACCACATGATGTAGCAACGTTCACTGTCACGGAATATAAGTTCATGAAAAAAAGTTTTAGTAGATTTTTGAAAATTTTAAGAAATGAAATATAACGGACATTAAAATTACAGCTGTTTTTACACTTCCTCAACACAAATAAGTCACCAAATTCATATTTTCAGACAAAATTATTATTATTTTAAATATAAACTACAGATTCACATGTATAAACAGTTCATTTAAAAATTATTTCAAAGTAAAGAAAAAATTAAAATGACAACAGCATAAGAAAGAAGTGGAGATTCTCTCTTTTATTTTATTTAATATTTTAATAATTCTCTCTCTTATTTTTAAACCATCAAGGAAAGAAGAAACTTTGGCCAAATTGTCGAGCATTAATTGTTACTAGATATAAAAATAAATATCTATATATACATATTATGACCAGTTGGTCATCATTAGTAATATTGTGCATGTTAGATGAAGCATAGAAATAGAAAATAAATTGTACGTGGATTTTCGTGTCTGCACCAGATGAAAATATGACGTATGGGATAAAAAAAAAAAATTGAGAAAAAATGAAAGTATGGATAGTAAACGTCGGCAGGACGGGGTAAAGTCAAGGTCAGAGAGAGATGATCGGGACGCCATGCATGAATACACAGACCAGTCGGGCAGAGGTCAGCCAATCACAGGCCTGCGTTGTGAATCCAGACAGCTGCAAACAGAGTGGCAGGCAAACTGGGCTAGAGGTAGAAAGGTTAATCCAGATCAAGACCCGGTGTACAGATCAAGTGGGCATCCATATGCCAAGTTTTTATGAAATGTAGTGTGATCAACATAAAGCTTGACTGTCGCATTAAACACAAGAGAAACGGCAGGGAAAAAAAAATTGATTTATTTAGATGGTTTTCTAATTCTACATCTGTTTTTAAATCACTCTCTCGATATATAAGTCTCAATATTAACGGTGATAAAAAACATACTTTACTGTCAGGTTGTGTGATACAAAGTGAAATGCAGGATTGTGACAGTAAAGTCTTTAAGAAGGACACTTGGTGACTGTCTTTCACACTTTCCGTGACCCTTCCAGCGGCTCAGTGATCCCACCCTGACCCTGCTCAGACCCCCTGATCCCAGGCATGTGATGAGCCGCAGCAACACAATGAAAACTCTTTTTTTTTTTCTGTACAAAGCAGATCTGCGACCACTAAACTGTACGTTGATGGACCAGTGGATGGTCTATGTACTATAGGAACCAATGGAAGCTGGTGTGTATTCAGCTGTGATGTAAGTTCACGGACCAGTGGCTGCGTTTATTAAATAAACTAACTGAGGCAATGACTTGTTCAACTGTGTGTGATGGAGCAACAAATATCAATATAATAATGATACCAGGAGCAATTAGATACATTTAAAATGAATAAAAGTGTCTTTTATTTTGAAATTCAACAACAAAACCATCATATATGTAACATAAAAACGTCTCTTTGGTCTTATTATAATGTTGTTTTTTTAAAAAACTTTAACTGACTCAAGTCTAAACTTGTAAAACTTTGACTGAAACAAAATAGTTTGAATAACTTTTGATTAAAATCATCATTGTTCTTCCACTTCCACAGTTTCAAAGCAGCGTTCGGTCACATCTGAGGTGTGACTGAGTAGAAGTGTGTGTGTGTGTGTGTGTGGGTTTTGGCAAACTTTTTTTTTTTTTGTTAAGTTGGTCATGTTACACAGAGGGAATTTGGACTATTACCTCTAAGTATTTCTAAAATCTTGGCCGTGATCCTGTATACACATAAATCTCTAAATGATGGTGGCTGCACAGAACAAATCAGATTACATCAATAAGATAACCTTCAATGGATATTAGAGAGAAAAAAAACAAACAAACAAAGCGTATATTGTTTAATAAGAAGGAAATCTATGGTGATTATGTGTTTGATGAATCTACTGAAACTCCTTCCTCCTCCAACCTCAACGTTCACCTCCAAACCTCACAATCCCACCGTGGCATTGCACCTGATCCTTAAACCTCAAATATAAAAGAAAAGCAGCCATCCATCACCTAACCCCGCCCGAATAAACCCAATCTGGGCCTCCATTGCTGCAGCACATGTCCAGCCAGGTTCAGCCAGGGGTTAACCCCATCTTACAGAATCGCTGGTAGATATGGCCGCCTAATCCTCCTTAGCAGCGCAAATGCACTTGGGACCGTTATGAGGCCCACCTCTTTCTCCATCTGACCCTCTCCTGCATCCATCCACGGCTCTTTACCACCGTCACAACCACGACCACAACCACAACCACAACTACAACCACCTCCAGGTTTAGATAACAACCTTCACCTCCTCCTTCCCTGTCATCATGCTGTAAATCCAAAAGATGAGCTGCACTCTTTGGTCAGACAAACTAGCAGGGGTTTGAAGGTGGTCCATGACTCTCCCTGCAGTCTCTGCAATCATCTTTGACCAAAAAAAAAAAAAAAAAACAACAAAAACAACATCTACTGTTCAGTCTTCATCACTGGAGATGATTGAAATCTCTCAAACTAACACATTTTTTAAGGAATCATATTTGATTTCTATCATCTCATCACTGTCAAAATAAAAGACCCAGAGATTATTCTTGTCCTTTACCTCCACTTCTGTATGACATATTTTTGACTTATCAATATCAAAATAACATGGATCATTTCAACATATTTACTCATAAATATGTTGTTGTTTTTTTGTTTGTTTGTTTTGTTTTGTTTTCCATCCATCGTGTGCTGTTGTTCCATTTCCGCCGACAGGTGTTTGTAAGCTCTCACGCAGGTTAATCTGCCACTTTAATTGCATTACACATTTGCTTGGCGAATGACACAAACCGGTTGCGTGGGACAACGTTTGACCACTGTCGATCGCTACTCACGTCTCTCAAGAGTGTGTGTGTGTGTGTGTGTGTGTGTGTGTGTGTGTGTGTGTGTGTGTGAAGAAAAAGAATAACCTCTTGTGTCTAATTTTGCTGATTTCCATGTTTTCACATCAGTCGGAGGATTAAACGCTCCTCAATATGTTTGGAAAATTACACCATCCTTTTGCTTTGACACACTTCACTCTGCTGATGAAACAAGTCAATTCAATCGCAGAGAGTGATTAGAGACAAAGGCAACTAGGACTTAATTGCCATTATGTTCTTTTGATTATCTAATCAACTGATTAGATAATCAGAGCCTTGCAGGTTTTTCCCTCCTGACCATCGTGGAGTCGGGGTGGGGTGGGAGGGGGAGAAAGAAAAAAGTTCCTCCTCTGGAGACGATGCTCTCACTTAAGGTCACCACAGAGTGAAGAGGAAAGAGTTTGTTTCTTTACAACACGAAGCCCAAACATTTTTACTGAAAGCACAAAGCATCAAGTGTCCGTCTGTCTGTCTGTCTCCCTTCCTCTATTCACAGTCTTTCAGACAATCCTCGTACTGTGCGTCCGCCTCTCTCCTACATCTGCGCGGCTGTACGTCATGACCGGGTCCTCTACGCCCCAGACAAGTGTCCAGACACCGTCTGTCTGGGCCATCATGGAGAACAATACACACAACGAGGACATTCACTGTACGTGGATACACACGGACACACAGCTCGTCGTCTCGTCTCCGCGCTTCTGCAGACAGAAACACGAGTATTTTTTTTTTTTTTTTTTTTTTTGTTTTTTCAGAAATCTTCCTCATTTCTTTGTGTTAAAAATTAAAAACGTCTTATTATCATATTAGAAACCAGTTGCACAAGCAGCGTAACTTCTTAACAGGGAATTTAGATTTATACGGTTTCATAAGAATTCACGGAAAGGTCACTAAGTTCTTTTTAAAGAGCCTGTCCTCACCTAGCTGTCAAAGAGCTTTTCAACTTTGAATAATACCAATAATAATGATGATAATGTCTTTTATTTATGCACAGATGTTTTACAAAAACATTTCAAAAGCTTTCACTAAAAACTGCAGCAGCCTGAGGCTGTTTTTGATTTGAAAGAATCGTCCGACTGATAGAAAAGACACGAGACAAGACACAGGAACAAGTGTGACACTGATCTCAGGTCACTTAAAGACCTGTCACAGATCGGCTGCTTCACATTAACGTGTGTGTGTGTGTGTGTGGTCTTCAATCACATCAAGACAGTGAGTACATTAACCAGAGATGTGTCTCTTGGCAGCTGCATCAATGAGTTGATGTACACTTTCTGTCATTAAAGACTCAAAATTGTCCCTGCAGGCCACCGTACACTCACCTAATAACTGTCAGCCATGAAATTAAAGCAACAGGGTGAAAACTTTCAGTCTGTCATCGTCGAAAAACACCTTTCACTTTGTCCTCAAACAAACTGTTGTTATATATACACACACACACACAGATGCCAACACTGAGCCACATCTGTGTCAGCAAAGCTTTACATTAAAGATTACACATGATCAGTGATCAGCCATCAGTGAGCTTCCTCCACAGGATTACACACACACACACACACACACACACACACACACACCATTAAATCCATAGCTTCTCCATAGAAGAGGCTGAAAACAACAATGGACTGATACAATAGCAGCTTGTTCGCCAGCTGCACTGAACTCAGGATAAGGATTTAAACTTTAAGTGACCGATACATCATCATGTCCTGATAAATACTGATAAATGTGACATATGTAGAAGGAGAAACTGCACATTTTTACTTTAAAGTTGATTTAAGCTTCTTTTTTTAAAAAAAACACAATTACGCATAAATCAGCTTATATAGTTTCTCTCGTTCATCATTTACAGTAAATTTCCACCTTTATAGACAAGAAACTATTCAAATAATGATGAAGGAGTTTCTGTTCAACAGCAGCAAATGATCCTTCACAGACCTTCAAAATAAAAGCACACATCATATGAAATGTGGTCTAGTTCAGGGTTTCTACACAGACACATGGATGATTGTGTGTGTGTGTGTGTGTGTGTGTGCGGACATACAGACAGACACACACACACAGACACACACACACACACACACACACACACAGACACACAGACACACACACCACCCCCTCCTGTGGTGTTTCCCTGTAGCGGGGAGCCACCTGCCGGGACGGAGGCAGAGCTCTGGGCTGGTAACAGATTACTTGAGTAACTTGAGTAACTTCAGTAACTGTAGTGACTCTATTAACTCGTTAGATCGGACTGATCACTGACAGGGTGAAGAAGCTGCAGCAGAGATGAAGATAAACTTGTACAGACGCGTTTTATCCACGTGGTCGCTGAGATGATCACGAACCAGACACGTTGATGCGGTTGATGTTGGATAATGTTGGATAACTGTATTTGCGCGGACGAAATTTAGAGATTTACAAGTTTGTTTTTTTTAAACAAAAATATATTTAAAAAAATGTGATCAAGATCACGTAAGACCACGTTTCTGCTGCACGTGGTTTTTACTTTTACGCGCAGAAAAGTTTGACGTCTTTGTTCGTTTAAAAGTAAAAAGTTAATTAGTCTAATTAGGATTTTTTTTTTTTTTGGTCAGTTTAAGAAAAAAAAGTTTCTTTATTTTCAATAAGATATGTTTGACACAGCTGTTTGTGTGTGTGTGTGTTTCCAATGTCTGCTGCTTCATTGCGTGATCCGTTTGAATACCTGACCAAACTAATTGGAGTTACATCATGGGTCAATGACCAAATCCCCAAACATTGTTAAAAAACACTTAACGATCCAACCCTCCCATGTTACTGTAATTAGTATTTATGTTTCACTCACACATTAATAGATCTGTCGCCTTTATATACGTTTTATTTTAAAGTTGTCTGACGATTTAAACTTCCAGAAATGTTTCTTAAAGTAAGTTCACTTTTTTTCTGAATTAAATAAAATGAAGCTGTTGACATTTCTCGTTGATTTAAAAAAAAAATAAAGAAAGAAAGAAAAAAGAAAAGAAAAAAAACGAGTTTTTGAATTAAAAAGTAGATATTTCTTCGTCAATCAATGACAAAATAAAAACGCTCTGATTTATTTATGTATTATTTAAAAAAAAAAAAAAAGATTAAATTGTGTTTTTATTTGAAATGGGACAAAGAATTTTCCCCATTAAACCGTTTAAGATTTGTTTTTTTCCTTTGGTTCAGGGAAAAAAAAAACGAAAAAATACCGAAAACCTGAAGTTTGAGGCCTTTTATTGTAGATAGATAGATAGATAGATAGATAGATAGATAGATAGATAGATAGATAGATAGATAGATAGATAGATAGATAGATAGATAGATAGATAGATAGATAGATAGATAGATAGATAGATAGATAGATAGATAGATAGATATTTGATGATTAGCTCTGAATGGTGCAAAATAGAAAAGAAGTGATAACAAGAAAGAAAAACGCCACTAATGTCAACTAAAAGAACTAAAAGCTTTTCAATCACGTTTAAAAGCTGCCTGTATTAAGAAATTCCTGCGCCACGGCCTTTTAATGTTTCTCGCCATTTACCAAGGAGACTTTTCTTTTCTTTTTAAGATTTACATTTCGCACACGGATGAAGTTGAAGGTCAGTCAGTTTTTACAGACGGTTTCAGTTCAGTTCAACCCTCAGTGACAACAGCAGCAGCAGCAGCAGGAGGAAGCTGAGGTCCTCACATTAACACCCCTAGTGTCAGCACTAATGAGGGACACAGTGGCTGCTCTGTGCTCCACACACACACACACACACACACACACACACACACACACACACACACACACACACACACACACACACACACACACACACATATACACAGAGACACACAGAGAGAGAGAGACACGATGCGTAAATTCCTGCAACAAATGTGGGTTTTATTTTTTTTTTTTTATTTTAAGCGCAACCTTCATACAGTTATAATTAAGTTATTAACTTAAAATGACACATATTTCAAACTTTTTTTAGTTTTACTTTGTAGATTAAGTTTAAAGAAGTTTGTTGTTGTTGTTCTGAAACCTAAAATACACCAGATCCAAAGAGCGTAAAGACGTAAGATCGTCTCCAGTTCGTCCCACGTTGCGTAAAATGCAGATAAATCACAAATGCGTTCACAGTATTTATACTTTCTCACCTCGGTGGCTTCTGAAAGACTCATCTGAAACGTAAACGATCCAAAACTACTCATCTAATCCTACACTACGTTGTTTTACTGGTCGGCAAGTCGTTAAAATGTTCGTTTACAGTAACGAAATGTTTAAGTTAAAATTTAAAAAGTTAAAAGTGATAAGACGAGAGGCCTTTAACACTAATAATAACATTAATACTGATAATAACAGACGCAGAGGGGAGGGCTCGTGGCGCTGCACGAACGTTTGAATGAATGAATGAAGCGCGCGGGGTCGATACATGAACGAGTGTCGCTGATTTTACAGCAGAAAGAAGAGGATCTGGGACATTACTGTTTATAAATGATCATTTAACGTTATAAAATCACACAATGATGCAGATGAGAGTTTATCTAACAGCTGATTTCTACTTTATTTTATTTTGATTCTTATTTTTAGTCGAATCCTCAAACTTTATTAGAGATGATGTGAGGTTTGGACTGATGGTGACCATGATGATGATGAACTGGACTGTTATTATTATTATTTAATATATAATATATAATAAAAATTGGGTTATCGGTGTTTAAAGGTCTGTTTTTGTCTATTTTCTGTTCATATATGTCACATACATTTAAATATAAAAAGCAACAGGCCTCAACATGTCTGTTGTTGAACGTAAACATTTTCTAGTCAGCTCCTTTAAGAGGCCGTCTAGTGGGCGTGGCTATAGGAAAAGCTCCTCTCTGATTGGCTGAGGAGCCAATTAAGGCCTTTGACTGCACCTGTGACCAGGTTGTTTAAAAAAAACAACAACAAAAAAAAAACAGGAGGCTAAAGCTAAAGCTAACTGTAAACACCTGGTTAATTTAGAAAAAGAAATATGAAAAGTCTCGATACAAACTGTTAGTTAGCTAGCAGCTGGTTGCCATAGCAACCGGACAAGCGGCTGCTCGTGCTTGATTTAACTGAGTTTAAAACATTTTCATTTCATTTATAAATTCCCTTTGTTTGGTTTAACACAGAGAGAGAGATAAAAGTTATAACTCGGTCCTACCTGTGTTTCGGAGAGATTCAGCTGTCTCGCGAGCTCAGTGCGCTCGCGGCCTACGACGTACTGGCACCGTTGGAACTCGAGCTCGAGCCGGTAAAGCTGCTCGGCCGTGAAGGAAGTCCGCGTGCGCTTGGGTCGGTCCAAATCGAGGCCTTTAGGGAGCACGATCTCCCGGATGGTGCCTTTGGCGTCTGTACCGGAAATAAAACAAAACAATAAATAAAAGAAAAGAGTCACCAACAGCTCAGTGACGTCAGGACATTATACCAGCCTGTGGTAATAATAATAATAATAATAATAATAATAATAATAATAATAATAATAATAATAATAATAATAAATGTCTGTGGTGAAATAGACGTTTATATTCAGATCAGAGCTACAACGTCCGTAGAAAAGATTTAGAGGCAGATGAAGCGTCTTTGACATAAACCACAACAACATACGTGTTTTATTTTATGTGACTTTTAACATAAATAATAATAACGTTAATAATGATCATCTGCTCTGTGATAAAGGTCTAATTTAGATTGTAATAGTTGGTTGTTTACTTTTTTTCTAACCTGCAACTCTAACCTTTCCTGCATTGTGATTGTATTAGAGGTCAAAGTGTGTGTTTTTGTGTTTAAAGTATGAAAATTAAACCTGAATGATTGTGATTGTGTGTGTGTGTGTGTGTGTGTGTGTGTGTGTGTGTGTGTGTGTGGTTAAAACACATGATCACACACACACAGCACGTTGAGTCTGAATGAGCCTGAAGCTCAGATTTTAAAGTGATGGAGGAAGAAGATTTTATTTGAAATTATAAAAATAAAAATGATAAAATGGAAATAAATATGTTTATTATCACTGTGGATCTGAAACTACTCAAACTACTGAAACTACAGTCTGAAGAGTTTTAAAAGAAAAGTTAGAGACACTGTAGGAAGATTTTCAAAATAAAAGCAGCAGCCATATCGTGTAGAGTGTGTGTGTGTGTTTTCGTGATTTTTTTATTCTATTTTTTTATTTTCTTTTTCCCCATGCCTGTTTGAATGTGTTACTATTATTGTAACAAAATTCTTATTTTTATCTAAATTAAACTGTTTGTTTCTGAAATTTTCTCCTATTTTGTTTCATTTTGTGCAAAATCAAAACTAATTTAAATCACTTTTCATAGAGAATTGTTTGTATATATACGTCCAGTCTAAATCGCCCCGAGGACATTTTCTATACAACAAATAAAATAAATAAATATATAAAAATATTTTTAAAAATATCACAAACTTACTCTCGATTTCGTTTTGAATGTTAAATTTCTACTTTCTACTAAATAAATAATCTCACAGATTTTCCCTTCAGTATTAAAACTCTGTTAGTATTTGAGTATTTGGTTTCACAGTAGCCGAGAGAATATTTTGCTCGTATTTATCAGACACGAGCCACTCTTTGTCCAGAGGTTTTGAAATCATAAAATATGCAGCTCGATAAAATATGAAAAGCTCTGAATTAAATATGAAACAATAGTGATTGAACCAAAACGGACACAGGAGTTTCTCTGTCGCGAAAGAAACAAAGAGCAAAAGAATGAAAAATTATAAAAGTTTATAAACTCGTTTGTTTTATTTTCTAATTCATAAATAAAATTACGCCTTTATTTTTGAAAGGGCGAAAAAAAAAATGAGGTAGCCTGAATAAAACATTTTTGGCTGCAGCAGCTGATTTAAAATGAGAATTAAATGAAATTGGTGGGAATTAAAAGAGTTAATTTATTGGCTGTGTTCCCTGAGCTCTGGTTTCTATCAAACACTTATTTCATTTTATTTCTAAGTGTTTATGATTTAACCTCCACGATAACGAGCCTGGTGGGGTCTCCATCTTTACGCGTAACGTGAGTTTCTGTTTCCGTTTCTCTGTTTTTAATACGCAAACATGTTGTAGCGCAGATTTGCGCATTTTTTTTAAAGAATCGAAATGAAACATGCAGCTTAAAGTGCGATGGAAACATTGGAAACATTTAAAAGGAAAAGAGGAGAATGAGAGAGAAGCAGCGGCTGCACGCAGACCTGCTGACCTCTGCGTGACCCCGGCCTCTCTCTGCGGAAAAAACCCACGAGCGCCTCAGACTGAGAGCGTCAAACACACACACACACACACACACACACACACACACACACACACACGCACAGTGACGCACTGGACACTGTGCAACTAACTAAAAAAACAAAAAATAAAACAAAAACAAAAAAAACCTGTCTCAGGCCACTTCCTCCTCCTCGACTGGAGGACGACGTTTAAATCAGCGCAATAAAATAAATAATAATAATAAAAAACCATCAGAGGTGATGATGAGTCACAAGATTTAACAGTTAATAATCAATAAAATCACATCAGATCATATTCTCATCACGTTTTGAAGCAGCAGAGAGAAACCACACTGAAAGACTAGAATACGGTTAATAAAATAAGATAAAACTAAATAAAATAAAATAAGATATATTAAGCTACAAACTATTTCTCCTTTTATCCACGTCTCTGTTTTTTATTTCTCGTTTTGGCCTTTATTATTATTATTATTATTATTATTATTCTCACGTCCACTGTTTTAAAATAAAACGAGTCGTTTCTACATTAAATCGACTCCTGATTCAACTTAAACGACTCGAGCATCAAAACGTCCAATCACAGATAAAAACAACGAGTCACTGAACAGAATCAAACAGCCACAGACTCGTCCTCTGACCAGAGAACTGACAGACCCACAGACGTGTTGATCGACTGTGTCCACAGCACAATAACACAACGACGGAACAACCTGAACAACAACAACTATAATGAATATGATAGAAAAAAACAACAATTTTATTTATTTATTTATTTATTTTGATGGAATGAAGTATAGAATAAAATGAAGTGAAACAGACAAAGTGCTGACATTTATACAACATGAAAAATACTTTATATGGATCCAAAATATTCTCTAAATAACATATATATATGAATATATATTATTTATATTTAGATGTTATTTCTTTATGTGCTGGAATAAAAGATAAAAATAGTTTTGAATGTTTCTCTTTTTTAAAAAAAAAAAAAGAAAAGAAAACTTTATACATATATAAAACATTTACTGCACATTTTTAATTATTTATAAAATATATAAATATAAATTTAATACAAAGTTTGGGGGAAATTTGGTTGTAAATGTTGCTTATAATTATATACACATATCAAAAAGTTATTTAGTTATTTTTATTTCATTATTTCGTTTTATTTTGAAATCTTTTCTCACTATTTATGTATATATATTTATATATATATATATTTTATGTGTGTTTGTGCTCTGCCTCCAGCAGCAGCAGGGCGTGGACTCACTATGAGGTTGAATTAAATATTATTCTGCTGTTCATTATCATAACCTCAGCACACAAAGGCAGTCAGCTGATGGCATGGAAATTAACACACACACACACACACACACACACACACACACGTGTGTGTGTGTGTTGATGAAACGTTTATTTATTTATTTTTATTCTATCATTTCTTTTGTGGATAAAACTGATGAATTTCACCTGTTTTTGATTTGTTTGGTTGTTGTTTTTTTCTCCTTTGTCTTCTTGACTTTTCTTTTTATTATAAACCTACAGTCACAAAATTATTATTGTTTTTTTTACATGACAATATTTATCACATCTATCAGTTAAATATATGTATATTAATAGTTTACATTTCACAGATAACATTTTCTTATTTCAACTATTAATTTCTCTGATTATTATCAATTTTTTTAAAATATTTTTTACATGAACAAACAATAAAACAACTTATAGAAAACAATATATTTTCTCAGTGATTTTATTTCATGTTTAAATATGATTTTTGTTATTTTTTATTGATTTTTTACAGGTGTGGTCTGCTGCTACAGTCACTAAAGTGAAAGTAGCCTATTGTTTCCACACTGAGGCTTGTTGTTGACCAGCAGCTGCAGCTTCTTCAACTATTTTATTTAGAAATTTAAATCAGTCTCAGACTTTGGAAACAGTTACCTACAGATTAATATCTGATTTGAGAATTTTTAAGATATATTTTTATTTATTTGTTTGTTTTTTTTAACAATAAGAGAAGCATCAAACATGTTCACATTCAGGTTCTTTTGTTAGCCTGAGAGACACTTAAGATTTTAAAGACATTTATGTTATTTTATACCTCTGACTGTCAGTGATGTGTCAGATAATAACATGTGATTATGACCAGTTATTGATGGACTTCCTCTTTTTTTTTTTTTTTTTTTTTTTTGGACAAATCAGTCTGAGAATTAACTTTTACGCACAACAATCCTACTAATAATCAGTGTTTGTTATATTTGCGTCAACTTACCTCTAACTAATATCCTCCGACAGTAGTCAGGGTCCACTCCCAAAAGTTTGTCGTGACCGTCTTCGCTGGAGGACGTCGGTGTGGACGCTGATGTCCCCGGAGTGTCGGTGGAGCTCTGAACCGGGGATCGGCTCCCTATCTCGGCGCGGCACTTTGTCTCCATCCGGTCCGGACACAGCGGGTTGGGTCCACAGTGGTGGTTCCCATCGCCCATAGTCGTTGCCTGATCGAACATCTACCAATGAACTTATAGTCTCTGATTGATTTGATTTGATTTGATTTGATTTGAATTGATTTGATGAGATGATCTCTCTCTCTCTCCTTGTTTATGTTTCTGCTTCTTCTTCTCACTCTTCTCTCTCTGATTTCTTCTCCAGAGACGAGGAGAGCATATCCTCTCCTCTGTCCCTCCAAAAAAAAAAAAAAAAAGTAGATCCAAATTACAAAAGAACCACGAGGTCCAAGACCGGGACCGGGTTGTTCTTCAGGTGTCGCTGCATGACGCACGATCCAAAGTCCAAAAATATAAATATATATTGTAAAGAAAAAACCCTCAGAAGCGATGGGAAGTCGGGTTGAATGAGGGGTGGTGGTAGTGGTGGAAAAGAAGAGGAAAAGAAGAAGAAGAAGAGGAGGAGGAGAAGAAGAAGAAGAAAGGGGGTAAAAAAAAAAGAGGAGAACCTGCTCTAAACTATAGTAGCCAGAAGAAACGCATGGTGCAGTCTGCAAGGTACAAGAGAGACAACTAAGATGTATGCAAGAGCGGGGAGGTGCCACCAACACTCACACACTGTTCACCCACGTAGAAATAAAGTGAGAGGCGGCGCGTTAAAGAAGAAGAAGAAGAAAAGAAGAAGAAGCAACAAACCAAAGGGAAAGTTTCTTCTTGATGAGTCCGAAGCAGCAGCAGCAGCAGCAGCTTGTTACTTCACTCTGCGGGTCCTTGATTTCATGTTGTTGATATCTGGAGAAATGTGTTTCTTTTTTTTCCCTTTTTCTTCTTTTGGAAAATCAGAGCGCACGAGGAAGGAAAAAAGGATGTCTGTGGCACTGACTGACTGACAGGAAATGGTCACATTTGCTGCACAAATACAAATAGGAAAAAAAACAGAAAGATGTCGATCAGTCTTGTCTCAGTTTGTTGATGTTGTTGTTGTTGTTTTTAAATAAATACACTGAAGCGTCACGTCAGAGAGAGAGATGCACCCTGTCTCGCGAACTAACAGATGAGAGATGCTGGAGTGTGTGTGAGTGTGTGTGTGTGGATAATATTTGTGGTGACACACAGCACAGGACACTTTTTACAGAGAGGCAGGAACTACTTGTTACGTCACTTCCTGCCCACGCAGGGTCGCAGCTGATTGGTCCGTTGGTCCAAAGGCACGTTTATAACCAGAGAGAGGATGAGCGGCGCTGCGGACCGAGGACATGAGACGATGGTTATGATGGGTGTGTGTGTGTGTGTGTGTGTGTGTGTGTGTGTCACTGTCACACTCATATCACTGATTTTTATTTTTTCATTGACCCGCTCTGGTAAAACTCTAAAATAAAGTCAGATTATGTCACAATTTAACCCTTTAAATCCTCTTATGAGTCTATGTCAAAGCCCAAAACTAACTTTTTTTTAAAAATTAAATATTAAACAGATGGAGGTTTATTTTTCATTAAAATGCTCAAAAAGATTCACTTTTCATATTTAAATCAAGAGCTGATGGAGATGGAGTCATATAACTATTAGTTTTGATTTAAACTTTGAGTTTGTTATATTAAAAAAAAACGCTATTTTATTAGATAAATATCTATATAACAAATAAATAGGCCTATAAATATTGTAGTTTTCAAAATAAAACAATGTATTTTAGCTTATTAGGTTAAAATATGCTGCAAATTTCAAAATAAAATGCTCTAACAGACACTTTTCCTCACTGAAAATGAATAAAATATCTCATCTTATCTTATCAGATTCAAATATACTGTGACTTTCAAAATAAAATTTCTCTAACATCAATGTACAGTAATGTAACACCCTCATTTTAGCTTATTAGAGTAGATATACTGGAAATTTCAAAATAAAATGCCATAACACCCATGTCTTATATTATAAGATTTAAGTATACTGCAAATTTCAAAATAAAACTCACGTAACACCCTTATTTTGGCTTATTGGGTTATAATATACTGCTAATTTCAAAATAAAATGCAGTAGTAGACAGTTTTCTTCTCTTCTCTTATCTTGTCAGATTAAAAAAAATACTGTAAATTTCAAAATAAAAGGCTGTAACACCTTTATTTTATATTATGTATTGTTTTGTTTTCTTTAAAAAAAAACACCCTCAGCTACGACAACAGACACATGTGAAACCAACAAACCAACACAGCAGCTCAGTCGACTCTTCACACTGAAGTTAGTCGAACTTTAACAGGTGTTCCTGTTATTTTGTCCACCTCTCTCAAGTCGTTTTGTCAGAATAAAAAGAGAAAAAGAAAAGAAAATAGAACAAAAGGTTGGTATTTGTTGTCTATTGATGATGAAACATCTCATCGTCAGTCATTGACTGTACGTACGAGGCTCCATCTTCACCACACACACACACACACACACACACACACACACACACACACACACACACACATCAGTTTATTTCTCTCCACCGCCTCAGTGTTGATGCTGCAGCCTGTAGTTTGTTGTGATTGTGAGATAATTTGAGTCACAGGAGCGACTGAAACACTGGGCTGGAGTTTCCTCTTTACAGGTGAAACATCTTTGAAAACATTGAAAAAAAGAAGGAGAAGGAGGAGGGTGTGTGTGTGTGTGTGTGTGTGTGTGTGTGTGTGTGTGTGTGTGTGTGTGTGTGCACATTTTGAGCGGGATTATATAATTATAGTTTTGCTGTGTGTGTTTTTTCTTATTTTTCTTATCCGAGGCCGTAATTACTGCACACAGCCACGGGTCGTTACTCCTTTCAGCTGGCCTAATCTCACAGAGGATGAATAGAAACTGTCAATCAGAGGCTGCACTCAGCAGCGAGACAAGAGGGGACTGATTGCTGCTGCTGTGCTGTGACACACACACACACACACACACACACACACACACAGATACACACTTTTTTCCTCCTCATTCCTCTTTTCCCCTCCAGTGTTTCCACCACAATCTCTTGCCTTTACTGATGCACAACTAAAACTAAAACCCTCTAAAAAAAAAAAAAAAAAAAAAAGATTTAACTTTTTTTTTTCTTTGCTGCTGCTCATATTTTGATTTCAATCTTTAGGCGTTTTAGGAAGCACATTTTTTTTTTTGGATGTCTTTTTTTCTGCTACACTCTGCACAACATCCATTCATCTGTAACCACTGTAGTAGGAGCTTTTTTAGCTGCTAAAATACGCTTCAGTGCTGCTGTAAAATGTGTGTTTTTTTTAGTACTTTTTATTCTTGGTAACTTTGTATGAAACGTAAATAAACTAAAATAGAAAGAAACACATTATAAAACACACAGGTGGGTAAACAGGCTACTTAAGTACTATCTTAAGCTTCCTATACTTAACTTAAGTATTTCCATTTATTTTCTGTTGTTCTATAATTTGCCTCCACTGCATTTTATAGGTTTTTATTTTATTTTATTCATTTGACAGCAGTTGTTTATTGTGTTATATGGCAGCCATTAGTATGACTAAATAAATAAATAAGCCACAATAGCCACACAAAGATAAAAAAAAAAGAAAAATACATTATTATATATTTCACATGAACAGATAATGACCGATGACTCGTTCAATAGTTAAAATTTGTTTCATCTCAAACAGCTGCAACATTAAACTGTTGTTGACATGGAAACTCGTCGATATAACAGTGATTATAGCCACTCTGAATTTATTTTAGATTTTTTTAGATACTTTATTAATGTATTTTATTTTGTCCAAACCTCTTTCACACACACACACACACAATAACTGGGGCATGTATTTTATTTTGAAAATGCCTTTTTAAATGCAGTTATACTCCTCAACCTTGTGATATATATGAGTATAACTAACCAGTGGAATAGTTTTACAAAAGATTTTTTCTATTTTAAACAAGTTGTGTCAGAGTTTCCTGTTTTACTGTAAAATAATTTGATTAATGACCCGAGAATGTTTAAGTATCCTCACGTGACCTTAATGCAGAACAATAACAATAATAGAAACAATAATAATAATTCCTCTGGGATTAAATTAGACTTCAAACATCATTTGATCACAAAATTATGTTCAAGATCCCAATTATATGAAGTTACTGCAGATATCTGTTGCTTCCTGAGAAAGAATCAGATCTGCTCTGTCTGGAGATGCCCACAGGCCACGAGACAGACGAGGAGGAGGAGAATAAAACTGTTTATATGAGACACACACACACACACACACACACACACACACACACACACACACACACACACACACACACACACACACACACACACACCCAGAGAGAGAGAGAGAGACAGACAAAGCCTTCCTCTCCCCTCCATCCATCCCCCGCGTGTTTGTGCGTGCGCCCGGATTGCGGCCTCGTGGAGATGAATCTGATCAATCAGATCAATCAGCAGGGATTACTGTATCCCGGAGGTCAGAGTGAGGGCACCGGGCCACACAGAGTTCACTCACACAACACACAACACAAGCTGAGCTGCAGACAAATCTGTGGAAGAATGTGAAGCAACGTTTTAGTTGTTTTCTTTCTCTTTTTCTTCTGATCGCGCTCGTGTGTGATTTGACGTGACTGTTGTAACGTTGAGTGACTGAAAATACTTAAAGCGCGATGTGTGACAGAAACGACGTTTAGAGGTTTCTGGTTATTTTATTTATTTATTTATTTTTTTAACACTTTTTGTTATTGAACCAAAATGAAAGTGGTGGAGATGCTTTTGTTACTAGACGCAGGACGGGACAGGCTCCGTTTTTTTTTTAGACATAATAATAAAATGAGTCAGGTGCGTTTATGGGGCTTTGTTGGTATAAAACCATAGAAGGATGAAGGTGAAGAAGAAGAGGAGGAGGGTGAATATGATGGACAAACACTTTTACGCAGCTTTTACGCACGATCCACATTAACCAACACTGACCTCATCTTTATAATAAAACATCACTGGCTGGTCACAGTAATGTGATGTTATATGACATAATGTGATGACATTGAGTCTTTAATTTGATGAAGTATCGTTTAAAAAAAATTCATTTTCGATATTATCGTTTAAAATAACGTCGCATCTTAATTCTGAGGACACGTGAAGAGTAAATAAAGAAACATGGTAGAAGAGAAAGAACCTGTTGTTGGTGATTTGATATTTTATTTAAAAAACAAATACCTGCAGTTGATTTAACTTCCAATTCAGAACTTTTAGAATCGATATATGAATTGTTATTTAGGAAAACTATCTATCTATCTATCTATCTATCTATCTATCTATCATATCAATAAATACAAACACGTGAATAATTTATCCACCTTTTATCTCATGTCCCTGTTGCTCATGGTTAATGTATGTCGTGGTTTGGTTTGCGCCATTTAAAACCCCGCAAACACTGCGGCACTTCTGCTTTATCCATTAACACTAACTATGATATAAAAAAAATAAATAAATTGTTATGAAAAAAATGACCCCAGTGATTTAAACATACCAACACACATGTGAAGATTTAACTCGAACGAGTCCTTCCATCATTTTTAGGCTTTTCTTTCCTATCCTATCTCCACGCGCCCTGTGTGTGATTCGTGGTCTCGTGCGGAGGCAGCAGAGACTGTTGTCGCGTCCTGGTTTAGTTCAGGACATCGACTTGTCCCAGAGGACACCGCTCTGTCCTCAACACTTCACACTTCCTGCAAAACTTTACTTTCTCTGTGGGAACTGGCCCCAAACGCCAAACACACACATTTAAAGCTCTTTACATCTCCTGTGTTGTGTGTTTTCTGTCTTTTTTTTCTCTTTTCTGTCCTGATTCAAACTGATTAATAATAAAGAGACAAAAACAGAAACGAACCGAACAGACTCAACAAACCCTCCTCTTCAGTTACATCATGTAATGTCTGAAAATACGAAAGTTTTTAATAAAGTTGTTGAGTAAAGGTTGTGAAGTTCAGTACAACATCATCATGTTTATTTAAATATTCATAATTATCTTTATTTGGTTTATCCAATCAGCTTTTTTGTTTTAAACAAGAGTCCTGATCTCTGCGTGTTTTTATTTATTTGTTTATTTTTTTATGAAAAAAGTAACTGAACGACCTTCTCAGTTTAACTATTTAATTTAGTGAAGTCATCACTTTTATAAAACAAATAAAATCAACATTTCAACTGGTGTAACAATGTATGAACTTAGTTTAACTTTTATATTCCGTCAGGATTAAAAAACATGGTCTGGTATTATTTATTATGATAAATAAAATAATAACTACTACTATAATATTTCCACTCTGCTCAGTTATAAACTCGTGGTTTTTAATGAGCCCAGTTTATAAAAGATGAGGAAGATAATTGGTGTGATTGACGACTATTAAAAAAAATAATAATAAAAAACGGTTTGATACGATTCTTAAGATCGAATCGAAACATTAAAAAATGTATTAATTAGATTTAAGCTTTATTTACATTCTCACACAGACTTTAGCAGTGATGATGTTACTGTTTTATATTAAATATAATATGTTTAGTTAAGTTAAATAGAAGTAAAAGTTACTTTGTATAAAAGTTGTTGGACTTTTTTTTTTTTTCCTCATAAAATGTTTCTAAAAAGTAAAATATGGTTGATTCATTAGAAATTTAAGAAAAAGAGTTTACACTTTTTTTTTTTAATGAAAACAAAGAAATTAGACAAAAAAACAAACAAAAAAACATGAGTTTGTTGATTTTTGTGTTAAGTGTTTTTGTGACTGGTTGAATTTCTTCACCAAGACGTTTCTGTGAAATCTGTGAAACACTTGTTTTTTTTTTTTTCTTCATCTTTTTTTTTTTTTTTTTTTAAAAAAGTTTACACACTCAAACCACTTATGTGCAATTACACAAGTGTTTTCCACCGACTTTAAATGAACAGGCTGCACATCATGAGGTGAAACTGTGTCACACAAAAAAACTGAAAACACAGACCAGATAATCTCTGACCGCGACTCCAATTAGACCTTCACAGTCGCTGCTGCTGCTGTTGTTTTTAAAAGAAAAAAAAAATCAAGGCTTCAAAAAAATGTTTTCTAATCTTCAGTGGAATCACACGAGAAACATATTTTGTTTTCTGTTTGTTTTTTGTGTAAAAAAAGAAAAAGAAAAACAGTGGGTCTGTTTGTGTTGGCGTAGGCTGCCACCAGGTGTAACTGTGATGAACTGACAGAAAACTCAAATATACATGTGGATTTATTCATATTTGACATTAAAAATACAAATCACACACACACACACTCACACACACACACACACAAACAGGAGGGTGCAGATATGAACAAATAAACTGCTACATTCTTCAAACAGTAACCTACTTTTAGCTTCACACTTAAAGAGGGAACAAACCAGACTTTGACCTAACAGTGTTACGCGCAAGCAAACATCAAATAATTGTATTGAAAATTGTGTTTGTGTTACACCGACAGCGTTTGAACGAACATGTAAATTAGAAATAACACACGTGGAGTCGTTTCCTTTAAGGCCAAATGCATTTGAAAGGATATAACAGAAAAAACGAAAACAAAACAAGTGATGAAACATGATTCGTAGGGAAGGAAGAGGAAGATCATGGCACTTTCTCTTTTAAGCACATAAATGTAAAAGAAGCAGGAGTCGTTTCTTTCTTTCTTTCTTTCTTTCAAACGTTCCCCTTCGTCTGATCGTCATCAGTTCCTGTTGCTCCAAACTGGTCCACATGTGAGTCCAGAGTGTTGAGATGTAGGTCGACGGTGAAACAACGTCAGAGGAAACAGATGACGGTGATCGTGGTGATGAAAGGCACTTAATGTCGCGTGTGTCTTTCTGAAAAAGGCTTCTTTTGATTTTTAACAAAACAAAAAGATGTTAAATCTTCCTAAAACCTTCCTGGTCTGGACTATTATATGATTATTTCATTTTATTACACTAATGACTATTCATTTAAACAGTTTGGTCTATTAAACGTTAAGACAAATATGTAAATATAACTGTTTAAAACCAACCAGAGATGAATGTGACGTCTATAAAACTGCTGTGCACTAATTTATCGTTGATGGTTAAATATTTTAAAGTCTATTTTGTTTTCTTCTTCCTCAGGATGAAAGAGTTAATGCCTCAAACTGTAGATGAACCATTTTTCTAGGCGTTAAAAAGGGGAAAAATCCAGCATTTCACTACTATCTCTTCAATTTCTGTAGCTGCAAATGATCTTATCACGAAATCCTACTGGTTTAAACTTCACTCCAACTCTTTAGAGGGTTGTTAGGTGAAAGGAAATCCTGAAACAACAAGAACAACAACACAGCAGCAGTAGTAAAGAGGGTAGTTTGAGGTAAAGATTGTCAATGTTTAAATGAAGAGACGTGACTGCGCTGCAGCGTCACATACAGTGGTCTGTAAGTGCCCCCTGGTGGTCAAACAGAGACAGTACAAGATCAGATCCGCTGGATTTTTTCGCCTGAATTGTGCAGACTTTGTTCCTTCTCTCAGGGTCAGTTTCAAGCTTTTGTTGTTTTGAGTTTTAATAAACGAGCCCTTATTTACACCTTGGTGACTAGAACATTATGTTAAGAGACAGTTTTGCTCATTAAAGAGAAAAAAAATAAACTGGAGCGTGAGGAGAATAATCTGAGGCTGACGATGATCTGTTTTTTTTTTTTTTTTTTTTAAATAAAGAGTGTTGCTGCCCTCTGGTGGTTCGGTAATGACAACACAGCAGATCATGGTTAACATCAGGAGGAACTAAAGTGAAGTAGAGTCAGAGGAGCAGCAGAAAGACGCAAGAGCGTGAGAAAATATCCGTCGAGATGTTGTCGATGTGTTAAAGTCACAGTAGAGGAATGTTTGTGTATGTAAATATTCTCCAGACACAGATATCCATCCCCTGCGTTGGGATGAACCAGTTGAAATGCTGCATGTGGCACAAAATCATACCTATATATATTTATGTATGTGTATATATGTGTGTGTGCTTGTGTGTATATGTGTGTGTACTTCAGGTGAATAGTGGAGCCAGATGTTGTTGAGGTTTTAGTCAAATCCTTGCCAGTCGCTCTGTTCAGAGTCGTACTCCAGCTCCACCCCGATGCAGCGAACTCCCTCCAGGAGCATGGGCGTACCGTGGTGACGATCTGGACGAGACGTGAAGAGAAAGAGGAGAAAGAAATGAAGTTTCACACAACTAACTTCATTACAACCAGTCAGAGAAAATACTGATAGATAAGATTGATTCTTCACCATCAATACGACTCAAACTCCCCCTCAATAGATATTTTACAATGGTTGAAGTAACATCGAGTTTGACCGTCTTTTGTTGTCACAACCAAATAGTTAACAATGAAAGTAAATGGGGCAGTCAGCCAAACGTATCTAAACTGTCATTTTTTAATCACTAATAAAGCTCAAAATATCATTTCACTTCAGCAGTAGCATGAATAGGATCTCTACACATAAACTGAAGTACTGATAACTTAGTAAGTGAACTGAGAGTTTATTAAAAACACTGTTTTACAAGAGTAAAATTAGAAAATTAGAATAATCTTCCAATGAAAGTAAATAGGGCAGTCAGCCAAACGTATCTAAATTGGCATTTTTAACCACTAATAAAGTCTGAATCTGTTGATCTGAAACACCCTTCATCACCTGTTGTTATGAAAACAAGATGTTGGGTAAATCTGAGCTTTATTAGTGGTTAAAAATGCCAATTTAGATACGTTTGGCTGACTGCCCCATTTACTTTCATTGTTAACTATTTGGTTGTGAAAACAAAAGACGGTCAAACTCAATATTACTTCAACCAACATAAAATATCTCTTGAGGGGGAATTTGACTTGTATTGATGGTGAAATAGACTCTGGGTTCATGTTACTCCAGATCATCACTTTATTGTCTTGTTTTATCTTTATCCACAGGATCAGGATGTAGAGAAATGAAATATGTGTTTTGATTTGATTTGACTTTGGCTCAGGCTTAAAAAAAAGATTACAGTCAAATATAAGAATATAATCCATGTTGAGACTCAGACTGAGAGACTCACATGTTTCTCATTAAAAAACATATGGAAGTCTCAGATTTAGCTTATGTGATATATTAATAAATTCCCAGGACTTCAAACTATCCACCACTGTTGTATGATACAATACAATGAACATGTTTTACCAAATTAATCAGTGATGGACACAAATATTTGTTATTAACCACTGACGTCAATAAATTCAAGAAGTATTGAAGTATTTGTCAAAGGAAGAAAGTTAAAAAGATCAATCGAATGTAGAGAAATCCTGGAGAAATACAATGTAGGAGAAGACGGGTTCACAACCAAGACAACAACCTGAACTGCACAAGGAAAGATACGGAGACATTTGTGAACGAGTCAAATCGGTGAAGAGTATGAAATGAAAATGAAAGTAAAGTGTTTTTTAAAAAATAAATGAGCCGGCACCTTCACCACTGAGTTTGTAAAGCAGAAGGATAAAAGTAGTAGAACAACCACCAGAGACTGTGTTGTCCAGTTCAGACGAACTGAAGTTAAAAATCTTCTCAATAAAAACCTCGAACTATTAGAATAATCATCAGAGAAACTACAAACTGTTCAACTTTTAAAACCAAACTTAAAAGATTGATTGAAATTGACCAAACTTCAACAAATCACAAATAACCAAACAACCATATCGTGTTGTTTCTTGATTACATTGTACACACACACACACACACACACACAGGCATGTTTTCATGACTTCAGGGGACATTTCATTGACTTGCATTCATTTCCTGGAGACTTTCCTGGAAACACTTTCTAACCTTCATCTAAACCTGACCCAGACATTAAATCATGTCTTCACCTTCACTTTTTGTTTTTTACATTATGGGGACCTGCTTTATGTCCCCATAAGGGAGACAGGTCCTCATAACGTGAGTGGGTAAACAGGTTTATGTCCCCACAATGTAGGAAATACCTACAACACACACACACACACACACATCACCACCCCCCACCTGAACAATATACCCTTGCTGCTAATCTAACCACTATTTAAAATGTTATTTTTTAACTGTGTGCATCTATATTTTATATTTTTCTTTTACCACATTTTCATTTCTTGTTTGTAAGACTGTAACTTTATCAGTTAACAACTAGTGTGAAGTGTTTCTTTTAAAAATTTACATATTAAAGAGACAAGATGAATTAATAAAAATACCCTTAAATAATAAATCTAGAGCTGTTTTAATGTTTTGTGTATTCAAACCAGATTAAACTACGACATTAAATTCAACTCTGAGTCACTGATCTAACAGAAGTCGTGCAGATAAAACCAGTAGCTGCTGCTGCTGCTGCTGCTGCGGTGGTGGAGCTTTAATCCGTTGATCTGGTCGAGGTCCAGAACTCAATTATACTCTGACATCTGGACAGATGTTCAGGCTTCGTGGGTAAAAATAAACACATAAAAGTATCACACATACACACACACGTCAACGAATACCGACAGGATGACACACACAGGCTCTATGAAATGTAAATGCACAGATGGAAACACACTCACAGCCTTTTAAACTCAACTCTCTCGAGAAAACACAGATTCAACACAGACTCTGACCCAGAAAACCGATCGACAACAGAGACCAGATCAGCATCTCACGGTGTCGTTGCTGTTAAAGCTGCAGAGGAACTTCTCTTTTTATAGTTGAACATCAACAAAATCGCTTTAAAACATAATATTATACCCTTATTTTAAAGGGTATTTAATGATTAAGTTGTGAATTTTAGAGTATTTAAGTGTTTTAAGTTGTGCTGATTCACCAGCAGGAGGCAGCAGAGCACTGGTGACGACTGTAACTGAAAAATAAAACATGTAGAAACTAAGACTCCTGGATGATGTGGTGGTAAATATTATGGACCTGGGACTATAATCGATTCATTGTATCTTGTTTATTTATTTATCTATTTGTGATTTATGAAGATTTACTATTTTTACTTAAAGCTTTAAAGGATATTGTGATATACTTTTTTTTTTTTTTGACATTTTCTGGGGTTAGAGCAGTGATTAAATGTAAAAATACTTGTCACATTAACTGATTGTGAAATTGAAATGTTTATTAAAGAACTACTATTAGAAAACTGCTAAGTTGTAAAAAGCTTTAAGATTGAATGACCAGTATTTGTCTTCATCTTCATAATAAAATGTGTATTGTTTTAAGATTATATGAACAGAAATGGAAGAAAAACAACATCTGTGGAAGCTTTAGATTCATTAAAATGTAATAACTTCAAAATAATTCACGTTTTCTTGCAGGAGGAGGCTGTGATATATTAAATCTGGACAGGTTTTCTTCCTCACTGTGTCATTTTACGACAGTTCTAACATTTCATAGAAACAATTTAACATTTTTTGAGAATTTAACGCCGGTTAATGATTAATAAAAAACAAACAATAAGGCCCAGAGTTGTTGTTAACTACCTGAGGTTATGTATGTAACAATAACTCCTTATAACAGAGTTAGTCAGTGATCCTGATCCCCCTGGGGGCGTCTGACCCCGCAAATATTGTGTCGCAATATTATCTTGCTGTAGTGCACCGAGATCATTATCACTTATATGGTTAAAGCGGGACTCACCCATGACCCTGGCGTGAACTTTGACTTTGACGCACACGTCCTCGTTGGTTTCGCTCAACAGCAGCACCTCCTCACACAGGACGCCCTCCTGCTGCGCCATGTACTCACACGTCACCTTCAGACCTCCTGCAAAACACAGAGAGACGAACAAATATAAAAAAAAAAATCTAGTGGAAAAAAATACATTAATCCATCTGAGTGTTGAGTAAATAATGACACACCCAGAATGAGAAAGTAAAGGTCAGTAACTTGCCCTGGTTACTGTCACGTAGTTGGCATGAAACATTAGAGGACAACCTTTGGCCTAAATTAGGAGGTTTAGTGTTGAGGGGAAGTCCAGTACAAACCCAAACACACACTCCTGAAGATTGTAATTCACCTCTAACGGCACGAGGAGTGACAGGAGTTTGAGACAAACAAAGGGAAAACATATGAACGTCAGTGTTTTTTATTTTTTTATTATGTTTCCTCAGAGGTGGATCACTACTCCAACTGTCTGCTGGTGTAATCCTCAGCCATCTGGCTCTACGTGCAGCCTGGGACACTGCTGCTCAGAATAACTTCACTCAGATCTGCCTGCAACCAAAATAACCTCGTATTTCAGTCGTGTTTGGGTTTCAACAACACAACACGCGGGAGACGCTTCACAACGAGAAACAAGAGGAAAGAAATGTTAGATAATGATAACAGCTTCTCACGCCGACTTCTCTCAGCGCTCTCAGGCGAAGCGTTTCCTGTGGTTAAAACACTAACGATATTAACAACCATCTACATGGTTATATTAACCTCGCTCTCATTTTCAGGAAGCACCTGCTTCTGTTTAGTGGGTTTATTTTGTTACTTCTTTTTGAGTTTGACAACAGCAGAGTCACCGACACACTGTTGTCCTACTTTAAGCTGCAGTTTAGTTTATTAGATTGTCTGAGGTGAGGAAACGTTACAAGATAATTACAAAAAAGAAATTCAACTATATTTGTTCAGTCAAGGGTTTTTTCCACACTGATTCAAACTTATGTAGGTGTTGTTGTCCACATTAGTCGACTCCACCAGTGATCTCCAGTGGTGGTGTCTGGACTTGTTCCTCTGATGGTTGGTGAATCATCAGTTAATGATCATAATGTGTGAACAGCCCTAACGACTCCATCAGAGGCCGTCGGGACCTGGTCTGAGACCGGGACTGGATCTGTCATGTTAGAAAACTGGAGGAGTCGGAAGAGACTGACAAAGAGCAACAGCCAATCAGAGGAGAGATGTGAGATAAATGCTGCTGCCGTCTCACTGATTCACCCATTTTCACTTTCTACAAACTCCCCACGTCTGATCCAGATGTTACCCGGTACCAGGGAGGTCTGCTGGTGGTTTCAGCTCCACCATGAGTGTGTTTTCGTGATGTTTACATGCTGGTTTACTGGTTTAGTCTGTGTCGGAGGCAGCGTCTTCACTGGTGCTCGTCAACAATAAACGGCTGTAAATCACGGTGAGAAGCAGCAGCTACATCCTGTCTAGTTCACGTGACCAGACGTAGAGTTTGGTGACGTCACGGTGTGATCGGGAGTCGATCACGGACAAGTCTTGTAGTGTGAACACTACAGGTCTCAGACCAGTTGTTGAGACTCCAGATCATGGGAACACAAGTCGCCAACGATCACGACAGAGACTCACTGATCGTTGGTTAAGTCAGCTACTGTGAACTAGGCTTTACCCTCTGGTGCTGGGGAGATATTGGTGATCCGGAGGTGTGGACTGGGTACAGGAGCTGGACAAACGTCCTTCCCCAGAGCTGGGATCTCAGGCAGGTTGAAGACGATTTCATATCGATGCTGCGTCTTTAAGAAGCCGACCTACAGAGAGATAAATAGAGAGAGACACAGACATTGATGAGGTTGGAAACTAAAGAGTCAAATAAGGATTTAGAGACAAGATCTGGAGGAAATAAAGTAGCTTATCTCTCTCATAAATTTTAGACTAATCCAACTGTAGGGAGAGAAGGATTCATACAGAGAAGAAACAGGGTTTACTTAGACTCAGACCTCAGACTTTGTCAATAAATAAAGGATTATTTTTTATGAATTATATGGATACAAGTTATGCTTATAAAAACTACTGTGAGCACAAGTGAACAAGGTCTCTAATTGACATCATTAGTTCTTGCTCTGGAGGTTTTTTAATCCCCTTCATCTTTGCCAGTTTGAGCCTGAAGGAAATAAAACCAGAATTACTTTATGGATTTCATTCAAACTCCAGAGTCGTCCAATAATAATAATAATACTAGTACTAATACTAATCCCATGTGAGTAGATTTTCCAGCAATTCATGGCTACAACTTCAACATCTGTCCAGAGGCTGAGTCTGAGCCTCCAACGCGTCGGCCCCTCGGAGGAGCGAGGAACTTCAGACCAGATAAATCCTCTTGAACTAAGAAGCTGGATTTTGTGTGTGTGTGGTAGAAGACGATAAGTTGAGACTCTCTGACCTTTGTCACTGTGTAACACGAGCCAGAGCCTCCAAACATTAATCCATTCATACATTTAGAAACTAATGACTAACTAAACTAGAACTGTCACCTTGTGGTTTGTATGTTTTGACCTTGACTGAGATTCAATCACTTCATCTTTTGAGTCCAAGTGAATATTTGTGCAAAATCTGAAGAGATTTGTTCAACGAGGTCACGAAGTATCATCATCATCTTTAAGTCTTAGTGAACATTTCTGTCAAAAACCTGAACTATGAGGTCACGGTGATCTTTGACTAATGATTTAATCACTTCATCTTTTAAATTAAGTGAATATCTTAACAGATTTGTTCGTGGAGGTCTTGAGATATAAAATAAAACACGGGGGAAAAACAAGTTTTGTGAGGTCTCAGTGACATTTCACCTTGAGTCTAAGTGAATGTTTGTTCCTGATATAGTGGTATTGTTGTAAATATAACCAGCTAGTTATGTTATGAACCTATACAGCTAGCTGTACTATAGCTACCTATATTGTTGGACAGACAGAGTGTGACACTGTCATTTTTGACATTTCTAATATTTCATATTAACAATTTAACATTTTTCACAATTTAAAAGCAGTTTATGATTAAGAAACATAAGGCCTAGAATTATAGATAGATAATTAGATAGAGGCAGCAAAGCGGCACAGGGGTTAGTGCTGTTGCATGCAACATTGGGGACAGGTGAATTGAGCATATTAAATTGCCCTTAGGTATGGATGTGAGTGACGATCTGGGTCCAGGCTGAACCCTGTCTTCACCCTTAACCAGCTGGGATAGGCTCCAGTCCACCCCCCGACCCCGAGTACAGGATAAAGGGGTAGAAGATGGATGGATGGATGGATGGACAGGATACTGATGGTTTAGTGAAGGTACAACAGAGTGTGATCACTTCTCAAACAGAACTGAGTCTCTGTGAGTCACAGAGAAATTGCAAACAGCAGGAATAATTTCCTGAATTGTTCTTTGTATAAAAGGATTCACCCTTGATGTTGTTCAGATATCACATCCATCCAGATTGAGACACAAAGACACATACGACGTCGGCCGTCACCAACACAGATAAAAATATAAAAACTAAAGACTAAAGTGACTGATGGTCACATTAAGATAGAAGCCACATAAACTGTATCTAGTTATGCAGCTGGAGTTATTTAGCAAAACTTTGGAAATGATAAAGAAGAAGAGTCTGGAGCAAATTGTTTTTCAATATGTGACACAAAAGCTGCATTTGAGCTTTCTATAGCAATAAATTGTCTTTTCCAATTTCCCTGCACAACTCGTATAATCCTTAATACCCACATATAAAGAAGACTCGAAGGTGGACAAGTGGGAGAAGGAGCAGCACAGAGGTAGAGAGCGAGGAGTGATTCAGTGGTAGCTGTCGGAAATATAGCAAAGAGAAAAATTCATGAGGGAATCATCACAGTGAGGGGCTGAGGAGGAAAGTCTCACAGAGGAGACAAGATAAAAAAACACAGACACTGAGGAGAGAGAGAGAGAGATGGTAGGGAAGTGCCGGCGAGGAGGAGATAAGCTTTAAACCCCCTCGAGCAAAGATCTGCAGCCCCACACACAAACCTCTGGTTAAAATGAAACGGGTAGAGAGAGAGAGAGAGAGGAAACACTGAAGAAGAAGAACTGCTGCAGAGAAAAACAATAACCATTCAGCAAGTATGGACCCACACATGTCTCCAGACTGTGAAATGTGATTTAATGTGAATGTCATGTGGTGGATTATTTATGAGACGAGCCTCATAATTGACAGAGACAATAAAAAAAAAAAGATGACAAATGACTCAAGTCATTAGTAACAAACTCTTACTAATGAGTCTGGTGTTTAATGGTTTAATCATAACATCAAATTATATGTATTTATGAACATTAAACACTATTTATTGACGCTCGTGAAGAAAAAAAAAAACTGGAAATCTTCAGTGAAACATCCTGATTTGCTGCAGTCGGAAAAAGCTGCAAAATGAAAGTATTTTCGTTGCGACTCCATTAAGACGCCGTTTCATTTCAATCAGTATCTTACCGTCTTTGACCTTTAAGGCAAATGTGTCCTCTCGGTGGAAAAACAAGCCACTTCACAGACATAAAAGACATATGAGATATGTGAAGCTTTAAGAGAACTGAAAGCGCTGAAAGTGCTCGTGTAGATGGTACACAGAGTCCAGACCGAGGCTGGAACAAACCACAGTTTGATTTGTACTTAAAGCACCTTGAGTCACCTTCATGACGCCAAGAGGATTGAACTGAATTAATGTCTCAATTCAGTTACTTCTGTTAGTTCACGTCCATGTAGTTTACTACGTACACTATGTACTTACTTCTGACTTTCAACAGGGTAGTTTTGTCTCAAATCGTTGTTCACTTATCAGGAATGAGGATCTCAACGTCTTCTTTCTTCTTCTTCTTTCTTTTTAAAGGTGAATTGTCACTGGACAAAACATTAATCATCAGTTTGAACCATGATTGTCGTCCACCAAGATATCTGTCGTCTTGTTTTCAATTATAATCAATAATGAAAGTCTCAGTAGTGCTGATGTTTGTTAGTGTGGGCTTCATTGGTGCATCTCAACTCACATATTTCTTTACTTATACTTAATATTTTGAGTGTGTAAGTGTGTTCACACTGACCAGTCTGGTAAAACACAGTGAACAGTTAATACCCAGATGGTTTCACTCATCAAGGTCAAAAAGTTGAGTGTTGAACGATGGACACTTCTCTCCCTCACTGACTCCATCTTGGCTACGTAGCAGAAGAGGAGGGACGATGATGGCGGCGTAATCTCCACCTCACATGAAACATGGAGCCACACTAACAAACATCAGCACTAGTGAGACTTTCATTATTGATTATAATTGAAAACAAGATGACAGATATCTTGGTGGAGACAATCACGCTTCAAACTGATGATTAATGTTTTGTCCAGTGACAATTCACCTTTAAAAAGAAGAAGAAGACATTGTGATCATCATGAACAACGATTTGAGACAACACTGCTTGGTTCATACTGGTATTGCTGCGCTGTAAGAGTTATAACTAATGACAAAGAGGAATAAAAGAAAGAAGAATAAACTAATCTAGTGACAGTGGAGTTAACAACACTAATGTCTGTTAACTTCTCTTTAAGCACGTAGGGAATAAATAAAAAAATCAAGAGCAGTTTCTGTCTCTAAATTATCTTCCTTGAAATGACGTCATAATTAGGCACTAACTCAATAAACACACAGAGTTACTGAACTCCCATAAACTCTGTGGTATGTAAACATTTCTCTCGTCTAGTTTCTATCAGAGCTTTGAAGGAAACCCGGTTGTGAAGCAGAACAAATCAAAATAAATCAACAAGGCTGACACGACATGGGGCCGCTTTATTATTACAACACAATCAAATTTATACTGAGCGACTGAATATGCTTTAATCTATTTTATTTATTATTTTAGTCACAACAACAAGCTAACAAACACTTCTGTGTGTGTTTATTATATATTCAGCCTTTGGAGAAACTGGTCCTTGTTATTTATTCCACAGAGAAACAAAGAAATCATTAAAAAAACTGCTACTACCGTTCAACCATAAATATTGAGATGATCGGCTGCTGATACCGGAGAATTCAATCTCATTTACCCGTCGGCTGAACGAGGTGAATAGCGACTAATACTGATATTTGACCGACGTATTGTTGCATTGTAGCGTATTTGCTTTACTTGTGTCACCAAGCAACAAAAAAAAAGAGGTTTAAAGGGTTTAAAAGTTTGCCACCATTACGAAAACAAAAATTTCAGTCAATTTTTAAAAATATACTCAAACTCATGTCACCAAGATTTAACTGTACATCCACTAGAGCTGGACGGTGTTTATTTTTTTTTTTTAAATGATGTTGGTTTCTCTGTATTTGACAGAAATCAACAGCTCCTGTAAAAACATCCGCCCATCACCCCCGGTGGTGGAGCGCTATACTCTGACATTAGGTCCTTTTAGCTTCGTTTTGGTCTCCATCAACTCTTACATCTGTTAAACATCTCAAATATCTGTCTCTCCAGCTGCTGTATTCACCAGGTAGCTGCAGGTGAGGTCATGTATATATAACACATGATGCTGTCTGCTGGACAGGCAGAGCACAGTGAGTTTCCGGAGAAAAACAAACCAGGTTATTGTTTCTAGAAACAACACTGATAAGAACAGTAATACTGAAGCAGAAGAGTAAAGGTGCAGCTGATAAAATCAGAGTTTTGTCAATAAAAACATTTTAACTAAAACTCAAACACTTCTCTCACATCTTCAATGATCATTAATCCTTAATGTGATGAAACAGTAACACAAACACGTATTATATGTTGTTTATATGTGACTCCACCTGTTTGTTGAAAAATTCAAATCACCATCATCAGAACTGGCTTTCATACAGTTGTTGTAATGCATGCCACTTCCATCCCACACACACACACACTCCCACCTCGTCTTTGGTCCGCGCCGACCGCCGAGCGCTGCCAAAGCAGACCGCCCTCCTCCCTGTCCTCCCTACTCCACTGTTTCCATAGCAACAACCCCCCCCTCACTCCCCGCCTCCTCCTTTCTCTCTCAACGCCACTGACAGTGATCTGTACCCACTCTCATGAAAAAAAAAACACTAAAGAGCTTTGAGAGAAACGATCACATAAACGAGGAGCTGGTGTGTAACTGAAGGTCAGAACCAAGTTCCATGTCCTTTTGACACGAGAACGCGGCTTTTAAGCAAATTGATTTGGCTGTGAATTTGTTTGAACGTTCGGGGGTGAAAAGAAAAGGCTCAGTTACAGTAGAGAAGTTTCATTTGGGATTTTTTTTTTTTTTGTGCAACTGAGAGGAAATGAAAAGAGAAGAGAAAGTCTCTGTATATCTAACACCATATGTGTCATATACAGTATAAAATACAACTTAAACCAGGCAGAGTTGTATAAATATTTCAACACGCTGGGAAATAAAATGTAGAAACGAACAACGGAGTTGTTGAAGTGAGGAAGGAGAGGTTCATGACAACACAGCCAGCTTTAGCTTTAGTCATCCTGTAATATTGATAAAAACGATTCCAGGACACACTTCACCTGCGGGCAGGACGTCGTCTACGAAAACATGATCCACTTGAAGTGCGCTTCATTTTCTGTGCCAGCCACTTAAGGACAGAAACAATCTAGACTTCAAACACTTCTTATGATAAATCATGAGGCTTTAAAAACCATTTACATCAGTGCTTTTGAATGTCTTCGACATTAGTTGCACTTATTTCACCGCAGACAAGGCTTTGATTGTGATACTCCTGAGTCTGACATTTGAAAACAAAGACGAGGAGTCATTGTGAGCCACAACGGTGCTTTGAGCAAAATGCCAACATCAGTACGTGATCACGGTGACGATGTTAACACGCTGATGTTCATCAGATGTATTTACCACGATGAGACGTCAAACAATTGTGAATAACCTATTGACCTGAATATAAGATGGGATTTTTTTTTCCTGTAGATAAAAAAGTCGTCTTATATTCGGGGTCCAGAGACCTGGGGGTCTAAACCAACAGGTGGCGTCAATTGTGACCTGCAGAGATGCGACCGCGACACGGAGACTGACTAGAAAACAGCGACTCAAACGTTGATCAAGTTAACAAACATCAGAGGAGACAGTGTTTCTAGACGTTGACCAGACTTTGGCGCTGTCATAGTTTCAAAACTGGGCCGCTGATAATTGTCTTCCACGTATTACAGCTACCAGATGGTTGGTAGCTGGGATGCTAATGCTAACACTCGAGCGCATGTTTAACATTACTCCTAGGAGCCGCCTGGATGGCCGAGTGGTTATGTCGTACCACATCAGCGTATCTATACAGCTGCTCAAATCCCAATCAAGACAAACTTCCCAGTGTTTGTTCTCCTCCGTTCATGTCTCTCTACACCGTCTCTATCATTAAAGACAAAATCCCATCAAATAATGATTAAAACAAACTAAAATCTCTCTTCTAGGGGTCGTCTTATATGCGGGTCAATAGTGTAACGTGTTGAGTTGTGTTTATTTTATGTTCTCAACATTCACTTCTGTGTTTTCCGACGGCTACTGAACCTGAAACCCCGAGGACCTTCAACCTGCAAGTACATGCCCCATGTTTAACTATCTATCGTGGAACCGGGTCAATTAAGAACAAGTAATGAACAACCACAAATAATAAAACCGTCTATGTGACTTAAAGAAAGGACCGTCTCCCGGCGTCTTAATCTCAGATCAAAGTAAAACTTGACTGAACTAAACAAACCGGTCATGTTTGTTTCCATCGAGCTCTCGGTAAAGGAATGAATGTGTCTATTGTTTTAAATGCTCTCTGAAGAAAAAAAAAAACAAACAGAAGAGAAAAAAAAATATTCAGAAAATTAGAAGAAACATTTCTCAGAAAAAACAGAATAATTACTCCAGTTAGTCAGAGAACAACAGCAGTTTTTTATTATCATTTACTATTTTCTATTATTATTATTGATATTGAATATTTGATATTGAAAACAAACACGATTTAAAAAAAAAAAAAAAACTTTTTTTGTCTTAAAGTATTTTTCCTTGAAAAAGAGAAGTCGTCTTATATTCAGGGTCAATACAGTAATTGTGATAAATGTAATAATAATATCATAAAACCAAGGCTACTATTGCAGTTTTTGGTTTTTGTCTGCCGCCGTCGCTCGGCACCTGCGTCGAAACACCTTCCTACGATTTAAGAGCTGACAGCAGAGAAAAGATGAGAGGTGTGATATCATAGTCCTGGCTCTTTATAGTCGACAGAGGAGATTAACAACGAGGAGAAAAGACTTTAATCTTCTCCCAGATGGTTCACAGATAAAAGCCTATCGACGCTCATGAGGGGACTGACACAATAAATCAAAGCGTTACCTATTAAAACTGTACCAACCATTTAAAAAACATGGAGACGAGGGAGAGTCAAGCCTTTAATTATGAACAATTACAAGACTGTGAGAGCTGGTGGAAACTACAAAAGAAACTCAGGTTGTTTAATATCTGCTTCAGAAATGACCATTACTTGTTTTAGCCTGTTTTATTTAGATCGATTTAGATCGCCAGTCTGGTTGATCTGACGATGAGATGATGCAGGATATTGATCCTTTTTTTTTTTTTTTGTATTCGTAAGCTGTTGTCTCTGAGTCTTGTCCAACCTCCTTCCACTCGTTTTAAAAGCTTCAGTTTTATTGTGAATCTAAAGAAGCCAAAGAGCGGTTATTACAATCACGGCAGCGACAACTACCCCAGACGCTATGGAGCCTGTGATGGAGACTGAATCCTGTCTGTCTGTAGAAAAAAAGAAAAAGAAAACATCGTTTTTGATTCAAGCTTTGAGCTTTTGATGCTGCCACATGATCAGTGAAGATGCAGGAAAAAAAAAAAGCTTGTGATTATGTGATTGTGGAAAAAAAAAAGAGCCTGAAGACATCTTCAGTATTTCTTGGAAATAAATGGATTTATGCCAGATTGTTTCTACAAAAACAATGCACATGTATACGGTTTTACTTTGATTAAAGGGGACAAATATTGTCAAGGTTGCATAATCGTTACGGGACAAATTTGACTCAATTTTGTCAAAGTTTCAAAAGGATGTACAGCCCTTATATGGCCCAAATAAGAGGTGTGGAAGAAACAACAAAAGGACGCCAAAATTGAAGACATAACTGCCCCAAAAAGAGTCGAAAATCCACCTCAGTCAAGACAAAAGTCTTCGTCTTGTTCACCTTTATTTTTTAAGTAGTGTGGTTAAACCATAACTATGACATAGTCAAACCAAAGACCTTCACTCTGCTTCCTCTGTGACTAAATGAATCCAAAGATGCCAAACGTCTGACAGACTACAGCCACAATGTTTTTGTTATTTGTGTGTAATCTGTTGTTTGTTCTTTATTGGTTGGACTGGAAAAAGTCCCATTATCACTGCTAAAGAGCCTAATGCATCATATAAAATGATGATAATGGTACAACTCAGTAAACTCATGAATATTTAAATGAGCTGACTGGTCCTGAAGGTCCAACGTTGAGTACGGTGGCCGACAACAGGTTTCAGAGTTAATCAATGAGTTGATCAATGAACCATTTAACTTCAACCTCACATGTTTGATCTTCAGTCAGAAGAGTCAGATACTGAGGATCAGTCAGTCAATGTATCATGTAATAACACTGTAATAACACTACTGCTACTTACAACTATAAATATTAGACCTTTTCCACCAGCACCTACTCGCTACTCGCTGAGTCAAGTTGAGTAGTGATAGAACGGTTTAGTAGAAAAGAGTCAGATACTGAGGATCAGTCAGTCGCCCAGAGATTATAAATAAACATGTCAGAGTGGAGAGTTTTGTCATCAAGTCTTTCATGTAAATTAGCTGTAATAACGTTAGCATTAGTGTGACAGTGTCACTTCACACTAGACACTAGAACAACTTTGTTTCAGCATCAGAAGAATAATTTAACATGACTGATTGTAGAAAGATAAACTTCCTGTAAATTTTGGGGCTGGTTTATCTAAAGTGACGTCAGAAACTATGACGTCGTATCAGAGCTGGTCCCGTTTCACCGCGACTGTTTCTAGTTTTAGTTTTTACATGTAGAGGAGGTGGAGACGAGGTTTGAGATTCTGGTTTTGTCTGTTTGACACATTAAACTGTGTTTATTCAACAACAACAACAATGAGGTAAATATGGTTTTATATTCTATGATTTCTTTAAAGAGAAATGTCTTTTAAAACTTTAAAAGACGTCATGTCAGTCATCGGTGCTCATCGTGTTGCCGTTATTCTGAAGTTGTAAAATCGTGAATCAACTATAAAATGTGACTTTGCTGTAACTGACAGGAAGAAGTTGGAGGAAGGTCACAAACAGAATATGAGAGAACAGAAACCGAGTGTTTAAAAACTCAGACGCTGCAGAAAAAAAGTAAAAGTAGAAAATAAAATGGAAATCGCTGGAGCTCAAAACAGACTTTCTCTCTGTCATCAGCTGTAGCTATCGGGTGTCGGTGCTGCTGCGGAGTTAAACACACACCTTGACCATGAAGTTTCCATCGTCCTCCGGGGTCACCATGACGACGGAGTCATGCAGTTTTTCGTCGAAGTGGACGTGTGACGCGGCTCCGGTGGCGGGGGGTTCCTCTGAGAAACGCACGCCTCCTGTCTTCGCACAACCTGAGGAAAAAAAAAAAAAAAAAAAAAAGAAGAAGGAAGAGTCAGGATACGAACAGACGAAGCTTCATATAGTTTGTTCAACTTCCATCATATGAGCTTTGAAAGACGGAGACAGGATCTACTTATGAATGTAAATGAGAAACTGAGGCAGAAAAAAAAAAACAGTTGTAAATATCACAGCTATTAAACTGCTGATTCATTTATTCAGCCTCTTTTTTTCCCCACAAAGGTTACACATTTGTAATTATCAAAAAAAAAAAAAAAAAAAAACATGATGGTATTTAACAAAACAGTTCACATTTCCACCATTTTGTCAAGAAATGTCACAAATTAAAAGCTCATTCATATTTTATTTTAGTTTTTATTGTAGTTTTTTGCCTAATTTTATTTTATGCTCATATTCATGTTTTATTTTATTTTTTCAAATAGTTATTTACTTTAGGTTCTTATTTATAACTAATTTTATTTTTATATTTTATTCTATTATTCTAGTCTATATTTAATGTTTTTGTCTGTTTATTTACATATTTTTTAAATGTTATATTATAGATTGATGGAAACACTATTTCCATAGGGGGGGTACATGCGGTAGATTTGACAATAAAGATGAATTTGACTTTAATTTGACAAAAAGGAAGTAACTAGATGTATAACTGAGGTTTGACTATAACTGATAAGACGACATTAGATAAGTCCCAGTCTCTTAAAACAGTAAAATCTAATTATAAAGCCACTGACACCGTCACATTTTACACTTTGGAAAGTTTACTTCTATCTAGAAACCAGTTATTTTTGGTCAAAATGGCTCCAAAATATTTCAAAACCTTTTTCCATGCGACTGGAAAAGTCAAACCATCACCCATCCCTGTCAGCAGACTGTCTTTCAATGTATTTCTTAAGTATATAGACGAGTTTAAGCTCAGATATTCATGTGATCTGAAGCTGTGAAAGCAAAAAAAAAAAAAAAAAAACTTGTGTTATCAAACTTTTCTTCCCAGTGATATCACATTGCAAAACTTCTCCACCAGTCTCTGTAGGATGTCTGTGTCAAAATAAAAGCGAGTTAAAGAAATTTAGTTTTACGAGCTCAAGATATTATTTCCCTTTAGGTTTTGTTGATCTCCTGTGACGCCGACACATGCTGTTATTTATTGTCCTGCTGCCCAGGTTTCTGCTCCCAGTGTGGGAGAATAGAAACTTGCCCTCTAAATAAACTCTCTCTCCCTCTTAAAAAAAAATAAATAAATAAATAAATAAAAATAAATAATGTAATAATTCTCTGAGACAACAAACAATTTGTCTGAACTTGTGCTCGAGGGGTTTTAACTCTGGTTATAGAGCATCATTTTCCGCTGACCTCAAAGGAACTGAACAAGAGATATATAAACAAAAGTATACAACCTTCTGTAATCAACATGACCCAACCTTTTAAATGTTTATTAAAAAAATCTATTAATAGAGGATTTGTCCTTTCTTTTAAAGCCGCTGGGACGTAAACATCATTTGAATGAGCGACTTCTTATTTCCTCCACAGAAGAAATAAGAAGTTGTTGTTGCTGCGAGTGTGTGTGTTTCTCTGTGTGACTTCACACTGTTTATTTCACAAACGAACAAACACTCTTTCCCGGACACCGTGTGGCTAATTAGCATCCTCCTAATTAACCTTGAATTATTCAAAACTTCACAAACGCTCCAATCAGCGGTATGACCACAGCGCTGCGGCTGTGTTTGGTCGCCAGCGTCACTGTGAATGCAAAATCAAACACCACATGACAACAAGGCGAGAGAGATAGATGCATGTCTTCCTGTTTGTGATTCGAAGTAAAAAAAAAAAAAAAAACTATTTAGATTCAGAACTAGGTCTTCTGCCAATGTTCTGGCTCCGATTGATTTCTTTTCAGTCTCACAGGTTTCTATAATCCAGTATTCATGCCAGCTTGACAGCTGAAGATTTTAATTTACGTCTTTTTAAGTTAGAAAATGTGAGCTTTTGTTGGCAGCACATCTCTTACAGTCAATAACAAGACCTTAAATGTACCTTTAAAGCTTCTCTATTCAATATTTTTAGAACACAAACAAAAGAAAACGAAACGAAACGGCAAACAAAGAAAGTTAGTGACGAACTGATTGATCTGACGGAGGATTTAACGGCTATAAAAGTGAGATATCTTCCTCAGGAGGAATTATATCTGCGACATTATCATTTTAAACAAATACAAAAGCTACTTTTAGGACTTTTCCACTTCACAGTTCTACCACGACTCAACTTTTTTGGTCTCGGTTCCACTAAACTGTTCTATCTCTACTGGACTCAACTCTACACTATATAAACTGTAGTAGTGTAGACTGAGTAGTGCTGGTGGAATAAGAGCTGAGGCTCCATTTACACATAGCCACATTGTCTCTCATTTACACAAGAACGGAGGTTTAAATCACTGAAATCGATTATTTCTAAAACCTCCGGTCAAGGTGGAGATTTGAAAAAAATCACGTTTTCACGTCCTCATGTAAACTGTAGAACAGGCTACAGGTGCATGACGTTTGTACGTGGATTCTGATTGGCTAACATGGCTTTATGCTTCTTGTTACACTGCCACCTACAGGTTTGACTCATAACAGTTCTTGATGGCGTATTTATGCGGATTCGTGTAAATGAAAACTGTCTGCGATCTGGTGTGAACGAGGATATTATTGAAAACGGAGAAGGGGAAATATCTGATTCTGTAAATACCTGGTTACAAGTCAACGTGGCATGAGTTCACACTAAAACATGACGTGAACAGACTGCCGGTCACTGATTGGTCAGAGAGCGTCTTCACAAGCGCGACCAGTTGACCAGTTGAGAGAACATCAACAAAATAATCCTGGTGTTTTAAACCTCCATTTTTAAACACTAGTAAGACTGATATCCATCGTCGTAGCTAACGAGCAACAAGTACAGCATCTCCTCCATGTCTCCATTAATGTTTAATGATGTTTCTGTGTCTTGTAAAAACAACATCACGTCAGTTTCGACTCCACTCAGCCCGTTCACGTTGAGGAGGAATCAAACTGTGATGGAAAGTGACAGGAAAAGACATTTGTGTCCATAGATGTGTTAACAGCAACTGTTCGAGAGCAGCTTGTTGCAGAAAAATAGCGTACGCAGCATTGAGCATATTGTAAAAGTTCTTTTGCAACTTTAATCAGGTTTTCTTGCCAACCTGACAGCTGAAGAGACACACAGAGAAAAAAAAACCTTTAAAGTTGAATCATGTCTTTACTTTATTTAACACTGATTGACAGAAGCTTTCTTTGCCTCCATATCTTTTTATTTTCACCAACAAACCGTAATAAACCATCATTTGGTGAAGTTCTGTATCAATTATTAAGCTATATTTATGTATATATAAATATAAAAGACTAGAGTCTGGTAATAATGTAACATTCATCTTTAAGATGAAACAGATAAAACATAATGAACATGTTATTAAATTAAACATGTCTTATTCTGACTTAGAAAGCAGAATAACATGGACTGATGCAGAACAGGTCAAACCATATTAAAGATAATCACGCTCCACTGTCTTTATGTTGTAGTTAATATTAAAAGACATGATCGTCTACTGTAAAAGTGAATTTATATACCCTACCTCACATTACATGAAACACGGGCCATTACTTACTATCCTTCCCACTCAGGCCCATTTTCCATTAAACTTTTATTTAGACTCATATTAGAGATTACAAATCCTTTGCTATCAGCAATGTGGGTCACAATAATGAGTTCTGGAGTTACATCATGTTCAGTATGTGAAGGATCAAGTGCGGAAATGGAAAGTTGAAATGATGTTTGCTGTTTGACAGCGTACAACGCCTTGAGGTATTAACAAAATCCCTTAATGGAATTTTTTGATACAAGAATTACAAGATGTAAGGTAACTTTAAAGTAAATTTATTACTCCTGTGATCATAGAGTCTCCGAACCAGATTAGAGATAAGAAGACAGGGATGTGTCAATATCTGGAAATGAGTTTTTTTCTTATCTGATTATGAGCACATCATTTATATTCAACACTTAAAACACATACAGCATTAAAGATGATGCTTTCTCAAATTAATTTATTCCCCCTTTGAATTAAGTGATTCCCATTTAGAAGAAAAGATAAGGAAGAGATATATAAAAGTCATTTATTTGATGATAACCACTTAGTAGTGCAGTGGTTTGGTGTTAGATATTTAACTTTTAAATCCAAAAAAAAAGGCTTTTCTTTCTTCAAATACACTGTTTGCAAATTGTCGTAGTTTTTCTTGTCAGAACAGAAGTTGGTGGTGGACTGGAGGCTACAGCGACTCGCTACGGTCGGGGTGGGGTTAGCGTGTTAGCGTGCTAACCGGCTAGCATGTTAACTAGCTCGCACGTTAGCATGCTAACTTCACAAGGAGCAAAGAAGTAAAAGAAGTGGAGGGAAAACTTCACCACTGGAGACAGCTTTTAGCAAGTCGCAACGCAACGACGTCGGAGCAGACTGGACGCTACATCGACTCGCTACAGAAAGTGTTTGGGCTGGGGTTAGCATTTTAGCATGTTAGCGTGCTAACTTCACTAATTAGGAGTGAAGAAGTAAAAGAAGCGGAGAGAAAAAAACTTAAGCCGACGTTAATGTTGCTCTCTACCACTGGAGACGACTGGAGCGAGTTAAGTGGAAAAAATTTGATGCTAAATTCACATCAAAGGATGCTAATGCTAACAGCCACTAATGCTAACATTAGCTAGGTAGCACCTGCAGAAACATACCTGTGGCACCTTTAAGAATCAGGACAAATGTTTGGACAATGTTGTATTTAAGAGACAATTTACCAGTTATTCACTAACAACACGTCAATATACACAATAGTGAATTTTAAAAGCGCCCTCTGCTGGAGCAGCAGCACAGCATCACGCTAATATAGACTGTAAATCTTTAATTGAAATGTAGTTAAAAAAACATCATTTTAGAGCTGGGTATTGATACTGTGATTCAATATTGAGTCATTTTCCTTCAATTTCAATATCACTTTTGATTGGATATGAAAGAAACTGTCACAAAACAAATGCTGCGAACTTTTACAAAAGTTTAACATTTACAATATCGTTTAAAGAATTTGACAGTAACCCGAGTTTGTTTGGTGTTGGACGTATTTGCCGATAGCGTTTCTGGTTGATGTCTGATTAAATGGTTTCAGTTGGCGATTTGTGGTATTTTCACTACATTTTACCTCTAGTTTGCATATATAATATATAACATGTTCTCATGCTTTTAAAAAGAATCCAAAATGCTGCCTGACATCTGCCGTTAGAAGCAGCTTCAATCACGTTTTTCGTTCACTCGTTTGCGCTTTGAGATCGTCTTCATCGGTCTAATGACCTACAACCTTTTTTTCCTCCGCCATTTACTTTCTGCAGTATTCAGTTACTGTAGTGAACTTACTGGACACTCAGACTCCATTTATGAAGAATGATTTGACCAAAATTAAAAGCAGTAGCTGCACAAAAAAAAAAAAAAAAAAAAAAAAAAACAAGCAACAACCAGGTTTAACAGGTTCTGGGTCACAGACCATGAGGTGCTGTATTTAACATCACACATCTATTTTCAAACTTTCCAATAAGATTAAACAGTATGAGGGCGTTTTTTTTTTTTTTCTCGTTGAGAATAAAGACTTTCCATATCGAAGACTTAAAGATTTAAGTTAATGGTCTAATCACATGATGGTGACTAGTTATTTGAAATTACTACTCCCCAACGTTAAGAGGCTTTTTGCAGGAAGCCTGGGAGCTCATACAATAGAGCTCTATGACTGTAATTACATTCATTTGGCACACACCACGCTTAATAATTACAGGCTTTCACCGTGAAAGGCAGACTACCAGTAGTTTAGAGTTAAAAGGATGCATTATACCATATAAAAAGAAGGGAACTTTCATTTGTAAAGAACTGAACCAAACTTTCTCTCTCAACAAGAGAAATTATCCATTTAAAAAAAACTGAAAACTAGTAAGGTAAAACACTTAGAGGCGTGAATGTAAACCTCACTGTTCATCTCTGCTAATTTTTCTTAAAAGGGAGAAATGACTGAGAAACTGACAAACGGCAGAGATGTTATGAACACGTTTACGGAGCAAGAATCTCCAACAGTACTGCAGAGATATGGTGTTGGTGGGTGTAGCTCATTTCTGCTAATTCTCCTCAAGGACAATAAAGATTATATCTGCTTTCATGAATGATTTGAAAACCTGTATGAAGTGTAGAAGTAGACATTTGATTGTGGAAGTATTTTCTAGTTTAAAACTGAACAATATCATCAGTGTTCCTCAGAAACTGTTGTTTTTTTCCCCGTTCATTTGACTTGCAAAGTTGATGGAAAATTGCCGATGTGCATGATGAGAAGTTATGAGGACAATGATGATACACAAGAGCTTCTGCAGCTATTAACATGAAGAGGTGTGATGGTGAAATGTCAAAAATGCATCTTTGTCATATGTGGAAACAAAACATGAATTTGCGCCAGAATCTCAAGGCGAAAAATTGTGAATCAGTTACCTGCTTTATAGTAACTGTACTGTTTCACCGCAGTTCAGGTTAAGTAGTTGTCAGAAGTTTAAAGTGACGGTCCAGAGTAATGTGAACCCAGAGTCTATTTCACCATGAATATCAGAGTCAAACTCCCCCTCAAGATATTTTACGTTGGTTGAAATAATATTGAGTTTGACCGTCTTTTGTTTTAACAACCAAATAGTTAACAATGAAAGTAAATGGGGCAGTCAGCCAAACGTATCTAAATTGTCATTTTTAACCACTAATAAAGCTCAAAATATCACTTCACTTCAGCAGTAGCATGAATAGGATCCTTACACATAAACTGAAGTACTGATAACTTAGTAAGTGAACTGAGAGTTTATTAAAAACACTGTTTTACAAGACTTACCCAACGTCTTGTTTTCATAACAACTAGAGATAAAGGGTGATCCAGATCAGCAGATTCACCATTTTCCTGATTAACAGGCTGACGTGTCCGTGAAGAGCGAGAAAAATTATGAATCTGCTGTTTAATAATGACAGTATGTTTTGTTTTTTTTTTAAATAAACTCTCAGTTCACTTACTAAGTTATCAGTACTTTGATTTATGTGTAGGGATCCTATTCATGCTACTGCTGAAGTTCAAGCTAGTGCTGAACCCAGCGTCTTGTTTTCATAACAACTGATGATGAAGGGTGTTCTAGACCAGCAGATTCATCATTTTCCTAAACAACAAAGGCAGGTTGTTTAGGAAAATGATGAATCTGCTGATCTGGAACACCCTTCATCACCAGTTGTTATGAAAACAAGATGTTGGGTAAGTCTTGTAAAACAGTGTTTTTAATAAACTCTCAGTTCACTTACTAAGTTATCAGTACTTCAGTTTATGTGTAGGGATCCTATTCATGCTACTGCTGAAGTGAAGTGATATTTTGAGCTTTATTAGTGGTTAAAAAATGACAATTTAGATGCGTTTGGCTGACTGCCCCATTTACTTTCATTGTTAACTATTTGGTTGTAAAAACAAAAAATGGTCAAACTCAATACTACTTCAACCAATGTAAAATATCTCTTGAGAGGGAGTTTGACTTGTATTCATGGTGAAATAGACTCTGGGTTCATGTTACTCTGAACTTTCACTTTAAGATGCACATTGGGAGTCAAAGTTAACTTCTCTATCTATGTGTTTTAGAGAGGAACTGTTGTCTTTTTAGTTTTGTATCTTTGATTTTTACAGGCCACAGAGCGAAAAATTTCCCTCATCCCTCTTTGTCAACACAATGGTTATTAAATTATAGAGCAGCTGGCTGCCACCTTGTTTACACAGGAAAATCACATCTGTCACAGGCTCCATTTATTACATTATTTTTGGATCCACTTCTTTTATTGTTCACTATTGACTTTCTACTTGATATTAATTTCTTAGCTCTACAGTTACTAACAGTGTCACAGCAGCAGTAGTGGAGCTTTGGACCGAGTCTGTGTCAGGTTCATTATCACAACACTGAGCTCTGTGGCCTGTTAGATGTGTTTGATAATCCCTGACAAAGCAGGAGCAGACAGACACACACACACACACACACACACAGTCAGCTGTTGCAGACCATATCCAGACAGCGTGCACACACAAAATTAACACGCACATGTGCACACTCACGCACATATTACTGAACTGGCTCATTTCAGAATCTCTATCATAATCTCTAGCTGCTCCTGTTCCTCCATTAATCTGTCTTTTTTTATCTTTTTTTTTTCTGCTTCTGCTTTACTGAATATTACATCGATCTGTCCATCAGACTTCTTTTTTTCTCAACTCTTTCTAATAAAAACAAGCTCTGCAGGTCCGCAGGGAAAGAAGCACCACATTTATTTGGTTGGGATCAGTGCAGCTTTTTCAGACTAGGCAGCTAATAACTGATCATCTGTGACGTGTGATTGTTTTTTAAGGCCTCAACAATCGTCTAACTTCTAACATTTTCTCTCATCACGCTGATAATTAAAACCTCGAGCAGCCGCTGGTGACATCAATGAACACGAACACCTGGGACTCTTTAACATTTGCAAATGTTTGAAGAAAAACCCAATTATTTTCTAAGCGCTCTAATGATTCAGCCTTTCAGTTAAGACAGCACTAATCAATCGTATTTTTCTGCTGCTGCTTTAGAGCCAGTGATCTGTCACTAATCTACACTTGTGGAGTCATGTCACAACAGAAAAACTAAAAAAATATGTCAGATAATTTCCAAGTCTGAGTCATGAGCTGAAATAAGCGAGTGCAGAGAAAATCTGAGGAAACAAAACGAATGAAAAATTTGTCAAATAATTGATAAATACTCAAAATATTCCAGTTCCTACTCTTTCAGATTGATTATTTACAGTAGTATATTATCATGTTTTTCCCCAGTGTGGAGAAACATTCCTATCTTCTACCTGTCAAAGCAACAAACAAACCGATCTGAGACACACATATCTATATATTTCATAAAATGTCATCAAGAGGAAGTCAATGGAGAGTCTCTCAGCACCAGCATTCATTCAATGACCTTATCTAAAAAAGAACAAAGGCCTCCAGAGTGATCGCACCAATACTCCTCTGGATAAAAAAAAGAGGCTTATATTAGTATTCATTCTTCAGTCATATAAACAAGGAGACATTGGCAGCTCTCTGCCACATCTTGTTCTTTTATCAGCCACATTTACGGTTGTTTTTTCTTTTTTTTCTTTTTTTTTTTCTCGCCTCCTTTTATTGAGACGTTCCTTCTTCCGTGGAAATAAATGAGCTTGTCTCGACAAAAATCTCGTCATTGACTCACCGCTCAGTTTACACACACACACACACCTTTTTTTTCCTCATGAAATGAAAGAGAAATTTATTATGAATGTAAAATTGAATTGATTGACCTTCCTGGACTTGCCTCACTGCAGGAACCGTCTTTCACTGTTAATTATACGGAAGAATTTGTCACACGGTTTATTAAAACGGTCAATCCTTTTTTTTTTTCCAAAAAACACCAGTAGAGGATGACAGTAAGACAGAGCTTCCTGCAAATCATTGTTACTAAATCAAATCAAATCAATAAAAAAAAGAGTTTCTTGTTTTTGAACTTTCAGATCAAATGTCAGGAAAAGAGATGGAGAAAGACCAAACTGGATCAGGATCTGTAAGAGTTTAGATCTGGATTTCAGAGTGGTCTTGTTTTTTCTTTGATCAGGACATTTTTCCCTGAATCTGCCTCCTCATGTTCTATAATAACGTACATTCAACCATGTTTACACCGTGTACGTAGGTATAAGGATGAATTATTCAGCAGGACTTTTTAAAAATATAGCTGTGAGCAGCAATGAGGCGGCCAAGCAGTAACATAAGCCAGTTTAACAAATTTGCCAAAAATGTGGGTCATTTACAGGACAATGTGCAGCATCAGCAAACATGACAAGTAAGTCGAAATCCAAACCCATTGAGAGAAAAGAGCCAAAATGCATAGTTTTGCCAATTACAGCGTCCCCTGGAGGCTAAATGACACCAGATTGATTGGACCTGCTCAGGATCGGTTCAGGAGTCTGTTCACTGAGTTTGATCAAGATAGATTGAGGCTTTGCTGATATATGAGCTCATTTCCTGATTGGTAGTTTCATCGCTGATTTCAATTAGCATGACAGACAAATGCTTTGGTACAAAAACAAAATCATGTGAGGCTTTTGTTAGGCACGGTCTGAAGATCATCGATGGGACTAAATTTGAGTCCTGTGAAGAGTTACGTTTCATTTTCAATAAAATCCAATATGTCGGCCAGTTTTTATGACTTAATAAAAGGTTTGCAATGATCATTAATGGGTCAACTCAACATGTCAACAGTCATGATAATTGACTTAAAATTCCAAACGCATCAAGAGATATGAGCAAAAACACGTTTTTGATCATTACAGCGCCCCCTAGTGGTCTAATGACACCAAATTGATTTTGCCTACTCAGGATGTGGTCTGGGGACTGGCCATGAAGTTTGATAAAGATTTCTCAAGCTATTGCTGAGATAGGAGATGACTTCCTGTTTGGCGGCTTTGCCGCTGATTTTGATTGGCTGTGGTGGTCACACGATTAAGATCTGTTAGATTCCAAATGGAATTTTGATGAAGGTTGGTCTCAAGATTATGTGCGCCAAGTTTCAAGCCGATCGTACAATATTTGTGAGAGAAAAAGCATTTTGAAGATTTTTGATGAAATCCAAGATGGCGGCAAATCTATCATGACGCACTGACGTCATAGGGTGCGTTGAAATCGGCTTGATCCAAAGAATCTAACGGTACCAGATTTGTAAAAATCAACCATAAGAGTTAAAAGTTATGAACATAAATGTAACTGCAACTTTGACCAGTTGGTGGCGCTAGAGTGTAAATGCTGCTGGTAAGAAATTTGCAGAAATTGATATTGAGACTGACCACAATGAGTGAGCCAAATTAGAACATTTTTGACCAATCGGTTCTATGGGCTGCCATAGACTCCAATGACAACAGAATAATAAGAAAACATAGTAACTCAAAAGTGGCTTCGCTGATTTGCATCTTGGCAACAAAAAAAAAAAAAAAAACACCACTTGATCCTGAGTAGTTGACATTTTGATCCTGGGTTAGTTTTAGCCTCTGACAGCTTGAATATTAAAATACTGTTTGTCTTGTCCAGCCTCAGTGGTTTCTTCTGTTTCTAAAAGCTGCAGATAAACCTACTATGTGACTCTACTGGAAGGGAACAGCTTATGTCAGGATGATTTAAATATAAATAAAAGTGAATATAATAATAATAATAATAATAATAATAATAAAGACTTACTTTTCTTTGCAGCGGCCATGTTACAGGAATTGGTCCAGTACAGACACAACTTGGACACACACACACACACACGCTGTCACAGCCTTGTCATCTCAGCAGTCTGACCTCAGAACAACCCTGGAAAACAAGTTAGGATTGAGACGACAATGAGAGAGAGAGAGAGAGAGCGAGACAGGCTGACAAATAATAGGTGATGATTAGATCACCGGAGGAGCATGAGAAGATAAAGAGGGGAGTGAAAGGTTGCACATAAGAGAAATAAATAGGAGAAAATAACCCTGTGGCCACGGTGAGCTTGCCAGGAGTGTTTTTCTTTCTAAATCCACGACCCCAGGTTAGCCTGTATTTCAGCTGAGAGCACAGCTGTTCGGTACTAGTCGAGCCAGGAACTCCCAGCAGAGACTTCAATTAAAGGAAACCAACAAACAGTCTAAGAGGATTAAACAGCGGCTGAAGCTGCTGTTCGTGCAGATGGAGATTGTTGGTTACAGCTCTCAGAGGTGATTCATATAGATATAAAAATCTAGAAAACTGACAGTAAGCCTCGTTTCCAGGTATTACAGCTGTTACACAACAGAACACAAGCGACGTATAGTTGAATCTGAGGCAAAAGGTCTGTTATGACGTCTTGAAGATGTTTTATCTTCACTCAAATAACTTCATTAGTTTTTGACGGAGATCGGTAGATTCCCAAAGATCGTACACCTCATTACCAAGAAGATTAACCTGGTTTATGCTGTCTAATGCAAGGAGGACTGAAATCACCTCTACACTGGGGAAACCAAGAAAACCCTGGACAAACACATAAGAGCCAACTCCTCAGTCCAGGGCTGTCTACCTACAACTCAACTTCTATCTACACAAAACACTACTTTAAAGACTCAGATGGACAAAGAAGATTGATGGTTTGAAAGGAGAGTAAAAGAAGCATCTATGTTAAAATAGAAAAACCATCAACCAACAGAGGAGGAGGCCTAGGACCCCGTCTGTCCTCCTCCTACAACACTGTCCTCTCACCTTAGAGACATCAAGTCGTCTATTTCAGGTGGGAACAAGTGATGGTTCAGAGTAACATGAACCCAGAGTCTATTTCACCATGAATACGAGCCAAACACCCACTAAATAGATATTTTACGTTGGTTGAAGTAATATCGAGTTTGACTGTCTTTTGCTTTCACAGCCAAATAGTTAACAATGAAAGTAAATGGGGCAGTCAGCCAAACGTATCTAAATTGTCATTTTTTAACCACTAATAAAGCTCAAAATATCACTTCACTTCAGCAGTAGCATGAATAGGGTCCCTACACATAAACTGAAGTACTGATAACTTAGTAAGTGAACTGAGAGTTTATTAAAAACACTGTTTTACAAGACTTACCCAACGTCTTGTTTTCGTAACAACTGGTGATGAAGGGTGTTCTACATCAGCAGATTCATCATTTTTCCACAGTCTTGTAAAACAGTCTTTTTAATAAACTCTCAGTTCACTTACTTATGCTACTGCTAAAGTGAAGTGATATTTTGATCTTTATTAGTGGTTAAAAAACGACAATTTATATACGTTTGGCTGACTGCCCCATTTACTTTCATTGTTAACTATTTGGTTGTGAAAACAAAAAATGGTTAAACTTGATATTACTTCAACCAACATAAAATATCTCTTGAGGGGGAGTTTGACTTGTATTAGTGGTGAAATAGACTCTGGGTTCATGTTACTCCAGATCATAAATTCAACCTCAGGTGACTTTACGATAAACACGAAGTACTCAATGACCGTTAGCTCTCTAATGACCACTGTCGAAACTACATTTTCAACAAATTCAAACAGTCCAGTTGCCTTAGATTCAACAACATTGGACACAATGACCTTAATGAATGAGTATCTCTACAGACAACAACACACACGTTCACTGAGTTTCGCAACACTTTTGACTTAACATAATGTTCCCATGTGACAAGCTTCTACATGACCATAATTAACTCTTTGCCAACTTCCTTCCTCAAGTGCAGAGTGTTTTTATCGCGTCTACACATTTGATTTGTTCGTTCACACACCGTGTTCTTCCGCACCGTCGCCAAGATTCGTTGGCTCTGTATTCAAGAGTTGGACTTGGACGACTCATTTCCTTTGGGATGAACTGAACTGAACTTTTTTCCAATTTTTTTTTAAGCATTGGCTTCCCCACACGGTTGCTCTAGCTGCAGCTTGACAATTGAGAACATACTTCTGTCTGAACGCTTTTCGAGCATTGATTTCAATTGCATTCAAACTTTCTGAACCGATGAGGCTCATATATAAAGCTACAAACATTCAATTTGTGATCTTATTTTAATTTTAGTCTAAAAACAGCTTTGTAAATGTTCTGCAAAAATACCAACTCCACTAAATTTGACCTTGTTCTTAGGAATGAAAGCATTTCCTTTTAGTGGGAGTTTTCTTTTCTATTTAATTGTTCTTTTGACACATTTTCAAACAGGAACTACTCTCACGTGTATGAGGCCAGCGACCTCAAGAAAAACTGTACTTCCTTCTTTTTACAAATCCGGGAACAAGTGAAACATAAGCACCGCAGTCATTTTTCTTTTTTTAAGAGAAGAGTGTCACGTTATGTGACAGAAAATTTATGATGTCACATCCACTGAGAATAGTTTGGATTCAGACGACGGTCCACTTTTAGCAACGTGAAACATCGCAGCGTAAATGAGGTCACTATGATTAGAGGAAAAAAAAAAACACTGGTGGGATTCAAACAGAATTATCGCCCCAAGCAAAAGCAGCGATACGACACGTGAAGCACATCTCAAAACAAAGTAATTCAAGTATCATTTCTATTTGTTACGCAACCAATGGTGTTGGTAAGTTTAATGCTGAGGACTGGTTCTACAATATCTAAAAAATATAATAAAAGAATCCAACAGAGCAGGATACACAAGCAGTCAGACAATCAGACCAGATTTTAAATAAAACCCAGCTTAGCTTTATTTATGTGGAGGAGACAAAAGTGGAGATTATCACCAAGTCCATTGTGAGTCAGTTGTAAATATCCATCTCAGTTTTCAGAGCTGCTTCTTTGTTCCAATTACATCAATGTACTTGCCCTCAACTAACCTCCAAATAAAGAGTTTAAGATGATCTGACAACTGCTTGTGTTTCTTACACCTTTAGACTTGTTGTGTTTCTACAACATCACGGCGTCTCCAGATCTCTGAAGTAATTTAATCAATAGAGACGATGGAAAAACCCACATAACTGTAACACAAAGTTACATAAACCAGGCTCTAAGAGCAGAGCTGTTAAACAGTGATGAGTGATTCAAAACGGGCCTTTACAAACATTATAAAAATAGATATTAGATAATGTAACGTGGAGTTGATGAGCTGTTGAACATACGTGATCAAACATGGTGACTCAGGACAGGTGTGGCCCAAAAAACACAAAACATAAGGTGATGATTTAACGGATTATATTTAACTACGAAGATCAGTGGTGACACAGCAGGTAACAACTTAAATAATTAATGTAGTTGTGGTTGTTGTTGTATATTCACACTGTGATAAAAGCTGCATGGTGCAGACTTCCTCCTTCTTACAGGAACCTTCAAAGGCATCGTTTGCTTAACTTAATTTACATAACTCATTACCATATCTAAATCCTGGAGCCCTGTCAGACTTCATTACCCAAACCTTTTTCCTTCAGCTCTGTGGCTTCATTGTCAAATTAAAATCTCCACAGCAACAGGTACTCGTCTCCTGCTCTGAATTCATTCTCATTATTTCTGGGAAGTGATTTTCTCGTCACTGTTGGGAAACAGAGACACGCTGGGAGTGACAGGAAACATGACTGTCGCTTTAAAGTTAATATCAATAATATTAACCCTTTGTTTGTCGCTGGGGTTGATAGAAATTGGTTTGGATTAATATTTTTTAGACATTTTCTCACGCTGAAATAATAAGATAATTAATTAAAAGTGAAAATAACAAATAGTTGAAGTCCTGTTTCACCGTAAAGTTATGTAAACAGCACAATGTAGCTATTGTTCTTCATTTCACCACTAAATAAACAGTGGGCGCTGTTTACTGTCTACTGACTGTCCATTTATCTCTACTTAACACCATAATATGTCTGTACAAACACTATAATAAACATTAGCATCGTCAGCAGTTTAAACAGCTGCTGTAGCGCATTTACTTCTATATTCACACTCTGCCTGAACATAGCGTGAAATATAATGAACGTAATGGTTTTAAGTGTGTTATAGATGTGTCTGCTGAACTTTTAGAGGCTTTAGTAAAGCTGCTAAACTGTACTGCACTGGAATAAAATGTTGTTTCTATTATTTAGCATCAACTTCTATAAGTCAACTACATCTTCCAAAATGAAAACTGGTGTAATAAACTGCAAGTAAGTACGTTTACCCACATAAAATCTACAAAAATGAAAGTATACATTACAAAATTATGCATTTTATTTATATTAGGCTAACTAGCTTAAACTGTAATGGTTCAGAATAGTTTATGTTTATTGACATTAGCAATAATCTGCAAAAACACAAGATATGATTTAGTAAAGTATATCTAACCACACACTGATCAGATAATAGCTTAAATAATTCATTTGGCTGTTGTATATTAATTCACCTGTCAACTCTTTATAATGATGCAACAAAAGTCATTAACACAGTAAAACTACACCCTCCAAAACGATGGCGAAGTTGAATTAACACATATTTAACACATTTTTTAGGGTTATAGGTCGATCTAATACACTAACAAGTAAGTTTACCTGCATAAAACCTACAAAAAACAAAGCAAATATTTCAGAATATGCATTTTTTTTAGTGCACTAATGTTTACTAATTGTAGCCTAACCTGTAATATAAAGAGTTAATCATCTTAATTTGTAAAATAACTGGTATTTAAAAGCTTGTACAGGTATAAAAAAGTAGAGTTACTACTATTAACGAGGTATGAAGTCCTATAAGAATGGAAATAGTCGAATTAAGCAGCTCAGATTTATAGCTACATGCATTATGTGGGTAAATATTTGACATAAATATGAATTAAAAGTGACTTTATAGTACGAGCCTGTACAACAGGAATAGCTGCAGTGTAAATACATGTTAAGCTAACTCCACTGACGGATGACTCCACCTTTTCTCACACCTTGTTATAGTAATTTTACTTAAAAAAAAAAGTTCCCGAAGATGAAATGTAAATTTCTTGTGTTTAGTTTCTCTTTGTTCGTGTTGATCTTACCTGACTTCATTCAGGTAGAAAGTCGTTCATCTACTGGTAGAAACAGGAGAAATAAACAACTCGGTGTCGTCTGTCGGTGTGTAGACGAGCTGCTGCTGCTGCTGCTGCTGCTGCTGCTGCTGCTTCTGATGCAGAGAAGGAAAAAAAACAACAAAAACAAAACACCAACCAACCCCAGCAGCAGCGACTCAAAACACAAACCGACGCTGAATCCTGCGCTCGCCTCGTTCCCTCGCTGCACGCTCACGTTCTGATAATTTCCGCATTCGATCACGTGATGTGGTCACCGCTTTCCTCGTGCAGCTACTGACAGTTTATAAAATATAATAATAAACCGAGAGTTTATTATATATATAATTTTTTTACATAAATATAATAAACTCTCTATCGGTCCCAAGCAGCTGAATAAGATCGCCGCCCCTCTCTGGTCTGTGTAGCCGCAGAATGAGCATCAGAGTGGGTGTGAAACAGCCGCGGGGCTCCCTCTGCTGCAGCGGCCGCTGGAGCTCTGGTGCAGCGCGGTGGCGACATCTAGCGGTGGATGTTGGACATGACAATAATATATGAACAAACTCGTACAAGCAAATACATATGTATTGCATTAAAGATATTATATATATACTTTTCATATTATGTTGTATATATTGTTGTATTATACACACGATATACTTTTCAAAATGCAGAAGTACCAGTATGTAGAGAGAGAGAGGAAAATCTAATGCTGTAGAGACTCTACTGTATCTAAAGTTGCATAATATAGTCTGCATAATATAATAAGTACATACTTTTAATTAATTGAGATTTTAGATACACACACACACACACACATATTATACATTCAAAGTACATGTACTGCACATATATTCCCACTATATTCTATATTTTTATACCTCTTATTTATCTGAATACACCTTCTCTATTTTATCATACCTTGGTTTTATATTTATATTGTAGTAATTTGTTTTATTCATATTGTATTTTTATTTATTCATTTTCATTTTTTATCCTTATTTTTATTTTGTTTTTAATGTATTTATCTATCTTACTTATATTTCTAATTTATTTTATATTTATGTTTATTTTTATTTAGATTTTTTATTCTATTTTTATTTCCTAGCAGCCCCCCCTTTATATTTTTTTATTAATTTAATTAATTAATTTATTTTACATTTATTCTATTTTTATTTTATTTATATTTTAATTCTATTTTTATTTCCAGGCAGCCCTCCCCTTTATATTTTTAATTAATCTAATTTATTTAATTTATTACATTTATTTTTATTTTCATTATTTTTATTATTTTTATTTCCTAGCTGCCCTCCCCTTTATATTTTTAATTAATCTAATTTATTTAATTTATTACATTTATTTTTATTATTCTTATTATTTTTATTTCCTAGCCGCCCTCCCATTTATATTTTTAATTAATCTAATTTATTACATTTATTTTTATTTTTATTATTTTTATTTCCTAGCAGCCATCCCCTTTATATTTTTAATTAATCTAATTTATTACATTTATTTTTATTTTTATTATTTTATTATTTTTATTTCCTAGCCGCCCTCACCTCCTCTGGACATTTGGCTCGTGCGCGGACAGAAACGTTATTTAAACACTTCCTGTTTCAAAGTCTGACGCGTTTCAACAAACAGGTTTAACCTCGTTTAAAAACATGGTTTGTCTTCAACGTGAGGATTTTAAGCATCTATCGGGTAAGTTTTGTAATAACTTTACTAAACTTTATCGTCTTTATTTGAATCAACGTTAAACTAGCTAACGTCAAACTCACCTTCACGGTAATAAAGTGATAATTATTAAATATAATCGAAATAAATTAACACGAATCAACTCTTTACGACAAAGAAAGTGGTTGGGAGATGAAATACTAATGTTAATGTTGGAGTAAAAAGCTGAACTCTTAATCTGTTGGTGAAAAGATGCTAATGCTAACAACTGCGCACTTGCTAGCTAAAGCTAACGACATTGAACTAATTAGAATCAGTTGACGTCAGCAGCTTCGAAGCTAATGACGGTTGGATAATTAATATATTGTTTCAATTGACTTTAATTGGGAGAAAAGTATTAATCTAAGATATTTAAATATAATTTTATTTTCAAATTCCTTTTCTAGCCATTTGTTTTTAGTCATTACTTTTTCAGTCGGTTTTGGGAACAGTTCACACAGAGATGTCGTAATGTGTTAATGGCCCTTTAAGACAGACGGGATGTTTATAAAATGCACTTCCGGATTAGCTAGCACAGCCCGGCTAGCTCAGTCGGTAGAGCATGAGACTCTTAATCTCAGGGTCGTGGGTTCGAGCCCCACGTTGGGCGCAATAACTTTTCTATTTCTTGAAAGCGACACTGATGGTTTTCTTCCTATTCAGTGTTTGATATTATTATAATAATTTGGAAAGAAGTGAACGATCACGTCATCATTTATTCAAATTTTGAACTCAACATTCTATTCCGTTAACTACCGTTTTTCAAATCTGGAACAAAAATCCGTATTTGCTGTTTTCAGTCATAACCTGAGAGACTGGCTTGCTTATTTTTATGTGATCATTACACGATCGCGTTGCGTATTTATTTAAAAAAAAAAAAAAAACGATCTGTTACATCCGGGCTCTTAAAAGTAAATAAATAACATAAAAACTGTCGTCCCTGGGTGGGCTCGAACCACCAACCTTTCGGTTAACAGCCGAACGCGCTAACCGATTGCGCCACAGAGACCACATGACCGCGTGTTCCACGTGTAGGCTTTTAAACACCGCCGTCTCACGGACAACGGCGGGGTGTTTCACGCGCTGTTTTTAAACGGATCCCGGATATTGAGCAACAGCAGCCCGGCTAGCTCAGTCGGTAGAGCATGAGACTCTTAATCTCAGGGTCGTGGGTTCGAGCCCCACGTTGGGCGCAATAACCTTTTTCATTCAACACGTTAGTGAGCTGGAATATGTAAAAATCTTACACGTTGTGTTTTAAAACATCAAAAGCAGCATAATACCTTATGTTACACACTCTAGCTTGACATGCTAACGTGCTAACAATAGAGCTAACAGGTAGCAGGGCTGTGAATTACCCCCACTGCAGTGTTTCTTTATTGCAACATGTTTTTTTAACACCTCCACCATAATAATTCATTATCTCCTGTCTGTACGTCAGCCTCTACGGAGAGGCTGACGCAAAGGCGTAGAGGCGCAAATAAAAGCACTGGCTTGAACACAATGCAGCATCCTTGTCTCTGTGGCGCAATCGGTTAGCGCGTTCGGCTGTTAACCGAAAGGTTGGTGGTTCGAGCCCACCCAGGGACGAGTCTTTTTCCTTCTTGTTACAGTAAAACTGTTCCATCCTCATTTACTGTTATATATATATATATATATATATATATATATATATATATATATGATTTGATGTCACTCAAAATCTGAAATACTTTGAAATGCATGATTTGATGTCACAAACAAACATCTGAGTAAATACTTATAGAAAATGTAAAAATGCATCTAAACTTTATATCAATCCTAAAACAAACAAGGACAATTAGAGTAGCTCTCATTCATTTTTCTTACTATACTTCTTACTTTTAAAAACTAAAACTTCTAAAATTAAAAAACTTCCATCAACCCTGTATAATCCCCACTGTCATCCTCCACAACAACATAATTAAATAGCTTTGGCTGTGTAGAGATAGGTGTAATTAAACAACACAAGTAGAAAACAGTGAAAAAGAAGATTTACATATATTAAATAAAAATATTATTAAACATCTCACCTCCGTGTAACGACAGTAAAGTTGATGTGGCAGCAATAATCTGTCAACTGTGGCTAAATTTTCACAGTTGCGCTGATGCGCCAACACTTAAATGTCATTAAACATGTGAAAAGACTCGTTAAACCAGTTCCTGTGGTTTGACATGATAAAATGCCTCCTGTGGTGCGATGTATTCACTGCACAGAACGTGGCCAATTTGGTAACAGCGTTGTTACTGTTGCACATCCTGTATTTCAGCATTTCTTTATCAAAGAGTCGCAAACTGAAGCAGCGATGAGTCAGAGATGATAATAAAATTCAGTGTTAGTTTATAACAGAGCAATTTGATTTTAAGATGCGTCAGTGATTGATTTATCTGAACTCCTGTGACCTGGGAATTTATTTGTCTCTGACTGAGACACTTTTACTTCACTTGATCTACATATATATATATATATATATATATATATATATAAACATTTTGAACTCTGATAAAAGACACTTGATTGTTGCTTACTTTCAAATATAATAAATAAAAATCCAAACTTAAATTATCCACCTGCAGCGATCCAAAAATGCCGTCTGCCTCTGTGGTCCGTCATTTTATCACATGTACTGGAGCGCGCCGTCAGCTGTCAACCTGAATAAACAAAAGGACTATTTCACTTAACAACATATATTTCAATTATATATGCAAATAATAGCCAATTGAAATATTTATTTTACCTGGTTAATGTGATTTTTGCTCCTGAACCTCAGCGCACAGCGTCCACAGGACTGTAAACTCGTCTGTGAGGAGTGAGCGATGTTTGTTTTTAATACAGTTCATGTGGGAGAAGATCTGCTCACATATGTGACACATATTTATCCATCATTTAACCACCAGGGGTCTAAAAACTCAATGAAACACGCTGGTGGTGCAGGTGCTGTCAGATATGCAGCACATCAGCCCATGTGACGCATATTTTGAGCGTCAAAAATATTAAAAATGTTTTATTTTACTGTTACAAGATTACCATCATTATTTATTTTAGAGCTAAATTAGCTGTGCAGTCATTTATTGTTGAGGTCTTGTGTTGTCATCACTGTGATGGTGAATCTCACGACCACATCGGTGGTTCGGGCTAGAAGATCTAGGTCATGTCCACATCAAAGTGAAGTGATACTGTCTCTGTGGCACAATCAGTTAGTGTGGTTGGCTGTTAACTGAAAGGTTGATGGGTCAAACCCACCCAGGCCTGTAGTAGTTTCTACTGTAATGGTCATGATATTTGGACTAAAAATAGGCTGCTAGTGATATATATATATATATATATATATATAATTTCAATCCATTCACAGGATCTGTGAGTCTCTAAGGAACATGCTTCCTTTTTTGTTGTCCTTTTTTTGTTGACAAAAGTAATGAGTTAAAGATTTTTTTTTAAATACAATAAACATAATAAATATGCTAATCACTCGTTCTTTTGCATTAACAGTGTCTTTAGCACTTATAGATCCTCAGTCATCCACTCATATGATTCACAGTAAAACTTACTTTTCTTTATTTTTCACCTCAGTCTGAAAACACAGTGTGGGTGCCAGAACAGTGTTGGATAAAGTTTTTATTTGTTCTTATTCATTTTATAGCCAAATGGTTTATAGGACCGAGGCCACGCCCCTTTTAGGCAAAGCGCAACAGTCTCTGTGGCGCAATCGGTTAGCGCGTTCGGCTGTTAACCGAAAGGTTGGTGGTTCGAGCCCACCCAGGGACGACTGTTTTCTACTCTAATGTGAGTGTAACATGTAAATCATTCACCCCAGTCTGTGCACGTCTGAGAAATATTGAGCAAAAGGGCATAATAAATAACAATCGCTTTACACGTACTATGAGAATAAATAAAGGATTTGGTTAATGGCAGTTCTTATATTATGTAATTGGACTGAAATCCTTGAAGACAACTTCTAATCTGACTGGTTTGGAGTTAAAAGCGTTAATCTGCTGAAACCAACAACACAACAGTCGTTGACCAACGCTGTCATCATACGAATTGTTGAAGTCACAAGAGTCCAGGTGTGGATGGGTTGTGGATGTTAAAGCGAGCAAACTGCAGCTGTGACTGTCTTAGATAAATACAGTGTGGTCCTGTGGCCACACTGACAAATATAAATTAGTATTAGGTAGTCTGTTTTCTGTCATGGTTGTGTGCAACCTGAACAGGTTGTTAAGGAGTTAATTTACATGTAGATAATAGACCTCTGGCTACATGCAGGTACGAGGCCACGCCCCCTTCAATCACCATCAGACTTGTCTCTGTGGCGCAATCGGTTAGCGCGTTCGGCTGTTAACCGAAAGGTTGGTGGTTCGAGCCCACCCAGGGACGACTGTTTTCTACTCTACAAGTCACGTAACTCAGTAAGAGAGAAACTAGAGGTATCCAACGGTAGCATGGCCAGTCCAGTCATAACACGTTGGACAGGATGTTGTCTGTGCGGACACTGTTAATACCCAGATGTGCGCTCATAAAGGTCAAAAAGTTGAGTGTTGAACGATGGACACTTCTCACCTTCACTGACTCCATCTTGGCTATGTAGAAGAAGAGGAGGGACGACGACAACGACGGCGTAATCTCCACCTCACATGAAACATGGAGCCACACTAACAAACATCAGCACCAGGGAGACCTGCATTATTGATTATAATTGAAATCAAGACGACAGATATCTTGGTGGACGACAATAACGGTTCAAATTGATAATTAATGTTCTGTCCAGTGACAATTCACCTTTAAAAAGGAGAAGAAGATACTGAGATCCTCATTTCTGATAAGTGAACGATTTGAAACAACACTACCATGTCAACACGTCTCACACTACAGAAGTAAGCACATAGTGTACATATTATACTACATAGAAGTGTGCTACTTGAAGTGTCTGAATTGAGACACACTAATTGTTCATGCACATGCAGAGAAAATCACTTTAGCTTAGTGCATGAAGGTCCATGTGATGGTGAGTTGTTTATGATGACTTGGGTCAAAGTGACACGTGAGTTGTTGACTCTATTTACCGTGAGTTGCTAAAGCCTCAAGAGTCGTTGTTGAACTGTTTGAATAGACAAAGGAATGATTATCTTTTTTATAAGATGTTACAGTCGTAGCCTCTGACATAGAGAGGCCTGTGGTCTGTACTACAAAGCGCAATTAATCAACTGTGACTCAACTCGTGGTTAAACTGAGAACACAGGTTTAACAAAACCTGGTTATCTCAGGTGTTGTTAATCGGTACTATGAAGCCAGTTGAAATTTTTGTTAAATCAGTGTTAACTTACCTGGAGTCTACGCACGTTCACATGAATCTGACTGGTTTGGAGTTAAAAGTGTTAATCTGCTAAAACAAACAACACTTGTTTGGTTGTTGAGGTCATATGAGTCGTCAACACCGCTGGTCATCATGGTCATCAGACTGACTCGGGTTAAGGTGACATGTAACCAAATAGTACCGTTACTTAAAGTCAAATGGGTGGGGCTTGAATGCCCCAGTCATGTCCCCTCTCAGCAACCCTGTGTGTCTCTGTGGCGCAATCGGTTAGCGCGTTCGGCTGTTAACCGAAAGGTTGGTGGTTCAAGCCCACCCAGGGACGACTGTTTTCTACTGAAACCATGAGCTAATACTACATAAATCACTAGTCTCCATGTGACAACTTGGGTCAAGGTGACAAGTGTACTGTTGTTGTTGACCTACTTTAACCCTGATTATAACCAAAAGCATTGTTCAGTCATCCCTATGTAAATCTGAAGCCAGCAGGCTGAGTACACTGATTTTCTAAGAGTGGTTTTTCGCCAAGAGACTGGGCAGCACCTTCATTCACCCCATAAGGACTCATGTAACCATCACAGTGACGAAGCTCGAACATGAACTTAAAAATCTTACACATTGCATCTTTAAATTGGAAAGGTTAAATACAGTTGCGACTTGATGTTTGTGTTGGTTTTTTAAAAATATTAGGAATATAACAAAAAAGGTATTAAAATCAGTTTCAGTATTTATGTATAACCTGTTGAGGTGGGTGGGGTTTGAAGACCCTGGTCACACCCCCTCTGATTGATGTCAGCAGTGTCTCTGTGGCGCAATCGGTTAGCGCGTTCGGCTGTTAACCGAAAGGTTGGTGGTTCGAGCCCACCCAGGGACGAGGTGTTTTCTACTCGAAGGATTAAATAACATGTAACCCCAGTCTTTGTGTATGTCTGAGAAACATAAAGCAGTGATGATAACAGGCTGAATAGGAAGCATTACCACTTCTGTGTGCATGTCGCATCACAATGACTGTAATGATAAACTAATGAGAATATGTTAAGGCCTTGTCAATGACAAGTGTTATGTTACATAACTGATTAATCTGGATTGAAATCACATCTCATCTGAAAGGCTTTGTTGGTTCTTACTGATGAAGAGATAAAGGCGTTAATCTGCTGAAACCAACAACACTTGGTTGGTTGTTGAGGTCGTGTGAGTCGTCAACACTTGACCGTCATGTTTGATATTAGAGTGACTTGGGTAAAGGTGACACATGAGTCAATGACCAACTCTTGTCATTATATGAGTTGTTGACGTCACGAGTCTGGAGGTGTAGATGGGTTGTGGATATTTTTTCAAGCTCACGCTAGATTCCTCCTCTTTTGTCCTTGAAAATATTAGCGTTTTCTGGGAACCAAAGAATATTTATGACACTTTTCTTTCCTGGTGGTATTGTCTACATAGAGACTATAAAGACCTTAGATTACATGGTGGTGGTAACTGAGGACCAAGGGCATCAGTACAGTACAAATATGTCTCCTAAAGAGAATAATAATTATTGCGCCCAACGTGGGGCTCGAACCCACGACCCTGAGATTAAGAGTCTCATGCTCTACCGACTGAGCTAGCCGGGCTGTGAGATGAGTTGTCTGCCATGATGAACATGTGTCCTGCTGTTGCGTCAGGGCTCATGTGCAAGGACCAGGAACGGTGTTGTACAGTACACCCTTTAGTCATCAGATATGTCTCTGTGGCGCAATCGGTTAGCGCGTTCGGCTGTTAACCGAAAGGTTGGTGGTTCGAGCCCACCCAGGGACGACTGTTTTCTAGTCTAAAGGTCAAGTTACTCAATTGTGGCCACCCACTCGTAACACATTGGGCAATGTGCAGGCTGTGGTTGTCTGTATGGAGCCTGTGCAGACCCTGACAGGTGTTTCATGCAACTCAATTTGCTTACTTCTATATTTACACTTAGGGTTTTGAGTGTGTTCACACTGACCAGTTTAGTAAAACACAGTGAACTGTAAATACCTGGATGGTTTCACTCATAACAGTCAAAAAGTTGAGTGTTGAACGATGGACACTTCTCACCCTCACTGACGCCATCTTGGCTAGGTAGCAGAAGAGGGATGACGATGGCGGCCTAATCTCCACCTCACATGAAACATGGAGCCACACTAACAAACATCAGCACTAGTGAGACTTTCATTATTGATTATAATTGAAATCAAGACAACAGATATCTTAGTGGACGACAATATCGGTTCAAATTGATGATTAATGTTCTGTCCAGTGACAATTCACCATTAAAAAGGAGAAGAAGACGTTGAGATTCTCATTTCTGATAAGTGAAGAACGATTTGAAACAACACTACCATGTCAACACGTCTCACAAGTAAGCACATAGTGTACATATTATAGTACATAAGGTGTATTACTTGAGGTTTCTGAATTGAGACACACTAATTGTTTATGCACATGCAGAGAAAATCACTTTAGCTTAGTGCATGAAGGTGGCGATGAAGGACTTAGGCCACGCCCCTTTTCAAAACTACAAAAACAGTCTCTGTGGCGCAATCGGTCAGCGCATTCGGCTGTTAACCGAAAGGTTGGTGGTTCAAGCCCACCCAGGGACGTGGTACTTTCTGCTCAACTAAACTTTTTATAGGTTTCTACAGTCGTAGCCTCTGACATAGAGAGGCCTGTGGTCTGTACTACAAAGCGCAATTAATCAACTGTGACTCAACTCGTGGTTTAAACTGAGAACACAGGTTTAACAAAACCTGGTTATCTCAGGTGGTGTTAATCGGTACTACGAAGCCAGTTGAAATGTTAGTTTGTTAAATCAATGTTAACTTACCTGGAGTCTATGGACGTTCACATGAATGCAGCGTTCACCAGAACAAATCACCGTTTTGAACCATCTGCTTATTTTAAGGAAAAAAAAAAATGTACAAGGTTTTTGGGAGTTCAAATCAAAGCCAATCCAGCACTACAGCACCCAATAAAAGCCAAGCAAGCTTGTCAGCAATGTATTGCTGACTGAGGAAGTTTGAAATAAACTGTTACTAAAAAATCATGGCGCTCTATGATCGACCGGGGGGCCAAACGTCAGTTACCGCACTCTGTACACACACACGCCGCACCGTGGCACCTGCAGCTACGAGGACAGGCTGCTGCAGCAACTGTGCCTGCATTTTATGGGAGATATTATATCGGAGATATTTTAGGTAAACTGAAATTGCATCGTAAACAAGAACATAACCTGCTCGAAGCAGGTTTGAGATCTGTAAATTGCCATGGCGACATACCTTGAGGAAAACGTAAACACCTTTCATAACAACTTACCACCATAAGACGGTTCAACGTGCTTCATGGTACAGGCCGCTGGTAGAATCACATACACAACAAATTGAAGGACGTACATCTCACAACAATAATACCCTTACTTATATTCAAATAGGTGGGGTTTGAATACCCTGATCACACCCCCTCTTAGCAGCACTGCAGGTGTCTCTGTGGCGCAATCGGTTAGCGCGTTCGGCTGTTAACCGAAAGGTTGGTGGTTCGAGCCCACCCAGGGACGTGGTATTTTCTGTAACACCTGGTCTCCAACTTTGGTGATGAGTTGTCAACAACACCAACGCTTAAGATAACTAGAGAGGTATTGATTTGTTAAACGTACAAACTGTTCAGCAAGTGAACCTAGTAGTAGGGATAGATTTGCATAGAGTACGTAGATTAACATTTCACAAACCCTAACAATACACTTACTTACTGCTTGAAAGACCAGGCCATGCCCCTTCTAATTAAAGCCAGGGGTGTCAACCGAAAGGTTGGTGGTTCAAACCAAGATTTTGTTGCCAAAGTAAACATGAACACATCAGACTCGTCATTAAGTGTTAGATGTGCTTTCTGAGTATACTGTCATAATGAGAATAATTCACCTGGTGAATCCCAGGGTTGTACCTGTGCGAATTAGTTTGATAAAACCTCAGAGATAAAGTGGTATCACAGAGGTTATCAACAGTCTTTGTTAACTCAGGCTTTCTCTTTTGATAAAAGGGACAATTGGTGCTTCATTTGATTTTTCTTTCATACAAAATACACAGATTTCAGGACTAAACATGAAAATATTAAGGAATAAATAGTCAGCAATTCAGTGAAAGCAACAGCAATCGTGTCAGCAGCTGCTACAGTATCTTACATAGATTTACTGCATCACCATCCTTGTTTATGTGCATCTAGATGTCACTTTAGCCTTATTCAGGTAAGTGATGGCCAAGCCCAATACACCTGACGTCTGTCTCTGTGGCGCAATCGGTTAGCGCGTTCGGCTGTTAACCGAAAGGTTGGTGGTTCGAGCCCACCCAGGGACGACTGTTTTCTACTCATGTAAATAAAAAGCCTAGTTTCACAGTGTGTTAGAGAAACATGGAGCAAAGGTAATAGTTACAGGCTTGTTAAGAAACATTATCATTACTATGTACATGATACGTGTCACCTTTCATTCAAGCAGCTGTTTCAGTTCTGACTGGTCCAGAGTTGAAGGTGTTAATTAGCTGGTGAAAACATTTGAGTCACTGTCTGAGGTCACGAGTGATCAACCCTGCTGGTCACCATGTGGCTCAATAGGGTGACTTGGGTCGAGGACTAAAGGGTTTTAAAACTTTGTGCATTATGAACATTAGAAATCACTGATGCACTGAACAGAAAACTCAACAACTGATTAAATCAGTTCTTCTAAAGAGCTTTCTTTCCCTCTCATCTTTTCTACTTCTCCCAATACGGTTGAAACATGTTGATCTACCAAATTACATATATTGTTGTGACAGTTCAGCATCAGCATCTTGAGTTGAGTAGAAAACAGTCGTCCCTGGGTGGGCTCGAACCACCAACCTTTCGGTTAACAGCCGAACGCGCTAACCGATTGCGCCACAGAGACAAGGCTGCACCTGCTGGGAAAGGAAAAGGGTGTAGCCTCAGTCTTAATACTGTCTTACATAGTAACAGTGTCAGTGAGCCAAGTATGCAGCGTGCTTGAACGTTCATACCAACACATCTTTTTACAGTGAAGGGGGGTGAGATACATTTCACGTCACAACCAACTGTTTTGGAAATCGGACATTTCTAAAAGAGAAATTTCTATGAAAATGCGATGTTCAGAATTTTTAGCACCTAGCACATGTTCCGGAATGCAAGCGGACTACTATTCTACAACAAAGATGAGGTAAAAAACAGCTTTTAGATCTCTATCACCTTTAAAGTTATGGATCTATAAAGAGTTTATATGTTAATTTGAACAGAAACACTCGTCCCTGGGTGGGCTCGAACCACCAACCTTTCGGTTAACAGCCGAACGCGCTAACCGATTGCGCCACAGAGACCACACAGGTGTTTGTAAAAAGAAAAGGGGGTGTGGCCTCTGCCATCAAACCCCACCTACAATTATAAGGTTCACATCGTTGCACAAAGGACACAATTCAGGACTGCAAAAAGTTTTGATCAGCACATTCTTTATGGTTAATAGGTTCATATATATCGTTGATTATTTTTCTGCACAAAATATAAAAACTAAATAGTCCGTCCTCCCACTAAACAATATTGTGTTTGTCCTGAACATCGCATACGAACAAAGCCCTGCCTCCAATACAAGCCTGCCCTAAATAGTTTTCTGCAGCTGAAGTAAATAAACACAAGTTGTTGGGGGATGTAAAGCTTATAAAAGAGCAGAAAAACCAAAAGTAGAACTGAGGCTGTATCATGATAAGTCAAGATGGGACTTTATTATATGATCACATTTATTTGCTACATTGATGTGAACAACTCACTTGTCATTCTGATGATGTATAACCACCCAAATTTCTCTAACAAGGCGTTTTCCAGTGTTTACCTGCTTATTTCGGCAGCAGATTAACACCATGAACTTTAAACCAGTCGGAACTGACGAAGCCTCTTAAATGACAGGTTGTCTTCAAGAGTTCAGTTCAGTCAGTCCTACTTTTTCTCAGTATATCATTACAGTTATTGTGATGGTCACAGCAGTGAAGATCCTGTTAAACCACAAACCACATTTCTCAAACGTTACACAATGATTTGACAACCACGTCCCTGGGTGGGCTCGAACCACCAACCTTTCGGTTAACAGCCGAACGCACTAACCGATTGCGCCACAGAGACTGGGTCAGTTTGACACTATAAGGGGGCGTGACCTCAGTTGTCAATCACTATCTTCCTGCATGACAACCACGTACCCTCCAACTATCACAACAATATGTCTGATGAGGTAGATCAACATGTTTCAACCATATTGGGAGAATTGATTTAATCAGTTGTTGAGTTTTCCGTTTAGTGCATCAGTGTGATTTCTAATGTTCATAGTGGCAGAGTGAATCAGCGACCCACCTGTTCTCTTGACAGTGCACAAAGTTTTAAAACCCTTTAGTCCTTGACCCAAGTCACCCTATTGAGCCACATGGTGACCAGCAGGGTTGATCACTCGTGACCTCAGACAGTGACTCAAATGTTTTCACCAGCTAATTAACACCTTCAACTCTGGACCAGTCAGAACTGAAACAGCTGCTTGAATGAAAGGTGACACGTATCATGTACATAGTAATGATAATGTTTCTTAACAAGCCTGTAACTATTATGAGCAGAAAACTGTCGTCCCTGGGTGGGCTCGAACCACCAACCTTTCGGTTAACAGCCGAACGCGCTAACCGATTGCGCCACAGAGACAGTTTTGTTTTGCTGCTATAAGGGGGCGTGGCCTCAGTTTTCGACCACTATCTTCATGCATGACAACCAGGTACCCTCCAATTAGAGCTATAGTTTACTTTCTTTAACATCCACAACCGATTGATACTTGGACTGGTGTGACTTCAACAACACAAACAATGGCAGGATGGGTCTTATCACCCAAACCAAGTCACCCTAATGCCCCACATGATGGTCAGCAGTGTAAATGACAGTGGTGGCTGGATGGCACCGGCCCCATCAACAACGCTACCTACCCTGTAGAACATAAATTAATTAGATAATGCAAAATGATTATTAATCAAAATACATTACTCATACAGTGACGTCCCTTGTGTATATGGTGACAAGAGATAGACAGATGCACCCAGTTATAACTGGAGAAAAGTTAAGAAATAAAAAAAGATAAAGACAGAAACTTGGAGATGCTTTCTGTCAAAACTGTCAGCATGCCACCATTATTTTCACCATGTTTCTCAAACGTACACAAAGATTGACTGACTTGTTACATGGTGATTTGAATGGAAAACAGTCGTCCCTGGGTGGGCTCGAACCACCAACCTTTCGGTTAACAGCCGAACGCGCTAACCGATTGCGCCACAGAGACAAGTTGAGCATGTAAGAAAGGAAAAGGGGTGTGGCCTCTGGCCTCAAACCCCACCCACAATTATACAGCTCACATTAGCAATGTTTCCACCAATAAGGTAGTGGTTACGTTCAGGAACGTCATCTCACTAGGTGCTTGTAGCGTCTGTGTCTCCACCAAGGATGAGGCCCTGATCACTGGTGTGTGTGTGTGTGTGTGAGAGAGAGAGAGAGAGAGAGAGCAAGAGGAGGAGAGAACAGAACGGTCTGTTTGTTTTTAATGTAAAAAATGTAAGAAAAAATTAATTGATTAATTTGTGGCGGTCAGTGTTGATTCTGTGGTGGGCGACATTTTTTCGACTGTGTCACTTCTTTGATTCTATTTATAGAAACAATTTATTGATACGCTTCAGACCTAAGGTTTTTAAAATGACGCTTATTTGTTGATTGCATCATGTGCCGTCTTGAGTCACCACCGAATCAACCTAAAACCCAGCCCGAGAACATTTTGGGGCTGAATGGAGCAGCTACCGCTGGGCAGGGAATTTTCTCAGCCGCTAAAATTTCACCTCACAGGAAACGTTCCTCTGACGGAGACGCACGCCGAGGGCCAAGTTCCTGTATTATTACCCAAAGGTTCCTGTGGTGGAAACGGCCTACATGTTTCTGAAATGAACGAGATTGACTTGTTACTGTATGGTTTGACCAGAAAACAGTCGTCCCTGGGTGGGCTCGAACCACCAACCTTTCGGTTAACAGCCGAACGCGCTAACCGATTGCGCCACAGAGACTGTATGTGTGCTTGGAAAACAATAAGGGGTCACTCAAGGAGCCAGTCCAGACCCTAAAAAGTTTTGATTGGTACATCTTTTATGGTTAATAGGTTCTTATATTGTTAAATATTTTTTTTCACAAAATATACAAACCGACAAAGTAACAGGCCTCCAACTACACAGTGTTAGGGTTAGTAATCCATGTATACATTATACATAGTGTGTATGTGCTTATCACATTCAAATTAAACTGAATGTCAAGTGTTTTTGTTTTTCTGTTTTTTCATTTTGATCTTAAAAAAAAAAAAAAAAAACAAGTCTTTTTTTTGTTTTTTTTTTTTTTTTGAAACAGAATAATGAATGAACGAACCATACACAGATTGTTAGGGTTATGTTTGTCCTGAACATCAAATAAATATGAATAAAAACCTGCCTCTAATACAAACCTGCACCAAACAAAGCTTTAAAATAAGTAACGCTTCAGTGAATTAAAGGCCCCAGGGCCAGTGGTGGTTTGTCAAAGATCCTGGGGGATGTAAGGCTAGAAAACAGCAGAATGACCAAAAATAGAAACTAAAATTATAACACGATAAAAACCCATATCAGTCCATATGGGAAAATGTATTATGATTACATGTTTTATTCCAGATTGTCAAGCTTTAATTTACACTTAAAGTTCACATACAATAACCGTAAACACCTCTCAGGGTAGTTCTGGGTAGCCATGCTAGCCCTCTTGTGTAGTCTGGTTAAATTATACTACCAAAAAATGATCAGAAAACATCTGATGCTACATGCATCAGGGTCAGGTGACCTGTGATGTATAATTCCTTTTCTGACCGTTTCTATACAAACCTTGAAAAAGCAATTGCAATAAAACGCAAATGCAGGACATTCACGTTCATCGGTGGAAGTAGTCACAACTATGACTGAATAGCTAACTAGCCGTGGTAGCTAACCCTCTGCTCCATGCTGCAATCCTCTGAGGTTGATGCAAATAACCAGGTTACAGGACAGGAAAGACAACAATATTGTAATATGCCTGAGTTGTACCTGCTACTGGCTGGTTGATATATAGAAGCTACTACTGTAACGGTCAAGTAATACGCGTTAGATGAATCCTTGGTCCTTGACTTACATGTTATACAATGGTTTGAGTGGAAAACACTCGTCCCTGGGTGGGCTCGAACCACCAACCTTTCGGTTAACAGCCGAACGCGCTAACCGATTGCGCCACAGAGACGCTGTTGTTTCAACAGGATGTGGAAATGACCTACATAGGATCTAAGTAGACGATACTACCAGGATACACATTTAACACAAAGGTTAGAAATATTCTTTGGTTCCCAGAGACACAGATATTCAACTCACCAAGAAAACAAAAGACTATCTTTAGCACTAATCTAGATTTATCAATAAGAGAGTTGAATCTAGCACCATAACAAAACGTTTTCATCACCATAAATACAATAAAATAAGTCACCAAAATATCACCTGAACATTGACTAAATCAATCATAAGTATTTATACATACATACAAAGAGATGCATCTGGGAGGAAGTAGAGAGAAGAACAAGAATCACCATCAGGTCCATGTCTGTTTGATTTTCGACCCAATGTCTGTGAGATAAACTCTGACATTTCCTGCAATTCCTGTAGTTTTCCAGACTCCGTCTCAGTCTTTTCTGCCACTGGACTCTCCTTTTGTTTCAAGTCAAACCTTGTGTTTGTTTGCTCCTTGTTTTATGTTGCGCTAACATCAGTGGTCCTCTTCAAACTTTTCTTTGTCAGCCATTTTCCCTCTGAGCAGCTCACAGGTGGTGTCCTTTATCTCCTCCCTTCTACCTCACTTCCTGTCCAGGTTGTAAAGGGTTACTCTGCACATTTAGGATTTACTTACACCTTCTGCTGCTGTTTATATGTGGTTTGTATTGTAAATTATTAGTGTTGTTTATCTCAAATGAGTCTCAAGTATGTTTAATTAAAAAAAAAAAACAAGAACAGCGGTGTTCAATTGAAAGATAAAGAGTCCTGGGAATGAAAACAACTCGTCCCTGGGTGGGCTCGAACCACCAACCTTTCGGTTAACAGCCGAACGCGCTAACCGATTGCGCCACAGAGACAAGGCTGCACCGCGTGCTACAGTTCCCGGTCCTTGTGCGTGCGATCTGAAACAACAAGGACCGGACATGTGATGCACGTGTTTGCCACGGTGCCGGTAGTGCCCCACAGCCCGGCTAGCTCAGTCGGTAGAGCATGAGACTCTTAATCTCAGGGTCGTGGGTTCGAGCCCCACGTTGGGCGCAATAACTTTTTCTATTTAAGGTAAAAACACACATCTTATGAATATATATTGTCTCTAAATCACAAAACCAACAGAAACATGTATATTACGTTATGCTGAATTTGTTCATCCTTATTTTTTTTTTAATTGTTTTGTCTTAAACAAGTTACAAATATAACGTGACATAGTGAACTTATGACCTAATAGTCATAAGTTCAGTAAACCATTAACTTTATTGCGCCACTGACGGTAATAACGACGCTGTATACCTCGTTCATCATTTCCTCATCATCAGCCTTCAGCGTGTCCAGGTCCAGAGAAATAATTAAATCACATCTCTGCGTTTACTCAAACTCTATTTTCAGCGTCGGAGCAAGTTTCTGTGGCGCAATCGGTTAGCGCGTTCGGCTGTTAACCGAAAGGTTGGTGGTTCGAGCCCACCCAGGGACGACTGTTTTATATTTATTTGACAAGAAAAAAGTCCTTCAGATAAACCAGTGATTTACAACCACTTTGCCGTGAGACATCACCAGGTGCGCCGCGGGAAATGCTCAAATTTACTTAATTACTAATGTAATATGTAGGGTATTTTATTATATATACTTTTTGTTTTGTTTGGTTCTGTGCCATGAAATGTTTCTAATATAAAATATGGGCAGTGACTCAATAAAGGATAGGAAACACTGAGATAAACAACCTGATTATTACGACCTGTAAGAAAAGTACACTGTAAAACCCAAACTAGTTGACTTAACTTTTAAATCATGTAAACTTAACAGTTTTTACATTATAAACCACTGAAGTTGTATTAACATACTCTCTCTCTCTCTCTCTCTCTCTATATATATATATATATATATATATATATATATATATATATATATATATATATATATATATATATATATATATATATATATATATATATATATATATATATATATATATATATAACCTATTTATTTCATTGTTTTCACATTATTTTGTATAATGTCTGTACTGTCAAACACGTACATTTCCCCTTGAAGGGATAAATAAAGTCTGTTCTGTTCTATTCTATTTCATTCTATACTATTCTATCCTATCCCTTCTTATTCTATTCTGTTCTATTATTCTATTCTATTCTGTTCTATTCTAAGTTTAAGTATCTGAACATCTTTCCTCTAAATACTAAAATAATCCATTTGTGAATGAAATATGTTAGAACTTCCACATTTTGTTTCGTTGCTGTCAACATGTTCTGTTCTATTCTATTCTGTTCTATTCTATTCTATTCTATTCTAGAAACACACATCCACAGTCTTGACTCAACATCATTAGTTAATACAAGTTAAGTGGTTCAGTTTCATGTGGTGTAAAAACTTAAATGGGTTTTCGTGCTATTTGTAAGTAAAGATACTAGTTTGTGTTTACAGTGTAGACTTTTACAGATTATATACGACGTAGCACAGACAGAGGAAGAGTTCGTTAACACCGTCCTCAGCTATGTGAACAGTCAAACAGTTAATTACATTTAACTGAATCAATGTCGCGGATTTAAACCAGTTAAACACAAGAGTCTTTGTCTCCGATTAGGTTTGGTATTTATCACTTAATGCAGCTAATAATTGAATTTATTTTCACAACAGTCACATGTTTTTTCTGTTAATTAAACACAACAGTCGTCCTGTTGTATCTTTTTCAGTCATTTATTCAGCATGATTGTCATGAGTATGGGATTTTTATAAAACATGGTAAATGTTGCCGCTACATTTTTATTTTTGTACCATAGATATACGCCAACATGCAACAAGGCACCAAATGCTAATTCAATTTTGTATATATATATATATATTTATATATGACTTAATTTCAAACACTACTCATCACATAACATCACTTATTACAGTATTCATATTTAAGTGGAGGAAAATCGACTCTTCAAGTTTTTATGCATCTGATCCAATAATCAATCAAATCTGGTGTTGATCGCTTCATGTGGCTGGTATAACAGCAGACAACAGTCTTCAAACATTCAACCTATGATGTAAATGTTAACATGATTGTAAAGTTTTACAAATGTAGTGTTTATGCATGTGTGTGTGTGTGTACATGCATGAAAACAGTATGTTGCAGACACAAGATCAAGTTTATTGAACACAGTGGCTATGATTTTAACAGCGTCTGGCTGCCAACCTCCCATCTGTAGACAAATGAAAAAAAAAGTGTTAACTCTTCATCTAAAAAGTTCATCAACTTCAGTAGCTACTGACTTTTTTTCTGAGAAGCATCAACCATCACAGTTAACGACCTCCAGCCCTCAAACATTCAAATATCTGAAGGACTGAAGGTCTGTGGTGGCTGCAGCGTTTGAGGTCATTGTCAGAGAAACTCGTCATTCGTTTCTAATCAAAACCAGTCTGACGGATCAGATCTTAAGTCCTCAGATCTTGTCCGAGTCTCCGGTTTGAGCCGACGAGGTCTGATCCTGATTCTGTGCAGAGTTCAGAGCCAGCTGCATGGCCCAGACGCTCAGCGGCCTCATGTAGGCCAGAGAGCGGTAGATGCCCTTCTCACAGTACGCTTCAGGAGTCTGAAACGCCATGCCCAGTCGCTCCCACACCGTCCGGTAGCAACCCTCCGCCGTGCGCATCCCCTCATCCCGCATACCCTGACGAAAATAAAACCATCACACAGTCAACACCAGAGCTAGAGCTCCTGACAGGACATGATCAGATCGTAAACACAAACGTGTGTAAACTTATTCCCTTAACGATACCGCTTGTTCACTAGATTCAGTAACTTCCTGGTTGTTGTTGTCATTAGCAACTCTGTGTTGACAGCAACAAAACAAAATGCAGAAGTTCTCCTTTAACACACATTTCATTCACAAATGGATTATATTTAGCCTCTAGACAGGAAAGACGTGAACCAGTTAAGAGTTAAGATGTTGTTACTTAGAATAGAATAGACTGTATTTATCCTCCAAGAGGAAATTGACATGTTTGGCAGCAGCAGGATGGTGGGATACTGCAGCCTTTTTTTAGATTTTTATTATTTTATTGGTAAAATAAACAATTTCTAGCCTAAAAAATAAATATCAGTGGTGGGAAGGTTTGCAGAGGGTTTATAAAGACCTAAAAAATAGAATAAATATAATAAATATATGGTTACTACTTCACGGACTTCAACTTTCCTATAAGATGAAACACTAAATCATCACGTTTGAAAAGTTGGAACCAACAAATGTTTCGATGTTTGACAATATTGATGATTCATGATGAAGTTTCCCCTTTTTAAATTGGCAAAGTGACTAAATTTACACACACACACACACACACACAGTTACCTCATGAATCATAGTAGCTGCCAGTCCGTACACCACGCCGGTCCAGACCTCGTCTGACTGGACGCTGGAGCGGTCTGGGACTCCTTCAGGTCGCATCCCGTTAACTGCTCCCATCTGACCGCCAGCGAAGCTCATCACATTCAGGTCAAAGACTGATTTTAATGCGCTGCAGATTTTGTCTTTTGGAAAAGCCTGAGAGAAGAGAGGAGAGGAAATACCGTTGAGTTGAGTTCATCAGAAGGATTTTATATATATTTATATTCATTAACTTGCCTGGAAGTCTCCGTCTCCGAGACCCGACGCTCTGAGGAACCAGTGACCGGCGCACTGGTCTGACATGACGCTGTTTGAAAGGTCCCTGCCACTGCTGTCGTAGTTGTAGTATTTACCTAAACATCAAGTGGAAATTAAAACCGTACAAAATACATCTAGTTTCAAGCAGCTTCCTCTTAAATAATTAGGACTTAATTTATAAAAAAAAAAAAAATTATTTGTCTTTTTAATCATACAACAAAATACACAGGATGAAAATCAGATTTCACTATTAATAGTTTTACTTTTAGTTTTCCAAAATAGTATAATGGAAATAAAGAACTGAATAACATAGAATTCATTACAAACAAAACTAACTGGCTCAAATCTATACTTTTTTCTATTACCTGTTTACTTATATTTTTTAATTGTGTAATATATATATATATATATATATATATACACCTCCTGCTACATAAAAGGAAGCTCACATTTATACCAAACCCAACACAACAAGCCTGTGTGTGTGTGTGTGTGTGTGTGTGTGTGTGTGTGTGTGTGTGGTGTGTGTGTGTGTGTGTGTGTGTGTGTGACAACAAGCCTGTGTGTGTGTGTGTGTGTGTGTGTGTGTGTGTGTGTGAACTCACCGTTCCACAGCAGTTTGTCAAACGCATCGCTGCCTCTGTCCAAGACGTCCCTGTAATGTTGATACATCTCCTCGTTCTCCACCAGTTTGGCCATTTTACACATCACACACAGAGACGCTAACCACAGTCCTCCACAGTACGCACTGGAAAAACACAAACAAAATGACAACACGGCCGAGAATCATACAGATTTAAACAAAAAAAAATGAGACTTTTAACTTCCTTCTATAATCTATCCAGGGTTCGACCAACGTTACACGGGTTAAATTAACTTCTGAGCCCGGAGCTGTCTGCCCTCCGTGTCTATTGTCTTCAAGTTTAAAAAGACAAGTCGCTGAGCTGAAGCTGTAAACAGGAACTGTTAGTGTTGGAGGCCAACACCTTTTATCTCCGCTGCAGCCTCTGAATTAAAACCCTCAACAGACATTTAGAGAAGCACCGCAACCATTGATGTCTCAAGTCACACTTTCTCCATTTCCATTCTCCTCACTTTCCAATTTTAACATGAATTCCTAACGACATTCATCATATAGAGGTTTCTCTCTTTTTGACAAGTGCTTAACCAGATAACGACAAGGAGTTATTTTAATTCAATAAACAGGGTTATATTTATGGCTAAGTTTTAAATACTTAATAGCATTTAATTCTCAGGTCAGAGGATGAAATGTGAGGAATGTGAAGCATCCAACAGGATAAAGTCTCGTCTTAAGAGAATAATTATTCAGTTTGCTGTATTTTTAAATCCCGTTTACTCTTTTCTAGCTCTCACCTCGGTCCAGTCACTGTCCAACCATCATAGGTCTGATCAGCGTATCCAGAGTTTTCTATGAGTCCATCTCCGTCCAGGTCAAACTTTATCTCTGATTCCATCACCGCCTGATGAATCAAAGAGTAAAACAACAGAAAGTGGAAAAAAAATATGAGTGAGTGACTAAATTATCTTGTATCCACATAATTATGACTTTTAGCTGATGTTTTTATTTAAATGAGGAAGTTAAAAACATAAATATAAATAAAACGTAACAGCTGTCTCACACTCACATGTATTACAGTTATTATTAGCTGCTGTGGATTATCTTCACCTGAACATGTGGGTGTTATATCCAGATAGACTTTAAAAAATGTGAATTTACCCTTAAAAATACCATTTAGTGATAGTCCAGAGTAATGTGAACTCAGGGTCTATTTCACCACGAACATGAGTCAAACTACCCCTCAAGAGATATTTTTAACCGTCTTTTGTTTTCACAACCAAATAGTTAACAATGAAAGTAAATGGGGCAGTCAGCCAAACTTATCTAAATCGTCATTTTTAACCACTAATAAAGCTCAAAATATCACTTCACTTCAGCAGTAGCATGAATAGGATCCCTACACATAAACTGAAGTACTGATAACTTAGTAAGTGAACTGAGAGTTTATTAAAAACACTATTTTACAAGACTTACCCAACGTCTTGGTTTCACAACACAACACAGGGTGTTCCAGATCAGCAGATTCATCATTTTCCTGAACAACAGGCCAATGTTTCCGTGAAGAGCGAATAAAATGATGATTCTGCTGATCTGCTACTACAAGACGTTGGGTAAGTCTATTAACATGATAATGTTATGTTACATGATACGTTTGGCTGACGGCTCCATTTACTTTCATTATTAACTAATTGATTGTTGAAAACAATGATTGTTGTGAAAACAAAAGACGGTAAAAAAAAAAAAAAAACTCTGGGTTCAAATTAAAACACTTCAGACATAAATGTCTCACGTCTGAACTGATTCATTGATCTGTGTTTTATACCTGGCAGATGGGCCACATGTCCTTCAGGTACTGTCTGTCCTGGGTGAGATGAAAGTCCCTGTAGACCTGCAGCACAAACTTCAGGTTCAAGTCTTTCCAGTCTGCAGTGTCATGAATGAGGTAGGCGTTCACCCTCAACCACGGCTCATCATCTACAGACACAGTTATCATAAATAGTGAGAGACAAATTAAATTACAAGAAGCTACAGCTGCTTGAAAAGTAGTAAATCGACAGGTTAAAATGGTAATTAAATGGCGTTCTGTAGGGAATAAATGTGCTAAAATCAACAGTATGGTCTTTTAATAAGAGGTTTAGAACAAAAATCACGTCTCCTCTCCTACCTGGGTCTCCGATGTCATGTGGCACCACGTTTTTGGCCTTAACAGGAGAATACCTCCCACTCATCAGATGGAGCCTCTCTGTCGGGTCATGTTGAACCACACTGCCGGCTGAGGAGAGATTAACGCTGTAAACACACTCGCCAACGGCTGTTTTATTAACACGGTTTGTTTAAATAATTTGATCCAAAACCTCCCAAAGAAAGATAACGACAACGTTAACTCACCGATATCATACTGCACGCTCAACGCCAGTTTAGGCCACAGCATGATGAGTGCAAAAGAAGCGTAGAAGTGCACGTCGTACGTGTTGTACATCCTGTACTCTTGACCTGGGAAACATCAAACAGATTTAATATAAAACACAACAATCTCATGCTCAAATTTAATATACTACATGTTTCCTTAAAGAAAAACGAGGCAATGTTCATTTTAATGTTTGTGGCGAAGCTGAAAGTAGGTGAATCTTTTCATGTTACATGGATGTGGTTTTTGAATGTATGCCAACACAAAAAAAAACAACATGGACGCCACAAAGTGGCCACAAAGATGTTACCACATGTGAGATTAAACATGACGAAACACAACAACTTCTTTAGTCTGTGTCAATTCTGCATCTGTGGTATGTGTAGTGCAGATTAACGCCCGTTTCCATCTGCCTCTCACCTTCTAAGTAGGCGAAACGTCCGTACTCTTTGATGACGGCAGGTTGAGCAGGAAGCCCCCCGTCCTCGCTGCGTACGCCGCCGCTGACATCGGCGTCCCTCCGGCAGCTCCGTCCACACCGTCCCTCCGTCCGCCACAAAGTACAACTCGTTAAACAGAGCTGATTTATACCAGGAAGGGAGGGAACTGGAACATAAATGAAACACAAAGAAACAAAACAATTAAAAACATTTACGGTTTGAAAAGTGGGAATATAAATCTACAAATGTGTGAACTACCTGTCCTGCAGAATCGGTCTCTGCCACTCGTCAATGCTCTTCTCCCACTGTTTGTAGCGTGTTAAAGCGTAATGACTGAGAGAGGGAGCTGCATCCCCTTTGGTCCCAAAGTAGCGAGTGTATCTCCTGGAAACAGAAAAGCCACATAGAGGTGGAGTCAGTACAAGAAAACATCACATTCGACAGCAAATGCAACAAATACAAAAGCAGAAATATTAGATTTGGATTAAATTCAACACCTGAAAAGCTTTAAAATGCATTTTTGTACAGATTAATATTTGTTTTTCAATCTTAGATCAGTGATTTTCACTTTGAGGTGCAGCCTGAGGCATTTAAAGAACTGAAATTGTGATTTTTGTTTGTGTATTAGTGGCTCTAAATTATCAAAGAACATATTTGATTGACTGAACTTTATGACTAAAACAAAACTTGATCTGAAACTGAGATAAAAAAGGAACAAACTGAGCGGCCACAGATATGAAAGTGTGTGTGTGTCATAATGAAGCAAAACAACACTAATCTACACACACAATAACAATAGACGACCACATAACCGCTGTTTTATTTCCACATTATTTAGTCTAAAATGTGAATGTAACAGATTAAACCAAGAGGTTTCAGCTGCCGTACCTGATGTGTTCCTTCTCTCGAGAACCAAACGTGATTCTGGGCATGTCCCAGGCCAGACTGAACTCCAGCGCGTTGTGTCCGTTCGCCGCCACCGAGCAGCTCGCCGCCAACGCCGCCGCCACCTTCTCTCCCTTCGGCGTCGGCGGGCTTGAACCTGCAGAGAGAAGTTCATTTGTATCCATTTATCTCCTTCTATTATGTCTGGAAAAAAAAAATTAAACAAACTCTCTTTTTTTGTTTTGTTTTTTTTTAAGCACCGACCTGTCGGAGAGTCCAGCCGCCCGTCGTTGATGAGGTCACTCCACAAACCGCTGCACGTTCCCTTCGGGCTGAACGCCGTCTGGTGACTAATCTCTCTGTCCGGCTGTTAACATAAGTAGCTTAGTCAATTAAATAAAAAAAAAATCTAATCCTCATCAACATTAAAAACCTGCTGCTAATTATGAATCCACTTCTAAATAATAAAAGCTATTGTTTCAAACAAAAGCCGTCGTTATTTAGAAGTGGATCTGAAGTTAATTCCAGGAACTAGTCCTCGAGTCCAACCTGTTCTCTGGCTGCGATGGACAGAGTGTAAGGGTTCACTGAGGTGCAGTGATGTAGTAAAACCCCAGACACGGCCTCCCCCTCCTTCTCCAGGTGGAACGGTTCGTTCCAGTGTCCCCCGTTCTTGTCGTCTTTGTGTCCCGACCCGTTGACCATCGTGAACATGATGGAGACGTCCAGATCGTAGTCGTTCTTGTTCTCTATGTCCCACACAAACACAGCCACGGGAAGACTGGAGTCCTGAGAGGAATAAGATGTGTTTGAACAAAAGGTTTGCAGGTGTTTTTTTTGGGTGTTTTCATGAAATCTAAAAGAGGTTTCTGTTACCTGGTAGTCATGAGGGATGACGGGAGAAATCTGCCTGCAGGTCAGAGTGACGTTCTGCCCCGGCAGGTGATAGACTGTCCAGGCTCGAGGGTACAACGCGTGGTAGAAAGCGTATTCGCCGCAGTAGCCCCAGTTCCAGCCTTGTAATGTGGGAGGACGCTCTATAGAGAGGACCTGCTGGTAAACCGTCTGTCCACCACGACGCAAACAAACTGTGAACTAACGCAAACAAAACTAAGTAAAGGAAAAGCTCAAACCAAAATCAACTTCTACTACTTCCTGGTTAAGTCATTTAATGTCTTTTCTGTCATTGGAAAAGGTGAAATTTCCTTAAAGTGATGGTCTGAAATAACTTGAACTCAGGATCTATTTCACCATGAATACAAGTCAAACTCCCCCTCAAGAGATATTTTATGTTGGTTGAAGTAATATCAAGTTTGGCTTGTAAAACAGTCTCTTTAATAAACTCTCAGTTCACTTACTAACTTATCAGTACTTCAGTTTATATGTAGGGATCCTATTCATGCTGAGGGTGACTCCTTCTAGTTAAAAGATTACTTATCTACAATGTAAAGCCTGAGCCAACAGTTTGTAGAAGTTATCGTTTCTTTGGACTTTGTTTGCTCAGACTCAGACATTGCACCATATATTATGTTATACCTGGTTAGCTGTGACAGTTTTGTAGTGGTACATCCCAGGGTTAAGCTGCCATCTACAGAACTCCCCCCTCCAACCTCGTGTGATGGTTCCTCCTCCGATACCACCAAGCGGAGCACCTACAAGGCAGATAGCAGATTAATGTATAACCTAAAACTTATATCAAAAGAAAATATGTGCCTGAGGTCACCTTAGAGTGTCAGTAATCTTATGTTAGATAATTTTTTATTGTGTTACATCATAGATATTAATACAAACAAATTGTAAAAGGCTTCAAAAGTCACGAAAGGTTAACTTGGTGCACATTGAAATAAGATTTTAGCCACTTAAAGTCTTAACTGGTGGTTGAAATAGCTTCAGACACTGATAGTGAATCGGATCCATAAAAAAAATAGGACTTTTCAGCATAAAAGTTGATAATCTGAACTCACCGTATATTTGTCGCAAAGGTTGAGCACGAAACATATCGATGAACGGAGCCTTCTTCTCCACCTGGGTCTTCTTGTACCACCATTTTAGATACCTGTTTAAACACACGTACAGAATAAAGCTCAATAATCACCTCGTAAATCATAAGCAGATTTATTTAAGAGCGAAAATTCAACAAATACTCACAAGTCAGAGTCAAATATAACACATGACATCTGAGGAATACATGCGTCCTAACTCCAGTCATGTGTTAAAGGCCACTGATTAGAGATGCTCTTATTTTTAAAGGAGTTGACAATTCACCATGACGAACCGATCAGCAAATCAGTAATCACGCGTTTTCTCTTATAGCTTGTTTATTTGTTTGTTTTTCTTCGTCGTTCATACTGTGGAGTTAAAAATGTAGCCACAGCTGTTTCCAAGCCTTCGGTCCTCTCTGCCAAATTGTTCACTTGTTCCAACAGTGAATAATTTGTGTGTGAAGCATGCGCGTGCACACAAACAAGAGTCAAGAGAGAAAAGAGGGAATTGTGCAGCTGCATGAAGGACGCACTTGTAAGACGAGGAGAATGAAGTCGAAGCGGCAGCTCTACTTTATGTGGTCGATGTCGACTTTGTGTGTGTGTGTGTGTGTGTGTCTGCTACCACACCAGGGTTGTAGTGTAAAATATTAATTAGGCTTCATTACAAAAGGCCTCAAAGAAGCTCCTGGAGGTTGAAGCTAGACGATCAGGAATATAACTTTTATGCTCTGAACTCTGTTTGCAGCCTTTCTGCTTTGATCCTGTTGGTGTAACGCTGCTGATTCATTTTGAGAAAATGTAACGTAATGTATGTGTGTAATGTCTTTGATGTGGTTTTAGTTCAAGGCACATGTGGCTACAACCGGCTCATTGACGTTATGGGCAAATCCCATTTCTGTCTCTAAACTCCTCTCACCGTCTCCTTAGCATGTTCACGTTAGTAGAAGGTCAATCTGTCTCCGTTCTCCTCTGGATGAAGGGTGAGGTGTCTCCAAACGAAGCTATTCCAGGATTCCAGAAATTTCCCAGCATGCACCAGGACAAGGATGCAGTTGTCAAAAAAGTTAGCGATTTAATTAATAAACTAAATCAATACTTTTAACTTATAAAGCAAATTTATCGCTGACCGCAAATCAAGACACCATCTCTGTTGTCATTCGGTCGTCATGGAGACTTGTCACGTCGTCTTACGTAACAACTAGTGACGACTTCTGATGTCGTGTAACGGTAAAGTAGCAGTGTCTCAACACTTTGATTCAAGAAAAGAAGGGTACGGGTGAGAAAAGGGGAAGGAGAAGGACTAAAGAATGAGATTGACCCAAAAACTTAAAAAGTTACAACTCAAGGACGACACAAGCAGAATCTTAAGGAAGTAAACTAGTGATTAAATAACCCTCATTATATTTAGTCTTTGTCACAGTCTGAATAGTTTGTGCATTTGTGTTTGTATGAACTCAGTCCTGCATTTGACGGATTAATTAACTAATGAACAACACAGTTAATGTCCTACTTTAAACCGTATATCTGGTGCATGTTGAACATCACCAATAAACTAAACACCAACTGTGCAGGAGCTTCCATTTTTTTTGGCTTTAAATTTTGTTTCCTGTTAAAACAGGCCAGCTGGCTTCACTACACGTCTTGCTCAGGCTGAAAACAGATGATTATTACAAACACAAGGGATCGTGTTTACACGCTTGATGTTCTGCAGTGGTGGAGGTGAAACATTTGTTTTCCCAAATTATAGCATCCACGTGTGTTTGTAATTTTAACAAACCTGATATTCTGATGTAGAAAGAGAATATCAAGGTCACAGCTACAATAGTCAAAACAAGGAAGGTGGCGACTGTAGCAAAACAATAACCTCACATGAAAATTTAGTCCAGAGAAACTCCAGTCAGGAGGACAGGAGATGAATGGGGTTAGTGAAAGAGCGTTATTTGAAGCCACAGCAGGTTTTTTTTTTTTTTTTTACGCTATTGTTGGGATCTTGTTATTCTGTAGCTCAAACACAATACTAAACCTCACCCTGCAGTCCTCACCCTGAATTGTGTGTGTGTGTGACTGCAGGACAAGTTTGCTACTATGAATCTGTAATTAGTGTGTTACTCCAACTGCCATCTTGTTTACAACCACAGGAGCTGAAGCGACAATGAAGATTGGATCATTTCAAAGTTAATTACACAGGTTGAGGTTCACTTATCACAGCCGTGTCCTGTGCAATAAGTAAATGCTGCCACGGATATAAAGACAATCATGAGACACACCTTGGATGAAAAAAGAACTTCCTTCCTATCAGTGCTGGGTAAGAGAGGGTGCAGCGTGTTTGTTATATTTCAGTCATTGCAACAAGTTTCTGCAAAGTTGAGCAAGTTTGTTGTTAAAACAGATTAAATCAGAACTCTACGTTGAACTGTAGTAGGAAAAAAAATCAATATCAGTGAACCATTTGTGGATGTAAAGTCAATAAAAAGAGTATCTTTAAATAAAACACCCACACAAGGAATATAGTCAAGTCCAGATCAACAGACTCATACTGACACACCAACACACCAAGCCAAGTTCTCCTCAGTCAAGCCGTGCTCTCAGGATTTCAATGATAAGTGAGAGAAAGTGTCGTTGGCTGTGTGCCTGACAGCTCGCTAAAGCTGCACAATGCATCTCAGATTTCAGCAGGTTGTAGAGAAAGCAGGCACACACACACACACACACACACACACACACACACACACACACACACACACACACACACACAGACACAACACATGTGGACATCTGTACTAAGACAAAATACTCAGCTCTAAGTTTGTATTTTCAGGCAGCTGCACAAGCACAGTGACAGCGTTTCCTGTCGAGCTCAAAGACCTTGTACATGAGCAACCACCTCCACCTTCCTGCTTTTATGAGATTTTTAGGTCAGAGGGGAAGGAAACAAACTGAGCCTTGAACTTGAAGCAGACCTGGCAAAAGAGTTCATGTCCTACATTTAAGCAGGGTCAATACGGGTTAATTTTCATCAGGGGAAAACTGAACCTTTTAAGGTAATAAAAGGAAGGAAACTGTGACAAACTAAACTATTTTGACACTTCTTGTGACTTTTGGTGAAACTGCTTTAATGTAAATGATCAATAGTTTTAATCACTTATTCGCACCTGTTCTCTCTTTCAGGTGTAACAAATATGACACTATAGGCAAAGGCCTTCACAGGCAGCAGCAGCAGCAGCAGCAGCAGCAGGACACCATGCAAACATGGATCACGTGGTTTAAGTTGTATAGACCTGAGGTTGCTATGATGTAAGAAGGTGTAAACATCTCCAGAGTGTACATAAGAGATACAAAACTACTATACTATATAACTACTATAACTATATTTTTACATTGTTGGCCAAACAACTGGTTTGAGACCAAAATGATCAAAAAAATCTCACCTGATCCCGAGGCCAATGTGCTCCCAGACGTTGGACAGCGAGACATCTTTAGCTTGAAAAGGTTTTCTCTTCTCTTTGAATTCGTGTGCTAAACAGATACGCCAACCCTCCTTTGGTACTCCATGTCCCATTTCCTTAGAGACATATCTACTCATAAGATCCGCTGAGGACTTCTCGCCCCAGTCTGAATTCATTTTAATGGGAATTTAGTTTTTTTTTCTACAGTGTAATAAATGAAAGCAGCGCTAAATGAATAGAGGCACTGAGCTGTCACCACCTTCTGTAAACACAGTCAGTCTATCTGTATGAGGCCTAGAGATCTTCAAGGGGATCAGTAAATTACAAAGAGTCATTCCTGTAGGAAAACCGGTTCTCCACTGACAGACAGGCTCTGAATACCTGATGGCTAAAGAGTTAGTGCTTCAGGTAGGAGGTCCCAATGCCATTATAAGGTTATGTAAGTCCACATGATCATTCAGACTCTATAGCAGCCAGAGAGGTTTATTTCCCATCATCTTCTGTCCTCATGTAGAGATACAAGACCTCTTTGACCCCTCTTTACGAAGTCCGGATGTGGCTGTAGCTGTCAGCTGTGGTATCCGGATGAATGGGTGATGTTATAAAACCATCAGAAAGTGTTGGAGGATCTTAGACACCTAGAATAACAATAGACACGATTACATTTTATGCATATATATATATAAATATATATATATTGTGACTGCATTCAACCAATGAGGGATATAAATCAAACAAGCATCGCTGCAAAACTGCAAACTGCAAAATATCATTAATCGTCATTTAACGTTAGCTTCGGCAAACCGCTTCACTTTAAAGACAACGAACAGGAGCTAACTCTAATAGCTAACACGATATTAACAACAGTAAAGACATTGTTGTTTTTTGTTAAATACCGTAGAGGCGTCGTCATCTCTTTGCAGCACTAAACCAAACCTCAGTCAGCACCAGATAGCTGCTGTTAGTCCGGCGGACGAGATGCTAAAGGTTTACAGTTGTCACTACGATAGCTGGTAAATTTACCCTCAGTTTTGTCTCGAAGGTAGCAATTTCCTTTAAGTTGCCTACGGATAAAATGTCACTATTGCGTAGAAAATAGTAGATACAAACGTTCACTAAAATGAACATCTATAAATCAAATAATGATACATTCAATATCTGTAAAAAATTACAACATAAATGCTGCCTTACAAGTCAAACGTAAGGAAATAAACCAAGAACATTGACTAGCCGCTACTGGGACAGTACCATTTGGAGAAAAGAGCGGGGGGAGACTGGTTTCTGTACCGCTTTTTAATGCTTCCTATAAAAAGACAAACGTAGGTATGTTTTTAGTAAATATACAGTTAAATCAAACTTATAACACAGATTACAGGGTTTGTGGTTTTAATATACGAAAGCAGCGGTGATTTGTGAATATTTATATTAACATCTCCCTACCAGTTACCATAGCAACGGCTCCCTTTTCTTTAGCCCTGCCACGGGACGGCTTTTAAATGGACGATCAAAAACTATTACTGCGTTTTTTACTTAGCTATTTTACTCTCTTTAATGTTAATTATTAGGCTTAACATAAATAAATACACTAAATTAAACTTATTCGTTAAGTTAATATAAAATTAATGGTGTTTGATTTTAGTTTTATGTGGTTTTATTTTCCCATGGTTTGTTATTTGTTGTGCAGCGGCGGATATAGACTCGCTTCATAGCGAGTTTTGTTTACTATAGCTGGGATGGTAGCTAACTAGATAGATGCGTAGCTATTTTTGTCTGTAAATACGGTTAAATATTGAATTGTTTTATTCAACAAGTAGATGTAGGAGTGTTTGAGCATACGACTGTGTTATTGTCCCGCTGCAGTATCGGTTGAGGCCAAGGTATGTGTTGAAAATTTCTGTTAAAACGAGCTATTTTATTAGCAAGCTAGAGCCAACAAGTTAACTTCTGTCTGTCGTCAAAGACTTCGGTATTATCTAACTAACGAAACGAAAAATCTTATTTTGTAAACGCAGCGCGCTTTGTTCGTCTTATTTGCGATCTTAGACTCTCAGTTCGGTAACGTAGCTGTTTTTGTTTTCTAATGTTACAGATGATCGAGGTGTTTGCGTCCATGGCCCGAGGCCCCGTGTTTCTGGCCGGGGAGCTCATGGAGTGTCTCATAACATTCACCAACCCCATGTCCCACCTCTCCACCTCGGCCAGCAGGTACGGTTATTTACTCCTTTTATCACTGATTTCAAATCTAAAGTTAGTGGGTTAAGATGACTGTTTAAACAGGACGTTTTGAGTGTGTCATATATGTATTATATCTAATCTTTCACGGTCTGAATACTTGCAAAATGAGGATTGACTAAGTGTGTAATAAACAACACATATAATGTCCTCCTAAATACTGTATATCTGGTGTAGTCTGATAGGTTAGTTGGTGCATCAACACCAATAACTAAACACCAACTCTGCAGGAGCTGCAATTTTTCTGGCTTTAAATTTGCTTCCTGTTAAAACAGACCAGCTGGAATCTGACACTACACGTCAGATTATTACAAATGCAAACACAAGGGATCATGTTTACATGCTCATCTGACGTGAAACATTTGTTCGTACTACATAGTAGCGATTTGTCACATCATTATCATGGTTATCTACAATGTTATAATGACGTATGGGCTCAAAACAATGTGATGAAGGACACTTAAATCAATCATATAATCATTTAATCAGTCACTCTGTATGTGCCTTTGTAACCCTTCAATTCCAACTGTGTCCTAGTGAGATGCTGGCGTGGGCCAGTGCCCAGATTCACTGTCAGTTTCATGCCAGTGAGAGCAGAGTGGCCCTCCCTGCCCAGGGCAACAAACAGGACGTTCAGGCTGAAAGTGACACGGTGCTTATTCCAAGCAGAGGTCAGTGAGATAAGTAGAACTATGTATTTATGTATTTATCTATGTATTTCTACTTCACATTTAGAGAAGTAGGTTTCAGGCAATGATTCAAAAGGATTAGCTATTATTATCAGTGTTTTATTATATTATGAATATGCTTCAAATCTCTGCAATAACACTAATTTCTTCTACAGGTGAGCGAGGGCAGTGTGTGCTGGACACACCACCTAAGATACTATTCTGTGATCTGCGCTTGGATCCAGGGGAGAGCAAAACCTGTAAGTGTTTTTACATATGTGAAAAATTAGGATTCACCAAAATCCACAAGTTTAAAAATGAGCCAAATTTACATTCCTGCTTCCAGATTCATACAATGAGGTCGTACCAATAGATGGTCCTCCAAGTTTTCGTGGTCAGTCGGTGAAATATGTTTACAAACTGACCATCGGCTGCCAGAGAGTCAACTCTCCCATTAAACTACTTAGAGTTCCCTTCAGAGTGCTGGTTCTGCAAGGTGAGATTACTCTTGTTTTACAAAAATGACTTGTTGATTGTTAGTTAAGATCTGCTGGTTTATTCTAGAGAAGTTTGTGTCTTTGTCATGTGACTTCTATCTTTCTGTGTGATGTCTCATATTTTCCTGTTTTAACTGAAGGCATGGCAGAGGCTCCATTTCCTCAGGATGAGGAAGTTTCCCCCTCTAACCCGTTCCTGGAGGAAGAGGAAGCGAGCCGCAGGGATGCTCGTCCTTTGGAGAGAGCACTGGACATACTGATGGTCACTACCTCAAGACGCTGCCCACGTGAGTCAGATCCTCTTTGGAAAAACAGCATCTTATTTGTGTGCATGTAAATAAAAAAAGAATTGATGCCTTAAGTAAAACTATGAAACTGTGTTTTTTTTTTTCTCAGACATGTTTAATATCACCAATATGAGAGGGAAAGTGGCAAAGTTCTGCATCTTCAAGACTGTTTACAGACTCGGAGAGGACATCATCGGCACATTCAACTTCTCAGAGGGCGACATCCCGTGCTTACAGGTTTCCTTAGAGTTCTTCTTTGCACCCTGCTGCACACTCACTTTTTTTTTAAAGTTTGACCTTCTGTTTACCGTGTGTTTTGTGTTTTTTTTTTTTCCAGTATTCAGTGAGCCTCCAGAGTGAGGAGGAGATCCAGGAGCAGTACCAGCGGCGTCCCGGCCAGGCTGTCAGCGTGACCGGACACGGGCGACATGTGGAGTCCTGCCTCCACACGGCCTCCAGCCACTTCTCCCTCCCCATTCCCCTCAACGTCACACCAGGTTTCAGCACAGACATCGGTCAGTCTCAAGGCATTTTTCACTTAATATTTCACAGTTATTAAATATCTAAACGCTCTTCTAGCATTTAAAATGACACTAGATAATAACAAAAATACACTAAGAAATCTCAGACTTCACTAAAATAACTACATAGCTCAGTCTTTTTGATATAGTGACTAGAAAAGTGTGTTAGATCAAGAACAGGTCCCAGTTTTTCAGATTTCATCTTGTGCACGTACTCAAGTGTGGTGGTGAATGTGATAAACATTCCTCATTTTCTTTCATGCGATACTCTCTAGGCTCTAAAAATCTCAGGAGTGTGCCAACAAAAATCAGAGAAGAACAAAGACATAGTTGTTGAATGTGAATGTAAAAAAAAATGTGGACATTTTTGTATCGAAAAATGTTTGTTTTTACATGAACATTCAAGACATTCAAGCATCTAATTTTACCCCCAGAAGAAACTTCACGATATGAAGAATAAACGACTCAACCTTCACCTGTTTGTGACAGTTTCTCTCAGGTGGCGCCTGCACTTTGAATTCGTCACCGCTCGGGAACCCGTGGAACCGCCCACCGTTCTGCAGAACCAGTCAGAAGTCACCGTTTGGGCCGGTGCTGAAAACGTCGATGTGGATACGTTCAGTTGGAACCTGCCAATCAAAGTCCTGCCCACAAACCCGGCCTTGGCATCCTACGTGTCCCAGTTCACGGGACCAACAGCATTAATATCTGACTGTGTGAGACTACGAACGAGCGATGATCAGACACAGTTTCTGTGTTTCTGACATCAGCTGATGTTTGCTGTGTGTGTGTGTGAGAACGAGAGAGAAATGTTGATTTTTTTTTTTCTGTCAGACTAGAAATGTTTGCAGAGTTGCACATTTCAGGAACAAAGAATCATTTTTTTTGTTTCCATATGTTAAGTATGCAAACTGTTGTTGTCGTGTGCATTTTTCGATGCATCCTAACTGACCTAATTGACCACGTGAAATGCAACTGTTATGCAATTCTGTATTTATTTCTTTTTTCTTTTCTTTTTGTTCCTTTTATTCACTTGCACACTTGATCATTCTGATTTTATGAGACTTTTTTTTTTCTTCCTCATTCGAGACATTTGACTTTTATTGTGAGGTGAAACTGTACTGAGATGTAAATACTACAAGAGAAAAATGAATTAAAAGTGCGATTTTTTTTTTTTTTTTTTTTTTTTTGAGGGACAGAATTCAACATTCATCATTTCTCTTGTAAACAAGAATTTTATTCAGAGGTTAAATGAGTTACAGCAGAGAACAGGTCAAATTCAGTAGAATCGGTTGTATATATATTAATGCATGTGTATATATTTGATTATATTTACAACAAGTCCTTGTTGAATTAAGTGAAGATTTGGCTTTTGGCTTGATGTAAAAGTAGATTCATTGTCTTAAAAAAGGGGGCCACAACATCCAGATAAACTTCAGATTATAATTATTATATCAAAGATGTTGATAAAGAAAGTTTTATCTACTTTGTTTTTTTTTTATTTTAATTCTCTGCTGGAAAGTACCGCAGTTTTACTTAAATATACTTTCACAGCCAGATGTTTCTTACATTTCCTTCATTGATAATACAACTGAAACTGACACTTAAACACATGCTGCTAATGTTTTATATTTGTACAGTATGTATATGACAAAAGTAGTTACTATTTAACTTGTAGTGAGTATTGGGTTTCACAGGCAAACATTAACATGAACAAATAAGTCGGCATGATGGGTCTTTGAGTTGGATTTCTAACCCTCGAGCTGTTGCTGCAGCTGCATTGATCCGTGGCTCGGGTCCTTCAGCTCCTCACCTGGGGAGCAAGGCAGGCGGGGGTCGACCGTTTGCACCAGAGACACTTTACAGGTCACGGGCTCCACGCGCACCTCACACCACGCTGGGAAATCCACCGGCCGATGCACACTGGACATCGGAGAAGATTTCAGACAGTGTTTGTGTCTTACATCGCAGCACTAAAGCTTCTAAGTAAAGATCTTTCAAATAGAGAACAGAAAAAAAATACCCTAGATTTCCCCATGATACATCAGTTATGAAGTAACGTCTCTTGAATTTGTTCAGTGGTTGTGAAGGCAAAAAAAAAAAAAAAAAAGGCCAAAACCACACATGATGTTTGTGTACTCACGTCTCACAGCAACCGACACCGACCGGGTGCAGACAGGTGCACTGCATACAAGCGTCATCCATCCAGGTTTCACCCAGCGAGTACTGTCTTCCCTCGTGAGAACAAATTGCTGTAACAGAATGTACCGAGCAGGAAATGAGCACAGTAATATGTTTTTTGTTTAAAATAGCACAACATTTTAAAAGCTTGACGTCTCACCTCTCGAGTTGAAGTGGCACTCCATGGGTGCAGCAGATCCTCCACCACTGGTCCACAGGAGAAACCCTGCAGCTGCAAGCATCCAGTTGACCCCGGTGATCTCCATCTTCAATCTGGTCTGATCAGATTCTGGTTGTTCTTCTCCTCTTGCACCCTCATTTATACATCCTAAGGCTTTATGACCACGGCGTGGAGGTGGGGTTATCGCCGTCATGTGGCCCACAGTCCTGGCTGAGGAAGGCGTCAGCGGTGCCATCCACTGGGAATGAGGAGGAGGTGGTGTGTTTTTTTGCGAAGTGGAGGGGGTAAAGTGGAGGGAATCTTGTGTCTTGGCACAGTTTTGGCACTCCGGAGATCACCTCGCTGCGCTTCAGTGGGCATGAACCTCTAAACTGATAGAAACAATGACACATCCATGTGGTGACTAAGAGAGGGAAGGGTAGAGGAGAGAGGTGAGACGGAGGTCAGGGAGAGAGAAAGAGAGAGGTGATGTCCAAGGAGAAGAGGAGGAGGAGGAGAGTTAGAGAGATGGAATAATCAAACATGATTCACCAACATTCAACCTCTACAACATATGTACAACACATGAATATAGTGTTAATAAAAAGTGGCCTTTATATGTGTGAATTCTAAAATTGAACGTAACAACAAAATAATTGAGTCTAGATGCTTTTATACAGACCACAGGGGTCGCTGAATGATGTGGTATAATATGCTTTAATAGATAGATAGATAGATAGATAATAGATAGATAGATAGATAGATAGATAGATAGATAGATAGATAGATAGATAGATAGATAGATAGATAGATAGATTTTCCTTTTATCATTGTTTTACAACTGACTGAAGTTCATTCCTGCAAAAAAAAGTAAAATGTCAAAAACTACAAACTGTGATCTGCAGCGCTTATATCACTCTCTGGACCAACAAAACATTAGCTCATCTTCTTCCATTTGTTTGTTATCTGTGGTCTGAGATGCGAGATCATAGGAAAATTCTTCTCAAACGTCTCACAGGAGGCCTCTGGGCCCCATAACCTGATGTTTTTACGTGTCTTTTTCTCTGTTACCTCCACAGTAGTCAGAGTGTTGATAGGTCTCCCTCATCACTCAGGGGTACTTCTACATTCAGTTGTATGACTCACATTTCCCTTGGTCGGGCCGCTCAGTTTCACAGTGTAAACTGCTGCAGTTCACGTTGTCATTAATGTGAACATGCAGGTAATAGTGACGTCAGATGGAGCGTTTGGACATGTCAGACGTCATCTTCTTTATTTGTGTGTTTGTGTTTTTTATTTCTACCTCTACAATCATTCTTCTATAAGTTCATCTTGGGAGGTGCTGACCTCTGCAGAGCCGACGGGTCCCCCTCAATAAAGTGACCGTGAGCTCACACCCCGGTTTATCAACTTATTGTCGTCAGCATTGATGAAAAGGGAGGATCTCATCAAAACAAAAGATGAGGATTTTCCTGTCACACGCCTGTTGCCCTTCATGGACATGGATTTCATTAGTGACAAGTGCGTTTTAACTGCCGGGAACTTTCTGTTCAAAGTTCACAAAGACTGTCGTAATGAAATCATCATACTTGGCAAGATGATACTTTGATAACATGACCACTTTTTTTTCTGTCAGCTTCATGTGCTATAAGGATCCATGAGATAGGATGAAAAGCTGCAGAAAAAAAGCTTCAGTGGACATTGAGTTTGCATCATTTTCTCAAAGAACTACTCTCTTAATCTCTAAAAATACCTCTTATTTGGTATTAAATTATTAATAGTATATATAGATGTTTTATACATAGTGTACTATATGTAATCTATATTATATATCATTAAATATTATATTTCTAAAAGTTTCTCCTATATTTTAAACTTGCAAATACATTTTGTACATTATTATCTTGTGTATTATTAACTACATGTATCATTACTTGGTGTAGTTTTTGTATGATTGTTGGAGTTTCTTTGTTTTTTGTTTTGTTTCATTGCTGTTTCTACTGCTTTAAAAATTGAATTTCCTCAACAAAGGGTTAATAAAGTTTAATCTAGTGTCATCTAATCTACTCTTATTTAAATGTAGCCCGGTTTTTATAAATAAACACTTTTCATACTTTTTTGGTACAAAAATAACTTCTTATTTCCATATTTAATATTGCTAATAGCTAAATTAATGCTAACATGTACCTTAGACATTTTAAGTGTACTGTCCCTTTAATAAGCAGGCTCGAAACCACGCCTCTTTTCTACTTCCCCTTTTTTCCGCATTAAACTCAACTAATCGAACCACGAATCAAAGATGGCCGCCATGTTCCCTCGGGCCCGGCTGCATCTGAAATCGATTACTTTGTCCTGGCTGTAGATGTCGGTTACTGCTGTGTTGTTGTGTAGCTATCGAAAACAGCAAATCATGCACCGGCGAGACAGTTGTTAAAATACTGTCTTTATCATGAATACAGACGTTTAAAATAATCGTTTAAAAGTCGTGAACTGGCTGGTAACGTCTCTAACCGTGTGAGCGGCGCGTTGCTTTGGTTACGAGCCGTGTTTTTGTGTTGATCCGAGGCCTTGTCGCAAAACCAAAACCGCTCGCAGTCTCATATAACCGTCGCCGCGATTTCATGTTGAAGTCGACCGGTTTTTGGTTCAAATTTAGTGTTTTCCCGTCGGAAGATGGACACTGACAAATTCAATTATGTTTACAGCTGTGACTTGGACATTAATGTTCAACTTAAGATGTAAGTTTTTGACTCAATGCGTCGCAGTTTGTTTCTGGGGCTGTGACTAATCTATCTTGTGACTTGACAGGATGCTGCTGTGTTTACTCCGTATGTGTGTGTGTTTGTGTGTGTGTTTATACTTGTATTACTCAGGATCTGGGGACTCGAGTCTATTTACAAACTTTACTGGGACCCCACTTCCCTTCTGGGGACATAATTACATTTATATTACATCTTCTGGGGTTGAAACTTAGACTAAGTGTGCAGGAAATTAGTATACTTCATTTTATATGACTTTATATCTCATTAGGGAAAGTTTTACTGATTATAATTAACATCTACATCTATAATTAATCTACTTACAACTGTTATAACAGACTGCCAATCCATAAAAATATATCTAAATGTGCCATTATGACCTCAAATAATAGGTTGATGTGTTAAATGTGTTTGGTAATTGATTTAACCTCATACTGTGAATAATCAATTAAGGCACATGACACAATACAACAGTTTGCTGCTTTTTTTTTTTTTTTTAATCATGTGCTTTTAAATTGTTCTTTAAATATGTCACTTTATACAAGATAATCAACAATAATAATCAGAAGTTGTAGGTTGAGGTGTATTTTGATTGTGAATTTTACAACTAAATGATTGAATCTGTTATTCACAAATTCACTAAACTCAAATCAAGTGACAGGACCAGTCAGTGTGTTGTTTACTTTCTCCACCTTGACTCAGAGGAGAGTGATGACATTTATTTCTTTATTTAAATTGTTTGTGTAACGTGTTAGTTTAATGCACAGTAATTACTAAATTAATTAAGTAGCCACCAACTGCAGCTAAATTAACTCTGATCTCATTTATTATCTAACCAGGACGGTGTGGATTAAACTGTCATCTGTGTCACAATAACAGTCAGTTTTCATAAATGTTGTATTTAGAGCCGCAAACTAATGATTGTTTTCATTATTTCTTTATTCTGCACAGTCCTGTAACTTAAAAAAAACCCACAAACCATGACTGGGTGTTAAAATGTTGGTTTATTTATGAGAGAATGATTTCTATACAAGCAAACTGTTTGTTTGTTTCTTTCTTCGCCTCCATCCTAATGTTTTCTTTTCTTGTCTTCTTCTACAGAGGCAGTTTAGAAGGAAAGCGAGAGCAGAAGAGCTACAAAGCGCTGCTGGAAGACCCCATGTTGAGGTTCTCTGGTCTTTACCAGGAGAACTGCTCAGACCTCTATGTTACCTGTCAGGTGTTTGCTGAAGGGAAACCTCTCGCTTTGCCGGTTCGCACATCTTACAAAGCGTTCAGCACACGTTGGAAGTGAGTTCCTATCTGTCTGTGTCTCTGTGAATTGTTTCCTGATCACAGCTATATAAATAACTTTAAACCTGCAGGTAAAACTAGCAAATCCTTTGCTCTAAACCCTCTGAAAAGTTACATTTCAAATGCTCAGTCTGTTACTTTTGTCTTGTGCAGCTGGAACGAGTGGCTGCGGCTGCCGGTCAAGTACCCAGACCTTCCCCAAAGTGCCCAGGTTGCTCTCACAGTTTGGGACATCTATGGACCTGGCAGAGCCGTACCTGTGGGGGGCACCACTGTCACTCTGTTTGGCAAATACGGGTGAGTTTAGTCACTTAACCTAACAGCTGCAGTAATGTTTATGGAAAAAAAAAAACCAGTTGTGCAACTGAAACATCTTCTCCTGTTTTCTTCTAGTATGTTCCGGCAAGGGATGCATGACCTGAAGGTTTGGCCGGGAGTGGAGGGAGATGGAGGAGAGCCGACCACCACACCGGGACGCACCAGCAGCAGCCTGGCAGAGGACCAGATGGGCAGACTGGCCAAGGTACAATCTGTGTGCGTGTGTGGACAGGAGAACAGGGTTATGGATTACAGAGAAAGGAGAAGGAGGAAGAGGAGGAGGAGGAGGGGTAGGAGTGAAAGTTTGAGGGTAAATTGATGGATGGAGGGTGAAAAGGAAACATTGTGTGCGTTGGATAAAGAGAGAAACCCTCCGATGCAAAGCCCTGTCTAAACCATGGTCTGTTCCAGGGCCCTGACCTGGAGGTACTCAGTGATGTGAGTACAAGTGGAGGAGTTAGTGTTGGCAATGTAGAGTGTGTGTGTGTATGTGTGTGTGTTGTGTACTGTACCGTATGTGTGTGAACGAAGCCTCGGTCAAATTGTATTTTTTAGTATCTTTTTTTTTTTTCCCACTTTTATCAGATTAACCACATCAGGACAAATCAGACTGTGTCAGGAAACAGCTGGATATTTCTTTACACTTTGTTTTGTTCTTTGTGGAAACTTGAATGTAACATAAACATCATACAGATACATTTTTGACAGAGGCTTTGGTTTGAACACGTGTTGTTTGTTAAGGAATACGGCTGTAAAGCATCACACATTAAAAAAAAAGTTTTCTGCTGTTGCCAGTATGTTAGTGTATTTTGTGTATATATATATATGTGTGTGTGTGTGCGTGCATGGATTTCAGTTAAATGTGGACACAAGAAAATTATATTTATAAAGTTTTTGCAGCTTTTAGAGCTGGGTAAGGTTGATTTAATATATTTCAGGTTGTTTTCTAGGCTGCTACCAGTTCATATGTTGTGTTTTTTTTTTTTTTTTTTTTTCAACAAGAGTGACTACTAATTCTAACCAGCTGAGTTGTGGGCTTCCTGTTCATGGCCAAGCGTGTGCTTACATTCCCGACACCCACACTGAATGATGAGTGGATTGGCTGCCGCTGGCACTCGGTTTGTGCATGATTGGTCGAGCTGTTTGCACACCAGCCACCATGCTGTGACCAGCTCTCCTGAGACCCAGCCTCAGTTTAAAATATTTTGTATATTAGTAAACCTTCTTTTTTTCCTGCTCCCCTGTCTTCTGTCCTCCATCTTTCTCTCCCTCCCTCTCTCTCTCTCGTGTCCTTTCAGCTGACGAAGGCCCATCGACAGGGTCACATGGTGAAGGTGGACTGGCTGGACCGGCTGACCTTCAGAGAGATCGAGATGATCAACGAGGTGAGATGGATTCACAGAGTCTCACACTGTATTTTCAAAAGTATTGGGACGCACCTCCAAAATCATTTCCATGGCCACTGGTGGTAAAATCAAGAACCTAGCTGTGCAGACTGATTCTACAAACATTTGTGAAAAGAATGGGTCCCTCTCAGGAGCGCAGGGAATTCAAGTGTGGTAGTGTAATAAGATGCCACCAGTGAGTGTAGTAAGTCAGTCCATACGTGAAATTTTCTTGCTAGTAAATATTCCACAGTCAAGTCAAGTGAGTATCAGTGGTGTAGTGGAGGGTATACAGCGTATACCCTCTCAGTCTCCTCTGATGCACACCAACATCTCCAGGGACCACTACACCACTGAGTGGTATTATAACAGTGGAAGCAATTGGGAACAACAGCAACTCAGCCACAAAGCGGTAGGACGCGTAAAATCACAGAGCGTACTCAGGTGCACAGTGCGCAGAAGTCACTAATAAGACACCACTGGACTCTAAAGCAGTGACGACGGTTGCCAGGAGAACGGCACCTGCCTGATTTGCTTTATGCCGAGTGTAAAGTTTGGCGAAGGGGGATTATAGTTTAGGTTGTTTTTCAGAGGTTGGGATTGGCCCCTTAGTTGCAGAGGAAGGAACTCTTAATGCTCACAAACCCTAAATGTCACACTTCCACCTTTAACCCCTTCCTGTTCCAACACGACTGCTCACCAGTTCACAAAGAAACGTCCATGAAGACATAACTTAACTGGCCTGCACACAGCCCTGGCCTTAAACCAGCAGAACACCTTTTAGATGAATTAGAGTGGAGACTGAGAGCGAGACCATCTTGTTCATTATCAGTGCCTTAACTCACAAATGTGCTTCTGGAAGAATGGTCAAAAAATCCCATAAACACACCTGAACCTTGTAGGAAGAAGAGTTGAAGCTCCTTCATTTTAAAGCAAGGCAGGCGTCCCAATACTTCTGGCAATATAGTGTATGTTACAAACGTTACTGCTTGACGTTGGTGCATTTTAAAGTTCATTTTTCTCATAAATACACGTCGTGTGTGTTTCCGCAGAGTGAGAAACGTAGCTCTAACTTCATGTACCTCATGGTGGAGTTCCCTCGCGTCAAAACAAATGACAAGGAGTACAGTATTGTCTACTACGAAAAGGTATTTTCCACATTTCTAACCATGTAACGTACCTATAAACACTGGGAGCTGTGTCAGCTGACTGGAGCGTTTGTGTTCGGTTCCCGCTCAGGATGGAGACGACACATCACCCGTTCTTACCAGCTGCGACATCGTCAAAGTTCCTGACCCACAGATGGGGATGGTGAGACCACAAACACGTTTATAAGTTCGACTTTGATCTCGTTGGTGAAACAAAAAGAAAAAAAAACACAAAAGAATTTACCCATTTTTTTTTTCCCACACAGGAAAACCTGGTGGAGAGTAAACATCACAAACTGGCTCGTAGCCTCCGTAGCGGACCGTCAGACCACGACCTGAAGCCCAACGCTGCGACACGTGACCAGCTCAACGTAAGCAACTAATATTCTTATTTCAAATCATTAGGGTTTATCTATAATCCAGTCCAACAAAACGTTAAAGACCCCAGTTCCTGTAGTTTCTCTAAGAACAGGTTTTTAGGAAACTATGTGTTGCAGGAACTTGCCAAACAATTGATTGGAATAATGTAAAACTGGCCTGAACTTGTATTAAACAACATCAAATGTTTACAAAAGCTATAACCCCATTAAATGAAATGTTACTCGTCCACCAGGAAAAATCAATTTGAAAAGTTATGAGCCCACAATTTAATTAACCTTCAAATAAGTGACTCAGATGATGGGAAAACCCAGTACAAGGACTAAATGTGTCAACATTCACAAATAGAAATACTCAAGGATCATTTATCTGGCTGCTCTGCGTCGTTGGAGCCTCTTGACATTAATGATAAAAGCTACTTTCAACAGAGAGAGATAGAGGCATTTTTAATGCAAGTCACATTTCCTTATTTTTAATATATTTGTCTAACATTTCACAAGTTGTGTTTGGCTTTAACGCTGATTATCACAACATGTGTCACACCTTTTCTTCCAGTTTGTTAAGATCAAGTCAGACTGAAACTGACCGTGTGTGTGCGTGTGTGTGTGTGTGTGTGTGTGTGTGTGTGTGTGTGTGTGTGTGTGTGTGTGTGTGTGTGTGTGTGTGTGTGTACCAACAGATCATCGTGAGTTACCCTCCAACCAAACTTCTGAGCTCTGAAGAACAGGACCTGGTGTGGAAGTTCAGATACTACCTCACCACACAGGAGAAGGTGATTGTGTCGGTGGTTTCTTCTCTGTTAAATCTAGTTCTACGTAACCGCATGACTTCATCCTCCTCCTCTTCCTCTTCTTTTTTCAGGCATTAACCAAGTTCCTCAAGTGCGTGAACTGGGATCTACCCCAGGAGGCCAAGCAGGCTCTGGAGCTGCTGGGGAAGTGGCGTCCCATGGATGTGGAGGATTCTCTGGAGCTGCTGTCGTCACACTTCACCAACCCGACGGTCCGACGCTACGCCGTGGCGCGACTGCAGCAGGCGGACGATGAGGTAGAACGTCGATGGATGATGAAGATCGATAACACACAAGATTTATTAAAGACTTAAACCTGAGTTTTTTATTCCTTAATCTGTCTTTTTCTAGGACCTACTGATGTATCTCCTCCAGCTGGTCCAGGCGCTCAAATACGAGAACTTCAGCGATATTCAGGGAGGCCTGGAGCCAGGCAGCAAGAGAGACAGCCAGGGACTTTCAGATGACTCTGCACTGGACAGGTCAGTACTGTAACAGCTAATCTGGCCGTGGATCATTAATAAATCAGCATTACAAACAGAAGGAAGGAACATGTGGAGGTTCTTCTTGTGGTCGGTTGTTAAAAATATTCAAATGAGACACCGAGGGACCTGAAATCAGCACTTTTTTTTCTCCTTGTTTTATTTTTAACCTGGACCTTATCTCACACATCATCACTGGTTGGGGAGAGTACATGCTGCTTTGCAGAATTTGATTATTTTTCTTTCGTGAACTCTCCGGGTGTTGTGATTTTACTGGCAGATCTGCAGCTCTGGACAGAATCTGAGCTGGATGTGGAGAACTGCAAGTCTGCAACCTAAAAATAAGATACAATAAAATAGAAAAATGATCCTCAGAGGCTAAAACTATCTCAAATGAACACACTGACGAAAATCACTTGCATCTTTAGTCACCTGGTTATTGTTTTAATCAACTCTGGTTCGTTTTCTTCTTCTTCTTCTTGGTGTAGTTCACAGATTCTGTCTGGCACATCTGGACCCTCCACCGCTTCACAGAAAGGCAAAGAGGGAGCCGACAGCGAGAATCTGGAGGTAAGAAAGCGTCGATATAAGTTCATATAAAGAATGTAGAAGAGAGGAGCCAGTTCATTTAATATGTGTGTTTTCTTTTTTCTTTTTGTAGCAAGATCTGTGTACGTTCCTCATCTCTCGTGCTTGTAAGAACTCAACGCTTGCCAACTACTTATACTGGTGAGTACACCTTTTTTTTTAAACTCAAGTCATTAATCCTGAAGATTTGTTTGCGTTTGCACAACTCAACAAAATAAACCTCAAAACCCATGTGTTCTCCCTCAGGTACGTGATCGTGGAGTGTGAGGATCAGGACACTCAGCAGCGAGATCCTAAAACCCATGAGATGTACCTGAACGTCATGAGGAGGTTCAGTCAGGCTTTACTCAAGGTCAGCGGTCGGCTACATCTCCCTCCTCCTCCTCCTCCTCCATTTCTTGTATTTACACTCGTTCTTTCCTCTCCACAGGGCGATAAGAGCGTGAGGGTGATGCGGTCGCTGTTGGCCGCCCAGCAGACGTTTGTAGACAGACTGGTGCAGCTGATGAAAGCTGTGCAGAGGGAGAGCGGAAATCGCAAGAAAAAGGTAAGAACAGAAGGATGAAACATGAAAGCAGCGGTACAAATCCTCAAATCCAAAAAATAAATATTCACATAACCCAGTAAGATGTGTTTTTACAGCACATAATTCGAGTAAAACCCTCCTCTTTTGAAGTTTGTTTAGGAAGGAATCAGCATTTTTACAAGCTCTGGGTGTGTGTGTGTGTGTGTGTGTGTGTGTGTGTGTGTGTGCAGACGGAGCGGCTGCAGGCGCTGCTGGCCGACAACGAGAAGGTGAATCTGTCAGAGATCGAGCCGATTCCTCTTCCTCTGGAGCCTCAGATTAAGATCAGAGGCATCGTCCCCGAGACGGCGACGCTCTTTAAGGTTCAGGAAATTTCATCGCGAGTCAGGAAGTTTCAGTTCCCTCACGGCTTCTCGAGACTAAAACTGATGACACTTGTTTTGTTTTTTGTTTTTTTCCCCTCGTGTGTTATCAGAGCGCTCTGATGCCGGCAAAGCTGATCTTCAAGGCCGAGGACGGAGCCATGTACCCGGTTATCTTCAAACACGGAGACGACTTGAGACAAGACCAACTCATCCTGCAGATCATCTCACTTATGGACAAAGTATGAACCCTCCTCTGTCAATCATGGAGTCAGTGTTTCCTCATTTTTTGGATATTTGTGGCAGAGAAGGGAGGTAGTAGGAGCCTTGTAGTAGGGGGCAATTGGCTGCATTAGCATTATGGCTACCAAGTGCTGTAATGCACAGAAAACAATTATAATTGGCCCAATTTGGAAACTGTGGTGGAGCAAATTAGACTATGGTTGGGTGACAATGTTTAGGAAACACTGACGTCCAAACAATTCATTTTCTACCAATTTTGACATTAAACTTTTACATTTTGTCTTCAGCTTTTGAGGAAAGAGAATCTGGACCTGAAGCTAACACCTTACAAAGTTTTGGCCACCAGCACCAAACACGGTGAGATCACTCTTTACTCTGTTTGCTACAACATTTTCCTTTTAAACCAAAATGAGATCAAAGTGTCACAGTCTCACAAGTATCTGTAACAAAAAAAAAAAAGTAAGTGTTTTGTTCTTGTTCCAGGTTTTATGCAGTTTGTTCAGTCTGTCCCTGTGGCTGAAGTTCTGGCTACTGAAGGAAACATCCAGGTGAGTAGAAGAGTCAGGATGTTGATGACACGTCTTCACCAACAACAACAGATAAATAATCTTTCTATTCCATCATGACTTGTTTCTCCAGAGCTTCTTCAGGAAACACGCACCGAGTGAAAAGGGGCCGTACGGCATCAGCTCCGAGGTGATGGACACTTACGTCAAGAGCTGTGGTGAGATGCCGTTTCTGTCGTTTGTAACAAGTCTGTTGTTTTAAAAACTAGTTAAATATTCAGATTCATGTCCCTTCAGCTGGTTACTGTGTCATCACCTACATCCTCGGAGTAGGAGACAGACATCTGGACAACCTGCTACTGACGAAGACCGGTGAGTTAAAGCTGCTGCTTCCTGTACGATCAAACGTCCAACGTTTACCAAACTGTTTTTTTTAAACATATACACATGTTCTCTCCCTAAACAGGAAAACTCTTCCACATCGACTTTGGCTACATCCTGGGTAGAGACCCCAAACCGCTGCCTCCACCCATGAAGCTGAGTAAAGAGATGGTGGAGGGGATGGGAGGCATGCAGAGCGAGCAGTACCAGGAGTTCAGGAAGCAGTGTTACACCGCCTTCCTGCACCTCCGCAGGTCAGAGATCAGATCATAAACGAGTCATTGATTGTTATTTAACGTCTCGCTGAGGAGCTGAGACGATCAGAAATAATCATTGATTAAAATCATGTAAAACATCTATTCTCCCTTTTTTTCCAGATACTCCAACCTGATCCTGAATCTGTTCTCTCTCATGGTGGACGCCAATATTCCTGACATCGCTCTGGAGCCTGACAAGACAGTTAAGAAGGTAAAACACATCTGCCACAACTTAAACAGGAAACTTTTATTATTTTGTCAAAATCGACGAATTTCTAAGTATTAAAAAAATCAGGTAGTTTTCCTTCCAGTTTTTACTTGGTGCTGCTGAAGTTAAAAATATAATGTAAACATGTTTATTTCTTCATTTATTGTTTATCTCTTCGCCTCCAGGTGCAGGATAAGTTTCGACTGGACCTCTCAGACGAGGAGGCGGTTCATTACATGCAGAGTCTGATCGATGAGAGCGTGGGGGCTTTGTTTGCTGCTGTGGTCGAGCAGATACACAAGTTTGCCCAAGTAAGTATCGCACCTCTGTCGAACTGTTGCTTTAAATCTCGGCAGCCGTTCTAACCTCGCTCCCGTCTCTTCCTCAGTATTGGCGCAGATGAGCAGAGACTTCTGAGACGAGGACGAAGCGGATTGAACCTTTGTTTTGCAACAGGAACACGCGACCACACGCCTCTGATGTCGTGTGAATGTGCAAGGACGACATTAAGAAACTTAATGACACTGTTAAAAAAGGCCAAGAATGCACTGCCAACCTTTACTGCAAGACGGCTAAACAAGGATACGGACATCTTTGTTTGCTTCTGTATATATCCTGTATATTAATTATTGAATGAATGAGTGAAATGTACGGCCAAATAAAAAAAGACTGTTGATACGACTAAAGGCGTCCGTTTGTGGTTTTTACTCAAGTGTGTTTCTAAAACCGTGTGTATATTTAATGGTTGTGGCCAAAAAGCGCGCTGCCATGCAGTGTTTATGGCGCGCAGCGTGTTTCTAAATTGAGCATCGCTGACCATCTGTGGACGCTTGTCGACGCTGGGGGTAGAAACAAAAGTTGAAGTTCCTCCAGAGGGTTGGTGAGTCACAGGGTGAGTGACTAAGCATCTCCTGACTCACAGAAAGACGAAAGACGAGACTATGATTCAATACGGAGCCATACGTTTCTTCAGATGCCTTTGACCTTGATGATTGGACCCTGATGTGTCCTACGTTGCTGCTGAGAGGATCAGCATCACATCATGATCAGTTTTGACCACTGGTTGATTTCACACCTTAAAGTGATGGTTCAGTGATGGTTGTGATGGTTCAATCAGCCAAATGTATCTAAATTGTCACAACTAATAAAGACCAGACTTAACCAACGTCTTGTTTTCATTACAACTGGTGATGAAGAGCGTTTCAGATCAGCAGATTCATCATTTTTTACAGACATATCAGCCTGTTGTTCAGGAAAATGATGAATCTGCTGATCTGGAACACCCTTCATCCCCAGTTGTTATAAAACAGTGTTTTTAATAAACTCTCAGTTCACTTACTAAGTTATCAGTACTTCAGTTTATGTGTAGGGATCCTATTCATGCTACTGCTGAAGTGAAGTGATATTTTGAGCTTTATTAGTGGTTAAAAAATGACAGTTTAGATACGTTTGGCTGACTGCCCCATTCACTTTCATTGTTAACTATTTGGTTGTGAAAACAAAAGAAGGTCAAACTCAACCAACGTAAAATATCTCATGTTTAGGTAAATATAATCCACAGCAGCTAATAATAACAGTAATTCATCTGTTCAACTGTTGTGTTTTATCCTACAAAAGCCTCAAAATGCTAATAATCCTTTAAAAGCTTTTCAATTTAAAAGCTCAAACACTAACCGGTAAGTTAATTTTAGACCTTTTTGAATCTTTAACAGCTGCCGAAGGAAACAATTCATTCATGAAGACTATTTAACTTATTTTGTATTTTAAAAAACAGTCCTGTAACAGTAAAAACACATTACATGAAGAAGTTTGAAACATCCAGAACTGTCAACACACAAAACTGAGCTTGTGAATTTGTTTTTTCCCTCATATCAAGATAAGAGATGGTGGTTTTTGATTAACTACATTTACTTACAGACATTTGGTTATGTTCATATATTTATATTTGTAATCAACACAGATATTCGTAGTTACACAAAGAATTGGCATTGTTATAATATTAATATAAAATGAGTTTAGCGCAAAAAAAATCATGTTATAAGACAAGAAACAAGTTTTAACAAGGTCACCTCACAAAATCAGCTACACACACACACACACACACTCACTCCTCTAAAATTATCAAAAACAGCAAAAAAAAAAAAAAAAAAAAAAAAAGCAGAAGAGAAAAATAAAAAAGTAACACGTTCTGCTTCTGGATGCTGGAGAGAACAACATCTCGACTCTTGTGTAGTCAGGTGCTCATTCACACCAGCCAGCTTTTCTTTCTTTTCATACATTAATCATCTCTCCACAATGTAAGCACTGTGTTTATTAATAAAACCCCATATCCACTGGCGTGTACGCGGGACGGTTTGGACGACCCCCCAGGTCTCTTGTGGACTCTGGAAAAGGTAGAAGGGGAAACAAACAACGCTGGACGGAGACGGCCAAACCTCCAAGACTCTTCCCCAATGTTGCGGAAAGAATGCAACACCAGCAAAACAGAAGGCAGAAAGGCGAGATGTCAAGATGTTCCTTGAGGCAGAATGAGGTGTCAGTCACGGGCAAGAGGCAAGCGAAGCTCAGATGAGTCAGAAACATTTCAGAGCAGTGAATGACAGGACAAACTGCCCTTTGTTATCACTTTGGATGGGAGGTGGAGAAAAAAGCAGCATGATGGAGTTGTTGGCTGCATGTGGGGGGTCAGAAGTTCCCCAAGTTCTTGTTTATGAAGTTTATGGTTTGGACCGGCCTGTAGCACAAAAAAAAAAAAAAAGGCAGAAGGGGGAAAAAAAAAAGAACCGCAACCAGATTTAGATTTTTCACCGAATCCGCGGTACGTGTACATACACAGAAAAACAGCTCCTTTTGGACCCGACGGATAAACTATCCTTTGCTTCATTTGCTAAATCTCACTCACCAGTCGACTCTCTGACTCATATCGGACTCCGACGAGCGGCCGGAGCCAGAGAAATGTGCTTATATGTTTAAAAAAAAAAAAAAAAGAAAGAAAGAAAGAAAGAAAACAGCAGCTAAACAAGATCAGGATGTTTAGAGGTCATCTGATGGTCCCGGAGAAAAGATTCATCTCTGGTTCATGACCTGAAAAAACAGAAAAATAAAAAGGTCAAAGTAGAACCTGAAAGTTTCACTAGAGTAGAAGTAGAGACACTAGAGTAGAAGTACAGACACTAGAGTAGAAGTAGAGACACTAGAGTAGAAGTACAGACACTAGAGTAGAAGTACAGACACTCGACCAAGTTCAAGTCGTCACTAGAATGATTCTCCAGTAAAAGTCTTCAAGTATCCAGTATTTACTGTACTGAAGTAATGAAAGTAAAAGTACATGTTAATAAAAACAGAAGAATATTATGAAGTTTATCCAGCACTTTAAAACATGGAGCTACAACAATCTTCATAGACAATGTCTTGAGTCTGAACTAAAGTTTCTCCATCATCCACCTTTAAGATGGAGCCACATCAACCCTCAGACATGGTGTTGATGGTCTAAACAGTCACAGGTCGACTTAGAGTGAAACCGAGAGTGAAGCGATGGAGAAAACACCACATTTACTTTACTCTGATGTTTGACGACACTGAACATTGAAAATGTAAAACTATGTCATCAAGTTAGGAAATGCAGCAAAGTAGAAGTGAAAGTAAAGTACAGATTCTCCCAAAATATACTGAAGTACAGTGATGAAGTATTTATTGAACATATTTTCAGTCTGACTCTTACCTTCACAGAGTAAAACTCAAACGAGGACGAGTCTTTCGCTCTTTAAACATCAGTCTCCACTTGTCTCACACGTCTCCTCAGACGAGTGAGACACAGGCAGGAGGCCTCGTATCCTCTCCGTCCCCCCGCTGTCCCAGTAGGCTGCTCCAGAACCAGAGTCCTGATGGTCATGAGAGGAAGAGGAAGAGGAGCAGGAGGGTTTTTCCAGGGTAGAAACCTGCTCCTGGTCCTGGTCCTGGTCCTGGTCGGAGGAGAGACTAGATGAAGAGTTGACGGAAACGTGATCGTCTCTAAAATCAACGTGGACATCACAAGGGTCGACTGGGTCCAGAGACACAGGGACCAAAGAGACCGGATCATGATCTGTCGGCTTAAAGAAAGAGAAGGAAAAGAGGGAGAGAGTTCTGGATCTGTTGTGGAAGAGAAAGTTAACACACAAAAAAAAGTTATAAAAGAAGAAAATCACACCAGAGTCTTAGGTTCAGTTTCAGTCGTTGACGCAGATTGTCTGGTTTTTTTCAGAAACAAAATGAGAAGTGGAGCAAGAGGCAGAGAGGCCAAGATGATCCCCAGACTGAGGACAGGCAGCAGCAGCCCTGTGGAGAGAAAACACACACACACACACACACACACACACACACACACACACACACACATATGTATATAAATACATACAGGTTAAATAAATATACATGCAGCACTGTGTCATCTCCGGGGAGATAAATAAGATGAATCAACATTGAGGCTGAAGCTGCAGAACCAGCGGAGCCAAACCACCAGCAGGAGATTTAATCAACACTTTGGACTCTGTTGCAGGTCAGGGATTAGGTTTGGTGAAAACAAAGTCACTGCATTTCATGTTAAAGGTCTGGAGAATAAAAACTGACAAGTTAACCCTGTTTTTATTGAGATGCATGATCAAACCGAGGTCTCATAAATCACCAGGTTTAGATCTGTTATAGTATATATACATATCTGGAACAAGATGACAAATTGCAGCCTCAGACTTTTCCACTTGTTGCTGCCTTTGTTTTATTCATTCATATTCTGTTCTGTTTTTAAACCTGTGTTAAATCTTTCTCACCAGGTTTGGAGACGATCTCGACACACTGAGGGGCAGATTTTGGCGATGCAGCCATGGAGAAGGTCGGGAAGGAGAAGTTCGCCACGGCGCAGTAGCTCTGACCTGGAGACAAACCTGCAAACTCCACAAAAGACGCCAACCCCTGAGTCCAAACTGTACGGCTCTGAAGACACAAAAACACCAAACCTCCTCAAAAACAAAACGTCTGACTCACAAGATGCAATTGATTCTGTGATGATCAGTTTGTTTATCATCAGTGGAGATAAACCATGTTTGACCTGGTGCTCTGAGTCATTCAGCCGGTTGAACACAGTCACTGTTGTCCAGGGGTCAATCAGTTCAGAAATGGGGCAGCATCTCTCCAGAGAGCACCTCCTGTTGGCAGCACAGGGGAACTGCACCTTCACCAACAACTGGTTGTCGTTGAGAGAGACGGAGACAGATGGAGGACTGAATTCTGGAGGGAAAAAACAATGGTGATGAAGCTTTCTAACATGACACACGTCAAGAGAAGTGATTACGGTTTTAAACGTAAAGCTGCAGTTTTTAAACTCTGTGCCACAGATGCACAAGAGTGGACTGGTCTCTATGTTTGACACCGAGTTTTCACTGACTCAAGTCACTGTAGTCAAACTTTCGTGGTTTGATCCAGACGGTAGCAGAGTTAAGGTTGAGGTGGACGCCCAGACGGATCATGTTGTAGAGCTCAAAGTCAGCGAAGGCCTGAGAGACGTCGCAGGTGTGAGACGACACAGAGACGCACCAGGGGACGTCCTGCCACGGGTCACTGCAACACAAAACACAAAAACTCAGTCAGAAATACGAGTTACAATCCAATTATACGGGTTTTCAGACATTTACATTGTGGGTTAGGTGATTTTAAAATGAATGGAAGATAGAAACTGAACTGTTTTTTTATGTTTTTCATGTTTGACTGTTTCAAGGCCTGGAAATGATGAAATTCAGGTATTTTCAGACACAAAAGCAAAGTGAATTCTTCAATTCCACATACAAACTTTCTGGTTTAGTCATATTTGTCATTTCCAGCACTGATTTTATGGTTTTTAAATTATATTTTCAGACACTAAGATTGTGCAGATGCAGGTTTAAGACAAAATGTAATAATCTTGTCTAGAAACTTCCCATTTATTTCTCTTCCTACATGATTATTTTGTTTTATAGCTTGAAAATACACAACCAACTGATTTAAATCTTTATCTTTGTATCCACAAAAAATATACTATAAAATAAGGAACCAAATGCTGAAAAACACCAACATAAATACTAGTTTATCGGTATAAAATGTCTTGTTTCTGCAGGTCAATAAACTCACAGCAGGAAACACCAAGTGCGTGACAGACTTACTGTGAGACTTACCCCTGCGTCTTTGTCTGCACGGTGTAGGTGGTATTAGGGCTGGCACTGGGACAATCCCACCGCAGGAGGCATCCTAAATCCAGCGACTCCACCGCCGTGTAACAGACTAACCCAGTCGACTCTGAGGAAAAACACAGCATCATGCTGCACTGAAATAGCGTGCTCACACAGATGCTCATTGGCCCGTTAAAGTTCAACTGTCACAATCTTGTTAACACTTGCGAGTGTGGAAGTCACCGCAGGAGACGGAGAGATGGTGACAGTTGTTGTTATTTCATGTCCTGGTACTCACCGTTAATGAGCAGAACGACCACGACGCACAACCCCAACCGACGCGTGGAGGCTCCAGTCGCCTCCATTGGCTCGTGGATTTTATTGACCTGTTGATTTGAAGTTGAGTGAAGACCGTGGTGATCTTTAACGTGCTACAAGGAGCTACAGGTGACTGGACAACACACTGAGCTGTAGGGGAGATTGATGGCCTGGAAAGCAGCAGGAGGATGGGGAAGGGAGGGGAGGAGAGAGATTTTGTAATGGAGAGGAAAGGCTGTAATCTACTTAAAGCAGAGGGCCTTTAAATCTTGATCACTTCTGTGTGTTTTGTGTCTTTTAAATAAAAAAGTATGAAAAGAAAACGTGTGCATTCTATCTTTTTATTTAATGCCATCTTTAAATAATAAGAATCTGTACATCTCTTAAGCAGGTCGTTGACCGTTCATTCCCAAAAACAAAACAAAAAAACAAGTCATAATGATATCAATAGCTTCCTTATTAACAACAGTAATACAGTTGAAGTGCTTAAACCAGGCAACCAGCAGGAGCCGATAGATCATACAGCAACAAAAATATTCAGAAGGACGGTGTACGGCGCACACTTTTTATTCCTCTTCTCTCACACACACACACATCCAGCAGTTCACACACACACACACACACATCATCAGTGTGCTATACACCTTGATAATTAAAGACATTTAAGCAAAAAAAAAAAAAAAAAAACCTGCCTGTTCATTCAGAAACAGCACCAAACATCAAAAAAGGTCATTACAACAGTAATAATACTAAGCTCAACATTCCTCATCATCATTATTATTATTTATCAACATCAGTCATAAGAAGTTTATACATCTGCAAAATATACATCGAATCAAATCCAACCGGCTCGGCTCCAAACTGGGGAGTGTGTTTGTTGTTTTTTTGTTTTGTTTTTGTTTTTTTTACATGCTGATCAGTTCTGGTCTGGATGCAGCCGATCAATCAGTCGCCACACGCACACACACACACACACGTTGTGTTGTGTTGGGTTGTGTTGTTGCCCTCAGCCCAGCAGAGGGCGATAACAAAAAACAAAAAAAAAAAGACACAAAAGAAACTGAAAACAAAAGTTTCCTCATCTTACAGCTTTCATGTGGAGAAAGTCTGGAGTGTGTTTGAATCTGGAAAATAACTAGGGTATTGCTTTGTTTAAAATCTGTGCAAATTTTTCTTTTAAGGAGACCCACTTAATTTCCAGGGAAGAGCTTTATAGGTGCAGAGTTTCCACTTTGTGTCTTTGCATGTTTTGTTTTATTTTTGGTGAGTTGAGATACTGTGGTTTAAGTCTGCGCCCCCGGCAGCGCCAGTCCTGGCTCCAGGCTGCTGGTGGTTGTGGTCGGCGTAGGTGACGGCGGCAAACCTTTAGGTCCCGGACAGAGCAGCCCACGTGAAGCTGCGTGGTCCCCGTTCAGGTTTTTATAGGGGTTTCTGCGCGGCGGCGCTCTGAGACACACTGAAGGGAATCGGAGTCCGGCGAGGCAGCAGCCAGGGCAGGAGATCACCTCCTCCTGGTCCAGAGAGTGGCCGCTGCTGGAGCCGAACGGGGACGAGCCGGCAGGATCGGCGGGAGGAGAGTGGCAGCTTTTGTTGTTGGTCGTGGTCGTGGTGGTGTTGGCGTTAGGGGTGCTCCAGCCCAGCGGCCGACTCACGACCACGTTGTTGTTGTCCAAATGTGAGAGAGGAGGCAAACACGGAGGCCCGTTTGAGATGGCGGACCCCCAACCGTTGGAGAAGAGAGCAGAGGAGGGTTTTAGGGGAGTGGAGGCGTGAGACGAAGGAGGGGAGGGTTTGGAGTCAGGAGATGAAGTGCTGTCTTGTGTCCCCGGAGAGCTGGTACAGTCCATAGGCTCCTCCGGCCCCTCGTCTTGGTCCAAGTCCAGTGTCAGAGGTTCAACAGACAGAGGAAGACCTGAATCTCCCGCCCGTCGAGTCTCCATCTCGTCTCCTAACAGTTTGTCTTCCTCACTCGCTCCGTTCGCCGGCTCCTCCTCGGTGAGGACGGTGTTGGGCGCAGACGTGAGGTGAGGAGGCGGCGTGCAGGGCAGCGAGTGGCAGCGTCGGTGCCTCCGGGGTGGATCGACGCCGTCCGCCTCCGAGACGGAGGAGTTGTCGCAGTCCGGCGGAGGAGGAAGGGTGAAGGTCAGGGAGATGACGGACTTGCTGGGTGTGTCGAACAGCTTGATCTTGCCTCCTTTGAGGTCTTCCCTCTGGGAGAACGGGTTGACCCGAGTGGGAGGCGTCAGGTTGGAGGAGGACGGGGTGTCCGGGGGATGGAGCATGTCCGATTTGCTGCGGGAGAGGTGAGGATCGGACGGGATGCAGAGGGATCGTCTTCGCAGGGGACAGATAGCTGGGGACAGATAGAAAAACACAGGATAAGTTGTGGAAATTTTCAGAAAACAAACATTAGCTTAATCTAAGATGTTTAAAGTCGACTGACCTTTGAGCGTCGGCTCGTCTTTCTGTTTCCTCTCGGCCTGTCTCCTCTCCAGCTCGGCTACAACTTGGGAAAAAGATGGACGGAGCTTTGCATTCATCTGCCAAGACAAAAGATTAAAAAGAGATTTAATCCTCTAATCGATCTAGACTTTGATTTGATCGTCTATAAACAATGACAAACCATTTTTGCTGAATATCAATGAACTGAAAATGAATGAAAATCTCTGGATGACTGATGTCATTTTCCGAGGCTGTTTCTCTCCTTAAACCCTGCACCCGTAAAAACTATTTAACGGTTTTAAGAGTTTTAATATGAGCTCATTCGCTGCTTTTTCTTTTTTTATTACACTGGTTTTTGACAGAACAGAACAAGAAAACAAACATTTTAATTCCCCTCTTCTGTGTGTTAATTCAACCTCACGCGACTGCGTTTAATTCACACTCGACCGCTGCCAAGTTCAGAGCAGGAAAAAAGGAGAAGAGACTCCAGAGAAGTTTATTCAAACATATGTGCTGAAAATCCACGTCTGTTTCTTCCATAAATACGCCTACGATTGAAGTTGTCCTGTCGTGTAATCGTCCATCAACAGGGCCAAAAAAGAGCAAGGAAGAGAGCAGCAGAATAAACAGAGAAGGAATAAATCGCAAATAAATGAGATGAGAGTTTCTTACGTTACAACAGGCGATGGCCAGTTCCAGGAAATCTGGAGGACAGTCTCCAACCATCTGCTGAAAGGCCTCAACATCCAGACCAAAGTCCTGCACAGACACACAGAGAAGGACATGTGATGATGGTTTATATTCACGTCTTTTAGGGGAAAAAAATTACATTACAGACTCTTTACAACATCCTGTCTTTGATGTTGACATGAGCCAGATGGTTAAAGATGGAAAAGAAAGTAGCAGTACTAACAAACGACCACAAGAGGGTGAAACACTTTGATGTTTATTCCTAAACTTTGACGCTCTGGTGATCATGTGATTGATTAATATAAAGTGGTGTCGTATGCAGCCAACTTCATATTTTGAGCATTTTTTTTTTATGTCACAATCTCATGTTATATCAAGCTCATGATAAAATAAATAAATAAACAAAAGTTGTGCTTCCTGCTTAAGATGAGAATCAGCGTTTAAATTCACATCAAATGAGATATGTCGGTGTACGATCTGATATCTGTTGCTTCAGCATTTCACTCGCCTGCTCAGTCCTGCAGGAGGAAGTTTGCAAAAAAAAAAATAAATAAATAAAAATCTGCAGGTATAAGATGTGAAATGAATACTGCAATTTTTTCTAGAAGGGAAATTTCTCTCTGACTTTTCTTTTTTTTTTTTTTTTTTTTTTAAATCCTACATAGGTCAAGCAATTACACAACGAGGGGCTCAATGAGTATGTGATGATAAGGCGTCGTCCTCGGTTGTCATCTGTACCTCAGTGCGTGGCAGGATGTCAGGGTCGGCCTGTATCCTCGCGATGATCTCACACAGGATGATCCCGAACGCAAACACGTCCACCTGGAAGAGAAAGAGAGAGGAAAAAAAAGTAGATGACAAGGGTTTAAACGCACACGACGATAGGAAACAATCAGGTGACGCAGGAAGGAATATGTGGCAACTAACATCATCCTGGATGTGGGTTTTATTTATCTGTGACTCTTTGATCACTGGTCAAGATGAACACCTCTTATGTAACTAAATTCTTGTTTGCTTTTGACATAATAGCTGATTTATCAGATATTTATTGCTCAGTTCTCTTTGCTTTTATTTGAGCTCCTGTCATCACACCCTCTGTGGACCTTGACCTCTTGCAACAATCTGCCGATGAAGAAAAGCGATCAGTCACTACCTTCTCATTATAAACCTCTCCACGCAGCACCTCCGGGGCCATCCAATAGGGGGAGCCGACGACGGCCAGAGGCTCCTGGTCCTCTTCCTCACTGCAAGAGAAAAAAAAAAAGACACAAATTACAAGTTAAACCACTAAAACAATATTTTTTTAAAGGGTTAATGATTCAGATAAAGGGTTTTAATAACAATAAACTTCTTATAGTTTAATCAACGGTGCAACTTTAATAATCAATTGTTGCTAAATATGCAAATATTGACAAATCTAGCAACTTGAATGTGAAGATTTAACTTTTTATTGCTGCTTTTATCTGATAGATTAAGACATTTAGGCTTTTGAATGATTAAAGATAAAATATATTTCCATGTTGTGGGAGATTTTCCACTATTTTACATTTACATTTTACCGAGTTAATAGTTATAAAATAAAACACAATTGTCTCTTTAAGAGCATAAAACATGTATATGAACTGATTTTATTCTTGAGGAATTAATGGATAAAAATGTTGTGATGATTTTTCCTCTATTAAGTCTGTACAAAGGCAGAAATTAATAAACGTCCATCTGATGTTACACAAGTTGGTGTCTAGTTACAACTAAACACACTTTTTTTGGGAAACATCAGCCTCTCACATGTGATAGAAAATGGAAAATCTGTGGTATTTTTTTTTTTTTTTTTTGGACTCTTAGTTGGAAAAAAAGAGAAAAACAGGAAAGTTGAAGATGTCATCTTGGATTTCCTCAACTTGTGACAGACATTTATCATTTTCTGACTATTTTCATCAAGACTTTATCGTGATTAATAGAGAAAATATGTTGAAATTCTTCAAGTGAAAGGCGCAGGTATGTGCACCGGAGCGAGAGAGAGAAATACACGAGGAACAATAACAAATATTTTGTTTTATTTTCCAGTGGAGATCTGTGACGACAGTGACGAGCAGTTGAGTAAGCAGGCATCACGCTCCATTTCATTAACGCAGAGCCCAATCAAGAGGGGTGATACGAGGTGAAACCTCTGTGCAAAAAGAGTGTGTGTGTGTGTGTGTGTGTGTGTGTGTGTGTGTGTGTGCACTTCCTCTGTATCTAAGAAACTGCAGTGTGTTTCGGTTATATGTGGAGATATGGTTGTGAAATTGAAGCAGCATAAAAAAAGGAAGGAACATAAGAATGTGCAAGGACAACGTGCTTGCACACATGTCTGCAAACACACACAAATACACACTGCTGGCAGATACTTCCTCTGTGCTATTTCCATCTGCTACTGCGGCCTATGATACGGCAAAAAAAAAAAAAAAAAAACTACAGGCAGGAAAGTGATGGCAGAGGGAGAAACGAGACGGTCACGGTGCTCAATGTAAACAACATTTGGAGAAGTGGTCCAACAGAATCGAGGGTGAAGATACAGAAGGAAAATGAACAACAAAAAAAAAAAGGAACAAAAATAAGAAGTGGCATAAAGGACAAGAGTGACTTTTTTTCCAAAACAAGGTCCGACAGATCCAGTAAGGCAAGACCGAGAGTAAAAGGAGGAGGACTGCTGGAATAGTTTGTCCTTATTTGGAGAGCTTTTCCTTAAACCCCCTTCATCTCTTCTCCTTCCCTCCTTCCCTCTTTCCTTCCATGCCACAAAGCGCAGGGATAACCCTCCAACACAAACACACAAGAAAAAGGTCGTCAACATCATCTATTCTCCACTGCTGGAGACTAGAGTAGAGGAGTGTTTGACTAAAAAAAAAAAAAAAAAAAAAAAAAAAAAAAAGTTAAAAAGCAAATATAGTGGAAATAACAATTCAGCAGCAAATAAGAGATTGTTGTATTTGACAGAAGCAGGAATGTAAAAAAAACCAAAATGACACAACCAGATAAAAACCTAGAGCCACAAAAGTTGAAAAGTGTCAACATTTCAAGCTGATCGAGCTGCACTTTTCACCTGGTCTGGAATCGGCTCTTGAGGTTTTTTTTTTTTTAAAAAGCAGAAATTCAAACACAAAGCACGAAAAAAACCCACCACGGTTTCCTCTGCACTCCCCTCTCATCCCTCCCTGTGACAGTGACGAACACGTATGTAAACATGAAAAAGGTGCCGAGCACAAACAAGAGGCAGTGGACACACACACACACACACACACACATTTGGAGCGTAAAGAGCAGACCAGGTTACAGAGGCAGCTGTGTCAGCTCTGCAAGAGTCATGTGTTTACTAAATGAGTGCATACAGAGAGAAGAGGAGGAGGAGGAGGATGAAGAGCTATAACGGCCTAAGAGTGTTTGTCACAGCCTCAAACAATTCAGCTGATGCTCCTCATCCTTAATATCGCTCATATAGAAGACGAACCGTCCAATTTAAGTCGTGGACTTATATGGACATCACAGAGAACTGAGGTCACCGAGCAAAGACAAAAAAAGAAAAGATAAACAAAAGTGTATTTAAAGGGGAAATTATGTAATTAATTACAATTCATTTGATCTTCTGGTTCTTTTCTGGAATGTTTCTATTTTAAGAACGAGTACGTCACAAAACCTCCACATCTGTCTGATCCAGATTATTATCTGGATCTGAAAAAACTGATGGAACAACATCAAAAATATGATTTTTCACATAAAAATCCATGTTATCTCATGAGAAATAGATTATGATGTTGTACTTTAGGAAAGTGATTTAAATGCAGACATGGAAAAAAAAACATTTAATAGAAACAGTTACCACTGGTTTCTGAGAGTTACATACGAGCGGTGATTAGCCTAGCTTAGCATAAAGACTGGAAACGGGTGGAAACTGTTAGCCTAGCTCTTCACACGACCATCAGAGTGGCATCAATCTGCTTCAGTGTTAAAAATGTGACGCAGTCACACAAATGACAGGAATGAACATTTCATAGATCAGTTCACTGTCCTGCAGTTTATCATCCTGTTTTGTTTCAAAGTAGAAACCAGACGGCAGATTAAGTTACATGTGGCAACAGATGAGATGTTTGGCTGCTTTTCTGTGTTTTCTCTCTGCAAAATGAATATTTTTCCATTTAAATTCAAAGGGAAAATTGATTTAAATGCAGATAAAGAAGAAAACGTTTCCTAAAATTAAGAATTATCTTTGCATTTTAGCGGATAGACACCACTATTGTTTCTGAGTGCTACATTAGCGAGTAGCGATTAGCCTAGCTTAGCATAAAGACCGGAAACAGAGGGAAACTGCTAACCTAATCATTAACCTTATCAGTCAGGTAAAAATGAAAAATATTTAAATATTTCCACTTTTTATATTTCTGCAAAATGAATCTTTGTAGCTAGAGGCTCATGGCGATTAGCTTAGCTTAGCATAAAGAATGGAAACAGAGGGAAACTGCTAGCCTCATCATTGACCTTATTTCGGCTTCTTAAATGAGGTATTTTGCAGCTTTTCTGTTCTCATATTTCTGCAAAATGAATATCTTTGAAGCTAGTGGCTCATGTTGTTTAGCTTAGCTTAGCATAAAGAATGGAAACGGGGGAAACTGCTAGCCTAGCTTTATCTAAGGTGCTAACCATATAAAAAGTGGGATAACTCTTTAATATGTGGATGCTCTTTATTTTTCTTTTTGTGGATTCAAGCCCAAGCTTTTCCTTCTTGAAATACTTTCCCCACTTTGGTATTAATACTTTTAGTCGATCACAAAAGGGTACGAGAGAGAGAGAGAGAGAGAGAGAGAGAGAGAGACATGTCGTCACTGGGAAACCATGTGAAGAAAATAAAAACACACATCAGAGGAACGGCTGTAACTCTGTCGGTCATTTATAGTCGGAACAGGCGAGCGGTGGATTGATGGCGGAGAACAAACATAAATGTCAATGCATATTACGCACAGCTGCAAACACAAGACGAAAGCGTCACCGACGGTTAGATTAAATATTGACACGACCTCTGAGTCAAACTAACGTCGTCCTCCTCTTCTTCTTCTTCTTCTGCACCCCTTTAAACGACACTTGACGATATTAATAATAATAGTTCCACTGGTGTCGGAGATGACGAGGGAGAGATTAACCACTCTTGGAAAATAACCTGACTGACTGCGCTTCAGTGTGAGTAATAAGTCACTTCTATTTGCATGTGATCGTGTCTCATCGCAGAGAAAAGAGAAGCAGAATGAGGATGCGAATGAACGAAAGACAAGAGATGCAACATGAAGAGATAAGGACAGACAAAGAGAAGTGGAGGAATGAGTTTTATTGTGCGACGCTTATCTAATCACGAGATATTGATAGAGATTCGCCCTGAACTGAACTGACCTGTAATCTGGGATTTTCTCCGCCAGGCCAAAGTCTCCCACCACGGCCGAGCATACGGCGCCCTCCCAGCGTACCAGGCAGTTCTGCACAGGGTCAGAGGTCACATAGACACACACACACATTACTTTACTGCCAGCATGCGAGTGATGTAAGACTTAATTTGCGTTCAGCTCTGGAGCAACAGTAACCGCTGATATTTCCAAACACATTCAACAGAAATGAACAGAAACTGCAAATTTGTCTTTTTACACAACAAACAGATGATTTCACAACGTTTGTATCTTTGCAGAGTCGTGTCCATAATCTCAACTGAAAACTAGTGGCAAGTACTTTGTAGCTGTTTTTCCATTTTGTACATGTGTTTCTACTCCTCAGAAACCTCAGATGCCTTGAAACTCTAAGCAATTAAAGTCTTGTAATTTAATGAATTGGTGACTGGTTATTACTATATGCATGAGGTGATGGTCTGGAATAATTTGAACCCAGGGTCTGTTTCACCACAAATACAATAATATCGAGTTTGACCGTCTTTTGTTTTCACAACCAAATAGTTAACAATAAAAATGTAAATGGGGCAGTCAGCCAAACGTATCTAAATTGTCATTTTTTAACCACTTTTTAACCCTACAGATAAACCAAAGTGGTGATAACTTGGTAAGTTATCAGATTCATCATTAACCTTGTTAAGGAAAATGATGAATCTGCTGATCTGAAACACCCTTCATCACCAGTTGTTATAAAACCAGACGTTGGGTAAGTCTTGTAAAACAGTGTTTTTAATAAACTCTCAGTTCACTTAGTTATCAGTTATTTATCAGTACTTCAGTTTATGTGTAGGGATCCTATTCATGCTACTGCTGAAGTGAAGTGATATTTTGAACTTTATTAGTGGAAAAAAATTACAATTTAGATACGTTTGGCTGACTGCCCCATTTACTTTCATTGTTAACTATTTGGTTGTGAAAACAAAAGACGGTCAAACTCGATATTACTTCAACCAACGTAAAATATCTCGAGGGGGAGTTTGACTTGTATTTGTGGTGAAATAGACTTAGTTCATGCGACTCTGCACCATCACTTTAAAGACAAACGCAGACTGCATTGGGTTAAAATCTAATTTTTACCACATTTATTGTGTCACTTGTGTTTCTACGTGTAAAGAGTCTGTACAGACAGTGTGTGTCGCTCCCTGTGGAGCGTTTAACGTGCACTGATGCTCAGTGATGCGTGCGTGTTTGTCATCACCTTGGAAGTGAGGTCCCTGTGGAAGATGCCTTTACTGTGCAGGTACTGAAGTCCCCGGGCGATGTCCAGAGCCAGGCTGAGCCTCACGCTCCACGACAGGTACATGTCGCTGCCCAACAGCTGCTCCAGGTTACCGCCGTTGATGTACTGGATCATCAGAACAAACACAAACAGAAAACGCAGGAGATTTGTTAGCAGTTATCTCCCTGAAGCTGCTCTCATATTCATTAAAGCAGCTTAAATATACAGATATTGTTTTGTGGAAACTGCGGCCACGGCTGCGTGATTGTTAACTTGATTTGTTCAGTGCTGCTCAGGCATGTTTGGGACCTGAATATATTTCTGTTCTATTGCAATAATATTGTGATGTAGTTACACAAATCACATGAATTAAGATTTTATGAATCGGTTCACTGTACAGCAGTTTATCGTCCCATTTAGATTAAGTCACTTTCGGAGACCACTTCAAAAACAGACTAATCTTTCTCCTCATCTGTCAGGTTAAAATGACAAATATCCGTATAATAATATAATATATATATATAATATATGTTTCTGCCTCTTTAATGTGAAGTTTTGCTGCTTTTTTGAGTTTTCTATCTTTGTAATTTGTGTCATATCTTTGAATTTTGGACTTTTTTCTTAAATCATACCAGGATGTTCCCCTTTTTTTTAACTGATCATTTTCTAAATTTAAATGGACACAACTGACATTATTTCATTCATTAATAATAAAAACATCACTATTCTTTAATCCCTTTGTCTTTTTAAAACGTGCTGACGTGTTGGATCAATGATGACAAACTGCACAAACACCGACGTCAGAACAGTAAGTCCGACCTCTTATCTCCTCATCGCTTTTTCCCCCTTTTCATCGTTAAGCTGCTCGGTTACCGTGACAACGCCAAGTCAACCCATCACATGTTAGAAACAGGTGAAATGTCATGAACTTCCTGACCCTGGGGCCTTTGTTAGATACAGTCAGTTGCAGCCTCATTGGGCCGGTTAGGAAACACTGAGGTGGTGTAACACTGGGAGCTTTCAGTTAAAAGTTTGTGGTCATGTTGTTTTTAATTAAATAAAATTAAACTTTAGTGATCTTTATGTTTTTGTTTTTTTTTTTCCCCACCGCATTACCAGAAACAACTCTTAAAACCAGACATCTAATCACAAATTTACACCTTTATCTGTCAATTTTTATTAATTCATTTATTTTTCAATTCTTGTTTTTTTGGACATGAAAGAATAAATTCATTAGAATTCAATTATCATATTTTTAGAAATAAAAATTCCCTAAATAAAACAAATATAATAATTATAATAAAAAATCCCTATAGAAAAATAACTAGGATTATCTATCTATATATATATAATTTAATTATTAAATTTAAGATTTTTATAAATATGATATATTAAGTCATTTTTAAAGGACAAGATAGAAATATATAAAGACAACCATAAGCCCATAAAACTACGATCTAGTTGAATTAAATTAGAAATATACAGAAAAATATTTCAGTAATGTCACAACAAGATATAAGATAGAAAGACTGATAAAAATATATGAAGTTTGAGCTCAAAACTAGTTGATATTGATACTATTTGTCATAAACTTGGGTGTAGTGTGGATATTTTACCTCTGTGAGAGCGTGGAGCTGCCCCTCATGGACACACACTCCTATAAACCTGGTGGCCAAGCAGACAAACACACCGCTTTAATAACAAAAACAAGTTTATACAAACAGGAAAGAAGTTGTCTGAGAAGTTACAATGTTACCTGAGTATGTTGGGGTGGGACAGTCTGTTCATGAGCTGGACCTCCCTGAGCATGTTGGCTCTGTTACTGGCCAGGATGTTCATCTTCAGAGCCATCACCTGACCTGACACACGATGCTGCACCTGAGTTACAAAACAGCAACAAAAATAAACAAATAAATAAATAAATAAAAAAACATCAAAACTGCAAGTTCATCATTGATGTAGAAATCATAAGGAAATTATGTAATTTATCACAGGAAAAAACACTTAGTAACAAAACAAAATATGACCCAACAGTCTCTATGGAGCAATTAATGTTTGTTCCACTTTTTAAAGGAAACATAACGGTTGATATAAATTATTATTTAAAAAAAATAACTCACAGCAACATGAGTACATACGATATTTACAGCTGAACACAAAAAACCCCTTCGGCACAACCTTTATGATGGTGATCATTTATTATTTATACATATAAAATGCACAATCACAGGTGTTCACACAGTCTGAGGTAATAAAATGAAAACTCAGTGCTGAGTAACATCAGCGTTCAGGTGCTTTTGGAAATCAGCCAGACATCAGACATTCAACAGGATGGAGGGGGAGAAGTTGAGTGTCTTTGTTTTGGCTGCTTCTGTGCCCCGACCGGCTGCTATGGCAGTGTCTCTGTCTGGTATGGTATCTATGGAGACGCGACATGCCCTCCTACTCCTCCCTCCCTCAGGCTACGAGCTCAGGCGTCTTCTCCTGGCGAGGCCTCGCCGAGACAAGAAATGTACACGAGCGGCAGCAGACGAGTCGACAGACAGTGAGTCAGAGGCGTTGGAGAGAGAAATCCCAGCGCTGTGTTCGATTACCAGTGTGAGAGAGTGTGGGAGTAAGTGTGAAGGCATCAACTAGAGCAGACTGTTGTTAAATTGTCTAAATAGCAAGTGTTTGACCTCCAAAATTACTACATAGCTACAATTAGCTTTAATAGCGTCATAAAACATTTTTAATTTATATTTATTTGTTGTCTTTCGTCACTATACGTCCATTAAACCTTGATATTTTTTTTGGGGTATGGTGCAAAATTTGGATTTACTCTAAGCTAAATGCTAACATGCATGTAACAGTTGTGTTAATTTAGCATGTTAGCATGCTAAAAAAAGTACAGCTGCAGCTGAGGACTGTTGTTTTCCTGGAGACCACGAATGTTTAGTGTTTTGTACAAATTTTCATTGTAAACTGTAGCGCTTGTTGCAGTATTTTCATGCAAAATCACAATTGTCAAACTCTGATGGTGGCTTCTGGGAACCACGAGTTTTGTACAAAATTTCATTGCAAACCATCGAACATTTGTTCTGATATTTCACACAAAACCACAAATGACAACCTAATGGTTGCATTAAAGGAAAGATCAAGTCAGGTGATCAACGTGAGTCATTTTAGGTTTATCTTCTGGGGACAACGAATGTTTATACAGACCATCAAAACGTTTGTTTCTAATCTTCATCACACAAAATGACAAATATCAGCCTCACAGTGGCCCAGGAGGAAAAGACAGGGGATTACCACAAGTCATTTATGGTTTACCTCTCTGGGGACAACGAGCGTTAAACACTTCCTATCTCTGATTTAATGACCTGTCAATCATTTAGGCAGTATGATTTGCATCTTGGTTCAGGCCTGAATGCAAAGCAAATTTCTTTTGAGCTATTATTAAAAGTCAACTGACATTTGAAGGTTTCAGGTTGTGTCTCCATTGGTGACATGAGAGCGTAATGAAAGACATGAGGGAGGAAGAAGAGGAAGAGGAAGAGGAGAATGAGTCTCAAAGTCACAACAGCGTTGAACAGAAGTCAGTGTGACACTAGCCTGGATTTCAGCTGGGCTGTGGATCAGAGTGATGATGGGAAAAAGCCTATTAGAGACCAGACTAGAGTGCAACGAGTAATGCTATTAACACACACACACACACACACACGCTCTTCAACAACAGCCAGTCAATGAGTCAATCCCTGCTGCATTAAATCCTTTCTCAACAGAGCCACTTGAGGACTTCAGCCTTTGGCAAACCGCCGTACACATGCATGGATGCACACATGTAAATCACAGTGACAATTGTGTACAGTATCCATTTCCTCTTGCAGAGCGGGAAGTCAGACACAGACATTTAAACAGGCGGCGCGGACTGTGGAGGGATTGCAGGACTAATCTCAGCTTCTGTTCACATATTTACAGCATTTATATGAGGAGGGAGGAGGATGAAGTAGACTCCTGGAGGAGGAAGATGAAGCTCTTGCAGCCGATTAGATGGTGTCTTTATACACACACACACAAACACACACACACACACACACACACACAGCCTCCGCCTGCCACCATTAGCGCAGATTTATCTGGCGAGGCTGCGGATTTACATCACACTTGTCCGCCTTTTTTTCTGTACACATCTGCCTTTTCACTTATTTGCAGCGTGATGCATGCTCATCACACACACGCGCGCACGCTCGGTGACTCACACACTCACACACACGCAGGTTACAGTGCAATCGTGAGCCAACTGCTGATGATGCAGCAGTGGTTGAAATTGCAACGCTGCTTGACCCGATTTGTTTTGTCTCAACAGTTTTTTAGCCTCTAAACAAACAGCCTCTCACTCGTTGTGATTACAGGGCGAGTCTGTCTGACTCAGGTGTGTGTGTGTGTGTGTCTGAAGAGAAGCTTAACTCTGCAAAGCCACCACCAGAAGGATAGTGTGTGTGTGTTCTGTTTTTTTCTCTCCAACATGCTTCATGTCCAACACTTCACTGGTGATCTCCACTGACCTGCCACTGGAATGCCGAAGTCCACGCCTACATTACGATTACCCCACGCTATGGAGCAATTATATACACGCACGCACGCACACACACACACACACAGCTCACGTGCACGTGCCCAGACACTCCCCTACAACTCTCCTTCAAACATACTCGGCCTTGTAAAACGCTGCTGTCAGCAGAGGAAAGGTCACAGACATCTCTCTCTCTCGCTCTGTGCAGCCAACATGTGCAGTGATGTCTGTCATTAGCCGGCGGACCGATGAGGCGAACTGATGCCCAGAGAGACATAGAAAAGAGAAAGAGGAGGATGGTTTGTCAGCAAGTGCAGATGTAGGATGCACGAGGGCAAAGAGACCTTAAACCTTTAAAATATCTGGGGATTTTGAGGTAGTTAAGGCAGAATATATGAAGAATGATGCTTCAAGATGCTAAAAAAAACCCCCACACACTTTCTATAATAATGTAACCGCTATATGTTTTCTTTAAATATAATCTGTCTCTAGAGTATAATTTTGGTTTTTTAGGTTCATTTTAGGACATTTAAAGGCCTAAACACGTGATTGTGGACGACCTCAGATGTTCAGTCCTTATATAAATACAAATAGTGTGCAGGTGTCTGCAGAGTTTCACCGTGTAGCAAAGAGGAAACAAAAAAAAAAAAAAGAGGACAAAAGACTCTGCAGAACAAATTACATGCTGCTGCAGTGTTGCGGAGACGGACTGAGGTTGCGTGCGACCGCACAAGCGACACACAGCTGAACGACTTTGCCTCCGGACACTGGGTCAACTCCGGCCTCCTTCTGCCCTCGTGAATTTCACAGTTATTTTACAACCTCCCCATCATCGCAGGCCTTTCCTATCCACATAACTTCACCAGCTGAGAATATACCTGACAAACATACATAAAGATAATCTACCCCTGACATTTCTAGTTTTATGTATTAAACTTCTGCACCGTTTTATATCCGTACTAAAGCATAATTTGTCCTGGAATCAGCATTTTGAGCTGTAACTTTAAGACAAAAACAGGAAAGGCTCAACCAATTTCACACTGGAGCTTTAAAGTCCCAGAGGGGCTGAACTCCATTCACTCTGCATGTGTGTGCATGTGTAAGTGTGTTAGAGAGTCCAGAATATTACTTCAACGGGGCTTAAGCCGTCGCCTGAGGCTCAGTTCTCAGTTATAGGCAGGAGGACACACAAAAAGTGTGTGCGACAGTGTCAGAATGTGTGTGTGTGTGTGTGACAGTGTCAGAATGTGTGTGTGTGTGTGTGTTGAGGCACGCAGCCAAGTTGGGTCCATCATCAGTGAGTGAGCAGGGAGGTCTCTGTCTGTGCGGTCGAGCAGGGTTCAGAAACACAATCTGATCCAGGAGGCCGACGGTCCAGATCCAACTCTTTTGTCCAACACACACACACACACCTAAACATGAGGGGGCACTCTGGTTCATCCATGTTAATGATCACTGGCTGGTTGCTCTCTAATAGACTGTTTTTGTGTTTTAAAACAGTGAGAAAAGTGTCTGAAACCTTGTTTATCGGCGTCAACTCATTTACGTCAGTTTCACACGTGAAGACTGGTGAGATGACCACTCACCTTGATATTTACTCGCTGCACCTGATGCATCATCACCTACAGACCATCTCTGGTGTAACACGACCGCTCTACTACTAAAACACATTCGTCGTCGGCGTCATAAAATTTAATCTTTCAGGTCATTACTTATTTAACAGGCTCTGCAAACGCTGGTTTTTAGTATCACATCAATCCCTAGTTATGTTACTTATTAAATTATTGAAACATCCGAAGCTCAAGATGCTCAAATTTCTCCTGATAGAATAATAAAATAAAAACATTACAGGTGGAGTTTTAATCATTTCTCTCTCTCTCCCATTCTGATCAGTTTTCACAGTTTATGTCTTTTATATTATGTATTAGTTGATGGTTTTGCAGTGAAACAATGAGACTTTGTCACTTGTGTACCACTGTGAGCACCACTAATTAAATTCCATTCACTTCCACTGTGTCCGGGTGGAGTCGTATTTTAAGTTTGGGCGAAAGATTGATTTGATAAAACCAAGAAGATCTCCTTCTTTGGGTGTGTGTGTGTGTGTGTTTTTTTTTAAACCACAATGAGACAGAGATGACAATAAATAACCAACCAAGCTCTGCTCTAGCCACACACACACAAAACCAACCTTTAAGGATTTTTATGGCACTGCCTTGACACACAAATGCAAACACTGAGCTATTTGTTTACCTTGTTACGAGGGAGCGGCTCTCCTCGAGGTCCAGCTAAAGACTTTACCACGTTGCCAACATGTGGACAAGAGGAAACGCTCATTGTGCACTGATGTAAACACACATACACTGCAACTCGAGATAAATTTCGAAAAACAAAAAAATAAAACCCAACACCAGTAACCAAGATACGAATGAGGAGGAAGAAGACGAGGAGGAAGAGGAGGAGGAGGGATCGGAAAACATAATTGTGCAACTCTTGCCCAACACTTCTATATTTTAATTTCCAGGTCCAGCAATTTTTTTTTTTCCCTACACGAGGGTAGAAGTGAAGACAAGCCCGTGATGTGCTCAGCAGTTTTTTTTTTTTTTTTTTTTTAACGTGTTTGTACGGCTGTGCAGAACATAAACAAGAGTTAAATAGTTGCGCAGTGATCGGCAACAAGGAGCAGGCCTCGACTGGAGCGAAGGAGGTGGGGGGGGGAGCTACGCTGTAAGCCGCTGATGTTCAAGTCTGCACTGGCTCTCTCATACCAACACCAACATCCAGTTGAAACATGGACACACATGGAGACGGAGAGTGAGCCTCCTAATCCCGAACTGAGACTGATCACAAGCACAAAAGGTGACAGGCGATGATGGATCGGGTTTTGTGTGTGCGTATGCAACAACTCAGACCGTGTTTTTTTTTTTTTCATCTTTTTCCTTTGTTGTCGTTTCATCTTTCCAACTAAAACCTGGTCACATCTCAACACGTCCGTGATGGAAAAGTCCCACAACACCTTATCTTTTGTCTCTTTAATACACTTCACTTCAAGATGAATCCAAGCTGATAACATGATAAGACACCGCAGAAGAAACATAGGTTTTCTTCAGAAACACAACGTATTCAGTAACATAAACTTAACCTGGCGGAAGACGACCAGACATCAGCACTATTGTTACTATTATAATTCAATATACTTTGTCTGGAAATGTGTCAATTTACAATATCGCAACTGAAATGAACCCAAAAATTGTGCAAAATGTCATCAAACGTGCAATATTTCTCGTAAACATTAGCATTTTTACTTTTAATCACATTCACAATGTGTTATGTGGTTGAATTTTGTCTGAAAATGTTGAAAAAATAATGAAAATAATCATCTATTTTTAATAGTCAGAAATCAACTGAACAAGAAAACAACAAACACGTGAACGTGTGCGACCTCGCTCCGTCTCCTTTGATGCTAAATTATTCAGTATTTCAACATTTGATGTTCAGCGAATAAAGTAATGTGATGCGATCGGATTGTCACAATATTATTAAACTGGAGGATGAAAAGTTGACGGTGCCGATTTCTTTTTTCTTTTCTATTTTTTCTGTAAAGTTGTTGTTGATGGCAACAGATGAAAAGTAGATGTACACAAACAGGCGCACACACACAAACACACACACACACACACACACACACAATGTAAACACATACAAGCTGTGGCACCACAGCAGTGTTTGGCAACCTCATTTCCTTCACATTACCGCTCTGTCACAAACAGCTGACACAGACACACACACAGATACAAACACACAGACACACACACAGTTTGTTGCTGTGAACTGCCCAAATCATGTTGACAGTATTTGTCCTCTGGAGACTCCTGTCTGGTTTAAATCCTCCTCTTTATCTAATGACTCTCTTTAAGCTTATTATCATCATATCTCCAGTGAGAGCATAAAATGACCCTAAACACACTCTCTCACTCTCTCTGACACACAAAAACACACACACACACACTCTAATCAGGCTTATCACTGCTGGTTTAATTATTTGATCATTTCCATGACGACGACTCTTCTCTCTAGAATAAAAAACAATACAACTTTTTTTTTTTTTCCCCATACAGTTTTAGGCTTAATCAACAAACCCAAACCTTCACTTTCTAAAAGTATAAAAAAGCTCAGTATTTTACGAGAAATAATGACGTTACACTCGATATTAAACCAGAAGAGTAACTTCATTTTTAACCGCAGCTTTTTTTGGTAAGTCAGATTAAACATATACGATATGAATTATACATTTGTTTGCTTACTTGTTGAGTTAGGTTACAATAGTTGCATCATTATGTACATATATTAGCTAATAGCTTAGCTCATAGCTTATTGCTAACAAACCCTGGACAAGGGGAAACTGCTGGCCTCTGTAAACCAACTCATCATAAAGTCATTATCTTATTTTCATACAGATTAACATTTTAAAATCATATTTTCTTTAGGAGGTGCCATCAGGATTTGTTTTCTTTGGCTAATGCCAACAGATTCAGACATGAGATAAACTTAAACTTAATTTAAATTGAATCTTTTTTTTTCTTTCCCCGCATTTGTTTGTGTAGTTGGAACATAAACTACAGTGTGAGCAGATCGAGATGCTCTTCTAAGCTTTTCCAAAAACAATGTCATGAGATTTTCATGTCTGGTGTAAATTATGGAGAAGGACCAAGTGAGAAGTAAATCTGATAAGAGGCTCTGTTTCCGTTCCCTGGTCCTTAGACAGCAGGTGTTATCTGTATTAACAAACAGATCCATCTATAATCGGAGCAGAAACAGCTGGAAAATGACGCACTGATGCTGTAATCCAATTAGAAAAAAAACAAATTAAAAAAAACATAGCCCTGAGAAACAGACAGAATAAATTAATAATGACTTCCTGAAGTTAAATGAGCCGTTGAGACTTTTTTTATTTGTAATCAAGGTGGTTTTTTTTTTTTACTGCTTTAGAGCTGTCAGGTTTTTACTAAAGAAAAAAAACAGGAGTCTTGCACAAGCTTAAAGCTGCCATCACACACACACAGACACACACACACACACACACACACACAGACACACACACACACAGGGAATTTCCTTTGAAGAATATTAAAGGAGGATGAAAACCAGCACCTGAAGGATGTGTCCTGACACGTGTATTTTTTCCTTTCACCCTCTTTTCTCTCTTGTGCTTTTCCCCTCTATCTCTGTCTCTTTTTTTTTTTTTCCCCAGGTTGCACAATTGCATCACTGGAGAACCGAATGACTGCCTGGTCTGCTGCACCGAGTCTCCATTGATCTGGACTCACACAAACATGGTGGGAAGCCATAGGAGAGAGGGAGGGAATCCATTTAAAAATATCTCAACATACAGAAACGAGGGAGGTTTTTTTTTTTTTTTTTTCCTCTGACCTGAAGCAGGATACGAGAACAATCGTACAGTCAGCGAACTTCTTAAACATGACTGATAGCTGTGGTGACAATTTTTGCATTTATATGGCGTTATCAAAAGGGCAACGCTGAACTAAACCCAAGTGCCAACTTGACAGAGCAGCAGTAAACATCTCAACATTTGCCTGCTCATTGGCCATTCAAAGGGCAAAAGCTGATGAGGGGAGTGGCTTCCTCCTCCGACAGCCGAGTCGGAGAGGGAAAAAAAAAAAATGAAATCATAAAATCACGACTGGTAACGAGACAGACGTCGACTTCATTTGCATTTTACAGACTTCATTCTTCAGAGATCACATCTGACATGAAAGTATTTAGCTTTTAAAATTTATTATGGATCATCCCAATCATGCATTGTCCACTACATTAAATCTTTCACTTCATCTTCTTGTTACTGCAAAACTCAACCCACTGGAGTCAGCTCAGTGGATACAACAATGTTTTATTGATGGCAGCTATAGAGTTTGAACGACTGAAAGTAAAAACTCCAAGCTACAGACATCATGTGTAGAAAGTAGAGTCATGTTTAAGAGACGTGTGATTTGTGTCAATTTTCAAGTGAAATATTGATAAGTTTGTTATCTGGCAGCAGTGACATTTGCACACACTCAGCTACAGACTCAAAGACCAAACTGACACCTGGAGAGAAGAATCAAGACAAGAAAAGAAAAAAAAAAGAGATTATGAGAAAATCTACAAACATCAACAGTTTTACTTCTGAGATTGTTGGATATTAACCAGTTCTCTGTAATAATCTCTGGTTATCGCAGGTTTAAGACTTTATCTTTTGTGTAATAATCAGATATTACTGCCAAGAGTGAAGAGTGAAGCTTCTTCTTCGTCTCAACATTGACGACTGATTACTACAAACCGGACTTTGGTCTGGGTGATGAGTATCATTATCAGTCACAGCTTTAAAGAAACGGTTTCACACGTCATCTGATGAGCAAACAAGCAGTTTTTTTTAAATCATTTAAATCTTGTTAAAGTGGTTTACAAAATGTTCAACCAACTTCCACTGAAACAAAGTTGTTTTTTTTTTTCCCTTCCTCAGTTAAACGCGTCAGGACTAGAAATATCTGATTTCTTTCTGCCTGACACAGAGATGAATTGCTCTTAACTTCTATCATAAAACAACATGTGCACATGTGGCAACTTGCACGCGAGCACAACAAAGACGTCTCTCAAGAAAGAGCTGAAATGAAACCATTCAATCTTTGTTTTGTATAAAAAATAAAAGAAAGTCATTACGATGTGCGTTTCTGATTGCGCAATGTTAACAGCTATAAAATAATAATAATATTATTATACCATCATGGTTTTTTATAACCTGTCTGACACATGAAGAAATAAAAGGATTACTTCACTTTTCATGACAGATGACTTTACTAAACATTTTCCAGAGACTAAAGTGACATCTTGAAGACTGTTTGATGAGTCTAAACCAAGTGAAGGATGAATAACTCATCATCATCGACACATACGACACTTTTCTCAAAGTCGTAAATCGAAAGTGGATCGATCGTTTCCCTAAAACGTGGACTGATCACAGCGACAGTCAGTTCACGCGACGGTTTTAGCGTCAGTGTCCTCAGTTTACACACCTCATTATGAGAAGTTCAAAGGGTCACGGTGACTTCAAGTGTTTGAGTTTCTCACTTTAATCGTCTCCATTTATCAAAACCACAGCAACTTAAAAGTCACAATCAGTCATCAAACCACCAGTCTCTTCAAAAACATTTAACATGATTCATATTTTAAAACTCTGTCATCAGTGCATAATAATAATAATCTATTAAACTCTATCAAAGCTCAAGATGAATGTGATTCAGTTTGTTGCTCGGTTGACTTTTCTCTGAGATGTGTTTTTAAATCTCCAACACCATCACCAACAGAGACGACGTCAGCTCATCATTAATGACACGTTACCTGGAACCAGCGTTTGTGTGAGTGAACGGCAGCGTGACAAAGAGATGAGGGCTGCTGCTGCTGCAGAGGAGGCAGAGTTACCTAAACGTCCTGAGACGCAAGATCCACTTACACAGCAAAAAAACAAAATGCTACACAACACACAGCAGGTCAGATCAACACGTGCTTCTTTAACTAAACTCAAATCAGCTGCAACTTTTTTTTTTATCTTCTTCTTCTTCTTGTTTGGTTTAAGATGCATCAGTTGCCATGGATACCACTTGTTTCAGAGATGTTGAGTTAAGTCTCACAGGAAGTCAACAACTCACTGTGTCTGTTGTCAAGAAGTTCATCTCACTTCACTTTCACACTTTGTGTTTTCATCAACTAAATAAAGAGAAGTTTGGGAACTTCTGTGTGCGCGTGTGTGTGTGTGTGTATCCATGGAGACCAGCAGGATGTGATTAAAAACTAAAAGAAGCAAACTTCCTCTCACCTTGAACACCTCAGAGAAGAAACCCGCTCCGATCTTCTCGCAGCTGAAGTCATCTAGACGCGCCAGGCTGGACACGGCGCTGCGCAGGGCCCGGTACGAGGACGGTCTGATCCGGTTGGTTCCTTGGACGCTGTACATAGGCGGATCTGCCTCCTGCTCCTGCTCCAGCTCCGGCTCGACCCTCGTCTCCATCTCCATCTCGGACTGTCCGGGAGGAAGAGGAGGAGGGGGCTGGAGGAGGAGGACGTGGGACGTGTGCGTACTTTAAAATCCAGCCCGACTATTGTTTACATTTCCCATGTCCGCTACAAGGCCACAGAGCGGGGTCTCTCCGGAGGAGAAGGAATGATAAACGTTTTCAGTGCAGGAGGAGGAGGAGAAGGTGGCGACCAACCAACCGACCAAACAAACCAAATGTCGCAGCTGTGGCCAACGAACTCAAATCCTCCGCTCTCGTCTTTAAGAAACTACGCAGCTGCAGCGGCGCATCCTGCAGAGTCAGTGCGCAGTTCTGGTGAAGTCCCTCATGCTGGTCGCTTTCTAAACTGCGCAGGCTGCTGCTGCTGCTGTCTTGGCAGAGAGATCTCTCACTCTCTCTTTCTCTCTCTCGCTCTCTGTTTCCTCCAACTCTGCTCCTCCTGCAGTAGAAAAAGGCCGGGGCTCCCCTCCCGGTTCCACCAATTGAATTGTGGGTTTCCAGTGCGCACGGAGCTGCCTCACCGCCGCTGCAGCCTATTGAAACTGAAGAGGGACAGTGAGTGAAAGGGGAGGGGAGGGGGTGTTAATTCACTAAAATAATTAAATAAATCAAATAAATCATGTGAATGTGGGACAGTTTTTTTCTTGGCAACAACCATCTCTGAGCTGTCAGATCGACACGCGACTTTTAAAAGGCATTAGAATAAAAATAATAATAATAGAGAAATTCATGATTAACGTTACATGTGTTCTCCGGTGACAACAGCAGGGTATCACCTCTCATTGTTAATGCATGCACTTTGCACACTGGCGCAATTTCTAACTGATCCAATCACTCGGTCAGTATTTACAGATCTTAAGATGCTCTGCAGGTTTTTCCCACAGCCTGACTAACTGACTGACTGACTGATTGAATGACTGGCTGCAGCCTTGTAAATTATGGATGCCAAACTGGGCTGAGTTTCTGCGCGAGCTCGTCTGTCACGGACCTAAGTCCCCCTGAAGGGAAGGAAGGAAGGATATGAGCTCCACAGGAAAAAAAAAAAAAAAAAACGCACGCACATAATAATAATAATCATTAGAAGAAGGAGAAGAAAAGGTTATGGGAGTCAAAACTGGAAACGCTGACGCACAAACTATGGTTTGCCGCGATCGAGCAAGAGACGCGTGCTCGAAGAGGAGGAAGGAGGAGGAGGAGGAGGGGGTCTAACTTACCTGGCCTTCTCTCTCTCTTTAAAAAAAAGCGTAACCTCCACATGCGCCGGTGTCCTCTGCTGAGCCCCCGAGTCCTGGATCGTTGGATCAACTGCGGCGTCCGGTTACCGACGGCTTTATTTTACTAATTAATCATCTTTGTGCGCCGCCTTTACGCACACGCGAGCTTCAGTGGTTTCGTTTTACGTCCCAGCAGCAGTCGCCGCCAACACCAACACTACTAACACCGCCGCTGCTGCTGCTGCTGCTGCTGCTCCCGGTGCTGGTTGTGATTCTGCTTCTCTCTCTCTCTCTCTGCGCCTTCGTCGATCTGAGCCTCTCTCTCTCTCTCTCTCTGTATGTGTGTGTGAGTGTGAGTGCGCATGGAGGAAGAGGTGCGGTGACTTTTGCTGCGCTTTATTGGAGGCGGTGCGGCGGGGCGGGTCCACACGTGATCACTGGAAAAAAAAAAAAAAAGTGTGAGAGCGAAGAAATGCACCTGTGGGGGCGCTTCCACCGGCCCAATTATCACCTACTACACATCCATACTCTCCTATTATAAAATGACACAAAGTATAAACTCCTGACTGTCTCATTCATAGATTTAATTGATATTATTATAATAAATTAGATAATTTCTGGACTCATTTAGGTGCTTTTGTCTTTTTTTTAAATCTAAAAATCAGCAGGATAATTGAACCAGGAGACAAAGGTCAGGGGCCATCTGGGTATATAGCTTTTTTACAACTGCCTCCAACTTCCTCTTTAGTGACTTATATATATGTACCTTGTCAACATGAAAGCTAAATTATGATTTACAAGGATCACTGTGGAAGAATAACTCATTTAGTGTCTCAAAACTGATCGTGTGCTTTACCTAGAGAGTTTACTCACTGTTTTTAAATCAATTTATTGATGTAACAGTTTGAATAATATTTTAAAAGTATGTTTGAAAATTATTGGAGCTATTCAAAGTCTCTCTAGGAGAAACGTGTGATCCAGAAGGAAAAAAAGTTCCATTAATAACGATGATACGTTGTCTATAGAGTTTCTATTAAAGTCGTCAGGATGATGTTAATCTGTCGTCTTCCAGGAAAACAAACAACACAAGCTGGTTATATTTGACTTGCATGTATTTACTATATACAGTCATATATAACAAAGTTTAACTGAGCATGTAAAATATAATGTACATTTGTCCTTATTCATTTATTTACCTATTCTTGTTATTAGTTTTGTATTTATTAATATACATGTGTTTATTGTACTTCTTTCCCACATGTTACATTGGTTTTCCTTAATGTTGCGCTGCTATTCTGTGACCAGTGAAACTAAATTGTGTTTTCAGGGATGAATTAAAGTGATGGTCCAGAGTAATATGAACTCAGAGTCTATTTCACCATGAATACAAGTCACACAGAAGTCACACAACTTCCCCTCAAGAGATATTTTACGTTGGTTGAAGTAATATTGAGTTTGACCATCTTTTGTTTTCACAACCAAATAGTTAACAATGAAAGTAAATGGGGCAGTCAGCCAAACGTATCTAAATTATCATTTTTTAACCACTAATGAAGCTCAGAATATCACTTAACTTCAGCAGTAGCATGAATAGGATCCCTACACATAAACTGAAGTACTGCGATCAACACATTCATCATTTTCTTCGCTCTTCACAGATGCATCAGTCTGTTGTTCAGGAAAATGACGAATCTGCTGATGTGGAACAACCTTCATCACCAGTTATGAAAACCAGACGTTGGGTAAGTCTTGTAAAACAGTGTTTTTAATAAACTCTTAGTTCACTTACTAAGTTATCAGTACTTCAGTTTATGTGTAGGGATCCTATTCATGCTACTGCTGAAGTGAAGTGATATTTTGAGTTTTATTAGTGGTTAAAAAATGACAATTTAGATACATTTGGCTGACTGCCCCATTTACTTTCATTGTTAAACTATTTGGTTGTGAAAACAAAAGACGGTCAAACTTGATATTAATTCAACCAACGTAAAATATCTCTAAAGGGGGAGTTTGACTTGTGTTAGAGGTGAAATAGACCCTGGGTTCATATTAGTCCGGACCATCACTTCAGTAGTATTCAAGTATTCAGTATCTGTATTTGTATCTATTTACCGTGATACAGGACCTGCTGATGTCCTAACAAGACACAAAGGTGTCCATGATCCCTCAAAGAGAGAGTGAGAGAGAGAAAAAAAACCACTTCTGCTACTGGAAATGTTTTTTATTGTTTCCCATTTTTCCCCCTCGAGGACTTTAAATCTTTAAAATAAAATGATCTGAACAGAAACACCACATGGACTGGTCACATCTTCCAAAACCACGGATATTTATCAAATTAATTTGTTGTCTGTGTGAATCTCAGAGCTATAATTAAAGGACCTGACTGACTATAAACCTCTTCCTCAGTGGACATCTCCCCGGTGGAGACATCATGGATTTTATGTTTAAAGTGTTTAAATGAAGATTTATGAACAAATAAAAAGCCGAGTCAGGATGTTGTTGACTGGAATGAATCCAAACTGGCCCGAGAAAGTGGATGAATTATTAAAAACACACTTTTGCTTCTAGTATTTTATAAAACATCAAATAAAAACACAATAAAAAAAGCGAATCCCTGGTGAATAACATAATCTGTTTTCATTGCCTCTTAAATCACGTGGATGTATTTACACACCTGCAGAAACAACTGCAGGTATTAATATGCTGATGTGAAGTATATTTCAGCTTTAAAAGATGATCCTGCCTCAGAGACGTGGATATTAATGTTTTTCACGGCTGATTGTGAACATTGCGTGCTGCTGGTGTGTTGTACAGCGTTGAGCCATCTCACACCTCACAGCTACATACTCTGAGCGTTAACACGTCCACGAAGACGAAGACAGGGAGGATTTTACGTCCTCCTGTTCCTGTCGCTGCATTATTCATACAACCCGTTTATTGGCTCTGTCCTAAAGCCTGAGCAGAAACACTAAAGTCACACCATTGTTGCTGATAATAATATGTATGATTTATTATTTAAAGCTGCTGATCACTTATTCATCACTCTGAACTGTATATTTGTTTTGGGCTTCAATGAACATGTGTGTGAGGATTATGTGCAAGCATTCATGCATGTGTGTATTTGTGTGTGTGTGAGTAGGGATTACGTTGACCCCCGCTGACCCATCTGACTGACTTACTCGTGCAGCTATATGCTCTCGGGCAGGGATTTTTTCCGTTGTTTTTTTGTCTCTTCTGATCCTAAATAAACTCATCAGAGCGAAGAGCAAACAACAAGATAAACCAAATCTTCCTGGCCTTTAAGGCAAATCTTTACAATACCTGTTTGACTGCAACACAACACCGCTAGTTTCTTCTTCTTTTTCACTGTAAAGACATTTACATCTCAATGTGATGAAATAAAACTGATATAAGACGATTCGTGGTCGACAAAATCTAATCATATCTCATCTTTTAATCAAATATCTCAACATCTACTGCACAGATTGTCATTAAACTTGATGAACACATTCACAGCCCTCTCAGGATGAATTATACCCAGAAAGCAAAATCATTACATGAAAAATTTCAACCAATTTTGGCAAAGTTTCAGAACAATGTACGGCCCAAGTTAAGGGTGCAAAAGACAAAAAGAAAAGACGCCATAACTCAATTACAGCACTTCAAAACATAGATATAACTGCCCCAAAAAGAGTCCAAAATCCTCCACAGTCAAGACAAAAGTCTTCACCTTCTTCACCTTCGGTTTTTAAGTAGTGTGGTTAAACCACAACTATGACATAGTAAAGCCAAAGACCTTCACCTGCTTCCTCTGAGACTAAATAAATCTAACAAACGTCTGCCAGACACAGACACAATTATTTTGGCACAACAGTCAGATCAATTCTCTTTAATTTGTTCAAATAAAACCTCATCTTGCTGTTGACTGTTAACTGTGCTAAGCTAACATATTTACATTTAGCATAAAACACGTAAGCTGCTGGTCTTGTTTCATTTCTGGACGATTGAAATCAGTAGATCTGTATTTGTCTGCAAGTAAGAGCAGGCTAACTCAGACTGACGCTACGAGCATCATAAAGACAAAAAAAAATCAATGAGTCCGTCTTTCTTTATATCCTCACAAGAGGCCAAGGAAGAATATTTTAATGATGTTGTCTCATGTGGTTGGTCCTCATTCATTTAGACCCCCTGCTGAAAAGTTTTAACAACGTCCGGTAGGAAGGAAATCAATATCAGTCTCGTGCTGGATCGAACACCTGAGCTGTTCAGATTCCTTTCACAAGACGGATCAATCTCTGAAGGAGACAATGGGAAACAACAGATCCACGAGCTTTTAGTTACAGTGATTGAAAGGAAACACTGTCTTTCCTTCCACATACAGAAATACCTGTCTGGCTTGTGTTGGATAAAGAATTAATTCTTCTTTTCTTTAAAAAAAAAAAAAAGAGAGAGAGAAAAGAAATGTTTTGAATGACACACGTCTGGTCGAGGATGATTTGTGTAAATAAAACATGACATCCCTCTCTCTCTCTCTGGATCTGAAATTCCAATTTCCACCTTTACATCCAGGTCTGGACTGTATAAATCCATATCCTGAACCTGCTGAGTCTCCCATCTGACCACCGCAGCGGTGGCCCCTGGTTAACGCTCATCTGTGGGTGCTAATCATCACACGTCCCCCTCCTCAGCCTTACAGGCGGCCAGGCAGGGGGCCAGGGGCCTTTATAATTGGTTTTTGGAGCACACCAGCTGTTTCATGTGCCCACATGCCGCTCCCTGGAGGAGGTGCAGGAGGGTAAAGAGGGAGGAGGGGTGAGGGGGGTTGCCACATGGTTCAACCTCCCCTTCTCACCCTCTCACCCTCCACCTCCTCTCATCTTGGATGAAAGACCGCTGCCAAATAGATAAATAGACATTTGATGGTGGAGGTTGTGGGGGAGGTTACAATAATACACATAAATATAACATTAATGCAAGATGTGGTGCATCGAGCAGACAGACAGATGAACAGAAATATAGACATGGTTTATATATATATATATATATATATATATATATATATATATAAACACACACAATATAGTTACTTGTAACATTTAACTGGAAATGTTAATATTTCAAAAATATGTTTTTTTTCTTATTGTGACAAATATTTTTTCCAGTTTTGTTTGTGTCAGAGAACAGGAACATACACTTACTGTAGTTTATTACAGTTCAATCAATCTGTCCCATATATCGGCCTCTGGCTGCAGAAAAGTAAGAAAAATAAGAAAAATTAACCTACATGAGCCAACATGAATGTATTTCCTGTTTCCTGTTACCATATAGTTATATTAAGTTTATTTTATTGTATCTATTTCATTATGATTATATTGAATTATTATTATTATTATTATATAATTTTATTTTTAGGCTGATACTTAATATTATACTATTTTTTAAACATTATTTTACATATATTTATAAAAATGATCTTTCATGTCCTGTACATGCAGCAGAATTGACAGTGAAGTCGACTTTGTCTTGAATATTGTGGCACATAAAAGTGAAAGGAGTCACTTTGTGGCACAGAAAGTTCATAAAAAGCAAAAATCTGAATCATTTAAAATGTATTTTCCATCGTTTTTGCCCGAACAATGTGAAAAAAGAAATGTAGGTTATTTTCCACCTCTGCACCTCTTGTTAATGTTATTTTATTTGGATTAATTATTAATTTTAAAGGTCATTTGGTGCCTTGTTGCATCATTAAACAGTAAAACTATGATTTCAGTGGAAAAAATCTCTGGATATTTTAACTTGTTTTTTTAAATAATCTTGGAAAAAAAAACAAACCTCAAAATACTTTCTATTCTAATTAATGAAAACGGTCACTTAGGCTCGTAAAACCGACCCCGTTGATCCCGAGGGACTGATGCTTCAGTCTCCAGGGCGGAGTGAAGGTGCTGGAAAGTGGATCACTGCTACATCCAAAGGGAACAGTAAAATAAAATTAGTGTCCACTCAGAGATGACTGCAAACAGAAGGCGGCTTCGACTGTGATCTCATTAGGAAAATTAAATGTCTGGATGATTCTCTGTGACCATTTTGTTGGAGGTGGTGGTGGTTAGAGTATAAAATTATGAAGCTTGAATTAAATTGTCTGGCTTCTTTCATTTGTCCTGTTTTATTTAAAAAAAAAAAAAAGTGGGTCACTATAGGTTGATGGTGGCGTTGATGCCAAGACAACAGACACGAAAGATGATTTAAATCAAGAAAAAAAAAAAAAAAAAAAAAAGCCCAAAGCCATCTTCTGTTGTTCACTGGCCTCATATCACTTTACGCCGCAGGCCTGCGTTCAACAAAAGGTTTAAAGTTCCCATCAAACACACACACACACACACGGTCTATGACTCTAAAGTCACTGCAAAGATGCTGCAGAATATCACAATAATGAGCAGTTACATACAATTTACATTTACTTTCTACACTTTAGCCAGACGACAGCAGCAGCAGCAGATACGAACACAAACGCTGCAGATTGTGTGTTTTTTTTTTCTCTTCCTTCTTGTCTCTACTTGCCCGGTAGTTTTCTAAGCCTCAGGTTTCACCTTACAGGTAAGGAATGATCTGTTTTTCTACTCACTCGGTTGGGATTGTGATATGTTTGTGTTATGCTTTTTCTTTTCTTCCTCTACTTCTTCTTCTTCTTCTTCAGACGACTGGGCGTAACCCATGAACCCATGAGAAGTATTTATGTCTCTCACTGTCACTTTACTTTGTCAACAAGAAAAAAAAAAGGTTGGTTTATTTGTCCAAGATAAAGCAGGAATGTGTTAATGGTTTAACGTTAACAGGCTCTGAGTCGACATCTTTATGTGGTGTTTAAAAAGCCTCATCATTTTTTTTTTTTTTTTTTTTTTAAAAAAAACATCTTTTAATCTCAAAACTGAAAGTGAAACTAGGTCTGTCCTGAAATAACAGAATCGATGCACAGTTTAGCAGGAAAGAGGCTGCAGTTTTATGAATATTATTGATTTTATTTACCAAAATCAAACCCTAACCCTTTAATACTGGACACATCAAATAACAGCTGGATTTTTATTTTATTTTATTATTATTATTATTTTTAAATCTGACATGTATCAATAATATGTTTTATTTTATTATTTAATATTCTATTATTTAATTTTCTTTAATTTCATTTATTCATTTTTTTCCACTTCATTTTTTTCTATTTTATTTTATTTTTTATTTGATGAACGTTGATTTTTTTTTTGTGAAGTGTACACCCCCCTCCCTTCCTTTTCTCTTTAAAATAAATCAGATTGTATCATATAATCATAATAATTAGTCATAAGATAATTAGATTAGTTTGATTTACATGATATGAGGAGATAAACGCATCAGTGTGGATGTGAAACTAAACACTAGACGCTGAGTGCTGTTGGTGCAGTGTCACAGTTAGAAACCAGTGGACAGTATAGATCCACCACTAACCCACTGACCTGCATTGCAGAGGCGACGTGTTGTGAATGTTCAAACAGGAATTTAAGTCTGTTAAAGAGGTTTTAGTCTTTAGTTGTGCTGCCCTCTAGTGGTGACACGGTCACTGCCACTGTACAGAGTAGAAACATAAAGTAGAATAAAATGGAAATACTCAAGATTGAACTCACTGTTTTTCCACCGCTGCTTCATCATTATAAATAATGTTATTTATTTACGTCGCTGTGATTTTATTGTGAAATAAACAACGTGTTTTTTTTTACAGTCACTCATTCAAAATGAAGTTTCTGCAAACTCATTCATGTTAAATGGTCACGTAAATATTTACTTTTCTTCACCTTTGAAACTGAGAAGACATCGTCGACTTCCGCTATTATTTTTCAAAATAAAGGTCGTACTGCAAACATGGTGCTACTTTAAGATGAAAGTTTGTTGTTGATCCTGGAATCAGTAGGTTTGACCATTAGATAAGTAAATAAATAAACAGGTTTAACTCGAGATTAATGATAGGTAGATAAAATTATATATATATATAAGTATAAAATTATCTTTTTATTTGTGTATACAAGTACACATTCATGTGTTAATGTGTCTGTGTGTGTATTGCCATCCATATCATACTTCATACATGTGTTTCTGAGACATCTATCTCATTAATATGATCCAGCACTTTAAAATATAAAATAAAAATAATAAAATAATAAATAGAGTAAAATAAAAACAAACAAACAAATAAAAACAGAAAACATCATAAATGAAATGATACAGTTGCAGTTTTCTTTTGTAATTATTATTATTATTTGTAATGATTAAATTATTATTATAATAATATAATAATAATTTAATAAACATCAGACATTTCTGGGTAAATGTATGCACATATACACATTTTAATACAAAAACACATACATATACACACATATGTATATGTATACGTATACACATACCTACTAGAGTTGGGAAATTTTAAAAGCACAAATATCATCATGACTGTGACATATTTTCTCCATGGTTTTCCTCATCCGGTCACTTTTATTTTGAAGGTCCACTTCCGGTCCGTGCTCACCTGTGCTAACCTGACTGACAGTTATATAAAGAGCCTCCTCGTGGGGCAGGGCAGACGCGTGTTCCGGAGTCGCTCCAGCTGCAACTGTTGACCTTCCGTCGTCTGTGTCCGCGGTGGAAACATGGCTCGAGGTGTGTTAGAGACGCTTCATGTGTGGCTTCTCAAGCCCGTCATGGTCGTCTTCTTCATGGTTTTCCGGCTCTTGACCCTCCGGGGACCATCTTTGTCCGGGAAGAAGCTGCCTCCGGTCACCAACCCGCTGCTGCTCGTGTCAGCGACGCAGCTCGCGAAGAAGATCCGACGAAAAGAGGTGTGTACCCGGTGAGAGCGACCGGTCCGGCCCCCTCTGTCTCTCTGCACAGACGGAGCTGGAGCTCGTGTAACTACCACAGTTTGATCAGTAACCACTTTATTGCACAACTGTTTGTGGGTAATGATTATTTAGACTCATACAAGTTACACACAGTCCGCTGATGTTACTGATGCTACTGTTGAGGACAGCTGCTTTTGCAGCATTTTGTTTATTTTGTAACTAAACTCCTCAGGCTGAACCTGCATCAACAGCTTTATATGCATCTTATAAACAATGTATATGCTCTTTGTTACGGACCTAACACCTAAGGCAATAACTAACATCTGTTTGATGTAGAAAAAAACAGCCTCAGGTGAGTGCCTCATATTCCTCAACGATCCTTTGATGGTCTGTTTCATTTTAATGTGACATAATCGATCTTATCTTATACTTCATAAACATTTGCCGCATGTTTGAGCTGTAAACCTCGTTTTACAGCATTTCAGTGGCCTAAATTGGTAGAACAAAGAGGCTTATTGAACTCTTCTTTTCTTTTTGCATGGAAGTAGTTTTATTAAATATAGCAAATAGCAAATTATGGGCCTACGTGGTTAGAGGAAGTAATGCTCAGACACTTTGTGCAGTTCAAACCATGACCCACTCTGCATGTCTGAGCCGTAACCCACATCCATCAACGTCACATCCATCATATGTTTTTCTACTTTAAAATCCCCCTGCAGCCTTGTACGAGTGGTCTTCTGCAGGTGTTACCCACCCACCTCAAGATTCAACACGTTGTGAATTCCTCACAATTATGCAAAACTAGTCTGGTCGCCACTGTCGTAATCTGTACGACTTAATGACACCTGAGTAGCTGTAGGCTCTCTGCTGCTGTCTACCGACTCCTGACAGTCAATCATCTGCAAAAAACTGCTGATCACAGGATATTCGATCAAATCCTCCTACAATCACACATTAACCATATTAACTAAAGCACCTGACCTGTAGGAAGTTAGATAAACACAGTCTTTTAAAAACGCCTACAAACTTTCACATAAAAGTTATAAAAATATGAGCGGAGACGTGGCTGTTTGGGTGGAGTTTTTACACATCAGGTTTTCATTTAGTTACATAATAATAATAAACCCCCGGGGCTTTTAATGCTGCAGTAATGGAGCAAACTGTACTCGATGTTCATGTGACTGTCTATCATTTATGACATCTACTGCCGTCGTTACCACTCTTCATATCAGTGAACGTGATTAACTGTATGGATACACATGTATGTGTTTAAGGCGTAATTAAAACCATGTGTGTGTGTGTGTGTGTGTTATACCATTTTACTGCAGACATTTTTGTTTGACATTCGCCTTTTGAAGCTGAAACCCTGAGGGAAAAATATTTGCCAACATCTGTCCCCTCCTGTGATTTTTTTTTTTCTTTCTCAAATCATATGACTGGGGTCATTGTTTTATAATGTGCGCGTATGTTTGTGAAACGAAACTCTTATTAGTCTCTAATAAGGCTGCTGCTGTCGCCATCCTTCAGGTGTCAAGTGTGGAGGTGGTGCAGGCTTACATCGACAGGATCCAGGAAGTCAACCCCCTTCTGAACGCCGTCGTCAAAGACAGGCAAGAAACAACAAGTCTTTAATTCATTATACCGTAAATATTTTGCAGGTTCTGACAGAAAATCTCACCATTTGTTACTTAGATTCAACATATCGATCATGTCTCTGTGTCTAGGTTCTCTTCTGCCCTGCAGGAGGCGGCCCAGGTTGACAAGCTGATTGAAGAAGAAACTGGAGGAGAGGAGGTGCTGGAGGACCGACTGCCTCTACTGGGAGTCCCGCTCTCCGTTAAAGAATCCTACTCCCTCCAGGGTAACACCCCAAGAAACTGAATCTCCTTTCAGCCACTTGAGATGTTTGAACATCTTTACCTTGATTACAGGCATCAGATAACCAGGATCTGCTCACAGGGAACATGAAGAGTTAAACATGTAGTTTTAACAAAGAGTTATTATTACATACTGTGCATGTAAAATACAGAGGCAGCGCTGTTAATCTAGGTTATAAAACCTTGTTATGAAAGCTAACGTCTGTGTGTGCAGGGCAGTTGCACACGTCTTGAAAGTGTGGAATGTTTTAAAAAGCTGTTTTCCAGACCTTAAAAAAGTCTGGAATTTTATGGAGAAAAGTAAAATTTTTTCAACAAAGAAAGTAGCTATACAAGTACAAAACTACATAATGTCACTGTGACTTGGGTTTTACACAAAAAATGAGAAGACAACAAAATCTATATGTTGTTAAATTCGGAAGATTTCAAAGCTTAAAAACAGTTTCTCATCAAAGTCTGTGCTGGACATACTTGTGTCTTCGTACCAGGCATGCCTCTCACCACGGGCGTGGTCTCCAGACGAGGAATCGTCGCGACCGTCGATGCACCACCTGTGGCCCAGCTGAAGAGAGCGGGCGCCATCCCGCTGGGCGTCACCAACACCAGCGAGCTTTGCATGTGGTTTGAGTCCCACAACCACCTGTACGGCATCACCAACAACGCGTACGACCTGGGGAGGATACCGGGAGGAAGCTCAGGTCTGCAATTATATTATTTTTGCGCGGGTCAAAGTACGAATGAGTGATAAAACATACAAATTAACCGAGTTGTGACCTGTTGTCATGTGTTGTCTCACCAATCTGAAACCTACTTTACATCCACACCTGGACTCATTGCTCATAAAATGTTGCTGAGTTCACTAGAGGCTAAATATCTCAGAGTAATCCGTCAAAACTAAAGAAGCTTTTAGGGTGAGTCCTCTAACAACAAGCTTTTAAACGGAGTCAGAGGTGAGTGGCCGAGAAGATAAAGGAACAGATGACTGAGAGCACTGTGCTCTGTCCACTTAACTATGATCAAACACAGCAAGCCTGTTTGCCAGATCCACACATTTATCTCTCCTCTCTGTTTCTGTTTATCTCCTCTCTCCTCTACCGACTGCAGGAGGAGAGGGCAGCATCCTGGCAGGAGCAGGGTCAGTCATTGGCATAGGCTCGGACATCGGCGGCAGCATCCGTATGCCGTGTTTCTTCAATGGAATATTTGGCCATAAACCCACAACCGGTAAGAGAAACATAATGTTACTTTAATTATCAGACCCTCTAGGATTTTGTGAAGTTGTGATCACAACTATTAACGCAAATTCAACCAAACCCTGCGAATTCTGCGCAACCGTTCTGCAACTTTTGACCAAATCATCATCATCGTTTTCTAAATGTTGAGCTGCACGTGAGCAAACTCACTTCCTTGTTTCTTTTGTCTCACGTTTACCGTCCGAACATCACCGCTAAAGACCGAGAGAAACAGTATCCAGGCAGAGTTCACCAAAGAAAGACGAGGAAAAATATTTTAAATTGTTGTGGAGCAACAAGAGAAAGTCGTCAGTCGAGAAACACGTCAGACCAGACACGAACACACTGGTTTTATCTCTTTATTTTAATTAATTGTTAAAGTAGAATTAAAAGTAGAATTAGAAAAAGGAAAAAAAACTGCAATGAAATCTGCTGCGTTTAAGACTTTTTGTTGCAAAAAAGTTGCAGGTGGTTTTGAAAAAGGGAATTATTGTTAAAAAAAAATGCTGCAACTTTTTCTCTTTTAAAAAGGGAAAAAATAACACAATTTTGACCCGATCTTGCAACAAAACGCATAAAAAAAACATTGCAACAAGAAAAGCTGCCACGAAATTAGACAAATTAGGCTGCAACAATATCAAAAAAGTCTCTCTATATCTTGAAGCCATTGACAAAATTTAACCAAACATCAAACAGAGTAAATATGACTCCAGCTGAATGACAACGCTGCTCTGTTTCTACACAAACAGGTTACGCATTCGGTTTGTTGATGCCCTTTAGTGGGCAAACATAAGGTAGAACATAAAAAAACATGTGTGTGTTTTTTTTTCCAGGTGTCGTGACCAATGAGAACCAGTATCCCCCAAACTCGGGCAGACAGAACGAGTTCAGCTGCTCTGGTCCGATGTGCCGCTACGCTGAGGACCTGGTGCCGGTGTTCAAGATCATGGCTGGACCCAACGTGGACAAGTAAGAGAGCTGCTGTTGTCTCAACTGCAGGGTGTGTTTTATTTACTTTGGTTTAAACTGCATTTACCTGTTGTGGGAGACTTTAGAGAACTTGTCCTGCCAAAAGTTTATGTCATATCATATTTGCTTCAATAATCAAATGGTTGAAATGCAAATATGGCAATAAAGAGGCATCAGGTTTTTAAGTATTTTTGCCTTTAATCAGAGACAGTGTATTGAGACAGGAAACGGGGAGGGGTGGGGGAAGGACACGCAGGAGCACATACGCCAACGTGGTGCATCTTAGCCACTCGGCCGTCCAGGCCCCCAGGTTTATTTGTTTGATGTGATATTTTTTCAACAATGTGTTCACAGGTTGTCTTTAGACAAAAAGGTCGACCTGAAGAAGCTGCGGTTCTTCTCCGTCTCCGACGACGGCGGCTCTGCTATGACGCGCCCTCTCTCCAAAGAGCTCAGAGACATTCAGAGGAAGGTGAGCTGAATCTGCCCGACGACTCAAACGTCATCGAACACGTCTGGTTGGTCGATTTGATTTACTCTAATTCTTTACATGACGTCCTCCAGGTGATCGAGCGTCTGGAGGCTGATCTGGGAGTCAAAGTGGAGGAAAAGCGTTTCCCCGAGCTTCGCTACAGCTTCGAGATCTGGAACACTTACATGTCTCTTCCCGACGAGAACGGCAAGGTGGGTTCACCTGAAAACTGAAAACAACTAAAACGTCTGTGTGCAGGAAAGTAATCGGATCACGGATAGTGAGCGTATTTAACAACACGGTGGTTGAATCAGGACGAACAGGAAAGACGAGAGAGAAAAGACTTGTTCGTGTGTGACTGACACCAAACGAAAACAGGTTTAAGTCAAGTCAAGTCAAAGCATCTATTGTAGTCTAAGTATCTCAGTAATTTGTTTACTTTCTACAGTTTATATTGTACTTTCTTCTGTCAAGTCCCCACAAAGCAGCAAAATTAATACTGGTTTATGTCCCTACAACTCACTTTTTACTCAAATGATTGTACAGAACATTATATCTACTTTATTTCAGGAACTCTTCCATCTCTGATCAAAGTTGCTTTTATAAAAAAAAAAAAAAAAACCGGTGTTGACCCAACACAAACAAAGAATAGTGTAACCAGCGGCAGGTTGAAGAGATCAGTCTAAATATTTTATTTAAAGAAAAACACGTGACCATGTCTGTTGTTAGTGAATGGGAATTTTTTTTTTCCTCTCAGCCTCCTGAGGCATTTCCTGTAGTAATGGGAGAACCAGGAAAACCAGTGTGGCCCAGGTGGGAGCTGCTCAAATGGCTGATAGGAAGATCAGATCACACCATGGCTGCTATTGGTAAGAAGAAAAAAATTTAAAAAAATGTTTTAACTAGTTAAAGTGATGATTCAGAGTAACATGAACTCAGGGTCTATTTCACCATCAACACAAGTCAAACTCCCCCTCAAGAGATATTTTACGTTGATTGAAGTAATATTGACTTTGACCGTCTATTGTTTTCACAGCCAAATAGTTAACAATGAAAGTAAATGGGGCAGTCAGCCAAACGTATCTAAATTGTCATTTTTTAACCACTAATAAAGCTCAAAATATCACTTCACTTCAGCAGTAGCATGAATAGGATCCCTACACATAAACTGAAGTACTGATAACTTAGTAAGTGAACTGAGAGTTTATTAAAAACACTGTTTTACAAGACTTACCCAACGTCTTGATTTATAATAACTGTAGATGAAGGTTGTTCCACATCAGCAGATTCATCATTTTTCCTTGCTCTTCAAGGACACATCAGCCAGTTGTTCAGGAAAATAATGAATCTGCTGATCTGGAACATCCTTCAGTGTTTTTAATAACACCTATTCATCCTATTCATGCTACTGCTGAAGTGAAGTGATATTTTGAGCTTTATTAGTGGTTAAAAAATGACAATTTAGATACGTTTGGCTGACTGCCCCATTTACTTTCATTGTTAACTATTTGGTTGTGAAAACAAAAGACGGTCAAACTCAATATTAATTCAACCAACATAAAATATCTCTTGAGGGGGAGTTTGACTACATGTGAAATAGACCCTGGGTTCAAATTACTCTGCACCACCACTTTAATATTTGTCTGGTGCACTAGAACAGCACTCAGCCACGTCTTTTTTAATTTAGGGAAAAAAAAATCAACTGTTATTGATTTTAGATCTTTAAATAATGTTGCAAAGCAACACTGAACTGAACATTACATTATGTTTTTGACGTCTCCAGCTATGGCCCTGACCGAGAGAGTTGCCAACCCCAAACGCACAAAGTTCATCGTCGAGCAGAAGGAGAAGCTGCAGAAGGAACTGGAGGAGCTTCTGGGCACTGACGGTGTTTTACTTTACCCCTCACACCCCCGAGTTGCCCCCAGACACCACCACCCTCTCTTCAGCCCCTACGACTTCGCCTACACCGGTCATTGATCTTCATCTTATCGCGTCTTAACAACATTAAAAGCACTAAACCAAAGTACGAGTGAAACTAAAATTAAATTTTGCTTCCACAGGTGTATTCAACACCCTCGGTATGCCGGTTACCCAGTGTCCTCTGGGTCTCAACAAGGAGGGCGTGCCCCTCGGCGTGCAGGTTGTGGGTGCGAAGCTGCAGGATCACCTGACCCTGGCGGTGGCGCCGTACCTGGAGCAGGCGTTCGGAGGCTGGAGGGACCCTGGGGCCAATTAAAACACACACACACAGACACACACACAGACAGACACACACACACACAGACACACACACACACACAGACAGACACACACACAGACACACACACAGACAGACACAGACACAGACACACAGACAGACACACACACACAGACACAGACACACACACACACACACACACACACAGACACACACACACACACACACACACACACACACACACACACACACACACACACACACACACACACACACACACACACACACACACACACACACACACACACACACACACACACACACACACACACACACACACACACACACACACACACACACACACACACACACACACACACACACACACGGCCTGGAGTCAGACGGATCAAAGATAATGATACTCTGCTGAATCTACCCGTGCTGCTTGCTGTCGTACACAATCATCAGGAGGTTCAGTGTGTTGAATGTTTGAGTTTTTTTAACTAATGTGGGATAACCTGCTCTTATAAGCTTCTATCCTGTTCAGGGGTTGTTATGTTATGAGCACAAGCTTTAAATATATATATAAAAAACAAAGATTGTTTTTATATTTGTTGAAATATCTTTGATTTTAGCAGCCACGTTATTATATATGCAAAAAAAAAAAAAGAAAAACTGTAACGTGGCATCATATCAGACCTTTCCAGTGTGATAAGTAATTCACCGACAAATATCAAATATCATTGAGATTGTAGTGATTTCTCCGACGTCAGAGGACGATGTTGTGATTATATACAGTCGGACTCAAACTGCAGCATCAACAGTAGGAACATAAACGGTTAAAGAGGCTGTAATAAGGTGAGAATCGAGTATTATGTCTCTTTGAACAACAGAATATATGGTAAAGTAATAAAGTTGGGTTGAATTACTTCAGCCTTTATGGCAAAGTGTTTCTGAGTCTTCTATCAATGTATGAAATGTTACTGTCGTTTGTTAGAAGGTTTAATAAACATCAAAGGACTTAAAATGATTTCCTGTGTTCCTCTGCAGAATAAAAAGGAACAAAACATTAAAAAAAAAAAGGTATAAATACATAACAGTTATCGGTCAAACTATTATTTTAAAAATCAACATCGGTCCAGAACGTCTTAATCGGTGCATCTCAACTTGTTTTTTTTTTTTTTCTTTCTTTACCCGGCAGCTGTATGATCACATACATATGTGATGTAGATTAATTCTTAAAGCCACACACACACACGCACGCGCACACACACACACACACACACACGTTGTTTCTGCTTTGACTTATGAGCCGTCCGTGCTCGGCTGGAGTCTTTCGACACCCGACTCCTCTGACACGTTAATGAATCATGAGATCCAGTCGGCCACAGCGATCAAACACTTGTGCAGCTGTGAACTGTGACTGTGTATTGTCCAGCAGCAGCAGACGGACCTGACCGTGATAATAATAATAATAATAAAATATGTAACAGACATCAGTTACGAGGCCAACGATGTTTGAACAAATATGTAAAACCTTTCGGTTGCGTGTGCGATAATGTGAACGTTGCTTAACGACAGTTAACTGATTGTGGCGTCTGTTTTTATGCTGCAGTTCTTTTGTTTCAGGAAATAAAATGCATTTTTTTTTCTCTCTCTCATGTATACGGCTTCATATTTTCATGAACAAACAAAACTACTTTCGCAGGAGGTGTGCGAAGCTGCAGGTTTTTAGGCTTATGATTGTTATAAATGTGCAGAGCCACCGTCTTATTTGATCAGTTCAAATGATCGTGAGGAGGAAACCGTCTGAAACACAGGAAACGTCTGATAAGTTTCAGTCGTTAACAAAATGTCACGAGAAAGAAACAATGAGAAACGTCTTCCTGGAGTCTTGTCGTTTTTTTTTTTTTTTTTTTTTTATTTTCTTCCCTTTCTTTTGAAAAAAAAAGGATGAAAAATTATTAAACATCTACCAGAAGGAGAAGGCTCCAAACAGAACCAGAACCCAACAGGACTGGGAACTATTCACTGCTTTACTTTTTTTTTTTGTTTTGTTTGTTTTGTTGTTTGTTGTCATCGACGCCATGACAACCGTCGTTATTTTTATCTTCTTGAAAGGTGCCCGCCGCTCTGACTCGTTTAACACTCTCACCCCTTCTGACTGAGGTGACTTAAAAACAGAAACAATAAAAAGAGGGGAAGGTGGTGGTGGGGGGAGGAGGAGGACAGGAAGAAAACAACCGAACAAATTTAAAAAAAAAAAAAAAAAACAGAAATATTCTTCAAAAAAAAAATGTCCTGCATTTTGGCAGTGCAGGAAAAGGGAGGACCTTTCTCTCCTTGACGATCTCTCACCCTCCCAGTGCTTGATTTGGCCCAAATGTGTCTGCAAATACTTGTTTATGTGTAAACATGTTTTTTTTTGTTGTTGTTGTTGTGGATAAGAAATTTCGGGTGTGTGATTTTGAGCGGGTGAGGTGCCTCAGGACGTGTTGGTGATGGGTTTGTATTTCTTGAGGCGGGTCCACTGTCCTGTGGAGTAGTTCATTTCGAAGACTGTGTCCACCAGCATGGTGGTGCTGCCGGTGCCGTCGGCTTTGGGCAAAACCTCCGTGTGTTCGCTCAGTTTGATCTGAATGATGTCCCCCTGCTCCGGGCACGGGTTCTCTACAGGACGGAGAAAAAAAAAAAAACAGGGTGAGGATGTTATTAGTTTTTAAGGGGCGTCAAACTGAAACCTCACACTGGGTTGAAATAAAAAAAATATCCGAGGTATTCGTGGCATTATTAACTTCAATTTTTAATATACTGAATCTAGAGCAAGTATCCTGAAGCTTAGATGTATTAATTATTCCCTATAATCACATTAAATTATAGAGATAAAATTTCAAAACAAAAGAAACATCAGCCATTTTGTTGTTCAGTTCTTTCACCTATTTCCAAAGAAAACATTTTTTCCACAGGACGCCAACGGCCAAAAACTACTGTCTTTCAATGAAAATCATTGCGTTGCACTGGTGCATTATGGGACTTGCAGTGTTAGCGACATCATCAGGCATCAAGTCAATTAACCCCACACGCCTTGGGTTTGACACGTGTGCTTTAAGGCTACATCCACATGACGTCTGCAGTATTTTTCTTTTGTTTTTGTTTTTAAACTTTCACATCCTCACGAGTATCGTTTCAGGAAACAGGAATCTGGGTTAAAACGGTGAAATACATACACCACATTTACAGGTGGCGCTGTAAACAAACACAGACAGAGCTGCAGGATTTGCTCTTCTTGTGTTTGTACTCGGCGAAGAAGTTTGTCGTTTATATTTTGAGCTTTATTAGTGGTTAAAAAGTGACAGTTTAGATACGTTTGGCTGACTGCCCCATTTACTTTCATTGTTAACTATTTGGTTGTGAAAACAAAAGACGGTCAAACTTGATATTACTTCAACCAAAGTAAAATATCTCTTGAGGAGGAGTTTGACTACTTGGTGAAATAAACCCTGGGTTCAAATTACTCCAGACCATCACTTTAATATTTGTCTGTTAGATGAAATAGAATCAAATCTGTTCCTGCGTCTCTGTCGGTCGTCCTGTTGATACGAGGTTTTGTTTCAATAGTGATGAATCTGTGATTGTTGTTGTTGTTACCTCCTGGTTCTTCCTACTACGTCTCCTGGTCACGTGAGACTGACGTTATCGTTTTCTGAAAGTGTCGTTTCTCCGTCAACACAACAACGTATGTGTCGTGTGGACGAAACGATAAGAAACTTCTGCCGATTGACCTGAAAACGTCGTGTGGACGCAGCCTAAGTTTATGCAGGAGTTTGTGCTCATTGTGGGAACTGTCGTTTTAGTGCATTTATGTGTTTAAACTTCATACATATAAATTGTCATATGAACAAGACAAATGAGCGTCTAAATGAGACAATGTGTGAAAGAGGAGCTCAGGCTTAGTTTGGCAGTAAACTGACATTAATAAGATGTTGAGTAGATTTGTTTCTGTGATAATCTGCTATCGCGATGACTCCCGTACCTCTGGATCCAGCCATGAAGCCCAGGATGAGGGCTTTCTCTGGTCTGGTAACCTTGTTGGCTGTCTTGAACATCTCCTGGGCGGCGTACATCTGGTCCCTCTGATGAACGCAAACACATCAGACCGGTTGAGAAGAAGATTTAGGATTTAGGAAGATTTAAAAACATAGTTATGTAGGAAACTCAGTTCTCAGGATTCAACAGCCTGGGGAGCGGATGTGTGACTCACCGTGAGCGAGAGATTCTTTTTGGGTTGGGGCTGCGGTGGCGTCGGGGTTGGTGTCGGGGTGGGGGTCTGAGGCGTGCTGGGAGGCTGGGTGGGGGTCTCTGGTTGGCTGGCGGTGGCGGCAGCGGGGGGCCCGTTGCTGGCGGGCGTGGAGGTCGGCGTGCTGGGGGACGTGGGGGTGGCGGGGTTCGCTGTGGTGCTGGCGTTGTACATGGGCGTCCTCTGTTTGTACTGGCCCGGTAAGGTCGGGGTGGTGCCGGCGCCCGCTGACGCTGACTCCTCCGGTTGGCGAGCCGACTGCAGCGTGTCCCGACCAGAACCGCCGGCGTTCGCTTTAAACAGAGGTGGATAAAGATAAGAGACTGTGAGATGGATAATTGATATATATTGGTCCTAATGGAAAGTCCGACAACAAACACTTAAAACTACACTGACACAGAATCTATACACAACAACTAAGCATCAACAACAGTGAAATTCAATACAGTGACATTTTAACTAAAGTGCAGTTTTTTTCCAAAAAGATTTAATCGTTTCACATCCTTCTTTATACATTAATATAATGCTGGTAAGAATGAATGATCTGCGAGCCCTAGGGATGGGATGATTAAATTATCAATATTAAGGCCATTGTCAATTCTGCTTATTGATCCAATTCTTTATAATTTTCAGGGGTGAGGGGTTGTGGAGACATCTGTTTAGGATCTGTGTTTATGGAGACCAGAGAGCTGGTGGAGCGGAGCATCAGACAGATACAGAGCCAGGGTGTGATGCACTATAGTTGGTTACAGGGGCCATGTTGTCACAAGGCTGCAGCTACGCTATAATCGGCTTCAGGACCGATACGTTTTTGGAGACCGGAGAGCTGGCTGGTTGGTGCAGGTTGTCAAAAACATGGCACTCCTGTTGCAGAATGAATGTGCCGTCATCATACGACAGAAACCCGCAGAATCATTTTAGGAATTGATGAGGTGTGATTCCTATCCCTAGCGACCCCCGTTAGTTTTGAAGGTCACTTGACACTGATTGGCTCCTTCACTGTCACTCAAATGAAAAAATATTTATATATTGGTTTGAACTGAACATTGACTAATATTTTGAATGGAAGGAAGCTGCCTGTACCGTGTGCTGTTATTTTAGGTTATAGATTTTATTTAGTATATTATAGCACTGGAGAATGTTTTGTTTTTGAAGTTTGACCATGAATACTGGTGTCTGCTGAGTTTAGTTAAATAATAGAGGAAGCTACTGCTTGTGTTTGTTGATATACATGATATATGATACATGATATATACATGATATACTTCACATATACATGATATGTGAAGCATCGAGACGCATCAAATCGAATCTTTGACCTAATAATCGTAATTGAATCAAATTATGAGACAAGTGAAGATTCACACCTCTACTCCACCACTTCTACTCCTAAAATCAACTAGAACTTCTTTGGGTTTTTTGTATTTAGAAGTATTTAACCAGATTTACACCACTTCACAAACTGATCTATTTACCCAAGCCTGGTAGATGGTTTCATCATTATCCTGTTGACATCAGCAGATTTAATTGCAACCTCCTCCAGCTGTATTCATTTGTATACAGGGTAAATCGAACTGGAGAAAATGTGCTTCCCTGTGGAGCCGCAGTGTTTGTAACGACAGGAGAAGACACTACTACATTTACCCAAACACACTGTATTGTCTCTTTTCCACTAAACCGTTCGATCACTACTCAACTCGACTCTACTCAGTTTGGTACCAGACTCGTCGTTTTTTCCGTCACATTTTGGTTCCTCCTCGACATGAACGTGATGACTGAGGTCAAAACATCATTAAACATTAATGGAGACATGGAGGAGATGCTGTACTTGTTGCTCTGTTAGCTTACGACGATGGATGTCACTGTTACTGGTGTTTAAAAATGGAGGTTGATTATTTTGTTCACTCACATCTAGTCACACTCCCTCTGACCAATCAGTGACCAGCAGTCTGTTCACGTACCTCTGCTGAGTAGTTACTAAAAAAGTACCAGGTACCAGGAACTAGCACCAAGTGGAAAACACTAGAAACTGAGTAGAGTCGAGCCAAGTAGTGCTGGTGGAAAAGAGTCATATACTGTCAGAAAATACTCCGCTCCTTGATTCCAGCTGCAATAGCCTCTACATCATGATGGTGTTAAATGCAAGTGAGAAAGCTTCAAATAAAACACAGCATGTCGTTTGGGCTCATCAACGTGGCTATAAATCCTACGGAGCGTCGTCAGTGCTCCTCTTGTGTGTGAGTTACAAGGAGTCAATATCAGAATATGTTTTGAAACTTTCCTGGACGCAGTGGGACATTTCTTTCTCCCCTTGTGTTTGAAAACAAACTGATAAAAACAGAGCGGTGTCGTCTAACCTGGCTGTGCCTCGGAGCTGGGAATGTAAGAGGATGAGGGAACCATGCTGGGAGTGGCTGGTAGGTAGCTGGTTGATGGTAGAGGATTCTCGTTCAGCGCCCCAAGTTTCTGAAAAAATATAAAGAAATGAATAATTATGGTTAAGAGTGAGAAAAACTAAAAGTTAAAAAAGGGAGTAACGTGAGAGAAATCAACAACGTTCGTACCTGTGCGGAGACAAGGCCGGCGGCGTAGTCTGGTGTGGTGTTTTCAACCACCGCTTCCTCTTTGGCTGGTTTCTCTCCGGTCTCTGTATCTACAACAAACACACGGGCACCAATGAATTACATTACCATGACTAATACATTAATAATAATAATATTATTAATAATAATAATAATTGGACTGATGTAAGAGGGTTATAATTAATTACCCAAAGTCTTTCTTCTCCTCTTTGCTTCTCTTCCAGCTCCGACCATGTCCAGTTCTGAAATATCTAACAGCTGCAGAAGAGAAAAAAAGCAAAACGTGAGGAAACTAACCAGGAACTGAATTAAAAATAAAAACTTGTAGGTGGAGGTAAAACCAGACTTTACCTTGACTCCTCTTTCTTTACGCAGGGGCGTCCGTGCAGGGGCGATGGGTGTGCGGTTACTGGGAGGACTGAACACACTGGGGGCAGTGGGACTGCGGAAAGGGGCCTTGGGAATTCCCTTGAGAGGAGCTGTGATGCAAAATATTGATACTTGTATCAGAAACAGGGACAAATCTACATATCTTGTATCTGAGTGTAGTGTAAAGCGCAGAAACATGAACTTTAGATACTATTTTTTGCTTTAAAACTCAAATTAGTACTAAAAAAAAGTGGATTTATTTGACTGAAACTCACTTGTAGTGTCAATCTTTTTGACCAGTCCTCTCCCTTTGGCATGAAAAGGCACTCCGGCTGTCTTTTTCAGCTGCTGTGCTGTCTCTGTGGCTAAAATAGAAAGCACGAAACACAAATATATATATATATACATGTACAAGCACACATTCTTTGACCAAACATCTAAATATGCCTGAAGCAAGCTGCAGAAGGGCATGTATCTGTTGATGTTTTAGGCTACGTCCACGCCCACATGAAAATGGGAAAACTGGGTTAAAACATTGTAATACCACATCTATAGGTGGCGCTGTAAACAAACAAAGAACCACAGGATGTGCTAGTCCTTCTTCTGTCTGAGTACAAACATAAACACAAGTAGAAGAAGTTTATTTTTATTTATTAATTGTTTATGTGTCTCCACTGGTCGTAGTTGATATGGGATTATGAGGTTTTATTTCAATAGTGAACTTAGCGGCACAAACGGCTCCGTATCCGCCATTGTTGTTGTCGTTACCTGCTGGTTCTTCCTACTACATCTCCTGGACACGTGGGACGTTATCGTTGTCAAAAAGTGTCGTTTTGATGTCAATGCGACAATGCGAGGGGCGGCGTTTAGAGATTTTCCCACTCACTTCATACCCATTTTCAGAAAAAGAACATTTCAAGGCACCGACACCGTTGTCGTGTGGACAAAAGGCCGAAACCTTAAAAAAAATGCAGCGGCTTGACCTGAAAACGTCACCGTGTTGACGTAGCCTTAGTTACTCACATTTCTGTAGCAGCTCTGCTCTGAGGGTTGCGCTCTTCGGTTTTCTTTTCAGCTGGAAATGTTTGACGGGGGGCGTGAGGGGTCCGACCAGAGTTGTTAACGCACTCTTGTTCAGGTACTGGCACTCGAGGGGAAGCATGGTCGATGCCTCGCACTCACTCACTGAGGATGAGAAGATCGGAGGAGATCAGCGACTCGTTTCACCCAGTAACAGTTACAACATGCTGCTGCACATTATGCCCCATTATTTTTTATTATTATTATTAGTAGTATTCTCTTGGAGCAAGTGTAATAAAACTGATTCTGTCTGTTGCTGGTTTGTTCTGTGACTCTTCGTCTTAAAATCCAGTTCTTTGGAACAGAAAAACATCAAAAAAAAAAAAAAAAAAAGTCTTACGGCAAAATAATCTATCAGTGTTGTATCTGTCAATAAATGACTTTGCTTCAATATGCACAACAGATATTTTAGCAGCAAGTGTGGAAAAATATTTGCAGTTTAAATACACTGTACAAATGTTTCCTTCTCTGTCTGTTTTCTCTGTGATCCAATCCAGACATCAATTTGATCAACTAAACCAAGCAACACACCGTCTGCAGCATGAGAAGCCGTCACGTTTAATAACTGTAATTTAAACTGTTTTTAAAGATAAATCTGATAGTGAGTTATTTCCTACCTTTCTCCCTGAGCTCGCCAAGGATATCCTGCACATTTGGATTCTGCTCCTCCAAGTCCAGATTAAGAGAACCAGTCTCTGGGAAGGACTTGAGGATGTCTGCCACCATCAGCACCCAGGGCTCCGAGTCCACGGTCGCCAGCTGGATAATCTCTGACAGAGCTTCCTTCATCTGGCAGGAGAAGAGTGGTGGTGATAAATCGTGTTAATGAACAAAATACAGGATCTTGTAGCTGATGAATGATAAATCAATTGAAAAACCATTTACTTCACATTACTAGACCCTAGTAAATACTACTAAAATTACACCATTTATCTATAATTTGTGCAGCCTCAAGTTAGATAACATTATATATATATAATAGTGCATGAGGCACCTGCACCTTTTAATATCGTAAAATGCAAGAATAACTAATACTCCTTAAACTTAACACATGTTGTGAAATATTGGTGCATCTTAGATGATTCTCCAATATGCCTTTTTTTCCCTGCAGTCCAACATTTTAGGCAGAGAAAACAATTACTACTTAATACGACTGTATGAAATCATATTTTAAGGAAATATTTACCAAACGTTTTTCCACATCAAGGATTTATAACTTAGTTTTAAAATGAAATAGATTGAGTCAAATACATCACTTGTACTACTGTAATCATGATTTTACATTTCATATTTTATACATGCTAGATGTTTATAATATATGTGTTGTATAGTTTGATCTACGGCAACATTTATATCATTTCAACATCATCTGCATCAGCACCACAGACACCAGGAGGACGGACGAAATAATCTGCAAGACTGAAACCATCATAGGCCATAAAGTGGAGAGGTTCGAGTCAGTGGGAGATCAAACTTCTCTCCATCATAGATAATTCATCCCATCAACACAACACAGAGACGGTGGAGCTCATTCAGGAAATCATTCCTACTTTCTGAAGTTTCTCTGTATAACTCAGATTTGTGCAAGATGTGTTTTTTGTTTCTGGTTTTCTGAATTATATTAAAGTTATGTTTATATATACATTTATATATTCATGTGTGTGTGTGTGTATTATAGTCTTAGTAGGTAATGTCACTGCTATCTATCTATCTATCTATCTATCTATCTATCTATCTACAACTTGAAAGACTTTTCCCTGCAGACGTTTGTTCAGATACTTTTACAGAGGTTCGTGTTTTTAATCTGTGTGCATATGCAAGACATTGATGACGACTGTGTAACGTTTAAAGCAGCTGAACAGGTGATATGTCGGCCTGGAGCTGGTCCCGCCCTCCAGCCCGGTCACTCAGCTCGTCTGTGCCCATCCCACCGTCATGTCTGAACGGGACCCGCCAGGCTAATGTTTCCCCGTCGTCGCTGGTGAAAAAAAAATACACTGCGGGGAAACGTAAATACATACTAGGGACAAGTCAGTCGCGAAGGAGCTAAATGTTATCGTATTAATTTTTTTTTTTTTTTAAATGTTTTTTGACTCGAAACTGAGGTTGAAAAAACTTTGAGGATGAGGAGTTTGCCGCTTTTTTGACGTTGGCTAACGTTACGAAGCGTCAATAGTGAGAGAGCGCAAGCTAATGCTAACTACATTGATTTGGTAGCTAGGTTAGATTAATTTAATCAAATTAAAACTACCCACAGGTGGATTACTGTTTTATTTTTAGCAGCAGCTAGCGGAGACTGATCGCTTCTTTCACCTGTGTCTTTAAGTTTTAATCGCGTACCTTACCTGTCAGGCTAAGTAACATCAAGCTAACGAGCAGGAGCAGCAGCAGCAACCCACCTCGTCCACCGTCCGCCTGGGGAGGTGCAGCATCCCGAGCAGCAGTTTCAGCTTCACTGGCGGCGATAAGCTCGAAAAGCACAACCGTATGTTGTCGATTACCGACACGGTGAGGAGAGAAGCGATGCTCGGAGGCGTCCAGAGCTCGTCCGTAGAGCCCAGTTTGTTGTGAAGCCACAGGCCGGTGTCGCTGTCCTTCATCGACGCCATCTTGGAAAAAGAAGTGTTTTGAGTTCGGGCATTTTAACGGGCTACCTAAGAAAACAGCAGTCAGGACCCCGCCCACAGCGAGCAGGGGGGCATCATCAACACACATGAAACATGAAACATCTGTATCACACTAACATCTGGACTCATCATTTAACCTTTTAGCCTTAATACTATATATGTGTATATATATATACACATACACACACACACACACACATATATATATATATATATATACACACACACACATATACAGATATATATATATATATATATTAATATTTAATATTCATTTAATGTTATATAAAATTGCAAATATATATATATATATATATTTTTATATGATAACATTATATATATATATATATATATGTTTATACACACGCATATATACATATTTACGAAGTTGTAAATAAAGTTGGCTTTTCATTTTTTTCATTTAACTATATATATTTAAATTACTATCTGTAATTAAACAAGTATCTGTTTTAATAAGCAGAAATACAGGATGTAAAATGTAAAACTTTCAATTAAATGAGTAGTTTCTTGATATTCCTATAACAGTGGGAAAGACGAAAGCATGGTCGTAACAGTAAAAAAATAACATGGTTATTTTATTGAAACATCATTAATGAAATTGCCGTTACAATTTCTTCAAATGTCTTATTTTGTGATATATACAGATTTAGACAAAAATATAAAAGTAAGTATATGCATTATTCAATGCTCAGTGTGTTGTGTTTCATTTGAAGATTAACATAACATTTCTTAAAGAATAATGCTTAAATATTCTGTTATTACAGTATTATTATGAAAACAACACTTGTGACACCTGATTTTATAAAAAATATAGTTATTTTTGCCACCAACCAACAAAACAAACAAACATGTTTATTTGAATATTTAAATCTGAAAAAAAAACAGCAATTATTCTATGATGTGAAAAAACACTTTTAACAATAAATTCACGTATGCGCACACACACACACACACACACTCACACACACTCACACACACTCTTAATTATCAATTAATGCAAAACCTACAGCTACTAGAAACTACAGCTTTTTTAACACAATTGAAAAGATAATGTAATTATATAAATAAATGAAAGTATGATATATATATATATATATATATATATATATATATATATATATATATATATATATATATATATATATATAGTATAGTGTGTTATCGAGGCTTTTATTTTGAATTTTCACACCGGAAACATTGATTCCGGTCCCCAGAGGATTTTTTTTTTTTTTTAATAAAGATGTCTTTCTGCGCATGCGCACTTCTTTAACCCACATAAAACAGCCTTAGGTGGGCATCTTGCGCTGATTGTGCAAAAATATAATCGACTGATTGGCGGTAGGTTAACACGCTGCTTATTACATGAAAATTATTTATTATTTTCGGATTGTATTTTGTTTATTAAAGTGATTAATATTTAGCGATGTAAAAAAAAAAAAAAAGGATAATTTTCCAAACAAAAGCCTTGTGATGTTCGGTGGTTTTCATTGACTGACGGGTCGTTTTTGCTTTGTGTTTGTGTGTTTGTCGTATTTCTGCAAACCTGCTGATTTACGTCTGGTTTATTATAAAAGGTATAAAAGGACGTGAGCTGACATCCATCGTTATGGCATCCAGCGGGTTCGGGTTTCTGCAGGCAGCCGTGCTCCTCCTGGCGGTCCAGATCCTCTGTCTCGGTGCAGCTGATGCGGATCAGGAGTCCGGGACCGTCATCCCTGCAGAGAGTAGGCGGATTTAAACACAACATATATGTTTTTTTATATTAATAACAGATGTGGTTAATAATTGAGGAGAGTAGATCGGTTTTATTTGACGTTTAAATCATGAAACTGGGCCTTTGCTGCTTCTTTTAGACACATTTTATCATCTCTTTATGTTTAAAACAACAGAAATATCGCTACATTGTTTTTAATTATATTTGCTGCCTCGATAAAAGCTAAATGAATAAAACTGGGCTGTAAATATGAATTGTTTGCATCGTAAAATGGAAAAAAAGTGATTTATTTTTAATAGTTTAGTTTAGTCCCAGAAATAAACAGAGTTTAATAAATCTTTTAATCCTGACACTTATATGTTTGTTTTCTTTCTCCTTTAAAATCTAATATTTTTTTTCTTTCTGTCTCTGACTTGCAGGTCGTCCATGTGTGGACTGTCATGCCTTTGAGTTCATGCAGAGGGCGCTGCAGGATCTAAAGAAAACTGCTTTCAACCTGGACGCCAGGGTAGGTGAAGTGCTCTCTTTCCTGAACATATTAAGCTCTCTATTTTTATAATTTTGCTTTAGAAAGTCTACGATGACTGTTACATAAAACGAGCAGATTAATATCAGTTGCAGTTGTGTTGTGTTAGTCTGAAAAGTCATTGATTATATTTACAGTATTGGCTCAAAGTGTTTATCGTTGTACAGATACTAAATCCTGTAAAACTAAAATAAAATGTATCCATCAGTCCATCTTCTCTTTTGCAGCAGTTATATGCTACTAAATGTGTTTAATTGTTAATATAAATCACCAGTATGAATAATGAATCAAGTGTTTTAATTTAATTTCTGTCTGTCTCTCTCTTTATCTTTGGATGAGAACATCTTCAGTACCTAGTTTAAACTTTTACTCGGGCTTTATCACATCTGCATTGAGTTTAATTTTATTATTTGCAAGAAAAAATAACAAAGAAACTGCTCTTGTGTCGCAAATTAACTCCTAGTTAGATGAGGCAAAGTCAATAGTCCCTCAATAGCTGCGATTCCACCGCAGGAAAATCGGGGTAGTTTTATGGGAACCAAACCTTTCTCCCCTGAGCTTTTCATGGGAGAAAGGAGTCCTGGTCTAGAGGTAGGTACGTTGCTCGGCCCTGAGAACTTCTTAGGTTGACTCGGTGGTGATTGGTTGTAACTCAAGAAGTTTCTGAAAAGTTCCCGGCCCCTAAATTTTCCAATAACTTAAGACTCTTGTTGCACTTTCATGGCCATGAAAGTTCAACTCAGTCAGGATTCGAACCAGCGGACAACTGCCTGGCGTATTTACGCCAACGCGGTGCGTCGTAACCATTCAGCTGTCCAGGCGCTAATGCGTTTTTAATTTTTTGTGTATGTTTGTTTTGCAGACGGAGACGCTGGTGCTGAGAGCAGAGAGGAGGGCTTTGTGTGACTGCATGCCCACCAACTCGCTGCGCTGAGGTCTGCGTCTCGCCATCGCCACGACGACGTCTGAGGAAACGTCCGCCCCGCCGTCGTCGTCACACTGAAACCGACTCTGTCCCGCTCTCCTCATGTACAGCGACTCTCATCTTAACTTATTAAAACAATAGGCACTTTATTTTCTTTTCTGTCACATTGTCACATGTCGAAGTGAAACTTTTATTTCACATTATTCATCAAAAGGCATCTGATTGTTTTGGCCTTATGACTTTTATACCACTGATGATTTACATACGCATCAATTGTCTGTGAAACACAAATTAATTATTATTTTTTTTACTTCTTAGTATTTGATTGTATAATGTAGACACAGTAGAATTCATTGGTATTTATTAATTTTTTTCGTCAAGCGTGATCAATGTTTTTACGACGATTACACACATCAAACTGTAGCATGACGTGCAATTTATTTAACTTGCTCAAAAAAAAAAAATCAATAATTGTTATTAGTTAATTTAAAATTTAAAATTTTATTTAATTTCATTGATTAAAGTAATTGATTTGCAGCCTGAAAGGGAAAAATAACTTGGATAACTTATTTAAAAAAACAATAACAACAACAACAACAACAACAACAAATTTATTTGTAATAACCATGTTTTCTTTTTGTAAAAAAAAAAAAAAAAAAAAAAAAAAAAATTAAGATATTTTCAGACTTTTTTTTAGGCAGAAGAGCGTTATCTTAGGTCTTGATTTAGCACAGCACTGTAGCATGAATTTACTGCACTTTTTGTTAAACTACTGTTAATATAGATTGTATGTATAGATAATGTATATGTTCGCAGGTACGTGTAACGGAGGAGCCCTCAGACTGCGTCTTCTCTGTGTTTTTTGGAAAAGTAGTGATGAACTAAACTATATCGTATCAGATTATCTGCAACACCAGCAGGAAACAGGACGACTGGTGGTTACAGCAGAGGACATAGAGATAGAAATAAAACAAAAAAAAAAAGAAAAAAATGTTTTATTGTTACTTGTTCATAAACATTGTACTTTGTTGACATTACGTCACAGGAAGACCCAGTTATTGTCTCAATGTTGTATCTCAATCAATAAAAACAATGAAGGATCAAGTCATTTTCTTTATATAATTAATAACAACATCTGCATTGTGGGTTTGTGTTGGTGTTAATATTAATAATATTAATATCCATTAATGTAGCTGCTGTAACGACTGTAGATAAAAAAAAGTGAAAATGATCCTGAAAGAAAATTATGATTGATTGATTATTTTCTCTCTTTAACATTTTAGATTTATATTTAGGCTTATTCCATATTTAAAGATTTAAGGATCTTACAATCACTTTAGGGGGATGATACCTCTACTCATCCGAGGCCCTTTGTGAGAACATCTACTATGAATTAATATTTATTATTATATTTGTGATTAATATATCAAATAGGTTTTAGTCATTAATTACACTATGACTAACACTTTATTTATCTAAGGAGTTGGTCTGCAGAGTCACAACCTTGTCAGCAGAGAGAGTGTGTGTGTGTGTGTGTGTGTGTGTGTGGGAGGGGATGAGGTCAGCTAAAACAGCAGGACCCTGTGACTGGGAGTGCACACACACAGAGTCAGGTTTCCATAACTTCAGGGGACATTTCATTGACTTGCATTAAGTCAATGAAATAAAATGCATGACTGGAGACTTGACTGGAGACTTTTCTGGAAACCACAGAGACCTCAGCTGTTGCTACTACTTATCTAATCTTTATCTAAACCAGACCCTCACCATAACTAAAAGGGAGTCAGGTCCCCATAATGTGAGTGTGTAAACAGATTTAAGTCCCCACAATGTGAGACACACACACACACACACACTTCTCTCTATTTATTTATAACATAGATTACAACAGAGAAAGAAAAGACATTAACTGCTGCCACCAGCAGGAGGCGCCATGGGCAAAGACAAACTATGAGCTGTGTCGCAGTGATGCAGCACTCTCCACCTCCCACACGGCCATGACATGAGATAAGATAAGACAAAGTCTGTGTATATATGTAATCTATATCATATCTAATGATATTTGTATTATATTTCCCTCTTGTTTTATTCCCCCACGTTACTTTACGTTTGCTTTACTTTACACAAAAGTTTGTTCACCTTTGTCCAACTGAAAACCTGAGAGAAAAGGTGTAGCTTTAAGGAAATTACGGAGCAATGTCTCCAAACCTTTTCTGATATTACATCATATTACAGTGTGCTCATTTAAACCAATTTGGACACTGTAGATTATATAAACGTTAATGGTGTTACGCTTTACATTTGACCATTGAATGTGAGGGTCAGTTATATACAACAATAATTTAACAATGTATAACAATAATTTATTACCTTCAGCTTCTTTAACTGTTCGTGATGCACTTTTACTTGTTTGAATTGTTGAATCATTGTTTGCCTACTGTTTCTGCGTGCTTGTTTTTTTTTTTTTTTGGCCTCCGGGTGAAGAGCACATTGTCAACACATTGTCAACGCTGTGACATTTTGCTCTTTGTTGAGAGCTCTGCAATATGATGTTGGAGCCATATGTCATTGTTTGTAAACTCTCAATGGGACAATTACCTCAGAGCTGACACTCTGATGTGCTTTTTGCTGCTCTCAAGCTTTTTGTGACTCTGCTGCAAACAGTTTTTAACATTTTCAACAATTTTTTTAGACTTGTACAACAAATGCCAAATGAATCAGCAACAAATACATGACCAAGTATAACAAGCATTGTTTTCTTCTTGGATATCAAAGATTATATCCATAGTCTGGCAGATGTTTGGTATTTTTGGATTAATTTAGTCACAGAGGAAACAGGTGAAGATCTTTGGTTTGACTATGTCATAGTTATGGTTTAACCACACTGCTTAAAAAATAAAAGTGAACAAGGTGAAGACTTTTGTCTTGACTCTGGAGGATTTTGAACACTTTTTAGGGCTGTTATGTCTATTTGTTTTGGAGTTACATAATGGGTTTTGGGTGAGTTTTAGCATCCTTTTGTTTTACCCCTAATTTGGCCCCATAAGGAGCCATATATCCTTGTGAAATTTTGTCAAAATTGGGGCAAATTTGGTCTGTAATGATTTTCTGGGCTGTCAGGAGATTCACCTGTTGTTTTATTTGTCTACTTGTTTTAAACAAATACAGTCATTGTAGCTCAAAGAGTGTGTGTACTTTAACTTTAGCCTTTAGTTTTAGGGTAGATGTCATGTTTAACTTTGTACTTTTTGACATGCTTATAACCTGTTCTTGGACTTACTAATATAAATACACCAAACAAGAGAGAGAGAGAGAGAGAGTGTATAATGTTTCGTTCCAACCCGTTTTCTCACACTTTATCCGGCCTGGGTTGTGGGGGCAACAGCCTCAGGAGGGAGGCCCAGACTCTCCTCTCCCCGGCCACTTCCACCAACTCCTCTGGAGGGGACCCCGTGGCGTTCCCAGGTCAGCCTTGAGACACAGTCTCTCCAGTGTGTCCTGGGTCTCCCCCAGGGCATCTTTCTGGATGTGCAGAACACCTCCTAATTAGATACCCTAGCCACCTCAGTTGGCCCCTCTCAACGTGGAGGAGCAGGGGTTCTACTCCGAGCTCCTCCCAGAGGTCACACTCGGCTGCGTATAATTAATGTTAATGTCAACTAATATGGTTATCACCTTCATATATCACTGGAACAGGTTAAAGAAGGTTTGACTTGCAGCATATTTTGAGATTAAAATAACCACCTAGTGCTGGTATACGTTCGTCAACTATTAAATTACTTCTTAAATCCATGTTTGTCCAGATCCATGTAATATACAACAATTTGGCAAAATGGGGATCTTCACTATATCAGGCAGGTACAATACACACACACACACACACACACACACACACACACACAAGTACAGGAGAAGACGAGGTATCGTAGCAACACTAAGAGGCAGGTTTAGGTCATCAAACAGCAAAACACAAGACCAGAACCAAAGGGAAAGAATTTCAATATAGAACAAGAAATAACAGAATACCCCCCAGAAAACAAACAAAACAAAACAAAACAAACAAAGCAACCAAACAAAAAGCACATGTGACACTAACTAATTCAAGTACCTTCCAAACACACACAGAATTTTTTTAGTGCAGCCAATAATGAATTTTATTTGATTTATTTGATGAGGACAATGCAGCAGTATTGTCACTGTGATTGTACAAGTTATGCATCATTGTGACATACAGGCAAGATGTCTTGATGGCTCCATCTTTCTCTGGTTATCTAATAATCATTGGGTTTGTCTGAATAGTCCTCAGACAAATCTTTGCCAAGATCAAGAAGGAACTCTCTGGCTGTAGATTTTATTAAGGCTGCTTTCGCAGCTGGATTGACGGCAAACTCCACACCCACAGCAAAGGCATCGGACATCATTTTATCATCCTGGGCATCTTCCAGTTTTGCCAGTTCCTCTGCAGAAACTGTGTTAGAAAGACATGTAAATGCAACAACATTTCACAAGACGTTTACAGTCTAATGTGAACATATAACTTTCTGGCACAAATCACATTACGTCTAATATTATGACACAATATGGGGGATGGCCTTTGAAATGCCCTCCCAGACCGTCTGAGGGCACCACAGTCTGTGGACACTAAAAACCTTTCTTTTAAAAAAAGCGTATCACTGATTTTATGTGCTATATGCACAGATTTGTTCTGTAGCACTTGTAAAATATCTTATTTTTATTATTATTACTATTACTATTGATATTATCATTATGATAAAATTACGTTAAATTTCATCATCTACTTACGTTTCTTTGGTGCTGCACTGATCACAGCCACAGAAGCAAACAGCAGAATCACAACTTGGAGTTTCATTTTCTAAAAAAAAAAAAAAAAAAAAAAGCCACAACTTTTCAAAAAAATACCCTTAAATTTTCTTTTAATATCTAGTAAATTAAACTATTGGGTCTTTGTACAGAGAAATAAAGGTACTGTACTCACCAGTAGTTGACCTGTTGTTGACGAGTATGAATGTCGCTGACAAACAGACGTTTTCACCTGGAATCAGGAGGATGTCTGACTTTCTGACTGATGCTCTTTATATATATTTACCATGCTGATGATATAGTGTTTGTGTTGAGATCGCACCAATCGTGCGAATTGTCGTTGATCCAATGCATTTGTTCGTTAATTTGTAATAAAAACAGCTCTAAGGTATGAAGCATTGCTGCCAACATAAACTTTGACAAAGAAGTTTAACTAAACAATTATGTTTTATGCTAATTATGTAATGCTAATTATGTTATGTTAATTATGGCACCCAAAACCGACACTGATAAAAATGTCATAAAAATGTAATATTTTAATATTTTTTTCACTTTCACTTCATCATATCTTTTCAATAACTTCAGACTGAACCATAGATGTAAAAAAAATATATTATTTTATTATATTTTCTATGTTTCTAAGCCCTTTTTGTCATAAGATGTCATGTTTTAGTGTTAGCTTGTGTTCACAATGACATAACACCAGACAGGTCACTGTGAGGTGCATTTTACATGCATGTGCTCCACATGTGGTGCACTGGCTCTACACCCCTGCACCATGAGCACAAAACACACTGGAGGACCCTGGCTGTGGTTCCTCCTCCTCTTCCTCACTGCTGGTAATATCCTCCTCAGTAACATATTGTTCACTCTCCTCAGAGAGCTACAAGACAGCAGCATCATTTAAGACAATTTGATGCTATAAATTGAAATTTAATGGTTGAAATTGAATTTGCAAAAGCAAATGTTGTTATTATGTAATGGGTGTTATTATCTAACATTAAATATCACCAATATTTTATGCTGTGGTCACAGTTTTACTCATGGGAGATGTAAAGTCTGGAGAGACACTCAACAGTCCCTATGGTGCAGTGTGACACATTTACAGAGGCATAAATGATTAAAAATTACTGAATGAAATTTGAATTTCTGCTGTAATTTCCTTTCAAGAAAAATACCAAAATCAGTGGCACCAATATATACAACATTTTTATAATAATAAATAATAATCATTAATAAAATAATAATAATATAACAATAAATAAATGAATAATAAATATAATAAAAAACAAATCCTGGACAAGTTTCATACAATTAGCATTCAAAATGGCCGATATATTGAAAATCAAAAAACTAAAATAAGCAAAATGTTCACGTTAGGGCCCCAAGGTGCCTCAAGGGTTAACTCAGATACTTGGATGATATCCCATGACCTGGGGGGTGTCCCAAGATGGAGGTTTAACAAACACTGGATTAAAGTCTGACCTCAAGGTTCTGAACCCATAACGAATCCAAAACACCGGTTATGAATTAACTCAGTTAACCCCGTATTGGTTAACCTAGGGTTGTGGGCGTTACCGGTGAATCTATAAAGACATCATCTATCGAGGGTTGAAACCACGAAGACATGGCTAAACGAGCGTGAAATGGAGCAGCAAGTCCACCAAATCACCAATCGCGTTAATGCGTAAGTTTAGGCCACAAGCGCACAATTTTAAATTAAATCAAACAGTTCGGGAAACTGACTTCATATCCTGCTTTCTTAATATAATGACACCTTCTAACACAGACTTCTTGTCACTGAATGATTTATTAATTAGATGCAACATAGGTGCGCAGAGAAGAACTTGGAAACAAGTAAAACGTGGTTTATAGTCGTTATGGTAACAGTAAATAAAATGTCAAAGCAGCAACGTGACTTGGGAACAGTAGGAAGTAGTTGTCAGGATAACGGGCTGTCAGGGCGTTTGTATTAAACTTGTCATCCACTCAGTATTCGCACGGGACGTCAGTGTTTGGTGAAATATGGTCGGTGATTTGTGGTGGAATATTTACAAATTAGACATGGCGCATTCGCATGGGATTAAAACTACAGAAATCCACCGCAATTATTACAATTACTGAACTTAGACTTAATTGCCTGAACATAACTCGATTACCTAAACATAACCAGAACAAAACCTACTCCCTACCAGGTTATGTTCAGAACGGAAAACCCAGGTTTATCGCTTACTCTGGGTTAACATACTCAGTTACGTCAGTAAACCTGCTTCCTGGAATACCCCCCTGATGTTTTTGTAACGTGTAGCCTCAGCACTGAACTGAAAAGTGTGTTTACACTTGCGTTTGCTTACACCTATTGCAAATGTCACTGGTGGCAGGATATATCTTTGCGTAGTTCACTCTGAAGAGAATCCTACATTGTAATAAACTGTGTCCAGCACAAATACAGGACGAGTTAACAAGTTTAAGTATTCGGTCCCAGTGGCTGTCTGATATACCTGTTTCCTCCTCCCAGGTCTGTTTCAGATGAGTCATATGATAAGGGTTAAGGGAATCAATTGAGTTGTAAATCACAGAAACGCGGCGTCTTTGCACAAGATCGAGGGTGAGTAGAGAGTCAATCAGAGACCTGGGCTGGTGGTTGGGGAAGTGAGGGTAGGTGGTTTGGACAAAGTGCCTGGTTTGAAGAAAAAGGGAAAAGGTAAGAGTGAGGTAAATCGAGCCTGGCTGCAAGCTCTATAAAATCAGTAAAAATGTTTTCTATGTAAAGGTCTTCGTAGCATGCCTTGTAGCAGGCCTTTGTTTCACCAGATACTAAAAATAGGATCTGATGAGAGGGTGGAAACAGTTGGTTTTTAACTGTCAGAGCTAAAGCTTAAGATTTATTCAAGCCATAATGTTTACAGAATAGCACCCAAATTTTACTAACTACAACAGGTTTCTGTGAGACGTTATGAATCTTAAGCGAGTCGCGCCATAAAAAGGGACTGTAGAGAAAACTTCGAGGACCGTAGTTCTATCTGAGCCCATAAGGGACCTGTACTGGCTACTACGTCAAGCCAATGACTAAGCTTGTATATACTGCATGTCCAATAACATTCGATATGACTGAGTAGTGCGAGGCTGCCTAACTTTTTGGGTAATTGTAAAGGAGTTTTTTTAATGCGGGGAGGCTTATTCAACCACAGAAACGATGATATTGTCTGGTCTAGGTGCTGACAAAAGGATTTATTCATAAACCTTCTAATAACACCATCGTTACCAAGTTAACTCTACCGGTTAGGGAAAGAGGAAGAGAGGACCAGCGAGTCATATCAAGTCATATCAAGCTTACACTTGTCAACAAGAGTATAGATACTCCCACTCAACCCTGTCGAACGCTTTCTCAGCATCTAAAGAAATTACCACCTCAGGTACGCCAGAGTTGTGAGAGCCAATAACGTTGAAAGTCGTCTGGTGTCGAATGGTGAATTACTCCTGGTCTGGTCCGTAGAAATCAGGGCAGGCAGGGCTTGTTGTAGTCAAGGGGCAACAAGCCCTGCCTGCCCTGATTTCTACAGACCAGACCAGACCAGAATATTTCGGTCCACATTTACTGTAAAAGTGAGATGGGCCTATAGCTGCTACATTCGAGGGGGTCCTTATCTTTGTTTAATAACAGAGAAATGATAGCTTCAGACAGGGGATTCATTGTAGACATTAACCAAATGTGGGGTGATTAGGTTCGAATTTGCTCTGTAAAATCCATCAGTGAGATCAGTGTGCCTAGTTTATCAGCTATGTTACTATAAACTCTGGGATAGGTAAGCGTCTCCAGGGAGTTGTGGCTCTTCCAGATTTCAGGCGACTACTCTGAGATGTACTGAGACGCTGTGGTTCTAGCCTGATGGGTGAGAAGTTTACCTGCCTTATCTCCCATTTCAAAGTAGCGTAGCCTTGTTTTTAGCAATTCAATTTCAAACTTAGATGTTGACAAAAGGTCAAACTCAGCCCTGAAATTTAAGACATTGATCATAAAGGAAGGGAGAGGGGATCTGAGAGCCAGACCAGCACCTGGTACTGAAAGTACCTCTTGTAATGTCTGGAGTGTCGTTTATCTGAAAAAAGTTGACTATTTCCTGCTGGAAGATTTTTTTAAAACGTGGATTATTCAGTAAAAAGTGGGAAAGGTAAAACGGGTAGTGACTGTCTATATCAGGAAGAAAAGATAGGTGATAAATACATGCAGGAAAAATACAGGATACAGGAAAAGTGTTTCCACTGAAGCCACAGCCACTGTAATGTTGGCCCACAAAATTTTATTCACATCATGTTCAAGTGAACATTTTCGCCATTTGCTATTAGGAAAACAGAAACGTTATTGTCTCAGACAACTGTTACAATGCTCTCTAAATTAATGTCAGTATTTTACACTTTACACTTTTTGTCTTAGCTCCTGTAACTTGCACAATATTCATGGTGGTTCACTCAAAGCTTGACACAAAGTTTCCTCATTGATCTATAACAGATATCAACACCTTCAACTTCTCCAACTATATCACAGAATTCGGAATTGATTATTGATTAAATAATTGATATTAGTTAAGCAGTATTGTCACTGTGTGGTAGTCGACTGTGATGATACTGGTGCTGAAGATCAGATGTTAAAGAGCTGCAGAGAAAGAGCAGATAAAACAAATTTTAATAGAAAAACTTGGTTTTATAATAAAACAATGTACACGACCTCTGATGCAAATGAAATATTTCTCTGTCTTTCTCTGTCTGTCAGTAATCATAGTCTTTGTCAAGGTCTTTATCAGACATTTTGTCAACTTTATTCTGAAGATCCTTGATGTCCTTCTCAGAGAGATTCTTGATTTTATTCTTGTCCGCCTCAGACAAATCTTTGCCAAGATCAAGGAGGATGTCTCTGGCTGTATTTATTGTCAAGTCAGACAGAGCAGCTGGATTTACAGCGAATTCCACCCCAATAGCAAAGGTATCGGCCATTGCTTGGTCATCCAGAGCATCTTGCAGTTTTTGATATTGCTCAGCAGTAACTGTGTTAGAAAGACAAGTAGATGCAACAATTGGTAAAGATGCTCAAGCAACTGCTCATTCAGACTATAAATCTTGGTGAATTTAATAATTCTACTTTAATATTTCATAAGACATGAGCAGTTTAATGTGAAAATACAGTTTTATGATACAAACTGCCTCACATCTAATATTATGACACACATATATATCACATTAACTTTATCATCTACTTACGTTTCTTTGGTGCTGCACTGATCACAGCCACAGAAGCAAAGAGCAGGATCACAACTTAGAGTTTAATTTTCTGAAAGAAAACACAACTTTTTTTAAAAAAAATACCATCAAATGCTCTTTTGATATCTAGTAAATTACACTATTGGGTCTTTGTACAGAGAAATAAAGGTACTGTACTCACCACTAGCTCACCTGTGGTTGACAAGTATGAATGTCACTGACAAACAGAGGCTTTCACCTGGAACATGTCTGACTTTCTGACTGATGCTCTTTATATATCACAGTGATAATATAGTATTTCTCCAACATGTAGTTGATTCAATGAAAAGTTTCCACAACAAAGCTCTAAGATACAAGAACATGAACTTTGAAAAAGAAAATTACTGCTTTGTCCAATCACTTCTGACAACGACCTGGTTATCTGATGGAGAGCCTGCTAAGAGAAAACTCTGACTTTATGCTCAATATTGCTCATTAATTTACAAATGTCACTTTGAGGCTACAGGTTAAAAACTTCAGGTCGTGATATGTCATTCAAATATTTGAATGAAAAAAGTTTCCACTTGTTTGTTAGTTTGTAATAAATACAGCTTTAAGGTACAAAGCATCACTGCCAACAAACTTGACAAAGAAGTTTAACTAAACAATTATGTTCTTTTTTCAGGAGATCTCTACAGCTTAACTTAGCTGTACACATATCGTACCTTAAAGCTGTATTTGTTACAAACTAACAAACAAGTGGAAACTTTTCATTGGATCAACTCCATGGTGCGATCCCAACACAAACACTATATCATCAGCATGGTAAATATATATAAAGAGCATCAGTCAGAAAGTCAGACATCCTCCAGGTGAAAACCTCTGCTCGTCAGTGACATTCATACTTGTCAACCACAGGTAAACTATCTACTCATGAGTACAGTACCTTTATTTCTCTGTACAAAGACCCAATAGTGTCATTTACTAAATTTTAAAAGAGTATTTTGATGGTATTTTTGAAAAGTTGTGTTTTCTTTCAGAAAATGAAACTCCAAGTTGTGATCCTGCTCTTTGCTTCTGTGGCTTTGATCAGTGCAGCACCAGGTGGACGTAAGTAGATGATAAATTTAATGTCATATATATGTGTGTCATAATATTAGATGTGAGGCAGTTTGTATCATAAAGCTGTATGTTCACATTAAACTGCTCATGTCTTATGAAATATTAAAGTAGAATTATTAAATTCACCAAGATTTTTAGTCAGAATGAGCAGTTGCTTGAGTATCTTTACCAATTGTTGCATCTACTTGTCTTTCTAACACAGTTACTGCTGCTGAATATCAAAAACAGAGGAGGGGGAAGAAAGAGGGTAGCAAATAACCAGCAGGGTGTGTGCGGCAAAAACAGCAGAAACTAGTTGTGTGGAAGGGAATTACTTGAGCTTAAATGAGCCGTGTCCGGGAGACCAAAAATAAGACCTACACTAAAATGACGCATCAACCAAAAAATAAATGCCGTCAATGAATTTTCATCGTTGACAAGGTCGACTAATCGCAGCAGCTCTACTGATATATGTGTGTGTAATATGGTTTCTGCCAAAAAGTTGTATGTTCACATTAAGCTGCTTGTGTCTTATGAAGTTATGATGTTAAAGTAGAATTATTAAATTCACCAAGATTTATAGTCTGAATGAGCAGTTGCTTGAGCATCTTTACCAATTGTTGCATCTACTTGTCTTTCTAACACAGTTACTGCTGAGCAATATCAAAAACTGCAAGATGCTCTGGATGACCAAGCGATGGCCGATACCTTTGCTATTGGGGTGGAATTTGCTGTAAATCCAGCTGCTCTGTCTGACTTGACAATAAATACAGCCAGAGACATCCTCCTTGATCTTGGCAAAGATTTGTCTGAGGCGGACAAGAATAAAATCAAGAACCTCTCTGAGAAGGACATCAAGGATCTTCAGAATAAAGTTGACAAAATGTCTGATAAGGACCTCGACAAACTTGACAAAGACTATGATTACTAAACAGACAGCGAAAGATGAATCCCTCAAGACATCTTGCTTGTATGTCACAATGATATATAACCTTTCATACTTTTCAAATTATTTATTTACTTCACAGTGTCTGCACATTGTCTTATGCCAACTCTTTATATTCATGTGTGTGTTTATCTGCTCTTTCTCTGCAGCTCTTTAACATCTGATCTTCAGCACCACAAGTATCATCACAGTCGACTACCACACAGTGACAATACTGCTGCATTATAACCATCTGAGGCATTGTCTTATAATAATGGGATCAAATAAAAATCATCATTTATTGCAGTCAAAACTGAGTTTTTTCCAGGTTAAAAAACTTCAGGTTGTGATATGTCATTCAAATATTTGAATGAAAAGTTTCCACTTGTTTGTTAGTTTGTAATAAATACAGCTCTAACGTACGAAGCATCACTGCCAACAAACTTTGACAAAGAAGTTTAACTAATCAGTTATGTTCTTTTTTCAGGAGATCTGTACAGCTTAACTTAGCTGTACACATATCGTACCTTTAAAGCTGTATTTGTTACAAACTAACAAACAAGTGGAAACTTTTCATTGGATCAACTACATGGTGCGATCCAAACACAAACACTATATCATCAGCATGGTAAATATATATAAAGAGCACCAGTCAGAAAGTCAGTTAGTTACGAAAGTTACGTTTTACTTGGAAACAAGTAAAACGTGGTTTATAGTCGTTATGGTAACAGTAAATAAAATGTCAAAGCAGCAACGTGACTTGGGAACAGTAGGAAGTTGTTGTCAGGATAACGGGCTGTCAGGGCGTTTGTATTAAACTTGTCATCCACTCAGTATTCGCATCGGGGACGTCAGTGTTTGGTGAAATATGGTCGGTGATTTGTGGTGGAATATTTACAAATTAGACATGGCGCATTCGCATGGGATTAAAACTACAGAAATCCACCGCAATTATTACAAATTACCAGACGTCACCAGGTAAAACTAATCCTGTGCGAATAGGGCTAAAGTCAATGACTGAGCCTTCATCAAAAGGAAACGCTATTGTGTATCATGTTTCCCAGCAGCCTTACTGAACTTAGACTTAATTGCCTGAACATAACTTGATTACCTAAACATAACCAGAACAAAACCTACCCCCTACCAGGTTATGTTTAGAACGGAAAACCCAGGTTTATCGCTTACTCTGGGTTAACATACTCAGTTACATCAGTAAACCTGCTTCCTGGAATACCCCCCTGATGTTTTTGTAACGTGTAGCCTCAGCACTGAACTGAAAAGTGTGTTTACACTTGCGCGCTTGCTTACACCTATTGCAAATGTCACTGGTGGCAGGATATATCTTTGCGTAGTTCACTCTGAAGAGAATCCTACATTGTAATAAACTGTGTCCAGCACAAATACAGGACGAGTTAACAAGTTTAAGTATTCGGGTCCCAGTGGCTGTCTGATATACCTGTTTCCTCCTCCCAGGTCTGTTTCAGATGAGTCATATGATAAGGGTTAAGGGAATCAATTGAGTTGTAAATCACAGAAACGCGGCGTCTTTGCACAAGATCAAGGGTGAGTAGAGAGTCAATCAGAGACCTGGGCTGGTGGTTGGGGAAGTGAGGGTAGGTGGTTTGGACAAAGTGCCTGGTTTGAAGAAAAAGGGAAAGGGGAAGAGTGAGGTAAATCGAGCCTGGCTGCAAGCTCTATAAAATCAGTAAAAATGTTTTCTATGTAAAGGTCTTCGTAGCATGCCTTGTAGCAGGCCTTTGTTTCGCCAGATACTAAAAATAGGATCTGATGAGAGGGTGGAAACAGTTGGTTTTTAACTGTCAGAGCTAAAGCTTAAGATTTATTCAAGCCATCATGTTTACAGAATAGCACCCAAATTTTCAATGGGTTAACTACAACAGGTTTCTGTGAGATGTTATGAATCTTAAGGGAGTTGTGCCATAAAAAGGGACTGTAGAGAAAACTTCGAGGACCGTAGTTCTATCTGAGCCCATAAGGGACCTGTACTGGCTACTACGTCAAGCCAATGACTAAGCTTGTATATACTGCATGTCCAATAACATTCGATATGACTGAGCAGTGCGAGGCCGCCTAACTTTTTGGGTAATTGTAAAGGAGTTTTTTTAATGCGGGGAGGCTTATTCAACCACAGAAACGATGATATTGTCTGGTCTAGGTGCTGACAAAAGGATTTATTCATAAACCTTCTAATAACACCATCGTTACCAAGTTAACTCTACCGGTTAGGGAAAGAGGAAGAGAGGACCAGCGAGTTATATCAAGTCATATCAAGCTTACACTTGTCAACAAGAGTATAGATACTCCCACTCAACCCTGTCGAACGCTTTCTCAGCATCTAAAGAAATTACCACCTCAGGTACGACAGAGTTGTGAGAGCCAATAACGTTGAAAGTCGTCTGGTGTCGAATGGTGAATTACTCCTGGTCTGGTCTGTCTCAAATCAGGGCAGGCAGGGCTTGTTGTAGACAAGGGGCAACAAGCCCTGCCTGCCCTGATTTCTACAGACCAGACCAGACCAGACCAGAATATTTCGGTCCACATTTACTGTAAAAGTGAGATGGGCCTATAGCTGCTACATTCGAGGGGGTCCTTATCTTTGTTTAATAACAAATGATAGCTTCAGATAGGGGATTCATTGTAGACATTAACCAAATGTGGGGTGATTAGGTTCGAATTTGCTCTGTAAAATCCATCAGTGAGATCAGTGTGCCTAGTTTATCAGCTATGTTACTATAAACTCTGGGATAGGTAAGCGTCTCCAGGGAGTTGTGGCTCTTCCAGATTTCAGGCGACTACTCTGAGATGTACTGAGACGCTGTGGTTCTAGCCTGATGGGTGAGAAGTTTACCTGCCTTATCTCCCATTTCAAAGTAGCGTAGCCTTGTTTTTAGCAATTCAATTTCAAACTTAGATGTTGACAAAAGGTCAAACTCAGCCCTGAAATTTAAGACATTGATCATAAAGGAAGGGAGAGGGGATCTGAGAGCCAGACCAGCACCTGGTACTGAAAGTACCTCTTGTAATGTCTGGAGTGTCGTTAATCTGAAAAAAGTTGACTATTTCCTGCTGGAAGATTTTTTTAAAACGTGGATTATTCAGTAAAAAGTGGGAAAGGTAAAACGGGTAGTGACTGTCTATATCAGGAAGAAAAGATAGGTGATAAATACATGCAGGAAAAATACAGGATACAGGAAAAGTGTTTCCAGTGAAGCCCCAGCCACTGTAATGTTGGCCCACAAAATTTTATTCACATCATGTTCAAGTGAACATTTTCGCCATTTGCTATTAGGAAAACAGAAACGTTATTGTCTCAGACAACTGTTACAATGCTCTCTAAATTAATGTCAGTATTTTACACTTTACACTTTTTGTCTTAGCTCCTGTAACTTGCACAATATTCATGGTGGTTCACTCAAAGCTTGACACAAAGTTTCCTCATTGATCTATAACAGATATCAACACCTTCAACTTCTCCAACTATATCACAGAATTCGGAATTGATTATTGATTAAATAATTGATATTAGTTAAGCAGTATTGTCACTGTGTGGTAGTCGACTGTGATGATACTGGTGCTGAAGATCAGATGTTAAAGAGCTGCAGAGAAAGAGCAGATAAAAACAAATTTTAATAGAAAAACTTGGTTTTATAATAAAACAATGTACACGACCTCTGATGCAAATGAAATATTTCTCTGTCTTTCTCTGTCTGTCAGTAATCATAGTCTTTGTCAAGGTCCTTATCAGACATTTTGTCAACTTTATTCTGAAGATCCTTGATGTCCTTCTCAGAGAGATTCTTGATTTTATTCTTGTCCGCCTCAGACAAATCTTTGCCAAGATCAAGGAGGATGTCTCTGGCTGTATTTATTGTCAAGTCAGACAGAGCAGCTGGATTTACAGCGAATTCCACCCCAATAGCAAAGGTATCGGCCATCGCTTGGTCATCCAGAGCATCTTGCAGTTTTTGATATTGCTCAGCAGTAACTGTGTTAGAAAGACAAGTAGATGCAACAATTGGTAAAGATACTCAAGCAACTGCTCATTCAGACTATAAATCTTGGTGAATTTAATAATTCTACTTTAATATTTCATAAGACATGAGCAGTTTAATGTGAAAATACAGTTTTATGATACAAACTGCCTCACATCTAATATTATGACACACATATATATCACATTAACTTTATCATCTACTTACATTTCTTTGGTGCTGCACTGATCACAGGCACAGAAGCAAAGAGCAGGATCACAACTTAGAGTTTAATTTTCTGAAAGAAAACACAACTTTTTAAAAAAAAAAAAAAAACCATCAAATGCTCTTTTGATATCTAGTAAATTACACTATTGGGTCTTTGTACAGAGAAATAAAGGTACTGTACTCACCACTAGCTCACCTGTGGTTGACAAGTATGAATGTCACTGACAAACAGAGGCTTTCACCTGGAACATGTCTGACTTTCTGACTGATGCTCTTTATATATCACAGTGATAATATAGTATTTCTCCAACATGTAGTTGATTCAATGAAAAGTTTCCACAACAAAGCTCTAAGATACAAGAACATGAACTTTGAAAAAGAAAATTACTGCTTTGTCCAATCACTTCTGACAACGACCTGGTTATCTGATGGAGAGCCTGCTAAGAGAAAACTCTGACTTTATGCTCAATATTGCTCATTAATTTACAAATGTCACTTTGAGGCTACAGGTTAAAAACTTCAGGTCGTGATATGTCATTCAAATATTTGAATGAAAAAAGTTTCCACTTGTTTGTTAGTTTGTAATAAATACAGCTTTAAGGTACAAAGCATCACTGCCAACAAACTTGACAAAGAAGTTTAACTAAACAATTATGTTCTTTTTTCAGGAGATCTCTACAGCTTAACTTAGCTGTACACATATCGTACCTTAAAGCTGTATTTGTTACAAACTAACAAACAAGTGGAAACTTTTCATTGGATCAACTACATGGTGCGATCCCAACACAAACACTATATCATCAGCATGGTAAATATATATAAAGAGCACCAGTCAGAAAGTCAGACATCCTCCAGGTGAAAACCTCTGCTCGTCAGTGACATTCATACTTGTCAACCACAGGTAAACTATCTACTCATGAGTACAGTACCTTTATTTCTCTGTACAAAGACCCAATAGTGTCATTTACTAAATTTTAAAAGAGTATTTTGATGGTATTTTTGAAAAGTTGTGTTTTCTTTCAGAAAATGAAACTCCAAGTTGTGATCCTGCTCTTTGCTTCTGTGGCTTTGATCAGTGCAGCACCAGGTGGACGTAAGTAGATGATAAATTTAATGTCATATATATGTGTGTCATAATATTAGATGTGAGGCAGTTTGTATCATAAAGCTGTATGTTCACATTAAACTGCTCATGTCTTATGAAATATTAAAGTAGAATTATTAAATTCACCAAGATTTTTAGTCAGAATGAGCAGTTGCTTGAGTATCTTTACCAATTGTTGCATCTACTTGTCTTTCTAACACAGTTACTGCTGCTGAATATCAAAAACAGAGGAGGGGGAAGAAAGAGGGTAGCAAATAACCAGCAGGGTGTGTGCAAAAAAAACAGCAGAAACTAGTTGTGTGGAAGGGAATTACTTGAGCTTAAATGAGCCGTGTCCGGGAGACCAAAAATAAGACCTACACTAAAATGACGCATCAACCAAAAAATAAATGCCGTCAATGAATTTTCATCGTTGACAAGGTCGACTAATCGCAGCAGCTCTACTGATATATGTGTGTGTAATATGGTTTCTGCCAAAAAGTTGTATGTTCACATTAAGCTGCTTGTGTCTTATGAAGTTATGATGTTAAAGTAGAATTATTAAATTCACCAAGATTTATAGTCTGAATGAGCAGTTGCTTGAGCATCTTTACCAATTGTTGCATCTACTTGTCTTTCTAACACAGTTACTGCTGAGCAATATCAAAAACTGCAAGATGCTCTGGATGACCAAGCGATGGCCGATACCTTTGCTATTGGGGTGGAATTTGCTGTAAATCCAGCTGCTCTGTCTGACTTGACAATAAATACAGCCAGAGACATCCTCCTTGATCTTGGCAAAGATTTGTCTGAGGCGGACAAGAATCAAATCAAGAATCTCTCTGAGAAGGACATCAAGGATCTTCAGAATAAAGTTGACAAAATGTCTGATAAGGACCTCGACAAACTTGACAAAGACTATGATTACTAAACAGACAGAGAAAGATGAATCCCTCAAGACATCTTGCTTGTATGTCACAATGATATATAACCTTTCATACTTTTTCAAATTATTTATTTACTTCACAGTGTCTGCACATTGTCTTATGCCAACTCTTTATATTCATGTGTGTGTTTATCTGCTCTTTCTCTGCAGCTCTTTAACACCTGATCTTCAGCACCACAAGTATCATCGCAGTCGACTACCACACAGTGACAATACTGCTGCATTATAACCATCTGAGGCATTGTCTTATAATAATGGGATCAAATAAAAATCATCATTTATTGCAGTCAAAACTGAGTTTTTTCCAGGTTAAAAAACTTCAGGTTGTGATATGTCATTCAAATATTTGAATGAAAAGTTTCCACTTGTTTGTTAGTTTGTAATAAATACAGCTCTAAGGTACGAAGCATCACTGCCAACAAACTTTGACAAAGAAGTTTAACTAAACAATTATGTTCTTTTTTCAGGAGATCTGTATAGCTTAACTTAGCTGTACACATATCGTACCTTAAAGCTGTATTTGTTACAAACTAACAAACAAGTGGAAACTTTTCATTGGATCAACTACATGGTGCGATCCCAACACAAACACTATATCATCAGCATGGTAAATATATATAAAGAGCACCAGTCAGAAAGTCAGTTAGTTACGAAAGTTACGTTTTACTTGGAAACAAGTAAAACGTGGTTTATAGTCGTTATGGTAACAGTAAATAAAATGTCAAAGCAGCAACGTGACTTGGGACAGTAGGAAGTTGTTGTCAGGATAACGGGCTGTCAGGGCGTTTGTATTAAACTTGTCATCCACTCAGTATTCGCACGGGACGTCAGTGTTTGGTGAAATATGGTCGGTGATTTGTGGTGGAATATTTACAAATTAGACATGGCGCATTCACATGGGATTAAAACTACAGAAATCCACCGCAATTATTACAAATTACCAGACGTCACCAGGTAAAACTAATCCTGTGCGAATAGGGCTAAAGTCAATGACTGAGCCTTCATCAAAAGGAAACGCTATTTTGTATCATGTTTCCCAGCAGCCTTACTGAACTTAGACTTAATTGCCTGAACATAACTTGATTACCTAAACATAACCAGAACAAAACCTACCCCCTACCAGGTTATGTTCAGAACGGAAAACCCAGGTTTATCGCTTACTCTGGGTTAACATACTCAGTTACATCAGTAAACCTGCTTCCTGGAATACCCCCCTGATGTTTTTGTAACGTGTAGCCTCAGCACTGAACTGAAAAGTGTGTTTACACTTGCGTTTGCTTACACCTATTGCAAATGTCACTGGTGGCAGGATATATCTTTGCGTAGTTCACTCTGAAGAGAATCCTACATTGTAATAAACTGTGTCCAGCACAAATACAGGACGAGTTAACAAGTTTAAGTATTCGGTCCCAGTGGCTGTCTGATATACCTGTTTCCTCCTCCCAGGTCTGTTTCAGATGAGTCATATGATAAGGGTTAAGGGAATCAATTGAGTTGTAAATCACAGAAACGCGGCGTCTTTGCACAAGATCAAGGGTGAGTAGAGAGTCAATCAGAGACCTGGGCTGGTGGTTGGGGAAGTGAGGGTAGGTGGTTTGGACAAAGTGCCTGGTTTGAAGAAAAAGGGAAAAGGTAAGAGTGAGGTAAATCGAGCCTGGCTGCAAGCTCTATAAAATCAGTAAAAATGTTTTCTATGTAAAGGTCTTCGTAGCATGCCTTGTAGCAGGCCTTTGTTTCGCCAGATACTAAAAATAGGATCTGATAGAGAGGGTGGAAACAGTTGGTTTTTAACTGTCAGAGCTAAAGCTTAAGATTTATTCAAGCCATAGTGTTTACAGAATAGCACCCAAATTTTACTAACTACAACAGGTTTCTGTGAGACGTTATGAATCTTAAGGGAGTTGTGCCATAAAAAGGGACTGTAGAGAAAACTTCGAGGACCGTAGTTCTATCTGAGCCCATAAGGGACCTGTACTGGCTACTACGTCAAGCCAATGACTAAGCTTGTATATACTGCATGTCCAATAACATTCGATATGACTGAGCAGTGCGAGGCCGCCTAACTTTTTGGGTAATTGTAAAGGAGTTTTTTTAATGCGGGGAGGCTTATTCAACCACAGAAACGATGATATTGTCTGGTCTAGGTGCTGACAAAAGGATTTATTCATAAACCTTCTAATAACACCATCGTTACCAAGTTAACTCTACTGGTTAGGGAAAGAGGAAGAGAGGACCAGCGAGTTATATCAAGTCATATCAAGCTTACACTTGTCAACAAGAGTATAGATACTCCCACTCAACCCTGTCGAACGCTTTCTCAGCATCTAAAGAAATTACCACCTCAGGTACGACAGAGTTGTGAGAGCCAATAACGTTGAAAGTCGTCTGGTGTCGAATGGTGAATTACTCCTGGTCTGGTCCGTAGAAATCAGGGCAGGCAGGGCTTGTTGTAGACAAGGGGCAACAAGCCCTGCCTGCCCTGATTTCTACAGACCAGACCAGACCAGACCAGAATATTTCGGTCCACATTTACTGTAAAAGTGAGATGGGCCTATAGCTGCTACATTCGAGGGGGTCCTTATCTTTGTTTAATAACAGAGAAATGATAGCTTCAGATAGGGGATTCATTGTAGACATTAACCAAATGTGGGGTGATTAGGTTCGAATTTGCTCTGTAAAATCCATCAGTGAGATCAGTGTGCCTAGTTTATCAGCTATGTTACTATAAACTCTGGGATAGGTAAGCGTCTCCAGGGAGTTGTGGCTCTTCCAGATTTCAGGCGACTACTCTGAGATGTACTGAGACGCTGTGGTTCTAGCCTGATGGGTGAGAAGTTTACCTGCCTTATCTCCCATTTCAAAGTAGCGTTGCCTTGTTTTTAGCAATTCAATTTCAAACTTAGATGTTGACAAAAGGTCAAACTCAGCCCTGAAATTTAAGACATTGATCATAAAGGAAGGGAGAGGGGATCTGAGAGCCAGACCAGCACCTGGTACTGAAAGTACCTCTTGTAATGTCTGGAGTGTCGTTTATCTGAAAAAAAGTTGACTATTTCCTGCTGGAAGATTTTTTTAAAACGTGGATTATTCAGTAAAAAGTGGGAAAGGTAAAACGGGTAGTGACTGTCTATATCAGGAAGAAAAGATAGGTGATAAACACATGCAGGAAAAATACAGGATACAGGAAAAGTGTTTCCACTGAAGCCACAGCCACTGTAATGTTGGCCCACAAAATTTTATTCACATCATGTTCAAGTGAACATTTTCGCCATTTGCTATTAGGAAAACAGAAACGTTATTGTCTCAGACAACTGTTACAATGCTCTCTAAATTAATGTCAGTATTTTACACTTTACACTTTTGTCTTAGCTCCTGTAACTTGCACAATATTCATGGTGGTTCACTCAAAGCTTGACACAAAGTTTCCTCATTGATCTATAACAGATATCAACACCTTCAACTTCTCCAACTATATCACAGAATTCGAATTGATTATTGATTAAATAATTGATATTAGTTAAGCAGTATTGTCACTGTGTGGTAGTCGACTGTGATGATACTGGTGCTGAAGATCAGATGTTAAAGAGCTGCAGAGAAAGAGCAGATAAAAACAAATTTTAATAGAAAAACTTGGTTTTATAATAAAACAATGTACACGACCTCTGATGCAAATGAAATATTTCTCTGTCTTTCTCTGTCTGTCAGTAATCATAGTCTTTGTCAAGGTCTTTATCAGACATTTTGTCAACTTTATTCTGAAGATCCTTGATGTCCTTCTCAGAGAGATTCTTGATTTGATTCTTGTCCGCCTCAGACAAATCTTTGCCAAGATCAAGGAGGATGTCTCTGGCTGTATTTATTGTCAAGTCAGACAGAGCAGCTGGATTTACAGCGAATTCCACCCCAATAGCAAAGGTATCGGCCATTGCTTGGTCATCCAGAGCATCTTGCAGTTTTTGATATTGCTCAGCAGTAACTGTGTTAGAAAGACAAGTAGATGCAACAATTGGTAAAGATACTCAAGCAACTGCTCATTCAGACTATAAATCTTGGTGAATTTAATAATTCTACTTTAATATTTCATAAGACATGAGCAGTTTAATGTGAACATACAGCTTTATGATACAAACTGCCTCACATCTAATATTATGACACACATATATATCACATTAACTTTATCATCTACTTACGTTTCTTTGGTGCTGCACTGATCACAGCCACAGAAGCAAAGAGCAGGATCACAACTTAGAGTTTAATTTTCTGAAAGAAAACACAACTTTTTTAAAAAAATACCATCAAATGCTCTTTTGATATCTAGTAAATTACACTATTGGGTCTTTGTACAGAGAAATAAAGGTACTGTACTCACCACTAGCTCACCTGTGGCTGACAAGTATGAATGTCACTGACAAACAGAGGCTTTCACCTGGAACATGTCTGACTTTCTGACTGATGCTCTTTATATATCACAGTGATAATATAGTATTTCTCCAACATGTAGTTGATTCAATGAAAAGTTTCCACAACAAAGCTCTAAGATACAAGAACATGAACTTTGAAAAAGAAAATTACTGCTTAAAAAACTTCAGGTCGTGATATGTCATTCAAATATTTGAATGAAAAGTTTCCACTTGTTTGTTAGTTTGTAACAAATACAGCTCTAAGGTACAAAGCATCACTGCCAACAAACTTTGACAAAGAAGTTTAACTAAACAATTATGTTCTTTTTTCAGGAGATCTCTACAGCTTAACTTAGCTGTACACATATCGTACCTTAAAGCTGTATTTGTTACAAACTAACAAACAAGTGGAAACTTTTCATTGGATCAACTACATGGTGCGATCCCAACACAAACACTATATCATCAGCATGGTAAATATATATAAAGAGCATCAGTCAGAAAGTCAGACATCCTCCAGGTGAAAACCTCTGCTTGTCAGTGACATTCATACTTGTCAACCACAGGTAAACTATCTACTCATGAGTACAGTACCTTTATTTCTCTGTACAAAGACCCAATAGTGTAATTTACCAAATTTTAAAAGAGTATTTTGATGGTATTTTTGAAAAGTTGTGTTTTCTTTCAGAAAATGAAACTCCAAGTTGTGATCCTGCTCTTTGCTTCTGTGGCTTTGATCAGTGCAGCACCAGGTGGACGTAAGTAGATGATAAATTTAATGTGATATATGTGTGTGTCATAATATTAGATGTGAGGCAGTTTGTATCATAAAGCTGTATGTTCACATTAAACTGCTCATGTCTTATGAAATATTAAAGTAGAATTATTAAATTCACCAAGATTTTTAGTCAGAATGAGCAGTTGCTTGAGTATCTTTACCAATTGTTGCATCTACTTGTCTTTCTAACACAGTTACTGCTGCTGAATATCAAAAACAGAGGAGGGGGAAGAAAGAGGGTAGCAAATAACCAGCAGGGTGTGTGCGGCAAAACAGCAGAAACTAGTTGTGTGGAAGGGAATTACTTGAGCTTAAATGAGCCGTGTCCGGGAGACCAAAAATAAGACCTACACTAAAATGACGCATCGACCAAAAAATAAATGCCGTCAATGAATTTTCATCGTTGACAAGGTCGACTAATGGCAGCAGCTCTACTGATATAAATGTGTGTAATATGGTTTCTGCCAAAAAGTTGTATGTTCACATTAAGCTGCTTGTGTCTTATGAAGTTATGATGTTAAAGTAGAATTATTAAATTCACCAAGATTTATAGTCTGAATGAGCAGTTGCTTGAGTATCTTTACCAATTGTTGCATCTACTTGTCTTTCTAACACAGTTACTGCTGAGCAATATCAAAAACTGCAAGATGCTCTGGATGACCAAGCGATGGCCGATACCTTTGCTATTGGGGTGGAATTCGCTGTAAATCCAGCTGCTCTGTCTGACTTGACAATAAATACAGCCAGAGACATCCTCCTTGATCTTGGCAAAGATTTGTCTGAGGCGGACAAGAATCAAATCAAGAATCTCTCTGAGAAGGACATCAAGGATCTTCAGAATAAAGTTGACAAAATGTCTGATAAGGACCTCGACAAACTTGACAAAGACTATGATTACTAAACAGACAGAGAAAGATGAATCCCTCAAGACATCTTGCTTGTATGTCACAATGATATATAACCTTTCATACTTTTTCAAATTATTTATTTACTTCACAGTGTCTGCACATTGTCTTATGCCAACTCTTTATATTCATGTGTGTGTTTATCTGCTCTTTCTCTGCAGCTCTTTAACACCTGATCTTCAGCACCACAAGTATCATCGCAGTCGACTACCACACAGTGACAATACTGCTGCATTATAACCATCTGAGGCATTGTCTTATAATAATGGGATCAAATAAAAATCGTCATTTATTGCAGTCAAAACTGAGTTTTTTTTTTTTTTTTTGTGTGTGTGTATGTGTTTGTCAGGTATTTCTTAATCAATTACAAAATTTTGCAAATGAGCATTTCCTGAATCGTTTCTATGATTTCATTAGAGGAGACTGGGGATGGTTGTAACACCTTTTAAATGTGATAGAGAATCAAAAAGCGTTTCAAGAACGGTCGTCCACCCACATTCAGGAACATCTGAAAAGTGCTAGAAATTCTGAACACCTCATTTTCATAGACATTCTTTTTTTTTACATATGTCCGCTAGAAAACGGGTCAATTTCAAAAACAGTTGTTTGTGACGTAAAACGTAACTCACTGCCCATTTACTCTGACTCCATTCCCTCACCTTCAAAGGCAATAGGCAATTTTATGAAACTTCTGAGGCGTTACACATCCAACCAACATTTTATTGTGTATGTCACATCACAGAACAAGGATCAAAACCCTGTTCAACTGTTCTCTGTCACCTTTAAGAAAATGCAAACACCATTTTCAGTGGAGCTGATATGTAAGTTACTGAAAGACATACACATGCCTGTCATTATTTAGATAACAGATAACAGGGACATTAACATACTCAAGTTCATGTTTTATCATTGTCACAATGTTCATGTTTGTTGTTCCTTTAAGTGTCAAACATCTTCCTGTATTTTAGGAGTTGTTGGAGCTGTGATGTCCTACTGAAGTTTTCCATTCACATGTGTTTACCATTCATATATATACTATCACAATATTTTCTTCTAATGTTAGGATCCACACCACTGACACTGTTTATTTAACATTGGTAAATAGTTTCTTTTTGTTTTTATTAAACCACAGGAAGATGCTGTAGTGTTGACACGTTTAATATACCCCACAACCTCAGTAGTGAGGTAGGTTATCACAATAACACTCTTTACCTTTCATTTTAAATAATGAACTATTGGAACTTTGGATTGGATTATTGTGCAATTTATAGGAGCTGAGACAAAAACATACCCAGTGTTACAATCATCCCCAGTGTTTTCTACCTCAAACACTGACATTAATGCAGAGAGCATTATAAAAGCTGTCTGAAGAGGTCACATATTAAGTAACTGTGATAAAATACATTAATATTGTGTCTATTGCATATTCTTACTGAGGCATTAATATTTCTGTTTTCCTAATACCAAATGGTAAAAATGTTCATTTGAACATGATGTGAATAAAATTTTGTGGTCAAACATCAAATTGGTCGTAGCTACATTGAAAACACTTATGGACATAAGTCAAGAAAAAAACTTCATAATCTAACCTTGAAGTGATGGTCTGGAGTAATGAACCAACGGTCTATTTCACCATGAATATGAGTTGAACAAAGTAATATCGAGGTTTGTTTTCACAACCAAATAGTTAACAATGAAAGTAAATGGGGCAGCCAGCCAAACGTATCTAAATTGCCATTTTTTAACCACTAATAAAGCTCAAAATATCACTTCACTTCAGCAGTAGCATGAATAGGATCCCTACACATAAACTGAAGTACTGATAACTTAGTAAGTGAACTGAAAGTTTATTAAAAAGACTGGTTTACAAGACTTATCCACACTGTAAACCCGGAAAAGTTGATTGTACTTAGACCACTTGTCTAAGTGATTGCCTCAAATGGTTTAAGTAACTGATAGTAGAGAAAATTCATTTGTTGAGTGTACAATAGGCAAAATTTAACATTTTAAGTTATATACACTTAAATGGTTTAACTAATAAACAATAGATTTGATTAAACACAGATTTGTCTTGAGTTTTCAGCCAATCAAAACAGGGCAGCACTGTGGCCTAACGTTAAAGTAATTAACTTGCAAAAGTAAGCACATCCAAAAACAAATTTTTTAAAGTAGTATTTACTCAAATTATTTGCATCGAAAGAACATTCGGGTTAACAAACAACTGGTTATATAAGGTGGCCCAGATCAGCAGATTTGGCATTTTGTTTGCTCTTCACAGACACATTGGCCTGTTGTTCAAAAATAAAAATTACGAATCTGCTGATCTGGAACGTCCTAATTAAGGTTAAGTTATGAAGTTATTTCTTGACTTATGTTCAAAAGTGTGTTTTAATGAAGCCACAGCCATTTTGATGTTTAACCACAAAATTCTATTCACGTCAGGTTCAAGTGAACATTTTTGCCATTTGCTATTAGATATCCATAAAATGTTAATGTCTCACAATATGATCGTATTTTATCACAGTTACTTAACATGTGACTTCTTCAGAAAACTTTTAAAATGATCTCTGAATTAATGTCAGTATTGTCAGGTAATGTCAGGTAATAAAATCAAAGTAAACATTCAGAAAATATCTATTTGTGTGATTTTGTAATTGATCAATAAATGCCTAACAGACACACAGATAACACAAATTTTGACTGCAACAATTGATGATTTTTATTTGATCCCATTATTATAAGACATATTATAAGACCATGGTTATAATGCAGCAGTATTGTCACTGTGTGGTAGTCGACTGTGATGATACTTGTGGTGCTGAAGATCAGGTGTTAAAGAGCTGCAGAGAAAGAGCAGATAAACACACATATGAATATAAAGAGTTGGTCTTATAATAAAACAATGTGCAGACACTGTGAAACAAATAAATTATATGGAAAATGAATGAAAAGTTATGCATAATTGTGACATACAAGATGTCTTGAGGGATTCAACTTTCTCTGCGTGTTAATAATCATCGCCTTTGTCCTTTTTGTCAAGGTATTCATCATACAAGTCTTCAATTTTATCCTCAAGTTTGAAGAATTCGTAATCAGACATTTTGTCGAGTTCATTCTGAAGATCTTTGAAGTCCTTCTGAGAGAGCTTCTTGATGTCCTCCTCAGTGATATTCTGCAGCTCTTTGTCAGACAAACGTCGGCCAAGATCATTGAGGAAGTTTCTGGCTGCAGTTATTGTCAAATCTGACAGAGCAGCTGGATTGATAATAAATTCCACACCAACACCCAAGAGATCAGCAATAGCTTGGTCATCCAGAGCATCTTGCAGTTTTTCCAAATCAGCTAGAGTAACTGTGTTAGAAAGACAAGTAGATGCAACAATTGGTAAAGATACTCAAGCAACTGCTCATTCTGACTAAAAATCTTGGTGAACTTAATAATTCTACTTTAATATTTGATGTTAACAACCTAATGTGAACATACAACTTTATGATACAAACCACATCACGTCTAATATTGTGACACACACACACATATATCACATTAAATTTATCATCTACTTACGTTTCTTTGGTGCTGCACTGATCACAGCCACAGAAGCAAAGAGCAGGATCACAACTTGGAGTTTCATTTTCTGAAAGAAAACACAACTTTTCAAAAATACCATCAAATACTTTTTTGATATTTAGTAAATGATGCTATTGGGTCTTTGTACAGAGAAATAAAGGTACTGTACTCACCAGTAGTTGACCTGTTGTTGACAAGTATGAATGTCGCTGACAAACAGACGTTTTCACCTGGAATCAGGAGGATGTCTGACTTTCTGACTGATGCTCTTTATATATATTTACCATGCTGATGATATAGTGTTTGTGTTGAGATCGCACCATGTAGTTGATTTAGAGAAAAGTTTGCACTAGTTTATTAGTTTGTAATGAAAACAGCTTGAAGGTATGAAGCACCCTGGTTAACATTAATTTACATAGATAATATCAGATAAGCTAAACAGCATGTTCCTTTTTCAGGATGCGTGTGGAGCTTAATTTAAAAATTCAAATTTGTGGTTGACATCCTATGACGTGATGTTTTCTTTGAACCTGTAGTCTCTTTACTGATGGCTATAATTGTATGTGACATTAGTATGCCAGTGAGCAATGTTGAACATGAATCCAGAGTTTTCTGTTTCTCAAAGATGGTTCTTTTTTAACCTGGCTACATCACCATGCAAACTTAAGCAGGCGTAGAGCAAGTTGTGTTCTTATTTTCTTTTCTGCTTTAAATCAGACATGAAAGTGTTGCCTGTTCACCGATGATGTCCACTGGTGAAAGAATTTTAACAGTGATTTATGATTGAAGTGATCTGTTGACTTTTTCTGTCAGTATTTTCTGTGAGCGTTGGTTGAGTTGATAATTATAATTAATTATAATTAAATACTAAATTCAGGTAGTTCCATTCTGTCTTCTCCCGCTTCTGTTCTCCACTTCCACCAATTCCTCTGGTGGCACTGGTGGTATTCCCAGGACAGCCTTGAGACATAGTCTCAAGCATGACCTGGGTCTCCCCTAGGGCCTCCTCCCAGATGGGCATGCCCAGAATACCTCCCTCAGGAGACATCCAGGGGGCATCCTGAGTAAGTGCCTTAGCCAACTCAGTTGGGCCCTCTACTCCAATGTCCAAGTTACTCACCCTACCTCTAAAGCTACTTGTATCCATGATCTTGTTCTTTCTGTCACTACCCGTAGCCCATGACCATAGGTGAGGGTCAGAAAGTAGATGGACTGGTAAATTGAGAGCTTCATCTTGCAACTCGGCATCTTCTTCACCATGACGCTCAAATCCACCTGTCTATCTCCCGCTCCAATTTCCCATCACTTGTGAACAAGACCCCGAGATACCCACACATCTCTACTCAAAGCAGAAGCTCCTTTTCTGGTCGAAAACAATGTCCTTGGACTTGGAGGTGCTGATTCTCATCCCAGCCGCTTCACACTCGGCTGAGAACCGCTCCATTTTGCGCTGAATGATGATGCCAAAACAACCACGTCATCCACAAAAAGTAGACATGGGATTCTGAAGCCACCGAACATGACACCCTCCACGTCTCAGCTACACCTAGAAATTCTGTCCATAAAGATTATGAACAGAACCGGTGCTAAAGGGAAGTACCGGCAAAGTCCAACACCCACTAGCAACAAGTCCAGCTTACTGCCAGCAATATGGACCAAGTTTTGACTCCGACAGTACAGAGACCAAAGGGGCCACCCACCCCATACACCCAGAGCACCAGGCACCCTGAGGGACACGGTCGTAAGACTTCTCCAGTTCCACAAAGCACTTGTGGACTGGTTGGGCGAACTCCCATGCACCCTCTAGCACCCTTGTTGGGGTATAGAGCTGGCCCGTTGTTCCATGACCAGGGCAAAAAGAAGAAAGGCGAGATTGCAGACAAGATGGCAGCGCGTGTAGACGCAGTGGCTCAGTGCTCTCCTTTTCCATGCTTTTTTTGGTTATTTGTGTGTATGCTGTATGTCCTGATAACATCCTGCGGGGCTAACAAAATTTTTAGCCAGCACGACCTATTAGGATAGGATTAACCAGCGAATGGGCAGTTACAGCTGAATTTCCTCACTCCCACAACATCCCTGCTGGAAGGCTTTGGAAGAGGCGTAGGAAGAGGAGGCAAAAGCGTGGCTGCAGAGTGGGTGTGCTGGTGAAGCCACGGAAGCAGCCACATAAACCACTGCTTCCCAGCGTCTTCCTCAGCAACACAAGATCACTCGCCAACAAGATGGATGAATTGAAACTGCAGGTTGCAATGAACAACATCATGAAAAACAGCTGCATTTTGCTTTTCAAAGAGACCTGGCTTCACTCCAATCCATCTCAGACACAACCTTCGAACTAGCGGGTCGCACAGTGCATTGGCATGACAGGACCAGATACTCTGGTAAGCGCAAAGGAGGGGGTTTATGTGTCTATGTGAGCAACAGCTAATGTACCAACACTAAGACTGCAAGCAGTCACTGCTCCCCAGACCTGGAGTATATGACTGTTAAATGCAGGCCCATATATCTTCCTAGGGAGCTAACTGACGTCATGCTAACTGCTGTGTATATTCCACCGGATGCTAATGCTAGCTTGGCCCTGGGACATTTGCATGATGTAATTGGCAGCCAGCAGAGTTTGTATCCTGAGGCTGTTCACAGCAGGGAACTTTAACCATGCTAATCTAAAGAAAGTGCAGCCAAAACTCCACCAGCATGTCAAATGCACTACCAGGGGGGCAAACACATTAGAGAAGGTCTACTCAAACATCAAACTGGGTTTAAGGACCAAGCCGCTACCACACCTGGGCCAGTCAGACCATCTGTCCCTGCTCTTAATCCCAGCATATACCCCCCTCAGGAAAAAAACTCTTATCACATGCAAAACTGTTAAAACCTGGCCCAATAGTGCCACTCAGCAGCTGCAAGATAGCTTCGAGTCCACTGTCTGGGATGTTTTCGAACACCAGGACCTGGAGCAGTACACCACAGCTGTTCTGGGTTACATCAAGTTCTTCACAGATATAGTCACTGCCTGTCTGCCCTCGGACAGACGTTTCAGGTCAATAAAAATAAGATCAAACAGGTTAAAACACAGTTTCACAGAGCCATAACTGCACTTAACTCTGAGAAAATGTGGAACTGGAACCACTTTTCACAACACAGGGAACTTGGGATTTGTGCAATAACTGCAGACTGCGAATGTTAATGTTTGATGTATGTTTTTCTGTTTGTGTTTTCTGTTTTACTTTCTTTTTAGTATTTGTTGCGTTAATTGGTGTTTTCATGCACTTTAAAGATTGCACTTTCAAATTTTGTTGTACTTGTACAATGACAATAAAGGAATTCTGATTCTGATTCTGAAGCTAGTGATGGTCAGATGAAGCTTCTTAAAGCCTTGAAGCCTTCCAACCAATTTGTTCGCAAAAGGGTTCATTCACAAGGCTTCATGTGGACACAGAAATAATGACTGCCAGGAACAAGAAATACATATTTTTTTTCATTTGAATAGTAAATGGACTATACATATGTAGCACTTTTTTCAACCATTCAAACACCTTACACTACAGCTGCCATTCACACACATTCATCTTGTACTTATTAAACATGTAAGTGCTCTATCGCATTCACACCATGCAGTTAATTTCAAGACAAAAAATGAGTAAATTATCAAAGGACAACCCAGCACACAAACTGGGAACTGAGCCTTCAATCTTCTAATTGGTGAACAATGTGCTCTACGTCCTAAGCCACAACTATAGTTGGTATGAGGCTGACAGCACTAAAGTATTTTCTTGTGTCAGGCCATCATGACATCACTGGTTTGTGTATACTTTTTTATTACAATGGTTGTACATATAGAACATAACTAAATATATAAAATATGTATATAAATAAAATAGGTGGTGAGGCCAGTGAATATACTTGTGTAACTTGTGTTGTTAGCCAGTGGACTAACATGGCACAATATGCGAGGGACCTCCATTCCGTTTCACTGTTTTGAAGGACTTGCCAAATTGTGAACCACTTTCTGAACCACTCACATTTTATGTTCCACTGGTGAGGTTTCATAGGTCATCACATACATCACTGAAACACGCTTCGATACGCACTTCGCAAAATATCTCCTAGATTACTTGATAAGCGCTCCGAAGCCTCGACACGGCAGGACCCATCACAACCACAATCCAGCTAGGTCCTGTAGGACTCCTTCAGCATGACGGTATACCCCTCCAAGTACTGCCACCTTGACATGGTGGAGGGGTTTGCATACCCTAGAGACTGTAGGAGCTGTGTTGTCAGGGTCCTTAGCCCCTGGTAGTGTCTCCCAAGGCAAAGTGGTGCTGGGCGAACCCTGGTAAAGAAAAGAACAAGGTATTAGTGTACCCTGTCGGGAGGGCCATAAGGGCCACATCCTGAAACCAGGCCTGGAGAAAGGGCCCTTTAGCGAGCACCTGTTGGCCGGGCCTTCATTCAAGGGGCCGCCCGAGAAAAGCCCGAAACAGGGACTTGGGAACTAATCCCGGTGGGCCCACCACCTGCTATGGGAACCACAGGGGTCAGATGCTATGTGGATTTAGTGGGAGCTGAAGGCGAGGGGCTTGTTGGCCCGATGGTCACAGAAGCTGACTCTAGGGACAAATTCAGGTAGTGATGCTGAAAATCTAAGAAAGATACTGTAGCTTCTGTTTACAAGGTTGTTGTTGCTTTTGTTTTGTCCTGATATGCTTCCAGGTATAATTAATACTGTTAGTACCACAGACATAAACCATAGATTAAAATGTGATTTTTTTATTTTATTTTTTTCTTAAATTCATATTTCGATTTCTCATATTGTCCCCCACCGCCACTCAGGATCTGTGAAGAGGATGTATGTCAGCTGTTCAGGAAACAAAAGACCAGAAAGGCTCCAGGTCCAGACGGGGTGTCACCATCCTGTCTGAAAGTCTGCGCTGACCAGCTGGCCCCCATCTTCACCCAGATCTTCAACAAATCACTGGAGCTGTGTGAAGTCCCTCCTGCTTCAAATGCTCCACAATTATCCCAGTCCCCAAGAAACCAGCAATCTCAGGACTAAATGACTACAGGCCCGTGGCCCTGACATCTGTAGTCATGAAGTCCTTTGAGAGACTGGTGTTGAGCCACCTGAAGAACATCACAGGCCCCCTGCTGGACCCCCTGCAGTTTGCATATCGGGCAAACAGGTCAGTGGATGATGCAGTCAACATGGGTCTGCACTACATCCTGCAACACCTCGACTACCCAGGGACGTATGCAAGGATCCTGTTTGTGGACTTCAGCTCAGCATTCAACACCATCATCCCAGACATCCTCCATAACAAACTCACCCAGCTCTCCGTCCCAGCCCCCACCTGTCAGTGGATTACAAACTTCTTGACAGACAGGAGGCAGCAAGTGAGGCTGGGTAAAATCACATCCAGCACCCGGACAATCAGCACAGGCGCCCCCAGGGATGTGTGCTCTCCCCACTGCTCTTCTCTCTCTACACCAATGACTGCACCTCGGGAGATCCGTCTGTCAAACTCCTGAAATTTGCAGACGACACAACTGTCATTGGCCTCATCCAGGACGGCGACAAGTCTGCATACAGACAGGAGGTGGGACAGCTGGCCCTCTGGTGTGGTCAGAACAACTTGGAGCTGAACACGCTCAAAACTGTGGAGATGACGGTTGATTTCAGGAGTAGCCCCCCTGTACTAGCTCCCATCACCATCCTCAACAACACTGTGACCACAGTAGAAACCTTCAGGTTTCTGGGATCCATCATCTCCCAGGACCTAAAGTGGACACCCAACATAGACTCCATAATCACAAAAGCCCAGCAGAGGATGTACTTCCTGCGTCAGCTCAGGAAGTTCAACCTGCCCCAGGAGCTGCTGATCCAGTTCTACACCGCAATAATCCAGTCTGTTCTCTGCACATCCATCATCGTCTGGTTTGGTTCTGCCACCAAACAGGACAGGAACAGACTGAAACGGACAATTAGGACTGCAGAGAAAATCATTGGTGTTGATCTGCCCACCATCCAGGACTTATATACATCCAGGGTCAGGAAACGGGCAGGAAACATCTCTGCAGACCCATCACACCCCGGTCACAACCTGTTTGAACTTCTCCCCTCCGGTAGGCGATACAGATCACTGTACGCCAAAACAGCAAGACACAAGAACAGTTTTTTCCCCCAGGCCGTCACTCTGATGAACACTACTGTACCCACCTAACTCAAACACATTGCACAAAACCCTGCCACTCTGACTGACTGATTTGCAATTTTTTGCACTATGTACATAAAAAACAACACACTGTAAATAATATTTAATATTTTATAAACATATACATAAATATATATTTAATACCTAAATAGACCAGACAGATCAACACACTTCTATTCACTATTCATATATATTTATTCTATACAGCAGTCATCCAGCTCAGTAAATACAATGTTTATATAATGTTTATATGTTTATATTTTCTGTATATAATGTTTATTCTGTGTTTTTCTATGTTGTATGTTTAAACTATAATGGAGCGAAGGAATAGAACCGTAGCCAAATTCCTTGTATGTGTTCACATACTTGGCCAATAAAGCTGATTCTGATTCTGATTCTCTTATATATTTTGACCATGATGGACACATAGTGTTTATGCATCACGCAGATCATCCAATGAAATGTTTCCATATGTTTGCTAGTTTGTAACAAAAATAGCTCTAAGCTATGAAGTATCAGTGATGACAAGATATTTGAAAAAGAAAATGAACCAAACTAACATGTTTTTTTGTTTGTATGTAAAGCTCATCTGAAACATGAAAACATTTGAATACATCCCTTGATGTGATGTTTAGTTTAGACCTATAGACTCAGTCCTGAGGGCTGTGCTGCACAGAGGTTAAAATGCAAATGAGCATGTTTTTTGTTTGTTGAGGATAAAGTTTTTATATTCATGTGTGTGTTTATCTGCTCTTTCTCTGCAGCTCTTTAACACCTGATCTTCAACACAAGTATCATCACAGTCGACTACCACACAGTGACAATACTGCTGCATTATAACCACCTGAGGCAATGTCTTATAATAATGGGATCAAATAAAAATAAACATTTGTTGCAGTTAAAAATAGTTTTTAATTGCTGTTGTTTCATTTAGAAGAAGATCATAAAATGAGCATTTCCTGAATCTTTAGTGTATTTTGATGAGAAAAATCAACAAACAATAATATTTATTTATAATATTGTTATTGAAAATACCCATTTGTGTGATTTGGTAATTGATTAATATAAAACTGACAAACATGCAAGAAAGGGATCATATAAAGCTCATTTTAACTGCAACAAATGAGGATTTGTATTTGATCCCATTATTATAAGTCAGTGCCTCAGATGTGATGATATTTGTAGTGTTGAAGACCAGGTGTTAGAGTAAAGAGCTGCAGAAAAAGAGCAGATGAATACACACACAAATATAAAGACTAAGACTTATAATAAAACAATGTGCATGAACTCTGATGCAAATAAATTATTTGGAAAATAAATCAAAAGTAATTCATCATTGTGACATACAAGATGTCTTGAGGGATTCATCTTTATCTGAGTGTTAATCATCGTCTTTGTCCTTTTAGTCAAGGTATTCATCATACAAGTCGTCAATTTTGACCTGTAGTTTGAAGAATTCGTACTCAGACATCTTGCTGAGTTTATCCTGAAGATCTTTGAAGTCCTTCTGAGAGAGCTTCTTGATGTCCTCCTCAGTGATATTCTGCAGCTCTTTGTCAGACAAAATGTCGGCAAAAATCATTGAGGAAGTTTCTGGCTGCAGTTATTGTCAAATCTGACAGAGCAGCTGGATTGATAATAAATTCCACACCAACACCCGAGAGATCAGCAATAGCTTGGTCATCCAGAGCATCTTGCAGTTTTTCCAAATCAGCTAGAGTAACTGTGTTAGAAAGACAAGTAGATGCAACAATTGGTAAAGATACTCAAGCAACTGCTCATTCAGACTAAAAATCTTGGTGAATTTAATAATTCTACTTTAATATTTGATGTTAACAACCTAATGTGAACATACAACTTTATGATACAAACCACATCACGTCTAATATTGTGACACATATATCACATTAAATTTATCATCTACTTACGTTTCTTTGGTGCTGCACTGATCACAGCCACAGAAGCAAAGAGCAGGATCACAACTTGGAGTTTCATTTTCTGAAAGAAAACACAACTTTTCAAAAATACCATCAAATACTTTTTTGATATTTAGTAAATGATGCTAAGATACTCAAGCAACTGCTCATTCAGACTAAAAATCTTGGTGAATTTAATAATTCTACTTTAACATCATAACTTCATAAGACATGAGCAGCTTAATGTGAACATACAACTTTTTGGCAGAAACCATATATTTAATAATTCTACTTTAAAATTTGATAGTGTTTGTGCACCACGCAGGTCATTCAATGAAAAGTTTCTAAACGTTTAATAGTTTGTAACAAAAACGACTTAAAGGTATGAAGCACCACTGTCAATTTATTTTACATAGATAAAGTGGACTAACCAAACCAATACATTTGTTTTTCAGGGTGTGTGTGAAGCTAAATGTAAAAACATTTGGATAATGATCGGGGGCGACTGTTCTGAGACAACAAGGGAAGCTCTTCCTCTAACATTTCACACAATAAATAGTCAAATATGCACCATTGAACTCAAATTAAATTAGGACTAAGATTATGTTAAAACTGAAAACATCCTGGAATATGTTTAACTCCATGACTAAGTCTTTTTCACTCTGTTTGTCTGACACGATTTGTGATGATTTTGAATGTGCAGTACTGTGTATGAAACCCCATTGATGATGAGCTGCTATTGGTTTCTATGCAATGCTTTTTTTCATTGCAGCGAAGCCCCTCTCACTGAACTCCTTTTGACTGGCAGGGATTTGGAAACAAACATCGACACTGGAGTGAAGTAGAATTCAGTCCCGAGCAACGTGCTCATTTTACACATTGTACATATTATACTGTAAATAAAACATACTAATTACCATAAAACCCTAACTCCTGAAAATCATTTTCATGTGTTTGTTGCTGTAGTTCTATGGCATGGCTGCGGTTGACAACAGCCTCAATTAAACTTTCCTTTTATTAGTAACTGTCAGACTGCAATAGGATACATTTTATAACGTACACCTAAAACGAGCTTCCCCTGTTTGAAAGACCAGCAGCCACCACTGGTACTGATGGCTATAATAATATGTGACATAAGTATGTTAGTAAACAATGTTGAACGTGAATCCACAGTTTTCTGTGTGGGCACAAAATGGCTGATCATGTAAATTTGTGACTTCACGTATTTACTTTTCCACTCAGTTCAATGCCTTATGTTTACTTGATGCAGCGGATTTGAACATTATGCTGAAGCTCTGACACTGTCCAGCAATGAAGCAGACATGGAAATCACCTCTGGTCTGATCTGTCACTGAATATCATCTATGACTGAAAAACCATCAAACGAATTTCCTTTGTCCACAGTTTTAATTCATTAGTTTGCTTCACAATTTAAAATGTCTGTGGTACTAACAGTGTTTATTTTACCTTGAAGAAAATTAGGACTAAACAAAAGCAACAACAACCTTGTGAACAGAAGCTACAGCATCTTACTTTTTCTTTTTCTGATATTTTTTATATCACTATATGAATTTGGTGGAGTTACCAATTAACAGCTCAACCAGTTTACACATGTAACATGTTCCCTCACCTGGTAATCTCAAACAATCATGGAGAATATTATCTGGAGTAGTCCACAGATCACTTCACATAAAATAAATACACCAGAGCACGTCACCAGTGAACAGGCAACGCTTCTGTGGCTGATTTAAAGCAGAAATGAATATATTAACATGACTTGCTCCGGGTTTGCATGGTGATATGGTAGGTTAGAAAAAGAGCCATCTTTAAGAAACAGAAAACTCATAACTTCATAGTACAGCCCTCAGAACTGAGGCTACAAGTTCAAACAAAACATCACGCCATAGGATGTCAACCAAATTTTTTATTTTTTAAATTAAGCTGTACAGATCTAAATGGTTTAATTGATCTGATTTGTCTACTTTTATGTTGGCAGCAGTGCTTCGTACCTTACAAACTAGCACACAAGTGGAAGTGGATGAACGACTTTACTGTCTCTCTACAGTATATAAGTCAGACTTTTAGTACAACTCTGTGTCATGACACTGCAGTGGTGTGGTATAACACAGAGGGGCAGGAGTCAGAGTACAGAGACCTGGTGACAAGCTTTGTTGAGTGGAGCAGCAGAAATCCTCCGCTCCTAAATGTGGACAAAACCAAGGAGATGGTGGTCGTGGAGAATGTCCAGTATTGGCTTTATTGTGCCTTTTATTCTTCATGTGTTTGTCAGATATTTCTTAATCAATTGCAAGATCATACAAATGAGCATTTCATGAATCTTTAGTGTATTTTGATGATAGAATGATAGAACATGACCTGCAGAAACTCTAAAGCAATATTTTGCAAGTGAACTTTTTTTTTTTTTTAAGTTTTGCGACATAACAGATGAGCAAGATTTCTTGAAGGATTCACCTTTCTCTGCTTATTTAATAATCACACCCTTCATCAGAATACTGCTGAATTCAGACTAAGACAATTAGGAACAAATCTACATTAACATTACACAAGATAATACCATCGTAATGTGAACATACAGCTTTTTGACAGAAACCACATTACTTCAAATATTAAGATGTACAGATACATCACAAAAAAATATTATCAGATGCTCTAATACTGAATAAATGCTATTGGGTCTATGTACAGAGAATTGAAGTAGTGCAGTTGAGTACAATACTCTGTATTTTGCAACGTTAAAAAAAAAAAAAAAGTAATATTACTGACAAACAAACTTCAGACTTCACCTGGAAGCAAGAGTATGTCTCATTTGTAGTTTAAATATTTACCACAGTGAACACATAGTGTTTGTATTGGGGATGCATCATGTAGTTTATCCAATGACAAGTTTACTTATATTTGTTGGTTTGTGACAAACAGCTCCAAGGTATAAAGTCTGTTTAACAATGCAAACTGTGACTAAGATGATTAAATAAACCACTGTTCTTGAAATAATTTTTGGCTGATTTTGATAATGTACTTGATAAATTACCACTTTTTTTTTTTTACCACTTTGCCTTTAATCAGAGATAGTGTAGAGATACAGGAAACAGGGAGGAAGGTGGTGGAAGGACATAGATATTTAACATGTAACTTCTCCAAACACCTTTTACAATGGTCTCTGAAGTATTTTCAGTATACTGGAATGAATGAAATAATAATAACATATTAGCAAATATTCAGGAAATTCACATTTGTATGATTTTGTAATTGATTAATAAATAACTGACAAACACAAAAAGCCTCATTTGACTGCAACAAATAATGATTTTTATTTGATCCCATTTTTATAAGACAATGCCTCAGATGGTTATAATGCAGCAGTATTGTCACTGTGTGGTAGTCGACTGTGATGATACTTGTGGTGCTGAAGATCAGATGTTCAAGAGCTGCAGAGAAAAAGCAGATACATTTAAATATTAATATAAAAACGTGGTATAATAAAACAATGTGCATGAACTCTGATGCAAATAAATAATTTGAAAAAGTATGAAAGGTTATATATCATTTTGACATACAAGCAAGATGTCTTGAGGGATTCATCTTTCTCTGTCTGTTTAGTAATCATAGTCTTTGTCAAGTTTGTCGAGGTCCTTATCAGACATTTTGTCAACTTTATTCTGAAGATCCTTGATGTCCTTCTCAGAGAGGTTCTTGATTTTATTCTTGTCCGCCTCAGACAAATCTTTGCCAAGATCAAGGAGGATGTCTCTGGCTGTATTTATTGTCAAGTCAGACAGAGCAGCTGGATTTACAGCGAATTCCACCCCAATAGCAAAGGTATCGGCCATCGCTTGGTCATCCAGAGCATCTTGCAGTTTTTGATATTGCTCAGCAGTAACTGTGTTAGAAAGACAAGTAGATGCAACAATTGGTAAAGATACTCAAGCAACTGCTCATTCAGACTATAAATCTTGGTGAATTTGATAATTCTACTTTAACATCATAACTTCATAAGACACAAGCAGCTTAACGTGAACATACAACTTTTTGGCAGAAACCATATTCCACACATTTATATCAGTAGAGCTGCTGCGATTAGTCGACCTTGTCAACAATGAAAATTTGTCGATGGCATTTATTTTTGGTTGATGCGTCATTTTAGTGTAGGTCTTATTTTTGGTCTCTCGTCTCAAACGGCTCATTTAAGTTGGAGTAATTCCCTTCCACACCACTAGTTTCTGCTGTTTTTGCTGCACACACCCTGCTGGTTATTTGCTACCCTCTTTCTTCCCCCTCCTCTGTTTTGAGCACCTATGCCTCAGCGTGACAGTGGCAGTGGCGGGTGAGTCTGTGGCGAGTTCTGCTGCTAAAACAAGGCCTAAAAGCCTTGAGCCTATGCACACGTGTGTTTACAAAGATGGGCAGCACTATATTTATCTAGGTCATCCTAAAATATATTGTAATGGTCTTGTTTTGGCACCATTGAATGAGCACATAACACAGACAATAGCAGTAACTCCTGCAACTCGCACACACAGGATAAACTCCTGGGAATATCACACACACACACACACACACACACACACACACACACACACACACACACACAGAGTTCTGCAACGTGTAGTTTATGAAGCGACCACAGAGAAGACAATCAGCAAAGTCGGTCCCACCATTGTCGCGTCACGATTGGGGTCTTACCCTTGGTGGAGACACAGGGTCGAGTGAGACCACATTTCTGAAAAGTTCCCAGCCCCTAAACATTACCCTGAACTTACTTGGTGGAAACAACTGACAGAGAGCACAGAACAACACACACAACACTCACTATATATATCACATTAAATTTATCATCTACTTACGTGCTGCACTGATCACAGCCACACAAGCAAAGAGCAGGATCACAACTTGGAGTTTCATTTTCTAAAAGAAAACACAACTTTGACATTTAACAAATGACACTATTGGGTCTTTGTACAGAGAAATAAAGGTACTGTACTCACCAGTAGTTGACTTGTGGTTGACAAGAATGAATGTCGCTGACAAGCAGAGGTTTTCACCTGGAATCAGGAGTGTGTCTGACTTTCTGACTGATGCTCTTTATATATATTTACCATGTTGAACATATATTGTTTGTTTTGTGAAGAAACATATTGATCATCCTATGTAAAGTTTCAACATGTTTGTTGGTGTATAACAAAAGCAGCTTTGAGGCATGTAGCATGTTTGTCAGCAAAAAAACTTTGACAAAAAGATGAACTTGGTTCTTCAGGATGTGTGTGGAGCTTGTGTTAAAAATTCAAATATTAGGTTTCACTGGAGGGCTGAACTACAAAGGAAGCTCAACATACAGTTGCAGGGTGATAAACCCTCAACTAACAGTCAGAGATAACTGTTACATCACCAAAATGGTTATTAACTGTCTTTGTTAACTCATGCTTTCTTCTTTAGACTGTATGCAGTCACATGAGCGTGAAGGGAAATGATCAAATAAGTTAGTGCTGAATATAAAAGTGCCGTTCAGGTATGTACAGAAATTAGACAAAACACTATTCAATTTACTTGCAAATCCTTCGGAAAAAATGGTAAATATAATAATAATGGGAATAACTGGGGATAAATGTATCTTTTTGGCATGAAACTTCTTTAAACACCTTTTACAATGCTCTCTGAAATAATGTCAGTATTTTACATCATGAAAAAACAGTAAATGCTCTTTATGCTCTTTATATATATTGACCATACTGAATATACAGTGTTTATTTTGCGATGACACCCAATAGATCAGCCAATGTGAAGGTCTGTTAGTTTGTAAAAAACAATCCTTAAAGACATGTTGCATGATTGTCAACAAAAACTTTGACAAAGAAAAATTTTCAAAGATTTACATTATGTGTTCTTGCAAGTCATTGTGAAAATTCGCTATTGGCCGACAACTCAGTCAAGCCCCAGCTGCAAACATTGCTCACACAAGTCTCACTCCTCATCTCTGGACAACTATTTATTTTATTTTCTGTTATGATATATGACATATGATCTGTTCCAGACACCCAAAATTATTGTGACGTCAAGGAGAAACCCTCAGGTCATGTGCATGGAACAACAGTTTATTTTTCTAAAAAACAAACAGCTGAACAGAGCAGAAGTCTCTCCTGGCACACACCCTTTCACTCACGCTACCAACACTTTCATTATCTTTGTAAAACTGACAGAACACCCATAAGTCCTTGTGCCCCAGCCCTTGCTACAAGAGAGAATAACTATAGAGAATAACTATAGTTTTACATAAAGAAAACAATCCATCTATTTTCTACCCCTTTATCCCATACTTGGGGTCAGGGGGGAGACTGGAGCCTATCCCAGCGGCTTACGGGCGAAGGCAGGGTACACCCTCGACGGTCGCCAACTTGTCGCAGGGCCATAAAGAAAACAATGAGAAATAAATATAAATGACTAATGAAATGGATACATTAACATTAAAAACATCACTTTTACCTTTATTGAAGATTATTGTTGGTGAGTAGAAGACAGAGAGCAGGGAAGAGGGAGGAGGAGCGGTTATTGTTTGGAAGGGGGATCCCCCTCTATAAGAATTTCAGGTATCAAGGCCTAAACAAGACTGAGTCATGAGCGCATGGGATGCTTTGTGTGAGCGTTCGTTTCCAGGAAATGAGTGGCTGAGTCACGCAGACAGGTGGATGAGTTTGATACGGACCATTTTCCACCGTATGAAAACCGAGCGATATGAAAACTGGGACAAAATTTCAACTAAAAAAGTTGTCAAAAACCGAATCGCATAAAAAACTAGGGCTTACGAAAACCAGGGTTTGACTGTAGCAGGATGACATCTTGTTGATAATTCTTGGCTATTGTGGAAGGAAATGTGCACACAGGCTAAAGAATACTATTCAGCTGACTGTGGTATACAACCTCACCACTAGATGGGAGTAAAAACCCCAGTTTAAAAGCTCAGTTTAAAAGCTCAAATATTTGAATGACATCCCTTGACTCAAGGCATGGACTACAAACCATGCTCGATGTAGCCACATTTTCTTTGTGTGAGCTGGTTTAACAGAGCCTCACTGCTGCCAGAAATACAGCATTTAGATCTTTTTTTTTAAGGTGAGCAAAAGTATAGGAACAGATAGACTTAAGATAGATTAAATAATACTTAGTAAGAAGAATATATTAATATTAATAATATTTAGTTGAAAATTGTTTGCTTGCAAAAAAGCCTGCAACCTGGAGATTGCCTTGACCAGTCTAAAACCTTCCACCTCTTTCCACTTATTAACACCTTGGTTGCTTTGGCAGTGTGTTTTCGGTCATTGTCTCATATTCATCTTTTGTTGTCAAACGCAAATGTTTTCAGTGTCCAGCAAAAATAAAGCAATTGGCCCTGCTTTTCCAACGTTTTTGGAGGGGACTGTGACTTATGTCATAAACCTGCTTATCAATTGTCCTTTTATTAAGTCAGGTGTTTGCTTTTTAGATTCTGCGTGTTTGCATGAAAAGTGTTTTTCACATATCATTTGAAAGTTATTTCACACAAAATACACACATGCTGCTTTCATCAAAACTAACCTAATGGAAAGTTATGAAGAGTTTAAAACAATTATGACAGCACATATCAACACTGTCACTGTAAATAAATCATAAATACAGGGATTCCAGAAAATTACTGGTTATGTAATTTTGTAAGATGATACATGTAGTCTAGCACTCATTTCACTATCAATACCCCTTTTTTATTTGTAACATGAAACTGCACATTTAGATTCTAAAATACTCCAAACTTATTACAGCAGATTTAAACGTCGTACTGAAGAAAAACATTTAGCTCTGATACTGTCCCACATTGGATGGTCATGCTCATCTGTATGGTCTTGTCATTGATTCATAAATACCAGACAAACACACAAACAAATCACAAAGGGCACAAACAGAAACTGTTGTAAATGTAACAAATTGTAAATTTTATTTGATTCCATTATTGAAAGACAATACCTCAGAAGATTAGGTCAGCTCTCTGAAGCAAATAAATTAATTGGAAAATTTATTTGGAATTGGAAAAGTTATGCATCACTGTGACATTCAGGCAAGATGTCTCAGAGAATTCATCTTTCTCTGATTATTTACGCATAAAGGTCCTTCTCAGACATTTTGTTGGCTTCACTCTCAAGTTTGGTGATGTCTGAATCAGACACTTTGTTAACTTCACCCTCAACACTGGCAATGTCCTGCTGAGAGACCTTTGGGATGTCCTTCTCAGAAACATTGGGGATCTCCTTCTCATACTTCTGCTGGAGGTCATTCAGAGTTTTCTCATTGACAGAAGCTGCCATTTTTTCCAAATCAGCTGCAGAAACTGTGTTAGGAAGACATGTGAATTAATCCATTGTTAGAGGAAAGATACTCAAGCAACTGGTCATTCAGACAAAAAACTTGGTTAATTCAGTAATTTCATATCCTGTATTAAGATACACACATCTAATATCAGATTTCATCATCTACTTACATGATGCTGCACTGATCACAGCCACAAAGCCAAAGAGAAGAACCACAATTTGGAGTTTCATTTTCTGAAAAAAAAAAAAAAAAAAAAAAAAAAAATTTAACATATAATTCAATGCTTTTCACCATTTAGTAAATGACACTATTGGGTCTATATACAGAGAAGTAAAGGTACTGTACTCACCAGTAGTTTGCAGTGGTTGACAAGTATGAATGTCGCTGGCAAGTAGATGTTTTCACCTGGAATCAGGAGTATTCTGACTCTCTCACTGATGCCCTTTAAATATACTGACCATGTTTTATTTTGTGATGACATCATACAGATCTGCCAGTGTAAAGTTTCTATGTTTATAAGTTTGTCACAAACAGCTTAAAGGCATGTAACCTAGTTGTCAATACAAACGTTGACAAAAATTAACTAAACCATCTTCTTTCAGGATATGTCTGGAGTGTAATTAAAAAATTCAAATATTTGAATGACATCCTATGACCTGAGGGTTCAACTGCAAAGATTCCGCAATGTGGCCAGACTTTCTGTCTGTGAGCTGTCCTCAGCTAACTCTCCTAAACTTCTTTACCAGAGGACATCGTCAGTGAATGGACAACACCTTTTATGGCTAACTTAAAGCTGAAATTAAGAGAATAAACTGCTGCTCACCGAAACATGAGCCACCTTATTGAAACAGAAAACCCTTGATTAGTTTCTCTTTTGACACTAATCTTATTTTATCGTACAGCCCTTGATACTGAGTCTATTGGTCCAAATAAAAGATTAGAGGACACTACAAAACAAGATTACTCTGCTGATGAGGACTGTTTTAGCCTAAATCCAGAGTTCTTCATTTTATCAGATGTAGCTGAATCAAAGGCAACTGGACTGTTGTAATTTCTTGAAGACTGTGAAGACTGTGGTCTTCAAGAAATTACAACAGTCCAGTTCCTTAGATTCAACGATGTCGGATACAATGACCTGGATCAATGAGAATCTCCACAGAGATTATTTTATTGTTTTTTATCACAGACAATATTCAGTCAACATATATCAGAAGTGATTTCCGTGTTCATTGTGGGACAGTATCAGAGCTAAATGCTGTTCTTCAGTATAATGTTTAAATCTGCTGCATTTAGTTTATAGGGTGTTGGTCGTAAACTACATGTAGCATATTACAAATTTACATGACCAGTAACTTTCTGGAGGCACTCCTCTCATGTTTCATTTACAATGACCATCTTTGTCCCACGTGTAGATCTATGTCCTCAAAGGAGTGTTGTTTGTTCTTCAGATGTAGATAAACAGATAAGTCCTGGTGTAGGGAGTTGGTCCTCTGAGCTCAGGTAATGTGCTTGTCCAGGATTTATTTAGTTTGCCCCAGTGTAAAGGTCATTGCAGTCATTGTGGTGTATAATCATTTGGATGAATAACAGCTTGGTTTTAGCAGCTCTATTCAATGCCAAGGCACCCGTCTTCCATCCTCACCATCCCAGAAAGGAAGATTGTGTTAATAATGAGTGAGGACCAAAACATCACCATCCTTCCAACAGATAAAGAAGGATGCACGGTGATCTGAACACAACTATTTAAGAATATTACTATATTTGTCAGTAACACCAGCACATGTGAGCCCTTGAAGCTTGAGCCCTCCAACAGGTATAAGAAGGAAGTCTTTAAAAGTCCTTTAGTTTTCTGTTTGACAAGGGTTGCTTGTGTTTCGGCAAGCAGTTTATTCTCTTAATTTCAGCTTTAAGTTAGCCATAAAAAGTGCTGTTCATTCACTGATGATGTTGCAGTTGAACCCTCAGGTCATAGGATGTCATTCAAATATTTGAATTTTTTAATTACACTCCAGACATATCCTGAAAGACGATGGTTTAGTTAATCTTTGTCAACGTTTGTATTGACAACTAGGTTACATGCCTTCAAGCTGTTTGTGACAAACTTATAAACATAGAAACTTTACACTGGCAGATCTGTATGATGTCATCACAAAATAAAACATGGTCAGTATATTTAAAGGGCATCAGTGAGAGAGTCAGAATACTCCTGATTCCAGGTGAAAACATCTACTTGCCGGCGACATTCATACTTGTCAACCACTGCAAACTACTGGTAAGTACAATACTTTTATTTCTCTGTATATAGACCCAATAGCAGCATTTACTAAATGGTGAAAAGCATTGAATTATATTTCAATTACAAGATTTTTCTTTCTTTTTTTCAGAAAATGAAACTCCAAATTGTGGTTCTTCTCTTTGGCTTTGTGGCTGCGATCAGTGCAGCATCATGTAAGTAGATGATGAAATCTGATGTTAGATGTGTGTATCTTAATACAGGATATGAAATAAGGTGAATTGTGTCATAAAACAGTATGTACACATGACGCTGTGAGAGACTTTCAATTATATTGAAATATTACTGAATTAATCAAGTTTTTTGTCTGAATGACCAGTTGCTTGAGTATCTTTCCTCTAACAATGGATTAATTCACATGTCTTCCTAACACAGTTTCTGCAGCTGATTTGGAAAAAATGGCAGCTTCTGTCAATGAGAAAACTCTGAATGACCTCCAGCAGAAGTATGAAAGGAGATCCCCAATGTTTCTGAGAAGGACATCCCAAAGGTCTCTCAGCAGGACATTGCCAGCGTTGAGGCTGAAGTTAACAAAGTGTCTGATTCAGACATCACCAAACTTGAGAGTGAAGCCAACAAAATGTCTGAGAAGGACCTTTATGCGTAAATAATCAGAGAAAGATGAATTCTCTGAGACATCTTGCCTGAATGTCACAGTGATGCATAACTTTTCCAATTCCAAATAAATTTTCCAATTAATTTATTTGCTTCAGAGAGCTGACCTAATCTTCTGAGGTATTGTCTTTCAATAATGGAATCAAATAAAATTTACAATTTGTTACATTTACAACAGTTTCTGTTTGTGCCCTTTGTAATTTGTTTGTGTGTTTGTCTGGTATTTATGAATCAATGACAAGACCATACAGATGAGCATGACCATCCAATGTGGGACAGTATCAGAGCTAAATGTTTTTCTTCAGCACGATGTTTAAATCTGCTGCATTAGTTTTATAGTGTGTTAGACTCTGAATGTGTAGCTTCATGTTAGTTGAAAAAAGTCACCGGCCAAGCAAATTTTTAACAGTCAAAATTAAAAAGCACTTTTCAAAACTATTTTATAATATCGATAATATACTACCTCCAACTATTGCTTGTTTTCTTTTCATTATACACCACATGTTGAATAGGGGTTATAGAATTCAAAACCACATTTACCTTGTTGTTGTTAAATATATGCAGCTTGGCGTGTTGAACGGACTTGTCTGTAGCAACTGTGCGGCAAACTTCACAGTGCATAGCAGGCCTGCCATCAGAGTCGATGTATTTCAACAACTGCCGCAGCTCCCCTGTTGTGCATATGGCAAACTATCAGGTTTTAACATGACGGATCCACACAGTCTATGAACAGAACTGAAGTATTTCGTTGATGAACAGAAACCATATTCAACACGGCAAAGTGGCGGGGTAGCTGCCATAATTCACTCGCCAAAACAAAATCTACATGCTATTGGCGCTTGGCGGGTGCTAATTTTGATCACTATGTACATCTGTGTTTTCAAAGAAATGTTGTCCGTCCTTCAGATTTAGATAAACACTTAAGTCTTGGTGTGAGGAGCAGGCTCCTCTGAGCTCAGGCAATGTGCTTGTCCAGTGTTTATTTAGTTTCCCCAGTGTAGAGGTCATCACAGTCCTTCATGCATTGGACTGCATGAACCAGATTGCTTTTCTAGGCAATGTGGTGTATGAACTTTTGGATGAATAACAGCTTGGTTTTAAGGTATCAGCAGCTGTATCAAATGCCAAGGCACCCATCTGTCCTCACCCAAGATATTCCAACAAAGACTTGTTCATCAACAACATCGCACACCAAATACCAAGAAGAGCAATCTGATTTATGCAGTACAATGCAAGGAGGACTTCAAAGACCTTGACACCAGGGAAACCAAACACACTCTGGACCAGTGGATTGGCTGAGCTCAGAGGAGCCAAATCCTCATACCAACACTGAGCTGTTAACTACATTAGAAGGACAAAGAACACTGCTTTCAAGACACAGATGTACACATCTGGGACAAAGAATGTAGATGGTTTTGGAGCCAAGTGGTCATGGTGCACCATGTTGGCATATATACGTATATAGTCATTTGATCTCAAGTGACTCATGTGATGATTGTGATCATAAGTAGTGACTGTTAGTTATTCTATCAGCCAAGTTCCCTAATAGTTGTCATTACAGCACCTTTGAACGCTAGACCTCCCTTGTCCACTCCACAGAGGATAAATTTTGGGAATCCACCACAATCTCTCAGACCTGAGGAATCCTTTTGGAAATGAGAAGTGCAACATCTTCAAGAATCTATAACCAAGTATTTTTATTGTGACCTGGATGAATGACAATCTCCACAGATATCTTTATTTGTGTTTTCATTAGTCATATTTTAAATGTGTAATGGTGGAGAGATTTGGGTTACTATGGGATAGTCATGCTCATTTGTATGGTCTTGTCATTCATTATTAAATATCAGACAAACACAACAAGTAATAAAAGGCACAAAAATGCAAATATTGTAAATGTAACAAATTGTGTATTTTATTTGATTCCATTATTGAAAGACAATGCCTCAGAAAATCAGATCAGCTCTCTGAAGCAAATAAATTAATTGGAAAATGGGAAAAGTTATGCATCACTGTGACATTCAGGCAAGATGTCTCGGAGAATTCATCTTTCTCTGATTATTTATGCATAAAGGTCCTTCTCAGACAATTTGTTGGCTTCACTCTCAAGTTTGGTGATGTCTGAATCAGACACTTTGTTAACTTCAGCCTCAACGCTGGCAATGTCCTGCTGAGAGACCTTTGGGATGTCCTTCTCAGAAACATTGGGGATCTCCTTCTCATACTTCTGCTGGAGGTCATTCAGAGTTTTCTCATTGACAGAAGCTGCCATTTTTTTTCCAAATCAGCTGCAGAAACTGTGTTAGGAAGACATGTGAATTAATCCATTGTTAGAGGAAAGATACTCAAGCAACTGGTCATTCAAACAAAAAACTTGGTTAATTCAATGATTTTTCAAAATAATTGAAGGTCTTTTATAGTTTCATGTGTACATACTGTTTTATGACTCAATTCACCTTATTTCATATCCTGTATTAAGATACACACATCTAACATCAGATTTCATCATCTACTTACATGATGCTGCACTGATCGCAGCCACAAAACCAAAGAGAAGAACCACAATTTGGAGTTTCATTTTCTGAAAAAAAAAAAAAAAAAAAGAAAAACATTCTAAAATATAATTCAATGCTTTTCACCATTTAGTAAATGCTGCTATTGGGTCTATATACAGAGAAGTAAAAGTACTCACCAGTAGTTTGCAGTGGTTGACAAGTATGAATGTCGCTGGCAAGTAGATGTTTTCACCTGGAATCAGGAGTATTCTGACTCTCTCACTGATGCCCTTTAAATATACTGACCATGTTTTATTTTGTGATGGCATCATACAGATCTGCCAGTGTAAAGTTTCTATGTTTACTAGTTTGTCACAAACAGCTTGAAGGCATGTAACATAGTTGTCAATACAAACGTTGACAAAATTGACTAACCACCATCTTTCAGGATATGTCTGGAGTGTAATTAAAAAATTCAAATATTTGAATGACATCCTATGACCTGAGGGTTCAACTGCAAAGATTCCACAATGTGGCCAGACTTTCTGTCTGTGAGCTGTCCTCAGCTAACTCCTAATGTCTGAGAAGGACCTTTATACGTAAATAATCAGAGAAAGATGAATTCTCCAAGACATCTTTCCCAAATGTCACAGTGATGCATAACTATTCCTTTTTTGTAAATAATGTATTTGTTTCAGAGAGTTTTAAACATCTCATTTTCAACACAATGAGTATCGTCACAATTGATGGCCACACAGTGTCAATGCTGCTGAATTGTAGCCATCTGAGGCATTGTCTTTCAACAGTGGAATCAAATAAAATCAATAATATGTTACAGTTTCAAGATTTCCTGTTTTGTGCCTTTTATTCTTTGTGTGTATTGCCAGGTATTTATTAATCAATGACAAAACCATAACCAAAATCAAATGAGCATGACCATTCAATAGTAACCTGGAGCTCTGGACCATTACACATTGGCAGTTTGACAAATCGAAACATAAAAAAGATATCTATGATTGGTTACAAAATCCAGTGCTGCTAAATCTAAGGCAGATGTACTTGATTATAAATTCTTGAAGACATTTCACTTCTTATATCCAAAAGGTCTCAGAGACTGTGGTGTGTTCCCAGAATTTAGCCTCTGTGGGGTGGACATCAGAGATCTAATTTTCTATCTAATACATCTAAAAGGTGTAATAACAGTTATGAGTAAACTAACAGTCATTAGGAAGCTCTCATTTATGATAACAAAGTCACACATCATGTGACCATACTTTTTCTTCCCTACCTGAGGTAGATGCCCTCATAAGTCTTCTGAAATAGGATTGACAGCGCTGAAAGGTGGGGGACAGACGTGTCGCAGGCCTCACTCTCTGTTCAGGGATGGTTATTTTATTGTTACATAGGTGACTTCATTTACTCATGTTTCAAACCATCTATCTTCTTTGTCCAAGATGTGTACATCTTTGTCTTGAAAGAAGTCTTTGTCCTTCAGATGTTGGTTAACAGCTGAGTCTTGAGGCTACTGGTTATTGCAGCCCTCATTGCATTGTACTGCATAAACCATGTTGGTCTTTTATCTAGTTCAGTGGTTTTCAACCAGGGAGACAATCTCCTGAGAGGGAGGCATGAGCACAGGATGGTGGTGGTGGTGGTGGTGGTGGAGAGGTTCACACATTGTTGATAAACAATTAGTTTACTCTACAATTAGTTAGTAGAGTAAGATACTGGATGAACGAATCTCTGAACGTCAATAATAGCGATGTGATCATAACCACAACATAAACAACTACAAACAAGCAATTTATTAACAATGTATGTTCATGTTCATGGTTTATTTTACATCAACAACTCATAAAATAAATAAAGTTCTTATATTTAAATGAGTATTGCTGCGGCTTCCCTCCCACTATCATTGTGCAGTGGAGGATTGTGGGTATTTTCAATATATCAAGGAAACATCAGTGTAGCCTTGAAATTCCTACAAATCAAGGACTCAGTCCTTGGTGAAATTTTGAAGCATCTTTGACATTGAAACATTGCTTGGCGAGACGTGATGATGTGGCATCCTCGAAAAAGCATCTTTTAAGGATACTTCTCTGCAATTGATAAACAGCCCGGTCCTCTGTGTGTCCGATGATGTCATGGTTGCCTAGAGACAGACGCCACACACCGGTGCTGCTCACAAAACCCGCCCCTTTGAAAAATGTCCGCTACACCTGAAACTCCACCATGTCCTTAAAAGAGAAAACGCTTGCAAAAGTACCAACATGAGCGGGAAGAGGCACATCCTGGAATACATACAGAATGGTTGTTTTTCATTTGTTCCTATTTTTGACAATCAGGAGGTGAGGGGGATGCTTGCAAAAAGTTGAAAACCCCTGGATTAGTGGTGTGTGATGTTTTGGAAGAACAAGTCTTTGTCAGAATATGTTGTGGTTTTTGAAAAGCACAGGAATTTGATATTTGTTGATATTTTGATACATTTTTGTGATACTTCTGCCACAGGATTTTAGAGAGGAAGCGGTGTTCCACCAACCAAGAGGAATTCACTTAGACTAGAGAAATAGTTTGATATAAGAGAGTGCCCCAAAAAGACTTCTTACTGTTCTTCTTTAATTGAAGAAAATAAGAACAAACCCAGGTTCCCTTTCAGCTCTGTAGCCAGGCTGACAGAAAGTCATAGCTCTGTGGAGCCATCTATTCCAATGACTCTTAGTAGCAATGACTTTATGAGCATATTTATAAATAAAATAGCTCTTATCAGAGAAAAAAATTATTTATCTCTTTGCCACTACTGACATTGATACTTTGTCCAGTGCAGCAGACTTGGAATCAGAAGTAACAGCTGATTTTTATCTGGACAGCTTTTCTGCCATAGATCTCTCTGAGCTAATTTCAACAGTTTAATCATCCAACATCCAAAAGATCATACATCACATTATCAAGATGAAGCAATGTGGTTTATGCAGTCCAATGCAAGGAGGACTGCAGCGACCTCTACATCAGGGATCTAAACAAACCCTTGTTAGATCCAATGGATTGGCTAAGCTCAGAGGAGTCAACTCCTCACGCCTCAAGACTGAGCTGTTAACCAACATCTGGAGGATTCCTCTGAAGACACACAATAGATGACATCTGGGATAAAGAAGATAGGTTGTTTGAAAGGGGAGTAAAGTATCATTCAACATTGACTGAGGCCTGTGGCACCATCTGTTTTTTGTATATTAAAGGTGGTATGGTTTGATTTGTCAAATTATTAATATGCAATGGTGCAGAGGTTTGGGTTACTATTGGATGACCATGCTCATTTGTATGGTCTTGTCATTGATTAATAAATACCAGACAAACATAAACAAAAGGCAGAAAACAGTATATATTAAACCTGCAACAGATTGTGAATTTTATTTGATTCCATTGTCAGACCAAGCCTCAAATAGTTATAATTCAGCAACGTTGTCACTGTGGTAGATGACTGTGATGATACTGGTGGTGCTGAAGATCAGGTGTTAAAGAGCTGCAGAGAAAGAAAAGAAAAATATACACATGAATATAAAGACTTGGAATCATTATATTAAAAAAATGCACATACTTTGAAGTAAAATTAATAATGAAGTATAATGAATGGTATTTTTGTCTTATTAATATTTAAAGAGATAAAGATACAAAAATATGAAAAGTTATGTATGATTGTGACCTACAGGCAAGATGTCTTGATGGATTCATCTTTCTCTGTTGTTTTTTAATCTAAGTCTTTCTCAGACAGATTGTTGATGTCTTTCTCTGTCACTTTGTTGGCTTCAGCTTCAGCTTGGGCGATTACTGAATCAGGAATGTTGTTGGCTTCACTCTCAGCTTGGGCGATGTCCTGATCAGAGATATTGGGGATCTCCTTCTCATACTTCTGCTTGAGCTGGTTCAGAGTGTTCTCATCGACAGAAGCTGCCATTTTTTCCAAATCAGCTACAGAATCTGTGTTAGACAGAAATATAGATTCATTCATCTATAGTGGAAAGATACTCAAACAACTGCTCACTCAGACCAAGAAACTTGGTTAATTTAGTAGATTTGCACAAGGTTCTGACAGACAACATACATCTTGAGCCACCACATTACTTCAAATACTACGACAAACGAATATCACATCACATTTTATCATCTACTTACAAGCTGCTGCTGAGCTGATCACAGCCACAAGAGCAAAGAGCAGGACCACAACCTGGACTTTCATTTTCTGAAGAAAGAAAAGAAAGAAACTTATAAAAAAACAAACATCAATTGCTGTTAATGTTTAGTAAATGATACTATTGGTTCTAAATACAGAGAAGTAAAGGTGCTGTACTCACCAGTAGTTGACCTGTGCTTGACAAGGATGAATGTCAAAGAGGTTTTCACCTGGAGTGTGTCTGACTTTCTGACTGATGCTCTTTATATACTTTCCACTCTGGACATAAAGTGTTTATTTTGTGACGACACCATATAAATCAGCCAATGTAAAGTTTTCACGTTAGTTTGTAGCAAACAATACTCGGAGGCATGTAGCATTGTTACCAAAACAAACTTTGACAAAGAAAATTAACTAAACAAATATGCTCTTTTTCCAGGATGTGCGTAGAACTGGAAAATAAACGTGCAAATATTTGGATGATATCTCATGACCTGATACTTTGTTTGAAACTAGCCTCAGTACTGTTTGTACTGTTTGTTTGTAAGCAAGCAAGAGTTTCCTGTTTTATGAAGGTGGCGATATCTACCCTCTTACATAGAAAGCTGCCAATGACCAGGCTCCATCGTACCAGAGCCCTGGGAACAGAATGGGAGACAGAAGCTTCAGTTATTGGGCAACTCTCTTGTGGAACCAGTTCCTAGGTTGGGTGCAGAGGACACTCACCCTCTTTCTACATTTAAGATTGATCTGAAAAGTTCTTTTATGATAAAGCTTATACATAGGGGTGGCTCACGTGGATCATGGACCTTCTGTTAATCTAGGATCAAGCAGCGGGGGAATTCCTATAACGCACTGTTTATTTCCTCTCCCTGTCTCTCCTGTTGTTGTGCTCTTCCCTCTCTGTCCTCATTCTCCAGGAATCTCTGAAATGAAATGTTGAGTTATGTTCAAAAATGTATTTTGTGCTGCCACATTCAGCTTAACATCCAGCTTAATTTCTTAAATAGGCATAAATAGCTTAAATAGGCACAATGACAATTAATCAAATAAAACACAAATAAAGTGTATTAATCATGGTATTTAGAGTGTAACTTCTTCCACTTTTTAGTCAGTATTTTGTGGAAACTCAATGAAGATCCAGAAATTATTCAGTTGAATGGTCTTGGGATTGTAAATTGTAAATAGTAAATATCAAATAGTTCAAAAACAAACAACAAATATGCATAACATACTGATGTGATTTTAATTTATTCCATTATTGTGAGACAATGTAATCTCTGTTTGTGTCAACGGTGCAAATAAATTATTTCAAAAAATATGGAAAGCTCATCATTGTGACCTACAGGCAAAACATCTCAAGGAATTCGAGGAAATCTTTCTCTTATTGGACACAGACAATAACTAAGAACGACAACCCTAGTCACCACGAGGCTGCATCGAGCCGGTCTCTCAAACTGAGTCTGGGGAACCAGTCCAGTCAGACACAGAAGGGGTGAAGGGGACCAATCCTCCTGTAGAGCTCACACATCCCAATTTACATATGTCAACACTGACGAACTGAGGATAGCGAGAGCCCACGAGAACATTGTGGTTTAAAAGTGTGTTGTTATGTAAGTTACTGAGAAAAGTAATGAGTATAATATTACTAAAAAAAAAGACTGGTATTTAATGGTAGATTATTGTATTATTATTGCATTGTTATTACATCCAACGCTGTTTCTATTGGGATCACACCATATACATGTCAAGTTTCTATGTCGGTTAGTTTATGACAAATTTATAGTCTTCCAAGTCATATAGCAACTGCAGTACAGCCTTTGAGAAACAGGATCAACTCAACTATTACATTCTTTTTTTATCAAAACAAAGGCTTTATTTGTAATATAAATATCTGCATGACATCCGTTGAGCTAATGCTATGTTTATATCTGGGGTGTGTACTGTGAAGTGGATTCATCATAGCCAGGATATATTTCTGTTTTCTGGGTCCCACTGGAAAAAACAACTGGAAAAAAGTAGTTATATATATATATATATATATATATATATAGTATGTATACTATATAGTATAGTAGTATATAGTATGCAATTTAGAAAATGAAATGTGAAAATATGTGTAACCATGCAACAAAGACAATCTGAAGAGGTCATTATAAACAGCAGATTGTAATAAATCCAACCCTCCCTCATCTGTGGAGACGTCTTTAATGGACTTAGGAATAGTTGTCAGAGAGAAAGAAAAAGAGCTCCATATTGTTCCATGTGAGCAATCATAGCATTAGAAAGCGTGCTCATACAACTGTCATTGATGCGAGTAAGTATGTGATCAGGCATCCCCATGACCAATAAAAACTACCTTTGTAAGATTGAAAATCCACGATTAAACATGTTAAGTTATAGCACATACCTCTGTAGCTATAGTATTGGATGAGCCACTATGTTACTTAAAGTGGTAGTCCGGAGTAATTTGAATCCAGGGTCTATTTCGCCATAAATATGAGTCAAACGCTCTGCCAAGAGCTATTTTACATTGATTGAAGTAATATCGAGTTTGACGAGCACAAGCCAGTGTCTTTTTTAAACCAGTCCTAAACCCGGATAAAAGAAGAGAGTTTAGTCTGGAAGGGCATCAAATATGCACATCAGTTTTGTGACTCTCATATAGAAAGGCTGGATGGAGTCAGATGATTTGCTGTGGTGACCCCTGAAGGGAGCGGACAAAAGGAAAAGAAGAACTAAGCTACAGTAGCCTTTCTTCACTGATTACCAGGTTTCCTTCATTGGATCACTCAGCACTGGCCACTGTAAACCAGAAACATCCCATAAAAGCTGCAGTTTTGGATATTCTTTGACCGAGTTGTCAAACCATCAGAAATTATCCCTAGTTGCTCTCATCCTTTAGGTTGGCATTTTGTCCTACTTCCAACACACCAACTGAGCTCAAAATGTTCCCTTAATGTTTAATATATGACAGCCATTGTAGCGGGATAATAAAGGTAGTGTCAACATGTTATGACTCAGAGACAGTAATTAGAAACTGACAGGAAAATAAGTCTAACGAAGAACAGGAATTAATTCATTACTGTTGAACTTGCAGCAAGTGGAAACCACCAGCAGGGCAAATAGTATCATATAAGTTCAACCCAACCAGCTGTCAAGCAGGAGTTTCCTTATATTGTTTACATATCAGTATACTAGTGGCATAAGTACAGATTTGGTTTGTGTTAATAACAGTAATAACAACGTCCATATTTGTTTGCACATTACACCTCAAAATCTGTTTTCCAAGTTTCCAAGTTCATTTAAAACTCTTTCAAACACTTTTTACGTGGTGCTCTGACTTAATATAGTTAACTATATAGTTAACTGAACTATATTCAATATTATATATTCAATATGTCAATATTTTGCAGAATGACAAAATAACAAGGATTCAGGAAATGCAATGATGATTTTTATTTGATCCCAATATTATAAGACAATGCCTCAGATGGTTATAATGCAGCAGTATTGTCACTGTGTGGTTGTCGACTGTGATGATACTTGTAGTATTGAAGATCAGATGTTAAAGAGCTGCAGAGAAAGAGAAGATTATGATGAAACAATGTGCAGACAACATGATTTATGGTCATATTTGGACTAAATGAGGCAGATTTAAATCTGCACACTCAGTATTTTCTTCCTGTGGTTTGATATTGACCTAGTCATTTCTATTTATATCGATGGTTCAAATAAATTATTCAAAAAGCATGAAAAGATCATTGTGACCTACAGGCAAGACGTCTTGAAGGATTCATCTTTCTCTGATTATTTAATAATCATAGTCTTTCTCAGCTTTGGCTTGCAGTTTTTCAGCTTGGGCCTGCAGTTTTTCGAGGTCCTTATCAGACATGTTGTCGACTTGACTCTGAAGTTTGGCGATGTCCTGCTCAGAGAGATTGGACATATCCTCGCCAAACACATCTTTGCCAACATCGAGGAAGAACTCCCTGGCGGTGTTTATTGTCAAGTCTGACAGAGCAGCTGGATTGACAGCAAATTCTACACCCACTTTGAAGACTTCATCCAAAGCTTGGTCATCCATAGCACTTTCCAGTTTCTCCAACTGAGCTGCAGTAACTGTGTTAGAAAGACACGTAAATGCACCAACTGGTAAAGATAATAACTCGGTTGCTTATTTAGACTAGGAAAGTTGAAGAATTCTGCTTTAAAATTACACAAGACACTGACAACCTAATGTGAACATACAGCTTAATGATATTTAAATATTCAAATTCAAATTTCATCATCTACTTACGTCCTGGTGCTGCACTGATCACAGCAACGCAAGCAAAGAGCAGGATCACAACTTGGAGTTTCATTTTCTAAAAGAAAACACAACTTTTCAAAACATACCGTCAAAAGCTTTTTTGATATTTAGCAAATGACACAATTGGGTCTTTGTACAGTGAAATAAAGGTACTGTACTCACCAGTAGTTGACTTGTGGTTGACAAGAATGAATGTCGCTGACAAGCAGAGGTTTTCACCTGGAATCAGGAGTGTGTCTGACTTTCTGACTGGTGCTCTTTATATATATATACCACATAGTAACACATAGTGTTTATTTTGTGATGAAACATATTGATCATCCTATGTAAAGTTTCAACATGTTTGTTGGTGTATAACAAAAGCAGCTTTGAGGCATGTAGCATGGTTGTCAACAAAAAAACTTTGACAAAAAGATGAACTTGGTTCTTCAGGATGTGTGTGGAGCTTGTGTTAAAAATTCAAATATTTGGTTTCACTGGAGGGCTGAACTACAAAGGAAGCTCAACATACAGTTGCAGGGTGATAAACCCTCAACTAACAGTCAGAGATAACTGTTACATCACCAAAATGGTTATTAACTGTCTTTGTTAACTCATGCTTTCTTCTTTAGACTGTATGCAGTCACATGAGCGTGAAGGGAAACGATCAAATAAATTAGTGTTGAATATAAAAGTACCGTTCAGGTATGTACAGAAATTAGACAAAATACTATTCAATTTACTTGCAAACCTTTGGAAAAAAAATGGTAATGAAAGGGAATAACTGGGGAATAAATGTATCTTTTTAGCATGCAACTTCTTTAAACACCTTTTACAATGCTCTCTGAAATAATGTCAGTATTTTAGTTAATGAAAAAACAGTAAATATACGGGAAATGCTCATTTGTATGATCTTGTAATTGATTAATAAATACCTGACAAACACGTGAAAAACAAAAGGCACAAAAAACCCTAAAGCCAATACTTAACATGCAGCAAATGATGATTTTCATTTGATCCCATTATTATAAGACATTGTCTCAGATGGTTATAATGCAGCAGTATTGTCACTGTGTGGTTGTTGACTGATGATACTTGTGTTGAAGATCAGGTGTTAAAGAGCTGCAGAGAAAGAGCAGATAAACACACATGAATATAAAGACACTGGGGGTGACAACAAAACAATGTGCAGACACTGTGAAGCAAATAAACTATTTGAAAAGTATAAAAAGTTACTTATCATTGTGACACAAAGGCAAGACGTTATTCATCATTCATCTCTCCCTGTCTGTCTTCATCAGACAGTTTTTGGACTCTGAGCCTTCAGTTTATCACACATTTTGTTGACATGATTCTCGAGTTTGGCTAAGTCTTTCTCAGAGAGATTAGACATCAAGGAAGAACTGCCTGGCGGTGTCTATTGTCAAGTCATCCATAGCATCTTCCAGTTTCTCCAATTCAGCTGCAGAAACTGTGTCAGAAAGACATGTAAATGCAACAACTTGTAAAGTGAAGATAATCAAACAACTGCTTATTCAGACCAAGAAACCCAATGAATTCTGGTTTAGAATTACACAATGAATTGACAGCCTAGTGTGAACATATGGCTTCTAACATTATGACACACATATATCATATTTTATTATTTGTCATATATATTATATTTATCATCTACTTACGTCCTGGTGCTGCACTGATCACAGCCACAGAAGCAAAGAGCAGGATCACAACTTGGAGTTTCATTTTCTGAAAGAAAACACAACTTTTTAAAAAAATACCATCAAATGCTCTTTTGACAGCAAATGACGCTATTGGGTCATATACAGAGAAATAAAGGTACTGTACTCACCAGTAGTTGACTTGTGGTTGACAAGTATGAATGTTGCTGACAAGCAGAGGTTTTCACCTGGAATCAGAAGTGTGTCTGACTTTCTGACTGATGCTCCTTAAATATCTTAACCAGCTTGATCATACAGTGTTTGTGTTGGTGCTGCGCCATGTAGTTGATCCAATGAAAAGTTTCCACAAACAGCTGTAAGGTACGAAGCATTGAAGGATTATCATGCCTGTCTTTCAGTCTTGCTTGCTTGATTTCCTTTCTACACATTTGATTTAACGATAGTATTTCTTGCAATAAAAATGATTTAGGAAAATATCTGCGGACTTTGATTCTATGAAACAAAATTTCACATCATCCTCGAACACACACAAATCAACTCAACTCAGCTTTATTTAAAAACAGCAACAGCTGTAAACAAAGTGCTGTACATATATAAGAATCAAATGTAAAAACATAAGACATAATATAAAAAAAACTATAACAATATGAAAATAATATATATATATATATATATATATATGTAATAAAACAATAACAATTTTATAACATATAAAACAATAAGACACTAAAACAAGAAAAGAGTCTCGGGCAACAGGCAACAGAAAACGTTCTGTCCCTTCTGAGCTTCCACTTAGACCTTGGTACCTCCAGGAAAAGCTGATCAGCTGACCAGAGGCAATGGGCAGGAGCGTGGGGCTGGAGCAGCTCAGAGAGATCGGGCTGGGCCTTTTAAAGACTTAAAAACAAATAAAAGAATCTTAAAATGCTCCAGTTGGGAGCCGAACAGTGGTGTTTTGTACCAGCTGGAGACGTGTGAGATAAACCTGACTCCAAAGTAAAGTGCGTTATAATAATCTAGCCAAGATGAAAGCATGGATTACTGTTTCAAAATGCTTGTGTGCTAGAAACAACCTCACCTTTGCAAGCTGGACTTAACTGTTGCACTAATTTGACGATCCAGTTTAAAATCACTGTCCATCTTAAAACCCAGGTTTGACACTATTGGCTTCATATAGCATGCCAAAGGGGCCAGGTTACATCATCACTTCTGTTTTTTTTTTTTTTCGTTAAAATTTTAAAAAATTCCAGTGTAACAGTGGAAGAAGACACCATGTTTTCTCAGGATGGAACAACAGATACAATTAGAAAAGCAGAGGACCTAAAACTAAACCGTGTGGAACCCCATATGACAACGGAGCAGAACAGGACTCGGAACCACCAAAGGCTTACGCACATAGTTCTGTCTGCCAGATGGATTTAAACCAGCGCATGGCGCTAGCACAGAGGCCTACTAGTTGCTGAAACTGAACCACTAAGATACTGTGGTCCACAGTGTCAAATGCCGCTGTTGGATCCAGCAGGACAAGACTAATAAAATCTCTGGAGTCATTTGCCAGATGGATGTCATTAAAAGCTCTTAATTAAGGTGACTGTGCTACACCATGCTCAGCCAGAAAAGCCTTCAACTGAGCATTAACGACTTATTCCAGTATTTTTGAAGTAAAATTAGCTTGGAGATGGGGCTGAAGTTGGCTAGCACACCGCTATCAAGGCCAGGTTTCTTAAGCAGGGGTTGCACCACAGTGTGTTTTAAACTTTGAGGTCAAAACCAGAAAACAGACTGTATTAACTGCTGTTAATAATGGCCAGAAGCAACTGCCATATACTAGAGAAAACGGGGACAGCGTCACAAGGAGAACCTGATGGTTTAATCTGGGCAACCACATCTTCTAAAACCTTCAGAGACACAGGCTCAAACACATTAAACATGCCTGAGCAAGGCACAGGGTCAGAGGGGTCAGATGATCAGGGGTCAGAGATGAGAGGCCTTGCAGTAGCAACCAAATCAGTAAAAAAGTGCAGGAAGCTATTGGACATCTTATGGGATGCCTCTGTACACACAGGCTGAGGTGGGTTAAGAACAAAATCAATGGTTTTAAATAACACACGTGGGTTGGGACAGTTTGCCTTTATGAGGTTTGACAGGTGATTTCTTTTGGCCTCTAACAGTATTTTGGTAGCAGCACCAACAGTCCTTTAGGATTTGGTAAGAGACCTGCAGCTTGTCTTTCTTCCACCTCCGTTCCTAATGTCTAGCTGCGCGATTTCTCTCTAGGAGCAGGAGCAGCAGATTTAACTGTAGCACGAGAGAAACAGCTTTAAACACATTGTCACAAATTTCCAGGTTACCCACAGACAGACCATAAGAGAGGACGAGGTCTAATGTGCGTCGATGTTCGTGTGTGGGACCAGACACACACTGCTCCAAGTTAAGAATCAATAAGACTTAAAAAGTCCTTCACCATCGGTTTATCAGGACAACACACATGAATATTTAAATCCCCAACAAAAAGGACACGATCATACTTAGGCATAATTTCAGCCAGTAGATCAGACAAGTCATTAAATATTCCTTATTGTATTTGGGGGTTGGTAGATGACGGCACACAGCACCGGGTCGGGGCAACCTACCTCAAATAAGTTCACTTCCAAGCTGTTAAAATAGGATGCGATGGTGCGCTGCTTACATTTAAAATCATTTTTATAAACAGGCGCCGTTCCAGGAACAAGGCAGGAGTCTTACTGTTTACTCCTACCGTTCACAAGAGCATTTGTTGCTTTCTTTTGCATGGAATATGTTGCAGAAAGACTGGAAACTAACCAGGTTAATTTCATTGAATGGTTTTTTAAATCCAAATTGAGAGTTGACTCCACTGCAGGCATTTGTTTTTCATAATTTAAATAACTGTACATTTAATCTTTTATTTTTGTCTTTGCTTGTGTTTTAACTGTGTAATTTTGTAACTGATTTGTATTTGCTGCTCATCTTGGTCAGGACTCAAGTTAAGTAAAAAAATAAAAAAACTTTTTTTGTGTTAGAAATCTAACATGGATCACCTGAGCAGGCTCACCGCTACTGTAGTACCTACGCTAACGTAAAAATTGCACTTCATGTATTAAGTTAATTTGATTCTCATTTATCAGTACGTAATATGTAGTTTGCCATTGTTTAATTATTACTAGTGATCGATTCAAACCTGTGATACATTAGCATTTGATACATGTTCACAAGTAGATGTTTTGTAGCTGACATTACTCAAAGATTTATAACAGTGGAACATCAGTCTCTTTACTGATGAACTACAGATACAATGTAAAGAACTATTAGATTTAATCCTAATACAACTAATTATAATATTTATAACAGTGGAACATCGGGTTTAGCTTCTCAGAGTTCCTCTTTAATCTGGCGATTGGTGCCACTCTCACCAGGCTCACAACAAGAAACATAGACACATTGTCCTACTATTGTGCAACTCTTGGCTAATGATTCATGAAGGTGTCGTCGCTAATTGCTCCACTGTATCAGGCTTTAGATATTACACACTGCTCAGTATAGTTCCACTAATGCTAGTAAGTTAGATTCATGATCAATGTTCAATCTTAAATTATATCCATCTATAGTGACATAATATCAACACTGAGACTTCTCAGTTATTTTCAATCATAATCAAGTATTGACTATAATTATTCATCTACCTCAATTGACTTCAAGTTAACTGTGTATACAAACTTCGTTTTTCTTAGCTTAATAAGCATGTATGTCAATAATCAGTTCACAATTATGTTAATTAACTTTTTATAATTAATATATTGACACTATATAATCTAGTGATCATATCTATTATTATCAATGATATATGATATTGACTAGTTCTATCACTCATGTTTTATGATCCCTGAATCTTTTACACTTGTATTGATTAATCATAATTTCAAACTATGATTTTAGTATTTTCTCTTACTTATAACTATCTGCGATCCATAGTTATTTAATTTAACTTATGATAATTAACTTCATATTTCTTTAGGTAGTAGATTTTAGTTCATTTATATTAATAAGTAACATGCTTATTATTCAACAGAATGTCTAAAATATATCTGATAAATCATGTCATGAATCTACTTCATAAAGTTATACGAAAATCAATCAAGTAAATCATTATTATTATACTACTGATTAAATAATCCATGATATAGTTGATATGTCAAAGTACAACTCATAGAATCATACATTGTTAATCTTAATGAATCGAGATATACTGATACATGTGCATTATGCATTATAATTTTTAGCTATTCTGTATATAAATATAGATCAATCATAATATATGCTATTGAATATATTCATAGTATTTAATTATAGTATGTCATTGATTAATTTGTTAATTAATTATTAACTATATTCAATAATGACATACTTATGATTATTTAATTACAATATGAATTATAATTGTAGTTCATGTTATTACGTCACTTCTTTATTGCACCTACGTAGATATATCAATGTAGAATTAATTTACTCATTTATAATATTAAGTAGATTATATGTAACAGATTAGAATTAGTCATTGAATTCTAACAGATGAATATATTAATAATAAAATTTGAGCATATTACTGATGTGTTATTTTTGAACATTTATCATTCATTGTAACTGAATCTAGATCTTTATGAATTATTAATATGCTTTATCATATGTATATGACTCAATACACGTTATAATCATAGCATAGATTTAAGATCAGATTCACAGATACTATTACTACATGCTTCTAAATTATTATATCATTACATATTTAGAACTATTATATGACAAAGCATAAGAAACTTGCAATACCATCATCATAATGAATAAGCTTACATGACATCTATGCATCATATACATTCTACTAAAAGAACATATGATACAATACTTATCTAAGGTAAGAGAAATCATGAATATATGATACTATGATTACTCATGTTTTCATGTAGATGTATATTGTCTGAATAGTACTAGTGACAGTGTTAGCATGTATCATAGTTGCAATGTTCATGTTAGTGATTCAATAATCAATTCATACAGTTGTACTCATGTATTGATGACACTGTAAGTTTGATTTAATTATATCATGTAGTTTGCATGTATATAGCTTCATAGAATTGTACTTTGATTAAGACTTTAACATTAAAAAAGCAGTTTACTAATATTATCATGTTGACATACTCATATTAAATCATATATTTATTTGATATATTATACATATTACTTATCATTTAAGATTACTATGCTATTATGCTATCATAGTGTATGTATACACTAGTAGACATTGCTTATTCATAGACTATTTACGTATTAATATCATTATATGACTATGGTATATATTTATGTTAAAATTGTTTAATCATGCAGCATAGCAGTTACTTATAATTCATGACTGGTTACAAACTCTAGTAATTTATCTAACTGATCATCATCAACATGACAATACTTATTCAATTACACTAGTTATGATAATCATGACATATGCAAATAGTATAATATCGACAAATTGAGTATGTGAGTAATCTAATACTGAAGAGTACTGTAGATTAACTTTGACGTGCATGCAACGACAAATAGAATATATCAATGAATAAATATCTATGACATATGTTTTAATAAAGAAATGCACTTAATGATACTAAAATGTTGGAATCTTTAGTCTGATATTCCAGTTAATAGATACGATTATTGAATAGCATTATGTATGATGTGCCACATGTTGCAAGATCGATGGATGTCTACATTGCTGATATGTTAGTTAATAAGTTTACTAGACTAATTGAATTAAAAGCTAATCGTACACTTTGTTGTATTCAAGTTGACACTATACGAATCAGGTAATTGTAGTATCCGAACTTGCATGAGATCATCAAGCATAATGATTCATCTATTATTCTCTATGACGTTATGATTATCATCATAAAGTAAAGTACTTTTTCCAATTAGCCTCAGAATTGTGTTATACATTATTATAGATCATCATTCATATGTGGTGAAGATCTAAAAAGATTTATATCTACTGTATCCAGCTGCTGTGAGCTATCACTAGTCTAAGATGCAAAAGCATGAACATAAGTACTGTACATTCATTCTAAAAAGTAAAGAAAGAACTTCATAAAACAAACATCAGTATACTATATGATTAGTAAATGATAAAATGCTATCAAATACAGAGAGAAGGTATAGATATAATAGTTATTGAATTATATACTAAAGTATAAATTAAATAACAATTAATTTTCATATAATGTCTACTTCTGACTGTATCATTATTATATATTCTAATTTATAATAAGTGTGTATTATTTTTGCGTTACATAATCATTACATTATCATTTAAATTCTATCAATTTGTAACAAAATAGTCCTAGTGATTGTAGTCAGAATAAATATGGTAGAGTGAACTATATGATATGTAGTGTAACATGGTATAACAGATTAAGAATGAATCATCTTACACACACACACACACTATGTATTTGGTGCCACTTCACCACAGGCCTACAAACAAGATGTTACGTCATTACTACATGCTACAGACCATATCAGAACATATTCTATAATAGAGATCCAACTCAAGATTTATAACGAAGGAACCTTCGGTTTTGTATTTCCCAAGTTCATGATAAATGGAGTATAATAAGAATAGTCATGTACCTGTCAGACAAAGCTTAAGTTCTGTAATACACCGCTGAATCAACATCACAATTTGCAATCTTTACTCATGGTGTTAGAAGTACTGTTGTTCTGTCAATCAGTGTCCTCATTACATAGCTAGTTCACACATCCAACTAGCTGTTATTTGACAAGACTTCAACACCAGACAAACTGTATTGATATTATATTATCAACTCTAAGGTCTAATGTATAAGTAATCAGTAAATTCACTTCATTCGTTACTAACACTATCTACTATACAGTCATTGACAGATGAATTAGTCATAATTACTTTATCATTGACTATATTGTATTTCCCAGGATTTCCTCAGAACTGTATAACAAAATGCAGGGATTTAGACTGACATTATCAGTCCATGCTGATGATTGATTGAATGTGTGCTGAATCTTAATAACAAGTGCCACATAAGTCAGATGAACATTTGATTCGATATGGTGGCAACTGACATTACTCAAAGATTTATAACAGTGGAACATCGGTTTGTATTTCCCAGAGTTCCTCTTTAATCTGGCGACTTGGTGCCACTTCACCAGGCCTACAACAAGAAACACAGACACACACTCTCTTGTCTACTAACCATGCAGTCAACTTCAGTTGCCACCTTTACACACACACACACACACACACACACACACACACACACGCACTCCCACCAGCGGACAGGCAGTGTGCGTCATAAAATGTCACTGCAATGACAAATTTTCTATCACTGTGAAGTCTGGCGGTGCACCGTGGCCACCAGCCTGCTGCTGTCTGAGCAGAGTGAACCTCTGGTGCCTCTCATTTGCATTCACAATATTGTATTATTGTCCTTTTTATGTATAGACTTTGATCCAAAGAGAATGTGCAAGTAACAAACAACAAAACTGCAATATCTTATGATTGCTACACTGCTTCTGTGCTACAGATCATGTTCAAATCTATTCTACTAGTTGCATTGTAGACCTCAAGTCTTTACTGATGTACATAAATGTTGATTCTAGGTCTGCACGATTGTTGGATCAGCTCGAGCTGTTGCCTCGTAGCATTTGATCAGGAAATGTTGTTGTTCACTTCTCAACTTAGAGTCACTGATCTGAAGAGATTTTGGATTAACTGTCTACCTACTTGCTTATGGTTAATTCTATACGACAGAAGCTTGCTCATCTTTTCAAATCACTCAGTTTCTAGTAGTTAAGATATAATCTTATCTATTTCAATGTGTGAAAATCACTCAAATACATTTTATCATTATACACTCTGCTAGACTGATCACACCAAGGCATTGCTTTTGATAGTATGATATTATCATATAAGGTATTTTTGAAAAAATAACGACAGTTTAGAAAAAATTACCCAACTCATTTAAAATGTATGTATATCGAGTAATCAGTTATTTCAAGTAAGATTCAGAATGCTGACTTTGTATGATCTTGTATTATCTAGACACTCCACAAGAGCAATAAAAGCAAACTAATCAATATATGAAATGTATTGACATTTTATTATGAATCATTGTAGAAAGCTATAGTTATAATACAATTGTACTTGGTAGAGACTGTTATACTGTGTCAATGAAGATCTAGGTTAAGACTGCAGAGAAGAAAAAAATGTACATCGTAATTAAGATTGAACATTGTATTAAAGAGAATGCAATATCTAAGTAAAGTGTATGGTATTGTCTGACTTATCTAGATAGAGATACTACTTAATATGAAGTTAGAATTGACCTACCAAACGCTTGAGGACACTTTCTGTTTTTGAATAGTCTACATCAGACAGATGTGACATCTGTCTCTCTTTTTTTAAATTTATCATATGTGGATCATTTCTCACCGAGCTCTCTGGTAGACTATGCCTGGTAGGTATCTCCTCTGTGAGTCTGAGTCGGCTCAGTACAAATCTGCGTTGCCTCTTCTCCACCGCTATTCAATCCCACCACTCTGATCATCAGGGATTCCATAACAAGGAATATCCGCTTTTTTAAATGCAATCACTCATTGCTTTCTGTTTTTATCTCTGGTCCAATTCCCACGTTTGGCAAAGAGCGGAGCATTTTAGCCGCATCCTCAGACTGCACACCTGGCTGCAATCTGCGTGTAGCCCCCGTGCTGTGAACTACATCGACAATTTTAAAGGGGACATATTATGCAAAACTCACTTTTTACATGCTTTTGTATTTTCATATGGGTCTCTGCTGCTCCTATTACCACTCCAAGCATGAAAAAGAAAACATCCACCCATTTTCTGTAAGTCAGTTGAAAAATGTTGGTGTCAGGGATCATGTGCTTCATCTCACATTGATTACTGTAAGTCCCTTTTTCTATGTGCTAGCAAAACCTCAGTTGACTCCCTCCAAATGGTGCAGAATGCCGCTGCCAGACTGTCAACAAAATCAACCAAAAACTGCCACATCACCCCCGTCTTGGCCTCCCTACACTGGCTTCCTGTCAGCTACAGGATCCAGTTCAAAATCCTCATTCTTACCTACAGAGCCCATGGCCAGGCACCTCAGTATTTATCTGACCTGCTACATAAATACACCCTCAGGTCTGCCGATCTGGATCAGCTCGTAGTTCTCCACCGTTCCTCGTGATTTGTTTGTTTTCAGTGTCATTAGATGTATGTACTTATTACTCTGTATTTTAAACATGTAAAGCACTTTGAGTTTTCTCTGTGAAAAGATCTATATAAATAAATGTTACTTACCTACTTGCTTATTTTATCATCACTGTATATAACACATGAGCCACGTTAATGTCATCATAACCACTTATCAAATCACTTCAATTTCTGGAGAATTGCTATTTTATTATATACTATATAGTTTTTATTTATATACTCTGTTGTCACCATGACTACTTATCTCACCTCCATTTCTTGAGAATTGCTATTTATATTTATACACTCTGTCTAGATCTGTTGTACATACACACTCAGTGCATTCGCTTTTTTGATAGTATATATATATATATATATATATATATATATATATATATACGATCAGTGTTGCAGAAAATAATTACCCAACTCATTTAAACATGTTATTGTATACTCTGAGTTAATGTCAGTTATTTTGGGGAAGTAAAGATTCAAGAAATGCTGATTTGTATGATGTTGTAATTGTTGTATTAATACCTGACACATCCACACAAACAATAAAAGGCACAAAAAAATAATAATATTGAAAATGTAACATATGAATTTTATTTGATTCCATTGTCAGACCAAGCCTCAAATAGTTATAATTCAGCAACGTTGTCACTGTGGTAGATGACTGTGATGATACTGGTGGTGCTGAAGATCAGGTGTTAAAGAGCTGCAGAGAAAGAAAAGAAAAATATACACATGAATATAAAGACTTGGAATCATTATATTAAAAAAAAATGCACATACTTTGAAGTAAAATGTATGGTATTTTTGTCTTATTAATAAGATTTACAGAGATAAAGATACAAAAATATGAAAAGTTATGTATGATTGTGACCTACAGGCAAGACGTCTTGATGGATTCATCTTTCTCTGTTGTTTTTTAATCTAAGTCTTTCTCAGACAGATTGTTGATGTCTTTCTCTGTCACTTTGTTGGCTTCAGCTTCAGCTTGGGCGATTACTGAATCAGGAATGTTGTTGGCTTCACTCTCAGCTTGGGCGATGTCCTGATCAGAGATATTGGGGATCTCCTTCTCATACTTCTGCTTGAGCTGGTTCAGAGTGTTCTCATCGACAGAAGCTGCCATTTTTTCCAATTCAGCCTCAGAATCTGTGTTAGACAGAAATATAGATTCATCCATCCATAGTGGAAAGATACTCAAACAACATTTTATCATCTACTTACATGCTGCTGCTGAGCTGATCACAGCCACAAGAGCAAAGAGCAGGACCACAACCTGGACTTTCATTTTCTGAAGAAAGAAAAGAAAGAAACTTATAAAAAAACAAACATCAAATACTGTTAATGTTTAGTAAATGATACTATTGGTTCTAAATACAGAGAAGTAAAGGTGCTGTACTCACCAGTAGTTGACCTGTGCTTGACAAGGATGAATGTCAAAGAGGTTTTCAGGACTATGTCTGACTTTCTGACTGATGCTCTTTATATATATTTACCACGCTGAACACAGCTGTTTATTTTGGGACCACATCATGTAGCTGATCCAATGAAAAGTTTCCACATATTTGTCAAACAAACAATGCTCCAAGGTATGTAGTCGAGGAAAAATCGGGTGGGGTGGTGGACTGTATTGTTGGATGGAAAGGGGGAATACCGTTTTAGAAGGAGGATGATTTTGACTGTTTTTATTGCAGGAGGGCTGCCATCCCCCTCATCCCCTCTCAACATGAGCACTGCTCCAAGTTATGCAGCTACTTTGCCAGAACAACCTTCGACCTTTGTTACAACCTTTGTTGTACAACAACCTTTTGTTATTTGTGGAGCTCAACTTAAAACTGTAAAAACTTGAATAAGCTGTCGTTTCTGTCAGGTCTATCGCTGGAGCGACAGACCTGACAGAAATGTATTCAAGTCGTATTTTAAGTCCAACTGAACATTTTTGCCAAATCTGAAGAAATTCCCTCATGTCTTTGGTGAGATTTTGCGTTCATGAGAATGAGATGGACAAACAAACTGAAAACATGATGACTCAGACCACAGCTGTCATCAGTTTGATGAAAAACCAGTTGGATCAACACACTGAAGTTTGTGTTTACCTCTGGTGTGTGAGTCACCCTGTTGTTCTGTCATTACAGTTTGGTCCTTGTCAAAGCTGTTCACACCATCACTCTTAGCTGTTTTTCCTGCCTTCAACACTTCAACTTCTAGGACAAACTGTTCACTTGATGATTGATATGTATCACACCTACAGGTACTATTGTGATGAGATGATCAGTGTAATTCACTTCGCATTCTACACACCACCCTCACACACGTTGACAGGAGTGGGAATTACGTCAAACTGCTGTTCATTGACTATAGTTGAGCTTTCAACACCGTGATTTCCCTCAGACTGATCAACAAAATGAGGGATTTAGGACTGAACACCCAGCTGTGTTGATGGGTGCTGGACTTTTTAACCGACAGGCCACAAGTAGTCAGAGTGGACAGCTGTGTGTCGGATACCAGCACCCTCAGTACTGGAGCACCACAAGGCTGTGTTTTGAGCCCTCTGCTTCACCAAGATCCTGAAAACCCTCTACACGGTCGCTGTGGAGAGCATCCTGACCACGAACGTCTCCTCCTGGTTTGGCAACTGCACATCCCAGGACCGTAAGGCCATGCAGAGAGTGGTGAAAGCAGCCGGACGCTGCATCAATCAGACCTGTCATCAGACCTGTCCTGCCTACAGGACACTTATCCCAGGCGCTGTGGGAGCAGAGCCATCAAAATAATTAAGGACAACTGTCTGTTCAAGCTGCTGAACTCTGGCAAATGGTTCCTCAACCTGAGGTCACGGACTGAAAGACTGAGGAGGAGCTTTTAATCCGAACAGCATAAGGCTCCTCAACCAGGCCACAACTGTGACCTGATGGCTGAAACTGGACAAAATGGACAATACAAAATTTACTCACACACAATAGACGATAGCACATAGACAACTATAAAGTGTCTCCATTGCACATTTTGCACACTGTCACTTTAGGCTCGTTTGTGGCTCCATGGTGGACTTCAGACCAACGGGCTTCGCTCCAGCCAGCGCAACATCGGGTCGTCCGTCACCCTGCCGAGGTACTCCCACTCCTGCCTCTTCTCCACCGCTATTCAATCCCACCACTCTGATCATCAGGGATTCCATAACAAGGAATATCCGCTTTTTTAAATGCAATCACTCATTGCTTTCTGTTTTTATCTCTGGTCCAATTCCCACGTTTGGCAAAGAGCGGAGCATTTTAGCCGCATCCTCAGACTGCACACCTGGCTGCAATCTGCGTGTAGCCCCCGTGCTGTGAACTACATCGACAATTTTAAAGGGGACATATTATGCAAAACTCACTTTTTACATGCTTTTGTATTTTCATATGGGTCTCTGCTGCTCCTATTACCACTCCAAGCATGAAAAAGAAAACATCCACCCATTTTCTGTAAGTCAGTTGAAAAATGTTGGTGTCAGGGATCATGTGCTTCATCTCACATTGATTACTGTAAGTCCCTTTTTCTATGTGCTAGCAAAACCTCAGTTGACTCCCTCCAAATGGTGCAGAATGCCGCTGCCAGACTGTCAACAAAATCAACCAAAAACTGCCACATCACTCCCGTCTTGGCCTCCCTACACTGGCTTCCTGTCAGCTACAGGATCCAGTTCAAAATCCTCATTCTTACCTACAGAGCCCATGGCCAGGCACCTCAGTATTTATCTGACCTGCTACATAAATACACCCTCAGGTCTGCCGATCTGGATCAGCTAGTAGTTCTCGACCGTTCCTCGTGATTTGTTTGTTTTCAGTGTCATTAGATGTATGTACTTATTACTCTGTATTTTAAACATGTAAAGCACTTTGAGTTTTCTCTGTGAAAAGATCTATATAAATAAATGTTACTTACCTACTTGCTTATTTTATCATCACTGTATATAACACATGAGCCACGTTAATGTCATCATAACCACTTATCAAATCACTTCAATTTCTGGAGAATTGCTATTTTATGATATACTATATAGTTTTTATTTATATACTCTGTTGTCACCATGACTACTTATCTCACCTCCATTTCTTGAGAATTGCTATTTATATTTATACACTCTGTCTAGATCTGTTGTACATACACACTCAGTGCATTCGCTTTTTAGTATATATATATATATATATATATATATATATATATATATATATATATATATATATATATTATAACGATCAGTGTTGCAGAAAATAATTACCCAACTCATTTAAACATGTTATTGTATACTCTGAGTTAATGTCAGTTATTTTGGGGAAGTAAAGATTCAAGAAATGCTGATTTGTATGATGTTGTAATTGTTGTATTAATACCTGACACATCCACACAAACAATAAAAAACAAGAAAAAAACAATATTGAAAATGTAACATATGAATTTTATTTGATTCCATTGTCAGACCAAGCCTCAAATAGTTATAATTCAGCAACGTTGTCACTGTGGTAGATGACTGTGATGATACTGGTGGTGCTGAAGATCAGGTGTTAAAGAGCTGCAGAGAAAGAAAAGAAAAATATACACATGAATATAAAGACTTGGAATCATTATATTAAAAAAAATGCACATACTTTGAAGTAAAATCTATGGTATTTTTGTCTTATTAATATTTACAGAGATAAAGATACAAAAATATGAAAAGTTATGTATGATTGTGACCTACAGGCAAGACGTCTTGATGGATTCATCTTTCTCTGTTGTTTTTTAATCTAAGTCTTTCTCAGACAGATTGTTGATGTCTTTCTCTGTCACTTTGTTGGCTTCAGCTTCAGCTTGGGCGATTACTGAATCAGGAATGTTGTTGGCTTCACTCTCAGCTTGGGCGATGTCCTGATCAGAGATATTGGGGATCTCCTTCTCATACTTCTGCTTGAGCTGGTTCAGAGTGTTCTCATCGACAGAAGCTGCCATTTTTTCCAAATCAGCTACAGAATCTGTGTTAGACAGAAATATAGATTCATCCATCCATAGTGGAAAGATACTCAAACAACTGCTCACTCAGACCAAGAAACTTGGTTAATTTAGTAGATTTGCACAAGGTTCTGACAGACAACATACATCTTGAGCCACCACATTACTTCAAATACTACGACAAACGAATATCACATCACATTTTATCATCTACTTACAAGCTGCTGCTGAGCTGATCACAGCCACAAGAGCAAAGAGCAGGACCACAACCTGGACTTTCATTTTCTGAAGAAAGAAAAGAAAGAAACTTATAAAAAAACAAACATCAAATACTGTTAATGTTTAGTAAATGATACTATTGGTTCTAAATACAGAGAAGTAAAGGTGCTGTACTCACCAGTAGTTGACCTGTGCTTGACAAGGATGAATGTCAAAGAGGTTTTCAGGACTATGTCTGACTTTCTGACTGATGCTCTTTATATATATTTACCACGCTGAACACAGGTGTTTGTTTTGGGACCACATCATGTAGCTGATCCAATGAAAAGTTTCCACATATTTGTCAAACAAACAATGCTCCAAGGTATGTAGTCGAGGAAAAATCGGGTGGGGTGGTGGACTTTATTGTTGGATGGAAAGGGGGAATACCGTTTTAGAAGGAGGATGATTTTGACTGTTTTTATTGCAGGAGGGCTGCCATCCCCCTCATCCCCTCTCAACATGAGCACTGCTCCAAGTTATGCAGCTACTTTGCCAGAACAACCTTCGACCTTTGTTACAACCTTTGTTTTACAACAACCTTTTGTTATTTGTGGAGCTCAACTTAAAACTGTAAAAACTTGAATAAGCTGTCGTTTCTGTCAGGTCTATCGCTGGAGCGACAGACCTGACAGAAACGTATTCAAGTCGTATTTTAAGTCCAACTGAACATTTTTTGCCAAATCTGAAGAAATTCCCTCATGTCTTTGGTGAGATTTTGCGTTCATGAGAATGAGATGGACAAACAAACTGAAAACATGATGACTCAGACCACAGCTGTCATCAGTTTGATGAAAAACCAGTCGGATCAACACACTGAAGTTTGTGTTTACCTCTGGTGTGTGAGTCACCCTGTTGTTCTGTCATTACAGTTCGGTCCTTGTCAAAGCTGTTCACACCATCACTCTTAGCTGTTTTTCCTGCCTTCAACACTTCAACTTCTAGGACAAACTGTTCACTTGATGATTGATATGTATCACACCTACAGGTACTATTGTGATGAGATGATCAGTGTAATTCACTTCGCATTCTACACACCACCCTCACACACGTTGACAGGAGTGGGAATTACGTCAAACTGCTGTTCATTGACTATAGTTGAGCTTTCAACACCGTGATTTCCCTCAGACTGATCAACAAAATGAGGGATTTAGGACTGAACACCCAGCTGTGTTGATGGGTGCTGGACTTTTTAACCGACAGGCCACAAGTAGTCAGGGTGGACAGCTGTGTGTCGGATACCAGCACCCTCAGTACTGGAGCACCACAAGGCTGTGTTCTGAGCCCCCTGCTGTACACTCTGTTTCCTTTTTTGACATTTTATTTTATTACAATACAAACACAAACATAAAGTAGGACAAAATAGGCTCATCAGTCAAAGAAAACAGCAGGCGAACATATAGTCTGTGACTGTGGTTTGTACTTATTTATATCTACAATGTATGTTCTCCTAGTATCAGAGAAAGTTGGCAACACCAATGAAAGAAATTGAAAAGTAGTCATAAAAGTAATGAAACAGAGAAGAAGGAAAAACAAACAAACAGAAACAAATAAAACTGTACACTCTGTGCACCCATGACCTGTGGCCACTCACAGCTCCAACTCCATCGTAAAGTTTAATGACGACGCAGTAGTGCTGGGTCTCATCTCCATCAGCGATGAGACAGCCAACACGAAGGAGCTGGAGATCCTGGAGAGATGGTGCCAGGATGGAGATGGTGCTTTCAACTGATCGTCAGCGAAACCAAGGAGATGGTAGTGGATTGCAGGAAGAAACAGCGCTTCCACTTTCCCTTCATCATCGATGGTGCTCCAATGGATGTGGTGAACCACATCAAATACCTTGGAGTTCAAGTCTCAGGTGATTCACCTGGTCCACCCACATACAAGCTCAGGTGAAAAAGGCGAGACAGCAGCTTCATCACCTGAGAGGAAGTTCAGGGTCTCAGCCTAGATCCTGAAAACCTTCGACACGGCCACTGTGGAGAGCATCCTGACCACGAACGTCTCCTGCACAGCCCAGGACCATAAGGGTTGTATGTAAATATATATGTATATATATATATATATATATATATATATATATATATATATATATATATATATATATATATATATATATATATATATATATATATATATATATATATATATATATATATATACACAACCTTCCTCAGAAAATTGTTTCAATTACAAATGTTTTGCTACTCACATTAATTTGTAATAACAATGTTTTTCATAATTGTTTCATAACGTTGACAAGGTGCCAATAATTTTGTCCATGGGATTTATTTATTTATTTATTTATTCATTTTGTCAAATTTTAGTAAGTTTGACTTTTTTCTCAGTTTTTTTTTTTTTTTTGTGTGTGTGTGTGTGTTTCCAACGTAAAGAAAAGAAATAAACATGTGAATACCAAAACAAACAAGAATTACCCAACTCATTTAAACATTTGTATTAATACCTGACACATCCACACAAACAATAAAAGGCACAAAAAAAAAAACAATATTGAAAATGTAACATATGAATTTTATTTGATTCCATTGTCAGACCAAGCCTCAAATAGTTATAATTCAGCAACGTTGTCACTGTGGTAGATGACTGTGATGATACTGGTGGTGCTGAAGATCAGGTGTTAAAGAGCTGCAGAGAAAGAAAAGAAAAATATACACATGAATATAAAGACTTGGAATCATTATATTAAAAAAAAAGTGCACATACTTTGAAGTAAAATTTATGGTATTTTTGTCTTATTAATATTTACAGAGATAAAGATACAAAAATATGAAAAGTTATGTATGATTGTGACCTACAGGCAAGACGTCTTGATGGATTCATCTTTCTCTGTTGTTTTTTAATCTAAGTCTTTCTCAGACAGATTGTTGATGTCTTTCTCTGTCACTTTGTTGGCTTCAGCTTCAGCTTGGGCGATTACTGAATCAGGAATGTTGTTGGCTTCACTCTCAGCTTGGGCGATGTCCTGATCAGAGATATTGGGGATCTCCTTCTCATACTTCTGCTTGAGCTGGTTCAGAGTGTTCTCATCGACAGAAGCTGCCATTTTTTCCAAATCAGCTACAGAATCTGTGTTAGACAGAAATATAGATTCATTCATCCATAGTGGAAAGATACTCAAACAACTGCTCACTCAGACCAAGAAACTTGGTTAATTTAGTAGATTTGCACAAGGTTCTGACAGACAACATACATCTTGAGCCACCACATTACTTCAAATACTACGACAAACGAATATCACATCACATTTTATCATCTACTTACAAGCTGCTGCTGAGCTGATCACAGCCACAAGAGCAAAGAGCAGGACCACAACCTGGACTTTCATTTTCTGAAGAAAAAAAAAAGAAAGAAACTTATAAAAAAACAAACATCAAATACTGTTAATGTTTAGTAAATGATACTATTGGTTCTAAATACAGAGAAGTAAAGGTGCTGTACTCACCAGTAGTTGACCTGTGCTTGACAAGGATGAATGTCAAAGAGGTTTTCACCTGGAGTGTGTCTGACTTTCTGACTGATGCTCTTTATATATATTTACCACGCTGAACACAGGTGTTTGTTTTGGGACCACACCATGTAGCTGATCCAATGAAAAGTTTCCACATATTTGTCGGTTTAAAAAAAAAACAATGCTCTAAGGTGTGTAGTTATTTTGCCAGAACAAACTTTGACAAAGAAGTTTAACAAAATCATTATCTTGTTTTGTCAGATATGTGGGGCTCAACGTAAAACTGTAAAAATTCGAACGACTTGTCACGAGCTGTCGTTTATCTCAGGCCTATCGCTCCAGCTCTGAATGAGCACGCTGTTATGTTACTGTTGAGCTACTGTTCATCCATGATGGAGGATGAGACGCATGGTTCATTGTTTCATAGACAAAGAGCCATTGAACTCAATCTCTTATGGCTGCTCACCTTTTCAGACCATCATTAGCTTCTAGGACAAATTGTTCACTTGTTGATTAATATATCAAACCTACTGACACGTACCATTGTGATGAGATAATCAGTTATTCACTTCACCTGTCTGTAGTCACAATATTATGACATATTGGTGTATTTTTGCAGGGTCTATATAAATTATTTATAACTTGACAATATTTGAAACTGCTTGACCAGTGTTGCTGAAAAAATATTATCCAAATCCTTTAAACACGTTACTATGAACTCTGTACTAATGTCTGTTATTTGTGGAAGTAAAGATTCAGGAAATGCTCATTTGTATGATCTTGTAAATGTAAAATACCTAGCAAACACATGAAGAATAAAAAGCACAAAAAAATCTAAAGCCAATACTTAACATGCAGCAAATGATGATTTTTATTTGATCCCATTATTATAAGACAATGTCTCAGATGGTTATAATGCAGCAGTATTGTCACTGTGTGGTAGTCGACTGTGATGATACTGGTAGTGCTGAAGATCAGGTGTTAAAGAGCTGCAGAGAAAGAGCAGATAAACACATAAAGACTTAAGGAGTGACAACAAAACAATGTGCATAAACTCTGATGCAAATAAACTATTCAAAAGTATGAAAAGATCATTGTGACCTACAGGCAAGACGTCTTGAGGGATTCATCTTTCTCTGATTATTTAATAATCATAGTCTTTCTCAGCTTTGGCTTGCAGTTTTTCAGCTTGGGCCTGCAGTTTTTCGAGGTCCTTATCAGACATGTTGTCGACTTGACTCTGAAGTTTGGCGATGTCCTGCTCAGAGAGATTGGACATATCCTCGCCAAACACATCTTTGCCGACATCGAGGAAGAACTCCCTGGCGGTGTTTATTGTCAAGTCTGACAGAGCAGCTGGATTGACAGCAAATTCTACACCCACTTTGAAGACTTCGTCCAAAGCTTGGTCATCCATAGCACTTTCCAGTTTCTCCAACTGAGCTGCAGTAACTGTGTTAGAAAGACACGTAAATGCACCAACTGGTAAAGATAATAACTCGGTTGCTTATTTAGACTAGGAAAGTTGAAGAATTCTGCTTTAAAATTACACAAGACACTGACAACCTAATGTGAACATACAGCTTAATGATATTTAAATATTCAAATTCAAATTTCATCATCTACTTACGTCCTGGTGCTGCACTGATCACAGCAACGCAAGCAAAGAGCAGGATCACAACTTGGAGTTTCATTTTCTAAAAGAAAACACAACTTTTTTTAAAAAAATACCATCAAATGCTCTTTCGATATTTAGTAAATGACACTATTGGGTCTTTGTACAGGAAAATAAAGGTACTGTACTCACCGGTAGTTGACTTGTGGTTGACAAGAATGAATGTTGCTGACAAGCAGAGGTTTTCACCTGGAATCAGAAGTGTGTCTGACTTTCTGACTGATGCTCCTTAAATATCTTAACCAGCTTGATCATACAGTGTTTGTGTTGGTGCTGCGCCATGTAGTTGAACCAATGAAAAGTTTCCACAAACAGCTGTAAGGTACGAAGCATCGCTGTCAAGATAAACTTTGAGAAAGAAGATTAGCAAAACTATTGTGTTCTTTTATCAGGATATTTGAAGTTCCCTTTTAAAAATGTCAACATTTGGATAACAACTCATTACCTGTGTTTTTCTTCAGGCTCATGGTTTCCAGCACTAGATGAGCACACCGTTATATTATTACTGTTAAGCTTCTGTTCATCCATGATTGAGGATGAGACGCATGGTTCATTGTTTCACAGATAAAGGGCCGTTGGACTCAATCTCCCAAAGTCCCTCAACCTTTTCACACGTTGATGTGAAATCTGCCCATGAATCCACCAACTGTCTACAACTGGTCTCTATGTGACCTATGACACATGAAGTCTCCAGGACAATAAAAGACCAGTTCACCTTTTGTTCCCTCTGTCTTTTCCTTCATGAGTTTTATCAACATGCAGGTGAATTTGATTCACTTTATTCCACAAACTCTGTTGTCAAGTCTGTTTATAGTTACAATATCCCACTTTTTCATGTTTGAATACATTTCTGATTCATAATTTTTTGATATACATTTTGCTCTTACATTTTAATACACTTTTTACACATAAAGTGGGATTTTGTTTCTCAAGAACCCAGGGTCTATTTCACCACGAATACAAGTCAAACACCACTTCAAGAGATATTTTACGTTGGTCAAAGTAATAAAACTGTAAGAGCGTAAAATTTGTGCCATATTCTATTTTCAGCACCTGATAAAACACGTGTCACTGGTTTCTTATTAAAAATCCTGATTTTGCTTTGAGCTGTGTCTGTTTTTCCTTTTTGTTACTGTGATTTATAAGCTTCAAAGGGACAGTAAACAGTAAACTCTCTGGTGTTTATTCTTGGTTTAAATATTACCCTGTTAAGCCTGGTAACGTAGGTGCTGAATCACAGGTTTTTAAACACACTGAATCTCTCTGTATATCATTGCCAACTCTCTCTATTCAATATATACATGTTATAAAACTGTAAAATGGTTATTCAGCACATCCTTGTGTCTATAGGGAGCCTAGGTCACACCCATCTACCTCCAGCCCATGGGTCTTATGCTCATAAAAATTATAAACTAGAGTCAATGGAGAGATAAAAATTATCTTAAAATGCAACATGGTTTTGTGAATTTTAAAGATCATTTTTGACATGGAGAGAGCTCTGTTTAGTGAAGGGCAGCAAACGTTACTTTAGGTTTAGTGTGAGACCACGTAGTGGACAACAACGCTCGTCTCGCTACGTTTACGTCACCATCAAACTCTGCCAGCTAACGTTAGCTTAACAGCAGCAACGCAAACGACAGTATCAATACACTAAAGGCTCAAGTATAGATTCTGTTTGTGTTTGAGTCAGTATTTATGGAAATGATACGAGTCCATATTTATTTATTTTATCTTAAGGGTAGAATTTCAAAATCTGGTTGAATCCAAATAACTTTCCAAATAATTTAATTTAGAATCTCAATCTTTTTTTTATAAATGTTATTAATTAAAGTGAATATTCATTTGTATGATCTTGTAATTGTTGAATAAATTCCTGACAAACACACAAAGAACAAAAGGCAATGTTAAATAAAATTAGAGATTAAAACTATAACAAATAATGAAATTTCATTTGATCCCATTATTATAAGACAAAGCATCACATGGTTATTGACACTCTGTGGTATGTGAATGTGATAGTAAACAGACAAAGACTTCCTACGGCTACAGAATACATCAGCGATGTCCTGAGTTAGCGGAACTTAAATTTACACACACAACTCGTTCTCTTAGAAGAAAACAAATACAACGTGACTTGACCGATTACGAGTTACACTCTCACTTTGGTAAACTTCAGTATTTGCCCTTGACGACATTCACTGACTCATAGTCACATATGGCTGTTGTTTGTGTGTGTGTTTTTCTATTTGCTTTGCAATCCCTGTTTACAAGATGTCTTGACGGATACACAAGACACTGACAAGACTAATGTGTTCACGCATCAAAAAAAAAAAAAAAGAAATTTTTAATGCATTTTTTTCAATAAAGTGGGATTTTGATTCTGAAGTACATGCCTTAGTAATTTAAATTCAGGGTCTATTTCACAAACTATGCTTGAATGAATAATAAAGTGGGATTTTGATTCTCAAGTACATGCCTTAGTAATTTAAATTCAGGGTCTATTTCACCATGAATACAAGTCAAACTCCCCTTCAAGAGATATTTCACGTTGGTTGAAGAAATATCGAGTTTTACCGTCTTTTGTTTTCACAACCAAATAGTTAACAATGAAAGTAAATGGGGCAGTCAGTCAAACATGTCTAAATTGTCATTTTTCAACCATTAATAAAGCTCAAAATATCACTTCACTTCAGCAGTAGCATGAATAGGATCCCTACATATAAACTGAAGTACTGATAACTTTAATTTTGTTACTCATTTTTTCCTTCACAGGAAAATGAGGAATCTGCTGATGTGGAACATCCTTCATCACCAGTTGTTATAAAACCAGACGTTGGGTAAGTCTTGTAAAACAGTGTTTTTAATAAACTCTCAGTTCACTTCAGTTTATGTGTAGGGATCCTATTCATGCTACTGCTGAAGTGAAGTGATATTTTGAGCTTTATTAGTGGTTAAAAAATGATGATTTAGACACATTAAACACAGATGGAAGTCTGGGTTCCAAAAATGTAATAATAATAATTCATCCAAACGTTGTAATGGACTGTCTGTCAGCAAGAACTTGTCTAGTTGGTGGTACTGATTGATCTTTGTTGACAGACTTCAAGTAATCCATGTGTCTATTTTATTTTAAACCTGTCTGCTGTGAGGGTTAATTTTAACCTCAATGAAATCCCAGAGTTGTACTAATGAAATCAGCTTAGTTTAATCAGGACTGGTCTAAGTCCAGGACTATTTTTACACCATGACTGAGCAGATTTCTTAGTTAGTCTGTGTTAAAAAGACCATCTATCATCCATCTATGATCTCTAACATTTCTACAGGCTACAGGACAAACAGTTTGTGAACTGAATTTAAAAATTCAAACATTCAACAATGTTGATTTTTTTTTTTCCTTGTTTGTTTTTTGATTTGAAAACAGTTAGCTTGTGTTTACATTTGCATATCCAGTAAACATGTGTGTGTTTACTGGAGCATAACTCAAACTGTAAACGACATAATCCAGTTAAAATGACTTGTTTGCATGTTCTGAAAGTCAGTTAACAAACAATGCTCCGAGGCACACGATGACCGGTTTCTAAACATGTTAGTCAGATAAAGTTTAAGTGTCTAACTGTGGTTTTGTGGTTTTAGATGAGAAGTCTGTAATTTATTTGTTGATTTCAAATCTATTAAAGAATACATTTAACGTATTAAAACCGTTTTAGGATCGTATACGAGGCCGGTGTTGAGTTTACCTTTTTAAATGAGGATAAATTAAGTTAGAGCTGTTTGATTGATTGATCATCTCATCTGTTTTTGACAAATGGGTTAAAAAAAACTGCATTAAATGCTCATGGTTCAGTGAAATACTGTCACAAGTCTCATCTGTGTGTAGTAATGAATTTAGGACAATATTTCTCTTGGACTTAAGAATTACCTTGATATTTCTCCAACATGCAAAGATGAACAAAGAAAAAAACAAAAAGATGAATTGTAGGTAGAGGTGACTTTGGTGCACTAATAAAACTAACTCATAGAGATGATAAGTGCACTCATCTGGGATTAAAACAACAGTAGTCGTATGATGAGTCAGTGTGAAACAGCCTAAACCTTCGATGACATGACATTTATTCATATTAACTAGCAGAGCCAAAAAAGAAAACAAATAGTGGAGAGTTAGTTTTTGGGCCAAAGCCGATGTTAGGTAGTGAAAAGTGAAGAACTGCAGTGACACAGCATTTTTTTTTTTTTTTTGTTTACCCTTCAGGGCGAGAGCAAGCGACAGAGAGAGAACGAAGGAGAATTCACCAGAAAACTACAAGCTTGACTTTTATGTTCTGATCATTCAACCACATTATTTAATTATAGCCTCCAAAGCATCTGACAGAGATGTAGAGTTCACATGAAGCCACTTTCTCTTTTACAGTTTTTCTCAGTCGCTTTGGTGCATTTGTCAAATCATCATTAACATTTGCATCTCTCAAAACAATCAGTGCAAACTGGATTAGCTGTAAAAGTGTGTATCTTTGTCAAAATGCTTAGTTTATCTCAAAAACGAGTATTTCTGTCAATGAAACTGTCAATACAATCAGAATGTCAAGTCATGTCTTTGTATATGAACTCGGTTCATATTTTCTAACGCAAAGACTGGGATCTTCCTAACAGTTCGTATCTCCCACAATCTAAATGTCTTCTTGAGAACAAAGTAGTTCTCTCAACATCTGGCTTCACTCTTCATCCAGCCTCAGTCATTCTAACACTATGACTGATCACATGATCTACAACTGTTCCTCTTCCCAGAGCTGACAACTTTTCTAAAAACCTTAGAGTGAGATTTGGTGGTGACCAAAATTGCAGGTGGGAGGTTGTAATTTGATAATTTGATTAAGATTTGTTTTGTTTTTCAACCCACAGTGACAGACAGAGAAGATGAAAGTGATCTGGTCGCAGATAAACTTTTTGAAGACGAACTTTTCAAGGAAACAGCAGCGCGTAGCTCGTGATACGTCACGTTGTCACACATCACATCACAGCTCATTAGTCCTGTTAGCTCAGCTAGTAAGTAGATGCTCTAACACCAGATATCTGGGTGAGTTAGAAATGATAAAAAAAAAAAACTCTGTTCTATTCTGTTCATATATGTTTGCAAGTTGAAGGTTCATGGGATTCACCTGTGAGCTGTTGTAAAGAAACTGGTTGATCTAATAGTTCACACGTTCTCCCTCAGAGATAAATTCATCAACATAGGAAACATTAGGAGAAATAAATACATCAGAAATATATAAAATAGACTTGACAGCTTTTGATAAATAATTCAACACTTTTTCATGCACTGACTTAAACAATGAAACAGTGTGTGAAAGACTAGTAAAAGACTATTCAACTGAGGACCAGTACAGTGCTTTTTGTATGATACATCTGCCAGTGGCACATAAGTGTCTAAGTTTACAAAAGCATTTGGAAAATGACAAAATGAACAAGAAACTGCTGTTATGAATGTTGTGTTATGATGTGGAAAAGTGACTAGTGGATGTGGAAATCGCAGCAGTTTTCAATGTTGTTTCATTTCTGAGAAATGTACCAAAGTGACTGAGAAAAACTGCCAAAAATGCCAAAATTGACATAAATGTATTTTAATTTCTGTCTGTCTGTCTATCTCTCACACAGCGTAACAGAGAGTGTGTAGCGTATTTCACAGACTAGTTATCGTCTCACTGTGAAGACACTGCTTGACTCTGCGACACCATCTGTTCAGCTGTGATGCTGCATATGCTGCAGACAGTGCTACGGTTGTGCTTTGCTTGTGAAAACTCAGAGCCACAGTGTGCTCTGCTGGACAAACTATGTGATGACACCTTTTTTATTTATTTATTTATGGTAGAAAACACTTTGGTAGAAACAGTAAAAAAAAAAAAAAAAATGGACAAAGTGCAACACGTATGTGTGTGTGTTTTGTTGTGTGTTTGTATGTGTCTTGCCTGCAGGAAGCCCAGAGGAATAACAATAAAATTAAACTGTTTAGACAAACTCTTTTCTTTTCTTTACACCTGCTGCTCCAGCTCTGGTTGAGTTGTGCACTGAAGTGTAAGAAATCAGCAAAAAATGTAATGGTTATTATGAAACATTTGACTATTATATGACAGAAACTGAAAAAGCAGTCTAGCATCATGCATCATTTAAGTTATTTCCTCTGTAGCCGGTAGCTTCTTATTTTAGTCCCCTACAGAGAAATAATGAAATAATATGATGTTTATTTGTACATTAACCTCCAGTAACTCACCTTGAAAGATGTAGGAGGCACAGAAATCAAATTAAAACTACTCACTTCTCATCACTAATGATCCTGATATCCAGGTAACAACCATATGTCACTAAGGGCTAATCCCATTTCTGCCTCTTAGCTCCTCACCCTCTCTGTAGCGTGTTCACATCAATAGAAGGTTTATCTGTCTCTATTCTCTTCTGGATGAAGGGTAAGGAGTCACACAACCTTCAAACGAAGCTGTTCTAGGACCAGCACGACAAACAAAGGGGTGTGAGAAATTTCCCAGCATGCACCAGGACAAGGATTTAGTTGTCAAGAGTTAGGGTCCATCTGGATCCCCCCAGCTAGCTGCCTATGTAGCAGGTAAAAAATGAGGAAGGCACCCATTTACTGTGGGACCATCCAACAGTTAAATGTCTCTGGCTGGATGCTATATCAATATGTCATCACTTTTTAAGGTCAAGTTCCCTATTTGTCCAATAACCTACTTACTCGGTAAGAAACCAGTTAACACTCTGGAAACTCTGATCAACTCTGGACTTTGAGCTGTCTCACTATTAAAAGAATTATTTTTAAGAATTGGAAAGTTTGCAAGTTTGTATTTTCATTTTTTTCTGTTTCTTTCATATGAACATTGCACGACACTCCAGCAACCCTCCCTTTTGTTCCTTTTTTTGTTGTTGTTGTGTGTGTTTTTGTCCTGTATATACTCACTGTGATACTTGTTTGTAAATGTTAAGTGTTAATAAAAATGATTAATATAAAAAAATGAGGAAGCCACGATCTAGAACATTCAAATACTACAGTAGGTTTTCAGATTCAGATTTTGCAATGTGCAAACGAACTACACTAAGATATCCCAGAAGTCACCGGGAGGTTGAAAACCATAGAAGAACCCAAACTACAAGTGACAAAGATGGTGGAGACACAGGATGTGTTCTGTTCAGTAAATAAAAGCCATATACATAGTTTTTCACACCACCAATGCAAGTAAATGTAAGATTACCTGGTAAAGAGTCACAGCTATGACTGCATAGCTAACTAGCTGTGGTAGCTAATCCTCTGTCAAGCCGGCAAAAACATGACGTTGATGTAAACATGCGGGTCAAAGGTCAGGCAAGATGGCGGTGTTGTAGTACGTCCGAGGATGTACTGAGAATTGAGGATTCGGATGCAGGGTTAGATTTAATTAATAAACTAGTCAATACATTTAACTTATCGCTAACTGCTAATCAATAACATTCATTAGCGTTAGCTTAGCGATTGCTAGTTGTCGCTCTGCTAACATTTTCCATTCATCTGATAATGGGACTGTTTTCTGAAGGTGACAATGTAAATGTAAACGAACATCTTGTCGGTTTTTAATCCATCGTTAACGTGATGGAAATAAACGAGTCTGAAGACACCGTCTTTGTCTGTTGTCATTCAGTCGTCATGGAGATTTGTATCATCGAACGTAGCAACTAGCGACGACTTCTGATGATGTGTAACGGTAAAGTAGTGGTGTCTCATTTCCTAGAGGAACGTTTTCACCACTCAACACTTTTATTCAAGGGACGAGGGTTTGGGGTAAAAAAAAAAAAAAAAAAAAAGAGAAATGGGATTGACCCTAACTGTGCCTTTATATTTCAACTTTCTCCTGTTGTAATTATTCTTCCTTTTAAATGTTCTACTCTGCCGTAATCTCAAATATTAAAATTATTAAAATTCTTTTCCATGAACTTTACTGCCTCTATGGAAAATAACTTAGATGAGACACTTGCTCACTGAGATAAAACAACCTCATTTCCATATTTCAGCGACTACTTTGAACTCCAGTCTGTCTTTGTGCTTCTGACGCGTGACCACAAGAGGGAGACAAGCGTCTGGTTGTGAGTCGAGACAAACCAACGCACACATACACTCAATCAGAAACATAAAGGGGCCGCTCACTTTCTTTTATGTCTGAGTCTGTGCTGCAAACTTATAATCTTTACTTAAAGGCGTAAAAAGAACCAGTGTCTCTTTATCTTTGCTGATTCATAACTTTATGGAAAATATTCTAAATTATTCTTTATATTATAAAATATAATTTTTTTTATTAATTTAAAAATTATGTTGTCACAGGAAGTAGCTGCAATAAAACAAGGAGGGACCAGAGAACCAACCTGGGAAACTGCTGCAGCTTAAAACTTGTCAGTGGTCGCTGAAAAGGAGTCAGAATGACATGATGTGACCTTTAAGGGCAAGGGTAGTTTTGGTCGGGTGGGGGTGTTTCCTCTGCTGCAGGGAAACACAAAGTGTCAGAGGTCACATTCAAGATTATTAGAACAATATGTGGAGACTCGGTGTAGGAATGGGTTTGTTAATCTGGAGAATAACTGAGAGGAAACACATGTTTAGGGACAGATTATCTGGTAGTTTATTTATTTATGATACGGTTGGACTCTGAGAGGATAATAACACGTAGTTGATCAAGACTTAAAGTGATGGTCCAGAGTAATGTCCAGAGTCAAACTCCCGCTCAAGAGATATTTTATGTTGGTTGAAGTAATATCGAGTTTGACCGTCTTTTGTTTTCACAACCAAATAGTTAACAATAAAAGTAAATGGGGCAGTCAGCCAAACATCTACTTCAGCAGTAGCACAAATAGGGTCCCTACACATAAGCTTAAGTATCAATAACTTAACCAAGTAAGCGTAGTCGTCATTTCCCTTCACAGACAAATAGTCCTGTTGTTCAGGAAAATGATGAATGTGCTGATCTGGAACACCCTTCATCACCAGTTGTTATAAAACAAGATGTTGGGTAAGTCTTGTAAAACAGTGTTTTTAATAAACTCTCAGTTCACTTACTAAGTTATCAGTACTTCAGTTTATGTGTAGGGATCCTATTCATGCTACTGCTGAAGTGAAGTGATATTTTGAGCTTTATTAGTGGTTAAAAAATGACAATTTAGATACGTTTGGCTGGCTGCCCCATTTACTTTCATTGTTAACTATTTGGTTGTGAAAACAAAAGATGGTCAAACTCGATATTACTTCAACCAACGTAAAATATCTATTTAGTAGGTGTTTGACTTAGACGCTGGGTTCACATTACTTTAGACCATCACTTTAAAATATTTTATCAAATATCAAATACACACCACACAAGGTTCAATGCTAAAAAACAAAAAGTATGCTGATTATCATTATAAAAGTATACAGTATAGTATATAGTATATATGTATATAATTGATTCATGAATATGATGTAGAAACAGTGTAAAATGACCTAAAACAGCAGCTGGACCGGATATAAAACTTAATGTTATTAACAATGCAGACTTTTTCCTGGAGGAATGTTAATTATAAGGGACAAATGGAAAATTGTCCATCCAATAATTTTGTTTGTTTGCAAGTCATGATCAATTAAAGTAGACAAATGAGTTTTAAACCTTCACAGAGCTGGTGACATGGCTGGTAAACAAGACTGTCTTCTATGGAGTTATTGTTGTGTGATTGTTTTATTTCAGGGAGAGAAAGGTTATTATAGGACGACATTGAAATCAGAGCAACTTCACTTTTAATTAATTGCTGGAGCATATAAGCACTATTATTACTGTCATGGAGTCTGACCAATTTTAATTAAAACATCTCAAAGTTTGAGTTCAAAGCTTCATCGTTTACCGCGTGACGACGATTCATCTCTGACCACAAACTTTTGCTTTTGTGTGTTTGTTTGTTTTTCATATGTATGTTTACTGTCCCTTTTATTGTGCAACACACATATCAGTTGTATTATAAATAACAATACAATCATGAGCTTTTAAAACATAATAACACGGGATGAATATTCACCACATCATGTGCTAACAAAGACATAACAAAGTGTTGAGAGTTTGTTCTTTCATCTTCTGAATAACTATAAACTTTATTCTCTCATAAACCAGGTAAACATATAAAGTAACTGGTGATGGATCAGTATTGTTATGTTTTCTGTGACACCTCTGCTCAGATACCGTCACCAAATATTATACCTCCTGGAAAAAATGATGACTAAAAAACACAATCTGTATTGATAATATTATATCAGAGGGGAAAGTAGCATCAATTTTAGGTCAATATTTCAGTGAAACACAACAACCAAACTATTTACTAATTATAATTCCTTTTCATTCTTTTTCAGAATCTATTGTGTGTGTGTGTGTGTGTGTGTGTGTGTGTGTATACACCACACACACACAATACATACACAATAAAAACAACTTTTTTGCTATTTGCCACTTCATGGTTGAGACATCTCCCACATCCCGTGAAGGCAGCAGCAGCAGCAGCAGCAGCACCGTCAGGAGTCAACCCAAAAGAAAAAAAAAAAAAAAAAAACCCAGTGCGCATGCTCACAGCATCCTCCACCCGGTTCGGCGCGTGGTAGGAGCCGCTGCAGAACAGATGCTGATGCGTACAAATCCATCTTTTCTACCGCAGTTTTGTGGATCAGATGCCAGAATATCTGAGCACTTTTTTTCCTTTGACTTAGCAGGTTATGTGGCTGCTCTGCTCCTCCTCCTCCCCCCCCAGACGGCTGCTTTATAGGTGGGGAGGAAGGAGGTGGAGGTGTGTGTGTGTGTGTGCGGGTGGGGGGGTACCTTAAGCAGGAGGGAGTGGGGGTGGATGCAGACTTATCAATAGCAGGTTGCCTCTGATGATCCAGTTCAAACTAGTTCTGCTTAACATATGAGACTGTGGCTATGTGAAGCTTCTCACTTCTACAAGACTTAAAACATAAAAAAAACCCATAATTTTCACAAAATACTTGAATAATTAAACTTTTTTATTTATCAAAAAACAAAGAAAACTTTATAGCACCATATACTTTGTGTGTGTGTGTGTGTGTACATGTGTCACTGATGCGCAATTTTAAACTCTTAAGTGTCAAAAACAAACATTTTATTATTATCATTATTCATAATATTCATGTTTAATGAATTCAAGATGTCAAATTAAAGCGGCAAACCTACTTTTGTACATCTGACTGAGTCACGATTAATTACAGGGAGTGTCGGGGGACAACAAAGAACCGGATCGAGCATCATCATCATCATCTTCACCTTCTTCATCCACGCCACCGCCACCTCGCGCGTAAAGCGCGATCTTATCAGACACACGAGGTTTATGGTTGTTATTATTATTATTTTTAAAGATGCGCAGTAAAACGAGATGTAATCTCCATGTTTAGGAGCGACGTGTGACAGGAGCAGGGTGACAAAGCGAAGGGAAGCCGTGGAGGAATCACTGCAGTGCAGCAGCAGAGCTGTCAGTCAACACAGACAGAGAGAGGAGGCTGAGAACTGGTGGTCAGACATTAGGGCGACTAGTAGATTCATAGTCATAGTCAAAGAAAATGACAGAATAATCATGTATATGTCTCACATCAGGATCTTTTCCATCCCAACTCATTGTCTTTATCTGCGCAACAGCAGCAGCAGACACATCCGCCGGGTGGTGTGATGCGTTTAAGGCGCTGCGCCAGATTCCGAAACAAAAACCGAGCAATTTTCACTTCGAATTGAATCACAACCCTGATATTATTTTTTTCCCCAAAGTTGTCAGAGTCTTGCTGTGAGGCTATTAGGATTTCCTCATCCTGTTTGACGCATCGCCACCCCCCCCACCTCCGTTTTTACCGTTTTTGCGCCTTTTGTGCTGCTGCGTACATCGCATCCTCTATGGCCACCGTGTATCTCAACAGAGCGAGGGGGGATCCTCCTCATTGTGAAACATTATGAAGACAAACCTGCTCAGAAACAACCTCACTACGCAATCAGCACGATCACACCACCACCACCCCCCTCCACCTCTTCTCTTCCTCATGGGTCCACATCCTCAAAATACACATTTCACCGGCACATATGAGCCTATTCAGATGCGCTCCCTCCTCCCTCGTCCATCAACATCTATCAGCGCACGGCTTCCACCAATCTGTGCGGAGAAGAGGACCACCCCAACCCCTGAACCTGAATCTACCCGCCCTGCGCTCTTATAAATACTGCTTCAGTCACACCGGCAAGTCTTGGTCGTCAGAAACGCTCAGGGTTGCAGCAGAACATCCCCCTTCGTCTTATCCCCCTTTCATCGTTTCTCTGTTTTTTAAGAAACCCTCACGGCATTATCCATCTTTTTTTTTTTTTTTTTAAATTCTCTTTCTCCTTCACTCCTCCCACCCCATTCATACAACTAAAGATTTTTTCTCTTTCTTCTTTTTTTCCGAACTGTAGTTTGTTTTTACGCGGCCAGTTGCATGCATTTTTCGTCTCCCAAAATGGTTTGCGAGACTAAAATTGTTGCGGATGAACACGATGCTATACCTGGGACCAAAAAAGAGTCGATCATGTGGACCTCTCCTCCGTCCAGCGCGGCTCTGAACCCCGCCGAAGCCAAGGATGTGAGGAAAGATGCGGTTTTTATCCGCGAGTTCGAGCGCGAGGATCATGAGGAGGTGCGCCGCATCTTTTACGAGGGTATTATGGAGAGGATACCCAACACGGCTTTTAGGGGGCTCAGGCAGCAGCCCAAGACCCAGTTTTTGTATGCTCTTCTGACAGGTAAGTACCCTTATTACTCTGCATCAAGTAGCCAATGTGCCAAAAAGGGTGTAATTTATGACATTAGCCTATATATAAATACATGTATTATTATATTATTATTTCCATACTCCAGTCACAGTGTAGGCTGATGTCTCTGTTGCGCTTTTTTGTGTGTGTGATGTTTTCATCCTAATGTGATTTAGGCTATTTGAGGAACTGGTCTTAAAATCCCACACAATCTAACGTTTCTCTGCACTATCTGGCCCCTGTAGGCGATGTACAGTTAAGTTGAAAATCTGTTGCAACAACACAACACAACACTGTGCCGACGTGTTTCTCTTTTTCCACACACACACACACACACATACACACAAATATACACACACACACACACACACACACACCGGCATGTTGCTCATCACTGCAACAAAAGGCATGGCCAGGCGCATGTGTGCATGTGTGTAACCCGGCGAGCCTGCTGATGATGATGTGATGACATGCCGGCGCCGTGAATGAGTGACTGAATGGATTTGAGGATTGGTCCACAGGGTGCGCGCACGTACACCCCCCACTCACTCCCCCCTTTCCAAAAAAAAAAAAAAAAAAAAAAAAATCCCAACACACGTAAACCTACATTAAACTCAACCTCCCTCCCTCCTTCCTCTTCTTCTCCTTCTTCCTCCCCCTGCGGCGCGCACACGTACATGCACACGCACGGTGCGGGCGCTCCCCCGCCCACCGTCCGCCTCCGCACAGCAGCCAATGCGCCAGTCATGCGCTCAACTCTTATGCGCTTTTTTTAATATATTATTCTCCATCTTTCTCACCCGGCGCAAAATAATAATAATAAAAAAAAACCTCATGTCAAACGCGACATCGTTACGCACATCTAAGTAAATTAAACACATTCACAACATTTGTGAGGGTCTTTATCCGACTCATGCACCAAATTAAAAACAAAGAAGAAAAAAAAAGAAAGAAAATCCCACTTTACTGCTGTTTTTTTTTTTTTCTTTTTGTGGATCATTTATTTATTATTTGACAGAGTGAGAAGTCTTTATCTACCACATTCCAGCGCTGGTGTTTCACACCACGCTGAGGTGCTGTGGAGTAACCAACCAACCAACCAACCAACCAACCAACCAACGAGGTTATTGCATGCCACGCTGCAACATGCTATGCAGCATCCAAAGCCTGCTTGTGTTGTGTTCCTCTTTACGCCCCCTAGCGTCACATCCGACTAATTACTTCAAATATGGGCTGAACTGGTTGGATGAATTCATCAATACTAGCATGAAGAACTGAAAACATCAAGTTATTATTATTATGATGATGATGATGTCAAAGTGTGCGGTCCCTGCAGCTCTAACTGTTTGATGTCAAACTAATCATTATCTCTCTTTACCATTGTATTGTACGTTTATAAGAGAATTTAATTAATGTAACTGTTTTTAATTTATTGAGCCAATGTCATGTTTAATGTGCTCTTTTTTTCTTTTCTTCTGTGTTCTGTGTTGGGGTCATATTCCGCCAAAATCAAACATGTGATTCTCTTTTCTGACAGGTTTCGTTTATTTTTCTTCCATTTCTCCATAGTAATGTGCTTTTTCGTGACCAAATCCGTCACGCTGACGTGCTGCGCACCCCTCATTCTCATGGGTGCGCGCTACTACTACAGCAGGAAAGTTATCCAGAATTATCTGGACTGTGCTCTGCACACGGACATGGCTGACATAGAGGCTTATTACATGAAACCAACAGGTAAGACGTGGGAGAAATCTCACTGTGTTAGTGAGTGAAATGCACTTTTTTTCTTGGTTTTGTCATGATCAGACAATGCTCCACCACCACTTTTTGTGTTAGTTTGGGGAAAAAAAAAAAAAAAAAAGTTAACACCGACATGAAAGGTTATGTGACTTGAGTCAGGCAATGCAGAGGCAGCTCATCAAATATGCAGGTCGTCTCTCTCTGCTTCTCCAGCCTCCTCCACCCTTCTTTCCCACCCCTCCTCCCTGTCTCTTTCTCCACCCCCCATGTATTTCCTCTCTGAACTGGTCACATGCAAAGAGAAGAGAAGGGAGGGGTTGGGGGGGTCAGACATCACAGGGCAATTGATTATACAGAGGAAACTGCTGATACACTTTCTGTAGCGTGGTCCGTGTTGGCAAGGCTCATTTCCTCCACTAAAGCTTCTAATAGGAAAAAAATCAATTCACCTCCACCTTCAAACTATTCATTTTATTATTCAGTGGTTCAGTTTCGTGTCCGACCACAATAAAACGAACACATTCACCTGTCACGTAACTTCTCAAACATCAAAACCACGTGGCCAATATAAAAGGCAGGTGTTAGTTAAGCCAGTCAATTGCCCCCCCCTCAACTACCCCACCCCTCCAACCATTGTCCCTCTGTCTCTGACAGTGTGCCCTCTGGCCTGGTAATCCACCGCAAACACAATTGCAATTTAGCATTCCCATTATTGCCGCAGGCAGTGATGGTTTAAAGAGGGACAGGCACCATTGCTCTGGGACAATGCTAATGATTATATCCATGCAAACTGAATGGGCCAAAGGGAGGGGGGGTTTGGGGGGGCACCTGGGCAACAAACTCGAGGTTTCACCGGCCTCACTGTCATGTGTTTTAATATGTGTGAAGCGTGTAAGAGTAAGTGGAGTGTGTTTATGTACAAAGCATTAGCTGCTCAGTTAGAGAACTTAAAGCTTCATGTCCAAACTCTTCTACAAAGACACGTGTGGCTGCAGGTTTATGTTCCAACCAGTCAAGATCACACAGTTTGACCGATCAACTGTGTGAAGACTGAGATCAGTTAATTAAATGAGTCAAGTCTGCTGCTGCTGCTTGGTTGGAATAAAAACCTGCAGCCACACGGCTCTTTGTGGAAGAGTTTGGACACATCTGACTTAACCCAGACCTGAGAATACTTGTCATAAAGGGGCATGTTTTTACCTATGTAACATTATGTGTACAACTTTCTAAAACCTGAGGATTTTCATAAGAATTAAACAGAATTGTCAACACTTACTAAAACCTTAATTTCTCAGGCTCTGTAGCAGATAGAGACATAAATACACACAGATGAGGCAGTCGTCTTAAAGGTATATACACAAATGTGTTTCCAGGTCTAAATGGGTTAAAAGCTCAGTATCAATGAGAAAATAGGTCCAAAATGACCAGTTTTAGTTGATTAACGTGACAGATTTCTGTCTCAGCTGGAAAACTGTGATGTTTATAGTCATTTGATTAATTATTATTGATAAAAGAAGCATAGTTTCCTCATTGTAGCCAACATTAGCTGTTAGAGTTAATGTGGAGAAGTTACTAAGCAGAACTTCACACACAACTGTGACGTATCAGGAAACAGTGTAGGAGGCAGGTAATTCTCTTTTTTTTGTGAGGTTTAATAAACATGTGACATTGAGATAAACTTTAAATGAAGAACAAGTCATTTTAAACTTTTTTTGTTGTTAATTTAACAAAATATGAGCTGAATAATCATCCCAATCAGCACATATCAACCTCAGATGTTTTGAGTAATAGAGAAAGACTGATTGACTGAGACACGTTGCTGCCATGACACCGATCAATACTTTTATGTCCTCTGTGTGTATTGTGATCACTCACTCTGCTGCCACTTTAGGCCAGCTGTCAAACTGCCCCTCCAATAACGTCTAGAGGTAATAAAGCAAACAATAGTCGGGAGAATAAATGTGTATAAAATCTTATTAACTTAACAGTTCTGAGTTTAGTGAGTGTGAGACTTTAATCTGCAAATTTAATGTAATTTTCAAATTAAATATTGAACCTATTTAAAAGTTCATTAAACCTCCTTTTTTTTTTTTTTTTTTTTGAATCAATTTGAATCAAACAGTTCAATAAGAGTCCAATAAATTTAAAGTGACACAATTACAACACAACATCTGCTGGCACCGATCTCATTGTCTCAATGGGACCAAAAAAAAAAAAAAAAAGCCAATGAGTCAATATGGCGATCAATATGCCCCCAACTGGTGTGTTAATAACTAACTGAACCACTGAAATATATATATATAGATATATATAGATATATACTTATTTGTCCATAAGCTTTCATCCAGAAGCATCTGACCCTAATTCCTGGTATAACATTTATCTTAATCCTTTTTTCCGTCCGGCACTAGAAGATTAATCTATATCAGATACAAAGACACACGACTCAGATGAGAAACAACATGAAAAAGACAAGAATGAGTCATGATTAAAGAAAAACAGACCAGACAGACACTGTCGGCCAGTTTACACGAACCGGTTTGATCAAACTCAAATGCTCTTAACATTAAAAAAAAACCAAAAAAAAACTCTTTTTAAACTTTTATCTCGACTGGTAACTTGTTAGATTTATGTGTGACCGAGTTTAATCTTTACATGTTGATAGAAGCATCGTTACTATGACGCTCCATCGTTTAATCTCATCAAGTCGACGGCAGTAAAAAGATTTTAAACAGCTTTTTTTGAAAAAAGGATACAAACTGGAAATAAAATAAAAATCTTCAAGCAGCAGCATGATGACTCCCCTCCTCACCCTCCTCCTAGTAACACTTTAGGTCACTCTGAAGCAGCTTAATGTCTAAAAAAGAGCATGTAATATAATGAGAGCGACACAAGACACTGAGCCAAAGCCTCTCTGGCTGGAAGTGATAGCCACTCAGTAACACTGACTGTTTAATGAGGCACCATTACCACTGCAGGGCCTCATCAACACAGGAGACGTTATAATACCTGCCGGTCAGTCGCACTGGTGTGCTCGGTGTGTGTGTGTGTGTGTGTGGGATGAGTTTGAGCTCGCTCTGTTCCAGGGGAGAGAACAGCTTCCTCTGCCGCCATCCGCTGAGCTTATTTTAGCTCTGAACGACAGAGAGAGGGAGACAGACAGAGAGGGAGAGAGAAAGGGAAAATGTGTGAGGGGAGGGAGGGAAAGAGGTGAGTGCTACATAGAAAATGGGGGCATGTGAAGGAGGGGGTGTACCTCTCTACTATAAGATATATTTTGTGTGTGTGTGTGTGTAAGAAAGGCAGAAAGATAAAGTTTGTTAACACAGTTAAAGCATCTTTCTATCTATCTCCTCCTCACCGCCCTTTACTTCTTCTCTTTTCACCTGTATCACTCCTCTTCCTCTTCCTCCTCGTCTTTTCTTCCTCCGAGACAAAGAACCAGACTCATCAGCTTCATTCAAAACCAAAAAAAAAAGAAATAAAGTAATTACTAACAATCAACAACAAGCACGTTCAGATTCACAGTCAACTGTGGCGCTAAAGCAGCAGAAATGTGAATCTTCGTTGCTTCTCGATTGCAATGAATTTAAAAATATTTAAGTTTAAGACTCAACGAGAGTCAACAAAACAAAACGTGACTTTATAAAGTATCTGGTGAGACAGCGGAGACCCCACCAGTCCATTATCTTCGCTGTAATGTGCGAGTGAGTGCATGAACATGTGTTTCTTCTGTCTATTCAGCATTTTTTTTTTTTTTTTTTTTTTTTTGAGGAAGTGGAACCGAATCATTAATAATGTATCGTTATCTCACTGCAGCTTCAGCCTTCGTTTCACGTCCTGCTCAAATCAATACAGAACAAAAGACACTGGTTGGAAAGAGTCGATGAACCGACGGCAGCGTCTCTTCTTCCAGTGACACATTGAGACGATTCGTTACTAGATTCAGCAGATTCAAAAAGTGATTCATTTTATTGCTTATAGATTTTAAAGATACTCCTGTAGTTTAAGGCAAAAAGAGTTTTGTGTTAAGACGTATACAAGATCAATATACTAACAGTTTGTAAATTAGGACGTAATAGGTTTCAGTCAAGCTGGCGTGAAGCTGAACTGATTGGACTTTGACCTGAGGAGTAAAGAAGAGGTCTTAGAGCCTCTCAGGGTTGTCATGTGAACAGTGGTATGCGACATAGTAAAGTGTAGCATGTGTGTAAAATGTGTGCATGTTTGCGTACAAACAAACAAACAAACACGCCTAGAAACAACGTCGATGGGCAGTAAAAAACCAACAGTAAAGGTCCAGATGACGTGTGGCTCTGAGCTAATGGAGCGACGCACGCCGTCGCCGCGCGAGAGCCGACTGTAAATCCCGGCGTCATCACACATGAATTATTAATCCTCTATAACTTCCACTGCTCTGTGTTCATATGTATGTGTGTGTGTGTGTGTGTGTGTGTTCACATCTGTAAAGCATGACCTGCGTCTTAGGGTTATCACCTCCTCCTCTTCACCCTCATTTGTCCGTGACGGAGGAAGAAACTGCTGATGCTTTGGTTTTATGTGACAGGCTAATCCATACTCCCAGCATGCACTCTGATCTGAGGAGGAGGGTGTGTCTTGTGTGTGTGTGTGTGTGTGTGTGTGTGTGTGTGTGTGTGTGTGGAAGGGCATTTAAGAGCTTGTATATGACGTATAAGATCAAGGAAGAGGAAAAAAGATGTACATATACAGTGCGCCAAAGACTAAATGTGCCTTTCAATTTATAAAACCATAATAATAAAAGATTAAAACGACGCTTTATAATAAAAACAATTACACCAGGTGGAGATTTGACAGCCAGCAGCAGAGTTTACTTTCTATTTAACGCCTGACAGGGTCAGATTAATCATGTGGTGATGCAACATTTTCAACTCCAGAAACATTAATCACCGGTGTTTAATGTAGCCGGCAACAATGAGACACACAAAACTAACGCACAAGATTTACAGAAACACAGAACAATTAGCGAGAATACACAGAGAATAGTTTGAGCTACTTAGGAGAGATCTTAACACCCACAGAGAGCCGAGGATGGCGATAGTCTGACGGAGAAGAGAAGCGAAGTACAGCACAGCGAGGCGTCGTCGTCTAGACTGAACGCTTATCAACTGAATTAGCCCTCCAGGTTTCATCTGCAGGAAAAGAGAATAATCTTGTTAGACAGCACAAAAAAAACTGTTCCACTCCTGCACTCCTGTTTTTTATTTTACACAAGGTTCATATCAATACATCACATCAGTATTTAACACCCCCCACCCCACCACCGCACACACACGGAGGCATATTAATATCCTCGGAAAAAAAATTAGATCTGTTGCATTAAGAAAGCAGTAATCAGATCTCTGCTGGTGTGAGAATCATTACGAAATGATTTCCTTCTCACTCTCGCTTTGATTTACAGTATTCTTCGTCTTGAAGTCATTTGTATTCTTTAGGCCCCCTCCCCCCTCTGTAATAATGGCAGATCCTCTGTCCTCCCTCCCTCTCTCCCCCCTCTTTGAGTTTGTATGTCCTAGCAGCAATAATGGATCCTTTCAGGCTCATCACTATAACTGCTAACACAGATGCCTCCCTCCTCCTCTTCTCACTCTCTTTCAGAGACGACAGATGAACGACGACTTCTTCTTCTACCTCATTGTCTTGCTCTGCTCTTTTTCTAACTTTCAAGTCCATCACAGTCCAGAAATCATGCAACTTTCTCCTTTATTTATCCTTATAACGACAATTAATCTTCCCCATACGTCCCCAATATTTCAGACTCTAACATGAACCGATCAAATTTGATATAAATTCACAGGAAAGTTCATCCTCTAGGGACCATATAGGTCTGAGATAGTCTGAACCATTTCTTTGTGTCTTGTCAACAGAGGCTAAAATCCTTTAACAAATCCACTTAATAAAGCAGAGTGGCCCACGCAGCCTCACTGAAGGGGCTTTACAATGGTTGTTGAGGGGACAGAGGAGGGTGTTCCTCCTTCACGTTCCTCACATTTCTCTCTTTAACTCTCTGGTAAGAAGCACAGTTTGTAAAAGCAGCATCTCTTCGCTATCAACCGTTACATTTTCGTAACGTCATCTCGTATAAATGGCTTTTTCTTTCTTTCTCCACTTTCTCCTGAGCTGCTTTGTTCTTTTCCATTAATCTCCTTCTATCTTCCTACGTGTCAGGAAGTGCGGTTCCCGGCAGAAATCATAGAATCATAGCTCAACTAAATCCACGCAGTGTAACAGTAGCAGCGTCAGATGTTAACGACCTTAAGCTGCGATGTTGGGAAGCTTTGAGATCAATTTACACATCTGAGCTTTTTTCTTTTTACAAGAAAAGCAGAGTCAGAGGGAGAGGTATGACATTTTTTTTTTTTTTTTTGCTCCCTCTTTGTAGTTTGTCCATGTGATCTGTGAGTCACAGTGTTAAGTACACAGTCTGATGAACAGATAGGCAGAGGGGTTGGTTGGCCTTGCACATGCTTTCCTGTGCTGTCCTCATTCCTGGCACAGCCTCAGTTCAGACAGATGGTCAGCAGGGCTTTATAGAAGCGTAACCCCCCTCACCCCTACACACACACACACACACTCCATCCAACACATGCACAAGCACAACAATGTCACAAGTCGACACCGCAGCTTTGACATTTTCACCTAAAATGACTCAAAACACATAACAGTGCGAATACGAACTGCGCAGTCTCGTTAACGGTCATCCAACGGTCACGACTCGATATAATTGATCCTCAACGTGACAAAAGTCAACTGGGATTGACTCAAAACATTCAAGATAAGATGATTTCTTGATAAAATAATGGATGGGAGTTTCCCCTCCCATGTTCCCAAAGTGTGAATCTGAACCTGAAACTTAAAACTTTTTCCTGCACAAAATTCACAAATATCACACACGCTCCTTCTCGCAGACTAGTGAAACACTGGATACTCGCTGGGAGGGCAGAGAATTAGTCAAGGTTTCCTGTTAATGCAGCTGTTTCGATTCAGTAAAATAGCTTTTCTTTTTGTTGGATGTAATATATATATGTCTGTGTGTGTGAAATACAGATGAAAAAGTTAATGTAACGTGTGAGGGAAGAGATTAGAGATTGAGAACTGGGATTCAGACACAGACTTTTACAGCCTGCAGGTCATCGTCTGACAGTCACAGTGAAACTGACTTTATCTATAATAAACAGATGGTGCTTCAGTACAGGCCAACAAGTGCTGTAAATACTGCTGACTGATGGAAAAGCTGGTTGTATAATAAAAACAGGTTGTGTAATAAGAAACATTTTGGGGTTTTTTTCAACATAATAATCGTATAATCATCTAGGTTCTGCGTTCATTTATTGAAAAAAAAAAAAAGTCTGATTATAAAGATTTAAAGGGGAATAATTAACTATATGAACCACGACGTGTGCTGAATATGAATAACCGCAGGTGTTTAAACGTTTATTTTTTTTTTTTTGCCCCGAATCTAAAAGTTCACATTGTTTCGGTCCCACTAAACTACTACAAATCAAAACTGGAAAAAAACACAAACGTTCTGCGTTGAAACGGCCGCCTTCGAAACTGAACATCGATTGATGATAAAAGATGTTGATATTTAATCTCTTGGCTGTTCTCTGGTGGAGGAGCATTGTCTGCTGACATTTCTGTCTGTATCGTCTAATCTGGTTTGTCTCGTCCGTGCTGTTGTTTTTTATCAGTCTGTCACCACTTTGTGATGTATTAACTCAGATACAGAAAGTCCACATTCCAGTGTGAGCTTTAGTCCTTCAGGGTGTTTTCACACTTGGTCCCTTTCGGCCTCTAAAGTGAACTCAGATCCATAACTGAGCATTTCTGACCCATATGTGAACTCTGAGCACTCAAACCCCTTTAAAGCGAACTGAACCGAATGTGGTCTCAGTTCGGTTGTGTGTGCACAAAACACTCAGGGTCCACTTTGCCTTTTTTGCAGTTTTATGAACTTCTCCGCTTCTCCATACACAGGTCACGTGTCTGCATTCGAAAAGCTGCTTTTTGTGTTTATACATAATCTGAAGAATTCTACTTTGGTTTTCCCTACGTCGGTGGAATAATTTATCCAGATTACACAACAGAGCAAACACGGCAGCAGACATTTTGTATGACTTGAAAACTACCCAGAATGCCAAGCGGTGAAGGTCTGAGAGCTGTAGAGAAGCTACAGTGTGAACAGAAAGAAGACTGAGACCCAATCACAGCTAAGTGGACCAGAAAGAGAATCCAGTCTAGTGTGAACACAAACAGGACTGAGTCTGTTTTCTGATCCACTTTTAGGGGACTGAGTTTGGTTCGTTTAAAGGGAACCATATGTGAAAACACCCTTATTCTTGTTTGCCCCCGAAAATGAAAAAATCTCTGTTCCACTACACTGTGAACCTTAAAGTACCTTATTGGTCCATGATGTCTGCACTTTTAATCAGCAGCATCTCAGAGTATCTGCACCCGTTCAGTTCAGCGGAGTGACTCTGTGTGATTTATTCATTTCTGTCTACGACTTGAGCTTCACAGCTGGATTGGAGCAGCTGAGTGTGTCAGGGTCAAACTACTGAACCAAAATATCAAAAGGTTTTTGACCCTCGTCTAAATTAAACCAACTATGTTTAGAGAACAAGTCCCATCCTAAAATGTTTGCCCTGTGATTATGTCAAGAGTTAGATCAGAAGATCAATATTAGTCTGGTAAATATGTAACTACTGCCAACAGCTGGTTACTCCAGCTTAGTTTAGCGCAAAGACTGGAAGTTACAAAATCAGTGTTGTAAAGTAACGAAGTACTAATACTTCACTACTGTACTTCAGTATGTTACGGGAGTATCTGTACTTTACTTTCACTTTTACTTCACTACATTTCTTAACTTAATTACATACTTTCAGTCGACCTGTGACTGTTTAGACCATCAACTCCATGTCTGAGGGTTGATGTGGCTCCATCTTAAAGGTGGATGATGGAGAAACTTTAGTTCAGACTCATTCATTGTCTATGAAGATTGTTGTAGCTCCATGTTTTAAAGTGCTGGATAAACTTCATAATATTCTTCTGTTTTTATTAACATGTATTTGTACTTTTACTTTCATTACTTAAGTACATTTAATTATAGATTACTTGTCATACTAATCCAGACTTTTACTGGAGAATCATTCTAGCGATGACTTGAACTTCTACCAAAGTTATGTTTTGGTCGAGTATATCTACTTCTACTCTAGTGTAGAAACTTTCACATACTTTAAACAAACCCTGCTGGTGAGTTTTACAGGTGGAGGTAGTAGAGACAACCATGTCTTTCTGTTGGACTAAGATAACTGCTGGCTTTGTATTTACTGTTTATGAGTGTGGTCTTCTTCTCATCTACCTCTCCACTAACTAACTGTACCACATTGTCTCTTGTTTCTGTCAGGCTCTTGTTTCTGGGTGGCAGTGCTCGACGGACGCGTGGTGGGCATCGTGGCAGCTCAAGGCCGCGAGGATGACAACACGGTCGAGCTGCGACGCATGTCTGTGGACTCTCGCTACCGCGGCAAAGGCATCGCCAAGGCGCTGGGTCGTCGTGTCCTGGAGTTCGCCGTGCGCAACAACTACGCCGCCGTCGTCCTCGGCACGACGGCCGTCAAGTTGGCCGCCCACAAGCTGTACGAGTCGCTGGGCTTCCGCCGAACGGGCCAGAGCGAGGACTACAGGCTCCCCGGGATGAGCCGCTCGCCGCTGGAGAGGCTCTTCTTCCAGATCCGCTACAGCCGCTACCGCCTGCAGCTCCGTGAGGAGTGAGAGGTGACAGGGAGAGGGAGAGAGAGAGGGGGAGATGGAGAAAGAGAGGGACAGAGAGAGAGAGAGAGAGCAACGACCCTCCTTCACCTGAGAGCCCCGACCGCATCCTCTCCTCTGACAGCTTTTATTTATTTTGTGTCATTAGAGATAACTTCAAGTACGACTTAACACTTCTACTATTTCATCTTTAAAGTCACTAACGTTTTTATTACTATTATTATTATTATGCTTTTGTTGCTGTTGTTGTTTTTTTTTTTTTTTTTTTGTATTATACTTTTTACATTTTAAATAAGAGTTTGTTTGTTTTTGTTTTTTTTTTCTTTCTATTTTATTAATCTATTTTTTTTTTTGTACCTTTAACCCTCCCTCTTTTCATTATGGGAGATTAAAAAAAAAAAAAAAAAAAAAAAGAAGAAAAAGAAGAAATTGGCATTTATTGAAGACATCTACTTTAACTGGCACCAACTAGGCAGCCTCCTCGGCCTCTTTGGTTTTTTTTTTTTTTTTTTCTTCTTCAGCTCATGTGACTCAGATCAATACTTCCCTTCATTACTATTCCACAATGCAGCTCTTTACCCCCTCCCCCCCTTATTCCCTCCCCCTTCCCTGACTACATTCCCTTATTTCCCCCTCTACCCTCCCACAAACAGCAAAACGCAACAGGCAGTGTGGAGTGGGAGGGGCAGATATGTCCGCCTCTACGAGGGCAGCTTGTGATGTGCTCTTTATTTTTTTCAAAAGCTTTACAATGCACACATTTTATGTGAGCACTGTAAACTCACTCACACACAAACAAACAAACACAAACAAACACCAGGTCATCTGGCCGTCAGCCAGTCTCTCAAGACACCATATTGAAGCACAGCGAGAGCGTGTCACTGACCCCCGTAGTGAGAGAGGGACGACGACAGGATGGTTACTGGGATATGTAGAGTTCATCCTGCATCTTAAAAACGGACATGAATTAACACACTCACTCACACGCCTCCTCCTCCATTTCTTCTCATCACTACAATTGGATCTCTCCCTCCTTTCTATTTCTAATTCTTTATCTATCATTAGTTAATTGCTCTTTTTTCATCATAAAACAAACAAACAAACAAACAAAAAAAAAAAGCTGTGGAGAGGATTTCTGATGAGTTGAGGTGACAGGAGGGTGGAGCTTTCTCCCCCATCCCAACCTGAAAGATCCCAAGATACAACATAGCTGCATGTCAGAGCTTGTGTGAATAATGGTACGTAACCATGTATGTGTGAGCGTGTATGAGTGTGTGTGTGTGTGTGTTTGATGAGGCGGTGGTCACACACTTGACCGCGTCTCAACAACCTATGATGATGATGAAGAATTAACCTTAAACCTTTTTTTTTATTATTATTATTATTATTATTTTTTCTGGCGTGAACAGATGCGCACTTTTTTCTTGCTACGAGTCAAGTGTTATCTAAGCAAAACATTACTACTTTCTATGTGTAACTTATAAAAAAAAAACGTTGTTTACTAATTGAATCTGAGATCGAGATCAATTCTAACATTTTGACTGATGTTTACTATTTGACACGATAATTAGTCATCTTTTGTAAACTTTAAACACATATTACCGCTGATTGTAATATGCAAATTTTATTGTCAAAACTACGACGATTACAAAGTAGCTGCAGTCGACGCTCCGTACACTGAAACACTTAAAATCCAGGTTATTGGGGAACAACTTGGGTAAGACATGACTACTGGCAATACTTGCAAACCTACAGTACATAACTGAGCACAAATAGCAAATAATTATTTAATTATGCCAATATATTGGCATTAGTATTCCTCCACCTCCTCCTCTATGTATTTATATTGTGTATACAATTAAAAAAAAAAAAAAAAACTCATGTAGCTAAACTCTAAACGTTTTTTCCCACAACGCGTCTCTCTCCATCTCCATCCTCCTCCGAACGTACGTACATACATACAACCAGCAGTAGATTCAGCCATCCACTACTCTGAGCCTAAGTTGTCATTAAATCATTTGTAAAAAGATATATATATATAAAAAAAAAAGATATGAAAAAAAAACAACAAAAAAAGCAAAAAAAAGACAAAAAAAAAAAAAAACTGATTACAAACGTAATTGTCATGAAGTTAGCACTGACTCCTTTTTGCCTTGCAACCCCCTTTTTTCTCTCCAAACTCGCCTCCTCTACCTCCCATTCATGAATCTGTCTGCAACCCTGGGCTAGACCCCACACCTTCCATCTGAACCCTGCACACCCCCCTCAACCGACCTTTGACCTTCCCTCCGCCCCCTCCAGCCTCCGTCCCGGGCTCATTCCTCACCCATCTCTTGCATGCGCCACAGAGCCTTGCTGCACTGCTTTTATTATTCCATTTGAAGCTTGTTGGACCAACATGAAACCCCGCCCCCAACTCTGATGTCATCCAGGCAGTGTCAGGAAACACAGGAAGTGAGACAGGAAATATATGTACAAGTATATATACTTGTATACTTGTATATATATATATATATATATATATATATATATATATGTGTGTGTGTGTGTGTGTGTGTGCAGCACTGCCTGGATGACATCGTGCCTGCCAGCCAACCAACTGTAGAATGCAAAAAGCAATGCAAGTGTGGCATGCCTCTGTACCCGGTGTGTGTACGGTGCCTGCCCTGGAAAATTGTAGAAAAAAAAACCTTATTATACACAAACACATGCACGTATATATATTTATATTTATATATATATATGTGTGTGTGTGTGTGTGTGTGTGTGTGTATACATATATAAAGAAAATAAAATTCTTTTTTTTTTTTTATTAGATGAAAATATAAAAGAAATGTGTGTTTTTTTTTTGTTTGGGGAAAAAAAAATTAAAAAAAACAAAAAATTAAAAATTGTACCATTTGCATGAAATGTGTCTTTGAATGCAAATATAACTTATAGGGGAGAAACTCATAAGCACATGGCATACAGTGGAACCATAGACTTGCATTTTTTTATTTTTTTTTTTAAATAATGTTTGTTTTTTGTTTTTTTCATTGTTAATTTATCGTAATTCTCTGTTATCAAAAACCAGATTGTGGGGATTTAACACCAGCCAGTGCTCATAAATCTTTTAAAACGCTAAATTAACCAAAAAAAAAAAAAAAAAAAAGCAGCTATTGAATTGTCACTAGATTTATCCGCCACTGGCTGGAGGGCGAGTTAGTTTACTTCCTTGATAACTACAGGAGGAAGTGAGGGCGTCGTTCTTCTTCTTCTTCTATTAAACCAGCTTGTAGTGAGGTTCCCAAACACTTTGCAGAAACTAATAAGATCAACAAACATTTGATGCAACGATGCAAAAGAAAACATGTCCTCTGATGATGAGCATCTGTGACGCCCACAGACAAATTAAACGCCTAAAAATAAGTAATATATGAAATATACATATATGTATATGACTGATTTCTTTTGCATCTAACTTGCCGTAATTTTATTTCATTTTATTCTTTTTTTTTTAATTCGGGATGTTCAACTGTACATAAATAAACCTCCACGATGGACAAAAGTTGACGTGACTTTGTTGGAGCCATGTGAAACGTCTCAGCTGGTTTAGTCTTTGAATTTGACGTCAACCTCAAGAGAGATTTCCCCAGGAAGTTAACGCACAGGCACAAACGCACTGAAAACGTCAAACAGTATTTAGTTTTTGATTATTATTATTATTATTATTATTATTATTGGGCCAACACATGGAGGATGCCTCACACTGTTTTGATGCATCTGCTTTGAAACTTGGTTGTTGCTGGAGAGACAGAGAGAAGAGTTTAACCGTTTACTGTGTTTTATTTTTATTTATTTTTTGTTTTTTGGTGAATATTTCTGAAGCGGCAGCTTTTTACTGACCTTCATAAACGTCTTAGCTGAACCATTGTGAATCAGTTTGAGCCAAAATGAACTTTCTGGATTAATGAAGATCAGTCGAAGTTGCTGACGCCTCAGATTTACTCACAAAAAAAAAAAAAAAAAATCATTAAAAAAATAGACTAATCTAGACTTAATGAGCGGTGGGTTTAGGTCCTCAAAAGTACGACTTGTTGTTTTTGGGTTGAGGTCTGAAGGTCGAGAGAGAGAGACGGGGCTTTGCTGAGGTGGATTGTAAAAAAAAAAAAAAAGAAAAAGAGAAAAAAGAAAAAAAAAAGAATAAATAAAAATAAATAAAATAAAATGTAGTCTTGGATATCATGGAAGAATGTGAAGTCTGTTAATTCTGAGCCATTTCTTGCTGCTGCCAACCTCAGTTTTTTGCCTGATGAAATTTGAAAAACAAACAAACAAACAAACAAAAACACAACAATGCTCCTTTGTGCATTTTGGGAGAAATTATTATCTGTATTGATACATATTCTGAACAAAAGGTCATATTAAAGAAGAAAAAACAAACAAACAAAAAAAAAAAAACTTTATGCACTGGAATCAAAAACAAGTGGAAGTATAAACCTTGTGGACTGCTGCATGGCTTAAGGTCGTTTTATATTTAAAAAAAAAAAAAAGGGTGATTTGGGAAACGTAAAAAGATGAAGTGCACTAACTTATTAATGCATTTATGTCTATGTTTTGTACTTCATGTGAATGCTATGCTAATATCCCCTGTGAAGTGTCACCTCCCATTTAAAAAAGAAAAAAAAAACAAACAAAACAAACAAAAAAAAACAAACAAAAAACTGGTATCGCATACGTCATGTTAGAATGTAGTAATGAATTAAACAGTATGCAACTTTTACCAGAGTGTAAATTTAGTTACAAACCATTCCTCTGAAATGTTCTGCTGATGTACAATCCAAAAAAAAAAAAAACATAAAACAATCTCACACTTTTTCTATTTGTTTCTTTATTATTATTATTTTTTGTACGAATGTGTTTTCTTTTTAAAAAGGGGAGGGGGCAGTTTGAGAAGGTATGCTGCATAAGAGTTTTCCTTAAAAGCTTCTTTTAAAGTTTGTTTTTGCTGTAAAACCCAAAAAAACAAAAACATGATTATGTGATGCTCTCAGACACACACACACACACACACACACACACACACACACACACACACACACACGGAAGAACAAGCTGAGGCCACTTAAAGCCAAAGCTTCAACTTTCAGATGTGAAAATCCCACATTTTTTTTTTTTTTTTTTTTTTAATTAACCAAATTGTGTCAGGATCAATAACTTTCTTCCGTTTGTGATAAGTAAGCGAAGGTAAAAAGAACTGGAACAAATGCACAAATGTACAGATCCTGTTGTTGTTGTTGATGATGTCACGTTTCTATGACGCTCACAGGTTGAATGTAAACTGGCAACAGTTTAAAAGTCTTAGAAAGATTTATTTTTATTTCCTGGTTGTTGTTTTTTTTTTTTTTTTTGACTTTATGGAAACTTTTTTGGTGATAAAGTGATGAAAACCAGCTATTAGTTCTTTATTTTTTTTTTTTTAAACCACTACATTTAGATGTTAGACATTTTTGTGTGTGTGTGTGTGTGTGACTGTAAATAGCCGTTATCATATTATCTGCTGATGTATTATTTAATGCAACTTGTCACCGTTGCTGGTTTTTGTAACCGATCCCACCGATGGAGTTGTACTTTTATTTTTATTTTTTTTGCGTCTCGGTCAGAAGACGGCTGTCGTCGGGGATGTTGATCCACCTAACGAGGAGGGGGTGGAGGGGCGAGGGAGGAACGTATCGCTCTTCTTCGGGTGCGTGTTTGTGTTTACGGTTGGTTTGTTGGTTGGTGGCAGCGGATGGAGTTTCTGCAGCATCAGACCTCCACAGTTATAGACTCCCTCTCTCTCTCTACCTCTGGTGAAGATTCGTTTTTTGTTTAAATTTATTTTATTTTATTTTTTTGTTTTTGCTCCACTGTGGCAAAAATATGGACGGACTCACTCCTGGACTGAGGCCACAGGTGCCAAGAATACATAAGCACTTGTAGCACAACTGTGTCTTAGTTTTTTTTTTTTTTTTGTAATATTTCCTACAAAGAACATGGATAAAGTTTCACTTTTCTTCTGTATTACTGACTGTATGTATCTTAAGAATATATACAGGAGACATGATGACACCCTAATGTATGTAATTAATACTAATGACCCACAGCTATTGGAAGTGGAACATTTTTGCCAAAGGTGACAGTAATTGCTGCATTTTTATTCCTTTTGGTGGCTATTTTTATTTTATTTTATTTTTTTTTTGTTCAACACACAACCCTATAATTATTTGGTAGTTTAAAAAAAACAAAATAAAAAAAAAAACAAACAAAAAAAAACAAAAAAACAAACAAAATCCTGCCCACGTGCCATCTAATCTAATCAAGCAATAAATACAAACAAAATGAAACCATAAAATAACACGCTATGTGCGATGATTTTATTATTATTATTATTATTATGATTATTATTATAAAAAAAAATGCTGCATTGATGTTATTTCCCTTCGACTGTACCGATTGATTACCGTATTGGCCGTATTACAAACATTACCACTTATTATATATATCAAAGCCTGATGGGGGTGTTTGATTGTAAAATGTTTGTGGGGTTTTTTTTTTTTTTTGTATTTTTCTTTACAAAAAAGGTGTCAAAGATTTAAACTCAAAGTTGAAGTATACAGGTGCACCTCTGCGTATTTGTACAGATGTCAATAGAGGAAATTAGACAAGAGGAAATGACAAGAGAGGGGGGGTAATGGAGGCAAAAAAGAACGAGTAGCTCAAGCAGACGGGAAGAAATGAAGAAGAAAAAAAAGAAAAAGATGGCGTAGCCGCGGTCTGAAAGTGCTAACTGCTGTAAAGTCTTTTTATTCAACCACAAAGACTTCTGATTAACTTCGAACCTGCTCTACTCAATAAATCAATATTTAAAACACAATCACAACAACACTCAACTCAACCACGTTGAGTTTTCTTCTTACAAGTCAGATTCAAAAATAAAAATCTGTTTTTGTTTTTATTTTTTGAATCAGCAAGTTAGTCAAGTTGTAAAGTTGTAAAGTATTTTACTGTAAATAGCATCTAGGGGGTCATTTTTACTCCTTTTGTAACAGAAACTGTGGATTTAAAATATATATGAAATATATATTTTAAGGATATTTACAGCACTTATAAGAGATTCTACCAGTAGTGCAGGTGTCTTAATCTGTGCTACCTCACACCCACACACACACACACACACACACACACACACATATATATATATATATATATATATATATATATATATATAAAAACAAAAAAACAATCCCATACTGACTAATAGCAGCCACTTTCAGGAGCTACAGACTGCGCCATCTTAGCTGCAGTGTCTGTTCGACACTGATGCGTTGAGACAGAACCTCCTTGTCCTGCCTGTCTGCTTGAACTCTCCAGTGGTCAGAGACAGAGAGAAGCTGGAAAACACAAGTGCAACCGCAGCAGCTCTGTTAGCTTATAGCACACACCAGCCCTGACCGAGAATATTACTGGCTCTGGACTGAGCTATATAGCTACTAGAGAGCTGCTGCAATGCAAAGGAGGAGTCTCTCTCTCTCTCTCTCTCTTCTTGCCCCAGAGCCCTGTCATGGCTGTTTTCTGTTGCCAGGAAACCAACCCGCACAAAGCACAGCAGGGGATTGATATGCAGCCACACTGTGGGGAGGCAGGCCGGTCCACCAGCCGGCCATCATAGAGGAATGGAAGGAGGGATTGATAGATAGATGGATGGATGGATGGATTAGGGGGGAGTTAAATTGCAAACTGAAGGGATTTTATATCCGGGAGGTTATAGGGGACAGGACGGACACTTTAACTAGGGTGAGGAATTTAAGAAAAGAGGCCCTTAGGTATGTAAAGTAGAGCAAAGAGTAAATATTTCCTGAGGCCCACTAGAGTTAGGGAGGTTACAAGAGTCAAGAGTCATAAACGATCAGGAGCGGGGGATGTTGATTTATAAAATTTCTTTTTTTTAAAAAAAAAGCACAGAAATGTGGTGATTTAACAGATTTTTTTAAATTGATTCCCAATGAGAAGCAGTAACATACAGTTAAAGTGCTGGTTCAACCGGTCAGCCCCAAACCTCAGTGAGACTGCAGTGACAACCTGTTTTTATTTTTATTCTATTTTATTTTTTTTGTATTGGGGGTCTATTTAGCTTTCAGTTTTCCCTTTCTGCCATTCCTTTGGAAGACTGCTGTATTACCACACTGGGATTACGATTATTATTATTATTGTGATTATTAACTCTTTCTTTTATACTGACAACAAACTGGAACACTGTATAGATGTAAAGATGGGATTTCTTGCGTTATGACGATGATTGAAACATGGATGTACATATACTGTATCAATTAAAAATGACATTGCATTAAGCTTTTATATGGTGCAACTGTAAACTGTTTTTTTTTTTTTTTTCTTGGTTATTTTCCCCGAGAGAGAGACAGAGACACACGTGGTGGTAAATATTAGATTTCACATAGATTACAGCTATCACAGCAAGTATACGAGCCGCCTGGTCTACTTACACATCTCACAGTCGCCATGGCAGCTCTTAGGAAGCTCACGTTGTTGCTCCTGGCAACTGTCTTCAGAGGGACCCTCAGGCCTCGGCTCCTGTTAATGGCACAGGTCATTAAAGTGACAGCGTTATCAGTCAAATGAACACACACGTAACCTCATATATATCTTTAAAATCAGATTATTGCTCGAGAAAGACGGTGGAAGTGAACATAGAGACGTTTTTTTCCCTATATTTTAATATACTAAAAGAGAAGATCAGTGGTAATGCTAGTCCAGTGTACCTAGTTTTTTTTTTTTTTTATGAGTGTTTGTTTTGTCCTTCATACTTCCTTTAAACACTCCTACTCAAAATGTGCAGAGTGCTCTCTAGAATTTGTGCATACCAGTCTCACAATCCCCTCTCAAAGGGGCGGGAAGCCCTTGCACCCTTAATCCACAGAACAATGAGAGAATAGAGGGGTAGATTTCCATAACACTGTCCATCGCCGTGGCTCTGAACTGCTCATACTGACCTGGTGAGAAAAAGCTTTCTCTCACATCAGCACATGGAGAGCGCAGCATTCCTGCTAGAAGGGTTCAACAGGCAAAGTGAAGGGCCACTGGAAAACAGACAAATAAATAAATAAAGGAATGTATATACATAACATGACAAGACAAATATCTGCTGCATATCCTTACAGACGCCACCTTTGTTACTGAGTTAAAAAAGCGACAACTTCTATAATTAGCAGCTGACATGAAGTGACATTTTAAATAGGTAATGTGGGTTAGGGCTTTTGTTTGAAATGTCACATGGTACACGGTTCTGCCTGGGCCCATTTTGTACACTTAAAGGGTCTTAATTGGAGGACAGTATAAAAAAAAAAAAGAGGGGGGTGGGGGTGGCAGAGGGAGTCTCACTGTGGCTGCCAAAGACAAGGAAAGTCGGTCAGTGTGCCTGGAAGTGGTGACTGTGTGTGTGAGTGCATTCACGGCAGCTGAGTGGATTAAAAAAAGAAAAAGAAAAGCGGGAAGTGATGTGTGTTTATACTTGTGTACGAGCATTTGTGGAATGTGTGTGTGTGTGTGTGTGCGACTGAGACATGATCAAGACAAAGGGAAGAGTGAGTGGATAAAAAATGAGAGGGTAAGACGCTGGAGGAAGCTCACAGCTGAGGAGAAAAATGAGATCATCTGCTCTGAATCGGCTGAATGCGACCAACACAAAAGGTGAAACGTCCCTGGGATTATCTTCATGTCTTTAAATAAATCAAATACAACACTGTCTTTCTTTTTTTTTTAGACTTATGAATATTATAAGGCAGCTGTTAAAATTCACTTGTTGAAAATACAAGGTTATTAAGTTGTTCTACATCAGTTAATTAGAGCATCAAATCTAAAAATATCTTTAAAATGTAACATGCAAATTAGAGGATTAATAACTAGTTGTACATAGAAAAGAAAAAAAGAAATAAATATATTAAAACAGATGAGGGGTCATTGAGTTCATCAAGAGAGATGCGGCTCATAGTTATTTATAATAACAGAATAAATATGTTTTATTCAACGTGAACATTAACATTAACATAAAAACAGTAAAAAAAAAAAAAGTCGTAATAAAATACAACATATTAAACATCTGACAGCTCAACCTCCGCCTTTGAAATAAATAAATAAATAAATAAACAAACAAACAAATAAATAAATAAATAAATAAATAAATAATACCAACAACCAATTTCATGAACCAATAAATATCGAGCGCTGTCTGAGATGTGTAGCTTCACCTTGGTAACGAGGCAGAGCAAACAGCGCCGGTCTTAACAAGATAGTGTGAAAACGGAGGAGGAGGACAAGGAATCTTTTTTTTTTTTTTTTTTTTTTTTTGCAGGATGGAGAGAGAACTGGCGCGATCCAGTCTGTGTGGCTCCTGCCGTTGCCCCCGGATACGGATGGAGTGAAAGCACAAACTGGGAGCTGCAGCTGCCTGGTTTCCATAGCGATGTGGATGCAGGACAAGTGAAGAGAGAGAGAGAGAGAGAGAGAGAGAGAGAGAAGTGGAAGGAGAAACTCAGAGAAAGACGAAAACACACCGAGAAAATGTCGGTGAAAGAAAAATATATTATTTAACAGAGCAGAGAGGCGGGTGGAGAAGAGGGAGGAGGAGGAGGAGCAGCTCAAAGAGAAGAAGATGATGATGAGGCTGGAGAGGTTTCAAGCTCAGACATGGACCCCCATGACTTGCCAGTGGAGACTGCCACCTTCAGTGGGACCTGGAAAACACACACAAACGCACACACACAACAAAACTGATGTCAATAACAACACAAATACAAGTGCTTTTTATTTTTAGTTTTTTGGAGGCACAATATTTGTCTGTGACAGGTGTTTCTGAAGCAAATAAAGACATTTTAAAACCCCGTTGTTTGTATTTCCAACTATTTCCAGTCACTAACCTTTAGCTGTATGTCCAGATGGTCTATATGCTGCAGTGACTCCATGGTGCTCTTGACTAAAACTGCACACAAAAGAAGATACTGTGTATAAACACACATAACCACATAAATATCAACCGTGATATCAGCTGCTTTAGTTTCATGAACCTAATTTGTCTGATTTTGCAGCTTTTTCTTTAAAAAAAAATTGCGATATAAGTTGTGGTGTTTTCATGCGTTTTGTTGCAATAAAGTTGCAGAGCAAGTCAAAGTTTTAACAGTCTAAATATGAAGGTTTATTTATCAAAAATGAAGGGAACAAAACTAGCGATGTCTGGTCTGACGTCCTCCCTGTGTTTCTTGGTGACAAATTGCTTCTCAACAGACGACTTCCTCTTGTTTCTCCACAACAATATAAAATAGTTTTCTTCCTCTTTCTTTCGTGAACTTTACCCGGATACTGTTTCTCTTGTTCCTTAGCAGCAATGTTGGAAATTGAACATGAGACTTTTTTTTTCTGCGTCTTCCAAAATAAACAAGGAAGAGACTTCACTGACGTGTGGCTCAATGTTTTGCAGGAAATGACGATAATTGGGCAAAAGTTGCAGAAAAGTTGCAGTTGCGATCGCAAAATCTCGAAATCCTGAAAGGTCTGTTTAGTCGTAATAATACAAAACTGTTTATAAATTAACGCTACGACTGGCTTCAATGTCTAAAACAAACTTATTTCTAAAGCTGAAAAGTGAATTTACCTGCGAAACGTTCAACCTGTGAGTCCTCTACTTCGAACAGGAGCTCATCATGGAGCTGCGCTATCAGCCTGCGGTTACAAACATGGTCAGAAACACATCAACTACGACTACGCTACTAATTATTGAGATACTTGATCCTAAGCACCAACATCAGCCACAAGTGCTTCAAGCTCAAGTCTTCCCTGCTTGTCTCCCCCATCGTAAAAGTCTAATTCTGGTATATTTTGCCTCTTGCTTCAAGTGTGTCTACTCTAGCTGGATGTTTTTTTTTTTTTTTTTTTGGCGTGTAACAGCAGCAATCATTTGGGAAAAAACGGCTCAACTCTACAACCAGTTGATGCTTTTCATGTGTCTTGGCATCAAAGTCCGAGTCAGTTCTCGTCTATAAATACATAAATACAGCACATGGTTGTGATTTTCTCTTTGTAGCCTCAGAAAGATTTATGGCGTGAAGTCCCAGAGTGTATTTTGTTACAGGGATGGATTGTAATACGAGCATCCTTAAGTGTTTAGTGGTTGTACCTGGCAGAGAGAGAAGTGGAAGAGAAGGAGACCAGGTTGAAAATCCTGATCATGGCCATCTTACAGAGATCAGCAGCAGAACCTGCACACACACACACACACACACACACACACACATATAATCACCAAATCATACATCTGTGTTTGGATAAAGTGATTGACTTTATCCACAGTTACATAAACTTGTCAGTCAACCCACCTTGGACCATGAAGTTGACGGCCTGTCTCTCAGCCTGCATGCGGACGCCCCAATCTGGAGAGTTGATGTTGGGGAGAATCCGCCGTCGACCCATGATGGAGAGAACATGACCTGGATAAAAAACACAAGTTAATAATTAATTTCAGTCACAAATGGTGAGTTTGAGAGGTTGAGCAAACAAGTTAAACCACTTTTTTTTCCCACCAGAAAGCACCGTATATGTAGTTTATTGTTAATTCTCATACATCTCAGCTGATTTGATTAAATTTTAATGTCAGCAGGATAAAGTTTCCCACATGCTGGAGGAGAAACTGGTTCAGATGTTGCACTGAAAGAAGAATCACATCTGAGTATTTGTGTGTGTGTGTGTGTGCGTGTGTGTGTTAGAACAACTTCTAATGAACATTTTACAAGGATGACGTTCTTTATTACGTATCGATATAAAAGGCAGAACAGGTTTAATCTGTAAAGTTAAACTTAAATATGATAAAACTTGGGTATCCAGGGTTTTTCCTGTGCCTCCATTAATCTCTATTTTATTTCATACAACTTTTAATGCTTTATTCTCCCTTTAAATTCCAACATAATTGGGACCAAAAACAATAAATCATTAGAATGAATAAAACCTTTTCTCTCCATCATGTCTCCAAACACTCTGGTTATGTTGCTTTGCTTTATTTGAACATCTATAAATGCACAATGTCACCTGTGTGCAATGAATCTTGGGATTTTGTTTTTGGCCTTGAAGGACCTAATCGTTGTTGCCTTCGCATCTAGAGAAAAGTAGTCTGGGTTGGTTTGTCATATCTGAGGGAGCCTTTGAAATGCGACACTTTAGACATGAAGCTGTGACACATATGTGGTTGACAAATCCAGTGTTGTAGCTCTGCTCAACAGCACATTTTTTATTTGAGATTAGTCATAAAACAACTTCAAAACTTGAGCTTTCTCTAGACAGTTTGATACATTCTCATCAAACAGACTTAAAAATCAGTGGATATTCTCTATAACTCCTTATGATGTTTGATTTAAAGAGAAGAGTTTAATTAAAGTGATGATCCAGAGTAACGTGAACCCAGGGTCTGTTTCACCACTAATACAAGTCAAACTCCCCCTTAAGAGATATTTTACATTGGTTGAAGTAATATTGAGTTTGACCGTCTTTTGTTTTCACAACCAAATAGTTAACAATGAAAGTAAATGGGGCAGTCAGCCAAACGTATCTAAACTGTCATTTTTTAACCACTAATAAAGATCAAAATATCACTTCACTTCAGCAGTAGCATGAATAGGATCCCTACACATAAACTGAAGTACTGATAACTTAGTAAGTGAACTAAGAGTTTATTAAAAACACTGTTTTACAAGACTTACCCAACGTCTTGTTTCATAACAACTGGTGATGAAGGTTGTTCCACATCAGCAGATTCATCATTTACCTGAACAACAGGACGATGTGTCCGTGAAGATAAATGATGATTCTGCTGATCTGGAATAACATGAAGGGTGTACTTCACTTTAAAGGTCATTTATTGAGACATCAGTATAAGTCATGATGACAACAGCAGGTTCACAGAACATAAACTCACTCACACACAAACCACAGCATCAATGAGACAAATGGAATAAAAAAAAAAAAAAACCTTCCAGTTTCTCTGTACAGTCACACAAACTTATTGGAGGGAACACAAGAATGTGCATTGATGTGATGTGCACGTGATTCACAAACACACATACTATCATATTCAGGCAGTGTGACCAGTACATTCCACCAACTGGACAACAATGGGCAGGATTACAGCTAAATCCCTCTACTATCCCTTCCTATGAGGAAAGTCATCCAGGGCATGAAACCTGAATGACCCTCTACCCAAAACATGCATACACACATTATGATGTACACAAGAATATATGCATAGGAAATGAGAACACGAACACACACACACACACACACTGAAGCAACTAACATAAATACCTTCTACTCACTGTGAATTGACCCATGGCATGTGTGTGACCTTTTCACTAGGAATGTGACCTTTGTTCTGGGGCCCAGTGACAGGGATGTGTGATGTACTTTGGGTCAGTGAAAACACATCACACAAGTGTTTCAAAGTTATGGACAGAGAATTACACTGGAATTTATGTGTATTTTAGTGATGGTTCAGAGTAATTTGAACCCAGGGTCTATTTCACCACTAACACGAGTTTGACCGTCTTTTGTTTTCACAACCGAATAGTTAACAATGAAAGTAAATGGGGCAGTCAGCCAAACGTGTCTAAATTGTCATTTTTTAACCACTAATAAAGCTCAAAATATCACTTCACTTCAGCAGTAGCATGTTCCAGAACAACCTTCATGTTGTTCCAGATCAGCACATTCATCATTTTCCTCAGTCGTCACGGACACATCGGTCAATTGTTCAGGTAAATGATGAATCTGCTGATCTGGAACATCCTTCATCATCAGTTGTTATAAAACCAGATGTTGTGTAAGTCTTGTAAAACAGTGTTTTTAATAAACTCTCAGTTCACTTACTAACTTATCAGTCCTTCAGTTTATGTGTAGGGATCCTATTCATGCTACTGCTGAAGTGAAGTAATATTTTGAGCTTTATTGGTGGTTAAAAATGACAATTTAGATACGTTTGGCTGACTGCCCCATTTACTTTCATTGTTAACTATTTGGTTGTGAAAACAAAAGACAGTCAAACTCGATATTAATTCAACCAACGTAAAATATCTGTTGAGGGGGAGTTTGACTGTGAAAAAGACCCTGGGTTCAAATTACTCTGAACCAATTCAAGTTCAGTGGTTGTGAAAACATTATTTATTACATTTAGAAATTAGTTTATTAAATTAGGACAAACCTACTGGATTTCTTTTCAGATGTGACACAGGTAAAAAAAAAAAAAAAAAAAAAAGGAAAAATATTTAGTACATCTCAATATATTGGAAATGAAACATTTCAGAGAATAAAGACAGTCTTTGCCAGCTCCACTCTCTGCAGTTTGCAGTCGGATGTCAAAATGCATATGTGCATAAACAATTTGACAGCGCATCAAGCGCCAAGACGTGTTTATGTGTGAGTGTTATCTCAGCGGGGTGTTTACATATCTGTGCGGATCAAGGCTTCCCTGTGTCTGTCGTGTCCTTCAGAAGCCAGTTTTTCATCTCTGTGATTCCTCTGGTTGCATTTTTTTTTCTTCCACTCTTTAATCCTCCTCCTTTCTTCATCTCTGGTTATCTCACGCCGTCTTTACAAGTGAAGGTATGAGATGAACTGTGCTTTATCTCATTTTAATATCAAAGACGGTGGTCTTTTGGTCATTTATTGTAATTTACATATTAAAAGTAAACATAAATCAAAAATATATATGATAATATTCTGGTTTTTATCCTCATCTTGGTATCTCTCCTTCTAGTTTGTTATTTTTGTACTTCCTTCTCCATTTCATCTCCTTTTTGTTTTTCTTCTCTCTGCCTCTACACCCACACTGTGATACTGACCTCACTTTCACATTGCCCTTTTCTAATACTTTTATTCTGCCCAGCCTGCCAGCGTCTACCAGATCTGAACAAAAATATTGATGTATCAGATACCAATCAAACTATAAACTCAGTGCAGAGTGAATAAGGAGCCACGGCCACAAATTAAATTCAGCTCCTCGAGTCACGGCGCAGCAGCTAAAACAGCCTGTGATACAGTACGTCTCCTCCCCGCCAGACTACAGACGACTATTTTATCGATCACTTAAATATCTGCTGTGGAATGAGAGAGCGATAAAAGGAGATGTGATATTAAAAAAAAAAAAAAAAACGATGTAAGGAAAGTAAAGAGACAAATGGATGTGAAAACTGAAACAAAGAAAGAAGATCAGACAGACAGACAGACGAGAACAACAGAGAGGAGAGGAGGAGGGGGGGGGCAGGAAGACAGAGAGAGTGTGGGATGAGCGGGACAGATAAATCCCAGCACCGTCTCTGATGGGAGCATCACCATGGAGATGAGCTGAATTAAAGCAGACTGTTTGGCGCATCATCATCATCATCATCACTCCTAGCCCCTGAGAACGAGGAGGCTTCCAATGTGATCTGTGTGCAACATTTTGGAAGAATGAGTCCATTACGCTTCGCTTCGATTTAGGAGGCTGACGCCAGGAAAAAAAAAAAAAGGCGATGAATGTGGAGTGGGAAGAGTCACCAGGGAGGGGTGTGATCGGTTTCTGTGGTGACGGAGCACCTGTCTTTACACAACGGTGGGATAGTGTTTGTGACAAAAGTTCAACGACATCCCATAAACAAACAACCACCACCCTGACCTAATTCATGATGTTTACTACAAGATAACACTCGTTATATAAGATAAAGTAACTGAAGACCTTGTTTTCAATCTGAGACACAATTGACTCTTTCTCACTGATTTTGACTAATTGTATTAGGTTGTAATTGGTTTACAGCCTAACTCATCAGCGTTTTTCAAGTCAATACAAGCTGAAGATCACAAGCCGGAGGCTGAAGTCTTAATCCAAACCGTCCTGTGTGTTGTATGTTGTATGAAGCAGGGTCTCTATCTATCTCTCCATCTCTCTGCCTGTGGACACGAGGCTCACGTACTGTGTGCACCGAGGGTTAAAGTGCAGACTTTACACTATTTTGTGTGAGCGTGTTCAAGTCTCAGGTGTGCTGTGTTGGCAGTTCACTCAGAATATAAATAGTGTCCCGTCTGAACCATCATCCCCTCTCCATACCGACCTCACCCACCATGCCCCCCCCCAACCACCTCAAGTATTGACCCGTGGCAATTTGTCTCATTCCTGCCAATGCAAGCACATCCTCCTCCTCCTCCTCCACTTCTTCAGTCAAACACACACACATCCGTAGTGAGCGTGGGTGTGTGCACGCCTACGAAATTTAAAACTACATAGTGTACGTCAAAAGTACTAGGCCCAACCCAAACAAATACACACTTCTGACATGTTTAAGTAGACATTTTGCTGACTTCACCTCTTCGTTATCCATATCATTAACCCTTAATTTCCCTTCGTTCAACTTAATTAACATTTTGCTGTCAAGTTTCATAGGAGACGTGAGGAATATGAAAGAGCACAAACCTTGTTTGTGACACAGTTGGATGGTTCTCTGGATAAAGGCCTGGACTTCTCTGTACGTCTGAAGGAAACTGTCCTGGAAGAGTCCGGCCTGTTCGACGCTCACCCCCAAGATGCCGGAGAGACGCTCACGACCTGCAAGAGCACGACATCCATGAGTGAAACATCGATGTCTTTAAGATAAAAATACATTTGTATTGATCGTTTGAGTAAATACATAAGAGTTTTAGCCGATTCATTGTGTGTGAACATTGTAGCTAGCTAGCTAAAGTTAGCAACGGCTAGAGAAGATTTAGGGAATATTTTGGGTTTGATCGTGATTTTAGTTACTGCTCCTGCTAAGAAATAGTTTTTTGTTTTTTTTAAACTCTTTAGTTATTGTATGATTTAAACAAATGATATTTATTAGCTATTTTTTATTTATTTTTTGTAATAGATGTGTTAGGAGGCACCTTTGCCTATACTAATATCCACTAATGATTCTAAATATGAGAAGAATATGAAAAAGAAATGAAACAGCAATGAACAGGAACAAATAACCTTTATTTTTATTGATATATTTCCCCTTTAGAGACAAATAAAAATATTCTATTCTATTCTATTGTGACTGATTGAAGAGATGTGAAGGGAGAGACCGGGAGGGAGAGAAAGAGGGAACATTGAAAGGAGGAGAGTAAACAGAGGACAGACTGGACCAGAGGGGAAGAGAAATACAGCAAAAAAAAAAAAAAAAAAGTAGAGTCAAGTGAAGGATGAGAGATGGAAGAGGACAAGATAAAAGCAGACTGGGCAAAGATCAGGGCAAGACTGCGAGGTGTGTGTGTGTGTGTGTGTGTGTGTGTGTGTAAAGTGCAGCTGAAGCTAAGCACACTGACGCCAACGTGTGTCTCTGTGTGGTTTCTCTACCAGGAAGTGTTAAAGGTGTACAGACGGTAGCGGGAGCAGAGGAGCAGATTATGAGGTTAGACTTGATAGAGGAATGTGGAGGGTGAACTAATGAGTGCCATATTTACTTTCTCTCTCTCTCACTGTGTGTGTGTTGATGTTTGGTTGTTGAGTCATGTCACCCTCTCCAAACAGCCTGAGATCTGGTTGGAGGGTGAGCAGATGGAGGACATGTCATGTCTGTGTTTTGACCTTCAATGTTCACAAATGATACAGTTTATGAACATTTTGACACTAGAATAATATATATATATATATTTTAAAAAAAGTTTCTCTGTGAATTTAAAGCTGGTTTGGAAGCTAAACGTCTACCAAATTATGGAAATGAAATCTCCTCCTCACATACACTGAGACGGGATTATGTTTGAAGTTGGAGGCATTTTATGTCTGGAGAGGGAACAGATGAAGCTTAAGCTTTTTTTAAGGAGGTAATTTAACTTTATATCAGTCATCATGCAGCATCAACCGACTTAATGTCAGACAAAGTTGATGACAGGTTGACCTTTATTACACTAGAGTTTGATGAAAAGTCATGCTTTTATTTTGAAAATTAAAATGTTTCAGTACCTTTAAATGTTTTTTTTTTGTCTCAAGAACAATGAGAGATTGGGAAGATGAAGACATTTGAATTCATTAATGTTGGTTTTATCTGTCTGTAGTTTTAATAAACATTGTGTTGTTGTGTGATGTTGATCTTTTGTATGTAACCGGGACAGATGATGGGACAGAAATTGCCACATAGATGCTGGAGCGCACTGGACTCTGGATACGTGTGTTTCTGTGTGTGTGTGTGTGTGTGTGTGTGTGTGTGTGTGTGTGTGTGTGTGCCCCACATTCCTGCTGAATGAGGTCACTTCACCTTTAACCTTTGTTACTGACGCTCGGCGCTCTAGCTCCTCTTGTAACCTCTCTCAGTCTCTTTTGTCTTTTCAGTTTACCCTCTCTCTCATTTCTTCCTCTACTGCCTCTTTCTAACCTCGTCTATAATAACCCTGCTGCTTTCTTTAAATCGCTTCTATGTATCCTTTGTGCATCAACATTGCAATATTGCTCATTTAAAAAAATAATAATTAAAAGGTCAATTAAGTTCTAATCTGATCAAATCTGACTTATTTCTCATCTCTAACATCATCACAGAGGCTTTTAATTTCTTGACCTATTTGTATAACATATGTACGTGTATGTGTGAGTCCATAGTGCCGCTCTGCCCCTCCTCCCTGGCCTGATTATTGTCTCGCAGAGAAAGCTTCCTTTTAGTATTCGGTATCCATAGCAACGCATCCTTCCATGAAGAGCTGTCTGTCTATGCTGATCAGGAGCTCCTTCAATTCCTCTTCTCGTATCCCCGCTTCTCTCTCTCTCAGCCCCACCCGCTCTTTTACTCTTCCCCTTTCCCCTACATAACTCTCCTCCACCACCTCCCCTTCAGCCTACATTTTTCTACATCTGCCTTACATTTCCTAGTATATATATCGCTCTGTTATTTTTATTTATTTATTTTTTGCTTTGTGAATTGTCTCCAATCCACCACAACTCGCTTATTAGTTATTGTAATTGAGGTTTTTACTAACATTCCCAGAACTAAATCATTCATTTGTGTGTGTGTGTGTGTTACTTTATGTTTGTTTTTTTTTCTCCCGCTGAGTTGTGGTTGGCCTTAGTCTGAAATACCACAGAGCGCTCCATCATCAGCGTGAGAACATCAGATTTGTGTCGAGTTGCTGAATGCACTCGTAACCTGTGTGTGTGTGTGTGTGTGTGTGTGAGAGAGAGAGAGAGAGAGAGATATATATATTGGCCCAGTTCCCTTGCATTCAGATTCTGATGCAAACCATGCGCTTTAGGGTCACTGCTGATTAGTTAATTAAGTTAAATATATTTTGAGGATTTGTCATGATGTTATCTTCAAGAACAGTAAACATCTTGTTTTGATGATACATCTCATCTGGGTCACAGTGACAAGTAGGAACACATGAAATAAACAAATCAATAAGAGCAGGATTATATTATTGTTAATTGACTGTATTATTCTAATACACCAATCTGTATTTTATTACACTAAACCATAAAAATTAACTTAATTTACTTACTTTATTTTACTTTTTAAAAATTAATATTCATATTCACGGTCACTTTCTGGTGTCAACAAACTATAAAGAGGTCAAAATCAATAACATATGATGTAACGTGATCATAACATGATCTGTTTATCTGCATAGAGCAGCACATGAATCGGTTACTGTTTACTTGTATAGTAACTGAACCTCCTTCCAAGTGCAGCTCTCCCACTACACTGACCTACAAAAAGCCTAAAGAGCAGCAGCTGTCTAAGTAGAGAAACAAACTGAAGGGGCCAGAAAAAAAAACTAAACCTAAATCCTCCTCTTGGCTTGTGAGCGACTTTTAATATGTTTATTGATACTATCGGTCACTTCATGTGGTCACGGTGTCATTTTTTCTCCTCTCATCAAATATCAGTTCAAAAACTATGAGATGAACTTGATGATTCATCATATTTTGAGCAGGTGCTGTAGTCTGGTATTACTCCACACGATAAAGGCTTTTTAATAACAGATATTTTTTATGGACTGGACTTTGTGGGTCCAGTTGGTTGATCGGTTCACACCGGATCGTAACAGAAGCCAGCGGGGAAAAAAAAATCTGTAACTCTACATAAGCATTTAAAGTGGTTAGTGGCAATAAAACCCGATGAAGAGTGAAGAAAGCCTGTAAAATAAAAAAAACCTCCATCGTTTAGGTAAATGCACAAATGAACATGCTCATGCAGATGCAAAAACACACACACGAAACATTAACAAACCCTCGGTTATTACATGTGGGAAATTAAACGATTTATCGAAGATGTGCCACATTGTCCACGACACATAAACATGAAGTGTGTGTTCATAAGCGCGCATGTAAACTGTGTAAAATGGGTCACGAGGGTGCGTTATACATTCACTCTACTTTTTTTCCCCCCCTTTCCCACAGCATCTCGCCTTCACCACAACTACATCATGACTGACAACTGTATAGAATCAGGAATGTGTAAAAGACCTGATTCCTACTGCTGCGTTGTGCACCGACGACCTGAAATCTGAAAGATAAAAATCACATCGTCGACAGAATCACTTCAGGATCTTTTTTCCTCCTTGTTGCCCACGTTGCTACATCCTCACACAGCAAACCACTTGTAACTCTGAATAAATAACTCTTTAACCCAACGTTTTTGATATTTTTGAAACAATACAGGTCAACCATCCTGCTGATCGAGCGAAGTATCTGTTTTTTCATTATTGCCGATTGATTTCTACCACCCTCTCCTCTATGAGAACACACATGTGCATGTGTTAGCGCTCACCTGCTCCGTACACAACAGAGTAGACGACTCGTTTGGCGTGTTCCCGATCCTCAGAGGTCACTTCACCCTCGCTCACCCCCTTCCTGAATAACACAGATATAAAAACAGTGTATGTTACTACACATTTAAGAGATTTAACATAGTTTAAAGGTGAATTAGAGAATTAGCTAATGGTACAATGCAAAATCAAGAGGGTTTTAAAGAAAGAAAAGGTGCGAGTTTGAAAATATTTGCGCTTGTAAGCACCGATTTCCACATAAAATGATGAAACAACATTAGAGACATTGTAGAAAACAGCGGCGAGTATGTGAGTTTGACTCACTTTGAGGTAATTTGATGATAATGGTTTTAGATGGAGGCAGATAAGAAGGTAAACCAAACGAATAAAGAAAGAAAAACTAATATGGAGCAGAAGAGAAATGCAGGACAGACAGTGAAATGTGAGACAGTTACTGAAGACAGAGCAGGGGAAAAGCTAAATCGAAACTATAGGAAAAAAACAAAACAACAGAGGTTAAAAGGACATGAAAGTACAAGGAGACAGAGGGACCAGAGACAGTAAGAGAGACGGGAGGAGAGAGGCGAGCGTGGACAGAGACAGTTATGTAATGTGACTTGTAGGCAGACGTAGTACTGGGGGATCAGACAGGGTGAGATAATACGTCTGCATAGTGGCATTTCTGGAGGGAATGACGAGACGCTGTCGATGCTCATCAGTGTCGATGGCACGTCTGAAAAAAAAAACAAACAAAAAAAAACACACGTGCGCGCACACACACAATTAAAAACATGTCTGGTGAGTTTCAACGCTCCAGCGTTTGATGATGTCTTGAGGATGAAGAGTCTTAAATATGAGTTCATTACAGCTACGATGCTTACTGACTCTCAGATAAATACACGTTTCTTTGTTAAACGACAGGTCAGGGTCAATGATGGACGACCTTTAACCACAAGGAATGAGCACCCCCTCTTCTCTTCACTGTGCATGGATACTGGATTTTCACTGCCCCCTGCTGGAGAGGCATCACTATACCAGAGACTGAATGTGAGGCTTATTGCAGCAAAAAATGTAAATAATATTCAAAGGAAGTACAAGGAGTTAAAAGCTTCTGGATACACAGACTGTGAGTCTCATCTCACCTCATTTCTGTGAGAGAATGATGGGAAAAAGAAAGAGGAGGAGAAAAAAGAAATTAACATATAAAAGAGTGGGAGAAACGGGAATAATGAGGGAAAGAAAAGTGGTCAAATCATTTGAAATAAAGCGGAGAGACAAGACAAAAAAAAAAAAAGATGAGAGCATCTTAAAGAAGAGAGTAAATGTGGAGTTATCCCACTAGAGCTGTTGTGACATCGGTTCAAAGAGAGATAATGAAGTAGAAACACTGTAAATCCTCAGTAGAGCTGTGATTACGCCGCGTGTGACCAGGTAATCTGTTCAACCGGCCGACCTCTGCCACACACCTGACTGAGATAGATGACAGGAGGGTTAAAGGAGACACTGGGACAAGGAGGAAACACACACACTCACACGCACACTCACACGCACAGTGACAGCGAAGAGGGAAGAAAAAAAACATACATGCACTCAAAATGTGAGACAATGTAATCACCAGGGCGACCAGCCCAGGGGTGTCCTGTCCATGGAAAAGAGAGAGAATGAGGCAGTTGGCATGGTAGTCATAGCAACAAGGTTATTAGCGTTTGAAGTGAAGGAGCTGGTAGAGAGAGAGAGAGAGATGGAGGTGGTGATGTTTGGGGGGATGATGGGAGTGAAAGAGAGAGAGAGGGAGGGAGAAACCCTGTGGAGCATCAACACTGGGCTTTGTGAGGATATCAGGGGAGACGCTGTGTGTGTGTGTTCATGTTTGCGTTGGTGCGACTCACCACTGAGACGCCAGCATGGTAAAGACGTCGGCCTGGGGGTTGGTGAAGATGCGGAGCAGCTCAGGGTCAGAGGAGAGATGAGCCAGAAGACGCAGCTCCACCTGGCAGAAGTCTGACATGACAAACACCTTCTTAACGACACCATCATCCATCTTTTTTTTGGCAAAAAATATCCATTTATCTTGTTTTTAATGAACAAGATTCAACTTCAAATGTGCACAGAATATTAGAAATATTAAAAAGAGTTAAGCTGAGAGGAGAGAAGATGTTATACATGTTGTTACATCTACAGTCTCTGTGTTCTTGTCATCTTTCACTTCATTTAGTGACTTCCAACATTTCTCAGAATAACCTACGCAGAGTGGGTGTCAATGACTTGTATTGAGCTGTAAGTCATGTGTGTAGGTGAGGACGGCAACAGGAAACAAGTGACAGCAAAAGAGCAGAAGCTACCGTGAAAAAATGGTCGTATCTCTGTCTCCTACATGTTTCTCGCGGTAAAAAATATATATATATAAAAATGGTGGTCCTTAAAGGAAACATCCGACTTTGACATCAAACATGACTTGATAAATCAAAGTGACAGAAATCATCACGACGCTGCCAAGACGCACACACACAAAAAAAATGCTCACATCTTATATTCATATATTTTATATTATAGCAGCAATCCATTACATTACATCATCATCATCACATATAAGACACATTCCATGAAACTAAAACTTGAAAGACAAAATGCACAGATTTACACAAAAAAAAAAAAAAAACACTGAACTCTCCTCCACTGCGTCTGCCAGCTACCAGACTGAAACTGAACTACGTGTGCCAGGCAATTCAGTGCGAATCAGGACACTTGATCCAGCAACACTCAGCACATTTACCAGCCTTGACAATCTAATTTTAAGTGGATTTAGGCAATACCTCTAACTATAGCAAGAGTCATGTGACTCCTCCCAAATACAATAAATAAATAAATAAAACTGTGTGCCAAGTTGTTTTTTTCATAATAAATCTGTTGGATGTGGATTCTCTCTTTAAAATATATATTTTCTCCCACAAATGTAAACGTATGCAGGTATGAGAACGCTGTTTAACCCTGTTAAACTTCGACGTGACGACATAATCACATGTGCTGCATTTCGTCCATCCAAGGACTCCTATGAATACATCAATGTGATCTAAAGAAAAAATGCAAATAAACTGTTTTTATCTGATTTGGACTTAATTTGCTACATCCGTCTAAAGATAAGCTCACACAGCGTTAACATAAATATATCTAAAGCTGAGTTATTAAGGAAATGTCACATCACTCTGACTGTTCACTGTGACAAGATGATGGTGTGAATGTAAATGAAGCTCTTACTGGATAAGACCTGGGCTATTAGATGTTACATTTTAATTTGGGAATTGCCCCATTCCAGGGAGGGTGATAGTCTTCACCATAAATACAAGTCAAACTCCCCCTCAAGAGATATTTTACGTTGGTTGAAGTAATATCAAGTTTGACCGTCTTTTGTTTTCACAACCAAATAGTTAACAATGAAAGTAAATGGGGCAGTCAGCCAAACGTATTTAAATTGTCATTTTCTAACCACTAATAAAGCTCAAAATATCACTTCACTTCAGCAGTAGCATGAATAGGATCCCTACACATAAACTGAAGTACTGATAACTTAGTAAGTGAACTGAGAGTTTATTAAAACACTGTTTTACAAGACTTACCCAACGTCTGGTTTCATATAACTGGTGATGAAGGATGTTCCAGATCAGCAGATTCATCATTTTCCTGAACAACAGGACGATGTGTCTGTGAAGAGCGAGAAAATGATGAATTTGCTGATGTGGAACAACATGAACTTCACTTCTGATGAAGCAAAGTGATATTTTGAGCTTTATTAATGGTTAAAAAAATGACAATTTAGACACGGTTGGCTGATACATCGGCTGGTCGTTTAGGAAAATGATGAATCTGCTGATCTGGAACACCTTTTATCACCCACTATTATGAAAACCAGACGTCGGGTAAGTCTTGTAAAACAGTCATTTTTAATAAACTCTATGTTCACTTACTAAGTTACTCATAGTCGTGGTGAAATAGACCCTAGGTTCAAATTATTTCTCTGCCACCACTCTACCAAGTGGGTAATTACATTATAAAACAAACATACTGTTTTAATTCATTATTAATCTGCATATTAAAAACTAATGTATAACTTGAAACTTTGTTTTGTGTCTGACAAGACACTTATTTATTTTTGTAAACATCCAAAATGGTTGTATCTTCTGTTAAATAGTAACTGCAGGGCTGACACACACATACAACAGCTCATCATTAAGAGGAATAGGAGAAATAACCAGAGGCTAGAAATGAAACACGCTGACAGAAACACAGAAAAACATCTTCAGCTGAAATAAATTCAGCTAACTGCATCCTGTGAGTACACACGTACTTCACAGATGCAGAGAGACAGAAAAGTCTAAACACAAATAGAGAGATGTCTCACACACACACACACACACACACACCTTTTTATGGCAGGTGACAGTGTGTTAAGGCGACATGTCCTGTCCTAACAGCTCTACAGCAGTTTGGCAGATCTAAACTGAAACATCTCCTAAGATATAAACACTCACACACACACACACACACACACACTTCCACACCCACAGAGCAACTGCAGCACATTCCATTACTGCCATCTCACCCAGACACATCTCCTCCTCTGCTCGGCTGCTTCAAAATCAAATTAAACCCTACTAAATGTAGGGGAAAACGACTCAGAATGGACGGGGAGGAAGGGAAGGGGTGTGTGTGTGAATTGAGAGATTTTCTCAGTCGGTGAAGCAACTGGCTGTAACAGGTTTCTGCAAATGCGGGAAGAGAAAGAATGATGAAGGACGGGTGGGTGGGATAGTGACAGAGGAATTTCAGACGCTGATGCGTTGAAATAGTATTTATCATTACGGAAACAAATCTGACGTTTTATACTTCTTTAAAAAACAGATCAGATAAGATAAAATACCATTACACTGTCATATTTAATTTCATTCAACCTTTACTGAAAAAGTAGAGGAAGAGCGAGAAAGAAATCGGCCCCAGACTGTTAAATTAACAACGCAGGTTAAAACAAACGATATTTACAGTTCAATCCCTGGTGAGATGTGGATTGCAGAGGAGAAAAAAAGACAAAAGGAGGAGAGAGGTGAACAAACGTAGCGGAGGGGGCGACGGTGAGGTGAGAGATGGAGGAGAAGAGACGACCGGCTTCGGTTGTGATGAGGTGAAGAAGGGAGTTTCTAAAGATATCTTCCCATCAATGTTTTATGAGCCTGATCACATTTCCTCCTAGCATGGCCAGCAGCCTCGGAAACATATTTCTGTGTGTGTGTGTGTGTGTGTGTGTGAGTGAGAGAGAGAAAAGATGTGTGAAAGTGAGTGTTTTCTTTTATGCATATGTTTGTGACAGAAATAGATAGAAAGGAAGAGAGAATATTGGGCTGTATTGACATAAAAAGAAAAGAAAAAGTGTGTGTGTGTGTGTGTGTGTGTTCTCCAAGGCCACAATCAAGAGTCGTTACATTGATTCATGCAAAAATAACCAACGTGCAGTAAACTCCCTACAGATTGATCCTTAAACAAGAAGCTGAATGCCATTTGACCTTTAGACTGAAGTTTTATAATTGAGATTCGATTGATTTTAGACGTTGGATAAAGTCAGATTCATTAATAAATCATTATTTTTTGATTATGTTATATATCAGTATGTTACTTTAAGGGTTGATAGAAAAGGTTTTGTAGTAAACACTGAATATCAACTTTAAACATTAACTAATTAATGTTATTTTTTAATCACTGTAGACTCTGGTAACGTCATCTCCATAATAATTATATTTATAACCTCAATAAATCACCTTGAAAATGCAGAATTAACATTTTTTACGTAGTTCAATATAAATCAGTAATGTTTAATGTATGGGCTCGTGTTGTCTCAGACACATAGAGATATCAAAAACAATAAATAAGTAGGAATTAGCTTTTGTAATTTCTTGTGTAGGACCCTAAGATTTAAGGGACTAAGCCACGTCTCATTACATTTTTAATGCCACCACCCACAGAACCCTGAGCCGACCTCAGTGATGCTCCGCACTGCGGTATGGAGCATAAATGTTATGGATAAGAGCTTAAGAGCTCAACTACAACCTGCTCAGGGAAGAGTATGAGATGTCCCTTATGAGTTGTGGTCACTCTGGAGAAGCTTCCAGGAAGAATGAATCAACCGACGCAGGTCAGAGAAAGTGGAGGACACGTAGGTGAAGTTGAGGTTGACAGGGATACATATATACACATATATACTCATATGTGCTCTGTACTTCATTACTAAACATAGAGGTACCAGAGTCGGGACTTGACCAAAATTTAAAGTCAAATAGTTGTTAGTCTCAACCTCAGGAAGCCATCAACTATTTTTATCTGTTTTAGTATTTAATAGTGTAGTTAACCAACTGTTAATCATATTTCCTGTGATTAACAGTTGGTGGCAGTAGCACAAAATAAAGACATAGTAACATAGCTAATGAAGCTAACTAGCTAGTAAACACAAGCCAGAGTAATGTGAACCCAGGGTCTATTTCACCACTAATACAAGTAAAACTTTACTTTACTTTACAACAGATATTTTACGTTGGTTGAAGTAATATCAAGTTTGACCATCTTTTGTTTTCACAACCAAATAGTTGACAATGAAAGTAAATGGGGCAGTCAGCCAAACGTATTTAAATTGTCATTTTTTAACCACTAATAAAGCTCAAAATATCACTTCACTTCAGCAGTAGCATGAATAGGATCCCTACACATAAACTGAAGTACTGATAACTTAGTAAGTGAACTGAGAGTTTATTAAAACACTGTTTTACAAGACTTACCCAACGTCTGGTTTCATATAACTGGTGATGAAGGATGTTCCAGATCAGCAGATTCATCATTTTCCTGAACAACAGGACGATGTGTCTGTGAAGAGCGAGAAAATGATGAATTTGCTGATGTGGAACAACATGAACTTCACTTCTGATGAAGCAAAGTGATATTTTGAGCTTTATTAATGGTTAAAAAAATGACAATTTAGACACGGTTGGCTGACACATCGGCTGGTCGTTTAGGAAAATGATGAATCTGCTGATCTGGAACACCTTTTATCACCCACTATTATGAAAACCAGACGTCGGGTAAGTCTTGTAAAACAGTCATTTTAATAAACTCTATGTTCACTTACTATTACTACTCATAGTCGTGGTGAAATAGACCCTGGGTTCAAATTATTTCTCTGCCACCACTCTACCAAGTGGGTAATTACATTATAAAACAAACATACTGTTTTAATTCATTATTAATCTGCATATTAAAAACTAATGTATAACTTGAAACTTTGTTTTGTGTCTGACAAGACACTTATTTATTTTTGTAAACATCCAAAATGGTTGTATCTTCTGTTAAATAGTAACTGCAGGGCTGACACACACATACAACAGTAAACTGAAGTACTGATAACTTAGTAAGTGAACTGAGAGTTTATTAAAAACACTGTTTTACAAGACTTACCCAACGTCTTGGTTTATAACAACTGGTGATGAAGTGTGTTCCACATCAGCAGATTCATCATTTTTCCACACAGTCTTTTTAATAAACTCTCAGTTCACTTACTGCTGAAGTGAAGTGATATTTTGATCTTTATTAGTGGTTAAAAAATGACAATTTAGATACGTTTGGCTGACTGCCCCATTTACTTTCATTGTTAACTATTTGGTTGTGAAAACAAAAAATGGTCAAACTCAAACACTTTACTTAGATATTCGTAGTTAAATAGAACCTGGTTCAAATGACTCTGGACCATCACTTTAAAGTAGATTGGTTGTTTGCTTTAGCTCAACAGACCAACTGAAGCAAATAAAACAGAAAAAAAATAGTTTTTCAGTCAGTGGGCTGATTCATCGCAAAGTTAGCTCATGTTGCTGCATCGAAATGAACAACAAATCCACCGACTATTATAAAAAATAGCAAACTTCTCCATGGTCACTGCTGTGATAAACAGATTATGCAACTGCTGTTAACATTTTAATTTACCTTCAATTTCAAGTTACATCATCCTCCTGTTCTGAGGCTCAAATTATTTGTGTTTCTGAAAAGAATAATGTTTGTCAAGTAGCCTTTTTTTGTTCGGTGTATAATTATATACAATAAAAACACTGCTGGGCACCAAATGTGCTGAAACACCACACGCTGCTCTTCATCGCAGTTGAACAAAAATACTGCCTCTCTGTTTTTTTTTTTTTTTTTTTTTTACTAGAGAGTAGGGGTCTAGAGGGAGATAAAACTGAGAAATTTAATAAATAAAATCAACCTAACCACATGTTTTTAACAGGATTGACAAGGTGGATGAGGGAATTAAAGCTGCCTTTGTTCTCATATTGGCTACCCTCCTCTTCTTTCTCTGTTACTGTCCCCACACTACAGCAGACATCTCCCAACAGTAAATAACTAAGCTGACAACTGCAAAAGATAAACAGACTAATAAATACACACACACATACACAAAACATCCGGCATATTCAGGTTGCACGAGGACACACCAAATTTAAAAAGACTGTACCATGATCTGGATTCTGCTCAGAGAGTAGATCAATGTGTAACCACATCTTAGAGCAACACACACACACACACACACACACACACACAGACATAGACAGGAAAGTATCGTTCATAATACCTTTTGACATGTCTCTTAGTTGAACTTTTTCTAGGGACACTGGAAAGTGATAGTAGTTGAAACACACACACACAGCAGTTGTTCCAATTTGGGAAGGACATTGGAGGACATGACTGGCGAGGGCTCCCTAGGAGGGGTTGTTTCCATGGCAACCTTGCCCCAAAAAGTGTGTGTGTGTGTGTGTGTGTGTTTGTGGCCGTGTGGTTGTTAGGGCATGTGTTGGCCTGATGCTGCACATGTGTTTGTGAATCGCTGCCATGTTGCGTGTACATGTGGGATCCTCGGTCTTTATCCCGCCGCCTCTGTCCTCCTGCTAACCCTGGTTTATCTGTCTGGTTATGTAAGTGCGCGACACACTGTCAGGGCCAGCAGACACCCGGCGTTTCCCCCCACAAAGCTCTCTGAAGCTGACAGTGTCCCAGCTCTGCCCTCATTGCCTGCGCAGCGTGAGCCAGTGTCACACCCCCGATGTGACCTTATAAAGCCAGCTGAGGTCGTGTCAACATAAGGGTTTTTTTTTTTTTTTTTTGTTAACATTTGTAAACTTGAATTTAAAAAAAAATAAAAGTATGGGGCAGATGAAACACTTCCCCCCACAAGGTTGAGCCATAAAAGTAGAACAAATGTTGTTGTTAATGCAGTGTAGAAACTTTTACATTTCCCTTAGGTTTAGCTGATGTTTGGGTCAGTGATTTAATTTCCCTAAACTAAAAACTAAATATTGTAAAAAGTAACAAACATTTCTAAAAATATATATATATATATTTTAGAGAAAGCTATCTGGTGTATATCCAATGGTGCAAAAGACAGAAAAATACAGTATTGACTCGAATATAAGACGGTATTTTTTCCCTCTATAAAAAAGTCAGAAAAAGACGTGTTGTCTTTTCCATATTCAGGGTCCAGAGACCCGGAGAGTCCAAACCAACAGGTACAAAGTTTTACGTTTACACGTCAGCGTCTTCAGGAATTTCCTCGTTTAAACAAAGACGTAAAAGTCGAGGGAACATGTTGTAGTACGTGTGTCAGACCAGTTGGTGGCAGTGTTGCGCCTCCACAGTCATTTATAGAAACAAAGAAGATGATAGCGTTAATAGCAAACATTATGCAATTATAAATAATATAATTGTTTTAAAAGTGTAACATGTTGCGTTGACTTAATGTCGTCAATGTTTACTTCTATGTTTTCCGATGGCTCCTGAATGCACCACGCCTAGCGAACAACCGGCAGTTTTTATTTATTCATTTATTTATTATTATTTATTTACTGTAACGAGGGAACTGTTTCATTGCACTGATGTTTTATTGCAATTTACTTTATATTAAAATCAAACATGATTAAAAAAAGGTTCATTTTGTCTTTTGTGGTGTTAGATTTTAAAATAATTCCGAAAAAAAGTCTTGAAAAAGAGGGGTCATATTATATTCAGGGTCTATATGATAAGATAATACTTATAACGCATCATGTCGGCAGATACATTAGGGCTGGTTCGGTTCGGTTTGATACTTCAGTGTCACGGTTCGATATTTTTTCAATATTATTCTCAAAATGATCAGTGTTTCACATATAATGATCAATGTGTTGCAGCCTCCACAGGATTAACACTGGATTAACAAATTATTTCATTTATTTTTTCCAACGTGAAACACGACGTTAAAAACGGAACGCAGATCGATTGAGCTTTCAGCACAGAAAGCATCATCAGAAGTTAATTAAAATTAATATAAAATTGTGTATTGTTCGATTAATAGCGTATCGAACCGAGACCACTATATTGAACGGTTTGATACAGATAAACGTATCGTTTCACCCTTAATATATATGTCATGCAGCCGTTCGTTGGTTCCAATCCCGACCAAGTCAAGTTTCTCATGTGTCCCCCACACTCTCCTCCATGTTTCCTGTCTCTCTGCACCGTTTCTATCATTAAACACAAAAATGCCCCCCACACCCAAAAAAGAAAATATGGTAAAAGGAAAGAAATGACTCTTGTGTTTTGTGTTAACACATGGTCTCACCTGCAGCGAGGAAGGTCCAGCCCTTCTGAGGGATGAACATGGCTCGAGGGTGAACGGTCACAACCTCCTCCTCTTTTCCTGTTGGCACCAAACACAAGAAGCTCACTGCTTCGTCGTAGCTCACTGCCGTCTGAAAACTGTCCTCAACTAACCTCTGAGTACGTTTAAATTCAGTACATTTCAATCACACGGATTCAAACACACGGATCCTTTTTTTTTTCATGCAGTAATGGTCGACATTTATCTGGTTCCTGCTTTTAAATTGAACAGTTTTGCTTGAGTGTTATTAAATTATTCAGACTACTTGTTCTTCTCGCCATGCACTTTATAGGTACATGTGGGTGAGCTTATTCTAGAAATTCCCTTCAATAAAACACATCATTTGACTGTGGAAAATAATCAGCAAAATTAATCAGAATTTCATTCAGGGTTAAATAAAAGCTCAAACATCATTTATTCCACCTCGGTTAAAAGATAATTAACTTCTTAAAATACCAACATAGATGTATTCGAGTAATAATCTGTGTACAATGTGTTTCAATACGTTGGAGATCATACTATAGTTTTAGTTATTAGCAGCATCCCAACATATAACATATGGAGGTCTCTCACAGCCAATTAAGAAACAAATTTACTGACCAGACAAAGCAATAACACAGTGATTCAGCTCTAATATTTTGTGTGTGAGTGAGTGTTTGTGTGGTTGACAGAAAGCGACAGAGAGAAAAAACAGTGAGCGGCTCAGGACTCATTGGAGCAATAAAGAGAGTTAATGTTGACAAGTGACTTAATGAGGAGTTAAGTTATGAAGCCGCAACGCCCCATTTAGAGGCAAATCACAATCCAATCAGGATCGCTCCATCACTGTGTGAACTCTCTGTAATGATGGACAACAATGAACCGTCACTTCCTGTGTCATGACACGCAAACACACACAAACAGGGACCATGTAGTCACTTGTGATTAAGGCTGCAAACTCAAACCCCTGAGGACACAAGAGTATAACTGATACGAGGATGACAGAGAGAAAGAGAGAGAGAGAGGAGGAGTTGCCGCAGGGACTGAAGAGGATTTGATGACAAGGAGTTTTAGGAACCTGATTGAGTGAGGAGCAGAGGTGCTGATGTTAGCATCTACAAATCACTCAAACACAGAGAGAAGCAGAGAGGGAGCGAGGGACGAGTTATAAAGCTGAAATGGGATCAACTGGTTTATAACTGCCCCGACTGTACCAAAACAAACAGATGGACTAGTTTTAATGTTATAGTCATTCACAAATAAAGGGAAAATATTGTTTGTTTGTCAGTGAGTTAATCCTCAGCGCCTCTGGAGCAGCAGAGTAATAACTGAAGAGCTTCACAAAAAAAAAAAAAACACAAGCAGCCATCTTTAATTAGGAGCTGATTGTTTATCACACGGAGCCTGACACAAAGCCATGACGTCATGGTTGGAGGGGTCCAAGAGTTTGATGGAGGGATAAGTAGCATGTCGACTTAGGGGATGAGATTAAAGTGCAGTCAGGGATTTGTCTCAGATTAACTGAAATTATCAGGCCTGCAGATTCTGATTTCACTTTCATTTACAAACTTTATGTTGCAAAATATAAACAAATGCCTGTTTAAGCAATTAATATTCAACAAAGGCAGATAAAACAGATATGAGCAAGTGTCATTAAAATATCAAAACAGTGCGATCAAGGTGATCAAGCATGTTATGTTCATGCATGTTCACAACGACTAGTTGTTAGTCTAAATCTCAGAGGAAGCCATCGTCTCTTTTTGACCATTTTAGTTTATTTAATAATATAGTTTTTTTCCAACCTGTTCCTGTAATTAACAACCGTGTGTCTCAATTCGTATACTTGCAAACTTATGCACTTACTTATGCAGTTTTGAGTGTGTAAGTGTGTTCACACTGACCAGTTTGGTAAAACACAGTGAACAGTTAATACCTGGATGGTTTCACTCATTAAAGTCACAAAGTTGAGTGTTGAACGATGGACACTTCTCACCCTCACTGACTCCATCTTGGCTACGTAGCAGAAGAGGAGGGACGATGACGGCGGCGTAATCTCCACCTCACATGAAACATGGAGCCACACTAACAAACATCAGCACCAGTGAGACTTTCGTTATTGATTATAATTGAAAACAAGACGACAGATATCTTGGTGGACGATGATCACGGTTCAAATTGATAATTAATGTTCTGTCCAGTGACAATTTAACTTTTAAAAAGAAGAAGAAGATGTTGAAGACGTCATTTCCAGTAAGTGAACAACGATTTGAGACAAAACTACCATGTTGAAATTCGCGCACTATGGAAGTAAGTACCTAATAAACTACATGGAAGTGAACTAACAGAAATATCCAAATTGAGACACACTGGTGCGACAACAAGAGCAAGATGGGCTATTTAAAAATCCATCTAACATTAGATTCTCAGAGGTTGAAAACAGAGAAGATACGATAAGAAAACGATCTAATCTATAGGCGTCCATATGGATAATGCTCTCCCCTATAATGTCGTCTTGGGAAAAAAAAACTCCTCTTCTCATGTAAACAGAGATGCCACAGTTCAGTTGAAAGATGGGCTCGGTACTTTGTTTCATACATGATTAATTAAGCACAGCTGTTCATTTTCTCAGACGTGTCAAGCGGCGCTATAACGGGGTCCATACGACACGATGGGCTGTTCTCACAATGAATCTTGGGATTTCTTCTCATTTGCTTTTGTGAATTCACAATGCGCCATCTTTTTTCAGTCCTCATCAAACGAGGATAAGATTACATCGGGGGGGAAGAGGAGGGGGGCTTCTGGTTTAATTTAAAAAGACAATGTTTCCCCAGTTAGTCTCTTTTTGATCCAGATTTCATTGCCATCTTCAAATCTGATTTTTTTTTCTTTTTTTTAAGGAAAAATTCTTTGACTGCTGTTTTTTTAATATCACCGTTAACATCCAAAATCAAGCAGACGCAGCACCAACTGTATAAAGAAGCAAAATTATACATTAGAGGCCACTGCAGAGCAGACAAACATAAATACTAAAGGAGACACAATTGACACTTTTTAGTGACTGGGCCCCTTTGTTGCTGCAAAATTTTACCATCATCATAAACCCTCTTTATTAGGCCCACGCTCATCAGTTTTTGTATGCTCCCTCATGACACACACACACACAATCCTCCAACATTTATCACCGTTTCATTCTCCAGATCATGTGAGGAGGGTGTCTCTGTTTTGAGTGTGTGTGTGTGTATCTCACCGTGGATGTAGTGCTTCTTGGTGATTTGAAGTGGTTGTCTCGGCAGGGCCTGGAAGTTCTAGCGTGGGAGAACATATATTTTGTCAGTCATCAAGTTAACAACAGCCTTGTAACAATGTGTAGTTGTACAGTGTCTCATTACACAACCTCCCCTCCTTTTTCTCAACATAGTGTTTTGTACAGATAAATTATTCCCTACTGTAGAAACCTAAATAAACTCATCTAGCTCAGCTGTATATAACTCAAAAGGTCAGCTGTATATATCTACAGCGGCTCCCCGGCATGTTCCTTCGAGGCTGCAACGTAGAGATGACCTTCATTTGTGGCGTTTAATAAATACAATAAAAAATAAAAAATGACTTTATTCTTTGCTCCATCAAACAAACCTGTTGGGAGTGTCTACAAATGACTGTTTGCAATTTGTCATATTAAAATATTATTGATGCTGTGTGATTTAAAGCTGTACTCCAGTGATTAAGTGAAAGTGAAAAACTGGCAAGAGACTTTTAAATTAAAGTAAAAAAAAAAAAAAAATCAAAGCAGAAGAAGGAAAAGAACAAAAATAACCAGATATAAAACTCTAGTATACTGCAAAATAAGGATTTACCTAGAACAAATAGGCTTAATAAATGCTGTGTGAACTAACTTTGATATACTATTTTCACCTTGACGCAGGTTTTGTTGCAGTTACACAAGGTCCCTGTGGAAATTAATGCAGATAGATGACTGCTGCAGCTAAGGTTTCCAGTGTTTACCCGGTCAATTTATCAGTTTCAGACTCTACTGCGATATATAAAGATATGAGCAACAAACCACAAAATGTTGCAACTTCATTCATAATTTCAACTCTAACACAAAACATTCATCAAAAATGTCTGTCTGCCGTCCTTGGCTCTTGAAATTCAATGACTAGCAGAAATATTGTGTAGCATTTCAATAGTGGTGACTGCTCTGCTCAGTTTGGCAGAGAATGAAGAAAAAAAAAAAAAAACAGGGAGTCATCCCTGAGACTCCAGCCAACACAACACCACAGATCTTTCATATTCTCGCACCTTAAAATAGGAACGAGTCTGATTCACAGATGCACAAAAACAAAAATTACACATATGCTGTTTTTATTCTGCCTAAAGGAGGGAAAAAATGATGGAAAGTGATAGTCAGCAGTTCCTTTTTAATCCCTGTTAATCCTACTGTAACAACCTTTTAACACACATGAACACGCACAAAGGGCACGAGGTGTGTGTGTGTGTGTGTGTGTGTGTGTGTGTGTGTGTGAGGAGGATGTTTAAGGTTATTAATAAGGACGTACAGGACACTCGAATCAAAGACGGACAGATTACACGTGGGCCTTTGGTTAATATGAAGGAAGAACATGCAAACACACACACACAACACACAAACAGTTTGATCCCCACAGAGAGTGTGTGTATGTATGTGTGTGATCCAGAGACAGAAAACAGCTCAGTGCTTCCACCTCTCATTTATTATTCAGGAGGAGGAGAGAGAGAGAGAGGAGGGGTGTGAAAAGACAGGACTGCAGTGGCAGGGTGTGGACAGTAGAAACAACACATCAGGGACCAGACATCAGTCCCTGATCTATCACATAAGCACAGGAGGCACAGGAAACACACACACACACACACACACACCAACACTGATTCAACGACGGTTCTCCTACAACTCCACGTGAGATACGTGACCTGCTGCGTGTTTCTGTGGCAGAGTGAAGAGAACAGGGTGAAGGTAATTACAAGAGTGTGTGTGTGTGTTTCCCTGTGATGTGTGACAGGTGATACACTGTGTCAGATGTGAACGCTCAGCTTTCCCATCATGCAGTGTTGCAGTGACGGCAGAATAAATCAGGACTCGATGCGCACACACACACACACACACACACACACACACACGATTGTCTAGCAAAGCGTCAGCACACTTGATACTTTTTTTTTTTAAGGGTACACAGAGCGGATTCGTCAGCTTCTATATTTCTCTGCTCATGCAACACTTGATGACAAACACACACAGCGAATGTATAGTAAACACACACACACACACACACCACAATGTAACTCCAAAGCTTCATTGTGTTAAACTGATTGACTGATGAAGTGAGAGACAAACTCTTCAAGGAACAGATATTTGTAACTGGTGTTAATATCTTTTATTGACTTTGACTAAATGGTGTTGTATTTTCTTTGTGATAGCAGATCAAAACCATCAGGTGCTTTTAAAGAGAAATGTGAGAACATAAAAATAAGGGAAAAAAAAAGACTCAAAGTGATAAAAGAAAGAAAATGAAAAAAAAGAGAATCAAAGGTTTGAATAGCAGAGTTGCAGAGGGACTACGGTATATGCACCATTGCACTTTTATGGATGAGAGGATGAATGAGAAATTGAAAAAATATAAAATGGCCCAGGTCAGCTTGCTGTGAGCTCACTGCTGACTGTACAGTTTAAAACACACGCACACACACTCTCTCGCTCTCACACACACACACAAACACACATCTATAGAAACAATCCTCCTCTTCAGCACTGGACAATATTCATAAATATCAACGTACATACACACATGAGCTACTTGTAGCCTTTGTAAAGACCTAAACAGGATCCAGCACATTACACTGACGACCTCCTCCTGCAGTAACCTTAGACAACACAGACACGGACAAGTTGCAACAACATGGCGATCGTTAGTCAATCGACAAGCACACGACAGTACACACTGGCACCTCTTACACATATCACATTAGAAAGAAGACACAAAAACAATATGTTTTTATGGCAGCACCACATATATACCGTATGTTATACACATGAACGTAACCGAAAGTGAAAACTGAAACACCTGCTCTGTGTGTCGTCGAAGTCATTATCACCCTCACTGTGTCATGAGGAGCGGAGAACCGGTTCATTAGTGGACACTGTGGGTGTGAGGCTGAGAGAGTTTGGGAAGAGTCCAAGTGATGAGTGCACACACACAAACACACTCATAAACACAGACACTTATATTTCAGCCTCAGTTCTTGTACTTTATCCCAAAAATGACGTAAAACTCTAAACCTAAATGACCTAAAATTAGTTATTTCAACCAGGAAGTAACAAAGAAGTCGCCGTTGCCGTTCCTCTAATTACATCAACGACGTATAAAGAATCGACACAAACACTCGCTGACACGCAAAAAAATACACATGCTTATGTTTTCCACTCCCGGGCTCATTGACTCTAAATGGGCTACTTAATGTGCTTGTGCAGATGTGCTTGTTTTTATTCACAACATGAACAGCATTATTCCTTATTCTGCATAATAACCTATTGTTTGTATTCTTTAATGCCCCCCCATCCTCATGTCCTAATATAGGAGCATGACTGATGCTTGATAATGAACATACAATTTGCTCCTACTGGTTTACACAGACCCCACAAGAGGCTTTGTAATGACACTTGTTGCCAAAGCACCTGTTTGCACTGTTGACCCATTCATGGTTCATGTTTATAAATGAGCAGTGGTGATAACATTGGCTACAGCAGGTAGAGCGAACGTGATGAAACAATTAAGTATTTATAGAGAAGGAGCAGGAGTATGTCAGTGTGCTCAAGCGAGGTACGATGAGTAGATTTTGCTGGTTTAGTTGTATTTAATTGCTGCTCTTTCAACAACAAACCACACAGGTTTACAGACTCTGAGAATCTCTACCCCTTAACCCTCCTCCTCTGTTTTGCACGTTCACGTTAGTAGAAAGTCTATCGATCTTTATTCTCTTCTCGGTGAAGGTTGAGGAGTCACACAACCTCCAAACAAAGCTGTTCCAAGACCAGCACTTTAAAGAAAGAAGGTATGAGAAATCTCCCAGCATGCACCAGGACAAGGATGGCAACAGAGGGAAGAAGTCTTCACTTTGTTAACATTTTCCATTCATCTGATAACAGCTCTTTTCTGACGGTGACGATAAAAATGTAAACGAACATTTTGTCGGTTTTTTAATCCATCACTAACTCAATCAGCACAAACGCGTGTGTAGATGTAATCTTTGTTGGTTGTCATTCGGTTGTCATGGAGACTTGTCACATCGTCTTACGTAGCAACGAGCGTTGACTTCTGATGACGTGTAACGGTAAAGTAGCGGTGTCTCATTTCCTAGAGGAACGTTTTCACCTCAACACTTTGATTAAAGAGACGAGAGGTAGGAGGTGAGAGAAGAGGAAGGGGTTAAAAAATAATAATAAAAAAAAGTGGCACAGGAGGAAATAGGTCTATGTTTTACATTTTAACACACACATATTAAAATGTTTCTCTACTATAAAGAGAATATTTTCATCCAATTATCCAAACATAACACACTAAAGCTGATGTCAGGTCAAAGTGTGTTACAGTGGTTGTTTAATACTGTATATATTCATCTGTAATACTGGACTGACCAATGCTATTTAAAGCAGATTCACACTGCTACATGACTGCATCTCGCTCTAATTACACACAGCTTGCGAGTGCAAATTGAATGAAAGGCGCGCTGCAAATTTGCCCTGCGCTTTCATGAACGTAAATCTGGCCCACAGAGATACAGAGGGAAGTCTCAGAAGAGCAATGCCTTGTTAAACAGACGGGGGATGACTGAATCACTGCGCTGGTGTGTGTGTGTGTGTGTGTGGTAATTTAATCACGCTGCACCAGTTTAATGACTCATCACAGAGGACATGCACACATACAAATACAAACACAAACACACATGCGTGACTTTATCAACACTCAAACAACCCCCCCCCCTCCTGTTTGTGTGCGTACACAAACAGATACATAGCCTACTACATTATCTCCAATGATGCAGTAAACACACACACACACACCAAAATCCATCTGCCCTGCTCAGAGACAGACACATGTCCACAAAGCCCAACAAAGCCCAAAACCACTCACAGCCCATCCATTAGTTGGTAAAGTGACTTTAGTGGAGGACACTAAGACCTGGAGTGGAAGGGGTTTCCTGCCGTCTGCTGCTGCCCTGCTGAACTCTGGGATTGCTCTCAGTAGCAGCCAACAGAGACACATTTTCCAACAGAGCAGAAAGTGGCACAGATCACATCAATTTAATCTTGCAACTAAGAATCATTAGACCACGTCTCAACACAGACACTTCTGTTTGTACACTTTCATGTGACACACTATGTACACGAGCCTCAATTCACATGCTTCCATACTTACACTGTATATTTTGAGTGTGTAAGTGACAGTAACAGTGTTACTGTTAATACCCGGATGGTTTCAGTCATTACGGTCACAAAGCTGAGTGTTGAACGATGGACACTTCTCTCCCTCAATGACGCCATCTTGGCTACGTTGACTTGAGACACTTGGCAAAAAGCAAACAAAATCCTCAAAATGTGCACCAAGTTTCGTGGTTGTATTACAACTTTCATACCTTTAAAGTAAAATTAAATAAAATATAAGTGACAGGTCAATTTTGGTAGATTTTCATTTCTTTAGCAATAAAAAATAAAAGCTAGCACTGCTGCCTTACAGACTTTTTTTGCTAGTACATCAAAGAAGAGGCTTCTGCAGCTCCAGTTAGGAGGTTGTAAGGCCAGTTTGGTAGAATATGAAATAGTAAGTTCCCCTCTTACTTTGATTAACAGTCAACACAATTCATAAAATAGAGAGTTTCAGAGAGCAACAGTTCACAAAAATTTAAGGAAAAAAGAAAACAGAGAAGTCCTGAAGAAGACAGGAGCAGGGAACAAATGGAGATGACTCAACAAAAAGGAGGAGGTTTATAATCACATGGTAGAGGAGACGAGACACAGGCTGAGCACATTAAGGGACAATTCCACTTCTACCTCTTAGCTCCTCACTCTCTCTTTTGCATGTTCACGCTAGTAGAAAGTTTATCTGTCTCTTTTCTCCTCTAGATGAAGGTTGAGGAGCCACGCAAATTTCCCAGCATGCACCAGGACAAGGATGCAGTTGTCAAAAAAGTTAGCGATTTAATTAACAAACTAATCAATACATTAAACTTAATAAGCAAACTTATCTCTAATCATTAACGTCCATTAACGTTAACGTTAGTTTAGTAATCGCTAGTCGTCACTTTGCTAACGTTTTCATTCATCTGATAACAGGACTCTTTTCTGATGAAACATGAGGTTAATGTATATGAACACCTTGTCAGTTTTTAATCAATAGCCAACTTGATCGTCACAAATGAGTCTGTAGACGCCATCTTTGTTTGTTGTCACTCGGTTGTCATGGAGACTAGTCTCATCGTCTTTACGTAGCAACTAGTGACGACTTCTGATGACGTGTAACGGTGAAGTAGCAGTGTCTCATTTCACCCCTATACACTGTTTTAAAGGATGAGGGGGGGGTAGGGGTAAGAAAAAGGGAGGGAGAAGGGGTAAATAAAACAGAAATGGGACTGGTCCTAAGGACAAGAGACAACTTCAACTTCAAAATAAAACAGGAAACAACTCAATAATCCAAACAAAAAGGGAATCAACCGTGATAACAACACCCACTTATTTTAGTAAATGAAATAACTGATGTATGAATTATATATGCAATAAATACGTCTATTTGTGTGTGTGTGTGTGTGTGTCAGCGGGAGACATGATAGAGAATTCAAGGGGAGAGTGTTTTCTTTCTGTGAGAAAACAACACAACAATCCTCCTAAACGAGGCTCAGTTTTTAATTTAGAAACAGGTTCAGCTGCACAATCATGAGACAAAACAACCTAAATATCTGTCTCTGTTGCCACATCAAATATTTTCCTTCCACCATGAGGATAATTTGATCTATCTAGAGTTACAATCAGACCATGTAGTCGTTACAGAGACCGTTATCAAATTATGATTAGAGGCAAATGGTTACAATTACCCACAGGTTTGTATAATGAGATGTTGAGTCCAGCTATAAAGGCGCACATGTACACTATAATAATGTAGTATGGACGATAAAAAAAAAAAAAAAAAAAAGATTATGAAAATTCTCCATTTACAGAATTAAACCCACTCGCTTTGATGTCACTAAATCAGATAGTTTGTCATGAACCCAGAAGTGACAGCAGAACAGCATGTTTCCATCTGTTTTCTTGAAAATTTGCATGAGTGTGTTTGACGCACTTGTGGGTGGAATGAGTGTATAAATCTTTGAGGGCCCCGAAGGACTCAGGCACATGAGTAAAGGAGAGGGAGGGAGGGAGACAACGGATGATACGAGGCGGTGCACTGCATAGAGGCAGGAAGTTCAATCTTATTTGCCTCATTTGGTTTCATTATCGAATAGTTCAGGGTGTTAATGTGTAGGAATGAGTATGTGAGGAGGAGACAAGAAAGACATGGATAGAGAAGAATAGAAAAACAGGAAAGAGGAGCAATACAATGTGGATAGAAAGGAATAGAAAAGAATGAACCCAGAGATAGAAACGGTGTAGATGAAGAGAGGAAGAAGATGAGGTTAACGGGTTGCTGTTTTTTATTTTATTTTTTGCTTTTAGCAGATAAAAACAGATGAGGCAGAGGAGAAAAGCTCCACTTCACTCCCTCTCTGCAGTGAGACTCACTTCTTTAAACTCAGCAGCAGTTTTATGGTTGTCCTGCTTTAACTCAGACGCCCCTTTGTTGCTGCAGTCTGGCTTCACCTCGACTGAACCCACAACAGATGAAAACTAAAACCCTCTGCAACACTCCTCATTTGAATGTGTGTGTGTGTGTGTGTGTGTGTGTGAACTATTTTCTCCTTCAACCTCCAAACTACTGTATAAACATCTGACTGAGAGTCTTCAATTATTAACTACACAATCAGCATATTCAAATCCACATTATGATGATAATAATAATAATAATAATGAGACAGAACAATATACGTTTAAATTTGTAGGAAAGAAGTGAAACAAGACCACAGTTCGAGCTCACAAATGTTTTACATTTTTTCTTCTTTCCAACAGTGAAACAACAAAACTTTCTCTCTGTCACAAACTAACCCGAAAAGTTGTCAAAAATGTCTCAGCTCATTTTCACACACTTATTTTTAGCCTTTTTTTAAAAAAAAAAAAAAAAAAACATCCTCCACACTGAAGGTTAGTGATGTTGACGTAGGAAGTGAATCTTATTCTGTGTTATTCTGAACAGTCGCAAAATAACAATAATAAAACAGAATTTAAATAAATAAGAACAACATCATTTCATATATATATATATATATATATATATATATATATATATATGCAATAATTTCATGCTACCAAATGGAAAATAAAACATATTATATTACTACTAGATATGTAACAATTATACATTTTGTTATTATTCATTATTAAATAAAAAATAAAATGAAATGAAATTTAAAAATCAAATAAAAATAATAAATAATTGATATTATTTTATATGATTTTTACATTTTATTCTATCTTTTATTTGATTCATATAATAATAATAATAATAAAGACAAAAATATCATTAAGGAAATGATACAGTATTTTTTTGTAATTTTTAATTTGTGTAAATTTATTATTTAATGTGTTCAAAATAATTATTTTATTTCTAAAAAAAAAAAAAAAAAAAAAAAAGGACGACAAGATAAACTCCGTAACAACATTTAATACATAATCCAGAGCACAGTTTATATTTTTAAATATATTTTTAAGCGCAGGTGGACAGGAAGGTGGGAATAATACGCCAGAGAAATGATCGGTGCAGCCGGGGTTCGACCTGCCGACGGCTGCACCCAACACCTCTCCTATCTGGACGCTCCCAGAGCACATTTTTTAAAGATGAGAGGAGTGAGAGGCTCGTTCATATGATGTGAACAGCTGGTGTCATTTACCGGACATTGTTCTTCCTGCTACTACATAAAGTCGTATTACAGCACATCACTTTACTCCAGCTCCTCAAAGTATTTAAGTTTTCCCTTATTTAGCAATTCATGAGCAGTAAAGCTTCTGATGAGATTATGGTGGAAAGAGAAACGTTTCCTGTTGCAAATCATTTTTACAACAAGTCAAATAATAAGCCAGGAGCTGAATCTGCTGATTCTCTTAATGACAATAATACACATCAACAAAGCTACACACCTGATACAACACTACACTACACACACTTAATGCTCAACCGAATCCCAGGACTGTATTAAAGTAAAGGGAACAGACTCTGTGTTAAATCACAGCTGCCACAGCAACACTCGTATATCATTTAGTAGCAGCTTGATGAATGCGGTGTGTAGGTCTACAGCAATTCACTAAATGAGATTTGAAATGTGTCCACAGTTGTATATATGTATATGTGTGTGTGTGTGTGTGAGACGGAGCAGTATTCAGTGACAGAATCACTGGACCCTGACGGCTGCGTGATGTCGAAATGAGCTATCGACCGGCGAGTACACGAGGAGACAGAGAGGAAGTGATAACCGAGCCGACGAGTAGAAAAGAGACAGAGCGTTTGTTTGTGTTGATCTGTTTTGTTTTGTTTTTTTATGTATCTTCATTACATTCTGTCTGGATACGTAATTAACTTTGAGATTAAAAAAAAGGAAAAGGAAAAAGAAGTTTTCCATGTTACCAACTATATCCTACATGCTTTTGATAATCACTTCATGAACTCACTCAATTTTTCAGTCCTAGTTCAGTTCAGATATTAATTTTTTAAATTTTCAGTCAAATATTTTACGCTTCTGTAAATAAAACAGATTGGACGTAGGTTGTTTTACATTTTCTGATGCTCTATAGACGTTGAATGTTTGTAATTTATAAATATTCATGTAAATACTGAATTTAAAAAAAAAATAATCGATGTACAACTGCAGCCAAATACTAGTGTTAAAGATAACTCAGCATCCCTCAGAGTAACAGACATCGCTCGTCACATAAAATATGATTAGTTTTTCTAATTATGAGTCATCGTAAGTTTAATAAAAATGTGAGGACTCAGTGGAGCAGACGGCCTCTCCTGATGTTTCATGCGAGGACTAGGAATTCAATAATATACGACCATTTACGCGCTGATTAGATCACACTCAGTTGTCTGAACTCTGCTCAACTTAAAGAATTTCTTTGATGAGACGGATATGTAGGAAAATAAAGAAGATGGTGAAGTAAAACTGAGATGGTGAAGGTTATATAAAGAATCTGTGTTGAATATATAGACATCCTCCTTCTGTATAGTTATGACAAAACAAGGAAAGAATATATGTGTAGTAAACACAACCTGCCATCACATATACTCAGTATATTAAGGGTCAATCCCATTTCTACCCTCCCCCCATTATCGCTAACCGCCAATCAATAACATTTGTTAACGTTAGCTAGCGATCCGTTCATCTGATGACAGGACTTTTCTGACAGTGACGATGTGAATGTCGGCACAAACGAGGCTGTAAACACCATCTTCTATTCCCACCCAGGACCAGGCTACAGGTTTCAGCACCATGGTCAGCTCCGCTAGTCCAGCGCAGCCATTATACATAACTAGTTAAAATATTTAAAACCACAATGTGTAATTTTTCAGGTTGTCTATTAACAAAGATACTTTTTTTTTTTTAATTCACACCTACGACCTCATTAATTACCTCCAACAAGTCAAAATCTTCTGTTAGGTTTTGAATTTATCATCGATAAATACATAGACCTGCTGAGCTCAGTGCAGGCCGCCATCTTGAGACTACAGGAGCCGACAGGGGACAACAAGCTAAATCCTGCTTCACCTTTTTTTAGTTTTTACGTTTAGTGGCAGCACGACTGACTGAGACTCACAGAGGGAGATAACCACCAGAGACAGTTCACCAGAGAGAGAAGAAAAACGATTGATATCTGTTAAATTTAAAAAAAACTAAACTAAAAAAAGAAAACCAGAGTCCCTGAGAGCCAAAGAAAAAATGAAAACAAGAATTTAAAAACGACAACACTTGGAGCGACACTCCAAAAACAAAAAGAGTAAATATCAGAGTTGTTTCTCCTACATAGAAGGACGAGATCTTGTTAATATTTCTCAGCTACCGTAAAAGGAAATACACACTCGGAAAAAGAACAGTATTCAGTCGGTTGCGATATATCTTACGCTCTAATCTTACGCAGTATGTCTTAAATACAAAGACAAACATATGTTTTTAGCGGCAGCAGACAGGTTACACTTACTGGATGTTTCGCTGAGATTCTCCCAGTCACAGCACTTGTCTGGTACCATGTAGAGGAAATGTAGCTCTGAAAGAAACAGTCAGAAATAAATAAATAAGAATAATACAGAAGGAAATAGACATATTCAACATGTTCTAAAAGCAACATTTAACATCAAAACCTAACAACCGCAATTAACCATTTTCTTTCATTGAGTCAGTGGTGTCATTAGTTATGTTTCTGTGTAACTGATTCTCATCCAGTTCAGACTGAAAACAACAGCTGCGATCCTGATTCCCATCATCACTCCGACTCTTTTTGGATCGACAGACATCAACAGTGCCATACGACGTCCCGATGCCCAGTTTGAACAAGCTGTTTCCAGACTGTGATGTCAATGTCCAACTGGTGGTGTCAGTTGGTACCAAAAGCACATAATGTCCTCAAGGCCGCTGTTTGTCAATGTTACGTAACTCCAACATCTGGCTGAACTCTAAAGAAAAATAAAATAAAATGAAGACACTACGGTGAACGGTGGTTCATGTCCCACCAAATGATTTACTACCATCAGAAGCCAAACAGCTCTGGAGATAACCAAAGTCATTTTCTGAGTTGAGAAAGCACAGATTGACAAACACAAGCTGTCGCACCCATAAGAGTCGAACGTGTCCCATGTGGAGGGACAATAAGACGGAGGGCTCAATCTGCGCTCTGACAATACAAACCCTGTAAAACTGGGTTGTCTAACAGCAAATAACCACTGTTCTGGTTGCACTAATGAAGAAGCAAATTGTGAGTAAAGTAAACAAAAGCTGTGAGATCTTTTTTTTCAGTCCGTGTAGCCCACGGCAACCTCGCAGCTTTTTGGTTTTACTCTTTTTGCTTTTGCTGTTACAGCCTCGGGGATTACATGCTGGAGAAATACACATCTCAGAGTGAGAGAGAGTTAGAGCGGTGACATATGCTGTTTGTGAGACCTTTCATCTGATGAACGTGTTTACATTTTTTTTTTTTTCAAGCAATCCACTAACAGACGTAGACGCTCACCTTGCTCATCATGCACGAGAGAATCCCATCAACAAAGGTTGATTTGATCTTGTGAACCTAAGAGAAACAATAGTCATTTTACTATAAAAAAAAACAAACAAAAAAAAAAACAAGAGCAACTGTCTCATTGTCCTCACTTATTTGAGTTACACAAGTTACATAACAAAAGATCTGGATGATAGAACCTTAACTCTTCTAAACACTGTGGTTGACATTTATGACTCATGAATAAAAAGCTCAGACCAGTAGTGTGTCTCAATTCAGATACTTCTGTTAGTACATTTCCATGTAGTACACTATGTGCTTACTCCTGTAGTGTCTCAAATCATTGTGCAGTTACTGGAAATGACTGGAAGTGAATTGTCACCGGACAGAACATTAATCATCGATTTGAACCGTGATCGTCTCCACCAAGATATCTGTCGTCTTGTTTTCAATTATAATCAATAATGAAAGTCTCACTAGTGCTGATGTTTGTTAGTGTGGCTCCATGTTTCATGTGAGGTGGAGATTACGCCGCCGTCATCATCCCTCCTCTTCTTCCACGTAGCCAAGATGGAGTCAGTGAGGATGAGAAGTGTCCATCGTTCAACACTCAACTTTTAGACCATGAGTGAAACCATCAGGTATTAACAGTTCACTGTGTTTTACCAAACCGGTCAGTGTGAACACACTTACACACTCAAAATATTAAGTGTAAGTATGGAAATATATGAACTGAGACACACGGTAGATGATATAATTAAATAAATAAATGACCTGTCTGTGCTCTAGAATGATCTTTGGCAGAGGGTGAAGATCCTGAAGCTGCATCAGCTGCAACCGAATAAAACAGAGGAGAGAAAAAATTAGAGAAATGTTTTTCTTAAAGAGCTCAACATCAATTTCAACACAGAGGCCGAACGTGATTGTGTCGCTGCATTTTTTTTCTTGAAACTTAACATCTTGTTATCCTTTTAAATATTTAACCAAAATCTAAACTTGAAACTTAAAGCCGGGGAGGTTGTCCTGCTATTAACTGGTATGTAGTAAGTGTGGTTGTTTTTATTGTTTATACTGACATGTCAGGATGTAAGATGAGATTTCTATGACTCATAGAAACTTTAAATAATAGTCAGATGTGTTTTTTTAGAAGATTAAACGTGTGTGTGTGTGTGTGTGTGTGTGTGTGTGTGTGTCGTACTGCAGCTTCTGATGTTGACTGCTGCTGTTTGTTGACAGTCCTGGGAAGTTTCTTGGTATCACAGAGCTCATGCAGGCGCAGCTTCTCAAACAAAACCTTCAAACATCACGAGTCCACGATATCCACACACACACACACACACACACATTATACAAACACAAACACGAAACAGACAGTTCATAACACACTGGAAATATGTCACACATATTAATACAGAACCTGGTTAAGTCAATACGACGTCTGTAGAATAGACACGGATGAATGGACATGTAAAGACACACACAGATCTTAGCTGAGTGTTGCTGGTGACCAGGAACATCTGCCCTGCTGCTCGGTGGGCGTCCTGCTCCAGTTGTTTCATCTTAGTCTGGCAGAGACGAGAGAGACAGACGAGGTCAAAGTAAATCAGACTGAACTCGAGCACTTACAGTTTTTTTTTTCCACAAAGCAAAAATGCCTACTTAGTATTCCAGTACTTACCAGAGTGTTTTAAAAGGTCAGAGGCAGACTATTAAAATCATTCAATTACCTAACTGAGGTGCTATTCAAAAATAGCACTTATTGAACCTGCTCATTCCTCTCTGCCCCCGTCGATAGTTGTTGGACATTTAGCTGATGTCCAGAAATAAAAACAAATCTGTAGCTTGTTTGACAATGAGAATGTAACAGTCTTTGCTGTAAACTGACTTCACTCGTGTAGATTCAAGAGGTTAAATAACTAAAACGTTTTCATTGACGACGCTTGACATTTACATGAATGATTTTGATTCCTGGAGCTGAACTATTGCAAACATCTGACCCACATTTCACATTTTTCAAATGAAGCCAAAAGTAGTTTGTAGTACTGTTTATCAAAACCTCCAACATTTCATATCTTTGTCACACTTAATATTAACAGTCGGTGGATACACAACCAATTAAAAATGTTTGGATCCGTAACAAAATTCAAGTTTCTTTTTTTTTGAGATAAGTAAATTTAAATCAAACAAATTCTCCAGACCTGAGTATAAACCCTGCAGCGAGTCTGTCGAGGTTATTTGAGGCGAGAACTGATAATTTGTGTTAGACTCAACTTCTGTCACTTCTTCTTCTCCGTCCTTCTTTTAGTGGCTGAAGGAAAATCTCTCTCTGTGTTAATCCAGTCACACAGCCAGTGCATTAAGATCACAAACCAACTTGTAGCAAACAAACAAGCATCATTCGAAACTTTCATCTGCCCATATACACAAATTATTAAAAAACAACAAGGGTGCAAACGAGTACTGAAGTACACACTTTCAAGAGTGAACGGTTGGTGGTTGGTGGAGGAAAGAGGACAGAATCACATAGAGACGGAGGTAATGATGAAAAGTAAATGAGGAGAAACAGACAATTAAACAGTTTCCTGCTCATCTAAGATTCAGCACAAACATTTTTTACTTTTTATTGCTGTTGTTTTTTATGACTTGGATGACACCCACACACCAGCAGCTTATTACAAGTCTGACTGAAGTAGAAAACAACTTGACAGGAAAACAAGAGAAGAGGAGAAGAGAAATGGGGACAAGAATAGAAAAAAAAAAAAAACAAATATGAGGAGAGAGGTTGAGGTGATGTGATGAAATAAGAGAGAGCAGACGGAAAGAGGAACAGAGCGACAGACTGTGGGAAAATGGGTTTGAAATGTGGTGAAAAAAGTATGAAAAGGGTCAAAGAATAAGTGAGAGGAAGAGGTGAGGACGGAGCAGCAGCAGCAGCAGCAGCAGAAGCTGGACCTTGATAGAAAATGGCAGCCGAGACAAACAGACATCAGTCACATGGATGAGACGGTTAGACAGACAGAACTTGACAGCAACGATAGACAGAGGCAGGAGGAGCGGCGATGGCAGAAAGAGCAGTAGAGGACAAGAGGGTAGGAGGAGAAAGAGAAAGGCAGACAAACAGTGGGATAAATGTAAAGAGACAGAAAAGGAGAGAAGAAGAAGAAGAAGAAGAAGAAGAAGAAGAAGAAGAAGAAGAAGAGCTGGGAGACAAATTCCAAACTATGTACTTTTCTCTGTCTCACATTCAGCGCCCTGAGCGGCCTCCAGACTGCTTCATCTATATTGGATGCAAGCCCCTTAATGCACACATGCACACACACACACAGTCATGTTTTCATGACTTCAGGGGACATTTCATCGACTTGCATTCATTTCCTGGAGACTTTCCTGGAAACCCTGGAGAATATCTATTGTTGCCACCACTTGTCAAACTTTTCTAAACCTGACCCTCACCTTGATCTTGTCTTCACCTTCATTTTTTGTTTTTTTACATTATGGGGACCTGCTTTTTGTCCCCTTAAGGAAGACAGGTCCCCATAATGCGTGTGTGTAAACAGGTTTAAGTCACCACAATTAAAAAAAAAAAAAACACACACACACAGCTCGCTATGTGTTTGCCAGGGTGACGCTGTAGGACAATATTTTAAACCATTTCATTAAGGTTGATCATTGTACTGTATAACAATGTGGCCAGGAAGTGAACGAGTCTCATTAATCGACTGAGTTTTAACGATGACGGTTGAACAGACGATGTGATGTGAGCGTGGTTGTAAGATGAAGCCCGACAGACAGGACGGATCTTCACCAGACAGGTGAACTTGACGGTTACGATGATAAAAAGAAATCCAAGACGACAGTGTGAGGACAAGCATGACTGCACTAACGGGTGCATATTTAAAAAAAAAAAAAACACACGTGCACGTAGACACGTACACACAGTTCTGCAGCAGTATGCAAAAAACTTCATCGCCTGTGTGTTGGCAGAGGCAGACGATGATGCTCTTCCTGCAGCAAAGCCTCTTGAAGGAAAAAGACAGACTCTCCGTCCTATTTATAGCAACACCACAAGATACCAACACTCTCCTCACAACAACACCCCTGCTGGCCCTCACAAGAGTTGTAAGTGGGTTTAAGAGTGCATGTGTGTGTGTCTACGACTGCAACACTGATCATAAACGTGTATATTGTTGCGCGTAAAAGTGATCACTTTCAAATAAAGTCAGAATGAAGAATTGTTTTTTTATCTGCATGTAAACAGGACAGGTCCCTGGAGGACAATCCGCCCACCATCTTACTAATCCTACCCAGAAGAAGAAGAAAGGAACTATTTTCTTCTTCTCTCCTCTTGTTCTTTTTTTTCCCCCAGGATTTTTTTTTTTCCACATCCTCCCACTGTTTTGCTCTCATCTGTATCAATACAGCAGCTGTCTACTGCGCCGTGTTTCAGCGAGGAAATATAAAATTCACTCGGCGAAGAAGAATGATGCAGCACAAACCTGAGCTGACCCCGAACATCACACACCTACACGCTAAGCTAAGCTTCTCCAGGGAGGAATCCCATTAAATCTGTCTGACACAAACACCTGGAAGTTGTTATTCGGGGAAGCACGTTTTTTTTTTTTTTCAAAATTTTTCACACAAATGCATTTTTAGGATTCTGGCTCCTTCCTGTTTGTTATACACCTGTGACTATATGACTGAGGAGAATAGATGGAAACAGCTAAAACAGCGATTTCTCATTCTTTTAACAAATTACCTTGAAAGTAAAGCGATAAAAGACTTGTCTCGTCCTCTGATCGATTCATGTCTTTATATATTTATAAAAAAATGCGTTTAGTTTAAACATTGATCTCTTTTATCGCGGCCTTGTGCTGCTGTGACTCACTTAAAAAAAACAGCAGAGGTTAATTAAACTACTCAGATTCAACCCGTCCACTTTTAATCACACTGAGCACTGTTTATTTTTGTATACATTGCTTCTGTTCCTCTGGAAAATGCTGGTAACTTCTGGCTGTGTGAGATAAGCTCGCCTCCTCTTCCAGAAGCCATAGAATAAGCTACAACATACATATATAAACACACACACTCACACACACACATATATATATATACATACATAGAGAGAGAGTTTTTGTGCACTCTTACCCCCAGCAGGTCTGAGGTTCTCTGAAGAGCTTCTTTGTCCACGTGGATGTGATGACTCTCCATGGCTGCAGTAACACAAACACAATATTAATTCATATAAATAAGTTAAATAGAGTTAATTACTAAATAAGGTTCTTTTCCATAGAAACATGTTTTGGATTTTAGGATTTAAAAAAAAAACAGTTACATGAAAGTGAATGTAAGCAACTCAAGTTTATTCATGATTTACTGAGATTGACATTTTTTTAAATAAATCTTATATTATCTCTCATCCGCAGCTTCAACTTGATTCCATATGTTCAAACAGAAAACGCTAATTTAATTGGACAATACTGAATGTTTATCTGTCCTTTCAGCTGCTACTTCATTTCATTAGTCAGGGACATTTGAGGTTTTTTTTTTTTTTTTATTTTTATTACAAATTCAGGAAACTTTAGTCCTCACCTGCCAGGACAGGGATCATTTTCAGCTCCATGTCTGAGTACAGCTCCCACAGCCCCTGGCTCTGGACACGCAAATAGTTAGTGGAGTAATTTTGTCTACTGGATGTACAGGTGCATACGTCTATATATATATATATATATGTGTGTATATATGTGCTAACCTGTAATTTAGAGCATAGCTTTATATTAAGCCAGTGCAGTGAAGAGAGTCCTGAGATGATCTGAGAGACCTGAGGAAGTGAGACAGACACACAGAGTAGGTGGGTCTTCCACTGAGTATAAACTACTTTAGAGAAAGTCTCTTAAGTCGTTGCCTAAACTAGAATCTATATATTTTCTCTGATGGTGTCCTTGTTGTCTTAGTAGTGAATATGGATGATTAAATGCACATTTAAATTCACCTTCTTGGTGCCCTGAGTGGGCGTTGTATTGGGTTTTCTGTAGTGTTTATTGAGAAGATCCTGGTAGGAAGAAGACGGATCTGCAGGGTCCAGTAGCCACCCTGAAACATGCGGGTCCTGGATGTGACAACCTGCAACTGGACAGAGAGAAAACAGCTTCATGATAAATTAACAGCAGACACGCTGACAATACAGCGATTAAAAGAGTTTGTTGTAGGAGTGATTCTTGCAGCAATCAGACATTTGGTCTCTAAATATTTTGATCCTCGTTTACTGAAATTCATCAGCTACAGCTGCTTGTAAAAAAAAAAAAAGAAATATTAAAATCATTTAACAACCACCATCATGTAGTATCATGTAGATAAGATGCTGTAGTTTGAAGATGAACTAAAACCAAATTTGAAGTTTCTAGATGAACTAGGACCAAACTACTTCACCAAATCCCTGGTCAGCTACGTGTCCTCGAGAACACTCAGATCATCTGCTGCTGCTTTATTGGAGGTTTCCAGCAACAGCCTCAAGATCAGGGATGCAGCCTTCGTTAATTATGCTCCTAGACTATAGACATTGCCCATAGATATTAGGGGTCAGCTCACTAGACACCTTTAAAACAAAGGTTAAAACGTTCCTCTGCTAGCATTTAACTAGCTCTGCTGTGCTTATTTCACACACTAAGTTGGTCTTATCTTATTGTATTTTATCTCAGATTTTCTTTCATTTGATTCAATTTTAATTATTTATTGGATTTTATTTCTATTGTCTATAAATTCTCACTGTAAAGTACTTTGAGCGTCATTGTTTGTATGAAAGGTGCTATACAAATAAAGTTATTATTATTATTAAAATAACGGGAGTTAGATAATTCGACTGCATGTGTGTGTTGTTGTTTGTGACGTACTTTGTTTCCAGTTGAGGTCTCGTTTGTAAAACTGCAGAAGTGTACGAAGCAAATCCTTGGCTTTATAGCAAACCACCAGCTGAGATCTTGATAACACTTGTAGCAGCATTTCTCTATCACACACACACACACACACACACACCATACATAACATGAGAAACAGATGGAGAAGCAGAGATCCTATAAAGTGTTAACTCACTCTTTTTTCACTTCCATACTCATATTCATTCTCACATCTCTCATTCACACGTGCGCACACTCACTCTTACACACCTAGTAAAGACCTCCTGACTCTGATGTGTGTGTTTTTGGGCCCATGCAGGTGTTTGGTCTAGTTTTAAATAGACCAGACTGTCTTTTGGCCCGAGAGTGTCCTCTGGTGTGCTGCGATCCAGATCGTTCTTCATCAGTACAAAAAGGCCACACACTGGTGGAGTGAGCTTCTGTGTCAAGGATCAGAGACGGTTAGTGAAGCAGCGAGTCAAATGTACGTCGATATATATATTTATAAAACTTTCATTTATATTTTTAAAAATAACTTGGTTAACTGTATCATGTGGAACAAAAGGTATTATACTTGATTATAACTAATGTAATGTTATCTTTAGATGTTGATTAGTCGTGTCTTTTGATTTATAAATTCTACTCTCGTCTCTTCATATAATTCATTATCCTTTGGTTTACAATCAGACTTCACTGACGACCTGTCTTGAAGCTTCTCACCTGCTCTGAGTCTAGTTGAGTCGTCCCGTCCTGATACACCATCGTCAATACAAGCGTCTCAGCCTGTCCTGCCTCCTCAAGCATCTGCATCTTCTCATCTGAGTTTAATTTCCCAGGATCCTTTACTCTGAGGTCAGATGTGAGGGTTTCGGTCTCATATCCAGCTTTGGGTCGTGGTTCACCGACATGAGATCGATCTTGGGATGTTTCTGACCCGTCTCTGTCACTTTTGGCCTGATTCTTCTTTGGCGTTTTGTAGGTCACAGAGGCTGATGTCCGTCTAGAAACACGGCCGCTTTCTTTCATCTTACTGTGCTTTTGTTGAGTTTGTTTTGAGGCACGTTGCTGTGTTTGTAACCTTGACACTATTTCTGTGTCATTTGACAAACTCACTTTAATCTGCTGTGGTCCTGAAAGTTCTGCTGGGTTTTCGTGTACTGAAGATTTGGGCCTGATTCTCTTCAACTCGCTGACTTCTCTATACTTTGGCTTTTCTTGAGAAGAACAAAATGGCTCCCACGTTGGAGGATGCACAGCTCGGTGGATTTTGGAGGGAGCGTAAGTGTTTTGGTGCTGGACTTCTTCATGTTTCCTCTTAAGGGAGAAGGAGGGAATCACAGGAGGTTGATGTAAAAGATTCAGTAAAGTAGGTAGGTTGTTTGGTTTGAAGTCCTGGACCGTGGAGGAGTTTTGTTCAGTAGCAAAAGTGCTTGTTGGGTCCAGTATTACCCTTGTACTGCTGCTTCTGCTGATACTTGTAATGGTCTACAACGGAAAAAGAGAACAGCATGTAGTCACACTCCAATAATAGACTCATTCTGCCTGAATATAGACTCTCACCATGACTGATGGTTTCCATTTTACATTCAGAATCAAAACATAACAAATGAGGTTTAGAAAAATGGGTTGAATGATATAAAAGGTTCTAGATACACAGTTGGCTTTAACACAGTGGGGAATGTGAGTCTGAATTCATTCAAGGTGAAAGCTGGTTAGATAATGCTGAAGAAAATAAAGAGTTAAAAGTTAAACCAATGAGCAGGCGAATGAGCAAGAAAAGTGAAGTCAAAGAAGAAAAAAAAAGAAAAGAAAGAAAAAGGAATGTGAGGAGAGAAGTGGTGCACCTATTCAGCCTCAAGCGCTGTGTCCCAGACAAAAACATAGACAGTCAAGACACTGTTTGTCTGACAAGTCTGCCCGAAGGTGGGACAGGGTCACACACACACACACACACACACACACACACACACACACACACTAACTCAACAGTCACACACACTCATTCAAGCTCATTTATTTTTCATGGAGAAAAACAGAAAGTCAGAAACTATCCTGCTGGATTTGAAAGGGACAGAGGACTCACTGGATGGTATATCCTCACCATCATCATCACCTCTAGTAAAACTTCCCACATCCTCAGTTGAACAGATCATGTGATCCTACCCCTGTAGTATAATGGACTATGTCAAGAGTGTGACCTTTTCAAGACGATGGACGCTTCAGAAAGAAATTACTGCCATGATGCAGGACTCGTTTCTCTTTCCTTTTCTTTTTAGAATAAATAACTAGTTAACTAACTGGTTAACCATTGACATCCCTAGTTCTGGGTATAACAGCAAATAAATATAAATAAGCGAAGATCAGATGAGCTGCAGGGAGAAGTGAGAAGACTTGGTTTGGTTGGTTGTTTTATTAATTATGCTTTAATGTGCACAGAGTTGAATGAAATCATTTCACGTTATCACAGAGGAAACGATTACCTTCTATGTGTTTTGTTTAGCCAAAGTGATTAGAGCTGTGACATCTTTGAGTTTGTTTTAATGAAGAGTCATTCACAGACAAAATTCCTTCTGTCCGTGTGTGGACTGAACATCTGGGCCGACACGACACCGTTTAGTTATTTCCTGGTCTGATCATGCCACCATCAGACCACGCTTGGTCTGTCACAATAGCTGCTTAAGTCACTTATTCCAGGAGAAATTTGTCAGGTTATAAAATTACCTTGTAAATTGGCCAAAGTTAACGAATTCTTTTATATTACATAATTGTAATTTGTATGTCACTAGTTTATTGTTACAAACTTTTTATATGAAATGGTTAACAAATATGATCCTGAAAAACTTAACTACTTAATGACTAATTACTTGGGCCATTATTTTAAGAGGGTGACGATATGAAGACTTGATATATATATATATATATATATATATATATACATACAGTACTGTATAAAAGTTATAGGCAACCACATATTGTGTTTTGTCAGTGCTTTAAAGACCATACATATTTATCTATCTCTCACTTTCTTGATGCAGATATAATAAGAAAATACAGGAAAGTTTTTAAGAACATGTAAAATGTTCTAATGATCCTGGATTCAGACTCTGGCCAAACCCAGATTTATTGCCCCAGCAGTGCTTCATACCACATGTCCTGTCTTGTCTTCTTATATCTGCATAAAGAAAGTGAGAGATAAATATGTCTGGTCTTTACAGCAACTGCTAAAACAAAACCAACAAAACCAGTTTCAACTTTCACACAGTATGTGTTGTGATAACAAATAAGTCACAACAAAAGTATGACTCTGTAGTTTTAAGTTGTTGGAGATAAAAGTGATAAAGTGAATTCAACAGAAATGTTATGATCTAGACAAGACCAGTAGATAAAACAGAAATGTATCATTTCCAAAAAAAAAAAAAAAGATAAAACCCAACCTCACCTCTGTGTAACCTTTAAAACATTAAAAAAAACATTTCCATTATTCATCACTATAAGTCCCGTCTCTATTTATGCAAATGATGTTGCACTGGAGCTTTCTTTATATCAAAGTAAGAGATGTGAAGAAGATTTTTTAAAAAGAACATATGCATGTTTATGGATGCGGACCGATCTGTGTGGTTGTCAGCAGTGGAGGCTCGGTTACAAGGAATTCCTGTGATTCAGCTCCCTGAGGAGAGTCTTCTTCATTTCACTGTAAACACAACCAGTTTTCCTGCTGACAAAGTCATGAACTCCCCCAGGGCGCCGTGCTACAGGATATAGATAGAAAAACCAAGGCAGGCCGTGGCCCGTAGCCCAGCGCTGAGGTGCAGGAGAGAGTGAGAGTGAAAAGGGAAAAAAAAGAGAGGAAGAATGGATTGGTGCATTTGCTGCTGATTGTAGCACTATGGTGAATCCTGCACCACTATCACTATATCTCTTCTCCTCCATCGCTCAGCCTCTCCCACTTTGTTCCCTCACACCTCAACGTCCACCTTCCTCCTTCCTGCTCTTACTTTTATTTCTCTGCTGGTCTCTCTCTTTTGCTGCCAATATGCAACATGCAGTACTGTGTCAGGCCTTTTTTTTTTTTTTTTTTACGACTCACTGGGGAACTATCACTTGTCGACGACGTGCTGCAATACTGCCGACGGCACGTCGTTTCACACAAGCCGGATTGATTTCAATGTGCACTGGGGAAATAGAAGACTAATCCTCTTTTAAAAGGCAGCTTTTTAAAATTTCAGGACTTTCTCCAGTTTTTGTTGGTGCCGAACTCACTGTTGCCTTCATATTCAGAGGGATTACAGAAGTAGAGTGGGTGACGGAAAAGAAAAAGGTGAAAACAATGACAGAAAAAGACAAATTTTAGTAATTCAAAGTTATAAAAAAGTCTTAAGATACACCAAAGGCCATCAGGATTGTTTTATATAAAGTCATAAAGTTTCTTGCCCTCAGTGACTCACTTGTGCAGATGTTTCTCTGAAACTTGCCTCTCTTGCCCCAAACTCCTCAGACAACATCAGGGTGGGACACTTTCCTCTCCCTGAGTCCACTAGAAGAGAAGAGACAAGACAGTTTCTGACCGATCATCACTTTTCACACACATCCTCAATCAATGAACACGCTCTGTTGTGTAAGCATGTTTCTGTAAACATGCGTGAACACTTATAGAGTAAATGTGTGTGTGTGTGAGACTTCAGCAGTGTGTGACAGGACAAGGTCAAACAACCAACGCCATAAATCCCGGCTGAGATCAAACCGACGTTTTGTTACGAAACAACAACTCTCGCGTGTGTGTGTGTGTGTGTGTGTTGCTGACTACGTGTTTGTGTGTCGACTCAGCATTGTCTCAGCAGCTCGAGCTCGTCTTCCTGCGGCTGTAATGTGAGCCGGCGCATAACATCACTCATCAGTGCTGAGTCTCTTCAACACTGCTCTGTCATCACAGCCACTCCAATAATGATAAAAAAAAAAATAAAAAATTAAATAACAAAAAAAAACAAAAAAAAAAAAGATGACCGAGAGTTTGCCTCAACTTGAAATGCTTTAGCTCCCCCTAGTTCTGTTGTTCTGAAACTAGCGACTGACATCAACAGTCAGCAAAAATTTGAATTTAATTCAAGAATAAATCAATTACACTGATTTCATGGCCTCAACAACAGCATATTTAACACTAGATTTGCAATTTAAAGCACAAAATAAATTGAAACTGTTACATAATCTAAACTGACGATTGTACACCTTTCATGTTAAATAAACTTGTATATGATCTGGCTCCATATTTATAATGTGACACTACATAAACCGTCCCCATCATTAATATAATAAAGCTTAAACACATTAGCAACTTTAAACACTTTAAAATAACCGAATCGATACCGTTTGTGTTGTTTAAAGACCCTATGACTTATTGAATCCTCATGGTGAGTAGATGATGTTTACTCCTGCAGTTGGGTGAAGCATGAACATAGAAAAGTGTTGTAGCACTCTCTAGTGGTGATTAGTTGAAATTCATCACAGTAACAGTAAAAAGGTTACGTTTATTATTAACCTCAGAGCCACGGGGATATAATTAACATCATTTCACAGTAATATTTTAAAGGCCAAACTGCCACACAAACTCCCTTAATTACTGTGACACAGTAATATTTCAAACTGGTGAGTTAAGTTTTTAATGACAAAACACAACTTGCATATTGCAAATCAATACTACAACTAATAACTACTAATAATAATAAACTATGGTTATGTATCGTGGCGTCACCTTTCATGGATTTACCTGTAGATTGACCTTCATCTTCTTTGTCTTGACTGTTAACTGACTCATCTGTGTCTGTCCTCGTCTCTCCAGCCTGAGTGTCTCCTCCAGTTACCTCTTTATAATCTCTCTGACTCTCACACTCTCTTTTTCTTCGCTCTACTTCAGAACAATGGGCTTGTTTTGGCTCCATCTTATCTCCGGTGCTTGTGTGAATGCCAGCCTTTGTCCCGCTCTCTGTTTCCATTTCAAATCCATCCTCCATCACATCTATTCTTTCCTCTGCGGTTCGATCTAGGCTGTCAGCAGCGGTGTCATTAAAGACTAATTTGGTAGACTCTATTGTGTGATGTTTCTCTGTAGTTTGAGTCACACTCTGACTCCAGACTTGAGGTTTTTCAGTTTGGTTTCTCTTGTCTAAAGGTACTGAGATATTGTTTGGACTGCTCAGGTGATGTCCCACAGATATCTCTTCATTTTTAACGCCATTTAGACGCTCAACATCTCTGACTCCAGGGTCATAAACTTCTTTCTGTTTAGACTTTACACCCTCAGAACGACAAAGGAAGCTCTTGTCAGTGTTACTTGTTGCAGGTAATCCCAAATAAATGATTTCATTGGTTCCCAACAGCAGAAATCCTCCCTTCTCATTGGCTAATCCTGTCTTATTTGGCAGTGATACATCTATTTGTCCTGACTCTAAACATTGCACTTGTTTTTCTCTGTTGTGCATTTGATCTCCTGAATCCACCGTCAACCTCGCTTCTTCCACCACGTCGACGTGTCTCGTCAGTTCAGGTGAATGTGTATTACAGCTCGTCTCTGGTCTCGTCATGAAACCACCGAGAGGTAAATGTATCCTTCCAGTTTTGATCCTTTTATTCTCTGAGTGCTGAGGTATCTCGCTTCGACGAGTGGCCTCTTCGCCGGGGTCAGACAGAGTTTGCTTCCACTTTAGCCGTCTGTCTGAGGCTACAGTGTTTTCAAGCTCGTTTCTACAAACACTGCAGCACTTTGTATCTTTCTTTACTTCCGCTGCACCTAATGTGTCACTATCTGTCCCAATGCTTGTCTTAAGGCAAGATGTTACAAAACCAAGCTGTTCTTTATGAGTTTTTGGGTATTTCACTGTGGGGAACAATGCTTCATCAGGTCTCTTATCATCTGGAGAGTGACTGAGCGTGAAAGACGGCCTGATTTCTTCAGAGGAGCTATTAGAGAGGGAAGAAAATGAGTACACATATTTAAAAAAAAAACCTGTTTATCACAAAACCAGCAGAAGAGGATCAATACATTATTGCTAAACCTCAGACCAGAGGTATAAACTATATGAAAACTTTATAGGACAAATGTAATACCTTGAGAGGTTCTAAGACGACATTTCACCACCTTTTAATGTGACGCATATTTCTTTTCCTACTTACTTTCCACAGTGGTGTTCAAAAAGTCTCTCAGGTATTTGGAGAGACAAGGTGTATCCGTCACTGTGAGAAAAGTGCGCCGCCTTCTCAGGAACCTTACGCTGAACGAGCGATGGAGTCTGACTGGTCCGGTGAGCAGCGGGGGGTTCTGAGAACTTTCTGTGAGGATAAGTCTGCTGCTGCGAGAGCTGATAATAACGCTCAGCCTGAGATGTCTGCCTTTGGAGTGAGGATTCCCAGCAGGAGGAGGAAGAGGCCTGGGATGACAGGGAGCTGTCTGGTGTCTGCGAACACTGATAGTAGGCCGATGTCTGCGAGCTCTGCCTCTCACTGGAGGAGTCATGATGAGACATGGAGAATGGGAACATCTGGGGCCTGGACCAGAACATTGAAAAGGGATTTATTTTACAACATTACACTTGAATTAAAAGCTTTCAAGATTCCCTGTAGTATTAGGATAGAAATACTTCATTTATACAGTAAAAATGAATCATCCGCGCTTTTTTTTTTTTTTTTTTAAAGCAATCCAACCAAAGGTTATGATTTAAAAATGACGTCCTCTTGCGGTGGTACTATAGTGTTAAATTCAACTTGGTGTTGTGCTGTGTCATCATGCAGACAGAGATGCTTCTGCATTACTCAGCTTAAGCAAAAAAAAATGGAAGCTTTAAATGAGGGTCGTGTGGAAACATTATCAAAATAGAGACTGTAACAGTAGACAGGTGCACGTCATGATAAATATGTGTAGCTTCTACTTTGACTCACCGCTCTGTGTTTCTGTCTGTTCTCTCCTCCTGACTCATGCTGCTGCTGCTGCTCTGAGTCCATGGCTCCCTCTGGCTGCCATAATACCACTCCACTACCACGAACACAACAAAAGACAAACTCCGATGGGACAACAGAGAAGCTATATGTTTTATAACCACTAGACAATATCAAATTAAACAGAGGAAATACATATATATGTATAGAAGAAATATATACACGAACCCGACTTGTCAATTTGACAAATTCTTGATTTACACCTTTAAACATTAAGTTATAGGAAATAGTGCTATTTTTTGAGCAGCACGTCTCTAAAAACTAGTATTTGTAGTAAAGTATAAAATTATTAGTCATCAAGTAGCTTCCATCATCAATTACTGTTGAATAACTAGGAAACCTACAAAAGACTAAAAATGACACTTTAGACCAAATTACTAATATTTTACAACCATAACAAATGTTATTTAGGTGCAATATTATTGTTTCAGCGGACTAACAACCATAATAAACATCACTCAAATAAATTACAAGATACTAGTTTACTGGAGCTTTTTTTTTTTTTTTTTTTTTGCAACAAGCTTTTTCTACTTATTACTGACTTTGCCTGTGATTACTGGAGAAGTTGCTCTGGCTCCGTAGAGCAGCCAGAATCTGTAGAGCTGCCTGGGACAAAGGTCCAGAGTACAACCTGCTGCCAGGCTGCTCCATGTCCTCCTGTTATTAGACCCACTGCTACTCTCTCTGTCTCTGTCTCTACCTGGAGGTCGCTGAGTCTTCAGCTCTAAAAGAACAAAAAAAGAACTAAACAGAACAAAATCAAAATCAGTTACATAAAACCTGGTTAGAACAAACAAACAAGTCTCCAAATATACATATATTTACAATAATAGTAATAATAATAACGATGAATTTGAAAAAAAATAACAACTTAACTTGCACAAAAACATTTAATTTTATTTATAAGATGATTTAAACAAAGAGAACAGGAAACTACAGAACATAACACATTTTTATGTAATTAGTTTACGTAAAATCTGGTTGAAATACACTGAAATAAAGTTATGAAATCAGCCTTTTTCCCCCCAAGTTGAATGTGTCCAAAAGACGAATCATAGAGCGTTCAAGAGGCTGAACTCTGTCTCCCAAAAGAAGAGTTGTTGTGTTGTAGCAGAGCAGGGTTTAATCAGTAAAACCTCCACTGATCAGCATCACTTCACTTTAATTACTCAAGACGACTCATTTAGCACAAAGCTACATGTTGAGTTTGAGCTGGCTACTGCTGCCCTCTCTTCGCTGCCATTTTGCCCTCCAGATCTTCCACTACTTTCTGCAGCAGGCGGGCGTCCAAGTGGAAATAGATGTACAAGTCTCTCTCCTGCCTGAGGAAGGCATTGCGCTCCAGCTGAGAGCGTTTGGCTTTAACTTCTCCCATGATTTCTTGCATCACATTTTGCAAAATCTGCAGCTGCGACTCTGCTTCAATGAGCTTCGCCTTGAGCTCCTGCAGAGACGAAGGAAAGATGAATAAAGAAATAAGTGAATAGCAACAGTCTACGGAAGAGAAGAATACAAAATTACGAGATGATGAAGTAAATATGCAAAGAGGTTAAACACTTCGTTATTAATTCTTGAGCTGTTCGGTGTCTAGAAGAACAAAAGATGAGCAGTTCACATTAAAACAGCATCTGTTACCACTTCAATTCCTCAGATTGTGAGAGAAAAAATACACTTTACAAAGAAGAAAATGTAAAAATTCAAAAGACAAATACAAACAAGCTTGTGCTGTGTAGTAAACCACAAAGAGCTTTTATACCAAACACCAACAGTAATGAGTGTAAAAGGTGACAAGAGGAAAAAAATATATCCTGTGCCACCAGCATCCCTCACCAACAGTGAGAGGTAATTTAAAACTCAACTGACTCACATTAAGGTTTCGTTTCTGTACTGTTGCATGAGACGACTGAGCAGAAAGTAAAAGGAAACAAACCCACCTGTGCATTGGGACAGAGCAGCTCCTGGTCAGTGTTGGCCGTAGGACGTACCTGAGGCCCTAAGACCAGCTGCTGCAGCTCTGTGTACATGGCCCTGTGGAGCGCCTCGCAGTCGCCATGGAGACGAGCTGCCGTGTAGTACTGTTCGCGGCCGGCGCCGGCCAGAGCGTCTCGGGTCGCCTGCAGGTCGGCCGCCAGGTCAGAAGCAGCCTGGTCCAGAGCCTCATACGTCCGGAAAGGCTCTAATCGACCGTTGTCTGAATCGTGGTCGAGAATCTGAAGCAGTCTGATGAAAGCATTGGACATAACACATTAAAGTTATATTCTAAACTTAGACAGCCAGTATTTAAATAACACAAGACTTCTAAAATGGTGACACTAAAGAAAAACTTACCTGCTGAAGGCTGCATCCTTGGAGCTGATGATAGGATTGGGTCTGGGGTTGATAGCCAGATCAGGATGTGCCAGAGACTCTATCCTGAGGGTTACCTCTTCACCTTCCTTTAACATCCTGCTTTTTACTTCTCCAAGCTGCTTCAGACATTTCCCCCACCTTCTCAGCTCCATCTGCTGAGCCAGAAGGACCAGGTCAAAGGACGCCTTTTGACGAAGCAGGTAGTCACGAACCTAAGAGGAGAGATAAATTTCAGTTTGATACGATGTTTGCTTAAGATGACAGATGCGCTTCCATGTCTTTAGGTTACAGTTTGACAGATTGGAATATTAATTATCACTTTGTTTGGATTAACTGTTGAACTGAAAAGCTACAATAAAACAAACGTCTAACAATTGTACTCACGTCACCTACTAACCTGATCCTGTTTGGAGGTGTAGTAATCCTGCCTGGCCAGTTGCAGAGCCAGGTCTCCCCTCACGACCGGCACATTCAGTAGTCTGGCTGACTCCCTAAGAACAGTAGGTACTGGTGTATGAAGCAAAGCCTGCAGCTCGGCCTCCACGGCCTGCAGCTCCTTCCTGGACACAACTTCACGCACATGCAGTGAAGAGGAGGTGGAAATGCTCTGAAGGAAGATTTATAATTATGAGGGAGAGTTTAAGTGAGGAACCAGATCAGTAATTACTCAACACAATGAGAACAGTGACACTAATTACAATAGATAAATACACCACATTACCTTAGTGTGAGATGACTTCTCCGAGAGCCAGTCCAGTCCAGCTTTAACACCTTCCTCCTCCGCCATCGCCTGCATTAACTGGTGCTGTGTCACAATATGAGACCACTGAAGTCTGGCCATCTCTCTCCTCCTACGGTCCACCACCCGCTCCTCCTTCCCTCTTCCATCGTGGGCTGCTTCCACTTCTTCTTCATCTTCACAAGAACTGAGGTCGAGGACCTGGAAGCGCTCGGAGCAAGACGTCTCAACGATGCTAGAAATGCCCTGGAAGAAATGTTTCTGAGTGAGGGAGGCGAGTGTTTTGGTGTTGAGCTCCTCCTGGTGCAGGTAAGGATCCAGGGACAGCTGAGAGAGGAAGGCAGTGGGTCTTTTGGAGGGATCTGTCGGGGCTACAGGTTCTCCTTTCGCTTTTTGTTTGGTTTCTGGGTGAGCAGGGAGATGTGATGCTAGTTTGCTAACCTCATCTGTCAGGTTTTGTAACAGAGTGTTGGTGTCTGCATTCTCAGCTCCAACAGAAGTGTTGGCGTCCTTTAGCTTCGACGCCACGCTCTCCAGCTCCGCAGCGAGTCGTAGGTCAACATCTGCGCGGGAGGTTGCCACAGCTTGCAACTTGTTGTAGCGTTTCTGCTTCAGCTCTTTCTCTTTACGCAGAGCTTGAAGCTCGGCCTCTAAGTCCTCTATGGCCACATCACCCTCTGCTGCAAACGCAGAGGATGAAGATGAAGAGCCTAAGATGTTTCCATTGCTCCCATCTGAAGGACCCATGGTTTTCAGGACCTCGCCCAAAGCGGATTCATCCAGAATAGGTTTACCGGACTTCTTCAGTTCTTGAAAAGCACGTGCTTCCTCGATTGTGAGAACATTGTTCTGGTTGAGGGTCCGACAGAAAAAACGCAAGAAGTGAAGGTTCTCCGGAGCGCAGTCAAACAGCCAGTCGAACTCTGAGGCCTTCAGCGACGACGCGTTAGGATAACCCAGACGACCCAGCGCCTCCACAAAGTTGCCCCCGTCTAACATGGTGGTTCAGCAACCTGTGTCTCCCAATTATTATCGTGCTAGTCAGTCACACATCAGCACAATGTGGATGATGGAGAATTAATCGAAAGCAAACACAAGTAAAATGACAGTAATATAGTAATAAAGCAAAGCAATTATCAGTAAGTTCGAACTTTATCCAAGACTGCAACAGTTATAATTGCTGCCTAACACACATCAATGCAAATAAACTGTACATTGTATACATGATCTTTTTTAAACTGTTCTGTGTTCACCCCACATTATGGCACCTTTGCTGACAATATCAAATGCTAAATGACATTATCCACTGAGTTTATTCAAAGTTTGCTTAAAAAAAAAAAAAAAAAAAAAAACACCTGTAAGAATAATGCACAAACACAAAATACACCTGGAAAAATGGCCATAAAGTTTAAAAAACACCCCTTTTAAAACGGTTTCAACCAAACCTTAACATCATAATCCTAATTAAGTTAAGTGTTGTTGAATAAAAACCAAACCTATCTGTCACTGCTGTTTCAGATTAGACATGACAGAAAACTACAGGATAATATACACGCAGAAAAACATATAGAAAAGGCTGTTGGGTAAATGATATTTTATATTATTATTATTAATGTAGACTTATTAAGATGGTCATTTTAATGTGAAATTGAAGGCAAAGAAAAATAAATATAAGTTACTGTCAAACGAGTAATATTAGAGTAGTGTACAGGAGATCAAGGGCAAATTTATCAGCTTTGATGTAAACTAAAGCTGATAAAGGAACTGAAACTGCGCAAATGTTCGCGTCTGTAGCTAAATTAAGTCGTTGCTATTCAGAGCTAGTTGATAGCAGGAACGCCTTGCTAGCTAACACTCCCTTTTGTCATTTGTATCAGAAATATTGACTTCCGTATAACGCGATAAGTGAGATAACGCTGTTAAATTAAAGATTAAAGTTGTAATGAAACTGTCACTGTGTTATTTACTTAATTACTTACTTATTTTACTCGTGAAAACCGAAACCGTTTCGCTAGCATCCGGCTAGCTAGCACCCGTTAGAAGCCAGTTCTCTCGCTCGCGCCAAACATCCAAACCGAAGAGACGTCGGCACGCAGAGGGAACGTAGCGTCCTGCGTCACAGCTCAGGGGGCGGGGCTAAAATATTCAACCAATCATAATTAACAACCGAAGCACGTTATCCTCACTCTCCTCCCACGCTTTATGTGCGAACTCGCCACAGCCGCGGTCTATTCTTACTGAGTTCACATCCAATCTGCTGCTCGTTTACAGGAAACTACGACTGGTAAGTCACATGGATAAAGTTACCAGCTACTTATGGAGTTACTCTTCACTTTGAAGTTTTTAAACCTTATGCTCTTTGCTTTGGGAAACCAATAACCAGTGTTATGATTATGCTACTTATATCACCACATATTAACTCTATTCTTTCTAAATAAATAATGGATCTCGATTCTGCTTTTATGCATGTAGCTTTATGTCCGTGTATGTGTGCAGACATGTTTCTGTGAGATGAAAGCATGCCTTATCTGTGATTCAGACTTTTAATGTAACACTGTAACCCCTTGTTTGTTCAAATAACTGCACTACACCTGCATTAACATGAAAAACTCTCAAATTAATGTTACATAATACTAAACCCCTTTTTCCCTCTTGTCGTGTTTTTATGAATGAAATAGGCTTTAGTGAAGGACATTATTACAACCAAAAACACCCAGCCATGGTCCAAGCTAAGACATGGGTCCTGATCAAACACTTTGAAGGCTTCCCAAAGGACAGCAACTTTGAGCTGAAGGTGGAGGAGGTGCCTGATCCCAAAGATGGAGGTGAGGTGATGTTTGTCTGTTGATTTTAAAAAAGCATTAAACTCTTTTTGTCATTGTTATTGTTGTTGTTTTTGTTTCAGAGGTGCTTTTGGAGGCAGTGTTTCTCAGCATCGACCCGTACATGAGGTCAGCAGAGACTTCTGAAAAATAAACTGAATAAACACTTTAATTTGACAGAAAATAAATGAAAACAAAAAATGCATCAACGTAATGTAACGCTCCATTTGTCCCAACAGGCCGTTCAGCAGGGTTCGCATGAACGAGGGAGATGTGATGATCGGAACTCAAGTGGCCAAGTAAAAAAACGCACACACACTCATACATGAATGTCTTTAATCTGTCACGATGTACTTCACATGCCTGATGTTTCCTGTAACAGAACGAAGCCTCCACCTGCTATTAATTACTGCAGCCTTTTCATTCACAGTGATTCATGAATGAAAACGAAGTGATTTAAATGTTGTTGGCCGAGAGTTCAGACGCTCCATCTGTCTTTTTGGGAATGTTTTTGTTGATAAATATACAAAAAAATGACTGAAACTTTCCAAAGAACCTCAAGGATAATTAGTTTCAAACCCACATGTTGGGGTTTTGTTTCTTTGTGTATGGGGTTTGAAATGATGCAGTTGTCCAGGATACAGTGACACACTTTGATACATTTAATAAACAACTGGTTTGATTATGTTGTTTTGTCTGTAGAGTGATCCAAAGTAAGAACCCAGCATTTCCAGAGGGAAGCCATGTCGTTAGCCGCAGCGGGTGGAGGACTCACACTATCTCTGATGGGACAGACCTCATTCCCATCATGTCTGAGTGGCCTCAAGATGTCTCCATGTCTCTGGCTCTGGGTACCATCGGCATGCCGGGGTAAGACAGATGTTACGCTGTTTGCGTGGCACAGAAATTAAATACAGATGAGGTGTGTGTGTGTGCTTGTGTGTGTGTCAGGGAGGTTTCTAACAAACATTAAGCTGTGACTTAACATTTTCAGAGGTTACAGGAAGTCGGCCACAAGTGTTAAAAAGCAGCTGGGTGGGAAATGTAGAAGTAAAAGTAGATAACTGATAAACTTGTTTCCATGCCTATTTCCATGTGTCAACAATTGAGCACAGAATAATACAGGCAACCTTTTGTGAGTAAATATCAGATAATTGTAGCAATGTGTAAAAGAATTCTGTTAATCTTTGCCTTGGAAAAGAGAGAGTGTTGTTTCTAAGTGGTTCTCACGTAAGGAGAACAGTTGAGTTTTGTCTTCCCTTTTGTGAAGATAAACAACAAAGGCTGCAGATGTTTTGTCCTGCTGTTGAGCTGAAGTCACCTTACAAACACTGATAAACTCGGTATGGAAGCAATTATGAAGAGTTTACTCTACAAAGGTCACGAAGTTGAAGCTGGATTGTACTCCTCTTCCCTCTGTCCAGACTTACAGCACTGTATGGCATCGAGGAGGTCTTGGGACTCCAGAAAGGTGAAACCCTTTTGGTAAATGCTGCCGCAGGGGCGGTGGGCTCCGTCGTGGGCCAGATCGCCAAGATCAAGGGCTGTAAAGTGGTGGGTTCAGCAGGATCTGACGCTAAGGTGGCGTTCCTTAAAGAGCTGGGCTTCGACGAGGCCTTCAACTACAAGACTGTCAGCTCCCTTGAAGAGGCGCTGAAGAAGGCTTCACCGGACGGTTACGACTGCTTCTTCGAAAACGTAAGCAAAAGTGGCGACCTGGACCGCTTCTTGTTCTGTTATGACACTTTCTCCTGTATTTAAAACTGTATGGTTGTATTTTATTCTCAGGTGGGAGGCCCTTCTTCAAGTGTCGCCTTGCAGCAGATGAAGAACTTTGGAAGAATAGCAGTGTGTGGAAGTATTTCGACGTACAATGACACCACGCCTCAGACAGGTGCGCACTTCCTTGTACGCAGTCGCTTTATCTCAACACTTGCTTGAGAAAAATACAAGCAGGAAGAATGACAAGAAAGAAAAAGAGAAAGGAAGAAAGAAATTATTCATATGTATTAACACATTTGGTCAGTAGAGGGAGACACTGACTAACTTGAAAACAGAAGGTGACTTGTTTGTTTTCTTATGACACATTGAACAATTGCAACACTTTTAAAGAACCGTTATATGTGATTAGTCGTTCCAGTACTAATAATTATAATATTTCTAGTTAGATTTATTTATGTTTCTACTGATTCATTCAAACAAATAATAAAAAAAATAATCCTGGAAACAACTGACAACTCTATAGGAAACACAAACTTACATTCCTGTATTTGTGCAACATCTAGTGAAGTTCAGATGAAAAGTGTTTCCCTTCATAAGAATGGAAATTAATCATTTGGATCATTTATTTAGTGATGTAATCATTTGAATCCAGGGTCTATTTCACCATGAATATGAGTCAACGTTGGTTGAAGTAATATTGAGTTTGACTGACTTTTGTTTTCACAACCAAATAGTTTAACAATGAAAGTAAATGGGGCAGTCAGCCAAACGTATCTAAATTGTCATTTTTTAACCACTAATAAAGCTCAATACATCACTTCACTTCAGCAGTAGCATGAATAGGATCCCTACACATAAACTGAAGTACTGATAACTTAGTAAGTGAACTGAGAGTTTATTAAAAACACTGTTTTACAAGACTTACCTAACGTCTGGTTTTCATAACAACTGGTGATAAAGGGTGTTTCTCATCAGCAGATTCATCATTTTTCTCACTCTTCACAGACACATCAGCCGGTTGTGCAGGAAAATTATGAATCTGCTGATCTGGAACATTCATATAAAAAATCAAATAAATGTGTGAGTGAAATTAATTCACAATTAAATGTATAAGTCCACTAGTAGCCTATAGCACATCTGTAGTACCTCTATATTATTATTATTAGTAGTAGTATTAATTATATTGTCAGTATAAATGCAGCAAGAGATGTTATCTCTTATTTGTTTTCTTGTTTTGCAACTAAAAGTTAAGTTATTTACTTATTTCTTATTTCTCTCAGGTCCGTTCCCCCATCTGACCATGATCTTTAAGCAGCTCAAGATGGAGGGCTTCATACAGAGCAGGTGGGAACACAAGCACCCCGAGTCCCTCAAAAGACTGATGGGATGGTTGAAGGAGGTTAGTAACGATTTAATCCCAATTATTAGGGCTTAAATGTTCCTTTTTTAAAAAATGTTTATAATTATTAAATTTACCGTGCATCTCCAGGGCAAACTGCACAACCGGGAGCACATCACTAAAGGCTTTGAAAACATGCCGGCTGCTTTCATGGGGATGCTGAAAGGAGACAATGTCGGCAAAGCGATCATCGCCATCTGATCAACAGAGACACAACAGTATTTAATAACTACCACTTTATTACTCAGATCATACATGAAGGATAGAGCAAGAGATTTGTACAAGTAACTAACAAGCTAATCAACCGTATATTTTTATATTTGCATGTCAAAGCATTATAGATGAAAACACACTTGTAATCTAGTTGTATGAAGGGAAGAAGGAAGCAGTTCATAGTTCACTGGTTAAGGGATTCAATCTGAAATTGTGATGATTTGAAGGTTTTTTTTTTTTTTGTTTTTGTTAACTGTTGTTAGTGTCTTTGGGGGCGTGATAGTTTTGGTAAGAAATAAGTAATAAATAAATACCTGAATGGACTGTATGGATCTGCTGCTCATATGTTCATTTATTTTAAATATTATTCACCATGTGCTTTGTATCTAGTTAAGAGTTTTTTCTTCATGTCATTAAAAGTTAGATTCTCTCTTGGCATCATGTTTTGTTTTTTTGTATTTTTTTTTTTTTACTAGTGTGCTAAGCTTCATACTGCAGACTGCCTGTATCTGTGTCTCACCATTCTGGTATTTGTGGGTGTGTTGGTGGGTTTTTGCTTTCAGTTTGAAACGAGAGGAGTCTGGATAATAGAGCAGGCTACACTGGCCTCCCGTTGCCAAGTGGAGGGTTTTGTTTCATCAGCAAATAGACTGTATTTTTAGATGCTAATCTGAATTTCATAAGGTTGTGGAGAGGCCCCGGCTCCATGGTTACATGTTGTTGGATGTTGGATGGTTGTTAGTCTGCTATGGCCAGATTTACTTCAGCAAGTTGACTTTAAAATTGGATCATTATTGCATCATTATTACATGTTTTTACAGTTGTAGCTGGTTAAAATGGAGAAAAAGGGCCAGGAACAACTGCGTTTATATGTAACAATGTATAGAATATATATACATACACACACACACACACACACACACACACACACACATATATATATATATATATAAAATCAAGAAACAAAACATTGTAAATCTGGTAAATCTAAATTCATTAACGACCCAATTCTTATTTTAGAAACAAGTATCAGGATCAATGTGTTTCCATGTTTATCAATGACTAATCCAGAGCAGGAAAAAGCTAAGACGTGACGTAATGACACCATCCAACACGATTTGTCAAGTCACTGTGACTGGGATTAGTGTAAAACAACTAATGTTTCCTCCCTAAAATGATTAACACTCAAGAGAAATATAATAGTATAATAAACAATTACAATACTTAAAAAACCGACCTAATTTAATTGGTTGTTTAATAACTAATAAACATTTTTTCTTTGTAAGATTTTTTCTCCTTTTCTAATGCTACATATAAAAGATTAAAATACTAATACTGATACTACTACTAATAATAATAATAATCCTGGAAGCATTTGATAAGAAACAAATGTACATTGATGAAACATCGAGGTTGGGAAACTACGAAATGCTGCAGACAACGGTATACGTTTCCGGAAATGAAAATTACATCACTGATGACTTTCGAAATAAAGATTTTTCCATTTTTCGAAATGTACGTATAATAAGTATTCAGATCATTTATTTGAATAAATCCATAATATCAAATAACATATTAAGTAACATAAAGTAATAAACGTACGCGATAAACACAAATCTACTCAAATTCTGAACACGCTGCTTTTACTCTGAAAGGATTTTGACTTCCGGTGTCGGTTATCGTTGAGCAACTTGACGAGTAAGCTGGTCTCAAAACGCGGTGTGTCTACGGTTGTAAAGACCATTTCTTCTTAAACCAAACTGTTAGTTGTCAGCGAGAAGACGCTCCCATCCAACACTCATCATGGTCCGCGAGGTGCAAAGTGCAGTAAGTCATAACTTGTTTATATCGCTGTTTTTTTTATGTTTTCGGTGTCGCCATTTTTGACACATTATCTCTTTTTTTTAGTGCAATTTCACCGGCGCTTGTTGCTCCTCACTTTTTTTTCTTTTCTTTTTTATAACCTTCTTTGAGTTAATTTCCATTTTTAATATTGCTTGTTTACTTGACGCAATTTTAAATTATTATTATAATATTTATTAATGCGGCTTTTAGGTTTTTTTTTTTTTTTTTAGTACGTGACAGCATGATTCAGCAAGAATTGACTGGAGCAGACGGCGCTGAAGTTAGCTCCACATTTGTTTTAATTTGTTTCATTAAACATAAAAGAAATATTTTTAATTTTTTCACAATAATATTTTTGAGATCAACTATGATTAAACTAACTAGGGTTTAATATATACATCTGATTAAATGTGCAATAGTTCTTAAAAAAAAAAGCCAGATTTGTTTGCGGTTTCATTCATGTAAAGTGGTTGCATCACTTAGAGACAGATTCAAGTGATTTTACTAATGTTCATATTTTTATATCTTAAACTGCATAGAGGCGTCAAATATTACATTTTGTGCATTGCCACGATTATGACTTGATGTTAAGTCAAAACGATAGATATTTTAGCAAACGTCAACTTTTTTTTTTTTTTTCTCTCTCATTTTTTGTGTCGAATGTTAAACTGACCTTAGCCGCAGCGCGGCGGAAGTCAGTTCCCGTTAGCCGTTAGCCTTTAGCCATGTGTGACTGAACTGTTCCATGTTGGTCTTGGGCGTGTTTGCGGTTTTTAATAGAAAGCCTGACTGTTTCTGTGTCTGTCTGTCTGTCCGTCCGTGCGAGTGTAAACGCGCACGCATGCACACAAGCAACCCTGTCTCATATGAACGTAATTGCAGCTGCAGCGGTTGCTAACACAAGATGCTAACAGCTAGCGCCGTATCTGGGTGTCACCGGATAGGCGAGTGAATGATGACGTAGTTTGTTGCACTATAAATTGAAGCACAAGCTGCAAATGTATGCGTTAAAAGCGTCACAATCTATATGATCGAAACAACATAATTTTTATTAGTAGTTATTGTTTTTCTTCTCCTCATTATTATTATTATTATGACTATTTTGTGTAGGAGGAGTTTGATCAAATCCTGAAGGAGGCCGGAGACAGGCTGGTGGTGGTGGACTTCACAGCCACATGGTGCGGTCCCTGTAAACAAATCGGACCCAAGTTTGTTGTAAGTAGTTGATTGGAATCAGTTTGGTTTGTATTTTATGTTTATATACTGTTTACAGTAGCTGCAGCTGCCATTTTGTGTCACAGACACATGATATTGCTGGAAGAGCATCTCTTTGGAGAATGGAGGTTGTTGCTCAGGCAACACGCCCCCTTTTGTTACCACACACACACACACACACACACACACACACACACACACTCTGCAAATAGAAAACCCCAACCTCCTGACAGCTGTACATTCAATAAACAATAGAGTAATTAGTCATACAGTGATACACAGTACAATATTATAATTCTGTACGATACACAGTGTGTATTGTACAGACTGTTGTGGTTAGAGTTGATGTCATCAAATTCTTTTTTTTTTTTATACACACTGCTCAAATCCACAAATTTCACACAGTGTTCCTGCCTAAACAAAAGGACTCAAGAATCAATCAGTCTTATCAGTAATAGTTTTCCTTCAGTCTTAAGGCTTCAGTTGTCACAAGTGTCGATGCTCATTGAGCTGCTCTTTTCACAGAAAATGTCAGAGATGCCTGAGAACAAGAACGTTGTTTTCCTGAAGGTGGACGTTGACGATGTCGAGGTGAGTGCGCTACTGAGTTCTCTCAGTTTTGCATGTTGGTAAATTTGTGTTTCAGTCGCTGCTTTCTCTACTAGTAATACCTAAAACAATGTGAACTATTAGTGACATGCTTTTTTTTTTTTTTTTATTGTTGTTGTTAAAGAGGCTCATGTGAAACCACAGCTGCCTCATGTGACCAACGTAACCACCTGCGGTGGGGCTCTGACACACTGGTTTCTGAGTCACAATCTCCTGAACTTGTGTATATAGAGGATTAAAATAGGAGCAGTCTGCATTACTGTAACCATTTTCTTCCCACTAAATAACTTAGTTTAGATGTAGAGGTTCAGGTTCTACTCATCACAATAGCTTTGAATATCAGGACGACTTTGCTTTTTTAAAATTTAAACCAAATCCAGTCAAACAGGTTTCTACTGGTTACGTGTGTTGAGGGTGAAAGATCCTGTGGACTCCACATTATATTTGTATCATATTATCCATCGATCATGTTCGGTTAACAAATGCACATCTGACTTTTGTTTCCTGTTGTGTTTTTCAGGAGTTGACTCAGTTATACGACATTAAATGCATGCCCACATTCCTGTTTTTCATGAAAGGAAAAAGGGTGAGTCTAAATAAACAGGACGGATGTTGTAACGTGTCGAGTAAACAAACGTCTACACATCTAACTCTTCGGTGTCTTTTCAGGTGGACGAGTTTTCTGGCGCAAACGAACAAACGCTGGGTCAGAAAATAGCAGCGCTGAGGACATAAAGTCCAACGGATCGACTTTTACACACACACACACCATCTTTGTATAAACACTAGACACCACTGTACACACCTGAGAAATTCCAGCTTCGCAGCAATTTATTCCACTCATCATGTTTGTGTTTCATACTGGTGTCAGACGCAACCGACTGATATTTGACTGAAACTTGATGTTACGACCACTTTTTAAAATTGTTTTATACAAAGGAATTGGCTCTACTCCTGACTGTATCTGCAAAATCTGTTTCTGTGTTATGTTTTCAATTGAAGGTGGCTTGAATAAACAAAGATGAAATATAGAAACTCATCTCAGTATCATTTGTCTAATTCACTTTTTCTGAAAGAATCTGATACACAAAAAAAGGACGTTTCATGGTATTTTAAGCTTGAATAAAACTGACAATACTTTACATATATACATTGGACAAGAGCTCGCTAGACCTTGTGATCAACATGCAAAGCATTATGGGTAGAAATAGCCAACATAGATCTAGAAGGAGAAAGTCTCGCGGTTGACTTCCTACTTCTGGTAGGAAGGTTTTGCAGTGGACAAGTGAACTACACTACGCTGTCCCAGAAGTCACCAGGGGGTTGAAAACCATAGAAGAAGAAACTTTGCCTAAAAGTGACATCCAATAATAAAATAATGATCAACAACCACACCTGTTGTTAGTGAATGGAAATGGAGTTTTACAATTTTATTCAAAGTTTGTTTAGTGACGACAGGAGCAGAAAAAAAGGGTTGAATTTCTTTTCTGTCAGTTTCTATCAATACAAACCTTTAAAAGTCTGGATCTGTGTCTCACCATTCTGGTATTTATGGGTGTTGGTGGGTTTTTGCTTCCAGTTTGAAACAAGAGGAGTCTGGATAATAGAGCAGGCTACACTGGCCTCCCGTTGCCAAGTGGAGTGTTTTGTTTCATCAGGAAATAGACTGTATTTTTAGATGCTAATCTGAATTTCATAAGGTTGTGGAAAGGCCCCGGCTCCATGGTTACATGTTGTTGGATGGTTGTTAGTCTGCTATGGTCAGGTTTACCTCAGCAAGTTGACATTAAATATCAGAACTTGTCCTGCTCAGTCAAAAATAGCTAATATATATATGTGTGTATATTGCATATATAATGTCTATATTATGCATATACAACCTTTTTTCCACTGTTGTAGCTGGTCAAAATGGAGAAAAAACGTCCAGGAACTGTTGTTATTATTGTTTTATTATTATTTGCAGTTTCATTAATTTAAGTTGCATTTTAATCTTAAAAAAAAAAAAGTAAACAACAACTAAAAAAAGTGTAGATTAAAAAGTATAATATTTGGTGGAAATTTGAAAATGATTTAATCATTTATAAATGTTTCTTGTAAGGATGCAACAATATTCTTATTCTTAGTTTCTTTGTGTAAAACATAACATAACTAAAAGAAAAAAATAAAATAAAAAATAAAAAACTGGTGTAAATGTCTAAATTCATCAACAACCAAATTCTTATTATAGACACTGACAGATTATTTTAGAAACAAGTACCAGTGTTTTATTAATTTAAGTTATATTTTATTATATATATTATTATTTATACTATATTCTATATTTCTTTGTGTAATATACAAGAAACAAAACATAACTGGTATCTAAAAAAATGGAAAAAATGGTATATGTCAATTCATTAACGATCAAATTCTTATTTTAGAAACAACAGTATCGGTATCGATGCGTTTCCATGTTAATCAATGACGAAACCAAAGCGGGAAAAAGATGAGACGGGACGTAATGACGTCATCCACTGAGCAGGAAACCACGTGGCGTTTATGTTTTTTTTTACCGTAACACAATGATTTGTCTGTCACTGTGACTGGGTCAAGTTTCCTCGAGCGGACCGTAACTATCAGCAGCCTCCTATTGGTCCAGATCCCCGGGCGCGTTACCTCGTGGCTGTGACGTCAGCGCGGACCGCGGTCTTTTCAAGAGAGACGCGTGTTGGTTTCTGCGTTTATCAGGAAGCAGCTGCGACTTTACTGCTGCTGCTGCCACGTTACCGACCAGCTGGAGGCGTCAAATAATAATAATAATAATAATAATAATAATAATAATAATGATGATCCTAGTTTATGCAACATTTATGGAGTTTGGTAACTACAAAAAGCTGACAACAGTAAACGTTTCCGGAAATGAGTATTACACCATTGATAACTTTCAAAATAAAGTTAATAATAAATAATAAATAAATAAAGTTTATTTTAGGAATGGAAATGAAAATGGTGAAATAAGTACTTAGATCGTTTATTTGAATAAATCCATAATACTCTATTACATCTTAAGTAACATACAGTGATATAAACATGATAAATACATGATATATATATATATATATATATATATATATATATATATATATATATATATATATATATATATCAGAGTCTCGAGGCCACACACCTGCTGGTGTTTGAATCACGTTCAACTGGAACAGAAATGTGTTAAACCTCGTGTAGCAACTGCAAACGAGGATTTTATTAACAATGTATGTTCACGTTCGTGGTTAATTTTACATCAACAACTTATAAAATAAATAAAGTTCTTATATTTAAATGAGTTTTGCTGCCGCTTCGATCCTGCTATCATTGTGCAGTGGAGGATTGTGGGTATTTTAACAATATCAAGGATACGTCAGTGAAGCCTTGAAATTCCTACATATCAACATCATGGACATCAGAGATAGATTGATTGATAGACTGATATATGTATAGATAGATAGATAGATAGATAGATTGATTGATTGATTGATTGATTGATTGATTGATTGATAGATTGATAGATTGATTGATTGATTGATTGATGGATGGATGGATAGATAGACGACTTTATTGATCCCTCAGAGAAATTGAAGTCAGACTGAAATTTAAATTGAATTGTTAGAAGTGAATATTCAATGGAAAAGGTGGAAATTCATTTTGTTTTCACTTCTATTTAATTTCAGATTAAGTTGAATTCAATTCTCAGTATAAAATATTCACATCCACAATAAATCAACATCAAATTGTGAACACGCTGCTTTTACTCTGAAAGTACATTCATTTCTGGTGTCGGGCTGCTGTTGAGTAACTTGATAGGTAAGTTTCTCTCTTCTTCTCAAAACGAGGCGCGTCTGCGGTTAAATTGATCATTTCCAAACTTTAACCAAGTTGTCAGTTGTCAACCAGACGCTCCGTCCAACGCTCATCATGGTCCGCGAGGTGCAAAGTGTAGTAAGTAATAACTTTTTTATATCACTGTTTTTAATGTTTTCAGACTTGCCATTTTTTTTAAAACACATTAATATATATTTTTTGGGGTATTTTTTTTTTCTACCAGCTCTCGTGGCTCCTCACTTTAACCCTCTAGTGTCCCGCGCGTAATATGCGCTCAAGGTTTCAACGTCGATGAAAAAAATTCATACAATATCTCTTTTTTTTTTTTTTAAACCTTTTTATGTTTATTGTATTTCATCAACTTGAGCCATAAACAAAAATACCAAATATTCAATAATTGCCATACTTTTTAACCCTTTAAATGCCACATTTTTATCGTGATGTTTCCTCGTTTTTCGATGGAAAATACACATTTTTTTTCCAATATACTACATGAAAACTGGATCACTGATTTTTTTTTGGATTTTTTCAAGCTGCCATATGTCAGTGATTATCAGCAACATTGGTTAATATCCATTATTATTTTTTAGGTCAAATTTTCCAAAAAAAAAACCAAAACAAAACGAAACAGAAACTTGTCACCGGTTGCGCACTTTACGCACGTAAATCAAACTATAAAATCTTATAAATTGATTTATTTTTCTACTCTAATTTTATTTATTTATTTTTGTAAATCAAGTACGTGACAGCATGACTCAGCAAGAATTGACTGGAACCGACGGCGCTGTGTGAAGTTTGTTTCACTTGAAAAAGTTTTAATTTTCTCACTTCATATTTTATATTTTATATATATATATATATATATATAGATCAGATCTAATTAAACTTAACCGTCGCGGTTTTGACATATAAATGTGGTTTTATGTTTAGTAGCAAGTGTTTTACTAGTTCATTAAAAAAAAAAATTTATTCATGTAAAGTGGTTGAATCACTTGGAAACAGATTCAAGTCATTTTTACTAATGTTCGTATTTTCATATCTTAAACAGCTTAGAGGCGTCAAATGCTACTTTTTGTGCGTTTACGTGATTCTAACTTGATGTTAAGTGAAAACAATAGAGGTGTAACAGAACCAACTTTGCCATGTTGGTGTATTGGGCAGGTTTTAATGGAAACCTGATGATTATGATGATGATGATGTTCGTTGCACGTGTTTAGTGTCACAACAAAAAAAGCAACATTTCTTTTTTAATTTATTAATAGTTATTGTTTTTCTTATCATTATTATTGTGACTATTTTGTGTAGGAGGAGTTCAATCAAATCCTGAAGGAGGCCGGAGACAAGCTGGTGGTGGTGGACTTCACAGCCGCATGGTGCGGTCCCTGTAAATACATCGGACCCAAGTTTGTCGTAAGTAGTTGATTGGAATCAGTTTAAGCTATGTGTGTTTATGAAGAGCATGTGTTTGGAGAAGAGAGGTTGTAGCTCAGGCAACACACCCTCTTTTGTTAACACATACACACCCAATAGAAAACGCCTACCTAGTAACAGCTGCACATTCAATAAACAATAGAATAATTTGTCATAGTAATGCTTTTTTATACCTTTTTAAACTGTTGAGTGCGCTCAGACCAGTTATACCAAAAACTTTCCAGCTCAATTATAAGTTCAGGAAAAATTGTGATAAATTTCCCATTGAAAATAATAATTTTTTTTTTTTTTTTTGGACTTTTTCAAACATCTACTGCTCTGGCATACATCCACCTAGAGACGCCAATCAAACTCTAAACTGTAGACACAAGTCCAGTCTGTTCACGTTCTGTCAACCTTTTGATTTGGTTTTATAGTTTTTGATCAGTCGCTCTTCTATGGTCGTGATCAGATGTAGAGTTTATAATGGGTGTGTACTGTACGGAATGTTGGGGCTGGAGTTGATGATGTCATCGACTGGAATGGAGAAGCTTTCGGAAAATTCTTTTTTTTTTTTCTTTTTCTTTCCTCAAATCCACAAATTTCACTCTACACACGTGATATTTTCCACAGTTGTAGCTCCACTTGTGCTCTTTCACACAGTGTTCCTGCCTAAACAAAAGGACTTGCATTTTTTATAATTATCTGTTTCTTTTGGTGCAGAGCCACATCTCAAGAATTGTCTAATCAGTAATAAATTTCCTCCAGTCTTAAGGCTTCAGTTGTCACAAGTGTCGATGCTCATTGAGCTGCTCTTTTCGCAGACAATGTCAGAGATGCCTGAGAACAAGAACGTTGTTTTCCTGAAGGTGGACGTTGACAATGTCGAGGTGAGTGCGCTACTGAGTTCTCCAAACTTTTGCGTGTTGCATGTAAATTTGTGTTTCAGTCGCTGCTTTCTCTTCATGTTCGGTTAACAAATGCACATCTGACTTTTGTTTCCTGTTGTGTTTTTCAGGAGTTGACTCAAAAGTACAAAGTTAGATGCATGCCCACGTTCATGTTTTTCAAGAATGGAACAAAGGTGAGTCTAAATAAACAGGACGGATGTTGTAACGTGTCGACTAAACAAACGTCTACACATCTAACTCTTCGGTGTCTTTTCAGGTGGACGATTTTTCTGGCGCAGACGAACAAAAACTGGGTCAGAAAATAGCAGCGCTGAGGACATAAAGTCCAACGGATCGACTTGGATGTTAGGGCCACTTGTTTTTTTTTTTTAAAAGAATTACGTTTATACAAAAGAATTGGCTTCTCTCCTGACTGTATCTGCAAAACCTGTTTCTGTGATATGTTTTCAATGAAGGTGGCTTGAATAAATAAAGATGATACAGATACAGAAACTCTGGAGTATCGTTTGTCTAATTCACAATTTTTGAAAGAATCTGATGGAAAAATGGATGTTTCATCAAGATGCTTGCGCAGGTCTTGAAAGTCTTAAAAAGTATGGAAAAGAGTTTCTCTCATAGCTGAATTTTAGAGTACGCTCAAAGGCTCATAATCTTGTAAAATAATAGGAAAAGAGTAAACAAATGTTTTGACTTCACTACCTGGTCACATGTGCTGATATTAAACCGTCCTTGCTGATATCCAGTCAAAGCTGGTGTAAAACATGGCTTCTTTGGCTCCTACACCCGAAATTTAAAACCTGGACTCCACCCTGACCAAGTCCAACACAAAAGCATATTGGAAATGTTGTGATATAAACATGGACGTTGTCAGCACCGAGTGGCAGCGCTGGTGATTCATCTCCAAAGCAAGAATCACTCAAGTCTGGCTGCTGGTGCACTGAGACCGACGCCACAATGAATTATTCATTTATTCATTTATACTTTTATTAAAATGAACTTTTCTACTAAACACAACAGGTAGAATCTCAACCGAAAGAACAGGCAGCAAGTAGAAAAGTATGTGAAAACTTGGCTACGTAGCAGAAGAGGAGGTGAAATCTCCACCTCACATGAAACATGGAGCCACACTAGCAAACATCAGCACTAGTGAGACTTTGATTGTTGATTATAATTGAAATCAAGACGACAGATATGTTGGTGGAGACAATCACGGTTCAAATTGATGATTAATGTTCATTTCCAGTAAGTGCACAATGATTTGAAACAAAACTACCCTGTTTAAATTCACATACTACAGAAGAAAATACATGTTTCTACTTCTACTCTAGTGTCTCTACTTCTACTCTAGTGTCTCTACTTCTACTCTAGTGTCTCTACTTCTACTCTAGTGTCTCTACTTCTACTCTAGAGACTTTCAGGTTCTTTATACAAACACTGATCATCAGTCATGTGACCTCTATGATGTGATGTTTCCTTTGTTTAATTTGATCAGCAGCTCTAACGACGTCAACACTTGTGTGATGAAGACGACTCGAAACAGAAAACCTCTGAGTACGTCTGATCATCTGTGTACTTGAAATCTGCCCTTAAATCTTTACTCATTTGAGTTTTAGTGTTAGAAAACACTTAACAGCGTTAGTGTCAATCATGTCACACCAGTGTTTCATGGTACAGACAACGTTCACATGCTGCAGATGATTGAAATTCTTCTGTTCAAACAAGATCAAACATGGACAAAGATGCCTCGGCCACGAGATCACCTGTGTACGTCTGTTTTCTGTGAAACTGGTCTGGGGTCAGTCCTTATTTCCATATGTAAATCACAACGGTTTCTCGTCAGAAACCATTTGAATTTCCATCTCGGTGGTGAGTTTTTTTTTTTTTTTTTCAATTTTTCAAAAACCAGGTTAAATCAGGTCATGAATTAAGAAAGTAAAAAAAGACACGTTGACAAAGAAAATAAAAAATCTTCCTTTTCCTTTTTCAAATTCACATTTTTATTTTTATATTTATTTACAATAATAAAAAAACAGTCCCTCCAGGATGTTGTGATCCTATTTATTATTATCATTATTATTAATATTTTTTTTCTTTCTTTATTTTTTTTTAGATTTTTGAAGCCTAATCTGCCTGATTCCACGGCAACTTTTCTTTAAGAATTAAAAAAAAAAAAAAAATTGCGATAAAAGTTGCCGTGTTTTTAAGAATTAAGTTGCAAGAGCAACTCAAAGTTGCATTTTTCCCCTTTAAAGAGATGTGCCAAACAAAATGTATTGTTTCATAACACTGACACTCAATACTGCGACTCTGACTGACTAAACAACTAACGACAGACAGGAAATATTCAGATACTTAAACTTTAACCTGATTCCGATGTTGAAACCTTCCAGACTATCTGTGTTTGAGTTGTTGGTAAACGTTGACAGAAACATCACTTGATAGTTGTGGTTGTGATTGTCACATGTTCATCTTCCTGTAACAAATGTGGTCGTCACGAGTGGTTGGAGCAGTTGCCTCTTAGCTACAAGATCCTGTGTGACTTGTTGCTACGATGTAGAAAGTCTGATTTAAAGTTTCCAGTCCGGTCACAGATGTGAACAGATGTTTTATTTATGTCAGTTTTTCTTTATTATTATTATTATTTCATGGCCTTAGCATACTTATCATACCTGCTGTTGATGTTGATGTGAGTTTTACTTTTTCATTAACTGTTCATGTTTTTATTTTATTTCGTTTTTTTTTTTTGTCGGTTTCCCCGTGTGTCTCAATTCACACACTTCTGTACTTACACTTTCTATTTTGAGTACGTCACGTGCGTTCACACTGACAAGTTTGGTAAAAAATGTGAAATGTGACACACTTCTCACCCTCAGTGAAGCAACGGCCTAATCTCCACCTCACATGAAACATGGAGCCACACTAACAAACATCAGCACTAGTGAGACTTTGATTATTGATTATAATTGAGAACAAGACGACAGATATCTTGGTGGAGACAATCACGGTTCAAATTGATAATTAATGTTCTGTCCAGTGACGATTCACCATTAAAAAGGAGAAGAAGATGTTGAGACAAAACTACCCTGTTGAAATTCACGTACTATGAAAGTAAAAACATGGAAGTCTACTGAGGGAAGTATCCAAATTGAGACACTATAAGTCTATGAAGACTGATGTAGCTTCATGTTAAACTGTGGATGGATGAAGAAACTTTAGTTCTTTAGCTCAGACTCAAGACATCGGCTGCATCCGAATACTCCTACTAGTCTGCTATGAAGTAGGCAAAAATGATTAAGTGACGATCTAGTACGTCTGAATACTTTAGTAGCTCGTTGTACTTCTACTCTAGTATCTACTTCTTCTACTCTGCTGAGTCCATCTGAACCAACCTTCATCACCTGCTCCAGGTTGCAACAGTCAGAGGAAACAAACTGGTTCTTGTTTGCTTCGGGATATTTGACTAAAACTTGATGTTACGATGTTATTGTCACTGAAACAAAGACGAGGAACAGAAACTCACACTTTCTGAAAGAATCAGATGGAAAAAAAAGGGACATTGTTTCATGGTATTTTATGCTTTAATAAAAATGTGAGAATAGTTTACACATATACATCGGACAATCGAATCAATAGTCTTTACACATCATACAAGTATATAGCAGCATACGTTTAATACTGTTGAGTCTCTATATGAAAAAATACAGCTTTATTTTACAAAATGGTTCTTGCTTTGCCTTTTGCAGAGAGATGAGAGATGGTTTACAAGTGTGTCAGTTAACTATACAAGAATTCCCTTCATAAGACGATTCACATGGAGCTGAGAGTGGAAACTTTAGAAGTGATAGTATCCTGATTTCCTTTTCCTGCAACGAGAGACAGTTTAGCCGTTAGTTGTTTATTCATGTCATACCCTGGTTTTGATCATATTTTATTAAACTAAAGTTCCTCCTGTGAGATTATTTTGATTGGATGTAGCAACTCAAATATTTTAAAGGTAACGTTACCTCAAATGTCATTTGGCAACTTTACGAAATAAGAAAACACTGGATTTTAAGTAGGTTAATTCAAGTTGATGCTTGAATTTGTGTTTTCTTGTCAACTTTATTTAAAGTGATGGTAGAAAAGTAACACGAACCCAGCGTCCGTTTCACTGCTAATATGAAGTAATATCGAGTTTAACAGTCTTTTGTTTTCACAAACAAATAGTTAACAATGAAAGTAAATGGGGCAGTCAACCAAACGTATCTAAACTGTCATTTTTTAACCACTAATAAAGCTCAAAATATCACTTCACTTCAGCAGTAGCATGAATAGGATCCCTACACATAAACTGAAGTACTGATAACTTAGTGAACTGAGAGTTTATTAAAAACACTGTTTTACAAGACTTACCCAACGTCTGGTTTATAACAACTGGTGATGAAATGTGTTTTGCATCAGCAGATTCATCACGTTCCTGAACAACTGACCGATGTGTCCGTGAATAGCGAGAAAATGATGAATCTGCTGATCAGGATCACCCTTCATCACCAGTTGTAATGAAGTGACTATTGTGAAATGATATTTTGATCTTTATTAGTGGTTGAAAAATGACAGTTTAGATACGTTTGGCTGACTGCCCCATTTACTTTCATTGTTAACTATTTGGTTGTAAAAAAACGGGGGTTAAACTTGATATTACTTCAACCAACGTAAAATATCTCTTGAAGGGAGAGTTTGACTCGTATTGATGGTGAAATAGACTCTGGGTTCATGTTACTCTGGACCATCACTTTAAGTTTTAAAATCCTGTCTTTATTAAAAAAAAAAAAAAAAAATCATCTGATCACCTGGAGCAGTCGTGTCCGCTCCAACCTGAACTGCAGTGACATCTGTTTGGCCTGATGCATCTGCCTCCATTCAGACAAGGTGATGAACACACAGCTGTGGAGAAGACACACACACACACACACACACACACAATGAATCAAATACTTATCATCATCAGTGTTGTAACTACAGGTATTTCCTCATAAGGAAACAACACAGATGTAGCTGGTTGTACTGGTTTATCTGAGAAACAAGGAAGTTATGAACATATTTATTTTGTCCAAATAAAGATCAACCATTTCAGACAACTCTCTCACACACACACACACACACACACACACACACACACACACACACACAAACTCACCGCTGTGACATCGTGTCCCCGTCCACCCGGTGGGACACTCACACTGGTAGGGTGCCACACAACGGCCTCCGTTCAGACACGGCAGGATGCAGATCGCTGTGAGAACGGAAAGATCAGCGGAAACAATGAGGTCGTTTAAGGACATCGGTCCTTTCTCACACTGTTGGTGCTGTAAATATGTGACGGTGTTGAAATCTGAAATATGCATTTTTATGATGTTTTTCTTTCTCTACCAGCTGGTTTCACTCTCAGTCGACCTGTGACTGTTTGGACCATCAACTCCATGTCTGAGGGTTGATGTGGCTCCATCTTAAAGGTGGATGATGGAGAAACTTTATCATATTCTTCTGTTTTTATTAACATGTACTTTTAATTTCATTACTTCAGTACATTTAATTATAGATTACTTGTCATACTTAAGTACAGTAAATACTAGATACTTTAAGATTTTAACTGGAGAATCATTCTAGTGATTTTTTGTTTGCGACTTCTCTACTTCTACTAAAGTGTCTACTTTTTTCTAGTTCTCTACTTCTGTCTCTCTACTTCTACTCTAGTGTCTCTACTTCTACTCTAGAGACTTTCAGGTTCTTTATACAAACACTGATCATCAGTCATGTGACCTCTATGATGTGATGTTTACTTTGTTTAATTTGATCAGCAGCTCTAACGACGTCAACACTTGTGTGATGAAGACGACTCGTCCTCTGAGGACATGTGTAACGAGTCTAACGTCTTGGGAGACAAAAACAAAAACAACAAAAAAAAAAAAAAAAAAAAAACAGAAAACCTCTGACTCAACTGTGCAGCTGAAATCTGCTCGATGAGCTTTGAGTTTTTGTGTTTTACACCGTTGAACACTTACGCTCCTCACAGAGTCGACCCATCCAACCCTCAGGGCAAGAACAAGTGTTTGGCCGCTGACACATGCCTCCGTTCTGACACTGCAGCCAACACACAGCTGAGGGTGGAAAAAAAAAGGAAAAGATACTTCACATGAACAGTGGAGCAACATACTGAAGATGAAATCAGGTTCTTTTCTATGTCGTTAGTTCATTATTTCTTTCTGCCACACCCTGCAGATCTGTGTGTGCAAGTTGCAATTGGAAAACTCTTGGCCATGCGACCACATGCACCTCAAGCAGCATTCACACACTGCAGATTAAAGTCCTCTGTTCAAACTCATCATACACATCAACAGAGATCCCTTTTAATGTGTGTGTGTGTGTGTGAAACTCATCTGAGTCCAACCCAAAATGTTCAAAAGCTTTTTAATTTATTTATTTACTATTTCACAGGTTTTAGATGCACGTTTTTAATTGTTTTGCACTAAGAAATGTAATATTTTCTGTTTTTTTCTCTTATTTTCTACATTCATGGCCCTAACATTTGGTCATTTGAACCAGACGTTGATTATTTCCTGTGTAAGTTAAGTCTAGTTCACACCAGTCGACTTCACCAACGATCAGTGAGTCTCAGTCTCTGTCGGGATCATTGGCGACTTGTTGTTCCCATGATCTGGAGTCTCAACAACTGGTCTGAGACCTGTAGTGTTCACACTACAAGACTTGTCAGTGATTGACTCCCGATCACACCGTGACGTCACCAAACTCTACGTCTGGTCACGTGAACTAGACAGGATGTAGCCGCTGCTTCTCACCGTGATTTACAGCCGTTTATTGTTGACGAGCACCGGTGAAGACGCTGCCTCCGACACAGACTAAACCAGTAAACCAGCGTGTAAACATCACCATGGCAACACGCTGGTTTTCATAGTGGAGCTGAAACCACCAGCAGACCTCCCCGGTACCGGGTAACATCTGGATCAGACGCAGGGAGTTTGTAGAAAGTGAAAATGGGTGAATCAGTGAGACGGCAGCAGCATTTATCTCACATCTCTCCTCTGATTGGCTGTTGCTCTTTGTCAGTCTCTTCTGACTCCTCCAGTTTTCTAACATGACAGATCCAGTCCCGGTCTCAGACCAGGTCCCGACGGCCTCTGATGGAGTCGTTAGGGCTGTTCACACATTATGATCATTAACTGATGATTCACCAACCATCAGAGGAACAAGTCCACGAGTGAAGCCGTAGTAAAGTAAACTAGTGTGAACTAGACTTTACAGTTCTTACCTTTATGGTTTTGAGTTTTGTTCTGGTTTTAGGGCTGACTCTGAATTTCCTGTTTGAGCTTAAATATTGGGATGATGTCATGAATGTATGTTTTTATAATCTAATGATTGACAACAATGATAAAGCAAGTGGTGTCTAAGAGGTGAACTTGTTCAACGGGTCTGGATTCAGGCCACAGAAAGAGTCAGAGAGTTGAGAGTGAGCAGGAAGAAGCATCGGTCTCAGAACAAGCAGGAGAGAAGAGGTTCTGTGGCGAAGTTGTTCGCTCCTTCTTTTCAGAGAAGTTAACGCCCTCATCCACAGAACAAAGCAGCCGTTGGAGACGAGCAGCAGAAGTCCAGGAAAGAGTTGGAAAAAGCTGAGAAGCGGCGGCGTGGCGTCACGTTGCTGAAGCGGTGAAGAGTCGCCTCTCTGTTGTTCTCTCTACCTCTGCATGTGGGAGGCGGCGTCCAGGTGCCGTTCTCCAGACACCTGCTCCTTCCAACGCCATCCATGGCGTAGCCGCCAAAACACGAGTACACCGCCACGTCCCCGAACTGGAACACCGCCCCCCGCACCACCCCATTGGCCACGTGGAGGGGGGGGCCACAGGACACCCCTGTACAACAGCCCAGATGGAACGACCCGCTAGTTACTCACTACGCTACGACTGCTGCTTCATCAAGTCCTTTTACTTATTAATAATTAATCAATTCAAACAGGTGAAAAACATTTAAATTTCTTCTGTGCGAGCAGCTGAAGCGACAGGGAGCGGACAAAATAAAAGAGACAACTTTCTGGACGAAACAACCACTAACTTTATATTGTGTCGAAGGTTTTTTTTTTTTCTGCTATTTTGTCGACCCCCTGTGTGTAACTGAAGGAAGATAAAAATGCAACAGTGCAGAGTGGAAAGAGTGAGAGAGAAATCAGAGACGATTATGTGAAATCAAGTGAGTTTTCTGGTTCCCTCTTTAACACTAAAAGACGATGAGCTTCATGCAAAAATGTCCACAAGGATCGTGTCACACGTGTGTGTGTGTGTGTGTGTGTGTGTGTGTCAGACCTCAACGTTGTCTGTGACAAAAACAGGATTAAAATGATGAAGACAAACATGCGTGTAAGAGACGACAACCCCATGCACGGAAACAAACAAACGAGTCAAAGCGCCGTAGTGGTGTGTGTTCAGGAGGAAACATCAGAGGACGATCTGACAATAGGTTGCCATAGAAGCTGCAGAGGTGCCCGTAATTAGTCCACACACACACGCACACACACACACACACACACAAGACTCAAACAAGGTGTTTGATGAAGCCTCGTTTGATTTGATGAAAGAGACGAGACAGAAACTGCTACTGGAGCTAATGGAGCAGATTTAAACCAAACAGCGGTGACAGTGTAGAAAAGCAGAAATGACGCACGTGTCAGAGAAACATGCAGAGGTGTGTGATGTCGAATATACTTCGTTTTATTATTTCATTGGATATTATAACGATTAACCCTTTATTGCCAACTGTATCATATCTGATACATGAGTTTCTGATGCATCTATCTTATTGAAAATACCAGGTTGTATCAAATAAAAATAATAAATTCAATTAAATTAATAAATAAATACAAATAATATAAAATAATAAAGTAAAATAAATTCAAACAAAAAATATGATTTGAAAAATAAATGTAATAATAATTAAATTAATAATTCTAAACATTTTATACAAAAAATATTTAAAAAATCTTTTAGAATTATAATAAAAGTGTCTGGCATTAAAGGGTTAAGACATAATTTGCTATGTGATTGATTTTTTCTGTAAAAAAAAATAAAAAGCCACAATAATCAGAAAAAAAATGATCATAAAAGCTCAGAAAAGTAAAGTGATTTCAGGTGATTTCAGAAAACAGTTAATTTTAAAAAATAAATCATCATTCATGTGACCATGTAAACTCATAAACACAACTAAGTAATACAAGAACTAAATGTTTTATAAAATCATCAGTTAAATCTATAAACTTTATGAAAATCAGCATCAGAATCATAAAGTCACAAACGTTACGAACATTACTAACTAACTTTACAGATATCTTCTAGATTTTGCATCATAACGAGTTTTAAACTGCAGCCGAAGTCGTGTTGTGATTATTTAAAAACCTGTTATACTTTTCTCTTCTCGTCTTTATACCTGTTGAATATATTGTACCTACTTTCACACACGGAGCTGACGGGGCTCCAGGTCTGGTCTGGCCTGCAGGTGATGGTGCCGCTGCCTTTCACCTGTTGACCTTTGGGGCAGGTGACACGGACCGACTGACCCACATGAAACTCCTGCTGGGATCCGGCCCCGCTGACGTCCTCCCTCCAGCCCGGAGGAGCCGGACACGACTTCGCTGTGAGAGACAGAGACAACGATCATGTTTAACTTTAACTTTGTGCAGCTGATTGTCAACGACAGTCAGTCCCTCCAGGGTTTCACAGGCTTTTGTTTGTTTTTTCGTGATTGTTAAATTTGCCTGGTTTCATGGGAGCTTTATTTATTTTTCCTAAACTCTGTGACGCTCTAATAAACAGTAGTTGTCTGAAGCTGTATTCATGTGTCATCTGACTAAAAAACAAGTCTGTTGACTTCAATGTGTCATGAAACACATTTTGAAACAGATGATGAAACCAAGTGATGTTGCAAAGCGGCTGTCGGTTTGTGTCGTGTTGTAAATTTCTTTTGCTTAATGCAAAGGAGTTTGTGAGCAAATCGATGTTGTAAATTATCATAAAAATAACAAGTGTCAGACAAAACAGAAAGCCACAAAAAACAAACAACATGAGCCGTGTTTCCACCAAGTCCTGTGTGTGTGTGTGTGTGTGTGTGAGAGGAGAGAGAGAGAACAGAAGCCTCTATTTGTTTTTAACGTTGTGTTTCACGTTAAAAAGAACAAAACTATGAGTTGAATCTGTGGCGTCCACCACATTGATCATTACATGTGAAAGTTTCAACTGTGTCGCTTCTTTATCTTTTTCGATTCTATTTATAGCAACTATTTATTTGTTGACTGCGTCATGAACCGTCTTGAGTTACAACCAGTCACCACTGGAGCACCTTCCCTTAAAGTTCCTGTAAATTTTCACAATAGTTCCTGCGGTGGAAACACAGCTAACGGTGGTTAATAAACTCCCTTGATCACATCTGTTTCTGTCTGTGTCTGTGTTTGTGTTTGTTGCAAACTTTCTCACGTTGACATGTGGGGAAAGAGGAGCTCCAGGCGCTGCCTCCCATACACATCACCAGATGATCTCCCACCAGGTTGTAGCCTTTATCACACTGGAACTCGATAGCGCGCCCTGTGTTCAGGTTGTGTTCCTGCACTTTGCCGTGCAGCATCTGTTTGGGGCTGATGCAGCCTCTCACCGCTGACGTGAGAAACAATCACAGAGGATTTTTTTATTGATATATGTTTGCAGGTTTTTTTTTAATTTATTTATACTTTGTGTTTTCTCCTTCATGTACCTTCACATGTAGGAGCTGGGACGCTCCACGTGCCGTTGGCCAGACACGTCAGAGTCTTGGAGCCGACAAGCTGCAGTCCAACATTACACACATAACTTGCATTGTGTAGATACGCATCTCCAGTCACCTCAACCTGTGCATTCTTTACTGCAGGAGGAGGCCCACAGGACTGTGCTGAGGTGGAAACAGACAAGAGTAATTATGGCGTTAAAGGCGTGGTGGTAATGTTGTAGCTTAGCGTTGCATAACATTATGGTAGTAAAACCTTTTGCACCTATTTACCTGACCCTTCAATCTCAACACAATCAATAAACAAACAGTAAACGACTGTTTAAAGCTTCTGTTTAAAATCAACATCTTATTATCCACTCAGCTGAAGTTTGGTTGAAAGTCACATTACTCGTTCCTGTGGAGCAGGATCACTTTGTGTTCTCTCAGGGCTGCAGCCAGTTTCATGTCCTGTCTATTTACACTGAAATTTAAGATGTTCTCCTTTGTGACAGTCGTGACTAAGGGAAGGAGTTGCCATGTGGGAGTGTCCAGTGTTGTATAGTAACACAATAACAATACTTTACTACTGTACCTCAGTAGGTTTTAGGACTATCTGTACTTTATTTTTTGTCAACTTTCACTTTTACTTCACAACATTTCTTGCTAAACATTACTGTTTAGACCATCAACTCCATGTCTGAGGGTTGATGTGGCTCCATCTTAAAGGTGGATGATGGAGAAACTTTAGTTCAGACTCAAGACATTGTCTATGAAGATTGTTGTAGCTCCATGTTTTAAAGTGCTGGATAAACTTCATAATATTCTTCTGTTTTTATTAACATGTACTTTTACTTTTAATTTCATTATTTCAGTACATTTAATTATAGATTACTTGTCATACTTAAGTACAGTAAATACTAGATACTTTAAGACTTTTACTGGAGAATCATTCTAGTGACGACTTGAACTTCTACTAAAGTTATTTTTTGTTTGCGTGTCTACTTCTACTCTAGTGTCTCTACTTCTACTCTAGTGAGACTTTCAGCTACTTTATATAACACTGTTGGTATCTAATCTTGGGGTGTGTTCATGGTACAGACAGTATATTAATATTAGTTGTTTGATATTATTACAGACAGAATCTCTTGGTCTGTTTTGTTTAAAAACAAACGTACCAACACACACTGGCTGAGTGCCACTCCACGTTCTGTCTCCTTGGCAGGTTTGGACAGAGTCTCCCTGTAACAAAGAGAACAGTGTCAAGACACACATGGATACTAAACGCAGCAAAAAAAAAAATAGGAAGATTGTAAGATCAATGATTGTTTGGAACATTTTTTTCCCACTTCAAACTGAAGCAACACATTCTTTGTGAGTCTAAAAGTCTCTCAGTGTAGTGTAGGAGGATTGTGTATCAGTGATATTCAAAAGATCGGGAGTGACTAAGGTCTTTGTGTTTACTCTGGAACAACACATTCCTCTTGACCACTGAGGAGAAATCATGTGGCTTTCTGTAATTTGATTGTTAGCCATTAACTCAGAGCAGAGTGTAGAGACCAGCAAAGAAGGAGAGAGAAGAGAGAAGAGAGGGAGAGGCATGTGGTGTTTTACAGGAAATGACTAGCAAAGTCTGACTTTGTGTATCTGTAAAGATAAGGTTAGTTAAAGGACTGATGGCCTGAAATTGTGTCAAGGAGTGGAAGAGTTAAAAGATAACAATACAACATAGATAAAAATGATCACATCTTTGAAAACATCTTGTTCTCTTTCCTGGAGAGAGTTTAACTGGAGGAACATTGTAAAACATTTTATTACAGCAGCTCAGATTTAATATGAGGATACGAGATAAAATATTGAGAAATTGTAAAATTTTTCATTTATATTTGACCTATTTATATCTGGGAAAATGGAATGAAAGATTTACAAATATATGTTTATGTTCATGTTGGTGGATGGTAAAAAAAAAAAAAAACATTAGCAGGAAGTGGTAAACGGGTCAACATGGTAGTTAATTTTTTTAAACTCTATTGACAGCTCTAATATTTATATGAAGGAAATGTTAGATTAGATTCTGATAAATTAAAGAATTTATGGAAAAACTGGATTGACTTTGTGTGACCACTCAGATCAGTAACAGTATCGTATCCTATGAACCCCTTGGTTCTTTTTGTTTACATTTATTATTTATTTATATCTTTTAAATGTCTTTCTGTGATTAAAAGGTAGAAGGGAATAAAAACGTGAAGAAAAGAAGAAGACAAAGAAGGAGGCAGATGAGCAGTACCTTCATGTCAAAGCCAGGGAGACATGAGTAAATGACAAAGTCGCCGTAGTTGTAGCTGTCGCCCTCTATGACACCGTGAAGAAGAGGAGCAGGTTTCTCACACACCACCAGCTCACAGGAAACTGTCGAGAAGCTCGGAGTCCAACCTCCACCCAGCTTACGACACACACCACAACAGAGACAGGATGGGAGAGGAGAGTGCTGCATTATTCATGGCTGTTACATCTACACCAGGGTTGCAACAACTAATCAGTGAAATCAATCAAATTTAATAGTTCATTGTTCTGTGGTTAACTATTATCTAACCAGGTATTCACATTAAGATCAATAATCTAAGAGATTTGGACAAATCATTCACTAACTGTGTTTCTTACCTGACATTCAGCGTGTGCTGACCCCTGCAGGTAGAAGCCAGGAGGGCAAGAGAGGGTGATGGTGCCCCCGACGGGAGTGAGATCCCGCCCTGTGACGACGAGATGGGGGATGGAGAAGTTGGTGGGCAGCGGGCAGGGGACGGGGCGGCAGCGAATGCTGTGTTTGGACCAGGTGCTGTCGCTCTGGCAGGAGAGAGAAGCCGTCTGAGAGGCGAGTTCGTAGCCATCGTCACACCTGGAAAACAGAACAAACAAGTTCTTAAATGGGTAAAAACGGCTAGTTTAAAAAAAAATAATTAAGTTAGGAGTTGGAGGAATAATTATTTACCTGTATGTGACTTGGTTTGGGAAGGTGAAGGAGTTTCCCACCACCTGAGCGTTGGCTACAACCGGAGGGTTTCCACAACTCACAGGTTCACAGCTGACCCTCGGTTCCCCCCACCTGCCATCTCTCCCGCAGGAGATATATGGATACCCTCTGGGTTGGTAGCCCACACGGCACCTGTATATAATTGCGTCTGGGAAGGTGGCACTGCCGCCCTGCAGGACAGCATTAGGAACTGTAGGCGGAGCGACACTGCACCTTCCCCGTCCGCACACAGGCACCCCGGGGCTCCACACGCTTCCCTTCTCGCACACGGCCTGAGACGGGCCCAGGAGCTTGTAGCCGTCGTTGCACTGGAAACTGATTCGGTCCCCGCAGGCGCGGTCGCGACCTACGACCGTCCCGAATTTCAACACCGGGAGGTTACAGGTGCAGGGGCGGCACTGAGGCACGGCGCCCACCCACAGGCCCTGAGCTGAACATCGCAGGACGGGATCTCCGACCACCTCGTAGCCCTCGAAGCAGACGTACTCGACCACGTCGTCGTAATTGAAGCTCGAGCCGTTGAGGAAACCGTGGCTGATGTCCTCGGGTGGATCGCAGCTGATGACGTCACAGCGAGGTGCCGGTTTGTCCCAAAGTCCATCTGACTGACAAACACGCGTGGCATCTCCGTTAAGTGCGTATCCTTCATCACATTCATATGTTACTTTGCTGTTAAAGCCAAACTCTGCTCCAACAACATGTCCATTGGGGACTGGTGTGGGCTTCCCACAGCGGGCGGGTACACAGGTAAGAGACTCGTGGCTCCAGGTGCCGTCAGCCTGACAAACACTGATAGATTTACCTTGTAAGACAAAACCAGGTCGACAGCTCAGCTCTATCTCACTGTTATAAGTATAGCTGTCTCCTATAAATGTGACATCACTGGGGATTTTAGGCAGACCACAAGACAGCGGTTCACAAAGCGGCTTCAGCCCGGTCCACGTTCCATCTGCCTGACAGGTGATAGTGTCTCTACCTTTAAGGAAAAACCCAGGGTTACACTCATAGTGAAGAATCTCCGGATACACGAACGCACCTCCACGAACCGTGGCGTTAGCGACAGCTCCCGGGTCGCCACAGGACACCGGTCGACAAACGGGGGCGTCGTTAGTCCACAGTCGACCTGACAAACACTGCCTCACAGGTTTGCCCTCAAGTTCGTATCCTTCCTGACAAGTATACTTGACCATGCTGCCTTGAGACGTATCGGTCACATTCACCCACCCGTGCTCTGGATTCGGCGGCGTTTCACACTCTGCCGGGACACAAGATGGCGCCGTCCCGTTCCAGCTTCCGTCATCCTGACACACCAACCTGGTGGGACTGGTGAGGTCATAACCTTTGTGGCAACGGTATTCAATTAACGCCCCGTGAAGGAAACTTAAGTCTTTAGGTGAAGCTACAGTGTCTGTGTTGGTCCTAACACCCTGCTCCGTCACCCTCACGTACTCCCCAAAGTCAATGTGAGGAGGGAGGCCGCAGTCCGACAGTAAACACAGAGGAACTGAACTGGACCAGCCGAACTCTTCGCAGGTCAGATGGTCCTGACCAACGAGCTGGAAGCCGGGAAAACAGCTGTAGAAAATAGTGACACCAAAACTGTGATCCTGACCCTCGACGAAACCGTTTTCAATCGGCTGAGGTGGAGTGCAGGATATCTGCACGCAGGCGGGAGGCTCAGCGTCCCATTCTCCGCTCGCCAGGCACTTCACTGTCTCTGGGCCTTGGAGGCGGTAACCACGACGACAGACGTAGTTGGCGCTCTGACCAAACTGCAGTTTTGTATAAACCACTTTTCCGTTGGCGATCTGTTTTGGGATGGAGCATTCGATTGGGCGGCAAGAAGGAACTCCTCCGATCCAAAGTCCCTTCTCTCCACAGAGGACGGTGGAGTTTCCCACTAAATTATATCCAGTTCTACAACTGTACAGCGCTTTGCTGAGGTACATCAGGCCCTGGACGTCAACAATACCGTTAGAAATCTCCACAGGTTGAGGGCATTCAACCGGGATACACTCAGGGTAAGGACTGCTCCACTGTCCACTGGCTAAACACGACACAGAGCTTTCTTTTCTTAAAGTGAAGCCATCGATGCAGGTGTAGTTCACCTCTGAGCCAAAAGGAAATAGAGGCGAAGGTGAGGAAGGGCCACCGAATGACACTTCAGGAAGTTGGCTGCAAAACACCTGCTTACACACAGGGAAGGTGTCGTTCCACTCTTGCGATGGCGTGCAGCGGAGGATGCGAGCTCCCTCGAGGACGTAGCCGTCCTCGCAGGATAATTCAACCGTTCCAGATTCAGAGTCCAAACCCTTCAGGACCAGGTGGTTCTCCTCCAGTGGAGGCTCTGGACACTGAACCGGCGAGCAGCGCGGTCGCCTCGTCTTATCCCACCGTCCGAACTTAAGACAGGTCCAGACGGGGTCTCCCACCAGCTCGTAACCCTCATCGCAGGCGTACTCCACTTTTTGTCCCACGTGGAAATCAGCTCCCTTGTAATGTCCGTGGACGATGTTGGGAGGAGGGTCACAGGTTAGGAGGACACAGACGGGAGGGTCGATGTTGGACCACTGGCGGTTTGCTTGACAAGTTCGATCTGGACGACCAACCAGTCTGTAACCTGCATTACATGTGTATGTCACCTTGATGTTGAAGGGATATCGAAATCTGTCCTGTAGGAGGATAAACAGAAGGATTTATCATTAGAAATGTATGTCATCAACTCAAAATATGAAACAGGATGAAGATTACAGAGTGATGAGTAATAATTTATGTTGCAACTGTAACTCAAAGTGTTTGGACAGTTTCTTAGAAATGTCTTGATGTAATTTTGTAGCGGTTAGAGGAACAGAGGTACCTTAGTCTGTTGTTTTAAGATTAAAACGGAATTTAAATCTGATATAATCTGATGTAGTTAGTTTTCTGTTTCAGCAATGAAATGTATTGTTTTTACTTCTATATTTACCTTTACTTTAACACACAGCCTTAAAGGCGCACTATGCAAGTGTGGTTGTTTTGTTCTTTACAAAACTCAGTCTGCTACAGTCTTTTCAGTACGAGATGCACGAAACAACGGCTTAAAAATGAAGAGTTTATATACATGTTGGTGCTGATTGGGTGACTCCTTGAACATGCCCATCAAACGGGAGAAAACTGCCTGAAAGCCTGTTGGTTCAGATTTCACAGATTCATCATCTTCCTCTTCACAGACACATCGGTCTTTTCGGGAAAATGATGAATCTGCTGATCTGAAACACCCTTCATCACCAGTTGTTAAGAAATCAAGACGTTGGGTAAGTCTTATTTTTAATAAACTCTCAGTTCACTTACTAAGTTATCAGTACTTCAGTTTATGTGTAGGGACCCTATTGATGCTACTGCTGAAGTGAAGTGATATTTTGAGTTTGGCTGACTGCCCCATTTACTTTCATTGTTAAATATTTGATTGGGAAAACAAAAGATGGTCAAACTCGATATTACTTCAACCAGCGTAAAATATCTCTTGAGGGGAGTTTGACTTATATTCATGGTGAAATAGACCCTGAGTTCACATCACTCCAGACTGTCTTTAATAATGAGTAGGGGAAGATGAGTTGTGGCTACCTGGTAGAATCCGTTCTTGAGTGGAGGAGGAGAGGAGCAGGACACAGGTACACATGTCGGTAGAGCTCCTCCCCACTCTCCGTTGGCTTTACACGTCCTCCTCTTCTCCCCTCGGATCATGAAACCCGTGTGGCAGCTGTACGCAACTATAGCTCCAAAACTGTAGTTTGTTCCCATCACGTATCCCCGATCGATGCCCTCGGGCTTGGAGCACCTCACGGGCACGCAGCCGATATCATACGGAGAAGGCTCCCACTCTCCTCCCATGAGACATCTCAGCGTCGCTGTGGTGTTGAGCATGAAGCCTTCTTCACATTTATAGCTCACTTCGGTGCCACTAGTGTATTTAGGTTTGTTGACTGAATCTAAAATGGCGTGGGGTAATTCGGGCGGGCGTAGGCAGAAGTTTGCGATGCAGCGAGGGACCTCCATGCCGTCGGGAGGAGCCCACACACCCTGAGCGTTGCACACCATCTTAGAGTTGTTGCCGGCGGTGTATCCATCAGTGCAGTAGTAGTTAGCGGTGTCTCCGAACAGCTGGTGGCTCTCGTAGGGCTCAGCGTGGTCGATGGCGGGCGGCGGGCCGCAGGACCGGGGGACACATTGAGCTGAGCTGTCGCTCCATTCGCCGCTCGACAGACACTCTCTGGTCTCTGGACCAATGAGAGTGTAGCTGTGGATGGAGGAGATGGCGAGATGTGAGGAAAATTAGCGTTAAATCTACCGTCTTTGTTTGTTTATTCCCAAGATTTTAATGAAGTTTTAATATGTTCACACATTTACCCTTCTTTGCAGACATAGTGCACCTTGTTTCCCAGTTCATAGTTCTCTCCTATGGTCACAGCGTCTCTCAGGGCCGGAGGCTCGCTGCACAGGACGTTGACGCATCGAGGGGCGGGTCTGCTCCACTCCCCTGTTGCTTCACACATGATCTCCATAGAGCCCTGTGGTCTTCACACCAACATGTCACTTACTCACCAGAGATTTATAGATGACAACAACAACAGAAAACACCACACCAGAGTTCATGTCAGCATACCTGTATCCCTCAGAACAGGTGTATGTGACGGTCGACAGGTACGTGTTTGTGTCCAGGTTGTAGTCCGCGTTCTCAACAATTGGCAGCTCCCCACAAGTCACTGGGTGACAGACAGGCGGCGTCCCGCTCCACCTCAGACTGGTGAGACACTGGAACTCATATGGGATCTGAGGCAGGAAGCCCGTCTTACAGCTGAGGTGAAAGAAAACACAGTGTTAAGACACAGATATTGACATGAAGCTTCTTAATTTACTCATTTTAGCTTTCACAGCCGGTTTCTGTATTCCTACTGTTGTCATGGCAATATTGGTGTTGTAGGGGATGCAAATGATACCTGAAAGTCACCTTGCTTCCATAGGTGAAGTTATCTCCCTTCATTATGGAGTTTTCTGGAACATTTGGTGCTGGGCAGGACAGGGCTATAAATAACATAAGTAAGATGATAAGTGAAAACTAAAAGGGGAGAAGTTTTACATTTTACACTGAAGAAGAAGGACAAAAACAGGAAAAGTATATAGATGGATACGAGCCAAAGAGGCATGACTGCGAAGCATTAGTGAATGATGGAGGGAATAAATAAAAAGGACAATTCAATGATTAATACTGCACTTTTATGAAGATGAAAAACTAACAAGAGACAAATTAAGGAAAGAGAAGCCGAGATGGAAGCAGCAGAGGCTGTGACTTTTCCTTTCCCTGCTAGTATGGATCAGGTTGCTGCTGCTCCATAGAAATCACAAAAGCATCTAATGTAAAAGTATCCGTCCGTCCATCCATCCATCTATGTAAACAACTACTGTCAATGTTTTTAATACCCACCCATGAAGCTTCACTTTGGAGTCTAATTGCCTAAACGTCTTCTCTGAGGCTAAGTAATATAAATAATGAATGGAGACAATCGGTTCATTTCCACAAGCTGAAGAGTTAGAGTGTGCTACCTCTCCTGACATGTAAACTCATCTTCATGATTGGAAAAAAAAAGAGGAAATCAGTAAATAATTGCTTTTGGAAAAAGGTTTCAGTACTCAGTAACTGCAGCAACTGCAGTAGTTTCATTACGGTCACCAGCAAACTGTATTAGTGTTGCAATGGTCGGGTGCGGTCTACAGGCGCTGAGTAAGGCAGTTCCCATTTCTCTATGAGGAACAATGTGGCCGAGAGCCAAGATGGAGATGCTGATGCGGTCAGGCCTTTTAGCTGACTGCAGAGCATGGCACAAAAACATACGGCCGCATATATAATCCTCCATTTCCCGGCATCGGGCGGCGTAACACACTGCATAACGTGTGTTGGTGAAGTATACGTGTTGATGCTTATATCAGTGCTGTTTGTTTTGAAGTGTCTGTGTCTGTGAGGTGTTTCCTGTAGTTTTAAATAATAATAAAACACTGTGATTAAATCAACTGTGTGTTTTATCAGATAATAAAGAACAATTCAATGGACATAAAAGTGATGAATCCCTTGAATCAGTGTGATTTTATCTATTAGCTAACGTCAGCCTTAGATTTTTAGTACTGTGTAAACGTTATAGGCACCGTTCACATGTTTTGCTTTAGCAGTTTTGTAAAGACCATATTAATTATTTAAGAACACATAAAATGTACTAATGATTCTAGATTCAGACTCTTGCCACCCCCAGATTTATTGCCCCGGCAGTGCTTCATTATTGTCTTCGTCACCTCTGCAGTAAGGGACGTGATCGTCCCAGTTTCCCGTCTCCAGGCAGTAGAGTCGAGATGATCCCACCAGCTGATAACCGTCATCGCAGCTAAATACGACATCGCTACCCATCAGGAAGTTGCTGCCACTTCTGTGTCCGAAATCTGGAGACCCGGGGTTCTCGCATTTCACTGGCTCTGTTAGGGAAAACACACGTACACACACACACACACAGATAGATCACTGAATGATTTCCTTATTATTACTGTTACTAGCATTGTTACAAATAACATCAAAAAAAAAAACATCCTGTGACTTCTCGTACCTGTGCAGTTTTTACCGTCTCCGCTGTACGGGTGGATGCAGGTGCAGGTGTAAGAGCCTTCAGTGTTTTGACAGCTGGCGTGATCATCACAGTCAGATCCCAGAGCGCACTCGTCCACATCTAAACAGAAAGACAAACACACATTTGTCATTTATTTTTAGCATATTTACATCACAGAAACCAAACACTATGATGTCATGTTGTACCGAGACAAGCCGGTGGGTTTCCTCCCCACTTGCCACTGTTGGTGCAGTGCACCTTGGCGTCTCCCAGCAGGTAAAAACCAGCGTTACACTGATACACAACAGAGCCGCCGGCGTGAAAGTCTGTCCCTGTAAACAAGCCGTTCTCCAGAGGACGAGGAGGTCCACAGGACACACCTGTAATACAAACAGAGGAACGTTGTCAAGGATCTGACAAGTGACTCACTGAATATTACAAAGAATAGTTTGACTTTTGTTTGTCTACTCGATGGTAAAAAATACTGTCTGATGATTATTTATTCTTAATTTTGGAGTCTAGTATTGTACATTTTAATATTTTAGTGTTTGTCTGTAAACTTAGAGGCTTGTTTACATTTACTTTACGTATAAACGGATAAAACAGGTCATTTATAATTCACATCAAAGAGCAGCTTCATGTCTGAGCCTTACGTTCACAGCTGGGGAGAGGGTGACTCCACTCTCCTTTATTTTGACACTGAAGCACTGGCTCCCCCACCAGGTAGAAACCAGGATCACAGGACAGTTGGACCTGGGCTCCGGGGCTCACCTCCACAGTGGAGGCATGCATGTGGGGCACTGAGTTCTCCAGTTTGGGACAGTCTGGGAAAAACAGATATAATACATCAGTGTAGGTTTAAAAAAAAAAAAAGCCATATGATCATGATCAAGTATTTAACTGCCACATCACAAATACAATCAATTATTTTTACTATAAACCACTGTGTGGATCAGTTTGAGAGGATTGAAGTTTTTGAAATTCAACATTTATTTCTTACCTGCGCAGAAAATGCTGTTGGAGTTGACTTTGACTCGGCCGACCACCCCGCTGAGAAAGTCCGGCCAGGCGAGGACGTTGCCTCTGTGGGTCACATGAGAAGCTGGACAGCTGCTGGAGAGGACCTTGATCTATAGAATATAAGATTAAAAAAATATATAAAATAATTAGTTTCACATTTACAAAAATATTCCTGTTTTGTGTTTTAGGGATTTAGGGTTAAACAGGGTTAAACATTCTCCATGTGTTACATGAAAAAATATTTAATATTTACCTGTTGTGGTGTTAGAACACGATCCCAGATGTTGAGTTGACTGATGGATCCAACGAAGGATTCAACTGGGTTGAAACCTTCACCTCTCTGGTCTTGGTCCTGACCCAACACCAGCGCTCCACCACCTATAGACACACATCCACAAACACTGAGATTAACCACCATTCACCCAGAAAGTGCACCGCTCGTCTTGTGTTGAAAATACAAGAAAGACGTGATGATTCGATCTGACTGTGAACCAGGCCGAGGATAGCACTACACCTGGGATAGTGGTGCCGACTGACAGGCCTTTTCCTCCGTCTGAGGGTTTCCCGTTGATGTAGATTCTCCAATCACCGTCCCAGCTCCTCCAGGACACTCCGATGTGGTACCAGTGACCCGTGTTCACAGCAGGACAGTCAGTGATCCTCTCCTTACCATTCACATACAACACCCACCTGTAGGGAAGGAGGGGGGGCACAGGGCAAAATGGTTTTATTCTATTCACCAAATAAAATACTACAAGATATGTAGATTAATATTCTCTTAGGATGTCACTGACCCATTGTAGTCTATGAGTAGGAAGGCGTTGTCGCTGCCCTCCACAGCGTAGGAGATGGGTGTGCCGTAATTAGTGGTGTCTGACGACTTCATCCAGAAGGTGCAAGTAATCTCTGTCAGTGCTGGCATCACTGCGTCCATCATCACGTAACCGTGGATACCGGACACCTCGAAGTCCAGGTTGAAGGCAGATGACATCTCTGATAGGACAGAGGACTTAATTAATACAACAAGAGAAAACTAAACAACGTGACTGCAGATATTATCTGTGTTTCTTGTCTTGGGATTCTTGGGGAATTAAGTTTTATATCTTCTGACTTTGAGAAGGTAAATATTTCACAGACCGACTCTGGTGTTGATAAATGTTACATCTTGTCCTCCTCTATATTTTCCATGGTGATGTGTCATCTGTCCTATAGTACCTGTCTCACACCTGGTTCCGTTGAACCCAGGGAGGCAGCGGCAGGTGTAGGAGCCCAGTCCGTCCAGGCAGCTGGCTCCGTTCACACACGGGTTCGGATCGCACTCATCCACGTCCACCTCACACAGCCGACCCCGGTATCCCTCCACACACTGACACCTGGAAGACGACATGATTAGGAACGCAAATAACACTTTGTTGAAGTGTCTGAGTCACTGCGCTGAGATACTGATATGTCAAGGATCTTTATTACCTAAAATTGTTGACGGCATCCAGACAAGTGCCTCCGTTCAGACAGGGGGCGCTGTAACACTCGTCGATGTTGACCTCACATCGCTCCCCTGAAAAACCAGCGGCACAATTACATGTGTAACCACCCGTCAGGTCCTCACACGCGGCGCCGTTCAAACACGGGTCTGACAGACATTCGTCTATTTCCAGTTCACAGCGAGATCCTGCAGCAATATGGAGAAAAAAATCAATATTGTGTGTGTGTGAGATACATCAATGTGTGTTGACAATAAAACCAGTGCATCACATATATGAGCTTCTGTCCTGTTAGAGCAGCTAGTAAGTAATGCACGGCCCACCACTAATATATATATTCACATGTACAAATCACACAGTAATAATAATAGTAGGTGATAAAGTTCAGGTCTTGTTATCCAACCTGTGAAGCCGTCGGCACAACTGCAGCTGAACTTGTTGACCTCGTCCACACACACACCTTCATTCAGACAAGGGGAGGACATACACTCGTTGACCTCCGCCTCACACAGAGAACCTGAGACAACCAGGGACACAAGGTGAGTCAGTCAGAGACACTGTGTGTGGTAATGAACCATGACAGCAAAATCAGCCTCAACACATTTACCCTTTTAGTTCTGTGACTTTTTAGATAATATCAACATTTTGTCTGAGCTTTTCTGACCTCTGACCTTTCTGGTAATTGTCACTGATAAAAGTCTGTATTTATTTCAGCCATAAATAAACATTTCAAATGAATGCACATTTGTTGCACAGTCTGGACATTAGACAAAATGTCAGCAGGAAGCAAACAAATAACAGTTAATTCCCCTGCAGTGAGAATGAGAGTGATGCAGTTTGCTGTTGCAGTTGCTACTGCAGCAGCTGTACTATTGTCACTTAGTTCAGGTGCAGCAGGTGTCACCAGACCAACACAAACAAAGACCTTAAGTTGTTCCAGCTCAGGGAGCAGCTCACCCCCACTCAATACACCAACAGGCAGCTGGAGGAGCAGCTTGCCTCCACTCAGGATGCCAACAAGAACCTGGAGGAGCAGGAGTCCGCGGCTGCAAGCACAGAAAATGAAGGCAAAACAACCGGGATGACAAAGAAGGAACTGAAAAAGTTTGAGGAAAAAGCACAAAAGCAGAAGGAGAAAGCCGAGAAAAAGAAAGAAAAGGAGGATCAGAGCACAAAGAAAAAGAAGAAGAAATGGATATGGAGTTGGTGGCAGAAGAAGCAGAAGTGTGACAGTGAAAGTGAGCAGGTGGAGGAGGAGGCTGCTGGTTGTTCACACTCAAACCTGTAGCTCTTCCCCTTCATCACCCCTACACCTCACCTCCTTCACCCTACTTCTCTCCCTTCATCATCCCCGTCCTTTTGCCATGTTCTCCCAAACCCGTCTCTCTCTCACCACTTTCACCCCTCAAAGAACCGCCACCTTGCTGTGGTGGGGGGGCTTGCTTACCCTAGTGACCCCAGGAGCTGCGCTTTGTTGGGGGGATTTAGCCCCTCATAGGGGCTCCCAAGACCAAGTGGTCCTGAAGGGTCAGACTAGGAGCAGTCCATAGACTTCTGATATAAGTACAGGAACCATCGCACCCTGTCTGGAGGGTCACCGGGGCCTGAACGTTTTGGTGTAGGCGATCATTTGTCTGTGTGCCATCTACGGTTATTGGGTTTCGGTGAATTCATCATAGAAAAATGATATGACGATGTGAAAAATTCATCAAAGTATCATAACATCATAGTACCATAGTCTCATTGATGCACCAGCACACGGCATCACTCTCACAAGTTCCCGCAGGGGAACTGTCTGGTTTCTTTTTATTCTTTAGTTCTCATGTTCCCTCATGTACCTAAAAATCCTGGTTTGCACTGACACTGGAAGTCTCCGATCCCGTCTCTACACAGGCCGCCGTTCTGACACGGAGCAGAGTCACACTCGTCTATGTCGACCTCACACTTGGCACCTGAGAGAGAAATACCAGAGGCTGCATCAAACACCCAGCAGAACAGAGCCACATACAACACAACTGTGATAAGGATTATGTCTGTTCTGTCTGTCAAAGGGATATATACTCCAGATATATTTTCACTGCACAGGGAAAAGTTGCTTTCTTCTTCTTGTATATGACAATAAACACTTTGAATCCTTGAATCCAGACTGAAGCATCATAGATCATGTGGGATGTGTATGTGTGAAGCTGCTTGAAAAGATGTTTTTTTTCCAACAGTTGATCTGAAATCAGCAGCTTGCTGACTGGTGGTTTTACCTGTGAACCCAGGCATACAGGTGCAGACGTATCCTGCCCCAACTTCCTCACAAGTCCCTTTATTCTGACAGGGATTCAGGAAGCACTCGTGGAAAACCTGAAGCCGAACAGGTCATAGTGATACATACACAAATTAATTAGAAATTCAGTCGATAATAAGAGGATGAATAGATAAATGAGGGGCAAATGTCCCAGAAGTAACAGATACAATGTGGTGGATTTATCTGTCTGTCTGTCTAATCTTTGTTTAGACCAGATAAACACCAACCTGACTGCTCGCTTGGTAGTCTTCAATGACCTCGACCTCTGGAGCAGCAGTTACACTCTCCTCCTTCGGAAGAAAACTGGAGCCAAAACCTGATGATGACACGCACAAGAAATTTCAGACAATGTAAGCAAAGACAAGTCGGAAAAAACACGGCAAAGATCTTTCCCCTTGCTACCAGACTGGCAGACGAGTTTGTGATCCAACTGAACAAAAGCCTGTATTCTTATTGAAAACTGGCAGCATCTCCTAACCAATGTTCATTCCCACATTTCAGACATGCGGAGTTATTCATTTCCATTTCTCTGCAGCAGAGAAATAAAAGTCATATTATTTCCTTTCCCCCAATGATCCCTGTGGAGTAATCCCTTTTCCAATCGGATTGAGCTGTCACAACATAGATCAGACGCCACACGACTGGAGATGATGGCAGCGACGTTTTCACACAGATGCAGAGCGGCTGACTCAGACTCGGTTCCATATATTTTATTCTCTGGCGACTTCACTTGGCACGTCCTGTAGAAATTCAATATAAGTCACTTTACACGCCAGTTCGACGCAGCAGAGTTTGTGGTGTTAAAATTAAACTCTGCTGTGTGAAAATCTGCACTTTGCCATGATCAGCGTACGTCTGCTTGGTTTATTTAAACTGGAGCTAGGGGTGGAACAAATTGTGATGACGTCGTTTTAGTTTGCTCAATCGCTAGCAACAAACTCAACATAAGGAGTCAGTAACATACAGTACAGGAAATACAGAGTGTGTAGTGTCTATCTCCAGGCTTCAGATGTAGCCAGCTAATGTCGTTGTATAGGTGCCTACGCAATGACAATAAAGACTATTATATTCTACTTCTGTCCAGGTCACAATCAACTTGAGAAAAGCTGGCAAAAACTTATATACTTATGAGCCACAAAGGCTACATTTAGGACCAATCCCATTTCTGCCTCTTAGCCATCACCCTCTGTTTCGCTCATTCATGTTAGTAGAAGGTCGATCTATCTCTGTTCTCTTCTGGATGGAGGTTGAGGGGCCACACAACCTCCAAATGAAGCTGTTCCAGGACCAGCACTTCAAATGAGGGAGTATGAGAAACTTCCCAGCATGCACCAGGACAAGGATGCGGTTGCAAAGAGGCTTGCAAAAAATGAATGATTTAATTAATAAACTAATCAGTACATTTAACTTGATAAATGTATATAAACGAGTCTGTAGACGCCATCTTCGTTTGTTGTCACGTCGTCTTTACGTAGCGACTAGCGACAACTTCTGATGACGTGTAACAGTAAAGTAGCAGTGTCTCTTTTCCTTTGATTCACAGGACGAATTTCACTGTATTTCACTGTTAATTAATGACGCTGCATTACTGACAATAATGTTGTCCCAGTGCCATCAGGGTAAATTTGATTTTGATTAAAAAAAAGACATATTTTGGTAACAGAACATTAAAATAAGGATCTTTTTATTTTATACAAATTCAAACATCTTATAGGTTATTATCCAAACACAAAGACTAATCAGATTTGTGAAAATAAACCCAATAATGTGTATTTTGTCTTTACTGGGACACTTACTGGAGCAGTGTTGTATGGTGGTCGCACCAGTAACGGTGGTGGTTCCATAGAAAGGACAGGAGAGACAGTAGGAGCGTCCATGCTCAGGCTGGTAGTAGTCTCTGGGACAAGGGTAACAGGGAACCAGACCGGTGCGAGAGAAATGACCTGCTGAGCAGGGAACTGTAGAAGAGGTGAACCACAATAAAATAAAAATAGTTAATGAATATGAAAGATGATGAAATCCCAGAATAACCACAAAAAGGGAAAAAAGGGGGAAAAGCCAACATCTAGTGGCTCCAAGTCTAAAGTTTTAAAGGTTATAGGTTATTTTTGTATTCTACCTCAGGACCTAAGGTAGCAAAAAAATTCTGTTTCCAGATTTATCATCCAACTTTACATGAAATTTCCAAATAGGAGTTTGCCTTTTTTTGATATAATTGCACATGAATGCCAAATACTAACAGACACATTTTCTGTATTTGTTTTTTGTTACCTAGCAGCATTTTGAATAATGATTAAAGCTTTTTCAGAGTTAAAATAAGCAGGTTGATAGGACATTAAGGGTGTGTGCTGCACACTGTCACACTGTATCACCTCCACACTCCGTCTCGTCCACTGCTCCTCTGGTGACGGTGGAAGTCTCGTCGGGACAGACCAGACACTCCCTGGCGCCGAAACCAGGCTGGAAGTGTCCCAGTGGGCATGACTCGCAGATCTCCAGCCCGTTCAGAGAGTGACTACCCGGTTTACACTGTCCTGCAAACACATGTAAAATCATCACATCATTAAGGAGGAGAATCAGGAACGGATTGGACCATCGATTATCCTGTTTGTTGTACCAGATAACATGAACAGATGAGATCAGTCGGAGGAAATGTGCCGCACCTTTACATTCAGACACACTGCGGGAGTGCAGGTAAGCTGTGGAGGTTCCTTCAGGACAGGACTTACACTCCAGCTGACCCTCCTGGTCCTGGTAGGAGCCCAGCCAGCAGCTCTCACACTCGTTATATTCCAGAGAAAAGTATGTTCCCACCGGACATTGCACTGCGAGAGCACTCACAATTAGTAATTTTAATGGGAAACATAAAACATTTATTGCAGCGTTAGATTTTCTTAAAATCTCATAAATCTCATGCATCTGTATTATATTATATTCAGTCATCTGGCAGACGATTTTAATTGTTCTAAATGTGACTTAACCTTGTATTTTTTTTTATACTGCACAAATAATAAAAAGGTGGTTCAGTGAGTTTTAGTGTATCCTTTACTCACCGCACATCCGGCCTTTGAGCACCGAGCCCGGCCTGCAGAACAGAGACGCCCTCCTGCTCTCCAGAGATTTGGGATCGGCCAGAATCATCTCCGATGACACGTGGAAACTGGAGAGCGGCTGCTTGGCCAACGTTCGCTTCAGACGGTTGGTCAGTTGCTCCAGCGTCCGAAGGAGCCGCTTCTGATTGGCCACTTCTATCGAGTCGTTCCTCGACAGGGGCAGAGGGATGCTTGCTGGGAGAACGGACAAAGTTTAAAAGACTGATAACTAACAACTGATGGATTCAATTAAATGTAAACAAGGGAAGTTGATTCCCGGTGACGACAGCGACACTTATTCTACCTGTGATGTTGAAGTAGATCTGTATCTTCTGATCTCTAGTGGGGCCTGTGATTTTTCGATGCCTCTTAGCGCGGTGATGTGGTTGCACGCTGCTGCCTTGCTGCCTGCTGGCCAGCGGCCGGGTGCCTGTGGCGAAGCCTGACTCGAAGTAGGCGTAGTCCTGGGAGCCTTGAGGACTCCAGTTGTTGCCCCAACCCCCTGGTGCTAATAAACGACAGAGCGGAGGACAGAAGGAGGGAGGAATAATGATGTTGATGTTTAGAGAAACCGTTTTTTGTGTTTTTGACTGCGTGTGAATCCTACCGATAGCGAACCCGTTCTCGTAGTCGTAGTTGTACTCCAGACAGTGACCCTGTGACATCACCTCCAACTTGCAGGTGACGTCATCTGCGGCGCAAATGTTGGGGAGCTGTGGAGGATGAGTTGATTAACAGCAGATAAGAGTGTTTGTGTATTTATTCATTTGTCTTATATAAAGCTTCTCACCATGCCTCCTAGTTTGCTGTTGAACTCTCCGGTAAATGACTTGACCAGGTCGACGTCGTCACAGCGAGAAGCTTTAAACAACATCTCAAAGGGCTTGAACCCGTTGTTTGCGATACGGTTCACTAAAAAATAAAAAAACAAAAACATGGTTTTATACGGCAAAGTGTTTTTATTTCAAACTGATGCACACAACCTAAGAGTATGAATTAAGAGGCAATAAATGTATAAAGCAGAAATAGCTGCATTTACCTGAGCAGTCAGGTCTGTCTGGAGAGTACGGCGGCTCCCATACGCCATTGTAGGCGCAAAAGTAGCTGTGCACTGCGTCCTGAGTGAAGCTGTAGCCTTCTTTACAGTGAAGAGAGCAGTTAACGCCCTCTTCTTCTTCAGAGCAAATGAACTCACCGTTCACTGGGACGTACGGCTGCTCACAGGTCGTCCCTGGACGGACACGAATACACAGATCATTATATATAATATCATACGTGAAATCCTCCATTTAAAAAGCTGTGATGCATCCGTCAGTTTTATACCTTGTACAGTGATGGTGAGGTTACAGATGCGGCTGTTTCCAGCAGCATCACTAGCAGTGTACTGGACCAGAGTCTCTCCGACTGGAAACAAGGAGCCTGGAGCGTGGCTGCTGGTAATTGCGAGGCGCCCACCTGAACAAAACACACACAAAAGAATAAAATATATTATATATTTTTATTTGTTCAAGGGGATATGAAGGCTCAAGGGAGTTGTTTGCAGGTGGGATTTGACAGAGTTCCCAGGTAGCTTAACAATACTCTTATTTTTCTATATTTTTATAAGTTAAAATATAGAGTTTCCCTTTTTCTTGAGGGAAACGTGTTACTCCTGTTAACCTACAGAGGGCAGTCTTGGCCTTACTCCAGTTTCCAGGACTAAATGAGTCACTGTAAAATGAGTAAATGAGTCACTAAACGAGTAAACTGTAAAACCTGTAAAACTGTTGCAGTTATGTTAAAGTATGATATGTTGACATGTGAATAGTGTGTCTCGGCATCACATGGCAGCAGAAACAATCCACCTCTGGGAACTGAGGAGGAAAATTGCTACAGTCTGGTTGACTGAAAAAAAAACTGAGAGTGCACAGAGTGATGGATAGTGCTTTGGGAGAGGCAGCGGTGATGAGAGGAGTGTATGAATGAACGAGTGTGTGTGTGTGTGTGCTTGGATACCGACACACAGGTTGAGAACAAAACGCTGTGTGAGACAGAGGAATTAAAAAAAAAAAAGTTGGGAAAAGTGAGCGATTGACCTTTGGTTTAACTCAAGTCCACCTCCTCCATTAACCGTAGCAGCGTCGTTCCAACAGGGCTGACACACGTCTGGCTGTTGGAGTCTGGTGGTGTCTCCCCTTATATATAGCCCGTGTGTATGTTTGTACGTGTGCTGTGTGAGATGTGTGTGATGTGTGTGTGTGTCTGCTGACTCGTGACTATATATAGCTCTGGCATCAGGGTGTGGGCCTGGAAAAACAAAACACTGACGTCGAAGCAGCGCTGCGTTGACGTCGTGCGGCCCGACGTTGCCACAGCAGCCTGTTATTACAGCGTATGTGTGTGTGAGTGTGTGTTTGATAGGGGTGCACCTCCACACACAGGTGGAGGGGTGGCGGTGAACGATGCCTTTGGGTCTCTGTGAGTTTGAGGTCTGTGTTTGTGTTGCGGCTCCATGCCTGCCTGAGTTTATGAACATACACAAATACACATATGTGAGCGGTGTTAGTGTTATATTTATATGTGTGTGTATATGGAGCCAGGGCCAGTGAATTACATGGGCCTGGCTGTGGGCTGGAAGCCTGGAGAAGTCTGGTTTGTTGTCTGTCACCACCACAGCTGTTTGGGTAAAGCGAGAGCGCCAGGAGTGAGCCAGCCAGCTCTACGATATTTAGTCTATTTGGCCTTGATGCTCTCCTTTATTGCTAAACATCAACGCAGTGAGTGGAGCAGGGTGGCCCGGTCTAAAATAGAGACGAGCGTATAAAGTCCTCAGACAGACAGTTCGTGTCCAACGCAGCCTCGTGACCTCTCGAACCGCCCTGCAACACGAGCGTTTTTAACTCCAGTCCAACAAACGGTGGATGAAATTGATCGCAGTGTAGTTTGTTTGTGTGTTTATGTTGATTCATTTATTGTTTGAATGGTTCAGTTGTGACAGCAGCTCCTGAACCGCTGGGACAATTTGAAGTTGATCACAGAGCAAAAGATGACTCAAAGTCTCAGATGAAGTTTGCAAAGTTTGTCTTTTTGTATTTACAATCATTATTGACTGTCTATCTATCTATCTATCTATCTATCTATCTATCTATCTATCTATCTATCTATCTATCTATCTATCTATCTGTCTATTCACTCGTTAAACATTAAATAAAACACTAATTAATCACTAAAAAAAATAATACTTACCTTCACTTTGCTTCACTTTCAGCTGATATTTTAAAAGCAAAGATGTAAAATGTTTAAGAACAGATGATGTTAGTTCCTCCTAAATTTGTAGTGCTGCTGTATTTTAGACATTATGTTAAATGAAGTGAAACGGTCCTGAGCTGAACACAGTTAGTGATCTGGTTTTCATAATAAAGTGAAAAAAAGTGCAAACACTTAAGTTTATACAAGGAAACGATTACTTCTTATTACTTTGTAAGTATTAAATTTTTAGCATGTTTTATTAAAAGGTGCCAGAAATTAACACTTAATGTCATTTAGTGAAAAAAAGATGATTCGACAAACAATTTGAAAACATTTCTCTCCCATATGATTTAAGAATTGTGCGTTCTTGTATAATCATAATCATATAAATAACTGTGGGAAAATGTGGGGACAGAATGAGGGCGCATTCCCACAAAAAAAAAACATTTTCATAGAAAAAACACCTGCTTTTTCCCTCCGCTGGCTGTGTCTGATTCAACATTAATGACATTAACAGCCACTGTAACGACTTCATCCGTCCACTAGTCCTATTCTCCCTCTATCTCTCTGAAACACAAATGAGACATTCATGCACACGTTTACAATCCATCCTCTATGTCCAGTGTGTGTCACCACACACACACACACACACACACACACACACACACACACACACACAGGCATCCAAAAAGCACACAGCCGTCTCCTGATTCCCCCTTTTTTCCCAGTCGCTCAATGGAAAAGATTCTGTTTAACCATCATCAGTGGAGGAGGAGGAGGAGGAGGGTGGAAAAGAATAAACCATCTACGAAGCTGCTGCTGCCTGAGAATGGCGACCAGACATACCTGAGTTGTCGGAAAACTGTGGCACCTCCCAAGTGACCGCCGTCTCCACGTCTGTGGCCCGGACCGTGGGCGGCGACCTGCACCTGTCAATCACAGGAGGCTCCGTATCTAGAAGTTTAGGAAATAAGATTGTTAACAGGATGTGTGACAGTCAGGTGAACTGATATGATTGGGTGAACACAATAAAAACACACTGTGATCCGACTTTTTGATGCAGCGGCGCAGAGTGTCAGAGGGCACTGGTTAAACACATGTCTCTAATAAAAAACCACAACGTTCCACAACCATAATAACATATGGAAATGTTCACGGCTACCATGCTTGAGGTTTTTTCCCCCCTGACTGCTGTGATTATCGAGCGGTTGACACAGGACACCCCTGTTTTTCACTTTCTTACAGTAACACTATTTGGCACCTGCTGAGTCGGACAAACTCTCTTAACTTGTGAGTGCATCAATTAAGTTTTTCAGTTTTACACCGACTGACAGAAATAAGCTGCAGCAGGAGGGAGGGATAAAGTAACCAACAGATCAGGATGCAGGGTCTGCACTGATGGATGGAGAGAGCTGATCTGTAACTGAGAGACCCATGTCTCAAAGATTAAAGCCAGTTTTTTCTTTTCATGCAAGTATTTGAACTTTGTATTGAAATTTGCCTTTTCCTGCAACAAGTCATAGGACTTTACTGACACCAGAGACTTTTAACTGAACATTTTTCTGCTTTAAGTGTGATGACAAACCTCTGCAATGGAAATAACTGCTCAGCAAACATTTCCGAACTTAACTGACTGTAAGAGCAACGATTTTCAGCATCTATTGTTTTGATGTGAACCATAAAATAGCTACTGTGATTCTTTAGTATGATACTAAAGATCTAATCAGATCTGCTGGTGCACACACAACCTACATTTGCTTGAAATGGAATTTGTGGAAACCTATTCCATATGTATAAAAAGCAGCGCAGCTGTATGTACTTGAGCCAACTTGAACAGTTGTAGGACAAAAAGACGAAACAAAAAGAAGCCAAATAACTGACGTCACGGTGTCTTTACGTGTTGTTCTGGTGGCATCGCCTTCAACCGGTAATAAGATACATTACATCTATGTATGTTAACATTACTTTTTGTCATCCAATAAATTCTGGAAAAGATAAGAGCAGTGTGAGTGTTCATGAACGGCCCGAACAAAGTGTTTTCTCTTTCTCTTTTACTAAAATGGTGGCATGGCGTCCATATGCAGCATCCATTGTTCTGCCTCCAGAAGGATGAGCTCACCGATGACTGTGACTGTGAAGGAACAGTTGGCCTGGTTCCCGGAGCGGTCGGTCGCGATGTAGGTGATGGTCTCTTTTCCGATGGGGAACAGCTGTGGAGGATTGTAGACCGGCTTCACCTGCACCACCACCTGGAGGAGTCGGAGAGAGGCGAGCGATGATGCTGTTGTTGCAGCTTATCAACAGATAATCAAACTTTAAAACCAAATGCTAAACGTCCGACCTCCTCCTTCGAGTTGTCGGTGGCGTTTGGGACGTTCCAGCTGATGTTGGCGGTTCCACGACGTTCAACCGTCTCTGCTACGATGTCTCCAGGACACTGGATCCACGGCGGTTTAGTATCTGAACAGAGAAAATCAGATGTTTTAACTCACTCCAGCTAATTAAATTAGAATTTACATTAGACTCAATTATAGCAGATGTTCACCCCAGTCTCAAAACAAACACCCTGACCTCAATCTGCTCTGTGTTATCACTGAGGCAGGAGGAGGAGTGTGATGTTATCTGACCTCTGACCTCTTTAATCACAACACGTCACATTCGGTCATTACTGAATCACAAAGTTTATATAAAAGTGTCTGTTCTAACAAGAACAGACTCCAGCGATGTGACATTTACTCTCTTATGTGGTTATAATTTCCTGTTCATCCATTACATCAAGACCGGGACGCAACAGTTGGACAGAAGTTCAAAGAGACGGAGGTGAAATGACACTTTGTCGCTGTGATCTCAACTGTGAGGTAGTTGTTCATGTTAACAACTATTGATGTGATTCTAAGCTACAGCAATGAACTCTTGACATTCAGACGTAAATTTGAGGGAACATGGACGTGGACTTTCTTTATCAGCTCCAGTCGTCTGGTGTTGAGCTGCTGTTTATGTGACAGTTGTATATGAAGTGATCTGTGTATGTTGCTACTGGTCAACATATCAACAACGAGCGTGTTTATGAAGAAAAATTGGAGCAATTGCACCTCTAATGTTGTCCCTGATTCTCCTTAATGTGGGAAAAAAAACTTACCTGAATAGTTAATAATGTCATTTGGTGTTTATAGTGTTTTCAGGAAATTTAATAAAGATGGTTTTGACTTTGATCAAGTTCCTTTAAGCACATGTTTGTTGCTACACCTGCGTTAGATTTTTTTTTTTTTTTTTTTGAACTTTCGCTAAGATTTATTATTTGTCAGGCTGGGGTTGTTGCCGGTGTCACTATAACACCTCAAAGATTTTTACATTTTTACATCATCTTTTTCTTCGTTATCCAACGGTTGTGCAACACATCCATGAAGCCAATTAGTGAGTTTAAGAGGCATATAAATGGACGAGGTACAAGAATGTAGCGTCTGACCTGGGATTAAAAGGATTTAAATGTACACAAGCTTCACGCCAGATGCTGATCTACTGTATTTACTGCCAGGTACAGTAAAAAGAAAAAAAAAGAAGGGACTTTATAGTCGTGGCATAAAGATTTTGAGTAACACCGTTGTGTCTGCAAGGTCTCCGACAAGCAGGAACAGTCTGGCCGCAGTCGAGTAAATAATGAATCCTCTCACTTTCATTATAATTGACTTTCAGATTTCATTTTTGTTCCAGTAGGGAAACATTAGCTCATGGGTAGTAGCGCTCTTAATATGAAACGTACTGTAGCGTTGTTAGAATAAAGGAATGTTTTGGCTGGTGGCGAAGCGCTAGCCACCGTGACCCTTGGATGAAACAGTTTCTTCCTTTGTCTCATTCTCCGTGCAGCATGTTGTAATAACGTGAAGCCAGCACACTTCAGTTCAACTCAGTTCAAGCCTGCAGTAATTGACTGAAGCATCCAAAAGTTAAATCTCCCATCGATCGACAGTGGTCATGCCTGTTGCGTTGTGTAAGAGAGCTAGTTCCCATCTGGCCCTGATGACCCACCAACTCAGGCATCCATCTCCGCTAAACACTAACACACTTAGCTCCGATCGGCCTGATTCATCTTCATAACAAGGCAGGAATATTTCACGTTGGGTGTCATCAACATTGAAGTGAGAGGAGAAAGAAGCCAGAAGCTCTTTTTAACTTTGTAACAACTTTCTCTGTCTTGATCTTCTGGTAATGTGCTGCGCATATTGCGGCTTCATTCGGTCTCTATCCCCCGTCCACATTTTCTTCTTCCTTTCATACGCCCATTTGTGCCTGAGGGGGAATCAGAAAAACCCATCGTCTTTCTGCCGTACCGTTATAAAACACCTACAGATGACTCATCCTCTCCTCTCACCTCCCTGTCCACCATTACTTCTTCCATACGTTTTCATCTTTATGGCGCCTCTTCCTCTTCTTAACGACGCCACTTCCTTCATTAGTGAACGCTCTGCGCGAGCAGACGAGGGGTTTGAGGACATTTGAGGAAGGGGGGGGGCACTCAGCGCCACCTGTTTCACCTGCGAGGCATCTGGAAGGAGTCGCAGCCCATTATAATGATCTCCAGAGCCCCAGTCAGAGACACGAGAGCTCGGACATGGTATGGTTTGAGTTAGTGACCTGAGGCTCGCTTCAAAATGAGGTTAGCACCATTCTCGCCATTCACAAAGCGGAGAAAAATGCAGAAAGGAGGAAAATGGAGAATGGAAAAAAAAAATCTCCCTCCAAGTTTCCTGCTGATTTCTTTTCTTTTTTTTATATATCTTCCTCTCTTTCTCCACATATTATCTCTCTCTCTCTTTTTTAGCTCCTTTACTGCCTAAAACTCTACAAATGTAATTCAAAATAATCATAATTATAATAATACTAATATCATCCAAGTAGCCATATTGAACTGAACGGTGGAAATGTGTCTGGCAGATGAAGTACAGACCAGTGAGAACATGGTGTTTTTAAATGATTCATTATTTACTCTAATTCAGTTCTATTCTGCTGTTTTTAGAAATCCCCTTATTTGTTGTCTTGGTCAAAAGTGTATGAATAAATGTGTAAATAAGATAAATGAGATGATAAATGTCACTGTCATGTCTTTGTACTCTCATGTCAAGGCCTTAACATTTTAAAAACACGACTATCATCTCACCTGAAACTACAACATATATGTTTACTGTCTCTAATGATAATGTCAAATGTTTGAGTAAATGTAAAACGTTTGCCTATCTCTTAATCTGTCTGTCTGTCTGTCATATCTCACCTGTACAGACAGCTTTATGGACATTAGCGGTCCAGTTTCCTGAGCCCATGCACACCGCCTTCCTGTTTCCTTGGAGACTGTAACCCTGACGACATGTGAGGAGGCAGGCGGAGCCCGGCGACGCCGCTCTCCTCCCGCAGGCAGGGGGCGACAGCAAGATGTTCTTCAGAGCCACGATGGGAGGACAACGTACCTCTGGGGGGGTGAGAATGAGAGAGATGAAGAGATGAATCTGATATCTGTAAACGTTTATTTAAAAAAAAAAAATATCTGCTGTATTTGAGTTGAGTTGGACTAGAAAGGAGATCAGTTTTGCTGCAGGAAAGAAATCTACTATGTATTTAAAGATAAGGCTGGCGCGCACATACACACACACACACACACACACATAAAAAGTTTCCTGTGATAAAATCTTACTTTGAGCAGGCTTCACCATAAACGAATAACATTAAAACTATTTTCAGAGAGTGTGTATCTGAAACTGGCACAAAAGCAACAAACATTCGGTCGGAAATTAACCTAAGAGAGACTCTGACCGCGGGACTCGCGGTACAGTGGATCGTTTTTATGTGTTTTTGGGGGACGCAGGCTCGTGTGGCTTCTGCTCGATGATGGACAGATTGTTCTCATTCTCTCTCTCATTTAACCCGGCTTCATTGGTTTTGACTGTAAGAGCTATAAAGGGGAAAAAAAAGATTTCAATCAGATGAAAAAATATCTCTACATCCTCTCAGGGCAGCTGAGGCGATCCTGTTTCACCACAGTGCAAACAAACACTAAAACAAACCACTCAGCTGCAACAGCAGCCCACAGGGCCTCTTAGCTGTGTTAAAGAGGTAACGACAGTCTGCGGGCGAACGCTGTGATGGTCAAACAAACAAACCATATCTCAGTCGCAGCACCGGCGGAGAGAGATGGTAGTTATCGATAAATCGAGAGGTTTTTCCGGAAGTGAACCAGTCAGCCGTTTTAAATAGAGCAGAGAGCTGGTTGGTTGGAAGTGAGTCAGAGTAGGCCGGAGGTTTGTGGCTAAACACTCTCACACTGTCCCTTTTTTGTGTGTTGGTGTGCCTGACCTGGGTGCTCTGTGGCGGGCATGAGTGTGTGCAACTATTTTAACTTAACTATCAGTTTTGAAGTGTGTGGGTAACTGTGTGTGTGTGCATGCGTATACGCGGCGGAGCTGTAGCTTTTCTATGAGAAAGCAGATGTATCTTTCTTGCGCATGATGTATAGCAGCAAATACGCACCACATGTTCCACCACTGTGCATGGGAGACTGTATGTTCTCATCTGTATTTACATACGTGTTGAAAACCACATGTTTTTACTTAGAAATATCCAAGATCGCCCGGCAGACTTGTACTAAAACCTAAACAGATAATAGGAGCTTGTGAAGTAAAGATTTACTGACACAGAGATCTATTGTGTGTGTGAGTGAGTGAGTGTAGATTTATCATGGAAAACAATGCAAATTGAATAACCAAATAAAATAAATCTAATTTAACTCTACAGATGTAGGAGGCCGCAAGACTTTGGATGAAAATGTGACTGAGATCGATGAATTCCCTTCGGGAGGACGTTAATAGAGAGATTAAACTGAAGCAGATTTCTAATGAGTGTAGGAAAATGGTCTAATATGCACCACACATAACGTATCGACCCTGAAAATATAAGACGACTGCTGTTTGTCAAGATCCAATTTGGAAAAATACTTTAAGACAAAAAAAAGACAAAAAAATCTTTTCTAAATAAAGTTTGTTTTCAAAATCGAATCAAACAACAAGTAGGTAAGTAAATTGCAATAAAACATCAGTGTAATGAAACAGTTTCCTCATTACGTTAATTAAATAATAATAATAATAAAATAAACGAATCTTGGTCGTTTACTAGCGAGGTGCGTTCAGGAGCCGTCGGAAAACACGTAACACTGAGAACATAAAGTCAACACAACACGTTACACTATTTTATACTATAACTGTATAATGTTTGATATAAACGCTATAATCTTCTGTTTTTATAAATGACTGTGGCAGTTCAACGTTGCCACCAACTGGTCTGACACATGAACTACAACGTTTTCACTCGACTTTTACGTCTTCGTGTGAATGAGGAAATTTCTGAAGACGCTGACGTGAAAATGTAAAACTTCTTACAGACGCAGCGGAAAAATCTCTGAAGAAGAAGAAGCTTTGACTCGTTTGGGGAGAAAACGTTTGACGTCATGTGTTGGTTTGTATGTTTATACCACAGTTATAAGACGAAACGTCTTTTTTTCTAGGTCTTATATTCAGGTCAATGGGATATTATTGAAAGTATTTCAAAATGAGCTGTTAAAGCTTTATTGCAAAAAGATACATGAAGAGACACAACACCTGAGTAAACTTCAGAGTAAGTGATCACACTGGTTTCCAGCGAGGTTACTGTGTTATTTTGGACAATGTCGTCTTTATATAAATGTCTTTTTACCATCTGTGAAACATCCCAACAACTTGGCTCTGTTTTCATACCCGAAGAAGGTCTTAGTCGACGCTTTGGTCACATCATGAATTAACTACAACAGTTTTTCTTCCTGGCAGACTCATCCAGAACTGTGCGGTCCAGATTATCACATGCTCAAAGTCCATCGAACATGTCACACCCAGCGGATTCAATTGTGCCGGCTCCCTGTTGTTACAGCGGATTAATTTTTTAAATCTTATTATTAACATTTAAAGCTCTTCATAATCTTTCTCTCCCCCGGCTTATCTCACTGATCTCCCAAAGACTAACACTTCCTCCCGCTGGCTGTGGTCTACAGGCACTACCAGCCACCGACCGCAGCACAGCGGGGGTCAGGGTTTTTCTCTTTTCCATCTTTTTTAAATTTTTTTGAAGATGTAGCAGACTGTGTGAGACAGTGGCTTACCCACACACCGAGGTTGGGGTCCACTCCACAGGGAGTTGGCCTGGCAGGTGAGTCTGGAGTCTCCCTCTAGCCTGAAGCCTCGTTCACATCCCACCTGACACTCCGTCCTGTAGGAGGCGCCGCCTTCGCTGCACCTCAGGAAACCGTGCTGGGGCCGAGAGAGCGGCGGGCAGGAGCGCACTGCAAAATAAAACAAACACAATCACATTCTGTCCATTTAGTACAGTTGTATTTTATCTTTAGCCAAAAAGAACTGTGGAGATTGAACTTTAAAAACAGAAATGTGCGATACCAAACTTGCACAACATTTCAAGACATGTTCTGCTCTTCCTTCCCAGATGATTCATTTCAGCTGGAGAGGTTTTGTTCGCTACCTTTTACTTTAAAAAGTTCTGTTGGATTCAACTCAGGGAACATATTTGGTCAGGTCACAGTTTGTTTGGGATCACTGTCCGATTGGAAAAATTCCTCCCCCCTCTTTTCCTTCTTCTTCTAGACTGGGAGTCGTCTTTTCATTCAGCACGCGAGTACACAATCTTAAACTGTCCTCACGCTGCCTCATATCAGACACACTCCCACCTCCGTGTTTCACAGTTGTGGTCTTAGACCAGATCCACGTCAAAATATGCAATAGACCCCATCTGATCAAAACATATTTCCCTCTGGTTTGATCTGACCAGAGGAAGTGCTGCCAACACTCATTAGCCTCTTTTCATGGTATTTTGGTGAAGTTCAATCTTTCAGTTTTTATGCTGTTTGTGAGTAATTGTTTTCTTCCTGGATGCCGTCTGCAGCGTCCTTCTCTCTGCTCAGGCAAGAAGCACTTAACCGTCTGTTTTTCATTGCAAGGTTGCGTACATAGTGATTTGAGCCTGGCTTCGTTTTTCAAGGATGGCAACTCTTTCCTGCACCTCCTAACCACCGCTGCTGCTTGCCACTGTGTTTCCGATTATGATCTGTATCCTGCTGATGCTCTTGTATCCTCGTCTTAACTTTTTTTTTTACATATTTGTAGGATTATTAACCACGTGAAACCATGTTGCACTGCACGCAGAACCTGTGAGAAAACTGTGGTGTCATGCAAGGAGCCTGAACTGTTTTGTTTTCAATTGTACAAGAAATAATTTTAACTAACATTGAGCGAGACAAGGGAAACTCCACCTGTGACCTCTTCTACAACGACAACATGTAGCCGTAAATCCATGTTTTCCATCCAGGTTTTTGACACAAGACACAAGTGAAAGGCAGTAAATTAACTACAGGAATGTACAGCACTATATCATCTTTAGCTATAACTCCAGAGCTATCATTTAACCATAAGTGTAAAAAAAAGAAATCCTGTGTGTCTGCTCTCAATTAGGCCGATGTCTAGAAAAAGGGTGTGTAATGTGTTATTTCTCATCACCAGCCATACACAGACAGGCGGTTTAGTAGAGGAGACCCCCTCCCTCAGGGCTCAGCTAGCTGGGAGGTCCTACATTATGTGGCAAAGACTAGACTTACTGTAACACATACAAGCAGACATATGCACACTCACAGAAAATATATACTCAAAGCCGCACACTATAAATCTCCAACACACACCCTTGAATATTCAGTGTCTTGGTATTTCTGTGAGTCACTCGCTCTGTTGCCGTCTCTCTCAGTGTTAACACCGGCATTTTCCTTATTAATCTCTTGACCTCTACGACCCCATCTACCTTTCTTTCGTCTACTTTTCTCGAACTCCCTCACACTCTTTGTTTTCTTTTTATCCTTCCTTTACTTGCTCTGGCAGACAGCAGCAGCAGCAGCCTCCTGGTATATGTTGACTCCCTCGAACACACAGAAACTCCATCTCACTCTCACTCTCGCTCGGAGATTAGTACAACAGATAAACTCTCTTCCTTCGTCGCAATAAGTCGATTTAGTGCTACATAAATGTTTATGAAGGTTTCACAGAGATCAGAGGAAGAACGACGCGCTCTCGCCGCTTTGATCAAAGTCCCAAAAGTTTAATGAGGAATTATATGAGACATGTGGTGTGGAGGAACCTGCTGAGATTAATCACACGAGCTTCAATGTTTGTGTATAATAACCACAAGAACGATTGTAACATATGACACCGTGTGCACCATGCGTGCAAGATAATACAATCTGCTGTTTCTGTGCAACAATGACGCTTCATTTTTGGTAGTTTTACCTTTTTTTTGTAATTACAGAGTCGACAATAAATAAATACGGAGAGATAAATAAATAGAGGAAATGAAAGGGCAGAGAGAGATGGGGAAGTTTCCCTCAGTTGAACTGGAAGCAGAGATGTTTCAGAGATGATTCATGGTCAGAGGCTTAAACCCCCCAAACAGGATGTGTCCAGGAAAGTCTCCCAATCCTCTACAAGTTAACGTTTTGACCCTGAATATAAGACGACTCCTCTTTTCCAAGACCCTTTTTTGGTAAAATAGTTTAAGACAAAAAAACAGTTTGTTTTAAATGTCAAATCAAATAACAAGTAGGTAAGAAAAATTCCAATAAAATATCAGTGTAATTAAACAGTTCCCTCATTACGTTAAATAAACAATAATAAAATAAATAAATAAAAACTAGCGAGGTGCGTTCAGGAGCCGTCGGAAAACACAGAAGTAAACGCTGAGAACATAGTCAACACAACGCAACACGTTACACTGTTTTATACTATAATTGTATAATATTTGCTCTAAACGCTATAATCTTCTGTTTTTATAAATGACTGTGGCAGCACAACAGTGCCACCACCTGGTCTGACACATGAACTACAACGTTTTCACTAAACTTTCATATCTTCGCGTGAGCGAGGAAATTTCTGAAGACGCTGACGTGTAAACATTTTAAAGATGCAGCGGAAAAATCGAGACCTGAAGAAGAAGAAGGTCTGACTCGTTTGGGGAGAAGATGTTTGACGCCATCTGTTGGTTTCGAGCCCCGAGTCTCTGGACCCAGAACATACGACGACTCGTCTTTTTCGGAATTGGTTTTAGTTGTTGAGTAACAATATCGAACAAATATGACACTGAAGGACCGAAAACGTAGACTTTCTTTGGCTGATGTTGGACTAGCTTGATGTTGGATCTGATTCATTCATCATCAACTCTTCCCCTGAAACATTTCTGTTACTGCACTGAAAAGAAAAAAAAAAGCTGCCAAATCCTCTCTTTCAGTGAGAGAAAGTTTCAAAGTTGCTCAGAGAGAGAGAGAGAAGGTGCGTCTCCTCCTCACCTCTACAGCTGGCAGGAGACCCCGACCAGGTGCCGTCAGCTTGGCACAGCCTGATGCCAGTTCCCTGCAGGTCAAAGCCCGGCTGGCACCGCACACCACACGCAGCGTCAAAGTGGTTGTTACACACATTTTGGATGAAAAAGCCATTTTCTGGAGGAGAAAGTGCTGGACAGTAAACAACTGGAAGGAGAGAAGAGAGAGAGAAAGAGAAAAGAGGTTACATATTGAAGTTAATGTTTCTGACAAACAGGGACAACAGAGCGTGAAAGCAGAAAATTACTGGTTGTCAAACATCACATCCCGACTGTGCACAAGACGGAAGAGGAGAAAGTACAAGGCAGCGAATGATACTCGGTGATTAATGAACATCATTGTGTTCAGATGAATTGATGTGAGGAAATCACTGGCTCCATCTTTGAGAAGTGGGAGGGGAATTTACTGGAAGCACATCCACGACACAGGATGCTCTAATTTTATACGTCTGTGGAGAAACTGTTTGTGTCCCAGTTGATTCATCAATATATCACTACTTCAACCAACACTCACTCACTCGTGGGTTTTCCTTGGCGGGGGTTTAAATTTCACTGCTATTAATCAGTAACATTATTGGCCACAAATTTCACAATTTCTTTTGTCTATAGATCACGTTCACTCATGAATCAAATCCTATATTGTTTTCTTCATTATTACAGACACATGAAGCGTGAAAGTGTCCCAGCTGGGTGCTACTGGTCGTTATTTATCAACTAGACGTGCAAATTGGGGTAAAGTGAATCTGTACGGTGCGAACATTGTGTTTGTGTGAAATTATTAAGGCTAATTTATGCTCGTCTGTCGTTGCGTAGCCCGTCCGACTTCACCTCAACAATTGTTGTTGTGATTGAATTCCAGAATCTGGTCCAGAATCTCACTTTGTCGTTCTTTACCTTCGTTCTTGTCTCAGCATTTGCAATAAAGCGATTTGTCGGTCAATGTCAGAACAGTAGGGGGCGCTATGTTTTTATTTCATTATGACAATCAACTGTTGTTGATTGTTTATTCACCGCCCGGCCTTGTTCCTCCACAATGGAGCAGAGAGAAGACATTTGTTGTTGATGTTGTTGTTGTGGAAGGAATTCAACCAGCAAAGTTGAGATTCCAGATGTAACTGATGATGATGTAACTCTAGCGGACCAATCACAGCCCTGCGGTCTCTGTGCGTCGTCCGTCGCCTCGACAGATTGTTAACAAATTTGTGGTGTAAGTCAGCTCACAGATAGGTGGTCTCTACAGATACAGACCAGCTTAAATTAAGGCTAATTTATGCTCGTCTGTATCTGTAGAGTCCTCTGCGTCGTTGTTTACCTCGTCCGACCACCTGTCTGTGGGCTGATGTGCACTTTTCCAGCAGCGTTACTTCCACAACAACAAAAACATCATCACACGTCTCCTCTTTCGTTCTCATCTCATTTGCAGTAAAACAATTAGTTGTTCAATGTCGATCAGTTCCAACAACAACATGTCTTCTCTCGGTCTCCACTGTTCGTTGTGTGTGGAGGAACAAGGCCAAGCGTTTAAAAAACAATCAACAACAGTCGATAATCGTAACGGCCCCTCCTGTTCTGGTGGTGAACTGCTTTGCGACATCCACCAACCGGAGAAGCACAACGAGGCCTTCCTTCATGGACTGAGGTTACTGTTTGTGGTCATCGTATTGAGGACATTTGCCCCTTTTATCATCATTCTTGCTGCAAAACAGAGAAGTAAAAACACTGGACACAGGCTGAATCGTCTGACGTTAAAGAGTCGTCAGGCTCAGCTAATCAAAGGTGATGAATAGAGCAGTTAACAGCTCCTCTTACCCTGGCAGGTCATGCCCACTGGCTGGTAGCCCGGCTTACAGGCGCAGTCGTTGAGCGAGGTGCTCCCAGGCTGAGACGTGTGCTGCAGGTCAGGGCAGGGCAGGCAGGTGCTCAGACCTCCCGGCGTTCCCTCTGGTTTATAAGTGCCGGACGGACACGCTGGCAGGAGGAGAGAGAAGCATAAGAAAGTATAAATGTAATGTAATGTCATGAACAAGAAAAAAGACTGGATGATGGACGTTTAAAATGAAATTTAGTTGAAAAGAAGAACTGTCTCTCTGCTTAAAAAATCTTTGTGACTGAAACTGAAAAACAGCTTTACGGATTTACGAGGAGACTTTGATCATATTCATGTCTGGACATGTTAGTTAGTCGCGGAAAATGTGGCAAAAAAAAAAAAATGACACAATGATCTCACTGGCAAGGTAAAATAAAAAAAAAAAAAAAAAAAAAAAGACGAGTTGAGTTCAACATCTTAATTATTCCAAGCAGGAGGAGAGTTTGTGGCACAGAACATTACGGACCATTTTTATTTAAAGGAAAGAAAAAAGTTTATGAGAAACTAAACCAGTTATGGTTCACATGTAAGTGCAGATGGACTACATTAAAAAAAAAAAAAAAAAAACGTTTTGATCATCTGCACAAACACACGGCATGTTTCGTATTAGCATCACCTGAGTTGGATCAGAGGACGCGCTGTAAAAGATGAAGAAGCTGAGTTCACGAAAGGTCGTCCAACATTTCCTCATTCGCCGTCGATCGACTGGGTCGACGCATCACGTCACTTCACGTTTACGAGGAGCGAACAAGAACGACTGACTCCGTGTTATCGGGCGGTTTTTAAAAGGTTACGTTCACAAGAGATTGACCGATTTAACAAGTGTGCGATTTCTGATGTAATTCACTGTAACGACGGTGATCTCATGAGACCGATTTTACATTATTGATAAACTTTGACATCATTCGAGACAACAGTCCTTATCAGCTGTTACGTTGGTAGTTTCACACAAGCTATTTCACCGCGACTGATGATTCAGTAGTGATTACCGCTGCGGGGTAAAACTTTTTCCTTATCGTCGCTACACAAACACGAACTAGGAGCAGTTTTTTTTTTTTCTTCTGTCTTGATTCTGCGATGACTTTTAAAAAGGAAGTTTGACGACTGACGTAGTTATTGACATGTACACATGACTCACACCAGCTGTTTTAACATCACAGTTAAGACAAATCTCTCTGGGAATTGTTGAGGAATTGGTCAGATTAGCTCATGTTTGTGATATAAATCAGTAACATTTCTGCTCCATTTTCTCTATAATCTAACTAGTTGACTGATCCCTTGTTCAGGTTTAGATTTACTCAGTGTGTGTTTCACCTCCATACACAAAAAATAAAACACAAAAAAAATCATGTATCACATCACATAAGTATCAAATAAAGCAGAGTTGTTAACAAATTACAGTTGTTATTTCTTTTCCTGGGTGCCGTGCCACTGTTACTCACGTCATCGTCTACTCAACTAAATCCAAAAGTTGTTTGCGCTAATTGAGAAAAAAACAAACCTCTTATAATATTGAACGCAGCCGTTTTTGAATCAAAACAGACACTGGAGGAAAAAAAAAAAAAAAAAAAAGTTTCCGGGAAAAAAAAAAAATCCTTTAAGACAGTTTAATTTGGTGCTATGAACTTAAAATGAAAAAAAAATAAATAAAAAAAATCATAAACTGTCTCTTGACCCACACCCACACACATCATTTAAAACACCTATAATAAATCATATCATAAAAGAGGCAGAAGAATTAACTGGAAGACGTGAATGGATCCAAACTCTTTATAGTGTTAACAGCAGGACGATGTTATAATATTTCAGGACATAAAATATATATATATATATATATATATATATATATATATATATATATATATCACTTTTTTTGTCACTGTCTTAATTTACTGTTAGTAGTTCAGAGGTTTTATATATATATATATATATATATATATAAACAAACAGGTCGGACATGTCTGTCTATGATGGACTGTAGGTGCCACAGAGAAACCACAGGACTAATATTCTTCACAACTCATTTGTTTGCCGCTAAGCCAGAGACCAGGTGTGAATTCCCACCGTTGAGCCAATGAGAGCTCGGCCTGTCACCAACACTCGCTCTACCTTCCCTCCCTTCAGGGGATGTTAACCGACTGTAAAGTAAGTGCTGCTGCTGCTGCTGCTCAGGGACAATCTCATTTCTACCTCTTAGCTCCTCAACATCTCTTCTGCGTGTTCACGTTAGTAGAAGGTCTATGTCTCTATTCTCTTCTGTGTGTTGAGGAGTCACAACCTCCAAACGAAGCTGTTCCAGGACCAGCACTTCAAACGAAGGAGGTGTGAGAAATTTCCCAGCATGCACCAGGAGAAGGATGCAGTTGTGAAAAAAAGTTAGAGATTTAATTAATGAACTAGTCAATACATTTAACTTAGCACTAACTTATTGCCAAATGCTAATCAATAACATTTGTTAACGTTAGCTTAGCTAGTCGTCACTTTGTTAACGTTTTCCATCCATCTGATAACAGGACTCTTTTCTGACGTGATGATGTAAATGTAAACGAACATCTCGTCAATTTTTAATCTATCGTCAACTTGATGGACATAAACGAGTCTGAAGACGCCATCTTTGTTGTCATTCGGTCGTCATAGCAACTAGCGACGACTTCTGATGACATGTAAGTAGCCGTGTCTCATTTCCTAGAGGAACGTTTTCACCTCAACACTTTGATTCAAGGGACGAGAGGTAGAAATGTGATTGGCCCTAAAACACAGCCAGTAGCCACATGACACACTCAGAAACAAAAAACCTGATCTGACACAGATGATGTGTTTGTTTGTGAGTTTTTATTTTTGATAAAAATGCTTCATCATCATCATCTTCTTCTTCTACATCCTGTGTCTTTGAAACTCAGAGGAGGCGTCAAACTCAAGTGCTCACGAATGTTTTACTGTTTCATTTAAGGTTTTTACAGGAAGCCTAGTTATTTTTAATGTTAAGAATAATTCACCCGGAGCGCCGCAGTGGAAATACTGTATCAAACACACACACACACACACACATATATATGTATATTAAATTTCAATTCTTGGCTTGTAGAAAACGTACACAGATGCATCATCACACACACAGGAGGGGATAAATGATGAAACTATAAAAAAAAAAACTATGAATAAATTAAAAAGGGAAAAAGCTGGAAAGTGTAGTTGAAGAAAACTACACAAATTTCCTTAAAAATATATCACTGCTCCATGACTCGAGCCAGAAGACAGACCCCATACTGGAACTAATTGTGTTTGGACCTGAGCTGAGTTACGCAGCAGCCAATGGTCTCGAGTTTTCAGATCCATCTACTTACTGCGTTAACTCTCCTCTGTGCCCTTCATTCAGAGAGGAAGTGGAGCGTCAGCGGCTCGATGACCATAAAACAGAGAGAGAGAGAGAGAGTCCGCTGTGTGTCTGGACTGACTGTGACTATATGTATGTGTAGAGACAGCAGCTGGTCAAAGAGGACCACTGTACGCCCCCAAAACGATCATAGGAAAAAAAAAGGAAAAGACTGTGTGAGCCTTTAAGATCAGGGGATGTTTATTTAGAGTTACGGTAATATTTGAGCAAATCCTAATGACGAATAATGAAGTCCTCGTGTCATAACATCACGCCGGCTTTGAGCTTTAACACTTCCTGATTCTCACCGTTCCTCTGAATGTGGTTTTTTGTTTTAGAAATCTGCCTGGAAGAGAAATATTAGTTTAATAAAAGAAGGTGTGAGGGAGCCAAAGATGGATAGATTAGATAAAAAAGAGTTTTCCAGTAAAACATATCTCCCTCCACTCCCTTATTCATTGACCTGGAGTCTATTTTACCTCCTTTTTCAGCATAAAGCTGGAAATATTTTATATTCTATTCTTTAAAATTCTCATAAAAAACTAAACTAAAGGAGAATCGGTCTGTTGTGTGTGTGTGTACAGTAGCCAAAGTCTGATATTCACTCATCAGCAACAATATTAAAACCAGTTTATCTTTATAAAACAATAAGGAGAAAATGCTTCCTACAATTTCTTTATACATGTCACATAATCACGTAGCCCAGTTCTTCTTGATCTGATGACGTTTTCCGTCGAGGTCAAGGAAGAAAACTGAGCTGGTGCTATTATTTAAAATAAGAGAAGACAATGATAAAACCAAGCGCAGGCTAGTTCATCTGTTAAACTCCTTCCTCTAAAACTGGCAGACGCGTCTGGTCCGGGAGCCAAGGTTACTATCACACGAGAATCTCTGTGGTGAATGTCTCTGAGGGGGGACGCTGTGTTCGATTAGCCAGGCCTAAAAACAGACTGGGACTGAAAACGATGAAAGGGGATCCAGAGGGAGAGAGAGAACATCTGCCTCCTCAGCCACAATGACAAACAGAAAAGACTCAGCGAGAGGGAGTGGTTTTTTTTTTTAATATTCTGCTTAGACCGACAAAATCCACAAACATATGCCGGCGAACACACACACATGCCACTTCATATACAGAGCTCACACACACACACACACACACATTGTTTCCCACGTTTCATTTTGTACTAAAAAACCTAAAAACTGATGTTTTTCACTTGAACCTTAAAATAATCTTAGTCAGTTCGTAGGAAGAGATGAGTGTCCAGCTTGTTTGGTACCGACTGAAACGGCGTCTGTCACGCAGGGTAATAAAAAGAGTCAAGTATTGAAAAGATGCTTTGAACATTTGGTCAGATTTGTCATCTTGTTTACTTATTCTTAAGAACCAATTTTAGACTTTAGGCACTAAAAGTTGTTGCATAACAAGGACGGCTGTTTGTGTTTAGACAAAAAAAAAAAAAAAGTTTAAAAAGACAAAAAAAAAAAAAAAAAGTAGGACTGTCAATAGATTTAAAAAAAAAAAAACTAACCATCATTAATTTGAAATTCATTAATCTAGATTAATCTGCCGTTAAAAGTTTTCATTGAGGAGTTTAACATGCGCTCCAGTGCATTAGCATTAGCATTGTAGCATTACAGCTACTAAATGCTGTAGTGGTGAATGTAAAGAACAGCGGCTTCAACCAACACCGGCCGTTTTTTTAAACAGGATAGGAGCTTCAAACGTGCACATTTGGTGCAGATAATTACCGGCTTTCGTGTCAGAGGTCAGCTCACGCTGGAAGTAAACAAACTGGTGTTAACTGTGTTAAATTGTTTTATCATGTTAATGTCGGCGGTGGGCAGCACGGCGGTGTAGGGGTTGAAGATCTAGGGTTCGACTCCTGAGCTCTTTCGGTGCGGAGTTCACATGTTCTCCTCATGACTGCGTGGGTTTCCTCCGGGAGCTCCGGTTTCCTCCCACCACCAGAAACATGCATGCTTTGGGGGATAGGTGAACTGAGCATGTTAAATTGCCCGTATATGATATTAATAACATTAATGGAAACGATTAACGCATTAATGCTGACAGCCATAAAAACAATGACAAGCTTTGTTCACAATCTTGGCCTGAACGTGAGGTGATATCATCCACCAACTAAACCAGACAAGGTTTTTCTACAGAAGCAGAAGCAGGAGCAGTCATTTCCAGTACGATGATGATGATGGAGGATGACGAATGATGAGCACAGACGATGAGCAAAACAGGATTCACCAGATTAGCTCAACAGAGAAATCTGTGTGTTGACATACAGACTCACTTTTCCAAATACTGCACATTGTTGTCACTTTACAAAACCACTGAAATATTATCCGGCTTAAAAAAATATACCATTTTTTTTAACCATTTTTGTTTTTTGACAAAGAGGAAAAGACATGATGACTTTCCATCATTGATACAAAAAAAAAAAAAGCGTCGGGTCGGGTATCACTATTTTTAATTCAACAAAAACATGCCGAACGTCCTAGATCAGAACATATCTGATCAAATAATCATCTGGCGTTTAATGTTAGCTCAGGATACATGACGTTTTTCAAAATACTAAATTATACGCCTGTCGTATTTCAGTCAGTTTTGTCCAAGTCTTTCTTTGGGATTTCATTACTCATATGTTGTGTCTACTTTACCTTTTTTTTTTTTTTTTTTTTTAAATATGGTGATTCACTCAATTTACAACGGAGACGGAAAAGTGTATTAATATCAGGAACAGTCGTGTCTTTTATCCGACATTCGAACACGTTATGAGAGGAAGTCTAACAGTGAAAAGGTTATGGACATTATGGACATTATGGACGAAGCATTTTTCCTTTAACGTTCGTGATTCCGTGACCTAATTCTGTCCGTCTGTCGTCTTCAAAGCCAAAACAATGGAGACTCGAGGAAGTCCAGCAATATTGAGAATAGGCTGCTAAGTTTGGACGGAGGCCTGGCCACTTGTGGTCAAAGTCCGTCTCACACGAGAAATGTTGTTAAGCTGGAACTTAAATTCCAAGGGTTTTCACTGAGAAAACAATGTTCACATGCGAGGAAACTTTTCCGCTCTTAACCGAGACTTCCCATGCACACTCGAGGTGCATAAATAGACAATGGAAATGGATAATTAAAATGTATAGTCTAGCCTACAAAAACAGACGTATATTCATCGCTAAAGGCCTGACAGAAGCCATGATGAAACTGTTTCTCAGCTTGAATGTTTCATTTTCAGTTAAACACAGTTTGTATATACATTTTTACCCGGAGCCAGGAGACTATATATATTCATCTGGACCACCAGAGGAGCTTTAAAACGGTGGGATGTTAAAGATGTGAAGAATTTAAATGATGCATACGTCTATGAGCCTTTAAGCGTCAAAGTCAAACACGTTGGGGCCGAAATCGTCATTTAGCAACGTTTCATTCGACCTGTTGAGTTTCATGATTCATAACTTTCATTAGAGAGGCTGCAATGAATCCGAGGCTCTGTTGTAACAAGAGTTTATCGTGATAAACTGACGCCAACACAGCAAATTCCTCACACTTAGGAGTGATAATATGCACAAGAGAAAACGAGTGTCAAACAGCAGGTCACTAGGAAAATCCCTCCCTGTTAAAGTGTCTCCAGGCAAAGACACTGGAACCAGTCCAGATCTAATAAAACTTCCATTTCAGGCAATTATTATGAACCAGGAAGAAACTCAGCAGCAGGTTTCAGACTCAGAATCCGCTGAGAAACATCACACAGTCGGCCAAGAGACAGCTGCCACCTGGTTTAGTTATCGCTCCACTCTTCGGGGAGACGCCGTGCGCCCTTCGTAGGGTTCAAACACAGGAAGCACGATTTGCAACGAGGCTGCGTCTGCAACAATGAAGGTTGTAGGAATTTTCCGAACCTCGATACACGAGGGTCACCTGAAGCTGAGAGAAAAAAAATTTGGGAATCCCATCGTTGTGGAATGTCAGGAGGCTCTAAATCACATCGCCAGCATCTCATTGAAGTCTGGTGTGCGCTCCATCTGGACTGCAGTGTGAAAAAAAAACACACAGCTGTCCACCTACACAGCCTCCATCTGAGAGGGGGTGTAGGGGGGGGTTGGAAGACCTCCGCAGACCCCCTGATCCGAGGAATGCGATGTGATGCAAGTCGGTCTTTGGAGAGGAAACTGAGGAAGTTTTAGCGGCTGGTCCATCGTTGTTTTTGCCTGCTTATTATTCAATCTTATTCCCAAAGGAGAATGACTTCACTGCAATTTGTAGACACATTTTACAGATTCCCAAGGACAGGGAGAACCGTCCTGCTCGCTTATTACAGACTCGGAGAGAACACAGAGAACGATCGGGGAGAGATCGAGGCAAACCGCTAAACAACTGTACAAACACAGGTTGGTCTCCAGTCTGGTGTTGCCTGATTACAGATGTCAGTGTGCTGAGAAATGTTGTGATAGAAGGCCGCGGTATGATCTCACTATGCTCAGGACAACGTAGCATAACACTCCGACTGAAACACTAACACGTCTCAAGAAAACTTCTCTCCAAAAAACGCCCGTTTTCATATCTGTTTCTGTTGTTTTTCCACTTTTACAAAAACGATTTTAAGGATGTGCTATCAAGACGTGTACACATTCAGCGCATAAACACACACGCGCACACACACACGCGCGGTCAAATACATACAAAAGACACCACACACACATTTATCTGTTCCCACAGTAGCTTCAGATTTGCAGTTTCCCCAGTGGGAGTAGAGGGAGTGATCCTAAACAAATTCACTGACACGACGCAGATCCACCTCGTGTTGTTTTCTGCTGTGTTTCTTTACTTCTTAATGTATATTCATTCATCTTTACGTGCAAATAAAGCTGAGACGAGTGGCAGAGTGCAGGAATTATGCTGCTGTTGTTGTTGTTTAGTGAAGACATTCCTAGAGTTTAACAGGCTGTTGTGTCACAACAGAAGCTGACAGAGTTGAAAGAAAGATGCTTCACTTCCAGTAAACTAGCGGCAGCTGATTCTCTTAATCCTTATGCCCGTGACCTTTGATGTAGCACGTATTCCTCTTCACCACCTCCCCCCAAAGTTAAGTCAGTTAAAAGTTTGGTGGGAGGGAGTCGAAAGGAAAAAAAATCGAGAGGCAGACGAGGGTCACAGAAGAAGGACAAACGTGTTAGATTTGAACAAAAAAAAAGGGGCAAAGACCTCGAAGAAAAGACACTGGAGAAAAGCACTTAAGATCCTTAAAGAGGAAACTTGTTCTACTTTAAATTCTCAAGGGCGCATTTGTCAGTTTAAATTATGTGTGACTGAGAATTGGAGACGCTAAGAAGTAGTTTGAAAGATCAAAATGTCAAACGAGTCAAAGATATTGATCGATGATTTAATTTGTGCCTCTGAACTGTGTGAGCTTTGTTAGTCCCCCGGTGATGTTTCTGAGCCCATGAGATCATGATTTACAAAACCTTTAAAGGAGAAAAACAACATTATCACTCTTGGCTACAACGTGAAGCAGTATGGGATTCATTGTTGATCATGTTTTTTCTATGAATACTTAAGAGGTTAGTACGATAACAATAAAGATTTGACCTCCATCATCTGAACCACATGTAAATGAGAAAAGTAAACGTGGTATCAACTACTAACATGAACAGAACTGGAGGAATCAGGAGGAACAAACAAGTTTTCAATTAAATGTAAAAAAATATGATGATGGCTTTATAGTTATTAAGTGTTTTTTTATTGTGTTTAATAAAAAAACAGAAATAAAAACATCTTTATTTCTAGTGAGTAACTACTTAATGGTACCGACTATTACTTGGTGTCTCAATTCACATACTTCTATACACTTACTGTTTTCAGTGTGTATAAACGTTCACACTGTTAAGTTTGGTAAAACACAGTGACTGTTAATACCTGGATGGTTTCACTCATCAGTCACAAAGTTGAGTGTTAAACGATGGACACTTCTCATCCTCACTGACGCCATCTTGGCTACGTAGAAGACGAGGAAGGACGACTCCACCTCACATGAAACATGGAGCCACACTAACAAACATCAGCACCAGTGAGACTTTGATTTTTGATTGTAATTGAAAACAAGACGACAGATATCTTGGTGGAGATGATCACGGTTCAAATTGATGATTAATGTTCTGTCCAGTGACAATTCACCTTTAAAAAGGAGAAGAAGATGTTGAGATCCTCATTACAACACTACCCTGTTTAAATTTACATACTATGGAAGTACTTAGTAGTACATATTATACTACATGGAAGTGCACTAACAGAAGTATTGAGACACACTGAAGTGCAGACAAAATGAGCCATGAAGAGATTAAACTGACTGAAAAGTAAACAATTGTAAAATTCTTCAGAAAGTTGCAGCTTTCTTTAAATAGTGAAGCTATTGAGACGTGATCACCGAACAATCAAAGGTTTTGTTGCAACTAGTCAACAGGACCCCAAGAAAATGAACTGCTAAAGATTTGTAACTAGTATGAGAGTCCAGTGGTACAGGGTATCCACTGATCCATGTAAAAAAGACTTAAAACACAACCACCACTGACCAATACTGAAACTGTTGAAACATCAAGACTGGGACAATAAATATGTGAAGAGGTTTTATGGACAAATGAAATGAGAGTGACTCTAGATGGACCAGATGCATGGACATGTGGCTGGATCACAAAAATAAGGAGATTTTCTGGGGTATCTGGAGATTTTCTCTCAGCAAGACCTAAGCAGTTCCTCTCTGTGCGTCCAAGGCCTGTTTGTGTTTGCTACAGTTAGCATGTTTGCTAATTCTCACCCTGTTCTACATTAAAGCCCAATGTAGCTTGTAAAACGAGTGGCACCAAGCAGACTGAAGCTTTCACACACATTTCTACTGTTTGGGAGCGATTTCATTCATTTTCCGTCTCGCTTTGAGCATGGGAATGGATGTGAACTTGGACGGGTCGGGCGGGTCCGTTTGGGTTGGATTGCCCGGTTTCCCGGTTAATGATACACGAAACACTAATTTGACTCATATCATGATGAAATCAGGAGGATAGTGGCAGAAATGATCACTCAGGAGCAGGACATCAGAGAGGGTTAAAACAGACAGGTGTTGGCAGGTTCAAAATATTCATGTTTGAGGTTGATTATCATGTCTGGATTGAATTAATCCTCAAGATAACAACTTGCCTAATAATAAGTAATGAGAGTTTCTGTTTGTATCTTTTCCACTGCTCCTCTGGTCTTTCCTGAGACCACGAATCAGATCAGAGTGAACTTAAAAAAAAAAAGAGGTGTTTCTGGTGGTGAGTAATACTGTATCCATCTGTAAATGGCTAATTAATGTCTGGTGCACCTGGTGACACGGTCCAGTGGCTGCTAAAGAGGTTCGGAAAGATGGCGTGGAGATGGAGGGCGGAGCGGGGAGGAGACCTGTGCAGCAGAATTCAAGAGGAAAATAAAAATAAAACGAAATTTGACGGAGCGATGGAAAGAAAGATGAAGAGAAGGACGAACAGAGTTGAAGTAGAAGTGTTAATGACAGTGAGTTTTTGCTCCGAACCACCGGCTGTTTCATGGCTCCTTGTTTTTCATGCTCTCCAGCAGAGGAGGGTCTTATTAGAGCCATTTTATAGCCGCGCTGCCTCCTCACTCCTTCATCTCTGTCTGTTTTTTTTTTTTACACACATATACACACACGCACAAGAGTGGCCTCAGTTTATAACACGAGTCACGTCTGCTTTACAGCATCGCTGACCTACAAACACGGCAGCAGTAGTCATCAATTAAGGTCTTTTACAGACCTATATGTGTCATTTAATGAGGGAGGCGAGGGCGGAACGGGGCTGAAACATGTGGTGTCGAGGGACGGACTAATATGGATTTCAACGCTGCCGCTGTACTTTCAGACTAATGTATACAATCTGCTGTAAAGAAGAAGAAGAAAAAAAGAAAACACCAAACGACATGAAAGACTGTCCACGAAACCACCTGAGGGCAGCGTGAACACCGCAGCCTCTTTTCATCTACTATTTCACCTGTTAACAAATTACAACTGTTCATTATGACTTGGGGTTTATGTTCACAGCCTTGACAATCACTTCTGTCTGTTTCTGTTGTAGACATCAACATCATCCACTTGCTTTACCTGAAATGTGGACAAATAAACTGTGCACACACAACGACGGAAAATAGGAGTTTAAACCAAAACCAGGAAGTCAGTCTCAATTCAGATAGTTCTGTTAGAACATTTCCATGTAGTATACTAATGTCTGTAAACCGCTGTAACGCTGCTCGACTGTCTCTACTCAGTTTGGTACCAGACACGTCGTTTAACATAACAGTTTGGTTCGTCCTCGACGTGACCGTGGTGAGTGTGGTAGAAACTGCTGCGACGTCACATCACAAAAACACTAGTAAACATTAATGGAGCAGCTCACTTTGTACCTCGGTCGAGTAAGTACTAAAAAAGTACCTGGTTGCAGGTTCTAGCACCAAGTGGAAAACACTATAAAGAAGAGACATTTGTAAACTATGTACATTATGTACTTTCTTCTGTAGTGAACAAATTTTCTTCTTCTTTCTAAAGGTGAATTGTCACTGGACAGAACATTAATCATCAATTTGAACTGTGACTGTCGTCCATCAAGATATCTGTCGTCTTGATTTCAATTATGATCAATATTGAAAGTCTCACTAGTGCTGATGTTTCATGTGAGGTGGAGATTACGCCGCCGTCGTCGTCCCTCCTCTTCTGCTACGTAGCCAAGATGGCGTCATTGAGGGTGAGAAGTGTCCATCGTTCAACACTTAACTTTGTGACTGTAATGAGTGAAACCATTGTTCGCTTTACTAAACTTGTTAATGTAAACACATTTACACACTCAAAATAGTAAGTGTAAGTATTAAAGTACGTGAGTTGAGACACACGGTTGGTTTAACTGCTTCAACAGGTTATATAAAGCTCATATATCCATCTAAAAACACTGCATTTTCTTTATAACTATTCTTTTTTTCCTTTGGTGCCTACACATGATTATGATCAGAACACGATTATGAGTCTACAGCTACAACGAGCGGTTCTGCAAAGTTGTACTTGGAAAGCAACCACGCTGAAAATGCCAATGTTAACATGGTGATGCTGAGCAGGTACAAGACTTTTCCCATGTTCAACATCATAGTTCAACGTTTTAACGCTCTGGCTTCTGTTATTATTGACGCACACAAAAAGTCAAAGTACAGCTCAGGCTGATTGGGATATCTTCAGTTTTGCAGATATCTGTGTCAAAAGTATTGGACGAATTCAATATCTGACCTCATGGTGAAGAAAAATAATCACTGCAAATCCAATAGTTCAGCGTTAGTATTAAATATCAACTTTATCTGTTTTATTTGCTCCTACACGTACGTTTACACAGGTTGTTCAGTGTATTTTATAAATAGCTTCAACCAAACTTCATTCCTCCATAATCACATTTTGATGTTTTATTTTTCTGGGTTTTTATTAACATAACATCACATAATATGTTACGGGTTATAAATCACCTTGCAGTTATGTTCCATATAAATAATCTTTATTACCCAGCTTATTAGCGGCGGTATTTCCCCATTTCTGTCTGGCTCAGAGCCAGTCTGATCTTCTGAAGCCCCAGTCATTGAAAACTCTCCATCCGTGCACCACAAGAGACGCATGGCTCCGGGGTAAAAAGGAATCGCCCTCCCACTCTCTTTTCTCTCTCTTTTTCCAGTCTCTGCTCACCAAAGAAAAACACAAACTTAAACTTCCATCCAATCGGTTTAAGAAATTAATGGGGGTTGAGGGAGCTGGTGGAGGGGTGGGCGGTTTCAGTACTTGACCTCCACCGTTCGCCTCCTGCTCACAACTTAGACCAAAACCTAGCGCCAGGGTTCGTGTTGAGCAACTAAAGCCTTTTCATTTTCACCACAAAAACGCTGAGAAACAAGGAGCTGGACAGACGCTGATGTACTGTACAGAAGCAGACAGTCTGCTGTGGTTATTGATGCTGTGGGGATTAGGATTTATGCAGTAGGAGGAAATAGAGAGTCTTTATAAGAAAGTTTATGTAACATGTTGGATGAGCTCAGTAAATTCACTCCTGTGCTAGAAATATATTTACTTTTTTTTTAAAGCATTTAAATAAAAAAAAAAAAAAAATTACAATGTTTGCACAAACAGAAAAGCCAGTGTCGCACATTAGGTTACTTTCATCCATTTGCGGGCAGTGACGCTGACGGGATGTGAGTTGGCTGTTTCGACATTTTGAATTTGACATTTACTACTAAGAAACTACAGTCAACGGTCAATGACATGGTCATTTTGTTTGGTGAAAATCTGACTCGAGCCTTTGACACGTCCTACAAACGTTAATGATCCCGGAGGTTTTTGTCCTCTTGACCGTCCGTCACCAATTATTTTTGTATTTCCACATAAATATCGTCATTTAATGAGCAGACTTTCACCGAAATCGAATCAGCGACGCTGCCTTTAGTTTGCCTTCGAGGACTCGACATGCTTCTCTCACTACTGTAATGCATTATGCTAATGTGCTGCGTGTGGTATAAACACTCGCTCATATTCCCTCCTCAGACGGCCATCTGGTGTATGTCACATCCTTGAATGTGGTATGTTTTAATGGTTTAGAGGTGTGGGCATGCAAAACACGCCAAAAACACATTACTGCGCGTGTGTGTTGATCCCTGAGTTGTATACACCTACTTGTGTGTTAGCGTTTTAGCGTGACGGCGTCTATTTACGACCGAGACGGTGATAACCGACGTGGCGTCGAGTTCAAGACACATTTCTCTCCAGTTCATTTGTTCTTTGTAGGTTTTTTTTTTTTGTTTGTTTTTATTTTCACTGTTTTTCATTTTACACTGGCGACCCTTCGCGGGGGGGATGAGGCCAAAAAAAAAAAAAAAAGTGAAAGGAGAGAAGAAAAGAAATAATCATTGCAACATTCCTCCCATTTCAACACTCCTCATTGTCCTCCTCAACACTTAACAAATCCCACCTCTCTCCTTGTCATTTTTTTACCTCGAGGTCGCCTCCACCCCGAGAGTCTCTCGGTCGTTCACATCGAGACGACAAATATTTACAGCGCAGATACAGTGACAGACTTCTTTTCGTGCAACAGAAACGAAAACAAAACAAAAAGAAAAGAAAAGAAAAAAGAGTTGTTCCACAGAGAGATGTGTTGCGTTCAGGGTCGAGTCGAGGCTTCGCTGCTGCCACGCGTCTCCTCTTGGGATGAAGAGGCTTTTTATGAACTTTTAATATCGTAAACATTGTGAAATCTTTCCAGTATCAGTTGTGAGGAAATGTTTTGTTACGCTCTAATTATTCCAGTCAGCAATTCTTATCCTGATAACAGTAAACCATTAAAATACGTTGCTTCATATCTTCTGATCACAAACAACCCCCTCAATATATGAAATCAAAGGCTTTTAATAGAAAAAAAAGGAAAACAACCATAAATAAAATAGTGAATGAGACATATTATTTGGAGTTTTAAGAGGAGATGGTTCAGTTGTGATTGTACTTAACAAACCTGAGCCATCTTAGAGCCAATCCCATTTCTACCTCTTAGCTCCTCATCCTGTCTTTAGCATGTTCACGTTAGTATCAGGTCGATCTGTCTCTGTTCTTTTCTGGATGAAGGTTGAGGAGTCACAACCTCCAAGCGAAGCTGTTCCAGGACCAGCGTTTCAAACGAAGAAGGTGTGAGAAATTTCCCAGCATGCACCAGGACAAGGATGCAGCTGTGAAAAAAGTTAGCGATTTAATTAATGAACTACTCAATACATTTAACTTATTAAGCAAACTTTTCGCTAATCAATAACGTTTGTTAGCGTTAGCTTAGCAATCGCTAGTCATCACTTTGCTAACGTTTTCCATTCATCTGATAAGGACTCTTTTCTGACGTGACGATGTAAATGTAAACAAACATCGTTTTTTAATTAATCGTCAACTTGACGGATATCTGACGGAGTCTGTAGACGCCATCTTTGTTGCCATTCGGTTGTCATGGAGACTTGTAACATCGTCTTACATAGCGACTAGCGACCACTTCTGATGACGTGTAACAGTAAAGTAGCAGTGTCTTATTTCCTAGAGGAACGTTTTCACCTCAACGCTTTGATTCAAGGGACGAGGGGTTGGGGTGAGAGAAGAGGAAGAAGAGGGGGTTAAAAAAAAAAGAAAAAAAAGAGAAATGGGGTCGACCTTTATTGACCTCTAAAAGACGTTAACGTTGAGTTTAACGGAGAAAGTCCTGGTGCACTCAGTCGCCAGCATGAATCAGAAGCATATTCCAACTACAAAGAGTAAATATCACTTCTGTACATTCAAAGTGGTTTAATCTCATCTTATTTCATTATTATAATTTATCAGATTGTCACTAAAAACAAGACATATGCACTAACTTTGTTTAGTGCCGTAAATAATGTATAATGTTCATAATAAATGTAGTTAATCTGCCAAACATGGTTCGTAAAAGCTCCTATCTAGTCTGCAGTGACTCGCGCTCGTTTCAGCCGAAGGTAAAACATATGAGAACCATAAAATGCACATCTTGAATACTAAAGTCCAGTTATATGCTCTTTATGTTTATATGCTCTTTCTATTTCCACTTCGATCTATAAATCAGACTGCGAATGTTTCCTCGGCAGGAACAAATATTTTTCTGGTATTCTCACCTGCCTCGCTTTATCTTATTTCTTTTTTCTTTCCTTTGTTTCCTTCAGGCTTTTCCTGCTGTCTGTTGCTCTTTACCTCCCTATCTCTGTCTCAACTCTCTCAACCATTCATCCCCAGCAGAGCAGAGCGGTCCTGAGCAGAACAAAAGCCTGCGCTGACACCGCATTAACACAGTCCAGAGCTCCTGTCATTCTCTCAGGCTACAGAAGAGGCTGATAAGACAGAATGTGTGGCAGGGAGGGGGAAAAACATGTTACCCTTTTGCAACCCCACTTCTCTCAGCCTCCAACTCCACTTATCCACTTCCTCATTCCTCTGTTGATCCTCAACGATACAGATATCGAGCTGAGGATTGATTTTTTTTTTTATTATCATTATTTTTTTTTTTAGAAAAGGAGACAACAATGTCCTGTTTTGCACGCCAGAGTAAACCAAACTCTGCAGTATCAGTGTTCATTGTCCGTTTGTGTCTGCTGGGATTCCAGTCGTGTTTTGTGGAAGAGGCTGTTTCACTTGGCTGTCGACAGATTCATAAACAACACTGCTGTGCACTGTGGGGATTTGGATAGTGTTTCCAATGAAGCCTTTCAAGCCAATAATAATAATAATCCACCGACACCAGCCAGTCCTCGAGGTTTTGGTCATATCATTGTCCGACGTGTCAAAGATCGTTAAATGTGAGAAAAAAAAAGTCAAAAACGAATAAAAACTCTCACCTGAAGTCACAGGCCACGGTTTAGTAAACCAAAGTAGCTAAAACTCCACCGCTGCGTCTGTCTGCCATTCACTTCAACACAACCTGGCATCGAAGAAGCACATGGCGTTCCCATTATTCATGCAACACCTACAGTTCAGCCAAACCCATTGAGGTTAAAGCAACAGAACATTAAAAGCAAAACGTTGGATTTTTCCTGAAAACAGCAGGAGCTTGTCAAATTTGCTTGTTTGTTCTTGGGTTCTTGGTTACATGTTCCTTTCGCTGCAAATCTAATTGGTTTTTTAAGCCGCTACGACTCGAGAAAAGAGCTTCATAAGTTATTAGACGATAAAACCTTTGCTCAGCAACATATACGAGGGTATTTCACACCGTTTTACAAAACCAAAAACTAAGACGGACAGAGCTAATGGAGCCTTAGCTTGCCAGTTCATCCACAACAGCAACAGCGGTGGCGTATAACCCAGCATCTGTGGGTAGATGTTAACTCCACAGCACGAGGATGACGACTTATGAGTAATCAAGTGTCCGCAATGAAATAGCCCACTCCTCTGCCATGAGACCTTGTTATATGAGAGAGAGAGAGACAGACAGAGGAAGCAATCGCCAATTGCGGTCGCAGCGCCTCGCTGTGTCTTTCCTTCCTCTCGCTGGCTTCGCCAACTCTGCAGTCTGCGCTCTGCTATTAATTAAACCATTAAAACAGATTAATAAGCAGAGGGGAGCTCCAGTCTCGACAACATCTGATGAAAATTAAAGAGGCGTGTTTTTTTTTTTCTATTTTTTTTTTTTTTTTTATTTGGCAAGATAACCCTGATGCCCTTTTCCTTTGGTTCTCATTTTGCAAATCCTCCTCCGGCTCCTCCCATCGCTCCGTTTCGCTCTGTGAATCTCAAAAAACTGTTCTGAATTATTTATCCATCAATCAACGTTCGCACTTTGCACCTTCTCTCCGCCTGTTACCTCATTCTGGATTGAAAACATGTGGGCACAGAGAGGAAGAGCTAGAGGGCAAACACATTCAAGATCATGTCCTTGATTGTGTTTGCCCTCCTCCGGGATAAGTGTTGAGTGTTTAACAGCTTTCTGCTGTGATTTCTCCTTTGGCGTTGATTTTCTTCCCAAACTGCCTCAACGAGAACACAGCAGTTACTGAAAAACACACACACACACACACACACACACACACCAGCCAGCGCATCTGTTTGTTCTGTCGTCCTGCTCTCCAACAATCACACAGACTGCTGCGTTTTTCTGCGAGTTTGCAAATTCAGCACAAAAAAAAAAAAAAAAAAAAAGACAACTCAAGTGTATCGGCCACGTGCATCAAACCTTAATTCAATTTATGCCGTAAAACACTGGAGATTTACCAAAACCCGAAGAACGGACACTTGGAAGACAAATTCATCTGTCGTTAAAACCGGTGGAGCGTGCGGGCGAATTCTTAACTCGATTTTCTGCAGCGTTTTTAAAAACGCACAAACACACTCAAGTTAAAATGTAATAAATGCGTTTCCTCAAAGATCATTTATCGACGCTGCGGAGGAACTTTTCAAAAGAATTAGAGGCTGAGGACTAAAGGTTTTATCCCACGTGACGAGCGACTGCCTCGTTCGGCTGAGACGTGTCCGACATTTATGTCTGAGCCTCAATGCACATGAATATCTTCTCCTCATTAGCAGAGATGATTATTTTTCTGTCACCATTTTGATCCAAACGTGAGACGACGTGTTTTGTGGAAGAGGCTGTTTCACTTGGCTGTCGACAGATTCATAAACAACACTGCTGTGCACTGTGGGGATTTGGATAGTGTTTCCAATGAAGCCTTTCAAGCCAATAATAATAATAATCCACCGACACCAGCCAGTCCTCGAGGTTTCGGTCGTATCATTGTCCGATGTGTCAAAGATCATTAAATGTGAGAAAAAAAAAGGCAAAAACGAATAAAAACTCTCACCTGAAGTCACAGGCCACGGTTTAGTAAACCAAAGTAGCTAAAACTCCACGGCTGCGTCTGTCTGCCGTGAGACGACTCCTCTTTTTAAAAAATACTTTAAGACAAAATCTTTTTTTTTAAATCATGTTGGGTTTGAGTTATAGTACATGGGTCATCTGACTCATGTACTACAGCGTTTTCACTCGACTTTTAGGAAATTTCTAAAGACGCTGACATGAAAACGTAAAACTTCTTAAAGACTTTTTCTGACCTTTCTGATCTGATCTTAGTCGGATCAGTACAGTCTTATGTAGTATTTCTGCTGTAAAACTCGACCTCACTAAGTTAAAAAAGTGAAGACTAAAGAGATAACGTTTGTTGAGAGCGAATATTTTCACTCGTCATGATTCATTCCCACACTTTAATCCGTTTAAAACTAGTTTCTATTGAGAGTCTATAATTTTAAACTGAAATTTGTACGTTTGAACGTTTGATATTATTATCCAAACCGAGAGGAACAACTCTGTGTGTGTGTGTGTGTGTGTGTGTGTGTGTGTGTGCACAACATTAATATATGCACGGACATGTCTGCGTTTGGATCCAAGAGAAACTGTTTATGGTCTCACGCTGGCACATACACACACACGCAAGCACACACATACACACACAAACACACGTACGTGAGGGCAACTTTTACTCACACTCTTATCTAAAATCACATTTGTGTGCGACCATAAAAGAAATAAGTCGTCAAGCGCCGACATTATAAATAACCCAACAGTTAAAGAACACGAGGGATCATCTGGCAACGGATGAAACAGATGGTTTAGTTCCTCAAATGGATATGTATGAAACAGAAGTGGGGAGGCGAAGCAATAAGAGCCGCAAGAAGAAGAAGAAAAAAAAAAGATTTAAAAAAAAAAAAAAAAAAAGGCAATGAGTTTTAAAATGACAGGAGTGTTTTTTGTGTGTGTGAGATGAGATGTGATTTAAAGGAGGAAGCTGAAGGTGGAGAGCAGGATGTGGTTTGTCCAGCTGCGAGGCAAGAGTTGAGCAAAGGTCATGGAGGTCCTGAACACACACACACACACACACACACACACACACACACACACACACAGACGTATCACCGTCTCCCTCCTCCACCCGCCAACTCAACATGATTGGGTTTGTTGATAATAATCTACCCTGTGGACAGCTTCAACTGTGTTAAGTGGAAAGGCTGCTTATTTAACTTTCACTCATCGTGAGCTCAACGGTAACCTGAGGCCGAGTGGTCACGATCAGGAGGAGACACTGACAGGTGACGGAGACGAGAACAAGAGGAAGAGAAAACTGCTACGTAAGAAATTCCCACATGTCAGTCTCGAGCGTGTTTTAGCACAAAAAAGATCTGGGCGAAAACAATGCTGGTCAATTTGTGGAAAGTGGTAAGAAACAGAAAACAACAAATCCAAACAGGCCACAGATGCAGCTTTTTATAATGTTTGTTGTCTGTTTATTAAAGTGAGACTGTTCTCAGATGGTGGCTGCCACCGCTCAAACTAAAACCTAGTTCTACTTCACCAACGATCTCCAGTGGTGGTGTCTGGACTTGTTCCTCTGATGGTTGGTGAATCATCAGTTAATGATCATAATGTGTGAACAGCCCTAACGACTCCATCAGAGGCCGTCGGGACCTGGTCTGAGACCGGGACTGGATCTGTCATGTTAGAAAACTGGAGGAGTCGGAAGAGACTGACAAAGAGCAACAGCCAATCAGAGGAGAGATGTGAGATAAATGCTGCTGCCGTCTCACTGATTCACCCATTTTCACTTTCTACAAACTCCCCGCGTCTGATCCAGATGTTACCCGGTACCAGGGAGGTCTGCTGGTGGTTTCAGCTCCACCATGAAAACCAGCATGTTGCCGTGATGTTTACACGCTGGTTTACTGGTTTAGTCTGTGTCGGAGGCAGCGTCTTCACCGGTGCTCGTCAACAATAAACGGCTGTAAATAACGGTGAGAAGCAGCAGCTACATCCTGTCTAGTTCACGTGACCAGACGTAGAGTTTGGTGACGTCGGTGTGATCGGGAGTCGATCACTGACAAGTCTTGTAGTGTGAACACTACAGGTCTCAGACCAGTTGTTGAGACTCCAGATCATGGGAACACAAGTCGCCAATGATCATAACAGCATCTGCTAGTGTGAACTAGACTTATGGAGCATAATGATAAATGCTGTTTGCATTTGTTGTGAGGAGATTTGTGTCGTTTAAAAAAAACAAAACAAAACATAAACAAATTTAAAACCTGGTTAAAACTCACAGTGTGTCTCAATTTGCATACTTCCAAACTTACACTTACTATTTTGAGTGTGTTCACACTGACCAGTTTGGTAAAACACAGTAAACTGTTTATACCTGGATGGTTTCACTCATAACAGTCAAAAAGTTGAGTGTTGAACGATGGACACTTCTTGTGAATTGAGACACACTATGACTAAAATGTAGCTGCTCAGGTTACAAGTATTTTGAGTTGATTTATCTCCGGTTGCCACACCTTAGAGTTGTAAGTGGAATCTGTCAGCATCAGCGTTTGGCAAAAATTAAACAGTAACACGGGAGATTGACAGATTAAAAGGAAACTCATCGGAAACACAAGTTGAAGCAGGAATTCACTGAGGATGCTAAAACTGGAGTAAAAGGCCTGGCACGGGTCCACCTCTCTCTCCTACCTGTGCATTCGTGCTGCAGACCTTTCCCGTAGTAACCTTTCTCACAGATGCAGTCGTACTGTCCGGTGTGTGTGCCGCATTTACAGCTGGCCATCAGGTCGCAGCAGTCTCTGCCCGCTTCACACAGAGAGGAGCAACGTGACTGATCGTCCTGGATGTAGCTTCCTGTTGGGAGGTCTGTGGGTAAAAGAAAAAAAAAATCAGATCAAATTACACCACCTGGACGACAGGTAATTAACTTTAACATTTCAGTTAATTGAAGACTGTTGGAGGCCAGACAGAGCTGACAATACAGACAAAGAAATATGTTAACAGAGAAGATGTTTTTGGCACAAATTCACCTACTTACAAGGTGCATGTGGGTGATAACAACTTAATTGTCAGACCTGTTGTTTTGTTTACAACAAGTCAAATCACATGTGACAGTAATGTTCTTAATAACAGTGTTGCTACCGTTTATTTTCTTTGCATCGCGACGATGTCATAAAGACACTAATTTACAAAGGGGAAGTTTCTAAACATCTGTTTCTGCTTCAACATAGTCTACACCTTTAACCAAAGAGGTGTATGAATAATAAAGAAAATAAAAAAAAAATAAATTAGTGCCTACAAAGCTGCACCATGTACATTTGACTAAAAGGCCACAGCCACATCCTCCTCCAGCACACAGTAGTCACTAATAAAAGCCCGTAAATCTGAGCTGAGACATTTTTCAAATGAAATGAATTGGGACTGTAACTATGAGTTGAGACTGAGGGTAAAACCTTGGCTTTGATGTTGTTGCCAAAGGCAAAAAAAGGAAACTTCTTTTTTTTTTTTTTTTAAAAGTCAACCTGCTAGTCTTTATTTTCTCTCTAATTGAGAGAACAGGAAGGCAGAGACGGCCGCAGAGGACGATGAAGACGAGGAAGAAGAGAAAGAGACGTTGTGATGTAACGTCTGCGATTTGATCAACGGCCAGTGAAACAAACTGTCTCAAAATGTGGCTGTTGTTGGCAGAGTCGCCGGGGCAGACTTGAGGACGGAGCGTGAGAGACGGCGGGGGCTGCGCTGATAGCGTCGGCGTTTTATTCTCACAGCGTTATCCCTGCGCTGCCTCATTCATCTCTGCTGCTGCTGCTGCACCTACTGTCTGGTCGTCTTTAAGAAACCATGTGTGAACATACATGTACAGTCTGGAAGCGCATAGATGTGATTTACAGTTCTCTCTCTCTCTTTCTCCTCGGCGCTCTACTTAACTGTGATATTTTATGGTGATATTTTAAGTTTTAAAGCTGTGACTGAATCCCGCTTCTCACCAAATTGTGGGAAGTCCCCCTCACCCCCCCCTCACCCTCCCACCCCCCCTTCAAGTGTGGGAAAAGTGCTCTTGCTCTGTTCAATCTGTAAAGACGTGAGGCTTAATAGCTGTTGGCAGTACATAACAGAAAAAAGACCATGTGAAATGTACGTTGTCAGATTCCATTTTAAAATATTATCCGCTTCCCTTTTTTTTTTTTTTGAGTAAACACTGGATTTTAACAGGGTCACAACCTTCATTTAAGAAATACTGCTACAGGTCAAATGGTGGTAACGGGAGCGTGGAGGCTTCAAAGAGAGAAAGAGAAGCTGTGGTAGCTTAAAGTTAATTTGACCAAAACTACAATGTGGTTTGATGTAGTTTTACGTTGTTCAGCTACAACGTGTGAATAAGAGAGAGGTGATATCTGATACGTCTTAGCGGCTGTGAAGTGATATCACAGATGTTTGACTGCGTTTTCGGTGTTTACCTTCATGCAGCGCTCGACGAGCCAGAGCCTCAAACTCTGCAAAGTTGTGCACCAGGTAGCAGTGCTGGTCTTTAGGTTGCGACGCCATGTCGTGGAGCTCCCTGATGTTTCCCTGCCAGATGCCCAGAGTGAAGATCTCGACGCCTCGTTCCCTCAGGGCGGCCGCCACCGGCCGAGGGTCTCCGCCGTTAGAGTAGCCATCGGTGATCAGAAAAATCACCTTGGTGGCGTTTGCGCGAGAGTGACGCAGGATTTGCTGTGGAGAGAGAGGAAAATATAAGCTCATTAAGTGGAGGAGTAAGTGACTTTTCACATTAATGAATCGAACCCTTGTGGCGCTTTAATGTCGTTAAATGTTCATGTCAGTCAAACGTTCATTTTAAGTTTCACTGTGAAACTCACAAGAAAATCAAAGTGTTAAAACAACAGTTTTGTGGTTTTATAAGGAGTTATGTACACATTTGACTTCCTGCAGTCTTGTCATCGCTGTGAGGGAGTTCAATAAAAACACAAATTGTCACTTTTAGACGCTGGCTTTTGTTCAGATTAAACAACCATAACGTGACATACAATGTAAATAAGAGCTTTAGAGGGACACATCCTTGTTACATCATGGCAGAAAGAGGCTGTTTCCTCTATTCATTCACATCCTCTTGGTTTGCTAACAGTGTTGGGAAGGTTACTTTTAAAAAGTATTACCACTACAGCAACGTACTACAACGTATTCTGTTAGATTACTCATGTGAGTAACGTATGCTGAATACTTTGGATTTACTTTGTTGTAAAGAGTTTACTTTTTGCAACCAACATTTTCTATCATTTAGTTAGGTTTAGTTAAGAAAACAGGCATTTTGATGTATTTGTTTGTCACGAGGTGGATTTAAACTCCTGTTTGGCTTCAGACGCAACTACAACTGTAACTGTATTCTGATTAGGAGTGGACAATAAAATGATAACGATACGTGTCAAAATAGACACTCACTCACTGTCAATAGAAATAACTTTAGATAAAGTCTGAACTTGTTAGAAGAAAAAAAAAAGGCTAAGTAAGTCTGGTTATTCAGTCAGACCATCATCGAGCAGTAACCAGCAACAGTGTCACAGTAGTATAATAATAATATTAATAATAGAAAAGTTTTTAAACAAAGTGCTTTATTTTTTCCCTCATAGGTCATAAAAAATTATCAATAATATCGATATAAGTTATATCGTGATACACTTTTTTAACCATATCGCCCACCACTAATTCAGATTACTGTTTATTTAAACTCTAACTGTGACAGAATATCGTTGCTTGATGTAAAGTTTGTAACCTACGTTCATACATTGGTACACGTTACTCCCCAACCCCGTCGGCTCATAAAAGGAGATGAAGGTCGCAGCGAAAGAGCACATGACTGTAGTAGCCCTGCATCATCGAGAGCAGTGTTCAACATTCGCTCCAGTGTATTAGCATTAGCGTTAGCGTTAGTGTTACAGCTGCCAGGTGCCGCAAATCGCAGAGGACAAATATCACCGATCCAGTTTTGAAACTATGGTGAAGCAAGACTAGACTATGACGGGCGCCACCATCTCATCAATGATGGTGAGGGATCGCTCTCTCCATCTTCAGCTACTCTCCTCTCTGACTGACTCCAGGTCAGTTTCGTGTTTCGCTTTAGTGTCAGAGGTCAGAAGAAACATGCATTACCTGTGTTAAATTATTTTATTAACAACCCAATTAATTACATAACATCACTACATGTACTGCTTTACTCCCCAACCGTGGCTGATAACCGCTGCTCATGTTAGACGGGAAAATATCACATCTTCTGCAGCCGTAAAATAGGTTTGATTAAAAACGTCGACTAATAACAGACAGTTGATGAGTGCGGCTTCATTAATGTTTTCACGTTGTTCTTCTTATTTATTGTAAAGGTCAAACATCCACACACACACACACACACACACACACACACGTCCCACGCATTGCTCTGGCTGCCAGCACACTACCAACTTAGCTCCAGCTTTAGTGACATGACTAAATTGAATAACGAAGAACGTCACACACAACCACTAAAAACAGCCCTCAATTCTAGGGTTCCTCAAAACCCTACATCAGCAAGACAGGCAACGAGGGCAGGATTGGGGGAGTGGAGGGTAAAGAAAAAACGAAAAAAAAAAAGAAAAAAGAAGGAGAAAGCTCTACAATTGTAGTTATTTCTCTTACAGACTACAGACTACTTGCCAGTGGTCGAAAACCACCAGAGAACACTGGGCAACACAGACTGGGCTGTCGTGTCCGCCCCAGACACCGGCTATAGTTCCCAAACTAACTTTAGCCACCGTTTACAATCCACCACATACAATTAGACAGGACATTAAAGTCAAGAGGAACATATCTTTATTTTCTCTGGAGTAAAATAAAAAAAAAAAAAACAAGACCAACTGCTAGCTGATGCTGATGAGGCCAAGCTGAAAGTGTCTGGGTTTGTTGTAAGCGTGAATTAAATGAGGTTAGGAGAGTATGTGGATAAAAAACACCAGGAGAACAATAGATGAAAAAAAAAAGAAAAAAAAGAAGAAGTAGTTGGAGCAATAAGAAGCAGAGAAAACAAGCCAAGATGAAGTCAGTAGGACAGATATCAATTTACTTACTTACTCACTTACTGAAAGCCAAAAAGGTCATGGGTGTATTGTTAAGAATTGAAAAAAAAAAAAAAAACAAAAGGACGTGTGTTCGAAAGGAGGTGGATCCTTTTACTGTAGTCCGAGTCCAAAAAAAGGACGTAATATGACAGAAAAGTTAAACACAAGAGGTGAAGAGAGAGACAGAGGGAGAGGAAGCATGCAAGGGTGTGACCACCGAGGGAGGGAAACAGCAGGAGAGAAAGCTCTGGTCCTTGTTGTCTAATTGGCGAAACTTCAAGCAGCTCTGGCAGGAGCGACATAATTACAGAGCCTGTGAAGCAAAGGGAGTGAAGGAGGGAAAAAAGGAGGATGGAGAGAGAATAGACCAGAGAGCCTGGTTTCTCTGATCCTCAAAGCTGCTGCTGCTGCTGCTGCTGCTGCTGCTGGTTCCCAGCTCAGGGAGGTTCGCTGCGTACAGTCCCAGCTGTCAGTGCACTGTCATCGGACTGACACCTCCTCCTCCCTGCTCCTTCCACTTGTCAGTGAAGTTGATCTTTGCTCTTAAGTGTTAACATTTAAAGCCTCAAAGTGTAATTTCTCAGCTTGTTTATCAACAAAAATTTATTCTTTCATTTCTTTTCATTCATTCATTTTTTCAGCTATGATCTTATTGATTAGTTATTACCTCCATCAATAAGTCAAAATGATCTGGTAGGATTTGAATTTTCCATTTATATAAACTGGTGAGATTTATATTTATATAGAGCTGGTGAGATCAATGGTGGTCACCATGTTGAGACTACAGGTGCTGACAGGGGACAACATTAGGTAAACACAGCTCTACTTTTTGCTTTTTTATTTTCAATGGCAGCAGAACCAACTCAGAGTTTGAGTCCTGAGAGCCAGATATCACACACACACACACACACACAAACACACACACACGTCTGCCAGCAGCAGTCTGGTGAGTGTAGGCTGAGTGTAAAACACGACCATGTAGAGATAGAAATAACATGACGTCATGTAAATAAGATAAATAACATGGTATATCGTGTATGTGAAGCATGTTGAGGTAAAATCACCATGGCCGCTAATTGTCTTAGCTCATCTATGACGTTTTTCATTGTGTGTTAGCATCAAGCTAGTGGACTACTCGCTAGTTGTCCACATTAAATGTTAAAAATGTTTGAAGACAATGATGAGAGAGACAGAGGTGTCATGGTAGAGGTTTGGTGGGAAACACTGAGTAAATATCGGATTTGTTTTCCCTAAATAGAAGAACAACGTCTTGTTGAAACATCTCAGCCACCGTGGAAGAAAATGTGCACACGGGCTAAAGATACTATTCATTTGGATGCAGTACACGGGGTAAATCCTACACAGTATGATTTTAAGGTCTTTTCATGCCAGAGCAAAATGATGGCAGCGTTTGTTGGTACGCTTCGGCCGTCTCCTCTTTATGTGTAAATGTTGAGTGTTTGGGTGTTTTTAAGGTCTTTTATTAGGCGTCTGCTCAAAGTGCTGCTGGGTCACAGCGGTTTCTGCTCGAGCCATGAGTCAGTGACTGGTGTTAGCGAGTGTGGAGATGCCACCAAATGGAGCATACGCATGCATACCCACTAATAACAGCCTTCTGAATAGTCTCCACATACTTTAGGTTAGAGTATTAACATAAAGGCCACCGCAGGAGCCAGTGTGTGGGAAGGAGGGTGGGGGGTGGTACTGTAACCCTCCACATGCACCTTATCATTCAGGGCATATAGTGTGGACGGTGGCGAGTAATGACGCAGCCTTAGCATCTGCCAAACAAAAACAATCACACAGGCTGCCAAGAGTCAGCCTGTGTGATATATATATATATATATATATATATCCACACTATGTAAACACTATGCACACAATATGTATACAATTCAGAAAAAAACAAATTTCACTGATCTTGCTGATTAAAACACATTTTCTCTGATGATTACTGCCCAAGAATTTAAAAACAGACTGAAAAAGAACGAGATCAAAGAAAAAACAAGGGAGAATTAAAGCCTGAAAGGTTAATAGACGTGTGTGTGTGTGTGTGTGTGTGTGTGTGTGTGTGTGAGACTCAGCCAAGATGCTATAAAAAGTTATGGCAACTGCAAGTCATTTATTCTCTTGTATCAGTCCTAAAAATGTTAATCTTCCTTAAACCGGGTAAAAAGCCACATAAAACAAATCGCGGTGAGAAGCATTTTCCTTTAGTCTTAACAAAGACTTAAGTTTTTGCTACAGCTGCTTTAAAGTTACGTTGTTATTCTTGCAGAAACCTCTTTAAACCAAACACACATTGATTTGAAGTGAACAGATCAATCAGGATTAGTGATATAAAGAGTCTCATTCTGATTTTTTTAGTTTCCCACAATCTCCTCTGACAGGATTCAAACACCTTGAACAGCTGTTTGTCTGATTTTTTTTTCATTATTTTTTCAATTACACACTTGGCAGCAACGGGGCGGTTAAAGTGCGTCTGGTGTGGAGCTGATGATATCTGTCAAAGTGGCAGTGATAGTGCAGAGACCGGCGAGCCTGGAGGGATTAGTAACTTAAGAGCAGAGAATCTATCTCTGCTCCAACACGCCTCAAACTTTGGCAACAAGCGAGAGACAAAGATGGTGAGATGACGCTCCATATGTGGAGCTGGTGGCTGCACAATCACATTCAGAAACTGTATCGCACAGCTGGAGGTCTCACACACACACACACACACACACACAAACACAAACATCAATACCCCTCTTGTTTTCCAAACCTCAATAAAATAAAACCTTTCCAGTCCGATGATTAAAACGTGAATCCGTCTCCTGACAGACTCGACATCTCCATCTAACAGATGCTTGTGTGAATCCAACTTCAAACGCAGGCACCTCGCCGCATTTGGCAGCAGGGATTAGGAAACCTTTCCATACCTTGAGGGGCTAATGATGGTGCCAAAGTACCACAGCTGTTAATCAAAGGCTTGTATATGCATGGCAGCTATTCTGAATGCTAAATGAGAGCCCCCCACCCCACGACCACCACCACCACCACCTACCCACCGACCCTCCTCTTCACCACCACCAGCACACTGCTGGCCTCCAATCAGAGCCTCCTCCTGTGACTGATCAGAGCCTGAACCCACCTGGCTTTGAACACAGCTGGTTAATGATTTGTTTCTTTCTCTTTTTGCAGCATCGGGCATCTTCAACGAAAAACACACAAGGTCAAGGTTGGTGTCGTAGCACCGACCGCCACCGCTGGGATCATTTACTCTTCCTTTATGTACGTAAATAGGTACGTCCATTTCAAACTTTCGAACCTCCCCATGCGACATGTTGTTAATCAATGCATCCACTAGAGGGCAGGAAGAGTTCAGTGCTCTGAGAAACGTAAGTTTCAAACAATAACAAAATGGCGACGGTGAAGGAGATCACAGCGTAGTCTGCGCTGCCGTTAAATACATCACGTCATGTGGACAGAGATTTCTGTTGTCTTCTTCTTTGTTCCTGTCACTGGTCACATCTGAGCTATACTGCACAACACTGCCCCTGTGACCTCCAGTGGTACTGCTCTGTCTGCTGCGTACTGATTAACGCAGAAGACGGACGAAAGGCTCAGTCCGCATACGTAGAGCACTCTGGTTTCAGAGCACACTTAATAACTAGTCGAGCCGATGCAAATGCATGTAACGTACCGGTTGTACTGTCACCACAAGTTCACGTATCGTAAGGTACGCACCGTTCTCTTCTTGAAATCAGCAACCAAATTAGTTTCATCTTCTCTGTCGGCCATTGTGTGTTGAAAAGAGAAAAACAAATCTTCCAGTCTTTGACCGTCCAATCACAGGACGTCATCGTAGACCTGCTAGCCGGCCCCGTGGACCCCAACTCTAAATCTGACTGGTTAAAGCGACAGCTTCATATTAAGCTACAGACGCCAGCACTGTTGACTGTGAAGGCTTGAGGCAGATTTATTTTACCCCGGCAACTAAAGATGAAGCTGAAATATGATTGGATAAAAACTCTAACATAAACATACACTACTGGAGGTAGAAAAACCAAAGAGCAAAGCTGTGAAATGAAGAGAACAGACTGTTTTGAACTGTTTAATATATATCCATGAAAAAATTAATTAATAAAAAAGTAATAAAGTAAAGCAAAAGTCGGTGATGTTGCCTTGACTACCAACCACTGGTTTAGATTCACAGAGCAACACTTTTGACTGAGTGTGCAGGTGCTGCTGTAACAGTGTCCTGCTCATTTGATTTGCAAACATCATGAACATCATTTGGAAAACCTGCAGCTGCTTCTCTCTCTGACCGAACTGCCTCTTTATTAGCATATGTATGAGCAATATTATTGTTGCAATAAAAGGTTAAAGCCTCATTAAAATGAATTATTATTATTATTATTTTGGATCCTTGTAACTTTTTACCTCATTCAGTTGAATTCATGGGAACACTTTCCATAACGACAGCATGAGTCAAAACGGCTCTTTTCGAGTTAATTAGTCAGTGGAAATGATGGCTAAACACTAGTTAGTATAAATCTAAATATACCGACGGCTGAACAGGTGCTTTTGTAACGGCACATTGAATCTGAGTGACGCTCAGATAGAAAATCGAGCAGAAATTGTAAAAAACGGTGTCTGTTCTGCTAGTTTTCAGTCTTCATCTTGACTTCAGACTGTTTCCTCTTGTGTCACCGGCGGAGAATGAAGACCGCACCACGTCATGACAGACAAGTCATCTATCTGTTATTCTCTTATATGAGAATAACATCACCGTCCACAAGAAATAAAATCGAAAAAAAAAAAAAAAAAAAACTTTATGCGCAGGCATTCCACAGGGAATTCTTTTTAAAAAAAGAAAGAAAAAAAAAACAAAAAACGCAACCCGACCGCATCCGTTCGGAAACCTCTCCTCGCTCTCTTCTCCTCGTCGGTCGGAAGTGAGAGCGCTTGTTTTTACAGGCTATCTGCTCTTGGCTTGGGTGGTAAGAATAACAACAGCAACTCTGCAGAGGCTCGACAGAACAACACACACACACACACACACACACACGTAATACACACAATGACAAGACACTGGAATCGAGTCCAGTTGGGTTGAGCAACAATCTCAGGGACGAATAGTTTGGATATTTGAGATAAAACTGGGTCATTTGCAGAGAAAATTCCAGGTCAAATCTGTGACAAGCTGCAATCTCTGGCACCACAAGCACAAGTTGTTTACAGTCGTTTATATCACATCCTCAATGAGAAAGTTCAAGTCTAATTCGAAAGTTTCTAAACTTTTAACTGTGACTGGGTTGAATGTTAAAGGTAAACGACTCTGTGGTATGTTAATCAACTTGCAGAGACTTGAAACTTCCACCTCATAAATGTCATATCATCTTTCTTTTCCTTCTTCTTTTTTTGTGCAATGTGAAGCTATTATCTCCTGCTATGGCAAGTTTTCATGCTGGTTCATTCAATAATGCCCCCAACACCCATGATTTACAACCTGCTGTCAGAGATCATCGCCTTCAGCTGAACAATGAAGACTTTAGTTCTTTGTTTTTTTTAAAAATGAGGTAGATGCTTGTGTGATTATTCTCTGATGTTTTCAAACGGTCCGTGCTCGAAAGGAAGCCAATATAACTTGTCAAAGCAATAAAGATAAAGAGTCGTTTCCTGTGATGGATTATCCAAAAGCATATGGTATGCTCTGGGAAATGCCCTGCAGTGAAGCGTGCACTGTTTCCTGTTGGTGGACAAAAATATGCAAACCCCTAAACTAATCTTTTATATTTAAGTTTTAAGTACAAGTATGGCAGCAGAGAGTTGAATCTGCTGCAGGTCCGTTTCCTCACAGTGATATGTGACAGATGAAGTGTGGAACATATTGAGGGGGGTGGGGGGTGGTTTTCCTGGTGTCAGGATGACACTCTGCAGAAGCTAAACACCAGGGAGCGCACACTGTCTGCCTGCAGCTCCTGTCTGTTATCGACTCGGTGGAGCGAAGCCTCGTGAGCACATATTTGCAAACATCGCTTCCCAGATGTCATATTCATTTTGCCTCCAAGTACAAATTTCACAGTACAAGTTGGGAAACGTGTGAGTATAATTTACTGGCTTGTATTGTATTGTAGGATTTTTATATCAGTAAGAATCATGACCGGAGCTCCAGCTATGAATTGAATTACTTGGAAAAACTGATCTCTAGATCATCTGTTGTAGAAGAGACCGGGGATTATTATGACACCATCACTTTCACCAATAACTGATAAATCAATTAGCTGAATTACATGTGAATTTACATGTCTGTGTGATGAAGTGTTCAGGTTTTACAGCCAAAAGAACTAGTGTCAGGTGAGAAGTGAATGTTTTGGACCAAGTCTAAGTGTTGATTAGTTGTGATCCTGTTGAAGTTTGAATGACGTCACTTGTTTTGGATTAAAGAGGAGGTTCTTTATAAAAATGTGAGTCATTTCATTGATGCTAATTTCAAGCCATGGTGTTGGTAAAGCTAGATAAATAATGACTGACAGGTGGTGGGGATGGTTGTACCACCTTTTAAAAAAACCTTCCAACCATTGGATCAGATGTGAAAGTTACTGGAAGACCTACATGTATCTGTGATCATAACACACAAAATGTTTCATTGTTTGTAGTTTCTTTAAGGCTACGTCCACAGGTTACTTTTGCTGTATTTTTCAAAAAGTTTCGCATCCACACGTGCATCATTTCAGGAAATTTCAGCGTCCACATGGAAACAGGAAACAGGAGTTAAAACGATGTAGGTGGCGCTGTAAAAAAAACAGACAGAAACACAGGACACAAAAAGAAGTTTATTTTTATTTTCATTTATTTAATTGTTTACCCGTCTCCGCTGGTCGTCTAGTTGATGCTGGATTACGAGGTTTTGTTTTAATAGTGACAATAAACTAAACTTAACAGCACCTGCAGCACAAACAGCTCTGTAATTCGCGTAATTACTACGTCTCTTGGTCACGTGGGACTTGGACTCGCGTAGACAAAAGGCTGAAATGATAAGAAACTTTTGTGGATTGACCTGAAACATTATCACCTGGAAGTAGCTTCAGTGTCAAACATCTTCCTGTATTTTAGGAGCTGCTGGAGCTGTGACCTGCTGCTGAAGGTATATATACTATCACAATATGTTCTTCTAATGTTAGGATCCACATCAGTGGATTAGTTTCTTTTTGTTCCTATTAAACCACAGGAAGTTGCTTTAATGTTAACACATGAGCAATAAACATATATTATTTACCAGAGGTAATGTGGGTAAATTGTAACGATGGCACTTTGTCTTTGACCTCAAATAATGAATTGTGTGATATAGTTGGAGAAGTTGAAAGCATTGATATTTGTAGTCGAATATAAAATATATATAATATAAGTTATAAGAGCTGAGACAATAAGTGTTACAATCATCCCTGGACTTTTAAGTCTCTAGGTCTCTAATGTCCAAGAGGTTTAAATGTGTAAGTATCTGTACTTTTAAGAGTAAAAGTAGATGCAAAAAAGAAGTAACAATATTTTAAGAAAGATCACTCATCAATCACTGTGCTTAAAGTAGAGGGTTTTTGAAAACCACGGGAGATGTTTTTGAAGTTACACAGAGACTACATAGATAATTGTTAACCTGTCTGGGTTCTCGCTGGCAAAGTTGTAGGGATGGAAAACTATTCCTAAAACAGGAGAGCCATTACAGGAAAATGCTCCCAATTTGGCAACCGCTGACTTACTTACCACTACCTAATGATTTTAAAGTCTTCACTAAAAGTCTGCCTGTGTAATGTGGATTAGTAAGCGAGGCCAGTTTAGCTGGAGTGGAGAGACGGTGTTGGAAGAAGAAAGTGCGGACAGTTAGTTAATTGCCAGACACGGTGGGCCAGACAGCTTTGTGCGTTCGCTTGATGGTTCCTGTCACAGCATCATTCATCAAACTCAACAGCTCCACCAGGAACGACGAGGAGACGCGGAGCGAGAAGAGAAAGGAAGAGAGAGCGAGAGGAGCTAATTCCACCGTGTGATGCCAAGGGGAAAGGGGCTATCTTGGCTGGCAAATTAGAAACTCATTCAATTATAACCTCTCTCTCCACTGGCCTCGGTGTTGAGACGCTGCGGAGAAACAATTTAAGCACTGACCGTGGCTCAATCGGACACGGCATCCTGGATAATTGGACGAGGAAAGCTGCTTTGATCGAGTGGGAGGAAGAATAACAAGAGCAGTTCTGGTCTGAGCCGTGCCTGGTGGGTTGGCAGTCTGCCTCGTGTCATGTATGTTTTTCCTCTTTTTTTTTTATTGTTTGTTTGTTTGTTTCCTGTGTTCTTGTCACGTGTTTGACATTTTCAGGATTTAAATGGCATGTTTGGTTTCGTGTACTCACTCGTTTGAAGTGGAACGTCCAGTTGTTGAAGTTACACTGCGGCTTCGCTGCAGCTGTTGGATATTACAGTAGATTTCATGTTTTGTTGTCAAACCCAGTCATTATTTCATTCAATAAGTGTTGTCTAGGAGTCTGTGCTACACAAACAGTTGTCGTGACTGCCTTGAAAATTATATTGCACTTAAGAAAAATTTCTAAAAAAAAAAGCTATTTTCAACCGTATTACACTGACGAGTGGAAGAGATCCCACCAATTATGCAATCTCTGTGACATTCATGAGATCATTCCCTTTCGCTGCCCGAGCGTTGGGCAGCAGCAGCCGCTCCATCATCATCATCATCATCTCAGAGACTCGGGCTTTGATTTTGAAATAAACAAAGGCAACAGTGTGGTGAAGTGTGGTGCTTTTCTTGACTCCAGACTGGCGTGTTGAAAGTGCTTATAGGCAGGGAATGATTTGGTGACTGTCGCCGGCTTAAAGCACGCATGAAAATTTATCCCATCTCGTCCAAAGTTAGCTCAGACCACACTGCACAGGGCAAACGCAGCATTTTCCTTTGTTATGTTGACTGTTGTTGCTGTAGTTGCATTTCTTCTTCATATTCCTCTCTCTCTCTTTCTCTCCGTCCTCTACTTTTCTTATCCTGAGGGGGTTTCTTTGTCTTGGCACCAGCTGGAGTTGGAGATTTCCTCTAATTGAGCAGGGAATTGGAGAGACGTTGGTGTTTATAGTGCAGATTAATGGAGACGTTTCAACTTATTGATTCTCCTGTTTGCTTTGGCCTCGGCTACTCGCCTGGTAGAATGAATTATATTATATAAGGCTTCGTAACATCAAGAGGAAGCTCAAGCTGGGAGGTCAAATGAAGAAGAGGAGGAGGTGGGGGACAGGTTTTTGGGTGGTACTGCCTGGAGATCGTATGGACTTGGACTGGGTTTCGTTGGATTTCCACAAAAGATCCAAACCTCACTATAAATCAAGGAGAAATTTGGAGCGTAAAATGATGTTGCACATACTTGTTCTCCAGAAGAACTCACTGAAATACCAATACAAATATGCTGTTGCTGGGAAACACCTGTGTTTAGTGGTTGGATACCCTGAGTTGAAACTTGATTATCTGTCTGCTTTTTGTGTTCTCCACTGAAAATAGGTTGGGGGCTTTGGGGACGGCTGATCGCTATCACGTCTCAGGAGACGAGTTTTCTTGCCAGAGCGCGGCATTTGAAGCACAAACTGATTAAAGTTGAAGCGAGAGTGTATTTTGTCTCTATATTTGGGCAATTGCTTGGAACAGAGTTTCTTACTGAGGCTGAAAACAAAACTAATAGCTCCAGAAACTGAAATATTGCACAATCAAGACCTGAGACACTCACAGACACACAAAAAAAAAATCACCTAACAGACAAATAAACAAGAAGAAAAACAGGATATTCGCTTATATGCTGGTTCACATTCATGTACCAATTACCTACTTATAGTCACTCACATAAAGAGAGACGTACAGACAGTCTGACAAACACATACACACTCACACACACACACACACTCACCAAAGAAAACAAGCCAATGGAATCTGGCACTCTCAAACTGTAACCTCAACATAGCAAGTGGTTTACTAATAGACCTACACGCCTTAGCCCATAAAAACATGTCATTTAGTTTGCCACTACTGGCTCTTTGAAATACTTTTGGTTTTTTTTCAGGTGCCAATGTATAAGACTGTTGGTAAATTCTAATCTCAACATGCCAAAACAAATCCCTCCGAGCTTAAAGAACATGTGTTGATTTGTGTTTGAAATTACAAAAGCTGCGGTATTTCGCAGGCATGCGACTGAACACAATAGAGTACAACAGGAATTACAGATGTTATCAGATGATTGTAGTTTATTAATATTTCAACACAGAAATACCAGATATGTTTTGTGTGCAGTGCCTTTTAAATCCAGCAGAGAGCTCTGGCAAGTTTCCTTAAAAGTCCAAAGATCAAGATTGATTCTGTTAGGTCTTTTAGGTTTATTGATTATCTGTAAAACATGATAGGAGCGGTTGAATATGTCGATTATGACCGGGTCCAGAGTCCAAAGTAGGTATCTTCAAATGTTTTTGTTTTCAAAAGAAACTCACATGTCCTGTCATGTTAATATACTGAAACTCAGATATATAGTTTCAGTTGGAGTTGCTTTTTTTTTTTTTCGCTTCATAGAAGAAGTTTCATCTAAAAACTATGCGCCATGGTTAAAGGAACCATGGTTTTCAACAGCACGGTGGCCTGGTGGAAACACACTTTTTCCAGTGAGATCAAGAAACCACTATTTTCTAATCATATACATAGTTGATTATGGCAGCTGAACACAGGCCACCGGAGCTGCTGACAGTCAGTTCCTGTCCCCGCGGACGCCTCGACGGCCTTTCACCTCACACACAGACTGTTATTCTCCAAAGCCTCCTCATCACTCGCGGTGTCTGAATCGCACATTTCGCTGCATGCCACACTCTCACTGACCCCTCCCTCCTGCTCCTAATGCTTTCACACACACACACACACACACACACACACAGGCCTGATGTCAGCGACACCTATCAATCGCTGAGCAGCATTTTAAGTGAGAGGGAATCTGTGTGTGTGCAAACTCCACACCCAGTGGAAAAGAACAAGAGCCCCGAGTTGAAGTGAGTGAGCGTGATGTGTGTAGGGAAAAGTGTGTGTTCACACACACACACGTGTAAAAGCTTTACATGCTTAACTTACTTAACTTACTTACACGCAACATTAAAGCAATTTTTGGTCACACTGAATGAACTAAGATGCTAATTAGATGCATTTCCATCATTTAACGACACTGTAAAAAGTGTCATGAGGGTGGGGAAGTTGTATTTGAATACATTCAACCCAGATAGTAAAATCATTACAGGACAAATTTGGTCCAATTTAGGTAAAGTTTCAGATCGATGTGCGGCTGCTATATGGTCCAAATTAAAGGTGTAAAAGAAACAACAAAAGGATGCTACAACTAACACAAAACATAAACATAACTGGCCCAAAAAGAGTCCAAAATCCTCCACAGTCAAGGCAAAAGTCTTCACCTTGTTCACCTTTACTTTTTAAGTAGTGTGGTTAAACCATAACTATGACATAGTCAAACCAAAGACCTTCACATGCTTCCTCTGAGACTAAATGAACTCAAAGATGCCAAACGTCTGACAGACTACAGCCTGAATCTTTGATATCTGGGAAGTGTGATCTACACAGACATTAATGTCATTATTTACATCTGTGATTTTCCTGCGGTGACGAGTCAGTAATCCTGCTGTAAAACAGTGAAACACAGCAGTCTGTTGGAGAGAAACATAAGCAGACATCTTCAGTCCAGGCCGGACCCAGATGTCTGAATCGCCACCCACATCTTCTGTTTTTGTTGGGTTTTTCCTTTTTTCTTTTTCTTTTTTTTCCAAGATATTTAAAAAGGTCTGGTGTTGTGATCGGTGACTGTTTTTTCCACAACAATGAAGCCAATTTGATCTTTTGTCGGTGAAATTAAAAGTGGAGACATAATTGTTCTGTACCGGAGCCAAAATGGGTCAGAAGAACTGATGCAGTTCTCTTTAAACACCAGTAAACTCCTTCAGAAGTATTTGTCAAATAGTTTCGCACACACATGCACACACACTTTGGTTTCCATAACTTCCGGGGACATTTCATTGACTTGCATTCATTTCCTGGAGACTTTCCTGGAAACCCTAGAGATCTCAGTTGTTGCTACTATTTGTCCAACCTTTATCTAACCCTGACCCTCACCTGAACCAAACCTTAAATCATGTCTTCACATTCATGTTTTTTCATTATAGGGGACCTGGTTTATGTCCCCATAAGGGATACTCGTCCCCACAATGTGAGTGTGTAGACAGATTTAAGTCCCCACAATGTAAGAAACACCCACACCACACGGACACACACATGCACGCGCACACACGGGACTGATTTTAAACTTCTCTCTCAGCTCTTTTTCTTATTGTTTACAAAACAAAGTCTCAGTCGTTTTAAATGATGCTACATCACGTCTTTGGTCAGCGGGACTATAAACACTTTACTTCGACATCACAAACATTTACTGCTCCGACCGACCGCTACTGCAGCTTTCTGTGTTGACTGAAGTATCAGTCACTACTGACGTCTACACCACAACATCACAATTTATTCGATAACTGAGAGCTCATTGTTGAGGATAAATCAATATAACAAAAAAATGAAGCAAGTATTAAAATGTTGTGACATTAAGTCTGGTTTATGTGTGTGTGTGTGTGTGTAATTCATGTTGCGCAATGGGAGCTGAGGTGGTGAAATCCGCCCTTGTAAGTAAGTGAACAGCAGCTCCTGTCGACTCTCTGCTCTCTGCAGTCATTAAATTAAAACCTCTTCACCGGGGAACAATTAAAACACAGGTTTAAAAAAAAAAAAAAAAAAAGACACGGTGATGGATGCGTTGAGGTTGATGTGGAAAAGACTGAAATTACATTTGTTTCCGTCGAGGGTTTTTTTTTTTTTTCCCTGACATCTGTGTTTTACAGAGACGGGAAGTGTAAAGATTGCCCTCTACGGTCTCCTTCTTGCTGAGATCATCCTGATTCAGATTTTTCTTTTCGGAAAAACGGGTGAAAACATGAGGGTAAGTTTCATAGTTTAGTGTTTGCAAGAAGCAAGTGAATCATTTCTTTTTTGGGGTGGGGGGGTGGGGGGCAGGAAAAAGTGGCGTGTGTGTGTGGTAATTTCCATCCTGGCAAAAAGTGACTTGACTTTCTGATGCATCTGACAGGAAATCAGCAAAGAACAAGAATAATTATTAATACGGACTAATGCCTCTACTGTTACCATGGTAATAAATGCCCAAAACGGTATTCATTTCTTTATATATGCATTACCACAAAAACAACCCTAATAGCTCATGAAATTAGTGATAATAATCACTAATTACTACATTATCAATTAGGCTTCAACATGTATGACACAGGAGCAGTGACACTTGATCACATGATGCTAACATCATTTAGCATCTAAAAACAGAAGGAAACTGGTGCATCACAAATCTACGATGAGAAAACTGTCTGTAGGTAAGTTTTTCTTTCGCGATGTTGCGATCGCAACTGTTAACGCAAATTACACCGATCCCTGCAAATTCTGTTCGATCTTGCAATTTTTGACCAATCATCACAATCATCGTTTCCCATGAAACATCGATCCAAACGTCAGTGAACTCACTTCAGTGTTTCATTGGGAAGATGAAGGAAACGTGAGATAAAAAAGAAAAAGAAAAGTCTCACATTTACCTTCCAACATCGCTGCTAAGGACCAAGAGAAACAGTATCTGGGCAGAGTTCACCAAAGAAAAGGAGAAAAACTGTTTTATATTGTTGTGGAGCAACAGGAGGAAGTCGTATATTGAGAAACATTTTTTTCTCTCAGCTAGAAAAGCTGACACAAAAATCAGGCAAATTAGGCCTCAACAACCTGAAAAAAGGCCACATAATATATATGAATATTGGTTAAACCTGCAAGCTAAAACTGTTATGCTACCAACCACTGCCAACTGTCCATGTTATTGCATGTGCATCCATACAAAACGATGACCTGTTGTCTCTGTTTTAACCGGCTACAGAGGAGACTAATAGATATCATGGACCAACACCAATAAGGATAAATAATTGTGGAGCCACAGTCATTTCCAATAAGAATTTGAATGTTGGTCTGTCCCGGTGATGGCTGTAGTGTGGTTAACGTGGTTGTGTTTTCCATCTTGGAGTATACAAATAAAGTGTTGTTTAGCACAGAACTGGAAGTTTGTGTTTGTGCAAAAACTAAACATCAAACTGAGACATTGGATCGGTTTTATAGCCAATACAACCAATTGGATTAAGTCTGGGGACTGGTTAAATCAGATGCATAGGTGAGTTATCGTAAACTTGTTTTAGTATCCACATAAACACACACACACACACTCCTTGTTGTTTCCACTGGCCTCAATCACCACATTTTCATTCTCGAATACTTTCTCTTGACTGGAGTCGCTGGTTTTGGCTCGAGAAGAGCCCAGTTATTTGACCGCAGCAGCTTCAGCCCGAGGCCAAGTGGGACACTCTCCACTGCATCCAAACCAGCCCCATACTGTGTACACTGAGGTCTACTGAGAAATGCTGGACCAGACCCTTCCACCCCCCACCACTCCCCCCATGAGGGAGGAAAACTGAATATGACACAGACCAAGAAGACAAACTGGAAATAGAAAGAAAAAAAAACTGATGGACAGGTCACCCAGTGCTCTGGAAGACAAGAGAAAGAAAGTGAAAAACAACATTTGAAAAAGTTAAGTTTCTTCAGACTCAGCAGCTTTTGCAGGAGCCAAATACTTTATCAGCAATAACTAAAGTAATTTACAACCTTTCAACAAAGTGTCAAAAGACCAAAACAAAGACTGAATCTGAGACTGTTCTCGTTTTACAAACTAGACAAGATGGTAAAAATTTCTCAAGCCTGTCGAAAAAGTTGAACACACATTCGACATGCATATCGACGTACACACGCGTTTGCTCCGACCGAGTCGAGACTGAGACTCAGATCCGTTCCACCCGTTTCAAATCCATTCAAAGCCGCCCCCGGTGTCTGCCAGCTCCTTAAGTATCTATCAGACACGGATCAGTTTGTCTCAATGAGCGTTTTTCAACACTCGGCTACACACGCGTGCCACCACCCACAGTCAGGACGAACTGGTGAGAAAACGAGGTGGTATTGTGTGAAACCTAATCGGACCGTGTTTTTTTCTTAAACCGCCTCGCGTACATTTCAACACCCAAACTTTTCTTAGCGTCGAGACTGAGGTGAAACTTTAGATGAGTGGGGGGGTTTCCCTGAATTTGAGTTGGACTCTGTCTTCACGTTTTAACGTCTCACGGGGTGTTTCCCTCCTTTCTTGATCTTCTCAAGAAAGATCTGAAAAAGATGAAGGAGGATAAAGCAGATCTGTTGAGGTCTTATCATCGCCAAGTCTGTGGCTGCTGTAGTGAACACAGATGGGACCAGGATGCTTTGGAGAGTTGTTGAAGGAAACCAATGACCTTGGATTAGACTTAATAAAAAAAAATAAAATAAAATAAAATAAAAACCTCTGCCTGCGCTCTGTTGAATTGAAGGGTTTTGTTCCAAATGAGATATCTAACATCTGGAAAAACTATCAGAAAAAAAAAAAATGATTCAGAGCAAAAACTGCAGCTATTTTTAAACTTGTAAATCAGGGACGGCGAGACTTCGGTTGTTAGTTGACAAAACGGCACATTCACAGACAAGATGTTTTTTTTTTTTGTTTCGCTTTTAATTGATGGGATGTGTCTAAGAGGCTGCAGCAACATCCCGTCAGCGGCTGGGATCGTTTCGAAGAGAGATCTGCTGCCGCTGCCCAGTTTTCTGACAGGTTGCACATATTTGAGCCGCGATCGGACAAGTTTCTCCTCCGCTGCTCTGTGGCGAGCTGCAGACGCACTCGCTGCCATGACCGCTGAACTCAGCTGAACCCTCGGTGCGCATATTTCTGCTCTAGCTGGCTATCTGTCAACACCCACCACCCCCCCAGAGATATGTGATAGTTAGAGAATTTAAGAAGGGGCAGTGGGTTATCAACGACACGGCGACAGAGGACGGAGGGTTGAAACTAACAAAATAAAAAAAAAAAAAAAAATCATTTTAAAAGAAAAACAAGTTAAATACTTTCAAAGTTTTTTTTTGCTGTATCACTGAAAAACTAAAATGCTGATTCAGGGAATGAAATGATTTAATAAATCCCAGCTTTGGCTTGGACTTGTTCCTAGAGATGCTTTTACTGAGGAACTACTTAATAAATAACACATCAGGGCTGTTGTTTTCACCAGTTTATCTCTGTTTATGTCTCCACTTTTATCTCTCACTCTGTCATTCTCACTTTTAATCCTTTAACTTCAACTTTGCCAATTCCTTTCTGGGTTTTTTTCTTCCACACCTTTTTCTCTCACAGTAGCCACATCCCCCTTTTTTCTTCTTTTTTTTTTTTCCCTCCCGATGTTTTAAAACGTCAGCGTCTGCGTCTCGCCGCTTTTCATCAGAGGTGCGTTACGTCAGGCCGCCGTGCGTGTTACATCGTGCGTCAGCGCGTGAGTGTGACTGTGAGATAATGGCTGGACGAAGAGGCCTCGGGGTCTTCTAGACGTTCAGAGGTCGGAAAAATAGGCCCCCATTTGTGGAAAATATTCAGTATCCATTTCAGAGGAGACGAGGAGGGCGAGTTGGGGTGAGCTGAGTGTGACGAGAGAAGGAACAGGCGTGTTTCGGGCTGCTGTTCAGTAACAAAGGCAGATATAGTCCATAAAGTTAGACATAAAGAGGACACGGTGATGCAAAGAGCAGATATGAACATACTCAGCCTGTAACCATCAAAACAAGCCAATAGATCAATGTGACATTGATGATGTCTGATCTCAATAAAGGAGCCACTTTGCAGCAGTAAGCAGTTTCTTTTTCAGACAAAACAAGTAATTTGTTCTTAACGTCACCCTGAAAACCACAGAAATTGTGCAGCTCTATGCACAACCAGTCTCTAATAAAAGCTAAGAGAGAATGAATAATAAAAAAAAAAAAAAAAAAAAAAAACAGTCCAACAAAAAGGCTTGACTGACGTTAAATGATGGAGAAAGATCCACGGGTGAAATTTAATTTTGGAAATGTTGAAATATCACTTGAAATAGAAGAATTGTTAATGACAAAGCAGCTTAGTCAAAGCAATCTGTGCATATTTGAGGTTGATGGACAAAGTTTAAAAAAAAAAAAAAAAAAAAAAAAAAAAAAAAAAAGAGAATATTTTCTGTCAGGATGATTCAGTACGAGGAGGCTCCCGAGGAACAAAACCCGAGACTAATGCATTTCTTCCTTCTAAACACACACACACACACACACAGGCATGTTGAGTCTATTGTGTCGATCACCATGACAGTGTCTGAATAACTTTCCAAATAAGCCAGGTAAGCACCTAGTAAATCTGGTGTGTGTGACTACAACGTGGTTCAAGAGCATGAAAGGAAATAACATTATGAGCTGATGTTGAGGTTAAGATATCTGATATATATCATCATCTTCTATGTTTGTGAAGAAGAAAGAAGAAGTGGTGGCTTCTTCCAAAACCAACACAAGATGTAATGACGCCATAAAATTAAGTGAATATAAAAAGAAATCTAAGTATATATTGTTGCTGTACAGTTATGTTTTGTTTGACATTTCCTATAATCGCTGACATGTTCTTGTGAAGTAAAATAATGGTTTTATTAGCTCAGGCAACTGGACGCTAACGGATAATTAATTGCCATTATTATGGCAAGATGTCACAAATAGTAACTGCTTCAATGGAGACAAAATTAATATTGGTTGGGCTGAAAAAGTCCCAGGATCAAAGTGACCTAATAGAAGGAGGTCGAGTTAATCGATGAGCGAGTGAATTTCAACCTCACATGTTTGAGTTGGAGTTAGAGGAGACAGATGTGTCTCTTTTCCACTAAACTGTTCTATCTCTACTCGGCTCGACTCTACTCTGTTTGGTACCAGACACGTTATTTTCCATTACGGTTTGGTTCCTTCTCAACTCAGATCTATCGGTACCTCGGCCGAGTAGGTACTTAAAAAAAAAAAACACCTGGTAACAGGAACTAACACCAAGTGGAAAACACCATAAACCGAGTAGAGTCGAGCTACTGGAAAGAGGCATAAGCGAAGTGAGTCGATGCTAAAACGTGACGAAAAACGTAGTGGTGAGTTTTGTCATCAAGTCTTTCATGTAAATTAGCTGTAATAACGTTAGCATTAGTGTGACAGTGTCACTTCACACTAGACACTAGAACAACTTTGTTTCAGCGTCAGAAGAATATTTTAACATGACTGAGTGTAGAAAGATAAACTTCCTGTAAATTTTGGGGCTGGTTTATCTAAAGTGACGTCAGAAACTATGACGTCGTATCAGAGCTGGTCCCGTTTCACCGCGACTGTTTCTAGTTTTAGTTTTTACATGTAGAGGAGGTGGAGACGAGGTTTGAGGTTCTGGTTTTGTCTGTTTGACACATTAAACTGTGTTTATTCAACAACACCAAGATAAACATGGTTTTATATTTTATGATACCACTACAGTAAACCGACTGTACACGGTTCTCACTGCTCTGATTAGTCACCTCACTGATTCATGAGGAGCTAATGACCTACATCCCGCTGCAGACTCAAAACATTTCAATCTGTTGCTCAGTGTCTGTAGACGTTTCTGTCTGGACTCAAGTCTTATCAGGGATTTTCTGGCTGGTAGGTGAAGCGGCCTGTCAGCTCCATCCTTGTGTCTTACCCATCCCTGCCCCAGACTCCTCTGATACTGAGGAGGAGGAGGAGGAGGAGGAGGGGGGGTGAGGCCAAGGGGAAGAAGCAGACGAAGTGAGAGGGGGAGGAAATGATTTAGGGTGAGATGACGGGAAGTGGCAGTTGCACAGACAGGAAACAGTCTTTTCTTATCATCTTATCACGACAGTGTCCAGGCCTTGGGGAACAGATCAAACAGATGCACCTTGCTTTCATTTGTCTCAGACCTTTCACCGAAATTGTTGCCGTTTGTTGCATCTTTATTTCTCTTTCTTTCTTTTTTTTTTTTTACTTCTTCTACTGAAACTTCTGCTCGAAATTTTATCAAAAGCTGCTGGAGGAAACTCACTGGTGTGGTTAAAGATTTGGTTTGTGACTCAGCCCGGTAGAATAATAATAATAAATAAATAAATAAATATAAAAAACGCTTCAGTGAGCAAATATGTTGTCTAGAAAATGAAAAGGGCCCTGAAAATCACCCCGCCGTAGACAAAATTTTCCAGCCTTCAGGTGATGGATGGTGTTCATTTCCCACCTTAATTTGCTGCGCTCTACATCTCATTACTGCTTATTCAGAAAATTCAAGCGAAGGACTCGAGACTTTGTTTGTTGCACCGACTGTACCAAATCTCTACACTTCATCTCCACAGGCCAAATATAAGCGACTTACACAAGCCTCATTTAATCTAATAGACATTGTTTTGAAAAATAATACTGCAGATTTTGGCTGTAATGCGTCAAAGCTGACGACGCTGACATTCCCCCTCCTTGTCTGACAGACTGGTGGGGAGGTCTGCGGCTCTGGAGGAGAGAGGATGATGGAAAGACAGAAAAAAGGAGAAAAAGGAGGAGGGGAAAAAATAAAAAAAATGAATTAAAAAAATAAAAATAGCGCTGACCCGCTGGAAAGACGCCGGGGGCCTCACACAAACCAAGCCCATGACATTGTTTCACTTATTGTGGTTTGGCTGGAAGCTTAACAGAAAGAGTCGGATAACGCGACGTTGACTGACAAGTTGATCGTCAACGTTGACACATCAGCTCGGACTGAACCGGACACATGTTGGCTCCGACGGAGACTTTTAAAGTGGAAAAAAAAACACGCCGGCTCCGCTCAGAAAGCTGCACATTTCCTAAACTATCCATCAAAAATGTGTTTCTGAGAATTTCACCTCGCTAACTGAATTACGCTTTTTACACTTACAATAACTACGTTTTAATTACAGTACTTGTTTACAAGTAGCCGAGAAGGCTGAGTCCTCTTGATTCGGTCCAGCTTTCCCTTTTAATATTGGCCCTTAAAAAACATTTTTGTTGGATGTTTGCAAGAACTTTAAATCCAGCAGAGTTTGCAAGACTTTGGTCGACTTAAAACATTTATAGAGAGACTGCGCTCGCTCACGGCGTCTATAAACGCGAGTGCACACAGTCCATAATGTGACCTCTCTGACTTATATATGATGACAGCCATGTAAAGCCATGCAGCTGCTGCAACGTGTGTATGTGTGTGTGTGTGTGTGAATAATGAGCATGAATGTGTGTGTTTTCCCAGTGAGCTGGGGCACATTAGGACTCACTGGAACCTTTTCGCTAAAGCAACAAGAGGAAAAATAACCCACCTGTTAAGTCCAACTTAGACAGATTTCAGTCCCAGAAACACACACACTGGCCGGTGGAACAGAAAGCTGCTTTTTTTTTTTTTTTTTTTTTATGAAGTGGCTACTTTAAGAAAAAAAAAAAAAAAAACGCTGGTAAACTACTCCAATATCTGTTTTGTCCCAGATTCAGGCATAAAGCAGCAGCACCACTAACCAACAATCAGGTAAAAACATTACTGTGGATAACCACCAGTTCGAGCCACATTATTCCTCTCCGTTTCTCCATCCAGCGTTTTTTCTTTTTCTTTTTGGTTTTTTTTTTTCCCCCCTCCTCTTTCCTCAACTTTTCCTTTTTTTTTCCTCTCATTGTTCCATCTTTCTCCCACTCCCTTTTCTTTCATCATCTTTCTTCACACGCTGCCCATCTGTCTGTGTCTTATGCAACTGTTGAAGTCAGACTGACACAGCGACGCTGCCAAGTCCAGTTTAGTGCTCGGTGCGTTTTTTTTGCCAAAGCCGGGTCTGCCTGCGGAGAAGCAAGAATGGGGAGGGGGGGGGGTTATCTGGCAACGCATGGCAACCCAGCGGCAAAAACTTCAGTATAAAGACAACAAGTCGATGGTGGTGATTTTTAACTGGCTATTACAGATACCGTCATCTCTCGCTTTTTATGGCCGACCCTCGTATCCAAAGCAAGTTACAATAAAAGCAACAATGGAAAAAAACGTAATTTTTTGTTGGATCAACCAGATTACTTAGCGACCGACGAGACGAAATGATGAAATGAAAAGCTTTGAGACGTGTTGCCTTCACGATATTCGGTCATGTAAAAAGGCAAATGCATGGAAAATAAATAAAACGAGAGCTATTCAGAGCAATTACAGTAAAAAAAGAAAAAAAAGAAAAAAAAAAAAAAGAGGGGAGGAGAATATGATTCAGTGAACTATTCCTGCCTCAGGTACAGTACTGTAGTTATTCCTCAAGGGCTTAAAAAACATTTACCCAAAAAGTCATCAATCAGTTCCTTTGTGTGACGTTCAGGAAAAGCGCTGGAAAGCTGCGGAGTAAGTGATGTCATCAGACACCAGGTTATCACTACTGACGCTGGGCTGAGGAGAGACAGACCCCGAGACGAGACCCTGCGAATGGTCAGGACAAAGAGCTGCACACTTAACAAACACGTAGAGGACGACAGTTAACCTCAGCTACATTATTTCACACAGACACAGAACGACTTCCTGGTTTCTATCAGTCAAACAAAGAGAGAAGGTTATTAGAGTAAAGATTTAAAAGTTGGCAGTAAATGTTCAGTTTGATTCTTACAGGCACCAGCACCTACTCGTCTCTACTCGGTTTATACGGTTTCCCCACTTGGTGCTGGTACCAGGTACTTTTTTAGTACCTACTCGGCCGAGTTATCAGGCAAGATGAGCTGATGCTAACGGCCGATCCCATTTCTCTTCTTTACTCCTTCTCCTTGCCCTTTTGCCCTGTTGAGGGGTGAAATGAGACACCTCTACTTTACCGTTTACACGTCATCAGAAGTCGTCGCTAGTTGCTACGTAAATACGATGCGACAAGTCTCCATGACGACCGAACGACAACAAACAAAGACGGCGTCTACAGACTCGTTTGTGCCGATCGATTAAAAACTGACAAGATGTTCGTTTACATTTACATCGTCACGTCAGAAAAGTGTCCTGTTATCAGATGGATGGAAAACGTTAGCAAAGTGACAAGTAGCGATCGCTAAGCTAATGCTAACAAACGTTATTGATTAGCAGTTAGCGATATGCTAGCTAAATAAGTTAAATGTATTGATGAGTTTATTAATTAACCGCTAACTTCTTTTGACAACTGCATCCTTGTCCTGGTGCATGCTGGGAAATTTCTCACGCCTCCTTCATCTGAAGTGCTGGTCCTGGAACAGCTTCGTTTGGAGGTTGTGTGACTCCTCAACCTTCATCTAGAGGAGAACAGAGACAGATCGACCTGCTACTAAACTACACTACCAAACGTGACGTGAACAGAGACAGAAACAGAAGTTTTGACCCAATTCACCGCAATCACGTCGAGGAGGAACCAAACTAGTCCGAAATAGTCTCGTATATTCTCAGATCTAAACTGTTGATTGAGTCTAATTTAGGTGACCAGAACTGGATTTGAAAGTGTCTTTTAAGCTGTTGTTGTTTTGCACGACTTTGAGAAAAAAAAACCATATATTTTTCCCTTTTTTTTCCTTTTTTTGTTTTTTTTGGTATTTATTGCATCTGAAAAATGTTTAAACCTGATCCAAACCGACACACTGGAAATCAGAGTAAAGAAAAAAAAAAACTGGCTATCACAGCGAGAGGAGGAGGAGCGAAGGAGGATGATGATGAGATGTTTTATAAAAAAAAAAATAATGTTGCATATTTTCATGCAATCTCCACAGGAAGATATTAAAAAATAAAAAGAAAAACCTACTGCGCTCAGATGTTCACATGAAAACTGAAGTAGTTGTGCAACAAATGGAGAAAAAAAGAGAGAAAAAACTGGATAAAGTCGGTGTGAAGTGGGTGTGAATATCAGACCATTAGTTTGAGAAATTTACAAGCAGTTCAGACAGCTACAATCACTACAACGCTGAATCAAACGATACCATACGAGACAGGCAGGTAGAATTTATGTATATTAGTTTAACGCTAATATAATATTTGCCTAAAGTGAGCGAGGTGAATCATTTTCGGAGGCTGCCTGCGAACTGTACGTCGACGCTTTAAAAACCTACTGTTATGACGTACGAGGTGAAGAGACAGACGGCAGACGGACAGACGGAGAGACGGAGGGAGACAGATGAAGACTGCTGGAGGAAAGCCCTGTCTCTACATGCACGGCTGGTGGAAAAATGTCTCTCTTAATGGATTCCAGCTTTCTACAGCACTTAGAACAGCCAAGACCAGCCAAAGGAATAAAATATGGCATCATTATTATTATACTGCAATTCTCAATTATCCCTCTCTCCCTCTCTTTTACTTTCGCCGACTCCCCTTTTCAAACAACAGCTGCTCGCATTCAAACATATCAGTAGAGTTGTTTTATACGGACACGCCTCAGATGGATACGCGGGATCGCAGACGAATCGCTAATTACAACGCGTTCGCGAAATCCTCCCGCGCCCCCTTCACGTGCAGTTATCCTCACGTTTCATTCAGATGACATGAATGACAAGCAGATACGCGTCTTGTAGATTCGTGTTAGCAGACTCATCGTTTATGTGTCTAATGGAAACAGACGACAAACTTTTCCTCTTTCCAGTCGGATTCAGACGAACAATATCTGGTGATAAATCACAGACGGCCTGATTTTTTTTTTTCTTCTCTTTCTGTCTTTTTGAACATTATTTCCTCCATCATGCAAAGACACAGTAAACGTCAGACTGAATCTATCAGGTGTAGGCTGGAGGTTTTTTTTTTACCGCTCTGTATCTGTTAGGCTCATCTATCTTTCCAAAAAATCTCTCAGCTCTGTGTGTGTAGGCTGCACGTAGCTCCACCATTACTCATTCATCCCTCAAGTCGGCCTACGGACATTCACCATGCAAGATGCCACACTGGAAAGAAATACAGGAGTGTTTGTTGGCTATGATACAACGAATATCGCAGTGAAATTCAATCTCTTTCTATTTTAATCAATAACAGCCATCTTAACGAGCCTGAGCAGCAGTACGCCCCGTGGTCTTTCGGTGAATTAAGACTTAATTCGTCGTTATATAAATCACCCAAAACATTCTGAGTGTTTGTGAATAACGATAAGCTGCTAAAGTTTCCCCACAGAAATCCTTTTTTCTTTGTATTGTTGTGGTTTTTTAGCAGCTGGGAAAACGCCAGCAGTCTCCTTATCAGCACTTAACTAAGGAGGGCGAGCTGAAAATCTGTCCTGAGGGCCAAGCTCTCAGCGTTAAAAGTCGGCGGATGTGGTCCAAAGGCAATTAGCTTTAAACAGGGATGAAGTGGAGGGTAAACCTGCCAAAAGCCAACTTACCTACCTCTTTGTCTCTGACGTGATGTGTTTTTATGACAAACACTTGTACACCTGCTTATTTAAATCGTGCAGACACAAAAAAAAAAAAAGCATCCAGACAGAAAGGCTACGTTGACTGGGATAACCACTCTAGTAAACTTTGAGGTGGATGAGCTACAACAGCAGAAGACCATGTCAGCCAAGAACAGAAATCTGAGGCTGACGAAAACTGGAAAAAATGTAGCCTGGTTTGATGACTCTGGATTTCTCGCTGAGGTACCGAGGAGATCGATGGCAGGGTCAGCACGAATCTATGAAACCAACCTGCCTCCACGGAAGCAAAACCACGTGTTCAATCTACAATTATGTGCTTAATAAGTAATGAATTGATGGTTATTTACTTTAACAGTGGTCACTGACAAGATGTAGTCACTGCTGCACTTGTTAAACACCACTTGACTGACTTTAAACAGATGACGCCGCAGCAGGCAGCGACAAGCTGAGCTATCTGGACAGATGATCTGATGTGAGACCTCTTCTACGTCAGGGAAGTTCGAGTCTGTTTTCCGACTTCAGCGCACTCAGTCAAAACATCTATTTTGCATATTTGTTGCTCAACAGCACACCTGCATTTCGTCCCGTGAGATCTTAGAAAAACTTTAGATACGAACTCGCCACGGCAGATCTGATGCATGAGTGTGAGGTGTGTGTGTTTATACAGGACCGGCCTCTATACCACCAACACAGCTTTTACAGCTGCGCTGTTTGGACTTGACGGATGAACTGTGCCATATGTCACGGTTGTGTGTGGTGTGGTGTAGTGTGTGTGTGTGCATGCGGCTGGGTGTCCAGCAGCTCAAATCAACAAACCATAAACAAGCTAACATTTTGACCCTTTAAGTCACACACACACACACACACACACACACACACACCAAAATACCTGGCTCTGTAACAAATACATCCTGTAATACTTCTGTTTAAGGGCCAAAAACTCTGAAATAAAAACAGGCCATAAGGAGTAATAGACTAAATCTTATCAGCAACACCGAAGCAATTTATATCCACACACTCTGCAAATGAATCTAAGACACACTAGCAAAACAATCCTCGACTTGATTTATGCGTGGCTTGATATCTGCTCCACTTTTCCATTTCCTATTTTCAGTGTTGGTCACTGGTTTTGTGCTTAGCACAGACTCCATGTGCTACCTCTTAATGGTATTTTTATCACTGGAAACTCCTGAACAATTAGCTGGAAAGTGGCTTCCCTTCTCTATCTGCTTTTTGGGTAATTTAGAGGAAGTGGGAGCAGCAGCAGCAGCAGCAGGAAGGCCAAGCAGGGCCTCATTAACATCACTTTTACTGAGCTACACCCACTAAGTAAAGGACCAAACAGAAAAAGCAAGAAAGAAAAGCATTAGCAGGCACATTGAGGAGCACAGACACTTCACTGGGATCAACATTAAAGCCACTTTCACTTTGTGTCGAGGTCTGACTCACCGCTGCTCTCTGGAAGGCTCCTTTCGTGTAGGTGCCTCCTCCTCTGTAGTTGATGGCCGGGATCTCCTGGTTGAACAGCGAACACTTGTGTTGGTGGGACTTTGGCGCCGTGATGTGGTCCACCCTCGTCACCACGTGGGTCTTGGATGAGAAGGTGACCAACGCCACCCGCGTGTCTTCCGGCGCCACGGGGAAGTCAGACAGCATCTTGCGTACGAACCTCAGCTCGCTCAGGAAGTTGTTGGCCCCGACGCTGGACGACTCGTCCACCAGGAAGACCAGGTCCAAGCAGGAGCTTTTCTCACGCAGCTCGCGGACGTTGCGTTTGAAAGCCTGGCCGAGGCGCTCCACCTTGCTCTCCACGCTTTCTGACAGGTTGCCGGCCGTCGAGGTGGTGGTTAGAGGTGACATTTGCCTCGACCGGCGGGACTGCAGCCGCGGTTGGGATTGTTGGGTCGCCGGCAAGGCTGTGGTCCACACATCCAGGAGGCAAAGGACCAGTAGACAAGAAGTCCATGACGCTGTTAAAGAAGAGTACCTTTGAGAAAACATAGTGACAAGTCAGCACAGCACCTGCACTGAAGAAAGACTTTGCTTTAAGGAAAAAAAAAAATAATTTAAAAAAAAAGAAGACACAACGTGGATCCTCTTCTCAAGAATAAATCAGTGAAAATAAACGTCTTATGGCTGCATCAGTGTCCAGGAACATAACAGACAGGAAGAGTCCAGTGCAAAGTTCCTCAAAAGCATTTCTGAACCGATGAGGACGATTCTTCTTTCATTCAAAATCTGCCTCTGTTCATCCGCTTCTCTCCTCTCAGATGGAAGAAAACTACGGTCCCGTCTGGAAAAATGTTTAGACTCGCTCACAAGGTATCAGCCTGCTCTCTCTCTCTTTTTTTCTACAAAAATACATCTGTACAGTATATCTGGCTTTTTTTTTGGTACAATCTGTATTATTTAAAGCTTAAGAGTCAGTGAAATCAACATGTCCATGTTTTTCTCCTTCCCTCTGTCAGTCAGTCTTTTTTAGTTTGTGCATCAGATCCAAAAAAAAAAAAAACAACAACAACAACAACAACAAAAACAAAAAAAAAAAAAAAACTAACAACACCCTTGAAGCCTCTTCTTGAGTCTTCTTCAGCCCCTGTTTTCTAACCCTTCGGGCTCTTTTTTTTTTCTTTTCCTTTTTTTTTTTGCCTATGTGACGCTCTCCTGCCTGCACCGTCAGCCAAGCTCTGAATGCTTGTTCCCCTCTTCTCCCCAAATCATTTCAGAAAACACTGAGACGAGGAGGAGGAGGAGGAGGAGGAGGAGGAGGAGGAGGAGGAGGAGGAGGAGGGAGGAAAAAGTTGGGAGACAGTGAGAGGCTGAGGGGAAAAAAGGGGGCAGTCCAGTCATGGCCGTGAAGTCATTTTTTTCCCCCTTCATCTCTCCTCCTCCTTCTCTCTCACCTCCCCCTCTCTCTCTCTATCTCTCTCTATGTCTCTCACCCTCCCCCCCCTTTTTGCACCAACCTCTTCTCTCTCTCTCTCTCTCCTTGTGTCTGTCTATCTCTCTCGTCTTGACAGTGGATACAGGTTGAATGTCAGTCCAGCTCCTCGCCTGTCAACTTGTCAACAATCCCTAAAGAAAACATCAGCAACAGGCGCAGTGATCAACTCCATATGTCCACGCTTCCCTCCTGTGCACGTTGAAAAAAAAAAAAAAAAAACTCTGGATTGACATCAAACAAAGTGAGAATTAAAGGTGGAGGGAAAAAAAAAAAGCTAAATCAGATTAAATATTCAGACAAGATTTAAGAGACAATATCAGAGGAAAGATTGAAATCTGATTCTGCTACTTCAGAGTTGGGAAGCAGTTAAGTCTGCTCTGGATACGTGCTTTGTCAAATCATCACTCTTTTAGTAGCTATCGTTTCCTTTCCCTCCTGCTCCTGCTCCTCTCTTTTTCTCTCTGTGCATCTTGTTCAAGAAATAAAATAAAAAAATAAATTAATAAATAAAAGAGGAGGGAAGAACTGCACTTCTCATTCTCTGGATTTGTCTTATTTCTCCCTGCACCACAGGGACTCTCTCTCTCACACACACACACACACACACACTTTCACTGCAGACTTTTTCTACATCTCTTATAGCCTCTCCCTCTCCCTCTCCCTCTCTGCTGCCGTGTTTTCCTTCAGTGATTTTATCTGTAACCAAAACACAGGCAGTCGGTGTTACCGAGGCACACTGCGCCTATTAAACCAAAAGCCTGAGATTTACAGCAAAGAGCTTGGCTTCACGAGGAGCTGCAGAGACAGAATCAAGAGAAGAGAGTCAAAGAGTACAACGTGACAGACGGTGATCATATCTTATAAACAAACGACCGAAACAAATAATCCTTCTTCTTTTTTTTTTTTTTTTGCAAAAGTAGTGATAAATCAACTGATCAACAACTGAGGTCACGATTTCCTGGTGCATTTATCTTCAGGTGCTGAGATGTTTGTGTCTATTTTTTTTACATTAATTCATGTGATTAGACACAGATTCTCCCTTTAAAAAGACTAAAAATGGCAACAACCAGACACCAGATGCACGGGAACAATCGACTAATTTACCATCAAGTACCAACTAACCACAACTCAGACTTATGACAGCAATGTTTAGTATAATTATGTGCAAACTGACGTTCTTGTTAAATTAATCGTCTGTCTTGTTTATAAGAGTTAGTGAAGTCCACTGATTGTTGTTTGGTTTTATTTATTTTTCATTAGATTCGATATTATTATTATTATATGAGCTACTTTGGTTTTGTTTGTTATTTTGGCCCTGGTCACCCTGACGTCTTGGACGTCCTCCAGGCCTCTATTTGTTCAAATCAACATTGTTAACAGTACATTTTTCTTGGTGTTGCTGTTGCTGTTTGGGATTCGAGGGTGAACGGGGGATTAAATTGTGTTTTTATCCTGCAAAACTCCTCAAATATGAACTAAGGGGTACATACTTTTAACTTTTTAAATGAAAATGTATAGAAAGAGAGAAATAAAACAGAGGAGGAGTGATAAGAAAGAGAAAGTGGGGAAATAAAGAGCAAAAGGAGGCGACAGAAACAATAAAAAAGGAGAGCGGACAGAGGGTGTGTGTGTGTGTGTGTGTGTGTGTTTCCACCAGGGCAGTCCAGTTCAATGCAGTGCAGTCAGTCTTATACTGTACTATTGGCTACAATGACACAGAGCTAAGGCACACACAGAGTGTTTATTAGCCTCTATAAGCCAGGGTTTCTCTCACTCTCACTCTCATTTTTTAACAGCACTGGAAACTTCTGCAGCAAAAGAGTGGGAATAGAAAGTAGCGTCATACATGGCCAGATAAACTGGGATCTGGATGGGAGAGCAGCTGACACAAACACAGACGTATAGAGACGAACGAACACACACACACACACACACACACACACACAAACTGTGACCCAGATCTACACACAGATGCAGATAGAGGCAAGAAAAAACACACACACTCTCTCACACACACACATGCTGAAAGGGGGATGAGCACAGCTGTGACTTCCTGCTTTTTGGCACTAGAGACCCCTCACCAGACTTTCGTGGGGGTCTCTAGGGAGACAGGGGGGTCGGTGGATAGAGAAGAGGATTCAGAGCATGTGTGTGTTTGTTGATTGGGGGGTGGCCTGTTTGTACAGTAGAAAGCCCCTGCGATGGTATCTAAACATTTTATGACTTTATCAACTTTTTAAAACTGATTGTCTCAAAATACAGACACTGAAGTCTTAATCTTAACCTGTAACTCCAGACTTAAACTCTAATTAGAAATAAAACCACTGTCGTCTTCTTCTTCTTCTTCTTGTCCTTTTTGGGTTAAAATGTGCAGCCAGGCAACACATGGCATGTATCCACCTATTTAGCGGGAGACTAAACCATTTAAAAGCCAAATAAAGCAGTGGAAATCGTCATCGAGCGAGATATAAAATTAAACAAAATACAAAAAAAAAAAAAAAAGAACAAATGAGCAGACATGTTCTCATTCAGTCTGCCACAGATTAAATTTAATGTCTGCTTTCCTTAAGTCCCAGACAATTTAAGGCCTCTGTTTTTGTTTTTGTTTTGTCTGTTTGTTTTACAAAAAGCAAAAATTAAGACTCTTTTCAGGATCTGTGGGAAACACGGGCTGATGGACGTGTGTAGACTTTCACACGAGTGTCACCAATTATGCTTTATATTCTCCTCTTCCCACCAAAGTACATTTATAGCCAACTTCATCATCATTTCCCCTTAAGGATGTATACATCGCCTTTGTTTTTGCCTTTTTTATGATGGAAATTGTGTTTTTACTCATACAATATGTGGAAAAAGTCTGCAAAAGTAATAAAATCTACACTAGCAAAGTGTGCAGATATCATCACCGTGGGTGTACGTAAACTCTATAAAGTGGTCAACCTCATAAACTCTACGATTAAACAAACATTAATCAATTAAGTTTCACTAAACCTCAGCTGTTAAGTAACTTATCCTTGATCTCTTTCACACCCTCGTCCTACTTTTGCTGTAAAAGCAAACACATGAAGAAGTCAAAATGGAGGAGAAATGACAGTAGTAGTCAAATTAAAACCTCACCTGTCTGTAATGTCCTCACAACAGGCTGGAGCAGCAGATACAGTAGCTACTACAGGTGTTAGGGCAGACTCCTACATATTTCTGGTGTTTTTTTTCTTCTTCTTTTGGCCTGGAGGATGAAGCACACATTTCAGCGTGAGGTTCACCTTTCCAAAAACATTCCTTAGTGGTTTGATCTAAACCCAGGTTAAATAGTTTTCTCTTTAAATACACAGAGAGAGAAAGAGAGAGTAACTTGTGGGTTAAATATGAGCACTACACAAGTTGTATTATGTGATATGTTTACATTTGTGTAGATATTTTGGATTAAAATTAAATTTATGTGGTCAAATGAAAGAAATTCTACTTTTTCCTCTTTGTTTTTTTTTAAATGCATTACATAAAAAAAACAGATTGTATGTGTTTATGATAATATTTGTGCAGTTTTCCATGTATTTAAATGATGAAAACAACAATTGAGAACTCCATTTCCCATGTGCCTTTGCGTGAAAAGGCTCAGGTGTGCTAAACAAACGTTAGCTTAAAGCTAACTTAAAATGCAAAACGGGAGTTTAAAATTACCACATTACGTGACATCACTCTACATTTACCTCACCTGATAAGACTTAAATGAAGTTTTAAACCTTCATTTGTTGTAGAATATGGTTGTAATTAAGCTAAACGAACACGGCCGGCTGTGTTTAGCTAATTACTAAAAATGGCTTCGTCTTTGAAGAGCAAAAACTGGAACGTTTTTCTAATTATTCGAGGCTTAATTGTCGTCGTTTGGAGACGTTACAGAGCATTTAACACAACCAAAATGAGCCAGATAAATAAAAAAAAGAAAGAAAACACACCCTTTCGGTAATTTTATCCACGTCAATTAAATGTATAAAAACGAAATTAAAAGTCCACCAACCGTCGGTTGAAACGCCCAGCTGCTGTTAACGAGCTACGTCACCGCTGCAGAGTCAGAGCCGTTGGCCAATTCTAGAACACGGCGTCCTGCCCTGTGATTGGTTCAGCGGCTATCACGTGACTCATGGGCGCCATGTTGTAACCCCGCTTCCATAGGAATTCTCATTAACCTACTGTAGAAAGTAACAAATGAAGGTCTGGTTTTATTTATTATTACGACAAATCTAAAGGAAGAAAATGCAGTGATGTTTAGCATGCGGTTGCAACACTAAACTCAACATGGGGACGGTGATCCAGAACATATTTAAATGTACTGTATTATATTAGATAAATGTATAGTAGATAAATATAGTATAGTAGATAGTAGGTAGAAATAGTTGATGTTGTAGATCAGATAGATAGATATATCTACAACATCAACCATTAGATGGATAGATCTAGGTATTATTAATTAATTATTTATTAATTAATACAACTATTTATCACATAATATAATTAATAATATTATAATAATATATGTATTATATATATATATATATATATATACACACACACACACACACACACACACACACATTTTATTATTATTACTATTATTATTGTTGTTGTTGTTGAGTTAATAACAGGCAAATTGTGTGACATATTTTACCCGAATAATTTCTGTATGTGATTTTTGAGCGCTGGTCACCTTCATCAGAAAACAGAAGAAGAAAGAGTTCAACACTGAGAACTACAACTACAACCAATGAACTTTTTACAATTTCTTTACAATTTGTGGGGTGAGTACACACAGATATATTTGTTTATAAGGATGCTTCCCATGTTGTCAAACAGTGATAATGACATTCGAGAAAATGTAATGAGTTGAGAAAACAGAATGTCAATGTCAGTTGGATAAATAAACGTTTTAAACACTGTATGTTCAATCCATAGGATTATATTGTAAAACCTTGGACTTAGGGTTACAACATGGTGCCCTGTTGTTGAGTTGGCCAAGCTCTCTGTATCAACAGCTTTGTGTTGTCCTGATGTCTGCTGACACCTTGTGGATAAATTTGCAAATTGATCTGTGGAAAAAACTTGAGTCAACAAACCTGACCTCTGTGCAGAGCAAGTACATTAATGACTAAAGCAAAGAAAACAGAAACATGGCAAAGGATGTGTCCCATGAAGCTGCATGACCCCAGAGTCCAGTTTGACCTGGTTGAAAACTCCATGATGACATAAACTCTCTCTTGACAGTCAAGGCTCCTGTCAGCTCAGTGGTTGGATCATACCAACAACAAACCCTCCTCCAACAAATAGAGCTGCAAGAAGCACACAACACACCCAATTAAGAAACAAAAAACAGTTCGCTTTGCTAGTTTTGACTGAATAGCATCACCTCAAACTTTGTGTTGATGTTCAGACTTGTCATACAATGATCTAAAAAAGTGTGGCTGTCACTGCCTGTGTCAACCATCCATCCATTTTCTATCCCTTTATCCAGTACTTGGGGTCGGAGGGAGACTGGAGCCTATTCCAGCTGCTTAAGGACAAAGGCAGGGTACACCCTGGACGTCACAGGGGACATATAGATGAACAACACTTATAGATGAACACCTACTTATCTACGCTCAATTCACCTGTCCCCAATTCACCTGCACTAACCCCTGTTCTCTCTGCTGCCCCTTGCCTGTGTCGTATCTATTTAAATATAAAATCTAAATATCATTGATTATTACTTCAGTGTCAGTTATGAGTCTTTATAATGTGAGTCTGTGAGTTTCTTTTTAGATTGATCTAATGTCTGACCCTCTTCTTCATGGACACAGATATAAGTAGCGTAAAGATCAACCATGGGTAACCATGAGTAGTCAATCACCCAAAAGTTTTGACTTGATATTTAGAAACCATTATCTTCAAACTGATTTTCTCTTTTCTTCAGTTGGTGCAAATCAATATTTCTAAGTGGCCTAAATTAAAAAAAAAAAAAATGAACAGTTTTCTTTAATCTGAAATATTTATTCCTCACAGGTAATTTTAAGGAGCTTTAAGATCGACACAGTTGTATGATTTTAAATTGTTTCAGATACACAGCAATCAAAAAATGACTATTTTAAATAGTCTTAATAATTTTAGAAATGATATAAATGTTTGATGAATGATGCTTTTTACTTTTCAAGTATTTATTTAAAATGTATTTTATGAGATGAAATAAAATAGGAGAAAATAAAAAAAAAATGTATTAAATAATAAAAAACTAAAACAAAATATATGGATATGACATTACATAGCTAGATTTCTTTTGGTAATTTGTTAGAAGGTTTAATAAACATCTCAGATTCTGGCTGTTATTTGATGTTTCCTGTTTTATCATTTGCAGGAGAAGAAGAAATACTTTGAATTCTTCTTGTTAAGAGAAAACTTGGTCTCACGAATGACATGATAATAACAAACACTTAGAAATATTCTGTCTACTACAGTTTATATTCACATGATCAAGGGTTGTTCTGACTGTAAAATTAGCAACATTGTAAATTGTTAAGAGAAATTTCAGGTACCTCATTCACTATATGAAGACTTAAAAACATTTGGTCTGATTCAGTTTATATTCACGGGAAGAAAATACTGTTTGTGCAACAACAAATATCGAAAACAAGAATAATCTCACTGCATCCTGTGTAATGTGAAATTTAACCCTCAGGCCCTCGCTGGATCGCTGGATCATATCTAAGTCAGTCATCTTTTACATCAATCCATCCATTTTCTAAACCTTATTCCAACAATGCCTTCCTGCAAACATGGGAAACATGGCGCCATCTGGTGGTAATTGTTTGTGCTTGCATTTTTTTTAGCCTCTGAGATGACAGCTGCAGAACAACAGTAACAATAACAGTCAATGTGGCCAAAAATATCCCCCCCCCACCTCCACACACTCACACACACATACCTATGCACACACAGCTCACACTTATACAGACATACATCCTTTATGCTTTTCTTCTTCTTTTTTGCACTTTAATTCAAGGATGGATGGTGAGGGGTAAATAGGGGGGTAGAGGGGTAAATAAAAATTTACACACTGCCTTTTTCTGGAAGAGCTCCATCCTCAGAGTGCCCACCAGCGAGGGGGTGGGACTCACACCGGACCAGGGAAAGTGGCAGCATGCTTGGTCTTGGTTAGGACCCTGTGTATTAGGAAGTCAGAAAAACCTTTGTGGAAGGAAGTCTGACAGACTTCCTTCCACAAAGGTTTCTCTGCCAGATGTTACACTAGAAGTTATACAGGGCTGTCGGCACTGCATAACTTCTGGTATATTTGATGAAGTTTGTAGTGTTAAAGTAGACAAACATGATATTTGTATGTTTTGGGAAGAGACTGGGCTACAAAGTCAACAGATGCCATCTCTCTTGGACTTAATTGTGTGATGCATGTACAACAATATTTAAACAATCATTCAAATTTCTTAATTTTGCATTCACACTTACTATCTGCATAAGAGCACAAGTGTGTTCACACCAAGTTCAACAACATGCATTGCTCAAGATAAGAATTAAGATAAAGCTAAACCTGCATGGTGCCATTCAAGACAGTTGCCATCTTGGCAGAGTGGGAGCGGCCATTGATGAATTTGCAAATTAGTGAAAATGCAGACTGAGGTAGGGAAACACTTAGTCAGTCATCATTGCGGCATTAAGGCCCAGACACAGGAAAAGGAAATGTTCATTTCCAGTTAAGTGAATAAAGCAGCAGGCTGGCATGTTGATTGTTGACATTTGTGGTTACACATTGGTGTTACCATTTCTTTTGAGTACATCATGGCAGTGTTTGATTTGGGACAACACTTTCCTGTTACAATTAAGTAGGGTGTGTAGTGTTTACTGACTCAAGTAAAGGATGTCAAATTAGAGCCTGTTATAGCTTAAAATAAAAGGACTAGAGTACAGCACTATTTTTCTCTATTTTATTTAACACTATTTTTTGATTTTGAAGAGTTACATAGGAAAACTTCGTTTTATATTGTTTACCATAGTAGGGCTGCATAATCAGCTGCTTTGATGATCGTACAACTGCCTCCATACCTCTATAACCAAGTTTGCACAGTCAAGATGTAACAATTTGCAAAAATATTGTCACTCAGTGTCTCTGAAGTATCTTCAGAGTCTGAACTAGAAGCTCACACAAAGGCAGGCGTCCTCGGCTGCGTGACACAATCTGATATGAAAAAGCACCAGTTCCAGCTACAGGCCAATTGATTTTCTGTAAACTCATATGTTGGTAACATGAATTGTTGTTTGTCTTGATGTTTTTGTTGATGAACTGTCCTAGGTGTACCAGTCTGGATAGACTCCAGCCTGTCTTGCAACCCACAAAAATCATAAACCACAAAGGCGTTTTTTGTGGGAGAGTTCACATGCCTTATTTTTTTCCAGCAAAATAACAAACAGGAATAGACAGAAGACAATAATCTAATGCCGAAGAGCAGTCTAACAACAAAAAGATTCAATCAATTAGTTATTATTTATTCCCAAAATGTCCAAATTCATATGAACTCTCTTGTAGCTGGATGGAGGTGAGAGCTGCAGTATGAATGTCTGTCTCATACTACAACCACATAAATGTGGCTCTGATACAGCTGTTCTGCATCTGATCTGGTTTAAAGACAAATACATTTTGCTTGTTGGTTTTGCAAAGATCACAATTACTGACTGGTACTTAGGGTCTGAATTCTTGCAATCTGGGAGACATGTAGAAAGATCAGACAAAAATGGAAAAATAACAAAAATACAGACAAGACTGGACAAGATATAATAATAAGTAATCAATTTACATTATAACCACAACCTGAAGTGACTGCTTATCTAATGCTTGTCAGGATCTGATGTTGCCCTTACAATACATTAGTTATGCAAGTGTTTGCAACAAACAAACTACAGAAACAAATTAAGTGGTTGTTGGTGGTTTGATTAGCTACCTTGGACTTTAGTCCACAGATAAACTACTTGAAACTACTGTATTTATGTTGTTTCAATATACTCTAAGCATTTCCTTCTTTGGTGTTGTTCTTACAACAAACCAGTTTTTCTGATTTGACCAGGGCAATTTCCTCCAGACATGACATGCCACCACTGAACAGTTGATGCTTCCTGTCATGGACAGCATAATCCAGAGCATGTTCCAAGCAACCCTCAACTGCAGCACTCCCAGTATGATCTGATAATGATGGTGTAGGACGCTCTCAGCTTTGACTGGTCGACCCTCTCCCTGTCCCCACCCTGGTCCCCCGGCCCTGGACGAACCACGACAATGAGAACAGAGACGTTGCAGAAGGTGATGACATCAAAGCAAAACTCAAGAAGCAGAAACTCATAATTAGGTCATTGTAGAGCATAGCAGCCAAACACAGCCATTGGTGATATTTCTCATTCTGATCCCTCTATCATTTCTCATACTCAGGTAGGTGATGGGATGGATGATGGCCAAGTAGTGGGTGTACCCAGAGACACCGATCAGCTCTGAGCAATACCAGGTTGCATACAAACCAAATGGATCCACAGACAACACAATGTCCTCATCACTCGGAAAACTCCAACACCTGTGCCAGGAAGGTTTTTGCTGACTTTAGCTCAGCCTCCAATACCATCATTACATAGGATGCAGCAGACAAATTGTAGAGACTTGACCTAAATTCCTACCTCTGTCATTGGATGAAGCCCTACTGCCCCTACTGTTGGGTCCTCTGTCCACTCCTCTACTTATACCTTTGACTAAACTCCTACAGCTCTAATGCCATATTCAAATTTAGAGATGATGTGGCCATTGTGGGTCTGGTGACAACAATAATCAAACTAAAGAGAGGAGGGCCAGATGCTGGTTGCTTGGTTTTAGGGCAATGGTATGATCTGGAACACAAAGGACTAAGAAAATGCTCAAAAACAACTGTACATTAATGGTGAGGAGGTTAAGCAAGTTGCTAGTTTCAGATATCTTGGAATCCATGTATCTAATGACCTGAACTTGTGTTAAAATAGGCCCAAAAGTGACTCTACTTCCTGCAAACTGAAGGATGCACCAACAAACTCCACTCCACTGCACTGCTTACTCACTAGAGTGTAGTTATAGCTGTTCAGAGAATCATCTGCATCCCTTTTCCAAGCATCGAAGATGTCCATTCAAGTCGACAGGGACCTTTCACATCCAGCTCACCACCTATTTACTGTCATTCACTTTGGCAGGCTCAGGATTGTGAAAGCAAGAATCAGCTTTCTTAAGAACAGCTTCTTCACAAAGTGGTTAAGATGACCGTTAACACTTGACAGATGCTACTGACTATTTACATACTTTCACATTCACCTCCACTACCCCCTGCAGCATGACACTGCAGCATGACTGGAGCAAGCTCTTGCTGTCAACTCACAGTACTGTCCTGTCATCATGAGTCATCCTGCGCTGCTCCCGTTTGGTGCCCAGTTAGGAAGATTTCTCCCCACCTGGCCTCAGTGTAGCCCTGTCAGAACATCATATCTACGGACAGTGTTTCCAGGTACCCCCTGTGGATTTCTCAGCATGAATCTCCTTCTTCCGTGTTTGGAGATAGTCGGGGCCGTTATAACTTGCCATTGCTCGGTCCCTTGAGCGCATGGCTTTCTGCTCCTTGAACTCTCCCCTCTGATCCGCAAAATTATGCTTGTTAAATGCCTGCTCTATTGCAAACAAAGCGCATGTCCTAAATGACTTGTTTACTAAAGAGAGCTTGGATTTTCTGTTTATGAGAGAAATGTAGCAACAGAATTGAGCCGTGCCCTGCAGACTGCTCCTACATTGGATCTCCGCATCTGTCAGGCCATGGTGGAGGTCTTGCGGTGGTGTGGAAGTTAGTAGTGGGAAAAAGATTTGGGATCCGAATCAATGATCAAGTTAAAATCATCAAGTGTTAACAGTCATCTTAACCACTTGTGTGAAGAAGCTGTTCTTAAGGGAGCTGATTGTCAATTCCAGAAGAATGAATGAATGAATCAATCAATACTCTGCTGATCAACTCCACAGACATTTTAGACCATAAGAAAAACAAAAAACTTTTGTCAGTCAGGTAAATTTCGTTTCTCTGTAGAGTTAGACACTGACCTCATTCATTTCTTTGCTGATCATTCACACACATTTAGCCTAATTCAGAGCTTCAGGTTTATTCTGATACAAGATACTTGATTATAATTTTTCTATTTTACTAAAATGTTGTAGACATATATATTGTTAAGATAATGTAAGGTTGTATTTTGCACATCTCAGATTTTATTTAAAGTTCTTACTCTTTTGTAATAAAAATGATTCTGCTTTTACTTCAGTCAACTCTCACACATTGTGTATTTCAAGATAATGTAAGGTTGTATTTTTTTTTAATAATGATATTGTTAGTGAACCTTGTTTGTGCAAAATGTTCCATTTAGCGAATCAGAATGATCCGAATCCCTCCAAAGATTATTACGAGTATCACATGACTGATGGAAGTCTCACTATGTCTGTCAACTGGTGAGAGTGAAAACCTTTTCTATTTTTGAACCGCAACTCACTAAAGTTGGGTGGTATAGGCCATTTACTGTGTCCTAATTTACCGTCCCCCTGGCCCAGCTAGACAGTTTTTATCTGAATTTTTGGACTTCTTGATCTCTGCTATCAAACTGGATAAACTGTTATTACTTTGCGATTTTAACCTGCACATTGATGATTGTGAAAATCGCGGTGCAAGTGAATTTTTAAGTATTACAGATTTACACAACTTAATACAGCATGTGGCCTGAGCAACTCACTGTGGTGCTCATACTTTGGACCTTGTGTTCTCTATTGGTCTCAACATTGCCAATACTAGTTATGAAGTTCTGCTGATAAGTGATCAGAAAATGTATATTTTTCAATCCCTCTGTATCTATTGATGCTGCATGCTGCAAAACAATGACACTTTCACTCTATCACACAGTAATCTGTAGACCACTTCTCCAGACCGGTTTCAATGATGTTGAACTTTTGATGCAATCCTTCAGTAAAAAATGTTCCTATGTTTTGGATAATGTGGCTCCGATAAAAGTTAAGTCGAAGGCCATCTTCAACTCCTCTCCATGGATAGGATGACGTCCAAGTGGTTTGAAGGATGCAAAGATCATAAACATACATCAGTGCTTGTGGACTAATCTGAGACACATTAAGAATGATCAGAGGAGAAAAAATACCAAAAAGACTGGTGACTTCTAAAAATTTAATATTAATCAGTTTTCATTGAATATAACCACAATTTGTTTACAACTTCAAAGATATAACTAAACACTAAAATTTGTAATCTGAATATTATTCTGTTGAAGTGACTTTATACCAATTCAATCAAAACTAATCCCTAACCTCATTTTTGCAGCACACTAGTTTTCCTGATCTGGACAGAAACAGCACAGGCAGCACCAGACTGCAGGGCAAAGCAAACCAGATGTCGGATGTTACCAGAATACAATCCATAATTCCCTTCATGTACAACACAGAACAGACTACAACCCAAAAACTCCTCAACAGCAGCACTCCCTGTATGATGATGATGGTGTAGAACGCCCTCAGCTTCAACTGGTCGACCCTCTCCCTGTCCCCACCCTGTTCCCCCGGCCCCGGACGAACCAGGACAAAGAGAACAGAGACGCTGCAGAAGGTGATGATGATCAATGAGACAATCCAGAGGCACATGTCAATGTGAAAGAAAATGTCAGAATTTATCATCACCATTATCAATACAAAGCATAACAGCCAAACACAGCCACATGTGATATTTCTCATTCTGATCCCTCTCTCATTTCTCAGACTCCAGTAGGTGATGGGATGGACCACGGCCAGGTAGCGCTCCACACAGGTCAGGATGTGAAAGAACATTTGTCCATGCCAGGTGAAGAATAAGACATCTAACGCTCTCCTTACCAAACCAATTTTTTCAGCGATGAGACCGCAGCAGGAGATGGTTCCTCCGAAGACACTAATCAGCTCCATGGAGACCATGTGGTAGGTGAAACTGTCGCAGTGACTCATGGAGGCTGAGAAGGAAGAGGAGCGCTGCTGCCGCCATCGCTGGACACCCAGGTAGAGGACAAAGATGCAGAGAGGGAGAAGGAGGAGGTTGTTGGTGAATATGAAGGAAATGAACATTAAACGGCTCGGTCCTGTGACGAGACAGTAAATGTTCAAAGAAAAAGGGACGTGATGAAGAAGAAGGGAGTCGTTGGAGGAGGAGGAAGAGTTGATTGACATCTGAAAGAGAAAAGGAGAAGTATGCAAATTATATCTATTGCTTGTACAACCTTCTGTCTATGTAAAGAAGGAGAGAAGACATCATAACCTGTGTTTAACAAACTAATCCCATGAGATTTAGATGTTTTAGATGTTAAGTTTTATTTTAGAATCTGAAATCTGATGAAGATGATTATATTGTCATTTCACTGAACACAAGTACATAAGTCATGAGTGTGATAAAAATCTGTGCAAAGAATAAGAAAAATAAATGTGGGAATATAAAAGGAAAATGAATGAAACAACAAATAAAAATGTGGTAATAGAAAGAGGAAAACATTGTTTAAAATTATTTAAATAAATAAATGATAACTGCTCTGTGATCTGATGCTTTTAAAGACCAAACACAGTAAAGACTATTTCAATAAGTTGTTTTTCTATATATTTAAGAAATCAAAACAACTTTTAACACATACCAACACAGATTCAGATCAAGCTAAGATTAGGCTCAATTAAAATTATTTATTTGATATGATTCTTGCAAATGACATGATTTAAATCTTTTTATCACACATTTAGAAATTAGTAGACATTCTTCAACCATTTTATCTTAATTTTAACATAATTATATTTCTATGTGAAATCGATATGTAATATAATACTTACTACTAAAAACAATCCTCATCCTGGAAATGAACGTGAATCTAATAAACCACAGGAGTGTTGAGTCATACTCACATTGTTCTTTGAGCTTGAGTGTGATTCTTCTTTGGTCCAAATGTGAACTGACCTCTTGGTACAGGAGACGTACGAGTGTCAGCAGCACTGAGGTTTTTGTTGTTTTTCTTGTCTACTTTGCATATATTGGAAAACTTATGTGTTCTACTGTTTAAACCATTTGTGAGATGTAAATTATCATCAAACGCTGTCACTCTCCTTGGCTGAATGACACCATTTGATTTGAATAAATTCCAGTTTTAGTCACGAGTCACTTGAATCCTGTCAAATGATGATAAATGGAACATTGTGTCAACACTTGTTGATAGAAACACCTGTAACTTCATGTTTATTGACTCAGTGACCAGTGTTGGACTGTGGCTGCAGTCAACAACTGGGGTGCACAAATGAAATTGTCAAACTATAAGTCTATGTCAGTGGTGTAAAATATATAAACAAAGCTGCAAATAGGATTTCCATGTATGTTAACACTGTCACCACACAAGCAGGAGGGTAATGTCTGAGTGGTTCTCCTCCAGTTTCACCAGTTTTCTTTTCACAGTTCAGTCCATTGTGCCGTCTCTTCATGTGCAGAATCAGCTGCATGATCACATGATAAATATTCTTATTGGGATTAGACCAAGGTGGAAGTAAATGTTGTAGTTATGATCATTAGATTACTTTCTTTTTCACATCCATCTCATGGAGGTCAGAGCTGGATGCAGAAAGAGCTGTTACATTAGTAAATCAGGTGTTAAAAACATTCATACTGCAGCCACATAAAGCGGCCTTGGATACAGGAGTCCTGGAAAAAGATTAAAAAAAAAAAAAATACAGACAAGTTTGTAGTCTTCTAATAGTTTAATATTCATCAGTTTACATTAAAAACAACAATTTAATGTTCGTCATTTTAAAGGTTTCACTAGTCACTAACTTACAATGTGATGCTACAGTCACTCTACTGAAGTCATTTTATTTATATCAGTCTGATCTGAACCTTAACATCATTCACTGTTATTCTTACAACACATTAGTTTTCCTGATCTTTGCAGAAACAGCACAGGCAGCACCAGACTGCAGGGCAGGTTAAAAACATTGTGGGACACCCTCATCATACAGTTGTCACTTTCCGTAACATACAACATAATCCAGACCATGTTAAATGTGGTCCTCAACAGCAGCACTCCCTGTATGATGATGATGGTGTAGAACGCCTCTCAGCTTCAACTGGTCGACCCTCTCCCTGTCCCCACCCTGTTCCCCCGGCCCCGGACGAACCAGGACAAAAAGAACAGAGACGCTGCAAAAGTGATGATGATCAACAAGATGATACAGAGGCAAATATCTATGAAAAATATCATGTCAGAATAGTTTGTCACCATTATCAATACAAAGCATAACAGCCAAACACAGCCACATGTGATATTTCTCATTCTGATCCCTCTCTCATTTCTCAGATTCCGGTAGGTGATGGGATGGACCACGGCCAGGTAGCGCTCCACACAGGTCAGGATGTGAAAGAACATTTGTCCATGCCAGGTGAAGATTACAAGAGTGAACCCCATTACGAACACATCAAATTGACCAACATAGATACTGCAGCAGGAAATGGTTCCTCCGAAGACACTAATCAGCTCCATGGAGACCATGTGGTAGGTGAAACTGTCGCAGTGACTCATGGAGGCTAAGGAAGAAGAGGAGCGCTGCTGCCGCCATCGCTGGACACCCAGGTAGAGGACAAAGATGCAGAGAGGGAGAATGAGGAGGTTGTTGGTGATAATGTAGGAAGTAAACACTAAATGGCTCGGTCCTGTGGTGAAGCACTGAAAGAAATCAAAGGAGGAGTTGGTGGAGATAGATTGAGGATGAAGAAGGGAGTCATTGGAGGAGGAAGAGTTGACTTCCATCTGAAAGAGAAAAGAGTAAATGTGAAAGTAATTTCAAGGTCAAATATATCTACTGTTTGTACAACTATTTGTCTATGGACTGATGGACAAGAGACATGATCAAACCCTGAGTTCAGCAAACTAATCTCATAAGATTTAGACCTTTGACAATATGAAAACTAACAACAAATAAAGAAAAAGGATAAAATGGACACGTGTGTGGTGTAAAATAGATTAATAAATTCTCTATTAGATGTTAAAAAACAAAACAAAAAAACCTCAAAAGTTATTTTAAATGTTTAAGTGTTTTTTTTTAATTTATAGTTAAAAAATCAAGATGATTCTCAACATCAACACTGATTTCAGTTCAAACTATAATTTCATTCAAGTATTATAAATATTGTATCTAACAGTACAAGGTTTACCACATATTTAAAATCTGAAGTCATTCTTGGACAACTTAACTTCAGCATAATTGCATTTCTGTGACAAATGCAAATAATGTCATACGTGATATAAAAGAAATTTCTTTATTCTGGAAATAAACATGAATCTAATAAATCACAGTAGTGATGAGTCGTACTCACATTGTTAGTTGAGCTTGAGTGTGATTCTTCTTTGGTCCAAATGTGAACTGACTTTTTGGTACAGGAGATGCACAGGTGTCAGCAGGACTGAGGTTTTTGTTGTTTTTCTTATCTACTTTGCATATATTTGAAATATGTATTTGTTTTACTATTTAAAAAACTTATAAGATGTAAATTCACAGACGTGACATCTGTCACTCTCCTCGGCCGAATCACATCATGTGATTTGAATACGATTTTTAATCATTTGAATCCTGTCAAATGATGATAGATGGAACATTGTGTCAACACTTGTTGATAGAAACACCTGTAACTTCATGTTTATTGGCTCAGTGAGCAGTGTTGGACTGTGGCTGCAGAACTGAAAAGAATTATTTTGTGCAATTCTCCCCAACAGGTTTTGTGCATGAATAAGACAATGAAACTATTAGAAGTCAGTGGTGAAAAATACATAAACACAACTGCAAATGGGATTTCCATACAGGTTAACTCTGTCACCATACAAGGAGGATCTAGTTTTAGGTCTAAATGGTTCTTCATCACCAGTTTTCTTTCACAGTTCAGTCCATTGTGCCGTTCCTTCATGTATAACATCAGCTGTATGATCACATGATAAATATTCTTATTGGGATTAGACCAAGGTGGAAGTAAATGTTGTAGAGTTATGATCATTAGTTTACTTTCCTTTTCACATCCATATCTCATTGTAGAAGGATGGGGGTCAGAGTTGGATGCATAATGAGCTGTTACATTTGTAAATCAGGTGTTAAAAACATTCATACTGCAGCCTCGGATACAGCAGTCCTTCAGAGCAAAAATCATGGACCAGTGTCTGTGGATTGAAGACTGTTAATCTGAGACACAGGAAGAAAGATCAGAAAAAAACACAGACAAGGTTGGAATCTTCAAACAGTTTAATATTCATCGGTAACATTACAAATCAAACTCTACTAATCACTAACTTTGTAATGTTACAGTCACTCTACTGAAGTCATTTTATTTTTGTCAATCTGATCTGAACTTTAACATCATTTGCTGTTATTCTTACAACACACTAGTTTTCCTGATCTTTGCAGAAACAGCACAGGCAGCACCAGTCTGGAGGGCAGGTTGAATAATATGTCAGACACCCTTATCTCACAGTTGTCGTTTTTTGTTATGTACAGCACAATCCAGACCATGTTAAATGTGGTCCTCAACAGCAGCACTCCCTGTATGATGATGATGGTGTAGAACGCCCTCAGCTTCGACTGGTCGACCCTCTCCCTGTCCCCACCCTGTTCCCCCGGCCCCGGACGAACCAGGACAAAGAGAACAGAGACGCTGCAGAAGATGATGATGATCAATGAGACGATACAGAGGCATATATGCGTGACTAGGTATATGTGGGTGACGGCATCATACAACGTGAGCAGTGTAAATATGAAGCATAACAGCCAAACACAGCCACATGTGATATTTCTCATTCTGATCCCTCTCTCATTTCTCAGACTCAGGTAGGTGATGGGATGGACCACAGCCAGGTAGCGCTCCACACAGGTCAGGATGTGAAAGACTGTCTGTCCATACATGGTGAGGATTACAAAAATGAACCCCACCATGAACACATCAAATTGACCAACATAGATACTGCAGCAGGAGATGGTTCCTCCGAAGACACTAATCAGCTCCATGGAGACTATGTGGTAGGTGAAGCTGTTGCAGTGACTCATGGAGGCTGAGGAGGAAGAGGAGCGCTGCTGCCGCCATCGCTGGACACCCAGGTAGAGGACAAAGATGCAGAGAGGGAGAATGAGGAGGAGGCAGGTGATGTTGTAGGAGATGAACATTAAAGAACTTGGTTGTGTGGTGAAGCACTGAAAAGGATCAGAGGAGTTGGTGGAGATAGGTTGAGGATGAAGAAGGGAGTCACTGGAGGAGGAAGAGTTGACTTCCATCTGAAAGAGAAAAGAGTAAATGTCAAAGAAAGTTTCAAGTCAAATATATCTACTGTTTGTACAACTATTTGTCTATGGACTGATGGACAAGAGACATGATCAAACCCTGAGTTCAGCAAACTAATCTCATAAGATTTAGACCTTTGACAATATGAAAACTAACAACAAATAAAGAAAAAGGATAAAATGGACACGTGTGTGGTGTAAAATAGATTAATAAATTCTCTATTATTAGATGTTAAAAAACAAAACAAAAAAAACTCAAAAGTTATTTTAAATAAGTGTTTTCTTTAATTTATAGTTAAAAAATCAAAATGATTCTCAACATCAACACTGATTTCAGTTCAAACTATAATTTCATTCAAGTATTATAAATATTGTATCTAACAGTACAAGGTTTACCACATATTTAAAATCTGAAGTCATTCTTGGACAACTTAACTTCAGCATAATTGCATTTCTATAGCAAATGTGAACAATGTCATATGTGATATAAAACTAATTTCTTTATCCTGGAAATGAACATGAATCTAATAAATCACAGTAGTGATGAGTCGTACTCACTTCGTTAGTTGAGCTTTAGTGTGATTCTTCTTTGGTCCAAATGTGAACTGACCTCTTGGTACGGGAGACGTACGTGTGTCAGCAGGACTGAGGTTTTTGTTGTATTTCTTGTCTACTTTGCATATACAATGAGGCAACATGTTTTGTTGTTTAAACCATTTGTGAGATGTAAATTAGGATCGTTAACGGCTGTCACTCTCCTCAGCTGAACGACACCATTTGATTTGAGTATGTTCCGGTTTCAGTCATTTGAATCCTGTCAAGGTGGAAGTAAATGTTGTAGAGTCATGATCATTAGAGGTTTTTTTTTTATTATTTTATTTTATTTTTTTTATTCCAGAAACATCCAAATTGAACCATGCTCTCTCATTGCAGAAGAATAGAGGTTGGAGCTGGATGCAGAAAGAGCTGTTACATTAGTAAATCAGGTGTTGAAAACATTCATACTGCAGCCACATAAACCTGCCTTGGATACAGGAGTCCTGCAAAAAGATAAAAAAAAAAAATACAGACAAGTTTGTAGTCTTCTAATAGTTTAATATTCATTAGTTTACATTAAATCAACAATTTAATGTTTTCCGTTTTAAAGCATCACAAATCAAACACTACTAATCACTAACTTTGTAATGCTACAGTCACTCTACTGAAGTCATTTTATTTATATCAGTCTGATCTGAACCTTAACATCATTTGCTGTTATTCTTACAACACATTAGTTTGCCTGATCTTTGCAGAAACAGCACAGGCAGCACCAGACTGCAGGGCAGGTTAAACAAAAAGTCGTACACCGTCATCATACAGTTGTTATTTTTTGTCATGTGCAGCACAATCCAGACCATGTTAAATGTGGTCCTCAACAGCAGCACTCCCTGTATGATGATGATGGTGTAGAACGCCCTCAGCTTCGACTGGTCGACCCTCTCCCTGTCCCCACCCTGTTCCCCCGGCCCCGGACGAACCAGGACAAAAAGAACAGAGACGCTGCAGAAAGTGATGATGATCAATGAGACAATCCAGAGGCACATGTCAATGTGAAAGAAAATGTCAGAATTTATCATCACCATTATCAATACAAAGCAGAACAGCCAAACACAGCCACATGTGATATTTCTCATTCTGATCCCTCTCTCATTTCTCAGACTCCGGTAGGTGATGGGATGGACCACGGCCAGGTAGCGCTCCACACAGGTCAGGATGTGAAAGAACATTTGTCCATGCCAGGTGAAGATTACAAGAGCGAACCCCATTACGAACAATTCAAACTGATCAGCCATGCGACTGCAGCAGGAGATGGTTCCTCCGAAGACACTGATCAGCTCCATGGAGACCATGTGGTAGGTGAAACTGTCGCAGTGACTCATGGAGGCTGAGAAGGAAGAGGAGCGCTGCTGCCGCCATCGCTGGACACCCAGGTAGAGGACAAAGATGCAGAGAGGGAGAATGAGGAGGTTGTTGGTGATGACAAAGAAAATAAACATTAAAGAGGTCGTTCCTGGGGTGAAGCAAGGAAAGGGAAAAAAGGAGGAGGTGGAGATAGGTTGAGGATAAAGAAGGGAGTCATTGGAGGAGAAAGAGTTGACTTCCATCTGAAAGATAAAATAGTAAATGTCAAAGAAAGTTTAACGTCAAATATATCTACTGTTTGTACAACTATTTGTCTATGGACTGATGGACAAGAGACATGATCAAGACCTGTGTTTAGCAAACTAATCCCATAACATTTAGACCTTTGACAATATGAAAACTAACAACAACAACAACAAAAAAAAAAAAAAAAAAAAGGGTAAAAAATGAAAATGTGTGCCATGTAAGATAAATTAATAGATTATATATTAGATGTTTTAAAAAAAAATCAAAAGTTTTTTTTAATGTTTTTTTAATCTACAGTTAAAAAATCACAATGATTCTCAACACCAACAGTGATTTTAGCTCATAATATCTTTTCATTCAAGTATTATAAATATTGTGTCTAACAGTACAAGGTTTACCACATATTTAAGATCTGAAGTCATTCTTGGACAACTTAACTTCAGCATAATTGCATTTCTGTGACAAATGCAAATAATGTCATATGTGATATAGAACAAATTTCTTTATCCTGGAAATGAACATGAATCTAATAAATCACAGTAGTGATGAGTCATACTCACATCATTACTCACATTACTTGAGTGTGATTCTTCTTTGGTCCAAATGTGAACTGACCTTTAGGTACAGGAGATGTGCAGGTGTCAGCAGGACTGAGGCTCTACTGTTTAAACCATTTGTGAGATGTAAATTAACATCATCAAACGCTGTCACTTTCCTCGACTGAATGACACCATTTGATTTGAATAAGTTCCAGTTTTACTCACAAGTCATTTGAATCCTGTCAAACTGATGATAAGATAAGAAGTGTTGACTGTAACTTCATATTTATTGACTTGGCAGTGTTGGTCTGTGGCTGCAGAACTGAATAGACAATTATTTTGTGCAAATTTCTCCAACAATTGGGGTGCATGTATGAAATGGTCAAACTATAGGTCAGTGGTGTAAAATACATAAACAAAGCTACACTTCCTGCATTGCTTGACCCGGCTCTCCCTGACAGTCAAGCCATAACCTAAAAGGAAAAGAAAAACATGATGCTGAACATTACAACAAGCGTTGCGTCATTGCACACGCACCCTCAATGATCTCTCTCCAGGACAAGAAGTGTGGGTGACTGACCAACGAATATCTGGGACAGTGATTGCCACACCACTCCGTGTTCCTACCATGTGGACGCAACCCATGATGGAACAACCAGATGCAACCGCCATCTTCTGATCCCCATGTGCGCATCTCCTGAGCAGAACAGTGGTGGGATGCAGGAGCAACCCTCTCACAACATCCTGTGGCAGGTTGAACTTCCTGTGCAGACGCAGGAAAGTACATCCTCTGTTGGGCTTTTGTGATTATGGAGTCTATGTTGGGTGTCCATTTTAGGTCCTGGGAGATAAGGGGATTTGCATATATTGGAAAAACGTATGTATTGCTTCAAAACTTTTCCAAAATTGGGCCAAATTTGGCCCATAATGATTGACGGACAAGACAGTGGTGACAGGTCTAGTGGATTATTTCTGGTATACATTGGTATATGTGGGTGGTCCTATGTGGTCTACTCTTGTACCTGTGGACCTTCAGTGGGCACATGAGCAAGGACTACAGAGCAATGGCTGAGAATTGTGTTTTCTTTGGGCCTGGCATTCGACATGTAGCACCAACATTAACAAGGTCATGGTGGTGATTTGGAAAATATTGTGATAAATATTTGTTCATGGATGGTTTGCAGAACATGGCAATGAGTTCAAGGTGTTGACTTGGCCTGTGAGTTGCCCATATGTAAATCTGGTCAAACATCTTATAAACTGGATGAACAAATTTGATCTATCAAGTTCCCACCTCGCAAATTATGGGACTTCAAGAATCTGTTAATTAAGTGTTGGTATTTAATACCACAGAAGACCTTCAGGGAATGAATGGCTATACATAAAGATAGGCCGATACTCTTGCACTTCCTCTGCAACCATATTATCCTGGTTACATCATTTGGATCCAGGAACAACTTAAAATGACAGAAACCAGGTGTATTATGATGTTTTAGTGAGACCCATGGCCTATCTGCTAATATAAAAAGGTCAAAGCTCATGTCCTGTTCTACAGCCAGCCACCAGGGGGCAATCAAGAATTGACAAAACACACACACACACACACACACACACACTTGTATCTCATACCACAGTGGTGTGTGTGCTGTCTCCCTGTGTAAATGAAAAATTGAAAAAGCATTCACTTGATGAACAGTTCACCTCTCTTCCTCCTCCCCATCTCATATTTCGTAATGTTGTTCTCAAACACTAAGCAGAGTCCAGGTAAAGGCGGGATGAAAGCTTAGCGAGCACAGGAAGTCAAGGTTTGATGGGATTGTGGTGCTGCAGTGTTCACGGGATGGGGACACTAATCTGTTTACCAGCTCAAGTGAAAGGAGGATGGAGAATGTTTTTTGTGCTGAGGTGGAAGCTGTAATATGACTCTGCCTCTATATTTTCACTTTGTCTCCACCTGTCTCTTTCATTCTTTTTCATCCTCTCCTCATAAATCTGATAATTGAAGTCTGGTTATTGAGGTTGCATCCACCATTTGGATTGATTTCACTCAGACTCACTGAATATTTGGCTGCAGGTCATAAAAAAACCAAAACAAGACCAAGTCAAAACCTAGTGAATGTCTAGATCTATGAGAAAGGAGTGAAATTTTAGAAATTTTATGTCCCGTGATGATGCAATACAAACACTCAATGTAGAAACAGCCAAAGGTGTGGTAGGTAGTGGTGTGGTATGTCCATCCATGTATTTTCATTTTTTCTGGGGTCCAATCTCAGCAGGTCACCAACAGGAGGAGATTGAAACTTTCCATCTTCTCCTGGGGCAGCTGGCACTTTCATGTAGTTAGAACAACTTCGGGCTGAACACGCTCAAAACTGTAGAGATGACAGTTGATTTCTGGAGTAGCCCCCCTGCGCTAGCCCCCATCACCATCCTCAACAACACTGTGACCACGGTAGAAACCTTCAGGTTTCTAGGATCCCTCATCTCCCAGGACCTAAAATGGACACCCAACATAGACTCCATCATCACAAAAGCCCAACAGAGGATGTACTACCCGCGTCTGCACAAGAAGTTCAACCTGCCCCAGGAGCTGCTGATCCAGTCCTACACCGTAATAATCCAGTCTGTTCTCTGCACATCCATCATCTTCTGGTTTGCTTCTGCCATCAAACAGGACAGGAACAGACTGAAACAGACAATTAGGACGGCACAGAAAATCATTGGTGTTGACCATCCAGGACTTATACATCCCACACTTATATATTATATATATACATCCCAGGTGTCAGGAAACAGGCAGGAAACATCTCTGCAGACCCATCACACCCTGATCACATCCTGTTTGAACTTCTCCCCCTGGTGGTAGGCGATACAGATCACTGTACGCCAAAACAGCAAGACATAAGAACAGTTTTTTTCCTCAAGGCCGTCACTCTGATGAACACTACTGTACCCACCTAATTCTGTAACTGTACTTCAGAATAACACCTTGTACATAACTCTGTCACTCTGACTGTCTGATCTGTAATTTACACTATGTACATAAAAGACAACACTCACTGTAAATAATATCTAATATATATATATATTACAGACAGATTTACACACTTCTATTCACTATTCACATTCGTTTATATCTATTCTATACTCAGTCCTCCAGCTCAATGTCCATATAATATAATGTTTATATTATTTTGTGTATATAAAGTTTATTCTATGCATGTCTGTATGTTTAAATTGTACACTGGGGCAAAGGAAAAGAGCTCTAGCCAAATTTCTTGTATGTGATCACATACTTGGTCAATAAAGCTGATTCTGATTCTGATTCTGATGTTGTGGGTCAACCCTGAAGTCTCCTACCAGTCAGATGTTCAGATCATGTTCAAATCACCTCAACTAGCTCTAATCTAAGCTCCTAACCCTACTTCTAAGGCTGATCCCACCTGCAAAGGAAACTCATTTCAGCCTCTTTTATGCACACTGCAATATTTACTACCCAAAGATCATGACCTTTGGTGAGGGTCTAAAATAGGTTGACTGATAAATTGACATATTCCAACTCAAGTCCCCCTTCACCATGACAATCAAGCACAATTGTAATGGAGGAAACTAACACTTTGCTGGCTGGCCATTGGTGTTTTTCACCACTTGGTTAGTCAGTTGGACAGATACAGGCTGAAATCAGCCTGTATCTTCATTGTTGGGTTCATAATCATTGTTGTTGGGTTAAAGCCATTAGTGAGCTATTATAGTCTCTAAAACTCTTCTTAGCGCTGGTGGGAACTGCTGAGTTGAGCTCTATGTTAAATGAATTATGATTTTGTTAATAAGCCCAAAGCAAATATTGTGAATGAGCCAAGCTCTTAGATAAGATATCTAGTGACAACAAACATTTAGTGAGAAGATGTCTCCAGAAACCATTTTCTCTCTTGAACAGGGAAATTGGAAAATCTCATTGTGATGCTGTCCTGCACAAATTTATCTCTCTGGCCCCAAAAAGACAGATATGTGTATAACTACTTCCACCTAGACTCAGAGAAATGAGCAGACTATGAAATTGTATTTACCCATTTTTTCCCTCGAAGCTTTGTAATATCTTTTCCTTCCATCAGGGTCATCATGAACTCACTCAGCCTCCCCGGGTCTCTCATAATTGTATGGTGTGTGTTTCTAAGAGCGTGCTCAGATTAAATAAAAGACTGCATATCTGTATGTGTTTTTGTGTGCATGGTTCTTGTCTGAAAACTGAAATGCAAGGGCAAGGTGACTTTGGCATAATCCAGCAATTTGGGTTTCATTTTCTTTTTTTCTCAGAGAGCTGAAGAGGGGAGGACAGAGAGGATGCTGTTTTTCTAATCCTACAGTCAGCTGGATTTGTCCTGCAAAGTCTTCTATTCACATGAGACCAGCTTTATGGTGTTATGTAAAGATATCATGGAGTTAAGAGCCATTTCCTTCAACCTCTGCCCTCTGCTGTAGATATCAAGCTTGGGGCCATTGAACACTCTCTAGAGGCCACTTAGTAAGTAGATTATGGTTATGTACAGCATCAGGCAGGCTTCAACTGATACTCGAGCTGCAATATGCAACTTATTTTAGAATAACATTGACTAAGTAAGTTGAATATCTTCAGATAAAACGTTTTTTGTCCCTTTGCACCTTGTCGTCTTCTACCCTTTCATAAATTTGTCTTCTTGGTTGAGCCTTCTGCTTGTTTCTTTGCTTGAGAAAACTTCAGGTAGTTCAAATTGTTAAATATGAAGACGTGTGGAGACAATGAGAGCATGAAGTGAGCAGCCAGTACAGAAATAATTCAGGTTGAACTTGGACCAACTGCAGCAGATGAAAATGGTTGCTTTTGGTTGATCTCTTCTTGGCAGCCAAACTGACAATGCCACAATCACTGCAATGAACATTTAATCAATGCTCCTATGCTCAGGTCCATACCAGAATTTGTTCATCAGCACTAGAATAGTAATTTCTGCTCCTGACAGTTTTACATGTGAAGGATGCTCTCTTAGTCAGTAAGCCTCAAACTGATACTGTTTTTTTTTTTTTTTTTAAACTGTGTTACTGTCATAAGTTGCACATTTTATAACGTGCATATTTGAAACATAACTCAAGTTACACTGTCCAGAATTTTAACTCCCCTCTGGAAGGGTTGTGAGGAAAGTATGGCGAACCATCCACTAGTTAGTCTGCCTGCTACAGCACTAGACACTAGTCTAACGTAACCAGTGGTTTTCCAACTAGGTTGTGAACCTGTAATGTAAACACAAACACAATCCCAGAATTAACCGATAAAATTATACAAATGTTCATATAACATCTCTTGTCTTGCAGTTTTAGCAATAATAACTCACCGACAAGGTGTACTAGTCCTGACGATAACTTAAATGAATGAAAAAAAAAAAAAACTAAGCAACTGCGCCCTGCAGCAAACTGTGCATGCTCTTACACACAGTCTGGAGATTATGACAACAACAATAACATATACTGCACATAATAAAACAGTAACAGCTGCTGGAAAGTTCTACATACACATTAAAACACATATATACACACAGCATGCAGCAAAATTGAGTGGTTGTCAGACCAAAGTGGTTACCAAGGTAAAGTCTCACAGATTAACCTTAGTGACACAGCTGACACTTAACTTGTTTACAGTTAATGAGAAAAAATGAGACAGACAGGTACCTGAAGAAAAGAAGTTGTGAGAAAGAGGAGAAAAATAACAAAGAAGAGAAAAGAAAGGGGGGCTTAAAGTATAAAATCTCCTTTGTTAGTTGAGCTAGCAAGATTTGACACTAATTAAAATCCCTGAAAGCTGTAGAAACTCCAAAGTGAAATCTAAGGGTCCACTCCTAGAAAATCTTCTTAATAACTTCTAACGCCTCATAAAGCCATGCACGAAACCTCTTCAATCAGCACTTATGTGCTCTAAAAGGGACACAACAACTTAAAAGACCTCTAGAACCTCATCACTGACCATCAATACACTAATATATCCAAAATTACATGTAGATTTTTGTCAATGACCCCAAGTAAGTTGTAGAAGACGTCTAGAGCCTCATCTTGAAGGACCCCTATAATGCAATTAAGGACCACCAGGACCTTCTTAACCTCTAGAACAATTTAAATGACCTCTAGAGCCTTGTCACTGACCATTACAGCTTCCAAAACTACATGGAAAAGTTCATCAATGACCCACAGAAACTTGTACAGGACCTCTAGAGCCTCCTCACTGACCATTAAAACTTACTAAAAACTGCATGGTTAACTTTGATAATGCCCACTTAACCCATCATTGAACACTGAAATTTCCAAAAGCACATGTTGGTATTTGTCAATAAACCCCATAACCCACAGAGCCTGCACAATGATCATTGCAACATCTCAAGAACAACAAAAAACTTTTAATGACCAGGACTGTCTAAATCCATCCATAATGACCATAAAACCTTCTAAACAACCTTTAGAACAAGAAGACCTCTAGAGCTTCTCTGATGGTCAATAAAACATTGTAAACAATCTTTTGAATCCCATCAGTCACTAAATGATTGTAATTAAGGAGTCACTGAAACTTTATTAGCTTCTGTTATTAATGTACTGATCTTCTTTAACCTTGATGTTAACACGTCTCAGTGAGAATTGGAATTTGTTACTGTGGTGCAGAAAACAGAGCGACCAGCGGGGGGAGATAAAGGATCAGCTCAGCTAATTTCAGTATAAAATGCAGAAACAGGTCTGAAATGAACAATATTAATTTCTATTGGAGATTGTAGAATGTAGAAACAGGTACAACAAAAAAGATGCTATTTTGACTTTTATGTATAAAAACAAAAAAAACACACACATTTTTGTTCAAGTTAAAGTGCTTCTATGGGAATTATTTTAAATACAGAGTCATGAACAGGAAACCTTCGTAGAAATAGATTATTTTTAAGTTTTAGTGACAGACTGAGGCCAGTATACACACGTTTAACTTCATTCATAATTAAAGAGCAGCCTGTTCTCTTGGCTTGTGCTTATATGGTAGCATACCTCAAAGGTTCATTGTGTGTGTGATTAAGCTCAGACTGATTCATCTGAGCCAAACTGTACACACACACACACACACACACACACACACACACACACACACACAGTGCTTTCACTTCACTGTCCTGGAAACTGTCACATACTTGCACAGATTAACATCCAACCCCCTCTCTGCTCCCTTTCATCTCCATCTTTCCACTCATCTATCTCTCTTTTTATTTCTTTTCCTCCCCCTTCCTCCGTTATACACCTGTCTTTTCTCTATGTTTTCATCTCCCTCTATTTTTACCTCTATCTTTTCTATTCCCCGATCATCCACTTCTCAACCCTCTTTGATTGCTTTTTCCTTCCCCACATGTCTTTCCACACTTCTTCCTAACTCCTCCTTCCTTCCTATGAATGCTCTTTTCCTCCCTCTTTCCATTCATCTCTTCGTGATGATCCAGTAATTGAATCAGGTGTCCCATGGATACCAACTCCCACACACTGGACAAAACACACACACACACACACACACACACACACACATACAGACTGTCCACAGACCAGAGTAGGAATAATAGCAGAGGCACCAGGTGTCAGCGCTATGATGGATTATACGTGTTCCCACACACACACACACACACACACACACATACATTCATTCATTCACTCCCTTTGGAACATTTAGCACCAGACAAGATTAGTACATGCAGTGAATGTATCTGCAGCAGCTGAACTTCCTGTACACTGACACGGTGCCGATCTGGACAATATTACAAGTAATAACAGAATAATACGACGATGGTGATCATGATGTGATCCTCGACACCGATCTGGAACCGTCCCGTAACATCAGTGACACGTCGCTCTCAACGCCACAGATTTAATCATCTGGTCATGAGAAGAGTGAAGTGAAAAACCAGTAATAATTGACAAAGTGGAGGTGAAAAACTGATGATTGTGTGTCAATCTTCATATATTCTTTAAGGTTTATTATTAGTCAGTATATCTCCATGTGGATCAAACTTACACATTAGTTGTGTAATTACTGCAGCATCAAGTCTGTTCAGACAGTCTGTTATAATCTCTTGTCATGTGAGTTGAACAACAGCTGAAACTCACTTCACTCCAGGAAAAGAAACCAACACTGATGCAAAAACAAATGAGCAAATAGCAAAAACATTTTGACACTGAATAGTTACTGAAAAATGAGAGAATCACTGATATTTGGAGACAAAAGGAGAGAAAAAATTTGCATCAAAATAGTCAAAAGCAAGTTGCACAGTTTGTTTCTTTGCTCTGAGACAGTAACCAGTTCGTCTTACAGCAAACCACTGCTCTAACACCCTCCCCTCATGAAGCACTGGAGGTCATCATTGACTTTCAGTGCAGGTCTGAACTGGACCTTTGCCTCAAAACCTGCTCAACATTCATACTGCACCCTGTAGAGTCCAGCTGGCCTGTGCACCTGGGACCTGCCTCCCCTGGCAATGATTGACACCTCTAATTAGCAAGCGAGGCATTGAAAAATGGCAAGTAAAGGAATTCCAAAACGAACGAGACAAGAAAGCCTGAAATTCTGTTGCAAATTTAGAGACACCAAACAAATCTTGGGTTTGAATCCAAAAAAAAGCCAGTGTAGGCATTCCAGATGGAGAAGGTGGGTGGTCGAGTGCAGAAATATAAATCAGTTATCAAAGGAGGAAAAGGTGGCACTCCATAAAAGCTTGTGCTTAATTATTTCTCTTGGTGTAAACATCATACACAGTCAATGCAATGGAGACCTGGAAGGACCTGATAGTGTCAGATGGTGAGGAATGAGCTGATTTAGACAACTATGTAAAGTCCCCATAAAGGTTCAACGTGGGAATTATTATTGACCCTACTGGCTGTTTAGTGAACTGCATCTAGCAAGTGAGAATCCTCAGTGAATCAGACGTCCTTCTGATGTTGATCCAGATCATTGTGAAGGTTCAGTCAATCCTCGATGTTAGTGGACTCCATTTCTAAACTAATGTTAGCTAGAGATACTGATGATTTTAAGATTTGAATCAACTTATCTTATGCAGTTTCAGCCATTTCTTTTGGGTGGAATCGGCCATTTTAATGATTGCTCTGATTGAAGCCGAATGTCCTCCCCCAAACATCATTTTGCAGCAGGACAATTGCTACTTCTTGGTCTTTAAGATGGTGTTTTAGTTTGAAGACAAACCAGAGAAAGTCTCTTTTTGCATAAACTTATAAGGAAATTATTAATTTGCAAATATAGATGCGTCATAGTGAGGAAAGTTAGCCTGACGCATCAGACGCTTTCATATCGTTTCACTTTGTGGAAAGCGTCTAAAAGCTATCAATTGACATATATTCACTGCACGGAGGGCGGATACTTTCTGCTTCAACCAATCACTACTGCTTAGTTGTGACCGAACCGGAATGTGCTGGAACGCACCTGGTGGTATCTGGGTATTAGCGGCGTCCCAGGGAAGTAGCAGTTTAGCATAAGTTGTAAGTAGATAAAGCGTAGATAGAGCGGAAGTAGATAATAGCTTCTGCGGTGTTTGCGTACCTGATCTGGGCCATTTAGGGGCTGTACATACTTCCAAAACTTTGCCAAAATTGGGCCAAAACTGACCCGAAATAATTTTGCCATCTGGGATGGTGCTGATAGTTGCTTGCCATGCTGCAGCCACTGCTGCAATTGCAGCACAAGTCATAACACTTCCTCTAAGCAGCACTATTCTTTAGAGAAGATCGGACACTTCAGTAACTCATCATCGAGGTTAGCTGCTAGGTTAAACATTAGTATTTGAAAAAAGGTCTTTGCAAGTTTGATGCTGAACTTGTGATATCTGAACAGACAGGAAAGTGAAGCTAACATTGGATATGTAGTTCTAGAAAAAATATTTATAAAGAATCTTTAATGTCAAAAAACTGTTGCATTTCAAAGACAAGTCATAAACGTCAGAAGTTCAACTTTTTGACGTTACAGTGACTATCAATATAACATTACCATTCCATAGAGAACTTGCAAACATTAGCTATTTAGCAAAAATGCATTTATACCATATATAAAGAGAAACAAATTAGGAAAATGCAGCAAAGTATATTAGAAAATACGTTCTTTTGCAAATGTTTAGAAGCAAAAACTGCAGTTTTCTTTTATGATGTAGGAGGAATTTGGTGGATGTGGTTAAAAGAGTGTTTTTTCTGCAGGAACATCAGTGTGAGAATCAACTGACAGCTCCCCCTGCTGGCTGAGTTTGGTATTTTATTAAATATTTGTTCAACACCTGTAGCTTCAGGATTGAGACAGAAAGGAGGAGAGAAGAGGAAGAGGGCTCCTCGTCTTCATCATCTTCTTCCGCTTCTCCTCTTCTGCACCAGCACCACCACCAGCAGCAGCAGCAGCAGCAGCATCACATCAGGATGAGTCGCGCGGAGGAGAAGCAGCATCAGAAACAGATGCGTCGCGAGCCGCTCCGTCTCCGTCCAGGCGGCGCGAGGAGGAGAAGGACGAGCTGAGAAGAAGAAGAAGAAGAAGAAGAAGAAGAGCAGGAGGAGAAGACAGGAGGAAGGCGGAGGAGGAAATCCCGCGAGAAAACGAAAAGAGAGACAGACACACACATACATATACATACAGGCAGAGATAGAGAGAGAGGGAGAGGAGCGAGTGGAGAAACCGCCGCACGTGAGGTGCGCGAGACCCGCGGGGATAGAAGGGACTAACGATAATTTTGGAGGAGAGCGACGGTTTTTATCTCTTTCTTCTTTTTAAATCTTTTTTTTTTCCTCACACGCAAACGGAGAAAAAAGATCTCCGACTAAAAGGTAAGAAGAAAAAAAAAAACCCTGAAACACCCACTGTTTTCTCTTCTGTTTCTCTTACGCGCTCAAATTCGGATTAATTAATTAAGAGGGTTGAAAAAGAAAGAAAAATAGCACCTGTAAGCTTCCGTAATTGGTTAATTAAGTGCAGCTGTGAGCGTCTGTAGAGGTGGAAAAATAAAATAATAAAAAAAAAAATAAATAAAAGAAACGAAAACGGCGGCCATAACTAGAAAAATATCAATTGTTGTGGGTTTATTTGTTTTAGAAACACTTTTGTCACGTTATTATTATTATTTTAAATCTCTCCTGAAGTGTTGTGACGTGTCTGAGGTGATTTAATTCAACTTAATCTTCGTTTTTGTTTCATTATGATGAGAAACGCTTCATCCCACATGTCCTGACTATCACACGCGCTGGTGAAGCAACCTGGTGTGTGTTTATCTCTTATTGGAAATAATGATGATGATGATGATGATGATTGTGAAGCTGCTGCAGGGGAGGAGGAGGAGGAGGAAGAGGAGGGTGGTGGTGGTGGTGCTGGTTTGGCTGGAGATGCTTTGGGTGACTGGTGGGTGGTTTATGTATCCTGACTCTATTGACTAATGCTGGAAAAGAGAGGGGGTGCAGAGAGTGCGCGTGTGCTAATGTGTATGTGTGTTGTGCGCGCGCTGCAGAGTTTGTGTGGGTCTCTGTAGGCTCTTGCTCCATGCGCGCGCGTTCGTGCGTTTTGCGTGCGCAACGAGATGGAGGTTGTGCAATATACGTATGTGTGTGTGTGTGAGAGAGAGAGAGAGAGAGAGATGGATCGAGCTGCAGAATGTCTGTGTGTGTCAGTGCGCACACAATGGTTTTTAAGTTAGCGCGTGCACGTCAGCGCGCTCTCTTTGGGCCCCTAAAGGGTTTTCCTGCATATTAAAAAAAAAAAAAAAAAACCCTTCAGCAGCAGCTTCCTAAAGTCAAGTGAAAAGTACACAGGCAAACTAAACATACAAGTTTCTGCTGCTGTAACACACACACACACACACACACACACACACACACACACACACACACACACACATAATTACACCTTGAGATTTTAGCTAATAAATAATAAAACATCTTAATTTTTTCCAACACATTAACAATGAAAAGAAAGTGATATAATAAATTCCAATGATAATAGTTGCACAGAATAAATATCTGATGCTACAGTTGTTCAGATGTCGTCATTGCTCAGTTGAATTGTTCATTTTAAAGCAAATAAATGTCAAAAATATGAAGAAAAAAAAAACTTGCTGCAGAATTTGCTGCTTTTCTCTTCTGAGAATATTTTGTTGTTAAGTGAAAATCTTTAGATTCTGATTAACAATATTCAATAGATGTGTTAATAATTAAATAAGTTATGAAGGATCCAGCATATAACAGCAGCTAATAAGAGTCCAAACCCTGGAAATCTTCCTCAAAGGGATAAAATGTGACTTGTGTTGTGTGATGTTCGTCCCGATTGTGCAACATATCACACTCCACATGTTTCCTCAGCTGTACCACAGGCCCAGTCCAGTGACAATAAGCGAACATATACGAAGCACATGCATAGTCAATAAGACTAAAGTATGAAAATAAGGGGCTTTATGTCGGAGGCTTGTTTAAAGAAAGGATTGAAGAGAGAAGACGGGAGGCTTAGCTCTGTCTTCACTCTGAGAGGTGATGTCAGTCGGAGGAAAGAAGTGGATCAGATCTGAGCTTTTGACGGATTTGAAAATGGCTTTGTGCTGGTTTCCAGTTCAGAGGCTGATTCTCACCAGTTTGTGAAACAAGTTTCCTCAGTGCCGTGTTTATCAGCAGATGGCCGCAGCTTCACTGTTCGTCTGAAATATGGACATGAGTTCAAACAGCACCTGGAGCCCTGTGGGCGTGTGTTTTATTTGTGTTAATGGCAAATCATGCAAAGGACAAACAGCTTGTTTTTGGCAAGAATCTGGTGATAATTTATGATACGTACACATACTCATATCAATCTGATTTACACAAAATGGATGGATCAACACAGTTCTTTTCAGTTCAAAGTGGCGACAAGCATCTAAAGAAACAACATTTATCTTTGTTTGACTGGGATTGTTTGGGTTTTGATGGACCATTGAGACAAAAGAGTGAGCAAGTTTTGTTGCGTTTCTTGTCGACTGTCACTTAGACTAATTTATAAATGATTTCTAAACAGATATTGTTATTTTTGTTGTTAGCTTCTTGTTGTAGCTTGTTTGATGTATCTCAAAACCTGCTCTTGGGTTATTCGTGTTCCGAGGTTCGATCTCTCCATTTTACCGTGGACGCCAGAATGACTCCACACTTTAGTGTTTCAGGTTCAGATATTCGCTAACACTTTTTGCCACCTTGTTATCCTAATACTACCATTAGCAGCAGACCCTTATGCTACTTCCTGGTTTAGTTTACGTTCTTACTTGTCTGCTAAGACACAAAATAAACTACTATAATTGATTATTTGCATGTAAACTATTGTCTGTAGTCATGTTGTGCAGTCACAACACAACCACCTCCCTAAATTTCAAAGTCAAAACCATGATCCTGAATTCATAAATGTGCTAGCGCCAATAGGTTTTATTTTCTTCCCATATCTGAGGTCAGGGATTCGGTCCAGTGTCATAACCTGTCTGGTCAAACATTTCTGTTGTTTCCTCTAAAAAAACAAGCAGGAGTTCCTAATAAAGTGCTCGTTGAGTGTGTAAGCAGCATTGGCAGGTTTTTGGTTCGGCCTGAAAGAGAAACTTTATGTTATTTTTTATTTTTTTTTACGTTTCTGGTGATTTTGCTCGGCTCTGACCTCGTGTGGGTGAGAAACAATCACAAGCTTCTCTCTCTTTCTCTCTCTCTTCTTCCTCCTCCACTCATTTTTTAAAATTTCAGATAGAAAGATGGATGTAGAGAGAGAGAGAGAGATGGAGGAGGGAGGTGCTCAGCCTGTGATTGTTTTGTGCAGCAGAGTGAAACATCGGCAGCTTCATCCCACAGCAGCTCCGCTCTCTTTATTCTGCTCCATCTTTCCTTCCTTCTCCCGTTGCCGATGATTGTTTCTTTTCTCCGCTCCCCCATCTCCTCTCTCCATCCATAACTCCTTCTCTTTCTTCTCTTCACTCATTCCCCTTAATTTTGTCCCGGCATAGACTCTTCCTCTTATCTTCCTCCTTTTTTTTCGCCGTGGTGACGTTAACACTCTCATCCTCCTCACACAACCTCCTTCTCCTTCTCTTTCTTCTTCTTCTCCATTTGAGTTTCTATTTCACATCTGATTCCATCTGATTTTCACATCTGGTTACATCTCCTCACCTGACTCCTCATTCTCTGTCTTCTTTCTCTTTTCCAACCTCAAGCTCCCGCTCTTCTTTTTCTTCTGCATAAACAATTGGACTCCTTTCTCACCTCTTCTCCTCACCACCTCCGTCATGGATCCCTCATTCCCTCTCCTCACCTCTCCTTTCCTCGTCTCTCTGCTCCTTTTCCTCCTCCATCCTCCGTTCTGGCCTCCTCATTTTCTCCTCTTCTCTCATCTCATTTCCTCTTGTCACCTCATTTCCTCTCCTCTCTTCTCGTTTCCTCTCCTCCTCCACGTCCTATCTGCTCTCTCCTCTGCTATAATAACCGTCACAATGACCCTCTCAAGAGGCAATTGAAAGGCAAATGATTGCAACCTGTGCCGTCATAGATCTCACACACACACACACACACACACACACACACACACACACAAATACAAATATATTCCATATATATATTTGTATATCCAAGCACACACATGGGAGTAAACATTTGCACACACTGGACTGAACATGTCGCTGCATGATGAGAAGTGAACGTCCACCGTCCACTGCAGCATTTACACACACACACACACACACACACACACACACACACACACACACAGATGCATTTATCTCTGTGTGAACCTGACTAACCATGATGTATACTGTAGTTATGGTCACACATACACACACACTGTTAATGCAGTGGTTTTTATTGAACAGGAAGTGGTCGTTCTATTAATCAGTGCTGAGTGACGTCACTGATTACTCTGAAGTTACACACACACACACACACACACACACACACACACACACACACACACACACAGATAGCTGGCTGTAGTGTCGTATTAATCAGCCAAGAGAATGACATCATCTGTCAAAACAGCACAATCAAATCTGGACCAACATGAACCTCTCATTAGCTGTTTTACATGATATAGACACACACCTACATGTGTACTACATTGTACATAGATCTGTGTATCCATCCATCCATCCATCCATCCCAATATTTTTGGTGAAACTGACCCATTTGGACAAAATCTTTGCAGTTGTCTGCAAATATCTCTGCTACAAGTTCTTGTTTTCACCACTGGCATATCAATTATCTCTACCGGACTCCATTGACAAAATAGCTCTAGTGTTGCTGGCCTACCATTGTCTGAACTATCTGTTTCTTTGCAAAAGTAAATGAAGTCATCTTCTAACACTGAAAACATTATATTACAAATTAACCAATCAAGGCAGCAAGAGATCAGTTACACCAAATGAATGAGGAGGTACAATTACTGTTTTTGTCAATGGAATCTGAGCCACCGTGTTGTCAGACATCTATAATTAAAATGTGAACCTGTGGCAAAAACAAGAACTTGTTGAATCTATTTAGTTCAACAGAAAACATATGTTTTATTGGAAAGTTTAAATCCACTTTGAACTTAGTCCAGACTCCATTGATTTGAAAACATTATTTTACGCTGGTGTTTCGGTTGGTTTGTTTGTGTTTTGTGAGGTCTGGTGGTGGATGACGTGTTCAGATACTTTTACTTTTATGAAACTACCACACAACAAGACAAACAGACATATCAGACATCAAACAAGTCAAACCATCTTTAATTGAACTGGTCAGAGAAATACAAAAATGTGTTTTCCTGTGTATTTATTTAGCAATTAGAAAAAAAAGCAGGTGCCAGTGTACATCAGTGTAGATCAGTGTGGCAGTAAAGATAAAGCAGTCATGTCATGTAGTTATTTAGATGAACAAGCTGAAGTTTCACTTGGATTTGGGAGTGAAACGGAAACCACCACACTGAAGGTTTTACAGCTCAGACATGAGGCTACATGTGAGTTCACTGTGTCGCCCTGACTCACACCGCAGTCGTCTAGCTGCTTGTTGCCTGGAAACATTAGCTAATTAGACATTTTATCGGGAAGCACAAGGGACATCAGGATGTCTTCCCAGCCCCCAGTGGTCGGGGTTTCAGCCGTGACATGGTCGAGACGAGGTTTGGCTTTGCAGAAATGAAAATGATCTGTTGCAACATTAGAGCATGGAGGGCTGTTTATTTCTTTATTTATTTATTTTCTCTCTGTTTTCTTTCTTCCTCTTGTGTGATTTGAGATGCATGAGGCCGTCTCTTGACCATCTCGCCCGCTGTTCTGCGTCTCACCCGTCTGTCAGTAGCAGCACAAATCAAATGGTGGCGTCTGACAGCCGGCTGCACGCTTTATTCTAGGGAAAGCTGTAAGACTGGATGACCTCAGCTGTCTCACTGCTTTCCTGTGCAGCCAATTAATGAGATAATGTTCCCCATAATCCAGAACAATAACCCCCAGAATTGGCTAATATTGATTAGTAACGGTGTTTATGGATGGTTTTAGCGTGATGGATGTTTATTCCATGGTTTTGTGGTTTCCTTTTCTGCAAATGGAGATAATGGACGTCTGTAATTAGGCAGCACTTCCTGTTTACCATTGGTTGTCTAATCAACAATTAAATCCCATTTTGTGCCTGTTTGTGCCCACAGAGGCAAAAGTTTTCATCATTTGACTTGAAAATGAGCATTTTACTTTTCTTTATGAGTCCCTCGAGTCGTGCAACATAATAATGAAATAATGTCTCCACTGGTGAAAACAGTGTTAAATTAAAAAGAATTGTTGATGCTTCCTCTCATTCTGCTACCTCACCAAGATGGTGGCCATCGATGATGGGTGTTCAGTGGTTTGTGCTCAACCTTGTCGACGGTTATGAGCATGAACTCAAAACAGCAAATGCGTGAAGTTTGTGAGTTCGTCTCTTGTTAATACGATATCTCAAGAGTGCTTTGAGGACACTACTTCTAATTTGGCACAAGCATTCACTTGAAGTCAAAGATCAAGAGATTAGATGGCAGTAAAATGTCAAATAAAACTGTGAGTCACATATTAATTATAAAGTTTAATTCTTTATGGTGTAGCCTAACTCATTTTAGGGCATCTATTCTGATAACGATTAATGGTTCAGGGTTTTTTAAAATGTAAAAATTGATGGGTTGTATGGTCTTGACTTTATATCTGTAGTTTAATGTTTTAATCAAGAGATAATAACCTGCAAATTAATCAGAAATTATAATCATAACCTACCTGATGACTTAAACCGCTTTATTTACTTTTCAGTTGGTTGGTTTTCAGCTTTAATTTCGTTTCCCTGTTTAAAGTTGGTGATAATGGTGGGAATTGAACCTACACCTGAGCCAATCGCTGCCTTGCTCCAGTGATCGGTCCAGTTGCAACATCACATCTGTTTCAGAAAGAATTACATGTACAGATGTGTCTTTATCACATCACAGACAATCATCATATCCATCACTGTCTCACACACACGCTTGGACTTTCTTACATTATCTGTCACTTTCTCTCACTGCCCACAGTCTCCACAGTCTCTCTCTCACATACACACACATCTGTAATAACATCATGAAGAGGTGAAATGTCAAATTGTCTGGAGGATGCTGTCTAGACATCTGATGTGCAGCCTTTGACCTCAGCAGCTTAGTCACCCAGGTGTCGAGGAAGGTGTTTCAGTGTGTGAGATGGAGACAAAGTAAAAAAAAAACAAAAAAAAAACAGAGATTGTTCTTAAAAGACTGAGATTGAGGAGAAAATTTTCAATTAAAAAATGTTTTAATCTCTCAAACACTGCGGTTCTTAAGATGATTTTTAGGTAATTTTCCATGAAGATGGACATTAAAGACAGAGGACAGAAACTTTTTCCAATGTAAAGATTTCATGATTTTGCTTGTGTTGTTAGACAATTTTCCTCGTTGTCCAGGCTGTTGGTTCTCATCTTGTATCATCCTGTCCTATTTTGGCCCGTCTCAGCTTGTCCTGTTTTATTCTGTCCTGTTACGTTCTGTCTCGTCCTGTAGTTTTTCATCCCGTCCCATCTTGTCCCATCCTGGCTCTCCTTGTCCTGTCCCTTGTCATCCCACCCTGTCTGATCTGCTTCCACGTTGTCCCATCGTGTTCTGTCTCATCTCATCCAATTTCCTTCCATCCTGTCCCATCATGTTCTCATCATTATTTTCCTTCAGTATGTTTAGGGAGTGTCTGTACTTTATTTCTGTCAACTTTCACTTCTACTTCACAATATTTCCTGACTTAATTACAGACTTTTACACTGATACATTTTCAGTGTTCACTGTTATTACCGACATCAGAGTAAAGTAAATGTGGTGTTTTCTCCATCGCTCCGGTTTCACTCTAAGTCGACTTGTGACTGTTTAGACCATCAACACCATGTCTGAGGGTTGATGTGGCTCCATCTTAAAGGTGGATGATGGAGAAACTTAATATATTGTTATCAAACAACTTTAGTACTTTATGTACTTGTACTTTTACTTTCATTACTGAAGTGCAATTAATTATATATACTTGTCATACTTAAGTACAGTAAATACTAGATACTTTAAGACTTTTACTGGAGAATCATTTTAGTCGCTGACTTAAACATCTACCAAAGTTATTGTTTTTTGGTCGAGTATCTGTACTTCTTCTCTAGTGGGACTTTCACCTATTTTATAAAACACTATAAATTATTTAGGATCAGATCAATGCAGAGACTCATATACACACACCTGTTACAGTATTTTAGGAGCATCAAAGATTTTTTGATGCTAGTATCTGTCTCAGAAAAACTTTGTTACTTGCAGCAAGAACTGTAGAATAAAATAATTAGGGTTCAAACCTCGTTTTGTTCTGGCTGAACATTTTAAGAAATGTCTCTGAATCTCCGAAACATGAAGAAACCCATCAGCAATGTCAGTGAGATTGATTATATAATTGCACACAACGGTGCTTTGTGATTTTCAAAGCATTGATCCCATCAGGCTGCTGTAATGTAGAAACTGTACAAGGCCAGCTGCTCAGAGATGTAGAGGTCGTCAAGAATAAAGGACAGAATGTGTCGAGGGATTCAATAGATCGTCATTGTCTCGGGACTAAAAGTTTTATTATTTTTCAAAAAATACCCTGGGGAGATGACGAAAAAGCAGGTTCTCTCTGGTTAAAACAAGGAAATGAAGCCAAGGCTGTAAAAAAGAGGCTCCCATGTGGCCACACATTATGTTTTATGTTCATGGCTGCTTCTCAGAGGTGATGGACGGAGCAGGTGGGCTTTTAATGTAAAGTACAACCCAAGGACAGTGGACAGACGACGTGTCCCTGCTTCACATCTGCCTCCTCCTGTCTGCGACGGGAAGGAGTGAGTGACTTTCATGTTTACAGACACTCGAGCCTCCGTCTGTATCCGAGCGTATCGACGGAGTTGACGAGACAGGTGACCTGGAAGAGGCTGATGAATTCAAACGTCAACATTTACGCCTCATTGTTTCGCCCACTTTGCTGCTGATGTTCATTCCTCTCACGTCTGGTTGTTGTTTCTGTGTCTGTGGCTTATGTGAGAATCTGCACGTTTGTATGTTTATCCTGATGTTTGAATATTCATAGGTGGGTCTGTGCATGTAGCAAACAAGCTCCTCCTTGATTTGATCGTCACTGATAATCCGTAGACGCCGAACAACTAATTTCCTTTGAGCAGAAACTGCTTCAAGAACCAGCGTCTCTCTGAAGTTTTTTTTTTTCAATTCATGTCCTTAGTCAACATGTGAAACAACTTGCAACAAACCTCGCGTTGTTTTTTTCTTTAGTGCAAATCCATACATCCTACATCCTACATATGTCAGACTGACTGATCATCATAGACGACTGATTTTTGTCAGTGGTTGGACTCATAGTTTATTGTGTTTGTTTGTGAGACGTTGAGGATTTTAGCAGTTCAAGAATATTCAGACAAGTGATTGATTTGTTGTTTGTTCATCACGGTCCTGAAGTTCAAGGCGACGTCTTCAGACTTCCTGTTTTGTCCATGACCCAAAGATTTTCAGTTGACATTAATAGAAGATGAAGATAATCACACACTAGAAACAGGAAGTGAATTTATACTTTAAGTATAAAGTACAAACGTTTGCAGTTGGACTAAATTTGTCAAGATATTAAAAGTAAATATCAGATTGTTTCATGTCATTTAAAACTCTCAGGTGATGATCATGATCATGTTAAAATGCTAACGATAACATTCAGTATTAAACTTATGGAAGCTAGGTCAACTCTTACCTAGTGTTCATAAATTAATTTAACAACTGCTTCCTGTTTTCACTCCAAATGAAGACAGGAAGTAGATTTAAAACTACTGATTGTAAGTAATTGAAAGTTCAGTCACTCTTAACCTGTTCACCTGAAATATAGACGTGGCTACTCACTGCTGCAGTCCCGTGTTTTGTGCGCCATCATTAATAATTTGAGATGTTGAAAAAAGTGGCCATGGTTATTTGCAGGTGTATGACAACCAATCACAGCCTCACAGAAACACTGGAGTGACTTGCACTAACGAGGAGCCACAAACTGAGTGAATTTCCCTCATCAACCCCTACACATTTTCTAACCATAGACAGAACTCCCCTGTAGCACTTTTCTTTTTTTGGTAATAAAAAACGCCCAACCTCCTGCATCGGCCGCAGGTGCAGCAGATGCTCGCTCTCGTAATAATAGCCGAGGGAAACGGGTCCAACGTTTGCCGCATTCTCCCACATGATCCCCTTTTATTTAAGTGCACAGACCTCGATTGACTCTGGCGTGACATGTTTAAACCTAATCCACAACATCAATCCATTATTCGACAAAGACAAACCAGCAACAGGAAAATGAGTGTCTCATTGTCGAAACGAAGCAATTTATTTTAGCATTAATGCATGGGGTTGAGGCGGGGAGGGAGTTGGTGGGTGGGGGGGTAGTCATCCATAATTTGAAGAACAATGAGCACAGAGCCATTACAAAAACATAGCAATTACTTTTACAGATAATAGGTTGATTTTTTTTTTTTTTTTATTTCTGTGTGGAGGAGAGCAGCAGCAGTGTACCAGTTCTTTCTTTTTCCTCTCTGTCACTGACGAATGTGTGCACATGTTATCAAAAGTGACTGATGCTGCTGTGTACATGTGTGTAGCTGCTGCACCAGTGTGAAGCTGGTTGATTCTCAAATGGCAACAACACGGCAGAATAATAATTATCGTCCCCTTCGCTGATTTTGACAAACCAACAGTTACAGTAAAGCTAGAGAGAGATGAGGGAGACTAGATCCACCATGTTTTTTCTGCATTAGCTGATATTGGCCTGTTCCTTTCAGCTGAAAAGTGGTGCATTGGTTCTTCTGAACTGTGGGTGAGTCACTGCCTCGAGTGAAGGAGTTGATGTATCTGGAGGTCTTGGATTGAGTAGGAAGTTGATAAGTGGATTGGTGTGGCCTTATTGGACTGAACCAGAGCAGTTTATGAGTTGGTCTATTTCCACTTAAATTTGTGAGCTTTAGGTAGCGAAAAAAAGAGTGAAATAGAAGCTACAAGTAGCTAAACCTTCAGATAGGATGCGGATGAACTCAAACATTCATACAAAAACAGTGACTAGCAACAAAACAAAAAATAAGAACAGATAAAGGACAAGTGGTTGGCAACAATGAGTATTTAAAACAATAATAATGAAAGTTAAAGCCAATGGACACAATAGAAATCACCAGTTTCCACCAGGAGATTGACTTTTTTCATTTTAATTTAAATTATACAGTACATTTGTGGTATTTTCCATCACAAATCTCAGTCAAATCAAGTTTTGTGTGTATTGTGTACCCAAGAGAAACTGTATGCGGTTGTGGACCATCATCACCAACACATCAGATCACCTCCAACCCTTATCTCATTGTTTTTCATTGGATGGATACATATCAGGAAAAACTTAAAGACTAAAGGTCACAGGAGGCAAATGACAATTTATTTGGAGTTTGATTTTGTTTGACAGAGTCTAAAGCTTCCAAATTCAGTATCAGTCAATTGGACAACAATAACAAAAGACGTCTTCAAGGACCTTCACATACCTTTATGCTATTTCAACATAGCTAACATTAGCATTTAACAGCTACCTGTGAGTTTTCTCCACAAGTTGGACAGCAAAGCCAATGTTAGCTCTTGATTCGATTACGTGTCATTTCCTTTTAGCCCACACTTTGAATTGTGCTTCCCAGTCTAATATTTAAGCAAAAGAACAAAATGACCCTGTCCCCTGAGCCTGATACTGACACACATTAAATATGAGGTAATCTAATTGTTGTTAGAGGTTTTTCCTTGTCTGATTCAAGCGTCAAAGGACAGACAATGTCATATCGCTGTAAATAAAATTTAACTTGACGTGATTTGATAATGGTATTAAGGGGTTATAACTCAGTTTTCAGTACCAGGCCACCTGCAGGACTAATGATCGAGAGGCATCAGAATCATCATCAGAATCATCATCATCATCATCATCATCGTCTCTGTGGATCACCAAGTCAGTGGTTTCATATCTATACACTATGTTTTTAGGGACAAACAGAGAACAAAATGTCGTGAAAAAGATGTGATTGCAAATTCTTAGAGGGAGTAAAGGAGAAGACTAGACAATAGTTAAAGAAAACAAAAGACAAAGAGAGAGAGAGAGAGAGAGGAGGATTTGTTGGAGGAGAGGGAAAGAAAGAGGTGACCCATATGAAAAATGTAGGCAGGTTGAAAATTAAAATTAAAGGATACAGCTAGAGGGGAATAAGGATGGGACAGAAATACAAATCAGGCCAAATGTGGAGTCAGAGAAATGAGACAGTCGTGTATTCCACCCTCTTTGACCCGAGAGCTTTTAAGGTATTTAACCTCCAGCTCCACCGACAGTTGTCCAATAGGCAACTTTGTCATGTTGTTTAGGCTTTTGTTTGCTGATGTAACTTCACACTCAAAGTAACTCGTCCTCAGCCTGAGACGAGACCAGCTGTTGTGAAAGTGATGAGCACTTCAGTGTTGGTGAAGTTTGAACAATAAAGAAGTTTTTGGAGTAATGACTGTTGGAAAAGTGAATTTTTATACAAATAATCACAAGTTTATGACTCCAATGTTTAATCACTTTGTTTATTATGTAACTGTCTTATCTTATGTCTAGATCAGTCCAAAACACAACACAACAATAATCAACTTTCATTTACATGAAACACATTGATCTACAAAGTTCAGAATCTGGAACAATCTATTTGGTATTTTTTTTGCTTCATAAATAATTAAACTCTAGGGTTTTAAAAACCATCTGCTCCCACTGTAACTACTAGAAAACCAGTTACCTCCAAGTCCAACATTGATATATATAATAAAATAGTAGATTGTCGACCTGTTCTCACCATTTCTGTGGTTTTATCCACCAGGGGGCGACATAGTGGCATTGAGATAAACTCTTCTCATTTTTCCCGACCTGTCATTGGTAAATTAGTAACATGTTGACAAAAGTTCAACTAACGATTTAGTACGAAAATTGATAAACATGTTTTATCTGTTAGTTCTGAATCTATTGCTCTGTTGTCTTTACAACACTTGATATGGTAAAAAAAAAATCTGTTTCAAGATGTGTGATATGTTCTTACATGTTTAGACCCAGGCTGTATATTCTATAGTTGGATCTAAACTTTTATTTACAGAGATTATATTCACAGTTGTGTAATCTCAACAGGATTTGCAGACAAATATTTTTCAGTCTCTTTGGATTTGGCTACCAGATCCTTTCTAGTGTTTTGATGTATTACCAAGTATTGGTCTTTGCTGTTTAACTGGCATGATGTCCACAGAGAAAAACATACTTGAGTTGCTTGTTGTTTTACTTTATCTATTTTTTTTTTTTTTTTGAGAAAAACTCTTGGTTTGTCAACTCTGCTGTTGATGCTGTAGATGCCTGGCGCTTTGTTATGTGAATATGCTTCAGCATTGCTTTGACAATGGCTATTTTGGGAGAGTAGTTGGATTGTCAGCCATCTACAGGCTGCTGTTATCCACTGGACCAACAACAAAAACCTAATACAAGTCCATATCTACCTACCTACCTACCTACCTACCTATCTATGCAAATTAGTGCTGACAAACATTGCTGAGCCCTCGGAGCGTTCCCCTCATTAATGAATGATTGGAAACCAAAATGAGTGATGAGGCTCATTAGAATGTGGCAGCAGCGGCTCCATCGCCACGGCTCCTATGTAGTATCTTTAAAAAGATCAATAACCTGCAACATTTAATTCAGCTCAGTCTCTGTCGGGTAGTTGTGTCTGTGGAGGGATTTATCACGGAAACATCTAAATCTCCTCGCTCCAGGTCTGGTGTCTCCGCTTAAAGAAGCTCAGGCCGAAGCCCAGTCAACATAGTCACATGTCGTCCTTTGAAGAACAAGAATAGATTTGAAATCTTTGTTAATTCAATCCTGGAGTTTCACCTGCATGACAGACGATCGCTGCTTCATATTCAGACACGGTGTTCGACTGTTGGACGCTGAGCAGACGTCGCTCAGTCTTTTTTTTTTTCTTCTTGTCACAGTCACTTGGGGGAAAATGAAACCAACAAACTCACAGAAAGCAAATCTGCTATTTTTACTGCTCCCTTAAGACGAGACTTTGAAATGTGAGACAAGTTTTTAAAGGGAATTCTGGTTCAAACCGGAAACCAGATTTGTCGCTGTCTTCCTCCTTCAGCAGAGACTGGGACAACTGCACCCACACTTCAATGGGAAATACATTGTATAATGCAGGTCACACTGTCAAAGTAATAAAGATGGGTTAATAGACTCATCTTCCTTTATTATATTAGTCTCATCCTGGTCTTTTGTCTGTTCAGACTATTACTGTCTTTTCTGATTCAGATTCAAAAATCTATTTCTCTCTGATGTTTCCTGTCTAATGAAATGGTTAATAATTGGTAAATCTTTAGTTTTAAACTGTTGAGTTGTGTTGGTAAATAATCTGCAGGTTTATCAACAACATATCATTGGTTTTAATATGTTTTGGGTTTGGAAATCAACTCTGTGCTGCCTCCCCCAAAACCAGTTTTTCTACAAAATCCGTTCTTTTAAATGAGGGAAGCCGAAGTTCTTGGATTTCAGATGTTAAAGTTACAACCAGGTGAACAGGCCAAAAAGAGTATATGTAAATAAAAATACTTGAACTCGTATAGTTTTTGATAATTGATGTGATACGAGAAATAATTCAGTTGTGACACCAAACTAGTTGTCAAGTCTGATCATTTCTTTGTTCAGTTTCTCTGTTTTCTAGTAGTGTTGTGATATTTTTACATAGATAACAAAGTGTTCAATTCAGTTTTGAAAACTCAGTCAGATTAAAGTCCCAGTCACAACGTTTACATCCAGAACCACAGGAAAATAAGGCCCATGTTCACTGCATGAGTTTACTTAAAAATGTGAATAAAAAATCTTGTTTCAGGAGTATTGAAGCAGGTTTTAAAATGTTTCCATGCAGATATTATTGACGTCTTTGCATCAAGGCTGCACTTTACTGCTCTTTTCATTACTGACTCTTTTGTCTGTTGTGTTTTTAAATCAATCAGTTAAATGCATCTAGTCTATAAAATGTCACGACGCCATCACAAACGCACGGGTAATTAATTTACTGTGATAGAACCTGTGAATGTTTGACCTCAAATCTTCATAAACAACTTCAATGATCAGACACTTGTTATGGTTTAAGCTCATTTCTCACAGTCGTAGTGTTATCTTGAAGAGGCTGAGTGTGAATTGTTACCGACGGTGCAAATACACCACAGATGTGATGATGAGATGTGCAGCGACGTCGGGGGAGTTTTACTGAAATATTTGGTGAAATTTCCCTGAAGCAGCAGCAGCAGCAGCAGCAGCGACAACATTGTCTTTCAGAGTCTGAGCCACTTTCATCTCCCCTGCCAGTCGCATTGTCTCCTCCATTTCTCACCAATCTTCTCACCTCTGCTCAGTGTGCGTGTGTGTCTTTGTGTCCCAACATGGCCTGTCTCATCGTTTCCCATCTCTGTGGTTATAAACTCCCTCTCCTCCTCTCTCTTCTCCCAGTCGTCCACAGCCTGCAAATAGGATTAAAAATTAACAAAGAGTGAGTTTTTATTCATGCACATGTGGATACAGAAGGAGGAAGAGGATGATGGAGGAGGTGGAGGTGGAGGTGGAGGGCCTGCCCAAGCAATTGTTGTACACCATTTTTAACAGCAGTGTGCCGTGTGGCACAACATGGATATTTCATTGTCCTTTTTCCAAAACCTTGACGTTTAATTGTCACCTTCCATCATGAAGACACATCTTAATGAGTTCATTAACTGAGGTCCATCTTGAAAAATCCAGTTGTCAGCCATTTAGATGTATTTATTTAAAGATTTTATTGAGTAAGATTTTTATTGCAGTTTTGAGTCTGATTTGAGCTGAAACAAACGGTTCATTAATCAATTTGTTGTGCAGCAGCAAATTAATCAGCAGATATTTTACTGAACGAAAGATTAATCCTCTGAACCACAAACCTGTCGCCGGGTTTAGATTGATACTTTTCTGTGAAAAATTTCCCCCCAAAAAACAAGTAAATTGTCAACTTTTCGTCAGGTAAAATTACGTGTCTCATTAAAAGAATAATTAAAATTAAAAAAGAATTGCCAGGGGTGAGTTACTTCTTGGATGTGAATTAGCTAGTTCCCACCATGTCTCTGTATATGAATACTTTACACACACACACACATATTCATTTTTATTTCATGATTTTTGTCACGTGAGTACACCAACAATAAAAACCATGAAAACGTCATTGACTTTGAGTTGAATTGACTTTGGTTGTGGTTGTGTATCTGTCAGTCAGTTTAATGTCTCCTCTACACTGCTACACATCCACCGTCTTTATGGCCTCTGACAGGAAACGATTGCACTTTAAACCAACCGTCCTTTTAAAAATGTCTCGGGGTGAGTAAAGAATTCCAGATCGATGTGTTTAGCACCAGCTGCACTGTGAAACGGCTCCATTTTCATGACTCCTCCTCGGCTTCAGAGGGAACGTCAGCGCAGCAGGGATCCTGGCAGGCAGACAGGGTGTTAACGCATTCGAATCATTTAGCTGACAGACTAATTCACACAGATGAGCAGTGGATGGACCTTGATCAAGGAAACTCAATGGGGACGTTGGCTGTTGTAGCAACAAACCCAAAGACCTTGAAAGCTGTTTTTTTTTAAGTGTTTGTGTTTTGTCTGGGTTCAAGTGTCAAGAGCACTGGGCTCTCCAGGAAAAAAGATTTTCTCTGACACTGTTCATGCCGGACATCAAACAGCTTTTAGGGTTTTTTTTTTTCCCAACAAATCAGCAAAGTTCAGTTTATAAAATCAGAAGAGCCCATGACAGCAAGCATCCATCCATCCATCCACCCATCCATCCATCCACCCATCCATCCATCCATCCATCCATCCATCCATCCATCCATCCATCCATCCATCCATCCATCCATCCATCCGTTCGTCCATCCATCCGTTCGTCCGTCCATCCATCCATCCATCCATCCATCCATCCATCCATCCATCCATCCATCCATCCATCCATCCATCCATCCATCCATCCATCCATCCATCCATCCATCCCCCTACAATCAATCGGCAATAAGATTAAGGAACAATACCAGTCCCATTTCCTCTGCTCTGTCAACAATAATAAAGTGTGCAAGAAAGAAACCAGGTGTTGTTGGACACATTTTTGTTATGATGACGCTGAAAAAAAAAGGAAACTTCATAAACAGACCGGACATTATTTCTTTAACGCTGTCATCCTGTGTCTTCTTTGATTGTTTTTTCTGTTAAAATGAGTCAGATGAATCTTATTTGAAAACAAAAAAACAGTCGACAAACTGACCGTTCTCTTGTGATGCCTAAAAGACGGCCTCATAGTCCTGATGAAGAAGATTAGCAGAGAGAGTATTTATTTCAAGGGAGGTTTTCAGTTTGCAGCCACGTGTGAAGTGGCAGGAATGAGAGTTAACATGTCCAAGTCGGATTGATTGATCACATTCTTCAGATTTGTTGAAGTTGCTGCCCCTATTGAAGCTGTTTAAATATCTTGAGGTGTTGTTCTTGACTGAGGTTTAGATGGAGCAGGAGGGTGATGGATGGGTTGGTGTGTCATCAGCAGTCGGGCAGATGTTGGACCCAACAATCATGGTGAAGATGGAGCTGAGATGCAGCAGTAGATCAAAGATCAGTGTTTGTCGGGTTTGTGTAGTGTAGTGAAACATTGCATTTGACAGGAATTGATTTGGATGGTTTGTTGGAGGTTTTTCTCTGCACATCCACCAGGTTGGAGACTTTGGGGAAGACCCAGAACATTTTGGAGAGATTATATATCTCATTTAGTCTCAGAAAACCTCAGGATCCCAGAGGATGCGTGAGAAAGCATCTCCTGGAAGTGGGACACCTGAACTACCTTGCTTGATTTGCTTCCACTGAGACCTAACCCTGCATGAACATCTGAAAATGGATGTATCTGTGTTTTCCTACTAACTTTATTTTAATCTTATGCAGAAATATTTCATTATGTGACCATATTAGTTTTGCCCTCATCTTCCCTGACAAACTGTTTGTTGAAGAAGATGTGGTTGAAAGCTACAGTCAGGTCTCATGTTGAAGCTGTTCGTCTCAGGTCTGTAACACCAGCCTTTTACTGTTGCTTTTTGTAAATATTGTCAGTTTCTTGTGTAAGATTATCATGAAATGTGTCTTCAGAGATCAGGAGACGCTGGTATTTTTAGCCTCTTGTGTCAAACAAGATAATAACTGTTTCCAAAATAACATGAGAAGCAGCTCATGTTTTCGTTTCCATATTTTTTGTCTGCTAAGATGAATCTCTCCTCTTATTGATTATTTTATATTCTGTTTGAGCCCCCCCCCTTTTCTTTTTACTGTTTTTTATTTTTTGCTGAATCCTGTTACTGCTGTTTCTACAACAACCCAGTTGCTCTTCAGGGATTAATAAAGGTTCATCTAATCTAATCTGATCTAATCTGAGGAGAGGTGTTTGTTCAGTGCTGTGAGGCCTTTGTCAGTTAGACACTGGATTTTCACAGCTCAGCTGCAGCTGCAGCAGCAGCTGAGGAAAGTCACCAGATGTTGATGTGGACAAGATTAAAACTACATCAGAACATCAAACTTAAAACAAAACACAGAAACACAGGATATAAAATAATAAAACGCTGCAGACGAAGGCATCAGCTCATTCATGAAATGTTCAGTTTTAAGATTTTTGGCTTTTTTGCTCCCAGAATATGTTGTTGTCTTTCAGACTGATGCAAACACATTGTGGCATCTTTAACAACAACTTCTCGACAAGACAATTTTGTTTGCACCACTTCATGACATGTCTCTGAGCTTGAAATCTCCATTTCACCAAACTCTCCACATCTAGTTTTATGTAGACATTTGTATTGTTTCATATATCATTCCCAGTCTGACTTGTAGAACGTTTTATTGATAAAAACATGGTGAATTTTGTGGTTTTATTGGATTGTCCAACCATCCGTCCCATTCTTATGATATATGATATGATCTTATTATATCTAAAAAATGCCGGGAGGGAATCCTTTCAAATTTGACGCAAACATTCACTTGTACTCAAGGATCATCTGATTACAGTTTGGTGACCAACGGTAAAAGTTCAAGGTCACTTTAACTGTGCACAATGTGTTTTTAGACCATTTGAAATTCTAGTTTTTATGACCAATGTCAAGAGTTCTGTGGGACACCAAGTGGGAAAGTTTAAGGCCGTCTTTAATTAATGTTATAGTACTTTCTTAGTCTTAGGTCTCAGTTGTCAAGAAAGATTCTTCAGGCATCACACTCATCACACTCTCAGAGCCTCAACAATTACCACATGATAAATAGAGTGACATGGTGTCTTTGGCTGCCTAAAGTCTTAGGGTTAGAGGTTGGCATTTTGGCTGCGTAAGGGAAAAGATAAAGGGTAACATGTTGTCATTGTTGGTGCCAATGACAGCCTAGTTCCCATGTTGTATCAAATGAATAATTAGGAAACTGTACACTGGTCTTATGGTAACTAGTTTACATTTTCGGATTAAATTAGAGTGTGAAATCTGTTAATCCTTTGGAGATGAAGAATTTTATTCTCTGACTTTGTTTTTGCCCTTGGTGAGGAGAAGACCTGTGTTTTCATTCTCTGCACACACACTCCAGTCTCAGAGGATTGAAGGTCCAGCCCTTATTGTGAAATACGACGCCCTCGCCGCCTTCGCTGACTTCATCAGGCTGCTCTGCACTTTCATTAGCAATTTTTATTTTTTTTCTTGGTCATTTTCCTTGTGCTAATAGGGACATAACATTGATTTACATTGTCTTTAGCCTTAAACAGAAAGATCGGTCAATTACAGAATAATGGTTGAATTATTCACACTATCCATTTTCTGTAACGCGGCCGACGCAGGATCCCGACTGTCTAACAGCTCTAAGAGACGTTTACCTCAGAGAATTGGTGTCGTTCACATACAGCTGCGTTTATCTGATGCTCTTATCCAGCGCATTTCACTGTGAATAAGCAGGAAGAGGCGCAGGTTGCTATTCAAGGACGCTCTGCTGTTACTCGACTGTCTGACTTTTTAAAAAGTGATTCCTCAGCTGCAGAAATATGTTGTTAAACCTCCTTGATGAACAGAAAACAGTTCGAGTTTAAACTTTTCTTCTTCAGGATGTTGAGCTGCTGTGAAGCAGAGAAGATGATGAACGGCTACAGGACAGAGTGTCTTCTTGTTATATGAAGACAGGAACAACTGTAAAGTGCTGTGTCCACATGTTAGTCAGTGAAAAGCAGAAAAGCCCTTAAGGTTTGTATCATTTTAATTAGAATAAATTAATTATTATATACAAAATACTTCCTTCCTTTAAACCCTCAGGCGTCTATGGCATCGATGTGATGACTGGAAGATTTCTTTGTGTGTGTGTGTGTGTGTGTGTGATGATTTCTAATAATATCTCTGAGATTTTATCATACAAGTATGATTAAACTATTTCCTTTATAGCCACTTATTAATCTTTATAAATGAGCTGACTGTCATTTTGTTACTGTTAGAGAGTGTTTGACGTTTGTGCTGGAATTAACTAAAATATTACCTGATATCGAAGGTTAAAACACTTCATAGTGACTTATTTTTAGGGATTAATTATTGAAGAAACAGTTTTGTTCAAATCCACCAGACACCATTGACAAAATGCACCACCACGGTTCTTGCTGTACTTCTACCTTGTTTGTAGGTAGAAGTACAACTTCTTTTGGTACTTTGATATAAATATAGTATCTAAATACTTCTTCCACTACTGGAAGTCATACAGTAACCCAACCCAAAGTGACCAACTGGACTGGGATCTTACTCTTCTGAAGAAGCTCTCATCTCTGTAGCATTATGTCACATCCATAATGTTTGTCCCTGACATCATGAGAAAGTAAGACCACGCTTGGTGGAGGGTCTCACGTTTGTATGCGTGGAAGGTTTCATCATCTAATGGCAGACATCAAGGGAAAGACAATGTGCTAATGTGGAAACCAGATGCACTCGGCATCTTTGAAGCCGTGTGGAGTTTTGATCACGCTCTCGGTTCAATTTTTATGACATCTCACCCTTTGGCGGAGTGCTTCAGTAAGCAACTACTGCTCACAGTCTATCACAGAGGGCCTCGACATTTAATTTAAGCGTCAGGAAAATCAATATCACATAAAAAGACCTCCTCCACTCCTTTACAGTTGAATGTATTAAAGCAGATAATCATAACTTCTTTGTGTCTGGTTGCACATCATCCCTCATAAAGATGAAAAAGAGCATTATGTGAAATTTACGACAAAGCAGGTTTCCACTTTTATGTCCATATCTTCTAAGATCATGCTGAGTCCAATCATCTCTTAGCATGGGTTGCCTTAAAGATGTAAAGAGGAAAACAAGACAGTGTCAGTGAAAGACTGTAGAGATGTAACAGGCAGGAAATGTGACAGAATTTAGTATTTAGTATCTCGATTATTTTAAAGATGGAGTTTGAGTCTTTTACATAAAACTGAAGGAGATGGCAGCGCTTATATCCTGGTTAAAAACACGTATCATAAGATATAAATATATGTGTAAAATCTACAACTTTTATAACAGGCGAACTTTAGCAGTCATTCAGATTTTCAGTCCTGTTCCACGTTCAGTTGTTGTCATCATCAGTCGTGATGAAATATTGCTTCATCGTTTCCCCGTAATAAAAATGCTGAAACATTAAAACCATTTTTTTTTTTTTGTTCCGGGTAATAAAATGTTCAGATCAATGGCAGCTTTGATTAAAAAGCAGCACATCAGCTGTTCCGCTTAATGAGCTCCCCTTGTTCAGTCACCGGGTTTTCAGTTTACAGGGACGTCATTTGTTAGGACATGAGACAGCTTCACCTTTTTTTAATTAAAATCTACGAAATGTGAAAATAACATTGTTGGTTTCCATTTAAACTTCCGACTGAGGATGTCACGGTGGGTGAAGACTTTCTTTAAATGTGAAAACAGCTGCAGATTATTAGTTGCTCTGTGGAAACTCACTCAGTTATCGCCACTTTCTAGAATTTAGATGTTTAGTTTCATTTTTAAATTGGCAGAATTTTGGTAACACACAAGTTACGATGAAATGTTCTTCTCATTTTATGTTTAAATAATATCTACGTCATACAGTTTGTAATTTAGTCCTCTAGAAAACATGTTATTAGACTTACTCTTCAAACACATCTCTATATATCAAGATGCTGTTGATGTAGGTTACTGTTGCCTTCAAGCTTCAAAAACAACATTTTAAATTCCTTAAGTTAAATATTAAATCAACTATAAAACAGTTGGGTTTTTTCTTTTCTTTTTTTGCTCATCAGATTCGTCACTGGAGCAATATTGTCAGGATTTCTTTAAAGGCTGTTTTATCAACATTTGTTGACATGTTCTACTCTATTTTATAGATCATTTTATAGACCTTCATAGACCGTTTTGTTTCTTGATAATAGTTTTTACTTTTTCTGAATGTGCATTTCAGCCTCTTGTGGCCAAAAAGAGTATTACAACAACAACAACAACATGAAAATATACAAGTCCTGAACACAAAAACATTCAAGCGCTGTGTTTTGTCACGTTTACACTGACAGTAAAGACTTGTAGTTCACTTGATATTTTTTTTTCTTGAGGTTTAATTTGTCCCATCCACTGTGTGCGGCTCTACGGAGGAGATGCTAAAGATGCAGAGTGTCGTCGCACAAACATACAATCTTGCAGTGAAATGTGATAATGCAGCAGCCTCTGTCTGGAGGCCGCTGGTCATTTTCGTCCTTGATTGCGCTGTATTGATATTTCTCCTTGTATATCTCCACTCCTCATCGGCCATAAACATGTCTGTGTTGGTTTATTGCCCATTATCCAATGGTGTTGCTGTGTGTAAAAAAAAAAAAGTAGAGGTCCCAGCTAACTGTTGAGGATCAGTCCATACATTGATCTGGGCTGAGAGAACATGGACACACACACGTGGAGGAAATGATTTTAACCCAAAGGAATGAATCAGCTTTATGCAGCAAATCAGAGCAACCGATATCCAGGAACAAACAAAAAAATGTGTTTGCAAATTCCCATTTACTGTTTCTGGTGTTGCCTCCGCCATCGACTCACCGTGTTTTTCTTGTTGTCCATCATCCACGTTGTTCTCCAGTGAGCCGTTTGTAGCTTTACTACAACAAATCTCCACCAAGACAAAAACTGATGTGGTCTGCGCCGAACATCTGATGAATAATTCAAACCTGGACCGAGTTAGAAGTCTGGTGGTTTTCGCTGCTTAGATTTAAACGGCAGGTTTCACAGTGAAGAGGATGTCTTGTTTATAACAGGAAAAGTCAAAAAAAGAGAGACATGCTGAGTGTATGATACTTTTCTGCAGTTAAATATTTATAAAAACCAGAAAGTGACAGGTCAGTGTGATGGACTGAACTGATATTGTAATTAGAAAAACAACTTCTTTCTCCTCTTGATATCATTGTTGTGGTTTTAGGACTTTCCAGTAGGAGACCTTATCATGTCATCATAATCAGTTGTGCGTCTGGTTGCTCTTGTCTCAAAGTCACTTCAATTGATAATTTGCTAAAACTCAATGCACAAATCTCCTCTCTGATTTTACTCTGAAGGTCTTGACAGGAAGTTGCGATTCGTATATTTCTTTCAGATGTTTGTCTGATCACTTTTTAAACAGTTGTCGTTTATTTATGAGCTGCTGTATCACAGTGTTTTAGGTTTAAAGTTTAGCTTTAGTCATGTTTAGTCAACCAGCTCCTGGAAGATGCTGATGTTTGTCGAAGCTGCAGAGAAATTTATGCAGATTTTACACAAATTAACTCCACGTTTTTCCAAGGTGAATTAATTTCATGGACATGAATCATTTTGTTGGAGACCATAAGTCCTTAGTAATGATTCAGATACAATTAGTTGATCAATTGATTATTCAATGAATAGAAATTTAACAAAGCTTTTACAAGTTCTCCAGGCTTGAAAACATCAAATACAAACGATTAAAAAAGAGAAAAGCAGTTGGAAAATCTAAAGATAGTGAAACTGTTTTATTTGTCAGAAATAATTTATACAAAAACCACAACTGTGTTTGTTTGGTTTGATTTTTCTTTTTCGTTATTTAAGCCAGAGCTCGTATCTTTACCTTGTCACCGGCGGCGAAGATTAGATTTCCACTCTGCACTCTCATGAACGACTCCACATGCATTAACCTCGGAGCCGGAGGGCATGAACGAGTCAACGAAAGGAGATGAATTTTAGCGTTGATGACGGATCATATTCATTCAGACCCCCCCCAGGGGAGAGGGACATTTAGAGGACAAAGAAAGGTCAAGCAATCTCTTTTTATCCTCAGAAAAAAAACAAAAGGAAACACAGATTTGATTAAAGGATAAAATAAAAACAAGCTGCTACTTCCTGTTTTTCTCGACTGTAGCGGAAGATTAAAACCAACAAATTCCTCTTTTCAGCCTTGTTTCTGACAAATAGATAATAGAAAAACATAAAGATTTGTATTCCAAGAAGTTAAAATTAGACTAAAGTTGTTTTGCAGCAAACAAACAAAAGGAAATAGTGTGCAAATTTTCTTTGCTTTATCTTTTTGCAACACGAAAAGTAATTTAACATCAACGGGAAAATTAAATTGTTCACATTTTCTGGCCAGTCCCGTCCGACTGATGCTTTGAGTCGGTCGTCGACAGTTTATTTAGTCACGTGGTCGTTTCTAGTCGGTGGCGTCGAGACCCTGAATTCAACATTTGAGATGTAAATGCTGCGTCTCTGCAGGAGGAAACATGAACATATTTCCTCCTGCAGAGAGGTTAGATCAACACACACACACACACACACACACACACACACACACACACACAAAGATTCCTTCACTTCTCCTGCAGCTCTTTAACTACACATCCACCTCTGCTGCAGAACTAATATACATATGATTGTGTGTGTGTGTGTGTGTGTGTGTTCATTCAATCCCGTTATGTTTTTATTTGTGTATGTTTGTCTGTGTGGATACACTCATTTATGTGTTTTGCGTATCTGGGTATATGTGGGGGGTCTCTCTGACTGATGGACGGCCCTCGGAGGTTGTTACGGCAACACATTAGCTCTGATTAGATCACATGACCGAGAGAAGAGAGAGAGAGAGAGAGAGAGAGAGAGAGAGAGAGAGAGAGAATTTACACACACACACACACACACAAACACAAACACAGACACAGGGGAAGTGACATTTGTCAGCACTGGTACAAAAAATTTACACTTTTTTCTTTCTTTTTTTTGCTTGTGTGTGTGTTCATTGCATGCTAAACTGTGAGTGTTTTGTGTGTGTGTGTGTGTTCATGTTTCTGCATCAGTAATGCACAGCTAAAGTGTGTGTTTCAGTGTGTGTGTGTGTGTGTGTGAGATGTCATGCTCAGACAGATTGTCCCCAGATGGCGCTGCGATATATGACACGCTGCGCTTGTTGTCAGGACAGCCGAGCTGGTAACCATGACAGCCTCAGTCACCAGGGAGCCACGGCAACGAGTGATGACCCTTGGGATGAGAAAAAAAAAAAACTGTCACATTTCACATCTTCCCGTTTTCCTCCCATCATCATCATCTTCTTCTTCTTTTTCAAGGCAGTTGTTTTATATTTGTTGTCATTTAATGCATCACATTTAACGTCAAGTAACGTTTTTTTGTCGCCGTAGCTGCAGATGGATGTCGAACAGACTGAATAACTTCATCAAACTCAAATCTCTTCTTGCTGTTTGCAGTCGTTTTATTCTGAAAGTCGTTCAGCACAATCTTTCCTACACTTGACACTTTTTTGCTGCTGTTCTTTGCAGATGATGTTGTTTTCTATTTACAAAGGGTATTTTGTATTAGTACATTTTCTGAATATTGTTAATTGTTCTTTGACGTCTCCAAATAACATATGTAATATTAGTTGGAGTTGAAAAGGGCTCAGATTCCTGAATGACCTAATGCATGAAACGATGGGTTAACCCCTCCCACTCAGTGAGATCATGAATATTTAAATGAGCTGATTGTTTGGTTTAAAGCGAAGGCAGAGTAGGTCAACCACTGCTACAATGGTCAACAACAGGTTTCAGAGTCAATCAGTGAGTTAATCGTTGAGACATTGAATTTCAACTTCACGTTTGATCCTGAGTCAGAGTCAGAGTGAGTTTGGTCATTGAGTCTTTCTAGGAGCTATATGTAAGTGTAACCATATCACTTCACTTTAGACTGGACACTAGAACAACTTTATCTACTCACATGTGATTGATTAAAGTAAGTTATCTATCCTATAAAAGTGCTGTGGAGTATGTTTGGGTGGTGTATGTCAGAAACTATGACGTCATATCAGAGCTGGTCTTGTTTCTAGTTTTAGTATTTACATGTAGAGGAGGTGGAGACGAGGGTTTGAGGTTCTGGTTTTATCTGTTTGACTCTAAACTGTCTTCATTCAACAACACTAAGGTAAACAGTAGTTTAACATAGTTTTACACTTTATGACCCTTTTAAAATTATAAGGATTAGTAGTTATTAGTGTCATTGCTGCTGTAACTCGTCTCTGATGCCAGAGTCTTAAAACTGGATATAAAGTTGCAGACGACACTTAGGAGGATATGACACCGCTGACAGCTACCCAAGTAGATTTCTCAATAAAATATATAACACACTGTAGTAATTTTTTACACATTTCTGTAAAGAAAAGCTATGTTTTCTACTGTACTATTGCCAGGATGTGTCTTCTCTCTCAGCTCCATCCATCTATCTCCGTCACGGCCCATTTCCCTCTGACATTTCAGTTCAGTTTTACGTCAGCGAAGCTTAATTAGCGACGACGACGACGCTGACGACCATTTGCAGGACCATCACGCTGAGTCTCCACCTCCTCCGTCATCGAACGGCTCTGCTTTAACCAGTATCTGTTTATTTAAATAACTCACGGCCTCAGTCAGACTTTCATCTGGCTGTTTCTATTTAGCGTTTTCTTTTGAAGAAAAGACAAGCTGATTTATTCAGTCATTCACACTTTCTCCTACATTTACTGACTTTTATTTATTTTTTTTTTTTATTTATTTCATTTTTTTCTCCAACTCTTTTATATCCAGGAAACAAACCTCATTGTTTTTTTTCCCCCTTATAATTTCACACAGACATGGTTTGAAAATATTGGCAAGACAATTTTATTTTGAGGTTTTTGGTGAATATCTGACTCGGGACGATCACCTCCTCCTCTTCCTCTTCTCTTCGTGGCCTTTTTACAATCAGAATTTGATGTTTTTGTCGTTCGCCCACCAGCCGAGTCTCTAACGAGTTCCACGAGACTAATAGCTGCTTAATGGGCAGAGAAGAAATCATTGTTTTTTTTTTTTTGTTTGTTTCTTTGTTTGTTTTGATAAAGAGGACAGATCGAAAGAGAAGCCCTTTCATTAAAAGCAACTTAAGCAGATGTAGGTTGAGGTTTGAAAAACATCTATAGTCACATTATAGAAGAAGAAAAAAAGTCAACATTGTGCGGCAGCAGGAACAGACTGTTCACACTGTCGTGACACTCTCACGCTAATTATCGTATTTATCTTTCTGATCTGCTGCTTCTGTTCAAACACAGCAGCTTAAAGTGTAATGTATCCCCTCGGAAATTAAATCATATATAATGTGGTGAAGCAAATCGCCGTCTGGTTGAGATCATCTTCGCTGATTCTTCGTCTCAGATGGACGATGTGGTGAACAGGCTGTGCTGACGTGGTGTTTTTGTCTTTTTCTTATCTTATCAATCTTTCGACATCTTGGTTTTCATTTTGACGTGTTGACACGTTGGAGCAGCCGCACGTCATCTGGAGTTGGACAGAGAAGAGATCTGTTGATGTCATCTCGCTAGATCCGTGAAATGTAACTTGCACTTTATGATACAGTTTTTGGTGATTATTATTCATGGCTGTCATCGAAGCTAAATTCAGTGCAAATAAAGAAAAGATTGGCAGTTTGATCAGATTTCTCACATTACGCTACAGATCACTGCTAACACATCAGTCAGGTCAAAGCTAGAAAAAAGTTTGAGGAGTTCAAAGATGCCAACTTCTTCTACCAATCACAGTTTATCATCTTTTCTTTGTTTGACTTTAGTTTTAATCTTTTATCTAAAGATTTTCTTGGAAAAGTCCTTGTTTTTCCAACCGCAGCACACAAAGAGATTCACCTGTAAAATAATGGGCTTCATTGTCTTTTGGCTCAAATGAAATAGATGTTTTTTTTTTTTTTTTGTACATTAAAGTGCAACAAACCAATCAACAATGTCGTCCAATCTTGATGTGAAATTTCACCAAAAAACTTGATTTGTGAAAACGTGATTTTTAGAGATGAGAAATGAAGGAGAAATCGTCTTCACTCTCTCCATGTCTCTGTGTTTTCTCAGCTCGACTCTTTATAATTCACTCCTCTCAACTCTTGAGTGTAAAGTGCTTCGCTGCCCTTCACTGTGACCTGCCGTACTGTAAACACACACACACACACACACACACACAGGTTTGGTAACTCAGGACACAGCTCTGATTGTGTCGTTGATCCATAATTAGAAAGTCTGTTGTTCTTCTGCTGTCACTGTTACAATAACAGAATGTGACCGCTTTTATGAGTTTGTGTGTGTGTGTGTGTGTGTGTGTGTGTGTGTGTGTGTGTGTCAGGGATGTACTTAGCGGCGTCAGATCAAAGGAAGCCTTCGAACGTCTGCCTGCTGTCTTCCTGGCTAATTAATCCAACACAACACACACACACACACACACAGGTTGTGTACAGGAGAGACTAATTAGCCTGTGGCCTGTTTTTATGGATTTGCCTTTGCCTTTTTACACGTGTGTGTGTGTGTGTGTGTGTGTGTGTTCACAACAGAACTTTATGTAAACAGGGCGTCATACTCATTGATAAACCACCACCTTCACAACTGATCATTAGTTAACGAGGATGTCGACATTAAACCACATATGAAAAGTAAAAAAAAATCTTCTCATATTAGAAATTGTCTACACAGACTTTAAACATCTGGATCGCCCCCTGGTGGGTCGTTGCAGTACAGATTGTTGACTCCGTCCCCTCCATGTTAGCATGTTAGTTGGTCTAACCAAGAGTCTAAACGTTTTAGTTATTTGATGCAATAAAATGGGCTGAAGTTTTCTGACTGACAGATGATGATGGGTTCATCACTTCTACCCAACACGGCAACGTTCACATCAAGGATATTTTGGCCCGTCTTTATGCTAAGCTAAGTTAATTTACTGCAACACATCTTCTAGCATGGAAGTATTTCCTCTGACTAATAAAACACATGGTTTTCATTAGTTAGGTGGTTTTGGTTTTGGACCTCAGGTCTTCAGCTCTTAAAGCTGTAAAGCTGATGTGATGAATCTACATCCACAGTGACTTCTGCTTTCTGAGGATATAATTATCTCTGTTGTTCACAAAATGTTGATGATTTCGCTTCCTATAACCACAGAACTTACCTGTAATCATCACGTTAATTAATATTCTTCAGTATTTAAGTGAACATCTTAAACAGGAAGTGCTAACAGTTAATTCGGTGTAGTTTTAGTCGATGGTGGGATTAAAACACCACCACCTTAGCCTTTGGGAACATGATAAATGACCTATGTATGTACTGTGTGAGTTATTTCTTTGTGTGTCTGTGTGGAATCACAAGTCTAATCTATAAAAATCAGCCCTAAAATACACAAAAGTACAGGTTTCTGAGGCCTTATAGTGTATGTCCATCCAATAAGGTCTAATAAGAAAAGATGAAATAAGAACAATAACTTGATGATGAACTGGAGGTAAACATGCTGGTTTGTCTAGTTGTTTATATTAATAAGGCTGCGATTTCCTGGTGTTTTGGTTTTCCTTCATTGTTGTTGTTTTGAGGTCAGTCTCAGAAAATCACTTTGATCTCTGTTTTTCAAAAGTGATACATCAATGTTTCCAATCATCTGTTGTCTTCTAGTTATAATAAAGAAATAATGGAGTTCTGATGAATAATTGATGATAATGTTGCTTGTACCTCAGGTCTTCAGGTTGTTCTCACAACTCAACTTTAAACTAACTCTGGTGACTGGATATAATTACCTCTGATGTCCACTGTTCATTGAAAATAATCATTTCTTGCCTGAGAATCGTCATGTTTTTTTTAAACATTCATCAGTATCAAAGTGATCCAGTGATAATTGTCTGTAAACAGGAAGTGCTGAAAGCTAATTTGTCGTAGTTTTAGGAGCTGTTACTAAAACATGAAGAAACAGAGGCTCAAGTTGCAGCCGACAGCTGTTAAAGTTGACGCTGAAATTTGAAAAGTTCTGTCGTAGCCTTTGGGAAAAGAATAAATGACCCATGTTGTTACCAGTGGAGTCCACCGCTCACTTCCTGGTCTGGTTCAGAGTCTGGTATGTTACCGACAGACGCTGCTGGAGGAAATAAACAAACCAACCTGCTGCTTTAACCTTTAACGTGCTGCTGCGGGAGACAAACGCAGCTGCGTCCTGACTGGTCCAACCCAGGCATTGTTTCCATGGCGATTCTTCTGCCTCCTTCTCCTCACCATGACTAAGCACCACAAGAGACGTGTGTGTATGTGTGTGTGTGTGTGTGCATGTGTGTGTATATGAGGAAAAACAAAATAAGTTCAGGAGCATCAGTTTTGTTTTGACTCACACACACACTTGAACGTGCTGAGACTTTAAAGGTGTTGACACACACACACACATACACACACACACACACACACACACACACACGGTAAAAACTACACACCCACAACGCTGCACATAGATGTGATAATAGCTCAATTTATCACTGTTTAGGAAAATTCCCTCTGTGTACGAGTGTGTGAATGTGTGTGTGTGTGTGTGTGTGTGTGTGTGTGTGTGTGTGTGTGAGAGAGAGTGTGTGTGCGTCAGCATCTCACTCCCTTAATGCCAGAGCCAACGATCCAGATCAGGACACGCTCACACTCGTTGATTAGACACACCGTATACCGTACTCACAGAAACATGGAGACCGGGCCAATTACTAAGACTGATGTAGCGCAGCAAACTCAATTATAGCTTGTATAATTACGTAAGACTAAATTAAAGACTGTATGAGAGGAGTGAAGGAAGAAAAGAGTGAGTGAACGAGCTCTTTTATTTCGTGTACTCTGGGGTTTGGTGCAGCATCAGGAAGCTCAAATTGGAAAGTTTGAGGTGAAAGTTTTGGTGCATGACTCTGAGCTATAAAGAAACATGATGGATGAAAAGTTATTTACTGGCAGAAACTGTGGTAACAAGTGGTTTTGAGGAAATGTAGCAGTGCAGCTGTTAAAGGGACGTGCAGAAGTTGTGGCTCGTTCTGTTACAAATGGATGAAAACACGCATCGAAGACCACCATATTTGCAAAGATGATTTTAAGTGGGAAGGCGACCGCCGGTCAAACGAGAGATGAAATCCTGCACTTTTATTTCGAAGAAAGTTGTTATTTTATGAGCTGAAGTGATTTTGTTGACCTGTCAGCTGCACTTTGATGTGACTACAGTGGATTATATTGCAGCATGTTTGCTGGTTAAAACGTTCTCCCTCAGTGTAAGATCCTTTTAATCTGATAAATCCAAAGATATGAGCTGGATTTGCACCCGTCTTGTTCTCCAGATTGCAAACTTCAGTTCTCGGTTGACTGATTAGATGATAGAGATGGAGCATCAAAGACTAGATTTAGGGCAGAGGAAGATGATATTAAACTTCTTCTTTGGCTGTTCTTTATTACCATGTAGCTGATTAGACATTGAAGACAATCTTATTGTGGTTTTCTGTGTATGATAAAAACTTCTGTACTTTATAGACAGAACAAGTCAGAGAAACAGTAGGACCACCAGGTAACTGCTGAACACGTGGATCTACAACTGGACTCCAGTTTGCTTTGCATTTAATCGGAACTCACTTTTTTGAACAGGCTACTTCCTGTAGGGAACATGAACACAACATACACTGGTAAAAGTAAGAACTGAAACCTAAAAACTCACGTTCACTGCTGCCATCAACAATCAACTTTCAACAACAAACTGTCATGTTGAATTCACTGTCCAGGACAGAACAGAGTCATGTTTAATCTGAGAGCTGTAGCCTCCTCTGTCTGCTACATATATAAAATGTAAAAAAAAAAAAGAAGGAATAGGACAAAGGAGGAAGACGAGGAATGGTAATTACTTTAAAGACAGTCTGAGAGGAACAGAGGATGAATAGGGAAGACGGGGCAGACGGGGATGAAGAGCAGAAGAAAGTCGAAGGGATGAGGGATGAAGGGAGGAGACGACGGCACAGACAGATGAGAAGATGATAGAGGTGGAGGAGGAGAGGTGAGGTGAAGCTGGAGGTAACAGATAACAGATGGCGAGACGGATGAAAGAAGCGAGGAATGAGAGACGGGGAGCGTGAGGGAACACCAGAGGGATTATGGGATAGACGGAGAAAACGACAGAAAGGATGGAAAGAGAGGTGAAGATCCTCTGAAGGACTGGAGGAAGGATAGATTATGAGAAAGAACAAAAAGCCAGATTAGAGAAAAGGATGGAGCTGAAGGAGAAATTAGTCGTGGTGCATTGAAACCAAAGAGTGAAGGGAGGAACAAAGGGAAGAAAGAAGAAGAAGACGAAGAAGAGAAGAGGGTTAGAGGGATTAGAGGTGGAGGGAGACAGAGGCAGAGTCTCTCCCTGGAGTTAAGGTAGAAACGGGTTTGATATATTTTCAGTTCAGCTGGCGGTTTCGTCTCCAACTGCTGAATGTCTTTTGGTTTCTATATTTAGGGCCGTTACACAACAAAGAGTTGCATCATCTGCCAACAATCTGCTTTTATTCCCAGAATCTTCTCCTCTCGTCTCAATCAGGTGGTTTGTTAATCAGCTCGTCCCGTTACAAGAAGGTTCTCATGTTCCCTCGGAAAGCTGCTCATGTTTCTCTGCAAGGAATCTTCATTTTGTCTGAATGTCTCTGAACATCATAAAACATAAGCAGAACTAAGAGTCACAGAACTAGTGTGGTTGTTTGCAGGAAATAATCACTTTTGACCAAAAAAATGCGAACATTTCTGCCAGGTTTGTAGTGATTTACTCAAGGCATTCATAAGATGGTACATTCAGGAGGCTAGAGATGATTTGTGAAGATGTAGTCACATTTGACCAACTTCTAATCAGTTCAACCTTGAGTTTCAGAGCGTGATTCTGCTAAATGTGATAAGACTCCCTCAAGATGTTCTTCAGATATTGAAGTCAGAGCAATGGGATTGTCAACCCAATGATTCAAGAAATTAACAAATGGAGTACCTCATTCTCAACACATAGCTGGTCTAAATACTACACTAAGTTCTCCAATACTCAGACACAGGAAATGAAAAGTTTCCTTTTGTCTTTACTTCTCTGAATTTGACGACAGGTGATACGTACAATCATCACTGGAAAATTTCTCATTTGATGGTTTGTCCTGTTTGACCTGAATTAAAATAGTAATAAAATAATCCTCCCTTCCTCACATTTGAGAAGCTGGAAGCAACTGATGTTCACAATCTTGATCTGAAAGTGACCAAAAACATTAATTGATCATCATTTTTGATAAATCAGCAGATTGTTTCAGCTTTTCCCCACTGGAGTTCAATGTATCCTATGTTTTAAATATTTTTGTCTAGGACCAAATCCAACTTGATTTTCCTCTAAAGTGTAGAGATATTGAAAAATAAGGGTTTGATGTGTTATACCGTGAATAAACAAGCCTTTCCACATGTTGATTAACACAGCATGTAACATGATGTAAACTCAGCAACGTGTTGACGATTCAACGCCTCTGTCAGCCGGAGGGAAAACCCAGTAGCCATTGCTCGCAGCAGATTCAGCCTCCTCAGGTTAGATGCTCAGGGTTGAAGTTGTTTGAAGACTAATTAAGATTTCAATTAAGATCCCCCATTTGCCCTGCCTTTCACCCCCCCCTTTCTACTCATCTCCATCAAAGCGGTGGTCCTGGAACAGAGCGGAGTCGGGGTTTGTCTTCTTGGGTTATCTCTCCTGAACATGAAGTGTGGGCGCTCATTACCGTTCACCTCCTCCTCCTTTCTTCCTCCTCTTTCGCCTTCTACTTCTTATCCTCTGTGTTTGAAAGGCGCTTCTTCCTCCTCTGTTTACCATCACTCTCTACCTTTCATACCTTTTTTCAGCGCAGGGACACGTTTAAATATTTGTGTTGAGTTGAGTCTTCACTTCCTCCACATGTCATCTGTGAGTCTCCTCTTTAAATCCCTTTCGTCTTCTGATTGCTCTCATTAGAAAAGAAAATCCATTCTCCCTCTGCCCTCGAGGCTGGTTTTGTCATTTCATTACATTATGTTGAGCGCACAGTCACAGGAGATAGAAACTGAAACTGTCTCTGCTGCTCGTGGGGGTAAAGTCTGTTTCTGCCTGAGGATCAATAACACTTGGTGCTAGTGGCGGTGTGGGGGGTTATACTGATATTGCTAGTTACATGAATTGGGCTTGTGTAGCTCTGCAAAGTTAATCAAAGCAGCAGTAGCAGCAGCAGTAAAGTGAGCTCTTGCTCCGTCTCTGCAGATTAAATTATACAAGCTAATCCAGCTGCTGGGTAATTTTTCACAAAGCTGACTGCAGTTTTGGCTGCTACAGTCACCAGCTGCTGACTCAGAAAAGAACACAACTTTTTTTTTTTTTTTTTAAAAAAGCTGTTTTTTTTACAACAAAAACTGTAGGTTTGAGTTGATATGTGGTCAGAAAATTGTGGAAAAACAAAAATGTTTCTTTAAAAATGGAGCAGATTTTTGTCTTCGCGTGAAACAAGTTTTATATTTTTTGTTTTACTCAGAGACTGAAATATTTATCTGTCCAATCAAATATAAAAGTTGACCAATAGTGGAGCAACAAATTACACTAATGAGATACCAATTACCGATTTAAAAGAAATTGCCGTCGCCACCAAGTTGAATTCAACCAAATCTGCAGGATTTCTTTGAAAAGTCTGATAACGAGCTGTTAACTTTGTCATGTCACAATGAAACAGTCAACACCCTCAACCCACTGCTGTCAATGAAAAACCATTTCTCAAAGAGTTATGCCTTAATAAGTAACATCAAATAGCAATTACTCTGTTGATCTTTTATTTTGATAGCTACAGCAAAGATCATCAGGAAATGATGAAGAGAGAATGTGGGAACCGTGCAGTCGAAGCAGTGACATGATGATTTTCACATTGTGATACCCCATTAGCTGATGATGTGGTTGATCATTAACTCAAGCTATGTGTCATTCAAAAATGAGCCAGTCAGTAGGCATTAATTAACAAGTTAATGATCCAAAAATGCTTTGAGTACATGGCCTTTAAATCCTTGTTGTTGTCACATTAAGAGCGCTCTTCTGCCTCGTGGTTAAAGATTATGGAGTAAGACTTGAATTGGTTACGTGTCAGTTTGTATTTGGCGTCTTGAAAATGATTTGTCGAAACTTAAACTTTACAGAAAAGGAGAATATTTGATGCAGTGAGGTTTTCCACAAGAGGAAGTTGACGGGGTCGATGCATCAAGCAGCAGCTTGGTGTGTTTCTGCTGCTGTTTTTATTTCCCTGTGCGACAGGACCTCTCACTGCGTTGATGCTGAAGCCAATGAGGTTCTGCCGCAGTGCCTCCGCTGGCGTAATTCGTTAAATTTCTAAATAGTCTGTTTGTGCAGTCCCACGGTGTCGCCACAGCGGGGTCTTAGCTCACAGGTAATGTTTACCTGATTGCGGTTTGGACACCGTCATTACCATTAAAATCTCCTGCTTCTGGCTGTGACTGCACTGTGCTCAGGCTGTCACGCAGATCACTGTGTCGTAACAGGTTTTGGCTCAGTCCATGGTTTTAACTCTAATTTATTTTTGCAGCTTTTATTGGATCAGGCCGTGTATCTCAATATCTCAAAAAGCTCCATTACAAGCACATAAACAGGATCATATTATCTAACACCTGGTTTAAATACATCGTTTTAACAAAGCACTGCCTTCCCTCTCTGATTTTGCTTTTTTCACACACATTTCTTTATAGGCAGGAGGAAAAGGGCAACATGGAGGGAGAGGAGGGGAGAAAGACAGGCTGTCCTTGGGGGATAGAGGGGGAGAGATGAGGTTGTGAGGAGAATACAAGAAAAGAGGAGGTTGAAAGGGAGAATTAAAGAAAAACATGGATGAAGGTGGTGATTTAACAAAAACTATAACCTAGCAATATGTTAGACTGTAGCAAGACAGAGAACATGAAATATGGAGAGAGGAAGAAAGGGAAAAGACTACCAGAGGGCAGTGGGAGTGATGGAGCAGCGGGAACAGAGAGGGCAATAAATGGCTGAAATAATACGGGAATATTGGGATGAAATAGAGGAAGGAAGACAGGATGAATTTATGTTGACAGAGGAAGAAGATTTAAAAAAAAGACAAGACGGGAGAGCAGACAACATACAAACGATGGAGGGACCAGACCAGAATCCCATACCACAGTTTTTATATCCAGGTCCTTAGACGGGCCTTCAAATAAACATGCGTCTTCTAAAAGGAAATCTAGTCTTGTTGTCATCGTACATTTTTAACATTAATGTCTGCAGTGCATTTTGAGGAGGTTGCCATCTTTGTCTACAGTTGTCGTGGTTACAGGCGTCCCCTCTGCTCAGACTGACTCACCTCAGTAAATGCAGTTTGAACAGAACCACTGTCTGATCTGATCTGATCTGATCTGATCTGATCTGATCTGATCTGATCCAGTGCAGTGACTCCTGTTCGCCCAATGTCACCGCAGCTGTCGATGAGTTATTACCCTGGTTGCCACCTGGGTTGCTCCTGTTGGACTTTCTTATCAAACATCATGGAAATTATGTCACCATCAGCACCAACAATGTTTCCTCCATCTTTAACCACCATTTTGACAATGTTAATAGCGCTTCAACAGTCCGTTCCTATTTGACTACGTAGCCAAGATGGTGATCACTGAACATTAGAGGTGTCCCACCTTCTCCTCTCCAGTTTATTGACAAACTCCCTCCTCATCCTGCAAGTGGCACCAGAGACGTCTGGGTCCAAGTGAGGTTAACGTAACTTGCACATCCTGTTTGGCATCATATGTTTTGTTGCCCGCTCTTGTTTAATTCTCAGTGGATCGTGGATGAATATATCGATATATCTGATCCCTTGAACAGTTAACATCAGATAACATCACTAACGGACATGTAGCAGACCTCTCACTAAAGTATCTACTTTATTTTATCTGTGTGGTTCAAGAAATGTAGGTTGATTCATGTCCATTTTGTCCATGTCATTTGCTTTTTATTTGATGACTAAAAATATGCTGGAGGGTTGTCTGTCCCTTCTTTGTGAAAGAGATATCTCAGGAAAACCTGGAGGGAATTTCTTTACATTTGGTACAAACCTTCACAAGGACTCAAGAAAGCATTGGTAAAAACTTTAGTGGTTTGAGGTCAAACATTAACAGTAACAGTAACTATGACCTTATAAAACATGTTTTTGCCCAAAAATTAACATGCTGATCAGTTGACCAACATGTTCTTTGTAATATCTGTCAAAATTATTGAAATGTGATGTGAGTTCAAGTCCATTTTTCTCACTGATAAACATTTTTTAAAGCAATTTAAAATATGAACAGACATGCAGTAAAAACAGCAAGTAAACCTGATCCAGGGTTCTTAAAGTAACACTAACAGAAGACGTCATCCTGCTGATACAAATGAAGTAATCTGTTCTTTTATTCAGACGACTCGTTGGCCCCCAAGCAGAGAAAGGGTTGTTTCCCATTGATGCATTTTGAGTTATTGAGCCAGAAACCCCTTGAGCACCTGAGGAGACTGGTGATTTATGCGACCATTGATTATTGTAGTAGTTGCTTGTGACCAACAAACTGCACAATGTAACGTGCGGAGGGAGGAAAGAGACTGAAAGGAAAAGGTACGCAGAAGCAAAGCAGCGAAAAAGGTCAGAGATGGAGGGAAAGGAGGTGTGAAGAAAGAGAGAGAGAAGTGATGGAAGTGTGGGGGAGATGTGTGAAGGACGAGAGGCTGGAGGGGAAACATTAGAAAGAACCTGAGCACTTGTTAGAAGAAAAGAGAGATGGGAGGGGGAGAGAATGGTAAAGGATGAGTGTTAAGAGAGAGAGAGAGAACCACCCACGTATAATAAAAAGCAGTAAAAGCTTGGCTCCTAAGTTCTGCTCACAGCACTTTCTCTCATTAGACCGGAGGCTTTATTGCTGAGTGGCCGAAGACGACAAGACACTTTCTGCTTATTCCACTGTTTCCTGCTGCTGTTTGGCCCTGAGATGTATCTATAATGTCTGCTGCTGATACATGTCATTAATTAAACGGAGGACGATACCGTAAGGGACATGCTCAATGCTTTTACTCAACTTGAGTTGACTGTTTGCTTACATTAAGTTTTCAGTTTGTCTATCCCATATCCTCATTTTTGTGAATGCAATATCTCAAGAAAAAGGTGAAGGATTTTTTTTCCAATTTGGTACAAACTTTCACTTCGACTCTAGGATTAAGTAATTAGATTCTTGGGGTCATTGGTCAAAGGTCAAGATCACTGTGACCTCTCAAGACATGTTTTTACATGATTCTCAGGTACGATATCTTAAGCACAAAGTAAAGGAATTTCTTCAATTTTGGCACAACGTGGTTGGACTCATCTAAAGATTATTGGTCACATGTCAAAGGTCAAAAGTCTCTTGAACTTAAGTTTCACAAACGTTCAAAACCAAAAAACAAGTCAATGTGACAATAAACATTTTTGGTCATTTGAACAGGATCCAACTGGACTTTGACAGCCATAGGTGAAATGTCAGGTGAAGTGTGACAAGTGTGACAAAAAAAAAAAAAATTTAATCTGTCCTGGATTTAGGTTCAGTTTAAAGAACAGAGTCAGAGGATGTGAGTGGAGTCTGGCAAAAAGGCAGCAGGTGGGTCATTAATACACTCAAGGCCAAGTCCACCATAGTCTTTAACAGCTACTCCAAGTATCATAAAATCTCTGCTATGATTTACTGCCGACTGATAGAGCTGCTTTAAAGCAGGAGCTATTCTTTTTCTACCACCTGCAGACTGCAGCTGCACCCATACAGCACTGAGATAAGTCAGATTGTTTTACTTTATTTTCTTAATTGACACATTGTGAGAAATATAAAATCTGACAGTTTTGCAGCAGTTTAACCGACTTGACTCCTAAAGCTGCCACATAAAGTGCTTTACTTTATGGTGTAATTATTTCCTTGAACAGTTTACAGTCAGATTTTAATCATCATGAAGAACATTATTCATGTGGAGAACAAAGTGATGAAATCTCAGTAAAATTAAAGATATTTAAGTTTCTTCTCCTTCATATTTTGTAGATTGACTGCAGATAAGTGAAGTCATTCATGCTGGTGGTTGTGATCTGGCCTTTGAATGACTTCCTGGAGAAACCCGTAGGTGGCAGTTCTGGACTGGTGCTGGTGGCATAGACCTACATCATGATGTCACTTTATGTTTTTACATGTCTACATGTTACTGCCAAGCACAACAACGATGGTAGCTGACATTGTCTGTCTTTGACTGTTGAAGCCAGATTAGTTGATTTTGGATGATTGCAGTGTTTTAGTTGTTGTTGTTGGTCCACGGTGATCTGGCCCTGAGCCCCTGACGTATGTGGGTCTGGTTTCCAGACCAGCAAAGCATTCCAGACCAATGTTTCCTAGTCCGGTAGTTAGTTTTTTTGTCAAAACTTGAAGAACTGGGTCAAGATTAGGTACTGGCTCCAGAATGTCCTTGATGCAAGAGGGGCACCTGTTGCTAGATCAGCAGGTGTAGCCCCAACAACAGCAACATGTCAACAACAATGGCAGACTACAGTGTCTTGCTCTTTTCTTTAAGCAGACATATCACCATCAAAACAAGCTCCAATTAATATTGAAGGGTTACAAAGTTTTAGTCGGTGTTGTTGGTCACAGTAATCCAGCTGCAGCCCATATCCATCACATAAACAGATCTGGATTGAGTCAGGAAAACTTTGTACCAGTTTTCCTGATTTGGTGAAGAAAGGGACCGGATAAGAGAACTTCACTTGAGCATCTGCAACTGACGCACAAAAAAAGAATTTCACATCCTTCAAGTAAGGATGATGTTTACTGTAATTTGAGTTGGAATGGTTTTCTTTTTTATCTCTTGAGGAAACTAAAACAGTTATGACGTTGTTGCTCCTGGATTTCAGAGGAAATTCTCAGGTCATGATGATCCGGGACTGGCTTGTTGTTGGTTGGGTGGTCACGACCTCCCAACGACAATTTGTTATGTTTGCTGATCTGTACTGTATCATCTGTGCATTTTCAGCAGATTATTTTTGTTCATGCGTCTCAGTATGATGGTGATCTGAGCCACTTACTGTGAATGACCACCACTGTTTGAAAAATGCAGGAGTAGGAGAGCAGAGAGGGGATAGATGTCGAGGAGAAAACAGCATGATAAAGGCAATGAGATGGAAAGATGAGCACAGATGATGAGTTTGAGCATTTTTAAAATGACAGTAAGAAGTTCAAGGAAACACAGTGAACAGAAAATGAATGATGGACGTGGAAAGAGCGAGTTGTTGCTGGTGAGAACCACTTGCTGGTGAGAAAAGGGGAGAAAGGGGTGAGCGATAGAGTGAGATAGCAGCCAAGCACAGGGTTTATCTGCATTGCTGTACCACAGTCAGTGGAGCATTGTAAAGCCGTCAGCATAAAATTCTCCCTCACTATGCAGATCTTTAACACATCTGCATTCCAGCAATTTGCACATACGCCGCTGCAGGACTAACCTCATCCACATAATTTGATCTGGTCTACGAGATTAATGCATTTCCGGATCCTCGCGGCATTTGCTTGAATCCTAATCCCACATCACCTCTTCTCAAAAGTCTACTGCAGAATAAGTTGATGGTTCAAATTGAAGTATTTTTCAAGCGGAACAAAACAAAACCAAATAAGGGAAATGAATCCAGTGAAATGTGGTTGAGACTGCAAATGAGCTCAGTCCTTCAGCAGGAAATAGATGAAGGTTAAGTGAAGTTATCTGTAGCCTGCAGACTCGTGCTGCAGAGTTTTTACCACTGATTTGCAACAAACTGGCATTTCTCTTATGCTGACTTAGGAGTTTCTGTGAGACAACACGTTCATTCGTTCAAACTTTCATTTGTTTAAGGTACAGAGAAATAGGCAGAGTTAGGAATTCAAAAGATAACTTGATTGAGCCTGCAGGACTTGAGGCATAAGACAGTTTACCAGGCGAGTGTGTTTGGTTTGTGTTTCTGTTTAACTGGAGAGTTAAACTTCTACGGTATCCAAGTATTTATGTGGAAGACTTTGCAACAACTAAATGTGTCCCTATGACTTAGAACACATCATTTCTGGCAGGTTGACCAGACTGACTTGAACGAGATATTTAATGTAGCGTCACAAGCAGTATGAGCAGGACCAGGCGAGGACTCTCCTGCTTTGAGAGCATTTGGGAGTTTATTCTACCATCAGGGAACCACAAACAAGAACATACTGGACTGAGGTGGTCTTGTGTGCAGGGTTGGAGATGCTAGACGATATTCCTTGGAGAAACACAATGGTCAAAATTAGTATAGGCCCAGAAATCACGTTAAAGATCACACTAGTAACTTGAATTTGATCTAGGTAGCCATTGGTAACCATCGGAGGCCAGACGTGCTGTTGTTTTCTTAACCATCTGTAGGGATTAAACTTTACATTAAGGGAAACTCGCTGTAGAAGTTAAGGTGATAAACACGTCTTGTACCAAGTGTTGTACATGCAAAGCAGCAGGACTGGTAGAAAGATCAAACATCATCAAACATGACATCCAGGTTTGTTTTGACCTTTGTTTTGGGTTCTGGACGAAGAGATGATTATAATGTCAAAGCTGATGATAATGTTTTGTAATTTGAAATTAATTTTCTATGCCACATTAATCAAATCACCTTTTCTTTAATCTTCCAATGGAATGTTGTTGTAGGATGATTAACTGTCCTCCATACTAACCTGCAGGAACTCACTTTGGAGCTCTTAATTAGATGAAATAGGGCAGTTTATCCAAAGTCAAGTAATTTCTAGTTGGTTACAGGCAAATCAAATCTTGTCCAGTTCAGTTTAACCAGACTGGAGGTTCACTCACAGTCCAGGCCTCTGCTGGTCACCGGAAGGTCATCATGGCTGTGAAACCATTTGCCGCAAATGAATGGGCTAAATTAAAAACGGCAAACTGCAGCTCGTTACAGAAAGGTCAGACACGTACAAGATGCTGGGGGTCACAGTTTGTCCTGCCTTCTCTTCCTCTGTGGTTAATAGAGTTTAATCTGCCTCATTACTGCTGGAATAAATCATGTGAAGCACAACAAGTCATACAAGTTCAGGTGTTGTTTTTTCTTTTTTTGGAGATAATGTTTATATTTCTGAGTGCCATGGAAACACCTCTGTCAGTTCACTCAGTGTTTTCAACCCACTTGACAATACTGGTAAGTGAAGGTATTAATTTATCTGTCAGCTCTGATAAAAGAGAAGGCCACTGACAGCGCACACGTCTCCTTTTTCTTCTTACGAGCTCAATACTTTAAAACGACAACAGTGTCAGCGGAGCAACACATTTGCATCACTGTCACTCTGGTGGATCTTCTGCTTCTGACTGACCTACGACAGTCCGCTGCTCTCGGCCGGCAGAGATAACATGACAACTGGACACTTAGTAGCTCTGCTGTCAGTTCTGCGGATTCAGGACCTGAATGTTTCTGGCTGTTGTTTTGTCAGTTCGTCTTCTGCAGGAGTGAAAGTGTATGAACTTGACAGGATGAAGAGTGATGAGTGTGTTTAGCTACAGTTGTTGTGGTCTTTTTAAAGGTTTAGGGCTCAAAACTGTACATCTGTTTCTGCTTCGTAGGAGTTTGACGATTCAACATGTTTTTGGATACATGGTCTAAATTAATAAACAGAAACTATACAGAAGAATTTATTAAGATCTGACGATGATTCAAAACCTTCCCCCAGAATTCTTACAAAATTACAGAAATAACCAAATTCACACACTCATTTAACTGGATGTCAGTGAGCCAATCACAGTCTTACGCATCATTGAAAACTAACTGCAGTGGTACCGTGCCCCCTTTTCAGCAAGAATGGCTGAGTCAAGGAAGAGTAAAACACATTTTAATCTGTTTATAAATCAATATATTCAATATAAGATGTTACATCACTCATACACATCTAAGAGGTGTTGTCCGTCCAGCTCAGTGACTGTTTGTGCAATTCTCCTGAATGTGATATCTCAGGAACTTTCTTCAAATTTTGCACAAACTTAGACACAAGGACTCATTAAAATGTGATGGTCTAACTGAAGAATTCATACATCAGATATAGAAATGTAATTCAAATTTCCAACATGTTTATATTCAAAATGCCAAAGATCAACTTCACTGAAACATTATAATATTCTGTAAAAAAAAATCCTCTTCACCAGTTACTAGAAATTTGTCTAAAATGTGTGTTTGACAGAGGATGTGGGGGATGTTTGTCTTGAAACTGTAGATTCGTTCAGTCTTTGTGGTTTTAGTGGATTATTCTGTGACCAACAGGCATCCGCTGTGTTTTTTTTTTTTTTGTCTCTGCCGTTTTCTGTCACAGCTGCATTCGCACTGTAGCACCTCCTCACTGCTGCGGCATTATGCCTATTCACATCCGCCACCCAAAAACAAGTGGGTACACAGTGTTTTTTTTTTTTTTTTTTTGTGGTTCTTCATATTCAAATGACAAAGCCTTCCAAAAATATCTCTCTGTGGCTCCATCAGCATTTTCTTCCCTCTCTGCCACCAACCAATTACTGCCTAGTTGAAATGCAGATCTGTATCGTAGCTGCAATAATAGGTTCAGTTTACAATATATGTCCGAATCCTCGGCAGATCTGTCATCACCAGCAAGGTTTTGCTGCTGTGTCGGTCACAAACAGGAACGTCATGTAAAAGACTGTTGTTTCAATTTCCCACTGATGCTGATGTGGATATTTTAGCTCAATCTCCAAATATTACCCAGGATCTGAAGCTGGAGACTCCAAGAGAGATTCATCTTCAGTTCATTCATCAGTTTCATTGGATTTCTAGAATATTGGGTTAAAACCAGTGATGACTAATCGATGATTTCTGTTTGTGTTTGACATTGTTGTTAACGCAGGTGTTGGGAACCTGTAATACTGGAAGGGGTCAAAAAACAGAGCTGCTTTTGATTCTAGAGCTGAAACAATTATTGGAATAATTGCTTGTTGGAACTTCACTGATGATTGACCCTTAGGTCACTATTCAAGAAGAAATAAGAGATTCAGCTCTTCTTCTTTTGTTCTTATATGTAAACAGAGGTGTTTTGTTAAATAAAGAAATGTAAACTTGAGCTTTTGGAAATTGCATGATTTTATCTGACTAATCAAAACTTAGCTCATTGTGAAACAGTCAGTGCCTGGATGCAAACAAACTCCGCATCAGTTTGAGAACAAAGAAGAAATGTTGTATGTTGGTGTGTACCTGGACTCTGGAACTGAAAATACTTCCTGTATCATCCTGTGTTAAAAATCTTGGTGTTACGGATGGAGGAGTCTTTGTTTTTAGAAGTTGTAACTAGATCTGCATGTTGGCTTCCAAACACAAAGCTAAAGTCAGAGATTTTGTATCTAAGCCAGATTTAAGAAACGTATCCAGGACTTTAAACCCACTGGTTAATTGTTGCTCTTAATAAGACCGTTGGAGAGTTGCAGCTTATTTTGAATATTTCTGGTTGAATAGTCCTACTTATTATCTACAATTGGTTTGATCAAAGCTTGAACTAATTTGAACAGCAGCACTCGCTACATGAGTTGGAAATGTTCTGCCAGAAAATGACCCACATGATCAGTGTCTCATATTATACAGTAATTATACAGTTATATAGTACCAAAACTGATCTTTAATAGTCAAACAAATCTACAATCTACACTTCACCTCCTCAGGTGTTTTATACCAGGGAGGAAACAGCTGGAAAGGAATATCTGTACAGTTATTTCATGGCACATTTAATTTACAGGAGATCAGATAAACGGCTGATTTCTGCAGATTTTATTGCTGCTCAATGCTCCTTTTCTTTCTCTTCTTCGATTGTTTTCCAGTCATTTTCTGTCTTTCTCTCTCCACCTGGTTTTCAAACCAACATCTTCAGTAATTACACCACACACACACACACACACACACACACACACACACACACACATAATTACCTGTAACTTTTTTCCCTCTTCTTCCTGCTGTTGGAAAACTAATCCCACGCTGTGAAAGAAAATGTAAAAACAATCAAAACTGCGTCTTCTGCCTTCGACTCGTGCTCCCAGAGTAAACAAATGTGGGGCAATTACAGAGCAATAAGTCAATGCAAATAAATGCATACAAATTGGTAAACAAGCAGATGAAGCAGTGGTTCATGGGGATTACCTGCATTAATGTGACACTAATGCTGAGGGATGAGACTTATCCTCAGACTATATGCTGTTTATTGTGCTGGGTATATGTAGAGTCACTAATCTGCACTGCTTCAACGTCTTGCCCGTCCATCACTGATTGTATAGTCTTAAATACAAGTGTTTGCAGTGTCTGACGTTGTGAACCTTAATCCTCAGTTTTAAAGTCTGTATCTGTTCAGTAATACTTGTTATTACCTTTCAGCAGTTTCTAATTGCAATTTATTCTCACTGGATTACTTTGATATGGAAGAAAACTTTTGTTTTAAGGAGCATCTTTATTCTGTCCTTTCTAAATGAATTTATGGATGTTTGTTTTTCGTTGATATGAAGGATACTGATATTCTCTGACATATATTAGTTGTAATTGATCTGTAAAGGCATGTATCATGTCTGTGTGATCAGGTCTGACTGAGTTATCGCTCAGAGAACGAGAGCCAGATTTGCAACAGTGGGACATAAAGAACCTCCTTGAACTGTGTGTCACAACCACCGCTGCTGCTCCAACGAAGCCAAAATCAGCAGATGAAATCGCAGCGATTAACGTCCTGTTGCTTTTTCGAGCACTTGCTTGTTTCACCTCACACAGGATGTTTGCCCTCACCCGTCTCCCTCCACACTTCGACTCTCCCTCTCCCCAGTGCCCACCTGCAGAGGAGTACACTCCCATTTTAACTTACATGACTCACACTAACCATTTTTTTTCTCTTTCCCCTTTTTTCCCCAGACTGTCCAGATGAATCCCATGACACAGTTATACTACAAAAAGGTGAGTTTTGCAAGGATGTTGACAATATATTGATTTACATTCATTTTCTCCACATATGAAACCAAATCCTAAATGATAACTTTAGATTTTTCTAAATCTGGGCCTGGTTTTTACGTTTTTTCAGCCATTATATCTGTGAGACTCAATAGATAAAAGCATTTAGCTGATCTTCCACTGCCTCAATCAGCCAGTTTATTTGAGTCGTTGTGTGATACCTTCACTTGGGTAAAGGATCAGAATATTTCTTCCACCACTGACAGTGACGCAATATCAGTTTTTGTCCAGCACCAGTGTCCTGCGAGCTAAAATGACAGTTTTAGTTAGTGGAGTTTGGTAGAAAAAGGTTGATTTCTGCAGTAATCTTAGCCGTAATGTTGTTAGCTACATCTAATAACAATCTGACAGTTCATGTAGACAGACAATGACACCTGCTTCCTCCCCAATTTTGTAAAAATATTTATACCGCTACCATTGATTTATATCTAAAAAGCCCCTGGATAAAAAACAAAACAAAAAACACGAATTTAAAACCTTCAAGTCATCCTTTGAGATGAATCAACTTCTGAACTTCTAACTCCCAAAGCCAGAAACAATAATTCGTTCTCAGAAACACTCAGAAAAATGATGCATCATTGTGTTGTTCTCTCAAAACAGAGCAATGAAATCATCTTCGAGCATATCGTTCCCCACCACTGATATTATTTGCAGTAACTTCACGCTTATTCATGCCATTAAATCCCTTTTTTTTCTCATGCATGAGTGTGTTGACGGATGCTGTTGTCGACTCTTGCTTTTGAAGGGTTGACTTCTGAGACAATATATCAACGGCTGTATGAAAAATGTCACCTGCCATTGTAAGACGAACTGCTGACACTTGAGAATAAACAAACAGCTGGTTTATTTGTCTTATGAGCTTGTTTAAGTCTCAAACCAAACACAGAGAGTCATATATTTATAGCTTTAGCCTGTTAGCTCTGCTGTATTTTTAACACCATTTGATTCCAATAAGCGTTTTACCTGCAGTAAATGATGTGAGAACTATTTTTCAGGCGAGCTTGTGTGTGTGTTTGTGTGTCTGTATGAACTGGCTGATGTTTAGCAGGAAGCAGATCATTTAAATGTTCATTTTCAGTATTTGTATTCAAAAAAGATTTGGGTTCAAAATCTGAAAGACTAGAGGGTTCAGGCTTTTATTGTGAAAGCCCCAAAGCACTGGATTAACCTACTTAGAGGTTACTAAGAACTGAGACTACAAACTTCTTTCCACTTCTCAACGCCCGTAATACATGTATTTTGATTTAGTTTATTTCAGTTATTTGTTATTATTATGTTGGATGTCTAACTGACTTTAATGGCTGTTTTGAAAGGTGTTATATGAATATATTAGTTTTAGTTTTATTATAATAGACAGTAGACAGGCTGTATTTTCTGTTTTCAAAACCAATTCAACCAGTTCATCTAGTCTCTGTCTCCCATGCACTTCCTGTTTTGTTTCTTCAGTCACTTTCAAGTTAAAAGCAAAAATATGCAAAACAAATTAAATATATAAACATCAGATGCAAAATAAAAGCTTAACCAGGATTATCTTTTCTTTAAAAAACTACTTTTTGGTTGTGAAAACAGGTGACAACAAAGTGTTTGTTGTTGTGATACTGATTTTGGCCACAAGAGGGTGAACTTCTCTATCCGCTCTAATGATGTATAATGATGACAATGGTAATAAAAAACCAGAGAAAAAAAAAAAAATTAAATCAAACTTTTTTTCTCACTCATCCCTCAGGGCTATCATATGTAATTTACAGAAATAATTGGATTTGCAGAACCAAAAACTTATAATAATAATAATAATAGAATAATTTATTTTTCAATACTTTGGTTGATTGTAATACTGAACAGTTACACATCTGAGAGACATTAAGCCAGTTCTTACACTTACAGTGAATCAGTGTTGATTTTGAACCATTTAACCTCATGTTGTTGTTGTTGTTTGTTGTTTTTTAGGCGACATATTCGCCGTACCGCGACCGCATCCCTCTTCAGATCGTGCGGGCTGAAGTGGAGCTGTCGGCGGAGGAGAGGGCGTACCTCACCGCCGTGGAAAAAGGTACAAGTCTATCTTTTATTAGTCGTCTGATCTTCCCCTTCTCACCTTCTCTTTCCTGAAGTGCTGATGAGTGGAAACTTTGTGTCGGACCAGATGCTCATGCTCAGTCAGACTCCGCCACAGCTGTCGCCTCTACAACATGTGTTTCACCAGACGTTTGTCCCATCGTGTCCTTCACTGAGACGCTGGAACCAAAAATGTTTAATCAGCATGACAAGTTTTTTAAACCGCAGCTCATATGTGAAGCACTGGGCAACAAAACATAAAAGACATTATTGTATTTGTTCTCCACAGGGTTTAAATTAACAGCTGCTGTTAGTTGTAACTTTTCAGATCAAAGTTTATACTAAAAATACATGATAAAATAAAACATATCATCAAAGCCGGAGCTGGTCACTTTTACTTTGAAGTGATTGCTAGATTCACGCTTCTTGCCTAAAGAGATTTGGAGTCTGAAAATCTAAGAATCACCCTCGAAAACTTTGTGTTTATGTTTTATATTTAATGGAGACAAAAGCTGCAGGTTGCAGATTCAAGGTTTGTTTACACATAAACAATCAGTTCTTGAACAGAACCAAAGTGAAACAAACCGAGGCCATAATGTTACATTGTTTAAATTTTCTTGTTTGGTTTGTGTTCACAAAGACAAAACTCAAATGGTTTAGAAACTGGAAATAAAAGTCATGTGATGAAAATGCTGCAACAGTATTGGTCAACAATAATTGGCAGGTTAGAAGACAAGAGATCTCTCTAATTTTGTGATTATTGTTCAATGTGGAGCTGTCAGGTTCTGTTTATCTTCATATTCAACTGCACATGTGAATATGAGAGGAAACATAGGCTAGTACAAGGTTTAGTAACAGCCCTTCATAAAAGCAGCTTCTGTTTGTAGAAACAATATTTATTAAATTGAAAGAATACAGCACACACTGTTTCAGATCATTCTGGGCACCAAAACATGGAGGAAAACCATTTCTCAGCCAATGAAATGAAACGTATGATGTACACTTCCTGTGATGGTTTGAATGGTGCTCACACCAGAAAAGAACTGATCCTGAGTCCAGTTGAAAGTGGTCTTAGACCACCTTGAGGTGGACCAGAGAGTGGTTGTTTTGTCTGCTGTCAACACCAACCGAACTGAATCAGCACTGAGAGTTTATCTTCAGTCAAACTGAACAAAGTTGGAGTGAATGTACCTTTAAAGACCGATCCAGTCGACCCTTTACTGTAAAACGACACCTTGTTGATCCATCAGTTGTCAGTCGTTCACCTCCTAGATAATTAATACAAGGTGTTTGACATCCAACTGGTTCAGCTCAGTTCAGGTGAACAACCAAAAACCTGTTGGTCTGAACAGAAATTAACCAACAATAGTAGATGTGAACGTCTTGCATCAATAAAAAGTTAAACTGCTAATAAGTTATATGGTATCAATGAAAACACAAATCATATAGTACTACAAGTAATTCAAACTGAGCTTCTAGAAATACATAAATATATCATAGGAAGTGTCATGACTGTCATTATGATGCAGAATGACATCACCTAATGGTTCAATCTGGTTTTGGTTTAAACCCAACAAGACCGGATCTAAAACACATACATCAACACTCCTGCCCCTATTTGTTTTGTTTCTCCAGGTGACTATGCGGGCGTCAAACACGCCCTCCGCGAGGCGGAGGTCTACTACAACATGGATGTGAACTGCCTGGACCCGCTGGGCCGCAGTGCGCTCCTCATCGCCATCGAGAACGAGAACCTGGAGATCATGGAGCTCCTGCTGGACCACGGCATCCACACGGGCGACGCGCTGCTCTACGCCATCAGGAAAGAGGTGGTGGGCGCTGTGGAGCTGCTGCTGTCGCACAGGAGGCCCAGCGGCGAGAAGCAGGTGTGTGTGTGTGTGTGTGTGTGTGTGTGTGTGGACGTCCAAAACAAAAGATCTGTGGATGTGTGTTAATCTGTTGCACCCAGACACATTCATCCATGTTTATGAGTGTGTGTGTTTGTTTGTATGAGAATGAACAGAATCCATTGAAAATTAAATGGCTCATTTTATAGACACACTGTGAAACAGGATTTAGAAAGAGAGAGAGTCTGGGTGTGTGTGTGTGTGTGTGTGTGTTTTAGACCATGTTGCACAGTTCAGTTAAGGTGTAGGTGTAAAGGGAGGGAGGGACAGAATCTTCGTCTTCTTTCACATTATTTCTTGAACAATCGGAGGCTGTGAAGTGCCTTGTCACCATGGCAACCAACCATTGGCGCCATAGCAATGGATTGTGGGAAGGTTTTTGGTCGCCTCTCAGCTTGGACGAGGGACGGGAACAAATCTTCCTCTTCTTCTACCAGTTTCGTTTTTCCACTCGTCCACCTCTCGATTCTCTTTCTTTTTATTCACCACAGATTGTGATTTAATGTACAAATGTAAAAAAAACAAAACAAAACATAAAAATAAATAAACGGTCATTAAAGAGATGGTCATTAAAATGTTCTTTTCTAATCCATCAGTCTCCATTGATAAAAATGTTAATTTTATCTTTCTACCAGTGCCTCAATCAGCTAGTTTGTTATTATGGTGCTGAACGTATTCAGATCTATTACTGATGTAAAAGTTTCCCAAAATTACACAAACAAACCAATTATTGCAACAGTAGAAAAAAAAGTAAAATCAACTTTTTGGTCAATAAAAACTGGGACAGATATCACAGTAGTTTCTGGTTAAACTGAAACAACAATATGAATCTTCTTTGTTTTATTTTATCTGTACCAAACTTAATTGATAAAAATGGTCATTTTACTTCCCAAGCTATGTTTTAATTCAAGAACCAGATTTATCCATCTTATATGTTACAGGTTTGAGACTAGCCCATCCCATTTTGAAAGCTCCCTCAAACGAGTCAAACAAGCCAAAATATCTCAAGATTCATTGCAGTGTACGACTTGACATTTGAAGTTTTCTATGTGGACATGCAGTTAAATCTAAACATTATATGACCAAAGTAGTAGGAGCAGCAAGGAGGAATGGAGGATAATGTTTTTAAATGGACTAAATTAGATTTTACCTGCCTGTAATTTGTAAGATGTACCTGAATTTTGTCTTGTAACAGCAGCAAACTCTTAGCATGTGATATAAATATGCTAGGGATGTAAATATGTAAAAAATGTAAATAAACTAGGGATGTAGAAAGATGTAAATATGTTTGATAGATAAATACATAAAGGACAGAAATATCTAATATACGTAAGATCTAAATATGTAGAAGACAAAAATAGGAAATTCTTCATAGACTATCTAATTTAGCGTGGCGGGACGGAGGTTAGCGCTGTTGCCTCACAACAAGAAGGTCCTGGGTCGGGCACAGGGTCTTTCTGTGTGGAGTTTGCATGTTCTCCCTGTGTTTGAGTCAGTTTCATCTGGGAGCTCTGGTTTCCTCCTGCTGCCAAAAACATGCATGCATTGGGGATAGGTGAACATGTTAAATTGCCCATAGGTGTGGATGTGAGTGTGAATGTGAATCCCGACCCCGAGTGCAGGATAAAGGGGTAGAAAATGGATGGATGGTTCATTGTGGACTGCATCCTTCAGTGGATGCAGCTCTCAAATTGGGGCACAGCTACAGAATAACATGAGTGGAATATGTAAATGGAGTCTAGTCTGGATTTAACTCAGTAGTAAAACTGTCCATCCTGGGTTGTGTGTGGACTTTAATGCTCTGAGTTAAATGTGTGTGACTGCATGTGAAACCGATATTAAGATCTGGATGCGTGGTGTGTTTCTAACCACCTCTTCCTCGGCTGATGGATCGAGTCGACACCTTTTACCCTCTGTTCTCAGCGAAATTGTTGATCTTTCCTTCATCCTCTGTCCATCTCACCTCTTGCTCCCTCTTTTCCCTCTTCTTCACAATTACCTGCAGCCAAAGAAAACAAAGAGGTCAGAAATCTGAGCTTCTTTGTCCTGAGCCTGTAAAAAAAAAGATAAAGAGAGGAGGAGTTGGTGACACTCAGGCAAAGATAAATAGAAAACCAGACACAGACAGAAAGATAGGGCGAAGGAATAAGAAATGAGGAGAGAGCGAGCTATGCAGATGAGAAAAGCTCACTCGCTCACTTCCCTTTGATGTGAGGAGAAAAAAAAAGATTAAGTGTTGCCGCAGTCAAAGATAATTTTTGACTGTTTTGATCTGTGTGAGGATAGAAACTTCATTTCTGCATATCCTGCGTTTGTATTCCTCACTGAAAATCTGAATCAATAATGCAAAACAATCTGTTGAGAAGTGGATCAGAAGAAACACAAACTTTTCTGTTTTTTTTTTTTTTTTTTTCAAACTTTTTTCTTGCAGAAGACACAGTGTAACACATCAAACCGGGCATTTAAAATAGGCTACGCGCCTGGAAAACATTCAGTGGCATCCATACTTTTGGTCTCAGTCTCCGCTGCCGTTTAGTCCGGCCGGGTTGGTGGAAACTTGCCGCCATCTCCGTGTGTGAATAATTGAGATCCTAATTATAAAACGCTTTTGGATAAAAAGGCGCCAAATAACTGCAGGGGCCAAGATGAGACCGCAGCCAAATTCTACTAAACTAATACCATTTAGAGATAATTAAAGAGAAAATGTAGATTTTGCCTCTAAGTTGAAACGGAGTGAAAAATAGTAAAGGAGTAAAGGAATGATCTACTGCTGGTGTACTTAAGTTGATTGTTTTTGTTTTTGTTTCACTTAAATGCAGCATTAGAATATAAAATGTTAGAGAACTGAAGTGCACAGGAGACGTGAATTGAGTCTTATGGGGTTGGACGGAGCGTCTGGTCAACTCATAGATATTTAGAGCATCAGTTTTCATCATCATGTTTCAAATGGCATGAGGCATTATTGCACCAAGTGAGAGTAAAAAGGGATGTCTGAGTATCTAGAGGAGACAAAGGTGAAACACGGTGAAACAAGGTTGGAGACATGGAGGATAAGAATATTGGACGTCTTTGTACCGTTGTATTTATGTTTTCCGGCTCTCGAGCTGAGTCAGAGACTAGAAACCTGAGTCTGACGCACTGAGCTTGTGTTTCCATGGTCACAACTCGCCTGTTTACCCCGATTACACAAGTGTGAGTGCTTTGTAAATAAAGGTATTGTTTAATATCAGCTATTGTGGATTATGGTGGATTTATTTGACACAAAAGAAAGATGGTTTTACATAATTTCTACATAATAGATTCAAGCAGATACAAAGAAGGTGAGGAGCCAGTTTGACATGCCTTCAGGTAGACATTCAGGTAGACCCAGAACAACCTGGAAAGATTATAAATATACAGTCTAGTCTGAGTTTTTGAGGTTATTGTTCTCTGTTGGAAGACGGTGGATCATCCCTGTTAAGTTGGGGATGAGTTGCTGCCCCAAGTAAAAGAGTTTAAGTATCTCAGGGACTTTTTGATTGAGGGTCAGATAGAACAAGAGATTGATGATCAGGCCATTGTGGTGAAGAGAGAGCTGAGGCAAAAGGTGGATGAGCTCAGAGAAAAGCACTGCAACTCCATCCTGAATCAACATAACTGGTTGACAATGGACAGACGAGTGGATTTATTGGGGTAGAAGGACTCATGCACGACCTTGTGGACCTGCTGTCATATATAAACAGCTGAAAATGGTTGGATGGATAATATATGGATCTGTCAGATAGCATAAAACATCAACTGTGTCACTTTTAGATTGATGCCAGTGATGCTAAAAATCTTTTTGAGTTAAAAAAAAAGAAAATTATATGGACTGTTTTCCTGTGCGATGTCCAGCTCACTGCAGCAGCTCACACTCGTTATCAAGCCAGGAAAAACCTAACATATAAAAAGAAAGATCAGATGAGGAAGAACACAGCGAGGAGAAGAGCAAGAGAGGGTGTAGAGGAGGTGGAGACAACGAAAACAGATGAAGAGAAGCACTCTGCCTTGTTCTGCCTCAGAAAAATGAAAGAGTTGATATATGTTCACTCAGCTCGTCTTCCTCATGTCTTTATCTGTGTATTGATGTATTGATGTATTTACATCAACCATGACTTCTCCCTGTGGTCGTCTGTAAGTGAGAACTCTTGTGTAAATGGTTAATGGACGACAGCATATTAATATATATTCAGAACAGTTGTAATAATGTTGTGATGTCTCTTTCTAGGGCAGATTTTAATTGCCATTAAGTATTGTATACATTATTAAACCATCCTTAGTGCTGCTTACAGCTACATTATAGTCTATATTTAAAGTCATAAAGTAAAAGTTTAAACATTACCTATTGAAGATAAATACAGAGATTAAATTAAAGTATTTTAATTTGATTGTGTAGTTTAAAGAACCAACACTTGTTAAATATATCCCACTTAGACGACAAGATAATCTCTGCCTCCAAAACGATCCAGGATCTGTTACATATGGCCGCCAGTTTTGTTTTGTTGTCACCATGGGATTGCTAAGGCAACAAGCAAGTGTCTCCAGGAAGTCACTAAATCGGGCCAAGAAATAGTCTGGCACGTAACCTGCTGTAAAGCCTCTCTACACTCTGGGTTTTGTACAGATTAAACAAACAAGAAGTATCCTGAACTTTAGAGGAGCCTGGAGATGGATAGCTCTTCCAGTCTTTCTGCTTAGCTATGCTAAGCTAACTAGCTACTGTTTCTAGTGTCACATTTATTGTCCGCACCTGAGAATGGTTTATCTTCTTCTCCAAGTCTTGTCTCTAAACTCTAAAATATCAAAATGTTGTGAGAGTCACTTTTTGGTTGAGGTGTTTCCAGCTCTTTAGTGTATTTTCTTGTCACTCCATCAGCTTAAGTATTTTAATTGTACAAAATTTGTAGTAAACACGACTCCCTCCCTCTTACCCATCTTTCTCTAATGACAGACCACCTGTGTTTACGCTCTTGCACTTTAGCAGGTGTTCAAAGTCACATCAGTGAAGTATATAATGAGTTCTGGAGTGGATGTTACTTTAAATAAATGTACATTTACAGCGTTTTCGAGCAGCAAACTTCCTTTGCCTAATGCATTTCACTGATTTAATTAGTTTCAATCCGATGCGAATTAGTTTCATTGGATTCATCCTTCGGTTAATTTGTCCTCTACTTTGAGTTGATTCCTTGTCCTTTCTTGTTCCTTTCGGGCTGAATCACAAATCACTGAAGAGTTTTTTTTTTCTTCTCCTTTGTCCTCAGGTTCCCTCGCTGATGATGGACAGTCAGTTCTCAGAGTTCACCCCAGACATAACTCCCATCATGCTCGCTGCTCACACCAACAACTATGAGATCATCAAGCTGCTTGTCCAGCGGAAGGTGACAACACAAACATACATGAATCTGTATATGACTGTTTAAATATTAGCTGTGAGGTGTTTATTATGCTTTTATTTTGCATAGGTCACCATCCCCAGACCGCACCAGATAAGATGCGACTGTGTGGAGTGCGTCTCCAGTTCAGAGGTGAGTGAATATTCCTCTGCAGAAAATCAATATTTAAATCTACTGCAATTATTACCATTTTTTATTATCTACAGTTGATTGTATTTCCTCAGCTGTGAATCGCTAACTCCTCTTTGTCTTTTACTTTTTCCTACAGGTTGACAGCCTCCGACATTCGCGGTCACGACTCAACATCTACAAGGCTCTGGCTTCGCCGTCCCTCATCGCGCTGTCCAGTGAAGATCCCATCCTCACCGCCTTCAGACTGGGCTGGGAGCTCAAAGAGCTCAGTAAGGTACAGACAGCAACAACATTTGCTGGTACAACTGCTGCCAAAGGAGTCCTTCTCAGTATAGAGAGTTTTTGGACTGAGATTTGGTTAGCCTCATGATTTCTGCCACATTTTATTACCATTATACAGTATACTGTTAAATTAAATGAAAGTGTCACTTCTAAGTTGGACCATCACCCTAACCTTTGGCGTCAATTTCCCCAAATGCCCAAGTGAACTCTAGTGGAAGGATGCCATGTCCTAAATGTGAAGAGTTGTCAAAACCTTCCAGTATCATTTCCATGCTACTACTACTTCTGCTACTACTCAAACAGCAGTTATAGAAAGCTGGAGATATTAATGAACCATAAATATCAAAATTACGGACAGTTAAGAACAGTTTCTAAAAGGTTTCCTTTGATGTCGTCCTCCTCTCAGGTGGAGAATGAGTTTCGTCAGGAGTACGAGGAGCTGTCTCAGCAGTGCAAACGTTTCGCCAAGGACCTACTGGACCAGGCCAGGAGTTCAAGAGAGCTGGAGACGATCCTGAACCACAGAGACAACGACCAGAGTGAGGAACTAGACCCCAGACAGTGCCACGACCTGGCCAAGCTTAAACTGGCCATCAAATACCATCAAAAAGAGGTAGGCAATTAACCTGGGTTGCTGCTTGTGGAATGGGAAAAGCAACAAGAAGAATAAGGAGTTTTGAAAAAAAAAAAAAAAAACCTTGTGTCTCTGAAAAGCCTCGAAAGCTTTATAGATAAAAGCAGAAATACCCTGTCATCCCGCTGTGTTTTCTTGGTTACTTGAAAAGCTGACGTTTTAAAGGAGATTTCTTGTTCACCTGACAACAGTGATGTTGTGTTTGTGTCTGAAAATCCTTCTTGGCATGATGTTGGCACAATACAGCATATATGTGTGTGTTTGCTTGTGTATGTTCAGAGGATTGTATTATTTATGAATATACACCTCAGCTGGTGTCAAGGCAGGTCAGCAGAAACTGATATAGCCAGATTTATTTATATAGCCGCCACAAGACCATAGGGAAAAAGTATTGTTCAACTGGCGGTAGAGGACGTTGACAAGTGCGACAAGTTTTGGACGTTATTTAGACAATTCATACACTGACATTCACGGAATTCATCTGTTTCTTAGCTAACGCCATTAGCATGCTAATGAGAAAAGATGCTAAAGATACCTCACTGTGCTAACATGCTAATATGCTGATTTTACCATGTTTATAACTAACATAAAGTTGGTATAAAGTAGTTTCTGTATATAGACAATGAGCTCACCTCTTCTAATCTTAATCTTTTTTTGTTTTTGGTTACACAATCTAACACTGCAAAACAATTAACAATACTTGTTGACCGGCTACCATGCTAATCATTTGCAAGTCATTATGTTAAGTGTGTTTATGCTACACTACAAAGAAGCTATTTAAAGATTTGAAATCAGAAGGATCTGGTCTATGAGGGTCTCTGGCTGATTTAGACTGGTCTGTGGTTTACTTAGGCTACGACTGACCCAATGGTCCTCAAATGCTCTGGTCTAGCCTATAGAGAATTTTTTAGCATATTAATACTACTTTCATTTTTGTACCTCGGGGAGAAAAAAGTCTGCATGCAGAAGTGTTTGAAGCAGGACGGGCTAGTCATTCACCTATGATGCACATAGTTGGTGAATCCAGACTTCAAAGGATGCAGCACCTTAATTGGGACACAGCTTCTGGCTCCAAACAAGATTAGTTATCTCATTCATATGGTGGAAATTTCAAATCAGCCATTTGAGGATCCTGGACTAGAACCTTCTGCCCCAGTTACGTCTGTTAAAACACACACACACACTCTTACCCACAAATCCAATTCTGCAACATTTCATTCTCTTTGAGGAATTGAGGGACTCAGTCTCCTCATGGGACTTGTCAGAGGAGGAGAGAGAAGGCAAGAAGATCTGCACAATAGAAACCAGTGGAGTGAGTGAAGCAGAGGGAGGTTTAGTGAGAGGGTATGGTACGAGGGGGATAGAGCTGCGGATGAATGGGACAAAGAGAGAAAGAATAGGACTGAGTGAGATAATGAGCCGGAGCAAGTGTGAGCGGATACAAATCGAACAAACACGAAGGAGAGATTTAATGGGCCAGAACGAGAGAAGAATGGAGAGGTGGGAGGGCTGATTAAGGGAGAAGAAAGATTTGATGGGATGGAGTTAGAGAATATAACAGTTGAAAAAAACCTCCAGGACAAACGCCATCCCTCAACGTCTGTCTGACTATAACTTTCATGCTCTTGAAAGTTGGATGAGGGGAGGTGTGGCTGGTTGACAGTAGCTACTGGATGATATGTAGATGGATTTGAGGGAGCATGACATGAGAGAAGGATAGTGAAGTGGTTCTACTCCCTGGAGTATCGGAGGTGACAAATATAAAGATTTTAAAAGCGAGGATGGATGGAGGGGGTGCAAGACAAAGTGGTGACAAGTTTTCTCTGCACACATAGAGAAGATCATTGGTTTGTAAGTTTGCAAGTCTGCTGGTCATGTTGAAAAGGTTTTCACACGCTTATATAGTGGATGTTACATGCTAAGAAGCTAACATACTAAGAACAGACTTTCAGCTTGAATAACTTTACATGCTGAGGCACTAACATGGTAAATATTTCATACTTGGCAATGACACTATTTAACTCTGTGCACTAGGTGTTTGCATGATAATATTCTGAATGTTGGCAGGTTAATATGCTACATGCTAGCTGTAAAGGTCATTTAGCTAACGGTTGGCATGAAGCTCAGCAGCCAGCTGGTTAAAACTTTCAGATAATATACGTATGTGTGCAAGAGCCTTTTTCAGAAGATGGAGAGTGTATCAATGAACAGAAACCAGGTGGAGGGAATTACTTTTTGACCTGTAATGCCAAAAGAGTAATGGGAATAAATAGAAGAACGATAAGGAGTCGGTGAAGTTCTTTCCCAAGTCAAAGGATTTAGGAGGATGTGAAAAAAAATGGGTTGAAGGTGAAGTGAAGTACTTTTGTGCAGGTAAAATTGAGAAGGAAGTTGCAGCCCGTGCAAAATAAATGAAGGTGAGGGATCGACGAAGCAGTCAAGTATTTCTTTCCCAAGTAGTTTTAGGAGAGAATGTGGTGGCAAAGAGGTGAAGAGAACGGGCGAAACTGCTATCATACCCTTGTGTAATAGTGACAGAAGTGATGATTCAATACATAATTTATGCCTGGTAAGGAGAGGCAGACTGTCGACTATAGACATTAGCATATAAATTGAGAACTTTTTTGTTATATAAGAAGCTTTAAATAGACAATCCATTGTGCAGCATAAACATCAACCCCTGATTGTCCATGATGTTTTCTATTACTGTGCACATCTGGTGAACACTGGTGCAATGATGAAACAATATCCCCAAGGCTGGAAGGACATTTTATTTAGTATAGGTGCAGACTGTAAACACAGAGTCTCATGCATAACATATTTTGTTCGCATTTGTTCACAAATGATGATTATTTACAGAAAAATAAAGGACATAAAGTCAATTAAAATTTGGGGCAGATGTTGAGTTTGTTTGACCATCAGCAAATCCCAAGATGAGCTGTGTTCTCATGCGAACAGACTCAGTTGCCTTTTCATTGATTAGATGAGGAGTGTCAGGTATTGTAAGTCCAGACTCTATCAAGTCTCGTGCTATTCATTGGTTTTATCTGGCGATTCAGAGGTTGACCTTTATGATTTACCAATAGAAGTTATCGAATCTTGTCATCTCTCCAGTTACACATTCTTGTTTCTATTATCTTCGTCTTCCCTGCTCTGATGTTTGTATTCCTTGGTATCATTTATATCATATTTGTTCATTGGATTTGACAAATTGTTTCAAAGCTCTTACAGACAGAAGTTCCCTAATCTGTTGATGTATGAGTTTTGCTTCGTGTGGAAGATGTTTGGCCTCAGAAGAAGCACTTTAAAGTGGGTTGATGTCTGATTCCTTTGTAAGATTTTAGGAAAGACCAGTGCGTCTTTTATGGCTTCTGCATCTTTTTTTTTTTTTTTTACTGTGTACATGCAACCAGAAATAATTTTAATCTCATCCCAAGGAAATAAAAACCAACAACTCAAACAAAACAACAGACTCTCAGACAAGATGTTGCTCATTTCCAGTTGCCTCAGAAGTCAAGGTTTTCTCATTTTACCTCAACTACAATAACTTTTAACACACTGTAATGTCGATATCGAACAATCAAATTTTTTAAGGAAAAATGGATGGTATAATGGTTGAAATTATTCTTTTTGAAATGATTTAATTCTACATTTCTGTCACTGACTCAAAAGTCAAATAGATAAGCTGATGCTTCATTTAGCAAAGGAAATAAGGCTTTGAAGTGTTTTGAAGAGGTTTTATCAGCACTTGAAAACACAACATCTGCAACTGAACTGTGAAGAGTCTCACAGCTAAAATTTACTGCAAATTTACTGCTGCAGGAGTTTAATGGTTTTATCTTTCTGGTATCAGTTTCATTATCATCCAATTCAAGTTCATATTTTTCTCACTGTACTGCTCCATAGACAGCAATATACTAATTAAATATCCATCATGTGTCCATGCCACATGAGTCACAGAAACTCAGAGGAACCAGACTAACAGTCTGCTTCTCCTCTGTCTGCCTTGCACCATAGCGGGCTGCCATCTCCGTTACACCTTACTAGGAGGTATAATTGGCGGTAGCTCTGGCAGAATCGTCCTTTTTGAACGAGACTGAAGGCACAGGGATTTATTTTATTTTATTTATGCTTTTCAGAACATCCCGTGACACCCTTAAGACACTGAGCTCTAAAAATAATACACATTCTTAATTTTAGACAGAGGAGAGAGGGAGATGAAGGAAATAAGAAATGCCATGAGAAGATTTAAGGAGTTAGAAAGCAGCCGGGAAGAGAGAGCAGAGCCGTCAGTGGTTAATAAGACGTTTTCAAATCACTGAGGGAGGTAGATATGAAGACAGAAGAGGACAGGGAGGGTTATGCTGAGATGAGGATGTAGAGGAAGAAAGCCATTACTATTAAATATCTTCCACTTCCAGAAATCATACAAATGGGGACTGAGACATTAAATACGTCTTCTGGCTATGTATCTCATGCAATTTTCATGTCATAATTTTAATTAAAAGGTTAGTATTTGAGTTTTAACAACAGACCCACCTCTGTCTTCATTTAAATGTTTTGCTATAGCTACGTAGCTAACATTAGTATTAGAAGGAGTTTATGAAGCAGCCTTGAGAAAACAGACAAGTAATTTTACTCGCCAGCAGTTGTCTCCATCACTTCTTTGCTTCTAGTAAAGTTAGCATGCTAATGAGGTCTTGTAAACACAACAATGGTTGATGTTCACCACTTCCTGCTTCTGGCAACAAAATTTGAGGTGACACAGTCACGTTTCTGGTAATAAATCATGTGGTAAAGTGTATACAATGAATGTGGTTGAAACAAACATCAGCAGCCAACATGGTTCCAGAAACCAGCAGCCATTTGGCAGCAGTGGAAACTTGTGTGTTGCACCTATAATAAAATAAGGTATATTATGTACACAAACCTGAGTTAAATATGATAATAATACTTTAAATTGAGCACAAACCAAATGCAAACAGTTTTTTCGGATGAATGAGATGCCATGTCTCGAATAACTATCAGAAAATGAACAATGAATTTATCATTTCTTTCGCTGGACACTCTGACTTGTACAATACAACTTCTGTCCTTTAGAGACCAAAGCTAAAGACCAAAAAAGTAGAGGGCATGGAGAAAAATAAGAGAAACAATAGGACTGCTGCACAAAAAGCTTTCCAAAATGAAAATTCTCAGTGTGAATATTAGTTCATTGTGAAATACAGAAGGTCAAGATTAGTTTTCAGTTTTGTGTGAACACATTAGAATATATAGAAGTTCTAATATTCAAATCAATAATTTTCCTCAGCTGACGATCCACTAAAAGTCTAAAACTGCATTTACATCTTCTACATGAAATGTTAATGTGATGATATTCAGCCGCAGTGTGACCGACTTCCTGTGCAGTCGCTCTGTCCAAATCCCTCATACAGACTTAAAGACTGCAGACGGTGGATATCTCAAACAAATGCTCATCTGGTTTGACAGCGCTGCGTCGCATGAGCATCTGTGCCAATAAAAGTCACCGAGCCGACAGGAACAGATGCAATGGGTTTTTAAAAAAAATGGTAAGAGGACATGTAAACGGAGGTGGACGAAGGAATGAAGGAAATGAGAGAGAGAGAGGCGAGCTGTCAGGACAAATCAACCATAGTCGGAAGTCTCTGTTAACGTGACAGACGGGAACGAGCGGGCAGGAGTTAATGGATTTTAGGAGGCAGACACAGATGTCAACACAAATATCTGTTTTCTTAAATCATTTGTCAAAAAAAAAAGATGGAAGAAAAGGTAGAAGAAAACACAACAGCTGGAGGGAGAACAAGAGAATCATGATGTGTCTGTTGATGCTCATACATCATGAACCTGTTGTTCAACAACGGTGCACATCATGGCAGTGCTTTATCTCATTTAATTTTATCACAAATAAAAGCTATTAAATATCTAACTTTTCAAAATAAAAGACTAAAAAAGCTGTATTTCCAACAAATTGATCCCTTCGAAACCAGATCACATCATCTGCAAATTGTTGAAACTTTATTTTGCCTTTTTTCTTGTTGCGCTTTAAGAAAAACTATTTCTATAATTTTAATTTCTTGTATTAATTATTAAATAGATTTAGGTGTAGAAGTGGTAACAGTGACATGGTAAAAACATATTCTTCCTATTAATCAGTCTTTTTTTATTGTTACTTACTTTTTTTACTCTAATTATATGAAATCAATAATAATTCAAATGATCTGCTGATGAACAAATCTTATTTTAGAAATATTTTCTATTTCTTTTAACTAATATTCTTCTATTTTGTGGTTGTCCATTCTTATTATGAACTTGATATTTCAGTGATGTATCGAAGGAATTTCTTCAAATTTCATATAAACCATCACCTCCAACAACGCATTAAACATTTTATTTGGATCTATTAAACTGACTGAAGATTATTGGTGTGATAATTGGTGACAGATCGATTGATATCGACTGTTGATTGAATATTGAATATATTTATTGAAGAACCCGGTGGATGATGAAGCTCATCTGTTCGTGTCGTGTTTGTTCGTCTGCTCCCGCCGGCGTTCCACGTGTTTTCGTGTGTCACGTCAAAAGTGACGTCAATGTGACAGACGTGCGATTAAAGACGACGCCGACGGGAACGCAAGTCCCCGGGCGCCATGACAACACCAGATGTTGACAAACAAACAGACGACACGTCGGAGCCTCTGCAGACAGAGTGTGTGTGTGTGTATTTGTGTGTGATTCAGTCTCTGGAGACAGTTGATGAACACCATCAGTACACTTACGTAACCTCCCTCCTTTCTCTCCATCACCTAATATCACAGCTTCCCCTCCTTGTTTCCTTTCTTCCCTTTCATCTTCTACCTCCGTTTTCTTTGTCCTGTGTTTGTCGTCCATGTTTGTTTTGGAAGTACGTTCTGTTCGATGGCGGTCGCGCTATATTATGTAACATGTTTTCATGTCGTCCCTCTTGCTCTGAGCAAGATATCTCAAGTAACACTGAAAAATTTCCCTCAAATTTGGGACAAACATTCATTTAGACTCAAGGATGTACTGGTCACTGTTACCTCATAAAACATGCATTCATTCACAGAAAATGCCAATAGTTTCACACAAACATCTAGAAGGATGAAATGTTATTTAATACTTTTTATCTCTACCATGTCATTTAATTCACCTTTAACAACCTTTACTTAAAGAACAGTTGTGAGGCTTTAAAATGAAACAACAGAGTTTGGACAAAAATAAAAATGTGTCCTGGTGGTCTCAACGGCTACACATCCTGATCATCACGTTCCTCTCATCTCTTTCCCTCTCGACTCGTGTCCTGTCTTCATTTTTCTTTCTTTTGAACTCTTCTGCTCATCTCCTCTCTCATTTCCTTTCTTTCCTCTTCTTTCATTTCCTCTCCCATTGTTTCCTTTCTTTTTTTTTCTTGATTCCTCTTCACTCGATTGTTTTCTCTCATTTCCTCTCCATTTTCTTTTCTCCCGTCTTGGTTCCTCACCTATTTTATTTCCTCCCTCCCCTTTTTCTTCTCATCTCTGATTTTTACTTTATTCTTACTTGTTTTCTTTTTTCTTATGTTTTTTTTGGCTCGTTCATCTCGTCCTTATTTCAGTTTCATTTGTTTCCTCTGGTTTATTCTTCTTCTCCTTTCCTCTCATTTTCTTTCCTCTCTTCTCGGATGTATGTTCTGTTCGATGGCGGTTGCACTGTATTATGTAACATGTTTTCATGTCGTCCCTCTCGCTCAGTAACACTCCTTCAAATTTCCTTCAAATCTGGGACAAACGTTCATTTAGACTCAAGGATTTATTGGTTATAACTTGGTGATCAAAGGTCAAAGGACAAGGTCACTGTTACCTCATAAAACTGTGACCTCTCACTCAATAACACTCTGACTTGTCTTCTTGCTTTCTCTCATACTCCCTTTTCTTTGTCTCCTTCTCATTTTCTTGTCTGTTTATTGTTTATTGCTCATATTTTCACCTTTTCCTCTGACAAACTGAACAGAGTGAAGGAGATGAAGAGGAAGGAGTTAACACTGTGAGGAGTTACATAACACCAAAGTAACTTTGGGTTTCGCCTCAGCGGTTCCAACTTAATGGGGAACACACACACACATATATACACTCTCATGTCACGGGTTACCCATCATGCCGAGGGCCTTTAAACCTGAAGTCAACTCTGTGATTGGCTGTTTGACTTGCTGGCTGTCAGAAAGGTGACTGAAAAATCATCAAAGCAGAAAAAAGTGAGAACTGGAGGAAGAGGAGTTGAAGGATGAAGACGTGACGAGGAGAGGAAATAAATTCAGCAGCCCCCTGGTGGCTGCGGTGATCATGACACTTTATTTATTACTAACATTGAGATAATACGAACTGAGCCTTTAACACCCGTCACATCACCTTTAATAATTAAAGCTGCCATTTAAATGAGATTTATGTCTACGCGGATCATTGGCGTTTATTAGCGGTGAGGTGAGAGTGCAGCGACAAGATAAACACATACATACTGACACACACCACTGCACACACACATACACACACACATGCACTAAGTGTAGTTTTATTGAGTCTAACAGAAGCATCATCCTGTTTTCAATTTCACACAAACGCAGCAGTAGCATTGCCTCGGGGTGACGGTGTAATGATCAGCTGTATCATAACCTGAGGGCAAATCCCCCGAGAGCGATGAAGAGGAGGAGGGAGCAGCGTAGGTCTGTGGTTGGAGAGGAGAGAAAACAGATTTGCTCTTCTCCAGACGATTTAAAAATACTCAACCTCATGTCTCAACGTTAGAGAAGCAACACTGATTGGAAAAGTTTATTGTCTGCACAGATTTGGTTGAGTTTATTACTGCAGGATCCTGATCCTAATCTGATCCTGACCGGATTCTAGCTCTGTTCTGATCTCATATTGAGCCACAGTCTTGGGTCAGTTCAGTCCCTGTCCTATCTTAACCTGATCCTTGTCAGATTCTAAGTCAAATTCTGGACCAATTACAATGTATGTTAAAAGCGGGAAAAATGGGCAACATAAGGATGTAAGTGACTTTTACAAGAACCACGTTTTGATGGTGGGGCAACTTGGTTTGAGCATCTCCCAGACCGCAGCTCTTGAAAGAATGAAACTGGACTTCCATGAAATCCTTCAAAATGTTGTTGACGTCTTTCAGGAGAAGATTTCAAGCATGTCCATGCAGCTCTTATAGGATCCAATGCAGTTGAATCTGTTGTAAAGACATTACACTTTCATCCAGTCTTCTTTAGTTTTGATGGCCAGTGGTGGTTTCCAGAGTTTATCCTCGGTTGGTGAACTCCAGAGATCACAGGTTTAAGCAGTCATTAGGGAGCTCAGGTAGTTTTAATGGTGGTTGTTGTGGTCACTAATAGTCACAGGGGATCTCCTGTTTATTGTTAACGTTATTAAAGACATTAAAGTTAAACGTCATTAAAGACACCTGAGGATAAGTGGCCACACTTGTTGTTCCCACCTGAAGCAGAGGACTTGTTAAGTCATCTAGGAAGGGTGGTGCTGCAGGCCTCCTTCTTTTTTTTTGGTTTCTCTGTTGTCACATAGATGGTTTCTTTTACCCCTTTTAAAACCGTCTATCTTTTCTGTCCAAGACGTGTCCATCTGAGTCTTCAAAGAAGTGTCCTTGTCCTTTAGATGTAGGTGGACAGCTGAGTCCTGGTCTGAGGAGTTGGCACTTCTGTGTGGGATGTTTTTGGTTTGCAAACTATAAGTTGTCCAAGGAAGGAAAACAGATTGGTGGCCACGGTTCACTGATGCATGTGCGGTTTGTTCCAAACTGTTGGAAAAGTTGATGTTGGATCTGATGGAAAGGTCTTAGGAAACAGGATTCATTATGGGAAGACCTTCAAACAGGATAATGCTTTGGGCAATGATCTGTTGGGAAACCTTAGGTCCTACTGTTCATGTGGACATTACTTTGACCACCTACCTTAGCAACTGCAGACTAAATATGAGTAACGACCTCTGGAGCAGTGACCTCTGGTTCAGTGACCTCTGGTTCAGTGTTTAAGGAACACAATAAGGAGCTCAAGGTGTTTTCTTGGGTCCAAACTCAGATTGACAGAAATTATCCACAGAGGCTCCACCTCCCTACTTAAGGGGACTTGGTGTCAGAAACCACAACAGCTTGAGTCATCTAGTGGAGTTCAGGCCTTGATGTGTCAGAGGACTTTTGGTGGCTACACAATATTAAGCAGGAGGTCATAGTGATATGACTGATCAGTGTAGTGTGAACTACTGTACTTTCAACTATGACTACAATGCCATTCTTTTTTATGGGGTACAGCAGTTTATATCTGAGGTTGTTCTGATTGAAAGAAGAATAAAAATGAGAATGAGAAGAATGTTACAAAATGATGACAAATCATATCTTTTCTTAAACCGAGATAAACCCGAGTAGCTGGAGTCGCTGATTGATTCACTTTTGCTCTTTTCATTGCTCGAAACCCTCCCGGTGGGTTTTACAGGACAGTGAAGCAGCAAATGAAATCTGAAACATTTGACTTTTTTGTGATAACTTGCCTTCATTATATGCATTTATTATGAGCAGAGGGATGATAGAACAGCGCGCTGAAGAACAAAGACACCAGGATGAAAGTGAGGAAGAGACGGAAACAAGAGAACGAATTGTTGCTGAATAATAAACCATAAATCAGCTTTTCTTCACCTCAATGCTTGGCACAGTTAAGTGTTGCTCATGTGTGAGTGTGTGTGTGTGTGTGTGTAATCCCTGCAACACTGCTGATGGAGAGAGGGAAATCGAGGGGAAGAGCTTGGAGACTCTCCAAAACAAACCCAAATTATTCACTGTCTTCTTTTGCTGCTGCAGAGAAACAAGAGAAGGAATCGAAAGACAGAGACGACTTTCATTCATGATGTCGGTGACTTACAGAACAAGGAGCGATCTCGCAACATTCAAAATCACATTGAATCGTGTCTCAGTATAGAGGCCAAAACAGTGTAAGGTTTTATACGAAGGTTTTCGCTACCTGATTGACGCTATGGTCAACTGGTGGCGCTCTCTCTTGATTTAGTTCTTTCAGTTTGTAGTGTTACAATATTTATCACATTTAGTTACAGATCCTTTGCTTGAATGTGATTTCTGACATTCACAATTCAACAAGTAAGCAATTGAAATTGCTACATAGCTAACTTTAGCTGTTTGCTTCTTGCAGAAGCAATGACATTTTATCATCAAACTCCAGTCTGTTAATCCAATGATGGAAAGCAAAGATAACATTGGCTCATACTTTGCTTCTAGTTAAGTTAGCATGCTAACCAGTTAGCCCTGTCCCGGTACAGCTTGGTCGTCTGAACACAACAATGACTGAAGTAAACATCTGTCAATGCTAACGTTGGCTATGTAGCAATAGCAAAAACCTACATATAGCAGCTTTAAACAGATTTTTCAGAAGCTTAAAGAAAATCACAAAATGTGCTCTGTAAATTTATCAGCAGAATCTTGAAATTAATCTTCAGTATCTAATTGATAACAGCAAACCAAGTTCACGATTCACAATTCATTTCATGGATTTTTCGGTGCTACAGTAGAAACTGTCCAAGCATGTTTGAATGATTGTATTTCTTTGTTATGACAACTTGTTGTATGACTTGTTTGGAGAATAGATTCAACATTTGGCCATTTACATTTTTAATATAACTGCCATTTGTACTTTTGGTCCAGTAATCTTATCTTGTGGTTCCTGTGGAAATAAATAGAACCCAATAGTTATCAAAGGATCATCAGGAAAGCTTGCACCATACATTCACACATTTTAAGCAGTGTTGTATATTGTTGCAGTGATGCATGACACTGATATTGTTCTTAAAGTCACACAAATACTATTTATCTTCCACATCAAAGCCTCTACTAGATGTAAATGCATTGGTTTTCATCAAAGACGAAACACTTGTTTGCTCTGTTTTCTTGATACAGATATTTAAAGATGTCAGTTTTTTTTTTCTTTTTTCTTTCTGACATTCAGGAGGTGCTTTTTAAAAGTCGAATCGAGATGCGCTTTTTGTGACATTTTAAAGGTTTACAGGGTTTCATTTATTGGGACCTGACAGGAAGCTGGAGTTCTGCCGAAACAAAACCTGCAGCGGAGAGCGAGAGCGGGGAGGTTGAAGGATGAAAAGACGGATGGAGCGATAGACGGATCGCTGACACTGGCAGGTGGAGGAAAGAAGACATGAAGAAACAAAAAGCAGAGCGAGGTGGAGAGGTGGAACAGAGGAAACCAGGCAGGCACAGAAATAGTCAGTGAAAGAACAAGTGACTCACATGCAGCGGGGAGGTGGAATATATCTCTCCTTGTTTGCTCTATTTCTTGTTTTTTTTTTTATCATCTCAGTCCCAGGGAAGTAAGTTATGGGGAGAAAAAAAATAGAAAAAAATAACAAAAGTTTGTAAAAATCTGACTCCGGGCAGAATAGATGTAAGGGAGGAAAAAAAGAAAAGAAAAGAAAAATAAGGGAGTTTTGATTGATGACAGCAATCAAGAGGAGACGGGGAGAAAGTGATATTAAAAGAGTGGGAGTAGATGGAGTTATTCTGAGAAACAGCAAACGGGAAATGGAAGGAGAGTGAAACATATTGAGAGGAAAGATGGCTTGAATTTTTTGCCTGTCGACAGTTGAGCTGCAGGATATTGAAGCATACAGCCTCAGCTAAATGAAATGTGTCCGTTTTGTCCACACACTTTCTTAAAGTGGCAGGAAAACCAGCTGAATAAGCTGGTTTGTTGCCATGTAAAACCACTTATCTAATATAAGACCCCACAAAATCACATTTGCTAACAAAAACGTCTGAAACAGCAATTCATGTGTCAGCGATATTTGTCGTAACTCAGACAAACCTGAGCGTACACGCATGACTGTAATATGTTTAGATTCAGTGGGACTTTAACTTTCCATAAATACAATTTATTGAATGTCCATCACCAAATCAATGTAAATAAACCTGCGCTGAAAAGGAAACATTTACATTTTCCTTAATGTCAAAGCAAATCAGTGATACTTGTCAGTGCATAAGATAGTTGACAACAAACTGAAAACTATAGTAGCTCATTTTTTCTGGTTATCTTCTCGTGTTTCAGTCTGTCTCTGCAGAACAGTCCTTACTCTTATTCGATACATAACCTCCACTTAACCCACAATAAAACCCCTAAATCTTTAATGTGTGTGTGTGCGTGTGTGTGTGTGTGTTTGAATCATTTAAATGTCTATTTTTTTGTCTTGGTCCACTGATACCTACAGTTGCTGTTAAATTATACATTAACAGTTTTTTTTAATAATAAATGGATGGTGTGTGTTTGTGTTCAGATATGTGTCTACTGTGTGTGTGTGTGTGTGTGTGTGTGTGTGTGTGTGTGTGTGTGTGAAGTTCAATAATCCGCATCCAGCATCTGAATAATATATTGACCTTCATTCATGTTTTATTCACCACATCCAAATGAATTATTGCTTTAATTAATCCATCAACATGTGTCCTCAATTAGGAGGGTTCACAACACACACACACACACACACACACACACACACACACACACACACACACACCATCTGCGGTGTTCACTGACTATTCTTCCTCTCTTAATCTTATCTCCATAAATCATTCGTGTCGATCGTCTTTCTTCAGTCGCTCTGCCAGACCATTGTTTTACACACACACACACACACACACACACACACACACACACACACACACACACACACACACACACACACACACACAAACACACTGGGGCTGATGTGATCAGTTAAATCCTCTGTACAGCTCAGACAACAGCAGGAAGCTTCAGTAGCACTTTGTTAGTAAGCTCTTGTCTATTTGAGCTTTTTATCAAAATATCAGGATTTTGAGGTTTTGTTCAATGTGAAAACAAAAGTTAATGCTTCAACATCAGATACAATGTTTACAAGCACAAAATATCATATCAATCCAGTTCTAGCTGCTTATCTGGGGTTCAGGTTGTGGTGGCAGCAGGTCATAAAGGTAGTCCAGGTTTCCTCCCAGCTCCTCCTGGTAAATCCTGAGGTGTTCCCAGACTAAATGAGATATATAATCTCTTCGCTGTCTTCAACCCTGAGGTCTACTTCCAGTTTGATGTGGGTGGAAAACTTCCAGCTCCTGGGAGGATCCGTTGGAGTAAAATAAGAGATTGATTAGAAAATGTTTGTACTTGAGGGGAAGAAATATCTTTCATCATCCAAGTTAACTTAATTGCAGAACTAAACTTGAATGGGTAAACATCCAAATTTTCAAGTCATTAACATTTCTCCTAAACTGGTGGAAATTTATACTGTACCACCATCCCTGTGAGTCGTCTTCTTGAACTCATACCAGTTCCTGTACAACACTTACATGAAGACGGTTTTGAACAAAAACTACCTCTAATCTAAGTAAAATAAGACCCTAACATGATCTTTATCGTGTCAAAATATGGAAAACTGGAGCTGTTAAGAGTTACCTTAGACTTCACTTTAGTCCTTTCCTCTGGTGGTTGATTTATTCCACCATGTGAAAAAGATTTCAGTCTTTCAAGTCTTTCAAAATATTTAAAAACTGGTTTGTTTTATCTCCAGTTCAGAAATATGGAACTTCTCTTTTGGGGCAAATCCATAATGTCGACTGGAAAAAACAAGGATGTTTGTGTTATTGTAAACTGTTGAAACAACCCCAGTATACATGCTTGTGTACATGTCCAAAGAAAGATAATAAAACTTGAATTATAATGCCCTATGCATCATTTAAGCAGCACTACACATCAAGAACCATCCAACCTGTTGCTGGTTGTCTTGGTCGTGGAGAAATCCCTGAGTTTTCTCCGGCTTCTTCGTACTGTCCAGTTTGATATTTGGTTAATTAGTTCAATCTAATGGTAATGTTGAAAAATAATGGGATATATTTTTTACACAACATGTACCAAACTCTGAACATCCGAGTGTTGGCACTCGTCGATGCTCCTATGGCTGAATGGGACCAAGTCCCTGCAGTCTGGATCTCAAAGGTTCAGTTGGAGCAGCTGAACTCTGACGGAGCAGCAAATATCACTGATTTTGGAAAGTTTCGGAGGTAAATACTTTAGTTTTCATGCTTCCACATTGCTGACTGAGGATTTCTGTTCTTGAGAACACAACATCTCAGAAACCCCTCAAGGGAACATTTTCATATTTGGTACAAACATTTAATTGAACTCAAGATTGTACTGAATACATTTGGATTGATGTCAGTTAAAGGTTAAAGGTCATTATGACCTCTCAAAAATGTGATATCTCAAGTCTGCCTTGAGCAAATGTCTTCAAATAATTTAATCAAAGATGCACTGATTAGTTACTGGTGATCAAATATCAGACTTCTAGGTTTATGATATATGATAATATACAAAATCTCTCTTCCGTGGTTGGTTTATTCTGTCTATGTTGTGTATTAGTTATTTTGTATTTAGTCAGTTTATGTATCTGGTGTTGCAACATGTTTTTGTTGATGAAAATGTCATTCGACTATGATTCATGTTCAACTGGAATCAGATGAGATTGAAGTGAGCGGAGGGGGAACAAGTGAAATCAATGAAATAAAGACGGGAGATTGTGATAAAAGACACGTAGCTGAAGAAGAAAAGGACACACAGTGAAAGACGGAGAGAGCGACAGATCAGACTTGAGTAAGTGAGCAAGTGAATGAACTGCACACACACGTACGTACGCACTCAAGAGCGCTTGCTGTATTTGCATATAAATCACAAGTGAGTGCACGGCCAGATTGAATTAGTGTTAGCATAGCTCTGAGTTAGCATATTGCTTTGTTTAGCGGCTGGGGTAGATTACATCAGGCCCCCGTAGGGAAATTGAATTAACGTAGTGTAGTCGCCGTGAGCATATTTCTTAGTTTAATGGTCAGAGCTTCAGAAATTGAATTAGATGAGAAAAGTAGCTTTGTGTAGAGGATTGTAGTTTAATGTCAGGAGTAGGATGAATGAAGTGGAGTGATCTGAGCGTACGAGGGGAATACGATGACGCCACACTGGTTTCATTCAGCACTAGTTGGATGACAGACTAACACTGTGGCCTATAGTTAAGGACACTTCTTAGAAATAAGTAGAATTATATATTAATGTTACTTTCTTGCATTATCTTCACTGATTTACTTCTGTCTCTCACTGAATTACTGTGAGCTTGTACAAAACTTAAAGACATGACTTTTCTCAGGCTAGTTCTGGACTGTGATGTGTGTTTTTGCAACAGATAGCAGATGTAGTGATATCTCCTTGGAAGTGTAAATCTCCACGAATCTAAAAATATGTGCATCGTGTCCGTGTGTCCGGGTTTGACTGAGTTATGACTCAGAGAAGGAGTTGCGATTTTTGACGCAGAGATAGATGTAAGGGGTCAGGTAGATTTTCTGGTGGATTTTGTTTTTAGCACACTGCAGCACAGTAGATATAACACAGATGTATCACACTCAACCACAGGGTGTGAAGGGGTTGGACATGAGCATGTTGCAGCAGCTTCTTTATTATCTATCGCCTGTTTGCTGCACTGCTGCAGTTAGAGCTGCAGACCTTTGTATCCCTCCGGCCTGATGCACCTTCACATCGATCAACCAGACTCTGTCCTGTCTCGTTTCAATACTTGTATAAATCTATAGGCTGCAGCAGCAGCAGTGGAAACACACATAACCGTGATGTTTGAGGCTATTGATGTGGCAGCGCTGCAGGTTTACATGAGTCATCAGAACTCCACTCAGCCTCTCCACAAAAGCTTTAATGAAAAGGGGGTTTGGGGGCCTGTTATAGAGCGCCATGTTTTTCACTCTGCTCATTTCCTCATCTGTGCCGCTCATCCCCCTCCTCCTTCCTCAACCCCACAACCCATCCCTGGAGTCCTGGAGTATCTGCTGGATGACTCAGTGCATTTATTAGTGATTAAAAACACTTCTCTCTCCCCCCTCCCCCACTCACATCTGCGGCCCTGGTGCTGCAACTTGTACCATGAAGGAACCAGAATAGAAGAATATTTTTCGGCATTTTATGTTTATTGTTTCTTAAAGTTTCCTTTCAGATAAAACTCACAGATGATCTCTGATTCATTCCTGTGACGTTTTTTGACGTTTGATTTTTAAATGCCACTTGAAAACTCAGTGGGTTAAAATCAACTTTTATTGATCAATTCTGGAGATTATACATCTTTTATAGATGCTAAAATTGAATTTAATTTGTTTTAATATGAGTTTTTTTTACAAACAAATAAAACAACTCAGGAACAGGAACAAACAATTTGCAGCCTCTTGGCTAGCTGTTAGTATGCTAGCTTCACTAGAATCAAAGAAGTAATAGAAACAAAACAAGGGTCTACACTGGTTTGGTTTTTTCAAGCTGCTAATGCTAATGCTAAACATGTAGCGATAGCATAAACATACATATAGCACCTTTAAATATGTATAAACAAGGTCCATGAAACAGATAAAACATACTAAACAGAATATGTTCTTCTTTTTCTCAGTTTGATGGGAATAATTTTAAGTAATATTATTGATCTGTTTCCCAAAATGTTGAATTGTTTTTTTTTTGTTTTTTTTTTAATATAGTTTGTTGTTATAGTTTGCTTTTGGCTAAAAACAGCTGCAGTGACAATGATCTGAAAACGCTTCACGCAGACACAATCAAGAGACCCAGAGCTTCCAAACGATGTTTAATTTATTAAGACTGAGTTTGTTACAAAGTAAAAATACCTCAAGTGTCTCACAGGTGGGACAGTTTATTTTAACACAGATTAACATGAGTAATGAAAATGTGCCTTTAATTAAAGTATCTGAAGTTGTTAATATCATGACAATATCTGCTCATTGTGACGGCTGCAGAACTGATTCAATAAACATAGACCGGTTTTCTCACTGAACGTAGACTAACTCACTCATAAACACAGATTGATTTGACCTTGAACTCTGCCATACACTGAACATAGACAGGTCCATTCACTGAATATAGACAGTTGGATTTTCATGTTGTCCATATGTTCATCCCATTCTTGTGAATGCAGTGTCTCTAGATTGTCTTGACTGAATTTTTTCAAATATGGGAAAACCATTTATTTGGACTCAGAGATGAACTGATAGTTAAAGGTCAAAGATGAAGGTCGTTGTGACCTTGTGAACACAACTTCTCAACAATTAATTCAAACAATAATATATGCAGCAATGACAGCATCACATGCATCAGTCAGGTGATATTTCACATTTCACATTGATTACGATCTCATAATATTCGAACAAGAAGATGACGCCACAGAGATGAGCCGACCTCCTGATATGCTGCCTGGATACATACATGTATTTATCTTTCTAATCTGATATCTGAACACGCCGCCCACCTCCTCAGCTTTCACTCATATGTTATGCAACTCCAGCTGATTCACGGCTCGTTAGTAAAACGGTCACTTGTTACAACCGCAGGCGTTGTGTGTTGTTTGACATCATGACCGGTCGTCAATGTCTCTCGTTGGTCAAGAAAATGTTTTAAACATATCAAAACTACGAGCAGGACGTTTGCCGACTGGGAGCTGGAGACTGAAGCAGAGGAGGCGAGAGGAAGGAGCAGACCGCTGTCGTTTAGTGGAGCCCACAGGAGATTGACTCGCTCATTAGCATACTGCTGCCATGGCAACAAGAAACCAAACTGGAGATGATGGAGGGATGGAGGAGAGAAGAAGGGAGAGAGGAGGATGGAGGAGTTGATGGAAGAAAGCAGGCGCGATGGCAGCGCGAGTGAATGTAAACCAGGAGAAGATGAAGAGGAGGAATAAAGAGAAAAGAGAGGATTGTGGAAGGAGAAAAGGAAACAGAAGAGGAGGAGGAAAGAAAACAAAAGCAAATTGAAGAAGAGGACGAGGCAGTGCAGACTCGAGGGAAGTAGAGGAAAAGAAAAAGATGGAGAGAAAACGGAAAATGAAGAGGAAGAACAAGGATGAAGAAGATTAGTAATGAGAAAGATGAGGAGTTGAAAACAATATGAAACATAGGAGGAGAAAGAAAAACAGAGGGAAGTAAGGAAATAGAAGAGGAAGATGAGGAGGAAGAGGGAGCAGCCACCTTCATTTGACTTCTAACACTTTATCTCCCTCCTCTCCTGTTTGTGTCTCTATCGCTTCATCTGTAAAATTAAATTCTCTTCTTATCAAAAACCTCACTCTAACACACACTGGTACAGCCCAACCATGACAAAGGAGGACTGTCGCATTACGTTACGTTAAGTGAAGACCAATATTTCTAATCATTTTCTAAACAAAACAAAACAAAAACATTGTATTTTTTTCATAAATTTTCTGTCATGATCGATGTTCAAAGCTGCTTTTATCATTTACTTGTAAAATTCTTCAAGTTTGGACAATCATCCAGATTTCTCTAACTGTTAGAGGAATGTGAATATGAGTTAGTGTTTGCTGCAGGTTTCTCATTCTATTTCTTTTTGTGCAGTAGATAAATAAAATTCAGCCACTAAAAATATATGTTTTGACGCTCAAATTCCAGATTATTATCCAGATCTGAAACACATATTATCTGTTAATAGATGACAGTACTCTGTGTTTCGTTGGTGTGTGTATTCATTTATGAGAAATTCATGAAAAAAGATTTTTTAAAAACTTTTGTGTTAAAGAAAATGAGCACAACATTTCCAGTCATGTGTTTCAATCAGCTGTTTAGTTTTTACATAATCCTGCTAATCAAGAAACCAACAAACCAACCAACAGACCAACCAACCAATTAACAAACCAACAAACCAATAAACAGATGAACCAAATAACAAACCAACCAACCAACAAACCGACATGCAAACAAAAACACAAATGAAACAACCAACTGTCAGTATCACTATTGAGAACGTGCAGAGTTCCTGAGGGATCGTCTGCCTCAGGCGTCACCAAACACTTGACACCATGAGTATCTCCGCTCCTGCGACATTTAGTATCTCAACAAAAACAACATGACGCTGCAAAGTTCTGATCTGTGATGATAGAGAATCAGTTACAGCATCAACAGGGATGGACTCTTCAAAAATAAAATGTGCCAAAATCAATTATGTATGAAACAAGCCCACACTTGTAAGAAAACAAGGAAGTGAGGAAATCTGCAGCCGTCGCCAAATGTTCGTCTGTCAGAAAAGCTGCCAGGCGTCAAGGTTTTGATTGACAGTTTTGGTCGCGGACCCTGAATGGTTGTTGGCAGTTTGCCTCTTTAAGCTTTTAGCTAAATGTTTGGTTTATATCAATGGTTTGTCCTTGTGTTGGAGGTTGATGTGCAGAAATGAGCTGGATGGATGTTTATTTACCCCATTTGTTTAATAGGGTGTTTGTCTAAAAGAAAAAACACTTTATTATTCACTCACAACACTCTGTGATAGATAACACTCTCAGGCCTTTTTAGAGTATGAGACTTATTTACAATCTTGGGATTTTCACCAAGTCCAATTGTCCAAAATGAGACCTGAGGGAGGAAAGAAGCGAAGGCACAGAGATAAAGAAGAAGGGGATGAGGACGGAGGTAAAAAAGGGGAAAAAAACATTTGGCAGAAGAGTGGAAGATTAAACACTGTGTGGCTCTTGTGGACTCAGAAGACGACAGGGAGGGGGGATGGAAAGACAATGGGAAGAAGAGGAAGATAAAGAAAAAAGGAAAAGAAAGAAGGACTCAGCTGGTTGTTGGTGACTCAGAGGGCAGCTGAAGGGCTGACGGGGACAAACAGCCTTTGGTGTAGCGCCAACAGTATTAGCGGATGAGCTGTAATGAGATGTAAATGGAGGCAGACACAGACCTGTCAGGGCAGGAGGTAACCTTTGGTTTGTCATAACAGCTCATGACACCAGAAAAAACTCCCACCTTCTTACCTGTGGAGGAATAAATGCTCTATAATGATCTGTCTCCGTCTCTGAGTTCAGTGTTTGGAGGGTTTTTTTTTGTTGTTGTGTTGTCTAGTTCAAACACGGACTTCCTGTCATCTCTTTACTCCATATCAAACTTTTCTTTGGGTAAAATACCACAGGCTGTATTTAAAGTAAACCCAAGACATCTTGGTTGCCCCCTAATGGCTGACAGCAAAATAGCTCATGAACCCTGCTCCATGTTAGCAGATGAAACTAAAACTACACATCAAATCCATTTTTCGATCACGTTCAGCAGTTCTCACCCCATCAATGTCTCTTCAAGTCTTCAGTTTTCTGATAACTTTTAATCAGTTGTTTGAGGCTGTAAAGACGGCAGTACCCTCTATCTGTGATATTTTGACCTTGTTTTTGTACATTTGGGGGAAGTGGAGACGTGGCAAACATCTTAACATATATATACTGGTCATGTACCATGGGAAGAAGTGAAAGAACATTGTCCACTATAACAAAAACAAAACAAAACAAAACAAAACAAGGCAGGTGTTTGAGTAGTTTCGTATTCACAATATGATCAATCAATTTCATTCGTACAAAGTGAAACAGTGGAAAAGTTACAGATAAGCATCAAAATCCAGCCAAGAGAGAAATTTCAAGAGTATTTTTAATGTTAAACAGCTCCTTGTGTGTGTGTGTGTGTGTTTTGAAGGTTACAGAGGTTTTTATCATCAGCTTTTATACCCAAAACTCTTCTGAATGATCTATGGTCTACATTTACATCTGCTTTAGCAAAATACAAGAGATAAATGCAGAAGCTGCTAAAAAAAGTCACTTTGTGGATTCAAGTCTTTTTTATTCACTTGTATCTATTTTAAAGACAATTTTAGCCTCATTTGTTGTAAACAATGTTTCCTAACAGTCTTTCTTGTTTCCTTCTGTCTCCTCAGTTCGTGGCTCAGCCAAACTGCCAGCAGCTGCTCGCCACACTGTGGTACGACGGTTTCCCCGGCTGGAGGCGACGACACTGGGCGGTCAAACTGGTCACCTGCTTCATCATCGGACTCCTGTTTCCTGTATTCTCACTGGTATGCATTCAGTAACACATGATTTCAGACAGAACATAAGGAGACTAACTGACTCTATCTCAGTTTTATGAATCTATGTGCCGTCATTTCCGTCCGTTCTCCGTCTGTTCTTGTGAACATGATATCTGAAAACTCACTGAAGGGATTTCTTCAAATTTGGCAGATTGGCCAACTAAAATCTGATAGCATAACATCAATGGTCAAACCCACTGTGTGACCTCATAAAACATCTTTTTGACCTTTGTGAACTTTTTATCGCAGTCACTCTTTCGGTACAAATGTTCACTTGGACGAACTTTTCAAATTTTCAGTCTAAAGGTCACTGTGACTTAACAAAACATGTTTTTGGACAAGATTCTAGCATCATTTCACTAATTATGACAAAACACACCCAATAAACCCAATAAATACCCTTAAATTAAATTCCTCTAAAGTCTTCACTACATATATTATTTAGGTAGAAAATGTTCTGTATAACGTCACATTTCTTGGCAAACATCTGAAATCTTTTGAACCAAAGCGTCTGGAAGGTTGGTCTAGTTATACCACTGAAACAATTTGTTCTCCAGAAAGCTTCTTCTTCTACTGATGTTTTTTGATCGTTGGTCTACAGTTTTTTTTTTGGTGCGTTATTGAATCAAAGTTTCCCATCTCCTCTGAAAATCCAATAATTTCTATCTTACTTTTTTGCACTTTTTGTACCCAGTCATATACCCAAGTGCTCATTACTTTCTTTTTGTAACTTTACAGGATAACTGTAGGATAGTTAGTTTAGGATAGAAGTTTGATTTTGTTTTGGGGAATACAAGAGTGAATAATAAAAGTGTCATATTTTTGCTTCTGTCTCACTCTGCGATACTTGTGACACTAAAATAAACCAGACTAAGGATATAAAGTAATCAGGTTTTAACCGAATTATTCTCACTGTGACGTAAATATTAAGTTAGTGAACAACATCATCCGCTCAGAGTGTTTCCAGTGCAGTAATCAGTAGTTTTACTTTAATGTGATCAACTTATTAATGTTTTAATTACGTTTGTAAACACGCATCTGTTTCTCTCTTTCCTCTCGTTCTCTCTGACTCCGTCCCTCTGCTCTTCGGTTCCATTTAAAGCTTCGCCGTTCATGACTCACAGCGAGTTGAGGTTGCCAGGAGCGAGTAGACAAGCAGAACAAGTAAACAAGCATCATAATGGCAATAACAGTGGCAATAACAATAACAATAACGGCCCCTGATAAACGGAGCGTTCCAGCGAAACGTGGTGACGGGTGGCTGAGCACCGACGCAATCATGATGATGATGATGATGATTCTGAAGCATGAACAAGTCTCTGACACTGAGGTCACATTTTAAGGAATCAGTTCATCATCACTTTAGTCTTTTTTACACCAAAGGGAAGATTTTAGAGACAATCAATTAATCAATCTGTCTCCTGTTGTCTTTTCTTCCTCCTCCTCCTCCTCAGATCTACCTGTTGGCTCCAAAGAGCGCTCTGGGACGCTTCATCAAGAAACCCTTCATCAAGTTCATCTGTCACACGGCGTCGTACCTGACGTTCCTCTTCCTGCTGCTGCTGGCATCGCAGCACATCGCCAGGACTAACCTCCACATGCAGGGACCGCCGCCCACCATCGTGGAGTGGATGATCCTCCCCTGGGTGTTGGGTATGTTCAACCTGTGATGACTGAACTATTCTTTTCAAAAGCATCAAAACATCTGGATGTGACAGGACTTGTTACAGTTTTTCTCTGCCCCATCCGTGACCTCCTCACTCCACCAGTCTCTACCCAACAAAAAGCCAAAAGTTTGCAACTTTAGATGAATGTTTTTGATCTGTCAGTTGTCAAGAAAACAGACCCTATCCTGGACTCTGGAGGTAGATGTTCAGCAAGTCCTGATATGTACGCTGCATTACAGAAAAAAATACAATTTGAACAAACTTACAGTCCTGAAGTTTGTACAGAAAGGTGATGGATTAATTGTCTAATCAAAAGAAGATAAATCTGATTAATCAAGACATTCAGTTCACTTCCTTTGTCTCAATCTCATGATGTAGGTCAAAGGAAGGTGGACATATCCATTATGGCTGACTGATACTTTCAAACCAGTAGATTTTTTTTCATTTTCCCTTTCAATTTTTCAAATAAATGACTCATATTCATAATTATAAGAAGAGGTCTAACTGATAACTTCACATTTACATGTACTAAAGTCTCAAATGAGTCACTGTCCAGTGCTATCTCTGCTAGACAGGAAAAAAAAAACAGACTCTGAATTAATGTGAAAAAAAAACTTCTTATCTTGTCTCTTTTTTCACTTTGATTGCTTATAATGAAGAGGCCTGAGTAGAAGATGTATTTGTGTGCGAGTGTGGGTGTACGCCCGGATGTGGGAGTTTGTGGAGGAGGCGGTTGGGTGTGAAAATGACTGATTGCGTCTCCATATTCTCTCTCAGAGCCGACGCCAATCATCTCCAAACCACAACCACAGTCACTTGGACAAAGTACAAAACCATCTGTTCTCCTTCCTCCTTCAGAAACGGCGTGCAGCAAAATGCTTTTGATGGAAAAAAGAAAGGAGGTTTTACTGTACACATTGATCGTGTTGATGGTGATACTTTCTCTGGGCCGGACCTGATCTATTTATTGTATTAAAGCATTGGATTTACTTTAATGCTGCAGACAAATCTAGGATCAGACCTTTAGGGGTTGCACAGGGTGAATTCAGAAGAACCTAGGTTAGTCTACATATAATTTGATAATAATAAAGCAAACAAACACTATTTATGTTGTAAAAAAAAAAAAAAAAAAAAAAAAAAAATGGAGGTTGGGGAGACTCTAAACACAAGTAGATTTTTATAGCTTCTACTTTAACAAATGTTATAAACTTCACTTCACACACTGTAGTGTTATTATTAACATAAGGAGTAAATAACTGCTAATTTCAACAACATATTCAGTGAACTTACACATACAACAGAGGTTTTCTGGAGGGGGAAAGAGCTTATTTTGTCATACAGGTTCCTTGGCACAGTGCTCTGGTAACTTTTACAATTTTTCATAATTTTTTGCAGGATTTATCATTAATCATGAACAGAAAAAGTAGACAGGTGCTGACTGGATGTTTGTTTGGACCTGCAAAGTCCTGTAGCTCTCTACACAGTTGGACTTTGTTGTGTGAGGACCAGGACAAATCCCTGTAGGACGCCACATCGATGGGCCATTAAGTTTTCATCTCGTTACATGTGGTTCTGGGCCTGAGTCCACTTCACCAACCCAAGCTCTGTTTACTGCTGCCGAAAGAAAACATTCAATACAAGTTTGGTCACAGAACACAAATCCAGCAAACAGAGACCGGTGATGGATGACATTAATGCACTCATACATCCATGACTGTGTGTGTGTGTTTGTGTATATTCATGCAAATAACCAGCAGTGTGTGTTTGTGTTTCAGGGTTCATCTGGGCAGAGATTAAAGAGATGTGGGATGGAGGATTCACAGAATACATCCACGACTGGTGGAACCTGATGGACTTCGCCATGAACTCGCTTTACCTGGCCACAATATCACTCAAGATAGTGGCTTATGTAAAGGTAAAGTATAGAAAAACATGCGACAACAAGTTGCATGTTGATGGCAACCTGGCAATGTTCACAGTTATATTTTGATTGTTGCACTGTCAGAGGGACAATTTTTCATCTCATGGTCGCTTATAAAGATTTTCTCGAAAGACGAAAGCCGAAACATATACATCGCTCCCCTTGGCTTGCTGCACTGTAAGACATAAACACAAACCCCTCTTCCATCTGCCCTACGTCCGTCATCCTTTATTTTATCTTGACAGACAAAATGAAATATGCCAAATAATAATTTCAGGAAGTTCTCATCATGCTGATGTTTGGTCAAGTCTTCAGTTTTCTGACAAGTTTGGTTTAAATCAGTTATTTGATGTGAGAATGAGCTGAAACAACATTATCGACAGATTGACTTGATTGGGCTGATGACTCATTGATTCAAATCCAGATTCAAGTCAACTCTGGCACCAACAAAGGATCATAACGATGCACAATTGAAATAATTTAAAAATGATAAATTAAAACTTCCTGCAGATAAAACTCTCAATAGAGACCCAACAATCCTTTATTGTCTTGTTAAAGCTGTCCTGTAGATGCCTTGACCACTAGGAGTGCTAATGAGCAACATTTTTGAACTTGAACACAGAGTTTGTTAGTATTTCAACCACATACATGAACATGCGTGTAAAACATGTGGATTTAAGATTCTTCCAAAACTCTGCTCTGCATCTTTATTAAGCTTCTGCAACACAGACGACAGTGAACGTAAACATAACATCACGTTACAACAGATCTCCACAGGGCGCATTTTTAGTAAACACGCTGTTTTTAAGATTCTCACAGCTGTTCAGTGCATGCAGCTGAATAATTTCCTCAGCTGTTTGCTCATTTACAACATGACAACACCTCAGAGCTGTTGTTTTTGTCATGCCGTTTGCGTACAAATCATCATTTTCCAGTGGGAGCTCAAAATTTACTACGCAGAGTGATGCAAACACAAATGTGTCAAGAGTTTATATTTATTTTTGTAGATTTGTCAAACCGTTGATTATGGAAACCATGTTTTTTTTTTTCTTTTAATGCGTGACGAGGATTTCAGTCTGTCAAGTGAACAACAAGAGGAAACAGCCAATCAGTTAGCAGCTTCTAGTAGCATCAGTGTCGTTCCTATGAGGCGTAAACGTCATCCGCCTTGAGCCATGAGTTTCACTGTCGCAGCTTCCAGCCTTAACGATACTTTGTCTCGCTGCGAACTCTGCGTGCGTTCAACATTTCTCTGTTTATTAAGAGCAAATGTTGCAATCAGACACACACACCAGACGGCCGGGCCATCTGCGACAGCTGTGAGTCACTGACGGTGGCGGGTGGTCCTCCTACACAGGTTCAACACACATGAACATACACGTTGTATAAGCACACATGTATAGATATAAGTGGAGGAAGGTTCACATCTGAGCAAAGGTGCAACAAAGTCTATGAATTAATGAATGCACATCTATGCACGTTACCAGCTGATGTTTGTATACATGTTTGTACAGTACAAAATCTGTTCTCTGATAGACTCTGATAAGACTAAAATGTTGAATCCCTCAAGTTTGAATAGATATTTGAGATTTAATAACTGCTTAGGCATTGAGATTTGATGGTTAACATTAAAGTTAATGTAGTCTTCATAAATACAGTTACACAATAAAAGCATGGCAGGCCAAAGCACTTGTTTGGTTGGACAGATTTGTGGGCAATAAAATTCTTGAGGTTTAGGTAGAAGTTAAATTTAAGGGAGCAGGTAAATGCAAGAGGTGTAGAAGAGGCAGAGTTAACGAGACAGAAGACTGTGGTTGTCTAAAGGCTGAATTTCCAATGAGGAAGAAGTGAAGCGTGACAGATGTTGGGAACAGGATGGAGAGAGCGAGAGCTGGGGGATAAAAAATGTGTGGATAAAACAAGATCCTGAAAGATTGGAGGAGAGTAAAACAGATGACGGAGGAAAGGGAAATCAGGAAGAGATTCACAGGATGAGCAGTGAGCTTGTGGTGGATTTTGGAGTTTTATCTTTCAAGTGGTCCTCTGTTTTTTGTGGTAAATAGCAAGATTGAGTTTCAGTTGTTAAATCTGCTCTGCAAAACAACCCAGATGAACATTTTGAACACAAGAGCGAGTCTGTCAATAATTTCTAAAACGTGTATTCCATCTCTTCGGTTGGTTTAGTAGAAATGCATCTTTTAGATCTTCTCACTTTGGCAAAGAAATGTAATAAAAAAACAAAACAATAAAGAATAAAAACCATATTAAACTCAATTAAGACCAAATAAAAGTAGATTAAAAAAGAAAGAACCAAATACAGTTTTTGCACTGAAAACTCAGCAAAAAAAAAAAAAAAAAAAAAAAAAAAAAACCTGGATTTACTTTGTTTGAGCTTTAAATAACAATCTACATTAATGACATTGTGTTTTTGCACCTCCTAGGAGATTTAATGCAATCAACTCCTAATATTTGCTAATGAGTAGTAGAAGGAAAAGTGTAATCATTTGCATTTTTTTATTTTATTTTAATTTTATTTATTTATTTTTGTATAGTAATTAGCAATTTTATTTACTGACTTGACAGTCATTTAGCACAGAGTGGAAACAGATTGAAACTGTTCGCATAGCGGTATTTGTATCTTGTCTTAGCTGTGAGAAAATTTGTATCCTCTTTGTATCCTCTTTTGGTTAAGTCCCAACAGCTTCTTCTGTTTGCAGTTTCGGCTAAACATGTCGTATACTAATGACTGCACTGAATTCACAGAGATAAAACTGATATCAGTGTTCCCATCTTGCTCCTGGTAAAAACCAACAACAAGTATGTTTGGCAGACTGTCAGAGCATCTTGTTGTAATTCACAGAGAGTTGCTTTTCTGACTCTGATTTCTGATTTTCTTCTTTCTGCTTCCTCCAGTACAACTCCTCTCGGCCCAGGGAGGAGTGGGAGATGTGGCACCCGACGCTGATCGCTGAGGCTCTGTTCGCCATCGCTAACATCTTCAGCTCGCTCAGACTCATCTCACTCTTCACCGCAAACTCCCACCTCGGGCCGCTGCAGATCTCGCTGGGGAGGATGCTGCTCGACATCCTCAAGTTTCTCTTCATTTACTGTCTGGTAAGAGCCCTCTCACATGAGCCACAAATCACTAACTATTACTCTGTCCTATTGATCCCGGTCACATTTTAAAGCTCTCGCTGCAACACAACAGAAGTTATGTTTCTTTTCTTGGACAAAAGCCAAGAAACTCTGTCCACTTGACCCTGAAAAATTCTGTTAAATCTATAAAATTGTGTCTGAATGTCAGAGTTCAAATGCAGTTTTTTTTTTTAAATTGTGACCCATTAAAGCTAAAACATGTTAGTCGCTTGTTAAATTGTCTTAAATTGCCCAATCCATTTTGTTCAGGATCAGACTTGTGGTATATAGGCAGCCCCTAAAAACATATTATCTCTATAATCTCCTGAGGTATGTTGTGTTGGTGAGAACATGATCGAACAGTAGCTGTTTCATTTAAGCATTGCTATGTCCCTGTGTATTGCTACGTTTCTTCTTTTTTACATGGATTTTCTCTCATCGTCATTTCAAGACCAAACATGGACAAACTAACGCTGGCCAGGGTTAGGTTTATCTAGTTCATACAGGGTCTTGTTCATTTTTCTTGAATCTTGAAAAACACTTGATTAGCGGCTCCATGGTGTAATGGTTAACACTCTGGCCTCTGGACTGAAAAACACCTGATTATAATCATTTCACACCCAAGTTCCACAGCATCCTGAGAAAAAATACTTTGTAATGGTTTTCTTCATCTTCTTTACTATTTTTTTAAATCTCCTGCTGTTTTCAGAGGAAATGGAAAAAACATATCAACTTTTAGTTTGAGTTAGCAGCCAAACCTCTTCTTTGCTAACTTTGCTACATTTGAATTTTCTACCACTTGCGAGGCAAAATGTAAATTTATCCTGAACAGTTGCCAAGTACAGTCTTAGTGCTAGTGTATGCTAGCATAAGATTCACTTCCAGCAGCTTGCAAGCTAACACAAACATTAGCATTTGCTGAAGGTCGCAAACATGCTAAACCTTTGTTACTGTATCCTCAGATTTTGTACATAAATGTTAGCGACAGCAACCATTTTTAGCACATCATGATGATCCATACAGCAGTTAATATCCCACTGATATTGCTATAAAGATGTGCACCAGTTGTTGAGTTTTTTTTTTTTAAGTTAGCATGCACAGACATGTCGCTGCACTTCCCCTCGTTTGTTTCCTTTTGAGATGTTTTGATTCCTTTTCACTCGCTGCCCTCTGCATCTTTGAAGAGGATGAAAGCGAGCAAATCCTCATCAGGCCGTACCCTTGTTAGTTAGGAAGAGGACATTACTATTTCATCACATCCAGAGCTCATTAATTCCCTCTCAAGGGAGCCGCTAACCTACAACACAATCCACATGTGAATCGTTTAGCTCCCTGAAGTCCTAAAATCAATCCCAGCGAGCCGAGCTGCTTCATGCTCGTTTTACGTAACGCTGCTCTAAGACCTTCTGTCCTGTTTGAGATGAAAGCTGTGGGTTAAAACAGCCTGGAGGCGGACTACAAAGACCAAACAGCTTGGTATCAAAATGAAAAAAAGTGAATGATGACATAGCGACTTCATGTTTGGATTCTCTACTTCCTGTCCAGGTCCTGCTGGCTTTCGCTAACGGTCTGAACCAGCTCTATTTCTACTACGAGACCAAGGCGTCAGAAGAGCCCAGCAACTGCAAGGGAATCCGCTGTGAGAGGCAGAACAACGCCTTCTCAACGTGAGTAGCATCCACATTACATACCACATGTCCAACATTTACCAACTCAGCACATTAAACTCTGGTGAAGACTTTATGGAAGATAAAGTTAGTCCTGATGTCTCCTGTTCTCCTGGTCTGGGATGTTAGCTAAGGATGAAAATATCTTCATCAGCTGGTGCAGACATTTACTTTTCTCATCCAATGGCTCCTAAATACTTTGGCAGCTCTCTGACTTCATGTGGCGCCATCAATGGGTTTATATTTGGTGTTGCATTGAGATTTGGTGCAGGTGTACTAAGAGGTTTAACAGACACTCCTTTATCTTTTCCATTTTTTGAAAATATCTTGCAACCAAAGTTCTTTTTTGTTAACATTGCTCGTCTTAGATCTTTAGCTTGTTTTAGTGGATTTTTAGTGGGATGTTTCAGCATGGAAGATAACAATGGAAGTGTTTCCAGGGGACAGAGAAGTTACTGAAGTCTAAAAGTTTATGACTCAAGGTTTATAACTCGATTATTTTGAAGACTCACAAGTCACAGCCAGACCAGTCCCAAAACTAACTGAGTGTAGGTAACGTTCACAATGTGGATGTGCAGTTGTAAAGGTTTCTAGGTGACATGAGGAAACAGGAAATGCTCTGTAGGCAACACAGTCTCATTTAAGAATGATTGGTTTGGCTTTGGGTCCGGTCTCTATATGTAGCCCAGACTTTTATAGGACAGATCCTTCAAAGGATGTAGCCCCTTTACTGGGACACAGCTCCAGCCTTCCTGGATCGCTGTCACTTTGTGTGTTCACTGGAAACTTTTCATTTCTGTATTTGTTTGTGTTTGTGTATATTTGCTGTATCCTTCTTGTCCATTGAGTAGTGTTTTGTGTATTTGCATTTGTTGATACAGTAATTGTAATACAACTAATGTCACCTTGGTTGTTTGTTGAAAAAAGTTTCAGTAAGTTTTGTTTTTACAAGGTAAATGAACTTTCTGACTTTTAGACGAAAAATAAAGTTTTGGGTTTTTTCCAGTGTCGCCATGTTTGCTAATAAACGCCATGATAATATCAGCCAACAGTTATTAGCAAACATCCATTTAAATGCCGCCTGGATCAATGAGTGAATATTTTATTGCTGGTATCACCATGAGAGTCATGCGCGTGCTCAGACACAGCAGCAGATAATGATATGGAAATGATTTTTGGTGTCGAGTAGGAGCTCGGGCTCGTTTGCTTGACATGAAGAATATTAATGTGTTGTTTTTGTTTTGTTTTGTTTTTTTTTTTTTTTTTTTCCTCATGTGAAGCCGGCAGATTTGCAAATGTGGAAACAGAGCCAGGGTTTTGCTTATTGAGAGGCCAAGTTTGAGTTATGGCTCGTACACACTCACACAGATCGAGTACATCTTTGCTGTGCGAGGCAGAGAACGAGCCAAACCCAGACAGTGGGACGAGTATTGATCAGGTGTGTGGTTTGCTGAAGACAATATCTGAATTGGTTTACAATCCATCTCATTACAGTAAAGCTCTTGGGAAAGTGACCAGACCGAAACAACAGATCACACCTCCAACTACAGCTTATGTATGCAACAGAAAGAGCAAACAATGGTAGAAATATTGATCTGAATGACGAAAATTATCTGTCAGCAGCTTCTTGCAGCTGTTATAATTATTTTCAACTCATAATTAATCTCTTATTATATTTATGAGATTTTGAAATTTGCAGAGTAAATGTGACTGATAAGAAGGTTTAACGCTGTTCATATTATTTCATTATGTCCATTATCTACAGGATATTTATTCTAATTGAGTTTTCCATCCTGTACAGCCCAATCTTTTGAACACAATATCTTCATAAGGCCTTGGAATCTTTTCAGATTTTGCAGAAACTTTCACATGGACTTAAAGATGAACTTACTGGAGTTTGGTGGCTTAATGTTCAAGATCAAGGTCACTGTGACCTCACAAATCAGAGGGAAATGCAACAAATTTAGCAGACGTTCAAATAGACTGGTATACAACAGTCAGCCACCAGGGGGCGATCCAGATGTTTTGTCTTCGCTTTTTTAAGGACCCATCATGTTGTCCATCTTTGTACACGAGTCATCTGACTTTGTTTTGACTTTTATCAGAATAGTCATGTTAAGATACAGTCTATTAGATCCAAAGATGTTATACGCTATGTACTCTTTGTTTTACAAAAAAAAAAAAAAAAAAAACGTCCTCCTGTTGTTGGTTTATTTATTTTACAACCTCTCATCGTTTGTGAGGGAACATTTTCTTTGATACATCGAGAACAAGCAAATAATCAAGAACACGTGTTTTTTCTATAAAAGCATCAGCTCGTACAAATATGTTGCATCAATCAGCAAAGGTTTCTTGGTGAGTCTTGGACTTAAATCAATAGCTGTGGTTAAACAACAACGTCCAAAATTCAGACGGTCCATGTGTTAGGTGGTGCTCCGGTCCTGAATTTATGTGGTCATTAGTCCAAAGAAACATGTGAACCTCAAGTTATGTGAAACACATTGACTTCATCACGCTGCTGCTGCTGCTGCCGGTAGATCAAGGTCTGAAGGATTCGGCCTCGAGCTGAAGCTAAATGAGCGAGCAGATCGCCGCAGCAACGGCTGACATGACGCATTATGTAAACAGAGTGATGGCAGCCCCGCGGGCGACGACGCAGCCTGCATCAGCATTCATGAGTTTACAGTGTGTGTGTGTGTGTGTGTGTGTGTGTGTGTGTGTGTGTGTGAGAGAGAGAGAGATTTACACATCTCCTCTTGCTTCACACACACACTTATCACTGCTAATGTGTTATGTGTTTCATCGCTTTATAACACGACGCACAAGTGTGTGTGTGTGTTTTCTTTATTCTCACACAAATGCAATAAATTACTGCGTCCCTTTCTTTCACTTTTCACACACACAAGGGATCTGATCAGAAAACGTCTTTTCTTTTCTTTTTCTTCTTTTCTTAATTTCCAGTAGATGACCCACGGAAAGTGAAGTTACAAACAACAATAAACATGTTTATCTGTGTACAGAGAACGTAGAGGAAGTGAGATACGACCACCTGAGAGTCCTGAGGTGTCGTCACTGAAAAGAACACATCATTAATTCATTCATTCATTTGTTAATATGGTCACATGATCACATGAAGTTTAGTTATCACAATTTATTTATGTTTTTCATGTAAAACTAAACATAAAACAAGGCAGGGGTCAGTGAACGCAGCAGCGTCCTGCAGTGATTTAACTCTACGCTGCTGCCAAGACACACACACACACACACACACACACACACACACACACACACACACACTGAAAAGCTGAAATATTCATGAGCCAGATAAGCAGTATAGGCTGCAATGATTTAATCGTGTGTTGCCGAGCTGCCAGGTCCAAACACACACACACACACACACTTTGTTTTCTTACTCAGAAACACTCACACACACACTTTAACAATGAAATAACTGAGTGGCTGAGAGGATCGGCTGTAGCAGTTTATGACTCGGCTTAGTGGAGAGAAAGATGAGAGGAAACGAAGAGGAAACACAGAGTGGAGGGGAGAGGGACAAGGAAGTGATAGGAGGTGAAAGAAGAGACAAAATAAGGAAAAGAGAAGAGTTGAAGGGTGGAAAGGAGACGAGGAGGGAGTAACAGGAGAGGAAGGAATGAGGTGAAGTGGAGAGAAAATGAAAAGGAAATGAAGAAATTACTAAGTAAGATAATATCAGAAAGGAAACGAGGAAAGAAGTAGAGGAAAGAAGTAGAGAGGGAGGAGAAAAAGTAGCTGAGAAGATATAAAAGGAAAAGAGATGAGGTAAGAGTTGGACACAAGTAAGTGAGAGTGAAAAGACAGGAATAAAGAGAAAGACGAAGAGGAAGATAAGGAAAGAAGATGGGATAGATGTAGGGAAGACAAAGAAGGAAGATGACGTGGAAATGAGAGAAGAAGAAGTGTGAGGAGATGAGGAGGAAGGAAACAAAGGAAGGAGAGATAAAGAAATAAATGACCAGAACGGATGAAGGACAAACGGAGCCTGATGAGAAGAAAAAGGTTAAAGAGAGAAATATTTGTGTCTCCTCTTCGTCCTGTTCGTCTCCTCTCGTCGCTCTCGTCTCGTTCGTTTCATAACTCTGATCGACGCAATATCACGCTCAGTTGATTCATTCCCCGTTGATTCAATTCTCCCTCTCCCTCTTTCTCATCTACACATTCACCTTAGTCTCTTGCCCTGTGACTCTTTCTTTCTTAACACACACACACACACTGAGCATAAACACTGCTGTGTTGAATATTTCATGCAGCACAAATATAACACCCTGCAGTCAAAACCTCTCCCCCTTTCTGTCTTTCTTTCTCATGGCATCTGATTGTTGTTTCATCAAATATTCAATAACCTGAACTGTAACTGCGACTGCTGCACAAAAAACACTGACAGAGAAAACAGAAATAAAGATGAGAAGGTAAATAAAAGGATAAAATAAAGGAAAGAGAAGGAAGGAGGAGGTGGAGGTCCTGCGTCACAGTGTGGAAAAGTGGAGAAAACAGAAGCTTATGGATCTCAGTCTGGCTCCAGTTTCATGTTCCGGTTTCCCTGTTTCCAAACAAGGTGGTTCATCTCTTCAGCTGGAGAGTTAGAGGTCATAGATCAGTCTCTAAACTGGGACCAGTTTGCCTGGAGAGACTCTAGCAGCAGCCAGTTGACTTCAGTTCAGGCGTCTGATCCAGAAGCCTTTTGGGTACTGGATCATCTTGTTGATCTGCTGCCACTGAGACCCAACTCAGAATCAGCATCTCAAAACGAATCCACTTTATTAAGTGGATCAAGTAACTCGTTTCCTTTTAGTTTCCAGTAGATAACCCACAGGAAGTTCATTGTTACTGCAGACGAGGAACAGTTACAAACAACAACAATAAGAACAATAAGTCCTGATGTTTGGTCACGTGAGGGAAAACCAGGAGCTACTCATTTTATTTGACTGGTCACATTATGGAGCACAAGTTATTATAAGATAGAGTTTATTTTATGTTTTCTATGCAGCATCCTGCAGTGATTTAATCGCATGCTACTGCTTAGTCGCCACATATACACACACACCCACTAAGAAGCGTAAATATTATATATAGGCTTCAGTGATTTAAGTGAGCATGGTCATGTGTTGCTGCCACCGAGACCAAACCCTGAATCCACGTCTGAAAATGGATCTGTATGTAAACACTTTATTGATTGAGTGGATCAAGTATCAACCAAATGTGGGGTCAGTGTTGTCTCATTTATTTCATAATTCAGCGCTTTTTTGCTGGAAACTTAAATTAGATTTCAGGGCAACTACATTGCAACAAATAGTTGGTGACGTCAGTTGTCGGCTCTGTGGGGGTTGTTGTTCTTTTGCCACCTTGAGTTGTTGGTAAAACTCAAAATGGAGACAGGAGAGAGCAAAGGATACAACAAAAGATAAGGACTGTCCTAGTGTAGTTCCCCTTGGAGTCTCGCACCATGCTGCACCAACAGCCTGTTACTCTGAGACCAGAACAAGTCTGCAGGGACTGTTTTGTCAGTTCTGAAACCTTCAGTAGTGAATGTTGGTAGATTGACCAAGAATTGGCTGAAGACAGAAGCTTTGCCGTCACCAGTTTTATCACGCAAATCCTCTGCATGTCGCTCAAAACCTGCATTTCCTGTAGACCCATCGTCCCAGTCCAGCAGGTGGACTGCTGCATGTCAGAGCAGCTCGCCATGATTACCATAGTGATCTTTAATTCTTCTGTCTGCTTCTGTAGTTGCGCCGAATCTGTCTTTTTTTTTTTCCCAGTCCTCATGTGGCGTGTGTTTGTGTCACCATATGGAAGCTCATTCTGTGCCGACGAGAGCCAAGTTGTTTTAGTTCAGCACCATTAATACTGACATTACTAAAAAAATGATCTGTTAACGGTTCCACTGATGATTCTTCACTGGGTTTTCTTCCAGATAAACTGCCGTACAGTCATGAGCTGTTTGAGTCAAAAAAAAAAAACCTAGCAGTAAACATATTTTTAGATTTTCCAACACAACCTGTATCTTTCAACTCTGCACCAGTATCAGTACTGCCTGACACCTCCTGAAGGGATTTATGCTCCACGTTTATTTATACACAGAGGGATGGTTCATCTTGGCGAGTACCACCTAATGCTCGGTGGAGTGAGCCCATTTTACAGCTACGAAGAGTCGTTGTACAGGATTTTGACCTGTTTTCTTCTGATGAAAGGAAATTTGCAGATTCATAGTGTTGCTAATGATTTGATAAAGCCTCTGTAACTTGAGTATGATTTTCTTCTCTGATCCAATTTCTCCTTTGTTGCTTATAAAGATGTGAAGAGTCATGAGCAGAATCATCAGGGTGTACAGTTTATTCAGAGCTTTTCCAGACACGATGAACATCAGTGTTTATCATTCATCTGCTTTTGGAGCCTAATTGTCCAAATCCATCTGAGTGTCTGTTAAATGCTACATCAGTTTAAATTTGTTGTGCTTGTCATCGCCATGTCAAGATGAGAACGATGAAGAAAAATGATGTGAAACAAATCAAATCGCTGTTCTAAATAACTTCCCGATAATTTACACCTTAAAACTCAGAGCTGTTTTGTCAATAAAAACAATTTTATGAGTCACTTTAAATCATGTTTCCTTTTGTTCTTCTATCGTCTGATTCATAGATATTGTCTGACTTTGTTTTATTGCTCTTACAGCACTTACCAATATAAAGTTTAAGTTCTCCCTCTCTCTTTGTTTTGTTTCTTCAGGTTGTTTGAGACTCTCCAGTCTCTGTTCTGGTCCATATTCGGGCTCCTAAACTTGTACGTCACCAACGTAAAAGCCCGGCACGAGTTCACAGAGTTTGTTGGGGCGACTATGTTTGGCACGTACAACATCATCTCACTGGTGGTTCTGCTCAACATGCTGATCGCCATGATGAACAACTCCTACCAGCTCATCGCAGTAAGTCTTTACCTGATTGGTGAAATGACAGAGAATATATCCTGAAAGTGGTCGATCTTCCAAAAGAATCACAACACAATCCACTAAATGGGGAATGTCTTCCCATCATTTGCTCTTTTCTTAGTGTATTTTTCAGTGAAACCCTCTTGCCATTTTCATTGAGACACTTCCCTCTAACATGATTGTATAGATTTGTTGAATTACTTGAAGAAGTGTCAAAAATTGCCTGAACACTCCTGATATTGATTCCTAACATCTGCCATGATGCCAACTCACATCGAACTGTTTCTAAAATACACCACTCACAAAAGAAACAATGTAATTGGCATTGGCAGTGCTGATTCACTTTATTAGGGTAGACAAACAAAACAAAGTTGGTACAATGGTAAGAATCTGCTTGTTAATAGATCATGGACATTTTCAAGATCAATGAAAAAGTAAAATTGTCAGGTCACCCACCCCCTAAAATACCCACATTTGCAGGTTCTAGTTACTTTGAATGTAACACAAACTTTTCAGACTGATACCCAAACTGTCTGTCCTTTTCCGTCCTCCAGGACCACGCTGACATCGAGTGGAAATTTGCTCGCACCAAACTGTGGATGAGCTACTTCGATGAGGGCGGCACGTTGCCGCCTCCATTTAACATCGTCCCGAGCCCCAAGTCTGTCTGGTATCTGCTCATGTGGCTTCACAACAAGCTGTGCAGGAGAGGCCAACCGCCCGGGGAGGAGACGCACAAGTGTGAAAACCTTAGAGAGTTCACGGTAAGTTGGGACATGTACAGACTGAGCATTTTTGCACCAAAAACTGTTAATATACTGACTAAATTGTTTAGGAAAGGAAAACCTGTAGCTTCGACTCAAGAGTTTTCATCCCTTGAGTCAGGGAGAGAAAGAGAGAGACGAACCAAACCTTTATAAAGTCTACTTTTTGCAGGTACTTATTGAATTAAAACATCAATAGATGACTCAGTCATAATTATAAGGTTTCCTAATGCCCCTGGGACTGGTCTACAGCCTTGGGTTTGGCAGTCTCTGATATGATACATTTAATATTTATGTCTAGTTACTTGTTGTTTGCTTTGCCTTTATTATTTGTGACATTTCACTCACTGCACCTCAGCTCTCGAGAGGAAATAACATTTAATTTGTCTGTATATGGTAAAAATGCAATAATAAATAAAAATTGTTAAAGTTGAACTTGAATTTGATCGATGGTGACAGGTCAGCAGACGTCTACCAGAATCAAATCAGCGACTTTGAAGTCAAGCTGCTGCTCCTTTTCAGCTGTTCAGAAAAGTTCAAGTTCAGAAAATTTGTAAATGTTTTACTGGATTCATGTGTGGCCTAATACGCCAGCGTGACCATATGCCCGTCACCGTGGAGTCGTGCAAACGAGCCACACAGGTCACAGGCCATATGCTTGATATTCATGTTGACAAGTCACTGGAGGATTCACAGGCCTTACATGCAAACAGACGCCTGGTAAAAGCAGTTACACGAGTTGGAGAAGCGTGCTTTCTCCGCAGTTTTATTTTTGGCAGCTGTTGAATTCAGGACACATTGAAAGCACAAGAAACTCTATGTTCTAGTGTTTTGTTGAATACATCCAAGGTTTAAACCTCAATCAACTGATAACATGTTCCTCAATCAGTTTTAGAAATAGTTTTAAACCAAAGGATTTTATGATGTCTCATGTTGAGGTTGTGGATCACAACGTCCAAGCATGTCTACAAAAAAATGGTGGTGCAACATGGTGGACTCTATAAAGTGCTCACTCTAAGGTAATGAAAACAGCAACCAATGGTAGTTTCAGGTTATTATATGCTAATGAAACCACAATTTTAAATATTTTATTACATTTCTACCAATAGATAGTTAAATCCAGCTAAATCCTACAAACTACAAACCTTTAACATCTTATGTCTGATTATGATAAGATAGAAGCTTTACTCCAAAAAACAAGAAAAAGAAAAGCTTGAGATTCATTCTTGACCTTGGAAATACGTTTCACTAAACTACTGTAGTATGTAGTCCATCTAGATTTGTCCTGGTTTGCGTAAAGGGAGAGATAATCTCCTTACTTTTGGTTTTATGCTTGTTGTTATAACCAAAGACCCATAACTGACACTACACCGTGGTGATTGTAGGTAATTGTTGTTTTAAGGGAAAGTAGCTGCATAAATTTGCTTAAAACCAATGAAATGATATTTAATATGACTGTATGACTGGTAAAAGACCCAGACAGGTTCAGTTGTTACATACTGTACATGTTGGCTGGTTGAAAAATGCAGATATGTGGTTTTAAGCGGACGGACATCAGCTGTGAGTCTGTGAGCACAGAAGGAACATCAGCGGATAAACACGTCCTGATAAACACGTTTAACAGCCCAGTCATCTGGAGAGATACTGTGAGCAAGCAGCGCAGAGCGAAGAGGCTTTCTCTCTCTCTCTCTCTCTCTCACACACACACACATGCACGCACACACACACACACACACACACACATAGAGTGCAGCTGGCATATTCACCTCAGCTAAAGTCAGCTGAGTTATATAAGCCAACCAGCCCACACAGGTTCACTGCAGAGATCTGATCAAGGCAGTGTGTTTGTACAAGTGTGTGTGTGTGTGTGTGTGTGTGTGTGTGTGTACAAAGTAAGCAGAAAAACAGTATGATATGGCAGCCAGTGATGGTTCTGATGACAGGGAGAGATTGATTGTTAGAGCAGGTTTCTTTAATTGGGTCTACCTAATAAACTGAGCACAGCATCTGATGTTTTTGCATAAAAATTACTAAGATTGTGTGTGTGTGTGTGTGTGTGTGTGTGTGTGTGTGTGTGTGTGTGCTGCAAGATAAAACATACACACAGTCACATAATCTCACCTGAGTTTCATGCAAACGTCTTAAACACTTTGCTTTTAATTGTTTCAATGTCTTTCACTTCATTTTTCCCGTTTGGTCCCGTTTGGTCCCGTTTGGTCCCGGCACTAATTTGAATTGAATCCATCATTCAAGCACTTTTATGGTGAAGACACTCGTGTTTTCCAACTCGTGTCCGTCACCGAGCTGATTACGATACCAGACGAGAGGGAAAATGTAGATGAAGTGCAGGACGTGGCTCTCCAAAAATGTTATATGTCCATTTAGAGTTTAGAAGAAAAAAAAATGATTCACTGAAGTTCATTACTCAGCACCTCTCCTATGTGGAGGATCTAGGACATTAAAGTGTCACTCTAACGGCTGAAGGTAATTAGTTACCCTTTTTTCTCTTTTGTTTTAGTTTGGAGCTTTAAATCATTTTTTAGAGAGTGTAGAAGATGGAGGGAGGAATGGTCGATGTGGCGATAAACGAAGAAACATTGTATTAATTAACATGATCTGCTTTTCTCTTTTCAGGAACGTCACACTGACAGTTTGATACAGAACCAGCATTATCAGGTCCGTACTCTGGTTTTTATTTACTTTATTTTGTGTGTGTCTGTTTCTAAAGCAAACCACTGATTGAATGTTTTTCTGTCCAATTTAAAGGTGCTATATGTACGTTTTTGCTGATGTTACATAACCAGCGTTAGCGTTAGCAGCTATTTACTTACCAACCTAGAAGAGACGTGACTTCATTGGAATGAGATGTTAAATGAGACAGTTTAGCCCATGGAGAATTTATGTATTTATGTCCTTAGAGTATTTAGCGTTACATGCTACTTCTGTTGGCTAAAACAACAATAACAGCAACACCTAAAAGAGAAATAAGTTACCATAGGTTTTACATATTGCAGATTAAATTTAAAAACATACTACTCCACTCCTTCTCACTGTTCCCACTGCTTTGGTCATTTTCTTCCTTGAAACGCTGTGTGTATATATATATATATATATATATATATATATATATATGTGCCAATGCAAGCTCTTGTTTTGCATGCTGGCTCCAAACCTTGATCCTTTTCGATCTAGAGTTATACATTTCAATTGAATTTTTTCTTATTTACATACTGCCAAATCATGAAAACATTTATCTTAAGGCTCTTATGATAATACGATTATAATATTATAGAATAGAAAAACAGTTCTTACTGTGATCAAGCACTTAGACATGAAAAACTCCCTTTTAACTGGAAGAAACCAGTTGGGATGCAGACAGGGTTAGTCAGGTGTAGCACTATTCATGGGACTTCTTATAAATTCTTGTCTTATAAACACATCTACTTCTATTCCAGTCCCACCTTGTGATGGTGAATCACTGTTGAGTCCAGTCTCCCCTCAGTTCAACCGATAACTGTATATGAAGACACACCTTTACTTTCTTTCGTTGTACAAAAAATAAATCCAGAATAATGAATATGACTAGTTTATTGCCTCTTCCAGCAGGGGGCGACTGAATTGTCTTGACGTCACATCACTGACTCTAACCTCTTGTCTTGAAAATGCAACAATGGCTGAATTTCATTCAAGTAAACATCTGCTAATGCTAAATCTTGCTATGTAGCAATAGAACTTGTAGCATTTTAAAAGAAATAGTTCCTGGAAATAATTATATTGCAGAGCTTGCAGAGCATAAAGACTGGTTCTGTCAAAGAGGTAACTAAATCCACCCACCAGCGCTCCAAGGAAGAAAATCATATCGCTATAAAAAGACGAGACAGAAATGAGGGGGGAAATAAGCTGCTGATTATGCACCAATGTCTGACTAAAAATGCAATAAAAGGAGAAACAGTACCGAGTTGTTGCCCTCCAGATGCTAATATTAGAAATTGATTTTCACCCAGATTTTTGTATCAGACCGTTAACGCCCGAGACCTGACATAAAAAAGAAGAACAGGCAAGATTAAAAATACAATAAAGAGAAAAAACTTACTTCCATTCTGGTTGTTGAGGAAAACAACACACCTTTAAGTCAGTGAAGACGGAATATAACCTATAAAACAACATAAACAGATGAAGAATTAAAAGATTTTTAGAGAAACTTTGACGTAGACAGAGAACTTTGTAAGAGAAATCACAAACATATTGACATCTTAGGGACACCTTGAGGAAATCCTTTCAAATTTGGTAGAAACTTTCTCTCAGACTCAAGACAAAGATCATGATGACATTGGAAAACATGTTCTTGGCCTCTTGTATGAAATATCTCAAGACCGCCAATTTTGTAACGTTTACTTGGACTTAAAGATGAATTGATCACAGAGATCATTGTGATCCCTGTGATGTTTATGGCCAAAACTCAGAAATCTAAGCACCAACTACCTGCATCTGGACTGGTTGGTAGAGTTACATGACCATAAGATGGTAACTTTTGTTATTGCTTCAACAAACCACACGGGGAACTTCTGGTGCACATAAACACCCACCAGAAACACAAGGACTGGATGGCTCATACCCCCTATATTCAAGCAGTATCTCCCTGAATCAAGTCCCAACCAGATCCTCCGAACCTGGTTATAATCCTTCTTCAAGAACAAGACTGGTTGTTAGATACACAACCAAAACACCAAACACTAGCATAGACCAACATATGCTTGAAACACAAGACCTAGATGGGTTGTAAACCCCATGTTTCTACAGTATCTCCTCTTAATCAGGTCCCTACCAGATCCCACAACAAACCTGGTTGCAATCCTTCTTCAAGTCCACAAAACATATGTAGACTGGATGGGCAAAATTAAAAACCTGATCTGCCGTTCTAAAGAACTTCAATCAACCTCAATTAAAAGTTTGACAACAAGTCAGAGCCTCTTTTCTTGTAGCCTGGTAAAGGCTTTTCCCAGGAGGTTGAATATGAGAAGAGTAATGTCCTGATAATTGGGGCACACAGTGTCTTAGTGTTGGTATTATTCTGACACTGTGACCTTGTGTGTTAGAGATCTGTTTAGACTCAGTTCTGAGGTCTGGGTTCAGTCCTCATGAGACTCAGAGGACTCTGAAGTCCACCTCCCAGTGCGGTTTGTTAGCATGGTGGGTTTTTGCCAGTGCTGCATGTTTTGTACCTGGATATAGACTGAAAACACTGGCCCAGCTGTGTGTGTGTGTGTTGGTTTTGAGAGGCCACACACACACACACACACACAGGGAACAGATTGCATCTCCTGCAGCCATGTTGCTGTCCAAACACCAGCTCCCTGTGGACCCACAAATTGCCTCTGAGTGAGTTTGTGTGTGTGTGTTTTTTTTTATTTTTTCTATTGTGTATTTAACCAGTTGTTCCATCTATTAAAACTGCCCTGTGGAGGTTCAGTTGAAACAAAGTGATGTGTTGCGTTCATTCTTCTACACCCGTTATTACGATGTGAACCCCTGAACCTGGACAAACACGTTGAGTGTATTTTTATTCTGCGCCACAGTAACAGCTGTGACCAGAGGGCAATGTCAAAGTTTTTTTTGCGGTTGTCGGTCAAACCAAACCATCTCATTTCTGTGAACATATCTCAGGAACATCCTGAGGGACTTTCTTCAAAATTGATACAAATTTTCACTTGGACTCAGAGGAAGTGAAAGTTTAAGGTTATTGTGACCTCACACACAACGATTCAGGCCATAACTCAATACCTGATACTGTTTATTAAATTAAAGGACAATCATGCATGAAAACTGAGACTCGACTTACAGGGGAAAACAACAGGGCACCAAATCTAGTCTTTATCATAAAACAGAGCTGGTTCCTGTTTTCTTTAGGTCAAATTTACTCCTGTCTTCCCTGTCATTATTGATGGTATCCAGGATAACATATTGACTTTGTATCTGGGATATTTTGGCGTCATTTTGACAGAATGGGAAGAAGAGGAGGTGCGTCGGCCATCTTTATTTGATGTCATCACGGGCATGAGGAGATCTTCTCAAATTGGTGTATTATTCCCATAACATGTCCTAACATAAGTTTATTAAAAAAAACAAACTCTTTTTGATACTAGCAAAAACAGCACATTGTTATTGGCAGCCGTGTCCGTCATCTTTTTGACGTCCAGCTTTTCGAGATATTCGTGTAAAATTTTTTTGCAGCCAGTCAAGCGCGACTGAGCTCTTTGTATTTCAACACCTCAGCACTGGCAGGGACTGCAGACACATACATGCCAGTACTTTTTTTTTATTTGGCAGCACCGATTGCCTGCTTTGATATCGTCCATGTTTTTAAGGATTGTTGTCGGAATCTGTCCTTCAGTTTAACACAGTGTGTGTGTGTGTGTGTGTGTGTGCGTGCGTGTGTATGTGTGTGTGCGTGTGTGCATGTATGTGTGTGTTTTGGCAGTGGCGGAGAGTGACAGCATGCCAGACCGTCCTGTTTGGCACCGGCAGGTGTTGACTGTGGGAGGATGCAGTTTGTTAATGTGTGTGTGTGTGTGTGTGTGTGTGTGTGTGTGTGTACCACCCACTGAGCACCAAATGCTGGTGAATTTGTCTCTGCTCTATAAATCAATAAGGGTCAGCCGCCTCATTGGCTGATTACTTAATGAGACAATATCATTTAAACTCATCAGTCAGGCTAAGCTGTCATCAAGCAGGAAGTGAACACTCATGGTTGTGCTTTGGAGGTATTTTAATACCCCAAATGTTGAAGCAAAAAACACACAGATCAGCCTCCTGCCTAATTGTGTGAATGGTCCTTTTAGTTGTGAGTCAGGTCTTCCATTGATTGTACTAGTTTGTCGAGCACATCCCACAGATGCTCAGTCAGATTGAGATTTGTAGGAAAAGTCATCACCTGAAACACCTTGTTGTTGTTCCTCAAACCATTTCTGATCTGGTCAACTGGACCACCAGAGAATATGGAATACCGCGTCCATGAAGGGGCGGACTTGATCTGCAGCAGTGTTTAGGTTGGTGGTATGAGTCCAAGTGTCATCCACATAAATGGAAAGACCCAAGGTTTTAAAGCAGAACTTTACCCAAAGCATCACAGGAGGTTTTGGTGCTGGACAGATGTCATCATAGGAAACATGGTCATGTGTGTTTTAACAACTTTCTATCAGGACCAGCATCAACTAGTTTAGCAGTATGAGGTCCTATTTGATCCAACCACATAAGCACCAATGAGCTTGTTTTTTCTTCCTTGAACACTGTGTGTATTGATGACTATAGAGACTAATCTCACAAGAGCTGCAGTGCTTGATATGTTCTGACCCAATCCTTGAACATCACATTTAGATTTCTTGTTGTTGCCTGTTTGTTTGTCTTCCCACGTCAGCTTGTTGTCTGATATATCCCTTAAGTTTTTCACACCATCTGTCAGTGTCATAATGTTACTGTTGATCTGAACCACTACTTGTTCTGGGAACAAGTAGTCTCTGATGAACAGTGAACATTTTTTGTAATTATGTCTTTTGTCTTCTGCAGGAAGTGATCAGGAACCTGGTGAAGAGGTACGTGGCAGCCATGATACGTAGCGCCAAGACAGACGAAGGTCTGACGGAGGAAAACTTTAAGGTGGGTGACCGGACATTGGCTTGACATTTTACATCTGCCAACAGTGTATCTGAAATTAGTTGTGTGACAGCGTACTTGTTGTGTATGAGCAATAAATCTTGGCATAGTTCAACATGAGGTGCATAGTGACAAGGTTTGTGCTGCAGTGCAGCTTTTTATTGAACTCCTTTTTATCGCTACCAGACAGATTTATTAAAAAGATTAAAAGGTTTTTAATAACCACCACCTGCCAGCTTCAGTGCACTTCTTCTTCTTCTTCTTGTTTCCCACCCAAAATCCTCCTTTGATCGATACTTGGCAGCTCATGGGGTCGATAATCCTCAAGGAAACTTTCATTGCTTTGCTCCAAATCTTCATAGCCGTGAATTATTCCTAAGTCTGTTTCCCATGATGCTGCTGAATCCCAGTCTGGGCTTTTGACGAGGGTGTGAATCTCCGATGGGCTTTTTAAAAAAAAAAACAAAAAAAACAATGCAAAAACAACATCAGGTGCACATTGGACTGAATCACCTGGGCATGTTTGTGCATTTACATGAAAGATTAGTGTTTGTCTGTTTAATATCAGCTGCACATTGAGGTAAAACTCAGCGTTTTGTTCTCTGAGGGGTAAATCCACGCGTGCAGACGCTGGATCCCATATGGTGAGCGGAAAAGAAAAAAACAACACAGATGTGCTTCGCTGTCGCTGTGATTATATTTTAAACGGCTTCAAAAGGACTCACCTCTACTCACTTTAAGTTATTTGACTTGTAGCTGTTTGTGTTCGTGGGAGTTGGGAAGTAAATACGGCGTGTGCCTACATAGGCATTTATGCTAATTTTTGTTTTAAGCCACAGGCTGAATAATCTCCACTTGTTCACAATTTGAACTGAATTTAAAAAAAAAAAAAAAAAATCCAGATGGCTTCACAGCTGAAAATCACTGAAGGAGCAAAACCTCACCTCATCACAGATGGATGAGGACTTGTCACTTGTCTAGCAAGAACTGCAACTTGAAAATACACCGTATTACTTAATATTTAATATTACGTATTAAAATGAATTAATTAATTGAATATCAAATTAATTAATTAAATATTAGATTAATTTAATATATATGTAATATACCTGAACCCAAAGGTATGCTACATAACTACTGTTAGCATTAGCATCTGTTTACTGACTAATAATCTCCGTGTCACACTTAATTTCTTTACTTGCCCTGAATTGTCTCAAGTGTTGGAAAGTAATGCAAACATTAATTCTTGTGTTGCTTCTGCTCAAGTTAACTTGCTAAGCAACTAACCCTGCCCACTAAATCTCTTTCCGATAGCAAGTCATTGTAGCACTGCTCAGAGGGTCAAGAATTACTGATATGATAGATATCAGTGTTTATGAATACTTCATGGCCAAAGTTAGCATTAGCAGATTTTTACTGACCACAGTAACTCACAATACTGTCTGTCTCTCTTGTTAGGAGTTGAAGCAAGACATCTCCAGTTTCCGCTATGAGGTCATGGATCTTCTTGGTAACCGGCGTCCTCCTCGGCGGCACTACTCATCGTCAAGCGAGACAACAAGAGATGACGGCGCCATAGCCTCAGAGGACGACAGCGAATCGGGTGACGGCAGCGGAGGTGGTGTTGGAGTCCAGAAATCAAAGAGCGTGACCTTCATGACGCCGCTGGAAGACGACACGAAGCCGACGCCAACGCTCGGCGTCTCAGCGCTGGTGCGCTCCATCTCTGGATTGACCCAGGTGGAAAAAGGTGAGGAGAAGGAATTAGAGGAGGGCACCATATGGGGGGAAGAGGAAGAGGAAGAGGATGGGAAACCAAAGAGCAACGGGCTGAAGACGGCTGTCATTTCTCCGTCCTCCACCGCCATCCTGCCTTCGCCCTCTTCATCACTGTCCACAGCGTTGTCCTCGTCACTGGCTCGTACAAGGAGTCGCCTGCAGCGTCTCTCAGGTCCGAGGTCAAAGACAGACTCTTTCAAGCGCCTCTCCTACCTGTTCTCCCGCTCCAAACACAAAGCCCCACCCACACCTCTTCCCCTCCAGTCCCCACCCTCTTACACCATCTCCGACGGGTTGCTCCGCCCCCTGGGGAGCCACAGCCACTCTGACTTCGGACTCAGCGACGTGACCAGAAGCGAGACTCACTTGAACGAGGTGGGCCGCTCAGTCGACATCAGCAACCCATCATTCTCGCCGCGGAGGACGAACGGGCGGGACTCGCTCCTGACGCTGCCCCTCCCGCCACCGTGCCCCTGCCAATCCCTGCACTGTGCTTCCAACATGTCCGAGTCCAGCTCTCGCCTCCTGGACTCCAGCGAGGACGTTTTCCAGGGCGGAGGCGTGGGAGGATCGGGTGAGGGCGACATGGGCAGAGGAGGAAGGGTCATGATGATGGGCGGGTGGGTGGGACCGTGCGATGATGTCATTGAGGACAGCTGCGAGGTCATAGAGGACTCGGTCACAACGCAGCTATAGGACGAGAGGGACAACCAAACTGTTTTTCTTGTTTGTTTGCAAAATGGATGAACATGTTTGGAGAGAGAAAGAAACAGAGAGAGAGGTGGGGGGAACGAGAATCCAAAGGAGTTCGGGATGGATTCAGAAATTCAGCTGTGGAATTCTAGAATGCCATATTTCAAAAAAAGGGCAGCAGATTCTAACAATCGGCGTGATAATGATGGTCACACCTGCAAGGACAAAAGAGGCAGATGTTCATAAAGACAGTTTGTCGCCTATTCCGTGGGCTAACTGTGAGAGAGCCGCCAGAATAGCATGCTAGCTACTGAGCTAGCTAGCTAGTTAGCCTGCTCATGGGTAGCCATGCTATATACCAGTTAGCTAACAAGCTACACAGCTACCAGGCACTCTCACTAGCTACAGAACCTACACACTACTGAGTGGGCTAACTTTTGACACTGTAAGAAAGCCATCAAAGGAACCTGTCAGTGAGCTAACCCGCTAGTGATTGAACTAGCTAGCTAGCAAGAACTCACCAAGAATGTGAAGTTTAAATCCTTAATTCAATGCAAAATCTGGAACGAATAATAATTTGTTTCCATGTTGTGCATTATTGTTTTTCCCTGACTCTTTGCAGCTCAGTTTAGTTTTATAGACGTCTCTTTTTGTAAAGTCAGGGATGAGGGGGAAAAAGGATTCACATAATCAACGACAAACCGTCTTTATAAATGCCTCTCGTTTTCCACGCACGCTACAAGACAACAAAGGACGAGATTTCATAATGGAGAGTACAAATTTTTCTTCTCTGCTCTGGGAGATTTGAACACGCATGATTATTTATGGAATTACAAGGAGCCAAAGTGACTTTTCAGAGGGGGAATATTATCAAAAGTTCCTCTTTGGTGTTTTCCCTTTAAACCAAACTTCAAAACATCTGTAATGGAATAAAAATGGGATTAAATCTGGAATATGAAAGGACCTACCATTGAACTTCAGCAAAATGAAATAAAATGAGGACAAATGGAATAACCTTTAACTCCGGATTATTGTGGATGTAACTCCGACCGAATCCCTCTCTCTCTGCATCTATAAGGGCCAAGGAACTTTATTTTATCCTAATAACACTTATACTAGTAATAATAATAATGATGATGATGATGATGATAATAATAATAAGGGTCTTATAATAATAATAATAATAATAATGAGGACTATTCTGGTTTCTTAAGACTGTCTTTGCTTCTATTTGAGTTGCCTGTGATTATCCTGGCTTCTCGTTCAGCTCTTCCTTAACAAGTACACTTTAACCCGATGAATAAAAATATACAGTGATATTTATCGCGAGGGGGAAAGGAAATGGCCTTTTTTTTGTTTGTTTTTCTCCTCGAAGTTGCTCCTCGGTACGGCGGCTTCAGAAGGTTGGCATGAGCAGAGGCTGCTGAATTTTACTCTGGTTAATATACGACTGTCAAGCAGTGAAGTAGAGAAATTATGCATGTCTGATCAAAAAATAAACACACACACACACACACACACATGAACACACTCAAAATATAAGCTGGTATAATGATGAGCAGCTTGTGGACAAATATTTTACCCTGACAACATTTTTCCGGCTGCTGCCACCAACTCCACTGTGACCTCACCACCAGATGTCTTTGCAGCCAAAAAAAAAAAGCCTCAACTCCCCTAAAGATGCCACGGTGTAACTATGGAGACCTGATTTTTCTTGCTCAGCAGCCTGTAATCATGACGTCCAGAGCCAGAAAGCTGTCAGATGCTGCTGGGCATGTTGGTGCCGGTTGGCAACAACTAAGTGGTTGGTGATGACACTTGTCTTGTCTCTTTTGCTTTGAAAAACAAAATGTGTGAATTTACATCACACAACACAACAGTTGAGGAAAAACCATTTAAGACCATCACACACTGGAATGTGAGGCCTACTGAGCTATAACCCACTACTAACCCACTGAGCTAACCCCATTACTGATTTGGCTAACACCATAGTGGCCTGCTAGATACTGAGGTAACTAGCTTGTCAACCCACCCAATCATGGACTAGCTTGGTAGCTTAGTAGCCCCACTTAGGGACTGTATCCTTCCAAGGCTGGATTCACCAAATGTCTTCTTTCAAATGTGGCCAAGAAGTCCACCCTCTTGTTCTGAGCTGTGAAGGACACAGTGGTTGGATCCTTCACCACCCAACCTGTTCCAAGATTCATTGCACAAAAGTGATGTTTGATATTGTGTGATATAAATAAACCTGCCATACTATTTCATTTAAGGACAGTTGGTTTGGCCATGGGTCTAGTCTTGGTGGTCTACATAGGCCAGACCGTCTTTGTTGTACTTCCTTGTTGACCTGCTGCCACTGCAACCCAAAATTAGAAAATTCTCAACAGAAAATTAATGAAAACTAGTTTAAATCTTTCAACATGAAGTCTAAACCACATTTTGTTCAACTAAATTTCAGTTTGATCTGCTGAAACCCCTTAAACAATAAATACAATAAAATCTTCCATCAAAAATAAACACACGAAGACGTCAATTGCAGATAAACCAGACAGCAAGACAGAGGGAAAAAAACAGCCTGAATCTGTAAGTAACCATGGCAACCAGCATGCATATTACAACCCCATGATTATGACCACGCAGCACCACACATGCCAAAGGGGTTTGATAATCAATCACACTTCATCAATGCAGCAACAAATGCGGAAATATGTAGGATGTGTGATGTAAAATTAAAACGCCAGCAAGTCAGAGTTGAAGTTTTATTTTGAAAATACGCAGATATAAATGTAGGGACACAGACTCAGGAGTATTGATTGACTAAAAGGCTTTAATTGATAATGTTGCACACACATGGGCATGTGTGAGATGCTATTAGGCAACATAGACACAGACTAACACGCATGGGACTGATAGTCAATCTCTCTGATCGATCAGTATTGGAGAGGCCTGTGTGATCCCCTGTGGGCCTTTTTAACGCACTGCAGGGTGTGGGTGTGTGTGTGTGTGTGTATCACCCAAAGATTATTGATCCGGCCAGAATCCATAATTAAATTCTGTTGAGTCCTTGAATGATGTGTATTGATTCACACACCTCGAAGATCTATAGCAAAGGACAAGGCTGTTGCCCTCAGTTATCTTGGAGGTTGAGAAACACAACTTTAACCCTGAAGATGATTGAACTCCTGTCAAATGTTGTTTTAATTCTTATTTTTCTAAGACACAACATAAATAATTCTCACAGTCAAATACAAAAACATTGCTTTGTCTCTCAAAATGATCAAAAAAATTGGAAGGCTGTAAAGTTGGATGCCCTCAATGGGCCACCATCTTGGCAACGTAGCAGGAGAGAGTAAGGTGAAGCTAAGATGTGAAATTAGAAAGATAAGTTTCATCAGGTCAAGAAATTATATAGATAGATCTGTTTCAGCCTACATATATATCAAGTCAACCCTCAGGATTTGAGGGTTTAGATTCAAAGATGACAGCAGTTCTTGTGTCGTAAGAGTTTGTAGTTTTCAGGCGGATTTGTGTTGAACACTGAGAAACATTACAACTATTCCACCTCACTGATTTGTTCATTTCCTGAGCAATGGATTTAGAGTTTTTTTTTACCCTGTTTGGATGATCCAGATGCAAATGGCAGGGACCGATCATCACTCATGTCTTCTACAAGACAACAAAGCTGTACTTGTTTCCAAAATCTGTAAATGGAGGCCTCTTTATTTGTATTCCCACATTTTCGACAACCACTCATTTTAACATCTTCAGAGGAGGTACATCTGTGTCAGGCAGTTTTTGAAAAACAGACAAAGAGAAGGGTGGAACTACCCGACGAGCGCTGGGGACACACACAAATTAGATACATCTCAGGCATCAGAGGACTTTCAGAAAGCTGCAAATTAAAGTTGCTTGGCCGAACAGCACTGTTTATGAACCTGGAGCTACTCCACACCTTGTGTCTGTAACGGGTAGATTTTAGGGGTGTAAATTGAAGCCTTCTTGATGATTTGATATGATATCAATTTCTTAAGCCAACAATTTGATTATTTTCGATCCCCACGAGACTATTCAATACTTGATATTTTTTACTACATATCTATTAAGTTTCAAATAAATCAGAAAATAAATACTTTGCCTTTTATTGAGAATACAGAAACCGTATTGTATTCACATAATGTGTATATTTACACTACAGCAGATAGCAATGTTTTTTTGCTGTTTTGAAGTACTCGACAACTTTTGAGGAAAAACGTTGTCAGTGATGCAGCCTGCTTGGAAGCTTGTGTTCTTTCTGGACAGTCGCCATCAATGCCATGGCGCCTTTTCAGGTGTGGATACGACGTATTGCCGCACTTATCTTATCTCACACTGACAGTCTTTCTCTTTGCAAACGACAACATCTCTTACCACTGCTCCGTCTGTTTTTCTGAAGCCAAAATACTTCCGCACCCTTGACTTGATGCTGACTGGAGTATCTAAAGTTTCACTTTCATTGCCTGTTCACTCATGCGGTTCCATCGCTCTCAAAAGTCACTCTCAGCAATGTGTGAAACTGAAGTGTAAGTAGTAGTAGTAGTGAAGAGGACAATAATGATGTTAGCGCCACCTGCAGTTTCAGAGTAAGTAGCTGGGTTGGTAGCGGATGCTGAAAATAGACAAGTGAACAAACAGACAGCAAAATAAACACATTTATCAATACTCTTGCAGAGGCATTGATAAAAATCGATTAATGTTTACACCCCTTGTAGATTTGTATACTGAGGTTTAACCAATGCAGGTCAAGCAATAAGCCCTGAAATGGACACTGTGCAGGTTTTCTCTGGGTACTCCGGCTTCCACCGACACTTCAAAAACATGCAGATGTTAATTGATGACTCTAAACTGCCCATAGGTCTGAATGTGAGCACGACCTTGTGATAGACTGGAGGCCTGTCCAGGTTGTACCCTCATGCCCTCATCTACAGTCAGCTGAGATTAGCTCCAGCACCCATTGTGACCCTCAATAAGATACGCGGTGGAGATAATGGATGATGGATGGTACTTAAATCAGCTTCTGACAACTACAAGTGTGGACTTACCCTACAAACACAGCACAGGCTCCAACATATTCACCTATGTTTTCAAGCAAATCAAGATGATCAAGTTGCTAAACACAGTCGGTTTAGTACATGGATCAAAGTACACCGTTCACAAATTCAAAGAGCAACTCCACATTTTCACTTTGCTTCTCTATCGAGTAGTTTCGGATGCTGAAGCTCGACCAACACAAACCAAGTAATGAAACCCTATCTGGAATGGGTACAATGTTCATGAAATAAAATAAGCACGATTGGTTGGCTACACCAGCATGGCAACCTGAACAATTGGTAGTTCTTGTCTACATGTGCATCTCAACAGCATTGAAAACAGCCCCAATACACCACCTTTGACGTATAACTAATAAATCTACAAAATGCTGTTAAAAAGGTATAAATCCTGGCCTTTTAAAAGCCAGAACTGTCGACAGCAGGTGGAAAAATGTTTTGGTCGCTGGTTTTGATCAATAATAAAGATCCCATCACGTACATCTTTGTCATTTTGTTGCTGAGGTGATGCAAAAATATAATCAATGTTGGGTTAAAATGATTTGCCACAGCTACTCATCCAACACACACACACACACACACACACACAATATACACATATATATGGCATCATTCAGGTTCCCCTCTCACTTTCTAAAAGGGATTTTGAGCTTTAAAAATAAAAACCTGTCCTTGTTTTTCTTTGTTTTTCTTTTTTCCTTTTCTTTCCTTTTTTTATTTGGATTTCCACATGGATGAATGTATGACTGTGTTATTTTTCTAGAACCGGATGGCTAGCGCACGTTGTTGACTCTTTAATAAAGGCATCCTTAGAAAACTGGGCTCTGGTCAGACTGGTTATTTATCATTTAAAGAAGTACGCCTTGGAAATCGATATTAACCAATTCCAGAGAAGCATTTGATTGTCTTTTTTGTAAATAAGGTTGGTTGCAAGGTTGATTTGGTTTGTGGAAAAACTCCTCAGTCAAATCAACTCATCTCAAATTTATAAACACCAATTCCCTGTTCAACACTAAAATAGTTACTGAAGACCTTCAGACACTGCAGTTTTCTTTTTCTTTCAGTTTGTAGAGGTCATGGGTTATATTATTATTTCATATATGAATAGAATTTGAGTTTGAACAATCAAATCTATTACTTCGACTGATACAAACACAAAAATATGATCATAGGAGGTCAAGTATTCACAGATGAGAGGAGAAATGTTAACAAAACAGTTAGAGATAGTCATTTGTCATAAGATTGTTTTTATTGTAACATGTTTCCCGTAGCAACGTCCTGCATCCGTAAACTCCCACATGTCTGATCAAGACCCGAACACCTGCTACATGTCTCTAAAGAAAAGCTATAAGTTTAAATCTGAGTCATAACAGTCACTTCTAACAAGTGATTTTGTTCAAACTTGTTTCAGCTCCCAGTCTGCTGCTCGTGGTTATTTTTAGACGTGTTTCTGACATGAATCGACTCAGTCTGAGATGTACCTGACATCCTGTCAGTTGTTTCCAGGAGCCTGACTCATCTTCCTGAGAAACTGAAAAAAGCTGAGGATGTGGTTTTTAATGCCAAAGATAAACCAGGCTGTACATGAAGATGGACAATGTACTTTTATAAACTTGACAACAAAATATCCTGGATACCTGGAATTTGGTGCCCAAGAGTAAACAGTCATGATTGGGAATAGTCTAGAAAAGTCTGTATTTGAATATTTTCAGTATTCAATTATGACAAATCATGAATAATCGCATCTGTTAATCATAGTGTCATATTGGTTTTATAATGTCAAATGACTAATAAACACAAAACAGTGTAGTTCTTCCATCCAGTTATTCATTTTCAGACGCTCATCTGAGGGCTGTCCAAGCACAGTAGTCCAGGTGATGCTTTCCAATGCCCCCTGGAGGATCTTAAGGAATTTGCAGACTATATGAGATGTGTTGTGGGTCTACCAGGTGGACGTGCCTTGCCAACCTCTGTTATGAGGCACCCAAGAAGTGTCCATGTTCTGGGTCTACTCGAAGGTCTTGTACCCATTGGACATCCCCCATAAACTGCCGTCCACGCCACAACGATAACATCACACAGCATCACACAACTGATTTTGTTCATACAAAAGTATGAAAAAAAAGTCTTTTAATAGACAACAACTATCACAATAGCGTGCTAGATTCTCCTAATTCCTCTTGTGTCTAGAGAGTTTTGTGGACCCATATTCTTTTTTCTCCTGTACACAACACACAGCAGAAGCAGGTCATCGATATCCATCAATAGATCAATAGATATTTGGTGGATGCTTACATAGTTATTGTTGGAGGTCTATAGGTCTTGGCGTGGACAGCCCTTTAAACCTCCAATGGGTGGTGCACAGGAGACATCACAATCAAATGCTTGAACCACCTTAAATTGTTTTACTAAACCGAAGCTGAAGATAGTTTAAGGGTCTCAAACAATCTTAAGGCTGAACCCAGATACAATGTAGGTTTCAGGTCTTTCACTCCACCAGTTAGATGTAATAGAAAAACTTCCATTAGAAGGCATCCAGGAACCACCTCTACTTGGTCCACTCTTGGTATCTCTAAGTCTTGTTTTCGCAGCTTCGATCTCATTCTTTCAGTCACTACCCAAAGCTCAAATCAATGCTTTCTCCTTCCAAATCAGTTTTACTACAATGATACAAGCCAACTATAAACCTCCTGCTTCATTCTACATTCATTTGTGAAAAGAAAAAAAATGCTGAAATACTTCAGTAAATCCACTTGGGGAAAAAAAACTCACCCCCAATTAGAAGGAAGCAATTCACTCCTTTCCAGCAAAGAGCTATTGCCTTCAACTCTCATCTCAGCTGCAAACCACTCGAGTACGTGCAGAAAAAGTCTAACAAAGAACAAAAAATAGTTAAACTTTTTGAGCGTATGAAAGGTGCAAATAATGTAGATTTTCAATGCTTTTGAAAAGTAATGAAAACGCTTTTTGTTTAAATACGGAGTTTGTATTTAAACACAGTTCTACCTGTTCGTTCTCTTGTCTGTGATGCTTTTAACGATCAGGTTGGTATCACTGTTTCACTTCAGTGTCTGTATACATGAAGAGCCAATTTTGCTCTTGTATGTGTTGAGGGCAAGAGATCTTTTCACCAACCTGCACTGTAATCTGAATGCATTATTATTATTTTATTCAAGGAAGAGATGGAAACGGAGAGCAGGGGAGAGCTAGAGAGCGAGATGAGAGTTTTTTAACAAAGCCCTCGCTTGGCCGTTGTGTGGGCTGCACTGCTGAATAAAAACCAGCTTTCATCTCTCTCTCTCTCTCTCTACATCAACCTCCCCTCCACCAACTCAGTGTCAAGTTCTGCTATGAGACACATAGTGATCTCTGTGTGTGTGTGTGTACAGCAGAATGAGAAGCTGGCTGTCCTTTTGCCAGGCAGCTGTACACTGAAGCACCTCTTAGAAAAACCGGACTATTATTGAACAACTGAGAAACACTGTTATCTCAACGTGAAATACATCAGGCTTTTTTTTTCTCTCTCTCTCTCTCTTCACACACACACACACACACACACACACACACACACACACACACACACACAGATACAGTCAAACACATTCAAACATGTGCAATCACTTCAACGCACACAGAGAAATCAGTAAAAGTCCTGAAGGACACTTCAGACAAATGAACGGTGTTCCTCAGGGAACGTACTGAGATCCTCTGTAGTTGATGATCCTCACAGAGTTTTGATTTTTACAAAAGACTTTGAAATGTTTAACTGGATGAATCATTTAAGTGCATTTTCCAGCAGGTAAGAGAAACTTGAAGATGGTTTTCCTTCAAAACACAACATATTTTTTCATCTATCAGACCAGAATTTCATGACATTGCGATCACAACTGTTAACACAAATTCAACCAATCTCTGTGAGTTTTGTGCAACTTTACAACTTTGACCAATCACCACAACTTTTCCACAAGTTTTGACATCATTGACATTGATCCAAATGTCAATGAACTCACGTCCTTTTTTCTTTTGGAAAATGCAAGAAACATGAAATAAAAAAAGTCTCGCATTTACCTTCTAACATCACTGCTAAGGACCAAGAGAAGCAGTATCCAGGCAAAACTGTTGCATCGGCAGAAACACGTCAGACCAGACACGTCACTCTGACACAGAGGTTTTTTGTTCCCTTCAATTTTGATAGAATTATAAAGCATTTATAATAAGACTATTAATAATAGGTTTTTGCTATTTTTCATCTTTAAAAAAAAAAATAAAGATTACAACTTTGACTTGCTCCATCACCCCCCAACCTTGAGTTGTGAATTGTGTATTGTGTGTTTCTGTATGCAGGCTTTGTTTTTTACCTCTGCTGTTCGCTGCAAAACAAATTGCCCTGATAGGACAATAAATTAACCCTTCAACCTTCAACCTTGCTTCTGCAACTGCAATCAAGTCAGGCAAATTAGATCGCAAGAATTTCCAAAACAAGGCCTATAGGCAACCATTTGATCTTAACACTGTTGCTCACAAACCTTTGCCATTTGCCAAGATGGCAACTGCTTCTATCTCTGTAATGTTTGATGGTTTGTAACATCCAGACACAAGCTGCATCTCAGTTCATGGACAATATCCTTCGAGGGCTAAATTTGTCTGCTGTATATTATATGTATGTGTATATGTTTTATTATATGTCACAAATCAGCCTTATTTTGTTATTTTAAAGTTTTGGATCCTTCACTGCGTCAACATATCCCGAGATTCATTGTAATACAGGTGATTCTTGCGATGTGGATGTGCAGTTAAAGCTAAATGTGATGTAACTAGAGTTGTATGAGTATTAAATATGCTGGAATACGTAAAGTGTTACACTGAATTATTTCTTGTAAACTTCTAGATTCTGTTATCGTTGCAAGACTACAGGAACAGCAAGTAGAAATAATTTGATACTAATAGAAAATACTTAATTGGTCGCTGCTAGCTCAGTTACAAATCATTAAAGACTGTTAAATTAACTCCACAAACATATTGGTGTTGGCTTCTATCTGACAACAGTGGCGTGGTACTCAAAGAAATATTGTTATAAATCAGTTGGTGGTATTTCTTCATGCTGCTTAGCCAAGTTGGCAACAGTTTGGGAGAATTTGGTTCCACCACCTTTCTCTCTCTTTTTTTTTTTTTATTATTTTTTTGGCATTTTTTCCCAGTGTAGTGTCAGAAAATGGGGAAAAGACACACAGGAAAGCTTGACTTGGTCAGGATTGGAACCAGCGAACAGCTGCACGGCATATATACTCCAACATGGTGCACCATAACCATTCAGCTATCCAGGCGCTGTCTTTCTCTTTTTGTCTTTATCCCTCACATTCCAACTTTCTGACTGCCCCTTTCCCACTAGACAGACAGACAGACAGACAGACAGACAGACAGACAGGTAGATAGACAGTTAGATAGATAGATAGATAGATAGATAGATAGATAGATAGATAGATAGATAGATAGATAGATAGATAGATAGACTGATGTGCACTTCATTTCCATTAAATGTTGCATAACCACCTTACATCTCGCTATGCTTTTTTTTTTTTAAATATATATTTATGGCTCCCTCTGTCGGGCAAGACTGAAAGTTGCAACCAGCTGATAATATTGAAAATAAAGATGCTCTATTTAAAAAGAGAAGTCACTCTGGTCTGCTTAAAAAGCTACCAAATAAGAGCAAAATCAATTTTTTCACTTAAAGGAAAGATAAAGTTTATTCTGTTTGAACCTGAGATGAGAAAAATTTAAAACACCGTGAAAAAACCCTATCTTTGCCCTTTTTGACCACATGAATCTATTAACAAATTCAACACAGTCCACAGATGTAATATTATCTTTTGATAGCAATTAGAATATTTTTTATTATCAATTATTAATAATTAACTAATAATAATTTTACTTTACATGATGGTTTGTAAGAAAATGTAGTTCCTATTAGCTGTAGCATGAAAACTGCTCAGAGTGATACATCTTCAATTATTTTTATATCTTTGAGCCGCCTGTTCCTCCCTGCTCTCTCATTGGTCCACCTGCTGCCACTTCTAACGCTCTGATTGGTCCGTAGCGCGGCGTGCGTCGCTCCCAACGCGGAAGTGATCGCTTGGAGATTCAGGCTTTAGCAGCTGTGAACACCGAGAGGGATGTGACAAGCGAAAATAACGGACCTTCACAGGGTTTTTACAAGTAAAAACCAACAATCTTAGTCAGATAAAGAGTCAGAAGGAGGCGTCGACATGATTTTAGCGTCGTATGTGTCGTTTTTGTTGATAATTTCTTCAGTCGGAGCAGCAAAGGATGGAGGCGACGATGAGTGGGTTCATCTGCCAAACAAATGTGAAGGTAACGAGTCCGCAATGTTTGGTCTTTTTATATAAAAAAATAAAGTATTTATGAGGTTTAATATGTAAACACCAATCTATAAGAAGACTGTGTGGGTTTAAATGTGAGACACAACCTGAGGATAAATGTTTAATTAGACTGAAAACATTGTTTACACAAGGATTTATGTTATTGATCCATTAAACCTGAATTTATAATATTTTATTATCTAATATTTTAGTTCAGTGAAAAAGATACAACAAATATAAAATATTTCAAATAATTTAACGAGTCTAATGACGCTTAATAATGAAATTTAGGAATTTGGTATTATTTGGTATAATTATTAAAAATTATTAAAAATAAAGAAATGACCTTTTCAAAATAAGAGCTGCAAATAATTTATTTTTTATTATTGATTATTTTTTTGTTATTTTGTTGACTGACTAATTTAACTTTTACGGTTGTAAATTTAATAACAACTATATAAATTAATTAACATCTAAATTTTTAAAGCTCATATTAACAGAAATGTTATGTTAATAAAGTAAAACAGTTATAATTTGGCTGATTAAAAAAAAACAATTCTAAAGACTAACATCAGTTAAATAGTAAAATATGCTTTTTTGTTTTTTGATAATTGATTGACTGTTACATTTATTTTTCAAGTAATTATATTGAGCATCGGCTTCTTTTACCTGGAAGATTTTTGCTGTTGGTCTTATAAACTATTTAAATCAACATTTTCAACACGTTTACACATTTTACAGACTAAAAAAGTAACTGAATTCTCACAGGAAAGTAAGTAAAACCATTAGTTGCAACTTACAGTTTAAAATTTCCACATTTTCGAAGCTGCCACTAACAAATGTTTGGCTTTTTGGCTTCAATTACTATATTTGTTGTGTCTCTATTAATCTATAATGAGGAAATGTAGCAAGTGAGACTTTTCACAGTCTGAAAATAAACGTGTTCGTTCTCTGTGGTTGCGTAAAATCAAACTATATTTTTTAAACTAAAGCTACAAGTCTGTGTGGTTGAGTAACGACTTGATCTTGATCTTGATCTGTCTTCAGTCTGTAAGTTCGTCAGTATCGAGATGAAGTCGGCGTTTGAAGAGACGGGTAAAACTAAAGAAGTCATCGACAGGAACTACCGCTTTATCGACAGCAAGGGGGCGCCGCCGATCAAATACAGCAAGTCGTAAGTTTGTCTTATGCCGTTAAAACACAGGAAACAGGTTCAGTTTCACATTAGAAACTTGATTCACTTCAGTGATTCTGGAGCTTTCTCTTTAACACACACACACTCTCTCACACACACTCTGATGGAGGCGACAGGGGACAGGAACTTGGTCGGGTTCAGTTCCTGTGGAGAGACTTATAATAGAAAAGAGAAGCTGCTGTTAAATACAGCCTGTTTCAGTTTCCACTGTCTGAGCTTCTTCTAAATCTAGAATAAACACACCTGAATCTTTAACCAAGCTGTGTGTGTTTAAGATGCATTGTGGGAAATGTTGTCAGCAGATATTGTGAAGGAAGAAGAACATATTTTTAGTATCATTTTAGTTTTTAAACTGGATTAACCTAATTTTTTTTAGAAGCAGGGCTTACGTAGCTTCGACTGATGCTGGCATGCTAACCACTCCACTGTAGAGTTCAGTCTGTCCCGCAGACGTATTTAAAAGATAAATAAGTCTTATCTGGCCAACGTAATGATGGCTTGAGGTTGGTTTATTCAGCTGATCAAATATAAAAATGATCAGATTGGATCTGATCCGATTCAATCAATATTTCGACATCTCAAATAAAGATCAGTGGTTAATGTTAGTTTATCAAAAATACCCTTTGTTTTCTGTCTGTCATTTCAAGTTGAAAGTGTTCTGCAGAGATGTTGGATTGCAACTTAATGACGTTCGAAATGCAGGAAACTCAAGAGTTAACAGAGTTTGTTGACACATATTAACCCTTCCTTCAGGCTTTTAACAAAGCTGCAGAAAACAGGCAACTAAAAACTACATCAGTGTCTGTGAATATATGAATCTGAAACCTGCTAAAAGCCTCATTCTCTCTCCGTCTTTTTCTCCGCAGAGACCTGAGATTCATCGACGTTGTGGAAAATGTGTGTCAGAGGCTTCTGGGATACAATCTGCACAAGGAGAGAACCGGTAGCAACCGCTTCGCCAAGGTCAGTCAGCAAGAGAAGTGTCTCTTTACTTTGATTTCCTGGAAAAGTTTTTGTCGCTGTTAAACACGTGCGGGTGTTGCGTTCAGGGGATGTCGGAGACCTTCTCCACCCTCCACGGTTTGGTGAACAAAGGCGTGAATGTGGTGATGGATATTCCCTACGAGCTGTGGAACGAGACCTCGGCGGAGGTGGCTGACCTCAAGAAACAGGTAGTTTGATGAGTCCTGACAATGCTAAAACCTTAAATTTACTGAAATGACCAAACATTGCTGCAAAATACTTAAATGTCCAATATAAACTGTTGATTTTCATGCTGATGGTTGTGTTGGTCAGTGTGACGTGTTGGTGGAGCAGTATGAGGAGGTGATTGAAGACTGGTACAAGGGAAATCAAGAAGAAGACCTGACCACTTACCTGTGTGAGAAACATGTTCTCAAAGGACAGGACGCATGTAAGACACTCACTTTACTTCTGCTTTGTTTTTGGCCTCTTGAATTTGATATGTTAAGATGAAGCGCTAAATGTCATAGTCAAAGTCACTTTGTCCTCATAAAACATGTTTTTGTTCTCATGGATGCAACATCTTTGAAATACTTTGACAGAATCACTACAGATTTGGTAGAAAAGTTCATCAAGTTTTTGAGTTTCAAATACCCCAATGGAACTGGGAGAAAGATTTGTTTAGACTCAAGGATATGACCTGTCTGTCCCATTGTTGTAAACATGATCACTAACAAACACTTTGAATTATGATATATTTATTAAATGTCATAGATCAGACATCACGCGACCTCACAAAACACATTTGTTTGGTTCGTTTCTGTCAGTCAAATGGCTTTAAATTTGGAACAAACATTTACTGAGACTCAAACATTAATTATAGACTTTGGTTTTGCTTCCTTCGACTCTTTCAACAATTCTTTCTTCTTATATTTCGTCCTCCAGCTTGTCTGAGCGAAGAGTGGTCCCAAAAGAAGAAGGGAGACCAGGCAGCCATCGCCGAAGACAAGAAGAAGAAGAAGAAGAAGAAGGGAGGGAAGAAGGGAAAAGGCAAATCTGAAGACGGAGGAGATGGAGGCGACGGCAGCTCCGATGGCGAGAAGACCGCCAAGAAGAAGAAGAATGAGAAGAAGGTGAAGAAGAAGAAAAAGAGCAAAGCGCCGGTGGAGAAGACGGAAGGAGGGGCGTCATCTGATGAGGACATCCAGCCTCAGGTGCCTCTGTCTGGGCAGAAGACGGAGCTGTGACGACCCAACCCACCTGAAACTAAACTCTTAGTAAAACGCAGTCTGCGGCTTCTGGAAACGTCTTCAACCGCTGAGTTGTTGTACTGTAACAAGCAGTTTTAAAGTCTGTATTTCAGCGGCAGATTCAGCTATCAAAGCTATGACATCTTCATTGTTTATTTCTGTAGTTTTACCTCCTTTCCAGTTGCGTACGAGGGCATTGGCTTTTGAAATTAAGGGAACATTTTCATATAGGATTTGGCAATTAGTTGATCAACAATAAATTAGTAAAAATTTGAGTTTTAAGTCATTTGTCAAGCCAAACAGTATTTGATTACAGCCTTAGATGTCTCTGTTTTATATCACAAAAGAAATTGAAGACATCACCTTTATTTATTGTTGTTTTTTGTAGACAAAAGTTGCAGCTAAGTCCTAAAAAAAAAAAAAAAAAAAAAATCAACACCGGAGTACTCAAAGGTCCATCTTTTAGATTATCAGATAATGTCAGCTGCTTTCTGATCATTGCAGTAATAAATGACAGCAAACAGAGTTTAAACCTGTGTGGTTATCAGATAATTTAGGAGAGCTTCTTTATGTCTGTTGTTTATTTTCCTCTCAGTTGAATGTGGGTGTTGATCTGCTGCATCTTCATTAATGTGAACGTTTGTGTTTATTTCACGTGTTAAAATTCCTCATGTTTACTGTAACATTCATTCCAGCTGAAAACTGAGACTTTTTAAATCCATATATTCGTGTTGACATTTCAGATTATGGAGAATTGAAAACACTCAACACAGTGATATTTTATCAAATCTTATATAAATTGGTTTTTCCTTGTTATAATGTTTTTTAAAAATATTTCTCAGTGTTTTATATCGGTCGGGGAATCTTCTCCTGTGCTGCATGCAGTCTCAAGATCTCAGTTTTTATTTAACATGAGGGACTTTTATTTTCTGAAATGCCAGTGATTTGTGTTTTTTAATGTTATAATTTCTCATGTATCGTTTCATTGTTTTGTTTGTGTTTTGTGCTGTGCAGAAGCTGCTATTTAAGGTGTGTGTGAAGAAGCTGAAAATGAAGGGACCTGTGAGTGTGTGTGTGTTTTTGCATTTTTTCAAGCGTGTGTATGTACGTATGTGTGTGTTTCTACAGATTTTTATTCTGCAGTAAAATGCTGGCTGTGTTGTATTGGACTCGCTCTTTGAAACCACAAGCAGACACATCAGTGAATCAATAAACACAGGTTTGAAAACTCTGTCAACATGAAACAACTGATCATTTCACCATCCCTACTTTATCAAAACAAATGAACACCAACTACAGTAAAGTAACTATGGGCATTTGACCACCAGGGGGTCACAGTTATTGTAGTTTCATAAACTATTTTTAAATAATTAGGGCTCCAAGCAGCAATATGTGCAGGAACCCTATTGTTTTTCTGCTGATTAATATTATTATGCACTAAAAGTAGCTGGGCAGCCCAAATTATGCATCCCACAGGCACCAAACCTGGTACCTTGGTGAACCTCGTGGTACTACACTTTCTCATGGTATCATGACAATTTCCAGACACTAGGTGGAGCTATTATGAGCCCAGGATCAAATCTAAAGAGCCATGTACCCATGAAACAAATTTCTTCTTTCCACTGATTCCTTGGATAGTAAGTAGTGAAATGTCAAGTAAAATGGGATCCTCCTTGGCTGCTTGTTCAATCCTCCAATGAAAGATCAACAGCAAAATTGAAAACTAAAATGACAATCCAGTTGACTTTCATCCATTTTTAGCTGCATATCCAGGTTCATGATGTGGTGGCAGCAGGTGATAACAACAATCTAAAATTATGGTGAAATTTCTTAATACATAGACAGTATGTAGATTTAAGCATGATAGACACCCCCATTTTAATAAGTATCTGATGTGTATTTAACTCAAACCAGCTTTGGTTATTTATATAAACATTCATATATTGATTTCTGATTAGTTCTGTTTCTATTTCATTGCCCCTTTTCTCATATTTTTACCCTGGCCAGATAGTGTGTTTATAATAAAATGTGCATTAATTCCTGTGTGTATTGGTGTCACAAAAACATATTTTGGAGACCAGACCAAACTGAGACCTTGTCAGTTTCAAGGTATAACAATCATGATCATCATTGGTGCAATAATTTCACTGAATGTAATATTATCATTTATTTATTTAAGAATCTCCCTTTTTGAAGCTGTTTTTATCGTGGTTGTTCTTCATTGTTCTTTATTTTTAAATCATATATGGCTGTTTTAAAGTTCTATTCTTCAATTTTTAATTAATACAATCAAATAAATCATTCTTCGTTAAGTTTATGATCAGTTTTGATTGAATCTTTGGTGTTCCTAATTTTTTGCACCCTTCATTGAACTCCACAGAACATTTCCAGCCTGTTGCGTTTAATTGCATCAGGTTCATCACAACTGCACCTCCAACCACTTCGGCGCAAACACGTTCAGTTTGGTGCTGACGCGTTATGACGCAAAACAAGAAAAAAAAAGAGAAAAAAAAGGCGGCGTTTGTGTTTCTTTAAATCTCCAGGAGGCATCAAACGTCTTGTTTTTAACAACTCTCGGCGATCCGTGAACGCATCAAAAATGCGCGCCCGCTGATTGGCAGCGTGACGTCAGACGCCGTTTTAAAATCCGCCGTCAACCGACTGGTCGCTAATGATGGACGCTCGTGCTGCGGTGTGGACAAATCCACCTGCGCTTCAACTTTACCAACAAAAAAAAAAACCTGCCTAAAACTAAAAAAATGTTGAGGCAGTCAGCAGAGAAATGAGGTCGACGTCGTCCAGCTCCAGGAGAAGAAAAGTAAGAAGCAGTTTAACTTCGTTAGAGTCGAGTTAACCAAACATTAGCGCTAATGTCAGTACCTGTTGACTCCGCTTGTGTTTGCTAATTAATACTAAAGTGGCGCGTTTGTTCATGGTGATGAAACTTCACAGCACTATCGCTGTTTTTTCTATTTGTTACGCTTCAATATCAAAGCATAAAACAACTTATTTTAATGTTTTAGGAGTTTGTGGTGGTTTATCTGGACACTGGTTTTTAAGCCCCACTGAGGCTGTCGGCAGACCTCAAAGGGACAGAGGAAAAAAAAAAGATACAATTCAAAATTCGAATTCAATTTGGACATTTTCTTTTATTTGAGCCGCATTTGAGCCTCAAGCTCCATGCCGCCATTTTGCTTTGATGTTGTTTAAAAATATATGGGGTGCAATTTGTAAAGCAGCTCGTGCTGAAAATAACAGAAAAGTTTTGTCAGATTTGGCTTCAATCTATATTTTAGAAACTGTTGTGAATTTTTGAGTCACTTTTTTGCACATTTACGATAATATTTGTCAACTGATGTTTCTAAATATCGTCGGTGTTCGACAAAGTTGAAACTTTTCACAAAATGATCCAGGGTTTGACATGTAATTATCAATGTGTGGCGGCCTCCACAGAATCTTCAAATGTATTTACTTATTTTTCCAACACGAAACACATCATTAAAAACTACCGGTCGGTTCTGTTCTCTCACTATCTCCTTCAAAAATAAACTAACAGACGGGAGATGTCATTGTTTCAAACGTGTGTACAGGTATTTTACATCATCTGGTCGACCTATAAAGATATAATCAATGATCAAACAACTTTTGTGCCGATGATTATTGACAACCAGTCGAATTTCCTATTGAAATACATTGGATGGGTTTTAATGGAACATTCTGGGCTTAAATGGTTTATTATGTTTGTAACATAAGTGCTTTTAATGTGATTTCATAGTTATTTGGTTTATGCTCCATCTTCAGAATAATTGAAGGGGTTTACATATACTAGCTGCTGTTTGGGTCATTACCATTTAAGTCCACTTTGAAAAAAATACAATTTTTGGAAAATATTTACCTCACCCACACCATTTATTGTGCTTTGGTTGTAATATTGATGTGAAATGCATCATAAAACATTTAGCTCATGTACTCGATATCTCAAATTACATAATATGGATGTATTTACTAAATTAATGGTTGGAAATTGTTCTGAGATGATTTCTTTCTTAGGGGTCAGAAGTTATCAGAAGTTTTGATAATGTAATAAATAATAAAGTAATGTAATTTGGTGTTTTTTTTAAAAAAAAACTGATGTTAGTAAGAAGTTGTTGGTTTGGATAAAATAATGAGAAACACAAGACTCACTTTTTTGATATTTGTTTTTTAGGGGCCAAACCATGTTTATAATGAAATAAAATCAAACAAAGAGAGTTCACCAGTTTAAATGTCTTTCTTGTAGTTTAATAAAAGATGAACAAACATGCAGGCAAGGACCCAAACAGTCTGTGAGTGTAAACGACCTTCACACCCTGAGTCTAAACAAAGATCTTCTCAAAACATCATCTTCATAGTACAACCATCATCATATGCATAAACATACATGGAGGAGTTTGTAGAGGTCAAGCAACGGAGTGAAGACTCATCAGAAGTGTATATAATTGTGTTAATGCTTAATGTACTTATCGTAATACTGAAAATGAATAAAAAAAGGTGCAGACTTCTTATCACAGAAGTCAACGTTACAAGTGGGTTTAAATGGTGCCTGGGCTCATTGGGTTCACTTATCCTGTATTATCCTGTAAAATTAAACCTTTACATTTTATTTTGTTGTCGTCCTTGACACACCTGTTTTATTTTTAAATTAATTTCGAAGCATTGCTTTCCAACCTTTTGAAGCTAATGCATCTAAATTTTATTATCCAGAAATTAAAAATTACTGGGACCAACAGGCCACAACTGTTAGTTTTGGTGATGATTTCATTGTTTGTTACTTTGTTTAAAGTTGTAATCTTCTAGTTGAACCGACTTTTTACGTTTGTTTGTTTTAAACAGGAAAATTGCTGTGATGGATCCACCGTCTGACCGCAGTCTTCAAGGAGCAGCCCTCCAGAGCTCGGACAACGGTCAGTGATGGATTTACATTAGTTTGATATCACTGCCTGTGAAGTGTTTGTCATATTGTTTGTGGGAAAAGCAGATAATGGGGTGTTTATAATCTTTAAACATATATTGTATATTTAAACCATAAATTCTTTTTTTTTTTTTTTTAAACTTCGCTGAAAGTCAAAGCTCAACTTGATACTAATTTTATTTGTTTCCTTTATTGCAGGTCGATCCTCTTCTAGATCTTCTATTAGTAAGGGTTGAATTTTCATATTCTTTCCTGTCTCTATCCTTCCAACATGGCTGCCGGGTCATGCCTGTGAGCTTTCCTGACCATGTCTTTTTGTTTGTTTATGCTTGGCCCGTGTGCCAAAACTGAACCGCACCACAGTTTCACTGCCCATCACCACCTCCATCAAACACAGACACATCTGATTTCCTGTGTGTGGTTGAATGTTTTAGCTGCTCTATGAGCTGAAGATGAGAACACAGAGCTCACTGGTCCAAACAATCAGGGATCAGGATTTAGTCATTTGAATAATTTTGGCTTTAGCTTTGGCTAAAGTCTTTTAACTTAGGCTACTGTGTCTTAACTTTGGCTTTAATTTATCCTGAATTTGATTTGAATCTTTTTGTGTTGGTTTTGGAGTCTTGACTTCATCTTCGGATACTTTCATTTTTGGTAAATGAATAAATCTTTGTGTAGATTTGTTGTTTGTTTCAGTTTTTGTCAAAGTAAAACTTAATCCAGAGCTCTGTGTGTTGAGGTTGTTTTTCTGTGTGTGTGTGTGAGTGTTGGAAGATTAGTCTATATGTGTTTTTGTTGGTGCTTTGATATTTGATCTTTTTTTTTAATTAAAGTTGAAGGTGTTAAAGTTGGTTAATTTTGATGTTGGTAATTTTAGTGATGAGTTTTCAGGCCCAGTTGTCTTGTTCTGGTTATTCCTGTGAACTAACTTTTCCTTTGTAGGTTTTGTCAACTAGAGGTAGGACCCATTTTAACTTTCTCTTCCAGGTCAGGTCAGATTAGCTGTTTAATAATTTTTTTTTTTTTTTTTGCCAATAAAACAATTAGAACCATGTGTTTTCTTAAGTTGATGTAGATAAACATAGGGACAGAAAACATGTCAGTTCAGAGTGTTTTTTTCAACAGCTGCATCTCCTGTTCCTGTTGATCTACGAACTCAAGCTGCTGCCGGGTGGAGTCCACAAGTAAGTGTGTTTCCTTACCTCGGGGTGGGTGTGGGTCGTGTGTCGGTCTGGCCGCCGTGCCATAACCTTTTGCCTTTCAGCTCCTCCACCCGGCATCGAGTTCATCCAACGTTCACCGTGGGATTTAACAAGTAAGAAGTGGTAGTGTAGTTTCTGCCTGACCACCTTTCTTTCCAACATGGCCACCGTGCCATGTCTCTACTCGGCGACGCCATCAAGCTTTTGCTCGGCGACGTCAAGCCATTGCTGCGTCCTCGAGCGTTTGTTTGCGGACGTCGCCGACATTCCTTTCCAACATGGCAAGCCGCGTCATGTTTTCGCTCGACTTCCTTGTCGAACTGTCCTGCTTTCACGGCCACCGCGCCACTGTTCACTCTCTTATACGATGTTTAGGGAAAGTTAGTCAGCTGGTGATGTGGGAGGGTTTATTTAGGGAAGTGCAGGACGGGGTGGGACATTTCTGTGTGTGTGTGTTTGTGTGAGTGAAACATCTTGGCGGCCGTGCCATGACTGTCCACATACTTTCATCCAACACTTCACATCACTACACCCACTACATCACTTTTTATTCCACACATTTCTACACAGTAGCTGTCGTACATCTACAGTTTTGTGGCCGCTGTGTCACAACTTTTCATCCGTGGCTCCAGCAATTCATTTCATTTCTACTCGACGATTGAATTGAGTAGAAGTAAATGAATTTACCACATGGTGATTCATCGGCCCGTGTGCCGTAACCTCTCCTCTCTGGTCGCCGAGCCAGTTCTGTCCTTTTTGGGCCACCGTGCCGTCTTGAGCTTTCATTCTTTTGATTCCTTCTGTTTTAAGGTTTGAATCTGTCTTGTTTTATGTCAGTCTGTGTTTTGTTGTTGTGTACGTGACGTTTGTCTTGTTCTTGTCTGTCCATTATGTTTATATAGTCCATGTCTTTGTCCTGTCTGTCTTCTGTATGTCATGTCTGTCTCATCTGTTGTGAGCCTCCTCTGTCATGTTCGTCTCTGTGTCCCCGTCTGTCACGTCCCTGTTGTGCTCTGACTGACGATGACTAACGACCACTGACTGACAAACTCGCTAATATTCAAATCTCTTTAAGTAGCTGTTAAATACATCGTGTTAATTAACAATTTGGTTTGACTTGAGACCTTACAGGACAGACTCGGTCCATGAGTCAGCATATTGTGTTTCTCGCTGACTCACCTCCTCTTCTGAAATAGAGTAGTCTCTGACTGAGGAGGTTTAAACTCTAAATTTCTCTAAATTGTCGTAGGAAGTTAGATTCTCTTTTGTTCCTTCAAGGTAACATGTTTCTTTTCCACTTCTAGTTTCTTTTTTTTTTTTTTTTTTTTTTCTTTGATCTTTGGGTCCTGCTCTTTAACCTCAATCACTGATACTTTTGTCACGTTTTAGTTCAACAACATTGAGTTGGGTTTGTCAATTAGAAACTATCACTTTGAATTGTGTGGTGCAGAAATGGAACAACAGGTCACGGTAGCAGCACTTTAATTTAATCTTCACTGGTTCGTCCTTCAGTCGTCAGCTTGGTCTCTGTCTCGCTCCTTTTCTTCTCTTTCTCTCCATTTTTTTTTTCAGGAATGACTCAAGAGAAGATGGTAAGACGGTTGTTGAGGTTGTAGTTTTAGAGTTTAACTTTAAAATGAAGTGAGGGAAAGGCAGTATTAGTGTATTTGATTAGATTGAGTATAATTAGATTCAATTAATCTATTGATTGTAATGGAGGAAATTAAGAATCCTCTCTTTTTAAAAAAAAAAAAAAAAAAAAAATCTTTTATTGGCTTTTGACAAATTATTGCTAATTACATGTTCTATTAATTTGTAGTTTAAATGTCCAACATTGTTTTCTAGTGTAGTTGTGCTACTGTCACTTGTCACCATCTAAATTCACATATAAACTAGTGTTGACTGTTGAAGTTTGACATTTTTCTCTGTCAGGTTTAATTCCAACTGGAGTTTCAAATGTAAAGTTTTAGGTCTTTTAGTTTAGGTGAAATAACGTTGTAGTTTTTTGCGTTAAGGTTTTTTTTTCTTTTTCTTGCGCGACACATCGGGAGGCCTCCCAGCAGGGGAATTAATTCTCCCCTGTTAACGTCAACGTCTACGATGTCAGGTGATGACATTTCGTTGCGAATGCGCGTCGCATGACAGGAAAGATTTGTTCTTCAGGAGGAAGTTGAACCTGACAGATGGAGATGTTTTACATGGTGACTCTAAAAGACTCAACTTGAGCATATTTTCTTAATTTTGATATATTGGTGCTGAGTGACAGCATCATCATTTATTGTTGACAGATTTTCAGTAGTGAACAATAACAAATTATATTTCTAAGATTTCATACTTTTATAATCTATTTATCTTCAAGTGAATTTATTAAATATCAACGATGATCAGTTGAGTCATTTTGATGTAGAAGCTACAAGTTGAAGCCTGTTCACAGCAGGAAGATGAACCATCTATTTAAACGTGAGTTTAACGTTTCTTAAAGATCTAAACTTTTTATTGTCTGTTTGTATTTTAATTCATATGATGTGATAGTTTCTGAAATTTCTCCTCTGTATCTTTCTGACGTCTGCTCTCACGTCTGTTGTCCAATGTTCAACTTTCAGGAATCGACAATCAGCAGTCGACGCCTGATTGGCTGGTTTGTAGAGTCATCGTAGCATAATTACTAATCCAATAATCGTGTTTGTTGCACAAAAAACAACTGGTCCAGACGGTTGTTCCTCTTCTCAAGTTTGTCTTTGTTTTAATCCTCAGTTGTTTGTTCATGAAACAGTCTCACGTCACGTCACCAGGTCTCACTTCCTCCTGATGTGGTCGGTCAACGTTCACCGCTGCTGCTGCTTCATCCGTCCAGTGAGTCGTTCTCCACGTTCACTGGTTGTTTTTACACGTTTGGGAAAATGTGACAGAAGATTGACAAAAAACAAACAGCTTGAAATGTGTCAAACTTTATATCACAATAACCTCACAGTGTTAATGACTGTTTGAGGTTGTATAAGAGGCTCTTCAGTCTTTGAGGAGCAAACTTTTTACACTTTATTCTAATAGTCAGTGACAATCAGGATTCGTTGAGTCAGATCTTAATGCTACAGAGAACAAGGTAAACTGAGTCGACTCTAACAGAAGAAGGCAAGGCTTTTCTCCTTCCCCTTCTTCTCTGTGACCAAGTCTGAGCTCGATGGAAACTGATTGTTACAACATTTCAAATTTCACTATAGGACTCAGTCGTCTGCCTGGTGATGCAGTTTCCAAAACCAGACTTGGATCCATCTGGTTTTGTGAATCCGCTGACTGTGGTGTGATGTTACTGTTCTACAACAGCAGCAGTTGAATTAACTTGCTGATTTAAACAATTGGGACAATAATTTTGTAGCATTTTTAACAGTTTTTGTCAGCGGTCGACTGTCACATCTCACTAAATGTGTGAAAATAATCGTGTTGAACGAGGAAGCGACTTCCTTCACAGATGTGACATCAGCAGCAGTGAACGTTGATCGACCACATCAGGAGGACGTGAGACCTGGTGACGCTGACGTGGTCGTTTCACGTTCAAACGACTGAAGGTCGATGCAGAGATGAACTTAGTTTAGACGACAAAGTCTCAATCCAACGTTCTGATTGGACAACGAAGTGTTTTCAGTGGTGATGTGAAGTCGCCGTCTGCTGCTGGTTGTTGATTTCAGAGAGTTGGATTCTGGGTAACGGACACGTCAGCAGGGATCAGGAAGATGTGAGGGAGGAGTCTCGGTGCTGTTTCACCGTGAGACTTGAAACACAAACAAACTTTAATCAGTTTAAATCTGATTCAAACTGACACATCACAACTAGAAACAGGATGGTTCTAGTTTTGTAGTTTTATACGAATTCGACATTTTTTTAGATTGTAAAATCATTGGAATTTAATTCCAAATAGAAATAAAGTTGTCCTCCCAAGAGGGGGGGTGGTGGCGGGCCAAAAAATAGAAATACAACATTGTTTCTTGTATTTCTTTGACTCCAGAATCCAGAACTGAAGATAAATAATGTTTCTTGAGTTCAGTTAGTTTATCAGTGTAGAAGTCAGAGTCAGGGTGAGTGAGGGAGATGAGTGTTGAGGGTCCAGGCTGAAGACAAACACTCGACCAGGTGAGATACTGTTTCATCTCTGAAGAAATGTTAGTAACTGAGAGAAAGAGACGATGTCTCATCGCAGTTTTTTCTATTTCAGGACTCAGAAGCCTCGAGGAGCCGACGGAGGCCGAGATGTTTCAGTGACGTGGAGACTGAGCTGCACCGAGTCCTCGGGTGATTCATCACTGCAACGAGATGTCGGCGGGTAGATTCTTTCACTTCATCAACTTTTATTTCATCTTTAAAAACATTTATTTTTTTCACATATCAACCTAAAGAATCAGTGTAATGTTGTGTTCAGACCTGAACTCACCATCTCTCTGTCTCTGTCTTTCCAGATGTGAACCAGGACGTCGCCTCATCCTCTTCACTGGGATCAGCTCTTCTCTTTCAGCTCAGTTGTTAATGTTGGTTGTTAACACTTTGTGGTTGGAGGTTGTCTGAGTTTAGTCTGGGGTACCCTGTACATTAACACACACGTAGCTGCTCTCTGTCTACTTCACTAGGTCATGGGTTGGTGCCACCCTTGTATGTTTTACTGAAGTCTTTTTTTTTTTTTTTTAAATTATTGTTATTTATTTATTTATTTTAGACTAGACAGTCAGGATTTGTTGCTGTGTTTTGTTTTTGTCAGACAGAGATGAGTCAGGCCTCGTTTTGTTTTATTTATTTCATTTATTTGGCACCAACCTTCAGTCAACCTCCTCCACACTGTGTTTGTTTGTTTTGAGAGATCAAAGGTCAATAAATGTAAAACCTTTGATTCACTCACACTGACTTTGTGTCTGGTGATTTACAGAGTAACCATTAATTAACCCAGTAGCTTGGTCACTCATCATACTAGTGTGTGATCCTGTAAAACAACTTCAACCTGACAAAGAAACTGTGACTCAACACATTTTCATTTCTAAAAAGTTCAACGTTTATTTTCTTTTACATCCTAAATTCCCGTGTTTTTAAAATCTCACCACTTAAAATTTAACTCACACTTGTTACTTAAAACACATAACCTTGAATACTTTTCTACAAATATACACAGACTCAACCATCAGTCTGCACCGAGTTATTACCTCACATGTAACATTAATACTGTCGTCACTTGCCTCAAAACTTTGCTCCATACATGTCGATCTACACATGACACGGTTCCACAACCAGTGTTTTACTACAGATCTGGCCTGATCCTGCTCGTCTTATGATCACTACTGATCGTCTGGTTAGAAAGAGATAAATCTTCAAGAAAAATACCTTCTTGATCTGCTTTTTAAACTGGCATTTAAAGTTCAATGTAAAATTTTCACTAAATTTTTTTCTGTTTTAATTTATTAGTATGAGGTTTATAATGATTCAAAGTAAATGTTACATTCTACAATTTCTCCACATGTTTATGCCCCAAATGAAAATCTTTGTGGATAATTTAATAATACTAGAGACAGAATCAAAAACCGTTTTCACCTCGTCTGTTGTAGGACGTTAGTCTCTCGCGTTTCGGAACATGCGCTAATCAAGCGCAAGAAATTCTCAACATCATATTTTCATAGAAATTCCTCTTTTAGAAATGTCGCTATAAAATGGGTTGATTACCAAAACGGTTGTTTAGTTTTCCTCACTGCCCTTCTCTCTGACTGATTCCTTCAAAGGCAATTAACTGTAAAAAGCGATCTGTCCCTGGTCTGAAGCATACGTTCATTTAAATGACAGTGAAGGAGCCAATCGGTGTCAAGTGCTTTCATTTCATATTGATGTGAGTTGCCAGTTAAGCCTGAAAAGATGACAAATAGGTGCAAAACCAAAATAAATATCTAAAACCTAAAATATCTTTGAGAGGTTTTTATGAAGCTTCTGAGGCGTTATGTTTCAGCTGCTCAACCAGCTCTGGTTTGACTCATCACTGATCGTTGAGACCGGCCAGAATGTGTCCAACCACAGCTTCTCATTATTCCCGAGGATCTACACTATTTACTATTTACTATTTACATCAGATGTGTCCAAACTCTTCCACAAAGAACCGTGTGGCTGCAGGTTTTTATTCCAACCAAGAAGCAGCAACAGACTTGACTCATTTCATTAACTGATCTCAGTCTTCACACAGTTGATTGGTCAAACTTTGTGATCTTGACTGGTTGGAACATAAACCTGCAGTCACACGGTTCTTTGTAGAAGAGTTTGGACACATCTGATGTAGAGAAACACAACAATCTAATAACACTGCCTGTTCTTCCACTTCAGATCCTCTTTTCTATCTTTGCTCCGTCTGTCCTTTGTTCCCTCATACGATCTCTTACCTCACTGTAGTGTAACTCTCCTCTGACTCGCAGTAGAAAAAGTCAATCAATAAAGTTTGATAAAATATATGTCACAGATACGCACGAGGATATAAAAATCTTTGGCTGCAAAACTAAAAAATGCATCAATCTCTTAAACAGTTGACACCTTCAGTAGTGTTGAACTAGAGAAAAAATGCAGACAAAACAAACAAGTTGATCAACTATGATGGTTTAATTTGCTGGTTTTCTTGTACTTTTAAATTTTATTATAATTATTATTATTATTTTTTTTTTTGTAGTTTAAAACTAAGATAATTATAAATAAAATAGTCTAATTAATAATAATATATAATAATAGAGAATTTAAATGGTCAGTGTCAATATTACAACAGCAAATACATGAATAAAATACAAATACATTAAAATAAAAAAACAAAAAACAAAAAACTTCAGATGATAAATAATTGGAGTTCTAGTGTGTTTATGTTCATGTAGTTGTTGTATCAGACTGTACTGATACATTTTATATCCCACCTTGTACTTATGATATATATTGACTTTTAATGGTCATAATTTCACTAATATTAAAAACCCACCAGATGAGGTCAACATATGCTTTTTTGTAAAATAATTTTATTTGTATCTTGTCCTATTTGTCGTCCATGTTTTAATGCTGCTGCTGTTTGTGTTTGTTTGTGTTAATGTGTCTGAAAATAACTGCTATTAAATACTATTGTGACAGTTTTATGAAAGTGTTAAAAATGTGATTTGATGACATCGCATTAGATTTGGTGGAAATAATCTAATAACCTCCAACACTTTATACTGTTAAAAGATAAACTTGTTCATTTTTGTACGTTGGTAATGATTTGTGTGTAAGTGGTTGGTGTTTTATTGACACGATGAGGTTGATGGTGACACAAGTCGTCTTCTTGGTGTTTAATTTCATTAGTTTGGTTTTAGCAGCATTAGTGTGTTTGTGGCTGTAGTTGAAGCTCTGTCCACTAGGTGTCAGCACATGACTGAACGTAGCTTCAGTTTCTGTTTCACCTTGTTCTGAACTGACCAACAGTCAAATCCACTTAAGATGAGACAAAATGAAATGGCCTCTGTGTGTGTGTGTGTGTTTCCAAAAGTGAATTCAATCCGCTCTTATTCAAACACACACACACTTTTATATTGGATTATTGTGTGTGTGTTGGACTGACCTACCTGTTATCCATCTTTAAGAGACGTAGTTTGTGTGTGTGTGTATTTATGTTGCCTCCTATATGAGCAGAAAGTGTGTGTGTGTGTGTGTGTGTGTGTGTGTGTGTGTGGTGTTAGATGTGTTTATTTGTTGAATAATTCACAGCTGGCTGTTTATAGAAGACTCTGTGGCCTCAGAGCTCCAATAACACAGGACAAATATTGTCACACACACACACACTTTATCAGCCATTCCAGGGTTGACGGTTTATTTGGACACTGTGGACGTTGGGAATGGAATGTGAACACACACACACACACACACACACCTACACCTATAGAGACTCTTCAATGTCTTCATATGTCACACAGCTTCCTGTTTCTCCACCTTAATGAGGACCAGCAGTTTTGTCTTTCGATAAAAAAAAAAAAACTTAAACGCAACAATTTTTCTTTATTTTATTGGTCTAATAATTATCATTTATTTCATTTTCTCTTCTATAGTCTGTCAGTATTTTATTTGTTGCTTATTTTGCTCTGTTTTTCTTTTGCTTTATTTGTTTGTTTGTTTGTTTGTTTTTAAATCTTCATGCTGCTGCAACGGTGAATTTTCTCACTTTCCAAATTAACCCTTTAAAGCCTGACATCAAATAATAGCCAGAACATTTAAATTACATTATATAGATATTAATTAAATAGATTGAAACCCACATGTTTATTAAACCTTCTAACAAATTACAAATATGTGGTGTTACATTATTGCATATATTTTTTTTTCTATGTATCTATTTTTCTTAATATACATTTTTCAGATTAGATAGAAAGCTCAGAAACTCATGTAGAAAATATGCTACATGAGCTGTAAAGAGTTAACTGTTGTGATGTCTTAGCTAACTCGTTAGCGGCTAGCTGACATCTTTCCCCCCATAAACCACATTAAATCTGAATTCTTTTTATTTTACCATCAGTTCTGTCGATCTTCTCTTCTCGTCCCTTCAGTGATTTTTGTCGTTTGATAAAGTTGTTTCTTTTTGTTTTGTTTGAGATCAGTCCCAGTTAGCTTGTTAGCAGCTGTTTTAAGGTAGTTTTTGGTTTATGTGACGATATTCTGAAGATGCTGAGGATGAAGTTGTGTTATCTCAAGTTTTTCTCTTTCATATTTGATCCATAGAAGATAATCCACTTCGTTCCACTTGGATCCACTTTGTTTGTACCCAATCAAACTGATGGCGACCTCAGTTAGTTCACCGCGGGATCTGCTTACATTGCCAAACACTTTTGTAGTTGTTTTTCTGAGACAGACGACGCTGAACGCTACTTTAAAACAATTGTATCATATATTGAATCATAGACTAACAGAAAAAAAAAATACCAACAACAATTTTAATGACACGAATTAACCAATAATTATATAAATTCCTCTGTTTTTCCACTTTAATAACAACATGGTCCACACAGAGTGACAGCAGCTGCTCTTTGAAGGAAACAGCCTCCTCTAATCTGGAGAAAATGAAACAGACGTTTGAATGGAAATATTGATTCTTCCTCCCATTTCAATCTTCATCTGGTATTATCTCTGAGAGAGTGTGTGTGTGTCATACAAGCTCACCTTTCTGTCTGTCTCTCACACGCCCTCTGAAATGGATTTTCTGTCGCAGTAACAAGTAACACAGTAACTACTAAATTTTATATTAACACCAGAGCCTGGCCGTTAAGGGATTTTTTTTTTCTTTCTTTATTTTTTGGACTGATGTCAGGGAGTCAGAATCAATTCTTTACATTTATAAAAACACACTTGTCTTTTGTTATGATAGCTCAAATTATCCTCAAACACAAATATGTATCAGGCAGAACAGTTTAACTTTTATTGTCCAAAATAACGTCAGTTCGTCTATGATTTGGTTCGTCTGAGGTTTACACTGACCTGTGCTTTATTGTGGCGGTTCTTCTTGAGCGCCACAACAGATCAGATCCGTCGGGTCATGAACATGTTGCCTCTGGACTCATCTGATATCTGGCACCACAACAGGACTTGGGTATTTTGGAGGTTCAGCAACACATTGGACTTTTTTTTTCTTTGGGTTGTTTGGTCTAAATCAAGGTTTCGTTAAGTTGTACGTGTCAAAATAAAACCCAGTTGAATGTCAGGTCATGAGGTTTCTCAGCAGAACATTTAATTCTAACAAGATAATCAATGCTATAGGACTTTTGTACCACTTACAGCGCCCTCTTGTGGAGGTTGTGGACGTCAACTTGCAATCTTCTAATCTGGAGCAGGAAGTGTCGACTTTAGTTGCTGCAACATTATCCAGCAAACTCCTGAGAAATGTTTTAGAGAATAACTAAAAGTAAAAAAGGACAAGCCTGTTAAAATGTAATGACCATCTGCAACAAAACAAACATAAATGTAATATTTGGCATATTTTGATACTGATATGTCTGAGATAAACTAATATTGATTGATTCACTGGTTGAACTTAAATAAACAACTGGATTTAGAATTGGAGGCGTGTCATCAATCTTTATACGCATTTATTGGGTCAAACCTTCAATTATTTGGTAATCGAGGTGTGAAATTAAAAAAAAAAAAAACAAATGAAGTAAATCAATGTTTTTTATTATGAAATTAGGTGAAAACTGGACTGAATCTGGATGTTGGATGAATTCTTGGGACATCCAGACAACTTTTTTTATTTGAGCTAGAGTTTTTATTTTTTCCCAGAACTGCAGGAAGTCATCTTGCGCAAACCCAAAATTTGGTAAAGAGGATATGGAATTAAAAAATTAAAAGAGAAAATCCAATAAATCAGAGTTCTTTGTTATGAAATTTGGCAAAAAAAAAAAAAAAAACTGGATTAAATCTGTTGGACAAGGTTTTGGGACGTCTTCACAACTTATAATTTTTTTTTCAATTAAATGAAATCTCTAGAGGTCTTGAGGGAAAGTTTCATCTTTCCCTCCAGTGAAATGATCAGTGATTACAGCTGAGACAAACAATTTTTCTCAGAATTGCAGGAAGTCAAACCGAAGCACAATCTGCATCCACCCAAAGAACAAAGCTATTTTCAAATTAAATAATCGTTTCGAGCTCTGTGATTAAAGGAGCTCTGCGGTCTCAAATGTTGACATTGCAACTGGGTCTAAGTTGTTCCCATCAACACTTTCAAGCTGTAGCAACAAAATGTCGTCCCGCTCCCCGAGCTTCTCCCAACTTAACCCGAACGTGACACCACAGCAGAGGAAGACGACGAGGAAAAGAAAGAAAGAAGAAAACCAAAACAAAACCAAAGGAGGTGATACAAAGTAGAGGAGAGAAAGATGAAGAAGAACGAGATGTGTTTGAAGAAGTCAGATCCTTTGTCACCCGCAGAGGTCTGGATTTAAATTTGTGTCATCCATTTTCCTCCATTTTGTTTGGCGGTTTGTTGTGTTTCCGTGTCACTTGGGTTAAACAACAGGCAACGTGATCCTTTGTTTGTCCGAAACCTTGTCGCGAACCTCGCGTTGACCTCAAACATCCATTACTGTCCAGACAAGAGGCACAGAAAATGAAATAAAGCAAATAGAAACAGAAAATGAGACAAACACCTAATGTCCATCAGTTAGTCTTTTTTTTCCTCTTCGTCTTCTTCCTCTTTGCCTCGGCGCTCCAATTCATCTTCGTTCCCCCTCACAGCAGTGGATCCAGAGAAGGTCAAAACCCGGAAAATAGGCTACACACCCGGCATTTTGTCACCTGACACCCTTCACCTGCCTCCCTGCCTCCCCAACGCCAAGGAGCCGCACACAACTGGGACACAGCCACAGCCAAAAATACATCAGGCGGAGCGGAGCAGCGACACACTACATGCATCCTCGCCACATTCGTTCTGCATTTACGCCGCATTTGTTGTCCTTTTTGCTAAACGGCGAGGTGACATTTTGTCGCCACGAGTGTGGACAGCGGCGCTAAATTCATTGAGCTGACGACGCTTCCATCAGTCTGAGAGAAAGTTTATCAACAGATGTAATTATCACCATCCAGTTTTGCTAATTAGCAGCGGACGTTACTCATATTGTTGAGAGGTAAACTATTTTGTCTTTATCCCCTGTTGTATTTCAATAGGTGTTAGAGGAAACGATGCCGCAAGAATATAAAGTTTTACAAATTTTAATAGCTTGGACTTTGATATTTTGAACTTTAAACGCAATAGTGACATTAGATTTGGTAGTTTTGGTGGTTATAGGTTGACCAATATGGCAGGATACTAAAGAAAAAGGTTCCTGAGCTGATTTAGTGAAGTGATATCATCATTATTGATTGAATCATCTCCAATAGAGAAAAAACAACTATATCCATCCTTTAAGCTAAAACTGACCAAATCTGCTGGAAAAAATAGTGCAGAACAAAGAGTAAAAAACAACAATAAGGAAACATTATGTCATTATCTTGATACAACAAAGTCTGGCTCTGTAGTTGCTGTGGGGCTCAGACAAACATGGTATTAGCTCAGGCTAACGCTGCGTTTGTTATCAATGGAAAGAGTTTCTCTAGTTTTCTTAGGAAACCTAAGATGGCAGACTACAGAGCTGCAACCTTTCTTGATGAATCTCTGCTTGTATTATTGGTGATAATTGATACTTAGTTGGTGATTGTTGGTGATCCAGTTGGTGCTACTGGATCCGATAAAGTATAGTCTATTTATGTGTGTATATATATATATATATTCATCAGAGTGTGTTCAAAAGTTAAACAGTCTCTTTAAGAAATCCTGACAAGAGTAGACGATAACTCACTCTGAAGGATGTGATCTTTTGCTGTTTGTTTCTTCACAATTTGTAAAGAAAAAAAAAAAAAAAAAAAAACAAGCCGGAGCTGGAGGCACGACTCCTCCTGAGCAGAAAATAAAACTCCTCCTGTTGTTGAATCAAAGCAGTCAAGGGAGCGTCAGGTCAAATTTCCAAACGCACCCTGAGCTCCGAGCCCTGTGGGGACGACACCGCAACGACACTAATGGCAGGCTACATGGCATTTAGAGCAGAAAGGTGTGACATGCAAGCCTTCACACTCGCTGTCTGTCTGTCACACACACACACATTTGCATACACACACACACACACTCCTCAGGGCCTGCCATTAATAACAGCTGACCTTTGCATGTTTAGGCTGTGAAATGATAGTAGAGCAGACTTGAGAACGACACATCTCGCCTCACTTCATCTTTCATCCATCTCTTCGTCTCCATCTCTCTCTCTCTTTATCCTGTTTTATATTCAGGATATGTTGATGTTTGTTGGCTGTTTTGTTTCCGTTATTTAACGTGAAATCTTTACGATCCTTTTTGCTTAAACAGAAACAAACCTTTCATCTCAACCAGACTCCATTGATTAAAAAAATACAATTTCAGAAAACAGGAAGTTCCTTGTTTCCTGATTCTTTGAATAGTTAATTTCTTTGTATTTTGATTTTTAGTGATGGAAGAAGTGTTCACATCCTTTACTGAAGTAAAAGTCACAAAACAATAACAAAAACGAGGCAGAAGTACCTTGTTCTTCAAGCTAAAATTAATGGTTTTATCCACGGAGGCTGATGTAATTGAACTAATCAATAGAAATACCGTTTCTGATTAAACAAAATGGATTAAACAGCTTAATAAGTTCTTGATTTTGTCACGTACATGTTCACATTGTTATTATAAGAATCTAACAATACTATTGTTCAGTCTTTCTTTGTAATCCACAAGACTCCATTGACAAAAACTGTCATTTTAGCTTGTACACATCAGTGTACAGATAAGTAACATCAGTGTTACTTATCTTTTGCTGTGTACTTTAGTTGGTTTGTTTGTGTTATTGTGTGACTTTTCACAGTGGAAGAACTTCTAAGATGCTTTTGCTTCAGCAAAACACTACATCACAAAAAGTAGAGGCAGTGGTAGAACAGAAACACCAGCGTTCATTGAGGTAAAACTACCATTTTTGTCAATGGAGTTTGTTTCATTGACCAAACAAAAATATCTTTGACAGGACAATGGATTCCTACTTTGTTACTAACTTAGATACTTCATTGTTTAAATAGAAACAGATGTTACATGTCTGCTTGACTCCATTGACAAAAACAGTCATTTTAGGTTGCGAAACACTGATGTTGCTGCCTGGTTTGGTCAGTTTGTTGTGTTTTTGTCTGATTCACGGTACAAGAAATTCTTAGATACTTCTCACTGGTAGACCAGAAAAACAGCAGCTTTCAGTGAAGTAAAATGAGCTTTTTTAATGGAGTGTGGTAGAGATTCATTACCTACTCGGTCAAACATAAAATGATCTTTGACAACATAATGGATATGATTTCCACTGATACATGATATATATACTTATATATAGATATTTTTTCCAATGACTAAGATCTGTCTGTGTTCAACCTTTTACAGCCATTGACAAAAATAGACATTTTTACCTCATAGATGCTGTCGTGTCTGTGCCTGGTTTGGTCGGTCTGTTGGTTTTTTTGTGGTTTTTCATGGTGGAAGAAACTCACAGATGCCTTTACCCTGTAAACCAACAGCACCAGCTTTCAGTGAAGAAAATTGACCATTTTTGTCAATGGAATTTGGTAGAGAGTCATTGGTCAAACAAGGATCTTTGACAACATAATGGATAATATCCCTGCTGATATTAATGACATCACATTTCTACCAAACTTCAATGTTTAAAAAGAGCAATTATACCTCAGATTCTGGTTTTGTTGCCCTACAGCTGCCTCATGTAGTTGGTTAAAATATAAGGGGACAACATCACGAATTGGATTCCTACTTAGACATTTTTTTTTTCATGAATGACTAAGTTCCTTTGTTTTTTTTCTGTGCAACCAGAAACACAGTCGACTATTGTTGCTGGTTGACTGTTTCCAGGTTTGTTTGATTAGTTACTTTGTGTTATTTATGTGACTTTCTGTAGTGGAAGAAGTGTTCGGTTACTTTTGTTTAAATCAAACTACCACACAATAACAGAAGTGGTAGAGAAGCAGCAACAATATTGTTTTTGTTGGGGGGTAAAAGTTACCATTTTTGTAAATAGGGTCTGGTTGTTTCTGATCAAACAAAATGTTTTTTATCCTTTCAAAACACTTATTATAACAATATGAAGCTGTCAGTAAACAGCTATTAATCGACATGGACAACTGTGATTTTTTATTAAAATCAGATCAGTTTTCCTTCAAGGCTTCAGCCTGTGTCCGTGATAGTAGCCAGTCGATGAGATCATCCCGAAATAATTAGATAGTTCGAGCTCTTTCCACGTCGTCTGTCTTTCAACTAAATTCAAAGTGTTTTTTTTTTTCTCTCTTGGCGTGAACGTTAAAAGAAAAAGCAGCTCGGCCAAACTCTCAGTTTACTTCCTTCTTTTCTCTTGTCTCTAACTGAAACGAACGTTTCATTTGGGTCGAAAGAAAACGTATGTAAATATTTGCCAGATTTTCGATTCCGTTTCCGTCCTTCTCTCCGTCCAATCGAGAGGTCGATGAACGAGAGAAGATCGCTCGCCGGTCTGACAAACCCGGAGCGCCGACCCAAACTTAAGACGGCGAAGAGACGAGCAGCTGCTATCTTGGTAAAGGTCGAAGAGGAGTCCAAGGCCGTCCAGCTAAAACAACACACACTCACACCGAGTCCCCGTGGATCCATTTCCATCTCACCCGCCCTCATTCGCTGTTTACAGTTATTTCAATTCCTCCATCCGTCTTTTTCCTCTTTTTCTTTCTCACGTTCTCTCTCTCTCTTTCGTCAAGTGCTCATCTCGTCTGCCAAGCTCTTCTCCGTCTGTTTGTGAAAGGAAAAAAAACAAAATGGTTTCTAATTTGGTATCAAATCTGAGGAGTCCAGTTTTGTCATTACTCTGTCTGCATGTGTGTGTGTGTGTGTGTGTGCATGCGTGTGTGTGAGAGAGACAGAGTGTGTGTGGCTTTCTCGTTTTATTCCCATGATGCCATTACAGGCCACACACACATATATTCCCACCCCCAGAATCACAACTGACAGAAATAGTTGTTCCAACATTTGGGCTGATGACATTCACATCCTGTTGTTCGTGTTTACACCAGTGTTAATGTTTATCTCTTTCTCTCTCTGCGATGGTTTACATCTCAAAATCATCAGTATCATTATTATTTTTTCTTTTTTTTTTTTTTTTTTTTTTTTGGGCCGTTCTGGTTATTTATCATGATTCATTCGACCGTCGTCCAACTGTTTAATTGTTGCTGTTGCTAAACTCTTTGATCTCAAAGCTGTTTTTTATTTCTCTCTCTCATTTCACTGTAACATCAAGTGTTTTTCTCGTTGGTGTGATATTTTCAGGCGAAGTTAAGCTGCTCACAAACGCCGTTGTTTATTTTGTGAGTTGTTTATCTTTGGCTCATTTTTATGACTGTATTCTTCAGATTTTAAAAAGGACTAAGCCTAAACAGACAGACCATTTCATTGATTAGTTGACTTATCCTCTTAGTTTCGATTAAAGGTCGTTTTTATTCAACCACCAAGTCATCAAATTTTGCAACAGTAAAAGCTGCCACAGATAATTAGAGCGCTGCTGCTACATTAAGAAATATAAAATATCATTGTAACAAGCCTGCATATGCAGAACTCAGAACAAATGAATCTAATCAGTTTGGTAAATTTGGAAAGATATTTACCGATCCCAAAGCTGCAGGTCAATAACTCTGAAGTGAAATTGAAGTGAAAAAAAAAGTGAAAAATTCAAAGCACATCTCTTTCTAACTGTGTTAAGGTTGTACACTGAGCTACAACCACATTTTCACCCAAACCCTCTGTCCTCTGCCTTGTAGAAGTTAAACTGGTCCCATTAGCAGTCAGATAAAAGATTAGTGCTTAGGGACCGTCTACAAAGTGTCATACCAAAGATATTTAATAAGATATTTAATAACTGTACTCTGATACACTGTAATGTCACATGACATGTGACATGACATGACAACATCTGAATTGGAAAATGTTGCTTTGTACTAATTTTAGAAAGAAAATAGAAAAATAACCTACAAATTATTATTATTAGCTTTCATATCATTGTCACAAATATATGACTGAAAATTGTTTTTCTGTTTTTACTTCGATACTGAGCTAATTAAGAGGTGTTAGCATGCTAACATGCTAAACTAAGACATGAGATTATATCAGTCAAACAGTGTAATGTCAGCATTTATTGTCATGTCAGCATCATGTTATATGTCAGCAGTTACAGTTTGGTGTCTAATTGATTCGGTGTTTAATTGATGTCTTTAGCCTCTAGTGGAGAAGAGAAACGATTACAGCTGTTACCAGTATAACGTAGAAAGTGAAAGCAGCTCCTGTGTCTTTGACTCTTCAGCAATTGGAAGTTTAAGTTATTCAATGTTCGACGGTCGCTTTTTTTCTTGGTCGTCTCGTTTCCCGTCTCTTTGATTTGGGATTTGAACCAACAACCTTCAGGTCACATCCTCCCTCCACTGCTGCAACTGCTGCTGCTGCTACTGCTGCTGCTGCTGCTACTGCTGGTGCTGCTGCTGTCCATTTGTCCTCTATGGAGATAAACTGTTGTTTACACTGCAGGCCACGTAGGAAGTCAAGCATGGCGAGAGGAATCTGTCCAGTGTGTGTGTGTGTGTGTGTGTGTGTGTGTGTGTGTGTGTTCTTAATGCGTCCTCACAGGGACAAAAAATAACAAACTTCAAAAATTAGCAGATGTTGCTACTTTTAATTTTCCAAGAATCAGTTTGGGTTTAGGTCAGATTTTAGAAGTAAATATTGTGTGTATGTGTGTGTGTCTGTGTGTGTGTGTGTGTGTAATTAATGTGTCCACATCTGTTTATGTGTGTGTGTGTGCATGTGTGTGTGTGAGAGACCTGAAATGTGGTCACTTTGTTTTTTCAAAGAAAGTATTTTCACATTCACAAGTACATCATGTGTATTACCGTATATGTGTGTGTGTGTGCGCATATGCGTGTGTGTGCATGTGGCAGGTGTTTTGCGTCACCACCCACCATCCATCAAGTCAAATGGGCGAATGACAGGAAGAACAAAAACAAATCCCTCGCTCCGGCAAGAATAAACGACTGATGCCGACCAATGACAAGTGTTTATTGTGTGTGTGTGTGTGTGTGTGTGTGTGTGTGTGTGTGTGTGTGTGTGTGTGTGTGAGAGAGAGATGTATTTTTGTCTGTATGTATATGTTTGTGTGGGTGAAATTGAAAGAGAGGGAAGGACAGAACAAACGAGTGTGTGAGAGATGGAGAATGAGGTGGTGTTTATTGTTTTATGTTCAGCGGGCGGACACACACACACACACACACACACACACACACACACACAATCCTCCTCAGTGAGCGAAGTAAAGTACAAAGTAAATACTTCCAAAATGTCACTCAGTTCCAGTTCAGTTCAATCAGTTTCTGTTCTAACTGAGCCGTGTTCACTATGTGGCCACTAGGGGGCAGAACAGAACGCGATCATTTTTTATCTTTTAATACAACTTAAACATTAACGTGGTGAAAGTGAGGGAGGTTCATTACTGTACAATGACTTCACCACATTATTGTCTTAAAGTTTAACATTTATTTAAGATTTATGTTTGACGTAATCGAAGAACAACAGACATATAAACTTCATGTATCTACATTTCTTATCGATCAGTAACAGTTTTCGTATAATTTTTGGAAAAGCGAGACAATTTTCGAATTGTTACTAAGACATTCCTCTGAGATTTAAAAGAATAAGGAAAGATGTCTTTTTGTTACGAGACATTTATAAAAACGGCCGCTTTAAACTCTTTGAGACGCTATTTCGCTTTCCCACATATTCACATATACAACACACACATCATTAGATTAGAATACAGGAACAGGTTTGTAATATTTGCATTTCTTTTGTTAAAAGTACCGTACTGACCCGAATATGAGTATTTTTCTTCAGAAAAAAGCCTGAAAAAGTCAGATCGTCTTATATTCGGGGTCCAGAGACCTGGGGGTCTAAACCAACAGGTGGCGTCAAACGTCTTCTCCTCAAACAAGTCAGAGCTTCTTCTTCTTCTTCTCTCACACCAGTGACCTGGAGAGATGCGACTGCGACACGGAGACTGACTAGAAAACAGAGACTCAGACGTTGATCAAGTTAACAAACATCAGAGGAGACAGTGTTTCTAGATGTTGACCAGACTGTGGCGCCGCCAGTCAAAACTGGTCCGGTGATAATTGTCCTCTGCGTATTACAGCTAGCGGTGGTTGGTAGTTATAATGCTGACGCTAACGCTCGCACGCATGTTAGGTACCTCTCCTAGTGGCCGCCTGCGTAGCCATGCAGCTGTTTGCGAGTTTGAATCCCAATCTAGACAAACTTCACTGTGTGTTCTCCTCCATTCCTGTCTCTCTACACCGTCTCTATCATTAAAGACCAAAAACCCAACAAATAATGATAAAAAAGAGAGTAACCCACTTCTAGATGATGCACTCTTGCTACTACAGGTCATGGCCAAAAACTGGGTCTTGAAAAACAGGAGTGGTCTTGTATCCGGGTCAATATTGTAATCTGATGGTTTCAAACGTCTGCTTACTTTTACTAGAGGGTGTTGGGCATTTTAAATCTCTTCCTGGTGCAACTATTTCTTTGGTTTATATGGTAATAAAGGTGCATGTACATATTTAGTATTATTGTGAGAAAGGTCTGACAACAGTTGACTACATGGTACCATTTTAAATGTTATTATGTGCTGGTGTTCAGGTCTGTGGGATTTTCATTTGTGTGAGAGGTGGTAGATGATGTGTTATGTCATTACTTTGCCCTCAGATGAGTGAGTTTACTATTTGTATGCTTGTTATTATTTTTTCCAATCTCAAAGGATTTAGTAGTCTGCCAATACATAATAATATAAAGAATTATATAGCTTTTTTTCTTTTTGATTGTTTTCCTTTGACCTTTTTTTTTTTACACTTGTGTAATGTCTTGAAGTATTGGTGGTGGAAGATAAATTCTGCATCAACCTTATTTTTTGTGCCTGCTACATTTTCGGTGCCTCCTCCAAGACCCTCGACGCTATCACAACTTTGTTAAGTGACAATATTTTATCTCAGAAATTAGGGACATTATAAAAAAAACCTTGATGTTAACAGTTTTTTACAATCTCTAGATATTTGTAATTAAAAAAAAAACTTTTCCCCAATTAAATTACATTTATTTAACAAGTTCATTTGATCTTTTATCTTGAAGTGATGAGAAATTACAGAACTTAAAATGTAACTTTAAAGAAAGACGTGATTTTTTTTTTAAACATTTATGAAGATGAGAGAATTTTTTTCTTCAGAAGAAACAGAAACGTGTTTAAGTGTAGAACGTGAAGTGACAAAGTGAGGACGTTTCTAGTCGTGTTGTTTGGAAAACTGACGATATATGTTTATTTTTTAAATGAAAAAGTCAATGTGAGAACATTTGGGTTGAAGTAAAGATGTCGTCAGGGTTGGAAGAAGATGTAACGTCCTCACAAGTACAGGACCTGCATGGGTGTGTGTGTGTGTGACAGTGGTAGTAATGACCTGCTCCAGCTGTCTGTGGATAATGAGAAGCTGTCAGCACCAAGACGACACACACACACACACACACATTCAGGGTTACACAGATGCACTGTATTTACACAGTCAAACACACACACACACTTTCATGTCGCTGCCTCCTCCTCGTGTTGCTTTAGTCTTTTATTTTAAGGTGGAATCACTCGTTGTGGTTGTGACTAGTACTAGTCCAGGGATGTTGTCTGTTTACCAGCGTTACGAGGACCTGATGTTATCAGGACCACTTCCTGTTCGAGGTCTTTGACTTTCTCAGACGTTCGCGTCTTGTTTTGACGTTGGATTGTCTGATTAATGTGAACAGATAATAAATAAACTACAGACCAGTCCAGCAGGTCTGTAGAGATCTGAGTCCTGAAGACCTGAAGACCTGAAGACCTGAAAACCAGAAGACGTCTTCTGTTTCTGTCCTAAAACATGTCCAGGACTAATAAACTGTCTGTGTGTTGCTGTCTACAGGACACCATCAGACTTTTATATTGATTTTTATTTACTTACCAAATCTAGTTAAAATAATAATAATGATAATAATTTGCACATTATCTCTAGATTAACTACATGACTGATATATTAGTTTCAATTTATTATAAATAAACCTTTACCTAAAAAACCTGAATATATCATAAATATAAACTGTCACGCTTGATGCCACAAACGCTTGTGTCTTTATTTATATCAAAGTCTTGGGATGACACAGTGATAAAAAGTACAAGAAACAACAACCTAAAGTGAAAATACTTCAAATTTATCTGGAGAATCTTCCCAAAGTGAAAGTAAAAGTGGTTGTAGTGATGTAGTCACTGTCTAAACTTATACCAAACTCAAAAAGTAATAGAAAACTAGACCTTATATTTAGATTAGATCAACCTGATAAACATATTAGCCTCAATTTATTATAAATAACCCTTAAAACCAGGTTTTTAAAGTTGATTATTAGACTTATTATATTGAAATAAACCAGTTCTGAACTGGTCACAATCAACTGTTTAAGTGTTAAATAAATATGAAAACTTTTAGTAGTTTTATTTATTAAATATTAATTATTCTGTCAAGTGGTCGTCATTTATCTCGATCAATACATAAAATATTTTTTAAATATTAATATTTTTATTCAACACGTTTCTCACATTGGTTCAGTTTCTGTTTGTTCTTTATTGTTCGTTTCTAAAAGACGTCGTCCCGTTTCTTTACGATCTTTTTATTTATTACACACACACGGTGACTATATCCTTCCTTCCTTCATGTTCTGAACCTCATGTAGAAATTAACTACAATTACACTCACACACACACACTCACACACACACACACACACACACACACACACACACACACATGCAGCAGCAGCAGCAGCAGCTTGGACCCCAGGGTTCAGTTTGGGAGGAAACTCCCTTTCTAATTTTCCTCATAAAGACTCTAATGAAGACTAATGATGGAGCAAGGTGTGTGTGTATATGTGTGTGTGTGTGTGTGTGTGTGTGTGTGTGTGTGTGTGTGTGTGTGTTTTAACAGCCCGGCTGCTCTGTCTGGGAATGTCTCTGTTCTCTTCTCTTCCTCCTTCATCCCTCCATCTTTACATCCACCCTGCTCCTTCCTCCTCTTTCTTCTTCTTCTGTTTTATATTTTCTCTCCATCCTTTCGTCCTTGTTTCATGTTTATTATCTGAACTCGTTTCCGTCACACGTCGCTACTCATCTGCTGTTTATTCCGTCATTGATCAACATGATAAATAAAATAGTAATAAAATCAGAAACTGATCAGTTAAAGTTAAATCATCTAGTAAATTTAACAGCTGGACAACATCAGCTACAGTCACTGAATCTTTTTTTACATTATTATTATTTATTTTTTTAGTCTTCATATTTTATCTTTTTATTATTAAACTACTCTTATGTTCTTAGTCCTATTTTATTTATTATTCATGTCATTTTATATTTTGTAATCTTTTTTTAATTTAATTTTTAAATTATTTAAGTACTTTTTCATGTTTATTGTTTGTTATTTTCTAATTATTTGAATACTTAAGGCTTTGTATTTTTTTAGTCTTACAATTTAAGTTAAGTTTAATTTTTTTATATAAATTTATATTTATATTTTTAAAATTTTATAAAATAAAAAATAAAATTTTGAATTAAAAATAATAGCTAGAGATAGAGATAAGTCTTTACAGGACTATAGAAGAGATGAGAGTAAATGTTCAAGTTCACAAACTTTCACACTCAAATGTGTAAATGTGCGTTTACATTAATGTCACATACGTTTGACTGTATTTGACCTGATGATGTCACTTGAACACACATCGCATCACGTCACGATGGAGACGTGTGAAAGTAAAACCTCGATGATTTAAAGTCAGTTGATTCAAACAGGCAGCAGGTAGTTTGTTGTCTGATTCTGTTGATTTACTTTATTTGGTGATTAAATTCAACAAAGTGAAGTGAAAGTGAAGCGACGTCTCAGATCAGTTTGTTTCTCTTTTTGTAAATTTACAGTCGAGTGGTTTAAGTTTATGTTTAAAACAGAAGAAGAAAAAGAAGAAGCGAGTCCCAGTGTTTGTCTCCTCAGACATGTTTCTCACTTTCTATCTTTTCATTACCCATCATCCCCTTCTCCTCCTCCATCCTTCTTCATTTCATCGCATCACACCTTCCTATCTGTCCATCATCTCTCGTCTTCACTTCTCGTTTCCTTCATTTTCTCTCACGTCGACTCTCAGATCCTTCAATCTCTTTTTTCACCAACACCGTCGTCACCTTTTCATCCTTCCTCGTTGCCTCTTTCGCTTTCTATCCATCCTTCTTCATCTCTGGCTGTTCTTCCCCCCTCCTCCACCTCTCTCCGTCCATCGCTCTGTGTTTCTGCCTCCATTAGGGGGGAAATGGAAAAAGTGACATCAGCTATTTGGTAAACGGAGAGAGATGGAGGGAGAAAGAGAGAGAGAGAGAAGGATGAAACAGGGTGGAAAAGATGGAAAGACAAAAATCAAAAGAGTGATGTTAGGAAGGACTGAGAAAGAGAAAGAAAGAAGGAAAACGGGAGGAAATAAAAAGAAGTGACAGAGGTGAAAGGGAATGAGACGACAGAAGCAAGGGATGAGAGAAAGAGTGAGAGAGGTAGAGATCCATTAAAGAGAGAGAGAGAGAGAAAGGGAAAGGCTTCACCTCATTAACCTCGTAATGCAGAGTAAATATACAGTCTAAATGGAACATAGACGACGTGTGTGTGTTTACTCTCTGGCTTCTGTCAGTGTGTGTGTGTGTGTGTGTGTGTGTGTCCATGAAATGCATTACCAGAATACCTAAGTGCTCGTCTGTATTTGTTGAATAAGGTTGTGTGTGTGTGTGTGTATGAGTATGTGATGCACTGATGTGCAAAAAAAATGACGCTTTTCTTCTTCTATTTTAAATCCCAAAATTCGCAACATGTTAAAGATGCTGTTGTACATTTTTTTGCTGTCGTTATGTAGCTAACGTTAGCATTATCCGCTAAATGTTACAAGTTCGTCAAGAGGCAGTATGTTGGTTCCAGGGTAGCGCCGCTATTAAGCTTCTTTTAAAATGTATTTCTTCATTTATTTATATTGAGTGTGTTTAAATAAAACTTCTTGACTGTTTAGTTTATTGCAAACAAACCAGTTTTGAAACATTGATGCCCAGAGTCTGCTGGGATTGTCTCCAGCCTCCATGACCCTTAAATGACAAGTTATATGGCTGCTAATGGATAATTGGATCCTCATAATTGAAAGTATTACTGTTAATGTTAGCGTTAGCTCATATTTACTCAGTGATGTAGGTGAAATGCTACAAGTTCGCCAAGAGGTGGAAATCAACATTAATAGAAACTTTATTGTCTTTACCTCTATTGAGGTTAGCATGCTAACCAGCTTATGGCTAGTAGGACCTCCCAGATGGCTGAGTGGTTAGAGAAGATGACTTTGGTGCAGCAGATCACTGGTTTGAATCCAAGCTGTGCTGATTGTTTTAGGGGCAGTGGCAGCCTGGTGGTTAAGGAAGCGGACTTGGGTCCAAAAGGTCATGGGTTTGAATCCACATAGCTGCTTAAAAATGTGTAATAGTCAAAGGTCAGTACACAATGGTGTGCTGTGTGCTCAATGACAAAATGGGAATCACTTTCACTTTAGTCACAACCCAACCAGTCCATCCCCAGATAGCAAAATCATTACAGGCCAATTTTGGCAAAGTTTCAGAAGGATGTACAGTCCCTATACTGCCCAAATTGAGGGCACAAAAGATAAAACATACACATCGCTGCCCTGAAAGACTCCTAAATCCACCACACTCAAGACAAAAGCCTTTACCTTGCTTAATCCTGCTTCTTCTGTGACTAAATGAATCCAAAGAAGCTAAATATCTGCCAGACCACAGCCACAGTATTTGCTATCTGGGCCTTGTCGTTGTTTTTGGAAGGCTAATGGTTCAGTCTTGATGTCGACATTCTCACTAAGCCCTTCGACCGTGAAGAACTTGTGGTACATCATAAAATTTACAGTTTAAGTCACAAACCTGCTGAGCCACATATTTTGGTGGAACATGTTATGATGTGATATGAGTTCTTGCCTCGTAAACCGGGTCACTTACCTGCTGAAGTCTGTTAAGTCGGTGAGGGTCTTGAGTCTCTGGCGTCCACTCTGTCCTGAAGTAGCATCACTCAGAGGACGAGTTATAACCTTTTGTCTTGTAAACGCAACAATGGCACCGATGGCTTTTCAATTTTGTCTTTTCCAAATTTGTTTATTGACTGTTGAACTGCTGATATCAATCATTTAAAAAACCCAAAAAGTTTCATATTCTCAAACTTCTCAAATGGGAGAAAGTTTTGCAGTAGTTGGGGAGTAATTTAACTCTGTGGCATTGAATCAAAATAAACGACAGTTTGTGTTTTCATTATGATGAAAACCCAGTGCAACGTTGTAGATCGTTGATGCGTTTGTAGCCATGTTTGTAACAAGACTCCAGGGAATTTTAGAAAATTTAGTCTCTTGGTTGTTCCACCATTGGAAATATATTCCCACGATTATTGGACGGTTGTTCCCCACAGGATCATAACCACCAACTTTGGTGATTTGGCTTTTTTTTTGTGTGTGTGTGTTTTGATGAAACATCTGGACAGTTGGTTTGTTGGTGGTAAATTCTGAAGCTCAAACTCAGCTGGGATTAGTCCTGACCCCATGACCCTCAAAAGACAAGCTAATATAGATAATGAAATTTATGGATCTTGAAAACTGGTTAGCTTTCAGTTAGAACAGCAGTTGAAATCTCTTAACTTTTTAAATTTGGCCTTGATGTTCCTTCTAGCACCATCTTGGTATTAACACTCATAGTTTTTGGAGAAACTCCAAAAAAATGTCGATTGCTAGATTTCTAAGAAACTTGTCATTTTTGCTTCCCAAACTTTTTTCAAACAGTCTTATTTTTGGTGCCATCATCAGGTCAAGATGTGCCTTGTTTTTAGCGCTAATTAGCTCAATTTAGCATGCTACCATGCTAATCTAAGATGGCATTGCTCTCCAAATATATTCATATTTACTAGCCTGGTTGGAACATTCTGGTTTTGTTGCTCAGTTTTTACGTTTCAAAACAAAAACCTAACGTAAAATATAAAAATGTAACTTTTGATTCTCAATAATGAATCTAACCTTGTGGTTTCTGTAGTTTTACAGCTTTTTTATGCTATTGTGTATGTTTTTATGACCACCAGATAGAAAAAAAGTCAAGAAAAAAAAAAACTTCTTTTAGACATTTCTAACAACTTGACTTGTATATCATAAGTGTGTGTGAGTATAAAACAGCACCAGACACCGGGTCATTATAATACTGTATATTTGCAGTCAGCTCAAACCCAGAGAACAGTGACAGACTTTAGAGATCATCAGGAGGAAACAAAAAAAAAAAAAACAACAAAAACAACAAAAAAAACAAAACAAAATAAAACAAAAACAAGAAAACGTTGAATGTTGTTTCTATCTACATGGAATATCCCTTTTTAATCCCAAACACCCACCCAACCCCAACCCCACCCACTCTGGCCCCACCCTCCCTTCATTTCCTCCCGTACACGTCTCAGATAGTAATCAACAAATAAACAAACAAACAAACAAAAACACACAGTAGAATAAACAAAACTGCAACACAACAAGTCTGCACTCGTTTAGAAGGAAGGTCAGAAAAATCCATCGGGGGAGAAAAATTAAAAAAGTTTCAAACGTTTGTCGAATCAAATGCCTCCTTGACTTTTAATTTGACAAACACCAGAAACCTGGCTACTACTTCCTGGTTATGGAGGAGGGGGCGGGGACACTGTGTGAAGGGGGGGGGGTCAAAATGTTGAGGAAGATAATTCAATGTAGCTTTTTAGGATATAATGTTGTGTCTAAAAATCACTCCATCGTAATAAAAAAAGGGTTTTGTTTTTTGTTTTTTTTTTGTTTTTTTGTGATTTTTTTTTGTTTTGTTTTGTTTTGTTTTTGTCAACATTTGCATCATTTTGAGAAACTGATTTCACAAGTTAAGGGTGATAGAAAATACTTCATACATTGAAAAGCTGCATCCAACATTTTTCAGAGTAATGCCTCCTTAGTTAGAGAAAGAGAAAGAGAGAAAAGAAAGATGTCGAAGAAGTAGCAAGGAAGAGGAGTTGATTTATACAAAAGAGACAGACGAGAGAAGAGGAAATGATAACGAGAGTTGGAAGTAAAGAGCGTACGGAGGATAAAATAAACCAAATGACAACATAAGAAAAGTTTTCCCATGCATTCTTTTCAGTCCCTGTACGGAAAACAACAAAAAAAATGAATGAAACATGAGAGACAGAAATAGCCTCCCAAGTTGTTTTCCTCTTGTTATTTTTCCTTTTTTTACACTTTTCATTTTTTAAACTCCGTCATCGTCGTTGTCGTCTTCTTCCTCCTCCGTCGTCCTGAGCGCCTCCAATTGGCTGATTACCGTCCAATCAGAGGGTGTCGTCGAATCCAAAGACGGAGGGTTGAAATTTTTTTACTTTTTTTTTTTCCTCTTTTTTTTAAGAAACAGAAATACGAAGAAATCGTTCTCGTCTTTGTCAGAAACGTCCATCTGAATCAGTTCAGTCCGTTTTGTTTTGTTTTTTTGTTTTTTTCTTCTTCCTCATCATCATCTTCACTTGGGAATGATTTTATTATAATGTTTTGTTTTTTTTTGTTGTTTTTTTTTACATTTTCAGTTTCAAAACAAATGAGGGACGAGAGATGTCCCCGTGGTGCAGGGAGAGAAAACGAGGAATGAATGGAGTGTAGTTTGTCTAAAAAGAACAAGAAGAAGAAGAGAAAGAGAAGAAGAGAAGGACGACCCCTCCCCCCCTTAAAAACTGTCCATATAAGGAGAGGGGGGCGTGTCTTGTTTAGTAGTCTCAATTGTTTTGTTTTTATTAGCGACGTCAAAAAGTAGCAAAGTGTAGAATCCCGCCGGGGGAAACGGGCTGGTGGAGTTCTTCTGTGCATGTGGGCGGGGCAAAGTGTGTGTGTGTGTGTGTGTGTGTGTGTGTGTGTGTCAGGAAGGAAGGTGGAAAAAGGGGGCGGGGTTTCCTGGAGGCGGAGTCCCTCGTTCTAAAACATCATGGGGGTCTTCAGAAACGACCGTGAATCTGCGTTAAAAACACAAAAACAAAGAAAAAACAGACACGTTAAATAAATAAGTAACAGTACAGTTAAAGCTAGCTGTCAGCTCAAACCATGTCAACTGTTAAATATCTTCTTGTCCAATCAAAACGTTAGCATTTTTTTTTTTTTTGTGGTAAGTTTGATTATTGACACACAAACAAATATCCAGTTTTCAGTCATAATTGGATAAAAAAAAAAACAGCAAGTATTTGTCAGAAACAATCAAATTTCTGGAAATTTTAATTAGAAAAGACTAAAAAAAAAAAAAAAAATTTGCTACGATCAAACTTTTTCGTCATCTCGATTCCAGTGTAAAGTCACTGAAATAAACTTTAGAAATCCTCTATACAGTTTCTAAAAACTAGAAGAAAAGAAATTGGCACTTTTTAAATTACTGGCAATAATTTTAATTAATGAATGTGTAATTAAGTAGCAATCATAATTTAATATTTATTTATATAACATCTCAGCAACTACAACAACATATAAATGTTCATGTGGCCTCTTGTATCTACTTTATGACAGTTTTTGTTCTAAAACAAAACTGGAAAATTTAATTGAACTTCGCTTTGTCACCACTAGGGGGCAGCCATCTTTACATAAGCTAACTAGCAAAATGATAAGGAAAGTTTTGACCCACGTACACATTCGGCCTCCAGGGGGTGACAGTAAAAAGACTAAATCCATTGAAACCTCATTAAAACAAGAGCAAACCTTAAAGTAAAGATGAAGTTCTGGTTGATATGAACCAGCTTGTACTTCAGAGTTTCACCTCTAGGGGGCAGCCATCTTTTGGCCAAGTAAATGGTAACAATGTTTCACTGTTTTATCTGTTATTAATTTGTTCCTAAGGTTAAAACTCAACATGAACAGTTTAGTTTGTAGCAAAAGGTGATGGGGTTTGTGTTTTATCGCCCTCTGGAGGTTGACATGAACACTGCTGCCCCCTAGTGACAAAAAAAAAACAACAACTAATATTTATTCTTCTGACAAAAAAAAATCAGTTAAATTTGAGATGATGAATAATAACAATAATAAAGGAAACAGACAACACTCGTATTTGTCGGTGTTTCATCTCCGTTCATAAATTTACTGGTGTCTTTGTTGCGTTGGTGGATTTTTCAGGTCGTGTGTGAAACGTCGGTACCGGCCTCATTATTTTTAAATTAGCAGCCTTTCGCCTTGATTTATTTATTTATTTATTTATTTATTTCTCTCTCGTGTTATTATCGCCACCGTCGTGTGTGTTTTAGCTTTTAGCTCCGTCGCTGCCTTCGACCTGCAAACTCAGCTTTGACATATTTAAAAAGAAAAAAAAAAAAAAAAAAAACCTAATGAGCTTACATTATGATTATTAAAGCAGGATGTTGGAGTTGTTTTTTTTTTAATATTTATATTAAAGTCAAAGTGTTGCGTCTCGTTCTCCCTTTACGCCGTTACATCCGTTTATGATAGAAATCTCATATCTCCAATTTTGCCATGGTCGGCTCTCTCTCTCTCTCTTTTCTTTCTTTCTTTCTTTCTCTCTCTCTCATTTCACCTCCGTCGTTCTCCTTCCGCTCCCTGTAGTGCTGTTGCTGCACCCACACACACTTAAACACACACACGCACATACACACACACATGCATAACAACAAAAACACACACACTCTTGCACACACACCTTCCTCTCCCTGCGGTGTCATTGTTTTCTGCGAACGTTGCAAAGTGTTTACATTTCTGCATAACAGCAACCATAAACCTGCCCTCCTTCCTCCTCCTCCTCCTCCTCCTCCCTCCATCCTGCCCTCCACTACTTTTTCGTACTTATCCTCCCTCTTGCTCTTTGTCATCATCTTACCCTTTCGTTTTGCCCTCTATTCATCATTCTCTGTTTTGTTTCTTCTTCTTCTTTTTCTTCTTCGTGTTGGATTTTTTTTTTTTTTGTAAAAAAGAGGAAAAAAAAAACTTTCTTAAATTTTCTCTTTCATCTCGTTTCCTCTCTGCCTTCCCTCCTTTTCATCCCTCTCATCTCCTGCCCTTCCCTATTTTTATCACTCGAACCCCCTCCTCTCCTCCTCTTTCATCCCTCTCTCCTCCTCCTCCTCCTCACCTCCCCTCTGCTCCCTCCTGTCCTCTATCTGTTACTCTCATATTATTTTTATCCCGACCCATTCTTCTCTCTGTCCTCTCCTGTCCTTTCTTTTTTTTTTCCTTTAGGCAGCAGCTTCGGCCTCGTGTTTTAAAAACCGCCGTTGATCCCCCCTCAGTGATGTCCTTAAAACTCAAATCTACAACTTTTTTTTTTTTTTTTTTTTTTCCTATTTTAGGTTAAAATATTCTAATTTTATGTTCAATCACCTGAAGCCAGATTCAAGTCAGAGATGTGTCAGGATCTGGATTATTATCACCTGTAAAATGTCACAATTTCACAGGTTAAATCCTCTACATGTTTCTAAAAACTCAAAAACTCTGGCACTTCCTACAAAACTGACAGCCCTGAATTTAACATCTAAATATCTCATGTAATAATTGACAACACCTTTGACAAAAGTAACAACTTCTAAATGTGACATGTAGCTTCTCGTATCCACTTTGTCCTCGGGAACGAAACTAGGAAACTTAATTGCATTTCTCTTCGTCACCACTAGGGGGCAGACATTTTTAAATAAGCTCCCTGGTAAAGACACGGGGATAGTTCTGACCCGAGTTCTCATTCAGCCTCCAGGGGGCGACAGTAAAGACTAAATCCGCTAAAAACCACCATCGCAACAAGAACAAGTCCGATGTGAACTAGCTTGTACTTCACAGTTTCTCCACCGGGGGGCAGCCTCATCGTTTCCAAATCAACGACCTCTCGTCTTTTTTTAAATTTGCGTTAAAATATTCTAATTACGATTCCTCTCGTCGTTAAAAAGTCACATTTTCAAAAGTTAATGTGTTAATAAGCAAATAAAACCAGAAGATAATCACATTTAAGAAGCTGAGACTTGATATTTTCTGCTTTAAAAAGGTAAAAAAAACAAAAAAAACAAAAACAAAACAAAAACATTAAATCGATTCTGTTCATTTTTGACTGAAAAGTGTAGAATTAAGACTTAATGTCGTTTCACTTTCCCGTAAGAAGATAAATATCACATCTGACGACCAGGAAGTGGAAAAACATTTTTACTTCAGAGAACTAATGAAATGTTTAATATTAGTGTTTATTAAACTATTTTTGTTTATTAATTTGTCAATAAATCATTTTTAATAGTGTTCAGACAAAGTGTTTAATAGTTTAAAATGAGTCAAAACTCGTTTATATTTGTTTCTTTCATTTAAAATTGACTGAAACAGAGAAAAGTAACAGATCAGATCAGTTTCTTTAAGTATCTGAGCTAGTGTGTGATTTTTCAGAATAAAATACACCTGATTGGTCACAGACTTTTATTTTTAATTTTTTACTAATTGTATTAAATAAAACAACACGTGGGTTTTCACAAAGACAAAGTAACATGTTTGTGTTTTAAATTCACGTTTCACTGTTTAAATGACTAATTTGTTTGAAATCATTATTTTATTTTGAAAAACGACAACGCTAACAATTATAAATAATGAATTTTATTTCCTTTTCCAGATTTTAAAGACATTCACGTCTGCAGAGCCACTGTTGGTCATTTCTTTTATTTTAATATTTTACATCCAGATTTTAAAAATATTTTAGATAAATATTTAATAAGAAATAGTTAAATGTAAATAAACACATTTATAGAAATATTATGGAGGTTTATGTCACCGTTTTTAAAAACGTAAATCTTCTCCACAAGGTAAAAACACTCAGATGTGAAAAAATATGATTTTTATTTATTAGTTTTATTTATTTTTTAAAATATTATTTCAGCTTATTTACTGATTCTGTTGTTTCTGTTTGTTCGTTTTCTTCTTCTTCCTGTTTGTCATCGTTTCACCTGCAGCTGTTTTCTTTTCCTCTCACTGCGATCTGTCACTGTAACACACACACACACACACACACACACACACAGCCTCTCTCTTGTGTGTGTGTGTGTGTGTGTGTGTGTGTGTGTGTCCTGGTTTAAAAATGACTCTGACCCTCTTGTTAAAAGTCGATCAGCTGGTGTAGAAAATGTCACCAGGTCTCGCAACAAGGTCACATTTTTCAACTCCTTCATCTCCTCTTCCTCCTCCTCTTCTTCCTCTTGTCCTCCTTTTCCTCTCTCAGCCCCCTCACCTCTTCTCTTACTGAACCATATTCTCTCTCTCTCTGTGTTTTTTCTTCCTCTTCCTCATCTTCTGCTCCCTCCTGCTGTTTGACCTTCTCCTCTTCCTCTTCCATTTCATCAATTTCTTTCCTCTTTTACATTTTTCCTCCTCTTCACCTTTCTACATTCATATCTTCTCCTCATCCTTGTTTCTTCACGATCTCCCCTTCATCTCTCCTCTTCACAACTTCCTCCTCCTCCTCTTCCTCTTTTCTTTTCCTCATCTCCTCCACCTGTTCTTCTTCCTCATCCTCTCATTTCATTCGTCTTAATTCTTCATTCTGTCCAACTTTGACCTCTCTTCCTACCTTTTCCTCTCCTCTTCCTCCTCCTCACATCATTTCCTTTTCTGTGTCATTTCTTCACCTCTTCTCTCTCACTTTTCCTCCTCATTCATTGTTTTAACTTCCCTTTCTTTCATTTCCTCCTTTTCCTCCATTGTTTCATCGTCTCCTCCTTCCTCTTCCTCCCTCATTTCTTCTTCCACCTCCACCTCATCTGACCACCTTGTTTCTCTCCATCTTCCGTCTCTGACTCTTCATCACTTTTTTTCCATCTACTCACATCATTTCCTCCTTCATTCATCTTCTTCTCTGTTTCACTTTTCCTCTTCGTTCATTCATTATTTTCACTTTTCCTCCAACTCTTCTCCACCTCAACTTCTTCTGTTATCTCCTGTTTTTCTTCCCTATCGTCCATTTCTTCCTCTTCTGCTTCCTTTACTCCCTCATTCTCTTCCTCCTCGTCTTCCTTCCTTTCCACCTCCTCACATCGTTTCCTTTCTCTTTCCTCCTCATATCCTCCATCGTTCTCTTCTTCTCTCTCGCTTTTCCTCCTCATTCATTCATTCATTCTTTATTTCTTCCTCCTCTCTTCCATCTTTTCATCATCTCCTCCTTCCTCCTCTTTTCTTTACACCAATTAGTCCACTTTACTTTGAACAACCAACAAAAACCAATCTTACTTCTCTTCTTCTTCTTCTCCTTTTCTTCTTCTTTTTTTGAACCCTCTTTCTCTCTCTCATCCTTTCTTTCTTCCTCTCCTTCTCTTTCTGATTGTAATGCGATGTCTTTCTTTGTATTCAGCACTTTTCTCTTCACTCGTTAATTAAGAGTGTGGAAGGTGAGAGAGGCAGGGGAGAGGTGTGTGTGTGTGTGTGTGTGTGTGTGTGTGTGTGTGTGTGTGTGTGTGTGTGTAAACCACCGTAGGTGCAAAATGCTTTTATGGCAGGAGGGATGAGTGTGTGTGTTTGTCAGTGTGTGTGTGTGTGAGCAAAGCAGCAAAGGGGTCCTACTGGGCCAATCAACATTAATGAAATCAGGTGGGTCCGTGTGTGTGTGTGTGTGTGTGTGTGTGTGTGTGTGTTTGGTGCTTGGCTTGCAGAAGAGTGGTGGATCTAAAAGGGTCTAAAGAGGAGAGAGAGCTAATTAGAGTTCCCTGTCTCACCAGAGTGTGGATCAAACACACACACGCAAACACTGAAAACCCACAACTGCAGGTACAGAGAGCACACACACACACACACACACACACACACACACACACACACACACACCTTTAAACAGTGTGCATGTGTGTGTGCAGATATTCATTTATACACACGCAGAGTTTCAAGTGAAGGTTTTCAATGTCAGGGAGGACTGAGCACAGCTGGTGAAGAGGAGGACGGCACATGCATACTAACACACACTCTCACGCACTTAAATACACACACACACCAGTCGCTGCTGTACTTGTGAGGACCATCATCAAAAAACAGCTTCACACCTTCAACCTCAACCTGATCCGAACTTCTTCAAAGTTCAGAATCAAAGCAGGAAATTCATCTTTACAGTCGCAACAGTTAAAAAAAAAAACACTTCAGACAGGAAGTCCTCGTTTCCTCGTGTCCAAATATGTCCAGGACAGTCCTCACACACAAGCTTATAAAAAAAATACAGCCATGTTGACACACAAATGTCCACACTTACACACACTGACATGAGCCCAATGAAATATTTCCACACAAACACACTCACATGTGTGTCTTATAAGGTGCACATCAAAGAGAGGCCACAGTGTCTCTGAGTCTGCTTAACGTCTCCACTAATCCAGTCGGGGCCCCAACACACACATGTGTCCAACACGTGTGTGTGTGTGCGTCTGTGTTTTAACATGCTTGTGTACAGTATCACATCTGTTAATATGTGTCTGTGTGTGTGTGTGAATCAGCATGACTCTGCATGCATGAGTGTGTATCTGACTGCGTGCCTGTGTGTGTTTTATGTTATTTTTTTATTATTGTTGCAATGTGTGTGTGTGTGCATGTGTGTGTGTGTGTTCAGGTACCTTGTACAGCGCCGTTGTCTTGCTGGTTTCCATTAAGTTCAGGTTTATCCTCGGCTACAGCAGCGTCTGGTATGAAACACAAAGACAGGACAGGGTCTCAGTGGGTCGGCCAATAAAAAACAAAGAGCACCTTGTAACCGCGTGCGGCTCGAAAACAAACCAGATTTACACGACAAAAAAACAAACCACAAACAAAAACATTTGTGCAGAGAATTACATTTTTTTATAATGTTGTTATGGCTCTGGAATATTTTTAGATACGACTCGTCCGTGCAGGTTTAAGACGTCTTCTTTGATTTATCGTTTGGTGAATAAATGTCCACAGCAGTTGAGTCTTTACTGTGATATCAGGTTAGAAAACAAAGGTTTTGATTGGTGTGATTGAGAGGCATCATGAATTTTTGATTTTTTTTTCAAAATTTCTGTTGTTTTTTCCTGTTTTTCTCTTAAATATGATACATATTTCCTGTGTACTTGGATAAAAAGGCTAAATTCTTAAACCCACTGCAAAATTTTAATTAATAAATTATTCCAATTAATCCCTCCCTCAAATTCTCGTTTAATTATATTAAAAGTTTTCTACGAGGATCTTTAATTATCACATAAATATGATAATACGTGATGAAAATCACAATCTAATCTAATGTATTATTAAATTATTGCAGCATTTAATTTTCCCCTTACTAATAACATAAAAACCTGCTGATTCCTTCTTGAATCGTCAACCACTAGTAACTACTACATGATGGATCATTGGCCAACAAGTCATAAAGAAGTTCATCATAAACCACAAAGAAGCTGTTATTGTCAAAACACTACAAGTTCAAGGATGTTCAGCAAATCAAATTGAAGTGTTGAGGTCAGGTGACGCAACATAGCTGCCACTTAAGTCCCATTTATGCTCTACACAGGCTGTGGAGACGGAGACGGGCGGAGCGTTTCATCCGTCATTACGTGTGGAATTTGATCCGTTTTCAGGAGCTTCCTGATCCGTAGCAGTAGCAGCAAACAGAGCAACACCACCGGAAACCGTCAGGACAGCGTTGGACAGTACAGCTCACATGCGACCAGCGAGAGGAACAAAGAAGACGACAGAAATCTCAGGTCGTCAAGTATTTAACAGCTGCACAAACCACCTCCGTCTACAGAGCTGTCTCTTTTTTTATCTCTATGTTAAAATATGCGCTGTGATCTCCTTCACCGTGTTTGTTATTGTTTGAAACTTACGTCACACGTTGCAAGTTTAACACAAGACACCTTCAAATGTGGCCGACAACCCTCAACATATCCCATGATTCATTGCAGCACAGGTCATGAATCATCTTTATTTACTAAAAATATTCCAATTTACCCAATTGTTTGCACAGTTTACCATCAAAAAGTTCACATTATTACAATGTTGTCCTTCCAACATATAAAGCAACATCACTCCAATAATGTCACAATAACACACAGTATTGTCATTTTCTCTTTACTTTCACAACCAACCTATAATTTATCCAATATCTCACTGTCACTTCCAGAAAGTTGATTCTTACAAACCGATGTCATTTGATTTTCCACCGTTAACCAAACGGTGATGTTTGTGTCATGTTGGAGGTGTAATAGGAGCATGATGACTCACTGAAAGATTTTATATACTTTTATCTGCAATATGTAAAATATATAAGCATCAAAAGGTGCTGCTGCTGTTGTTGCTGTTGTTGTTGTTGTTGTTAGATCACAGGAGTAGCATGTAATGTAAATACACTAGTAGTGTAAAGGATGTAAACAGGAAGTGATCTGAAGTGGAGGGAGTTTTGACTGAAGTTTAGATTAAAGGAAAGATGGATGAACAATAGTGAAGATGTTTCCTTGTCCTGGATGTAATCAGAAAAACAAATTGCAAACGGTTTGACTTGGAAACACAATTCAGCAAAAGTTCACCAAGTGTTTGCAACATCTTCTTAAGCTTTGACCAAGATAAACTGAAGATTTTACTCCAAAATATGGAAACCACTCTGCTGTCCCAGTTAAACAATGTCAATATTAGTGGATAATTCAGAACAACAACAACATTCAAAGAGTTTCACTGCAGATGTCTCAACAACAACAACATCTTCTCCTAAAACCTCCGGACGCCTCTGAACAACTTGATCACTGACCCTCTGAAGGAATCTGTAGATTGACTGTGTTAAACAATAGATAAAAGAATAAATGTCTGACTTGGACTGAAATGAGAAGTTCATGTTTGCTTTTTTTTTTTTTTTTTTTTTAGAAAGATCCAATTAGATCGAAGATAAAACGCACAAATAAACCGAATAATATTAATAAACACAGATGGGACATTTACTGATGATTGGACTACGATTACGTCCATAATATTTAAACCAGATAAACTAAGAGTGAAGTAATAAAAAGGAAGATTTCATCAAGACGGAAAGATAAAAACCGTTGGGTTGTACCGTTCTTGGCGTTGTTGGTGTTGTTGTTGGCGGCGTGCAGCGGCTCTGGAGAAGGAGAGGACGAGGACGAGTGTTTCAGGGCGTCCTCCACTCGCTCCCTCCTCTTCGACTCAAACTCCAGCGCCTCCTGCAGCTTCCTCTTGGCCTTTTTCTCCTTCTTCAGACGCTTCTGGATGGAGGCTGCAGGAGGAGGATAAAATCTTTGAAGGTCCCGAAAAGTACTTTTTCTTTTTGCTTGTTTTTGCTACGCTATGTTAGCATGAAACTTAATCTCTTTGCTTGCCAACAGGCGTCTTGGCACCAAAATCAATTACTTCTTTGCCTCTATTTAAGTTAGCATGCTAACAGCTAGCTTTAACTTAACTCAACACTTCATGATGGTAAGGATAATTTGAGACTAAAACAATCAAAAGTTTGAGAGGAACCTAACAAGTTTGTACAGGATAAACTTCAATATTCTGACAAAATAAAGTCATAAAAGTGACTTTGACTTCAGAGAACGACTAAGTTTTTCTCGTTAATATATAACTTCAGCGTCTGAAAGTGTAAATAATCGTAGAAATGGCGTCGTCCAACCTCTGCTCTGCAGTTCGGAGGTGAGCTGTCGTTCCAGACTCTCCCTCATCTCTCGTTCTCTGTACAGCTCCATCTTCAGCTCTCGTTTCTCCGCCTGTATCTGTTTATCCTGCGCTCGGGCGTTTTCCACTGCCACCTTCAACAGGCCCTGAGGTCAGAGGTCAACGGAAACATCCAGAAACATTTACAGCTGCAACTTTATTCACTTCATTTCACTTCATTTCAAATATCATCGACTATAATGTGTCAATAATAATTTTAATACCACAATAAACACTGAATTATTTCTATTTCCAAATAAAATCTACAATTTTACATTTTTAAAAATATTTTTTATTTAAAATTTCTGTTATTTTCCTGATTTTCTCTTAAATATGATAAATATTTTTTTTTGTGTACCTCGATAAAACGGCAAAATTCTTAACTCTAATGCAACAGTCTAATTAATAAATTATTCCAAGACCATAATAAAGTAATTCACCAATTTTAATCCCTCCCTCAAATTTAATTATATTAAAAGTTTTCCTACGAGGATCTTTAATTGTCACATGAATAAACTTTTACAGTGTCTTTATGTTCAAACGCAACAGGAGACGTGATGAAAATCACAATCTAATCTAATGTATTATTTAATTATTGCAGCATTTAATTTTCCTTTAATAATAACGTAATAACCTGCTGATTCCTCCTTGAATCTTCAACCACTAGTAAACTTTTCCAACTGTGTTGTTACCTGTATGTTGGTGAGCAGAGTCTCCACCGACGACAAACCGTCGGCGAATAGGAACGGAGCGGGGAAGCCGGGGGGCAGGGCCTGTCCAACCAGCGAAGACTCTTCTGTGATTAAAAAAAAAAACAGAAGGTTTTATATATATTTATATACGTTTGTGACGCTACTTTATAATGTTTAAATCAGGTCAAGGTGATTTTTTCTGATGTACTGACGCCAAATGTTTAGAGAAAAGGACGTGATTTGTTTCAATCTTTTGGTAATTTGTTATTATTTCAACATAATATTCTATATTTTCTGTACATATAAAATAAACAATAAAAATATTGTCTTAGATCACATAAACAGACCCTTTTTGGGATTTTTTTTTAGCATATGTTGGTTAAAGAAAATTAAATTAGTTATTAATTTAGTGTTGACGCTGAAAACTGATGTCATTTATGAGTTATTTGTTTGTAACAATTTGTTTTTAAAAAATCAGGATTTTCAAGCTTCAGTCCAAAACCTGCACTTAAAAAAAAAAAGTTTAGCTTCGTTTAGCTTAGCATAACATTTGGACTCTAAGGGTGGAAAGCTAACCTAACTCACCCTTAACATGTTATCTGTTCTGTACATGTTGCTGTTTTCAGTCTTTATGCTAAGCTAAGCTGAGCTAACGTGTCCATAGTAGTTTTTTTTTAAAGAGAAGAACCACACAATGTTCGGGATGTAATTTGTTTTTCTTTCCATCTATCTGAAAAAAAAATATGACTCAGAAATAAACAAACAGGTGGAAAGTTTTCATCAGCGACGCGTCGTCACGCGCTTCGAGCGAAGTTTATGAAATGTTGATGTTTACGAAGGTATAAAAGGCAACGAAGCAGCATCAGAGAAATCAATTACATCCAACACACACACACACACACACACACACACACACACACACACACACACACACACAGAGGTCGTTAGTATTCAGACAATCATGTGAGGTACTAATTGGCAAGGATTAAAGACATCCTTGATTTGTGACCGTGTATGTGTATGTATGTGTGTGTGTGTGTGTGTGTGTGTGTGTGTGTGTGTGTGTGTGTGTGTGTTATTGTGAGTGCGTCACAGTGTCTGCTCAGCCCTTAATGCCTAACACACTGACAACTGGGTTAACTCTGCTGTGAAATTAACGCTGATTAAGATGCACTCTGACTCTCTCACACACACACACACACACACACACACACACACATCTCTATCTGCCACTTCATCCATACATCCCTCCACTCAACACTTTTGTTTTTTCCCTCCTCATCTTTCCTTCATCTTCATCTCGTCTTCATGTCTTTTAATTTCTTCCTCCCAAAAATTATTTTCTACTTTTCCTTCAAATAGTCAAATAAATCTGCCTCAAATTAAGGGCTTTTATTTTAAAAATAAATAAATAAATGAGATGAGAGTCAAGCTAAAATGAACAATTTGCGACTGGACTTTCATGTCGAGAGCTGAACACTTCTCACGCTTATCCTGCACAAAAACATGAAAACAATCTCTGTGGGATTTCAGTGAGAACAGCCTAAAGACACACTGCTAATTTAACGAAGAACAAATGACACTGTGCAGTTACAGTTTTGTTCTCGTTTTAATAATAAACACAAGTTGAGTTTCTCGTGTAATTCTGCTGCTGTAATTGCTGCTACATGACGTCCAGATGGACACAGAGGTTAATGAAGGTTACTGAGACGGAAGAGAAACCTGACATAACTTAAATCTGTGGACGTTATTAAACCTGAACTTTGTGTGTGAGACGATATGAGAAACTAATGCAATAGTATTTGCATTAAACCATCTGTTTAAAGTAACACTGACTTTCCACTAGGAGGCGATTTGGCCAAAAGTTTGTATCAAAATCAATATAAAAGTTTAGCTGAACTTGTGTAATCGCATGATTAGTTGTACATATGTTTGCTGTTTGGAGCCAAAGTCTGTCACTTCAACTTAAAGCTAAAAGACCCAACAGACGAACCTCTGCTTCCTGTTTTCATTCTGGTTTTATTCTGTAACTTTTAGCAGGAAATGGTTCATTGAAGCTTCTTTGAGATGTTAAAATGTTTAAGATGTTTAGAAACTTCGTCACAACCATCAGACTTGTTGCTGTCTTTGCTAACCTTTCCTTCAGGCAGCCATGCTAGTTACTTGATGCTAACTCCAGCTACAGTTAGCAGCTAACAGTCCTGGTGTGAAACTATAAAGTTTATTATTAAATGACATGGATCACACTGAGACTGAGTTTCTAAAACTATGTCTCAGAAACAATTTTTATTTCATTTTATCTACAAGAAACATTAAGAAAATCCCCAAACTAAGTAATTCACAGCGTCTCTTCCTTATAGCCTCAGTCTAAACATATTTTCTGTCTAAACAGCAGCAGGAGTCAATAAACTTCAAGCAAAAACAACTAAAACCGTGTGAAGCTGAAGTGCTGAACTGGTAACGAGCTGCATTTAGCTTCACTGTGGTCGTGTTGTTGTTTTGCGACCACACATGCAGACGAGCTGCAGCTGCAAATCAAATCATTAACTTTTACGAAATTGACAATAATAATGATAATAGTCATCATCGGGGGATAAGGCAACAACATTGCAACCAAAACAGAAAACACATGATGCATTGCACTTTGAGAAGCATCTTTTTTTTTTTTTTGTTGCTGTTATTGATTTTGAAGGCAGCACTCCCTCTGCTGCTGCTGCTGATGTCTGCAGCGGCAGCAGCAGCAGTGGCGGCGGCGCTGGGTCAGTATGAATGGAGTAGAAATGAGAGGAAGGAGGTGGAGCGACGGACGGACAGGAGGAAGAGGGTGAAGAATGAGATGAAAACAATGTTATAAGAACGGAAAATACAGAGAGGAGGGTGATGGAGGGATGAGAGGCCCCGCATGCTTTTAGTGTGTGACCTCTTGACCCCTTTTAGCCATGCCGCCTTCACTTAGCCTCCCTCCATCACCTCTCCTCCACCCCCCAACCCTCCACCACCACCACCACCTCCCTCCTTTATCCCTGTGATTGATGGCTCGGAGACAGGTGATCAATAGGAGCGGCTGAACATCCTGACGCTTCTGTTTCTCTGTTTGTGTGTGTGCGTGCGGCTGCATATTCGTCTGTGCACATGTGTGTTTTCAGTCGGCGTGTCTCCCTCAGTGTGTGTGTGTGTGTGTGTGATACAGTAGATGAGGAAAGCCGTCCTAAGAGAGGACAATTTGTCAGTTGTCAAAAGAAAATGGGTAAGGGTTTAGATTAAGGTGGGTAATGGAATATCCTCACTTATATAAATGTGTGTGTGTGTGTGTGTGGTCCAACCTTTGTCCTTTGTTATTTTCTTTATGGGTGCAGCAGGGTTAGTCAGTGCAACATCTGCATCAGCTGACACCAATCCTGTTGAAAGAAAAAGCAACGTGAGTGAGTGTGTGTGATGTATCCATCATTTTTTGAAGCAGTGATGTGTACAAGCAACTGCACAATGTATATATTCACCTCTGGACAACATATAGTTAAGAAAACTATAAATAAAATAGCCACTGACATATATCAGTGTCAGTGGCTATTTTTTCCTGAGTTTAGTCTTTAAAGATGAACTTTGTTTTTACTTGTGCTTTAATTTGCCATTATAAAGTCAGCGTTGATGTTCACAATGTATTTCAGTCCAAATTGTGACAGTTTTCACTACAAAAAATATCAAACAAGACACCAGGACTGAAACTGGAAGTAGTTGTTTTCCTCAGTGTGGAGATGGTGCAACAACATAAGTGTCTTTTTCTACTAAGATAATAAACTCACCTATGTAGTAGTCAAATAATGTGTTAACATCGTGTTAACAATGAAATTATGAAAAATCACCAGGACTAAAACAGTAAGAAACCAACCATGCTGTTGTCCTTGGTAGTAGAAATGGTGGAACATACATTTTTAATTGCTACAGATGTTTTTTGTTCGTTAGCTGTTTTGCTAATGCTACAGCTAGCATCCTGAAACATCCACGATTCTTTTTTTTTTTTGTGAGATGATCACAGAAGATCATGTCTTATATAATCATTAATGTAACTTCTTTTATGACAAAAAGCTGACTGTTGGTCAACAACATCAGAACTGCTTGAAAACACTACAGGGCAGGAAGTTGTGTATTTCTACTTCAAATGTCAGAGATTTGAATAATTATTACTGAGATTTGGATTTTAAAAAAAAAAGATCTTTAAACAGAAAAGATGCAGCAAACATAACTTTGTATAATAGAAGATGCCACTTTTGGTCAAAAAAGTCTTTAAATATTTTGTTTTGTTGCAAAGACATTGAGTTCTTCATCATCGCTAAACAAGGAAACAAGAAGGGATAAACTTTTTTTAAAAAGGTGGAACCACTGAATATCGTCCAAATATTGTCTCAAATATCGCCCGTGTACGTGTTCGTAGTTTGTGGTCGTACCGAGTCGTTCGGGCGAGCTGGAGGCCGAGCTGCTGGGCTGCGACTGCAGAGGAGTGTTGGTCTCATCAACAGATGGAGAAAGAGATGGACTGTCGCACACTCTCTCCTGAACAAAGAGTGAAAAAGAAAGAAAGTATGAATGAGTGAGATGTGATTAAGTACAAGAGGGTCATGAAGGACTCCTGAAACGTCTCCAGTGAGTCATCAGAGGCTGTTTAAACCACAGTGACCACTGATTGCAGACAGGAAACCACCGTGTTGGAGGTGTCTCAGCAAATCTGAACAATTAATTATATGTGTGAAACGAGTACTGGTGGAAGCAAGTTTTAGATTTTTATATGATGTGAAAGTTGACATACTCCTGTGCAGTATGTGTTTGTGAATATGTCTTGTATAAAGTCTGACTGTTATTGACATTATTTCTTTTCTTTTATCATCAAAAATATTTAAATTAATCAACCAAACTGCCACCTGGGTGAATGATTCGATTTTATACATAAGCTGAAAAATGTCTGTTGTTCTTGTCTCTTGTAAAATCTTATGAAGGAAAAACCAAGAGAAATTCAAACTATTGTTCCAACTATGAGACATTGGTTGGAGAAGCAGCTCCCAATTATTTATCAATAAACTGACTAATCTTTTTATTTATCAATCATCAAATGCAAAAAGTTGCCTGATGTCTTCACCTAAAGTTTTATACAAACAAGATGTTGGAGCGTTGTCAATAAATTATTAATTTTTCCAGCTTTAATTTGCTATAATAATCACAGAAGGTCTTAAAAATCAATTAATTGAACAACGGTTCGTTGCACAGATGAGTTGTGATTTTAAAAACATCACATTTAAATCAATTTAATTTGCTCTTACAGTGCAGTTCATTCTGCTACATGTGGGTCTTCTATTTAACTATAATCAACCTAAAGTATCTAGACTTCTATCTCTTCATGTGGAGTTCCTCAGGGAACCTGCCCGGATCCTCTGTTGTTTCTAAAAAAGTCTCTTACCTTGATGACAGGTGCGCGGTGTACATGAGTGTGTATCTGCTGGGCTGCGGCGGCCATGTTGGCAATGGTGCTGAGGTGGTTCATCTGCGACATCGCCATGGCGACAGATGCAGGCGGCAACCCCATGGGCAGCAGAGGGTGGGGCATCATCATGAAGGGCAGGTCCAACCCTGGAGGGTGAGATAACAACGTTTGGTCTTTGTAGATTTAAAAAATTTTACTTTTATTTAAAAGCCGTTTAATGGTTTCATGTTAAAATTTGAATTTGTAGCTAAGTTTTGTAATATTTTCTAATATTTGCTCAGGGGTTTTTTCCCCTTATAACCTAAAATCCAGACATTTAGTTGGTTTTTTATCAAAAGCTGAATTATCCACAGACGTCCAGTCCTCCTCAAAAACAAATGGACCAAGTATGTAAACCTGGTAAAAACACTAAAGACACAGTTTTATGTTTAAAATCATTGTTCTTCAGTGCAGGTTTGCAAACACAGGGATGCACCAAAGCTGTTGCCTGTTCCTCTGGTAAATTAAGATGCTGATGTTCAAGAGCTTTTAACCAGAAGCTGAATAATCTTCAGACATTGTTTCTTCTCTAAAACAAACCCAATATATGATAAAAAAATGAGTAAAAATACTAAATAAAGCAGTTTCACTTTAAAAACAAGTGTTTTTCAATGTAGTTCAGCAAACTTGATGATTCTGGTAACAATTGATCAGACTTTCTCTGATAAGTTTATATCCAAACATTTGATGATCAAAATACTACTGGATAAATTTTATAGCTGCAAATATATAGTGTAAAACCTCAGCTTAAAAATGAATAAAAAGTCCATTTTGAAGGGAAAAAAAGACATTTGACAAGCAACCGATTGAAATAGGTTTGAAAAACTGCCTGAAACATTTGGGATAATGTTAAAACTCAAGTCAAATAAATATATATCAAAGCTACTTGATTTTTAGACATTTAAATGTGGGAGAAGTTGCATTTTAAACTGTTTCTATTGTCTCTTTGACAATCAAACCTCACATCCTTCCGTTCTCCTTCTGTTTTAAATATAGTTGATAATATTTTACACGTGACTACATGATAAACTGTCAGATCAGATTATGTTAATAATAAATAACTGTAACAGTGAGAGAGACAGACACTGGATCATAATGTGAATATCGTGTCTGTGAACTTGTGTTGAACTTCACCTCGAGGAGAGAGAGGAGGTGTCAAATGTTTCGCTAATAAAAGTTGACAAAGCGAAGGAGGAGGAGGGAGACGAAGAGGAGAAAATATGGAGGTCAGAGAGGTTAAAAGGTGACGAGGAGAGAGACAGAACTTGTTGTTGTCTCTTTATATCTTATTTTTTCTTTTTTTGTTCATGTTTTTTTTTATTTCTCATATCATTTTATCTTTCTCCTCCTTCATGTGTCTGTCCTCCACCTTTTTTTCCTCCTCTTCCTCCTCTTTTCACCGGCGGACACACCCTAACAATGACACGTCTCACCAGGTCGTTCCATTAACTTTAATTCTCCCTTTAACCCTCGAACTCTTCCCTTAAAAAAAAAAAAAAGAAATAAAACAGACAAAAAAACCTTTAACCTTGACCTTTGAACTCTGACCCTGCCTCCCCCCTTTGACCTCTTAAATGGCCCTCCCCACCCCCGAAAAATAAGGGTGACTGCCCTGCACACAAGATGTACGTCTCATCTGTCCAGAACACACACACACACTCACATACACACACTAACACACACACACCCTGAGGAACAAAAAAAAAAAAAAAATCACAGCGGCTGCTTTCATTCCAATGAAACAATAACACTGATTGCTGTTGTCGTGACGACTGAAGTGATAGAATAATCAATGTGAGTGTTTTGTCGCCTGCCGCTGCCCAGTGTGTGTGTGTGTGTGTGTGTGTGTGTGTGTGTGTGTGTGTGTTTGTTTCCACAAACACATTACTTCTGCAATAAGAAAAAGTGAGTACTGGTGTGTTTTTGTTTGTTTGCGTGTCTCAGGGTGTGTGTGTGTGTGTGTGTGTGTGTGTGTGTCGGGGGGGTGTTGATGAATTGAGTCATTTAGTAGAGTGTGTGCTGATTAATCTAGGCAGAGTGTTAATACAGGAGATGGGAACAGATTAAAATGGCGCACATTAACAAATATTGCCACCCCTTTAAACACACACATGCACACACACACACTCTGACTCTGTGTGTGTGTGTGTGTGTGTGTGTGTGTGTGCGCGCGCGGCCACTGTTAGCCAGTAGCTGTTGCTGCTGCTGCAGTTGCTGTTGATTGACCGCTCCGATGGTCGGCCCCCTCCCGCTGCCTCCACCACCTGCTGCTGCTGCTGCACCTCCAGCTCCTCCTGCCGCTCCTACCGGTGCTCCTCCTCCTCCTCCACCACCTCCTCCCGGTCCTCCGCTGTGGGCTCCAGCAGGGGGGCTGGTGAGACGCTCCTTATCCCAGGAACACTCGCTTCCTCCTGGGCACAAACGAAGACACACAGGGAGAAAGAGACCTCCAGTTTTAACTATGCTATACTAATGACATTATTCTAGTTGTGATACCCTTTAATGAAAATATTATGGGGCTACACAAGTAACGTTAGCATGAAGCGCTGTTTTGTCCCATAGTCCCAATAAATTTTATCTTTATTCTAAACTATATATTTACTTTAGGGCCATAAATATCTTTAGATGACATATTTTAAAGGCTCTATACATAAGTTTAAATAATGCTATGTGGCTAATGTTAGCATGAACTGCCATTTTCAACTGTAATCCAGTTAAACTTCATATTAGAGTCATAAATCACTATTAATGTCATTACATACCTTTAACAATCAAGGCTAAATGTGTGTAAGCATTTGCTAATGCTAGGTAGCTAATGTTAGCATGAACCAATGCTATGTACTATAATCCACTTCAGCTCAGGTATTAATTCATTTTAGGGTCATAGCTCAGTATTTGTGTCATTACACATCTTTAAAAATAAATATTAAAGTTTCTTTTTGTTAAAACAAAGTAGCTAATGTTAGCATAAACCACTATTTTGACCTGTAATCCAGTTTAAACTGAGGTATAATTTTCTTTTTGGGTCATTATTCATTATTCGTGTGATTGTATGCCTTCAAAAAAATCAACATTAAGGTGCCACATGTAAGGTTTTGCTAATGCCTAATGTTAGCTAATGTTTTCGTCAACATGTGTCGACCTACTAATCTTGAAGAAATGTTGAAATTTTACTTCCCCAGAGCTGGAAAGTGTTACTATAACTTCCTTGAAGTCTGTGGAGATTCTCATATATCCAAGTCATCTTGGATCCAGCTCAAATAACTTATTTGCTTCTTCTGTTAGCATGTTAGCATGCTAATTAGCTAATTCTATTCTAGCCTGTCCCAATAAAGAGAAAAAGTTTAATGCTGACCTTGCAACCTGTCCTCATACACTGGAAACACCTGTTGATGCTAACATTAGCTATGTAGCAATAGCAAAAACTCACATATATCCCCTTTAAGAAGATAATTCAAATCCAGAGATGATACATGCTAAGGCTAGCTGGTTAGCATGCTAACTTTAGTAAACACAACACTGACTGGAGACAGATCTCTGTGAGTAAAAGTTTTAGCGATAATGATAACGCTGGCTACGTAGCATTTGCTAAAACAGATATATATGGCACCTTTAAATTTAAAACATCATGTCCAACATGTTCTCATTATTGTTCTTTTATGATTAAAAATCTTGTTAGTGCAAACACATGAAAAAGGTTTTAATATAAATTTAAGACGAGCGGCTCTACCTTTAAAATTATCATCTTCATCTGAACTGTGACACAAACTAAACTGATCAACAAATACTTCTAAAACTCTACTGGTGGAACTTAAAAACATATTGTAACAAGTCAGTAAATTAGACTTTATTGTGTAATTTGATGAGTGACGATCATCAGCGTCGTTCCCGAACATATTTGTCACCTTCAGGTGTTTGATTTTTGTCGAAACGGTCGCTTCTCTCTCTCTCTTTCTCTCCCTGTGTAGTGTTGCCTCTCTCGCCCGGCACATCTCTCTCGCTGCTCCCCTGTTCCCTCTCTCATCCATCTTCATCTCCCTCCATTAGTTTGAATTAGCAACCGTCTCTCTCTATTATTGCCTACTGAATTCCCTGTGCTGGTGTGTGTATGTGTGTGTGAGAGAGTGTGTGTGTGTGAGAGAGAGTGTGTGTGTGTAGATGACAGCTGGGCCTCATCCCCTCTGCCATTTACACCGGGGAAAGAAAAGAAGTATAAACAGATGGGCAGATGTTCTGTCTCTTTCTCACACACACACACACACACACACTTTTTCTTGGCCTCGTCCTCTTTCACTTTTTTTTTTTTTTTTGGCTTCTTCATATTCTCTCCCTTTTGTCTTTCAAACTTTACACCTTTACCTTCAATTATCTGCTCTAACTAACCATCGTTTTCATCATCGTTCAATCATTTAGTCCAGAGAATGTCAAAAACATAAATTAATGAATAGTGAAAAATGACTCAGAGCCCCCCCCAAACACAAATATATCCAGTTTATCAACACACAAGATGACAAAAAGCAGCCAATTCTTTCATTTTAGATGCTGGAAGCAACAAATCTTTGTTTTTTTTCCTTGAAAAATGACCAATTTTCTTTTGACCGACTCATCGATGAAGCTTTTAAAACAAACCCTCCCACCTGTGGCATGACTTTAGGGTTTGTTTGGGTCAGTGCGGCACTCGATCTTCACAAAACCTTGATGAATTATACTTTGTTTGACAGCTCTAACTCCTGTTCAAAACACTGTGTTCATATTTGTCAAAAAGTCCAGCTAAAGGCTTTAAATTGGCTTTTTTATTGCACAAAAAACTAAATTTCTCCCACGTTTCTGCCTCTAATTTCAGTTGAGTGTCTCTTAGACTCCATCTGAGGGCCACGGTTGTAAAAGTTAAAGAGTTTCCTCTCAAAAAGAGTCGAGGGTTATGACTGTAATCAAAGGTGTTGAAGAACAGGAAGCTTTTTATTTCAGCTGTGTCCAGTTCCTGCCTCCACTGTAATCATCTACTTCCTGTTTGTACTGATTACGTCTTATATTTCAGTCTAAGTGACGTAGTCTTTGTTCAGAGTTCAGCTGAAGCTGTTAAGAGTTTTTCTTTCCAAAACTTGATCTTTTTAGCACAAAGTTTATATGAAACCGTTTTTCTGCTAAAGAGTCAAAGACTTTAGTTAATATCCACCTAATTTGTCAGACTTGAACTGCTTTCTTTTAAATAAACGAGGAATATTGATTTTATCCTCCATCTACTTCACTGAAATCCCGTTAGTGAGGAATCTTTTCACACCCAGAACCAACAGGAAGAACAAATGCACCAACTAAACACTTTATCATATCGACACAGGAGAACAGTCAAGTAATGTGTCCAGCGTCATCGTCTAGTAGTGGTTTATCTCATCCTAAAGTCGACCCGAAAACAATCAAAAGAAGAACTAGAAGAATTCTAGAATTAGAATCAGAATCTTGTGGAAGTATTTCTCTTTCAACTCAGTTGAAATCAGTTCATCCTTGAGTCTTGAGTTGTGCTGATTCTTTCAAGACATATCACAATCATGATTGGTGACGTGACGTCTTGAAAAGATTCCTTAAAGGTGTTTTTGAGATAGTAGATGAACAAGAATTAGACGGACAAAAGGACAACTTAGTAAATCTCCCGCCATAGATTTAAAATGTGATTGACGGGGTTTGCAAATTCTTTAATTTAAGTCACCAAAACCAATAAATCTTTGGTGTTTTTGTTTGAAAAATGACCAGAGCGTTGACACGACATATCGATGATAATATCAGACCAACTTAGCATTGCACTAGTGCAACAAAACCAAATCTGTTTGCACAAATGTTTCTTGCATTAGTCTTTTTTTGCTGTTGTTGTTGCTCTTTCTCGCTCCGTTGTCCACCATCTTTGTTTTTCCTGTCTTCTGTTTGTCATTAGCTTGTATCTCAATTTGAGATCTAGTTTCAACAGTTTGATACATCCCAGGTTAGTGATCAGACTGTCTCATTTTAGTAGATGGTTGAGATGTGGACAAGCTAAAGGCAACAGGGTTGGACTTGTAGGAGCAGCAAACTCCTGATGTCCTGATTTATATTGTATCTACAACATGTAACATTTACGATGTGTCTTTTTTGTGATGGGGCCACAAAAGCGGGAAATTCTCTGAATGCTTAAATAATCTCATTTAATGACCTTTGCTTTGTCTGTGGTTGACTTAGAGCAGGTTCCTCTAGGTTGAATCTAGAGGATGCGTCTTGTTCTTACTGCTGTTAGTTTTCAGCTAACTTTGGGTGTTTTTCAGTAAAACCAATCAGATTTCAACTAAATCCAGATTTTCGGGACTTTAATCCAACACTCTCCCAGCAGGAGGCCTCCCCCATCTTTCAGATTTGATTAAATAATGAAAACAAAGAGTGTTTCATGTCTTATCTCTCATCAGTCTATGACCTCTGAGTTTTAGACCAGACAGATACGACCGTCACATCACGTTAGCGAGGACAAACCTATCAGATCAACTTTCTTTTTCCTTCTCACCCTAAATATCCCTTTCTCTTTTTATGACTATATTTCCCCCGCTTCATCTCTTCTTCTCCCCTTGTTTTATTTTCTTCTCCCCCTTTTCTTTTCTTTCTTTCTTTTTTTTTTTTTTTTTTTGCATTCGTACACTCGTTCCTCTCTGACTCTATTGTCTGGCACAGTTTCCCAGGCCGGCGCGAGTGTCTGTTACAGAGAAAATAAAGGTCGGACAAAGAAAAGGAGGAAAAAATCACTCCGAGTGAAATAAAAGAGGAAGGGACGAAGGAGAAGAAGAGGAGGAAACAAATAATAAAATAAATGACGGGGCGAGAGAATAAAAATGGGAGAATAGAGGAGGAGTAACTCTATCAGGCCTTTTTCCAGGTCAGCTGAAGAAAAGGAAGAGGAGAAAGAAAAATAGAAACAGGAGAGTCTGGGTGGAAACAGAAGGAAGGACTGCACTCTCTCCTTTCTTTTCTCTTTGCTTTTTGTTTTCTGTCTTTTCAATAATTCAGAGAAGCAAACACAGCAGAGATGGAGTGGGACGCAGAGTGTGTATGTGTGTGTGTGTGTGAAGTCTTTGTTTTTATATATGTCACCTGTGAAAAAAACACACTTGCACACACGGGCTTCAGAGTTTTTTAGCTTTTGTCTCAGGAAAACACGGCTAACAGCGTTAAAACCACAGTGTCATGTACCATTTCGTGGAACTGGACACCTTTTATATCAAACGTTAACAATACAACGGTTTCCTTCCCACAGGCCAGTTCAAAAAAAGAAAAAAAAAATCTTTCCGAGGAAAGAAAAGAAAAGAAAGGAAATACCAAGAAACAGATAAATGGATAAGTCGTCACCACCCCCCACTTGTGACTGAATCATTTCTGATCTGAGGTCACTCTCTATTCTCTACTTCTAAAGTTGCTAAAATGTACATTTTTGCTAACGCTACATTGCTAACAGTTGTGTTTGCATCTGTTTCCTTCTGTGATCAACATAAACTCATGAACTTATCTTTGCTGAAACAAAACTTGATACTTTTAGGGTCATAAATCACCTCTTCTGTCTTCTTGTGCCTTTAAAGATTAAAATTAAAGGTAATGCATGTTAATTTTTGCTATTGCTACATAGTTAACATTAGCATCAGCAGCTCACATGACTATATTAGGTCATCACAGTGGCGATAATGAACTTCGTGTTTGACTAAATCAAACAGTTTTATATAGATGAGCACAAAGGGAACGAGAGAGAAGACGACACTGAATGTTACTGAAACCTGACCAGCACTTATATAAAACACACACACCCGCATTGCGTGTCCATATGTTAACGTTGAAACTGATCTCAGAGCAGAGTTGATCTGATCTGTGACTTGATCTCGTCACAGAGTTGAATTTCGATAGCAAATAATACTTTGTCTTCTTCTTGTTTGGTCACTGTGCTGCTCCCAGCAGCCAACGCCACGTTGCAGAGTATCATCATTGTATGATGTCATCCACAATAAATATTTAGTTACAGTTCAATGTATTTCACAGTTTCCGTTCCACTTTTTCACTCGTTTATGCTCAGTTGCACAATTAGCTTCTAGATTAGCACATAGTTTAGATAATTTTCTGCCTTTAGCACTTAAAATGAACCTCTGAACAGTTGTTTGTTGGATGTTTAATCTTTTATTTTTCAAATGAAACCTGAGAAACTAAACAGTATTTAACTTTTTGGCCACTAGGGGACAAAGACATCTTTCAACAACTTAAAAGTTGATGTTAGCAGGTTCGTTTGTCTGTCGCTTTGTGTTTTTTTTTTTAAATTTGTTCCTAGCTCACAACTTAAAATGTTACAGAGTAGAGCAAAAGAAGAGTGGTAGGTATTACTGTATCACAGCCCTAGTGGCTGATATGAGTACTACAGCTTTCATCTTTGTCCTTTGAAGAAACCAGAAGAGCTACAGTGGTGGTTAGCTGTTCTTAAAATCTAAAAACTGTAATGCTGCATTGTTGGGCTAGCTGCTTTTTCAAATCAAACTTGAAAATCTAAGTAATATTAAACTTTATTCACCACCAGAGGGTGAAAACATCTTTGAATACAGTAGAAAGTGACGTCACTACGATGGGTCACTGATTGTCTTTGTTGTCAGCTTGGAAATGGAGACTAGAGCAAAAGGCCAGAGGTGGATCCTATTTTAACTCCCCCTGGAGGCCACTAAATCCACTAAAATCTAAACACACTGACATTGTAGCATCAAGCTAGCTGCTCTGAAATGCAACAGTCCTCCAACAGGACCAGGACCACCATCAGTGTTATTACAGGGAGGTTTTCGAGTGGACCACAAACACACATCACTCCTGCTACAGCTTCTGAAGTTGATAAAACACTGTTAGTGCAGCTTCAGGCTGACTCATGTCTACTATCTCATCACAAACCTCCAACACGGTTGGAGGTCAGACTTCAATCAGACCAAGAACCTGACGTGGTCTCTGCTGGTTTACATCTGTCCTGATGATTATCTCAGTAACTACACCGCCTTTGTGGAACATCTGGAACACCTGGACAGGTGTGTGTTCACCGTGACGTGTGTGTGTGTGTTACCTGTGTTGGAGTGTAAGTCGTCGTTGTCTGACTCGTTGCCGTTCTGGAGACTCATCATCATCTTCATCTTCTGGAGCTTCTGGAGCTCAGCCATGGCTGCTGCTGTCAGGCCTGTGACACACACACACACATCATGGTCACTTTCATCATCATCATCATCATCAGGGTCTGAAACCCTTCATCTGTAACATTTCACACGTTTACGTCTCTGACTCCTGTCAAACTCCTCTCAGGTCCTGTCTGCCTTTACCCATGATCCTTTGCAGCGATCGCTGTCACATTCAAATGAAATCTTATCTTTGCAATGTTGCAAGTGTTTTCAGATGCCTGGAGGCTGATGTATATTCATCCATACACACACACACAGAAAAATAAAACACACTCTCTATTGTATGGACTCAGATCTGTGGCTCTGTTCACTGACCTGGAAATGACTTCTATACACAACAACCAGCAGAGTGAGAGAGATGACCCTGTGTGTGTGTGTGTTATTGTGTAAATGCACTATTATGTGTGTAAAAAGTGCACGTGAGAGTTGTTTTGCACAGTGGTGAGTGTGTATGTACAGTTTGCTTTCATGTGTATGTGTGTGTGTGTGTGTGTGTGCGCTTATCATTGCATTCCTCTGCGTGTGTGTGTGTGTGTGTTCGTGTGTGTGTGTGTGTGTGTGGGGTAGGTCAGTTGGTTTTGCCCCAGTCACGGTTGATGGCCTTGGAGGAATGTCCATTACACACACACACACACACACACACACACACACACACACACACACACAGTACAGTTGTCTGTGAGCTATAAAGAAAACAAGATAGAGGGGGAAGGGCAAAATGAGGGAGGGAAGGGGGAGGCAGAGGGGAGGAGGGGGGTGTCATGTTGTGTGAAATTTAATTTAAAGCAGGATGAAAGATGGATCATTATTAACTTACACTTCAGTGTGAGTGAAACTTTAAAAGAAAAACCTCAGCTCCTCTTTATGTTTTTAATAAAAAAAAAAACTATACACATCGGTTACAAAATGAAACTAACAGCTTGTTTGTTGGTTTATTTATTTGTTTATTTGTTGATGAGGCAAATGGTCAGTTAAATTAACTTATCTGTAGATGTTAATCTCTGTTGAAACAGGAAGTGAGGACAGGGAGATAGTTGTAGCGTAAACTTGTTAAATATCCGCAAGAGGATGGAAATGTTTGCGACTGTTTTAGACTGAATATACAGTGTTTAAAATGCCAATATCAATCAAAAGTTTATGTTTTTATAAGAGTATAAACAAATAAAAGATGATCAAATAGAACAAGATGAAGTCATTCTGAACTAGAAAGTGAAAACATGACGATAACGACTCGACTTCACAGAGATTTATTGTCTTTTTTCTCATTATTCTTTTTTTATGGTAACTTTATAGTTTTGTTTCACTATCACAGTTCTCATTAGGCACAAGAGGAAGCTGCTTTTTTCAGAATAAAAGCTCTAAAAAATAAAAATACAGCAATTATAAAGCAGTTTAAGAGTAAGATATTTGACTCGGGAGGTGGTGGAGACCAAAAACAGAGCTAAAAGACAACAAATAAATGCTAACTGTTACTGTTTCTCTACACTAAATAAGCTACATCAACTGATAAAAGCCACTTTTATTATGTGGAAAAATATTAATTATATTTATCAGCTAATAAATAGTTTGATTCTGTTTGTGTCCAACTGAAATGTGATGTGATGATGGGCTTTAATCCAAGAGAAAAAAAAAAGAAAGAAAGAAAGAAAAGAGTCAAAAAGCCTGAGGCAGAGTGACCAGACGTATTGTCTGCTGTCCTGCTGGGAGACGAAGAGGAGGAGGAGGAGGATGAAATGAGGAGAGACGATGGAGGAAAGGAGGCCAAGAAGGATGAGAGAGGAGTTGGAGTGGAGGTTACAGCCAATAAAATAGGTTTGATGTAAATAAAAGGAGAAAAAACAGAAGGAGTGAAGATATCTGAATGATAAAATAAAGGAAGTATGAATATTTTTATTATCTATTAATCTGATCTGTTAAAGTTACAGTCAAGTCAAAAGTGTCAGAAATCTCATACAATGATTTAAACCTGAACACTTTCCTCCAAAAGTGACTTGAAAAGAGGAGGAAAAAAAAAATACTGTATTTCAAAATAAAATGTCTGCCAGATAATTATCTGTCCATCAGCTGTTTGTTCTGTTTACAACAGATGGCGACTATTTACCCTCAGAATGTCAAACTCAATTACACTTTTACTACAAACTCAGGAGGGAAGTTGGACGTTTATATGAAAGTTATTTAGACAAGTCTGAAAGACTGAGGGAGACATTTGACAGAGATGATGAAGCTTTGATGTTGAACTGTTGAAATGGAGACGTGAACGTGACAATGTTTTGATAAACCGTTCGCACATTTTATTTAAATAAGTGAGCGATTTAATGTTTTTCTTTTTATAAAAGGGACACCAGATTTTTTCAAATTAAAAAGGGATTATAACAACAATCCACAAAACTTTATGCTAACATTAGCTTGTTTTGTAACTAGCTAAAATCAGGATGCTAATAAATCATATGATCCACCTTAATGCTGGTGTTAGCATTTTGGCTAAAAAGCAAGATTGAACTTGTTAACATTAGCTTGTTTTACAACTAGCTAATGTTATGATTTTAATGAAAAGTATAACCTAACCTAGAACCTTCTAACATTAGCATTAAAAGGTTTAAAACTAGCTCACGTTAGCATTACAGGTTTTATACTAGCTAACATTAACATCACAAGTTTAGAGCAAGCTAATAGCAGCAAAGATTTAGAACTAGCTAACATTAGCATTACAGGTTTAACACTGGCTCACATTAGCATTACAGGTTTTTATAGCTAGCTAATATTAGCATTAAAGGTTTAGAACTGGTTAACATTAGCATGAAAGATTTATAATTAGCTACTTCAATTCTATTCTAAATCTAATCTTAGAGTTTAGCATTAGCTAAAATTAGCAATATAGGCTTACAACTAGCTAACATTTGAATTAAAGGTTTAGAACTAGCTAACATTAGAGGGCTGCCCTCAATGTATTCTCGGTGAATTAAATAAAGGCTTCAATCAATCAATTAATCTATCAATCAAGAACTAGCTAACATTAGCACTAAAGGTTTGGAACTAGCTAACATTAGCATTTTAATTCATTTGTAAGTAAGAGATAATTTACAAGGAGGATGAGGCTTTGGTATTGAACTGTTTAAATAAATATGTAAATGTTTTGATAAATCGTTTTATTTTGATTGAAGTGCTATTTAAACATTTCATTTTATTTTAAAACTAAACCAAGAAGAGCTCAGTTCAAGTTTATCAAGTTTTGAAAATGAAAGTTTGTGAACTTAAAAAAGGGGGAAAGGAGAAGGAGAAGGGGTATAAATAGAGGATAAAGTCCCTCTGTGGGGTCAGGACTGTTTTTCTTAAATTTATTGGTCTACTGAGAAATGTCTTGACGCACAAACACACACAGGAAACAGTCCTGAACGTGCTGACGTAGACACATCACGATCATGTGTCTAATTATTCACACACCTGCGCTGCACAGACACAGACATGACAAGAGAATATATATATAGAACATGGATCTCACACACACACATGAACACATGAACACATGCACACGCTCTGACACAGTCAGAACGCCCGCTTCGCCTCAATGCTACCAGAAGACAATCAATAGTGAGGGCAGAGCCACAATACTGTTCTCCATCACAACTATCAAACACACACACACACACACCACTCAGATCGATGCCTGTCCGCTGTGTCCACGGTTACCCAGCATCGACCCCCGTCGCTAATGGTGACCACGGAACCTTGGGAATTAGTGTGTGATTGATTGACAGACCACATCAAAGACACACACACGTCCTGAAGAACCTGTACGTGTGTGTGCGTGTGAGAATAAGAATATATATATATATATATATATATATATATATATATATATATATATATATATATATATATTGCTGTGTGCGTGTGTGTGTGTTTCAGCGGTCCCCCGTGGGTTGTCCATACGTTGTTTACCCATCTCCTTTTCCTTTCCGTGCATCCTAATGTTTTCTCCAAAGGACGAAAGAGAGAGAGGAGAAGACGAGAGGAGGATTACGAAGTGAATCGTCAGCGTAACACGATGGACGAATCAACAAATCAAGAGGAAATTTCCCACCGCCGACCAAAGTGATTGAAAACTTTTCTCATGTCTGATTAAAACGGATGCAAATAGAGGTGAGAATAACAAATCAAGAGTCACGATTTGCATCGTTTTAACCTTGAACAAAGTAAATATAAGAAGACAAGAAGGTTGATAACTGGAAAGAAGGGAATCGTCAGAGAATTCAACAAATCAAAAGGAGTGTTCCCCTTAAGTAAAACAATCTCAACTCAAGCCAAAAGTGGTTGAATTTCTTCCTTGCCTTGAGTCTCCGTGCTTGCCAAAGAACAAACAAGATAAAGAAAAGAAGAACAAGATAGAATGAAGAAGTAAAAAGAAAAATAAAGTCGAGATGAATCGTGAATCGTCAGCATAACATTTGAAAATTTATCAAACCAAGAAGACTGTTCCAAAACTCTGTTCCACTTCAGTAAAACAACTTCAATTTTAGGGTAAAAATCAAGTAAAATATGTTTGATCTTCCTTCCTTTGCATCTTAAGACCTGCTTAAGAACAAACAAGAGAAAACAGTAAAGAGTAATTCTGATAAAGTCAAGAAGAATTACGACTGAAAAGTAGTGAATTAAACAAAACGAGAAGACTGTTCACAAACTGTTCAGCTCGAGTAAAACAAAGTACATTTTCAAGTCAACTGTTTCCCTTCACTTGCGTGTTATTCAATAAGAACAAACCAGATAAAATAGAAGACAAAGATAGAATGGAGTCAAAAGAGAATTAAAGACAAGAAGAATTATGACTGAAAAGTTGTGAATCGTCAGCGTAATGTCTGAGATTTTAGGGACGCTTTAGGATTGTTTTTCCGCCAAATTCTGTTCTACTCAAGGAAAACAACCCCAATTATAGTGTAAATCATGTCGAAAGTGATTTATCTTCTTCCTTCTGTATCATTAGCACTAGAAAAAAGAGAAGAAAGATAGAATGAAGGGGACAAAAGAGGGCTAAAGACAAGAAGGATTAAGATAGAAAAGTTGTCAATCGTCAGTGTAACATCTGAGAATTCAACAAATCAAGAGGATTTTTTTCTAAACTCGGTTCCACAATAAACACAATTTTAAGTAAATCTTACTGTATCTCAGTGCTTTGAACAGTTTAAACAAGTGATCTGACATGGAGATGACGAAATAAAAAGAAAAATATGGACTTAGTGTAATTGGTATAATAGACAGAAGTGAGTTTCACATGGATTGAGAAAAAAACTGCTTAGACATAAGGACGTTAATGGGCATTAATGTACTTTGGTCCAATTAAAATCACCACAATTTTAGGGAAAAAATTAAGTCAAGCTTACTTTAATATGAGTAATTTTATTGCTTTTGCACTGAAGTAAGTCTGCAACTTCTCTGACAGAAACAGAGTAAATAGTCCAACTGATTGAGATTCAAATATTTCAACAGGTATTTCTGGCTGGATAATGATGAAACTGTCTACAGACATTTATGCAACCCACAGGATGAATTATAATTACTTTGGTGATTTTGTGACTTTTCATTTAGTGCCATCAGCAGGTCAAAAATGTCACTTAATCCAGTGAAAAATGTGTATATCTACATCTACAGTATGGATTGGCTCAGACATTAACATCTCCCATAGGATGAATCCAAATGACTTCTTTACTATGACATTTAAAGTCTCTGGAGTCACTCTGAACTTGGCAAGAATGTCATTTTTTTCAACCAATGTACTCTAAGCTTGAAATAATGTGTTAACAACCACAGAGCTCTGCTGGAAAACAGATAATACGTCTCTAGAGACTTCCTAGTTACGTAAAGGTTAAATTAAAAATGCAAAAATGACAAAATCACAGTCCGAACCACACTGTTTGATTGACTTATTAAAATTAGAGAGTCTTCCTGGCAATCAATCAGGTAACAGACTGGATCCTGAGAGATTTTCGACACACATTGTGTCCTCAAGACAACAGTTAGACTGAGTCATTAACACACCCATCATAAAAAACATGTGTTCTGCTACTGTAAGACCTTTCTCAGTAAAAGCCTCCACCACAGGGCAGGCGATACTCTAAATGAGACTTGACAGTGTCCTTCTACAGTACAGTGCATCAGTATGGTCTTTAATAGCTTCGAGTTTGCCAGTGAATGCTGTTGGGTGATCTTCGAGAGTCCTAAACCCCCCACCACCACTACCACCTCTTCCTGAGCTTGCATGAAACCCACCCCATTTGGCCAAAGTCGTAAATATTTAATCCGCTGCACCTACATCTCTGACGAAGTGCTCCGAACACGCTCTCAGAGACGGAGTGACACTTTGAATAAAACAAACAGGAAAACAGAGAGGAATTGCTCTTTGTGTTCTGAATTTAGAAACGCACTGTTCCGGCCCTTTTATTTGTTTCTTTCTTCCCGCGAGCACTCCGAGTGCCGATTTACAAATGCAGTCGATTGCTCTTGTGCTGAGTCAAATAGATTTTAACTCGGCGCTCCGGCACTTAGGTTGCCCATCTTTAGCTTTCAACATTCGACCATTTGCTGCGGCTGTTTTGTGTCATCTCTAATAGACGCGGACCCAGGCTTTAAACTTATTGTTTGTGCAAACTCTTTGACTTCAAGTTGTTTTTTTTTTCTAAACCTTGAACATTGTATTTGTTCATCAGAGTCAATTTGAACTTCTCCATCAAGTTGTTCAATTTGAGTTTGAAAGCAAAGTTAGAGGGAAACACGAGAAGCAATAAGAGTACTAATGCCTGTTAAGAGTCAGTGTTTTAGTCAAAGGAGACAAATTCTGTTAAATTCTTTGTTGAAGAGTTTTACTCCATGTTTAAAGTAATCGTTGTCATCAGGTTCTATTTCCTTATAAAGTCACTAGTTAAGGGTTCTGCTATCAGTTTGAAGTTGAGTGTTGGGGCTTTAACAACCAGTTTGAAGTCAACTTTTTTGTTGAGACACAAGTTCTATTGACAAACTTAATGTTTTGTGGTTATTAGTGATTAGAGCTTTGATTTCTTATTTTAAGTATTGTCTTAACCAATAAAATCTATACTTCCAATCTTATGGGTTCTAATACCAGTTTGTGTTGTTGAGGGTTCATCTGTTGATGGGCTCTTTTGACAAAGTTGACAGTTATAGGTTCAAGGTATGTTTAAGTGTTTTGTTGACCAGTTAGATCAATAGTTGTAAGTTCTAAATACTGTTTGAAGCCAATTGTTTAATGACATGGACTATATTGTCAAAGCAAGAGGTTAGTGGTTCTGTTGCCTAATTAAGTCAATAGTTATAAGATCAACCACCATTTTGAAGTCGATATCTTGTTGTCTTTTGAAGTTGATTGTTAGTGGTTCTATTGTGTGACAAAGTCATTGCTTTAGGCTTCTAATTTGCATTTTAACTCATGGTTACGTTTTCTGTTGACCAGTTAAATCAATAGTTGTGGGTTAATAACATGGATTATATTATGTCACAGTTATAGTTTGTGGTTCTGTTGCCTAATGAGGTCAGGTAGTTATGTGTCTCATTCATGTTTGAAGTCAACTGGTGTGGGGTAAAGTCAGTTTATGGTTCTGTTTTGTAATAATGTCATTGTTTAGTTCTTCCATTTCTGATATAAAGTCATGTTTACCTATTCTGCTGCCTAACAAAAGTAAATAGTTTTGGGTTTTAATGACTGTTTGAAGTCGACTGTAAGAAGATATATTGGTTTTACTGTCAAAATTAAAGGTTAGGTATTCTATTGAACAACAAGCTCTAAAGTTTTGCCTTTTGAAGACATAGTTTCCATTGTTACAGTCTTTTACTAGTCTTTAGTTGTCCTAGTGTCTGTTTATAGTCGTTGATTAGGGATTGTACTGTACATATAGAATAATGTCAACGGGTACAGATTTAATTATCCATTAAAGTCAGTGGTTAGGGTCTGTATTTTCTTGATAAAAGGCGTTTATGTCATAATGAATTAAACAGTCGGGAAATTGAAGTAGCAGCTGAGGTCAATGTTTCATTGTTTCATTAACATTATGAACTAATTCAGAGTCAAAGTTAATGGTAATAGGTTCGATGGCTTTTAAAAGTCAATGGTTGGAGCGAGTTTTAAGTTCTAGAGTTAAAATATGTTTCTGGAAGTATTATGTCTAAACTGTGGCAGTCTAAAGAGGTGCAGAGGATTTTATTTAACATCACAAAGTACAACAACGACAATAAAAACAATCTTTTTATTTTTTGACAAAACAATTCCTCAAAAAACCAACACTCGTCTTTTATTAGGAGTAATTAGCTGCGGGCTCAAGGCGTCTTTTATTGTAATTAAGTGTGGTGAAGGTTGTTATGGTTTATCACCACGCTGATTACACTCTGGAAAAACTTTTAGCAGTTTATGAGCGAAGACGATTGTTTAATTAAAACATAATTTTTAATAATTATGTCTCGTTTAGTCTCGTGTTCTCGTTGTGTTGGCGTCAAGGCTGAAGCTAACGCTAACATTTTAAAACCAACAAATCATTTATTTCTAAATTAGCTACGTTTAACTTGGTAACAAACTTGACCAGCGGGGGGCGCTAGATGCTTCACAGGTCTTTGTTTATTTAGTATCGTCTTCATCTGGGAGGGAAAAAAAAGCAGGAAACGTGACGCTGAAGAAAGAGGAAAAAAAAGAGAGATGAAAAAGACTTAATGTCAGTTTAGCCTCCTCCCCCGTCCATCTCATCTCTCCCTTGATCTCCTCACCCTTCGTCCCCCATCTCCCTCTCTCTCTGTCTCACTCTCTCTCCGCAGGTGCACATAAGAGTCCTCAGATGAGTGTATTCTTTTCACAACAAGATTGAAAGCACTTCATCTGTAACCTACACAGAGTGCGTGAGTGTGTGTTCAACTAAAGTGAGTTTGTGTGTGTGTGTGTGTGCGCACCAAATGTATTTACATTTATGTTTATGTTTATGTTTGTTCCTGCAAAATGTGTGTGTGTGTTTATGTGATGAGTGTGTGTGTGTTTTTGTGTTTTTCGAAGAAGTGTGTGTGTGTGTTAGAAGACAAGGCGAACCATTGAGCTGTTTTTGAAGTGAATTAACAAGTCAAATGAGTGCCGCAGCACCCTGCATAGGTTACCACACACACACACACACACTCCCACGCTTATCATCACAGCTTCTTTGTTAAGGAAGATGAGGCCAATTAAACTGATATCACTCTTGTTGTCGTTTCCCTCCCTCCTCTCCGTTTTATCCTCTTTTCATCCCGTTTCTTCTTCTTTTTCTTCTTCGTCGTTTTCAGTCCTTCCTCATTTCATCAGTCACGTCAATATGCGCACGATTTTTACATTCGGAGTAAAATCGATCTCCTCTGCGACTCTAAATGTAATGTTTTTACACAAAGATGTACGTCTTTATACATTGTATTTAATTTTACGTTACCAATTCTGAATCACCAACACAGAAAAGAAGCTTTGTCAGCTGTGAACTTCATTTTTTCTCCCCAAACACACTTGCTTAATGTGTATCTGTCTCAATATATATATAAATATATTCACATATATGATCATACATTTTATGAATACAATATCAGATCTTACATGTCAATATATTCTATTCTTTGAACGTCTAAAAAATGTAAACGTGTCTCTCCAGTTGATCACTTCCTGTCGTTCTACATCTACATGTTCACATTTTTTACATTTTTTGCAATAAAATTGATCCAGTTGGCGACTTAGAAATGTAACGTTTCTACAATAAAATGAACACCCTTATTGTAAATTTTGTTTCTAACACAACTGGTGGTGACTTTGACGTCATCGTCCAACAGATTACAACGATGTTTCCACCAATTCTGAATCACTAACGTAGAAAACACAGGTGCATCATATTGATACGATGTTAATATATTACATTCTCTGAAAACGTCTACTGTTGGGTTGTACTGTTTCATAATATTGTAAAGTACCTTTAGATAAATGTTTTAAACATTTGGCACCAAACGAATAGACTTGACTTAAAAAGATGTAAACGTGTCTCTCCAGTCCATCACTTCCTGTTGGACGCCATTGTCAACCTTTGACTTCAACACTTGAGTATTTATACGACTGATATTTTCACCTGTGACAGATTTTCAGAGGTTACACCACCTCCTTCAATAGCTACGTTTACATGGAGTCTAATGATCTGTTATTAGACTCAGATTTCAGAGATCAGATTTCAGTCTGATCATTATCATCATCAGCCTCCACGTCAACATATCTTCTCTCTACTTCCTGTCGTCATCACTTCATCTTTTCTTCTTCCTCCATCTGTCTTTTGATGGAAAGAAGAATAAAGATAAGAGGAAGTAGTGAGAGAGGAGTTGAGCTGAAGTAGGAAGTGAAAAGGAAATGTCTTAAGGAATTTTCTCCTTTTCTTCTTCTTCCCTCCTTCCTCCTCGCTCCATGTTTTCTAACGGCGTGATAAATGTCCATCTGTGATTGGCCGATGCCCCCCATCGTTGTGGCGCCCGCGAGGTCGTAAACAACAGCCCGTCTCCCCCGGCAACGTGGCGTCTCCATGGACGCGGGACCGCCGCTAAGGCGACCAACTCTGCGTGTGTGCGACGTCCAATGACTGCCAAGTGTGTGTGTGTGTTTTTGTGTGTGTGTGTGTGTGTGTTGTATATATGATCTGTGTGTGTGTGTGTGTGTGTGTGTTTGTGCTAATGGGCGATCATAAGTGAGCAAATGTTTTCTCTGGGTTCCACTAATGTTCAACAAACACACACATTTCTACACACACACACACACACCTGACATGTAATTTGTGTCACATGTGTGTGTGTGTGTGTGTGTCATTAGTATGCCACAGTGAGTCGTGTCCATATGTCACTAAACACAACCATGTTTTATTTATCCAGGGGAGAGAGAGAGAGGGAGGAAAACAGTCGGTGTGGAGGAGAAAAGATGGAGGGACGACGGGAACAAGAGGAAAAGGAGGCGAAGAGGAGAGAAAAGAGCGAGATGAGGAGGAACAGAAGGAAGAGATAAAGAGAAAAGGAAGGAGGGAAGATGAGGTAGCAGTGAAAAGATAAATGAGGAAGGAATAAAAAGTTGAAAGGGAGGAAGGAAACAGGCAAAAATGAGGGCAGGAGGGGAAAAGGTGAGAAGGAAATAGACGAGGAAATGGAGAGGAAGGAAACAGGAATGAGGGCACGAGAGAAGGAGAGAAAAGAGGAAGGATGGAGTAAGAAGTAATGGTTAGGAAGGAAAGGAGGTAAGGAGACAAAAATGAGCACAGGAAAGAAGGAGATGAGGGAGATTGAAAGTGGAGAGGAAATGAAAAGGAGCGAGACAAGAGAGAGATATAGGAGGTAAGAAGGAGATAAAAGAGGAAGGAAATGAATAAGAGGAAAAGAAGGAAATAAGGAAGCAAAATGAAAGGAGGAAAGATAAGTAGTGGGAATGAAAAGGTAGAGCAGAAGATAAAGAAAAGAGGAAGAAATACAAGGATGGAAGGAGAAAATGAGAAAGCGGGAAGAAAATAAGGAAGTAATGGAAGATACAAGAAGATACGGAGGATTACAAGATGAAAGGAACCGAGGAAAAGAGGAAAAACAAGAATATTAGGAGATGAAATAAAAGACGGAATAAAAAGATGAAAGGAAGGATAGAATTAAAGGAGGTAAACAAAATGAGGACATGAGAGAAACAGGACGGAGGATGGAGAAAAGGAGGTGTGGGGCAGTAAAGATAAAAAGGAGAAGTGGAAAATTAGGAGGAAGTTGAGATGAACGAGAGACGAGGAAGGAAGCAGGGAGACAGGAAACAGTGGAGGATTCGAGGAAAAGAGGAGTGTTGACACTTAGATGCTAAAAATGGAGAAGATGAAGATGATACACGAGAGAAAGATGGAGATGTGAAGAAGATGGAGGTGTAAAGGTTTAAAGAAAAGACAAAACGAAAGGAAAATATGGAGAGAAGATTAAAAAAAAAAAAAAAGAGAAGTGGGGATGATGGAGATGAGATCGGAGGATGGGAGATGAGTCAAGGAAGAAGGAGGAAAGAAAGGAGGGAGGAGGGAGGGATGGACAGATGGAGGAGTGGGACCCCAGAGACGTGTCATTCATCACACCACCATGCAGTCTGCACTCCTTCTCCTGCTCTTTCTCTCTCTCTGCAGGTCTTTTTCTTCTTCTTCTTCTCTTTATTTCCTTTCTTTTCTTTTCTTTTCTTTTCTTTTCCTTTCCTTTCTTTTCATTCATTCATTTTAAATCCCTCCATCGTCATCACGTCTTCCCTCCATCTCTCTCTCTTTCTCTATCTCTCTTTGGCACTTGTTTTTTTAGGTTTCATCATCTCCTCTGGCGACGTTCCTCCTCCTTTTTTTTCCATCTCTCTATTCTCTTTGCCCTCGCTGTTTTTTTTTTTTTATTTTCTTCTTATTCGCTCCCTCGTTTATGTTTTAGTGGAACGAGAACGAGGTAAGATGGAAAGAGTGATGAATGAAGGTGAAATGGGAGAAAAGACGGAAAGAAAAAAAAGATGAAGGCGTAAAAAAAAAAAAAAAAAAAAAAATCAAGTATTTTCCACCTTGGCCCCTAAATTAGAACTGATTACCAATAAAGTGGGAGGGGCTAAAGATGGACGACACGAACGTCTTCATCGCCCCCTGGTGGTGGCTGCAGGAACCAGACGTTCGGTTTTAATTAGTTTTTTTGATCCTTAAACGTTTATTCTACAGAGAATTTATTAATTATGTTACAAGCTATCTGTTATGTTACTCTGTTGCCTAGCAACAACAATATTAGTGCTAAAACGTTTGCTGCCGTTATGAATGAAAAAAGATGACAGTTGCTGTGATTTTAGGCATTTTGTTGCAATAAAGTTGCAGGAACAAGTCAAAGTTGCGATTTTTGAGTAAATTTACAAAAGAAGAAAATAAAACTGGCATTTATTCCAACTCCTTAAACTCCAGATATGTAAAATCCTCTTCTTCTTTTTTTTCTTCTTTGGTTTATTGGCGGTTGACAAACGGCAGATTTGGTGCAGTGCTGCCACCTACTGGTTTGGAAGAAACGTTCCAGTGGCCAAATGTGGTACTGCAACAAAATAACGTGCAAATATTTTCCACTTGTGGAAACTGGTGATACCATTCCTCCAACTGTAAACAAAGTGAGTCACTAACTTTTATTTATATCTTTCTATATGTGTCTATAGCAATAATTTTATTGGTAAGTTTTTTTTTTTTTTTTTTTTTTACCACATTGGCAACACTTTGTATAGATATTTTTTAATGGCACCAGCTTTTTGATGCCAAAAACCTTAAATATCTTCTGATTTTATTTCTCAGTAACTTCAGTTCAGTGTCTTGTCTGCTCCGTCTGACTGTTTGGTTGTAAAATTTAAAGCATTTCTTTTCAAAATGGACCAAACATTGTACTTGTGATATAAAGTTTCGGAGAACAAGAATCATTTTTATTTCAGGTACGTTATTTTCAGAGCTTTTTCAGACCTAATCCCTCAGGTTGTTTTTATTATTTAGTTCTTTTTTTTTTTTTTAAACAACCAATTATCATTTGTAAATCTAACTATAATGAATTCAATTGGTGTTTTTTTAGATTTTCCTTTGCGATGATTCCACCAATCGTGTTAAGGATCAGACACAGCCTGAGAGGCGAAACCCAGGGCGAATAGAGTCCACAGAGCCTCCCCCACCGCTCGCCAGAGCGTCGTCGCTCTGAGCGCAAAGCAACATTTAGAAAAACGAGAATCCTCAGTGGAAAAACGAAATCACCCGCGGATAATATAGACCGGAGAGTCAGAAAAAGATGGATTGAAAAAACAAAAAACAGAAATAAAAACCAAGGCTGAGTGTGTTACCGGTGTGTGACAGCAGGTTGGGCGACAGCAGGCCAGGGAGGCCCGGGTGCAGCAGCCTGGGGCTTTCCTGGATCCCTGCACCAGAACAACGCTTCGGAGGACGGCCCGGGCGAGAGCTGGAGGGGGAGACAGAGAGAGACAGAGGGGGAGATTAATTACTGTGATGCACAACGAGATTCACAGAAATTCGAGTTGATATTTTTGGGCCGATATTTTGACTCTACGCAGCTTGTTGGTCCATGTGTGGTAAAAATAAGTGTTTTTACTGTTTCATTGTTGCTATTTACCTGCAGAAGCACTTTGAAATGTTAGTTTTACAGCATGTGAAGGATGCATCTATTGATATTTCAATTATGGTCCAATATCAGCTACTTTGTCAGATTTCAACTTCAAAATCAGAAATAAAATGATAAAAAGGGACAATTACTGTCTTACACAACAAGATTCACAGACATGTGAGCTGATATTTTGCTGTTAATACTAATTTTACAGATTCAGTATTGATATCTTAAATATATAATATATAAAACATGAAGGATGATAACATTGATAAATCAGTTATAGGTTGATATCAGCTGCTTCAACCTTGATATAGTCCATTAATCTGTTGGGGAAATAAAGATAAAACAAGACAAATCTAGATATTTTAATATATTTTGAAGTTATAAAGGATACTTTATTGTAATAATTGTGATTAACTGACGTTTGTTGTTAATTTACTGTTATTAATCCAGTAACAGATGATATTTATGTCCATTATTTCTCGGTCCACAGACGACAGCTTGGTCGTTTCCGGCCGTGACAGCGTGACACTCGGACGTAATGAAATCACACGCTGACGACACACAGAGCAACGTTTCCACTGCCGGCGGACGCTATCGATGGAGGAACGAACGACAAAAACCCCCACAAAAAGAAAAGATCCTTCAGTATAAAAGCTAAAAGTTAAATCACAAAATATGCATAAAAAATATGTATAATTGTTAATAATACTTTACTGTTTTATTCTTTTTATTTTTGTCAGAATCTTTGCTCCAAAAAGACTTTTATTGTGAAGAAGCTGCAGACGGAAATTAAATAACACAGAAAAAAAAAAAAAAAAAATTAGTTCCCAGAGGATGAGTTTAAACTACGAGATGAGAGACAGAGCAGCTTTGACCGGGGCGAAACGTGCTCGCACTGATGTAAAACAGCATCTCGCCTCCAAACACAAGCTCCCAAATACATGTCGTACATCTGAACACACACACACACACATACAAACACACACACACACACACACAAACACACACAGAGACCTCTGTATTTCTGTCACACACACACACTCACCTAACCTTCTGTATTATGCATGTGCACGTAGGCATAAATAAACAGTCAAACACAAGAATACAGTAACGGCACATGTGCAACAAAACATTAAGGTACACACACACACACACACACACACACACACACTCAGGAGGTGCGCATGCAGGCCAACTCTCTGCAGGGTGGCTAAGTAACAGATGGCCGTCCAAAGTCATTTACACCTAGAGAGAGAGAGAGAGAGAGAGAACTAAAACCTGTACAAGACATCACCACAGTGTCACAGATGACACAAGAGTAGAAAAGAACAGAACAGAATAGAAGATAGAAGAATATAAACGATAGATTTTCGCTGAGATAATGTCACATTAGGCAAACCTTCTGAAAAACACATGCACAAAATTACATTTTTCATCATTTTAATACATTATCTATTAAAAAAGCTGCTCTAAATATGTAGTTTTGTATCTTTAGTCTCCGTAGTTTAGCGTTATATGTAGCTAGCTTCTTTGACAAAGGGCTTTTTAAGGTTATAAAGAGGCGATTTAGCTGTAGCTAGCCAGCTAAAGTAGCCATTTAGTTTGCTAACTAGCTCCCTAGAGCTACAAAAAAATGTTTTACCCCATTAAAATCTTTATAAAATTATACACTCGAGACTCTTTGAAAGTTTTGAAAACAAATCAACTTTTATCGACTCAGCTGGAGCTAAATTGACTCGTTTGACTGAATGTTATGGGTAAAACCAGCCAGTTTCAGTCTCAGCTAGAGCCTAGTGAATTTGTTGGACATTAGAAACTAATTATTTTGCAATGTTGAGGTTAATTAAGTTAATTTAACAAGCTAGCTAGCTAGTCTAGCATGGTAGCTTGAGTACCATGCTAGTGTAGGTAGCTAGCTGGAGGTCAAGAAATCTGTTTTACCCATAAAAACTTGTCAAAGGATCTTACTTCAGCTAACTGTTTCACTAAGTTTAAAAGTTTAAATAATTTTGAGTTAACTCCTTCTAGAATTCTAAAATGGAATGTTTGAGATGAACGTAGCAACAGTAACTAAAGGGGGCGGAGTCTAAAGAATGTCCTTTTTAACAATCTCCACATTTGGTGACATTTTAAAATAAATTATTTTGCTATATGTGAGGGTTATTCTGTCTAATAAATCTGATTAAATTTGCTTAATTAAAATTATTAACAAATAAAATACATTTTTTATACACTTCTATTCATTTATTGTTAAATATTTTAAAATGTGAGAATATTATTACAATGTTTTAACTTGTGTAAACTTTACAGCTATTGTTGCTCAATCGCTAGTTATGTAATGTATATGTAACGTTATATTGTCTTTCTATCTAGAATAGAATAAAATAGAATAGAAGTCGGGCTTTTCAGGAACATGTGAGTATCTCGGTCACATCCCACAGGGAGAGGAGGAGGAGGGGAAAGAGAAAGTGTGTAAAAAGAAAAAAAAAAGGTCTGAAAATGTTTTGGGGTGTGATCCTGTATGTGAGAAAAACACACACACATACACACTCACTGAGTGTCAGAGGGAGTGAATGAGTGAGAGAGAGAAAGCGAGTAAGCGAGGCAGAGGAGCATGAAGAAATGAAAACATGAACCTTCACTTTTCCTCTGAACTCTGCTTCACCTCTCTCCTCTTCTGTCACACACACACACACACCTATACAATAAACACACTAATCTGTCACACACACACACACACACACATACTCTCTCACACACACACACGCACACACACAGGTGTTTGCATTCAAACCTTAAAGCCTTTTCCATCAACAAACCCTCTGCTGCCTTTCATCTCTAACATACATCCACAATGGATATGTTACACTACCAGGTGTGTGTTGTGTGTGTGTGAATGTGCATGTGTTCATCTGCATCCATCCATGTATAAGCAACATTAACGTGTGTGTGTGTGTGTGTATCCACGTGAATCCATGCCATGTGTGTGTGTAAAGGACACATGATATCGCCTTCTCATTAGCCTTACAGTTCTTTGTTCAGAGTAATGACTGCAGTGTGTGTGACTGTATGAGTGTGTGTGAGTGTGTATGAAACTGTGTGTGAGTGTGTGTGTGTGTCCCGTAGGGTTGCCATATGTTGGGCATTAATCCTCGTCAACGGTCCACTCTCCTTACCGCACCGAGCACGGGAACAAAGAGCAGGTCATACACACACACATGACGCTCATATAAGCTTTAACACACACACACACACACACACACATGTTCACAGCCAGTCCACTGACCTACATTCATTTGTTAACCCTTAACCTTGACTGCATTCAAAACCCCTTAAATAGAAACAAATCCATTTACACTCCTCTGGCTCTTGTTCACTTCAACCTAAACACTTCACTTTTATCTGGAATCATGGCGAAGAGAGGTAAAACTGTGACCTTTGACCCTTTCCAACCCTAGCCCTGACGCCCTGACTCGTCCACATTCACACTGTCATCATGCTGTGCGACCATTCACTGCAAAAAGTCCTTTAATTTCCTGCAGGATGGAGCCAACAGAGCAAAGATCTATAAACTCTCATGTACTTGTTTTGCCTCTCGTGGTTAATATCCATGATGCTAACTGTGCTAACTTCAATTAGCTCCCTGTGTATTTTATTCAGAAATAGACCCAGTAAACTTCAGCTGAAAGAAAAGAGCAAATTAGCACATGTTGCACAACAAAACTCGAGTAAAAAAGTGCATTTTGCTATTGCTATCTCAGCAGTGTTAGCATTAGCAGTTGTTTTCTTACAAGACTTGAAGAAACTTGACAAACCTTATTCCTTTACTCATCAAGAGCTGCCTCCAATGTTAACTTTTTTTTTTTTTTTGGTTCTATTCCTTAAATACAAGTCAACGAGCCCTGACCTAATCAACAAATGTCACTGTAGCTACCAGTCCTTCCTGAAGAAGCAGTGTTAAAGTGTTTGGGCAAGCACTCAACAAAACCACTGGCTCTTGGCAAGAAACCTTGTTCATCAGCAAAGAAAAACTGATGGCTTTAAATACTCATTAATACTCCTAGAGAGCCCAGAATATGGGTTTGAGAAAGGTTAATCAAGTGCTGTACATGATCCACCATCCAACAAACATGTTTTATTAAGTTCTCTGGTACTTGGCCTTTAGTTGGTGCAAGGTCCCAGCATCCTCAACCCCCAACTTGGTAGACAACCTAGGGACCATGCATCCACAGAATAAATGGACGGTCCAATCAAAACCTCCAACGTCAGGTATATCTCCCAGGTATCATCATGAAAACAAATCTAAAATTTCAATGAACAAGACTCTTCACTGTGGAGTCCAGTCTTCCTTGAAGAATTCATGTCTAGTCTTGTAAACTTAACGTCAGATAAAGATCTTGTACATGTGAACGTCAAAGATATCACCTGAATTATGATGTCAGGAAGTCAAAGTGTAACTCAATTTATACGCAATTATAGGTACCAACATTTTCCCAAATTTGGTATAAGAGCCCAAAACCCTCAACTTCCAAACTTGGTTGGGTACCATACACCCATAGCATCAGTGGACATCACAGTAAACCCATCACAATATCCTAGTTTCTAAGACATTGTCTGGTAAACAAACAGCCCTGTCTTCCTAGAAAAATAAGTATCTTGTCTTGTAAACTTAACAAAAGGTGAAGTTCTTGTTCATGTGACCATCATCACCACCACCAACTGCTCCTAACAAGAAATTTTAATTGGCAGCAAGGATGTCACTCCAAAGCTGATGTCAGAGTGTCAAAGTCTGACTCTACAAGTCCAACAAGTAAAATTTATCAAGTACACTTTCATGTTAAACTTGGGGCCCCTGGTTGACTGGCATCTCTTCACTTTTTTCAGGTATGAAAACTGTAAAATGTTCAGTACAAGAAGCTAAAGTCGACTGACATCTGACGTGATGAAGGACGACCAAAAATTCACCAACTATAACCAAATTATAGGTACCAACATTTACTCTAAGGTGGTGCAAGGTTCCAGAACCCTCGACTTACAACTTGATCAACAAGGATTCAAGTGACCAATGTATTATGTTGTAAACAAACCTGAAGATTTTTTTGAAATACCATACCCTAGCTGCTAAAACTGTCAAGTTCCCAGACTTCAGCGATATCATATCATACCACAAATGATAGAACCAGTGGCCACAAAGACCTAAAACCTAAACTTTAATAAAGACTCTTCAGACTGGAGATGAGCATCAGTGGAAAGACGAGATAAGAATCAGTCCTTTCACAATCTGTCAGAGCCGGCTGAAAAAAAAAATTAAAAAGACAGCGCAGCGGCAGCGACGATGGCTAAAAGCAGGCAGACAGTCTGCTGCTGTTTGTTTACAGTAATTATAATAATGTCTCTTAATTAAAGAGGTAATGATTTGCTGGTGTTAATTAAAATGAGACGCGCGGCTTCGAAAACGCGTTTTCTTTTTTCTTTTTTTGCTTTTTGACGACCTTTTAATTGGAACACAACAACAACATGCCACGAATGGAAAACACAGAGCTGACATTTCACACACACAAACACACGCACACGCACACGCACACACACACACACACACACACACACACACACACACACACACACACACACACACACAGTCGCTCGATGATCTGATCTGATGAGCCACCTTGAAGTAAGTCTTCCCACTTTGACACACGCGCACCCTCGCCTGTCCTCCCAAATGGCCGTTTCTATGGCGACAGAGCCTTGATCAATACTCCGTCATTGGCTCTGATGGCCGGTCAGGGTCGATCACACACACACACACACACAGGAATGAACGGACAGACGCACAAACAGGCATGGCGGTGAATAAGCACGCACTCGCTAACGCGTTTGACAGATTGATTTAGCTCCGAACGTGCAGGGGTCTCACACACACACACACACACACACACACACACACACACACACACACACACACACACACACACAAAGTGCAGTTTATCAAGGCCTGCTGCGGTCAATATGAGGGGTAGAGCGAGGGGTCAACCCTCTTTAGCTTAAAATCTTTCATCTTCCTCACCCTTGTTTCTTTTTTATCTCTCCGTCAGCTCAGCAATCCATTTCTCCTCCTTGTTTTTCTTTCCCCTTCACGTTATTTTTTTTTTCCTTCTTCCTTTCGTCGATTTTCCGTTTTGGTCCTTCGTCATCTTGAGATTCATATTCGTCTTTGTTGTTGGATACGGTTTCTCGGGTTCAGTTTCCTTCTCGTCGTTTCTTGACATCCTACCTGGCTTCTTTTCTTCTCTCCCATCGGCTGAAACGTGTTTGTGGTTTTTGATATATTTTCACTGACCAGATTAAAGTCATACACACTCCCTTTTTTATCAACTAAAAAAAAGTTATTTTCACTCTTCAATTACATATTTATCGATTGAAAATCACGTTTGTATTACAAAATCTGTTACCTCGTGATATATTTGTCTTATATGTCCTTTAGGGTAGTAAAGGCTATAAGTAATGTAACTACCTTTTATTAATTTATGTGCTATTCAGTTCTTTTGTAATGTTTTTATTTGTTTATCTTTACTAATTTAATCTGCACAACTTTCTCTGTATTTGGACGCCAACTGTGACCAGTATTTTCTCACAAATAAAAGCGCAATTGTGCTTCATTCTGCAGTAAAGTTATATTTCTATAAAGTTATATATATATATATATATATATATATATATATATATATCAACAAATGGGTTGATAATTTTATTTCTAAATCAACAAGCATTTATTTCTGCTTAATCTGTAAAAACACAAAAAATGTTCAAATTGGTCAACGCATACGCCGATGATTCTGCTATATTGGTTACAAATCACCTGATAGACTACAAATTGGTCGTAAAATTTTTTAGAAAATTTATTTAAACTAGAAACTAATCTCAAATTATTCTGTTCATTATAGAAAAAGGATAAAACAGGGAAAATCGAAGCATTTCCGATGAGTAAGCGAAACATGTGGCACATCAATATGTCTGATATCAACTGTTATAAACCAATATCATCTAATAAAATCTGTTTGGCTCAACTCTCTTCTACATCATAATAAAATTACATTACCTTAATCAAAATTTTCATAATAACAATGATCACATGATCATAATGAGACGACAGAGAATTGTCCTTTTCTTCAGCTCTATGTAGCATTTTAGCTTCTTTCAGATCATTGTTTTGGTCCGACCGCTCTCAGACAAATGTAGTTGCTCAAAATAAAAAGCTTTAATGTTAGCGTCAGCAACAAACAGCAGATAAACACAGGAAGATATATCACTCAGTGGGTGGTGGAGACCAAAAACGGAGCTAAAAGAAGACAAAATATCAGTTAGATTTGTGTTTGTGGCCTCCTGATGACACTACATGAAGTAAAATTTTTCTCTGTGTTTTTATAGAAGCAACTATTTTCCAAAGTATCAAGTTAGAAGTTTGACATAGTGATTAATCATCTTTTGACCTCTGTGTTGTGTAGTTTGGGGAAGAAAGGAAAATACGACCCAGGACGTCCAGTTTGAGTCGCAGATTAAAGGTTTATCAGACAGTAAAAACACTCCTCACTCAGGATTTCACAACACTGAACAAATATTTTTATATTTCATTTTTGAGTCATCGACCAGGAATGTTTTGCCAAAATGTTTCATCGGTGCTCCACCAACCCCCTGCTCAGATCAACTTTTAATTAAAAGTTAACGCATTTCCTTTCACCTTTGTGTTCTTTACGATATTTAAAAAAAACATATTTATTAACTCGCCGTTTCCACTTATCTTCGTTAAAATATGAGTTATTTTTAATAACACACTCCTCGATTTTCTGCTCCAGTGCCACTTGTCTTTTTTATCTATTGCATCATTAATCTTTCCCCTTCATCCTTTCTTCATCTCTTTTGTCCTTCTCTCACCCTCCTCCTCTTCAACCCGAGGTCAAATGATGATGTCAAAAAATCTCCCTATTGATTACTCACTCACTCACTCTGTCTTTCTTTCGCTTTCTTTTTTGTCTTCCTGGTAGAAAAGTCTTCGTCTCGGAGACAGAGAGAAGGACCTCACCCGTCTCCGTCTGTTTTCTCTGTCTCCCCCTCCTTCATCTCTCAGCCGTCATAAATCCTGTCACAGACTTTACATCCTCCATGTGTGTGTGTGTGTGTGTGTGTGTGTGTGTGTGTGTGTGTGTGTGTGTGTGTGTGTCTGTGTCTTTACTCTTTGTTTGTAGCAGAAGAACAATCTATTCTTTTTAAAGAGACACCAGAGAAATGGGATATATGTCCACACACACACACACACACACACACACACACACACACACGCTGGGGCATCATAATCACGGACGCTCATGGTTTCACCGAGCGAACGAGGGAAGAGACAGACAGACAGATAGAGAGAGAGAGAGAGAGAGATGGATGTTTACTCCTCTGGGCTTCCGTCTCTTTGATTGGACAGATGAATGACTTCATTGTGTGTGTGTGTGTGTGTGTTTCTTCCTCCATCTCTCTCTCTCTCTTTCTCTTTTTTTTAGTCTCTTTTTCGCATCACAAGGAAAAAAAAAGAAATAAAGAAAAAGATAGATGGAGTGATGGGCAGAGAGAGAGAGAGAGTAGCCAATAACAAGTATTGATTGATAAGGGAAGTAGAGCGAAAATAATAAGGGAAAAAAAAATCACCTTAAAACACACGAAGTGGAGAGAAACAGGAAAACTACATCGATTAACTGATGACACTTCTTCTCCGTCTCATACCTCGCTTCTCCTTCCTTTCTATTTAACTTTTATTATCTCTCTCACTCCAGAGGGTTGCTACTGTACATTTCACCCTCTATCTATCTATCCATCCATCCATCCATCCATCCATCCATCCATCCATCCATCCTCTTCCTATCTTTTCCTCCATCTTTTTATCTTTGTACCATGCCTATCAATCTATCGTCCATCTGTCCACCTCCATCATCCATCCTTTTCCTGTTCCACTCCTTCACCATCATCCATCCATCCATCCATCCATCCATCCATCCATCCATCCATCCATCAAGCACTTATCTTTTTACATCTGCCCAATCCACCTCTATCTATCTATCTATCTATCTATCTATCTATCTATCTATCTATCTATCTATCTATCTATCTATCTATCTATCTATCTATCTATCTATCTATCTATCTATCTATCTATCTATCTATTCTACAGCTTCTCTCTCTTTCTCTCTCTCTCCAGAGGAACAGGTGTGCAACGGGACAAGAGACAAAAACACTCCTGCATTTTTAACCAGCACCTATTAAATATTAAACACCACACACACACGCGTGTGCGCACATACACACACGCTCACACTCACACACACACACACACACACACACACACAGAGAGAGAGAGGGGCCGACACACAATCGCTGACGAGACAAGTTATACAGGTCGATGGACTAACGTGTGTCTGCATGTCTGTGTGAGTGTGTGATGGCTTTAAGCGTCATTACCTTACTTCCTAGGCATGTGGGCAAATACACACACACACACACACACAGAGGCAGGGATAATTCATAAAGGCATACACGGTTCTCTCACATGTTAGCATTTAAGAGGTAAAACTATAACAGACTCCATGTTTTCTCTCCCTCTCCCTCCATAGTCCCCCCTTCCTCCTCCACCTCCTCCTCCCTCGCTCTCTCCATCTCTTTGAAGTGTTCCATAACAAACTATAACAACAGGAAGTTTTCAATGCGCCACATTGAGAAGGAATGTCACATATGGTATGAACGAGGAAGGAGGGAGGACAGAGGGAGAAACGAACATGAAGATGGAGAATGAGGACAGTAGACACTTTATCCCTCCAATAATAGTTGGACAACAAGTCCAGTTATCTTTCGTTAAGCTCAACAATCTTTATATTTACTATATATATAAATTATCCTTCTTAACACTTTTTATGGTGTAATTTTGGAGATCCCAGTCAAAAAACCTTGAAGTCAGAAGAAGCTCATAGATCCTGACCTCCAAATCCAAGATGGCTGCTACCTGAACCAACAGGAAGTGAGAGCAGAGCAGTAACATACCGTTTATTGACACTTATGTCTTAACTGTGTTATTAAATCAAGTCGTACAAACAATTACGTCAAATTTCTATCTGTGCACATGTATTGCATATATTGTATTTCTGTCAACTGGCTTTGCTAGGAAGAGGAAGCCCGACAGAAGTTTTCCTAAAGGCGGCCATCTTGGTTTTTTGACTTCTTGTGTTCAAAAGTCGCTTTAGATGTGACACTGTTACCAGCATGGTTGAACAGCTGTAACTGAACTCATATAATCTATATTCTCTCAAAAAACAAAACAAAATAAAACACAGTTGAAGATTCTACATGGGTGGAAATTAGCACAGACATTTTCGTAACATCAAGCTCCATCATCAACATCATCAAGTTTTTAACTGATACTATACTTTATTTTAATAAAACAAGCAATGCTAGCCTTCATGCTTAACTAATATGTCTCCTTAAAAGTTTGCTGTTAGCTTCGTGTAGCATCTAGCACCACCGTTGCCAAATTTTTAATTGCTCCCATATTTTATTCTAGCAAAACTAATGATGTTAGGTTTTTTGTTAGCTAGTGTGAATCCAAGGAAAAGTTAGCTGTTAGCTCAGACTGCTACTGCTAGCATGTCAAAAATTGTTAAAGGTTAAGTATACACATTTATTACCATCTTTCTTTAAGATGTATCCTGTACTTTAGTTTAGCAAAATTAACAAATGCTAACCTTTGCTAGTAGCGCTAAATAGCACGTTAGCATGCTAACAGTATATTAACATGGTGCTTATGGCAAAAGTTAGCATTCACAACAACATATAACTCAAAATTATTGAGAAGACTCTCTAGCGCAGACAGGCTAGCTGCATTGCTAAATTAAGTGACCCGCCATTTTGGATCTTTGCCCAGAGGAGAATCACATGACACAAAAAACGGAGGGATGGAGGAACAGAAATAAAGAAAGACATGTCTCCGCCTTTATCAAATCAATTTCGTTTCCATTTTTCCCTCCCCCATCCCTCCATCTTTTCTCAACTGTAGTTAATTTTCTGCCTCCGTCCATCCCTCTCTCCTCTTACCTGTCCTTACCTCCCTCCCTTTTCTCTATCAATCTCTTCCTCCCTCTCTCTCTCTCTCTCTGCAGTTAAGTCAGTGTAATGTAAATGATGTGCCATCGATCGCCCCTGACAGTGCAAGGACGCTCACCTCTCCTCCTCCTCCTCCTCCTCTTCTTCTTCTTCTTCTTCATCGTCCTGTCATCTCTCTCTCTCTCTTTTTCACACCCCCTTCCTCTCTCTCTCTCTCTCTCTCCATCTCTCTCCTCGGCTGCTCTTTCCTCCACCTCAACATCTTTTATCTCTTTTTCTCCCCTCTCTCTCTCTCTCTCTCTCTCTCATCTCTCCCACCTTCTCTCTATGTCTCTCGCCCACTGCCTCCCACGCCTGTCATCTTTCATCTCTCCCCTCCCTTCATTTTACTCTCTCTTCTCTTTCGCCAGGCCATCATTTATGTCTCTCTCTTCCTCCATTGTTCTTCCCGAGCATCTGCTCTCTCTCTCTCTCTCTTTTCTTACCTACACCATCTTTTATCTGCGTCTCTTTTCATTTCACCTCCTGTCTTTCCATCTCTTTCTCTCTTGTTGCTGTCTCAGGTCTCTGCAGTCCATCTTTAGCCCGCTGGCCTCGCTTAAAGGAACACGGACCACCACTACAGGTTCCAATCACCTTTCAAATTAAAAGTCCAACATGTTCCATCCGACCATACACCCTACAAACCACACCCGATATTATAACCTGAACCAGCCTCTCATCAGAGACTTCCTCTACTGTCATGTGCAACACAGAAAATCATGTAATCTGAGAAACCACATCAGCCAGTGATTGATACTTTTATTTTGAAAACAATCATTGATTTTAACCATCTTTACAAACACCCCATATCAGAACCCGAACCAACCCATAACTAGAGACTTCCTTGACATTTCTGCTTGTGACATCTAAAAATAATCATCTAAGACATCTGAAATCGGTAAATATTCAATGCTTTTATTTTGAAAATGATTATAGATTTCAGTTTTTTACCACAATTACACATCAAATGCTTTGGTTTCTTTCCTTTTGAGGAACTATTATGTTATTTATCTTTGTATACAGTTTATAAAAAAACTACAAACCAGATACCAGAACCTGAACCAACTCATATTTAGAAGCTCAACTCCCTTTGTGTTTGAGCTGCTGCTTTTATTATTTGACAAAAATGTGAAAAAATTACTAGAGGTGAAATGATACTCAGTGCAACAGAGAACATCATAACATCTGGGTAACTGAAATCAGCCAATTATTTATGCTTTTATTTTGAAAGTTATCATAGATTTTGTAAGTTCTTACTAGGAACCCCAGATACCAGAACCAGAACCAACACATAGAAGATCAACTTCCTTTGTGTTCATGCAGCAAATATCAATCAATCCAACCAATTTTGAGAACAATCACAGATTTTTCTCCAGTTACACCAGTTACACACAGTCTGCATTCATCCGCATTCATCTACATTGACTTCACAGCTTCACATTTTGCTAAAACAACTATCTAAGCAGACACTTTGTTAAAGATATCACCATTGGTGTAACTGTCAAACTGTTGATAGAAGGACTTGTATGTTTCTTGGTAGAAACAGAAATTAAGGTAAATTAACTAAGTCTTTGATTTTAAACTGTCTCAAGTGTCTTCTTAACAGTTTTATCTCAGTTTGTAACATCTTCTCCAACTTTTATCCAACACTAGTAGAGTTTCTAGTTTTTCCATTTTTTCATTTTGTTGTTTGAGGAACAGTCACAGTGCTTCATTAACATCCTGATCAACCAATCTTTACTTGCTTTGGACTTTTTACTGTCTGATCTTCTGGTCTGCTGCAGTGATCTAACAACAACATGACTGTTTAGTGTTTTACATGTTGCGATTAAAAGTCTGGATAAGATCTAAACAGAAACCCACATCGTCTCCATCTTCCTAACACCTGCAGCTGCATATTTTTCTTTCTTTCCTTTTTTTTTTCTTTGTCTTGCTGTTCTTGCTCCACAGTATAAAATGCAGCCTGTCAAGGCTGCAGCTTCATATTTAATGGACAGGTAGTGAAAATGGTATCGATCTTCACGATCAACTCTCAGCTAAAAAAGCAAATAACTATAATAAATAATATATTGGTCTTTTTCTAAAGAAGAAACAAAAAAAAAAAAAAAAGAGTTGAAGCTGAAGTTCCTTCACCTGCTGCTGGAAACTCGACTTATCAAAGGAAACAACAGTGTTTATCTACAACGGTTTGATAAATCAACATGACAACAGACATGACAAGATATTTACTGCTGTGGTTGAACGTACAGCTACATTTTTCAGTTTTTAGTTGGGTCCTTATTCTCAAGGCTCAAAAAGTGTCCAGAAATATGTTGTAATTAAACCGTATGACTGCTAAATACTTTACAATCTAAACTGAGAAAAGTGAAATGTTAAATGTTTCTACATTGTCTACTAACAATAAAATATGTATTTCAAAAATATTCTAATTTTAAAGAAATATTTTTAAAAATGCACTAGAAAACACAATATATGATGTTTAGAATAAAAACACCAACATATTAAACAAAATATTAATATTATATTTTTTTTTACTCTATGGCTAAAACTACAAATTAATTTCATTATTGATTCATCTCCTTAAAAAAACAATGTGACCAGTGTGCTTGGATTTCCATCCACTGTATAAAATTTATACTAAAATGTCGTGGATTTGTGCCCGTCGTCTTCAATACAACCTCATGTCAATCTAACGTGTCAATCAAGATGTTCCCATTCATTTTTATAACAGCAAACAACTAATTAAAAACAATTTTATCTGATAGATGTGTGATAAATACGACCTACTTTCATGTTTTAGTTCGGCCAATGTCCCGTCTGCTAACATGGGCGGTGGGTGGGGTTTACTTATGACTCACTGCATCCAGCCACTAGGGGGCAATCCAGATGTTTTAGTTTTATTTTACGCATACCGTGATGATCTTCCAACTTTACATTAAGTCACAAAAATCAAGTCAAGATTTTGTCGATCCTCGAACCCGAACTAACCCATAGTTAGAGTTTTAATTAGCGACATGTTTGTTCATTTACCTGATGAAAATAATTACATTGTGATACATGTTAATTATTTCCTAATCATATTTCTCATTTTCCAAGGTAACGTCTTAAAAAAAAAGGCTTATTTTTTTGTCGTGTACATTGAGAAACGTCACATCTGAGAAACCAAAACCAGTCAAAATGAGTATTATTATCACTATTATTATTAATCAAACTAGCTGTTGATTCATTTCCTGTCAAATGAATAATTGATTGATCAAGGTTTATTAATGTTGTTATATCATTTATCTTCTCTTTTGTCCTATTTGTTCTCCATGTCCATCTCTCTGTTGTCGCTCTTTGTTCCCTCCCTCCTCTCTTACTCTTTCTCTTTCCTCGTACTCCCTCTTTCCTTTCTCCTTATCCAAACAGAGGACACAGACAATCCAATAAACGCCCTCGCTCTCAACAGCTGGAGTGTGTGTGTGTGTGTGTGTGTGTGTGTGTGTGTGTGTGTGTGTGTGTGTGTGTGTGTGTGTGTCAGTGAAGCACCGAGTCAGCAGAAAACTAGGATGACACCCTCAGCGCCGGACAGGAATGTCACAGGCAAAAAAAAAAAAAAAAAAAAAAAAAGAAAGAGAGAGAGAGATGAAGAAATAAGAGAGAGAGAGAGAGAGAGAGAAAGGAAAGACAGATGGGGGAGAACGAGTGAGGAAGGACAAGAGAGAGGAAGAAGAGAAGAAGAAAACTCTGGGGACGTAGAATGACACATGCAGTATTACTCACCGTCCTCATACATCACACACACACACACACACACACACACACACACACACACACACAGTGAATCTTCCTCTTGTGCACAAACAGATACACAAGGACACCAAAAGACAAACCTTCTTTCTCTTTTAACCAACTGTGATTTCCACCCTAAAAAAAAATAAATAATAAGAATTTTGGGAGGAGAAGTGTGGACAAACAAGGACGTCCTCGCGCCTACGATTTCAAGTTGATTTCTAAAATAAAAATTAAGTAAAAAAAAAAAAAAAAAAACAGGCGTCATCTTCGTCCTCCAGACGAGCCGCATCAGGTGACGCGTGGACGTTTGTTTCCTTTAGGTTCAACTGTTGTTTCTTTATTTGAACATTCGATCGAGCGTTAAAAACACTCAACTTTCTAGACTGTGGTGGCGTCCAGCAGATGGCGCTGATCAAACCTGACCTTAAAATAAAATATACCAATGAAAAAATGTACGATAATCACCATAAAAAACTAGGGGTCACTAAGAAAACTCAAACCTGTAGCTCAAAATATTTGTTTCCCCCTACTGGCAGTGAATGTAACTACACAAACATTGTTATTTTCTAATCTGGAGTTAAAAAACTTTTCTCGGAGACTTCCTGTTTTCCTGCCAGTAGCACTGATCCAAGCTAGTTTATGTAAAACACATCTCGATTAGTTGAGTTGAGATGAGTTACTTTTTGAATAGACAGTAAAACGACTACAACTGTCACCTGCAAAAAATATCGCTAACTTGAACTGCTAACTAGTTAGCGCCTCTGTGAGTGCAACATAGGAATTACACCAACTCCACTGCCGTTTTTTAATTTGAACTTCCTCCCCTTATGCTACATCAACTTAAAATGTTTTTTAATAAAACCATATTTTTAAAATCTGTATATGCTTTTAAGGACAACTTATCCTACCGATTTCACCAAATGTTATTCTTCTAATGACAAATGAAGATGAATATTTTTCTGGTATCTTTATTGAAAATGTTGGCTTAGCTTCGAGACAAATTCTAGGCTAGTAACTAGCCTGGCCTAGCTAGCTTAGCTTAGACACTGGCAGCAAGAGGAAACAACTAGCCTAACCCACGCTACTACTTAGTTAATGAGCAAAAGTTAGCTAGAAAAATATTAAATAAAAATAAAATACATTCAAGCTAAGCTAACATTTTACTTTAGCAAATGTTATCGGGCTTTTTTACGTTTTAATCGTGGAAATAAACCAATAGTCCCTCCCCTTTTGCTGCATAGCTAAAAAATAAATACAACCATAAATTAAAAAAATTGTATATGTTGGTATTTGTTGCCCAGTTTTTCCAAGTGTTACTATAAGACCTTAATTCCTCCTGAAAAAGATTTGTTTGCTTAGCTTCATGGCAAATTAGAGACATCAATTGTGTTTCTAAAACGTGTTAGCCTAGCTTAGCATAAATACTAACAGTAAGGGGAAACAGCTAGCCTAGCCGCTGCTACTACTTACTAATTCAAACAAAGTTACCAGATTCAACAAGGAACGTTATATATAACTGAAATATATTCAAGCTAGGAACGTTTTCCTTTAGCAAATGTTGTCTGGCAATAAAACTATGAAGACAATGCTAACACAGATCTATACCTACGTAATAAAGAAATGTCTATCCACCCACCTTTCTCACTAGTTGTGGGCAGTAACGTGCACTTTCAGCTATTGCTGTATTCATTTTCAGCGTGAAACATTTAGTGCAAACTAAACCCTCGTTGACACGTAAACCAGGATTTTATATTAGAACGAACGCACACGGTCCAAATCCAACACGATACACACACCGACACACACACACAATGAGAAGGTAAGCCTGGATCCTACAATAAGTCCAGTTTTATGACTAGTGTATAACACCAACAGCTGAATCAATATTAGTTTACACTGGGTCACAGTGGACACACACACACACACACACACACACACACAGCTCTTTCCTTTCATAAACACGCACGTTGAATCTCCCAGAATATATTATTATTATTACAGATTTACACACACACACACACACACACAAACAGAGAGAGAGAGAGATTAGCCTTTATTCTATTACACCCTTGTGGTAGGTTGGTTTGGCCATGTAAGGCAACGCACACACACACACACACACACACACACACACACACACACACACACACACACACACACACACACACACACAGTTAGCTATTATAAAAAGTGATAACAGTAATATAATAAAACACACACACACACAGACTGAGCTGGTTATTATAAAAAATGATAAACATTCAAAGAGTTGTAAAGTTTTACAGTGATGAACTAACATATCAACTTTATTAACGGCCGACCGTCCTCGTTCTCAGGCTGCAGCTCCGTTTTTAACGCAGCCATTTAAACCATTTTAATTCCCTCTACTTTTTTCTTTTTTTTCCTCCTCTTCCTCCTTTATAACAGCTGATACAGAGTCAGAACCATTAAAGTTGCTTTATGGTGACAAAGTGACTTTAAGTGCAGGAGTTTTTTTTTTTTTTTTTTTTTTTTCAGGAGTTGGACGTCTTTCAGCAGCAGGCAACTTATCCGGCCAGGAAAAAACTCATAGTTTCCATTCATAATCGAACAGAGACGATGGCTTATCTGCACAAAACTCAAACATTTGGAATTATTTAGAAGATCCACAGTGATGGGAAGTGGTCAGGAGTTTCATTTCAGAAGTTTAACTAATATGACTCTCTTATTTTATTAAGTTTTGACTCAGCTCAGGCAATATTTAAATATTAAAACTTGTTTGCCACTGGGTTTTTATTAAAATGAACTTGGGACTATTTCTGCAATCTCTCATATAAAGCACCTAGAGTTGCCTTGTTGAGTAATGGTGCCATGGACTTCATTAGAAATGGGATATCAACAATCAATCATGTTTAACACCAATTATTTTAAACACAACCCAATTCTAATATTTCAATGTTCACATTTGACAATTAAGAAGTCTATTTTAATATGCTTGATGGAAAAAAAATAAGTGATTTTACTGTTTTACTGGTTTCCATCTGGTTGGTTTTGTGCCAGACCATTATGGTAACGAGGGGAGACTTAGCCTGAAGACGAAGCTGTCGATTACCTACGTTATGAGCCTCATCTATGATAATGAAATTTACGTAGTGAACAAAAGAGATGACAAATACAGGCATTTGAAATAGAGATTGTAAAAAGAGTTTGGAGTAACTTCTGCTTTTTTAGACCATCAAAATTATCTAGTTGTGGTTTGGGCTGTCTGATCAGGATCCCCTTAGTATTGTAGGACGAGTAGGAAACTTCAGTGTAGACCCAAACACGCTGGAAAGATGATATATCCAATCAAAACTAAAAATGCTCGGAAATCCTGTTTCCTGGTGCTCCTGTCTGGTCCTAAGCAAATAGGATCGAGGATACAAGCAACTGCTGCTGCTTCAAAGTGTCAAATGGAGGAAGTTGAGGTGGTTGTGTTGTCTGATCAAGATGCCTCCTGGACTTCCTCCAACTGGAAGTTTTCCAGGTACATCTAACTTGGAGGAGACCTCCGGGCAGACCTAGACCACAACTGAGAGACTATACATCTCGTCTAGTCAATCAGGAAGCGCTTTAAGGAGTCGCTGGGAAGAGGGACACCTAGATTACCTTGTTTACCTGATACCAAATATGTAGTAAATATGCAAGTATGTCAACATGACATGTTTATCATTTAAATTAACTCTGGCTGAAGAGTCTGTCCAAATCCTAAATCTGCTTGATCAAGGTTGGTCTAAAATATCCACTACCGCCAGTGACCTTTCTTGACCTCACACAGGAAGCAGGCGTCTCTTCCCAGTGAAGACATATTGTAATCTACAGTGGCCTGTAAATGACACAAACAATACAATCACTGGGAGAAAGAGAAAGAGAGAGAGTGGGAGAAGTAATCTGGCTAATTAGAGCAGAGATCCAGGAGAAACGTCCAGCGAGGAGGCAATATATCACCGTGCTAACTACTGGAACAATGAAAACTGCTTTGTCATTTGCTTTTTTTGGCATGAGAACAGGGGCTTTTCATCCCTCGTGCTGTAGGTTAAATATTCAGCTGTGTTTGTTGTTGCTGGTGTGAGGCCGGTGGTGCTGGTGGAGATGGGAGGTGGTGGGTGGGGGTTCTGCTTCAAAAAAAGAAAAAATGGAAAGTAGAGCCACAAAACAGCAGCCGGTGAAGCAATTATTGAGCCGCATCTTATTGATCAACGCTCTCCGAGCCGAGATACCACGGTCACATTGTTCAATCGGCTAATTTAAAAGAAGAATTTATGACTTTCCACTTTCTCACGGGAGGCACGAGGATCTCTTTAGCCGCCCGCTGCTGTCGTCGCCGTTCCTCACAACCTGTGAGATTTCTAACAGGACCTGAGTCAGAATCAACAAACCTCAACAATCAACAAGCTCAGTCTGAGGAGCTCTGCAGCTTTAATGGTGTCCTACTTTATAAGGCTGTCGATGGCGCTTGATTTCACACAAACTGTCACTTTATGAGGCTGTTAATTCTGTTATCAGTTGGGTAATGGGAAGAAGGAGACAGGGAGTTGCTTTCTTATTGTTGTTACTGTCGTTGTTGGGTCACGTTGCCATTTCAAAGTCCAACTCAGCTCTGTTTACATCTCTTCTTTGTCTGCACTCACTGTGGTCTCCTCTTCAAGTTATTGGACCATTTGGAGGTGGTCCTGTTGTCTTGTTGTTACATCAACCAACAGTGACAACCTCAGTTGTCTTTTGGGAGGGTGCACTTGTAATTTTTGTCATCAGTGGGTGAACATTTGATTCTGTGCCAATCAAAGTTCTTGGTAATAAGGGCACCAACTCCAAAAGTAGGTTACGCCTCCTGGTGGACTCAAGGTGGATTAGAAAGAGGCTCAAGAAGAACCACTTCAAATGTGCGGGTACATATTTATATGGTCACAGTGACCTTGACTTTGACCATCAAAATCTGATCCTTGAGTCCACCAAACATTTCCATTAAATCTGAAGAAATCTCCTCAAGGTGTAAATGATAGTTCACAAAGAATGGGAACTACAGAAGGTTGGACAACCCAAAGACGTAACATCTCCAGCCATGACTATTGCCATTCCCAAATTAACTTACTCTGCTTTAAGCCTTTCCTCTTTGCAACACACCCATGGATGGACAGATGGATTCCTGATACACTTAAGAAAAGTCTCAGTCAAGTTATGGAGTAAGAAGCATGATTTCTACAACAACCAACAAGCAGAAAACATAAATCTAAAAAAGTAGAGCTGCAGCAATTAGCTGATTAATTGGTTGAAATAAATTCTCAAAGTAATAATTTGCCCAAGGGATTAATTGTATAGACCTTTATGTTGGTTCAAACCTCTCAAATAAAATGCTTTTCTGCTTCTTTTGCTTTATATGAGAGTGAAAACCAGACAAGAAACTGTTACAGGCATCATTCATCAATCATTTAAATAGATAATATGAGACACAATAGAAAACTATCAATCAAAAATGTAAGAAAAATAGGGGGAAAACGGGAGTTTCTGCGAAAGAGCTTCACAATTTAAACTCATTTATTTATATTAATATTGAATTACACAACATCGAGACAGATGTGTTCAACCTGATGTCCACTAAACTCAATAATTAAAAACTATATTTCTAGCATCAAATTAAATATTTCTCTCCTGGAAATGTACCAAGGAATAACGAGTAAAATAGAAATATAAGTAAAAACAAAAAAAAAATACTGTTGTTTTATAAATTTGACCCACCAACAGGTCAACTATTATCAGATAAAGAGAAACAAAACTGTGATTTGTACGAAGACGTGAGTCAAATAAAAACCTGCTCATTTCCAGCCTCTCGTTGCGGTGGCTATATTAACTCAGAGTGATGCAATGCTTCACTTCAGAGGCCACCCAAGAACATTATGCTCCAAAACACAATCTATTTAATACAAAATGACACCGTTTCTGCCATCAGGGGATTTCAGCAGGTCTCCAAACCAGGAGCGTTGTCATTCTGAATTAAAGGACGCAAGGTGAGCTGGAGCATGGCGGTGTGAGGAAATGAAAATGTGAGCACGGTGTGTGTTGACTGCGCTGTCAGTTACACGCTGAACAGTTTTTATGCTCTCTAATGTCCACGTCAAATGTGATGCGACTGATAAGATGCTGAGTGCATTTGTATTAGTGGACATTAGAGTCCAGGAACCTGGATAAGCTTTGGAAAAAAAACAAAATGTTACAGCAGTAAATATCATTACAGGCTGAAATGAAAGTGAAACCAAATCAGGCACTAGAGCTTTGCATAAAACCAGTTTTCATCACTGAGAGAAATTCAATAGAATCATTTTTATTGCACAAAAACACGTGTGATAACTGGTAAACACCACAACAAACCACAACAAATCCAAACACTGTTCTCCATCTTTGTGTCACTACACTTTACCAGAAAGTAAAAGTGCAACAAGCTGTAACTATCCTCCATGTTGTCAGGGTTTACCGCTTCCTATTATACTGTCTCCGCTCACATCAGGAGAAACTGTGCTTCCGAGAAAAACATTTAGTTTATGATTCGATTATGATTCTTGTGCGATGGGAGCAAAGGATGAAAAAGTTTGAAGTTCAACGTCAAGGTGATTGACGATGAACAAAATATTGGACCTCATCATTAGCAGCAATTTATTTTAACCTCACAAAAACCAAGTCAGACCCTAAAGGCATCAGACCAGAAAAACAAATACTAGCTTTTAGCTTTTAGACATTTCATTTGCAGGACTTCCTCCAAAGTCAAGAAAAAAGCAAAAAGGTCGTAGAACACCTGCTTGACATCGACTTTTTCTTTGAAGGACAACAACTTTCCACTATGAGAGAAAGTTGTGTTTGTTCTCTGTTACTTGGAATGAGGTCGGTCAGTGTGTGTTACCATGTAAGTTACTGAACCAATGTTACTGACACATCAGGCGTTGCACTGAACCGTCATGGTGAAGACGCAGCTGAGTCGACAGCCAGAAACTGTCAGTTTACTAGTCAATATAGTTTCCAACCCTCACCTATGGTCTTGACCTTTGGGTAGAATCAGTTTGTAGATGCAAGCAGCCGAAATGAGTTAGAGATATAGTGAAGGACTCGATCAGAATGTGTTATAGACTTCACCTGATGAAGGTTTTCCAGGAGCATCCAACTACTAGGTGACCTCAGGGTAGACACTGAAAACACTGCAGAGATCATTTATCTCATCTAATCCAGGAAAACCTCAGGATCCACCAGAAGTAAGTGGACACCTGGACTACCTCGCATGGCCAATGGATGGAAGATTATGAAGTATCTTAATGTGGTAGACGGTTGAGTTGGCGCTAATGTAAGCCATGTCTAATGAGTTTCACTATCAGCTCATTTACAATCACAAACACAGCTTTTAATCTACAGTAAATCAATTTTTATGTCTTTTCTCCAACAATCCTACACGTCATCTTTCCGACTGTATCCACAGATGAATAATCTTCTCTCCGTCTGTCCGTCTGTGTTTGTATTTGTCTCCACGACTCAGCAGTGAACAGCAGCGAGCAGCCTTTTGCTTATGAGTTCACCTTTGTTTCCAGTAAATATATCAGACCCGGTGTGACACATCGCCTCTCGGTGTCTCAGAGCGACAGTCATTCTCTTTCCTGGAAGCAGACGGCTTGTAAAAAAGAAGAAAAAAGAAAAGAAAAAGAAACGTGACTCTGTTTCTTCTTCTACCCGGTCGGATTTCACAGACACCGGCTGCACAAACCAAACTTTGTTTTTTTTTTTCCTTTTTTTTTTTTTTTTTTTAATAAACCGGCTTGTTATTGCCCTCATTATGCTGTCGTAGTCTAGTTAATCTGTTCTCAGGGAGTCCACTGTGCTCTCTGGATTGTGCTGATTCAGCCCTAACCAGATCTGTACTTTAATGGAGTCAGCATTAGTCTCCTATTAATTATAGCTGACTGATAATTTTCCTGTTTTGTTCCTTTTTATTTTACAGTGCGCAGTAAATGGCTATGCAAATGAAGCCGTCTGAGCCGTATTTCTTGCCATTATTGTTGTTCTGTTGATATTTTGGTTGTTTTCGGAGTCATCACACATTTTTTTGTGTTTTTACTCGTTCCATAAAAATTTAACTTTTTTTAATCACTGTGAAGCACTTTGGAACTTTTGAAAAGTGCAATGAATCAAGTTTTACACGTGGACGTAAGTTAATAACGAGCATGTTGAGCTGCTAACGGTTGTAATTAATATTACTTTAACTTCATCTGTAATGATGCAATAGGATGCAACTGAAAAAGCGTCTGAGTACATGAACATAAAGACATGACAGGCAAATTTCAGCTCAGTTAATCAGCAACTCATAAAAGTATCACATTCTTGAAGTTTTTATACAATGTTTCCAATTGGCCGCGTTTTCCGTTGACATTTTAATGCCCATCTCAAGAAGTATCGCATCAGAAAAGCCGCGGCACATTTTTTGCGTAAAAGTTCTGACATTTAACTCAACTTCTTTGAGGTTTTTCAATTGTTAACAACTTTTTTGTTCGTTTTGTTTTCAGTTTGTGACTTCTGCTTCTTCTACTGGTTTATTACGCCACCTTCTGACAACATGATTAACTTCATTTATTTGCTCCGAAACAGGTGATAAAAATGCAGATTTTGCTTGTTGCATCATTTGAAAAGTTTGCTTGTAATTTGTTGAACAGTTACGTTGGAATCGAACATTCAGTTGAATCCAACATGTTAATTTGAAGCGAGGATTAATGTGGCTAAATTTTGCTGTGGAGGCATCAATGGTAATATCAGCAATGATGAATACTTTCAGTACTTGCAGAGCTACTCTGCTACTCTGTCTGAACTCTTCTGCAGAGGCTAAAAAAGCCAAAAGGACTTTGCTCCGATTAGAGGGAGTACTGCAGTGACCCCAGAGAAGTACATTTAACACGAACACTGTCAAGATAAAAGTGTTTTAGCAAAGGGCAACTTACCAACACAGAGGCCTGCTGCCAATTTAATGATAATGATAATGATAATGGATAAATGAATCATGCAGTAAGTCCACCAGACTCACCAGAGAGGATCTAAAATGAAGATTATGATGATGATGATGGCGATGATGATTACGTCACAGTGCAAGGAAGTGGAATATTATGATGATTTCACCACAGGGAAGTTAAAGAGCTTTTTTCTAGTATTTTTGTAAATTATATGCCAGCCACTGATCATCATGACTCAAATTTCCAGGAAAGCTGATGACTTTGGACTTAACCAGCACTAAACACACACAGATGCTCTGCTGCCTGAGTAACTTAACTCCTCATATGGCCGTTGATCAGCCTATATTCAGTGTCACAGCTGTCAGACCTGGGACTTTTCAGTCTTATAAAGCTTCTGGTAAAGCCAGTATATGACATCCAGTAGATGTCATAACTCATATAGTGTCTATATTCTTAACTATAAGGTTAACTAGTATAAAACTCCACCACAATAATGGCGCCAAACTTTTAAATAACATGAGATACTTCAGACTTTCCAAGAGCTTGTTGTACTCTGTATCTGGTCGCTTACGAATAAATTCCACCATTGAAACATTAAGACGACCAGACTACAAAATAATATAATAAACACTTTACGTCATCAGGGCAGTATCAAGACAGGGCAGGCCATGAAACAGCATCAAATTTACAAAATCAAAGTTATAAATGTGCAAGAAGAAATGTTGGAAATTCACTGAGATCAAGTAAAACTCAAAAAGGAGCTTATCATTGTTCTTTATATTATTATAGGTACTGTAAAGTTTCTCTGCCACCAAATGTGGTGGTAGAGATGGTTGTTCTCCGAGAATTTGGCCATTATTGTTGCAAAAAGAAGATGAAAACTACACCACCTACATACATGAAGCAGCGCTACGTCTTCAAGACGACAAACTCAACACTACAACAATTCACTAATTGAAGAGGGGACAACTAGCTGGTTAACAGGGAAAAAAATGGAGGGATGGATGGACGAACCTCATAACATCATTTCACAATCATTTTATGATTACAGGTATCGTTCAGTTTCTGATCCACCATTGTTGCATCACCAAAACAAGATGATATACTACTCCAGCCCTCTAGTGGAGTCACTGTCATGACAAGATGGCCCAGGGCTAACTAATTAGCATGCTAATTTAAGTCAAAGCAAAGTAGTGACACTAACAGAAGCACAACAATGATACAGAACTTGCAACATTGACAACACTTGCTAATGTTAATACCAAGCACCTTTAAGTTCACTTGTAGTGTGATGTTAGTGGTTTAAACTTTCCCTCTAACAGTGAACTTTGTTTTCTTTCATGCATTACCATAATTCATCAGCAGAAAGTTTTAGGTTTTTCTGCCTGTTCCAGTCAGAGGCTCATCTGAGAGGCTGCATAACAAGCTGTTTGAGATGAGTAAGAACCTTTTTTTAACACTGTGAATCATGCAAAGCTGCTCTAATAGAGTCCCAGAATATAAAAAACAACTACAGTGGAAATGAGAATAATAGGCCTCCCCTTTAAGGATCCACTGATACCCTGTAGCTATTTCATAAGTCTACAATTAAGTGAAAACACATCTGTTTGTCCCTCGACGCTGGCGTTTTGTCATGCAGTCCTTTGGATGTTCTGATTGTTATCCGTCATGCAAACACACGTAAGAGTCATAAAAAAAAGGACAAGAAAAAAGCAAAAAGTCCTGCAACAGATGGTCGCAACAGAGCGTCCGATCTCGGATCATCATGGAGTCAGTGTGGGATTACACCGAGAGGCGGCGGTGATTTCTCTGAGGTGCTTGGAAAAACCTACCTGTCATGCACCTTGAAAAACTGCATCCAGGTGGAGAACTAGTTTTTCTTTTTTTTTTTCCTGTGTCGTGAACTGATAAAACTATTGCACACACACACATGCGCAAAAAAGGACAAAAACAACATAGCGCCGCAGCATAGTCTTCATTTTTAAAGCAACAGGATGTTTGATGCGCCGCCGTTTTCACGCAGAGACGTTGTTTTGGTTCAGCATCGTGCCGAGAGCGACCTTGAAGTCGTTTCATTTGGCTTTATCCTAAACTGTCGACTGTTTATAGAACAAACAACATTAAATGATAACGGTTGTTTCTAATTTAAATATAATTTAATGTTAAATAATAATGATAATGATAATTGGGGGTTGGAAACGCTGTATGGAATCTATAGAATGAAGGAAAAAATGAGAGGGAGGGGAGAAGAATGTGGCAGTGGCTTTTGTAGGTCACCCAAAACAAAGCATAAGGGAACACGACGCACACACACACACACACACACACACACACACACACACTATGAACTGGCAAAGCTCTGAACCCCCCTCAAAGACTAATCTACAACCATCCCATTAGGAAAACGCACTCACAAAACACACACACACACACAGGTGCATACATTCAGGTCCACATGTTCCCTCTCACTTTTACTTTAAAGTACACACACTCACACACACACACACAAAAGACGACATCAAGAAAGAGTTCACACGAACAGCAAGGCCTGTGGTATTTGTTGGCCTCAAGTGGGTCACACACACACACACACACACACACACACACATGCTGACATACTCATATCCACACACACACACTCACACAGGACAAATAATCAAGCAGCTTTCATCCTCCAAGGCAGGAAATGCTGCTTTTAAGCTCTGTGTGTTTGAGTTAAAAGGGGAGTTCACACACACACACACACAGACATGCACATGTACACACACAATAATTCATCTATTATACACACACAGATTCCTTCACATAGACAATATCTGAAAGTGATGCAGATGTTTTTTTGTGAACACACACATATACACACATATATACATGATGATTTAACAATAACAAGATAAAAACACACAAACATTAAGTTGTGTTATTGTTGTGGATGTTCGCACCGCAAGTCGCATTCCTTCTCGTCTTTACATACCGACGCGTTAGCGAGAAAACAAACCGTCCGCACTCCAAAAACTACAAACATGGCAGAGATTTGAGAAAATCCTGAAAGAATCCAAACAACAACAGTGGAAAGATTTGTCTCTCACACACATCAGAGAGAGAGATAAAGAAACGAAGGGATGAGGAGGAGGCAGAAGAAGAAGAAGGAAGACTGGTAGAAGAAAGGAAAAAACTAGAATCTTCATGAGTGAATCAAATCATCCTGCAGTGAAGAAGAAAAGAACAAGAAGACGACAAGAGATGTTTGACAGGCAAGAGAAATGGACGGAGGACGGAGAGAAAGAGGAGCAACGGGAGGGGAGTGATTGATGAAGGAGGGAGGAGGAGAAGGAGAAGAAGACGTCCAATGTGTTGTAGAGAAACGGTAGAAGAGAAGATGAAAAAGAAAAGAAAGAAATTCCTTGCATACAGATTGCGTCATAAATCTTTTCCCACTTTCTCTTGCTTTTCTTCCGACAGGTCAAAGGTCAACGGCGTCACGATAACATCAGCGTCCGGCGGAAAAACGTCGCGCTCATCTGCATTTGATATTAAAAACACGGAGCGGAGTTTGTCATGTGCACCAATGATGTTGTGACTAAGAAGAAAAACCAAACCATAAGAATACCACCACACCCCAGAGCACGATGGAGAGATAACTCAACTCTTTTTTTTTTTTTTTCTCCAAAGTCATTTCCTTCACTTTGCCAGTTTACGCCTTGTAAAAACACTGGAGTACCAAGTGGGAATTCCTTATCGATCTCTTTTTCTTTTTGCTTTGTGTTTCTATTGGGTGATATTTAGCAAGACTCAAAATATATTTAAAAAAAGATAAATAAACTAAAAGTGTCTAAAAACTGAAAAACTAAACCAAAAAAAAAAAAAAATAAATGTTAAGTTTGGAGAAACTATATCAGGACTCCCCATTCTGAACTCTTTTAGTCTCAAGCTAAAGAAAATACTCCCGTCTCCTGGGAGGACCCTCCAGAAAATAGATGGTGGTCTATTTCAGGGTCATGAGCCACACATTGAGAATCACAAGTATACAATAGGAATACCAGCCTCCAGTCAGCTCAAGTACTGATGCACCAAAATAGATGGTTGTTTGGTGGCAGAAACAAATAATAAAATGAGTTGTTTTTCATATCGACTTTGGCTCGTTTTAATCATCGTTCCTCAGGTATATAGATTTGGATGCGTCTTTATTCATAAACAAAGTTTTCTGATTGAATTCAACAAAAAAAACCCATTGTGTTTATGCAGTGTTAAGTTAAAGCTACAGCCGTCAATGAAAAAAGCAGAAAAAACTTTGTCAACTTTTACTTTTACTTCACTACATTTCCTAACTTAATTTCATACTTTTACTCCAGTTTGACCTGTTGAAGTCGACCTGTGACTGTTTAGACCATCAACTCCATGTCTGAGGGTTGATGTGGCTCCATCTTAAAGGTGGATGATGGAGAAACTTTAGTTCAGACTCAGGACATTATCTATGAAGATTGTTGTAGCTCCATGTTTTAAAGTGCTGGATAAACTTCATAATATTCTTCTGTTTTTATTAACATGTACTTGTACTTTTACTTTCATGACTTAGGGCATTTGTATTTAAAATACAAGTTTAACTTGAATGTCTTTACATTTCTGGATCTGTTTTAATTCAGATGTTCCACTTCACTTCAAATTGGATTAACATGATTCAACCATTGTTTAAAACATTAGATGTGAGGACGTACTTGTGGAAGTTTAACTTTTTTTGACTGACAGCTTGTTGATGAGGCGTTGCTCATGACTGCTGTTTAGAACATGTTTAATGAAATGAAAATATATCTTGTTATACCTCATAACCTCTTCTAAAAATATTTAAAGTTTAAGGTAAAATTCAGTTGCCTCAAAGTTGTAAAGTTGAGCTTCAACTTCTGGTTAATCTCAACTAGAGACACGCTGCAGCTGCATCAAACCAAACTGACAAAAACAGAAACAAACAAACAAATGAAAGAATAAAAAAAAAAAAACGAGAGTTTCACCAAGGATCCACCCTGGTTGGATGGACGACTATCTCTCCGTCCATCTATCTGTCTATCAGTGTATGTGTAGCAGTATTGTTGATGTTAACACAACCTCAGACAGACTGATAATGGAGCAGCTGGAGCATGAAATCACAAAGAAAGACAGACAGAGGGAGAGAGAGAGAGAGAGAGAGATAGAAATAGGATGAGAGACAGGGAGAGAGAGAGAGGAAGACAGAGATAAAGAAAGAGGGGGATGAAATAGACATGATGATATACAAGTACAGAAAGAAGTTAGAAAAAAAAAACAAAAAAGAAAAAGAGGAGGACTAAAAAGAGAGACGTGGGGGTTGCCGCACGGACGAGAGACTATGACACAGGGTCACTATGAGAGAGTGAGAGAGAGAGCGAAGTGGGGGAGGGCGAGACGCACACAGAGAGAAAGAAACAGACACCAAATTCATTGTTTTCATTGTCTAATTCGAACCACAGAGAGAGAGGGAGAGGATGGAGGAAGGGAGGAGGAGGTGGAGGAGGTGGAGAGGAGGAACATGAGACGAGTTGAGAGAGATTCACACACATTCCTGCTTCGCACCGACAAAGTTGGAGGCTGCGAAATGAAGCGATCGGAGGAGAGCAAAGAGGAAAGTGGAGTCGCACCGAGTTCGTCCTCGGAGCAGCTCAAACTCCCACCGAGACCCGCTGATTTCAGCTCTCAAAACTTTTCCATCGCTGCGTGTTTACTTACACTTCCAATAATTCAATTATAACCACATTAAGGCTCTTATTATTCCAACTGTCGTGTAAACACCTTAACCAGCTTATCTTATTGGATTTAGCTGCGCCGCGGCCAAAAACTGCCTTTTGACTCAGAAACACTGATGAATTAAAAGACTTTAGAAATGATGAAGTGCAGCATTAAGCTGTTGAACTCATTTGAAACAGGAAATGTGTTTTGAAAGGAAACGTGATGCCGAGCAGATTAGAAGTGATGAGGAAATGTTGAGTCGTAAATATGTAAATGTTTCTCTGTATGTTATTATCTGCTTGAATGACACGTGTTTCCCACCAAACCATCTAAATATGTTCTAACTACAGCATCAACATGAGTCTTTTTATGTTGATTTTGAACAAATTAAACCAAAATCACCATCTTTTTCAAACTGTAACCAAAGTAGATTTCTAATGATGAAGATGGACGATACAAATCCTCTCCAAAAATGACGCCAAAACTTTTAAATCGCCCCCTGGTGGTTGGCTGCAGCATTACTCATAAAGTCTTTGCTAAATAAATGTTTTATTTCTGACACTTTTCTCACACGTTTGGCTTAGATTCACTTTTTGATGTTGAAAATGTCACAATTAAAAGACAAAATTGATAATGATCAGACTTCTCTGGACTTTGGCTACAAGAAAGTGTTTGCATCCAGGATATTTTGGAGGAATTGGAGGCTCGTCAGCCATTTTTATTTACAGCAAAAGGCCGAAACTTTCAACAAATATGTGAAACAAAAGTTGCACATTAAATGAACCCAACCATTGACAACTGACTTAGAAATAAACTGCAATCAATATGAAAATGAACAATAATTATTGGTTAACTGTTGGAAGGACAGTGAAAGAGACTCTTAACTTCTTTATTTCAGTTTCAAAAATGTCAAAAATGAAAAAAAAGCATCACTTTTTTTTATCCTGAAACACTTCAATCAGATCAATTATATGCGGAAATTGCAAGTAAATGTGCCGTAGCTGTGTTTTCTTTAGGTAGAAAACTTTATCTTGATGTGTCTCGACCATCGTACTGTACTTTTTGCTATTTTATTGACAACTAATTAATAAAATAACTGTTAAACTGTCAAATAAAAAGGGTTCAGTTGTACTGCAGCATCTATTTAATAATAACAAAACACAGTATTAATTTGCAGCACTTTCATTTCCTGTCAGACATTGGCCAACGTGTTGCTTATAGTTTTGAATGTTGGTTTATTGTTCATTGTGTTGCGCTGAGAACAGGTGCAACACAAACTACCTGCAGCTATAAACTCTGAGGTACTTGCCAATGGTCGACCTATAAAAACATTATGAAATAAACACAATGAACGCAGCATATGTGGACTCTCGTGTGACGCTCGTGTTGTGTTGTTTTTGTGGCAACTGGTTGATTGAGTCATATTATAAGTGACGTCAACAGGGAAGATAATCTCTGAAATCTGAGTAAGAGTCACTTGTTTAAAGCTTGGTTTGCTCTAGTTTCCATTGATTCTTGAATGAAAATATAGCGTTTTCTAAATGGACACTTGATCGACAGGTGATTGTCTTTGATAAAAATACAGCTGGAGACTCAGCAGCAGGTTACAGGCTTCGGTCCAGGCAGTTTCCTGATGACCGTTGTGTTCTCTGTCTGCGCCTGAGTCCCAGGCCGAGGCTAAATTTACTCAGTGTGGGTTACATGCTGGAAAAAAGGTTAAGAGCTCCTGATATAGGGCTGCATAAACACACATGGCCCTTATTTCTGCTCCGACTGCACTGGCTCTCGTTTTGAGAATGGTGCTGTATTTATCCAGGAAAATGTTTCATGATCATGTTTACGCTCATTTTTAACGACTTCCTGTTGCACATTCTCACACTCCCACACGTTCACAGCCGTACTGTGCTGTTGAGACTGTACTGTACTGTACACTGAGGAGGCGGGGGGTCAGTGCCTTGCATGATGGCACATTGGTGTTTATTAAGAAAGAGGCGGAAGGAAGTCTGTAACATTTGTTCCCAGTCTGGATGGTCTGTTCTGGGTTTCATTTCCATATAGAGCATGATTCTTGATGGATAATCATTCTTATCTGTGTGAAATGGTTTGTTCTAATAATGACTAACTTCCTGTGACTTATGATGTTTACTACCCATCAGAAAATATCAAGTTAAACAACTCAAGATTTATGGAAATTATCAAAAGGGTCAACATCAGAAGAGAAAGAAACTAGAAAATTACTGACTAAACTATTTAAATTAGGGATTAAACTACACTGCAACAACTGTAGCTTGAGTCCACGTTAAACTGGACCACAACTGTTACCAATGAAATGACCGTTACTAACAGTGTTTGTATTAAGTATGTGAAAGTCTTACTAGAGTAGAAGTACAAATACTAGAGTAGAAGTACAGATACTAGACCATTAAATAACTTTGGTAGAAGTTCAAGTCGTCACTAGAATGATTCTCCAGTAAAAGTCTAAAAGTATCTAGTATTTACTGTACTTAAGTATGACAAGTAATCTATAATTACATGTACTTAGGTAATGAAAGTAAAAGTACATGTTAATAAAAACAGAAGAATATTATGAAGTTTATCCAGCACTTTAAAACATGGAGCTACAACAGTCTTCATAGACAATGTCTTGAGTCTGAACTAAAGTTTCTCCATCATCCACCTTTAAGATGGAGCCACATCAACCCTCAGACATGGTGTTGATGATCTAAACAGTCACAGGTCGACTTAGAGTGAAACTCCCGTAACATACTGTGGTACAGTAGTGAAGTATTAGTGCTTTATTACTATACAACACAGAGTCAACACTATTGTCTGTGGAGTGTTGACAAAGAAAACTTGGTTTTATGGTCTTGGTCTTGACTCCTCAGAGACTTGGTCTCAGTTGCATTTTAAAACAGTCTTGGTCTTGACTTGGTCTTGACCCTTAAAAGACTCTGTCTCGTCTCCATCACGGCTTCCAGTGGCAACTCAACGTCATTTAGTCGACGTCCGACCTTTTAAAATCAAACTATCTCCAGATGACAGACACTAACGTTCTTCTGTGTCTGCTACAGTTTCGGTTTCTGAACTTTTCTCTGTCCATTTTCACCTCAACACCCCCAGTGGTGTTTAGTGGTGCAGCAGTGAGAAATGTACCAACTCAAACACTTTCCTGCGGCGACACGTTCCCGACGTTGTTTAGTCGTTTGAAAACCGGTATTATTAATATTGTGGTTGAAAAATAATTCATATCATAACATAATAAAAATAAAAACTGGTTTTAAATATAAACGAGTAAAACGTCCAGCTCCACTATGCTGTAACCACAGAAATAACTGTTATCATTTCTGCTGCAGCAACAGTAACAGATGTAGATTTAAGTCTCAACACTATTTTCTAAAGTCCTGGAAAATATATATTATGTCAGAATTATACTGGATAATTAAAAAAAATAACATTTTATTAGTCTGATACAGATACAACGATTGATGAAGTCGACATGAAGAAACAACATCATGAAAACAACAACACTGACCGTGTTTTCTATCTCACTCTGTCTTCATTTATTAGAGTTCAGAGCTAATAAACACACATTAGCTTTAAAACTCCCCACAGGACCCTTTTAATATAAAATCATGTCTCCGATCTGATGACGAACAAACATCACACAAACATTAAAACCATCACATCTGTTGAGACGTCACGATATTAATGCAATATGCTACAATGTAAGAAAAACAAACTAACCGTGATTCAAATAGTGTTGAGACGCAACGAGACAAACATGAATCATGTAATTTAACTGGAACTGAAACCAAAATAAAAAATAAAAATACGGAGCTTCTCTTCTCTAACGAAACACACACACGTCTCTCTGTAGTTGTTGCTTACATAGACGTTCTCTCTGTCCTGTAAACTGCAATAAACCCAAACACACACACAGACACACCGTAAATCTCACCATAATACGCCCTCTGAGTGTACGTGTCTGTGTTTATGTGTGTGTGTGTGTGTGTGTGTGTGTGTGTGTGTTTTATAGGTGTTGTAAATTTGGCTGCCGGCGTTGTTTTTATCAGCATATTCGCAAGCTGTTTAGCCAACGGTGCAGATGTCACTGTTACGACCACACACACACACACACACACACACACACACACACACACACACACACACACACACACATAAAGAAGTTGCACAGAGAGAAACACGCACACACACACCGCATTTGACACTGTTTATACAGCGTTGTATGTGTGTATAATCCTATCTAAATTCACCTGGTTGTATGTGTGTGTGTGTGTGTGTGTGTGTGTGTGTGTCACACACACACACACACACACACACACACACATACACACCCACCATTTGCATCTGCCTGCGTAAGCCGGTATGATTTTTCTTTTTTTTTTTAAACGTATGCGTGTTCGCTGTGCATGCATGCATGCAAGTGTGTGAAGGTCAGCACAAGACTGAGTGTGTGTGTGTGTGTGTGTGTGTGTGTGTGTGTGTGTGTGTGTGTGTGTGTGTGTGTGTGTGTGTGTGTGTGAGTGTTATTTGATTAATGCTGAGAACCGTGGAGTGTTTAGAAAGAGGTCGCGACCTTTCAGCTTCCATTCAATCAGACAGGAGAGAGAGAGAATACCTCTATCCTCCTCTTCTCTTTTTTTTTCTAACCTCTCTCGCTCTTCTGGCTTTTTTCTTCTCGCCCCTTGAGAATCTGATAAGCCTTAGTCAGCACACACACACACACACACACACACACACACACACACACACACACACCAAATGCTAATAAAGCCAGCGCTTCATTTACCTGAGCTGCAGCGACCACACGCTTCATGGACACAAGTATTTGGACACACCCCTGCTGTTGATTTTACTTTGGACGATGTTTTATTTCTGCAGTGGAGACGAGTTGAATCAACACGATGAAACCGACACGCGAGACGTTAAATGAACGAAAACCTACAACAGTCTGACAGGATTATGATATAGATTACACCCGTTGACGAAAAACAGTTGAAAAAAGTCCAGAAGTTGCTGCTTTTTTATTAAAATATCAAGACAAAATTTGTCTTTGTACTTATTTTTGAAACAAAAAAAGTTGAGAAAAATGACTGTTTTATGACAAATAATGAGTTTACAAAGAGTTAAACTAAAGAAAAGATGAACACACACAAAATAAAGAAGGTGGAACAACAAAAAGAAAGTTTAGATGATTGTTAAGAATATTTCTAGATTCATTTCCGATCAGTTCATTGATTCAGCAGCAGCTTCATATTGACAAAGTTGTGGTCAACTTCTATCAGTTCAGATCAAGGACAAGCATTTAAAACAAAAATACTGCTGTGATAAGAATCAAAAACAAAAAAATAAAGTGTTAAATACATTCATCTTTCCATTTTTCACCATTTTTTTTTCTTTTTTTACCAAGTTTAGTTCAAATACTTGATTAATTACTGAGGAAAATAATCCCAACTCCAGTGTTTTACATTTGAATGTAACATTTCATCTGTTTATGAAATTATCAAATCAACTTATCAAATTATCTATCAACTGAGTGGATTAAATCATGTGTTGTGGTTGAAAAGGTCCAGAATCGGCTGCTTTTGATTAAAACACAAAAAAGCAAAACAAAAAAACAATCATCTGATAATTTTCTTTGATTATTTAATTCATCATTTGCAAATAAAGTATTGAAAATCGACCTTTATATCTCAGTTAATCAATTTAGAAGGATATACGGCTTAAAATACTCATGATAAAGGCGCCAGAACCAATGAAAGGAAGATTTAGATGATTCGTTTCTGATCAATTCATTGATACAACTACAGATATATAGAAGATCAAAGTGGTTTAAAACCTCTATAGTTAAAGAAACATTTGACTTTGTGTTTTAAATAAAACTGTTTAGTCATTTTTCACCAGTTTCTAACATATTTAGTCCAAAAAGAACTGATCAGAAATACCCGTTGGTTTGTCGTCCTCGTTGAGTTTTGTGCAACACGTCATCGTTTAACGATCAAAACTTGCAAGTTCACTAATTTTTGTTTGTTTTTTTTTTTTTTTATCCTGGTTGATCTTCTTCTTGATCATACACTTCGTCTTAACGTCGTCGTCGTGGTCGTAACGTTCAGGTGTTGATAACATACTCTCCGTCTTCTATCCCCCCGTTGATCGCGTCTTTCTCTGAGTCAACACTTTCTTTTTTCGTCTCTTTCTCCCATGTCATCTCTTTGCCTCCCTCCCTCCCTCCTCCTTCTATCTGTTAATTTGCTCTCTGTCTCCCTCTCTCTCTTTTGAACCTCTCTTTTAGCCCCTGCGGCCCCAGCCAATTACACACTGTTTGTCCACCCGTTTTCAATAAAACACTGCTTCCCTACCTCCCTCCCTTCATTCCTTCTTCTTATTTTCCTCCCTCTCTCTTTCTCTCTCTCTCCCCCCTCCGTCCACCCCCGACTGCTTCCGTCCACTCCCGTCCTCCCTCTCCTCCACCTCCGCCCTCCCTCCGTTCTCTTTTTTCATTTTTAATTAACTTCTTTTGTAACTTGGAAGCTACCCCCCTCCTCCTCCTTCAACATGCCTCTTGCACTCCCACACTCGGCGTCTTTCTCACAAACACACACCCGCCGATCATTGCGCGAGACTCGGGCCTTGGACGGCGTGCGCGCAAACACACATGTAAATGGAGGTTAAACATGCTATTTACATATCAATTACAGGCAGACACCGAATCAATGATTAATGCAGAGGCTCAGATTAGCGCCAGGCTCGCTAGTTTAACCGCTATCTGCTGGTGTCTAACTGCCGTGTCCAATGAGTTAAAGATTTCAGACGTTTGATGGAGATTCAAGGTTTTTTTTTTTTTTTCTTATTTAAAGTAAATGGATTTTTATTGCTTCCAGTCTTTGAATCGATGGCTTGTGTCAGTTTGCGTTAGTGTTCCTGTTTCTAGCTTAACCACTATCTGTCAGGAAGGTTTTATACATTTGATTAACATTTAGATTAAAAGAGGTTAGTGGATTTTCACCAAACAGAAAGAATCTGAGTTAATTTGAGTTTATTAGAATCTATAAACAGTGGTCAATTAAATGTCTGTTTAGCCTGTTAGCTTAAGTGCTACTTTCTTCTGAAGGAAATACGTCTACAATATGAAATATTTTACAAAATTACCTTGTTAATTGTCAATATAGCTGATGAGTTGTTGGATAACTAGTAGTTTGATTAGTTTGGATCGTTCAATCAATGATTTCAGTGCTGGCGCTGCTCGCTTTTACGCAGTAAAATGAAGCAATGTAGCATATTTTACAAGCTAAAAGCTTGAAATATTTTATATTTTGATGAAGAATTAGTTTCTTAACATCATTATATCTGACGAGTTGCTGGATAAAAGCAATAGATTGATCATTGTATGAATGTTTTAATGCTTTGGAAAAGTGCTAACCCTGCTAGCTTTTGTTTTTTTCTATGTAGCATGTTGTTTGTTAACATCATTACATTTGATGAGATATCATGAAACAATAGTTTAATCAATCCTTATCAATTTTGTATTTTTTAATCTTTTTAAATGTTTTTGGTGCTCCAGGAAAAGCATTGTGTACTTGCTAGCGTTTATGCTAACAGCTAGGGCACAGTAGAGCATATTTTATTAGTATGGCACTTTTACACATTGGAAATATTTTACACTTTTCATCAGGAGTTAGTTTGTTAATATCACTTGAAGAGTTGTTTGATGAAACTAATAGTTTTAGCTTTAGGCTAATGCTAACACTACTAGCTAAAAGTTTGACATACATTTATAGATTTGAGTTATATATGAATATTCTTTGACTAAACTTACTGGGGAACTTATGTTATCAATTGAAAGTTGATGAAGCAACATCATATTTTAAAAATAGAGAGGGTTTGTTATCTTAACCATTATCTTAACCATTATCTTAACCATTAGCTTAACCGTTAGCTTAACCGTTAGCTTAGCGTTCTTCTGCTCTGAAACTGTAGATTTCGAGTTGTAGATAAAAAAAAAAAGCGATTACTAAGTTAAAGTTTAATAAACTTATATAACTATCAGTATATCTAACACATTTTAACACATGTAAGTTGCTTAGATTAGCATCACGTTTGCTAGCTTCATTATTTCTAAATTCAGTGTTTAAAATTTTGCTTTAGCCATTCATTTATTTTAACTGAACACATCATATAAACCACATCCTGTTTGAGAAACAAAAACAGCCTGGTTAAAAGTAGAAAACGTTGGACTATATAATGACACATTAACTAAACCAGACTTGTAGAGTTCGGGCCTGAAACCACCACCATCATAATTAAACGCCAGTTAATGAATGAACAGTACGTTGCTCTTTATGTGTGACTGCTCCGTATTTCACTGTTGCTTTCATGTTACAGTTTGTGGTTTTATTGGTTCGACTGTGTCTTTTATGTCACGTTGCACACGTTGTGATTTTTACTGGCTTTACTTTATTATTATCCTGCAGGCCATTCACATGTTCTTCACATGTATTTAGAAAACAAACCGTGTTCGTTTCGAGGACTTTGGCTGTAAAATATCCATGAGAACATGAGAGTTGCAACTTTTTTTTTTTGTTTGTTTGCTTTTGCTTCAGGGTTTCATGTGTAAAGTTAAATTCTACATTTTTACGTACCAGTATTAGATTATTTTTTAATAATTTAAACACTAGACACCACTTAAACTCAGATCTATTAAATTATTTTACACATTTTGTCCATTAGCATGTTTTCATTTTATTTTCTCTCTCTTTTTGCTTGTTTATTTATGAAGAAATGTTTATAATTTGATTAAAATGAATGAATCAAAATCAGAAATTAAACAAAAGTGTCAATGTTAATGACGATAAGAAGAAAAAAAAAGTAGGAAAAAGTGGAATATGGAAGAGAAATATCCAGTAAAAAAGTGATTTCTCACTGTGGATTCTTTTATTTTTCTTAATCAAATGATTAACAATACTCCATCCATCCGTCCGTCTATTGTTTTTTCTCCATACCTGTCGCTTCATCATAAAGAAAAAGAAAAAAAAAGGTGGAGTGTGGTGATTTATTGTTGACACCAATACGTCAGGAAAGAAAGACAGAAAAAAAAAACAACTAATAACGACGAGAAGGTGAAAGAGAGAGACAGAAAAATAGATACGAGGGGAAAAAAAAGGAGAGAATGGAAAAAAAATAAAAATAGAAGAAGTGAAGATGTGACAACACACTCTCACATACTTATATAGCAAACGTTTTTTTTTCCTTCGTTTTTTGACAGCGAAGCATGAATTGTTGCATTGTTTCCTTTGAGTAGAAAATTACAGTGGACCGGATCGCTTCAATGACAAGCTATCAAAACGACAGCATGTATGCCCGCATGCGCACACACTTACACACACACATACACACACACACACAGAAATAAGAAAAAAAAAAAACACATTTACACACAAACGAACCACCACGCTGCGACTGAATGACAAGCTCATAGCTGCAAAAACAATGTTTTCACATATTCACATTAGGAAACTCGCTGCTGCTGCTGCTGCTGCAGCAGCCGCGAACTGACGACACAACAAAGATGTTTAACGCTGGAAAAAAGTGCACAAACACACACACACACACCACACCCTTTTTATGCTACTGCTCAGCATAAAAAAAGTTTAATAAGACAGTTTTTTGTGTTAAAGTTAATTTGAAAACATTTGATGAGCTACAGGAAGAAACAGTGATGCAAGAAATTAAGAAAAATAAAAAATGCGAATGGACAAATTATGAAAAATTTATACGTAGACTTTCAATTAATTTAATTAATCCATCTTCTTTTTGACTTTTTATCCAGGTTGAGTTTAGATTAAATCATATTTGTTCATTTTTGTATTGATAAAAAGATGATAAATATAAAAATATTTACAAATAAATTCATCCAACTTTTCAAAATGTTTCAATTTTAAGGGTTTAAAGTGACGATTGTCACAATCTCAATAGTAAGATGTTAAATGATGCTTATTTAAAGACTTCTAACAATGTTTTAAAGGTTTTAAAACCAAACACGGTGGCAGTGATGTTGGACGAGAGCTTTATCTGTTGTTGTTTTTACAAAGACAGTCTGTTTTATATCCCATCTGAGTGGCGCTACATCTGCAGGAGATGCTAGTTAGCTAGTTAGCATGCTAGGTTCAGTAGCAACAAAACAGAATTGACAAACATTAACACTGTTTTGGAAGGAATAAAGTTTCACGCTGAAGTCACAATGAATCTTCTAGACTAGACTGAGTCAACAGCTGCTAATGCTAGCAAAAACATGTTGCACCTTTAATCTCCACTTAAGAACAAATGTATACAGGATTACAATACAAAATAGTGGTTCATGCTAACATTAGCTATGTAGCATTGTAAAAATAAAATAATAATAATAAAAAAAAAACAATACATAGAGCACATTTACATAAGGTTTACATAAGATTTGATGCTAAACTTCTTTCCTCTGGATTGTTGTTAGTAAATAGCTACGTAGCTTTAGCAAAAACTTACATATATCACCTTTAATCTCCTTTTCACAGCACTGGATGACATCATTTGACACAACTAAATTTAATGAACTTTAATCATAATTTCAGGTTAAAATTAGCTTTGTAGCATTAGCAAAAACTTGCATATATATCGCCTTTAATCTTTATTTTATGGTACATAATGTACATGTGTAGTGATTTATGACCATCAAATAACTACAGCTATGTAACAATAGCAAGACAGACCGTTAAATAAGGAACTCTTTGATGCTTCTTCTACACTGATAAATAAACAACTGCTAATGCTAACATTAGCTAAGTGGCATTTGCAAAAAACTTACATATTGCACCTTAAAGTTAACTTTTAAATGTTCTGTTGATAAAGATAAACAGACTCTAAGGTCCTTAAACTATGAACCTAAAGTGGAAATAATTTTTAAAAAAATCAAATTTTCTTATTTTTTGCTTTGACGTGTTTTAACTTAACTTTACTCCGCGACCGTTTGCTCATTGTGTGTGAACAAAAGAAGAAACAACAGGAGTTTGGGAAAGTTGGCAGTGGAGTACAGCAGCGCTAACATGTTTGTTTGCTCACACACACACGCAGATACACACACACACACACACACACACACACACACACACTCCCGCAGCAGTACAATGATGAGAACCTCATCCTCCATAAACGTCTCAGTCAGTTTAACCACTGTTATTATTCTAATCATGATGACATGTTTTTAAATGGATTATTATACGTTTTCATTAATAACACGCTGTCTGGGAAGGATTTTTGACGCGCGGGGTGGCGTGACGGAGACACACACACACACACACACAAACACACACACACAAACACACAAACACACACACACAAACACACACACAAACACACAGCAATAAAAACTTAAAAAACACACATACACATACATTAAAAGAGAAATATGCACAATAACAATAACAATAATAATAATAATAAAAAGAGTTTTTAAAAAATGTTAATACACACACACACACACACACACACACATGCTCCTGACATGTTTTCACTCTGCTAATTACAAATTACACCAAGTTAAAGTTTTTGTTAATAACACGTTGTCGCGTAAAGTTTTTGTACGACAACGACGCTGGTGGGCGACACACACACACATACACACACGCGCTGATATGTGCATGTATGCTCTTGTCATGTTTTTAATTGATTTCAGCTATAATTATTTCTGTAATAACACACTGACACACACACACACACACATACACACGTCTGTTCTTCATCTGTACATCGTGGCATTTTTATAAAAAAAAGATGATAATTATGTTTTTTGTGTGTTTTTATTAATAACATGTTGTCTGTAGGACACACACACACACACACACACACGCACATCACCTGTCACCACCCCCCACCTCCTCTACCCCGCTGCCCTCTCTTTACCCTCCTCCTTTCATCTCCTCCTCGCCTCTGACCTCCTCCTCCTCCTTCTCTTCTTCTTCTCTTTGATATTTGCAGTTCGCTCCAAACTGTAAATCTGTCGGACGAAGCGTCACAATAAATAGACAGATAAGACCAGGTGGAGGAGGAGGAAGAGGAGGAGGAGGAGGAGGAGGAGGAGGTAAATCACAAGAAGATTGAGTGAGAGGGGGATGAAAGGGAGGAGGAAGAAAGAAGATGGAGCAACCATGGAGAAAAGAGGAGAAAGAAGTGAAGAACGATAAAGATGGAGGAGGAAACAAGAGGAAAAAGTGGAGGCAGAAAAAGAAAGAAAGGAGGAAGGAGGAGGACAATGAGAGATGAAGAAGAGGGAGAAACGAGGGAGGAGAGGATGAAGAGATGGACAGAAGAGGAGAGAAGGAGTAAATGATGAAGGAGGAGGGGAAGCAGAAGAGAGGAGGAGAAAACATGAGGAAAAAGGAAAAGAAACAAGATGGAAGTAAGAGAGAAAAGAGGAGGAGGAAAAGATAAAAAAGAGGAGCAAACAAGGGAGGAGGTGATAAAATGATGGATGGAAGAGGAGGAAGGAAACAGGAGGACAGGATGGAAGGAGACAGAGGAGAAGAAAAGGAGCAAGAAGAAAAAGAAAGAAAAGAGAAGATAGAAAGAGGAGGAGACAAGGAAGAGAAGGAGGAATAAACGAGAGGAGACGATATAAGATGATTGGAACAAGAAAGAGGGAGACGAAAGGAGCAGGAAAAGAGGAGAAAAGTAAAGGAGAAGAGGAGATAAACAGATGGATGGAAGGAGGAGGAGAAAGAAGGGAAAGTGAGGACAGAGAGGAGGTGAAGACAAAAAGTAAAAGGAAGATGAGACATTAGAGGAGGAGAAAGGAGGAGGATGGAGAGATTACCTGGTGAATGAGAGGAAAAGCTGTTGTGACACTCCCTAATGTGATTTCTAAACCAATCTGCTAAGTGCACCTAAGAGACTGAGTGTGTGTGTGTGTGTGTGTGTGTGTGTTCACAGGCATCAAATAATCTTGTTGCAGACAACACCCTCCTCCTCCTCCTCCTCCTCCTCTTCACCTCCCTTCATCTCTGTCACTTCATCGACATTAAAACATTAAAACCTTCTTCTTCTTTTATTTTTCTGTTACGCTCTAAAAAAAAACTAAACTAAACTAAACTAAACTTTAGAGGAACTCTGTCTGAAAACAAAAACATCACCAGTTTTTTTTTTTTTAGTTTGTTTCGTATCGGTGGCGAAACTGGAAACCGAGATGATGACGTAATCACATAATCCCGCCGCGGCGAGGCTGAGGTCGCGTCAGTTCAAAACCCCGGCGAGAAAAGTCTGACATCCGTAAAACTAACAAACAAACAAACAAACAAACAAACAAAACACGTATCCTACAAAATAAGAGTCCATCTAAACCCTGACAGGGGAAACTTTTCTGGAAAATGTTTTATTTTGACGTTGACGCCAACAGGTTTTTTACTTCCTGTTTGTAACAAACCAAGAAAACAAACAACACACAAAAAAACAAGAATCCTTCAAAATAAGAGTCTTTTCAAACCCTTGAAACTGAAACTTTTATGGAAAACGGTTTTATTTTGACATCTCGCCAACAGAAGACCAATCAATAAAGGATATGTCAATTAATTAATTAATGAACATTAATAAAATATGTCAACATTAAGACCCAACCAGTTGTTTATTTAATCTGATAATGACTCACATTCTGTGGTTGAACACAAAGTGATTACAAAACCGTAAATCAGTTATCAATTAACCACTAACTGATTAATAACGAGGCTGATTATTGATTGATTAAGGAACCAGCTCTCTCTCTCTCTCTCTCTCTCTCTCTCTCTGACAGTCACTGTCATTGTCTCTCGCCCACCTTCCTCTTCCACACCGTCTGAAAAGTTGGAGACTGAAACAGCCTTTGTGAAACATTATCTATTTCTCATCACACACACACACACACACACACACACACACACACACACACTGACCTGCTGCTCCCCTCTTGCTGTTTTGTTCAGCCCACACCACACACACACACACACACACACACACACACACACACACACACACACACACACACGCAGTGGGAGAGGATCAGTTCTTTTCCGTGGTGACAGAGGGTCATATTTCTTTCTTTGATCTTCACCTCTCTTTCTCTCTCTCTCTCTCTCTGATCCTTCACTTCTCTACGTTTTTTTTCCAGATGAAAATCAAGAGAGAGAGAGAGAGATGATCTTGTCGTATGTTCCTATGTCTCTCGCCCCGACTCATTTTGTTGGATGGATGAGCGAAGCGTGAAACGTCCTCCTCCTCCAACGTCGCCTGAGACACATAATAATAATAATAATAATAATAATAATAAGCTCACAGCCTCATCTTCCTCTTCCTCCTCCTCCTCTTCATCATCATCATCATCAGACGTAAAAAAACTGACTTTACGTTACGACACGTTAGTGATAATCCAGTTTAATTCAGTGTAGACACAAAGGTCTGGAGTTTTTAGACCAAATCCAGTAACAATATTGGTCGATATTTGTATTTTATACAGTTTGTTACACGTTATTGGTCTATTTATAGTGAAAATAACTGTTTATCTATTTGATTTATTGTTTCCATTCACCTGCCTTCATGTAATATATACAGAATATACAGTATTATCTGCTTAATCGATCACCAATACATCACATTTAGGTTCTAAATTAAACTGGAACTGATGTTGCAGTAAAAAACAATATTAAATGGAGTATTTTTAATTGTTTTTGGTTTATTTAATTGTTTTTCTTGTTAATGATGTTAAGTCAGAGCCAGATTTCCCAGTTATTCCCCAAATATTTCTGATTTTGTCTTAAAGACACAAGTTTAACCATCAAAAATGTGTTTTAACATTTGCAGTGTTGAATAAAACTTAATGTATATTAATATAAAATTAGTATGTATATTAAATGTTACATTTAAGTTTCTACTTCCCTGAACATCGACTGATAAACGTTGATAAACATAATAATAGCAGAGGTTTTGTACCAAACGAACAATCAGAAGACGTCACTTCTCGGTCGATATCGACCTAAAACAAATAAATCTGTATCGTCTGCGTAGAAGTTGATCAAATTGGGCCAATATCAAACATTTCTTTTAATTTTTACAAAACATAAAGCAGAAACATTTGCTCCTGGTGAATTAGAAAATATGCCATCACCAAATCCTCAGATATTAACTACATTATCTAAATATATAATATATATTATTTTAAGGCTGCACAATATTAGGAACACAAGGAACGTCGTTGAATAAAGCGATTATCATATAACTTGCGATAAATCAACAAATACTTAAGTCTTTAGTGTCAGTGTTTTCTTTCTGCATTGTGTTGACTTCAAACATGAACTACAGACAAACTCTTTTATAACACAATTTCTCTCTTGTGACTAAATTTTTTTTCCAAATAACAATCACTACTGAAACCATTATTTCTTTCTTGCAAACAATTTCCTTGTTCTTTCTTCAGCCATCACGAGGCTCATTACTCTCCATCTAAAGACTCTCTGGGACATTAAAGCTCCATCTGATTTACCAGTTTTATTGATATGTAGAGCATAAATACATTAACAATGGAAATATACTATTATTACAGATAAAACAGGCTTTTTATATGTTATATTGTACATGTTGATGCTGTATCTGGACATGTGTAAAACCAATTATCTCTACTCCACAAAGAAGGATCAACAACCTAAAAAACCTTTACAGAATAAGAAAATAACCTTTGTATCTATATCAGAGTTGTTTCAGTATTTTCTTGCCAAAATAACAGTATTAATCGCGCTTAAATGTGAAATTTGAAGTGAAACCAGTTGTTTAAATACTAAAACTATCAAATAAAAGAAAGAGGTTCCACAACTGTTAATGTCTATAAAGGATCAGAAAAATATCCACTATAATCTCTGATGATGTCATCAGACAACACTGTTGCATTTGCAACCATCCACAACCAAAACAGTTCAAATTCCTACAAAATAAAAGCATGAATGATCAAAAACTAACTGACTGATCACTGATCTTCACAGATGAGCTGTAAAACTCTGCGTCACAGCTGTTCTGTGTTTCTGTTACCATCATCACCACCATCGCCATCATGGCCGATCAATCTGATTAATGAGCTGTGTTCAGACGCCGTCTGATTGGTCGCCGTCTGCTGCCATCACACACCTCGAACGGCGTTCAGCGCTGTGACCTCGGCTCGCCGCCGGCCGATGCTTTAACCTTTATCAATTAACCAGCAGCACAAAGCGGAGCTGAAACCAGACACACACACACACACAGAAATATCACACGCGACAGCGACGAAAACACTCACACACACACACACAAAAACAGGCATTTAGCAACAGACTCACACAGATGTAACCTGAGCCAGTGTGACAACTGATAGCTCTGTTTGTGCACACACACACACATTAACACAGACACACAGACTCACACACACACACACACTAACGCACACAGTCGTACCTCAGCCAGAAAGCAAAACAAGTGTGTTGGAGTGTGTGTTTCAGTGCAAACCACTGTGCTCCATTAAAGGAACTTAATGCTCCATGTAAAAGAATGAAAAACACCAAATTGATGCAAGGAGTTCACGCTGAGTGTGTGTGGACATTATTCTGCCCCAGTGTGTGTGTGTGTGTGTGTGATGCTTCAACAAACCAAAACCACTTTTCTTCCCCTTGTGTTACACACAATATGACTCCCATTGTGTGCGTGTGTGTGCATGTGTGTGTGTGTGTGTGTGTGGGCTCTAACAGCCTGTTGTGATAAGAAGAGGCGAGAATAACACTCCGACATCAGCGGCCTCCTCCTCCACCACCACCTCCCTCCATCCCTCCGTCCGTCCACCCGTCCTGTCGCTCACTATCGATCCCCCTTCCTCCTCATGACTCCAAGGAGACGTGCAACTTATGCACTTTGCACGTTGGGATCTTTCAGGGAAGCCGACGTGCAATCGCTCTCGATTTTTTTTTTTTGACGAAGAAGAAGGAGAAGACCCCGCGACAGATGAGTCTCAACATCGAGCCGAGAACTAAACCACCTGCCGAGCAGCTTTTAAAAAAGGAAAAGTCACGATGTGATGAAAGAATTTGAAACAAGACTAAATGATGTCGCACGAGACACCGTAACGATCGAGAAAATTTCTAAATAAAATGGTAACTGCAGCTGCCAATGAGCGATCTACAATTAGAGAAGTTTTAGAAAAGTCACAAACAAGAGAGACTATTTTTAAGAAACATCCTTAAAAGGTCTCGCCACAATTTTAGCAGTTATGGATGAAAACTTCATTTTAGTAAATAAACTGACTGAGGATTAAAGTGAAAATTTCTAAGGACATAAACATTTTATGAGGTAACCCGTGAATTTCTCGAGGACTCGCTGCAACGCTGAGTGAGAGGTGAGAAATATTAAAATATTAAAAGGTGTAAAACTTCTCCTCCAAACAAACTTGGGTGTAGAATAATAAAGAGTAAGTTTACGATATGATGATGGTGAGAAATGACCTTCTCTAGTCCCTCAGCAGCAGCAGCAACAGCAGCAGCAGCAGCTCATGGTTGATGTCATCTCCTTTAAATAACTCATATTTAATTTTCCATCTTTAGCTGAAACGTGTGGGAACAACAACATCACTAAGTGAAAACATAAAGTAAAAAAAAAATGTCACCGAAGACGAAAACAACGCGGACGCAGGATCAACACAAGTGTTTCTTTTTCTTTTTTTTATTCTGTTCCCAGATAATAGTGTCAAGAGAGGGCGAGAGAGGTTTAGTGTGTGTGTGTGTGTGTGTGAGAGAGAGAGAGAGGGCATTAGAGGAATGTCAATATGATTGGAGAGAGCGGAGTATGTGTTCGCTGTGCGTTCAACAACAATAGCTCTCCAGCCGTGTTGGTCTGTGCGCATTCACCATTCACATGATCCATTATTGCCCCTGACATGTACCGCTGTGATGTGTGTGTGTGTGTGTGTGTGTGTGTGTGTGTGTGTGTGTGTGTGTGTGTGTGTGTGAGGGAGAGAGAGAGAGAGAGAGAGAGAAAGAGAGTGTGATTGAGATGAAGAGACAGAGGTGAAAGACGTGGATAAGGAAGAAGAGACAAAAATACACCACAGATTCTGTGTGTGTGTGTGTGTGTGTGTGTGTGTGTGTGTGTGTGTGTGTGTGTGTGTGTGCGTTTTTGTAGGAAAAGAAACAGATACAGGGGACTGAGGGGAGCGAGAGACAGACGGGTGAGATAAAAAAAAGAGGGGGGTGAAAGAAAGTGAGAGCAGGGTGATAAAAAGAGTCAAAAATAGCAAAAGACAAAATGAGACAAGAGACGACGGAAACAAAAAAATTAACACACACAAACAGTTTCACGCTAAATAAAAATGTGTGTGTGTGTGTGTGTATGTGTGTGTGTGTGTGTGTGTGTGTGTGCGCATGGTCAGCTAAAAAAAACACAGGTCAACAATCCAGCGGCTCCACAGCAACACGACACACTGTTAATAATTAGCCGCCGATGCCTCAAAACTAAAACTATTGCTCCGTTATCGTTGTCAAAAAACGACAAGAGGCCTCCCCACCCTCACCCCCTCACCTTCACTAACACTCCCACCCTGTGTGATGTGAAATTCCAGGATTTTTCAAGGAGTTTCCAGAAATAATTCAAACCGCTTCCATGAAGCTAATAAACCCACCCCTCCACCTCCTCTTCTTCTTCTTCTTCCTCCTTCTCTGGTTTATTGGTTGTTTTTCCTGCTTCAATAACTGCAATGAATGTGTCAAACTAGCAAGTGTTTTCATATAAAGCGACGGGGGTTGACGCCTCCTCCTCCTCCTCCTCCTCCTCCTCCTCCGCCTCCTCCTCGACAGATCAAACCGACAACACGATGACCCATCATCACCTCCTCAAAACCGCTCTGAACAACCACTTCAGCTACGTTTGATCGTTTGTTTTAAAGTCTGTGTTTGTTTACTTTTCTTGCACTAAAAAGTTGCAGAATTACCTCTTAGCATCTCCTGATTGCAACAGATATTATGTACGTACAGGTGATTATCACTGGATCCATTTGACGCTGCAGAAAAATTACTAATGTGCAAGTTCTCTTTTTATTCTGGTGCGTCTTTTTTTTTATGACTTCAAACTTGATTTACAGATGCTTAATCACAACATGCATTGGAAATTTTAACATCCACAGAAAGCTTAAGTCACACTGAATCTAAAAATATGTCAATCACACAGATATGTTAAAAATTCATTGGGTTATTACACTGAGAACAAGAGTGACATTTGACGGAAAATTGGCGCGATCAGACTCTAAGTGGGTTTTAAGATACTTTAATCGGCTCCACGCTGATAAGTGGAAGAAATCAGCGGGACAAACTACAATAAGTGACTTCCTGTTGTTTTCTGAGCAACATCATGCACCTGCATCTGTCACCTCATCCAGGACCGATGCCAAAATGTGTCTCCGGCAAGAAATGACCTGTTTGTGTTTGTTTATTTCGGGGTTTTTTCCCTCAAATTTCCAGAGAGAGAAAACAGCAGAGGTGTTTGAAGCTTTTAGTTTCCAGACCTAATTGTCTAGAAATTCAATGATGGCTCAAAAACTACTGAAAGTATCAGAATTTGCTGCAAATGCAATTTTTTTTGCCAAATTTGTTTTAGTGTAAAGTGGTTGGGTTTCTTCCCCTCAAAAAAAAAAACTGAGATTTAGTGGATTTAAACCAACTAAAGTTCAGTTTCTCACCAACAAACGAATGAAAAACCTCTAGCTTTTCTGCAGCTTCTTCTTCTGTTTCAACGTTTCACCTGCAAAATAAAAACAAACCGAGCCCGGAGCGAGTTAATCTCATTCACACCTCGAAGGAAATGAGGAAACGAGGCTGTAATTTGGAACATTTAGAAAATTAAGAAACATTTCGGTGCAAATTGAAAAAGGATCTTTTTTTCCGTTCTTTTCTTTTTTCCCCCTTGTTCACAAAAAGCAGTTTGAGAAAACTTGGTGGGGAAAAAACTAAAAAACCCCACTGGTTTTCACTACGTTTATCTCATCCAACATCAAATGACGTTGAGCTAAACCTTTTAATTTGAATATTTTTCTACAAAGGAAAGAGAGAGAAAAAAGTAAGAAAAAAAAGTTTGTGGCATGTCATTGCAGGTTGTTTGTTTTCATGTGACATATTTATTAGGTCTTATCTGAGCAAACTGACGCAGGAGCCTCACAGGACGTCACTTAGAGGTGTTTTAATTTGAAAGGTCGAGGCAGTCAGTTAAACAGAAACGTTGTGAACGAGCAGGTGACAGGTTGTAGGCATACAGTAGACATACACACACACACACACACACACACACTTGCTGCAGAGGAGATATAAAGTAGTGGATTATGAGGATGATAAGCTTTTCCACAACTAAAGTCAACAGAATGAAGCTGCAGCTTGTTTGCTTTGCAGACTCTGTTCCTAATTTACTAAAACTACAAAATAAAAGAGCAGACACTCCAAAATAAAATAAGAAATGTGTTGATAACAGAAAACAGGAAGTTGCACCTGCATCTTTAAAACTGTTTTTCAAATATAAATCCCACAGGAAGTTGGTGAAAATATTAAGGAAATCGTAGAAATGTTGCAATAAATAAATAAATAAATAAATGATCCAAACTGAGTTTTTCAGTGATTTAAGACTCTAAAAGTTGTTAAAAGTCCCTGAAATTTTAACTAAAGTGACTTTTTTTCTAAGTTGTTTAGGTGATGGTTAAAGGTTCACAGACCTGGCGCTGGTGCAGTCCTGGTACAGCGTCTCGAAGTCCTTCCTGGAGATGAGCTTGCAGCGGTTCACGCCGGGTTGGATGGCGCCGAGTCCCCGCAGGACGCGCACCTGCTCCACGGTGCACACCACCGGCGTGATGTCCAGCCGCTTCAGTTTGGTGTAGACGGTGTGGAGTCCGCCCACCAGGTGCTTCAGGAACAGGTCGAAAGCCTGCGGGAGGCAGATGAGCTCCTGTCCGTCCACGTTGAAGCTCGCCACCTTCATGCCGTGAACCTCCACCAGTTTGCACTCGCTACACAGCCCCGGACTGGATGAGGTCTGCGCCAAACCGGGAGATCCTGGGGTCAGACCGGCGGAGCTGAGCGAGCCGAGTCCACCTAGAGGACCACCACCGCCACCGTTCCCCAAACCGGCCAACGCACCTCCAGGTCCGGGCAGGAAGGCGCTGAGCATGCTGCTGGTGAGCCGCGGGGACGGCGACAGAGAGTGAGAGTGGGAGTGTGAGTTAGAGTTGGTGTGGGGGCTGGAGGTGCCCGTGGAGGCGACGGACGTATGGTGCGCGTCCGGAGCGGCGGAGCGATACAGCGCCACCGGGGTTTGGGTGCCCGAACCCGGCGTGAGGAGCGGAGGGGAGCCGGGGAGCGACATGGAGGAGGCGCTGCTGTAAGAAGTGGAGAGAGGTGAAGGCGCGCACACACACTCTCTCCTCCTGACTCCTCACTCTTCCTCTCACACACTTTCTTCTTCTTCTTCTTCTTGTGTTTCCACTTGGATAAAAAACAAACACTTGTGCGTCTTTTTCCTCCTCGTTTCCTTCTTCCTTCCTCCTTCTCTCACTTTCTCCTCTTCCTCCTACAATCCTTCCTTCCTTCGTAGAGCAGATCAGTGTCTCAGTGTTTCGGTGTCTCGGTGTTATCCGCGCACGGAAAGCGGACTGTCCGGTCTGTGCGTAAAAGCGACTGGATCAGACTCCAGGTCAGCGATGGCTCAGGCCCCGCCTCCTCCTGCTGTGACTGACAGATACCTGGACCAATCAGAGGCGACTCCGTGCAGAACTGAGGGTGTGATTGGCTCATAAGTAAGGGGAGGCCTCTGATCTCTCTCTGTGTGTGTGTGTGTGTGTGTGTGTGTGTGTGTGTGTGTGTGTGTGTGTGTGTGTGTGTGTGTGTGTGTGTGTGTGTGTGTGTGTGTGTGTGTGTGTGTGTGTGTGTGAGGGTATCGGTCAAATCTCTCGTTTTGCTGTTTCATAAACTTTCTCACGAGTTGTTTGATTCGTGAACGGGAAGTTTTTATTTTTCTTCTTAAGTTTTTTTTTTACCCTCAACTCCCCCCTTTACTCTCTCTCTCTTTCTCTCTCTCTGTGTGCGCGCACACGTGTGTGTGTGAGACTGTGTATGTGCGCGTCCACTTGTGGCTCAAATGCGAGCTCTGGTGGTGACACACACACACTGACCACTGATCAGTGAACAAGTGTAAAGCGAAGGAAGGAAGGAAGGAAATGAGGAAAGGAAGCCTCGAATAGAATTAATTACGTGTGTGTGTGTGTGTGTGTGTGTGTGTTAAATCAGGATTGAACCGTGTGGATTACAGACACACACACACACACATAGGTTTTTTTTATAATCCTGTGTAATCTCATTACACCGAGGAACTGAATGAATGAGGAAAAGAAGATGAGACGATTTATAGAAAAAAGGAAAACTTTTATAAAACCTCATCCAACTTCCTTTTTTTAAAAAAATGTTTTTGTAGTTGACAAAGACAACGACAGAACAGCGACAGGAGAATAAAACAATACATACAGATGCAGTTCGACCAGACAGCAAGAAAAGATAGTGACATTTGTTGTCGTTGTTTTTGCTGATGTTTTATGATGTTTGTGTGGATGAAGAAGAAAAAAAAGAACTTGGAACAAACAGGAGAAAAAGGAAAAAGACACGAGTTTCATTCCGAACAGAGGTAATTAGTGCTTAAACTAGTGAGTTAACCTTGAATCTTTGGCCACTAAAATCTAATCAGTTCATATTTCAGTTCATATATTTGTCAAACTGAACATTTCTGCCAAATGTGTAGTGATTCCTTCAAAGTTTTCTTGAGAAATCTCATTCAAGAGGATAAGAATGTGTTTTCTTGTTAGGTTCGATTGATTAAACCATTGACAACCAAGTTGTGTTCAGTTCATCCTTAAGTTTAAATGAAAGTCTGTGAAGTCACAAAGTCATGACAATAATCAGGAGCAACTGAGTCCAGCGGCCACCATCTGAACTACCTAAGCTCCATCATCAGTCTCTTGGATGAAGCTGAAACATCTTCACTCTCCAGTTGCATCAGATAACTAAGAACTAACATCTGACATGAGTCAAATGCTGTTCCCGGTTTGGATTGAAAAGATTGGAAGTTTAGTTTTGTTTTTGGTTTTTTCAGCTTTGTTGAAAAAGATGAGAAACATTGTCAACTGTTATTTATTATAGATAAAACATTTCAGCTGCAGAACATAGTGTCCATCTGTGAGTGGGGTGGTGGTGGTGGTGGTGTTCACTCACCAAGAGCTTCAGTCATCATTGTGTCTGCAAGACAAGATTGACTCCTTTAGTTTAGACAGGGCTAGGCTAGCTGGTTAGCATGCTAACTTGGAAGCACTGGAAGCAAAATAAGAGTTACCAGAGTTAGTGTTGCTTTACAACTTTGTACAAAGCTTCTGGGGAATAAACATCTGTTAATGCTAATGTTGGCTATGTAGCGATGGCAAAAACTTACATATAGCACCTTTAAAGATGGAAAGATGATGGAGGAACCGATTCCAGCTGCATCCATCTACTTCGGTTCAGTTAAAGTTGACTCAAGTGTTTTAATTAAAATTTTAGTTGCAGCATAAGGCCGTTAACACAAAACAGCTGTTTCTATACAACAAAACAACAAAACCCAATGGAACAAAAAACAAGTCAATTGAAAAATGTAATCCTTACATTTCCACTGAGCTACTTATACTTACATAAATATATTCAACTTTGTTGGACTGTTTTACATGCAACGGACATTCACAAGAAACATTATAGTTTTACAATTTTCTGTTCACTCCTCTACATCCAAACAAGAGCAAAATGGATTTACTCAAATTACAAACCCTTCATGTTGTGTTGCTGTTATTTCACAATAAAAGCTCTAAGATGATGAAACAAACAGTTTTGGTTTCACTTTGAACTTTTGAACACAATGACATTTATCTGACACATAAAGTAAAACTGGAGGTGGTTGGACATCACTGGATGACTGTGTTCAACCAATAATAAAACCATGTGGTTGATTGTTTGATGGTCCTAATTTATACATTATGTTTGCAACAAGTTGTCACCTCTTAAACGATCAAAAAACTTTATTCACACATTGAGATTTCATGGGTTTAATTCAGAGATTTTTGCAGGTGCAAACATCTGGATGTTATTTTAGCTTGTTTAACACAGAAATGACTTAATGACAAAAGCAGAACAAGTCCAGAATCTCTTTTGCAGCAAAAAGGAAAGTTGTTGTAATCGTAACTGACTAAAAGAACAGTGTTGGAAAAAAAAAAAAATCAAGTAAAAATGAGAATTGAATAGAGGGAAGTGTGGTTGAAGGAAGGGGGGCAAGGTCAAGGACAACAGGTATGGTGGTGAAGAGAAAAGACAGAAAAAAGGGTAAAACAAAGTAAGAAGGAGGTGAAGATAATACAGAGATAAAGAAAAGAGTCAAAGAGACATGAGGGCAATGATTTGTCTCTCAGGACTAATAACGATCAAACTGAAGCTGGACTCAGGGTGAAAGGAAGAGAGGCAGACAGAGAGAGATGAGGTCTTAGTGGAGGTGAATATCTCTCAGCGGGGTTATAATGACCGATATGAACTTGGGAGTTGGACTTTGGGATGTGGGAGAGTGAGAAAGAGAGGAAGAGGAGCAAAACTCAAAGAGAGGAAGAGATGAAGAGAAGAGAAGGATGAGGCTGGTGTGGGAGTATGTGAGGAAAGGAGGTGGAGGAGCAAAGAAGAGGAGGTGACAAGAGCGAGAGGACGAAAGTGGAAAAACTTGTCTGCAAAATGCTCTTCGTTCCCCCTGAGAGACAGACAGACAGAGGAAGAGCCTGATGTTCTTCACACAAAAAAAGGCCATTTTGCCCTTTTTCTTTTTTCAGCCCATTAAATAACTCAACCTGCCGCGTGTCATATATTTGTGTGGGTACAGATTCTCTCTGTGGATTAAAGAGCTGCAGCAGCTGCAGGGAAAAGACAAGAGAGCAGAGGACCTACCGTCACCTCACTGCTCCGGACAAGTCAGAGACAAATCTCACCTTGTTTTGATCTAAAAAGAACAAAATACTGAAGGCACTATTCCAGTTAAAGTCGATAAATGACTGTGTTGACTCATAATTCACCCATTTGTTACCATTTATTAATATACACATGCATATACAGATAGGGAACAAATGAAAAGAAAATAAACTAATGTGATAATCCACCATGAACTGATTGTGATGAGGAACGCTGTCAAACACATCACAGCCACACGTCCCATAGGTGTTTAACCTTGGAGATAACCCTTAAGGTAAACTACAAACCTCCTGAACCTCTTAATGGCCCACTAAAACCTCAAAATACCCCAATAACTCCTAGAGAAATCTCCCCAGTGGCCACTCCAAGGTGAAACATACCCCTGAACCACCTAAAAATCTCATCTTTAGTCTCTAAAATCTTGTAAAACAAGAGATTAGTTCAGATATCTCTAGAGCTTAACTTGATTTGACTGAACCTTCTAAACCTTCCATTAACATACACTGAGCATCTTAAATACCCACGTAAATCATCTGAAAAACCTCTAAAACAATAGGAACCTCATAAAGCACCTGTAATACCTCTAAGAAAACACCTTGACTTGTCTACAGAACCACCACAATGGCCACTATAATCATCTGACTTCCTCCCAAACCCTCTAAAGGACCTCTGAAAACATGTCATTGATTACTAAAACATCAAAGACTTAATGTAGAACCTTCTTAATGAGCATTAGAACCACTAAACGAACCGTAGAAAGAACTAAAACCTTTATAATGACTTCTAAAAACCTCCCAAAAACCTTCATACATGTGATGCTTTTGAATGAATGAACATTCAAACATAAAATATTTCTGAAAGACTTCTTGTTGAAACATGTTGAATCTTTGAAAAGACCTCTACAATTGTGTCAGTGACTTCTAAAAAATCAAAAGAAATAAGCAGAACCTTCTAAATGATCATTAGAACTTTGAAAAGCCTCCAAGAAACATCTAAAGAAGAACCAGAAGAAATGCTCTCAACAACTAAAACTATCCATAGAAGTCCCTAAATGACCATTTGAAACTTCTAACCAAATTCTAGAACATCTAGGATCTTGTAAAGTGTCACTAGAACCTCAATAAGATGCTCTAGAAAAAAGACTTAAAAAAAATATATGTAGAATTTTCAAAGTGACCATTGTTGTCATGTTTCATCCCTTGAGTTACTCATTGGACTCATTTCCTGTTTTATTTTGCTAATCACTTCTTCAATGTTTCTGTTGTTGTTTTACTTCCTGTCATTCTCTTCTGTTTGATTACCTGCCCCAGCCTGATTAACATCACCTGTGTTCCTTGTGACACTTCGTGCATGTGTATGTTGAGTTTCCAGAATCGTTTTGGTTTGGACTTCCTGTTTTTCTGATCCAGTTTTACACTGGCCTGTCTACCGACCGGACCTTGTGTGAGTCTGTTAATCTTTATCAATCAATCTTCATTGCATTTACCAATCTTTGATTTTCTGTGTTGTGTGTTGGTAATGCCAGTGAAGCTAGGATGCTAACAAGCTAACTAGCCCTGTAGCTAGTTCCTAGTAAGAAACCACTGCAGCAGAGAACTTGTATCACCTTTTCCTTTTTAGTCTTTAGACTAGTTAGCTGGAAATATTAGAGAGGCAGAGACTGCATTTTCAAACGTGTTAGTAGTTAACTAATGAAGCTAGCTACTCCAGTTAGCCTATATAGCTAACTACTAACCAGTCCAAGTTATTTCAGCTGCCAAAACTAGCTGTCTACAAAGACTGTCCTGAGAAGTTGTACTCCTTGCAAACATATGATGCAAACCTAAAAGACAAGATGATTTTAAACTGATTGTTTTACAGTAAACACTTCTAGTGGCCAAAGCGAGTATTGCAACACTAAATAAGGATTCATTTTTGAGCTGCCAAAACCTCATTTGTTCTTTTTCTCCCCTTTCTGACAATTGAATCAGATAAGAAATGTGTTGAAATTGTTCGTAAAAGAATTTGTATGTATTTTAACCATATTTGCATGAGTGTGAAATGGGGGCTAGTGTGTGTGACACAACGTCTGAATTTCTTTAAATCTTACAGATTTTTTTTTCACCTCTCTCTCTCTCTCTTTCAGACCAAATTAAATATTTAAGCCCAGTCCAGAGTTTCACTTCAACACATGCTAAAAAAAGGTAGTGAAATAATAATTATGATAAAATCTGTTTTGTGTTGCAGTAACTCCAACATCCAGCAAGGTGTTCCTCCCAACGTCACCTCTGTTTATCACACTTTTCCTCTGAAACCCACATGAGCGACAGCAGGGAGGGGAAATAATGTCATTTATCAGTGAAGAGAAACTCCCAGGGCGGCTGCAGGATGTACAGTGTCACTTGACAATGATGTATGTTCGAGAAAAGTTACCTGGATTTTAACTGAACAAGAAAATATAGTAAAGTTTTTACAGTTAAGAAACTATTTTTGGTTTGTTTTTCTCAGCTTGACTATCAAAAATAACAGGACTTTCTCAACCAATTGGAGCTAAAAATATAATCGATGAATCATAAAATAATTCTGTAATGGTTCAAAAAGTGATTCTTGTATCATTATTATTTTCAAACTGGTTGATAAGCTTTGTGCAAAGTCAACTAAAGCTCCATTATAATGATCATTATCATGACTGTTTTAGACTCTGTTCTCAAAAATTGAAAATAAACGTTTGGTTCCATGTAACCATTTTTAAGTGAACATATCTTATCAGCAATGTAGTAGTTTAACTGTGAGGTTAATTTAAAACAAAATTAGTGTTGAAAAAATTTAAATATTGAAAATGAATTTTATGTATTTCCATCAACTGTTTTTGCATGAATGATCATTAGAAGGTGGTGGTACAGACAACATCAAACATTTCTGAAATAAACAGTTGGATGTTGTTTTTTTCAGTGAATATTTGCTGTGTTTCATTTTGGAAAAACAGAACATTTAAATGTTCATGACATCAAAGCTGTTTTTTTTTTTTTTTCCTGAAAAGTTGTTTCCATTTCCTGTCAAGCTCAACTCTTTTAAAAATGGGCAAAAAAAAAAACAAACAGCTCAAAATATCAAACCATTTTTCCATCTATGTTTCCTCATCGGATACTTGAAATTCATTAATGGAAACTATATCTAATTTTTAGTTTGGAAATATTTTAGATTTTTTTTCTTAGTAAGAACCTGTTGTAGCTGTACAAATATAGAAAGTAACAATATAAATTTACATTCTTACTAACTTGTGTATAGTGTATAATTGTTGGCTGCATTCGTTTTGATCGAAAACATTTTTTTATTTTCCAGATTAACAAATTGTTTTTTTGTTTTTATTTTTTTTAGTTTGAATCCAATCCAAATGATTGTAAACTGAGGGGATTGATAGATTTGATTGATTGATTGATGGTGGATTAATAAACTGACTGAACTTTAACAAGAAGTCAGGATTTAGATTCGAGGTCTGTGGACTTTAACCAAGAATTCAATCTTTTAACGCACATCAAGAGCTGTTGTGTTGTGTTGTGTTGATTATCAAAGCTAATGAGGAGTAGAAGAGCTGCATCTAGACTTTAGTTTCGATCTTGATAAAGAGCCCAATTAATTACTCTGATGTTTGTGTTTCACTTTGTTTTTCCATCTATCTAACCCATTGTCATTAGGTTTATACTTTTCTGAATCTGCACATTCGGATAGAAAACGGTGTCATCCACCTCGAGGTTTTAATTTCCACTGAGGATGGAGGAAGTAGATTTTCTTATGTCAATCCAGACAAATGGTTATTCAGTTAGTTTTTCTTTTTTTTTTTTTTTCTTCTGCTGACAAAAGGACAGAAGCAACAAGGAGCCACCAGATGCCCCAGAGAAGTAGGTTTAACAAGTGATGCAAGGAGCTTCACAGACTTTGTTTTGCCCTGGGAATCGTCTTTCAGGCTACATACAGGTCGCCCTACTTTGTTAGGTGAAGGTTGTTTTTTTGGGGCTGGAAGGAAAACCTGCAGACCCCCCCTCCCCCTCTCTTCCTCCTCCTCCTGTCCCCTCCCACCCCACCCGGTTCATCTGGGGCAGGATTAACTCATACTTGTGTCCATACACTCACATGTGTAGTCACTGGTGTGGTGGTGTCCCAGATCAAACGCTGCTGCAGTTCGCTCCACCATCATTGCTGACGATGCGATCTCCTTCTTTACCTGCCATTTTCAAAAGTTTTAAAATACGTTGTTGGTTCCATCTTTTTGCTACAGAGCCAAGATGGTGGTCATTGAGAGTAAGAACATCTAGAACATTTGAGTGACTTCATCTGGGTATATATAATACACTGCATGTTGTACAGAAAATAGAAAAATGTAAGTGTCTAAAATACAAGAATCAACAGACCAGAACTTACAACAGCATCAGTGTTTGACAAAATCAAAAAATCAAAATCTTCTTGATGCTTTCCAACTCAACAAATTCCATGCAAAACCATGAGTTTGCTTGGTGGTGCTTTTACGAACAATTTGCTCTTCTCAGTGTTGTATAAAGAACATATAAGTCCCACTGGAGTAGAAGTACGACACTAGGGTAGACTTGTACAGTACGGTACAGATACTAGAGTAGAATAAAAAATGACTGGTAGAATGATTCTCCAGTAAAAGTCTTAAAGTATCCAGTATTTACTGTACTTAAGTATGACAAGTAATTTATGATTAAATGTACTTAAGTAATGAAAGTAAAAGTACAAGTACATGTTAATAAAAACAGAAGAATATTATGAAGTTTATCCAGCACTTTAAAACATGGAGCTACAACAATCTTCATAGACAATGAATGAGTCTGAACTAAAGTACTAAAATTTCTCCATCATCCACCTTTAAGATGGAGCCACATCAACCCTCAGACATGGTGTTGATGGTCTAAACAGTCACAGGTCGACTTAGAGTGAACTGGAATAAAATTATGTAATAAAGTTAGAGGATGTAGTGAAGTGAAAGTGAAAGTTGACAGAAATAAAGTATAAATATTCCCAAAACATACTGTACAGTAGTGAAGTATTAATACTTTGTCTTGTTCTTGTGAACGTGACATTTCAAGAACGATTTGAACCAACCTTTGTAGATTTGGCACAAACATCCACTTCAACTCGAGACTAATGTGAGTAGATTTTAGTCATTAAATGTCAAAGGTTGAGATTATTGTGACTCAGTAAAACCATGTTTTTGACCTTGTGACGGTGATATCTCAAGAGCGTGCCATTATTTAACATTAACCTTTGTCTATATTCAGTGATGATCTCATTGGACTTTGGTTGTTAGAGGTCATCATGTCCCTAACAACATGATTTGAGTTCAGTTTAAACAACTTTTATACTTAACAATGACATCTGAAATTTAACTTTCAACCACATGCAGCTGAGTTTTAACCAGGACAAGGACCGAGAGTTGTTTTTTACAGGTCACCAGATCAGTGTAAAGTAAAGTGGAGATAAAAAGGAGTTGATTTTGTGGGAAAGAGCGTAAGAAGTGTAAAGAGGGAAGTGGGTGAGATGATAAAAATGTGTCGCAGGGAAAAATCTGAAGAAAAGAGGGCAGGAGATAATGACAGGGGGAGAATATTTTAGACTCCAGAGTTGGGTGACATTGGTCCGCTGGCTTTTTATAATTTTTTTTTTCACTTTGGGATAAAAACATGAATGAGACAGAGCCGCAGGCTATGTGAGTGTGTGTGTGTGTGGTTTATAACTCTTGTCTAACACACACACACACACACTGCTCCTGTATCTCAGCCATCACTAGAGGCCATCAGGATTTATTCAGCTTTTATTTATACAAGCTTAAAGTCAAACCATCCATCTCATACACAATAGCCCCCAGCTTTCATTACAGTGTGTGTGTGAGTTTGTGAGTGTGTTTTGCAATGATATACACAGCGACTCTGAGACGACACGTGTGAGTGTGTGTGTGTGTGTGTTTCGCTCCCATCATCCTCAGCGGTACCTCCAGCGTTGATGTTGACGACTGCGGCTCAAGTTGTGTTTCTTTAATAATCTAATTCAACAACGCAATTACCAAGTGTCAAACTGCAGAGCGAGAGACTCGAGGCCGGACGGAGTGACAGCGACGCTTCGTTTCCATACAAGGATCTTTTTTTTCTTCTTCTTCTTCTGTTAAATTACAACTCAACAGACTTAACAAATATTAAACAAAAAAGTCTCCTTTTACTTCCTCATTGGTTGTATTCCGACCACACAGAGAGGACTAAATTATGATATAAATTGGATTATTTAAGGAGTCGTTTCTGCAACCCATAAGATTAGTTTTAGGGTTTTAGTGGAGGTTAAGTGGGAGGTTGTGACTGTGGTGGGTGGAGTCGTCCACAATGCCGACGGCCTTGTGAGTGGATGTTTTATGGAGGGGAGCGAAGCAATGATGATGCTCTCTCCGCTGGAAGGTCTGACAGTGAGAAGCCATCAGTGCAGATCATATCACAATCATTTTCACAATACACTGATCTGAATCCCGACTCAACACTAAAGGCCCAACTCACAAATCTCTGCATCTTGTTTTCACTTGAATTTTGTTGTGAAAGTCGCACCTGGAAGATCACCGATGGAACTGTTTGCTCCTTTCCTATTCTTTGCTGATGATGCTGTTGATGTGGTTTAGTTCATACAGAGTCTGGACATTTAGACGGAGCTGTTATTCATTTATGAGCTTTTATTTTCAAGCATTTTCAGTCTTGTGTGTCTCTGGATGCAATTTTTCTGTCTTGGCCTGAAGGTGGCGATGGTACTTCCTCTTCGTATATTCAGATCAGAACAAAGGCTACAGTCTCCAACTGCAGTTAGCAGGCTAGAGGTTTTTAGCTTTAAAATCAAACAGTCTCTCCAGGATTTCATGGGCTAATTTGCCCAATTTCACAGGAGATTTAAAAAAATTGCTGTGAAAGTTGTAGTGTTTTATGCGTTTCGTTGCAATAAAGTCAAAGTTGCAATTTTCTTATAATTCTATTATAACTCTTAATTAAAAATGAAGTGATAAACCAGTGTGTTAGAGTGACGTCTGGTCTGACGTCTGGTCTGACGTCTTCTGACGTGTTTCCAACATTCTCCGTGTTTCTCAATAGGCGACTTCCTCTTGTTGCGCCACAACAATATAAAACAGTTTTCCTCCTCTTTCTTTGGTGAACTCTGCTCAGATACTGTTTCTCTTGGTCTTTAGCAGTGATGTTGAAGGTAAATATGAGACATTTTTATCTCACATTTCCTGCAGCTTCCAAAAGAATCAAGGAATTGAGTTTGCTGACCTATGGATCAAATTTTCACTGGAAACAATGATGATCAGAATTTTACTGTTACACAGAATTGCGATCACAACATTGTGAAATTCTAGAGCGTCTGGTTCAATACCCTAAATATAGTTTCTTCAGATCATGCAGCCCTACAGCTACAGATCTGAACTTTAGTTATTGTTTTTCTGCTCTTAGACCATCTAGACAAGTTGAAGACGACCATTTATATCATACTTTTGGGGGCTTTATTTGATAGATTCATGCAGCAAAGGATTGAACCTAGACCTTAGTGGTCAGCACCCTAACCAGTCCACCATCAGGAGTCACCTAAAGATTTCCACTGATGTGTAATCATTAAACTCGTATTGGTGGGATGAGCAGGAGCAGGAGGCTGAATGTGTCGTCCTGGGGACCATCGGTACGATGGCTACAGATGGAGGTGTTTTGGCGCGACCGGCTCAGCTTCACAGTCAGGTATTGTTGCAGGATGATTGTATTTTCTTTCAGTTAAACCTGTAGACGACAGGTTCACAGACACTACGTTCATATTTCCAAGCATTATTTATGATTTTTTAAACAATTGACTTAAAAGTTTCAAATCCAAAATAAACCTTGAGACAGAAAAGGTTACAGACAGACATTAATGCCGTAAAAAATGTTCCTGGCAATATCCAGTCCGGTGTAATAAAGACGGAGCTCTCATTCCTCCTGTTTCCTCTTCTTTCTGTCCTCATCTCTCTCTTCTTTTTTTTACTTCCTCACTCACTCACTCTCTCTCCGTCCCCCTCTGTCCTCCACCTCTCCTTCCCTCTCTGCCCTTCATCCCCCCTTCTCTTTATCACTCTGCTCATAAAACCTGCTCATCCAGAAAGAACAGAGTGTAGAGGAGGATGGGGGGGAGAGAGAGAGAGAGAGAGAGAGACAGACAGACAGACAGACAGAGAGAGAGAGGGGAGTGAATGAATGAATGAATGAATGAATGAATGAATGAGGGATAAAGACAAGGACAGACGAGGGAAGACGGACGGATGGAGAGAATAAATACAGAAAGAACTAAAGGTCCCGGTCTGTGTTTCTGGTGGAACCGCTCACGATTAAATCAGGAAAAATAAAGAGTAAATCCGCATCGAGTTTTGGTGTAGCATCCAACTTTGCTGAACCTTGGCGTGCAAATTAGTGATGCTGAATGATTTTAAAGTGTCTCAGTCGTGCTGACCTTTGAGGGAACTAAGATCCAGAGAGTCCAAAATTGAGGAAGCGATCGTTTTAGCTGCGTCGCACCATTTATTTTCAAATAACCTGCTTTGCTGAAGTATAAACTGCCCCATAGAGAGAGATGCAGCGTTGCCTGCAGTCGGTCACACAACAGCGGTGATGGAACAAATACACCGTGCTGTCAGTTTATTAGGTACACCTGACTGAAACTGATTGGGTTCAATACAACAGACAGTTGTAATGTTCAGTTGCTGTTCGATCAGTTTTAGAAAAAATGCTGATTGAACTTCATGGTCTTTTCAGAGGCTGCAGTTTCTGATAATGCTCTAAAGTACTGCATGTGGAAGACGGTCCAGTTGGCATGTTCTTGTCTTGAAAATGCAACAGTGCTCAAAGGTCTTTGTTAAACCATAAGTTGACATCCATTACCTACTGTCAATGTAGCATCAGAAAAAACTTAAAAATACCTTCTTTATCTCTCTGAGAGGCTAATTTTATCAGCTGATTTGACAACTGTGGTCTGTACTTAGCTAATGAAGCTAATGTTTTTATACTTCCATGTAATTTACATGACTAAAGCTGCACAGCTAGTTCTAGTTCTACTACTACTACTCATTCACATTTTCACGTCTAAAGGAGTTAAGTTCTCTGCTAACGCTGTTTCAGTTTTTTTTTTTTTGTCAGAGCTAAATTGTTTGTTGTATTTACAAGATGAGAGAGTTCCTTTTAATGTGGTAGTGATGGTTTACTGTTGAGGCCTACTGGGGCCCAAGGTTTTTTGGAGGAACTTGGGCCAAAGCATTGTGTCTGAAATAAATATTTCTTGTTGGAAAGCCAACAAACAACCATGAACAGGCAAAGATTTACTACTGTGTGAGCTGTACAACAGAGCTACATGGTGTAAAGAAGTCATGAACTTTAGCTAGACCAGCTGTTTTCTCCAGGGTCCAGGCTTTAATTTAAAATGAGAAGAAAAAAGAAAACAGACCAGATAAGCATGTAGCTTATCTGATCTGTTCTGTTTTTTAGCAAGTTAGATATTTGGACAAATGTGACAAGTTAGCATTGATTGAAGGTTGGATGCAGGTCTTCACCTGCAAAACATCCCAGAGAGGGACACAAGAACATAAATCAACCACAATAACTCAAATAACTACAAAGATACAAAAGAAATGAACAAAAATAAACAGACAGTCACTTTATCACAAAATGAAAATTAAATGCTGTGAAATTACCATTAAAAGACACATCAACGGCAATGAGATGTAAAATGACTGACACAAAATGAAGAGACTTAAAACTATGAATAAGAGACAAAATGATCACAAAAAGAAGACTAATAGGACTAAGTATGGAGAAAAAAATGACTGGAAAAGAGAAACAAAAGCGACTACAACAAGACACAAAACAACCACAAAGACACAAAAATCACTAGAAAGAAACAAAATGACCACATACAAATTTAACATGGTTACAGAGACTCTCCAAAGATCCTCAGAAACAATAAAGAAACAATACATCTACAAAGAAACGAACGACACAAATGATCGGCTGTGGTAGTTTTGTGTCTATTGCTGTGTGTGTGTGTGTGTGTGTGTGTGTGTGTGTGTGTCACCCAGGTGCCCATTGTCTCGTAATTCATCAGTAATCTCCGGTTAAACCCACAAGTGGTTAAACATAAACCAAACTTCCACAAATTTCTCTAGTTTATTTTATTTTCTAATTTTTTAAAATTTTTTATTTTTTTTTTGCTGTGCCCCTTTATGATCCAACTGGGCACACTGCGAGTTTTTTTTTTTTTTAAACAAAAAGAGAGAGGAAGAGGGCGGCAGAAAGAGAGACATAAAAAAAGAGATTAAGAGAGAGAGAGAGAGCAGGTCTCAAGGTGACTAGTCGTTGTCCTAATTCCTCTTTTAAAACAGCTAAAGAGGCCAAAAACACGAGTCTCTCTCTCCATTTCTCTCATTCTCTTCTAATGTCTCTCTCTCTTTGTCTATTCCTGCCATCTTCACTGAAAGAGGTTAAAACCATCACCTGCCCCCCCTCCACTCTCTCTTTCTCTTTTTTTATATTTAACTCGTTCTCTTTTAGCATTTACATCCCTTCATCCCGATGCTACCCTCTCTCTCTCTGTTCCTGTCGTCTTTGCCAGCAGCGATGTCTTCAAACTCTGATTGATGATGGTTGCCGTCGGTTACCGTTGTGTCCTGCTTTCTGTTTTTACCAAAATACTCTCTTCCTTTCGCTCTTCTCTCTCTTTCCCCAACCCCTCCACCGCCACCACCCTCCATCCAACGCTCTTTTTCTCCTCTCAAAACTTTTTCAACTTTTTTTTTTTCTAAACTGCTGATATGAAAGTCAACTCCCCCGGCTGGGTCACGCATGTGTGTGTGTGCTCAAAGTATCGCAAGGACTTATCCTTATATCCATAACAAATAAAAAATGACTAGATGCAGTGTTTTTTTTTTTTTGCATGACTCTGACCCAAAAATTTACACCAGTAGCCTCCGTTCTAGTCAATGGTTCGATTTACAACATGTTTCCAAACAGTTGAACTGGCCAATCAGCAACGTTGTCCTCATAAATATTAATTTTTGCACACATCAGTAATCAGTTGGTCGAACTGGGAGAAGCCTGGACAATGAAAAGTTTGTTATAAATGTGGAAACAAGCCAAGCTGCTGCTGAAACGCTGCTGGTGTAAACTGAAGTTGGTGATAAACCATGGCGTTGATGCTTCTGGTCTAAATTCAGGGTAAGCATCAGCAGATTCAAATTTAATTAAAATAAACCATGAGTCCATTTTCAGACACTTATTCAAGGTTGGGTCAAAGAAGCAGGAGGTCAAACATGGTAGTCCAGGTAGCCTTGTAATAATTTCCGGCTCCTCCTCTGGGATCTTGAGGAAGATAAGATGTTAAATCTCTCTTGTTGGTTCTGGGTCCAATCTGAGGTCTTCTACCAATCAGTCGTGCCTGGAAAATCTCCATTGGGAGGCATCCAGGAATCACTGGAACTAGCCCTAAACTGAACATAGCCAACATCATATCAGCTGCTTGCATCCTACATCTTATTCGCTTGATCACAAAGCTCATGACCATAATGGGAAAGTTGGAACAAAGATGGACAGCTTAGTTTTTCCAGCTCAAGTCCATCTTCACCACAACAGTCCATTAGAGCCCAGTCCTGACAGCTGACGCTGCATCGACCCATCTATCAACATCTCGTTCAATCCAACCTTCTTGTGAACGAGATCACAAGATCCATGTGGGCCCACTTACTACAATGTTACAATGCATGATGTACTGACCATTTGGTTCTGGGGACATTGTCAAATCTCTGCTTTAATTTGAGTAGGTATGTGTCAATATAAAAAGAAATATGTGTGAAATACAACTCTTTAATCACTTAGTTCACGTTGTTCAAAGGGTTCAGAAGTAATCAGATAGTTGGCAACTGAAGTGGAAAAAAGGAAAACGTCTTATTATGGACGAGTGAAATGTCATTTTCACTGAGGTTAAACCACTTCAGGACTGCACAACATTGTCCAGGATGTAGACGGACACGTTTCCTCATCAATGATATAAAAACATGACTTCATGACCAGAAACTCTGCAAACACATAGTCCAGGCTACAGTTCATGAAAAAAAAAAAACACACACACACACAAAGAAACTGGAACAAAGTGCTCTGGAGGGAAGAAACAAAAAAAAAAAAAAATCAACCTCTATCAAAATGATGGAAAGTGTGGAGAAAGCTCACGACCCTAAAGCCTCCACCTCATCTGTCAAACATGGCGGTGGTTCTGTTACAACTCAGCCATGTGCGGCTCTAATGGAAGTGGCATTTATTGACGATGGAAACGGCAGGATGGACGCAGAGGTAAACGGAAGCAGTCGATCAACAGACAATGATCTTAAACATGCGACCGAATCAACCAAAGAGCTTTTAGACGATCAGACTAAATATAGAGACCAAACAACAAGCTGAGAGTCCACCGCTGTGTTTTAAACGCTGTATCTCCTACATCGTTCTTTCTATATCAACGTAAATATTCTCAAATTAAAGCTGAGATGTGTCACTTTAATGCGATTTAATGTGTTTTATTTCATATTCAATGTGATGATTAAAAACTCTGTCTGAAGATGACAACATTACGGTTCTTCTAAAGTGATCGCCCCCTGGTGGCAGGCCCTAGCTTGGGATACGGTCCAAACTAAAGCAACAAATAAATGTTTTTCAGAGATGGTTGATTGATTCATGGCTTCAGACTGGTCAGACGGGTGTATCAGCAGGACTTTTCATATCTCTGGTTCCACTTCCTGATCACTGCTGCGCAAACATGTCCATCTTTATATACAAGCATTGACTGATACAGCCAAAATAAAAATTAGCATTAACGTTTTTATTTAAATAGGATGTTGTAGCATTTTTCTTTCTTGTTTTATTTCCACCCTCGCCGTCTTTTCTCTTTTCATCTGTTCTTTCTTTCTTTCTTTCTACATAGACAGACAGATCGCGTGGTTGGTTCATTAATGAAGAGCTTTATTGAATGTGTTTTTTAATGTTTATTTCATTATTAACATATAATCAGTGCCATCAATCACTGTGACAGCCACCTATTGTCAGGCTGGCTGTCACACCGCACCGCTGTGTGTGTGTGTGTGTGTGTGTGTGTGTGTGTGTGTGTGTGTGTGTGTGTGTGTGAACAAATAGAGAGAGAGAGAGAGAGACACGGTGAACGTGTATTTGACGCAATTTTAACAAGGTGTGTAAAATCAATAGTCCCCATCTTAAGGCAAAGGACAGAGGAGAGGCTGTGCAAAGGAGACGAGTGAGGGAGGGAGAATTGAAGGAAGGAAGGAAGGAAGGAAGGAAACGAGAGAGATAAATAAATATATAAAAAAGGAGTGAACGAGGTGGAGAAGGGAAGGGACAAAAGAAAAGAAAGGACAAGTGAAGGACAGAAAGACGACATGATGGAAAGCAAAGAGGGAGGAACAAATCAATATCATTTATATTTAGCTTCATCACTCTTCGGTACAAATGCATAAAAGAGAGACATAAAGGTCAAAGATCGCAACGAGGGTTTACCTTCCATGCTAACACATCAGAAAATAAAAAGGATTTTGTACAATTAAAGGAGCTGAAACATCACAATTAAATTCATTCCTGTCGGCATATTAATACCAGTCTGTCCTGCAGAGACAGAGCAGTTTTTTAGGCTGGAAGGTGAGAAACAAAACAGAAAAAAATATGATGTCGATACTGCCTTTAAAAGCATCATCAGAAATGTCATCAAACTTCATTCCATTACTCACCAATAGATAGTCTCCAGTGGTGCAAAGCAATGCAGATGTTAACTCTTGTTTTGCTCCTACAGAAGTTAGCATGCTAACCTGCTAGCACCTCACATCAAGTGTGCCCTGAAGAAGTAGCACAGCTTAGTGTTACAACGTCTTGTCTTGTCGATGCAACGGTGGCTGAAGCTTTTGCCGACCGTCAAAACCACCTGTTTACGTTTGACACCTGAGAAAAGGTACGAGTCGAACAAGTGGTAGTTTTTTAAAACCTTAATTGTACTAATAAAGTCAGATGTGAGACAGACGGAGATGAGTTGCACAGGAAGTTCAACTAAAACCTGGATTATCAAATAGAGAGTTTCAAGTCAATAACATTTTTGAGGGTTTTTTTTTTTTTTCCGAGAAAGTAGAAGACAAATGAACAAAATGAACATTGTCTCGTCCTGGTTTGTTCTTTCATCTCTGGTTGAAAATAGTCGACCGAAGTTTGATCAATTGTGGAAAATTTCAGAGGACTTCATGACCCTTGTTGGTTTTATGACCCAGTGAGCCGATATCTTGGGTTCGTTGTGGATAAGTCCCGAGAGATACTAAACTTTGTGGCAATGCACTGATGAGTTATTTGTTGATCTTTCAAGATCACTTCATGGATCTTGTTGATTCTCTCCAGTGGGGAGACAGTCATTGATTTTCCAGGACAGGAGCCATGTTTCTCACCATGTTCCTCAGTGTTGCAACTATGGACTCACTTAAATGAGACCAAGGTAGAACCTTTGTGACTGTGCAAGACTGATTGCATCCATTTTTCTCAGACGGTACTGATTTCCAATTTCCATTTCTTTTCATTGTCCTTCACAAACCCAAAGTGGCAACCCTGCCACCAGCTGGGGTTATGTACACTTCTATAGTTGTGTATCGATGCTGTAGCTGTTTTATTTTAGCATTTAAAAACTTCCTAGCACACGTAGAGTCAATACGTTGTCGCTACTGATCTGTGTTTCAGGTAAACACAAACTTTTAAGCGTTATGGGTTCAAACCCCAACTGGGAAACACTTCACAACCTCACACGTCAAAAGAAAAACGTCTAAAACTGGGTATTTGATGGAAATAAATAAATAAATAAATAAATAACGTTTGACCCCTTTAACTGCCGTGAAAGAATTGAGTGTGAAGTGGTTAAGAAGTGAACATTAAACAAAAAAATCAGAGTGAAAAAATACCTTCAATCGAATAAATCAAAACTAAAGCCGACTGTTGTTTGGGGAAAGGGAGGGTTCGGGTCCCCAGGTGGTGCTGCCGGTTTTCATTTCCTCTAGAAATAAAATAAATAAGTAAGAATCAATAGGGACGGGTGGGTCGGTGGGTGGGTGTGTGGTGGGATGATGGTAGCGATGGCAGAGGAAGAATGAAAGCGTTTGGACCGGGTCTCCGTTTTAAATTTGACTCAGGGAAAAAAAAAACTTTATTGATCCGGGTGCCAAACGGAATTACGGAAACGAACCCGGAGCTTTGAAGAGAAGTTTCACTGTCGTTATCGTAAGCCCCTATAATCCATCATATCTGGGAATCAAATTAACATATATTTACACGAACACACACACACACACACACACACACTTAAATGCAAGCTCTCACATAATTTCTCCGTCTCTCTCTCTCTCACACACACACACACACACACACACACACACACTCACAGAGGCCAAATCATTAGTTGCAGGTTAATTAGTGTTATAATTAATAACCCAGCAGACGTGTGTGTGTGTGTGTGTGTGTGTGTGTGTGTGTGTGTGTGTGTGTGTGTGTGTGTGTGTGTGTGTGTGTGTGTGTGTGTGGGGGTGGGCGTATATGTGTAACGAGGGGTCGGGAGTTAAATCATATTAATTTCAACATTGATTAAGCAATAAAAAAGACTTTTAACTAGCGGGGGTGTATATCACTTCACCACACAGGCATCACAATTTAAATCTATGTATTAATTAAAATGCATGGGTGTGTGTGTGTGTGTGTGTGTGTGTGTGTGTGTGTGTTGTCGAGCTTGACGCCAGGGTTTCTAGAGCGAGAACGGGATCAACACTCTTTAACAGAGATAAAGAGAGAGAGGGAGAGAGAGAGGGGGGAGATTTGATAGCAAAACATGGATCCAATTCAGAGAAAAGGAGCAGAAACAGAAGAAGAAGAAGAAGAAGAAGAAGAGGAGGGGAGTGGGATTGAAGGGGGAAGTGTGAGAGGTATAGATAAAATGAAGGAAATAAAAAAGAAAGGGAGAGTGTGAGGGAGGAGGAAGAGGAGAGACTGACTGCTGTGTGATTGGATAAGCGCCAGTGACTCTTTGAAATTGCGATCGCCTCAGATATGCATTTCAACGTATAGCTTAACTTTTCTCATATAGATAACAGCTTCGTTAGCCCAAAAACTTTGCCAACTTAAAAGCCGCCGCGCAAGGCGTTTACGCTTTAATTTCCAAGTCAGGCTTTGGTGATTGATCTGCTTTAAAAGTGTGTGTGTGTTGGCGATGTGTGTGTGTGTGTGTGTGTGTGTGTATGTCTGTGTGACGCTTTTATGTCTACGAAAAACTTGGACGAGTTCACGTGGCAGTGGTTTCTTAGAGTACCGGTTGGGACGCAAACAAAGGTGGAGAATAATTGAGTCCTAACAGGATTGTTGAAGTGTAGTGGTGAGTTATTGACTCTGTTACGCTGCCAAGGTTCCCCCCACCCACCCCCAAAGACCCTGCAAGGCCTCGCCGAAGGTAAGCTCAATAAAACACAGCGGGCTGGAAGGTTAAACCTGCGGCGGGTGAGATTTTTAAGGTTAAAATATGCTTATCAGCTCAGGTCACAAAGTAAGTGTTTGGAAGAAGAGGTAAAGGATGCGTTGGAGTTTTAAAAACAGATTCGGACTGACTTTTTCTTACCCTTCATTAAGACGGAAATGTCCTGTTGAGATATGCAACTACCTCATCTAGGGAGCGCGGAGCAAAATTAATTTCACAAGAATATATAACAGCAGTTCACCAAAAGTCTAAGACTCAACCTACTCGCTAATAGCAGTTTTTACACTTTGAAAAGTCACATTTATCCTGCAGTTGATTTGATTCAAATTATACCTCTAAAGACTGTTTTGTTTGTGGGTTAAATGGTTCAGTTGTGGTACAAAACCAAACTGGTTTGGATCAGAGAAAGATCAAGGTTTAGGTTTAAACACTGAAGTTATAAAAATCAATAAAAGGACTGATGTGAAAGTCAAAATGTCTGTTCTAGCCTGGGCCCGTCCATACTGCCTGTGACACTACATCTCTGCTCATCTCAATCTTGAAAAGTCGAAAACCACTGAAAAACAAGCTCTTACGCCGGTGCAGGTTTAACATGATGACGTACTGGTTAAGCGACTTCACATTTGTTTACAGCCAACATGGCGGCCATGGAGGAGCGGCAATCGTTTGATTCAGCTGTAGCTGCTGTTTTAAGAGATTTTAACAGAGAATTTTCTTTGAAAATGGAGCAAAATGTAGCTCTTGAAGCGTTCATGCGCTACACATATGTCGTCAGAATCAGTGGTCTGATTGGTTGTAGCTCTGTCCAGTAGCACACAGAGACATTTCATAGACGTGTGTTGATCCCGCCACTGAGAACTTCCCGTCTATGGGATCTTTGCCAGACCAAGCTCTGTCTACGAGCTATTGTGTGACAGCCAGGCTACAAATGTCCCATTATGAATGAAAAAAAGTCTGGTTGGCTGGTCACTAATAATCACAGTTTAAATACATACTACATGTAGACCAAAGTCAGATTTCATAACAAATTGGTTTGTTTTTGGGCCTGCTATTATGTCCAGGGAAACTGTGTCATCAGTGGTTTGAGTTCAAACACTAAAATGACCAAAACAAATGTCTGGGAGGTCAAATAGTCTGGTTGGCAGGTTGGATGGTGCTCTCATGCTTTACCAAGTTACAAATAATTAATGGGATAAACTGATTTGGTTTAGGCACAAAAAAAACATGTAGTCAAAGTTGGAAAACATAGATTGTGGTTTGAATGGACAAATAAGGGGTTTCCAGCCTCCCAGCCAGCACCCAACATTATCTAATAAAACTAAACTCCTCGGACCCTGAAAACAAGCAGCAGATCAACTTAAATGTACCAAAATTGGTGTTTCACTTCTCCAACTGACAGTTTGACAAACCTGGACATTTTAGACATTGGTCATCTAAAAATGTTTTGTTTGACTGACTAGTTAAAATGTAAGTGTCATGTATTTTACAGTTTAAATGAACTAAAGTGGCTCAAAACGATGTACCTCTCCTCCTGGACAGTACAGCTGTTTGTCATATTCCCATTTCTACAACACCACAGACTTTTGTCCCAACATTCCCAAAACTTCTGCTTGACTTCTACTTGTCACAGCGCAGCCAGCAAAACCCATTAACATACCTGGATTTTAAGATTAGATGGTGCCTAAATGTGGTTCCAGGAACCTGTGATGGTGGCTGCAGGTTACATTTTTTCCTGCAGTGGAAAAAGACAGTTTTTTAACCAAACTGTTCTTCGTCAAGAAAAAACATGTGTGCTCACATGTGAGCTGGAAACTTCAAAATCAACCAAAACTAAAACTTCAGGTATTGGTACAATTGAAAGGAAGATTCATTTTATCTTTAAATTCATGGTACAGTAAAGGGCTTTGTGCACATAAATGATTATTGTTTGCATTAACTAATCTGAACTAGTCTGAAATCAAAGGTTCAGATCTAGAGATGGAGCATCTAGAGATGGAGTTTGTGAATTGTAACCAACTGAAGACTTCTCGCTAAATCTCCTGCAGGTTTAACGAAGCTAACATAACAAATATAGTTGTGACTGACTTGTTAAACAGCCAACCCACAATGTCTTGTTTCAGTTCTGTTTTGTGTCTTGACCATGTGAGTCCACCTAATGTTCAACACAAGGAAGTGCACGTCTTTCCTCAACCTGTGTTTTTTCATGTTACCAAAACAGCAAATAAGCTAGCATCTGTTGCTAATGAGTCTTCTGAGCTAAGCTCTACTGACCCTGCCATAGTTAACTAAAAATGTCATTGAACTTTTCATGTTTAGGCTTCCTAACTTCCTGTGGCACATATCAGACATGATATGTCCAGACAAACTCTACTGCAAAAGATAAAGATTATCAACAGATTTGAGGCTAATGAGCTTTGAGGTTTGCAAACACAACAAGAAATCACAGAAGTTCTCGTTGACTTGCAAGACATTGTTACCACTGGTACTCTTGAACAAAAGACAACCCCAATTTTTTCAAACCAAAGGGTACCCTCGAGCAAAAGGTTTCTTGTTGATACACAACCCAAGCTGTGTAGAGGAGTATTATTTTTGTATATACACACAAAAAGAAGACACAATATATCCACTGTTGTACCTATCACAACAGTAAAATTAAGAGCTGGCACACACAACCTGAGTGCACAGGTTTTCAGGCAAAAGCAGACACAAAGTAAAAACACACACACTTGCAAATCTCTCACTATTTTACACACACACACACACACACACACACACACACACACACACACACACACACTCACAGAGTCTCCGCAGGGTGTTGGAGGGAGAAATGATGAGAAGATCAATCATCAGCTGTCAACAGTAGCTAATAGAGTATGAGAACAACATATTAACTATACTGGTTAGATTAACACTCACTCGCACACACTCGCTCTCACAAACACACACACACCTAACTGGATTGCTTTAAAACATGAACACCAATGCAACGTTAACGATTGATCACTTTCACAGTTGATTAGGTTTTTTTTTTAAACTAAAAAATTGATGCAGTAAACGCGTGTTTTGCTGCAAAAACACACCAAGATCAGACAAAACACACAAACTGAGAAGATACACGTGAAACAATGCAGCTGACGCAGGTAAAATCTACAAATCAAATCTGTTTGAACCACTGTAGTGATTTTTCTCCCTGCATTGTTCGGCCTGTGTGTGTCTTTGGTGGTAAACAGATTGATCTCCATGGAGAGAAACTGGCACAGCAGCAGGGTTTTCCTCTCTGAACCTGCCAGAAAGAAGAAGAAACACTTGATTTTCTGAGGGGTATTCTCTTTCTTTATGCCTCACACATACACACACACTCACGTAAGCTGGTGGTTGACTGAAAGCTGGAATTTCACCTGGGTGTTAACGGAAGAATGTGAGCTCAAACGCTCTGACTTTCTCTGAAGGGAACAAAGCAAGTTAAAGTAGTAGCAGCTTGTTTACTCACGTTAACGTGACTCTGAACGTCAATCAGGATTGTAAGCTAATATAACACGTAGAACAAAACTTCCCGTAAACTAAACAACTGTCTTAGCTGAAACTGTTCAACACACAAATTGCAGTTCTACAGTTCTGCATCATTTCTAGAGGAACTTCCACAATATTGGTTGTGTTCTGTTGTGATTTGTTTCTGTCATAAATCAGCCTCAAGGTTGTTGAAAATCTTTGACTTTTGCAGCAGAGTTTGGACAGATCATTTGCGATATTACTGTAACATGAGGTTCTACAACATTTTTAGCTAACGTTGGTAGGATGTTAGCTCTCCCTGCTAACACTTTAAAAGGTGTGTTTGCAACAGATGCTCGCATGTTTGCTGTTTAACAAAAAAAACAAAAGACAGGTTGAGAAAAGAAATGCACTTCCTTATGTTGAACACTAGGGGGTGTACTCTCCAATAATGTTTTTAAAACAGTATTGAAACAAGGCATTATGGATTTTCTGTTTATCATGAGTCTTGCAGAGTCAATTGCATCTAAAACTAATCTTGGCTTAGTCCGACTCTTTAGTCTTGGTTGCAATTTGCACAGCGCACCACTAGATGGCAAAGAGTTAGATGAACACACTGATACCAGTTTCGTATCTGTCCAACTAAACATAGGTCATCTTGAGGTTTTGTTTGATTGGTTATAGAAGAAGTTGTATCACACCATAGTGGTGAAAAGGGTTGAGTCAGAAGGTAACGTTCATTCTACGTTACGATCATCACCAATGGTCACAACATTTGGGTAACAACTTTAGGTAACAAACGAAGGAAGGCCTCAGAGACTGGGTGAGAAGTTCAGAGTTTTTATTAAACAGTGCCAGATCAGTTTAAATCAGTCAGATCACTCTCAGTCCATATTTGCTACTGTGGTAAATTTTTGGGGCCGTTAGATTGAGTAAGTAAGTAAGCTTGGTCTTTTTGTTAAAATAAGGGAACTTAATATTTCGGGAGCAGCATCTAGTGGCCATTAGTGATACTGCATCACCAGACAGCGACACATTAACAAATTAACAAAATCACAGAAAATGGGTTTGTTATTTATTGTGATGTGACTTTTTAGAACATTAACAGTGTTTCTGGTACAAATACAGAAACACTTGTCACTCAGGTGTTAAAGCAGTGTATGTATGTATGTGTATGTGTGTGTGTGTGTGTGTGTGTGTGTGTGTAGTACCATTAATGGAAAAATCACATTAAACTGAAGATACTATTGACTCTCAAACAGGAAACTACAGCAGCACTCCTTACTTTGACCTCCTTCATGATCCATTATAGCAGTGTATGTGTGAGTGTGTGTGTGTGCGTGTGTGCGTGCGTGTGTGTGTGTGTGTGTGCACGCTGACCTTTCCCCAGTGTTAGCCGGTCTAAGCCATCACAGGAGGTATTAATGGACTAATCACATTAAACAGAGAATCATTAATCATCTCCCCTCAGCGCTGTCACTGCCACGCAACGCCTAATCAACTCTATTGTTTACACACACACACACACACACACACACACACACACACAGAGGCTGGCATGAGCCTGGCAGTAACACCGACGCACATACAGACACTGAGTGTGTGTGCAACTGTGCGTACAGGACACACAAAAAGCAACATACATGAAAAAGCAAAAAGCAATGTTCAGTGTTTATGTCCTGAAGGAACAAACACACACACAAATAATCAAAAATATTTTTCAAAAGAGACATTTCTTCAGCCTAAATCTTTTGCTCTGGTCACATTTCCCATCACACCTTTGTTCCTTTCCTCATTTTTCCTCCATTTCCTCGATTACTTCATTCATTTTCTCATCGTTTCTATCAACTGTCCATCTCTTCTTTCTAACGCCCTCCACCCTCCCTCCTCTCCATCTCTCTCACTCTCCATCTTTCATCCTCTTCACTTTGTTCACTGTTTTTGCTGATTCAGCAGCGGCGTCATTAAGATGCCTGGTAAAAGGCAACACACACACACACACACACTTTGCATCTTTAATAATCACACACACAGCTGAAAGTGACACGATGCTGAACGAAGCTAAATGCCTAAAAGTTTGTCTCGATTCTTACTTGAAAATGTATTCCTGATGTTGATGTTAATCAAATTTCCAACGGTGATTGGTTGTCATGGTTTTCATGGTGTTTTTTTTTTTTTTTGTAAATAAATTAGTAAAAAAAAAAAAAAAAACTGTTCTATAAAGATGCGAAAATTTAATTAAGTCTGAGTAGGTTAACCTGCTGATTTGTGAATATTTATAAATCAATTTATGTTGTTTTAGATAAATACATGAATATTGTGATGGAAATTAAAGCTGATATATGTATGTTTTTACTGGCGCTACATGGTACAATTCAGAAGAGCTGATTCCAGCTGTGGCAAGCAATAATTATAGAAGCCCTTGTGGAGACCATATACTATACTATATAGATGTTTTGTCCTCACTAGATGTTTTATATATATATATATATATATATATATATATATATATATATATATATATATATATATATATATATATCATAAAATATGTTAATAAATAGGACATGGGACAAAGTACACGTATAATAAACATGTCCTCTCTAATTTTTTTGTTTGTCCTTTTCACGTTGATGAATGTTTCAAGTGGTTCTGATGGTTTTAGGTTTCAATTATTTAATCGATGAGACTGACTCACAGTTGGTCGATGCCACTTCCTGATAAATCCTGAATAATCTGGCTCCAAATAACGTCACTTGTGCAAAATGGCAGCTCAGTGGGCGGAAGTGGAGGTGCGTCGGCCATCTTTATATATATATGAACTAGACAAGATTGATGAGCAAGCAGCTGTTTATGCTAAAATGAACTATCTAATAAAAGCAAGGCTTACAAATACCTTTGTTAAAGTGAGTTTCAGGTCATTGTTTAGCTACCTGATCCACAACTTTACAGTTACAGCTACAAAGCCACATATTCCCCTGGTGGTGGAGACCAAAACGAGAGCTCAAAGAGCTCAAAATATTGGACTAATATCATGATGCTGTTGCCCTCTAACTACTGGATGGATCAACATCAAATAATAAAGTGTTTAGACTCAAACCAACTGTAATCACTGGCTGCCAATGCCAAGATAAAGACTCTTCAGTGATTCGACATAGAACTTCTTGTTTTAAGATGTTTGGCTGTTAATTGACACTATCTTGATCGTTGTGAAAAACACTAAGTTACTTACTAAATTACTTTCTGCTGATTGATTAGAATAAAACAAAATTAAAATAAAAAAGTTGCATGTTGAACCATTCAGACTGATAAAAACCAACTCATCTCTTAAAAACGTGATCTGGACATGTTCACACCTCAGACTGCTCATACTGAGCAATGGTCTTTTTCATTGACTTTAATTAAAGCAAATGATGCTAAATTAACGTTTTGCTTATGTATTGAAAACAAAATCAAAAGCTACACAGCAGAGTTTTAAGACCTGGAGACGGGTACAGATGTGGGAGGATGAACCCAGATGTGACAGATGATGAATGTAAAACAGACAAACAGACAAATTTAAGGCGGATTTTTTTCCTGAAAGAAAGAGGAATGTTTCATTTTTTTCTCTCTCTAAAGACCTGCCAGTTAACACGGCTCAGATATTCCACCTCATCGCACTCACTGTTTTTCCTGCGTTCGTTCTAACTCACCATCAAAGTCCTGGAAAGTGTTTGTGTGTGTGTGTGAGTGTGTAAATGATTAGACATGGATAGAAGAAGGAACGGAAGGAAAGATTGGGGGAATTCCTTCGTTGGAAACGCCTGGTGAAACAAATAAAAGTTTATTAAAATGGAGAGAAGAAAATAGTTAAGGAAGGAAGGAAATGGTAGAATAAAGGAAACGTTGAAGAAAATAAAAGAAACAATGATGAATTTTAAAAAAAGAGATTCAACAATAAGGTTGACCAATCATGGATGGAAATTAAGACAAAAGGAAAATGATAAGGAAGGAAAAATATATGAAAAATACCTTTTTACATGAAATAACGTTAAAAATTATCCACATTTTATGTAAATTAAACTGAAGGAACCTTGTCTGTCGATCCCACAACTGATCCTGAAACAGATTTGAGGTTGAATATTATTTCACAAACAAACAAAGGAGATTATATTGCTTTAAAATCATCATTTAAGACGATATATGAAGTTATAGTGAGACCAAAACATCTCGATCGCTCCCTGGTGGCTGGTTGCAGCACATATCATAAACCCCGCCCACCTCCATTTACAATAATGTGAACATTTTTGTGAATTTATGTAAACTGAAATGAGGGAACCTGGTTCTATCGATGCTACAACTGATCCTGAACCAGATTTGAGATCATTTCACATCATTTTGCAAACAAACAATGGAAATTATATTGTTTTAAAATCATCATGTGAGAATTTGCAACAATCAAATTTATCTTCCCAACAAACAGAGGGCAGCATATTTCCAGAAAGTTAATCATCTGGTAAAGAAAACCACCAGACATACTGAGGTAAATGTCGGTCGACCGACCGACAGTGACTCATTGCTGCCTCTTGAGGTGTAAAGTGGTATTACAACACCAACAGGTTAGCAGGCTAACATCAACACTTCCAGTTGTTGATGTTGTCCCACCAACTATTGGAGACATTTTCATCCACTAAGGTTCAAAGTGTAACTTTGTTTAAGAGTTCAGGGTTAAACCAATTCTAATTAAATGTTTAATAATTAACATTATGGAGACTTTCTCTCCCCAACAGGATGAAAACTTCCCACGATGTGAATTACACTCAAAACTCTTTGTTTTCCATTCACTAAACAGGAACGACCCCACCCCTCCCACACACACACACACACACACACACACACACCAAAATAATTATATATTTAAATAAATAAATAAATAAAAGCACATACCTGTGTTACTGTCTAAATTTTCCACAGAGAGACAAAATAACGAGACAGTTTCCTAGAGTGAAATAAAGGTAGATTTTCAAACAGACAATACTGACTGGAAAAGACGTGCGTTGTGAAGAAAAACAGGGGAATATGAGACGAAATAAGCAGAGAAGTGTAAAAAAGCTGAGGATGAACACATCAGAGGAAAAGAGACGAGTGTATTAAGAGCGGCGGTGTCTTTTAGCCAACGTCTAATTTGTAAGATGAGAGAGAGAGACAGAGAGCTAACCAAGTGGAAAACACCATCTAGAAAACTATGATTAAACCCTTCCACTGTAATAATGAGATCTACTCCAATCCTTTTAACACCGCTGTTCACACACACACACACACACACACACACACACACACACACACACACACACAATCTCTCTCTCTTTCTCTTAAAGCTTCAATCCGGGATTTTTTTTTTAACCGTATAAATTTGAGGTCAAGTCAAATCATTTTAAAGACGCGTAATTTAAGTCTGAGTGTTACTGTGTTTTAATCACTTTATGGACTGTTGAAGACTCTGTGTGTGTGTGTGTGTGTGTGTGTGTGTGTGTGCATGCAGGTGATCTAATAACACAAGAAAAGACTTTGTAGTTTAGTTTAGAAGATTTAAAACCATAGTCATAACCCACAGACACAAAAATAATAAACAAATGTATTTTTTTAAGCTTCACTGTTTTTCTTACTTTTCTTAGAATATAATTTCAATCAATAAACATCCACATATCATCTTAGAAGTAATAGAAAATGAGACGCTCCTTGTGAATCCAGAACGTGAACCTGAAAAATATCAATTTTTAAATCTGTGTTTACATCCATGAACACATTGTTAGATGGAAGTGTTAATGTTTAATTCAACATATGTTTATGATGCCAATTGGCTACAAGTTTTATTTAAAAAAAAAAAAAAGCCTAAATCAAAGCATAAATAAATAGATTTTCCAAAATTTCCAGTATTTTTTTAATCTATTTTATCTGCAGTTTCACTGAACAGTCTCATAACATTCAATTGCTAAGAGTTATATAAGAAGGTCAGTATTTCTTTCACGTCTGTGGTTAGCCTAGCTTAGCATGGAGACCTGAGGTCATTTTCAGCAAGAAAGTAAATGAATGTATCTTCCCAAAATGTAGAAATATTAGAAATATTCTTCTAAGATATTTGAATATGTTATTAGTTAGTTAGTTCTCACACTGCATGATGTTATTGCATATTATTATTATATTCAGTATATTCTGTAAAATTTATGCTCCAATGCTACAACCTTAATGTAAACAACATTTATGTTGCATGTAGCTGATGTATATTTATGACAGCATAGTTGTGCATCATTTTAATGTGTGTTTATCCCAAATTTAAATTAATAACCTGGTTACTTCAGAAAATCTGGATGCCTACGATGCAAAACAAAGATCCAAGATTTTCTAAATGTAGTTACACTTATATTTTGTGGATAATAAGATGTTTGATTGAGGAGTTAAAAACAGGCAAAGGGACGGTGTATTCACCAAATCTCGTCTTGGGGAAATTAGTTGTTCAGTCGTCCGTGGGTCAGTTTTTCCACCGATTAAACTTTCTAAAGTTCCAACAAGTGACACCAGACTTGTTTGAAATCTGACGTTGTTCTTCACGTCCGAGCCAAACGTCTCCATGTCCCATTTCCTCGGTGTGAAATCGTCCTTTTCATTCCTCTAACTGGCTTATGACTCGTCCACTGATTAGTCTTTGGTGTCTTTTATTGAGAGCTACTTATGTACCAGCAAAAAAAGAGAGAATAATCTCAGTAGCAATATGTGAATTAAATCGAGTGTTATGCAGCTGCAATTAGGGATTTTTTTTTTCTCAGTGTGAAATAGGCTACTCTAAAACTCCTAACTGGCTTATGACTGCTCTCCGCTGTCTCAAAGCCAAATCCTGTTTTCTGCCCTTAAAATGAAAGAAAAAGATTCAACCTCTTTAAATTAATGTCATTTTCTTTCCTTTCTGCAGCCGGCTCTAAATGATGTCTGTCCACCCGGCATTATTAAAGTCTTAGTGACTTAAGTTGACCAAAGATGAACGTACGTAACACTGAAATTACATTTTACATTCTCCATAAAAGGTGATAAAACTTGGAAAATTGCAAAAACTTGTGTTGACATGATTTTTTTATGGCTTTGGATGTACCCACTATTGAATTCACCAAGATCCAAACCTCAGTATATTCAGTCATAGGGCTTTTCCACTGTACTGTTCAAGCACTACTTGACTCTACTCACTTTTCTTGGGTTTCCATTAGGGATTGTACCTGATGCTCTTGTTGGTTCCTGCTCTGTTGAGCTACCAATCAAACTGAGTCGATGCTAAAACGTGACGTGAACAGACTGCTGGCAACTGATTGGTCAGAGGGAGTGTCTACACAAGCACAACTGGGCACAAGCGAGTTGAGAGAACATCAACAAAATAATCAGCCTCCATTTTTAAACACCAAGAGTGTGTAAGAGTGATATCCATCGTCGTAGCTACCTCGTTGTAAGCTTACCAAGCAACAAGTACAGCATCTCCTCCATTAATGTTTACTGATGTTTTTGTGTCGTGCTGTTGCAGCATTTTTGACCCCACTCACCACATTCATGTCGAGGAGGAACCAAACTGTGATGGAAAACAACGTGTCTGGCACCAAACCAAGTAGCGTCGAGTAGCAGTAGAACAGTTTAATGGAAAGGAGACGTAACTGTATATTGGTGGTGCAAAGATATCCATCAACATAATCAACTTCATCATCTGATCACTGGTGTCTTTCTTGTGTGTCGATAGTAGATTTAATGATCAAAAAATGATCAAAATATCTTTGGTTTTGCCAACAAACCAGACGATGTGTGAAAGTGTGATACACCAGATAAGGTAACTAGATCATTTTACCAGAGGACTGTGGGGAGTTCAATGTTATTCGTCCCTAGAAACCTCATGAATAACTCCAGAGAGTTGGTGTGGGTGATTGTGTTTGACTCTTTGTGGCTATTTGTGCTTCCTTGGAGACTAATAAATATCTTTTATGGCTCAAAACCAAACAAAACGACACAGGGGTGTTTAAATATAAAGGTCTTTGTAATTTGGTAGCTACATGCAGCGGCAGCAGTTTGTTGTTCTGTTCTGTAGCATTAACAGATTTGATGAGGGAAGCAAGTAAAGGTTGGAAACTAGATAAGTGTCCTCAGTCCTCAGTAGAGTGATCTGGCATCAACATACGCAAGTAAGCATTCATTGTAAAATATAAAGTTGAAATAAATATGAGCATCTTTTCAATAGCCATAGCTTTTGACCGAACCAGTATAAAACCAGTTAATCAACGTTGTTCCTGGTTCCTGGTCCTGAGGATTGCACATACCATCAGTTTTATTGATGAAAGTAAAAGCTTGTTTGCTAAACCAGTGACATGATACTATATTCTCAAAGTTTATATTTTGTCCATTAGCTTTAGTCTGTGGTTGGACAAACATGTCAAATATCACTGGAAGACAAAAGCATTTGTTTCTCCTACCAAACAGCAACAATCAAAGGTTGGATAAGGCAGATAAAGACCAGTTTGTCACCTCCAACCCATTATGATTTGGATCCAATGAGAGAAAAGGAGACATGTCTTTTATGTTTCTGTTGGCAAATAAATTCATTAATAGGAAATACAAACTCAAGGAGTCATAAACACTTTGTGTCTGGATTTATAGATGTTTATTTGCAGTTGACTTTGGAGATAATTATATCCTCAGAAAGTGTAATTCACACTAAATCTAAAAATGTGGCATCACATCTGTGTGCTCAGATGAGACTGATTTTTTTTTTTTTTTTTTTTACACAAATTTGAGCAACAGAATAAGGCAGCATCTAAAGCCGTTTAAGCTGATAGTCATTTTGTACCAAAATTATATCAGTGTCCATTTTTATCCATTTTATACAGTTAATTCACTTAAACTTTCCAAGAATACATTTATGTTTGACGTCCATGACAGATAAATCTTTTAAACTTTCTTCACTATTAAAGTAAAACAAATGATAGATGTCATTACATGTAATGGTTCACAGCAAACAGAAACTTATAATAGCTGATTCAGCATAGTTAAATTTCCAAGATGTGAACAAATACAGGCCGAGTTGTATGAGAAACACTGACAGGGCAAACAGAAAGTTGGCTTCTTCTATGTGACATGACATCATTTTTTTAAAACCGTCTGTTCCTCTTGTTTGCACTGCAACAACCAATGTTTTCTCACTTTATTTTTTCATGAGAAGTTCTTGATATTGATGGTGTTAAAATCTGTGGCTTGTAATCTCTGTTGATGTCAAAGTGGGGAAAAAAAAAAGAAAAAAAAACAAACCCTTCCACAAACGTTTCACACTGACTTCTATTTCCTCGGTGTGAAATGGGCCCTTCAGTCGTCTTAACTGGCTTACAGCACATCCTCCTCTGTTTCAAAGACAAATCCTATTTTCAGCTCTCATCAGTCAAGAACAAACGCGAGGATGTCTCTGTTTCAATATCTCATTTAACAACACACACACACACACACACACACGAGGGGGAGCCTGTTGCCACAGCTGCATTTGGAGACAAATCCCTTTTTCTGCTTTGCCCTCAGACAAAAAACACTCGACTCATTTCCTAACCCCGCCTGTTGCACAAGATAAAAGAGAGAGGACTTGGTGTGTGTGTGTGTGTGTGTGTGTGTGTGTAAGTGTGTGTTTGAGATCAAGTGCCTTCATTTATGTTCTCCTTTTTTTTTCCCCTTTTCACCTCCTTCTATCCTCTGTCCCTCTTTTGTTTCTACTTCCTCCGCTCAGTGTGTGACCACATGCGAGTCAACAGAGCAACGTGGACTCATCTTTATTTCTAGAAGCTACCAGGCCTCGAGCAAAACTACTAAATGCTGTTCTGCTGTGTATGCTGCTCGGAAAGAAAAAAAAAAAAACTTCACCCTTACAAGGGACATTGTAAATACTGTCTAACTCATCAGGTCTCTTCTCGCTATATCTGGTTTTGGCCACTAGAGGGAAGTGCCTACAAACAAAGTCGAACATCTAGCATTTACGGCGCGATGTTGTCATTCGTTTTTAGTATTGTTTATGGAAGTAAGACAAACACCAAATTAGTCTGTCTGTTATTTGTTGCATTGTAAATGGTTTCGGTTTTTATTTTGGGTTTAGATCACGATCGTAAAGTGCACATGACCAAGGTTAGCATCCTGTTGCATGGTTAAGTTTACACATAAAAAGTACTTTGTTTTGCTTAATGTTGTAGAAAGATCATAATCTAATTGATCATAATTGAAGTTGGTGGTCAGTGTGGCACAGTGTAAACAGTAGTCTAAATGAACTGATGCGGTGACACAACAAAGGTGTGAAACTACTTTAAATTATATCTGAACATTTTCAAGTATATGAACATTTTGTTATTGGGTCTTTAACTTTCTTTTGCTTGTCTTCCTTTATCTTCCTGTTTTTGTGTTTGACGCCAGACTTGAACTCTCTTGTACCTTCAATATCTAAAATATCTTTGATACGATTGTTACTGTACAAAAAGTACCAACACATTTTAAGAACTGCAGCATCAACATGTTATAATAGTTCTAGTTGCATCCATATTGTACCAGTGCTTTAATAATTTTACAAAAACTGTGTTTTACCGATAGTGATCAACCTCTTTGACAATGATGATGATGTTGGGCTGACACTGGCCTCTACATTGCAGTCACAGTCCACTCTCTGACATAGCTTTTAGTTTGAAATATAAATCAATAATAATCATCTTGACATCAATCAGACACATCTGGTAACAATCCTCAAGGTCTTCCTCATCTGATGAGAAATTCAGATTTGTCCTTAGGCCAGGAAACTTGTTGTCCTGAGTTATTGTTCAGATGTGGGGCATTGTGGGAAATGGATCAGTTGATTGTTGCCAAGATGACCGCCTGTCACACAACATCTGGGCCTGGAAGAAAATGTTAAAGCCAAAATCAAGTGTTCCCAGGACGTTTGAGGACATACAGTGGCGAGTTAAAATATGAGGACCCGGTGGAATGACCTGGTTTTCTGCTTTAATTGGTCATAAAATGTGATCCGATCTTCATCTGAGTCACAAGTGCAGACAAACACATTTTTCTGAAGCTGAAAACACACAATTGCAATCTTCAATCTTTTATCTGGTGGAAAAGTCAGATAACCCTAGGATTTAATAACTTCTGGAGCGAATAGCCATCCATCAGTTTTCAGTCACTTATCTAAAGTCAGGTTGTGGTGGCGGCAAGTCAAGCAAGATAGTCCAGCTCCTCCTGGTGGATCTCAAGGCATTCCCAGGTTTAATGTAATATAAAATCTCTCTGGGTCTGCCCCAGGGTATCCAGCCGGTTGGATGGACCCAGAAAACCTCAAAAGGAGGTGCCCTAAGAGACCTCCAGATCAGATGCCTGGACCAACTTAAATTTTTTTTAAGTTTTTGAATACATAGAAGCTCTTCTCTGATCTCACTGCCAAGGAATCTCTTTTCACCCCTTATTTCCAAAATACTAATTCTTTCAGTCATGATCCAAAAGCTTATGAGTTAGATGTGAGAGGTCAGGGCGTAGATCAACTGATAAATTGACAGCTTTGCCTCCTTGCTCTTCTTCCCCTTCACCTCAAAGGTCTGGTACAATGCCGGTCTCACTGCTGACGCTGCACCGATCTGAACAACGTCAAACAAAATCACAAGATATTTCAACTCCCTCGCTTAGGGAAGCAACTTACCCTCAATCCCAAATGATGCAATCTACACCTATTCCAACAGAAAATCATGGCTGATCCTCATCCCAGTCACTTTAAACTCTACTGAAAACAACCTCAGTTCATGCTGGAGGTGACGGTCTTCCCTCCTGGTCTGAGAGTAACCACAGAAATAAATCATCTCTTCTAACTGTGGATTGTTGAATCTCTCAACTCTGTGACAAGACTTTGTAAAACTTCCCAGCTTTATGAGATCCAACAGATCCACTGTTCACATCAGCCGATGCTTCTTGGGAACAGGAAAGTCTAAATGTTTGAGTGTTTGTTGTTGTGAATATTTGGATGATTGTGTTTAGTAAGAACAAGAACAATTCAACAGTTTGTGTGTTATTAGTGAAAACAGATGGTGTTGATGAAGATCTGACCATACAAAGCAAATTTTTACATGAATGGTTGTACTCCCAGAGGTTTTGTTTACCTTTAGTGACATGGATTGAAAGAAAAGTCAGACTTACAGTACATGACCTCGTGTGCACTCGATTTCTGTGTGTGTGCGAGTCTCTTGAGGCTGACGGCGAGGTGTGAAGTGGCGTTGCGCTGTAAGTGGATGTAACTGAAGCAGGTAATTAACCATCGAGGCTCCTCTGCATCCCTGAGTATACTGCAGGGATGGAGGGATGAAGTGTAGAGGAGGACGGAGGAAAGACGGAAAGAAAGATGAGGAATTGGAGGACTGGAGAACAAGCTGAAAAGGAAAAAAGTAGAAGAGGAAAAGGGGGAGGATACGGAGATAGGACGCATGAAGACGAGAGGCTGAAGAAGGAAAAGGATGAGATGAGGACAAATTATGAGTATGTGTAGAGCGAAGAGAGAAGATGAGGCATAAAAAAGGAAGAAGAGGGAAGACAAAAACAGGAAGAGGAGAAAGAACAAGAATGATATATAAGGTTTGAGGAGGACAAGGATTACGAATGGAGTAAGAACAACAAGGAAATCAGGAAAGCAAAAGAAAAAAAGGGCTGTAAGAAAAAACTGAGAAGAAAAAAAACACAAAACATGTAAAGAAAGAAAGGATAGGAAAGGAAAGGAAAAAGGAGATAAATTGCAGCAGGCTGTTTTTTCCCAGCAGATAGGATCTCTGTCATCAGCTTTCTCTCAGTTTTCCCACATCAGATCAGCGCTGCTGCTGCGTATTACAATCAAACCTCCATTATCTCCCATTAACCAGGCAGGAAACACTGAGCTGCTCCTGATATATATATATAGATCGTTTTCTGTTTTTTACCTTCTCCATGCCTTAAATGTTCAGTCTGACTGTAGCTACATGCATGTGACACAATCAGAGATATGTTTTAAGAAATCAGCTGGAGCTCATTCACAGGAAACGACTCAGACGCTGACGGTCATCCATCACTGTGAGAGAAAAGATGCAATCGGGACCTATAAACGTTTCTATCAGAGTTTTGAAAAGAGCTCATTGTTTCACTGCTTTGAATGAGAAACGTACGTCCAACAGTATGAAGGAAAAGCTGATCATTACAGCCAATGGCCTCTCAGTTGTGTATGATGTCATTTTAATATTGCAACACCACCTGCAGAGTTGGTTATGCTAGCAGAGAACTTGCTGGTTCAACAGTCCAAGATTGGACCAGACAGAACCATTTTTTTTGCTTTTACCTAAAATTAACAAGTGCAGCTGCCAGACTGTTTCTGTAGTGTTTATTACTCCTCAAATATCTTATGTTAGCAGCCAATGAGAGGATTCCCTCTGGAAAGCTAGCTTTGCTGAAGGTTGTGCTCACTAATTGAGGATGGTAGCTAACCCCGAGTTAGCTACCATCATTACCAACGTTACCATTGAACAGTCAAAATTGGAAGTGTGTTTGTGCAAGTTTGCAAATTAAGACACAGCTTTGGTGACAGTGTTTGTGTTTTATTTGTCCTGTACTTCTGTACCCGGGTACAGCTGCTGGACTATAAACCATGAAAATCCTCCATCAACATGTACTTCTAAATAATAGAGTGTTTGCTTTGGAAAGATAAGCTATGGTCTGGATTTGAGATACCTACTATGATTATAACTGGGCGTACTTCCAGGATGGAAAATCCTCAAAACCAACAATACAATGGCATTTTCATGAATAAGAGTGAGAACATTACATGAGTTGGTTGCAAAATCTAAGTTGACGGACCAACTTTATATCAACTACAGCCCTCACCTCAATGTTACAGGTAGTAAAAGACTCAACTGACCATCAGTTAAAGAACTGATGAGATCTGTCAACAGTATAAAACCAGTATAAGTGTTTGCTCAAGGACTTTCTAGTAAACCATCTCAAATTGGTACAAATATATGACACTGCTATCTTCTTTTCTTTAGTGATGTGACAGATCACGTAAAATGGAACCAACTTGGGATTTGGAGAGGTGATTCACTAATTGGATTGTCTGTGGTTCAATTCCAGTTGCTCCATTTCACACATCATCAAGTGTCCTTGAGCAAGGCACTGAAATTTCAAATGTAAATTTATATGAGGTCAAAGAAAATCTGGTAAGGTGATGCCTACATTCAAGGTTTTGGGTTTTCCAATTATCAAAACCATCTCATCAGACTGATGTTCATCATCAAACTGATCTCCTCAATTACATTTTTATACCTATTCAGTCACTTGACCCGAGCACACTGGGATAGTAAAAACCACATTAGGCCTCATTGTCCAACACAAGTCTCATCAGATGAAGAAATTAAAGTTAGTGATGGTTTCTCACAGAAAAGGTAAGATAAACATAAAATATCTTGATAAACTATCAGCAGAGATGGAAAACACAAAGGACGTTTGTTTCAAGTTGCACGGTGGAGCAGCTGGGTGGTGTTTATTGAATCAAGGGACAGAAAGAGCGATTTAAAATGGTTTAAATGTGATTGTCACTGTGTCTCTTGCTCTCATTCTCTCTCTCACACACATACATGATGAAGGATATGCTGGAAAAAGCTGAACAGAGCAGGACAGGTGCAAACCATTAACCGCTGTATGGAAAGTCAAATAGCAGGGCCGAGTGTGTGTGTGTGTGTATGTGTGTATGTGTGTGTGTGTGTGAGACCAGATTTCTGTCTTTCTTTCTTTTTCCATATCCTGTCCCTTTCTCTCGTCACACTGGATCTCATCTTTGCCTAATTTTCTATAAAGGCCAGAGTTTACAGACTCAGACATGTTGGACCCCCACCCCCACCTTGAGACTCGACAGATGTTGACGTCAGGATTTCATCCAGATTCACAGGTTAAAGTTAAACAAGGCCGAGTGAAAACAAGACAGTACTTCACCTCTATAGGTGATGTTTAGTACTTGTTTATGAGTGGATGAGTTGAAGGACACGTGTTCAAGTTGAATCTTTGGGACAAAAAAAATCACTTAAATTCACTCCAATTTAAAAAATTGTGAGCGAGCTGTAGATTTAGACTTCTTTTTGGAAATATTGACATGTTTGATTTAAAAAGCTTTGCATATTTTTGATGTTGCCTTATGGAGAAATGGAAGGGTCCGTTCATTTTCTGTATCTCATCCAGAGATAGGTCATGGTTGCAGCTCACAGCTGACTCATGGAAACGAACCCCTCAAAACCTGTTTCATGACTCATGAGTCATGAGTGATCGGATCGCCAGCGGACAGCGACAGACCCGAGTGTAAACGCTGTCCAAGACACATCGTGATCTAAACACTCAAGCACTTGACGAGGTGGTCTGGGAAGCATTTGACCACATACTCAGGATAACATTGATTATCTCTGTTACAATGGCATCTATCAGTGCGTGGGATACATTAGGTATTAGTTAAAATTGAATCAAAGTTGAAAAATAAACAGAATGAGATGGGAACAACTTGGACAAGACAACTAGGTCAGTGTGTTTCCAAAACTGCAGCTGTTGTCTGTGGTCAGTTTCCACCAAAACTGATCCAATGAAGGAAAACTGGTGATAGTTTTGGATGACCAATGCTTATTGTAGCTCGAACTGCTGAAAAAGTTCATTGTGGTTGTGATAGAAAGGTGTCAGGACACATAGTGTATCACAGGTTGTTTGTGAATGATTTTGAGTAGCCACAGACAAGTCATGGTAACCCATCCTGTCCACCTGCCAAAGCTGCTACAACTGACCATCATGATGCATTATGAGAAGTCCAAGCTGGTGGAAGCAGTTCTGTTGAGAAACTTTGGGTCCTGCCATGGTCACGGTCTTTACTTTGACTAGTAACACCAACCTAAACAGTGTTGCAGACCAAGTCCAACCCTTCATGGACACTTTATTCCTTACCGATCTCTGGTTGTTCAGTTGATCAGTAAAGTTGAGAAGTTCAATGTGTTGATTTAGCTCCAATTTCAGCAGATCTAAATCTGATCAAGCATCTGTGGTCCAACAGGTCCGACCCATGGAGGCCGAACATCACAACTCATCAGACTCATCACTCATCAGACGTGGTGCCAGAAACCACAACACCTTCAGACATCTAGAGGAGTCTGGTCTTTGGTGGGTTAGGAGTTGTTTTGTGTGTGTGTGTGTGTGTGTGTTAAAATGAAACCAGATTCCTAATCTCCATTTGGTCAGAAGACTCTGATTCTTCTCAGGCTTTTTATAAAGGTGTTTCTGGTATAATTCAGTTAAATAGAAGCTGGTGTTGTGGTTATTAAGTGTCAAAGCTTTCAATCAATCAATATTTTCATCTTTAAAGAAACCTTGGATTAGTGGTCTTTTATCACTTTTGTGGTCTTTGCAACTTCATTTTATTAATTTTCACTTTTGTTTTATTCATTTACTTCCATTCTGAATATGTAAACTGTTTAAACACCAGATGTTTTAACACGATTTTTTCATCGGCACCGCGTGTGTGTATGATGCTGCTGTGTTACAACACAGATCTGAACTGATCGAACTGCAGGTAAAAAAAAAAAAACATGAACGTGCAGAGTTAGAGGACGACACACTGCTGCAGTGGAAAATTTATGTGAGAGAGAAAGCTGTCAGTGTGTGTGTGTGTGTGTGTGTGTGTGTGTGTGTGTGTGTGTGTATCTATGTCTCAGGAGGGAGGCAGCAGCATAAAGATGCCAGATGCTACTGTGTCAGGCAGGTTAGGTGTGTGTATGTGTGTGTGTGTGTGTGTGTGTGTGTGAGAGAGAGAGAGAGAGAGAGAAAGTGAGACGGGTGAAGGGATACAGAAGGAGACAAGGGATGGAAAAATGAAAAGTGTGTGTGTGAGGCAGATGGTGAGTTGAAGCAGGTTCATGTTACAGTATCACAACAGCTACTCATGTTTACTGGGTAAGTGTGTGTGTGTGTGTGTGTGTGTGTGTGTGTGTGTGTGTGTTTGTCTGTCTGTGTCTGTCTGTCTGTGTGTGTGTGTGTGTGTGTGTGTGTGTGTGTGTGTGTGTGTGTGTGTGTGTGTGTGTGTGTGTGCGTCTTCCAGCAGCTGATGTGAATTATCAGTTGGTCTTTATTTCCATCTAGTGGTCAGATTTGGGTATTACAATACAACTACGTTGTGGAACCAACTGTGGTTAATAAACATGTTAATAAACACTTGATCTCTGATCATCCACCATCAATCTCTCCAACAGATCTGAATCCACACATCCCTCCAGAACAAACACAAACACTTAAGTAAGTAAAACTACTTCAAATATCCAACTAATATAACAATATTTCTTGGTAATGGTTTTAAATTAAAAAAAAAAAAAACAGTGTTTATTAATGTTATAATGATTAATTATGACTATTTTGTGGACACACATCAGCACAGGAAAATAAAATATGTCTTATAATTACTGTGCATTGTATCAGGTTCAGTATATGTTTGTTTTATTAGCAGGTTGATGAACAATAAAACACCAAAGAGTAACCACAGCTTTGTGTAAATGGGCAGAACATTAATAATTTCACTTTAAGTATATATATATATATATATACAAAATATGTTTAAAAATGTGTGTGTGTGTGTGTAACAGAAAGGCAACAGGAAATGTGAGACACTGCCTTGACAACATTTTACATTTTACATATGTGTCATGTCAACGTCAGTGTGTGTAACACACACACACACACACACACACACACTGAATACTCAGTCTGTGCTGCAGGCGACTGGAGGCATTGTACTAGTAGCCTACTTAAGGACAGGTCAGTTCTCTAAAAGTGTCCAGCCACCGTGAAATTCATATTATTCTAATGGAGGACACACACACACACACACACACACACACACACACACACACACACACACACACACTGACTGTATACAATCCTGTCTGTGCTTCTAACATGTCAGTTCATAGAAAAACTACCCTTTCAACTCTTAAAAAACATCTACAGTAATTCAGTGGTTACAGTTTTCATGTCAGCCTCTAGGGGGCGACATATCAGGATTCTCCCAATTTCCTCCTGTTTAACGAACCATCCTGCAAACTGTTACATACTGTTGTCTGTCTGTATATCTATCTATCCATCCGCGTTGTTTTAAGTTTCATGTCAACATGGATATCAAATTAAATCTGTTACAGGTTCATATCAGACAATTAAATCACTTGAAAGAAACTTAATCTTCAGTCAATTGTCTCATATCATTTGTCAATTTTAACAAACTTCAATCACCTGCTGTCTATTTCATCTCCGTATCTATTCATCCTTCAGCCTCTTGTCTTTCTAATCCCCAACTATCTATTGCTCCAAATTTTTATCCATTTTCTATCTACTCATCATCCATCTGTCTATCAAATATATCTATTTATACATCCTTTAACAACTTCTAAACTCTTCTTTATCGACTTCTCTTCTATCTGCCTCTTTTTATCTATGTCTACCTCTATCGTCCGTCCATTTATGCCTATATATCTATCCATCCATCCATCCATCCATCCATCCATCCATCCATCCATCCATCCATCCATCCATCCATCCATCCATCCAACTATCTATCTATCTATCTATCTATCTATCTATCTATCTATCTATCTATCTATCTATCTATCTATCTATCTATCTATCTATCTATCTATCTATCTATCTATCTATCTATCTATCTATCTATCTATCTGCAGCAGCAGCTCAGTCAGTGGAAACAACGTCAGCGCGTCATTACGCATCTGCAGAGCGCGCGTTCCGGTTGCAGCCACAGATCTCTAACGGAGGAAGAAGAGGAGGGGGAAGATACTGGTGCCGATGTTAATGATGATGATGAGCGCGTGAAGCTGTGACCACCGCTGCCGCCGCGGCTGCTTCTTCTGTTCCTCGGGATTTACTCACCATGTTGGAGACGTGATGGAGGATTACAGCTGAGCGCGTGGACATGGGGGATAGTCACCGGCGGACCCGGAGACTCGGGAGTCTCTCGAGCAAAACCCGGGTCTCGTCCAAGGAGACGAAACTCCGGCTGCGCGTGATCTTTCTCGACGACAGCGAGCGCACGTTCGAAGTGGAGGTGAGTTTTTACCAACAACTGAATTAAAACTCATTTATTTATATTTATTTCAATTTATTACTGAATTAAGACATATTTGTTATTTATACATTAATATGTTTTTGTTTCTTGTTAGATTCAGTAATGAGACGTTATATCTCATTTATATGCTAAATATTGACCGGAAGTGATGCGTCACACACAAACCTGCACTTTAACACAACTTAAGTTAGATGGTTAAATATAACCTGCAGTCACAGTAACAGGGAGATTGTGACTCATTCATCATTGCAACTGGTATCTGGATTTTTAAATGCAACTTATTTTATCTTTAATTTTTAAGGCCACGGTTGCCAACATCTCATTCATCCGTCCAATTAGTGGTCATCACCTCAGACATCCTGCTGCTCAAACCTCTGGGCTGCTGCCAAACTCAGATATGTTCTCACAGTGTCCGAGTCAGAGACAGAAGAGACTGGATGACACTGAAATCTAGAAATCTGCCCGTCATCCAAAGTATTTCAGGACTGACTGCATCAACTCAGAGGCATCTGCAGCTGAAACCGTTAAACTGACTATTAAGCAACAAACAAATGTTAAATTTTGCTGCTTTCTTTTCATTTTTTAATCACTGTTCAAGTTTCAAGCTTCAAACAGTCTTCTGTTGGTTTGGAAAACTGTAATTGTCTTGTGTTTTTCATTGTTTTTCACATTTAAAAGTGAATATCTAAATGTTCTTTACAACCAAACACATTTTTTCATCAGGAGGCATTGATGGTGACGATCTCCATGGAAGAAAAACAAGATTTAATGTTAATTTTTGTTTACACCTGTTAGCGATAGCAACTTACATATAGCACCTTTAAAGGAAGCTAACAAACTTTGATGAATAGTAAACAATTTTTCAACTTTTACCTTTTGTTTTTCAGTTTTAAATAAATGATTTTCTCACCAACGTGTGACTATAATTCGATAATACATCAATGCTTTTCTCTGACTTTGACGTGACAAGAAATCAAATATCTTTTAGTTTTTAGCCACTGGTTGAGTTTTAAGTAGGTGAGAGACACGACAGGTTTTAGGAAAGTGACAAAATGTGTTAGGGCAACTTGGTTGGCATGCTGACTTCAGTAGAGGCAAAGAATTAGCACCAAAACAAAAATAAATGTCGATGTTGTTTTCTACTGGTGAAATTTGTGGCCGTAAACTTGCTACACTGTTGTGAACAGCAGCTAATGCTAATGTTAGTGAAGTAGCAATAGCAAAACGTGTATATATGGCCGCTTTAAAGGAAGCTTACGAACTTTTTCAACTATCTTCATTTGTTTTCTAGGTTTAATTTCCTGAATTTCTCAACCACATAGGACTATATGAATGATAATACACAAAAAAGTAACTTTAACATTGATCTAATCTCAAAAATGCTCAATGAGTTGAACCATTGTTGATCATTAAAGGCCTTTATAGTTGTTATGTTTGTTGGTGGACTGTTACAAATTAACATAGAACATATGTTTCTGTTATTGTGTCCACCCCTGTACTGTAAATCCTCCCAACATCGGAAAGAGAGGTGAAAAGATTCTGTGCTAAATTTAAAATATGTCAAATCAGACTTAATCAATACAAAGAAAACAGCTGCAAATGTTTTCCAGCTGTCAAACAGATGTGAAATGTGTAAACAGCTGCTGTCTATGAACCGTCATGTGCCGTACTATCGAGGTCAGGAACAGCGACGGGTGACGAGGCTGCGTTTTCAACATAGTGACGCCGCCTGCGAGGCAGTAACGCAATCTAAAAAAGAGACTTTCAGTGTGTGTGCGTGTGTGACCTGTGGTATTGTGTAAGTGAAGTAGCTCCATTTTCCACGCCCATGCTTTCTCCACACCGCCCCTGGGACATTAGTAGCATCTTTAGAAGAGGAGGAGAGAGAAACAGATGAAGAATAAAAGAAATAAAGAAAAACGGTTGAATGAGTGTATGGATTAGGGCCAAAATAAACTGTGATAAATACAGTGTGTCTGATAAAATAGTGTCAAATTACACTACAAATTATACTCTTTTTTTTTTTTTTTTTTTTAAAGATGGTTTTAAGCTCTTTTCTCCTCTGACCCCAATCTTATAACCTTCAGGGCAAAACCCCAATTACTGATCAGACAAGACATAGAGGAAAAGAAAAGATGGAGCGACTGATGTAAAGAAAGAAAGCAGACTCAGTGTTCATGATGAAAAAAACTAAAATTGGTGTCAGAAAGAGTTCAACTGTTCGACTGAAACTAACTAGATTACTCTAATTGACTTTATGGTTGTATACTTATACATTTTATGGTTGCAGAAATAGTTAAACTTAACTCAGAATTACCTAAAGCTTCTATAAAGCAAATTAGTCATATAGTAAATATCTGACTTGGCAGCACATGGTGGCAGCTATGTCATTAAAAACATCTCTAATTCCTTAAAGAACAACAGCTTTTGTACAGTTTTGTAAAGTTACTCTGAATTTTTCTAGATTAAATGAGACTGTGATGTTTCCCCAACATGAAGATCTAAACATAACCATTAAAGATGCTATATGTACGTTTTAGCTACTATAAGCATTAGCATCTGTTTACTAGCCAGTTGAAGAAATGTTGAAAACTTAATTCTTTTACTCGCCTAATGCTGTGTCCATTGGTGGAAAGAAACACCAATGTTAGCCCTTGTTTTGCTACTATTTCTATCATTTCTTTTTTTCTGTTGGTGTTAGCGTGCTAACCAGCTAGCACCAGTCTGGTTGACCTGGTCTTATCACTCTCCATTACCGAGGCCTGAAGCAGTAGGTTGTTTTTTCTCTTATTTTGTAAATGAAGAAACGACACACACATCAGAGAAAACATGAACATTTTACTTATGCATTTGTAATGAGTTGAATTGATCTTTTTGACGTAGCTGGCTGCTATCAGTGCTGCATTTCAAGCCATTTTGTCAACAGTTTGTTGACATATCTGTTCTCGTTTGGCCAGAAATGAACGAAACGACAACTCTACATTAACTCTGTTACCACACACAATGTCCTATCTCCGTTCTCTAGAAACTGTGCTCATCACAGACTGGAAATCACACACCACTGCTGTATTTTCTTCTAAAAACAAAACCAAAACCTTTGCTCATATTGTTGTACATGTACACAGATTTATTTTTAATTCTAGCACAGAGCAAACTTATAATAAAGTTGTAGCCTTCTTATCTTATGCCATTTAAAATAATTGCCAGAGAGTAAAGTCTCATTCCGCTCAATTTTCCTTTTCTATTCCGCTCTACTAAAACTAACTGCTCTGTTGTTCTGGGGGCAGCCATTTGTTTCCACTAATCACGGGTTAAGCCTGTGTTCTCTTGATAATGGCTTACAGCTGCTCCATCCCTCCTCTTCCTCCTTTAGTCATGACAACTTAATGAGGGACGTCCAGTGACCACCGCCAGGGCAGTAAACACTAGCTAGCAGACAGCAAACACTAAAAAAAAAAAAAAAAGAAAAACATGTCAGGGGTAGCAGAGCATCGTCTCAGTAATTAGACAGATGAGAATAAGGGAGGAAGATGAGTTTGAAGTGGAAAGACCATAAAGGGCACAGAAAGGTTACTGAGTTCACATCCTTCCTACTTTTTTAAGTATTTGTACTTGATGAACCAAAGTGTTATAAATGGTTTTCCTTTGCAAAAACTACATGAAAATCACAGTTTTAATTTGCTGCACTGGACCGGAGGGATTTGTTTTTTAGTTCCAGCCTATAACTGTGATTAAGGTATTATAGAAATTCTCATTATACAAAGTTCTGTTGAACCAAAGTGTCCGAATTGTACCATATTTAGCTGCTGTCTCCTGAGTCTCCTACTCTGTTTTTTTTTTAAAGAGATTCTCAATTAATACAAAAAAGAAAAAATCCAATTATCCGTCTTTTTCTCTCCCAGCAAAAGGTTTTAGGAGGCGACTTCTTCAACAAAGTGTGTGGTCATTTGAAACTGCTGGAGAAAGAGTATTTTGGGCTGGAGTTCAGGCACCACAGTGGAAACTATGTAAGAAATCCAAAAAAACAATGATTGTTTTTGATTGTTTCATGTTTTTCTTGTGAATAAACACAAAATGCAATGTGTTTTTTTAATGTGTAACATGTTGCAGGTTTGGTTGGAGCTGCAGAAACCACTGGTCAAACAGATTAAATGTAAGTCATTACTTTCTCTTCTGATGATGACTTGTTGGTGTCATGAATACACAAACATTACAGACAAAAATCAATGCAAATGTTTGATTGATGGTATGAAGTTCATGTTTTGCTCTTCAATGGCCAAAACTTCATCTTTTGCAAAGATGCTTGGTCAATTTTTTCTTTACATCAACAGACACTTTTATACTTTAACCAAATGTCTCCGCTCTTTGTCCAAGTTTGCTCTTTTGGGGTGAAACATAAAGACCTGAATTTCCTTGATCATGAACACTTGGTAGACAAAACTATATTGATGTTGTCACAAGAATTTTTTTGGAGAAGTTAATTTTATTTTCTACTTTTTGCAAATTCTCTGCTCTAAAAACCCAAAGACACTTAATCTTTTCCTTCTGGTCTCTCTTTTGTCTCATCTTCTTCTACATGTCAGACTCCAGCGAACTTTTCTTCAGGTTTATAGTCAAATTCTTTCCTCCAGATCCAGGACAACTTAAGAGAGGCCTCACCAGGTAATAACATTCACACCTGTCTGATTATTTATTCCTAAATTATTATAGTTTTTTCATAATGTCTCTCTGTATAATCTAATGTCGAACAAATACAAGTACAAACATTTCTGAATTGAAACTATTGTTGACTGTATTGTTTTTTTTTCTTTGCATGTTTGTGTGTGTAGGTATCTTTTTGCCTTACAAATAAAGCAGGACTTGTCCAACAGCAGTCTGACTTGTAACGACAACAGCGCCGCCCTGCTGGTTTCTCATATATTGCAGTGTAAGCATGAAAATACAGAACATACAGTATCGTCATCAAGGGGTGAACCCACGACACTGGACGTCTTTTGATTCATCATGTTTTGCCTCAGCAGTTTGCTTGCAAACAGTTTTCCCAGGCATATTTACGTGTTTGTGTACGTTACAGCAGAGCTAGGGGACTATGACGAGGAGCTGGATTGTCACCATTTAGAGATTAAGCAGTACGTCCCCAACCAGGAATATTTAGACCACAAGATCATCAAGTTCCACAAAAAACACAGGTACAAACAGAAACTGGGTGGCTGGTTTGAATGCCCTTGTATTTGTGTACTGAATGCTTTTATTAGAAAATTTACAGAAAGTCATATTAGCTCACCATCTCTCTGCAGAGGTGTGTCTCCAGCAGACTCAGACATTCACTTGTTGGAGGTGGCCAGGAAGCTCGACATGTACGGCATCAGGCCTCACCCTGCCCACGACGGGGAGGGAATGAGGATCAACCTCGCTGTTACGCACTCTGGAGTGCTGGTGTTTCAGGTGTGTACTTGAGGATCTTGATTTTCAGGTATACAATGATCACATTTATACAAAGGTAGGAGCTGAAAGTTTTTGGCGTATTATTGTAGTAAAATTTGGTACAGACATTTATGTTCCACTGAGGATGAATCCTTAAGACTTTGGTCGTCCTGTAACTTTTTAGTTTATTTTCAGCATTAAGGCAAAAACTGTACTGGTCCACCACTTACACTTACTTAATACAATCATAGACTATCCTCTAAAACAGAGGTGTCAAACCTATTCCACAAAGAGCCGTGTGGCTGCAGGTTTTCTTTTGCAGGACTCATTTAATTAACTGATCTCATTCTTTACACAGTTGATTGGTCAAACTGTGTGATCTTGACTGGTTGGAATAAAAACCTCTTCGTAGAATAGGTTTGACACCTCTGCTCTAAAAGGACTTTAAGGAAGAAAAGAAACCATTTATTGTAACTTAAATAATGGCTTTGTTGACTGGATTGGATGGTCAGGCCTGTCATTGTTAGTCATGGTCTGTTTTAGTATTTAAAATTTTAGCAATGAAAAAAACTTGAATCAGCTTTTCGCTCTTTTTTTTCTTGTGTTTTCCAGGGAAACACCAAAATCAACACTTTTAGCTGGGCGAAAATCCGCAAGCTGAGCTTTAAAGCGCAAGAATTTCCTCATCAAACTGCATGACAAAGTTGGGGTAAGATTAATAATGAGCATCAAAACTTTATAACTACATTTGCTTTTTGTTTTGGTCTAAGTGTTGCATGATATCTGTGCAGCCATCATGTAAGGACACACTGGAGTTTTCCATGGCCAGTCGTGATGTTTGTAAATCGTTCTGGAAGATGTGTGTGGAGTACCATGCCTTCTTCAGACTGGCTGAAGAACCAAAAGCAATGCACAAGACACTGCTGTCCTGTAAAGGCTCCAGCTTTAGATACAGGTAAAACACACCAACGCAACTCCGGACTAAACATAAACTGAATTTCTACCTTGCTTTAGTTTGTGTTCTTGCAGTCTTACTCTGCTTTTCCCACTTTGACAAGCCAGGATGCCATCAGTGATGAAGGTCTCTCAGTGTTCAATGTGTTATTTTATGTGGCAGTGGGCGGACACAGAAACAGCTGCTGGAGTGTTTGGGATCAGGGGAAAAGAAGCCTTCACATTTTGAGAGGTGATAATAAATTCATCAAAAAAAAAAAAAAACACAAGCTGATGAAAGATTGAAAGAATTAGATATTTTGTTGTGATTTAATTATCATCTGTTCTTTTCTTCAGGACCTATTGTCAGTCAGACTACGATCCCAGACAGTGCCGATCTTCTCCTGATCTCCTCACCGACGTCTCCAAACAAGTAATAAAAGCAGTTATTCAGAGAGTTGACATATAATGCAAATACATGTATAACTAGAGTCAATTGATTGATTGACAGATTAACTGATACAAATGAACTGTTTTGATGACCAACATTTCACAGTTTTTAAGCAAAAATGTCAAATGGTGTCAACTTCTGAAATTCAAGGCTTTAGATGGCGACACATCATTGGAATTTTAACTGTTGGTCAGATTTATTACTTGTCGGTTGCATCCTCAATAATAAGACAAGTTTAACATTTGTGTCTTTTATCCAAAGCTGTATGAGCACTCGCATGTGTTCCCTCGATCTGGCCGTGCCTTGGCCGTCCGCAGCCAGGACGAGTTGGACCCACATCATGGAGATATAGACAATATTGAAATCGGAGGAGGAGGGACTAAACGCAGCCAATCATCTGTCGAGGTTACCCAGAGGTTCCGCGCTTTCTCCCAAGTAACTCCCCTTTCGTCTTCCCTCTACCAAGCGACCCCATCACCAAAAGTTAGATCATCTTCAACTTCTGTCATGGAGGACATGAGGGGCGGACGCACCGGGGCGCAGCGCCAAGCCCAAAGGCTCGCTGGAATTTATGGCAACCGGTCGCGACGTCGACCCAATCCCCAGCCTCACCCAGATGCTGCACAGCAGTTGGTCCTTCTATACCCAAACAGTCCTGCTTACCAGTTCCATCCCATCCTCCCATCGTTCCCATTAGCTGGATCCGCGCCACTACACCGACATCCCTACTTGACAGACTATGTTGCCGTTTCTTCACTAGAGCGTTTCCCACAAGCAAGGAGGCGGGATTATGTGACAATGGATAACCTATCACGGCCATCTTTTTACCCACTTGGCCAAGATTCACCATCTGTTTCACCAATCAGGAGGAACCTTCGCCCCTCTGGCTCAGGTGGGCTGGGATTTGCCAGGGTTTACCAACCAGGAAGTAACGGAGCAAAGTTCTTGGGCGTCGGACACACAGAGGCAGGGCATTATAGTGACGACTGTAATTTCCTCCCGGGGCTACCTCGCCGTGTGGCCAGCCAACCAGATGTCAAATTCAATCTCTCAAGGAGTTCGAACCCTGCTTTTAACCCTGCCTCTGAGTTTCGTCCCCTTGGTTACTACCCTCACCTGACACGACCGTCTAGACCCACCTACCTCCCACTAAACTCCTCCCCTTTGCCCGAGCGCCCCACCTCACTATGCATGATCGGTGGCACCACGGGGAGCTACAGTGACTCAGACCCGGAGGTTTTCCACCCGTATTATTGCCCACCACCTCCACTGGGCAAGGTGATACGATCAGCAGGACTTGCCAGGATGAGGTTTTCCTCCGGGAGCCTTCAACTGGACGAGGAGGACGAGGGTGAGGAGGAAGCAGAGGATGAAGAAGCTGTGAAGGAGAAGGCAAAAAGGGATTTAAAGGGGGAAGAAGAAAAGAAAGAAAAGTCAGGAGGAGCAGATGAGGCTAAAGGTGCTGCGAAGATTACAGAGGTCACGCTATAGATAGAGATGATAACACATGGAAACAGAGCAAAGGTTCATGATACGATCACATTTAAAACTAGACGGATGGTTTTATCTGTTATCCTGTTTATTATTAATAGAGGCATTGCTGGCTGGGTTTAAAGCTGTCTGTCAGTAGAGATCAGGTGTTGATCACTGTCTGTTTTTCCTTAATCAGTTGTTTGAGTTAGAAATGCTTCATTGATTGAAGACATGGGAAACACACCTAACTTGTGAAACAACATTATAAGAAGAAGTGATTAGTGAAATGCAGGATAAAAAGGGATTTTTAATTTTGACTTGAACTAATTTGCTCTTATTTACAAGTGAGCGTAAATTGGAAAGTTGGACTTATTGGCTTGGAATCAGCACTAATGTTAGCATTTGTATGTCAGTAGTAGGGTCAGTAAGCAAAACCTTCATTTTACCAGTTTGTCTGTGTTTCAGGGATCACCACTGGTCATGACTATTGAGTATTGTCAAAACTCACGATAAGAAGTTTAGACGTTCATGGAAGAATTCCTTCACGTTGACAGATGCTACTTCACTTATTTAAGCATCTGATCAAGGTCTCTATTGCACCTTCCTCTGGAGTTTTTCTAGCTACATCTAACTGGCAGGAGACCTGGAGGTAGTTCAGCTACACTAGAGAAATGTTCATCTCTTATATGGTGCAATGCCTCAAGATCCCCCAGCAGGAGGTGGGAAGTTTGCTGTGGAGCAGGTACATCTAGACTACCTTGCTCACCATGTAGATAATGGAAGGGTGGGTTTTATTTTTGTCACTTTGGCTGACAGAATTATCTGGTATGATACATATTTACTTAAAGTTACAACTAAGATCTAGACACATGGCAAAATATGAAAGCTGTGGCAGGAAACACAAATGGATATACTTATTATCTATTATCCAAATATTAATAAACTGTCAATTCTAGGCATCCATTGCCAACTGTTCACTGTAGTTTTCTTGGCAATGAAGGATTATTAGAAACAAATACACTGGCAGCTGATCTGGATAAACTGCTGGACTGTTTTCAACCAGTGTGATCCCTGATTTGTTTGTGTTTCATGTCCCATCTGGCTTATTGTTTCCATGTTGTCAGATCTCAGCAGTAATCTGTTACAATGCCAAACCACTGGCTGAAGTTACAAAATATTTTAATTGTGATTTACATTCATCGGCAAATCCCATTTGGCCATGCTAGAAGAAATGGGTTATATCCACTTGAACATTGTTGAAGAGTATTTTAAGATTTAAAATGAACCTTGAACCTCTGAGTGTTCAGACATGTTCATGTGACAATTTTGTAGGGTGAAAACAACGTTCTGGGTGATCTAGTAGGGTAATGTATTTGTTTTGTATGAATTTGTATGGTTGTTGTGAATTCTGTTCATGTGAATACTTTTTTGTTTATATATAAATCAGCTGATTTGTGAAAATAGGGTTATACACTGGAGGATAAGATTTACAGATTAAATTCACTTCTACAAGAAGTTCAGAAAGTGTAAAAAGAAAGTAACTGACAAACACAAATTACTCAATCAAACTTAAATATTTATTCATAAAACTCTAAAGTCCCGCTACAAAAAAAAAAAAAACTTTACTGAAAAATCTTACATCTTTCATTTTACATTTCCCCCCTCAACAAGTATTATTGTATCCCTTATGATATATAAAAAGACAAAAATATACAATGACCAAGTTTAATAGTGTCTTTGGTACAAACTTGTCAGTAATACCTTTGATTACAGCTCCCTTCATGCTCTTGAAACAGAACCTAAAAAAACATCATCCCAAGGCATCAAGAAATGTGTTAAAAACAGGTCAATGTTGACGGTTCTTAACATTTTCCCAAACTTCATACGTACTAATAACAGACAGGCATGAGTGGGTGGAAAATGCTTTTGTGTCTTGCTAGATTGAAATCTTATTTCAGCTTCACACATCCCACAAAACAATAACAATAAAATGACGCCCAGACCCAAAGTAACATCAAGATTTAGCCATTTGTACCATTTTGATTGAACCACTAAGTTTGATATTAACAGTTGTGCAATGCTACCGATTGTTTCCTCAATAAGTAACAACAATTACTGTATGAATGGCAGCCACTTTATTTTAATTAGCAATATTTAGATAGTTTGCCTGCTTAGACGACTTAGTGGTTAACAAGCTACTAGATGTATAGTCGGGCAACAGTCTGATCGCTCCCAATAATCGCTCCCCAAAAATAGTTCACGTAAAAATCCTTGAGTAAAGTTTTCTCTGCGCCCTCAACTTTGTGTCAGTGGCAGAACATATATTTTTTTTTAGCACTTTAAGATTTTTTTTTGTTGTAAAATGACAAAATTAACCCTGAAAACTAAAATATACAACATGTCTGAAGGACAGACTTGAACTGAATTCCAGGATCGGGGAACTGTAATCAAAGAGCGTTACTGAAGGCAACAAAACAAATGCAATATTGGCATATAATCTGTCTGAAGTGCTACTGAACAAACATATAGAAATATACAAGGTCAAGGCAAGACATGACACAAAACATACCACTGCTGATGGACAACAACCTATATATATTTTGTTTGTGTATGGTTTCAACAAAAACATTTTGATTTTTACAAAAAAAAAAAAAAAAAGTGACATCTTTTAGAAAATGACTGATTTCTTTAAGAATTAAGGCACGTTTCGGAAGTTTACAGACAAAGTTGTCTGCTTTGTTTTCTAACAAATTCAAAACATCAACTCGAGAAGCGATTACAAATAAGAAAAGAAAAAAGCGAGAGGCAAAGTGAGAGAGGTTCATGACCCTTAAAATGGGAAATGAGAACCACAAATCCAACATATCAGGTTTTATTTGCAAAAAAAAAATAATAATAAAAAAAAAAAAACGGACCAGTTAATTCAAAAGTGCAGCAGGTGTCTTTTGAATTCAAGCTGGAGAGAAAAAAAGGTCTTCAACCAGCAGCAGTGAATATATATACATTTATCTATACTGTATATATATAATATATAGTGTATATATTACATTAGTAGTGTGTGTATGTGTGTGTGTGTGTGTGTGTGTGTGTGAGACAATATGTGAGTGTGTGTGTACAGCGAGGAGACATCGCACAGCAAATCTCCTCAGTTTCCAATCGTCCAGCAGCGTCACCGTACGGAGACACAGTCTCTTCATTTTACGCACTTCCTCCGTCCGTCCGTCCTTCATTTGGTCGTGAATCTGTCGGAGCGAGAGGAAGACATTTGGTAAACAAATAATCTGAAGGAGGAAGATGAGGACATGTTATTCTGGATGACACTAAGCCACAAAACCAACCAGTTATTGGTCATTTTCACTTGTTCCAGACTCTAAATTATGAATATTTGTTGGTTTTCCCAATTTTCCGACAGTAAACTCGGCATGTTGAGATTTTTGACTCTTAAACAAGAACTTGAGACTTTTAAATTTGGGCTTTTTTTAAAATACTTTTTATACAACATTTTAACTTTAAAGGAAAAACAATCCTTAATTTGAATAGTGAAATGGACATGAGATGAAGGACTTGGGCTACAAAAGGAACTAAAGACATTAAAACCAAGTCAAACTAAAATAACCACCCTGCCTCTGCCAACAGAAAACAATGATCTTTGACCTTTGATCAACAAAGTCCTTTCTAGCTTTCAGTTAATCTTTTCTAAGAGAGAGTTTGTCCTGTATCAGAGGAAATCCCTCTACTACTGAGATATGGTGTTCAAAGGGCCAAAACAACACCCTTCACAAGGTCAAGGTGACCCTAATCTTTGTGCCACCAAATTTAAACCACCTCCTCGACTCCAGATGAATGTTTGTGCCAAATTTGGAAGAATTCCCACTCAGTGACCGACCACGGGTGTCGCCACCGCAGATAAAGACCAAAAAAACAAAGAGAAGTCATAAAGAAAACAAACAAACAAGCAAACAAAAGGAAACTTAAACAGAAAATGCTAAACATACTTCTGGTACCTGGCAATAATGTGTGTGACCATCCTGTCCGTGATGCCCGGACAAACCTCCTCGGCCCACCGGATTTTTCGTTCCAGCTCGTCGATGGCCAAGCGCTGCTCTGAGTGTTCCTTATGCTGCTGCTTCAACTGAAAGAAAAAGAAAGCAAATTAAAAGAACAACTCATGACTCCATCACCACCTAAAGACTGAAGGACTTCGTCCTCTGACGACTCACCTCAGTGAAGACGGGAGAGATGACTGTGGTCAGACTGGCAGATTTACTCAGCTGATCCTGAACCTGGAGGGAAAAAGAATTTCCTTTTTCAGCTTTTGTTCAGTTCAAGAAATTAACCAGTTTGCATCCACAAACACACTGATGGTACTGATGTACTCACCGTCCCGTTGAGAACCTTCCTGTCCTCCGTCTTCTTCTTACGAACGGTGGTGAAGGTCCATGGAGGAGACTCGCTGTTCTCTTTGTTACTGGACTCACTTTAATAAACATAAAACAGACGCAGACACACTTACGTCACTAACTGAGCACTGAACCATGCAAATATACGGCAGCTGCTAAAATGTATTTCTCACCAATTAAACTTTGACTTCCTGTATAGACATGCTTATGAAAGCAGAGCTAAATGGTGAAAAACTCTCAAAATGATTTGTTTTTGCTGAAAAAATTATATACAATACAGTTTTGACAAATATGATCTTTTTTTCTCCAATTAATCTTAAAAAAAGGTGCATTTACTAATTCAGCAACAATTAATCAAAGTTAATTATTTCCAGAAGCGGCACTTAATAGTGATCAATACTTTAAAGCTTTAGCTTTAAAATGTAAAACAAGTTTAATATATTTTCCTGAAAACAATATGAAAATACATCAGGAAGTGTTTTTGCTTTTGTTTGTGACACTTTTGACAGTTAACATGTGTCTATATTGTCTGATCATTTACATCACGGTGCCATTTCCTGAATTTCAGGTTTGACCACAGATAGTTGAGGACATGTCATTGTGTTTTTCTATAAAGGCTCTTCAGGTTACTTCCTGCATTTGCAGAGATTAATTTTCTTTTCCTTCCAACGGTTAACAAAATAAAATCATTATTAACTCAATTAAATGAATAAATTACTTGTCTGAGTCATCGGAGCTGCTGCCGCTGTGTCCCGCCTCCTTCCACCTCCTGTATCTGTCGATCAACTCGCTGAGGTATGACGTCTTCTTACAGTGTTTGACGATGAACTTGTGTTTGAGGAGTTCTTTGGCTGTGGGACGCTGCATGGACAGAGACAAAATATCAAACATTGTCCTCAGAGAGATGGAAAAAAGACCAACAGGAAGGAGAAAGCAGTGTAGCCATTTGTCCACCAGGGGGCAGCAAGATGTAACCACAGGATTAAGATGAATGACATGAAAGAACATTTGTTTAACTCAAAACCACCCAACCTGAGAGAAATGAGATCATCCGTGAATGAACGTTAGCTTTACAAGATCACTTAAGAATTAAAAAAAGTCAGTTCAAACAGTAAAAGCATAACTAATATACAAAATCTGTATTTTCTTGTATGAATCTTCCAGACTGTTTTGATTCATTCTAATTGATGAACACATAAATGGCTTGTAAGAGCTAATGACGTAAATCTGAGAAGTCGTAAGATGATTAATGAGACAGCGACAAACAAATAAACAAACGAGTCTTACGAAGGCGGGGTCCTTGTTCAGACAGGCCTCGGTGAACTCTTTGAAGCTCTTGGAGAAATCGCCGGTCAGCGTCGGAGGTGGAGACTTGGGGATGTGGAAGAGGACTCGCATCGGATGCATGTCCGAGTTGGGAGGTTCTCCTTTGGCGAGCTCGATGGCGGTGATACCCAGCGACCAGATGTCTGCCTGGAGACACAAACACGGAGACAGAATTAATGTTTCTATTCCTGTAAAAAAGTCATGTTGTGATCAAGAATTTTCTGTGGTTAACATCTGTGAAGACCTGAATCTAGATTTAATATTTGGATATTTTTGGATTTGAGGCAACGGATCCAAACATGGAGCAGGTGACAAACCACAACAAGTGTCAACAGGACAGATGAAAGTAATGAGTCATAATTCTCTGTTGAAATCGCCGCCACGCCAAATTATATCAATAAAGCAGCTGATTAATGCATTAGTCAATCTACAGAAGATTAAATGGTTGATCAAATCACATTTTTTAGTTGTTAAGCAAAGATAAGAAAACTCTACTGGATATGGTTGGTTCTGGACAAAAAAAGATGTTTGTCAAGATTGTTTGAAAAAGTGGCAGCAGTGGATTATTTTTGGATCAATCAACATCAACAATTACAGAATTTTCACATTAAAGTTGTTTTCCAATTCATTTTCTGATTTGAGCGCAGTTTTAACATCAAGCAAACATTTGTCAGTTGACATTTGTTAGCTTTGTGTTACTAAGTGGAATCAAGGTGACACGGCGTTTTATACATGATGGCAAACACACACACACACGGAGTCAGGTGACTTTTTTGTGTGTGAACGGCGTCTCAAACACTCACTAACCATATGTCAACCTAACACACACACAGACACACACAACCAAAAGTAAACACAAAGACACACACACAGGTTGAATGTCAACGTCTTCTCAACTTGCTCTAATAACCATGTGTCGACCCAGGTAAGGAGCAGACACTAGGGGAGACACACACACACACACACACACACACATCGCTCAGGGTCACGTTACAGCAGGATGCTCGGTCACAGTTTGACTGTTCACTCCACCGGCTTCATTACGGTTACACACTGAACATATGGTTGCTTGTGATCGGACCACACACTCACATGCACACATACACTGATACACACACCGTGTGTTTTAATGGCTTATATTAACTGTGTTATACCAAAAAAACTAAAATAATCTCTATGAAGCATCACCAGTGGCACAGAAAAGAAAATGGATTTAAATAATAGCTTTGAATTGTGTTTAACTCCGAAAACATCAGATGTGATGTTATTTTTCATCAGGTATGGCTATTCTAAGACAAAAATAATTAAATATTTAAGTCCACGAGATCCTGAAGGCGAAGGGGAGTCGTTACAGGCATTTTGTGCTAAAAGATCCCAATTTATTGTGAGCGCAGGCATTAGAAACAACACGCACACAGTCCTTTAAATACAAAGGCGGTCTTTTATTTTGTAAGCTTGTTCTAACTGATCAGGTTACGTCTGTTTACGTAACTCTGCAAACTGTCGTTGGTATTTGAACAAGTCAGACTTTGTCTTCCTTCCCCTTTTTAGAAGATTGAACAACATTTCCCTCAGACTTAAAAAAAAAAACAGCTCATTACAACATAAAAACTGACACTGCTACAAGACAAAAGCAGGATTTAGAGCTTAAGATTGATATTTTTTGGCTTGTGGTCAAACCAAGACATTTAATAACGTGTTTGACTTATGTTATTGATTATTAGAAAGTCAAAATATCAAGTAAGTTCAACTGAAACCATAAAAAACCAGTCAACCACCAAAATGGTACATGGTTATAGTCCTTATTCTGGTTCTTTATTTTCATTTGCTTTGCCGGAATTTGATTGCTCATTGGTTAAAGTTAAAAAGGAGAAAAAAAACGTGATCGAAAGAATAACAATGACACATACAGGAGCGGCAAATTCACAGGAAGACATGTTTAATCACACGACAGTTTTGGGCGTTTGAGGATGAAAGTCACATTGTGACCTCATCTCACCCACACACACACACACACACACACACACACACACACACACACACACACACACACACACACAATATACATGGGCAGCCACACACACCCATTAAAATACAAACAAATCCGACAACTATGCAAGGCAACATAAATGAAACCACATTAAAAGACAAAGAAGTACCCACACCCAAATGGATTTACCTTATTTCCAAAACACGCTGGACCAGACACACATTTACATACATATATACTGCAACAAAGACAGGAAAGATCATCGGACATCGTCTCTTTATGTAAATTCATAAAGCCATTTGTTTTCTTTGTCTGTGGCGTCGCATCCAGCTATCTGAACCATCCGTTTACTTTTTGTGCATGTGTGTTTGATGACAGCAGGTGCAGCTTTGTCTGAACAGTGTGTGTCCTTTGTTGAAGTCATTCGTCACTGCGATATAGAGGGATTTTCTGTTTGAGACAGTTGCTTTGTGTCAACTGTGCAAATAAAAGGGTAAGATGAGGGAATCCCCCCCTTCAGGAAATGAAAACAACTGGAACAACTCAGGACATCTGGAGCTTAGCAAAGGGTTAAAGTCGGTTTATTCTGCATTTTTCTTGTTGTCATCCACATGCTGTGACAGTGTGGGTCTTTCTATTGCATGCAAATAAAACCAGGAAGACTGGAAAAAATGCAAACTATGTCAAAGCCAGAAACAACAACAATACAAATCCACGTGGATGACGTTAGGCCACCAGACATTAAATGTGGTGAACAGAGCGAAGGAGATGGGGGGAATCCTATAAACCCATGAAATCTATTTTTAAATCAAATTAACTTTTAGGATCATCATCCTCATTCGTAACAAGACGCAAGGAGTTGCTGAAAACAAAATGAATGTCCAAAAACTCATTGGATTCAGTTTAACAGCCTCATGAATGACAAAACAACGCCTGTATGCCGCAGTAAAATACAGCCAGCGTCAGTTTATTGGGTTTAACAGCTCTGCCATAAATACCTCAACAATTTCCACTTTATGATGTAATCAGTCCTTCCAAATATAAAGAAATTCCTTTAAAGCTACCGAGACAACACTTTCACGAGTGTGGAATGGACAACTGCCATTGTTGGCGCTGATCAAAAAACAAGAAACCCAATCCGAGAAGAATCTGGGCTCAACCAGACCCAACCCAAACGGACATGAGGATAATTGGACCCAAACAGAATTGCGTCTATTCTCCAACTTGAAGCAGTATAAACTGTTGACTGACCTTGGAGTCGTAGGCTGACTGCTGGATGACCTCAGGAGCCATCCAGAATGGCGTTCCCACAAATGTTTCCCTCTTGATCTGTGTGTCCGTCAGCTGACCAGCCACCCCGAAGTCCGCCAGCTTCACCTGACCGTGCTCCGACAGCAGGACGTTGGCAGCTGTTGGCAGAATTATTACCATTATTAATACTTAAAACAGAGTCAGATCAATCTGGATTGACTTTTAAGGTTTTCTAAATATACATGTTCTGGCATGCATGAAGAACATACAACACTGAGAGAGAGCTAGAAAGAACATGAATCACTGCCGAGCTGTATTTTCCATTGAAAAGAGCGAAGTCTGCAGTTACACACTGTAGATACATAATTAGTCCCAAAGGAAAATGCAGCATTAAAAGCTACAGGAAACAAAAGGTGAGAACAAAAGCCACATAATAAAACATTAAAAGGCTGAAAATAGGAGGCCAGGACCTTAAACTCTGAAATTTATTCTGTGTAATGATATAGCACACAGATGGTAATCAGCTGATTTACTTGTGTTTACTTGGGCCAGATCTGTGGTACACCAGTGTCTATTTTGACACTACAAACTTAGAAGAGCCAGCGTCAGAAATTATAGATGTTCTGACTTTAACTGTGGGAGTCTGTATTTCCTGTACGGCAAGAGAGGTGCAATTTTGATTGTGAAAACAGTTGTTTTATCTGCTCTGTAGCTCTGAGGCGGCTTTACCAAATGACTAAAAATAAACTAAACTCTATAGCCTTTTGAAAATTACAGAACAGAAAAGCCTTGTTACAAACTAGAGGACATAGAAAATCATCCATCTTGGAGAACACTGTTGAGTTTTGCAGCTAAAAGTAGAGGTCCTCAAAACGGACCCAAGGAGAACCTGCCCAAACCTGACCTGCGTAAATCTAGTTTCTAAACTAGACTTAAAACCATGCATTTAGATGCCTCCACTATCCAGTGCAGTTGCAGGTAATTACCACCACCAATGACAAACAGATACAGATCAGTTTGTCCTTAAGTCCAACTGAACATTTGTACCAAATTTGTAGCTTTGAGGCATTCCTAAGATATTGTGCTCACAAGACCAAACACATATTTTAAGAGGTCACTGTGACCTTGATCTTTGACCCTCGACCACCAAATTCAAGCCAGGTCTTCTTTCATTCCAAGTGAACATTTGCACCAAATTTTAAGTAATTTTCTTGAGGCATTAGTGAGATATCGTGCTCATGAGAACAAGACATAATTAGTAGGGGCAATCCGAAGAGATCTTTGAGACCTGGGCCAGAGGGCAATCACACTGAGAGCTGAACAGAGTAAGAACACCAAGACCAGCAGTAACATGATGCGTCATCAGTTAATTCAATCAATTAACATGCAGGAATGTGATAACAATAATGTTCTGAGAACTAATTTAAAGTCATATAAACTAAAATTTAATAACATTTAATCAAATAAATGAAATGTTTCTCCTCAGAGGGGCAGTGAAGCCCATAGTCCTCATACTCCCTCTCACCTCAAACGACATCTGATATTTGCTAAAAGTGGTTCCATTTGGATCCACTTGGGTACTGGACATGTTGACACACATCACATGTTGAGACCCTACTGTGCCAAACTAAACCAAGACTTTGGTTCTGACAAATGAGGACACTTGACCAGATGAAGACATTGTCCAACAGACTCTTCAAGACCTAAAATAGGACAAACAGAAGCTGAGCAGGTTCATCCCAGTTGTACCTTTGATGTCTCTGTGGATCTTCTTTTCTGAGTGCAGGTAGTCGAGCCCCTTCAGGATCTCCTTCAACATGGTGGCGATTTGAGACTCATCAAACGGACCCGCCCGCAACTGCGTGCAACACAAACACACCATGATGACAGAGTTATTAAGCATTCAGTCATGTGCTGCAGGCTATGTGTAGGAACAAACACACCCTTTTCAGTTTAATATTAAACAAGACTGAACATGGTAAATTGAGAAATCAAGGACACCATGATATTAGATCAAATGTTTTATTCATTAACTAAAGGAATAATTTACCAGCAGGTTGTGGCTCAGTAGCCTTTGAACTTCAGAAGGTTACATCATTTGAATAAACATTTTTGGCCTCTGATTTACCCAGTGCATTAACGCGATTATTTTACCCAATTAGATCTGTAAATCTCTTTCATAACACGCACCAAATCGAGCGCTGAACCTCCACCTAGATACTCCATGATGATCCATAGTTTACTGCCCTGGAAGAAAAGACAAGAATTTGTTTTAAGTGAGTAATGGATCATTTTTCATGCTTGTCCTCAAATCAAATGACACCTTTTGAAGCATCTCTAATGTGGTATTGCAGAGTTCTGCCAATTACTTTTTATGCTGTTCCACATATTGGTAGTTGGTGGCATTAACTTGCAAAAAAAGAGCAGAAATGTAACAGGCAGGGAAAGCAAAATACTGAAACCTATACTTTTATGTCAATATCTTCCAAAAAAATAAACAAAACAAACCAAAGATGTTTGCTAAAGTTTTATCAGAAAGGAAATGTTTTTATGTTAACATAATTGAGAGACAATCAATATCTTATTAAAGCTCCAGTTTCTCCAAATGTAATCAGTTTGAGTAACTAATAAATATCAGGTGTAGCTCAGATCAGCTTAACATCACCACACACCTTCAGGTAGGATCCATAGTACTTGGTGATGTATGGACTGTCACACTGACTGAGGACTGTGATCTCCTGCTGGATGTCCTCGATTTCATCCTCAGCTTCTTCCAGGTCAATGGTCTTGATGGCGACGACGCTCTGACTTCGATTATCGATGCCTTTAAACACCTGGAGGAGGAACGGGAAGGTTACATACACGTTAAGATTAGAAACAATCCGGTAAACACAATAATATGACCTAAAAATAAAATTTGAGCCATTAAACCCACCTCTCCAAAAGATCCTTTTCCAATTCGATCCAATTTAGTGAATAACTCCTCTGGGTCGATCTGAGTACTCTGAGGAGAAAAGCAGAAATAGATTTTTAGTTGTTTATATTCACAATTTTATAGAAAATAAAACAGAAGAATATATTTGATTTCACTTTTGTCCACGAGATTTTATTGTGACATTTGGATTAAAAAGAAATGACAGAGATTGTCAGGAAAAAATTAAGGGAATTATTGTGTTTGCAGTTTCAAAACTGTCACTAGTGTCACTAGTGTTAAATTTATTCCCTAAAAAATAATAATCTAAGCAAAATGCAAAGCAAGTGAAATTTATGTAAAGCAAATATTAATGCATATTCCCAGGAACTGACTACTAGTTTGAGAAAGACACACAGTGACGGCCATGTTGTCACCACAGAGCTATAGAAAGCCACACACACTGAAAAAAGCCATAAAACACAGACGGAAACAAGCATGACAGTTAAAGATAACAGGAACTGAACACACACAGCTGCCTGACTACACACACACGCGCACGCACTTATCTCAGAGGACTTACATTCATTTCCTAAACTTGACACTCTGAATGCGGTTGTGGTTGTAAAACTCAAAAAAACAGCAAGTTTACAGGAATAAAGGTCATCACTGAGAGGTCGTCAGTGTAGTATTTTCCCACGTTGCTTTGCTTTTTGAAATTAATAACATTATGTCACATTTAAACTCTCAGATCTCCATGTTTATGCCTGAAAGGCTGAAGTGTTGAAGCTTCATCCTGATGGTGGAACCAGGAAGCTGAATGTGCTCAGCAAATATTTAACTTTGAAACTTTTAACAGGATATATCATTTAAGCAAGTTAACTTAACTCATAGTTTCAATGTGTAAGACTTAATCTTAATCAAAGTGGATTCTTTTATCTCTAAAATCTGTCATTAATTAGAGAGTCTGGTTGGTTTGTTCACTCGGATCAACATTTTGTTCATAACATATTGTACAAACCGTACAAAAGAACTATATTTCAGGTCCATGTGTGAGTAGATGAATTCTACTCAAAAACTGTGAAAAATAATATTTCACACAAAACTGATATTTTAATTTGTCAGGTTTTGTCACACACTCGTCAACACTCGTCAAATCTTCTTCATTTCAATTTAAAGCTAAAGGTCCAACACTTCCTGTTTTCAGGCTGCTTTTGCTCTGAAATTCAGAAGTTGTGATTCATATTTTTATGTTATACGCTGTCTGTTCCTCACTATTCTTAACCAACCAATAAGACATTTCTCCATATAGAGGGTTCATATAGAGTTTAATAGAGCTGTTTTATGAACTGCTAACTAGCTAGCCCCTGCCTTGTCCACCTTGGCAACCACAGTTTCTTGTTCTAAGTTCACCAAGGCTGCAGAGCAAAACCAGGACTCTAGCTGCAGCTAGCAAGCTGGCTTACAACAGGCGGGTTAGCAGCAACTGAAGTTTAATTTTATTAATAAATAACATGGTGTCTGATTGGTGTGGAGACTCATGTACTGTTGCAGCTCTGTCTGGTTTATATAACTGCAGTATAGTAGCTCCTCTCTCAGTCAGTATGAACTGTAGACTCAACTGAACAAGCACTTGTTATGCAAGTCAGAGCCAAACACACTCACATTTGTACTCAAAACTCTGAAGGAGCATTTGGACGAATATTTAATAAACACACCCTCAACAGGGTATGATATTCCTATGATGCTGGTTGAGCTTCCTCTCTGAACTAAAAAAAGGAACATATGCGTGCGCACACACACACACACACACACACACAGTACCCACAATGTTGCCACACCCGTCAGCAAATACAGTGGTTAGTGTCTAATGATACTTTTAGCTCGAGCTAAACGGAGACGGCAGATTAGAGGAAGCAAAGATGAGAGACAGTGAACACACAGAGAAAGGACGGAGATAAAAAAAAAAACACACACACACACCCACAGTAACACCTGGTATCTGTGTGTAACTCACAATACTGTAATAAAGCTTGGTCATGACAATACAAGTATCACTGTGCACAGTGCATCAAAACAAACACACACACAAAAAACATACCTTTATAATGAAAAAAAATACCTTTTCAGATTCAGCGTTAAATGTGTTTTTTGTAACTTTCATTAAGTTTTACACAGCTGAATTAAGTTTATAGAGTCTGGATATTTTTAACACAAACACAGGCAGAGCAGCATGAACACATCATTTAAAGGCCATAAAGCATCAAAGGCCTCAACAGACCATTTCCAGGGTTAAATTAAACCCAGAAGAGAAAATAACCACAACCTCTGACTTCAACTACAGTTTATAACGTGTAGCAACGTCCCAGCAGGACATCTGACATCCCACGACAGCGTTTACTTCCTGTTAAAGTCAAACAAAATGATACATTGTGCCAGTGTATCACTGACATCCAGTATGTGATGTTACACCAGTTTGTGGACAGTAGAAACCGTTGCTGCAGTGAAAGTTTCATTCTTGCATTTTACTGCAAATACGGCCAATAAATGTCTTCAGTTGCCATCTGAATGATAAAACATTGAACCCAACATAGTTCATGGTGCCAGTGGACAAACAGCATCAGTCCACCACTTCAGTTCAAACTAAAACAACAACCGTCCTTTCAAATATCAGCTGCAGTTCTTTAGCCAAATGATTCTCTGGAGGATCCCAAAACTAGATGAGAAATATAATCTCTCCATTGTGTCCCGAGTTGACCTCCAGGTCTCTGAGCAATTGGATGAGCCCAGAAAACCGCCATTGGAAGCATCCTGGTCTGATGCCATAACCACCTCAACTGGAGATCTGGTTCTTTTGGTCACTACCCAAAGATCATGACAACAGATGAGGGTCTCCATGTTCCCCTCAGGATTCATCATCATATGCTGTTCTGTCTTAATAACTTGGTACAAATGTTGTTGCAGATTGGTTGGTCAATACACCGCTGAGCAATTACATTTTCATTGGTTGCACAATTATAGGTGTTACTCAGTCACTTAAAGCATGAATCAATTATTTTTGGATGATCGTAACTAGATTTTATGAAATATTAACTCAGAATTGACTATAATCTGATTGACATGTCAACAGTCACTCATTTTGTTAATATGAATGCCAACAGTGGTTTGCGTACCACAGCAACCAACGTGACAGACTAAACTAAAAACATTTGCCGACTCACCTGCGCTACAATGCTACCGCCACCTTCATGTTTAACCCTTCACTATGTGTGATTTGATGATCGTGTTAAAATCAGTTCCAAACTTATTCAAATAAAACCTTATGTTTATATTTCTATAAATTTGGGATTATAAGGCTACCAGAATTAAGATTTGACCCATCAATTGATTTAAAATGATGCCATTTATTATACTGTGCTCTTTTTACAGTCTTTTACTGTGTCAATTTATTTTAATGTTCTTGGCATGTAAACTATTCATGCTACCATAAAACAATAAAAAACACTAAAGCTACAAAGTTTAAACCTATTTTTAACAAAACCATTCCCATAAATCATTTGTGTTTACCTTCCTTTCAGCCATTCAGTCTGTGTGGGTGTCTCCAGTGTCTATAACTGACAGTTCCCATAATCCCCTGATAGCTTTTGTTTTATAACTGCTAATTACAGCTCAACTTGCAGCTATTCTTTATCAACCCTATGAGTAGACTTGTACTTGTTTCCAGTGTGAGCAGAGGTCCATCCACTTTGTGGATTATTTGTTTCCAAAGCAAAAGTCCCAAATATTCTGTGGTTTCAGTTTCTAAAATGTGAGGATTTGCTTTATATCTCTGTTTCTATAAAGTGACGTCATCTTATTTTGTCCAACAAACAGTCCAATCCAAAGATGTTCAATTTTAAAGTTATACTCAGCAGAAACAAAAGCAGCTGGATTAGATGAAAAAACCAGAGCATGTTTGGTCTTTTGCTACAAAAAGAGAGAAAGATTTAGTTAATAAAACTAAAAATCAAAAACTGGAAAGATTGTTCCAACAACTAAACTGGACTTTGCTACAATACTGATATGTGTCACAAAAATACTGATCACTTTATGATGTAATCAATACTTTGCTCCCGGAAAATCATAATTAATTTTTGACCCAACAGGGAAATACAGGCACCAGCTGCTCCAATATCAGCTATGATGTAACGACGATAGCTCACAATAGGGTTTCCCTTCACAGGGCGTGGGCACAAGACTATGGACTCCGATTATCTCTCTTTATTCGATATTTATCCTTTTAATTATGTTTTATTAACCCAACGTATTCAGGTTAAGCATTTTCCTGATGCTATTTGGAAGTTTTGCTACTGCTACATGAAAAACATTGACAGTTTCAGGTTGGATCGGTGTTAGCTAGTTAGCATGCTAACTTCAATAGAAGCAGATGATGATTTGGAACAAATGATGTCTGATGCTGAGCTGGTGGTTTTCTAGACTGGTAAGTTAACGATTACAAATGCTAATGTTGTCTATTTAGCAATTGAACATATAGCACCTTTAAAACCACAGTTAGATATGATCTATAACATTCCTATTAAACTGAATCAAACAGAAACGTTTTAAACCAAAACTGAACTAAATCAAGAGCCAATATAAAGCCGCATTTTACTAACAACTTGCAAAAGAAACAAGTTAATTGATTTGGCTGAAACAGGTCAAAGTTTTGACCACAAAAGACAAAAACTGCTTTAACTGGACTGTACAAATCCAGGAGGCCACACTATGACCTTTCTGTCTCAGCATGGTGAAAGAAAAACAGTTGGAAAAGAGAAGAAAGTTAAATATTCAAAGTTGGCTGAATCATTACAGACCGTGAGGACTGTGGATAAATTCTGTATTTCTACACAACCAAGATACATAAAGATCATGTAAAACGAACAGTCAACTCCTGTTAATGTTTCACCTCAGGGCAAATAAACTTTTAGATATGCAGTCTGGGGTTTTAATTTTATTGTTATCATTTCCCCACATTCAAGGAGAATGTAAGGAGAACACAAACAAATCCACTTTCCAAATTTTAAGAAGGTGTTTCCTGTTAATGTTTAACCAGTGACACAATGTCAAGACTCTGGTTAGTCACCATTATAAAACTGTTTACTAAAGTTCTTCAAGGAAGTGTAGTGAAAATAATCAATTAACAACATACTAAACTGAAGTTGATAACAACTTTGTAGTGATACTACTTTGCTTTACATACAACAACCTGATCAACCTGTTGGAGAGCAAACCAACCAGCAGGATCATGGGATAAAAACACAAACTGTGAACATCCTCTGTTGTTGTATCATCCAACAATAGTGCAACAAAAGTGAGTACGCCTTTGATTTCTAGTGAAGATTAAACTCATGAACAGGGTTGACCTGAGGTGTATCTGACACAACATGGTTTTGCAAGAAAAGGAACCAGAAACGCAGCTGCAGCGGTGGCTCAGACACACAGGAAACTTGGTAACAGCCAATTTACTCAACCTTACATTAACAAACATTATCAGGCAAGAGCTTCTGACTTGGCAAGAGGCTTTTTTGTTGAAACGTGTGGTTTTCACTTAGTGATCAGTCAGTTTGCGTGAGATCGACCTCTGTGGACGTCGTCCAAGAAGAAAACCAAACTGCACCGTGAAAGTTTGCCAAAGATCATGAAAAGAAGTCCGAGGGATGCTGGCAGCACATTCTTTGGTCGGGTTGAAACCAAAATAAATGTGTTTGGATCGCATGGGGTCCGGTATGTTGGGCGTCGGACAACCACAGTACCTCTGCACAGTGCAGGCAGTATCGTCTCCTGACCTGAACCCAACTGAAGAACATTTAAGTATCAAATCTATCACCAAGAATGTTTAAAAAAAAAAAATACAATAAAATAAAGTTTTTTTTTTTTTTTTTAATGAATTGGTTAAAGTTCATGAAACTTAATATTTAACCAAGACCAACAAGGGATTTACTCAGTATTTAATATGTTGGTTCAAGTCATATGTATTTACCTGATACCTGAAACATTTTATTGCAGCCAATGATTAATTTATTGAATATTTGTATGATTGATTGATGAGTGAATGATAAATCATTTTTTACGTGTACATCATGAAATATTTTTGTCCGACCAACAAACCAATCTGTAAGAGGTTTTGCAAACTTTCAGCCATGTACTTGTTATTTTAAAAATAAAAATATGACCAATTGGACTTGTTAACAAAACAGCCCAACATGTCAGATATATATTCTTGTGAACTGCAGAAGCTCAACCGCAGACCTCCTGATATAAAATACTGACAGCTGGTCATACGCCATAAATATAAACACCAGAAAGAGGAAGTTGTGTGATACTGTATGACTGAACCAAACCACAGTTGCCTCTTTGCTTAGCTGAGAACAGACAAACGATTATCTTAAATCACGCCAAAGTACATTAATGGACTGGCAGAAGTCAGATTAGAGCTGTGACAATTAGGTGATTTAACTGATTAGCCAATCAACAAAATATTAGAAATTTAGGCCAAACTGTTGCTGGTTCCTGTTTCACAAATGTGTCACGTGATTGTAAACTGAATATTTCTGCCACCAACGGGCCAACCGATATTATCAACCTGACCCTGTAATCAATATATCAGGTTTTATCGGCTCATATGCATGTTGTTATGAGGGAGGTAAATATAACAACATGTTTAAAATAGGAATATCACTTCTAGTTGAGTTACATCTCCTTGTATGGTCTTCCAGACTGAGTTTAAAAACTTAAGACAGGAGATTTAAATGTTGCAGTCGTGTGGTGGTGCAGAGAAACAGATGGACACACCTGAGTTTTACAGCTGTGAGTTAAGTGTTGATAAGGGAACCACTGGCGATAAAGAGGGAAATTCAGGTCAAAGCTACACACATAGAAAGAACAACAAGAGCGTCGGCATTGGGTTTTAAAGGTCAGTGAACTCTGCCTGGTCCGTCCAACATGCAAACATTCAGCTGCCCAGGAAAACTTGGACACAGCGATGGAAACTCTTTGTACCAGTGACTAAGTGAGAGGGAGAAGGAGAGCTCCATGTTTTTACTAACAAGTGGTGTCCAAATATCCAAATAAAAAAGCTCTGTGTGTGTGTGTGTGTGTGTGTGTGTGTGTGTGTGCGTGTGAGGTCGAAGTTCACAGCTGCTGGAGAAGGAAGTACAAACACTGCATTCTCAAAATTGACCTTTGCAGAGACGCGTCATGTGAAAGTCTCACCACTCTGTAACATGTCCGCTACAAAAACACCACCGGCTGCGTCATGAGAAACTTTTAGAAAACTCATTACTCAAAATTTCAAGAACAACAAGTCTGGGAGGAGAAGAGGAGGGGTGATATGAACCCATTATTCAAATTATGGCTTAAAATAAAGCAGCCAAACCAGAACCGTCCTTCCTATAAACTGGAAACAGAAATTGTCAAACGTTAAGACTCGCTGTGTCATTCTTTGTTGGACTTGGATCGAAGTGTTTAAATATTGATGCAAAAGCAGCAAATTAACTTTGATCAAAGATTAACCAAAGAACATTAGTATTTAATTCTTGACCACTTCCTGTCCGCAGTGTCCTCCAATCTGAATCCAATTTAGCTTTTAGCCATGTTTCTCAACGCTGAATTGTGACCTGAAAACCTAATTAAAGCTGTTAATGTGCTTCAACAAACTCGTGAACTTGTCAAGTGTCGTCTGAACCTTCCACATTTTTCTGAAATTAGAAGTAGACAGACGGCGTCCGTCAACTTTTTTTTTTTAACTTTCTGTAACTCAAAATCCCATCTTCACATTATGACTGACTCTGACTCATTATGACTTCAACCACTGTTGTGTTTATGAGATAATCTGGCCTCTGAGCAGTGACACATGTGAAGTCCAGGACAGACAGCTAACTTGTTAGCATGCTAACTTCAGTTGAAGCAAATCAAGAGATAACATTTCCGCCTCTGGAGGCTGCTCTTGAGTAAACAGTTGTTGATGCTAATGTTAGCTATGTAGCAATGACAAATCCTTACATATAGCACCTCTAAGTTTAATTTCTAACAAAACAGCTGTGTACAAACATCTGTATACTGAGGCCACTGAGATACTTTGATATACTTACTGAGGTATTTTGGTGTCCATTTGTTTTACAAAAGCCATTTTTAAAACATACTTACAATATACAGACCATTTGTTTAACTAACTTATTAATTGTTTGATTTATAAACCAGTCAAATTTTCTTAAAGGCTAAATTCTTGCATCTAAATTGTGTGATTAATTTGTTCTGACAAAGAAAAACATTAAATTATCACAAGTGAGCAGCTTAAAGCTCTGTAATGTTTGGTATTTTTGCTGAAGTTACTTGTTTAAGTTATTAACTGATCAGCGAAACAGTAGAATTATTATTTGTGCTCTAATCTGAACCAAAAATAACTTTAGTTTAGACTGTAACACCCAGTCTGATGTGATAGTCATGTGGTGAAACTTTATACAGCCCGGCAGTTACATGTGACTCATGTATACAGGTTCTGGTTTTTAGGAAAATGTGAACGTAAAAAAGTCAAACAGAAGAACAGAAGAGAGTGGAGATGTTCGACTATGATTCACACCGCAGAGAAACTGCCTCACCCACGATAATCAAAGCTCACAAGCAGCTGGCTGGTAGCTGCTGATAATTTCTCGCCCAGAAGACGTACAAACAAAACAACACACACACACACACACAAGCAAGTGAAGTGCCTCTTTCAAGTTTCAGTCTGGTGGAGCCTGTGATTATGTCACAACGGGATGCCTGAGAACCAGCGCTGAGAAAAGGTGCAGCCGGAGGAGGAGGAGGATGTGCCTCAGCAGCGTTTGATCATCTCCGCAGACACGCCTCCAACCTGCGTTGAACCTGAACAATCAGACTTATTTACAATTTACAGAGAAAATGTTCGACGTGAGAGAGCACAGGAAAACGTTTAACAGAAACTGAAGGAGTAGTCCCCTGCAGGAGTTACAGTTCAGCAGAGAGACAGGAAGTCCTCTCTTCTTTTCTGTTTTTGTTCATGAAGACAGGTCAGAGGTCGGCTGGAAACATCAACTCTGGAGCCAGTAGGGATTCAGTACTTCGCTCAAAAAGACCCCAGAGCTGAGAAGTTTAAACAACTTCTGCTTTTTTTAGGCCTCTGCTCATATGAAACTTTGCCTTTTAATCCCTTAAAGAGATACCAAATACATAGGAGCATTATTTAAAATGGTGCCTTGGGGTTGAAGACATTTTTAAGGATCAGTAACGAACCCGGTGCAACCCACTAAAATAAACCTGATCAAATCCTGATTCTTTGTTTACAGCACAGTTTTTCATTGTATTCATCAGTCATTTCCTCCATTAAATTCCCAACAACCAATGTGGGCAGTCTGAATTTATTAATCTTTCCTACTGTTCATTCTTACCAACAGTTAAAAACCTAAAGATAATAGATTTACTGTCAAGAAGAAAGAAAAAAAGGAAGAAACCAGAGAATATTCAAGAAATTTTGGTGTTTTTTCTGGAAGAGATGAAACAAAACAATAAACTGATCATCCAAAATAGGTAATGATCAATCTTCTCTCAGATACCACGACCACATGATCAAATCTGGCATCTGAAACATAATCGACCATTAACAATTCTGCAATCGAGCCACATATCTATGATTTATTTTCTTTATTTACGTTGAGGTTTACTTTCATTGGTTGATTCATATATGGAGCAACATTACTGAGCTTCAATGACAAGTCAATGAATCAACTCATTTAACACCAATGATATGTTTGGATGAATCAATGAATCCTGAGTTTTTGATGTTTTTTTATTACATGTCTGTGATACATGATTATCCCCCTAATATTGGGTTTGGATTTAAGTGGACTCTGGTCGTCTAAAACTCTCCAACAGTGTGATAGGTCTCCCCAACCCTTAATTCAGATTACAGAAATAAATCAGTCTTAATATCTTGATTAACCAACTGAAGGTCTGTGTTTCTGCAGTATTAAAGAACTTGTATGTGGATTGAAGCCAAAAAGAAAAAAGGAACTTGACTGGAACATCTCAGTGGTCTTTGCTTAGTCACTGTATCTCATTGTATCATAGAGGAAGTAGCAAATGTTAAATAACATCATAACATCACAGGACTCAACTAAAAGTTACAACAATCATTTAACAAGCAGCAATGAATTTCAAGATTCTCAGGACATGGTCAATCAGTTCAGCAACAGTCTAAATGCACCACGTCATATCAGCTATAGACAGTGACTCGACAGGTTTTACAACAGGCAGTATCTCACAGCGTCACATCATCCATCAGCAAGGCTCAGTGTCGTTATTATTCATAGAGATAAAATGGCTTCTATTGGAACTAAACAGCAGGAATTGGGAAACAGCAGCAGCAGCTTTTATTGCAGGATGTGGTGTTGTGGTGTTTTTTGTTTTTATGATGCACAAATATAAATTAAAATGCCAAAGGGAAGTAGCATGAAATTACAAACTAGAAGCTCCAAGCTGTGCTCATGCTGTGTAAGAAGTTGACATTTCTTGACTGCCCACTGGGGAAAAAGTGCAATCGAAGGCCATTTAAAGTCAGAGTGGCGGCACGCAACAATAGCGGCACCCATGGTGCAATAACCCATCATCAAATGTAAAGAAATGACTATTTCCAAGTATAAAACTGCCATTAAATAAAATATGCCCAATCACTAGCCACTACAGCGGCACCTTGTCACAGTCACATGATGTCAACGTCCACATGCTGCCGTCCAGCAGGTATTATGTTTTAGTTGTTTTAGGCTGCTAATATTTACTAATTTGCACTAAATCCAGGGTAAAAATAAGAGTGAGCATTAGATGAAGAAAAAGAGTTTGACCTGTTGATGGCGCTAGATGCAAAATTATCGGTTCATCAAAGTTGTTGCAATTGATCTCAATGGGCAGATGGATGTAATGAACTTCATGGCAAATCCATCCAATAGTTATTAAAATATTTCCACCACTCATTTCTTCCTTTGGTTGCACACCCTTCGAAACAGAGACCCCCCAAATGAGGTTACCAAAGACAGGGTTTACTGCGACATAATGCTTCACAGAAAATAGGCAAATCCCAGTGAGGTTTGTTCATTCCCCAAGGTTGCAACACACAACCCTGATCTCCACAGATGAATCACACAGACCATGACGAATCTCATCTCGTGATCCATTTATTTACAAAAGAAGACAGTCAAAACATTAAGTAGTTTGCTGTTTTTTCTTTCTCTCTTTTTTTTTTTTTTTTTTTTGAAGGTTGACGGCAACTTATTTGATAATTAAGCGATCAATTGAATAATTTTACAAGCCTAAAGAGATTAAATTTCTGTCACTTTACTCACATTTAAACAGAGAAGTCTACAGTCTGTATTTCAGACTAGGTGTTTGTACTATACTCTATAGTGTAATTTGCTGCAGGATGCCCTGAAAAGAGTTCATAAAAAGACATACTGTACATCCAGGGAAGCAAATGTCACAGCTGAACAATGAAGCGTATTATTAACACACTGTGAACGCATTGTAAATAACACAGTCAGCTGAGCTGACTGGAATTGCGCAACGAGTGTGATAATTCAAAATTACATCAGGATCACTTTACTGAATCATGTCATGTTTCTACAGAAAAACCAGTCTCAGTGACAATGAGCCAATAAACCACATAATCATCTGCTGTCTGACACTGATGAGGCATCCGGGAACAATTCTCTTTGAAAGTGTTGGGGTTTTACAACAACAGCAGGGCTGTCTGTCCATTAGAAACAGGAAAAAATGAGGCATCCTGGTGGTTCAGAGATCTGAAACTGTGACGTCTCAGGTCTGAGTCCAAACAGGGACCTTTATGTTCCTCTTAACAAAGACATGAAGTAACTGGACTGTAACTCTCTAAACAGTTTAAATATAATCTGTGGACACTGTAATGGCTGCAGCTCAAGATTATTTGTGTGTAAATCTGCAGACACTGAACAACCTTTGAGTGCAACAAGGTTATTTTCCTCATCAACCACTCGTGCATTGCCATTAGTGCATCATTTCCTGTTTTCAGAAAGTTGCAATCCTTGTGTTTGTCAACAACCAGACTGCTCAGTCAGATCGGTTTGGTCTGGCCTGTTTTTTTCTACGTACCAGTGAATAACTGGTACATATGCTGCTAGTGTAAACTAACCAAGGACTATGGTCACCATTTGCAATTACCAGCAGTGTTGTATAGTATGAAATTTTGATTTTGAATTTTTTTTTTTTTAAATTCTGTCAACTTTCACTCTTACCTCACTACATTTCCTAACTTACTTGCATACTTTTACTCTGGTATCTTTTCAGAGTTCAGTGTCGACCTGTGACTGTTTAGACCATCAACACCATGTCTGAGGGTTGATGTGGCTCCATCTTAAAGGTGGATGATGGAGAAACTTTAATACCTTAGTTCAGACTCAAGACATTGTCTATGAAGATTGTTGTAGCTCCATGTTTTAAAGTGCTGGATAAACTTCATAATATTCTTCTGTTTTTATTAACGTACTTGTACTTTTACTTTCTACACTTAAGTACATTTAAGTATAGATTACTGTCATACTTAAGTACAGTAAATACTAGATACTTTAAGACTTTTACCAAAGTCATTTTTTGGTTGATTATCTGTACTTCTACTCTACTGCAGCAATTTTATTCATAACTAACATGATATAAGATCAGTAGGACAATTAACTTTGTCTTACATGACTGATTCATGGCTCAGTAAAATTAGTTAGACAGTGATAATGACCGTTAGCTGCAGCACTTTGTTTAAAGTTAAATATATTTCTTGGTATTCGAGCAGTTATTTAACTTGTAGTAACAACATTTCATAACACGTCCCGCTATACGTCATAAATCTCCTCTGGCAGGTTCGACTGACATCTCTGTCAACGCCGGCGCTGCAGCTGTTGGAGCTGCCGTTGCCGGGTGTTGTTACAACCAGCCAGTGACACCACTTCTCCTCGTCCCCGCCCTCCTCCCGAGAGACGGAGCGCTGACAGCCAGGCAGCCAGTCCCACAGGTAGACACACCTGAGAGCCGGCCAAACAGGAGGGTTTTACAATCTAATAGTTCACAGAACGCGCTTCGTTTCAGAAGCAGAAACACCAACCATCTGCTGCTTTAAAGCCAATAAACCACAACAAACTGAATCCAACAATGCATTTTATGTGATATCATGTAAATCCAATGTTAAAACAGACATGTGTACCGCAGTAACGTCAGAGCGAGTCCAGAAAAAGATGATAAACAATAAACAAAGTCACTGCCAGGCAACAATATTCTGTACACAGTAGGTCACTTAAACCATAAAGGCACAGACACACCTAGTATTTAATGAGTGCAGTCCTTTTGTGGCTCTTATCATAAAGCAGATAAAGACACTGAGCTACATCTAATGTTAAATTAAGCTCTAAGGCACAATGAGTCGGTGTGGGAATATTACAAGGGGTGACACACAAAAAGGATCCTGAAAAAGGTCAAATAATGTACCTAAAGCAGGATTAAAGTGTGTAAACATAGGAACAGTATGAAGTCTCAGAGCGTCTGTTTTGAAGAATAATTCATTAAACCTCATGAGATCACAATGGACCCAATACTGGATCCCAGAGTCCATTTATACGACAAAAGATACAAATGCCAAAGAAGTCACAACAAGCTCAGTGTGTGCAGTAGCAACATCACATTACAAGTAATGATATGAACATTATAAACACCTTTAAGCCCACTGCAATCTCTGACCGTCGTGTTATAAATAGGGGCTTTATACAGAAATCGGTCACTAAATTAACATTGAAATCACAATATACCGTCAGTCACTGAATAAATAAATACTGAAGAGATACAAACATCATTATGTCATCGTCTACTTAATTTGAATCGCACTGAAGGATTCAACATGAGACTAACTGAGGAGATATAAACCATAAAGTCTCAGTAAAGTGGTGAAGTCGGAGTGTAATAATAGCACAGGAACATTTAATCATCTGTTAATGCACCATTAAGACCTACACACCCATTAGAAGATGCTGCATTTATGTAAACGGGTATTATAAAAGACAACAAAAAGTCACTATAGACTCACTGTGATGTAGGAGAAAAAACTCAAAAAGAAAACAAAAGTCAATATGTAGTAGAAAAGTGAGATTTTTAGTGTCTTGATTGATATTTTGAACAATGTGAAGTCATTGTTGAGTAGAAAATTGACCTTTTAAGTGTCTAAATTAGTCTTTTAAGACCTAAAGACGCCATAAGTTCATTATAAACTCACTATAAAGTATAAAAGTCACATTGTAAGCATCTAAATTAATAGTATAATGGATAAAAACACTATAAAAACTCAACACAGAGTTGAAAAACAACATTATATGACTATAATACTAAATATAGAAACAATAAGATCAGTATAAACTCACTATTAAGTGTAAACATGTCTGAGTTAATATTATTAAGATAAGTTATACAGGCACCATAAGATCACTATAAAATCATCAGTCATAGAGTCCATGTATAGGACAGAAAGAAAGAGATCATTTCAGTGTCTTTGGTCAGTTTCTAATGAACTTGTAGAATCTTTAGAGCATAAAATATTAATATTAAGTATAAAGGTTACAGTGTAAATGTCTAAACTAATAGTATAAGGGATAAAAACTCACTAAAATGTCAGAATTAATATTGTTACAAGTTATAAGAGTCACTATAGAGGTGTCAAGTCACATTTTAAGTCACTACGTTGATATTTTATGAATATAAACAACTTTAAGTGACAGTTTAAATCGTTACTGGAATAATTTAAAGTTTAATAAGAGCTGTGTAAAGTTAATATGGAGGTTTGAGGTTCAGTCAGTGGCTCGTGTGTTTGTGGTTCAGTCTTAAAACCAGAGGCGTTAACGTGTTGAGGTGACGCAGGGCGCCGAGACGCACGACGCTTCATTTGAATAAAGAGTGTCAGAGGTTTCCATGTCACCTAAAATAAATAAATAAAATAAAATAAAACAAAACACCTGGGAGCTACTTTATAACGCGACAGAAACGGCCCGTTGTCGCTCAACGTTGCCGTCCGCGGTGGAGAAACTGGTTTTAGTTTGTTCTCATCGAGCGAGAAAAAGACAAGAAATCCACCTTCCAACCTCACCTGCATACCAGGAACCTCCATGGTTTACTGCTCAGTATGAACGCCCTGTTCCTCCTCCAGGTCCCACTGCCTTTTCTTCTCCTTCTTCTTCCACTCACTCTCCTTCTTCTGGCTTTCTTTTAATTTCCACTTCGACTTCACCAAGACACACCAACAACAACAAAAAACAAAACAAAAAAAAGAATAAATAGAAAAATCCCTCAAAAAATAAAAATAATAATTAAAAAAAACAAACAAAAAACAAAACTTGTAAACAGGGTATATCCGATAGAAGAAGGCGCGTTGGTTTGCAGCTTAACAAACTGAAGAAGAAATGAACAAAGTGCAAACACACATACACACACTGAGAAACACAAGTCCTGAGTCTGCAGCAACAAAAAAGTGTTGAGCAAACGGGAGGATGACGAGCTGGTTCCTGCCCACTGAGAGGGAGGAGCGACCGGCGGCTTTATACCCGAGGAGACGACTGCCACCTTCAGTTTATATAGTGTCACTGTTTCTATCTATCTATCTATCTATCTATCTATCTATCTATCTATCTATCTATCTATCTATCTATCTATCTATCTATCTGTATATCTGTCTATCTATCTAAATATAGAATAAGAGTGGAAAAAAGTTACAAATTGTTACATCAAATTTGAGGCGTTCGAGGCGCCTCTGAAATTTTCAGTCCCCCCAAAAAATATCCCTATAAGGTCATTTTTTATTTATTTATTTAGTTTTTAACAATATAATGAAAATCAAAAGTACAAGTACAGGTGTAATGTTAATTTAAAATAAAAGCAAAACAGTTTGGAGTTTTGAATATTAGAAGCGTATTTATTGCGAAGTTCGTACAAAATTGCTTTTTGTGTCTAGATAACTAGGAAACAAATGAACAGAATTAGTTCATAAACGAGGATTATACTGCTTAGTCATGAAGGTCAAAATTGAGAAAGGAAATTAATTATTTTTTGTAAATGAATATATATATATATATATATATATATATATATATATATATATATATATATATATATATATATATATATACATATATAACAATACAATACAATAAAATAAAAATCCAAATGGTATAAATTAACAAGTATGATTCGTTATAATTATTTTTAAAAAGAAAATGAAAGAAACAAAAAGGAAGACAAAATTAAATTTAATTAGTTCATATAATTTTTTAAAAATATCAAATGATATTTCATAGCCTACATATTTCAGCTATGGCAGGAGATGTGTACATTTTATGAAATATTTTTCACAACTTTTACTCAAAATAAACAAACAAACAAAATAATGAACCCAGCGAGGTAATAAATAAATTGTAATAAAAAACAGTGATTAAGTGTCAAGTATCAGACAAATCTTAACATTTTTTAAAAAAAATAAAAGATACATAAAATCCTAAATACCTTTGTACCTTAAAGATTTAAATCATATAATCTTTATATTTCAATTAAAATATATAATTGATTAGCTTCTCTAAGTAATTTAACAATAAGTTTCTGGGACATAAATTAAAAAATGTAAAAGTTTTATTGTCATTTTTTTATTATTTTTCCCAGGGTTCGAGAATGCACCATCAGAATTCGAACATGACGTCACACGGAAGCGGGCGTAGAGGGGACGGGGGGGGCGGAGCCCGGAAGAAGATGGCGTCTCTACGCTGTAGGCGAGATCCCTGCGGCGTTATCTGCTTAATTTTAACTTATTTCAGCGTGTTTTACGCGGACTACGTGGTCATACAATATGTCCTCATCCCCACCTACTCGGGAAGGTTGGTACTTTGTGTTTTTATATCGTTTAAAACGTTAAAAAAGCCAACATGGCGTCCTGTCGTCCCTCTGCGCTGCCCCCGTTCACGTCTGACAGCAGACAGGTCTGACAGCATCCTCACAGCTCAATCGATGCAAAGCGTCTTTTTCTCACTGTAACGTGTATTTTAAATCATTAACATGGATATTTGTGGTCTTTTTGTATTGAATTAACTCCAAACAACAGGTGAGTTCTCGTTTGTTTACGAGCTGAGGCAACAAAAACAAGTCTGTGGTCTCGATCCCGTTCAGACATCACGAACCGAAACCTCATTTAGAGAAGTGATAATTTAGAGTTTCACAGCTCGTCAGAAAAACCTCCTACTATTTAGAACTAAGACTGTAACATTCTTAAAATCAGCAATTTCTACTCTTTAATTCGGCGTATTTTTAAGTCAACATAAAATATATTTTGATTTGAAATTTTAACTTTGTCTGAGTTGATGTCCTGCTGACTCCTGAATCTTTCTCCACAGATTAAACCCAGTTGTTGGGGACAAGAGTCTGACCAAGTCTGAAAAGTTACAAATAAACTAAATGTAGTTTACACTAAAACTAATACATTAATTTATTTTATATTTCCAGTTATTTTAATGAATTAAACAAACTTAAAATGACACATGTTTCTGATTTGAGGTTTTGGTTAAATCAGCTTTGGATTTAAAAATGAACAAATTAATCAATAAATCGAGAAAATAAGTATTTGATGTGATTTTTTTTTTGTATTTAAGATTTATGATAAATGACTAATCAATGGGAAGAAAATCGATTAGCAGCTATTTTGATGACTAATGAATGAATTAATTTAATCAAAGTAAATTGGGTTTTTGAGCCTTAATCAGAAAAAATAAAACATCAAACTGGACATTTTTGATGTTTTATGACACAAACTGTTAATAAATTAATTAGAAAAAACAAATAATCAGAAGAGAATAATAAATAATACAACACCAGACAATAAGATATGTGTTAAAATGTTGCTGTTTCTTGTATTAAATGTGTTTTTTCTCCGTCACAGTGTGTGGTGTACTCTACATGGATCAGTGTTTAACCTGATTCTGCTGCTGTTATTAGCCTGTCACTCTAAAGCTGTCTTCTCAGATCCCGGTCAGTGGAAACTAAATGTAAATGAAACATTTACATTCATTCATTTAAAAACTTTGATTTAACAACCTCATGTCCTCCCTTGCGTCCAGGCATGGTGCCTCTTCCTGACACGGCCATCGACTTCTCAGACCTGCGCTCGCAGTCGTCTCGCATGAATGAACGAGTGAGTCGCATGTATTTATATCAGACGTTCGTTTAATTCTTTTTGTTTTTATTGTTACTCCTACATGAATCCATCAGTACCTCTTTAAAAAGAAAAAGTCATAGTAAAGTGGGAGAATCAAGAATCATGGAGGTTGTGGCTTCTTTCTGATTATAACTCTGTTATTAACAGCTCTGTATTTATCTCCGTGTGACTCTGTGTTTACATGTTAACGGTTGTATTTATGGCGGCCGCACAGCTTGTTATTATGTAACTCACAAGCTTAATGACAGACGTTTGTAAAGAGTCTGAGATGGAAACTTGACAAACGACTGGAAAACTGGAAAATCTCAATAAACGGAAATAATCAGAGGAGAGTTTAAACTGCAGTAGGATTAAACAGTCTCATGTGTGTATGTATATATTTATATAAACATAATGGGAAGGCGTTGACCTCTTGTCTTGTCGTCAGGGCTGTGAAGGCTGGACCGTCTGCAGCCGCTGTGAAACCTACAGACCTCCCAGAGCGCATCACTGCCGCGTCTGTCAGAGGTGTATACGTCGCATGGATCATCACTGTCCGTGGTGAGAAAATAAGTCCAAATAATCCGACCAACCAACTCACCATCTTTGTCATCTCCTTCTAACGTCCCGTTTCTGTGTTTTTCTTTTAGGATCAACAACTGTGTCGGGGAGTTAAACCAGAAATATTTCATCCAGTTTCTCTTCTACACCGGTTAGTCTTCTCACAGAATCTAAACATATTATTCTTATTGTTATTGTTATTATTAGTCCACACAGTTAGCGCACATGAAGATTTACATTAAATCACACCTGCTCCAGGTCATACGTAGATTTAAGACACATTCATTTAAATCTCTGACTAGTCCACAGCACAGATAGGTTCACAGGTGCTAGTGAGAAACTAAATATGAAAGAAACTTAAAAAAAACAACCAAAATAGCCCGAATCTGAATAAAACAGACCGAGTTAAAAAGCATGAAAAAACGGTGTTTAGAGCTCTGTTATCTCTCGTGTTATTGGTTTCCATCTTGTCTCAGATGTTTCTAGTTTCAGATGTAGTTTTTTCCACATTAAAGACCTTTTTTTCCCACTGTATAATGTTCCACAAAGAGCCGTGTGGCTGCAGGTTTTTATTCCAACCGAGCAGCAGCAGCACCAGACTTGACTCATTTAATTAACTGATCTCAGTCTTCACACAGTTGATTGGTCAAACAGTGTGATCTTAACTGGTTGGAACAAAAACCTGCTGCCACACGACCTTTTGTGGAATAGGTTTGACACCTCTGATGTGGTGAGTTGGGTAATAAAACCAAAATAGCACATTTAAGTAAAATAGACAGAGTTAAAAAGCGTGAAAAAACAGTGTTTCGAGCTCTGTTATCTCTTGGGTTATTGGTTTTCATCTTGTCTCAGATGTTTCTAGTTACAGCTGTAGTTCTTTTTGCATAATAACGACCATTTTCTCCACTGCATGATGTCGTTGGGTTTGTGATCTTTTCCTTGATATCAAGTACTTACAGTCTCTGTCAGTCAGATCCTCAGGTAATATCTCCAGTATGTGGAGGGTTGAGTCGAGATGTATCTCAATAAACAAAACTCTCTTTATTTCTTTTTACATGTGTTTCCAAAAATGTACAATCTTTGGGCAATTCCCAAAAATATATAGCCAGGCTAGCGCCACCTAGTGCTTCCGCTCGATTTCTCATTTAGCTCCTGCACTGGGTCAGGGAGCTGTGTATAGGATTTGGTTCGTACAGACTCTGAGCTGTTTGGGCCAATCAGTGAAGAGAGGGAGGGCTGGAAGCTGAAGGATAATGAGATGGACATAGGCGAAGCTCTACCTTCTGTGTTGGTAACTATTCCCGAAATTGAGGAGTTAAAGCCCGAACAAGAACAATCGACAACGCTCGTTAACACACATGTTTTGACGCCGCAGGTGCGTTCTGGTGCATAACGTACGTCATGACCAAGCAAATGTATCTGCCCATCATGGAGCAAACATATGGCAGTGGATAGTTTTCAGATGCTTTTCACAAAGTGAAACAATGTAAAAGCGTCAGGCTAAAAAAATATATCCATCCTACATAAATACCTACATCCATTTTATCTAAACATACTTGTGCCGCTGTGACCTGAGCTGCAGCTGCAGCTGAAGCTGAAGTCTTGTCGCTGCGTTGTAGGGATGGCCAGTCTGTACTCCATGGTGCTGGTGGTGTCTGCCTGGGTTTGGCGGATAAGGAACGAGAGGGAAGGCGACTCGGAAAAAGACGGAGAGGAGACGCCCAGCAAACACCTGATCGTGTGAGTTGATGGAGGGAGTCGGATTCAAATCTGCAGAAAAAAAACAGGCTAGTTTATTAATTTGATTTCTACTTTGTGTCTTAGTGCTCACTACATCATCCTCCTGGTGGAGTCGGTGCTGTTCGGTGTGTTCGTCATGGTCATCTTCTATGATCAGGTACAACTTGGGCAAATTTTGATGTTTGATGAACGTTAGCCGCTAAAATCCACAATCACAGAACCATCACAGATAAAGAACGTGATGCTGCATTCTGTTGTTTCACCACTAGGTGGAGTTTTCCATCTTTCAACACTTGATAGTTGTCGAAGCCATTTTGTCGCTGTCATAAAAACCCAGTTTTGTTTGGTACCAAATCTACCAGTAAAGATAATATTTCACTTTTGCATCTTTCAGACATAAAAACGCTCACATTTATAGATAAATGATTAAATAACCGTTGATTTCATCCTTGAATATCAGGGTTGGGTTCTTCACATTCATAAATGTCCCTGTTTTTTTATACTTAGATTTGTATGAAATAAAGTTCTAACTACTTAATTTTAACAGTATTATTTATTTATGACATTGTGTCATTTACTTGAAGCAATTAACACACACTACAACATGTTTAAACTTTAGTTGCTCTAACTTCAACCAAGACAGTGAAAAGAAGAAGAACCGATTTATCCAATGAGATAATAAATTACATCAGACGTCAGTGACTTTTTGTTTAATGCTTCATCTTCTACTGAGGGTTTGGTTTGTTTCCTCATTTGTTTCCATTGTTTCCATTCATTTTCTAACTTTAGTTCCTCTGTGTATTATATCATATCCTCTTTTCATGATTTCATAGATTTTAGTGGTTAAAGGTCAAAGTTGAAGCTAACTGGGGCCTCGCAAAGCCCATTTATGCTCCTTTACGTACGTAAGTAGGTAGGTTTGTACCTAGCGTCGGACCATTCATACTCCCCATGTGTATTTCATGTTGCCATGGTCGACGTAAGTTCAGACAAAAACAAACATGACGACGGTGAAGTAGATCACAGTGCACATTGTGAGAAAGAGATTAAAAAAAGAGGCATCGCTGTAGACGCCGGTGGTTTACTGTCCAACACTTACTTCATTCACTGCATACTGCTACAGATCACTAAGCTCCTGAAAACAGACCAAATTATGCACATAATGACGGACGAAAGGTCCCGTCCGTCTCCATATACATATCCTGAGTAGAGCATAAATGGGTTTTGTCAAATCTCAAGACCAACTTGAGAGAATCCTTTTAGATTTGGCAGAAATGTTCAACTAAACTCAAAGATTATTGATTTTGGTGGTTGACTGTGTTTTCAGACTTTTATATATCATCCTAGTTTCCTTTAAGTAACATGTTTTTCTTAAAGTAACAGGAAGTAGACTAATAAAGGCTGAGACTGTTTACTCAGCAACGTGTGGTATAATCCACAGATGAATCTTGTGACTTGTTGAAATGTAGGAAGTCAAACTGAAACAGATTATTAGCATATTAAACTCCTGAAACACTGAACGTTCATGTCTGATGATGAAAGTGTTCTAGTTGTCAGAGCCGCAAAGGTTCAACCATAAAGAAACGATGTGTTTTATTTAGTGAAACTGTGTATTTGCCTCCAGTTGGTTTCCATAATCACAGACGAGACGCCCATTGAGCAGATGAGGAACAGGCTGATGATCAAGGACAGAGGCTCTTCATCATCCTCCTCCTCCTCATCCGCCGCCTCCTCGCAGCTGCCTCACCACCCCCCACACACCCGCAAGCCCAAGCTCGCTCTGCTGCGTGAGGTCTTCGGAAGAGGTGGGTTCTCGTTCGTCATCCTTCGCCGTCAAGGCTGCACCCGCTCATTATTTCCATTAAACTGCTGATTACAACCTTAAAGGGCTGAGTCATCTTTCCCTCAGTCGCTTTATGTTTTTATTTTTCTCTCCAGGTTCGGTCTTCTGTTGGCTTCTTCCTCTTCACTCCAGCCCTCCGTCCGTCGGCGGCATCACCTACTCCGCCCTGCCCGACTATGACGTCTGACCTTTGAGCCGTGGAGGCGGTGAGGAAGCAGAGGAAGGGTTTTTGTGTGCGTGTGTGTGTGTTTGTGTGTTTGTGACAAATTTTCTGCCTAATTACACTGTCTTATCTTTGGACCTGAGAGGTAAAGAGGAAGACGGAGACAGAAAGAAAGAGGGAGACTGTCTGAGGTGAATGAATGTGTTGAGTGTTTGTGGTTTTATCCTCCAGGACTTAAAGAAAAAAATTCTTTCCTGTCACAAGGGACAAGCACTGATGGTCCTTGTTTTGTCCTGATCTGTAGATTAACTACCAGCAGTCTTCAATTATTTTGACAGAAACAGAGTTTGGACAATGTTTGGACACTGAGGTTTGATTGATGTGGGTTCAACAAGGCTAAAAAAATACAGATATTTTAACTCTAACACTGCTGATATTTGACAAATTAACCAACATTTTCAACCTCAGTACTTCAGATTCAGATTTATTAACTTTATAGCAACATTTAGGGACTAAAGAGACGTTAAAAGTCTCCGTAGAAACATCTGATACACGATATTCAAAAGATTTATCTGTTGACAAGAAAAATGTGACTGTCAAACTTTAGACAAACTTCCAAGGTTTTGATCGTATTCCCAACAGTCACAGGCTGTCTGGACCTCTACGAAGTTCGTAAGACCTGAACTTCCTGAGAGTCTGATCAAGATCTAGTTAATTCACCAACTCTCCGAAACTCGGACGCCAATGAACAAACCTGATTTGTTGCACTGACAAACTTTGAGTCGTTTTATTCAACAGTACTTTGATTATTTAATGCTAAATCACTAATATATAATAAGTTTTATATTAAGAATTATTCCGTCAAACAGCTGTAGATACTTAAAACAAATAACCAACCCAACCACCTGGGGTGTCGGACTAATAAACCCTCATGTTACCTTAGGATTTCTCTTGGCTCCTTAATCTAAAAAAAAAAAACATTTGAGCGTCTTTGTGAAAAGGGAAATCCTCAGCATTGTCTACGAGGACCCCTAGTGGTGAGACGAGGTACTGATCCAGACGACAAGAACCAGCCGATTTTGACCCGCGTGTCAGTCAAACCCCAGTGAGTTTATTTTAAATCTTGTGTTAAACGTGTTTCTGAAGTTTACTTCTCTCCAGTGTTAATGCGAACAGACGCTTTAGCACGTAAACGTCCTGTCGTCACTGGATTTGTGGATCTTCAACCGCTCAACTCTGAAGGCTGTAAACACTTTGGCCTGAACTTAGTTTGTTACTGAATTATGTTCTGCAACAAGATGAAGACATTATTATGTTTTATGAACAGAATCAAATTCTGTTTTGTGGGGTTTTTTCTTTGTTTTTTATGTCCAAGTGGAGCTTTAAACCATTACTCGGGATGCACTGATAAGGATTTTTTTTTTGTTCTGTTTAGTTTTGTTTTTAAAGCTGATAATTTAACATTTGTCCGTCCGTATCAGTGGAGCTCAGTGAAGTAACTGGTGCAAAACAGGTGAAGCTTTAATGTTGTTGCTTTCACTATACTTTAACAGGAAGTTGACAAACACTAAACGGCCAAACATATGTGAGTATCTCAAAACTAAAATGAAAAATGATGAGGTCCAACAGGAAGAAGTTGTCCTGCAGATGTTTGGAGATGGTTTTGTTTGCGATATTTCAAAAAAATGTTGCAAACAAGCTATTTAACGTATCATAGCGTTCTGTAACGTTAAGATTTTCCTTTTATTGGATCAAAGGAACGGAAACTAAAAACCCAAATGATAAAAAAAATCACCCCCCCCCAAAAAAAAACAAATGTCCACATATTGTCTCAGCACATCTCCGCTTCTGTTACTGTAACACCTGAAGTCAGACACCAGAAACCACTATATGTCTGTATGTTTTCAATTATTTATGTTTGCACTCAAACAAACCGTTCGAGCTTCACGTCGCAGTTCGACCTCGACAGAAATCCTTTTTTTTTCCAACCGGTTTAAATACAACTACCTGTTACTTGCTGTGAATTAACACACACACACCCAAACTGACTAAATAATAATATAGTAGATAACAAGAAACTATATGAGATCTATTTTGGAGTTTGGCGTGACGCCTCCGGGTTCACAAGCAAACAGGAAATGGAGAAAAGTCCACAAAGAGATTCCTTCGTTAGTGTTTCTGTTTTTATTTTTAATTTCAAAGAATTGAGGTTTGACGTGCGACTAACTAATCTGTGTTACACTGTGTTACACACACACACATTTATATATACACACAAGACAAACACAAACATGCATAAGGTGTGATTGAAGATCTAAACTCTAGGGGGCGGTGCTGGACAAAAAGACACAAGTATCGTTTATTATCAAACAACTATTTTTAACTTCGGGGGAATGGAAGGAAACTTTGTGTCAGTCATTCCTCATCAGATCACCCCAACGCACACACACACACACACACACACACACACACACACACACACACACACACAAACACACACACACATTCTCAGTAAACTTCTCAGTATTCTGCTGAATCTCAGTGAAGGGATTATTAATAACTTATTTATTTGTTTCTAACTATTCCGTGGAGGTTTCTCTACCAGTAACTGTGTATTTTTATCTGACGGGTGAAGCTGCCTTCATGCACTGATCTGGTTTTTGGACTTTGCTGCTTCCTTAACATGAACACATTTAAAAACAAAACTACAGTCTTTTTTGAGGCCTTTTTTTAATAAGGTTTTGTTTTAAAACAAAAGGTTAAAAACTCAACCAGTTTTTAGTCTGCGAACACTGATGGAAGAAGCATTAAAACTCTCTGTTTAAGTTAAAAGTACATTACTGTATAAAAAATTGGCCGACATGCCTCCACGTCCTGCCGTTCTCCAAAAATTAAGCCGGAAATGAAACAGGAAGTGGTGTTGTGGTATTGAAGTTTCATCTGACCAATCACAAATCAATCTCATCTTGTTTTTAAAATATTGAATAACTAATTAAAACCAAACTGATTTAGTTTGGCCCATGTCCCGTCTGCCAACATGGAGGTGATGGAGTTTATGAGCTGTACTGCATTCGGCCACTAGGGGGCAATCAATATGTTTTGGATTCACTTTTGGGAGACGTTGTGTCGTTAAAGGGTCGTTTGATGATTAATTGGAGGGAAAAAGAGGAAAAAAACACATTTCTGACAAACTTCTAGCCCCTAATTTTTGCTTTTATCTTAAATGTTGGGAACTTTTACCACTTTACACCTCTACTGGTTCATTTCAGTGAAAAAATATGAGAAATTTGATGAGAAACTATCAAATTATATTGTAAATGTCAGAAATATCCAGACATGAAAGTATTTTAAAAGTACAGTAAAGAAGTTAAAGCCTCGTCCAGTGTTGTGGACACGCGTTCGCACCAGAAACTGATACAATAACAAGTCGTAACAGTGAAACACTTGAACTTGTAAAGTATCAGACACAAAGGCAGCTTCACCCACCGCCGTGTTCTTACATCCATGTATATAGTAACTCAGACGTCTGTGTGTGACCCGGGTTCAACACGTGGTTCAGAATCACAAAGGGAACGTTACAACAAGTGCTTCAGTGGAACAGATTATCACCGTGATCTTCTTACAAAACCAGAACTGCCAATTTGGGAAATGATGTCACTTGTTTGCTCTTTTCTTAAAAATCACGAGACTTCAACCACGTGACTTGGATCACGTGACGTGATGGGGATTTTTTTTTTAACATATTTTAACGTGTTTTCAGAAAACTTAATTACTGATATTTACTAAAATTATGACACTTTGATTTAACTGTTTTCAAATGTGTTTTAACAGTAAAACATATTGAAGTAAAGTTTCATGGTAAAACGTTTCTCAACAAACTAACTGAAACCTTGTCGATGTATCAGTGGTTACATGTTAAAGGCTTCGTAAAAAAACAAAAAAACTGCGTTCACACTCTGAGCAACTTGACAAATGTTTCACTTTCACTAATTATCGTGAATTTTAGACTCAGGTTTGTTTCAGAGGTTTAGAGACAAGATGTTTAGATACAGTTGGATATTTTCATTGCTGGGCAATGGGAATAAGGAAGAGACTTGATCAAATTACATTAATTTATCACTTAAATGTCAGAAATAAAAATAGAGAATATCCAAAGTATACGTGTTTTTTTTTTTTTACAAATTTAATCTCTGAGAATATCTCTCATTTTAATTACCTCTTAAACCTTAAACTAAAATATTAAAAATTCTAGGCACATAAAGTTGCAAATTTATTAAGAACTTATTCAGGTTTTTTCTTAGAAATGTATGAATTTAATCTAAAAATATATAAATTTAAATCTCAGACAGACAGTAATGAATTTTAAGTCTCAAAGCATAAACGATAAACGATGCTAATGATCATATATATATATATATATATATGAATTTAAACTCAGAATATCCAAGTTTGTTCCTCATTAAATTAAATCTTTAATCTTCAAATATTCAAGTTTTTCTCGCTTGAATTTTCTATTATAATCATAGAGAATGTACTTAAGATTTATTATTCATAAAAATTCCCATTTTAATAAAATATTCAGATTTCATTCTTATTAAATTACAGATCTAATCTCAGAGAATATTCACTTGAATCTTTATCTCTTAAAAAACTAATTTATCCACGTCTCCCAAACGTGTTACGTTCAACCAAAACGTTCTTTAATCCTCTCATCATCTTTCCAGCTGAAGTCATAGAAAGTCTTCCTTGGTGCTGATTTGTTGGTCACTTTGCTCGCGGTGTGAATGCACGTTTTCATGACAAAGCTTGAAGCTAAAAGAGGCCTTACATCTGTCGACGTTTATCATCTTTAAATTAGGCTGTAGAATCAGAAACTGGTGATGTTTTTGTTTTTTTTTTTTTGTTTTTTTGTTTATTTTGCTCATGACCACTGGTAACCAAACCCGTCTCGACAAGCAGTTACATCCTCGTTACACAGGGTTTGGTTTTTTGTTAGTTGTACATAGGAAGGTTCATATTTTATATCGATAATGTGCAATTTTATTCTTGAAGGGAAAACTCAGAACTCTGAGCTTTTTATTTCTCTTTTTTGTTTTTTTTTCTTTTGTTTTTTTTTTTGATTAAAGCAACATGAAGTTTGAAATGTTTTTGTTTTTGTAAAAATATTTTCAAGAATCATTAGATGCACAAGGTTTTTTTTTTTTTGTCTTTTAATTCGTGTCTCCTTTGAATGGTCAAAATAAAAAAGCGATGTCGGGATATTTTTTTTTGTAAAAATCTAAACATCGCTCAGAGTCTTAAAAAAAATCAACTGAGTGCACCTCATTTTTGTGCGACACCTTTAAAAACATTTCAAACTGTAAATGTTTTTGTGTTTGTTTTTTTTTTTTTTTTGTCCAGTTGTGTGTTAAATATCAGGGTAGTAGTTTGCAGTTGATCTGTTGATTTTTGTTTTGATTGTTTCGCTTTGTTTTTGACTCTTCTTTTTATTTTCATTTTTTTTGTATGGGTGTCGATCAACAGGGGGCGCTTGTTTCATGTTCCTCCATGTTGGGATTCGCCCCAAACGAACGAACAAGCGCCCCCTCCATTTGCTGTTTCTACTTGACAGCGGGAAGGAATGTGTGTACAAACAAAGAGGGCGTGAAATTAACACTTAAGACACCAACTGAACTCTGTTAGCTTGTTTTGTCAGTTCAAAAACCTAAAATTTTATTGGCAAACAACTGAAATGCCGGTTTTTTATATAGTTCAAAAGACAAACTAGAGAAGAACAAATCCAACAAAACATCACGCACAACAAGAAATCTCAATGTAACATACTTGTCTTTAGCCTCTCATGGTTTGAGAAGCGATCGGTATCAATAAAGGATCATTTAGACAAGAGTTAATCTTGGTATTTTTGCACACTCAGCGCACTTTGGCTCCTGAGGATGTTTCCTCAGCTGGTTGGCCGAACAGTTTAGTTTCACGCCCTGCAAACAAAAACCAACAAAGAGTTTAATTAATCATGTGGCTTCATGATGAACAAGTTTACAACCAACTGATGTTTTATTTATTGTTACTATCTTGAAACCGTGACCTGTGTATTATTCCTATTGACATGCTGCTCTGGCTCATTCAACTGGAAGTAAAACAGATGTCTTTTGAACTATTCTGCCTCCATTTGTTGTTCTTTTTAAATAGTTTGGCACCCTCTGATGGTTCAACATCAACCAGCAGACGTTGCCATTGACATTAAAGCTTCTCTGACAGCTGAAGTTACTGTAAAGATGAATATTTTAATGCCTCTGTACTAACAACAGCCCTTTCCAGAGGCTTGTCCAATGTTTTTACCATTTTCCATTTGTGTTGATACAGTGCATATACTACATATTACTACAAAAAGCATAAAATCAGATTGCAACTGTTTGATTAAAACAGAAAGATAGATAATAGAAGGCAACATGGTGTAAATAATTAGTTGGATAATATATTTGATAGAATCTAATAATTTACACACAGTCAGTAAAAACAACAGTTTAATGAAAAAACTGTTCATTTGCAGGTGAGCTTGAAATATCAAACTCAGATTGCACATGACCCCACTCTACCAAACTGTTAACACATTTAATCACAATCTGATCACTTTTTGTATTTTATACAAATTGTCTTGTATTGTCTTATAACATTTTAATTTGTCACATTTTCCACGATGAACAGATCACTATTATAATTATTTGAAGCTTTTAATGTCATGAGGACAAATAAAAAAAAAAAAAAGAAAAAATATTATGAGAGGACAGTAAAGGAAAACAGTCTACAATCAAATTTCACAGAATTCATACTAGCTGCTGTGTGCCAGTGTGGTTGTGACTTCCTGTTGCACATTCTCCACAAATCTGAGAGTGAAATCAGACGGCAGCCCTAGCCTCACCAGCTCATCCTTAACCTGAAGAAGGAAACAAATGGTATTCATATTTTTGTTTGGAATAGATTAAATAGAATTCATTTGGTGAAAGTAAAAACTGGTTCACCCGGGTTCACCTGCTCACTCAGAGGACTTAGTCCTGACACATTATAGGCCTGTAATTTCATGCTCACACTTCCTTGATCAAGGCAATAACAGTTTTTTAACCAATTTGTTAAACTGGTTGAATTTTTAAGTGATTTGTGGACATTTTAGCTGATCCAATGACTTTTTTTTGTCACCATTTGCGAGGTACAGTCAAACAAAGCTGTTGCCGTAACATGTAAATGTTTATTCTTTTCTGTCCTGTAAAGCAATAATACTGACCTCCTGTATGATTGTGTTTCTGTCATCCTCAGTGAGTGTAGATGAAGCAGAAATCCTCACATTCAGAGCTATAAGAGCTGAAAAGCCAAAGTGAATCAACATTACAATTCAGGCAAGAAGTGTGCAAAACTGAGCAATACGGCAAAGCAAAGACTCTACAATAACATCCCTAACTGTAGCAGTTATGGTTCTGACAGCAGAATAATTACTTACATGTCAATATACTGATGTTACAGTTTGAAGGATTCATAACTGATTCAGTATCACCAGTATGATACTCACCTACATTTTGGGAAGGTGTGTTTTCAGGTGTAGTGGTTGTAGTTGGTGAAAGTGTTGTCCTAGATGATGTGGTTGATGTAGTGGTTGTTGTAGTGGTTGTAGTTGCAGTGGTTGTTATTTGTGGGGTGGTGGTTGTAGTTAGCACTGGGGTTGATGTGGTTGTAGTGGTTTGTACAGGAGTTGTGTTTGGTGTAGTTGTAGGTAGGGCTGAGGTTAATGTGGTTGTACTGGTTCGTGTGGTGGTTGAAGTGGTTGTTGAGGTTGTAGTTGGTACAGGGGGTGTTGTGGTTAGTGTGGTTGTTGTAGTTTGTGTGGTGGTTGTTGTGTTAAGTGCATGAGTTGTAGTTGGTGTGGCAGTTGTGATAGTTGGTGCAGAGGTTGTTGTAGTTGGTGTGGTTGTGGTAGTTGGTGTGGTGGTTGTGTTTAGTGCAGGAGTTGTTGTAGATGGTGTGGTGGTGGCTGTAGCTGGCAAAGTGGTTGTCATTGTCGCAGGGGTCGTTGTATTTGGTGTAGTTGTGTTTAGGGCCATGGTTAATGTGGTTGGTGTGGTTGTTGTACTTGGTGCAGAGGTTGTTGTATTTAGTGTGGATGTTGTAGTTTGTGGGGCGGTTGTTCTTGTAGTCGGTGCAGGGGTTATTGTAATTGATATGGTGGTTGTTGTTGTCGGTGGTGCAGAGGTTGTTGTAGGTGGTGCAAGGGTTGTGGTAGTTGGTGTAGAGGTTGCTGTCAGTGGTGTATTGGTAGCGGTTGTGGGTGTGGTGGTTGTTGTGATTGGGGCAGGAGTTGTTGTAGATGGTGTGGTGGGGGTTGTAATTGCTGTGTTAGTTGTTGCAAGGATAGTTGTTGTTGAAAATATTTTTTTTTTTTTTTTCGGACTGACTTTGCTTGGGATATCCCAGAGATGTTGAAATACACTATTGTGCTTTAACATTAGGAGTTTCCGTCATTAAAATTAAGCCAATGCTGATGTTTCTCTTGCCTCATGTAGCCATAACTCACCAAATCATCCTCCTCTTTTGCGCATTTGACTTGAAAATGAACGAACCCTGTGTAACGTGAGGTGGACATTACATCACCAACTGCATCAACCATGTGTTCTCCTTCCATTACCGCCATTTTTACAAGTTACAAAATACGATGGTGGTCGTTCTCGTTCTGCTACCTAACTAGGATGGCGACCATTTTGACTATTTGGGTTCATACAGTGCACTACATATTGCTGCAACTAGTAAAAGCATGATGATAAAGTCAGAAATGATTCAAATGTTGATTTCAGACACAAACAACAGAAGGAAACATGGTGGAAATAATTCATTGGATAATAAATTTCAGCCCATCATATGAAAGAATGAAATAATCGATTAATCATTTACAAATGTGCTTCAAATACCCACCAAAACTCTACCAATTTACTTTTGGTATTTTATACCAGCATATAACGTTTTAGGTTTTCTCAGGTTTTCTCCCAATAAACAGATAATTTCTATCCATCCTAGAAACTTCTAACTTCACAAAGCAAAAGATAAGTAATAATAAATTTAACACTATACAATAACAACTTAAAAAAATTAATTAATTAAAAAAAGCAAATAAGAACAAGATCGTCAGGTAAAACAGCCTGAAATCAATCATTTTTTCTCTGCAGAGATCAGAGCATTTTCATAATAAGCCACCAGGTGTCGCTGTGGTTGTGTTTTCCAGTTACAGGAGTCTCAGGGTGATGCCTGACGGCAGCCCTTGTCTCACCATCTCTTCCTTAATCTGGTGAAACAAATCGTGATCAGAATCAGAATCAGAATCAGCTTCATTGGCCAAGTATGTGAACACATACAAGGTTCTTTTCCTTTGCCCCAGTGTAATTTAAACATACTACCATAAAACATAGAATAAAATTATAGAATAAACATTATATACACACATTATATCACTGTTTATTTGAGATAAGATAACATCTCAGAACTGATACTGAAAGATATTTCTGAACTTAAAAAGAGTATGAAAATGTCACAAATTGTCCAATCACGTTAAAACAACTAATCCAGATGCCTGGTGATAAAAAGAGTGCCAATTAAAACGCAGCCACGGGTCACGTACTGTATAAAAAATGTTTGCGTAACTACATACACACTCACTTGGCAACAATGACCCACCCCTCCAGGTGGAAGTGTATGAGAAGTATAAATATTCGTATAAATACATTTTAAATACAGGCTAAAAAGTTTTACATGGATGCAAAGTTGTTAATAAGTAGTAGTAGAGTAAGCAAATTTGTTTACTCCATTTTCTCAAAGCAAAAATGTTTAATATATTGAAAGTAATGTCACTTTTTGGTATCTAGATAGTTGGACAGGGGACTTCACTCCTATTGATCAGCTACCACTGGACAACAACCACGTTATCCAAACAAATACACAGGCGGTGTGGTGTAAACAGGAAGACTTCCCTCTCAGACTTTTGGCAACTTTCATTGCCATGACTCATTCGAAACTGGTTCAGGTGGATTCCCTGGCTGTCTTAAGTCTCTCACAGTTAGCAGAGCTTGGTTGGTGCTCACTGTTAAAAGTCATGTAAATACAACACAAACTTCCTTGTTCATGACCATGACAGTTTTTCTAAAGTAACCACAGGAATGAATGACACTAGATGCTACTACAGCCCTACCAAGTACTAGTACTAGTACTACCAAGTACTAATTTACCTAGGTCCCCAGCCAGATCTGCATCAATCTGGATCAGTAGCGATAGTTATTATTATTATTATTATTGTAACATTAAAACAAGGATTTTACACAGAGAAAAAAAGAGGACAAAAGCAAAAGCCTTGAAAGCCATAAAACAACAAATGAATCCACTTCCCCAAAACCTGTGACTGTAGACTGACAATCTGGCTGTTGTAGTTGGTGTGGTGGTTGTTGTAGTTTACTGGCAATTTTCAGGTCAACATTTGTGTTGTGTAGATTAAAAAAAAAAAAAAAAAACATTAGTAAAAATAACACTGACCTGCTGTACAATGTCATCCTCAGTCATAGCAGATGAAAAAGAAATCCTCACATTCAGAACTACAACAACTGAAATTACAATGACCCAATATTACAATTCGGGCCGAAAGAAGAAGCGGAACAGAACAAAGCATGAAAACACACATTCTTTTTTACACCTCATACAACAACTCATAACAATTATGATTTTTAACAAAGGAATTGAAATACCATTGTTTTTCATTACTTATTACTCAGTAGTGTACATGTTTATGAACTGATGTTAAGATGTACAGGATCCATAGATAGTGTAAAACAGTGTTGTACTCACCGACATTTTGGGAAGGTGTTAGGACCTCAGGTGTTGTAGTTGTAGTTGGTGTGGTGGTCGTTGTAGTTGGTGTGGTGGTCGTTGTAGTTGGTGTGGTTGTTGTTGTAGTTGGTGTAGTGGTTGTAGTTGGTGTAGTAGTTGTAATTGGTGTGGTGGTCGTTGTAGTTGGTGTGGTGGTCGTTGTAGTTTGTGTGGTGGTCGTTGTAGTTGGTGTGGTTGTTGTTGTAGTTGGTGTGGTGGTTGTTGTCGTTGGTGTGGTGGTCGTTGTAGTTGGTGTCATGGTCGTAATTGGTGTGGTGGTTGTTGTAGTTGGTGTCATGGTTGTTGTTGTTGGTGAGGTGGTTGTTGTAGTTGGTGTAGTGGTTGTTGTAGTTGGTGTGGTGGTTGTTGTAGTTGGTGTGGTGGTCGCTGTAGTTGGTGTGGTGGTTGTAGTTGGTGTCATGGTTGTTGTTGTTGGTGTGGTGGTTGTTGTTGGTGTGGTGGTTGTTGTAGTTGGTGTGGTGGTTGTGTGTGGTGGTTGTTGTAGTTGGTGTGGTGGTTGTTGTAGTTGGTGTGGTGGTTGTTGTAGTTGGTGTGGTGGTTGTTGTAGTTGGTGTCATGGTTGTTGTTGTTGGTGTGGTGGTTGTTGTTGTTGGTGTGGTGGTTGTTGTAGTTTGTGTGGTGGTTGTTGTGGTTGGAGTGGTGGTCGTAGTTGGTGTGGTTGTTGTTGTAGTTGGTGTAGTGGTTGTAATTGGTGTGGTGGTCGTTGTAGTTGGTGTGGTGGTCGTTGTAGTTGGTGTGGTTGTTGTTGTAGTTGGTGTAGTGGTTGTAGTTGGTGTAGTAGTTGTAATTGGTGTGGTGGTCGTTGTAGTTGGTGTGGTGGTCGTTGTAGTTGGTGTGGTGGTCGTTGTAGTTGGTGTGGTTGTTGTTGTAGTTGGTGTGGTGGTTGTTGTAGTTGGTGTGGTGGTTGTTGTAGTTGGTGTGGTGGTTGTTGTCGTTGGTGTGGTGGTTGTTGTAGTTGGTGTCATGGTCGTTGTAATTGGTGTGGTGGTTGTTGTAGTTGGTGTCATGGTTGTTGTTGTTGGTGAGGTGGTTGTTGTAGTTGGTGTGGTGGTTGTTGTAGTTGGTGTGGTGGTTGTTGTTGGTGTGGTGGTTGTTGTAGTTGGTGTGGTGGTTGTTGTAGTTGTGGTGGTTGTTGTTGTTGGTGTGGTGGTTGTTGTTGGGTCTATAGACACAAATGAAAGTAAAAATGAAGTCACCCATAAACATTATCATGTGAATCACAAATGGAGTTTTAAACATTTAAAACATTAGATAAACTTTGAAGAACTCGACTCACCAGGTCCAACGGTGACTATGACACATCGAAGCTCTGACTGGTACTTTTGTGAACTGTGGTAGTAAATGTATCAATACAATGGGTGTTTTGATATGGATGTATAGTCTTTTTCATCAAAGGGAAAACAATATACACATAGTCATACCTGTACATCTGCTGTTTACTACAACAGCTGCAACATTTAATAGATTGATTCAACAATTCAAACCTCAAAACTGTTTTTTCTTTTAGAGCCAACAATATGGTCTGGTTTAAGACTGTTCATTATAAACTTGCTTGTCCATAGTTCAGGAGCATAGTTTGCAACTTAAACAATCTGTGTTAATAATTGAGCTTAAGGAAACTGTCTTTACAGTTGAACAGAACTAGCTGTTACACCATTCTGAATCTATAAGCTGAGCTGTGAAGTCGACCTCCTGTTTAATAGACATAAAAATAGACTATATCTAAGTCCTGGCAATTAGGAGAATAGACTAAGCATATTTGATAAATATTCAAGAACCAGTGTTGAGTGATTTTAAAAGAAATAAGTAGACAAGAGACTGACTTGTAAACTGCCTGGACAACAAAGCAGAAGGGATGGCTTTCTCTGTCTTCACTTTGAGATGGTGTCCATCTTAAGATGTATTGACCTGCTGTTGATGTAATCTCGTTTGCGTTGTGTGGTCCACTGAAGAGCAGCTCAGAGATCCTTGAAGAAACAGAAACAGATCTTTACTTCATTGTTTGGTGTGTTCTTTCTTGCATATCCCATTTATATGTGACCTACTGTCTATAAAACCTGACACCATAGTGCAGTTGCCTCTATGACATCTGTTGCATTCTTGTTGAATGAATCTCATGCATTAGTGTTAGTGCTACACAAGAGACCAGATTCTTATGGACCTGGTTTGTTTTATCTTGACTTACGTGGAGATATTTGCCTGAGCCACGATGCTGATATCCAGGGTCTGACCGACAAGGATGTACAGTTGAGCTCCGTTGACTGGTGTTGGAGACAGAAACTTGGGCAGATAGAGTCCCTCTGTGCAGGATGGTGCAACAGGATCCACTGGAGCAAAAGAAAAGCGAACTTGTCTAATGATGATATTTTGTCATTGGCCCAATCTATTGGTCTGGACTAGAATATCTCTGGAACATTTGGATGGATAACTGTAATAAATTGGTGATGTCTAATTAATGAATTCTGGATGTTTTTAAAGTAGATGACCAACAGAAAAATATTCATATCCAAAGCAACAATTAACATTAAAATGATTTCAAAAAATAAAACACCTGCAAAATTAATGAAACTATTTTAAACTCTGTGAAGGCTGTGAAAACATAAAATGTTACCTTGTACAGCAAATTGGACAGTAATTTTACTGATTGCATTGGTCGTTGGTGTGGTTGTCTGCATCCCATTGGTTAGAGTCAGTGTGATAGTCTGTCTGGGAAAGTCCTCCATCACCAGCTGGATGACGTAAGCACCTTCATTACTAGTGGTGGTGGGGCTGAATGACAGACTGCAAGACTCCAAAATGATCATAATACTGTCAGGTTCAGCCAGTGTCTGTTAGAACATTATGTGTCCAGCTGACATTAGAAGAAATGTGAGTAACCTAAATGAGAGACACTGTGGACTTTAAACTCACTGTTGAGAGGCTGAGAACAGACGGTGTTGTGCAGGTGCTGCACTCTGACAGTGATGAAACTCCATATCTGCATTTAACTTCATCTCCATCAGGATCAAACGTCAACAGGTTGAAATTTCTCTGGCAGTTCGAAGGAACTCTGAGAGAGGAGGAGAGAATCACAACCCTTCATTGTTTCAGTCTAGTAAGTCTAAGTCTAAGTAAGTTATGTTGGATTCAACAGTGAAAGTAACTTGACTCACTTGTTCCAGCAGGAAGCTTTCACCAAGAAAACTTCCTCTTGGAATAAATGCGTCAAGTCAAGTGACATTTAATTAAACAAAACCTTATATCCTCAACTTTGACACAAGTCATGCTACAAGTTTTAAGTCAGTCCCAAGTTTTCTATCTACAGAGCTCATAGGATGAGGATGATACTAATGGGAACCTGTGGGAACTTGGGACCACTGTATGGCTCAATATAACTCATGTACAATTGAGGGAACTTTCTTAAATTATTGGAGTCATGGATTCATTAAAGACTTTGTTTAAAGTTTAGTTTTACACTAAGACCCTGCGACTATAAATACTCAGTGTTAGGATACTTTACCTCACAGCTGGTAGGATGGTGGTCTGAGGCGATGTGTTGGGTTTTCCAGTGTCAGATCGGTTTCTCAGTTCAACCAGAGTCACAGCGCTCCATAAAATGATTCCTTGTTTGTTAAAAATCCAGTTACCACCAGAAAACCTTCAAGTGAAAGTTAATCTTCAGTGTGCAATAAACCAGAACATGAATAAACGCTGTAGATATGAAACAAATTCTTGTTTTTAGGGAGGGACAGTCTTAAAACAACTGTTTCTGATATGTTGATTTTTTTACAGTGTAATTCTACGTCCACTCACTTCAACTGAAAAGGAGCATTGGTGGGGAGCAGACGAGTCATGATTCCTTCTCTCTGACACCAGCTACTACTGCTCTCTTGATCAACATCGTTATGTATCAAAGAAGTCTCAGTCCCACAAACCCCACTGTCACACACCCATGTGACACTGGTGCATGAGTGAAAGTTCACTTTATAGCGAAGGACCACCTGTAGTGTTACAACAAAGATATATCATGGTATTAATGACATTGAATGATTTCATTATAGAAATCCCTTTCATTTAAATACTGTTAATTTTCAAAAGGTTCAGAGAAAAACTGTACGTACCAGGACAGATCCATTTGAATAAGTGTTTTTTGGGTAGTAGGTCATCACTGTGCCATAAAAATGAGAAGCTTGGGAGCTACAGACCAGCACCAGCAGCAGTAGTAGAAACGGAGAGTGCAACATCATGATTGTGTGAGTCTTGCAACACGAACAATTTAATACCAAAAAAGCTTCTCTTAGACTCCACCTTACTGTCAAACACGGAACGTTTTTAAAGTTGAAATCAGTCCGTGAACCAGAAAATGCTTTGGTATGGGGAAGTGTTTTGTGTTATGTGCTAAATGATAAATACAGGAGTGAGAGCAGAGAATTCACTTGTCTTAACCAGTTCAGACACTTGATTCATCCAAACATGATTTACCCCTTAATTAATTTCTTTCCACAAATTCACTATATTCATGTTATATTTTGATGTGGAGCTGTAACTCATGCTTTTCTGCCTACAGCCCCACCCAATGTAGTCTCCCAAGTCATCTAAATAAGTATGTCAAAAATGATGCAAAAGGTAATGGACTCATGCTGCTTGTATGAAACCTCCCATTTGTTCTCAGTGCATATAATTTACAACACTAGCTTGTTGTAGTTTTAAAAACTATTTGTTTCTGTGTTTATTTTTTTCCACATTTTTTCTCTCAGCCCTCTCCTTTCTGGAACTGCTTTCATAAAATGGGCCAGTTGTGTCATACAGTATTTCGTATTTTTCCACCTCTATGATAAACCTTTCATTGTCCATACATCTTTGCATTGGGGTGCGATGCACCACTTTATTTGAGCACTTTGCATAAAACAATACATAATAATTCAGACATAATTCACATTGGTCAGACAAAATCAAAGTTTTCATGCAAAGAAAAGCGTTTGGTATTTTATACTAGTAGGGATCAAATGATAACATTTTAATCTGTTAAACTGTCCACAACAAACAGGTTCCTGCTACCAATCTTAAATGTTTCTAACTTTATTAAGTCAAAGAAAGAAACAAAGAAAAAAAAATTAAAGAAAATGTCTGGGAAAACAGCCTGAAAATCAAATATCATATAAACACATATAGTAACTATCCTCTGAATGTCGCTGTGGTTGTTGCTTTTATCTTCATGTCCATCTTGAAGGCCAGAGCAATGTCTGGTGGTAGCCCTAGTCTGATCAGCTCTTTCTTAAGCTGAAAAAGAAAAATATCAGATTTGATTTTAAAAAAATAAATAAATAAATAAAAATGAAGAAGAAGAAGAAGAAGAAGATACTGTTGAGCTCAGTCATGTGAAGCAAAAGTTCTTTGCTTCACCTTCTCTCAGATTTTTGGATTGACTTTGGTAGAAGCTGAGACTGTTTTGGGCAAATTCACTCACAAATTCTGTTGCAAATTCATGTTCATACTTATTTGTTCAAGGCCATGACACTTTTTTTAGTTTTTTTATATGATAATACAGTCCCACTGTGTGTATATGTCTGGCTTCAAATTGCAACACAACATGAACCAGACTACACTGTGTGTGTGTGTAGAGATGGATGGAAATCTGGTACAAATAATTATGGTTCCCAGAGAACATTTTGTGATATGTTGACTTTTTGGCAACATATTTTGTGTGGTACAAACAAACAAAGCTGTTAGCTAGGCTATAAACCCATAATCATTAAAACGATGGTACTGACCTGCTCTAGGATAGTTTTTCTGTCATCCTCAGTCAGTGGAGATGAAGAAGAAATCCTGATATTCAGAGCTATAAGAGCTGAAAATACAATGACTCAACAGTATGCTGAACTGAACAATACAGCAAAGCACAGACTCAAAGCAACTATGGTTTTGACAATAGAATTAGGATACCATTATTTTTTTGTTTTTTTTTTTTTTTGGTTACCCATCACTCAGAAATATTCATGTTCATAAACTGATGTTATGATGTACAGGTTCCATATAAAGTGTAAAACAGCGTTGTACTCACCAACATTTTGGGGAGGAGTTGGTGTGGTGGTTGTTGTAGTTTGTGTGGTGGTTGTTGTAGTTGTTGTAGTTGGTGTGGTGGTTGTTGTAGTTGGTGTCATGGTTGTTGTAATTGGTGTAGTTGGTGTCATGGTTGTTGTAGTTGGTGTAGTGGTTGTTGTAGTTGGTGTGGTAGTTGTTGTAGTTGGTGTCATGGTTGTTGTAGTTGGTGTGGTGGTTGTTGTATTTGGTGTAGTGGTTGTTGTAGTCTGTGTCGTGGTTGTGGTAGTTGGTGTTGTAGTTGTTGTTGGGTCTATAGACACAAATGAAAATAAAAATTAGGTCACAGATAAATGTTACCCTGAGAATGACAAATTGAGTTTTAAACATTTAAAACATTAGATAAACAAGATATTGACTCACCAGGTTGAACGGTGATTATGACACATCGAAGCTCTGATTGGTAGTTTTGAGAACTGTGGTAGTAAATGAAGCAATACAGTGGGTGTTTTATTGTAGATGAAAATTATTATTTATTCTACCTTTTGACAAGGAGGCTAATAAACATTTTAGGGTGATTTTTAAAGAAATAAGTAGATGAGACTGACTTGTAAACTGCCTGGACAACAAAGCAGATGGGATGGCTTTCTCCGTCCTCACTTCGAGACGGCGTCCATTTCAGGTTGTATTGACTTGCTGCCACTGTTTTGATACCAGAATTTTAAATACCATTGTTTCAGTTTACTTATTACTCAGTATTGTATATGTTCATAAACTGATGTTAACATGTACAAAATTGTCAAAACTGTAAAATAGTGGTGTACATTTGTATATTGGTGTATATTTTGGGAAGGTGTAAGGTCCTTAGGTCTTGTGGTTGTTTTGGTAGTTGGTGTGATTGTTGTCAGTTTTTGGAAGTTAGTGTGGTGCTTGTCTTTGGTGTGGTGGTTGTGGTTGTAGCTGGTGTAATGCTGGTTGGTGTCATGGTTGTTGTAGTTGGTGTGGTGGTTGTTGTACTTGTGGTGGTGGTTGTAGTTGGAGAGGTGGTGATGGCCATTGTGGTCTCCTTTACGTTGTGTGGTCCGCTGAGCAGCAGCTCAGATATCCTTAGATAACGCAAAATGAAATTTGATGAATCAAAACATTTTCTGTAATGACATATTCAAATTATTTTCTGCAACCTTATTGTATTTAAATATCTGTTCAAACTGACATATTCAACATACAGCTGTTTCTAATGCATCTCATACATTCGTGTAGGAGATACACAAGAGGCCAGATTCTTACGGACCTTTTTTTCTCTTGACTTACGTGGAGATATTTGCCTGAGCCACGATGCTGATATCCAGGGTTTGACCGACAAGGATGTACAGTTGAGCTCCATTGGCTGGTGTTGGAGACAGGAACTTGGGCAGATAGAGTCCCTCTGTGCAGGATGGTGCCACAGGATCCACTGGAACAAAAGAAAAGCGAACTTGTCTAATGATGATATTGTCATTGGATCAATCTATTGGTCTGGACTAGAATATCTCTTCAACTGATTGATAGATCACTGTAGTGATGGGAATTCTTTAATGTTAATTTTCATTGTGAACCTTCATGAAGTGGGTGTGGAAATGTAATTGTTGGATTCAAGTCACTGAAGACAGTTTTACCAATTTCTCAGCAATTTATTTGTGGACGAAAACAAAACAAAATGTGGGCTGTTCAGAAACTACCAGAAAAATGTTTTGATCAAACATCTCTTGTTCACAGTTGCACAAGTAACACTGAAACTTTCTCCAGAGACAAATGTTTTCATGTCGTCATCATCACTGGTAATGCGTCTTTCTAACTCCAGCTATAACTCCAGGCTGTTGAAACATAAAATCTTACCCTGCAAAACAAACTGGACAGGTATGTTGCTGATTGCATCAGTTGTGGTTATTGTAGTTACAATGGTCAGTTCCCCAATGGTTTGAGTCAGGTTGACAGTCTTCCTGGGAAAGTCCTCCATCTCCAGCAGGACTACATAGGTACCTTCATGTCTGGTGGTGGTGGGTCTGACTAAAAGAGTGCAAGACTGCAAAGAGATAAGTTATGATTTAGTCAAAATTCAAGCACCACTGTTTTATTTTTAAGTAGTATCGGTCCAGTAATGCAGACTTTATACTCACTCTTGACAAAACAGCTGGGGGTGTGCAGTTAATACACTCTATCAGTGGAATTACATCTCTGCATTGAACCTCGTCTCCATCAGGATCAAATGCCACCAGGTTGAAATCTCTCTGGCAATTTGAAGGAACTCTGAGGAAAAAAAGAGTGTGTTGTTCTAATTTCCTATAGCCTTATCTCCATTCACATTTAGACTTATTTCCCATCCATTCAGCAGACGGTCTTACACAATCTCACTGTGTTAAATGGCCTGAATCCTACAGTTACCAGCTCACCACTTTCTTATTTCTGAAACACAGCTTTTTCTACATTGTCCTTGTCAAGCCAGGAAATGTAGGACATGTCTCATCTTATCATTATTGTAGCATTAATTGATTGTTTGAACTGGTATTTGGCAACATTACCTGCTTTAATTACCATGTAACGCCCAAGTGAGACAGCCAGTTTAGGTGTGTCACAGTAAATATATGTTGTCACATGAAGTTCATGAATTTCACTTTTATTTTTATAGACAGTTGTTTCCATTACCTGCAAGCAAAGACATATTCAGTAAGGATGCTTTACCTCACAGCCGGTAGGATGGTGGTCTGGGGAGACTTGTTGGGTTTGCCAGTGTCTGACCGATTCCTCAGCTCAACCCGAGTCACAGCTCTCCATGAAGAGACTGCTTGTTCATTTAAAATCCAGGCAGCACCAGACAACCTTCAGAAGAGGAAGGGACAGTCTTGAAACAACTGGATTCTGACAGTTTTTCTTGTCATTTTACTTGCACTCACCTCAGCTGAAAAGGAGCATTGCTGGGAACCAGACGAGTCATGATTCCTTCTCTTTGACACCAGCCATCATTGATCTGATCGACAATGTCCAGTATCAAAGAAGTCTGATTTCCACAATCCCCACTGTTACAAGCCCACATGTCATTATTGTCACATGAGCGGAAGCTCAGTTTATAGCGAAGGACCACCTGTAGTGTTACATTTACAAAAAAATGTACAAAAAAAATTGTTTGAATTGTGTGAAACTTCAAAATGTTTTAGAGAGTAACTGTACATACCATGACAGAACCATTAGCATAAGTGTTTTTTGGGTAGTAGGTCATCACTGTGCCATAAAATTGAGAATCCTGAGAGCTGGAGAGCAGCACCAGCAGCAGCAGCATCAACAGAGAAGGCAACATAATGATTGTGTGAGTCTCTCTATACAAAGACAGCGATTTAAATACCAACACTGAGTCTTAGCCTTTACTTGACTCCACCTTTTGGTGTCCAACACTTTAGATTACAAGACTGCACATGATAAAGTGTGGTGAGTGTACTTTTAGTGATTTTTTAAATGAGATTCACATGTAAACAGAAGTTAGAAATAAACTTGACTGGTCTTGACTTGCCTTTTCACTGTAAACTCTATTTCTTTTCTACACATTATGTATACCATATACCATTCTGTCCATGACGCATTTATATTTTTATATGAAGCTGTGTTTAGCTCAACACCAGTCTCAGTTTAGGACTTACCTTGGCTCCTTTGTAAGAGCATCGTATTGGGAACTTTAAACCAACTTGGAGGACATCTAGTGGTGAGACAAGATACTGAGCCAGATGACGATAAACAGCCTTTTTTTCCTCGCATGTTTGAAGTAGGTAACTTCTTTCCAGTGTTCATGTTATCCAAATCATCTGCTGTTTGTTTTACCTGTTTAATTCAGTTGATTTGCAAATGAACATTATACTTTCTTGTGTGTGCCCGCTGTATAATGGGACACGGAAATAAAAAAAAAACACATCACTTTATCTTATAATTACATTTAGTGTTTGTTACATTATCCATGGAAAACACATAATTTCAGTCAATCTTAGAAACTAAAAATTCATGAAACGCTAGAAGATTCTTTGTGACAAACATAAAACAGTGTAAAAAATCAATAAACAAAGATAAAAACAAAACAAACAAATAAATCAACAAACTATTAGTGAAAAGAGCCAGCAATGAAATTTCAGACAATTAATTTTTCTCTGCAGAGATCAGTGCATTTTCATAACAAGCCACCAGGTGTCGCTGTGGTTGTGACTTCCAGTTAAACTTTCTTCACAAGCCTCAGACTGATGCTCGATGGCAGCCCTTGTCTCACCAGCTCGTCCTTCAACTGAAGAAGGTAACAATTTAGTGATCACTGTTTCTTTTTTTTAGATAAAATGAAATGATAATGTTGATACTGAAAGATATTTTTCAAACACATTGTGTTGAGACAGATGTTATACTTTCTTTTGTAAACAATAACAAACATACAGAGTGAGTGGTGTAAAGTGGGAAACTTCCCTCTAAAACCTTTGGTGACATAAAGTGCTGTGTGCTGTGTCTGCTATTCATAACAGTAGTTGAAGCTGAAACTGGTTCACCCAGATTTGCCTACTTTCTTACAGACTGTGTCAAAAGCACCGGGGCAGTGCTTAGTGTTTAAAACCCTGCAAATTAAAGTTTACACTTGTTCAAGGCCATGACAAGTCTTGTGCATAGTTATAGTCATCCAAAGACCACCAATATTATTTATCATCTGTGCAATATTGTATGGCCGTTCATTAAGTGGGTGTTAACTTATTTGACAAAAAGATAAATAACAAACAAACATTGATATTCATAGCTACATCTATCATTTAAACACTCCACAACATTGGCAAAAATGAATGGTTTATTACTAACTCCAGCTATTGGTAGCTATGAATCAAAGCTAGAAAAACATGAAATCTAGATGACACTAAAGGTCTACAGAGAACCAGTATTGAAGCCAGTCAGCATCTGGATCTGGGTCAATGTAGCACCATTATATTGTTCTAGAAAAGATGACTCTTCTTTGAATAGGAACCCACCCCTCCAGAAGAAGTTAACAACTACTAAAGTAGATAAATTCAGTGTTGTTATGAATAGGACACCTGTTAGATCACCCTAAACCTGTGATTGTACTTTGTTTTTGGAGGTCTTTCAGACACTTTGTTGAGATTTAAAAGGTGGACCATTTTCTCTGGCTTTGAGCTTTGAGTCATTATAGTTCACCTAACAACACAACCAAGAAGCAAGTTACAAGATGTGTGAACTACCACTATGTAAATATGCATTCTGGAGAGATGGATAGAAATTAGACACAAGCAGTGACAGTTCCGAGATGATGATTTGTGCCAATTTTGATCTTTGTGTCTTGATGATTAGGTCAGCATTTGTGTTATGTAGATAAACAAAGCATTAGTAACAATAACACTGACCTGCTGTATGATGTCATCCTCTGTGAGCGTGGATGAAGCAGAAATCCTCACATTCAGAGTTACAACAGCTGAAATCAAAGTGACTCAACAACACAACTCGGAGCAGTTTTGACACCAGAATTAAGATACCATTGTTTTTGTTTGCTTATCTCTTAGTATGTTCATAAACAGAGATGGATAGGATTCATATACACTGTACAAAGTAGTACACTCACCGACATTTTGGAGAGGTGTTAGGACCTCGCGTGTTGTGGTTGTTGTAGTTGTTGTAGTGGTTGTTGTAGTTGGTGTGGTGGTTGTTGTCGTTGGTGTAGTGGTTGTTGTAATTGGTGTGGTGGTTGTTGTAGTTTGTGTGGTGATTGTTGTAGTTGGTGTGGTTGTTGTTGTAGTTGGTGTAGTGGTTGTTGTAGTTGGTGTAGTGGTTGTTGTAGTTGGTGTGGTGGTTGTTGTAGTTTGTGTGGTGATTGTTGTAGTTGGTGTGGTTGTTGTTGTAGTTGGTGTAGTGGTTGTTGTAGTTGGTGTGGTGGTTGATGTATGTGGTGTGGTGGTTGTAGTTGGTGTGGTGGTTGTTGTAGTTGGTGTGGTGGTTGTTGTAGTTGATGTGGTGGTTGTTGTAGTTGGTGTGGTGGTTGATGTATTCATTGTGGTGGTTGTAGTTGGTGTGGTGGTTTTTGTATGTGGTGTGGTGGTTGTTGTAGTTGGTGTGGTGGTTTTTGTATGTGGTGTGGTGGTGGTTGTAGTTGGTGTGGTGGTTGTTGTATGTGGTGTGGTGGTTGTTGTATGTGGTGTGGTGGTTGTTGTAGTTGGTGTGGTGGTTGTTGTATGTGGTGTGGTGGTTGTTGTATGTGGTGTGGTGGTTGTTGTATGTGGTGTGGTGGTGGTTGTAGTTGGTGTGGTGGTTGATGTATTCATTGTGGTGGTTGTAGTTGGTGTGGTGGTTTTTGTATGTGGTGTGGTGGTTGTTGTAGTTGGTGTGGTTGGTTTTGTATGTGGTGTGTTTTTGTATGTGGTGTGGTGGTTGTTGTATGTGGTGTGGTGGTTGTTGTAGTTGGTGTGGTGGTTGTTGTAGTTGGTGTGGTGGTTGTTGTAGTTGGTGTGGTGGTTGTTGTAGTTGGTGTGGTGGTTGTTGTATTTGGTGTGGTGGTTGTTGTTGGGTCTATAGACACAAATGAAAGTAAAAATGAAGTCACACACAAACGTTATCATGAAAATCACAAATGGAGTTTTAAACATTTAAAACATTAGATAAACATTGAAGAACTTGACTCACCAGGTCCAACAGTGACTATGACACATCGAAGCTCTGACTGGTACTTTTGTGAACTGTGGTAGTAAATATATCAATACAATGGGTGTTTTAATATGGATGTATAGTCTTTTTCATCAAAGGGAAAACAATATACACATAGTCATACCTGTACATCTGCTGTTTACTACAACAGCTGCAACATTTAATAGATTGATTCAACAATTCAAACCTCAAAACTGTTTTTTCTTTTAGAGCCAACAATATGGTCTGGTTTAAGACTGTTGATTGAAAACTTGCTTGTCCATAGTTCAGGAGCATAGTTTGCAACTTAAACAATCTGTGTTAATAATTGAGCTTAAGGAAACTGTCTTTACAGTTGAACAGAACTAGCTGTTACACCATTCTGAATCTATAAGCTGAGCTGTGAAGTCTACCTCCTGTTTAATAGACATAAAAATAGACTATATCTAAGTCCTGGCAATTAGGAGAATAGACTAAGTATATTTGATAAATATTCAAGAACCAGTATTGAGTGATTTTAAAAGAAATAAGTAGACAAGAGACTGACTTGTAAACTGCCTGGACAACAAAGCAGAAGGGATGGCTTTCTCCGTCTTCACTTTGAGATGGTGTCCATCTTAAGATGTATTGACCTGCTGTTGATGTAATCTCGTTTGCGTTGTGTGGTCCACTGAAGAGCAGCTCAGAGATCCTTGAAGAAACAGAAACAGATCTTTACTTTATTGTTTGGTGTGTTCTTTCTTGCATATCCCATTTATATGTAACCTACTGTCTATAAAACCTGACACCATAGTGCAGTTGCCTCTATGACATCTGCTGCATTCTTGTTGAATGAATCTCATGCATTAGTGTTAGTGCTACACAAGAGACCAGATTCTTATGGACCTGGTTTGTTTTATCTTCACTTACGTGGAGATATTTGCCTGAGCCACGATGCTGATATCCAGGGTCTGACCGACAAGGATGTACAGTTGAGCTCCATTGGCTGGTGTTGGAGACAGAAACTTGGGCAGATAGAGTCCCTCTGTGCAGGATGGCACCACAGGATCCACTGGAACAAAAGAAAAGCGAACTTGTCTAATGATGATTTTGTCATTGGCTCAATCTATTGGTCTGGACTAGAATATCTCTGGAACATTTGGATGGATAACTGTAATAAATTGGTGATGTCTAATTAATGAATTCTGGATGTTTTTAAAGTAGATGACCAACAGAAAAATATTCATATCCAAAGCAACAATTAACATTAAAATGATTTCAAGAAATAAAACACCTGCAAAATTAATGAAACTATTTTAAACTCTGTGAAGGCTGTGAAAACATGAAATGTTACCTTGTACAGCAAATTGGACAGTAATTTTACTGATTGCATTGGTCGTTGGTGTGGTTGTCTGCATCCCATTGGTTAGAGTCAGATTGATAGTCTGTCTGGGAAAGTCCTCCATCACCAGCTGGATGACGTAAGCACCTTCATTACTGGTGGTGGTGGGGCTGAATGACAGACTGCAAGACTCCAAAATGATCATAATACTGTCAGGTTCAGCCAGTGTCTGTTAGAACATTATGTGTCCAGCTGACATTAGAAGAAATGTGAGTAACCTAAATGAGAGACACTGTGGACTTTAAACTCACTGTTGAGAGGCTGAGAACAGACGGTGTTGTGCAGGTGCTGCACTCTGACAGTGATGAAACTCCATATCTGCATTTAACTTCATCTCCATCAGGATCAAACGCCAACAGGTTGAAATTTCTCTGGCAGTTCGAAGGAACTCTGAGAGAGGAGGAGAGAATCACAACACTCAGTTGTTTCAGTCTTTGTTATGTTGGATTCAACAGTGAAAGTAACTTGACTCACTTGTTCCAGCAGGAAGCTTTCACCAAGAAAACTTCCTCTTGGAATAAATGCGTCAAGTCAAGTGACATTTAATTAAACAAAACCTTAAGTCCTCAACTTTGACACAAGTCATGCTACAAGTTTTAAGTCAGTCCCAAGTTTTCTATCTACAGAGCTCATAGGATGAGGAAGATGCTAATGGGAACCACTGTATGGCTCAATATAACTGATGTACAATTGAGGGAACTTTCTTAGATTATTGGAGTCATGGATTCACTAAAGTCTTTGTTTAAAATTTAGTTTTACACTAAGACCCTGCGACTATGAATACTCAGTGTTAGGATACTTTACCTCACAGCTGGTAGGATGGTGGTCTGAGGCGATGTGTTGGGTTTTCCAGTGTCAGATCGGTTTCTCAGTTCAACCAGAGTCACAGCGCTCCATAAAATGATTCCTTGTTTGTTAGAAATCCAGTTACCACTTGACAACCTTCAAGTGAAAGTTAACCTTTAGTGTGCAATAAAACAGGACATGAATAAACGCTGTAGATATGAAACAAATTCTTGTTTTTAGGGAGGGAAAGTCTTTAAACAACTGTTTCTGATATGTTGTTTTTTTTTTACAGTGTAATTCTATGTCCACTCACTTCAACTGAAAAGGAGCATTGGTGGGGAGCAGGCGAGTCATGATTCCTTCTCTCTGACACCAGCTACCACTGCTCTCTTGATCAACATCGTTATGTATCAAAGAAGTCTCAGTCCCACAAACCCCACTGTCACACACCCATGTGACACTGGTGCATGAGTGAAAGTTCGCTTTATAGCGAAGGACCACCTGTAGTGTTACAACAAAGATATATCATGGTATTAATTATAATATTCATTATAGAAATCCCTTTCATTTAAATACTGTTAATTTTCAAAAGGTTCAGAGAAAAACTGTACGTACCATGACAGATCCATTTGAATAAGTGTTTTTTGGGTAGTAGGTCATCACTGTGCCATAAAAATGAGAAGCTTGGGAGCTGCAGACCAGCACCAGCAGCAGTAGTAGAAACAGAGAGTGCAACATCATGATTGTGTGAGTCTTGCAACACGAACAATTTAATACCTAACAGCCTCTCTTAGACTCCACCTTACTGTCAAACAGACAGAACATTTTGTAAGGTTGAAATCGAACCATGAACCAGAAAATACTCTGGTATGGGGAAATGTTTTGTGTCATATGTTGCTGCTGCCCTTTTGTTCGGGTCTCCCATGTAAAAGATATCTTGTTCTCAAAGAGACTAACCTGGGAATGTAAAGATTATGATGATGATGATAATGATGATAATAATAATGAATTATGTTAAAATTGATGCAAAAGGGAGTGGACTTGTACTACAAATTGCTGTTTGTATCAAAACTCATGTTTATGTTTGTTCTCAGTGCATAGTTTACGGCACCAGGTTGTCGAGGTTTCAAACCTATTTGTTCCTGTAGTTCTGCTACAATTTCTTCCCAAGCCCTCTCCTTTCTGGAATTGCTTTAATAAAATGGGTCATTTGTATCATACAATATTTTGTATTTTTCCACCTCTGACAAACTTTTCCTTGTCCATACATCTCCGGTTGGGTGCAAAAATAAATATTTATGAGGACAATGTTCCCGATTCTGTAGCTGAACTGCTTTCAGACACGTCCAAAAAAATAAACCAAACCTAACCCTAACCCTGCTTCTGGGACACCCTATGACGCTCTTTGTGTCAATTCAGGGTAAGTGGCACGTACAAACCGTAACAGGAAAGTATCACAACCTGCATGGATTGTGTTAACTCTGTGCCAGGAGACAACTTCATAAATGAAAATACCAGTCCTTAGCACACAGATGTGAGCAAATGAAACATGAACCAGGAAACACAGCGATTCAGCAATGCAGTCACCATGAGATCATATCTCTTAGAAGTCGTCACGGTATTTTCCACCAAGGTAAAGACAACGGGATTGTGACATTTTTCTAAGCAAAAGAAACAATTGTCTCAGGGCCATTGTCATCCTAGGGCCATGTCCACAGGTACCTGTTGTACCTATCCCAAACACCTTCAGATCTTTACCGAGCAGACAGGATATTTGATAGAGTATATGAGGGCAGCTCACTCTGCAGCTATTGATAGGGACCAAAATATCCTGAACACTAGGGGTCTCCAACCAGTGAACCACTTTGCTGTGTTGACCTCTCCACTTCTCTACTTCTCTTAGATTATGACTGTTCTTGGCTCATTTATAAAAGAAAGAAAGAATAATACTTTCTAGGAACTTGACACCACATAGGAGGACTCCTGGTGGTAGGATATGGTACTCGTCCAGATGGCAATATATCTATATCAAGTCCATATTGACCCTTAAAATTGCCCTTGTGTCTGTCAAGAAGTGTGAAGACTGAGATCACTTTATCTGAAATGTTAATGTCAATTTAAATAAGTTAATATTTTGTTGTTTTTAAGGTTATCAATATAAAAAAACTTCTTCTAAATAAAAGAAAAAAAGATAGATGTCTTGAGACTTGAGAATGATGATGAAGACACAAACAGCAGAGAGAAATATAACTGTTTGGATAGTTAATTGAACACTTCACATAAAACAATTCATAGCAATTTACACATGGTCAGAAAAAAACAAAGTTTTCATGCAAAGAAAAGCATTAAAAATTTGCAAATATGCTTTAAATATAAATCTCAGATTACACATGATCAACTTTAGCATGCTGTTACCACATTTAAAACAACAAATTTTAATCTTCTCGTTATCTAGTCTCGGAGTCGTATGACAACATTTCAACCCGTTAAACTGTCCACAAGAAACAGGTTGATTCTATGAAACTTAAACTATTTCTAACTTTAACTTTTCTAACTTTATGAAGACAAAAAACACAAATTAAAAATAAAAGTCTGGGAAAACTGCTTGAAAATAACATTTCAAACAACTAAAGCCTTGTTCATACTAGTTAACTTCACCAGTGATTTACAGTTAAAGTGTCTCATTGATCATCAGTTAATGATAATAATGTGTGAACATGATGTCGTCGTTGTTGTTTGTGGTTGTTTCTTTTATCTTCATGTCCATCATGAAGGTCAGAGTAATGTCTGGCGGTAGCCCTAGTCTGATCAGCTCTTTCTTAAGCTGTAAAGGAAAATGTCAGATTTGATTAAAAAACAAACAAACAAAAAAAAAAAAAAACCCAAAAAACTTTTGAACTCATTCAGGTGAAATGAAGCTAAGCTATGATTGTTCTCAACAAGTAAACTTCCCTCTCAGAGGTTTTTGGATTGACTGTGATGAAATCTGAGACTGTTTCAGGCAAATTCACTCAAATGGAAATTTGGTAGAAATAATTATGGTTCCCAGAGAACGTTTTGTGATCCCTTGACTTTTTAGCAACATCTTTTTGTGTGGTAAAGACAAACAAAACTGTCATAGCTAAGCTATAAAACAATACTACTGACCCGCTCTACGATGGTGTTTCTGTCATCCTTAGTCAGTGGAGATGAAGAAGAAATAGTCACGTTCAGAGCTATAAGAGCTGAAAACACAATGACTCAACATTACAATTCAGGCCAATGTGCTGAACTGCAGATATAATAAAAAAATACAGGAAATGTGATTGTGGATGATTCTGGATTCAGACTCTGGCCACCCCCAGATTTGTTGCTCCAGCAGTGCTTCAGTGACCAAACAACCACAAGGAATAAGAATGATAACAAAGTCAGTGTTCCACATTCAGATCACCAATAGACATGCCTAGTCTGCCAGAAACTATTGGTAGATCCAGATGTGACAGTGGCCTTTATATATATATATATATATATATATATATATATAAAGAGAGAGAGAGGATATCTGTAAACTGATGTACAGAATCCATATATGGAGTGAAACAGTGGTGTACTTACCAAGATTTCTCAAAGGTCTTAGTTCTTTAGGTGTTGTGGTTGAGGTGGTTGCTGTTTTTGTCATTGGTGTGGTGGTTGTCGATGATATAGTTGTTTGTGCAGTTTTTGTATTTGATGTTTTAATTGTTCTCATTGGTTTAGTTGTTTGTGTGGTTGTTGTAGTTGGTGCAGTAGCTGCAGATGGTGTAGTTGTTTCTGTGGTTGTTACATTTGATGTTCCAGTTGTTGTCATTGGTTTAGTGGTTTGTGTAGTAGTTGTAGTTGATGTGGTAGTGGTTGTCCCTGGTTCAGTTGTTTGTGTGGTTGTTGTAGTTGGTGTGGTAGTTGCAGATGGTGTAGTTGTTCGTGTGGTTGTATTTGAAGTGGTAGTTGTTGTCACTGATTTATTTGTTTGTGTGGTTGTTGTAGTTGATGTGGTGGTTGTTGTGGTTGTCGTTGGCTCTGTAGACAGAGGCAAAAATAAATAAAATCCGAAATTGAATTCTAAAAAATGTCAAACATTAAATAAACGTATAGGACTCGACTCACCAGGTCCAGCAGTCACAATGACACATCGTAGCTCTGATTGGTACTCCGATGTACTGTGGTGATAAATTAATCAATACAGTTTTAATATAGACAGGTAGTACAGTGATCCATCGCCATATTGTGCTTCACCTCACTTCACCACAGACAAGACACTGACTTGTAAACTGCCTGGATGACAAAGCAGATGGGATGGCTTTCTCCATCTTCATTTTCAGACGGTGTCCATCTCAGGATGTATTGACCTGCTGCCGATCTAGTCTCATTTACATTGTGTGGTCCACTAAACAACAGCTCAGAGATCCTTAAAAAAAAAAAGGTTTTTTTTTTTTTTTTTTGTGACAAGGTCTTCAGTCTTCTTCAGAGGCTTGATTGCATTTGATTTGGCTTTTATTTTTAATTTATGTCATTATTGTCATCTAAATGGGTGACATACAGTGTATTGTAGGACATCTCACATGTTTTTTCTTGGGTTTGAATGCACAGTTTATATGTAACACACTGCCTGTACAACCTGAACAAAACACCATAAAGCAATTTCTAATGCATCTCATACATTCATTTTGAAGATACACAACAGACCAGATTCTAATGGACCTGATTTGTTTTATCTTGACTTACGTGGAGATATTTGCCTGAGCCACGATGCTGATATCCAGGGTCTGACCGACAAGGATGTACAGTTGAGCTCCATTGGCTGGTGTTGGAGGCAGGAACTTGGGCAGATAGAGTCCCTCTGTGCAGGATGGTGCAACAGGATCCACTGGAACAACACAGAAAAGTGAACTTGTCTAATGATGATATTTTGTTATTGGATCAATCTATTGGTCTGGACTACAATATCTCTTCAACAGACTGATTGATTGATTCTTTCTAACTTCAGCTGTTACTCCAGGCTGTTGAAACCTAAAATCTTACCCCACACAGCAAACTGGACAGGTATGTTGCTGATCGCATCAGTTGTGTTTATTGTAGTTACACTGGTCAGTACCCCAATGGTTTGAGTCAGGTTGATCATCTGCCTGGGAAAGTCCTCCATCTCCAACTGGATTGCATAAGCACCTTCATGTCTGGTGGTGGTGGGTCTGACTGAGACAGTGCAATTCTGCAAAAAGATCAGTTATCAATCATTCATGTTCAGGCACCAGTGTTTTATTTTTAACCACAGTATCTGTGCAGTACTACAGACTTTATGCTCACTCTTGAGAAAACAGGGGGTGTGCAGAGGATACACTTTGTACGTGGAGGTACATATCTGCATCGAACCTCGTCTCCATCCGGATCAAATGCCAACAGGTTGAAATCTCTCTGGCAATTTGAAGGAACTCTGAGGAAAAAAAGAGTGTGTTGTTCTAATTTCCTATAGCCTTATCTCCATTCACATTTAGACTTATTTCCCATCCATTCAGCAGACGGTCTTACACAATCTCACTGTGTTAAATGGCCTGAATCCTACAGTTACCAGCTCACCACTTTCTTATTTCTGAAACACAGGTTTTTCTACTTTGTCCTGGTCAAGCCAGTAAATGTAGGACATGTCTCATCTTGTCATTAAATGTCTTATTGTAGCATTAACTGATTATTTGAACTGGTATTTGGCAACATTACCTGCTTTAATTCCCATGTAACGCCCAAGTGAGACAGCAGTTTAGGTGTGTCAAAGTAAGTGTAACTTGTCAAATATTAAACTAATGAATTTGGAGGAGTTACACACACAAACTTTGTTTTGATAAGCAGTTGCTACCCAATGGCAAAGACATTTTCAGTAAGGATGCTTTACCTCACAGCCGGTAGGATGGTGGTCTGGGGAGACTTGTTGGGTTTGCCAGTGTCTGACCGATTCCTCAGCCCAACCCGTGTCACAGCTCTCCATGAAGAGACTGCTTGTTCATTTAAAATCCAGGCAGCACCAGACAACCTTCAGAAGAGGAAGGGACAGTCTTGAAACAACTGGATTCTGACAGTTTTCTTGTCATTTTACTTGCACTCACCTCAGCTGAAAAGGAGCATTGCTGGGAACCAGACGAGTCATGATTCCTTCTCTTTGACACCAGCTGCCATTGATCTGATCGACAATGTCCAGTATCAAAGAAGCCTGATTTCCACAATCCCCAACGACACAATCCCACGTGTCAAAGTCATTGCATGAGTGGAAGCTCAGTTTATAGCGAAGGACCACCTGTAGAGTTACAGCAAAGATGTGTCATAGCATCAGTGACATTTGAGGCTAATGATCCTACTTATCTAATAAGACTTGATCATAGCTACATAATATCTATTGTTACATGAAAAAGTAAGACATGGTTTTATATAAATTGTATGAAATTTGAAAAGGTTTTAGAAAAAAACTGTACGTACCGTAACAGATCCATTAGCATAAGTGTTTTTTGGGTAGTAGGTCATCACTGTGCCATAAAACCGAGAAGCCTGTGAGCTGGAGAAAAGTACCAGCAGCAGTAGCAGTAGCATCAATGGAGAGGACAACATAATTATTGTGTGAGCCTCATTTAGAAAGACAGCAGTTTAAACACCAACACTGAGTCTACGCCTCCTGACCTTGACTCCACCTTTTAACATCCTTTTTAATGTCAAGACTGCACATGATGAGGTGTGATGAGTGTACTTGTCAATGATTCATAAATGAGATTCATAAGGTAGAAATAAACTCTTGAGTTTCCTTTTTGATTGTAAACTCAATAGTGCATATATATCAGTGCATATATATATATATACATACACACATATATATACATATACATACACATATATATGTATGTGTATGTATATGTATATGTATCAACATATCAACATACACACACATATAGTATATATATATATATATATATATATATATTTGAATTTTACCCAACCAACTTCAATCAACTTGAACCAATCAATGAACCAACTTGTTGTGTTTAGCTCAACACCAGTCTCAGTTTAGGATTTATCTTGGCTCCTTTGTAAGAGCATCATATTGGGAACTTTAAACCAACTTGGAGGACATCTAGTGGTGAGACAAGATTCTAATCCAGTTGACAATTAACAGCCTTTTTTTTTTCTCACAACACAATGTTTGAAGAAGGTAACTTCTTTCCAGTGTTTATGTTATCCAAATCATGTGCTGTTTGGTTTACCTGTTTTATTTACTTGACCTGAAAATGAACATCATACTTTCATGTGTGCGCCCGCTGTATAATGGGACATGGAAATTAAAACCCATCACTTTATCTTATAATTACATTTGGCATTTTTATATACCATACAATGACATTTGAATTTTTTACATTTTCCATGTCAAACACATAATTTCAGTCAATCTTAGAAACTAATAATTCATGAAACGCTAGAAGATTCTTTGTAACAAACATAAAACTTTAGTGTAAAAAGACAATAAACAGAGATAAAAACAAAACAAAACAAAAAAATATATATATCATATAGAAAATAACCAGCAATGAAATTATAAATTATTATTATTATTATTAATCAGACAATTATTTTTTCTCTGCAGAGATCAGTGCATTTTCATAACAAGCCACCAGGTGTCGCTGTGGTTGTGACTTCCAGTTAAACTTTCTTCACAAGCCTCAGACTGATGCTCGATGGCAGCCCTTGTCTCACCAGCTCGTCCTTCAACTGAAGAAGGAAACAATTTAGTGATCACTGTTTCTTTTTTTTTTTTTTTATAAATAAAATGAAATGATAATGTTGATACTGAAAGATATTTTTCAAACACATTGTGTTGAGATTTTTTATATTAGACAGATGTTATACTTTCTTTTGAAAACAATAACAAACATACAGAGCGAGTGGTGTAAAGTGGGAAACTTCCCTCTAAAACCTTTGACGACATAAAGTGCTGTGACTCATGAGTATTCATAATGACAATAGTTGCAGCTGAAACTGGTTCACCCAGATTTCTATGTTTTCTCACAGACTGTGTCAAAAGCACTTGATTAGTGCTTGGTGTTTAAAACCCTGCAAATTAATGTTTACACTTCCTTGTTCAAGGCCATGACAAGTCTTGTGCATAGTTATAGTCATCCAAAGGATGACAGATGAACAACAAACAAATGCTGATATTCATAGCTACATCTATCATTTAAACACTCCACAACATTGGCAAAAACTAAGGTTTGTTACTTACTCCAGCTATTGTTCTAGAAAAGATGACTCCTCTGTGTGTGTGTATTTTGGAAAAATGGATGGAAATTAGATATAAGCAGTTACAGTTCCCAGAGGATGATTTGTGCCAATGTTGATACCTTGACTTTTTGTCTCAATAGCATTTGTCAGCGTTCGTGTTGTATAGATTAACATTAGTAACAATAACACTGACCTGCTGTATAATTTCATCCTCAGTCAGTGTGGATGAAGCAAAATCCTCACATTCAGAACTACAACAGCTGAAATCAAAACGCTATAACATTACAATTCAGGTCAAACATGTGCTGAACTAAACAATAAAGTAAAACACAAACTCTCTCTTTACACAACTCAGAGCAATTATGTTTTTACACCAGAATTAGGATACCATTGTTTTTGGTTACTTACAGTTTTTCACAATTGCTAAAACACATTTTTTGAAACTGTCTACATTTTTCTCAAAACTGTGAACACAAAACCCATTTTTCAAACTACATTCTCAAAACCCTTGAATCTTGTTACAAAACTGAACAATCACTTCAAAATACTTTTAACTGTGCTTGAAAATAAGTAATGGTCTCAGGTCATTCACAAAGCAATATATATATATATATATATATATCACCACAATCACCACAATCCAACTCCCTGGCCTGCACAAGATCAGCCCTGATGTTGTGTTGGACTTGAAGTCCTGCTTCTCTCAATGACATTCCATCAACCAGAACATGGTCAATGACTGTTTCCTAAATTGCATCATTTATTACAACTCTTGGTACTTTTTGTTTTCACTCTTCCTGCCCCCATTCTCTTCCTTGTACAACACTTCTAACACACACTCGTCCCCTGTGCCTCAGCCAGTCCGTTTCAGCTCTGAACTGGCTTGTATTGGTTGTCACAACATTAGACACAAGTGTTATCAATTTTGAGTCATAGTGTTAAATGGGTGACATCTGTGCTTTAACTGTGTTCACCTTCCACTTTGTTTCACCTTCCGCCAACATAAATAAGAAGTTCATTACAATGCAAAATGTGCTTTATTGTATGAGAATGTGTTTAGAGTTTTGCAAAAAAGGGTAAATAAGTTTTGGAAAATGCCCCTACCTAGGTGAAAGTAGTCTATGGCTTTGCCAAAAATTAGATTGTTCTATAAATGTGTTCAGGCATTTGAGAACTTGATTCAGGGAACAGGGTTTAGTGTTTTAGCAACTGTGAAAAACTGTAACACTCAGTATGTTCACAACCTTAGACATACCAGATCCATATACACTGTGAAACAGTGGTGTACTCACCAACATTTTGGGAAGGTGTTAGGTCCTCGGGTGTTGTGGTTGTAGTTGTAGTTGGTTTGGTCATAGGTGCAGTTGGTTTGGTGGTGGTTGATGTAGTTGGTGTGGTGGTTGTTGTAGTTAATGTGGTGGTTGTGTCTACCGGAGTAGTAGTTGTTGGTGTGGTGGTTGAGATATTTGGTGTGGTGGTTGTTGTAGTTGGTGTGGTAGTTGAGGTAGATGGTGTAGTGGTTGAAGTATTTGGCAGGGTGGTTGTTGTATTTGGTTTGGTTGTTGAGTTAGTGGTGGTTGTGTCAAGTGGTGTAGTGGTATAGTTATTTGGTGTGGTAGTTGCTGTATTTGATGTGGCTGTCGAGGTAGTTGGTGTAGTGGTTGAGATATTTGGTGTGGTGGTTATTGTAATTGGTGTGGTAGTTGAGGTAGATGGTGTAGCAATTGAGCTATTTGGTGCGGTGGTTGTGTCAAGTGGTGTAGTGGTTGAGGTAGTTGGTGTGGTAGTTGTAGTTTGTGTGATGGTTGTTGTATTTGGTGTGGTTGTTGAGATATTTGGTGTGGTTGTTGTAGTTGGTGCGGTGGTTGTAGTTTGTGTGATGGTTGTTGTATTTGGTGTGGTTGTTGAGGTAGTTGGTGTAGTGATTGAGGTATATGGTGTGGTTGTTGTTGTAATTGGTGTGGTGGTTGTAGTTTGTGTGATGGTTGTTGTAGTTGGTGTGGTGGTTGTTGTAGTTGGTGTAGTGGTTGTTGTAGTTTGTGTGGTAATTGTTGTAGTTGGTGTGGTTGTTGTTGTTGTAGTTGGTGTAGTGGTTGTTGTATTTAGTGTGGTTGTTGACGTAGTTGGTGTAGTGGTTGAGATATATGCTGTGGTGGTTGTTGTATTTGGTGTGGTTGTCGAGGTAGTTGGTGTAGTGGTTGAGATAGTTGGTGTGGTTGTCGAGGTAGTTGGTGTAGTGGTTGAGATAGTTGGTGTGGTTGTTGAGGTAGTTGGTGTGGTAGGTGTTGTATTTGATGTGGTGGTTGTTGTATTTGGTGTGGTTGTCGAGGTAGTTGGTGTAGTGGTTGAGATAGTTGGTGTGGTTGTCGAGGTAGTTGGTGTAGTGGTTGAGATAGTTGGTGTGGTTGTTGAGGTATTTGGTGTGGTAGTTGGTGTGGTGGTTGTGTCAAGTGGTGTAGTGGTTGAAGTATTTGGCGGGGTGGTTGTTGTATTTGGTGTGGTGGTTGTTGTAGTTTGTGTGGTGGTTGTTGTATTTGGTGTGGTTGTCGAGGTAGTTGGTGTAGTGGTTGAGTTAGTTGGTGTAGTGATTGAGCTATTTAGTGTGGTGGCTGTGTCAAGTGGTGTAGTGGTTGGGATATTTGGTGTAATGGTGGTTGTAGTTGATGTGGTGGTTATTGTAGCTGGTGTGCTGGTTGTGTAAAGTGGTGTGGTGATTACTGTAGTTATTGCAGTGGTTGTGTCAACTCCTGTGGTTATTGTAGTTGGTGTGATGGTTGTAGTTGGTGTGCTGGTTGTGGTAGTTGATGTTGGTTCTGTAAACAGAAGTGAAAATGAATAAAATTAACTTAATCTAACTAACTCCATCAGAAATGGAATTCTGGAATGGAAAAATTTAAATATGAAATAAACATTGAAGGATTCAACTCACCAGGTCCAACAGTGACAATGATACAACGAAGCTCTGACTGGTACTTTTGTGAACTGTGGAAGTAAATTAATCAACACAATGGGTGTTTTAATATGGATGTATAGTCTTTTTCATCAAAGAGAAAACAATATACACATGGTCACACCTGTACATCTGCCATTTACTACAACAGCTACAACATTTAATAGATTGATTCAACAATTTGAACTTCAAGACTGTTTTTTTCCTTTAGAGCAAACAATGAAGTTAATGAACATATTTGAGAAATATCCAAGAACTAGTATGGAGAGGATTGATTTTTAAGGAAAAAAGAAGATAAGAGACTAACTTGTAAACTGCCTGGACAACAAAGCAGATGGGATGGCTTCCTCCGTCTTCACTTTGAGACGGTGTCCCTCTCAGGATGTATTGACCTGCTGCCGATGTTGTCTGGTTTACACTGTGTGGTGCACTGAAGAGCAGCTCAGAGATCCTTAAAGACAAATTGTGCAATATCTATTCCCATCTAGTGGTGAGGGCATATACTGCAACCAAATGAATAGTATCTTTAGCCTGTGTGCACATGTCCTTCTACGGTGGCCAAGAAGTATCAACAAGATGTTGTCCCCCTATTTGGGAAAAACAACTCTGATATTTACTCATTGTTTCCTACCAAACCTCTACCATGACGCCTCTGTCTCTCTCCGTCACTCTCTCACTTGTTTTTCAGTAACATTTTCAACATTTAATTTGGAAAACTAGTGAGTAGTCTGCTAGCTTGATGCTAAAACATAATGGAAAACGTCATAGATGGGCTAACACAATTAGCGATCAAGGTAGTTTTAACTCAACAAAAGATTGTTTACCTCAACTTGCTTTACATACATGTTATTCCACGTTATTTATCTTATTTACACGACGGCATGTCATTTCGGGCTACATGTTGTGCTTCACAGACGGTGGAGTTCAGCACAGATGAGCACACTCCCATCAGGGGGCAGAGAGCTGGAAAATATGTTGCAAAAATATTCTGGGAGCCCAGAAAGACACACTGCAGTAACAAAAGCTGTAATGACAAAAGCTTTTTTTCCATTACTATGAGGTCCAGCAGCACTCTGCAACCGCCAGCCTGCTGCTGTCCAACCAGCGTGAGCCTCTGGCAGACGTGTATGAGATATCTGGCTTTTGGGACTTTTTTAAAATTAATTTAACATAAATGGTTGGTTTCTCACTGAGTTCTCTGTTAGCCTATCTCCCTCTGTCAGTCGCGCTGCCACTAAACGTAAAAACACAAAAGGCGGAGCCGTATTTACCTAGTGTCCCCTGTCAACACCTGTAGTCTCGATATGGTGGCATAACATGTCAATCTGCGTTGGGCTTGGTCGCGCTATGTTTATATAAATTGAAAATTCAAAGCCTACGAGAACATTTCAACTTGTTGATGGAGGTAATTACTAATTAATAAGGTGATGAATCAAAAGTTTTTCTGTGCTGTGATTGCATTTAAATATCTTTACAACCTGAACAAAGTGCCATATACCTGTTTCTAATGCATCTCATACATTAGTTTTGAAGATACACAACAGACCAGATTCTTATGGACCTGGTTTGTTGTATCATGACTTACGTGGAGATATTTGCCTGAGCCACGATGCTGATATCCAGGGTCTGACCGACAAGGACGTACAGTTGAGCTCCGTTGGCTGGTGTTGGAGACAGAAACTTGGGCAGATAGAGTCCCTCTGTGCAGGATGGCACCACAGGATCCACTGGAACAAAAGAAAAGTAAATTTGTCTAATGATGATATTGTCATTGGATCAATCTATTGGTCCGGACTAGAAAATCTTTGGAACATTTGGATGGATAACTGTAATGTGATCACTCATTAATGAATTCTGAACTTCCATGAACATCATAAAATATTTTATGGTCATTCATTCAGTCTTTGTTTCATAGATTTATGAAATTAATTCAAACATCAAATGTTACCTCGTAAAGCAAACTGGACAGGTATTTTGCTGATTGCATTGGTTGTTGTTCTGGTTGTCTGCATCCCATTGGTTTGAGTCAGATTGATAGTCTGTCTGGGAAAGTCCTCCATCACCAGCTGGACTGCATAAGCACCTTCATTACTGGTGGTGGTGGGGCTGAACGACAGACTGCAAGACTACAAAATGATCGTATATAATACTGTCAGGTTCATCCAGTGTCTGTTAGAACATTATGTGTTCAGCTGACATTAGTAGACTTGTAAATAACCTAAATGAGAGATATTATGGACTTTACACTCACTGTTGAGAGACTGAGAACAGACGGTGTTGTGCAGGTGCTGCACTCTGACAGTGATGAACTTGCAAATCTGCATTTAACCTCGTCTCCATCAGGATCAAACGCCAACAAGTTGAAAACTCTCGGGCAGTTTGAAGGAACTCTGAGAGAGAAGGAGAGAATCACAACACTCAGTTGTTTTTATTTTTGTGCAGTTTTCTCCTCCATTCTATCTCCATTCACTTTGTCTGGAGTCTTTTGTCCCAAGCCCAAGTCTTAATTCTCAAATGACTGAAGAGAATATTCTTATCAAATGCATGCCATCTGGTCAAGATAACATCTGGTCTAGATGCATTGCTGTATGTTACAAAATGAAAGCATGCACTGTACTATAGTCTATTATTGTACACTACAATATCAATATTGATGAGAGTGTGGTCACTTAAGTGGGCAATTTCAAAACATGAAGAAACAATATGAAAGCTTTGTTTGAAGTTGATAAATATATTGTGAAATATTTGTGTGCTTGTACTGTTCTGCACCACAGTTTACATTAACTTATTATCAACTGGATGAAAGAAATACTTCTAAACTGATATTGCATTCCAATGTTTTTTCTGAATGAAAACCTGGGCAGCTAAATGTGGGTACGAACCGATATCAATCTGGAATATTATCAGATGTATTCATATCACAGCAGTAGCCTATTTTCAAATAACTGGGAAGACTTGACTTAGCAATGAATCTGGTAACTATCCAATAACCTTCTTTAGTCCCTCCTTTCCTATCAAGAGAGGGAATTATATCCAGCCTACCATAGATTAGACACCCCTAACATCAATACATTGGGAAAACTGAAATGAATTAAATAAATTAAGATAAGAAACAATAATTACATGAAATAAAGATTGTTCATGTTCAACCTCAAGTCTGAAGTCAAGTCTAAAGTCTTTGTTTATAGTCTCAGACTTGAGTACCCATCTCTATTAAGACTTCGGGACCATAAATCCTCACATAAATTCATAAACAGTGTAAGGATCCTTTACCTCACAGCTGGTAGGATGGTGGTCTGAGGTGACATGTTGGGTTTTCCAGTGTCAGATCGGTTTCTCAGTTCAATCAGGGTCAGAGCACTCCACGAAGAGATTCCTTGGTTGTTAGAAATCCAGTTACCACCAGAAAACCTTAATGGGAAAAGTCAATATGAAAGCTTTTGTTTTTTGGGTTTTTTTTCAGGGAGGGACACTCTTAAAATTCTTAAAGTGGACTATGTCATTTTGTTTTTTTTGTTATAGTGTAATTTTTCTTCCACTCACCTCAGCTGAAAAGGAATATTGTTTGGAAGCAGGCGAGTCATGATTCCTTCTTTCAGACACCAACTACTGTTTGTGATCTCCTGGTCGACAACGCTCAATATCAAAGAAGTCAGAGTTCCACAGTTCCCAACGGAGCAATCCCATGAGTCAACATGAGAGCACAAGTGGAAGCCCAGTTTATAGTGAAGAACCACCTGTAGCATTACAATGAAGATGTATCATAGCATCAATGACATTGGATGCTAATGGTTCTACTGATATAGTAAAACGTGATAAAATCTATCTAGATAATGAGACAATCATAAAGTAGTTCATCAAATAGTTGCTCATTAACATATAGTTTCCAAACATTTTTTTTTCTTTAATTGTGCAGTACATATATTGATATTTCAATATAAAATCGCATGTTGCATGTCGCAAAATAAATCGCATGTTCTATCTTTCTGTCCTGTAACACTGTTTCCAGTTATTCAATCAACAATTTGGCTTAGTTATAGAAATCTGTTTCTGTTTCAATTTGAAGTTTCAGAGAAAAACTGTACGTACCGTAACAGATCCATCTGAATAAGTGTTTTCTGGGTAGTAGGTCATCACTGTGCCGTAAAAATGAATTGCATGGGAGCTACAGACCAGTACCAGCAGTGGTGGTAGAAACGGAGAGAGCAACATGACTGTTGTATGAGTTTTGCAACACAGAGACAGCAATTTGAAGTCTCAACACCCTAAGAAAGAAGAATTCATACCAAACACTAACATAGCCTCTCTTTGACGCCACCTCATTGTCTAACAAAAACACTGAATATTTTAAGGTTGAAATCCTACAATGAACTAAGAAATGTTCTGGTATGAGGAAATGTTTTGTGTTGTGGTTACAAACAGTGAAGTGCAGTGAATGCACCTGAATTAACTTGTCATCAGTGAAGCAGAGATGAGATACACATTAAGACAAGGTAGAAATAAGCTCAATTCAAAAAACACCATATTCATGATGTATTTGTATTTTGATATGTAGTTATAACTAGTAGAGGTCTCTCTTTGAGTTGAAACTTCAGAAACATAAAATATGGTCAAACAAAATATAAATTCTGTCAAAATGAATGCAAGAGTGATTGACTTTTTGCTGAACATTCCTGCCTGCATGAAACAGGCCAGCGTTGACGTTTGAAATCTGTCAGCACCTACATAGGTTGTGTGATAACTCCCTCTGTGTCAGAAGATTACCTCACAAATGAAAAACACCATGAACATGAGAGAATGAAACATGATCCTGGAAACTATGATGCATCTACTGTGAGGGAAGTGACTCAGGAGTCTGTATAAAAAAAAAATAAATGTAGAATTACAACACATTGGTCAACACATTTTTTGTTGACATATGTATTGGGTTTTTTTTATTATAAATACAGCAAAACATGTTTATAGGTCATATAAAACATGATATATGGCATTTTATATATATAAATAACTACAAGACACAAATAAAAATACCTAATTTATCAATTCAAGTGTTGAGCAAACATGTTGATTAATAGACATGTTGTCTTTCCAAATACTTAGCAACTTGTCCCCAAAACTTTTTACAAAAAGTCTGTATTTTCCCTTTTGTTGCAAAAGTCAATATATCCAATATCCGGTGCCACAGTGTTCTTCCAAACTGCTTAAACACAAAGTTTAGACTGAAGTGAGTTTTCCTCTGACTGTGTCAGTTCAGGTCTGAAACAGTCTGAAAATGAATATCTGAGGGCAGACCAGTAAACGTGCATCATTAATATCAGACATAATCTCTACCACTTTTACCCAGAAGTCTTTCATTTCAGAACAGCACGGAGGCAGTGAACATTTTTCTAGACCACATTTGACACAAAGATCAGGCATGTTGTTATAAAAATGATGTAACAAAGAAGGAGTTATGTATGTGCTTGAACTGTATCAACTTAAATCTTGCATTGATTGTCTTGCTTTGTGCATTGGAGCATATTCTTTGATATCTATGTCATGAATGAAGTTTTTAGCATTATCTTCAATGTTTTTATATAAAAAACAAACCACCTGCAACCTTGAAGGTGATTTAACATGACCATTTCTAGTCTAGACAGGGGGTTTGGAGAGTGATTCCTTAAGAGCAGCTAAAGCATGATTCCTGATTTGTAGATATTTGACGAAATGTTTTGATGGGATATCGTAAATTCTCTGCACCTCAAAATTGAACAATATGTTATTGTCAAAATACATGTCTTTCACTTTGCTAATCTCTCTCTGTATGCAAAGCTTATACGAGACTTTTATTAAGCTCTTGACACACAGATTATGAGTATCTTTTAATAGGTTTTAGGTAATAATGGAGGGGTAGTAGCATGCTCAATTGTGAGTTGGGTTCTCATAGAACCAAACTGGGAAATTGGGAACTTAAGGATCTCTGTCATATGGCAAATATGATAAAGTGAGCCTAAGCATCGGGTGTTACTTGATTTCCTTTAGTTTTTGGGAACAAATTTGATAAGGGAGGTAAAGGGTTGGACTGGACCAGGCATAGTTCTGGTAAGGCATTCATCTTAATAATACTGATGCGACCAATTAAAGAGATCAATACCTCACAGAAATTAAAACCACATCACTTTATCCTATAATCACATTTTCCATGGTGAAAATGTCATATTTGTCAATCTTAGAAACTAAACATTCATGAAACACTATAAGATTCTTTGTAACAAACATAAAACTTCAGTATAAGAACTCCTGAATTAATGAAAAACTTACAGACAATTAATCTTTCAATGCAACAAACAAGCCTCTTGATTTTACTGTGGTTGTGACTTCCTGTTACAGGTTCTCATCAAGTCTCAGAGTGATGCTCGGTGGCAGCCCTTGTTTCACAAACTCGTCCTTCAGCTGAAGAAGGAAATAAACAATGATCACTGTTCCTTTCTTTTAGATAAGATGAAATGATAATGTTGATACTGAAAGATATTTCTAAGCTTAGTAGGAAAAACAAGGTTTAAAATATGCGGGTAAATAACAACAAACATAGAGAGTAAGTGGTGTAAAGTGGAAAACTTTTCTCTCCAACCTTAGACGACATAAAGTGCTGTGTCTGCTATTCATAACAGTAGTTGAAGCTGAAACTGGTTCACCCAGATTTCCCTGTTTTCTTACAGACTGTGTCAGAAGCACTTAATCTGTGCTTTGTGTTTAAAGCCCTGAAAAGTAAAGGTTACACTTCCTTGTTCAAGGCCATGACAATGGTGCATAGTTATAGTCATCCAAAGGAAAACATCCAACGACCACCAATATTATTTGTCATCTGTGTAAACAAGATGAACAATAAACATTTATATTAATAGCTACATCTATCAATAAAGGTTTATTACTAACTCCAGCTATTGGTAGCTATTCATCCAAGCTGGAAAAACATGAAATCTAGATGACACTAAAGGTCTACAGAGAACCAGTATTTAAGCCAGTCAGCATCTGGATCTGGATCAATGTAGCACCATTATATTGTTCTGAAAAAGATGACTGGTCTTTGAATAGGAACCCACCCCTCCAGAAGAAGTTAACAAAAGAAGTTAACAATTACTAAAGTAGATAAATTCAGTGTGGCTATGAATAGTACACCTGTTAGATCATCCCAAACCTGCGGTCTTAGTTTGTTAGTTGGGATCTTACAGTCCACCTAACAACACAACCATGAAGCAATGGCTACATGCTTCATTAGTAACAATTTTACTTACCTGCTGTATGATGTCATCCTCAGTGAGCGTGGATGAAAAAGAAATCCTCACATTCAGTGCTACAATGACTACCGCAGTGGCATTTTGGGTTGGTGTGGTTGTTGTTGTAGTTGGTGTGGTGGTTGTTGTAGTTGGTGTGGTTGTTGTTGTAGTTGGTGTGGTTGTTGTCGTCGTTGGTGTGGTAGTTTGTGTAATGGTTGTTGTAGTTGGTGTGGTTGTTGTTGTAGTTGGTGTGGTGGTTGTTGTAGTTGGTGTGGTGGTTGTTGTAGTTGGTGTGGTTGTTGTTGTAATTGGCGTGGTGGTTGTTTTCGTTGATGTGGGTGTTGTTGTAGTTGGTGTGGTGGTTGTTGTTGTTGATGTGGTTGTTGTAGTTGGTGTGGTGGTTGTTGTCGTTGATGTGGGTGTTGTTGTAGATGGTGTGGTTGTTGTTGTCGTTGGTGTGGTTGTTGGTATAATGGTTGTTGTAGTTGGTGTGGTGGTTGTTGTTGTTGGTGTGGTTGTTGGTATAATGGTTGTTGAAGTTGGTGTGGTTGTTGTAGTTGGTTTGTTGGTTGTTGTCGTTGGTTCTGTGAACAGAAGTGAAAATAAACTTCATCTAACTAACTCCATCATTTACATTAAATAAACATTAAAGGATTCAACTCACCAGGTCCAATGGTGACTATGACACATCGAAGCTCTGATTGGTAATTTTGTGAACTGTGGTAGGAAATGAATCAATACAGTGGGTGTTTTAATATGGATGTATAGACGTATAGCAAACAATTGATCAATGATCATATTTCGAGAAATATCCAAGAACTTGTATTGATCGTAGTAGACAAAGTAGACAAGAGACTAACTTGTAAACTGCCTGGACAACAAAGCAGATGGGATGGCTTTCTCCATCTTCACTTTGAGATGGTGTCCATCTTAATATGTATTGACCTGCTGTTGATGTAGTCTCATTTACGCTGTGTGGTCCACTGAAGAGCAGCTCAGAGATCCTTAAAAACCATCAAATGAAAGGTGATGAAACAACGTGACGACACATTCAAACCTCTTTGGCAGCATGATTAAATTTAAATATCTGTACAAACTGAACAAAGCACCATACAGCTGTTTCTAATGCATCTCATACATTAGTTTTTAAGATACACAACAGATTCTTAGGTACCTGATTTGTTTTATCTTTACTTACGTGGAGATATTTGCCTGAGCCACAATGCTGATATCCAGGGTCTGACCGACAAGGATGTACAGTTGAGCTCCGTTGACTGGTGTTGGAGACAGAAACTTGGGCAGATAGAGTCCCTCTGTGCAGGATGGTGCAACAGGATCCACTGGAACAACACAGAAAAAAACTTATCTAATGATGACATTGTCATTGGATCAATCTATTGGTCTGGACTAGAATATCTCTGGAACATTTGAATGGATTACTGTAATAAATTTATGATCCCTAATTAATGGTTTCTGGACATCCATGAACATCATACAATATTTTATGGTCATTATTTCAGTGCTTGTTGACACATTTCAAAGATTTATGACATTTATTCAAACATGAAATGTTACCTTGTAAAGCAAACTGGACAGGTATTTTACTGATTGCATTGGTTGTTGTTCTGTTGGTCTGTGTCCCATTAGTTTGAATCAGGGTGATAGTCTGTCTGGGAAAGTCCTCCATCACCAGCTGGATGACGTAAGCACCTTCATTACTGGTGGTGGTGGGGCTGAACGACAGACTGCAAGACTACAAAGTGATCACATACAATACTGTCAGGTTCATCCAGCGTCTGTTAGAACATTATGTGTCCAGCTGACATTAGAAGAAATGTGAGTAACCTAAATAAGCAACTGTGGACTTTAAACTCACTGTTGAGAGACTGAGAACAGACGGTGTTGTGCAGGTGCTGCACTCTGACAGTGATGAAACTCCATATCTGCATTTAACTTCATCTCCATCAGGATCAAACGTCAACAGGTTAAAATTTCTCTGACAGTTCGAAGGAACTCTGAGAGAGAAGGAGAGAGTCACACCCCTTCATTGTTTCAGTCTATAGTGAAAGTATATACTGTAAACTTTACAAGTAACTTGACTCACTTGTTCCAGCAGGAAGCTTTTATCAAGAAAACTTCCTGTTGGAACAAGTGAGTCAAGTCAAGTCAAGTTACTTTGAATTGAACAAAACCTTAAATCCTCAACACTGACATATGGCATGTTATTAATCTTGGGTCAGTCCTAAGTTTTCTATCTATAGAGCTCATAATGGGAACCTGTGGGAACTTGCCACCACTGTATGGCTCAATATAACTGATGTACAATTGAGGGAACTTTCTTAAATTTTTGGAGTCATGGATTCACTAAAGACTTTATTTAAAGTTTAGTTTTACACTAAGACCCTGCAACTATAAATACTCCATAGTAGGATACTTTACCTCACAGCTGGTAGGATGGTGGTCTGAGGCGACGTGTTGGGTTTTCCAGTGTCAGATCGGTTTCTCAGTTCAACCAGAGTCACAGCGCTCCATAAAATGATTCCTTGTTCGTTAAAAATCCAGTTACCACTTGACAACCTTCAAAGTGAAAGTTAATTTTCAGTGTGCAACATAATAGAAACACAATACGTTAAACACTGTAGATAGGAATCAAAGGTCTTTTTTTTTTTTTTTTTTTTTTTTAGAGAGAGAGAGAGGTACAGTCTTAAAACAACTGGATCCTGCCATTTTGGTTTTGTTACAGTATAATTTTACATCCACTCACCTCAACTGAAAAGGAGCATTGGTTGGAAGCAGGAGAGTCATGATTCCTTGTCTTTGACACCAGCTACTGTTGGTGATCTCCTGGTCAACAACGTCCAGTATCAAAGAAGTCTGAGTTCCACAATCCCCACTGAAGCAATTCCATGTGTCAACATAAGAGCACAAGTGGAAGCCCAGTTTATAGTGGAGAACCACCTGAAGTGTTACAATAAAAATGTATCATGGCATCAATTCCTTATTTGTGCACTAAATATATATATATATATATATATATATATATTTCAGTATAGAAAAAACTCATGTTGTACCTTTCAGAAGAAGCATGTATCCTAAAGACACTGTTACCAGTTATTCACTCAACATTTTAGCTTGATTACAGAAATATGTTGAAATCTTTTTTTTTTTTTTTTTAAATACTGTTAAATATCAAAGGTTCAGAGAAAAACTGTACATACCGTGATAGATCCATCTGAATAAGTGTTTTTTGGGTAGTAGGTCATCACTGTGCCATAAAAATGAGAAGCATGGGAGCTGTAGACCAGCACCAGCAGCAGTAGAACCGGAGAGAGCGACATGATTGTTTTAAAAGTCTCCACACACTAGACAGAGAATTTATACCAAACACTGAGGCAGCCTTTCTTTGACTCCACCTCACTGTCTAACAAACACAGAAGATGTGTGGTTACAAGACTATGATCAAACTGAATTAACGTGTCGTCAGTGAAGCAGAGATTAAATTCACTTCTGAACAGAAAGTCATTGTCAACTCAACACATTCACCTTATTCATGACATATTTCTATTTCAGTATGGAACTGTAACTTGAAGAGGTCTCTCTTTGAGTCTACATTGAGAGAAGTGACTCACCAGTCTCCAAAGTCATCACGGTATTTTTTCTTTCAAGATAAAACCCACTAAAGTAGACTTACAACATTCTACTTATGGTTGCAGTTGCGGTTGTGGTTATGGTATGTTGACAAGGTATGAAAAGAACATTAAATGCTTAACATTTTAATCCTCTGACACAAGATGAGAAAGAAGAGGACGAAAATGTAACCGCTGGGGCCAGTAAAATGTGATCGACATAGAGCTGTCAGTTAAAATACCGGTACTGGTGAGTATGGAAACATTAAAAAAAAAAAAAAAAGATTTTTGTAATTTCCAAATCTGGATTAGTATGTGTAAAAAAAATAGTCTGGAGAAATTGTTTGTTCTGTATGAAATTAAGTGATTATGTGCTGATGCTAATTGTTTTACAGATTATTCATTTCAATAAATAAATAGTTATTTGTCTAATGAAGTCTACAAAGTCAGGAAATTTAGTTACAGAATCATTTTTAAATGGAAAATGTGATAGAACAAAGTTACAAAATTAATCTTGAGTTGTGACCTCAGACATACATCAGACAAACAAAATTAATACATTTGACTGAAACTGGTTGACACAGACTCCACCTCAGGGCTGAACAATTTATTGAAAATATCACAATATCAACCTGTACAATATACATATTGAAAAAAAGCAGTTTGAACCACAATCAATGGTGTATTTACATGTGCTGTGCATTCAAACTGTTCAACACTATGCAACTAAATACCGATTTGAAGGGGGTGAATATTTATGCTGTCACGTTTTTTTACCTTATGTTTTTAATTAAGTGATATTACTGTGTACAAATTCATTTTCATGTTGACTTTTTTTTTTTTCAAAATATTACATTTTGTCTAAAAATATATATTGACCATGACTATTTAGAAAAATAATAAAAGCTGAAACATCTAGGGGTGTTAAGACTTGTTTTTTTATACTGACTGTGTATAATTATTTAGTTAAACTGAAAACTATTGTAAACATATTGTTCATATATTCTTTCACGCGTTGGACGTCTGCAGACCAGCAGCAGCAACAGAGAAGGTTTGTCTTGTCTCCTTTGTAAAAAAAAAATACATAAAAAGGAAACAAACAAACAAAGTGCCCTCATCATTTTACTGGCTACATAGCACCAACTAGCAGGACCCCTGGTGGTTAGATGAGGTACTGATCCAGATCAGTGGATCAGTCTTGTTTTTGAGGAAGTTTACTTCTTGTCAATATTTATTCCATCAGATATTTTAACGCATAAACTTTCTTTTGTCAGTAGAATTTTGAATCTTCTGCTCCATAATTTGAAGAAACATTTAACTGCAAAAATTGTGAAGATTAAGAATATTTGAAACCTAAAATCAGTTTGTTAATGAATTATGCTCTGCAGCGTAACACAATCAACTTCTAATTTTCTTTTCTTTTTTAAATCTCACTTAAGGTCAGAGTTGAACTTTGAAGTCTGTTGATATCAGCACAGCTTTGTCAAGTAAATGGTGCAAAACATTCATCTTTTTATGATACTCTACCAGCATGCTGGTACATGTTAAAATGAAAGTGTATAAAAGAAAGTATGTGGACACTTGAACATTACATCTGTATGTGGTAGTTTAACGTCTTGTTTCTAAAACTCTGAGCATCAGTGAGGTCCAGTGTTATGTGTTAATCCATCATCCCTAAAATGTTTGATTGTTGTTGAAGTCTGAACTTGACTGTTTGAGATATCCCCCATAAAAAAATCTATTAACATTACAAAATAAAAAAAACAACAACTGTACATTAACATTGAAATTTCACACCATTGATCTAAGAAGCTAAAGCCCAAACCATAAAAAAGCCAAATGTCTACCTACTTTGCTAACATGTTATATAAACGTACAAACATGTCTCTATTTCATGAAGTTTTGTACAAATTATTATTATTTTTTGAATAATTTGAGCAGGTTTTTATGGAAAGAAGTGATAAAATTTTTAAAACATATTTCAGATATCAATAACTAACAACACACAGCCTACTTCTATATCAAACTGTGAACTCTGTTCTTTAATATCACTTTATCTTATCATATTTGGTATTTTGTACCAAGAAGAGTCACGTGATAACATTTGAATGTGTCACATTTTATATGGCAAACACGGCCTGAAATCAAATTTCAGACAATTTTCCTCTGCAGAGATCAGTACATTTCCATAACAAGCCACCAGGTGTCGCTGTGGTTGTAACTTCCAGTTACACGTCCCCCACGAGTGTCAGAGTGATGCTCGACGGCAGCCCTAGTTTTACCAGTTCGTCCTTCAGCTGTAGAAGGAAACAAATAGTGATCACTGTTTGATGAGATAAGACAAAATAAAATGAAACTTCCGTCTTAGAACTTGCACAACTTAATGTGCTCTGACTCTTGGTTACTCCTAACTACAATTAAAGCCGAAACTGGTTCACATTGAAAAAACAAGAAATCTAGATGCCACTAATAGGCCTTTTCCACCAGCACTAGCTCTACTCGACTTGACTCTACTCAGTTAAAATGTTTTCCACTTGGTGCTAGTACCCGGTACCTGGTACTTTTTAGTACCTTTACATTTAGTACATTTATGTCAAGGAGGAACCAAACTGTGATAGAAAATAACTTGTAGAAAACCGAGTAGAGCTGAGTCAAGTAGTGCTAGATGGTTTAGCGGAAATGAGACATAACAGTCAACCAAGTACCAGTCTTTACTCCAGTCACCTGCACAATCTGGATTACTGCAGCACCACTAGATTGTTCTAGAAAAGATGACCCTCATCTTTGAATAGGAACCCATCCGTCCAAAATAAGTTCACAATTACAAAATCATTCCAGAAGTTCAGTATTGTTACAAACAGTTGGGATCTTACAGTCCACCTAACAACACAACCATGAAGCAATGGCTACATGCTTCATTAGTAACAATTTTACTTACCTGCTGTATGATGTCATCCTCAGTCAGCGCAGACGAATAAGAAATCCTCACATTCAGAGCTACAACTGCTACCGCAGTGGCATTCTGGGTCACTGTTATGGTTGCATTGGTTGTTGGTGCATTTGGTATAGTTGTCATGTTGATTGTTGATGGTATGGTCATGTTCATGTTGATAGCTGATGGTGTGGTCATGTTGGTTGTTGATAGTGTGGTGGTTGTTGTAGTTGGTGTTGGTTCTGTGAACAGAAGTGAAAATGAATAAAAAATAACTTTAACTCCAGGAGAATCAGAAAAGGAATTTTAAACATTTAAAACACTAGATAAACACTGAAAGACTCGACTCACCAGGTCCAACGGTGACAATGACACATCGAAGCTCTGATTGGTACTTTTGTGAACTGTGGTAGGAAATGAATCAATATAATGGGTGTTGTAATATGGATGTATAGTCTTTATCATCAAAGGGAAAACAATCATATTCTAAGAAATATACAAGAATCAGTATTCAGAGTGATTTTTATAGATAAAGTTGAGAAGAGACTGACTTGTAAACTGCCTGGACAACAAAACAGATGGGATGGCTTTCTCCATCTTCACTTTGAGATGGTGTCCATCTTAGGGTGTATTGACCTGCTGCCGATAAAGTCTGGTTTACGCTGTGTGGTCCACTGAAGAGCAGCTCAGAGATCCTTAAAGAAACAGAAAGTGAAAGGTGATGAATCAAAAGTTTTTCTGTGCTGTGATTAAATTTAAATATCTGTACAACCTGAACAAAGCACCATACAGCTGTTTCTTATCTCTTACATTAATTTTGAAGATACACTAGAGACCAGATTCTTATGGACCTGGTTTGTTTTATCTTGACTTACATGGAGATATTTGCATGAGCCACGATGCTGATATCCAGGGTCTGACCGACAAGGATGTACAGTTGAGCTCCATTGGCTGGTGTTGGAGACAGGAACTTGGGCAGATAGAGTCCCTCTGTGCAGGATGGTGCAACAGGATCCACTGGAACAACACAGAAAAAAACTTGTCTAATGATGATATTGTCATTGGATCAATCTATTGGTCTGGACTAGAATATCTCTGGAACATTTGGATGGATAACTGTAATAAATTTGTGATCCCTAATTATATGGTTTCCCTGAACATCCATAAACATCTATACTTTATATTTTACTTTATACTGTATTATATTTTATGATGATTCTTTCAGTGTTTATTGACATATTTCAAAGATTCATGACATTTATTCAAACATGACATGTTACCTTGTAAAGCAAACTGGACAGGTATTTTGCTGATTGCATTGGTTGTTGTTATGATGGTTTGTGTCCCATTGGTTTGAGTCAGATTGATAGTCTGTCTGGGAAAGTCCTCCATCACCAGCTGGATGACGTAAGCACCTTCATTACTGGTGGTGGTGGGGCTGAATGACAGACTGCAAGACTACAAAAGGATCATATATAATAATGTGACATTCAACCAGTATCCAGTTGACATTAGAAGATACGTGATTAATATGTATAAATAAAATGTAATAAAATAAAATAAAAATACAAATTTATATTATACCCACAGTTGAGAGACTGAAAACAGACGGTGTTGTGCAGGTGCTGCACTCTGACAGTGATGAAACTCCATATCTGCATTTAACTTCGTCTCCATCAGGATCAAACGTCAACAGGTTGAAATTTCTCCGGCAGTTCGAAGGAACTCTGAGAGAGGAGGAGAGAATCACAACACTCACCTCCAGTCTTATCATTCACTTCCAGACCTGCCATTCTTCATCCATCCACTAGACGCTCCACATTTTCTCATACATGTATTAATTTCCATGTAACTCCTGAGTCAGGCAGCCACTTGATGTGTCAAATAAATGTCAGATATCAAATATAAGATATCAGTCTAATACGTTTTTCATCTTGTACTCACTTGTTCCTCAAAGTTTTCACCAGAAAAATTTCCTGTTGACATCTATTTGAACAAAACTTTAAATCCTCAACATTGACAAAAGTCATGCTACAAGTTTCAAGTCAGTCCCAAGTTTTCTATCTATAGAGCTCATAATGGGAACCTGTGGGAACTTGTCACCACTGTATGGCTCAATATAACTGATGTACAATTGAGGGAACTTTCTTAGATTATTGGAGTCATGGATTCACTAAAGACTTTGTTTAAAATTTAGTTTTACACTAAGACCCTGCAACTATAAATACTCAGTGTTAGGATACTTTACCTCACAGCTGGTAGGATGGTGGTCTGAGGTGACGTGTTGGGTTTTCCAGTGTCAGATCGGTTTCTCAGTTCAACCAGAGTCACAGCGCTCCATAAAATGATTCCTTGTTTGTTAGAAATCCAGTTACCACCAGAAAACCTTCAAGTGAAAGTTAATCTTCAATGTGTAACAAAATAGAACACGAGTAAACACTGTAGATATAAAACTAAGCTCTTGTTTTTTTAGTTTCTTTTTTTTTTTTTTTTTTTTTTTTGGCGAGGGACAGACAACAACTGGATTCTGGCAATTAGATTTTTTACAGTATAATTTTACGTCCACTCACCTCAACTGAAAAGGAGCATTGGTTGGAAGCAGGAGAGTCATGATTCCTTCTGTCTGACACCAGCTACTATTAGTGATCTCCTGGTCAACAAAGTCCAGTCTCAAAGAAGTTCGAGTCCCACAATCCCCACTGAAGCAATTCCATATGTCAAAATAAGAGCATGAGGAGAAGCCCAGTTTATAGCGAAGGTCCACCTGAAGTGTTACAATAAAAATGACATTGGATGCTAATGTTCTTCCTGACATAGTAAAACTTCATAAAAATCTGTCTAGATCAGAAGATAATCCTAAAATAAATCAAACTCTTTACTGAAAAACATTTTTCAAAAGTCTGTGTACAATTTTTTCCTTAAGTGTGCAGAACATATTTATATAATTAAATATCAAGAAACTGTATGTTCTAACTTTCAAGCAAGTATCTAAAAACACTGATGACATTGTTACCAGTTCATCTGTTGTCATCTGTTTTTATTTAAATACTGTCAAATCTGAAAAGCTTCAGAGGGAAAATATTCCTACCGCGACAGATCCATTTGAATAAGCGTTTGGGTGGTAGGTCATCACTGTGCCATAAAAATGCTGAGTAGCATTAGAAGCAGCAATAGAATCCTGGGAGCTGCAGACCAGCACCTGCACCAGCAGCAGTAGCAGAAATGGAGAGAACGACATCATGACTGTGTGAGTTTCGCTACACAGAGATGGCAATTTATAGACTCACGACACTAAGTCAAAACAATTCATACCATCCATACCACCTTCCTTTTGAGAATTTCCCTGCTATGGGACAGTTAGCAGCTTATCTTATCTAATCTTTGACTCTACCTCATTGTCTAACAAACACTGTTGGGTTTCAATCTGTAAAATGTTCACAGATATCAGATCAGGACTGACAAACAGGGAAGTAAATGCACTTGAATTAACCTGTTGTTAATGATGCAAAGATGAAATTTACTTCAGAAAATAAAGTCAACTCAACAAATTCATGTGTTTGTATTTTCATATCATATCTATCATATCATATCATAAATTGAAGAGGTCTCTCTTTGAGTCTATTTTGAGAGCAGTGACTCACCAGAACCTAAAGTTGTCACGGTATTAAAAAAGTAGACTTACAACATTCTAGTTATGTTAACATCTACAAGGAATGAAATGCACATCCTGTTATGCATGTCTATCCTCTATCAGACACAAGATGAGGAAGAAGAAGACAAAAACTTTCAGGAACATCATCTCACTCAGCCCTTGTAGCCAGTGGGTCTCCACTGCGAGTGGGATCTCAATAAGACGATAGAGGTGCAGGTTCACGTTAAGGTGTTACACTTCTGGTGCTGGGGTTTAAAAATGATGCTCCTTTGTTGATTGCATCATATTCCGCCTTTAGTTAAACCAATCAACCTAAAGCCCCACCCAAGAATTTCTCAGGGCCCAAAAAAGTACATAACTTTAGGCAGGGACTCCTTTCTCCCCTGCCCACTCCTCCAGGAGGATCCTGAGGTGTTCCTAGACCAGCCTTAAGACATAGTCTCTCCAGCATGTCCTAGGTCTTGCCTCCCTTGGGAGGCATCCAGGTTAGATCATCAGGTATTCTAATCAGATACCCCAGCCACCTCAGTTGGCCCCTCTCGACTTGGAGGAGCAGTGTCTCTACTCCAAGCCCTCCCAGATGTCCAAACTCCTCACCTTATCTCTAAGGCTGAACCTGGACACCCTACTGAAGAAGCTCATTTCCGCCAGTTTGCTTTTGGTCACTACCCACAACTTGTGACCATAGCTGAGGCTCAGAATGAGGACTGACCAGTAAATTGCGAGGCTCGCCTTATGGCTTAGTTCCTTCTTCACAACAGACCAGTGTCCAATCCGTTTGTCCATCTCCCACTCTGATTTCCCATCATTCGTGAAAAAGACTCAGAGATACTTGAACTCCTCCATTTGGGGCAGCAACTCCTCCCTTTCCCGGTGGAAAACCATGGCCTCGGACTTGGAGATGCTGATCCTCATCCCAGCTGCTTCACACTCGGCTGTGAAACGCCCCAGTGTTTGTTGGAGGTTGGTGTTTGATGATGCCAACAGAACCACGTCATCCACAAAAAGCAGAAATGGGATTCTGAGGTCCCGAATCCCGACACCCCCTGTGCCTCAGCAGCACCTAGGAATCCTGTCCATAAAGATTATGAACAGAACCAGTGACAAACAGCAGCCCTAGTCCGGCTTGTTCTGAGTCTTACAGTACAGAGACCGGATAGCCTTCAGTGGAGGACCACCCACCCCATTCAACCGGGGCACCCCCCAGAGGTCACCCTGAGGGACACGGTCATAAGCCGTCTCCAGATCCACAAAGCACATTTGGACCAGTTGGTCAAACTCCCATGCAAATGTGTTGTTACTAAATATCATTATTATTATTAATTACCATTAATAACAACAATATAATAGTTTTTTTCACACTCCAGTTTGAACAGTATTATTAATATTTGTTTAAAAATTACTGCAGTACATTATTAATTATAAATGAATTTATTCAATGCCAACAGCCTTTGGTGGGGTTTCTTGCGTCGTTGCAGGTTTAAATAAAGTTTAGATATTTTTTATTATTAGTTTGAGCAAACAGGATTTGAATTACGGAAATAAAAGTTTCTTCCTTGGCTAAAAAGTTACTAAAAACATTCAAAACATTCGATACAGAACGCGCTGTATCAGTATTCGAACGTGGCCCGAACTGTCAAACGGTCGCTGCGGTCAAACTACGTCATTAAACCCGCCTACCCTCATCCAGCACGCTCATTGGTCGAGCTAACCTGTCAATCATTCGTCATGCTCGGACCACAGTCATGTGACAGATGTTTTTGTTGTTTCACTTCCGCCTTTGGTGTTTTCTCGCCGTGTCATGTGGACGTCAAACTGACGGGCGTGTGTGTATGTGTTTTTCAAGGGTCCACTTCTCCTTCAGCGACTCTTCCAGACTCTTCCGCGGGGGGTTTGAGGACTCCTCACGCCGCTGCACACACTCCTGACTGACGGCGTCGCGAAGAGCCTGAGGCGGCCGGAGGGAGCGATGGCGGACGGGGAACGGTCGCCGCTGCTGTCCGAGCAGCACGACGGGACCAACGGCTTCTCTCCGGGGGGCAACTCGCTCGGATATCCGTCTAAACCGCAGAGTAAGTTGAACATTTATTTATTTATTTATAACAACATCATTAATATCAACAGCGTCAATTTATGTAAAAGCCTGAGAGTGTCAACTTGTAAACAAATGTTAGCTTAGCTTAACTAGCTAGCTAGCTAGGTGTTTAGCTAACGTTAGCTGTAAAAGATGACATTAGCAGACATTTGGAGGAGATTTAATTCGCTTCCTACACATTTATTAACATAATTAGTGTGTTTTAGCCTTTCGCAATATGTAGTGACAGTAACGCCACATGAACATGTCATTATTAGTCATGTAAATTTTGATATTTGGTGTATAAAATGCAACAAAAACAGAGGAATTTAATGCATCTCAGGATGTTTAACTTTGTGATCAGATGCAACAAATCAGTTTGACCTCTTAAATCAGCTGCAGATGAACCATGTTTGTGCCGGTCAGTAGTAACTGTGGCATTTCCTAAAAAAGAAACTACTCTAAATGTAAATCTGGCTAATTATTGGACTAAGTGTTGACAATAAACGTTGGTTGAGTCCATCTTTTCCCTCGTTTCTCGTCACTTCCTCTGATCTGTGAACTTTAATCACTATTCAAACACACTCCTTCCTCTTCCTCTTCTTGTCTTTCACTTCACTTTGGTAAAGTTTGGCCTTTGGGTGTGTGATGCGCTGATAATATCACGCTTGATGGCCGATAAATGACTTAGTAGGTTGATTAGTTCATGTTTTACGGCTTCGTACTGTGATGGACTAAGCAGCCGGGGGAGGTCACGACAACACAAACGTCCTGTTTCAATCACTGCATTGAAGACAGTGCTGTAATAAATTAGACTTTTCTTTGTTTACCTACTGCGTGTCCTGATAGTTGTGTTAGTAAACTGATAAAAGTTGTGTTCAAAGGACACTTTGACCTCTTGGCCTCACATTTATCTGGTTTGGAAGCAAAACATCCCAATCACCATCTTCTTACATGTGGTTGGACACCAGTATTTCAGGACAGGTAGTGGATAAACCAACATTTAAAGGTGCCCAAGGACATTTTCAATTTTAAGCAGCACCCTCATCTGCCATTTTTATTTTATTTTATTTGTCATTTATGCTTCTGGATAAGTATGCGTTGAGTTTGGAGAAATAGTTTGTTCGCTAAAATATAAAATTCAGTGATCAGATGCTGATGCTAATCGTTTTACAGATAATTTATTTAAAAAAATCAATAGTCATTTGTCTGGTGAAAAAAAGTATGGAAATTAGAGTATGGAATAATTTTTAATTGGAAAATGTATAAAAATACCAAGTTTAAAAGACGATGAGATGAATGCTGTGTTGATAGCAGCTGGAAGGGGGTGAATATTTATGCAGTCACTTATTTTATCACATATTATTTAATTCATTAACATCTACTTTGTAGAAATTTGCTTTCACTTTGACTTTGAGTTTTTTGTAAATTATTGTCAAAAAAACAAACAAAATGACTCTATTCACTTATTTATTTAACATGCAGGGGGGTGAAGACTTATTTTTAAAACTTTGTACAACTTTGTACAAGTTGCGATGTGTCGTTTCCTAATAACAAGTTGAACATCGGTTGCAGGTCGAGATCGAGCCAGTTCAATGATTCAGGTTTTTGTTTCTTAGAATTGTTAAAATAAAAATGACCAAAATATTTCTGCTTCTTCTGTCCTCTTTTCGTCTGTAAACCTGATCCAGGTTTAGCTCCGTTCCCCAGTTTGTCGACACAAGGCGATCCTCCGCCGCCGTACTCGCCGCAGGGCAGCCCGGACAGCAGCAGCGCTCCAGTCATCAGCTGCCGTGTCTGTCAGAGCGCCATATCTGTGGAGGGAAAGACGCACCAACACGTGGTCAAGTGCGGCATCTGCAACGAGGCAACGGTGAGTAACACCGGTCTTTTTTTTTTCTAGATTTCAACTCGGTTTAGATTCCCACAAGAGCAGCGTCTCAGTTTTATTTTCTTTGCGTCTTCGTCCGTCAACAGCCGATAAAAAATGCTCCCGTGGGAAAGAAATACGTCCGCTGTCCGTGCAACTGTCTGCTGATCTGCAAAGTCACGTCGCAGAGGATCGCCTGTCCCAGACCGTACTGGTGAGATCGCTTTTCACTCATCACCCAACTCATCGTCGCAGACTTTCACTTTCATCAAATGTTTCAGCTCAGAAAGTCTCAAGTTTCTCTGCAGAAACTGAAACCAGAAACAAAAAAACAACCAGATGAAAAACACAGAATCATGTTGCGATTCACTTTTGTTTTTAATACATCACCTCATTTTTAATAAAAACATAACCTCTTTTTAAACACAACATCAAACCAAAGTTATTGATTCTAAAACATCACAAGAAGTTCAGGAGCTGGAAGTACATTTGTTTTATCTTCTGAAAAAAAAATACATGAATTTTACCAAAATAAAATGCAGATTAGCATCAACCTTAGAGATAAACTTAAAGTGTTGTGCTTCAATTAGGTATTTATGTTTGTTGCAAGGGAAGATGCTTTTATTGTGAAGGGTTGTCTTGTTACGAACGTTGACAAACTCGTTTTGTCGTCAAACTGAGAGAATCGATGAAATGTCTTCAACTTCTGAGACATTTGTTTATAAACTCCATCCACTTTTAAACGTTTAAACCAAATTTTTTTTGTTCTGTTTTGTTTGTTTTTGTCAGTAAACGCATCATCAACCTGGGACCGGTTCACATCGGAGGCGACAGTCCTGAACCGCAGCATCAGCCCGTCGGCATCAGGGTCATCTGTGGACACTGCTCCAACACATTCCTGGTATGACGCAAATTTCACTTCTTTATTATCATTTTATTTCAAAGCGTCTTACTCATTTATGTTCCTGAGGTCGTTAAACTCTGAGAGACGCTGACTCTCACAGTCTCTGACTTTTTATTTCCTGTTTTTTCTTTTTTAGTGGACAGAGTTTTCAGACCGGACTTTGGCTCGATGTCCACACTGCCGGAAAGTGTAAGGGCCAATACCATTTCTCTTTTTTTTAACCCCTCGCTTACCCCTATCCCTTATCGCTTCAAACAAAGTGTTGAGGGGTGAAAACATTAATCTGGGAAATGAGACACCTCTGCTAGTCGCTAACAAGTCTCCATGACGACCGAATGACAACAAAAAAAGACGGCGTCTACAGACTCGTTTATATCGATCAAGTTGACGATGGATTAAAAACTGACAAGATGTTTGTTTACATTTACATCTACACGTCAGAAAAGAGTCCTGTTGTCAGATGAATGAAAACATTAGCAAGGTGACAATCGCTAAGCTAACGCTAACAAACGCTATTAATTAGCGGTTAGTAATAAGTTAGCTAAATAAGTTAAATGTATTGGTTAGTTTATTAATTAAATCACTAACTTTTTCACAACTGCATCCTTGTCCTGATGCATGCTGGGAAATTGATTAATGCAAATTCAACCAATCACTGCAAATTCTGCAGGACAATTTTGACCAATCATCGTCAAAACGTTGAGCCATATGTCAGTGAACTCACTTCCTTATTTCTTAAAGAAAAAAAAAAAAAAAGTCTGACATTTATCTTCCAGCATCACTATGAAGGAGCAAGAGAAACGGTATCATGAAAGGACGGAGGTCGTGAAAGAAGAAGGAAAACTACTGTGAAGTCAATGTCAAGATGTCGGCAGAGACACAGGACAAGACTGAATGTTTATCTCTAAACTTCAAAATAAAAGCACGCGCTTAACACAGAAAAAACTCTGAAAGGTTTACTGTTTTTTAGTTATTAGCTGTGAAAATAAAAATATATAAATTTAGACAAAAACAAATTAAATAGTAAGAAATAAAAGGAAGTCATTTATTGTGAAACACTTTGACACCGCAAAACACAATTGTTAAATTTGAACTATAAATAAATAAATGTATACATTTTTCTGCAACTTTATTGCAACAAAATGTCTAAAAACGTTGCAACATTTATAGAAAAGCTGCTGCAAAATCAGGGAAATTAGATGTCAACAGTCAACAAAGTTCAAACAAACTCACATGACGCCCAAGAAACCATGTGAAAAGATAAAAGTGGCTCTTCAGGTTGTTCAGGCGATTTCACACGATGCTGGTGGTTGATAAAAACGTTCCTAAGTCGATAATTAGAAATGTTTCCTCATTTTTTTTTCCAGTTCTTCGATTGGGCGGCGATACCCAAGGAGGAGGAGCCTTCTGTGTTTCCTGCTCTTCGTTGTTCTCGCTGCATCGACCGCCGGACTTCTGGTTCGTATTTATCAGCATCATCTCAGGTATTTCAGGCCATTTTGCTTCAAACAAACAAAATAAACATTTTTTGTTTCTTTTTTTTTTTTTTCTCGTTCCCTGTCGTCCTCAGGTCGGTACCTGGGAACCTGCCCAAAACTCCAAAGGCATCTACGTGTCGTGGGCACTGCTCATCGTCCTCGCTCTGTTCACCATGGCCAGGGCCATTTACTGGAGGTGTCTGAAGATCAGCGACCCCATATCCAACATCACGTAGACACGCGTAGAAAGAGACAGAAATAGGAGACGAGGGAAGTGAGACGAAGAGAAACGAGGCCTTTCGATTAAAAAAAATCGCATCGGGGGGGAATTGAGGGAGGGACGGAAATAACGACAGATACGGAAGACGTAACAAGATGTAACATATTAACATATTACAGTTACTCACAATTCATGCACACTTTGATTCTACCGCGTAATCGAGCTGCCGGTCGTCAGAAAACTTTAGCATTAGTTTGATGTTCGAGATAAAGAGACGTGGACGGACCGAGTGGAGAAAGCAGAGAGAAATGTTTCTGTTTGACCTTGTTTTCTTCTTCTGTGTTGGACTAATACGTTGTTTTAAAGTCTGAAGCTACTGTATTTTGTTCTGTTTTTATATAGAAACCGGCAGTAGCTTTCCAAAAAAAAAAAAAGTTAGTTTAAAAAAGTAGTTAATTTTACGGGAAGATTAACTTAATACAGCGATTTAAATCATGCAGGAGAAAAGATTTATTTAGTCTGGTTTATTACAATACAGATACGACTGTAGGATTAAACCCAATGGAGGTAAAATAATAAGTTCAACCTTTGATCAGTGACTGTAAATTACTCTGCTTTGCCATTTAGAAAAACATCTTGACATCGCCTCCTGGTGGTTGAGTTTGGCTTTAAACGGCCCAAACTTTTTTTCTTGACTGAAATTTCAACCAAAGTAAACAGCCTCTGAATCCAACGAGACTTCAAAATATCATAAAATAAAATAAAACAGTCAATTTTATAGAAGGAATACATTTGATGTTTGGGAAAGTACATTTATATTGTGTCTGTAAAGACTAGAAATACAGTTACAGCTTATTAATTAACACATATAACATTTTATTTTCTATTATATTGAAGTATCAGTCTTTATAGAAATAATATCTAATTATTTCCCAATATGTCAAATTACTCCTTTAATCAATCACTTTAGTAGTTAATATTCAGTTAATTTATGAGTTCATATAGTTAAAAGAAAACAGAAAAGAACGACCACAGCAAAAGATTTTTGAAGAAGAATGAGCAGATTAAACTACAATTCATCCATAATATAAACGTCTCACAAACCACAATGAGCTAAAAAAAAAATATTGTAATAATCATATAAAGAAAAAGAAAAAAAATGCACATATCATTTGTACATATCAAAAAAGTCAAATTTCAAATCATGTTTACGGAGAAATCCTGATAATTTCAGATTAAATGTTGCTGTTTTGAGACCAGGACACTATAAACAACATTATAAAGAGAAAAAAGTTAAAAAGGGAACTAATAATAAAAGACACAAAATATTCATGAATAATATTATCATTGTATACATGAAAACTTCAAAGGCATTAACTGACAGTTAACAGCTTCATCTCTTTAGTTTTTTTTTTGTTCGTTAGCGCATCAGAGTCCAGAATCTTCACACGTTTATTCGATGTTGTGTTTATATTAGTTTCATCAGCTGTTTATTTAATAATGATTCATGATAAACTCAATTGACTTGAAATGAATTAGTGAAAGTTAAACTCTTCATATCATCCATCATTTAACTTTAGTTTTTTAACTAAAAAACACAAAAAAAACCCTGTTTTTTTTTTTTTTTTGAGTCGATATAAATCACTTGAATCACACACAGTGAACGGTTTATTTATTTATCCTCTCTCTCTGTCTCTGTTTTAATTCTGATGCATCTTGTGTGAATCGAACTAAACTCAGCTGACACATTCGTATAACCTGCTTAGAGTCTCTTTCTCTGTTCAAGTGTAAATATATTCAGTGGATGTTGATTATTTTGGACTGTACAGAATTATTATCGCGGCTGTTGCTTCTCTGTTGTGGCTGATTAATGTAAGTACCCACTGACTGTGAAACATGTTGCACTACATTGTACTGATGTACTACTACTGTATGTTTATGTCAGTGTTACTCCGGTGGATGGAATGGTTTTGTTTTTTTGTATATTGTGGGAAAAAGTAATAATTTTAACAAGGTTCTTTGACTCAAATATGTCTCTTATTTTCAATAATTAGTCATATGTACAGTAGTGAACATGTAGTGTTCATGGGGTACATAATCTACATGGAAAAATGTTATAATTATAATATATATTATATCTTAAATAAATCATGGCCCCTGCTGGACCCTTTATTTGCTCCCCAACAGGTTAAACTCTTGTGCGTGAATTTACTCTTTGGATAACGGCTTCTGAGACATTCGGAAAGTGTAAAACTAAAAATGAGTATTTGTAATATCGCGCATAAAGTATCGCACTTCATGTAGCAGTAAAAACAGGAATCTGTAAAACTTAACGTAGTAGTTTAATATTCTGAGATATTCTAAAACCAACAACTTAAAATGTTGAAATGAAGTCGCAAAACTTGAAATTAATATTGGTTTTCGTCTCTAACTATCGGAGTTTATGAAGCATTTGAGGGCTGTAAACTTTATGGGTTAAAATGTAAAACGAGTAAACATTACAGTTTCTGAAATATTTGGAATCTATAAAACTTTACAACAATATTCAGCATAGTTTATTAGCTTTAACAATTTCCAAGATATTCGTAATTGCATCTACCGAAATATTCAGAAGATGTAAAACTAAAAATTCAACTATATTAGTCTGTATTAGCTTAACAACATCAGAGATATTCACAAAGTACGAACTTACATTGAATATCCAATGTTTTACAACTTACGAGAAATTCAGGAGATGTAAAACTAAGAATGATTTGATTTTTTATCTAAGTTTCGTATTTTACAGAGTATTGACTGTAAAATTAGTGGGTTAAAACGTCAACATGTGTTACACCTTGTGAAATATTTGGAATCTGAAAAACTATAAAATAATATTTAACATAACGGAATTTAATAGCTTTTGAGATGTTTGTAATTACATCTTCTGAAATATTCAGAAGATGTGAAACTTCTACATAAATTCAACTGTATTAGTCTTTATTAGCTTAACATCAGACAACAAATACCCAACGTTTTAAAGTGAATATTTGTAGTATTGCACATAAAGTATCACACTTCATGTAGCATTCGAGAGATTCGAGAAAAATTTACAAGAATCTGTAAAGTTTTTAAAATAACATTGAACATAACATAGTAGTATTTGTAATTACATCTTCTGAAATATTTGGATGCTGTAAAATTTCCTTTTTTTTTTTTTTTTTTACAGCATCTGAGATATTCCAAAACTGACAGTTTAAAACTAATATCCAACGTAATGTCAAAGAATTTTACAGTTTCCGGAACATTCGGAAGTTGCAAAACTTGAAATTAAGATTTGTTTTCATCTCTAAGTACTGCAAAGCATTCACAAGCAAAAATGTCCAACGTGTAAACATTATAATTTCTGAAATATTTGGAATCTGTAAAACTTAAAAATAATATTCAACGTGGTTTGTTAGCTTAACAACGTCCGAGATATTCATAATTACATCTTTTGAAATACTCGGAAGCTGTAAAACTTGTAGATGAATTCAACATAGTCTGTAGTAGCTTAACAACATCAGAGATATTCAAAAAGTAAGAACTTAGAACAAATACCCAACGTTTAAAACCTGAGAAATTCGGAAGGTATAAAACTAAAAGCTGATATTTGTTTTTGTCTTTAAGTACCACACTTTATTTGAGAAAAGCAAACTTTACAAGAAAAAATATCCAACATTAGAGTTTCTGAAATATTTGGAATCTGTACAACTTTAAAATAGTATTTAAGATAACATAATTTAATAACTTCCACGGTATTTGTAATTGAATCTTCTGAAATATTTGGAAGCTGTAAAATCTACTTTATTTTACAGCCTCCAAATATTTCAGAAGATGCAATTACAAATATCTTGGAAGTTATTAAATTATGATAATAGTCTGAGATTTTCTAAGACCAACAACTTAAAACTAATATCTAACGTAATGTCAAAGTATATGACAGTTTCCAAGACATTTGGAAGCTGTTGTATTTCTGAAATGGATAAATTCAGCATAGTCTGTATTATCTTAACAACTGTCTGAAGTTGTTAAGATAATACAGAAAGCAACTGAGATATTCTCAAAACTTGAAGATTTGTCTGTAAGTACTGCAGTTTGTGCAAGTATTACAGTGTCTGTGTATAGTTGGAATCTGTAAAACTTTACAAAAATATTCAACATAGTTTATTAGCTTAACAACTTACAGCTTCTAAATTTCATGAAAGCTGTAAAATCTCAATGTAGAAAGTCTGAAAGCAGGTGGAAATGAGGTCATTTACAGTAAAAAGTTAAAAAAGGCCGACTACTGTCGGCCTTTTTTAGACTATTGTACCTGTTTCAATAGCCCCCATTTAAACTTTATTACACGATGCTTAAAGAGTTAAACTCTAAATGCACTTCCAACATTTATATGGTTTTTACATTTTATTGCTAAATGTACAAATCCTGTGGTGACGCAGACTCACCTTTGTGTCCATTTACCATTTATACCCACAAGAGGGCAGTAGTCATTTAGTGCTGTGAAGACGATAAACAGTTCCCAGTGCATTTGTGGATGATACTTCCTGTTGGAAAAGAAATTGTGCTGCGGCCACAGATCAGTGCGATGCGACTCAAACTCTAATTTATCTGTTCCTATGTAGAACGTGCATATTTTCTTACATGAAGTTCAATTACTACACAAATTCCAGTATTTAATAATTGTGTTTCTGTTGCATCTGGTTAAGTAAGTTATTGGGACGATAGATACAGTCTACAAAGGAACATCAATAAATTATGGCTCCTTTTGGCCCCACTTTTACCCCTCAACAGTCATAACCCAATGCACAAACTGACCAAAAACTGGTTTTATTTGGTTTTAACAATGACATTATAATATGACATTATAATATTTGTAAATGGTAAAATGTTATAATTTTATCACATTTGTCTTCATATTAATTCATATTAATACAAAACTAACTTTTGAGGAGTTCAAGCTGAAGTTTTACAGATGAATTTTAATTCAGATCATATTTAAAATGTGTTTTATTCCTTTTGTCAGTGTCACTAACGGTTTGGATGTTAAGAGATCCCAACACTTAGAAGAACCTCCAATCTGCTTGTATCCTCTTCGGCTCGTCCTTTAGCGTTTGTAAGTTTTGATCCTTTAAAAGCTGAGTATTTACAGGTTTGTACAAAATTAGACACAGGTTGGTTAGACAGTCAAAACAAATCAAGATGACTTTTAAAGTAGTTACATAAAAGTTGGTAAAATGATACATAAAACACAATTACATAGTTACAATAACATAGAGTTACATCAAATCTGGTGAAAGTGAACCGGTGTGCAAGCAAATGTGCAATTTAAAAAAAGCCATGAACAAGTTTCTGTAGATGTTATCTTAGTCTTGCTCCTCTCTCTCTCTTTCCCCTTGTCTTTTTCTATCTCTCTCTCTCTCTCCAGCTGCTGGTCTGTGGGGGTGGGTGGGTGTAGGGGCAGTGCAGCGTTCCTCTTGATCTGTGTTTCAGTCTCTCGTGGCTCCGGTCCCGCCGACTCGCTAATAGCTTAAGCCCTCAGAAATCCGGAATGCCCGAGTTCTGGAACACCTGGTTTCTGTAATTCCGGAATACAGGAATCCCCCCCCCTCCCGTAGGACTGTTTATTCAGTCCTGAAAATAATTGCTGACTCAGCTTTGCGTTCGTTTGTTTGTTTTTAACTTGTAGCTCACCGTTAATATTGTTGTGACTTTATTTATTGTTAGCACGGCAACTCAATTTCCTGGAACCGCGGGAGGATTTTCTTTCTTGTGACTTCTTGGAACAACTTTTGGACTGAAGAAAATAATCTTATTTATTTATGCAGCATCTTTTTAATGTTTTACCTTCTAATCTTGGGATTTATCGTTGAAGGATTGTGAAAGAAGAATCAGATTGGATTGACTCAAGTTTTTGTCCACGTGTACGATTAAAGATGTTAACAAAGTGAGTGCTGTTTATAAGCTTTTGTGTGTGTTTGTTGTGGCCATGCTGGAGGAAAAGAAGGCCCAGACTTCTGTGCAACAAAGCTCAGTGGACAAAAATCATCCAAAGGTGATAAAAACCAACAGACGACCCCGTAAAACCACCAACCGCATCTCGAACAACAGCAACGCCTTCAACGCCGCACGTCGGTGAGAATAAAAATCTCTGTTTTATCTGTGTGTGTGTGTGAGAGAGAGAGAAACTTAACACTGCATGTAACTTATTCATGTCTTTACACTTGAGTGTTGCATGAGATTTGTGTAGCTCAACCCTAGTTAACTAAACCAGTCATCTGTGGTGTTTAAATATGAGGAAGTGCAACAGAATTAGCTGCTTAAAAGTCACATTTACATTTTCTATTTAAAGACTAAAGTTTATCTCCATCGTGATGTATTAATATTTGTATAATATTTGTAAAACAGCCAGAAGATCTATTAAAAAATGTAAACAATTCATAGTGCGTATAGTTATAGACTATCACAATTATAAAAAAACATGGTAATGGACTTATACTGAGTTGTCATGCAGACTATATAAACTAGTGCCTACTCATGTCCAAGTTGGAAAAAATGATTGTTTTTCCTGGAAACCCGTCCAAAAATTAAGATCCTAGATTCATTCAGTTTGGCAACGTGTGAAGGTTTCTGAGTTTACTATCGTCGTCTTGCTTGGTCAGCCAACATTTGCTAACTAAAGGCTAATTTTATGCTCGTCTATATCCGTAAACACGCAGAGACCTCTACTTCGTTGCGTAGCCCGACCACCTACCTGTGGACTGATGTGCACCTCCTCTATTTTCAAATATCCATTGAGAAGACAGAGACCGCACAGAGACCACAGGGCTGTGATTGGTCCACTAGAATTGCATCATTTCCAGAATCTCACTTTGCCGGTTGCATTTCTTCCACAACAACAACACTTCTTTTCTTTCATTCTCGTCTCAGCATTTGCAATAAAATAATTTGTTGTTTTATGTTGATAAGTTCTAATTTGTTGTTCGTTGTGAGTGGGGGAACAAGGCCAGGCAGTAAATAAACAATCAATGAGTCGATATTCATAATGGAAAAAACGTAATGCCCCCTACTGTTCTGGTGGCAAATTGCTTTGCGACGCCAACCAACCGACGGAGAACTTCAACATGATTCACGGCCGCGTTGATATGACTACATGGCTGCTCAGTTCGCAGGCCTTATGGCCTCTGCACACTGTGCAATTTTATCAATCTTGTAAGACCATTATCAACACTATGAGACGTGGATCTAATAAACTTGGGTATGACATCAAGTTTGATGTGTGCAGATTGAAAGATGACCAGTTACTGAATCGCAGGTTACGACCACCATAGTTACCGTTCGTTTGTTTGGGTTTAGTGTCGGTGTCGCGGTGTCCATTGCATCATTTCCTGCTGCATTTCTATTGGCTAATTAGTAGACATAGGTCGTAGCAGCTGTCACACTGTAAAATAGTCATCCTGAATTTCTGACACGGGTAGAATTTTATCTCGAGTTATCTTTGGTTGCAAGACGCTGACAACGGCCGTTCTTAAACCACTGTTTTAGAGCCATGACCAAAGACATCTCTACGTTTCTCCTACGATGGTCGTCTTTCGTTTGGGACAGCACAAAATTGCAGCGTATACTGGCCATTTCCTACATAAAACTAACTTTACTAATTAATATTATAATCCTTTTCTTGTTCTGTAACATTAGCAAATCCTGTTCCACGTTTTTTTTTTTTTCATTTTATATTCACACTTTTAGCTAAAGGTCAGAAAATACCAGACATGTGACAATAGAAGCAGATTTTCCACTTTGAAAAATTATTTGACACAAATATGATAGAATTAAGTAAAAGTTTGATCAGACTGAAAACATCTGTCGACTATATCAGCGTTAGTAATGTTGTCTTCCATCCACAGCGACTACATTGTTGCTTGGTCATGTGTACATATGGAACAATTAGCGAGTGTGAAACACTCCTTTGGTATTAACCCCGCTGACCTTATGGCTAAAAGAAGACAACTGTATATGTGGCCGTTTCATCTGTCTAAATCCAAGGCTTTAAAAGTTTTTTTCAGCTATGTAAATAATGTATTCTGTGCAGGCGCAAAGTCCAGCGACACACATGTTGCTCAGTTTCAGCCGAGGGTTGTATGTAACAGAAACAGGTTGTCAGAGTTATGTTCCGACTTTAGCTGGTCATATCTGTGCCATACTAGAACTAAATACTTGCTTTAAATGTATATGATCCAGAGCTGAAAAGCTAAGCAGGACAAAATTAAATCGGATCATATTTAGATACGTCATCAAGAGGTTTTAATAGAAAAGGTTAAAAGGGTTGACATTTAGGTCATGCTGGGCTTAGATTACAAAACTTGTTAAAATCTGTTGGTTTCTAGTGTAAAGAAAAAAGTAAAAAAGAAAAAAATAAGACAGATCTTTTTCAGTAGGCCCTGCTCATGCCCAGCTTTAATGCCTCGTACCGTGGGTGGTTGGTTCACAAGTCGACAGCTCTGAGTGCGTCAGTTCACACCTGGCATTAAAAAAGCATCTCAAGTGACCACTTGTGATCAGATCTCCTGTCCTGTTTGTAAAGGCCAAAAGTGTAACTGACAAGAGGAAGCAATAGGACTTACAGTCCCAAGTCATCTGGAAATTAAAAGAAGAGGAAAAAGAAATGTCTCTAATCCTTGGTGTGGTCCAACCAAATCACCAAACTTTGAAGCACTTGTATTAAAATTTCTATTATGTTTCTATTAGAATTCTTCTTTGACTTATTTATGTTTAATATTGGAGATTCAACTGATTTGGTTTCTCCTTGACATGAATTTGGTGAGTGGGGTCGACACTGCTGCAATGTCGCAACATAAAAACATCAGTGAACATTAACGGAGGACATGGAGGAGATGTTGTACTTGTTGCTCTGTTAGCTTACGACGAGGTAGCTACGACGATGGATATCACTCTTGTCTGTGTTTAAAAATGGAGATTGATTATTTTGTTGACACTCCCTCCAAACAATCAGTGGCCGGCGTCTGTTCACGTCACATTTTAGTATCAACTCAGATCGGTTGGTTCCTCAGCTGAGTAGGAACTAAAAACGTACCAGGAACTAGCATCAAGTGGAAAACCCCATAAACCAAGTAGATTTAAGTCGAGTAGAAATGAGTTGTGCTTTACCCCAAGTTGTCCATTGGTGATTGGATCACCATAACAGTCATAAAGAACATAATCAGTGTCATTCAGGATTTGACCTGAAAGCACAATTATTAACAACCTTTACCACTGAACTACTTTTGATTAAAGATAAGGTTAAGCTTCAGCAAATTTTAAGATTTCGGCATTTGAGTTCAGTCTCCAGTCGTATCATGGTCAGTTTTAGTTTTAAACATTATTTAACATCTGTTTGGATGGAGATGTTATATTGTTGCCATGTTGTGGTTGGAATTCAAACTGTTTGGACCCTGGTCACCAACCATGAAGTGTCACATTTTGTGATGGTTTTATTGTCACCACAACAGCTGTTGTTGATTTAACCTTTACTCTTCAGTGTCACCAGAGGTCAAATCAGGGTTTTTTTTTGTCTTTTACTTGTCTTTCCGTCTACCATCAACTTTAGATGCTTTTGTTTTTATTTCTCCTCAGTTTGCTCAGTTTTGATTCAGATTTTCAGGTTTTTTCATCAATTCTCCCAACCATTCATTCCTTTCCTTTTGTTGTAATTTCTACTCATATACTTCCATTTATTGTAAATAATGAACATGTAAAATCACCCATCCATCCATTATTTGATTTCATTTGTTTGTTCAGTTGTACCGTCAGTCATCGTTTCACCTGTCTACAGTTGGAACAACACTCCAAAGTCTCTGACCCGTATGTTTTTCTACATTTTGTATCTTCAGGTATTAATTCTTAAGTCTATAACTGCAATTTTGGTTCATTACACCCAAAGAACACGAGTCATGTTTTTCAAACGTACTCCTCGTATCATGTTTCTAACATGATATGACTAACACCAACTTAGAACAAAGTCTGGAACAAACAAACAGAAGCATTAATTCCAAAAAATGTTAATAGTTTTTTCCCCAAACAGCTGAGATGCTCTGGAAGGTGTTTATTACTGTGGATGTGTTTGTATACTTGTCTTTCTTGTGCTGTGAATCCATTGTGAGCCTTGGCTATTTGACTGTAGTAGAAAAGGGAAGTAAACATGAGAAGAAGTCACCACTACGTGTGTTACACTAAGGCAGGTTTAAGAAAAAATGATGCGCATGGATGAGCGAGAGGTTTTCTTTATGGAAGGTGTGAAATAGCTTTGGTCTGAGCTTGCTGTTGCTGTGGATTTAGACAGCTGGATTTAGGAGTGTTTATGTGTGTGTGTGTGTGTGTGTGTATGAAAAGTACATTTGATTTACCTCCATGCCCCCCCTGTCTGTAATTTTGGGTTTTATCACAGCTCTGTCATCTGATGCTTGTAACACAGTTTATATAAAGCCGGATTTAGAGCCACATACACACACACACACACTCACGGGCTTTTGGGTCGTTTCTATTCCTCGTTTATACTCCATCATGATTTACAACCGTGTGGCGACCTGACGTCTATATTTGAATCATCACACACACACATTGAAGGCAAAGGTTGATGGTATTAATGTCAGTTTTATGTCCACGTGGTTGGAAATGCAGGAAAAGTCTAATTTAAAACAAGAAAATGTTATAATCAAAGTAAATAAATCATCCCGGTCTGAGGAAGATGTGGCTCAGGAAGTAGAACGGGTCCAGTGACATTTGAAACTCTCTTCCAGTTTTTGTTTGACACTGATAGACCATGTAAAACCAGAGATATGATTGTTTTAATTTGATAGTACAAAATAGAGTTTCAGTATATTTCATTTTGACCTTTATATGTTCATATTTGCAACCTATGTTTACTTTTTCAAGTTCTAGAACAGTTCATAGAGCATGTTTGTAGTTTTTATAGTAAAGAATAACATACTTTCTGGATTCAGATCTGATAAATTTTTTGAAAGTGAAAGTATGGTAAACATTTATGTGATATATAAAAGCAAAATCAAAAGTATTCAAAAATGATTCAGACCTGTGGGGCTTAAGTAACGTTTTTAGTTAGGCAATGTTAACTGCAACCCTCCCAGATATCAAAGATTCAGGCTGTGGTCTGGCAGATGTTATAGATACATCCTTACATCCTTCTGAAAATTTGACAAACTTTGTTGTTCATCTATGAAATTCAGAAGGGGGAAACCATCCAAAAGTTATTTGGAAAAGCACAAGTTTACACCTTGTAGTTCTGCAAGAGGAGAAGTCAAGGGATCATCAAAGTTGTTGGGATTCATCATGTGGAAACCCTGAGTCATTGTACCTCAATTTCTGGCAATTTGAATAAATGATTGAGATATTTCAGTCTGGACCAGAGTGGATCAACCAACAGACAGTATCATGATAGATCAAACCTTTATCAGACTCTGTCAGACTTCCTCCTCCTCATGTTTTTCTATAAAAGATGATCCACATAGAGCGAACCGGTCAAATGACCTAAAAACAGATGAGAGCATCACTTCGGCTCTCAAGTGCAATGCCAAACTTGAAGCGGCGTAACCAGTAAAACCGAGGGAGACTCAAGGAAGATCGCGTGGAACGCCGTGTTAGCGCGTTAACGGTCGACAGGTGGCGGACGGTGAAAAAACATGGGTGTGAACTATGAGAGTGTATGCACGCTGCCCAGAGACTGAGTGATAAAGAAATGATGATATGTTAAAAGGAAGAGAAAGAAGGCAAATGAAATGGAAAGAAAAGCAGCAGCTGCGGTTTTAAAATCCACCTGTTCTCTGGTTCTTACAGCGACGATCACACCCCGTTGCGTTCCAAAGAACAGAACACTCTGAAACATTTACGAGGTGTTCGGTCATATGTTGAGTGTGTAGGCTAAATGTGTGTTTGAATGAGACAACGTCGCTGCTGAGGCCTGTAAGCACAAGGTCAGCTTGTTTTTGAACCGAAGGAGCTTTTAATCGACTTGTTCTAGCTCAGGTTGCAGTCGGTTCAGATTTCTTTTACCCATGATGACACACAGATTTCTCGACCATACTGATGCCAGTTTCGTGCCTGAATCTAACAACACATTAACCATAATGGTGCCAGATCAGAAACATTGTGTTGTTGTTGATTGCATGTACGTGACCTGGTGTTACAAGCAGCTTTAGTATCATTTGAGCGGAGCCAAAACTAAAAAAATCAGTGATTCTGGGTCTATTTACAGATGATAATGAGTTCATACTTTGTGTTTGTAGCAAAATCACGTCAATCAGATGAGTTCCTGTTTTGCAGTTTCAATCGAAAAAACTTTGACGACTATCTGAGGGACATGGAGTTGTGTCGAGACAAACCTCTATTTTTTAAACCACTGTAAGACTAAAAAGAACATTTGACTTGTGTAGTAGTGAGGAGAGGCTTCCTACAGACAAAACAAAGTGTTTTTAACTTTGTAAATGTACAGACAGATTCTATAGAGGATTGTTGAAGTCACTACATTACCGGAAGCTGTTTTCCTGTCGATGCCATCTTGAGAAAAAGTCTGTAAAAGTTGATGAATGTAGATTGATCCAAACACTCTCAGTGCAGGACAGTTCAAGAAGTACATTTCCTTTGAAATGCTCAGTAATTTAGATGTTAATGATAATATCTAGGCAAATGTTGATCTGAAAATTATTACTACAGCAACTGAAGATGTGTCAACAGGAAAACAACTTCAGGTAATGTACTGACTTGATAAACAATCCTCGTTAGAATCTGTCTGTTCATTTACAAAGTTAACAATGCTTTGGTTTGTCTGTAGGAACCTCTCCTCACTACCACACAAGTCAAATGTTATTTTGAGTCTTACAGTGGTTTAAAAAACAGACATTTGTCTTGACACAACTCGATGCCCCTTCACACTGTTGTTATAACTCTTTAGGTTGAAATTACAAAACATGAACTTCCTCAAAATTCATCTGATTGATGTGATTTTTCCCTAAAATATCTGTAACTCTGGATTTTTCCTTTAAGAATCAGTTTCCACGTACAATGTTTTTAGACTGTATGTAAAGTCACCTCGGTACAGACTTGACAATCCAGTCACTTTGCGTTAGACTCTTGCTTTTGCTTATTCACTTGTGAAAAGAGTTTCTGGGTCAAGCAGCGAGTCTGGTCTAAGAATCAGGTCATTAATAGTGATAAGTGTGGACAGGACACTCTAGTGCACTGGCTCAAGTTGAAGATGAACAACTCTGAACTACTTACAGGGTGTTTTTCCCAAATAAAAATTCCAGGTTTTTTTCAGACTTTGTCAAAACTGATCTTTTTTTCTTCAACACCTTGAGTTTATGTAGTTTTATACCTACGTGCATAATTTCATGTTGGGATTGTACCTCTTGTGTTTAGAAGAAAAGTTAATTTTAATTAAAGAATGACTAAATTTAAAATAAAATTTAAAAAGTTTTATGCATATGTGCAGAATCTAAAACTCTACAATGTCTTCTAGACTTTTCAAGGTCTGGAAAGCAGTGTTTCAAATACAATTGTTAAGACTTTCAAGGCCCATGCAAGTGACTTGTATTTGTTTTTATAATCCAACAAGAATAACGTGAATCTTTTCAGTGTCTTTCGAACTCTCCTGTGTCTTATCTTATGTCTGTGTTGCCATCTTTGATTCAGTTCCTGGATATTTTTAGTCGCCTAAAATAGCAGAAGTCGGTATCTCGGCTGATACCGTTTCAAGTGTGTGTGTGTGTGTGTGTGTGTGTGTGTGTGTGTGAGTGTGTCTGAAACAGAATGACACTCAGCTGTAAACGAAGCTTAGGTGTGATGATGAACACGCACACTGAATGTGCTGTACGATGTGTCGCTATCATTTTCCGCTGTCCCGTATCATTCGAGCACGACGATTGTACACAAGAGGATTCAAGTCTTGACGCTTCTGGTATTTGCAAATTCGCAAATACTGAATTGTGCAAAGTACCGTGTTTCCAGTAATTAACCGGATGGAAGACGTCAACAATTATCTACCTTTCAGATCCAGTGTTGTTTAAATTTTTTAAAAAATGGCTGTTTGATTGTTTGTTTTTCGACGAGATAATGTTTGGATTTTAATGTAAAAAAGGTGATCTATGGACCTATCGATCGATATGAATGCTACTGGTTGCAATTCTAGTTTTGTATTGTAATTTACATTGATGAAAATGGACGGTAAAGAGATTTTGAATCTAGTTTTCTAGTACTAGACTTGTGTTTGACTTGTTGAGTATCTTGACACTCTTCAATTGGTACCAATGGATGTAATTCTAGTTGTGGACTTTAATTTACCTTATAGCCTGGAGAGCTGAATGGTTATGGTGCACCACGTTGGTGCAGCTGTTTGTTGGTTTGAATCCCGGCCCAGTCCCTGTTACATGTCTTTCTATGCTGTCTCTTTCATCGAAGGCAAAAATGCCCAAAAAAGTGATTATTATAATGAATAATGTTCTGATTTATCATGTTTTAAATCAAATATTAATGGTGTTGAGACCAATAAATTTGTTCATTTTGATGAAAAAAAGAGACTAATTTGGTCTTTAGACTAATATGACACAGTAATGGATGGTACAGAGATGTTGGACCTGGTTTTAACTTGAAGTAGTAATATGATGACTTGGGAACAAAAATGTTATAGACTTTTTTTTGACTCGGAGATAAAGATGATCACTTATGACATTTCCAACTACTCAATAAATGATGTTTGAAAAAAATGGTTGAAAAATGGTTTAAAGTGAATGAGAGACATTCAAACATGCTAATCAAACTGATGCTATCTTCTCATTGAGTCTTTATTAGCATGGCTTTTTGTTTTTGTTAGTTGCATTGTGTTACATTAGTTTCATCAGTAACAGTTTCACTTGTATATTTAGCAACAACTCTATGTAGCAAGTAGTTTGTGCAGTGTTGCCAGTTTTTATTTAGTAATGTAGAAATGTCCACTTTATAAACACTGGGGTTATAATTTGGCCAACAGCTGTGTCCTTTGGGACCGGAGACATGGACAAGTGTCAGGGTTTGAGTCATAGATGTGAAACTTTAAAAGGAAAAAAAGCGCAGACTATGAATTTAATATGGACTTAAAAGACCTAAAAACATCCCTATATAAATTAATGCATGCTTACTATTTATTACCGCAACATCATGTGCACATACCAGAGTGAAACACATAAAATGATGATATGTCGATGGAGTGACTATAAATACTTTATTACTTCTCAGCACAGACACAGTCCAAGGACAAATAAACTGTTGAAGACGTGTATGTGTGTGTGTGAGCAGATGTCCAGACGTTTGTGGTGATAGATGTCGGCTCTTCATTTGAGCCAGTGTTGATTTATTTTCATCAGCGAGTATTAGCCCCTCCACTAACTGCCCCTCAGGGGACGACGGCAGGTCTCGCAGTATCTGTAGGAAATGAAACACGGTCATGTGTAGCTACTTTGTTTATTTTAACGTTAAAATCGAAATATCGAAACTATAGAGGCAAGAAAAAAACGGCCAAAATATGAAACAGAAGTTAAAGAAGATGTAATTTAATCTGTAGTTGCCCCCCGTCGTCTCTCCTTCAAATCATCTGTCAAACCTATCAGAGCTTCTTAAACTGTCTACGTTGCAACAGAAATGTCTGACCCTGACATGCAGCCGCGGGGTGTGTCCGGTGTTGGTTACCATGTGGGCGCTCCCTGTCCTCACTGCGCCGATGATTTAAACCCATCTGTCCGTCACCGGGCATGTCGCTGAGAACACGGGGACCCCCTCCCTTCCTTCTAGCAGCCCCTAAAGTAACCGGACACCCACGTCACATGACCTGTTTACTGTCGGTCCTAACAGGCTGGGAGGGCATGTTGGGTGATGCCTTGCAGCTGAAAGAGGCGATAATGAGGGTTTCCACGACCTGTAGTGTAAAGTAATCAAGTATATTTACTCCATTACTGCACTTAAGTACATATTTAATGTACTTGTACTTCGTACTTTTACTCAACTACATTGTCTCAGCTTTAGTTGATAATTATCCCAAATGTATATATTAATAATATCTATTTAAGAGGAGGTTTCTTTTCGATTGGATCATGATGGTTTCACTTTGATCTCTACTCACTTGTTTGAACTAAACTATAACAGTAGAATATCACTTTTACTTTAAAAGTGCAGTATCCACAGTTTCTCATGTTAATGTACCAGCTTCGTTGTCACTGTGATGGTTAAATGACTCTATGAGGTGAATGAAAGATCTCTCTGATGCCCCCAACATCTCATCACTTGTCAGATCAGAGTCTACGACCCTGTGATGTTGGATTCACTAAGGGCGAGTTCAGCAGCACAACTTAGTGCAACAATTTGACAACAGGCTTTTTAAAGTAGTTTTCTCCTGTTTGGTAGACGTGTTCACGGAGTTACCCAATCAGCACCAATGTATATATAAACTTCAGTTTGTGAAGCACTTCAGTGTGCTTCACAGATAATTAAAAGCAAAGAGTAAAAAAGAACAACCACTGTCCAAGACTTATAGGATAAAGTCTGCATGAGAATTGATCATCTTCAAGCAGCAAATGAGTTTGATAAAGATTCAAAGACAAACTAACACACATTAATGTTGTTCAGTTGTCCACTGCAGCCAAAGAATTAAAGCACAACAATGTTACAACCTGAAAGAAGAAACAACACATTTCACAATCAATAAAAAAGTAATGGCTCTTTTTGGAGGTAACTTTGTATCATCCTTGAATTTCCAAATACATTGATTGATGTGGTTGTTTTAGAGACAATTAACCCTCAAAGAATGAATTTCCTATTATCACAGGCTCTTTGTTTATTCCAGTCTAACTAGTTTTGTACCACCCCCGCCTTACTAGACATCATGTTGTGATGGTAAAACATTACACATTAATCCTCACTGTTGCCCAGACTTGAGTTTTGCCAAGTCGAGGAAATAGAAGCCATGTTTTTTTCATTAGATAGTTACTAATTTCAGATTTTGCATCGCTGGTCTAAGTTGGCAGTGATTGCCAATCCGGCATCACTGATCTAGAGTCAGGTTACCTCCCTCCCCTCCAGCCAAGAATTGTTGAGACCATTAGAGAAAATCTGACCTTGTTGTTTGGTGTGTGGGCACTAGATGCTTCAGATTCATGCCGGGATGTGGATTAATGAGTTAGTATGTGTTGCTTGTTGTTGTTTCTCGACCGTCTGTGACGATCTTCAAAAACAAATTTCATTTATAAAGCAACATTCGTACAAAAAGAGTTCAAGTTGCTTTAAAAATAGTAAAAATACCATGGAGTTGAGTGAAACTGTAGAACAAGGCAATACAAGTGACCCGTTTTAGATTGCATAAAATCACTTGATACATAGTTAATAGTTTCTTAAGATCACTGAGATAAGAATCTTCATATTTCCTCGTAGTGTTGCAGTGTCCAGTATTGTGTTATCTGTTACTCACATCGGGACATTAACACGAGCATACAGTAATTTGATTTGCACTGACAGTTGGTGCCCACTTTAATTCTGCAGCAACATACTGCTAAACCAAACACTTAAACAGCCTGGTTGATGCTGTCATTACCTCTGCTGAAGGGGTTGGGTTTTTTTCACACGGGACTGTTTGTTTGTCCGCAGGATTATGCAAAAATATGGATGAAGCTGCATGAATTTGAACTAAATTTGGTGAAGGGATGAAGCTTGGACTGGGGACAAACCCATGACATTTTGGTGCAGTTTTAATTAAAGGGATGGATCTTGGGTTTTGTTCTATGTCCTTATTTAATGTTGTGAAAAAGGCATTTCTCAAAAAATACTAAATTTGTTGATAATATGGACTTAATTTCCTCACTGTTGTAACAAACTACCATAAGTCTTCTCTGGTGACAAAACCAAGAAATCATCAGAAGAAAGTTGACGTCCAACAAGTAGTCTGTCAGACTTTTGCCATTTTTGGATTCATTTTGTCACAGAGGAAGCAGGGTGAAGGTCTTTGGTTTGACTGTCATACAGTTACTTAAAAAGTAAAGATAAGGAAAGTAAAACCTTCTGGTTTGACTGTGGTGGATTTTGGACTATTTTTAGGGCAATTATGTCTATTTTTTCCAAACAGTTCTATTACTGGTTTTGAGTTTTGGCGTCCTTTTTGTTTTTTATTTTGCACCTCTAATTTGGGTCATATAGTACATCCTTCAAAAACTTTCAAACAAAAAAATTTGTCCCATAATGATTCTGCTGTCTGGGTACCACATAAATCAGAGTGTGCAGAGTGGTGGATAAATTCTCTCTGGCGCTGTTGATGCACTTGGTACACCTGGTGTGAACAATCAACCTCAAATCAAAACCAATCGGACATATTGCAGGTGTTGAGATCTATGAGTTTGTATAATTTGGTGTTGATCCACTTAGTAACCCTGATTAGATCTGATTGACGAAAGTGTTTGGCCTTGGTGTTGCTATGTGCAATGGACTGTTGAAGTAATGGAGCTAATGGAGACTGTGGACTTAGTTTTGGTTTGAGGTAGTATGAGTATCAAAAAATACTAATGTTACGAATTCAGAGGTGATTACAATAGAAAGCTTTGAGGGTTAGGGTTAAGGTAGCATGGACTGGTGGCTAAATTCAAATTAGTACATTGAATATTTTTTTTTCTTTATCTAAAGCTAAATCTGCCGGACATCCGTCTGTGTGTTTGTGCTCCACGTTGGGTGAGGTCACCACCATGAGATCAGGCCTCTGTCAGGGTAGCGATGACAGCCGAAAATAAAATCGAACTTCTTTTGGCTCAACGTGCACACTCACGCTGCCGGAGCGCTGCCAGTCAGCTGTTGTGTCACAGTCAGGTGTTAAGCCCTGTGGTTCGGGGGAGGGGATAAAGAGGATATATTTGTAATTAAGTAATTTGCTGCAATATCCATCAGAGAATAATCCTTTAATGAAAATGTTCATCATCACCAATTGATAAAATGTTGATTCAAGAGTCTGTGAAGTCAAAAGCCATTCATTATCCAAGACATCAAGCTCATATGCTGGATCTGGATCTCTCTAAATTCAGTTGGGGAATCCGGATGAGTAATTGAACGTGATTGGCTGTCGTTGCCGTCGGCTGTTCTGCCGCCATACTTAGCAACAAGGAGAACTTGGCAACTTTAAGAGACCTGTGGCTCCTGAGCTCAACAAAATCCTCACGGATTCATGTCTTTGTTTGCAGGAAGAGGGTTTATCACTTTTCTTTTAGGACTTACGTAACTCCAATCTAATCAAATATAAAATTCCTGTGTAAATCAGATTAAACTATTGAACTCATAGAAAATAAATGTTTAATTAAAAATATCAAGCATGTCTGTGGTAAGAGGTTGGTAATTGCTGCCTGGAGGCCGGAGTTTATACCTGAAACGTTATTTATAACTTTTGATAGACTAGAAAGTTTTTAATTTTTAAATTGTTGTGTTAGACAAATAAAAAATAATGTTGGAAAAAGTGAAATGTTATGATTTTTATGGAAAAAAATCCAAGTGGCCAATAAATGAATTATTGCTGTTTTAAATGGCACAAAGACGTACATAACTATACATCTGATTTATAGTGATTTATGTTGTCACAAATAGATGGATTACAATCTTCAAGGGGTTTAAATACTTTTTGGGACCAAGTGAAACATATCTAATCATTTCTTGTGAAAATGACTCCACCCTGTGGCAGAATAGTGACATGTAAGCAAGAACATGATGCAATAATGAGAATTTACTATACTTATGTATATATTTGTTCTGTCTGTCTGTCTGTCTGTCTATCTATCTATCTATCTATCTATCTATCTATCTATCTATCTATCTATCTATCTATCTATCTATCTATCTATCTATCTGTCTGTCCATCTGTCCATCTAAATTGTAGGAATGTAATCATCATAAACTGTTTTGCATCTGAACATTTAATTAAACTTTATGACTTTATTCTTCTTTTTCTTATCAAGAGTGAAAACAAATAGGAAAGTTACATTTAAGATAATTTTTTTTTTCAAAAAATGAGTTTTTTAAATACATAATTTTAATCCTGGGTCCGTGAATAGTTATAAAAAACAATATTTTTACCATTTTTGACTATTTTGACTTCGAGATCGAGTATTTCTACTGTCGTGCTTTTACTCTGAAAGGTCGCCTCCCTCAAACCGGAAGTACAATGTCTGGTCGCGTTTCCTGTTTGTTAACGGTGCGAAGGAAAGTTTGAAGGCGCCGATATTTAATGATTTACCGGGAATAACGTAAGGTAGGATGCTATTATAATATATTAAATTAAATAAATAAATAATTCAAACGTTTGTCAAACGTTAATCGGGTTTTAAAACGACTTTAAGAGGCTAAACGTTAGCACCTGCTAGTTAAAGGGCCGTGATTCGTTTCAGACATGTTTTCACCAACATTTAGACAATTTAACCTCATGATTAATAATGTAGTCATGGTGTGATATAGTTACAACCGGTTAGAGTGTAACAGTTTAAACGAGTGTCTTGTGGCGATGTGACGCACGGCCAAGCCACAACCTGTCGTCTCTATAGCAACAGTGCTAGGCATGCTAACTAGCTGCTAGCCTGCTAGCTGCACAGCTCTGCAGCTGTTGGAAAGCACCGTGCTGCTGATCTGGTTTCACTTCCTGTATTCTCTGTTCAGCTTTTATCAAAGCTGCATACTTCATCACAAAAGATGCTAGGCATGCTAGCTCGTTGTTAGCCATCCTTAAATGTGGATATGAGTTAGTAAAATAAATAAATCACATTTACCAACTTCGGCATTTCACAGGGCTTCATCTCAGATAGGATCAGCGACCTGGAGATGACACACTGCATCCATTTTACCAGTCTGCATGGCAGCTAGCTGTTCATGGTCTGAACAGAGAGGTAATTTAAGCTTATATTAGTGTTTTGGATGATTAAACACACATCCAAGGGATCAGTGTCATTATGTTACTTCAAAATGGTTGTTTTATGATGATTATCGACAGTAGTTGGTGTGTCAAGCTGTTTTTTTGACTGTGTATAATAATTGGACGACCCGGATACGAGCCCTCTTGTCTTTGTGGGACTTCATCTGGATCCAGAGACTGTTCTGGTTTCACTTTCAAGGAACTGCCACACCATCCATCTTTATAAACAGCCAATGGTAGCGTTGTTGGTGATCTAAAACATACACATTTAGACTTATACTGTCCAAAATATCCCATATTTATCTTTAAAAACACACACAAAAAACCTTGTTGGCCAGAATCTTCTTGATTAGAGTTTAAAGTTTTATCTGCACCTTATTTTATTACCATAAATGTAAGATTCAGTGTGTGTTTCCTGTGTATAAAATAGCAGCACAGAAGGAAGATGATCTCTTTACTTGTCTCTTTTGGGGATTTTTGGAGATTCTTTGTTTCTTTTAAGAAAACAAAGAATCTCCAGGATGTATAACTACAAGCCTTGCAGCTGTAGTTCAGTTCAATCCCATGATCAAATCAGGTTTATTGAGGTTGCTGTTTGACAGAACTCGATAAACTCTTCACCTGCCCCTATTTTGGGAGTCCCCACCTAACAAACTATTCAAGTTCTTCAGTAGTAACAGTATCACAACGTTGTTAATATCACAGTAGAGGTTTCAGGCTTTCTCTGAACATTTGATAGGTCATGAATATCCTTAAAAGAAGTGCAGGGTCTAATTAAAAAATCAGCTGTGTGAGTAGAATATGGACTCATCTGAAACCTACATCGTGGTCGTCTGCGGGTCGTTGAATTTTGCCAAGAGAAGATAGGAACCACGACGTTACTACACCATACAAGGATGATCTGCTTTGCCGTACCAGTTGTACCTGTCGCCGACCTTGGATTTGTCAACAGAAAACTTTGTCCTCTGCGGTTGTCTTTCTGAATTTAAGTGGGATTCTCTGTGTAACTTCATAAACCAAGGGTGGCAAAATTGATGGAAGTTTTGTGACAAAACATAAGGTTCTTTGTTTCTCCTGGATTGGATTTTTTTTTAAAGTTTTTTTAACGTCTCCTATTTTGGTTGAAGTGATGACTGCGTAACAACACAAAATTTTTCAAACTTGCTGTTGATAATCTTTGGACTGTCACATTGTAAACCATATAAATTCCAGTATGTCACATTGGTGACGTCCTGGATATTTAAGATGGTCAACTTTTCTGTTATCTGTGTTGTCTGTCTGTTGGTCCAAGTTGTTTCTATGAGAGATGAGCATGGAAAGGAAATAAATGAGTTTGTCCCTGTTGTGTGCATTTCCCCCTCAGCAGTTGTGACCCTATTGTCTCTATTTGTGTTTGTTGCTTTTGCTTCCCCTCTTCTTTTTTCCAGTTAAGACCAGGAAGTGTGAAAGACTGACCAGTGTGAACAAGTCAAGACAAGACCATCCACATGATCGATCCTCCCCAACCATAGAAGCTGATGTCCAGTCCCATTCAATAACCCCTTTCTTTGTTGTTGTTTTCTGTCTTTTTTGTTTGTTTATTTACATTGCAGCTTTGCGTTGCTAGTGGAGTGTGGCGGCCCTTGTCCTGTCCCAGGGTCTCTACCGAGCCCCCTTCTCGGAGGGCTAACAGGGAGCCCTCTACTGATCGGACAGCAAGCTGCATCGTTGCGGTTGGCCCAACTGAAAGCCCAGCTAGCACTGACGCAGATAAACAACGCTCTCACCGCTGGCAATCGAGCTGTCAACTTGTCATCCACCTCCAAAACCCCTTCATCCTATGTACCTTCAAAACCCCCTTCCCCGACTGCTGCAGCCATTAACCTCCTCAATCTTCTGAAGATTGCAAACACCATGTCTCATCCCATGTATAACCCGTATGCCTCTGGGAACCAAGGTTCCTCTCAGGGGCAATATGGACTCTCTGCTAATCAGGCAGAGAGGGATCCACGGAGAGTATCCTCTCGCCTGGGACCGGGCTCCAGTTTAAGTTCTTCTGGAGCCCCCTCAGCACCTCCTGCCAACGCTGCAGGAGGAATGATCCCACCACTAATGGGTCATACATTGAGCTACAAGGCTGAACAAAGTAGAGCAGTCATGATGGATGAGGACATAGAGAGGTCTGTAGACTTGCATATTAACAGAGCCAGAGAGGAGGTGAGGTTTCTTGGCAAAATGGAGCATCAGCCCCCGGGCCAGGGACGTCGTTTTACTGGCACCGAAAGAGATGAGTTTCCGTCCTCAGATGTTGGGGTGACATCCTATTCAATGTCCTCCTCAACCTCTGCCTCTTTTGGACAAAGACATTCTAATGTTGAAAGTGGCAGTAGCTCTTTGGACTGGTTACCAAGCTATAAAAGGTCAACTGCTGCTGTTGATACTTCTAAATATTATACGTCATCTGCTTCATCCAGTTATGCAAGCGGTGGTGGTGGAAGTGGAAGGATTAATGTCTCCAATGAAAGAGAGCGTGATGTGCAATCAATTCCTGGGTTAGGTGATTACGACTATCCAGGGCCAGACAACCCTCCGACTCAGGCTGAGTCTAGTCGCCCCAAGTACACTTCTGAAACAGCTGCCAACATCCTCGTGCAATTTGGACTTGAAAAAGAGGATTTAGAATATCTAATTTCTTACCCTGAAGATCAGATCACTCCTGCCAATCTGCCATTCATCTTGCGCCAAATTCGCATCCAGAAGTCCAAGAGAGCTGTGACAGCAGCTCCGCCCGAACCCTTCCCTGATCCCCAGTCCACCAGAGGTGTGAGTGGGATGGGTAGTTTGAGTAAATCTGGTGGACCAGCAGGTATTCTCAAGCCCAGTAAAGTGATTGACTACGGCCATACTGGTAAATACGTCGGAGGAGCTGTGGATGAGATTGAAAGGACCAGTGGCCAAAGAGGTAACAGTGGTGGGGGTTGCAGCACATTATTGGACACTTATGAAAGTAGCAGCCACAGGCGAGAACCACTGCAAAAAGATACTATGGAAGTTAAAAGCAGTGCCTTGGGTTCCTCCCGTGACCAGGGAAGCACTGCTACTAGTTTCAGCTCTTCATACAGTTCAACACTGAGCGCTATACCTGCCTTAAGTAGCGACTCAACTCAACGATTGCAGATTCAGCCAAACAAGACTTCTCAAGCAATCCCCAGCACCTTCAACCTGCCCAAGAAAGATACAGACATAAGAGTTCCCAGACCTGTTCCTATAAAAGAAGAGATTGATCGCAAGCCGGTACAGCAAACTCAGCAGCCTGGCACTCTGTCACATAGTGTACATCCTACGCGACCTGGTCTTGTGCTTATGGACAGGAAATACACCAGTGGCAGTAAGGATCAGAGTAAAGCTAAAGGACAAGAGTCAAAGATTCCTGGGCACGTCCAGCAGCAGCAGCAACAGCAACTGAATCAGCAACTGGTGCAACAGCAACAGGCACAGCAGAAGGTGCAGCAGGTACAGCATAAAGTGCCACTACAGCAGCAGGCGCAGCAAAATGTGCAAGCAAAGCCGGTATCACGAACTGGGCAAGCAATGTGGCCTCCAGTTTTTACTGCTGCGCAACCAGTTCCTTCTGCATCTCCTATTGCCAGCCCCGTCGATGCCTTACATGCCATCCAGCAGCGTTCAGTGTATCTCCCAGGTGCTCTTCGCTCCATCGGGATTCCTCTGGGTCCACAGCCGCAGGTCTTAAATCCCATTCAGCCACTGATGAAGATTCCTACAAAGAGGCCAGCCGTCAAGGGTCTGCCAACAACAGCCATGATGCATGACTATGCTGCAGCCACACCAAGAGTGTTTCCACATACCTGTAGTCTGTGTTACAAAGAATGCACTCATATGAAGGTAAGTGGAAGACAGCGGTTCTAATGGTACCAAATTGTTTTGTTTTTATCTCAAGGTTCCTGAAGGGCTTTCCAAATTAACCTTTATTTTAAGAATGATTTGTTAGAACCTGTTTAAGCTTTGTAAGATATTCCCTGAATTGTGATACATTTATATTCCTCTATATTACATTTAGCAGACACTTTTATACAGAGTACAGTGTTACTTATAAGGTCAGGAATTGGGGTAATTTGGGATCCAGTACCTTCCTCAAGGACACTTTGACATGAGGAAGTTCTGCACAAACCCCTTGTCTGATTTTGATGTCAACTTTAAATACTTTGTTCCAAAATGTTTTAAGGACGCCACTCACAGCTAACATTTGTTTTCAGATATCCATGGCAACAATGCAATCTCTTATTGAATTAAAATTGTTTTGCAGCCTCAGCAATTAGTTTAGCCACATGGACTGATGACTGTTGTATAATTTGATATAAAATACTGAAAGTCAGCCATCTTCGGATGGTTGTAATTGGAACCAAGAACCTGGAAGATGTGATGGAAAAGAATCTGCAGATCTGAACAGGATAATGAAAGACGACTGTTCTTCCTTTCTTCTTCTTTATTTTTGGGAATATATGCTGTCGGTGAACGACCACTCTAATTTTAGAATAATTTTTTAACAATAGGAACTTTCAGCAATTTGTTACTTTAGGTTAATAGGGTAACCTTCTTTTGTAAGAACCATGCTTCTTTTTTGTATGTATGAAGTATTTTTTTTACCCCCAAAAGGAGTTCCCATTATTTTTACAAACGCTATGATCTTCATCCTCAGCCACTGTGCCTTCATCATGCATCACACAAGCATCAGATTTTGCTTTTATTTTAAAAAAAAAAAAACATTTTTTATCTGGACTGTCTGCGCATTTCACATTTTGGCCACTCGACAAAGACTCCAGCTTCTTCCTCTCCCTGGTTTCCACATCTGCCTGCCTCCAGTTGTCCCAGCTTGCGTGGTTTTGTCCTGATCCAAACCAGATAACTAAACCCAGACTTCGGGGGAAATTAAAATTTTTCACAAGATTGAAGAACCAGACATCCAAAAAATCCCGAGCCCAAGAGGAGGACCTGTTATTTTTGTTTGTTACTGTCACTGTGACTCCTGTATTTGTCATATTTAATGATAAAGACTTGTTGCCCTTAAACGCCTGTTGATTTCAGTCAACGATATTTATTGTAAAATATTAGTAGTAAAGTGTCTGTTTTCACAGCTGTTTGTCTTACAAGCCATCACTTATATGTAGGTTGTTACCTTTATTTGTTTATTTTTGGAAAAAAACCTATTGCCTGAACATTTAAAGAAACCAGATTAAAATATGTTGGTTATATGGGCTTTAAATGAACATGCAATGACTTTCACATACAGAAATGGAATTGGACAATTTTTGGAAGGGGAAGAATTTTGGGGGAATTTTTTTTTTTTTTTTTTAAGTGTCTTGATCATAGAGCTGCTGACGCTCATAACATTTGTGATGAGATCTAGACCTGCCTTAAGTAATGTAAGATCTAATGTTGTGTGTTTCTGGTTCTGACTACAAGGATTGGATCTCCCACCAGAATACCAGCAGTCATCTTGAGAACTGCAAAATCCTCCGGGAACAGTCAGTCCCTCTTTTTACATTTTACATTTCACTTAATTGATCACTAAAGAGTCATCATTCATTCTTAATTGCACCTATTGTAATTTTCCACAGATACCCAGATTGGGATGGTGAGATAGCCCTTGGGCCCAGGTAAATTTCTTAGTCCTCAGAGGGAAGGGGTGGTGGGTATGTTCCCCTTTTATTATGCAACATTTTTCTCATTCTGCTCTTTCCTCAGTGCTGCAGAGAAAGATGCCAAGCCCCCATCGTCTACTTCTGCACAGACTTCCCAACAGCTTCATCAGAAACCCAAACCTGGAACCCGTTCTCGGTCTCGCAGCCCACGTAGGCACCATGGCTCGGAGGGCAGACGAGAGAAACGCAGCCACTCACGATCACCACACAGCTCCAGATATACTCGGTCTGCTAGGCACAACATCTGCAATATGAAGTTATTCTTTATATCATCTGTATAGTTAACAGAATTAGAAGTGATTCCAGAATTAATTCCAGAGAATTGACTGTAAATGTGGTTTTATCCAAATGTCTTCCAGGTCTCTCTCACATTCTCGTTCACGTTCTCGTTCACGCTCTCCACGGTATGACCGTCATCGATCACGCTCAAGGAGCTACGAGAGACCGAGGAGGAGAGATGAGAGATGGTCATCTCCAAGAAGGAGCCGTGAAAGACGTTCACCGAGAAGGAGCATAGAGAGATGGTCCCCTAGGAGTCGCGAAAGACGATCACCAAGGAGGAGTGAAGAAAGATGGTCTCCGAGACGGAGTCGCGAAAGACGATCACCAAGGAGGAGTGAAGAAAAATGGTCTCCGAGACGGAGTCGAGAGACACGATCACCAAGGAGGAGCGAAGAGAGATGGTCTCCAAGAAGGAGTCGTGAAACACGTTCACCAAAGAGGAGTGAAGAGAGATGGTCTCCAAGAAGGAACCGTGAAGGACCTGTCCGGAGACGATCATCTCTGGAGAGGTCCCCTCAACGGAGGAGGTCAAGCAGTGCAGAAAGATTGGCGAAGGAGCTACTGAAAAAATCAGGTTTGAGAAATTAAAAATGTTTTGTGATCCCCAGAGCCTTAGCTATGTTTGAAATATTTTGTTGCTTGGCATGGCATAAGTTGGTCAGAAAGTTCAGATACTGTCTTGATTTCTTCCTCGAAGTAGTCAACTTGTGCAGCAGCACGAGGTTTCCAGTGATTATGCTTCCAGAGTCCAATGTTTGCTGGATCTCACGTGAAAGGCAGCAGATAGGTACAGGTAGGGACAAGAGGGCTACAGCTATTGCGGTCATAGAGGGGAAAAAACCTGGGTATGGGAGGAGTTCAGGAAGGACGTCCAGTTGGCCTCAAGAAGGTTTGGGCAAACCGTCCAACGCATCATGAGGGGAAAGTATGGCTTAGCCCAGGCTGTTTTCAGCAGGGGGTCTGAAACACTGACTCAGACTGAGGATATTGTCGGGCAGTGGAAGGAACACTTTGATGAGCTCTTGAACCCCGTCAACATGTTCTTTTTGGAAGAGGCAAAGTCTGAAAACTTGGGGAAAGGCTTGTCCACATCCTTAACAGAATGACTAATGTATTTAAGAAGGTACCCAGTGGCAAGGCATTGGGAGTGGATAAGATTCATCATTAGATACTGAGGGGTACACACATTATGGAACTGTTTTGGTTGTCAGGTCTCTTCAATGTTGAATGGAGGTTTATCTCGGTTAGATTGGCAGTCTGGAGTGGTATTCTCTGTCTTCTGGAAGACACTGGACGGTAGCTTCAATTATGGGGTATGACTCTACTCAGTCTCCTGGAAAAAGATTATGCCAACGTACTGGAAAAGAGGCTCTGACTGATTGAAGAGGAGCAATGCAGGTTCCTTCCCAGTGGTGCAACGGTGATTAGCTCATTACTCTTGCAAGACTCCTTGAGCAGTCCAGGAAAGTTTGCCTGTTCAGTGCTCAAATGCTTTGTGGACATGGAGGCTTATGACCGGGTTTTTTAAGTCCTTGTTAGTCAGGGTAGTTGTTTTGAACAATCAAGTCAAGCGTAGCAAGTGTGTCAAGCGTGTTTCCACTGGGTGATGGCCTCCACCAAGGTTCCCCCTTGTTTGCTGTTTGAGATAGTGATGGAGAAGATCCTTGCACACTTCGCTAAATGGAAAGAAAACAGAAAAATAATGACTGCACAGTGTAACAAAAAGTTACCTTACTCGTAACAGAGATTTTTAATTGCACCTTATAGATTTTTTTGAGTGGTTTTGGTGTTTGTGTTGGTTTAATTATTTAGTTAACATGATACTTATCTTGACATGGTGCAATTTTTTTTTTTTTTTTTTATATTCTCCCAGCTGCTAAGTCTCTATCTGGAGACCCTGAGGCTATGGTTAAATCTCTGGTCCCTGTCATAATGGCTGAGCTAGCCAAAATGAAGCCGTCATCTTCTTCGCCCAAAGAAGGAAAACGAACACAGTCTTCTCCGTCTACTGCCTCTTCGTCGTCGTCCTCCTCCTCAGCAGCAACAAAGAAGAAAGACACAACAACAACAACTTCTTCTAAGGGAAAAACAAGCCTGCCGACGAGTGAGGCAAGTGCTTCTGCAAATTTTAAGGTTGGTGTGTTTATGTCCATAGATAGTCCACAGCTGGTAAATATTCTTTCTTTTCTTCCTTCTTGAAATAACTTTTGATCAATGACTTAAAATTTTATTGTTTTAAAAAACGTTTTATCAAAATTATTCTTGATGGTATTAAAATCAGTGAGGACATTTTCTTTTCTGCCTTTTCTGTCATTCAACTTTTAACTATTTATAAAAGATGAGAAATTTCAGTCGTCAGTCCTTGTTGACCAGGTCTGTATTCGCTTTTCTTTTTGTCTGTGTTAACTAAGGCGGGTAAAGTTGCACCTCCAACCATGGTGAGGCTGGACGGGATTCGTGCACCACTTTCACACAAGGACGTCATCACTGCTTTGGAGAAGTTTGGAAAGACAAAATCAGTAGTTCTGTTTCGGGCCACACAGGAGGTATTTGTTGAGTAGTTTCCAGTTTCTCAGCCTTGAAAATCCATAGAAAAACTCCAGAATAGATGTAGAAATATATGTAAAGATTCAAATATATAAAAAGCAACACAGTATTTTTGAAAATAAATTGAAATAGTTTTAGTTAATAGTTTTAGAAGAAGATGGAGCTTTCAGAAATGTCACAAATCCAAATGAAAACCCTTTTTTTCCTGGTTAAAGCATCTAAAAAAACTGGAAACACAATTTCTTCTCATCAAAGCAGCTTCTCTGATGAATCTTGTCTGAATCTTTTAGCTATTTTACTTGTAATTAAATATCTTGTCTCACAAAGACTGAAGATACACTTTTCAACCCCTCTGAAATTTAGATCGTTGTGTAATTTTATGACTTTTCTGTGTCGTATTGAGCTGTTTGATGTGTTGTGTGCACATTTAGGCAATTGTGTGTTACGAGAATGAGGAAGACGCCAACAATCTCAAGAGTATAAAGACCATCGACATTAAAGGACTGCAAATCACTGTTGCCAGTTCGAGGGTACTACACTTTTCTACATTTGTCTAATATTGAAGTGTGGAAATGGTTTCAGTAATTACAGTCATCTAAAATAACAAATGTTCTTTGGTTCTTTTGAAGGATATTGAACCCAAGAAGCAAAAGAAGGCTCCTCTGAAGTAAGATGTACTTTTTGCAGACCTCATACAGATGGAGGTTGGAGGTTTTGTGTTGTTTTTTCCATTGTATTGCCATAAATATTAAGTAACTGATTTTGTGTCAACAATAGACAAAAGAAAGAATTGTTGTGCTCAGAATTTACACAATTTGTTGTATTCACATTCAGTGTAGATTTTGGGGAGATGGACACAGTTTGAAACACTTGTGCAATCATAATAGATTCCAAAAATGCTTAAATTGCAGCATATACATGGACATAATCTAGATGCATATGACATGGTGTCCACGTCATTGTTCTTCATTTGTCTCTTGTTCATCAACCATATAATTCTGCTTCGTTTGCAGAAGTCCTGCCACACCTTCAGCTGAAACCACAAAATCCACAACCACCACCACCCGTGCGAAGGGTCCTCCCTCTACACATCAGAAAACTGAAGCCAAAAAGGTGACAGCAGACAAATCTAAAAATGAAAAATACCTCCTAAAGTCTCAATAAATGTAGCTAAAGCAAAAGTCGTGGTCAGCAAAGCAAAACCTGTTTCAAGGGAGCAGCAAGCCAAAGGAGCTAAATCAGCAGTTCAGCCCAAACAGACAGCTGGTGTTAATAAAGCAGCAAACCCGACTGTTGCCGAACCAACTGAAAGCTCAGAAATTCAATCTGAAGTCAAAGTCATGGACTCTCAAGCGATAAAAACCCCAACATCACAAGAACCCAACAAACCAGAGGAGAATGTGACAGTAAAAGACGAAGAGGTAGAAACGGCTATAAAAGACGCTAATCTACCTGCCGAATCAGCAGCTTCAGAAAATTCCCCTCTCGAGACTTCAAACGCTAAAGAATCAGAAACAAAGGTTCAACAGGCTGCGGAAGATGCAGCCAAGGTTGATGAAACAGGCAGTGGAGCAGAAGTCGCCAAAGTTGATGCTGAGGTGAAAGAGACTGAAGACGTTGAACCAATGGAGCACACTGAAGTTGCAGAGTCCATGGAAGTCGAAAATTGTGCAGAGGACAAAGGGAAGACACTGATAACAGAGGGTGAACCTGACAACATCAAGAGTGAAGCATTAATGGGTACAGATCAGACTGGACCAGATTCTTCTGGGCCTCAACCTTCCAGCGATTCACCTCCAAACACGGAAACGGTCACTAAGGCTGCAGACTCTGACGGTCAGAGTCCTCAGGCTCAGGCTGACACTGATGCTCCAGAAAACTCTGGTGAAACTTCATCACAGGCTGAGCAAAGCGTTCTGCCACAACCAGAGTCAAACACTCGACAGCTGGAGACGACGATGGAAATGCCAAGTTCAGCTGAAGAGATAAAAACAGAACAAAAAGGTCAGGAAACCACCAAGCTCCAAACTTAACAATGTGTCAATCAGATGCCAGTTGAGTCATTTTCTCATTTACAAACCTTGTTGAACCTCACTTACTTTTTACTTCTTTGAAGATCCTGTGTCTGCCGATGATACTTCAGCTGTGGTGACTGCAGTGGCTGCATCTGTCAAAACCGAGCCGACGGATGCAGCATCGAGCCAGAAGCAGCCAGCGCCAAAGATGACGACCTCAGCTGCTGCTGCAACAAGTAAACCGGCAACATCCCCATCTCCTGCATTTACACAGAAGACTATATGGGAAAAGTTCTTGGATCCACATAAAATCCGTAAGTTATCCAAGAGATAAATCATATTTAGATCAGAAAATTTGTATTTTTGCCTTCTTTGGTTTTAACTCTTACCTCCTGTCCCGTCTTTTTACAGCAATCATCAGCCCGCAACAGGTTTTCTCAACAAAGGTACAACTCCCCTTGCATGAACTGAACAGCTATTAAACTTACGGCTGGTGTTTGGTCAGTAAATGTCCTTACTTGTGAACTAACTTTGATTATTTATTTATTTTTTTATCTCTTTTTGTTTCTGTTTTCCCAAGTCTTTAAAACTCAATCTAAAGCAGTTGATGATTTCCAACCTCCCCAAGTGTCAGGATGGTTGCAACACAGAGAAAGACATTGCCAAGCTGCTGTATCCGTTCGGATTTAAATATGGGTTTTGCGAAACCATCTATGTTCATCCTCAGGCGAGAGTGGTAAGTACCAGGTTGTAAACCTGCGGCGTGATTCATTGATCTTTTACCTCCACAGTATTTGTACCACAGAAAACAACCATCACTGATAAAGATCTAGAGCTGTAGGTGACCCTTGAAAATTGGTTGCAAAAGAAATAAATGTGACAAGAAAGTTATTTTTTTGTTAATAAGACTCAATAAGACAATGTTTGTTTATCATTAATCAATACAAGTGTGGTTTTTCCTCTCAGGCCTTTGTCTTGATGCCATCGATGACTCAAGTGCTCAGCATCATGAAAAGACAACGGAAAAAGCCTTTTATTCTGAAAGGGTCCAGATTGCAGTTCGACGTATTGAAAAAAGGAGTGATCAGTATGCAACGGGTGAGAACATCCACAACACTTCCTGTTTTTTTTACAGCTGTTGTATAGATGTTTAATGTATAACTGTTTTTTTTTTTTTTTTTTGTAGAAAGGGTTTTATTCAAAATTGATGAATCTGATGACCCCAGACAGCACCAAACAGGTACGTACTTTATTAATTAATCCTTCTGTCTTTTTATTTCATTAGTAGAAACGTCTCATTTGAGCGTTTACTTCTTCTTTCTTCAGAAGTTGAGCTCTTCGCTCAAAAAGTCCACGGTGATTTATATCAAGGACATTTCACTAAGAGATACCGCTGAGCTGAAGAAGACTTTGAAAAAAATCGGTTGTGTCTCCAACATCCTGCCTCTGCTCAACAAGGTAACACTTAAAGAAAAAACACCTAAACCTGCTGTTTGACGCTTTCCCATCTGACTTGTTTGGTCCGAACCCAAAAAGAAAAAAACTGACCTTGACCAACCAACCATTGGTTCAATTGTAAGAAGAAATCTTGGTCATGGTCAATTTGTTTCACTTCTTTGCCATTCATGATGTCATCATCTAGTAAAAAGTTTATGGAGAAAAGAAATGGGAAAGGAAACTACTAAAAAAAAAGGAACAGAGCACAGATCAGAGGAAGAAGAAGCAACAGCGATGAAAGGCTTAAAATAAACTTGAAAAACACAGAATTGCTTTTTTGTCTGCCTTTTTATCAAAGATATCATCAGTAACATTCAGTTCATTTTGATGACAGAAGTAGATGTAGCGTGCAATAACAAAAGTAACTGGATCATGTTGACAGTGGAACAAAAATAAGGCTTCTTTTACACTTCAGACCAAACTGACAAGTCCAAAGCTGCGACAGCACCCTGAGATTCTTTAATCTCTCCGTTGCATGTGTTCTCCACGTTTGTGTTTCAGGTTTATATCGAATTTCAATCGAGTCGAGACGCTGATCGACTTGGAGTTTGGTACAGCCTCTTGAAACAACCACCGAGTTATAAAATCCACAGGTTGACGGTACCGAAAAGCAAAGGCACAACATTCTGTACGACTTTGTTTTATGAAGTAAAATATAAATATAGAACATTGAAGCACCGTTTTTACTCTTCAGATAACACATCACACTTCTTTTGTCTTTTGTTTCCTTCAGTACCAAAATTTGCAGCGAAGGCTATGCCACACAGCAATGACGTTGTCAGCGGGGTAACCTTGCCGAAATGCAAACATGGTGCCCCACGCGGCAGCACGGCTCCATTTCGGCTCACGCTGGCAAATGAACCCTTCACTTTCGCCACCGTGTGTCCGTGGTTCATCATCCCAGGTTAGAAAGACAAACGGAAACAAACACTAACTGCAACTTTTAACAAGTTTACTGATGTCTATCTTCCTTTTTTTTTTTTTTTTTTTGTAGATTATGTGACCATCAAGGGATATAACGATATTCCGGTAAATTTAGAAAAAAACTTGTTCAAACAGACTCTTTTTAAGTTTCAACAAAGAAATAAAATGTCTGTTCTTTAATCTTATTTCACTAAAACTTCATCTTTAAACGTTGTGTCCTACAGAAAGCCCAGCGTTGCGCCTCCATGTTCCCCACAGTCATGTTTACCGGTTTGCCATGTGGAAATTACTCACACAAAGATATCGCCACGTTGGTTTGGCCTTATTTCCCCAAACAAACCCTCCAGTCCCTGTACTACAAAGTGATGGTGCTGACGCTGCAGAGGAGGGTGAGTTGACCTGACGCTCGTCGTTAAAGTTGATACATGAACTGAATATGTCATAACGTTTTGCTTCTCGTCCCATCCAGGCGTTCGTCCATTTCACTGACTGGAAGACCTGCTGCGCTTTTCTCCGACATTACATTGAAAATCCCGTTGCTGTCGGAGGCGTCGTACTAAACATCCACTTTGTCTCACAGTACATGTATCCTGAATTTGAGGAGGTACAGACTGTTCATCCCTACTCATTCTGATTTGTGGATGTCCTCTCTTTTCATATACCACAAAATCTAAATGATTTGTTTGAAACACATGTTAAAAAGCAGATACAATAATATAAAACTTTAAACGTCACTTGTCATCTTTTCACAGGAGCTCATGTACAGATCTTTGATGAAATGGAGCAACGCTGTAAGTTATTCGTCGTTTATTTTAAGCCTAAAGCTGCTATTTACTTTGTGATTCCCTGGGTCTCAATGCCAACTGATGCTTTGTTTCAGGGTGTTTCAGACCCAGAGTCTCTGGAGCAGCGGTTGCTTTGTGTCTGGATCTCTAAGTCGTCTGTGGATGTCATCAAGTTGGTGATGATGGTGGTGGAGTCCATCGCGCCTTTCATCAACTTCCTGCCTCTCGCCAACCGGGTACGACAACATTAACAACAACGCTTCTTGCATCACTTTCTGCATTCCCACCTGCTCACTCTCATGTCCACGTCTGTCTTTGTACCACAGGTGTGCATCGAAATGGTCGACTCCAGTGGTGTAACACAGGTGGCGGAGAAGTTCAAGACTTGTGAACCAAAGTCTGAATTTCTGCGCAGCTGTTGGTACGTATGTTGAAAACTAATGATAAAAAAAATAATCGCAAGTAGACGATGAGTTAGTCTGTCTTGTCCAATGACGATGTTTTAATTTTTTTATTTCTTCATCTTCGTATTGAAAACGACCAACTTGTGTTTTCTCTCCGCAGGAAACAAATCGTATGTGTGGAGACGTGAGTATTTCACTGTTTGATTTCTGTCAAAACGATCTGTGGTTGAAACTTACATGTGTATTTCTTATTCAAATGTCTCTTAAACAAAACATGATCTTCCTGTTTCTTTCATTTTAGCGTCAAGAGCCTAAAAAAGCGTCTTGTTGAGTTAAGTGAGATCACTATAAATCTCGAACAGAACACCCACATTGTGGCCACTGAGCCTCCAACGCTGCCGCTTCCTGATGGACTTTCTGAAGACGAACCACAAGCTGCTTCTGCCAAGGGAGCAGACACTGACGGGTCGGCCATTTGTGAACCAAGTGATGTAGCAATGGAGGACGACGGTGATAAAGCAGGAACTGAGGTTGCCACCGACTCCACTGTTGCCCCAAAGGTAAATGAAGATGTAGGAAACACTGCAGCCGCAGCGTCCAATCCTTTACCCGCATCTACAAGTGTGACCGAGTCTGAAGCCGACGTTAAACAACTACCTCTTATCGACCAGGACACGTTCAGAGCTCTGACAGCAGCAGTTCACCAACACAGACTGACGCAAAAAAGCGAGAGACAGAGTGAAGAGAAAGAGGTGATGACCTGACCTGTTTTGTTTTTTTTTTAAGCGAGACACCAGTATATTGTTGATAGATGCTGCTTCTAACAAAGCAATATAACTTACAGAAAGTTAAAAAAAAAAACTAATTTAAGCCCTGTTAATGAATTATCTTACCTGGAGATAGATCAACGTTTTCTTGTTTGAGCATTGGGAAATGTTGGCTTGCCCCCTTGTATCCGTCATTTATATTCAGAAAAGCTGAAGCGTGTCTTCTTTTAAATATTTGTCTCGTAGAGTACCAGCCAAAGCAAGACAAGCTCCGAAAAGATAAAGGATGAAGTCGCAACACAAGAAAAATTAAAGGTCTGTGTTTATTTAATCAAATATCTTCTCGTTAGTCATTTTCACTTTATCAATTATATGTGATTTAATAAATGACCTTATTTCAGAGACACTTTCTTTTTTTTCCATTTCAGCATCGCGATGATTTCACAGACGACACCTTATCATCAGACGTTTACCTGTTTGACGAGCAATCTTTCAATATGGAGGACTTTGTCACTGTCGATGAAGTCGGCGATGACCTGGGTGACACAAGTCCCGAACACGACAGCTTCTTGTCCTCCTCTCCCAAGCCGTTGTCCACAAGAAGTAGCAGAAGTCACCGACCAGATGCGTCACCACCTCCCAGATCGACCTCAACAAGGTCATCAAGAGACCCTAAGAGTTCAGCTCCTTCCTCATCCAAGGCAAGTAAGGACTCCTCAAAGAGCAGATCATCCTCTAGCTCAACCTCTGCATCGCCAAAAAATCCCAAGAACTCCTCTGCACCCACCCACACCTCCACCAAACCCTCATCCTCCACTAGTGTCAGAAAGACCTCCACCTCCTCCTCACGATCTTGTGAAACCTCTCCCTCCCCTAGTCGCAAAACACAACAGAGGAACACAAAATCCCCAGTCAAAGTGCTAAGCACCTCATCCACCACTTCCAGGAGCCGATCGTCTTCTGCAGCTCGAGAAAAGGAAAAAGCAACATCAGCTGCAAAAGCAACAACTCCTGAATCCCATAAAGAGGCAAAAACATCTGAGGGTGCAGTAGTGAAGTCTGACCACAAAGTGTCAGCAGAGGACAATGCTGCAAAAAGTGTTGAGTCACAGACAAAAATAGAAACAGCATCAGAGATGCATCCACCTGCACCGGAACAAGGCCAGAATGTGGACGACATGCTCAAAGACCTGGACAAAGATGAAGACGAACAGAAAGAAGACGAAGCTGATAAACAAACAGAGGAAGAGGATGAATATGAAAATTATCAAATCCTCGACTCCCTTGATGATCAAACAGATGAACAGATGAATGATGGGGACCAGGTAGGAACCTCTGAAATCCAGCAGCCTGACCACGAGGAAACGTTTCAGGTGTTGGACAGTGTCGACGACGAAGGCAAAGCTTCCACCAGGGACGCAAACGAACAGGAAATGGAAACCACCAAAGACCAAGTGGCAACAGGAAACTTGGTCAAAGATGACGACCCTGTTGTGAAGCAGCTCTGTGAAGACGATGATAATAAATCTGCAGCTGAAGACGCAGCTGATAAAAGTCAGATGGCGGCAGCTAACAAAGAAGATGTCAAAGGTAAAGTAATTCCAGCAGAATCCTCTGAAAATGTACCAAAACCTGAAGATGACAAACCTAACACTGATGGTGCTGAATCAGAAACCTTTAAGATACTTGATTCAGTTGACAATCAGACCGTAGCGGAAGATGACGATCGAAAACAGCAAACTACCACTGATCCGACGTCGAAAGAAGAAGAGGAAGACGTCAAGTATCAGGTGATTGATTCTGTTGAAGATCAGCAGGCAACAGCGGTGACTGAAGAGTCTGTAGCCGACAACAAGGACAGACGAACCAAGAAAGTGGAAGCAACTGTTAAAAAGATGATCGATCATCAAGGAGGAGTGTCCGGACCAGGGCTTCTAAAAGCGAAGAGATCGACAAACCGGTTAAGAAATATGAAACTCGAACGAAGCCGGGTCCCGCTGCAGCCACGGGAGTCTCCAAAAAGGAGATCGAAGACACTACCGAGGAGATGGTTTATGAAATAGTAGATTCTGTCGAAGACGAACCAGTTCAAGATGCAACGGCCACAGAAAAGCCTGGAAGAAGGAGAAGCGCAAGAGGAAAGAAGGAGGAGAAAAAGACAGAGGAACCAGAAGAGGAGGCTTCATATGAAATTTTAGACTCCGTTGAAGGCGAACCCAATGAAGAACCGACTGTAGTGACAAGATCCACCAGAGGAAGAAGAGAAAGAGCAGCAAAGAGAGAGTCTTCGAAGGAGGACACGCCAACAAGATGGAGGACAGCTGCTGTCAGAGAGACGCGGGAAAAAACACCAAAAAACGAGGAGAAAGTGCCTTCAAAAGACAGCACACCAGCAAAGAAGAACGATGCCACGATAGAGGTAAGCAAGGATGGTGCCACCTTCGAAATATTAGACTCTGTGGAGGATGAGGCCGTAAAAGACGAGCGGCCCGCCACAAGAGCAAAAGGAAAAAGGGGAAGACCGAGGAAAGAGGCTAAAACAACTAAAAAAGACGCTGCGACCCTGAACGAAGTCGAGGAAGAAGAGGTGACCTATCAGATTCTTGATTCTGTGGAGGAGGAGACGGTTGACGAACAGCCTCCGGTAGAACAGAGAAAAGACGAGAACTCGGTGCAAATTACGAAAAGCTCATCCCCCAAACACGAAGAGGAGGAAGACGAGCCGGTGTATCAGATCGTCGATTCTCTGGACGACGATCAAGCTCAGGAAGAGTTGACAAAGGGAACAAGTGAAGAAGAGGAGGCGCCGCTCGTTAAAGACTCGTTAATCGGTACAACTGACACGAAGGAGGCGGAAAAAATGAAGGGAGAGGCGGTCAAAAAAGAAGAGGCTGCAAATGATTCGTCAACTACCAGAATGTCCCAGACAACTGAAACAATGAAGCCCCAAAGTGATTTAGCAGAGGAGGAGAGTCAACAACTGTCAGAGAAAAACGACGCTACGGAAACAACGAGCGTTTTGTTGGACGAAGTGAGCGAGGAGGAGGAAGATTACCCCGATGACACGGCCGAGGAGGAAGAACTGAGGAAGAGGCAAGCCGCTGCTAAGACAAAGCAGCTCGGCAAGATCAGAGAGACGAAGGAGGAGAGGAGTTGTAGGAGAGGAGGAGGAGGAGGGACGAGGAGGATGAAGGAGGTGGTGGACGTCAAAGAGCTGGTGACGCTTGACGAGGTGGGAGCTGATGAGGCGGTGGAGGAGACGGCGAGAGAAGGCGAGATGGAGGGAGAGCTGCAGACGCTCGTCACTCTGGATGAAATCGTAGAAGAGGAAGAGGAGGAGGAGGAGCAGAGCGCACCGGAGGCCCTGCCTCCCAACAAGGAAGACGACTCAACTAACGTGAACTCAAAGGTAAAGACCCAGATTTATGAACATGTACGGTTAATTTTCTTACAGGGAAAAAACGATGCGATGCAAACACCTCGTCTCTTTTTGTTCTTAGACTCTGGTGACTTCAGACGAAGCGGGTGATAAAGCTGAAGCTGAGAAAAACTTGAGATCGGAGAAACGCAAACACGACGAAGCAGGTGACAAATTATTGAAAATACAAGCGACAAGAAGACTCCTGACAAGGGTCGAGGTTACATTCGTGTCTTTTACACTTGTATTTCCAACCAAACCATCAGTGTATTGTGGGTAAAGCAAATTTTTTACCCTTCAAAATAAGAGCCTCTGATAATAAAGTCAGATTGTTTATCGTAGATGGAACAAGGGTCGAAGATTGAAGGTTGTGGAAATAAAACATGATAAACAAAAAGAAAAAAAATGTCCCCTTTTTTTTTTAAACTCCAAAACTTTCTTTCTCTTACCTCAGAGGAGACTATGAACTTCGTGACCGTAGACGAGGTTGGAGAGTTTGAAGAAGAGGAGCAAGAAAAGGAAGCAACCAAGACAAGAGGCCGAGCCAAGAAGAGAACCAGACAACAACCCCCCGGTAACATAAACACAAACACTTTCACGTCATTAGACATCGACATCGTCTTGACACGGTTGTTCAATCAAATTTGTTGATTTTTTTTTTTTTTTTTTATCAGTGAGAAAATCTACCAGAGGGAAAAAAGCTGAAAACGAAGAAGAGCAGGAGTCGACCATCTCCGATGTGGCGAGTGACGGCCAGCAGGAGATCCAGAAGTCGGAAGGCGTCGACGCCACTGCTTCCGCTGCGTCGGACCTGCAGCCTGAACACCCCGAGAACCAGAATCAGAACCAGAACCAGAACCAGAAGCAAAACCTGGAAGAAGAGCAGACCAAAGAGGAATTCATCAAGACGGATATTAAAGGTTAATGTTTGGATTTACGAGAGTTAAGTCGGATCACATAACGACAGGGTTGCCTCAACTTTCAGTACTTAGGTCTACCATGATCTGACTGACTGAGAACTTACACAGACACAATAAAATAAAAAGTAAATTATTACTTTTTAGACTGAAATGATCCGTTGATTGACATTTTGTCGTCTTTTTCAGTCGTGAACAAAAGGAAGGCGGAGCTTATGGGACCAGAGACAAAACGATCTCGTTCCCAGTCTCCCTGTGTCCCCGCCGACTTCAAACTGCCACCGTTCAGCCCCAACAACCCTCTCGGTAAGAAGAGCACCTAAAAAAATGTACTTTAAAAATGTTTTGTCCAGTCGTTTTGACGTTTCTCGTTTCTTGTTTCTCTTCAGGTCAAGAGTTCGTCGTCCCTAAGTCTGGGTATTTCTGTAACCTCTGCTCCGTTTTCTACCTGAACGAGAGCACGGCCAGAGACATCCACTGCAGCAGCCAGAGACACTACGACAACCTGCAGGTAGGCAGCTGAAACCAACTGAATGAGCTTCAACAAATCAAAAACATTAGCTCAGACCAAAGTGATGTTTCTTTTTCTGTTTTTCCTTTTTATTTTTTCAGAAACACTATCAGAAGCTTCAGCAGAAAACCTCACGAAATTTGACACAAACTTCTGCGGGGTCCCTTTCCGACTGATCCCGACCTCAGCTGCCTAAGACTCGTCCGGTAAACCCGGAGGAGAAAATGAACCCGTCGCTGTTTCTTGATCTTCTTTGATCGGAACATTTTAAATAAATAAATATTTTTTAGCACGGATTGTATTGAAACTGCGCTCGAGAAAGTTTCAGTGTCTTGCGTTGCATCGGTCGTGTCTCGGGGTGAAAAACAAAAAAGACAGGAAACAAAAAGTCGGAAACGGTTCTTTACATTTTTCGGAAGTTTCACTTTTAAAAGGTGCTACATGCATTATTTCAATCAAAGATTTAATCAACGATTATCACAGGAACAGTCACGTGAAATCATCCAAACCCGAAAATCTTAAGAGTCCAGTTTTGGTGGTTTAATATTGATTTTACCGATTTTCAGTCCGTGGTCTTAATATTTAGTTGTTGAGTTTTACCGTTTCTGTTCACCTGCACACAGATTACATGTTATATAAGTAGTTTAAAGGAGGAAATATCACAACGTATACACAGAAAACAGTATCTCTGTTAAGACTGATACAGAAGTCAAGTTCTAGTTTCTGTTTCAATTCCTGAAAATGGTTTCATGTAACAGTAGAGGATAGAAGTGCGTAGTTTACATCTGAAGCAGAGTTTATACTTTCACACTGACCGGAGAGAAAGAATAAAATAAAATAAATAAAAATTTAAATTGTTATATTTTGTGGAGAAACGTGATGCAAGGAGGCTCGTTGAAATTAGCATCTTAAAAGTGAAATAAAATCAAAAAAATCTTCCTCACAGGCGTCATAATAAATCATATCTTTTTTTTTAACCTGACAGTATTTTATTTTCATGTAGCACCTTGTGAAAGATGAGTCGTTCAAATATAAAGCATGAAATTTAGGTCAAACAACCACTACGGTTTTATTCTCCAACGTTAGCACAAAGCTTGAATTTATATCGGTTAGGTTTAAAATCAGGAGAAACAAAATTTCATCTCTTGGCTACAATGTGAACGGATTCTGTCGCTAATGTGAACGATGACGAACAAATCGTCAAGAAAAAAAAAAAGTGTTTTTTTGTTCGATCTGTCACGAAATGAACTTCCGGTTTCTTCGCGTGAAGACGGACGTTTTTACGACGTAGCTGTACAGAGTGTTTATCGCCGCCGAATCAAGATGTTTGTTTGTTTTTGTTTTGTTTTGTTTTTTTAAATGTGAACATATGTAATCATTATAAAAATAGAAAATTTAAATTTCCAGATAAAGTTATAAAAGTCAATGAGTTGAAAGGGGATTAAAGGTTTTCTGCGTTTCTTTGAACAAGGGTCCAATATTTTGACTTATTTCTGTCGTTTAGTTTGCTGTTGGTTCTGTTTCTATGACATTAAAAAAGTTTTTAAAAAAACTAAACCGACTTTTAATTTCTAATGATTATTATTGATCATTATAACAGCATCACCTCCAACCAGCAACAGTTTCAACTTTTTGTTGAGAAAGTTTCTTTGTCCAAATCTGTAACAATCAGCTGTCGTTTATCTTCCTCTGGAGAAATCATCTTAATAAACCTGTGTCTCTTTGCTCTTTTAATATCACGTTACTCCACATCCAAAATGTTATCGCTATCGTTATACTGAACACTCTGCAGAGAATCTGCTCACTCAGTGTTTTTCCTTCAGACGTCTCCCATCGGCTCTTCAATCACTCCAGAGGAGATTCGATTACGTCCGCAGAGGAACATTTTACACGATCGATATTTTGTAATTGATATGATGGAAGACGCTGCGCTGCCATGTTCAGTTTCCTCTTCAGCAGTTTTGTCAAATGAGGGAGATACATTTGACCAAACGTCACAAAGTCTGATTAGTATGATTGTTATGAAATAAATGAATTAGGTAATAAATGTAGAAATATGGAAATAAATAATGAAACCAATAAATAAATAAATAAATAGCTTTACAAATGAACAAATAAATGCATAAATAAATAATTTAATAATATTTTTTTTATAAATATGAGATGTTTATTAAACCTAACAAATTACAAAAAAAATCTATAATTTTATTTGTTTTATTTTTCGTCTTTTATTTATTTGATTTTTTTATTTTTCTTTATGATTAATTATTTTACGTATATTTTTACGTTTTATTTTATTGCGTTTTTATTTTTTATTTTATTTTACTTTATTATTTTTATATTGTTTTTGTTTTGTTTTTTTTTTTTTACAAAAAAATCATTTAAGACATATCAGAAACTCATATCAAATATGATACAGTTGGTGATAAAAGGAATAAAATAATAAATAAAAATAATTTATATGATATATATATATATATAATAGATTAATTTTAATTATTTTATTCCTTTTATTCAAACTTTGTCTTAAACTGATACTGATAAAACTTATGATTTTCACTCTTCATATATATATATATATATATATATATATATATATATATATATATATATATATAAAGTTTGAACCAAGGAGGCCGCCATTTTTTTTTTTTTTGCATGTGCAATGCATTCTGGGTAGAAGGTGTAAAACTGTGTCAGTCATGTCAAGCCAAGCTAACCTGCTGCTACAGTTGAAAAAGGGAAGATAATGAGACGCTGTTCGGTTTTATATGGTAGTTTACAGTCAGAAGGCACCGATCTCAGCACGACGAGAAAAGAAGAAAATATTTGTGGACGGATGTTGACGTCACTTAAAACGCGCCATGTTGTACTGTCGTAATTCCATGCCGTGAACATGCAGCGTTTAAGTAAAAATGTCCGTTTTCTCTTCTGACAGACTCATAAATGTCATTACTATTCTCTGACACACACTAAGCATCCTTACAAATCAATATCTCCGGGTCTTTTTATTTTTACTTTGTTCTTATCGTGGTAACTTCAGGGTTAACTCTGGGTTTTCAGTCTTATGAACGTGGTTCACTTCTTACCGGGCTACGTCTCCATGGTAACTGATGCTGTTTGGAGGAAGCAGTTAGTTAATGTGGGGAAAGGATATAGAGGAAATGACAATGATACATTTTATATTAATTTAATAGTACTCGTATTGATTCAACTAGAAACTGACAATTTCTGACATAATCTCACATTATCTGATGTGATGTTTGAAATAAAAACATCTTAGAACAATGTATATGGCTAATTTACACATGACTTGTATTTATTTAATTTTCACAATGACCTATTATTATATGTACATTTCTATAGAGAAAACTGTGGTGGTCAAGAACATCACAGCTCATGTTGATTGTTTGGTTTGAGACATTTTCCATACTGTCCTAAATAATATACTATGATCCAATCACTATCTTTGATTTACCAACTGTACACTCTTGTTCTGTTAAAGGTTATTTCACTGCAGTAAATATTGAGCTGAAGTTGCTGTAACCACAGGAAATCTTGACTGAACCAACTCAGACCATTGAACAAACAACACACGAATCCAGTGAAGTGTTGTTCTGTTCTCAGTAACAAGATTCATTTCTCAGTGAAGGAGATTAAAATAAGATGATTTTTTACATCTGTTCCACAATTTTCATGAGACCTTTGTGTGTAAGTCTCAGTTTTACAGTGTGACTTCAAGGGGAGCATATTTCATAGGACAAGCTTAGTAAGCGACCATCGTGGTGGATGATGATGACAGGACTGTGTGTCACAAATGCTTGTCTGTAGCATGGGGCCCCACGGGCAGTGGTTCTGACTCCTAATGCTGTTCACCCTCTATGCTGCAGACTTTTTCTGCTGCAGGTGCTCCCACTGACCCCCAACACCCCTCAGCATCCAGGGGAAGGACACTGACATGGTGACATCTTGTGAGTAACCTGAGTGTTCATATCAACAGTAAACTGGCCACTTTGACCACATATTTTTGACATACTGTGACCCTGACATATTATAATACTTTTTCCATGAATACCTAATAAATCTAAGCCTTTACCTTCCAAATATATGGAAAACAGGTTTTAGGTCTGATGATCCCCCATAATCCATCAGGAGCAGCACAGCTTCAATACATAAAGTTTCAATGGAGTCCTGGTTCTCTTATCTTGCAAAATGCATGGTAATAAAAAAAAGTGAGCACCATAAAAATGGCGTGGGGTGATGTAAATGAGTGGTGGCTGAGAATATATTTTGTTTATTTGTGTGTAATTCAAACCATCAAAGTCCAAATGAGCTCTGTTTATGCCTCCTCTCTCCTCTTGGGTGCGTGGTATAACATGTTTATGCAGGCGCATGTTTGAAGTGTGTCAGAATAGTTTGCAGCCTTGACTTGAACACGTCACCAACAGTCATGTGACTATAAAAATCCTCAAACTTTTCTGCTGAGTCTCAAGCTCAGTGTTTATACGAACAGTGGGAGGTAGTTGCCATAAGACGTGGGCACAAAAAAAAACACCTGCCCCCCAAAATGTCTGTGCACGCTACTGGTGGCAGGTAACACTAAATTAGCATTAAGATACCAACTTTCCAAAAAAGAGTTAAATTAACACTTTGTGGTGTGGAGCCACACAGACTGTTGATGTGGGTATGCTGATTTTGCTGTGCAGTTAGATGAGCTTGTCTTCACAAGGCTGAAAATAACTTTAATTAGTTTAGTAGATAATGAAAAAAAGTTTATCATGTCTGCAAGTTTGTATTTAGATGGGTTGAAGCGCAGGAACTGCAGTCACATGATCGCAGCCGTCAATCAAGATGTGCCAGCTCAGATATTTTCAATATTTTATTTGAACTTGATTTATATTCATAAAAGTGAAAGTATACACTTGTTTAAGAATGTATGTGGTGTTTTTAATCATAATCATAATAATATTATTATTAATAATAATAATAATAATAATTAGTTGAAAATATATTTTTATTAGTAATTTTTTAATCAATTCCAGGGAACCCCAAGGTTGATAAACACTGGATTAGAGTATATTACTGTGGTACACAATCAATAATTGTAGTATATAGTAAATGTAGTAGATTATAACAGTATATCTATCTATCTACCAAACACGTCCAACTGGAATAGTTCCTCAAATTACACTCAGAGCCCCCTGGATTACCCCCTGATTATCTAACTCATCTAATCTGGGAGCCAATCAATCATAATCTCACAGGAAGATGTTGCTAGGAAGATCAACATCTTGTTTAACTGTTGCCACGGTGACCCAACCTGAATAAATATCTAATCTGTTTTAATTGGGTTAGTTGAAGTTTTAGACATCACGATTTGAGTTGCAATTGATGGTTTTTGCGTCACCGCCACCAGATGGCAGCACCAGTGACAGGAAGTAGAGATCAATAGTTGTTGAATTAGAAGTCGTACACAGTTAGAACGTGTGTATCTTCTGTAAAAGTCACTGACAACGTTTTGTATCTTCATTCGTACTTTACCTTCAAATTCAGATTATACACACTCTGACTCTTTGTCTCTGTCTGCAGCAACAAGCACATCCTCCCCAACACACTCTTACCCTTTGTTAGTGTGTGTGTGTGTGTGAGTGTGTGTGTGTGTGTGAGTGTGTGTGTGAGAGAGAGACTTCACCACGTGTGTTGGTTTAATTTGGCCAAGTTTACATTTGTTCATTGTCTGAAAGCATGTGGCACTGAAAATAAAGGCCACTGTGTGTGTGTGTGTGTGTGTGTGTGTGTGTGTGTTACTGGCCCTTTAAGGCAGTTGTGATTGAAGGAAGTGTGTGTGTGTGTGTGTGTGTGTGTGTGTGCATGAGTCAGCTGGTGCACCTTACTTACCCTGAGTGTGTGTGTTATAGAGTGTGTGTGTGTGTGTGTGTGTTTAGATAGTGTGTGTGTGTGTGTGTGTGTGTGTGTGTGTGTGTGTGTTATAGAGTGTGTGTGTGAGGGGTGGGGGGCGAGTCAGACAGCTGAGAGCTGCAGCTTCACCACTCGCTCTCTCTCAGTCCTTATTCTCTCTCTGTGCCTCTCGTCCACTTCTCTCTCTTCTCTCTGCTCATTTAAAGGATATTTATTTATTGATTCATGTTTTTTTTTTTGAAAACACTGATGCACATTGATGGACCACACCGAGTCTGAAGGAAGGATTTGACAGCTGTGTGAGTGTGTGTGTGTGTGTGTGAACCATGCTGCGAGTGTTTATTCTATGTGCAGAGCGACTGAAAACACCGGATGATGACATCAGCGACGCTTACTGCCAAGTCATCTACGATGGTAGGTGATGGAGACAAAGAGGGAGAAAGTGTGTGTGTGTGTGTGTTTGAGGATGAAGTTCATATTTAAACGACACCGTTCGTTCTGTAACAGCTGAGAGGTTATTATTGGAAAGACCTCGCCGGTCGTCTGTCATGGATTCCAGTCTGTTTGGGGTGGGGCGTCGGGGGGGTGGAGGGGCTAAACAATCACAGCTTTTAGTTAAAATGATATTCAAGTGGCGTCTCCAGTAAATAAACACTTTGTTTATAGATTCAACTACAGATTATCTAGATTTAATCCCCTGGGATCACAAACATCCTCCTTCCTCATATTTTCTCTCTTGAAAAGCCACAGATTAGAGTTCAGTAGATCACAGTAGAAAACAGTAAAGTTGACGTCTGATGCTGAAGACGTGAAGTTACCACTTCATCTAAAAATCAGTGTGGATGATTCAAACTGTCTTTGTTTAAAAGACTAAACAACATAGATTACACTGCAGTAGATTGGAGTAGATTACAGTAGATTACAGTAGAGTCTAGATTACCCACTGCAGTGATTACAGCATAATAGACGTCAGTAGATTAGAGTCCACCAGACAATAGAGAAAGAATCACTGCAGTACAGTGAAGAGGGAAGTAAAATACAGTAAAGAACAGTAGCACTGCACTGGTCTATTGGACTAGAGTAGATTATACACATAGATACCGTATATTTCATTGTATACAATAAATTAGATTATCGCAGATTATTGCACATTAACACAATCTACAGTAGAGTAGAGGTTAGAGCAGATTATCACAGACTGCAGTAGATTAAAGTACAGCACACTACAGTAGATTATAATATCATTATATATACAATTCACTAGAGTAGATTATTGAAATATACAGTAGATTAAAGTAGATTATTGTATGTACAGTACATTCGAATAGACTAACCTAGTATGTACAGTAGATTAGAGTGGATTATTGTAGTGTGGAGTAGATTAGAGAGGAGTGTCATAGTATATACAGTAGATTAGAGTAGATTATATAGCGTAATGTGTATATTGTTGTAAACAGTAAATCAGATTATTACAGATTATTATAGGTGGCCACAGTCTACAATAAAGTAGATATATTATTGGAATTTACAGTGGTTTAGAGATTAGAGTAGATTATCACAGACTTCATCAGATTGTAGATTTATGTACCACACAGTAGATTGTTGTACTATAGAGGAGATTATCACAGACTACTGTGGATTAAAATAGTTTATCATCATCTACAGTAATTTAAAGTCCAATTACAGCAGATTAGGGTAGATTACTGTATTAAATACAAAGGTTTAGAGTAGATTACTGAAGTAGTCAGTAGATTATAGTAGATTATCACAGACTATAGCGTATTGGACTAGATTTACAGTAGATTATTGTTGTGTAGATTATCACAGACTACAGTGTATATGAATTGTTTGTTCTCACAGTAAATGTATCATGAACTTGTGACAATTTGTCCTCCTCACTGTATAAAAGTTTTCCTGTGTGGTCAAGGACACATCCTGCAGTGTGTCACACACACACACACACACACGTCTGTGGTGCGTCAGTGTGGTATGAATTGAAACAAATCAGTTTCACAGTTAAAGTTTAATTTACAGTGTGACTCTCAGGCCTCTGCTCTGTTTTTATAAACTGTAACACTGAAGGAAACAGAAACGAGGTCGACGTCTCCGTGACACATGATGAAAACACGTCTGACGATGAAAACAGGTCTTGAACAGCTGAACGTGGTCTGAAGGGTTTTCACCAGCTGATATCTGATCTGTTTCAGTTCATCTGCTGCTCCAACGAGCTGGACTCTGTCTCTGCTGTGTCTGCTCGAAAAAAAAAAACTGCTGCATCATTTCTCATTACATTTAAAAAACGTGAATCTGTGAAGTGACTTTGCTGCTTTTAGCTCAGACCTGAAACTGCTTCGTCATGTTTTACAGCCTTTAAACCTCCTTCATTACTCCTCTCTTGGACGACAAAATGGGAAATGATTCATCACAAGATCAACCTGCTCATTTTGACTAAAGTCATTTTCAAATTATCATCAAACATGTTTCTGATCCATCTTCTTTTAGCTCCAAATTTGGTTTCCATCACCTCCCGAGGGTAATATCTGGCTCTGCAGCTGCTAAACACTGCTCTTACACTGCCAAACAGTCTTACACCAGCTGGTGTCAAACTGTTTCTGTTGGCGACGCGTTTCATCTGGAAAGTGTTGAGAGTCAAACCGATCAGTAAAGCTAGTAAAAACAGAGGTTGTAAAACCAGAACAATGAGTTAAAATACTCCAAAACTCAATAAACCAATTTGTTGTAACATTAAAATCACTTGTAGTGTATTTTTGGAGGTTCCCATCAAACAAATACCAGGTCCTGTGGGTTGTTGGGTCGGGGCCTCCATGGATCCATAGATGCTTGATCCAGATTTGCTGATCCAGCCTTGAGCACTTTGTCCTGTTCCTTGTTCATTTATTGGCAGTTTCTCATCTAACTACAGTTCTTGGGGAAGACCATCACCATGTGGTGTGATTTATCTATTTATGACGGTTGTAGACGTGGTGAACTGTTGAATTCATACTCTAAATAAATAGAGAGGTGATGGTTATCGATGGTTAACGATGGATATCACTGTTACTGGTGTTGTTGTTACCAGGTACAATATCCAATGGAACACCAAAAAAAAAAAAAAAGTTAAGTTGAGTAGTGGAAAAGCCTTATTAGTGGTCAGTTTGTCCATGGTTGTATTTTCATCCTCCGCTGTTGAACTGTGGACAAACTATTTCCTCTTGAGGTTCAAAACGGTATTTCTAGACCCAGCAGGCAGTGCTAGCTGGTTAGCATGCTAACTTCAGTAGATATTCTGCAACACAACACATAGACATCTTGTCTTTTAAAAGTTATTTATGAAGAATTTTGTTGATGATCTTGCTTAATTTTTTTGTTGTCCTTAACAACAAACTTTTAGCACATTTTATTGTTATTATTATTTACTGTTAATTATAATGTGTATTATGTTGTATTATTGGATTATCAGTCAATCATGGCGGTTTAGTGTGTCCTCTTTGTCTTTTCTAAATGAACTTCCAGCTCTTTATTCAGTTTATGCACAGAACTAATCCAAGTTTTGCAGAGAAGAAAATGTCGACTGTGGTTGTTTAAACCAAATCACCTTCATTATTCAAAGAGCTTTTAACCTTTTTGTGAAAACCACTGTAAATAACAATCAGCTACTTTAATAATCAACAGTAAACATGTTTTTACCCATTTACAGTGTAATAAGCATAAAGGCAGTATGATCAATGTAACCTTAATGTCTGTGGAGAAAACAAAGTGGTTGTCATGTGCTGCTGGTTAAGTTATTGAGGTCAGGCAATACTGTATTTACTCTATGGCACAGATAATTGGTTTTAAACGCTAACACACTGATGGAAATGATGAGGCCTTTTCTTCAAAGTCACACAAGAAAAAACTCACTGACTTTTAGTTTGAAATCTTTGGTAGAAATCACAAGATCTTCTAAAGATATGATGCTCATGTTTCAAGCTGTGTTGCAGTTTAAAAATGTTTCATTTGATGCAAATTATATCTAAAAGTAGTTTATCTTTTTTCCCTTAACAGCTACCAAACTTTATTGACAAAAACTGTCATTTTACCTAAAAGAAGGTGGAGTTTGCTGATCTACCACTTCCTCAATCAGCTGTTGTTTTTTTTTTTTACATTTATTTGACCACTTACCTTAAGATAATGTATTCTATTTAATTAACCATTTACTAAGAGATGAGCTACATCTGTACTTACTTTATGACCAACATTGAATTGGATAAAAGCCAGAAATCCTTTTTAAAAAAATGTGAATGTTTTCCTTTGGATGCTCACTTTACTGTAAATACAACTGCAGCTCTGCTTTATGTCTGCAGGTGGCACTCTCTCACAGAGAGTTTGTGTTGTTGTCGTTTCTTTGTCAAATCGCCTCATGACATTTAACATCTTAACACGTTTTTTTTTAACACGTTTTTCTTAAAACCTTAAATTGTGAGTCGAGACCCAAGACACAAACGCAAACACTGGCGGATCTTAAAATCCCTTAGATGTTTTAAAACTCAACACAAATACATTTAGGCTTTGATTCATCTGATCTAAATCTGACTAAAACTTCTACATGTATTGACCTGATGTGACTGATTTGATTAAAAATACCAGACCTCAGTGGTCATTTTGTTCATGGTCATATCTTTCCTGTTTTGAATCTTTGAAAAATCCTTAAATTTAACATCCAAGTTGAACATGGGATTGTTCTTATATTAGATAAGTTTTAGAGTCACACTGAAAATTGTTGCAAGATGTAGAAATGCATCTTTGCTCCAATAATTAGATTAAAAGTTGAGAACTTTGTCACTGCACTAGTTTTGAGTCTTTGACACTTTAAATGACTCCATAATGAGTATAAATAGAGATAAACCAAGTAAAATAAATGGAACAACGGAGCTGAGAGATAGAGGGTGGAGTGAGGTAGAAAATGTACTGACAAACACAGACACAAAGATGTAGGAAACAACCAGGAGACAAGAGAGGAAAAGAGCACAGGAAATGTTGAGATTTCCTCTGGATGTGAGGTTTGTGCAGTTTTGCGAAGCGCTCGTTCAATGCCCTCTTTCTCTGCCAGTGAGTTGTTTAGAGTCAGAAAGAGAAAGAAGCCGTTTTTTGTCAAGACACGTCTTGAACTTTTAATTTGTAGTTTTTGGACTCGTCGGATACTGTGAGACAAAAAAAGGAAACAATTTGTGGATCATTTGTGGTTGTTGCTGTTGTTTGTGCCGGGACTTTTCCATTTTGCCAAGGACTTGATTGACTGACTCATAATCATTTTAAAAAATCCTTTAAACTTTTATGTAACCTGATGAACTTGATGGTTTACCTTTTTTTTTTTAATATTCTTCTTTTTTTCCATTGTGAATTTTGAACTTTCTTTCTCACCTTTCGCCACACATTGGTCCTTGGTTTGGACATGTTGATCTTTATCACAGTTGAAACTCCTCTGGTCATGTAACCGTCAGTTCAACTGAACCTGGATCTCACCTGGTGAACTAAATCACCTGATCACCACCATTGCTAAACCTCAAAAGGTTTCAGGTTTCAGATTTTGCTCAATTTTCAATGATGCTACGCTGCGTTCTCCAGCGAGCCAACAACCTGAGACACTCTGACCCTCTGGCTAGTGTCACCTTCAGAGGTAAGAGGATCTTGGTTTTACAGGAAATGTCCAGACAACTTAGAAGTTTAAATCTTTTGGGACAAAAGTCTCTTGCAAGCAGATTTCATGTGCTTGGGTCCAAAGTTTATTTGCAAATGTCATTTTGACATTTTGAAACCACTGAAACAATTTATAAGCAAAACATTGTCATATTTTCAACCTCCTGTAGTTACAGAACATTATCATTCATCTACATTTACTCAGAGTCCAGTCCTCTTGCAGGAATTATCTCGTTCTTCTGCTACATGCTCCACTAAGTTCACAAGCTGGTCTCTAACTATGTCTGTTTATTATTTAATACTGTGCAAAGAGTACACAATGAGTTGGTAAAAATTGTTGATGACAACCCGGTTGGAGCGTAGAGTGAACTGAAACAATGAATTTGCGGCAAAACCATAAGGCCCAGAGGGAGCTGCAGATTCAGGTCATAATTCTCCATGTTTCTTCAATTTGACTCACAAAAATATTGGTTGTAACTATTTTATAAAGGACCAAGTCACAATTAAGTCAAATCCAGCACAAATTACAGTCTGAATTTGAACCAAATATTTAATTCTCATTCATTGAGTAGTGATGAACTACAGTTATACTGCAGCTAATGTACAATTATTTCCTTTTTTACGGAGAAATTCCAACATATAGACTTAAAACATCTGGGTGGGCTTTTCCCATGGTTGACATCGGTGTGGGGTCCCTACACATAAACTGAAGTACTGATAACTTAGTAAGTGAACTGAGAGTTTATTAAAAACACTGTTTAACAAGACTTACCCAACGTCTTGTTTTCATAACTGGTGATGAAGGGTGTTCCAGATCAGCAGATTCATCATTTTCCTGAACAACAGGATGATGTGTCTGTGAAGAGCGAGAAAAATGATGAATGACGACACTTACTAAGTTATCAGTACTTCAGTTTATGTGTAGGGACCCTATTGATGCTACTGTTGACATAAAGTTATATTTTAAGCTTTATTAGTGGTTAAAAATGACAGTTTAGATACATTTGGCTGACTGCCCCATTTACTTTCATTGTCAAAACTGTAGACACTTTGCAGTCAAACTCGATATTATTTCAACCAACATATCTCTTGAAGGGGGTTTGACTCGTATTCATGGTGAAATAGACCCTGGGTTCAATTGACTCCAGACCATCACTTAAAATTTGTATATATTCGATTGGAGCCAAAATCTACCAACAGTTTGTTGACAGATCTTTTGTTCTCAGTTCTTACAAACTCATGATAACTCTAACTCTGACGTCAAGTTAGAGCAGTTATTTTTCTCACTCGTTTGCATCAACAAAGTTTAATGGCCCCATGGAGGACAGTAACATAGGTGGTGCTGTCAAAGTAGAGATGTGACCTGAGTCCGAGATCAAAGTCTCAACTGTGTCAGAGAGTAAAGGTAGCGGAAACTTGCCCTTAAAGTAAACATCTCGTTTAACTTCACTGAGGAGATGCCAAATGCCACAAGGTGACTTGGCTTAAGCAACGTTCTGTTTTTCCATCAGTTTTGTTGTTGTACTTTCCACGAGTCAGTGTCTGTCTTTCTTAATAAGGTAACTTCCTGCCTTTGTCTCTGAGTGGTTTCCTGGTGCCATCAAACACAAGTTTGCATTTTTTGTGGGGACCTTCTCATTTTAAAACCACATTCAAGAAATTAGGCGTTCTGGTCCAAGTCAGATCCTGGAACCAGGAATCTGCTGTTCAGGGAACTGATTGTTTCCACACCAACAACTGGGCTGTTGTCAACACAACCAAACCATCTGGTTCACCCCATGTTTGGTTTTGATTCTAGATGATTTGTTGATGATAAGTTTGTTTCCAACAAAGTAAAAAACAAATTTAATTAGTCATTTGTCCTGCAACTCATCTTCTAGAGGAACTCTGTCAAAAACTAGCTAATTTAAGACACATCAGGACCCATGTGCTCTTATAGTGTTGGTCCAGAGTAATTTGAGCCCAATGTCTATTTCACCACAAGATCAGAGTCAAACACCCTCTCAAGAGTTGGTTGAAGTAATATCAAGTTTGACCGTCTTTTGTTTTCACAACCAAATAGTTAACAATGATTAACAATGTTTTATGTTTTTTTTTTTTTTTTTAAAGAATTGGACTTCATTGACTCAGAATCGAGTCAATGAAATTGACAAGTCGATGTTGAAAATGGAGAAATCACTGCTTGTGAATTTCTCACGTTTCTACATTTTAGAAACAAATGATCGATCAATTATCGAGACTTCTGCAGCTTTCTTATTTTATTGGTTCACCATTATCATCACCATAATAATAATAATAATTATGATACATAGATATTATTTTTGGCCCAGTATCTCTGCAGCTGTCTTTTTCAAAAAATGACTCACCAGTCTTAAAATAAACTGTAAATGTCAGAATTTAATCTGGACCTGAACAAAGTTGTCAAAGGTTCAACAAAAAGGTTGTTGGTCAGGTTGTCAACGGGCATTATGGGTAACTGTGCTCAGTTACCCATAATGCCATTGTGTTCTGTGTATAGACAAATACTATGTACCAGTGTTGGAGAATCTACTGGTTCAGTTGTTTTTATTGTCACCAATGTTCCTCTGAGGAGAAATGAAATTTTCTGACTGATTTTTTCAGAGAGCTGCTCTCAAGTGTTGGTGTTTGTGGGTGGCAACAACTTCAGGAATTTAGAGCACAGGAGAGAGAGAGAGAGGGAATTTCCTCCCCCCAAACACAGATACCATGTCCATTTATAGAGATTAAGATGATAATAATCAAGCGAAGGAAGCTGTGGGAGGAGAGAGAAAAGACAGAGAGAATTTTGAGTATAGCTGGTTGTGTATGTCACTCGAACTCTTCTGAAGCATTTCAATGCACTTGAACTTGCACCTGTTTTGGTTTAAATACATCACTGGTTTGATCGGGATAACGTTTAATTTTGACTAATTTTACACAGACTGAGTAAATACTGTTTGGAGAAAAACGTGTGCATCTGCAGCTGGTGAAGCATGTGAATATATATGATGTAACGTGACAACATGCTTGTGTTTGTTCGCTGAAGGCAGGATATCCAGACAAAGTGTTGTTATTGGAGCCGTAAGAGTTGTTCTTTGTCAAAAACCAGAAATAAAAACTGGCAACACCATCCAGGGTTAATTATAGCCAGTGACACACTCACATGCACAAAGGTCACTGCTCTGAATCAAGACATTTGTCCTAATAAATAAGTTGATGAGGAACAAGGGCAACTTTTTACTCCAAATTAGATTTTTACAATCAGCTAAAAACGGTTTGGTTTTATCTGATACTTCAGTTTGTTGGATGCATTTTTTAATATGTTTTGATCTTCTTCCCCTTTTCTTGCTGGGCCGTCAACATGAACACAATTGTTCCGATATTCTCAGGGTTTTCCAGTGGGGTTCCTCAGATCTATACACATATATATAAAACACAAAAAGGGAACCTGAAAAGTGGAAACTCATCAAACAGTGGTTTGCCGTATTCCTCATTCACAACCAGTCTGCAGTTTAGTCATAATCACCAACAGTTCCATTATAATGCGTCGATATTTATAGTTATGGTTGAGATTAGGGGTTAGGGATATTCTTATAGAATAAGTCTGTAATTGTCCCAAAGCAGGGAAATTCACAAAAATCACAGTTCCCATACCGGGAGTCGAACCCGGGCCGCCTGGGTGAAAACCAGGAATCCTAACCGCTAGACCATATGGGACCTGATGAACACTGAGGTTAAGATAAGAAGTACTGGGATATAATCCATCTTTAAAACTTCTCACAACTCTCAGGAAAATATTTGACCTCAAAATTTTTGACTTTTTTTTGACTTGCAGCTCTTAAGTTTTCTGTGGAGTTTTTTGACTTGCAGCTCTTTATGAATGTCTCCTCATCTTGTCTGAATTCTGTTTGTGCACAAAGACAAGATGGCAGTATCATAAATGTTTTGCTGTTAGCTTAATGCTTGTCGACTCAATTAAGTTACATTGTGTTGTTTGTAGTGATTCATAAACCAGCAGAACATAAAAAAAAAAAAACCTTTCGTGATTTTATCAACTTCAACCCTAGAAGGTTAGAACAACTCCAACAAGTTCGGTTGTTTCCAAGCAGTGATATCTCAACTTTTTCCATCTTCCTTGTTAAATCTAAACTGTACGAGCTGAGGTTAGATCAGAAACCAGAAGAGGAAACTAAACTTTTAACCTTTTGCTTCACCTGATCGAAATCTCTCTAAGGAAATGATTATTTTTTAACAAAAGTGAGAACCGAGAGACATTCAAATAGTTTCTTTACTCAAAGTGGCCACAAATACAGCAACACTCACATCCCTCCAACCGACCCAACCCCCACAGTCCAGCTCTAAACTTAGGTTTCCCATACGTACGTCGTAGCCTCACTCTGTTCTATTCTGGGCTCATGACAGAACCTGTGCCAAGCTGAACCAACCAGGAAGTTATCGCTGTGCCACTTCTCGTCACTAAGACAAGCTCACATATCAGCCACATGGGACACACACACACACACAAACACACACACACGCACGCAACTTTATGCAGCTATTCTTGATGAGCCATTTTATTTTAATTCATTTTGAACAGCGCAGTAACCCTAACCTCATCAAGGATCTTGGTGATATGACTCATTAGGACTAGGCTTTGGTCCCCATGAGGACTACTGGTACTGACACACACACACACACACACACACACATGCAAACAAATTCTTTCTCTCAATACACACACCCAAAGAAAGGCTGTTTGCTTTCCTGTTTTCCCCAATCATCACCCAATGTGAGAACATAAGCACACCCACATTTTCAGTCACACACACACACACACACACACACACACACACACACACACATGCATTAATACCGTAAGTGTACCTCTGTTCTCGGAAGATGTCTTAAAAAATACCTCCACCCTTCCACAGAAGGGTCGCAAGAGGTTGCACTACATTTATATATGTGTGTGTGTGTGTGTGTGTGTGTGTGTGTTTGTATTTGTGTGTATTTTAAACCTGCAAAGTTAACATTTGTGTTATGAAAAACAAATGTGATGGTCCATGAAAAAGACAATAATAATCGAATAAAATTTATGGATAAACTAACTGACAAACCAATCAATCAGTCATCTTCCTTACTGACCCAAACATGGTCCAGATCAGATCAGTTTTATCTGTTATTGAAAAATCATTACATCTGAAACAAAACTCTGATGATTTCAGTGATCATGTGACTGAAGTTTGGCTGAAACATCTCCACAACGATCAGTTGAGAACAATCAGAAATAAATCCGACACTAATTCTGAGCAGGTTTAAAGTAGGTTAATGTTCACACGTTACAAACTACAATGAAGTTTCCAACTGATGTTTAATACTGCACAGATTCACATCATCACATGTTGTATCACTTCCTCTTGATCTAAAATGCTACGGTATGTTTGTATATTTATTCTCACCACTAAAAACAGTAAACTGTGGTGATGATGGTAGTTCATTTTCAGTAGCTTTATACAAATATAGACACAGTTTTATCAAATTAGTCTGAGATTAACTATTCAAACCTTCTCCCAGTGGCAATTAATGAGTCGTTTCTAAAAGTCAGACAATAGTCATTGTCTCTGTTTCCTTTCATATGGAAAGAACATCTCAATCTTTGTGTGTGTGTGTATTTGTGTGTGTAATTATCTGTGTGTGTGTGTGTGTGTGTCAGCATCTATTCCCCTTTTTGATTTGAAATCCAGTGGAAATGATGATGGTTCCCAATGTGATAATTCACCTTGTCATGTCTGTTTGTCTGTGTGTGTGTGTGTGTGTGTGTGTGTGTGTGTGTGTGTGTGTGTGTGTGTGTGTGTATGTGTGATAAGGGTTTCTCAGTAGCTAATGATAAATCCTGTCAGTTTATTAGTCTGTGTCACGTCCCACATCCTGTCCTAGTGCCCAACAGCCAGGAAATCAGAGCTCAGTACTTCATGTTACAGGAAGCTGCAGAAAGATAACACACACACACACACACACACACACACACACACACACACACACAGACGTAAACAAAACCACAGTGTGTTATGTGCTGTGTGTTAAAGGTTTAGTAGCTGCAAAGGTGATTTCTTTTGTTCCTGGACTCGTGGTTGGTTAATGCCCACTCCAACATCATGGACTGAATGAGAGAACCAGTTATCACATCTTGTGGACAGTGCTGTGCCTGAACACGTTCAATGAACATGTTCATGAACTACATTAGACCTTCTTCTTGAAGGTCTAATGTAATTATATTATATAATAATTATATTATATAATTATAATAATAAGTCTACATGCTTTATTATGTCTCGAGTGAACATACTAAGGTTCTTGCTAATACTGGAAACACTCAAGTGACTCACACAACCTGGATCATATTAGTGAGTAATCCAAAAGATCCGAGTATTACATTACTGGCCACCACAGTCGCACTGCCGCGCATTATCAAAATGTAAAGCATGGAGGCAAAGAACCAAAGAAGGCAGCAGCACTAGCTCAGGCCTCATTCACCTGCGCGGACACCGTTTGTGTCCGTTTTCGTTGCATTAGACCGTTCCCACCTCACATGTTTCACTCAGCTTGACCGTGCAGACACTGCGCTGCAGCTAGGAAATAGGAATCAAGTCTACTTTGTGCACAGGAGGTAGGTGGGATGAGAGCGTTTTCAGCTAAAACCCTGTTAAAAGCACAAATATACATTGCATGTCAACTATGCTATGAATGACATTACTGGTGTGAATTACACACACGCTCCTGCACCGCTCATGCTCTGTGCTGTGCGAATGAGGCTTCATCAGACTCTGCCTCCACCAGTAAAATCTGATACGAAGATAAAATCTGATGCATAGTTTCAGTGTTAAAACTGCTAAAAGTATTTGCTGTCCATGGTTCTACATGGGTTGCGGCAATAACTTTGGAAAATATTTTAAAAAAGGACTATGAACTAGTGCTTTTTTGGAACTGTGAACTTAGCTCAAAATTTTGAATTATGAACTATGAACTGAATTAGTTCATTTTAGAATTTGTGAACTGAACTTTGAACTTTCCCAACACTGCTTGTAGAGTCTTTCATCCAAATCTCACTTACCATCACTGACACAACCATTTATTGGGAGCAGTTTGGGGTTCAGCTGATTTGGGTTGGAGAGGGTATTAAATCTTTATTTAATGTGATGTTTAAAAAGGTTGTAACAAGCCTTAATAGAGGTTTTAAGGTGTTAAGAGACTCTGTTTAGCCGCTGTTACTCAAACTGTCACAGTTACCAGTGATGGATCTATTCCGTTTTATTGTTTGTTTGTTTGTTTTTTTTTTAAGCCAGATAACAATTAATAATCTGCTTCATCTTCATCTACATCTTCCTACAGGGTCCAAGAAAAAGACAAAGATTATCAAGAACAACCCGAACCCTGTTTGGAACGAGGTACATCCTGTTCACGACCTATGAAAACATTTTTTCAAAGAACCTTTAGGCTTTTCTTGTTGCTTTTATCTGAACCTCTGCATTTTGAAAATCATCTGTTTATTACTTCCCCTAAAATCCCACTTTCTTTCCCTTTTTCACATCTTCCTGTCAGGGTTTTGAATGGGACCTGAAGGGGATTCCTCTTGACTCCGGAGCAGAGCTGCACTGTGTCGTCAAAGACCATGAGAAGATGGGGAGAAACAGGTACAAACCACATGTGCCACTTCTACATTTGTCTTTTCCCTGTCTAGCATTTCCAAGTTTTATTAGCATTGGCTATGATTTTGCGAAGACTTGGCCGCTTTCGTGACATTTTCAGTGACATGGTAACGACCTGGACCTGTCGCTGGTCTGAGGTTTCACTTTTATTGTACATTGGTTTCTATAACTTGTCTTGACAACAACTTGGAGGAAAGGTTTTCGGGGGAATATGGATCATAATGATTTTGATGACAACCAAATATTCTTCTGTTACTCTCCATCCTTGGGAAAAATCTGCCAGAGAAAATAAAACACTTCCTATCTTCCATCTGCATTTTGCATGTCAAGACACTAAAACATTTGTGCAAGTTGAACATAATTGTGTCAGTGATTTAGTCTTGTACTTATGGCTTTTTAATTAGTTTCCACCTTTTAAAAAAGACCAAACTGGAAAGTGGCATGTTTTGCTTGGGAAGTCTCACTCAGCTAATCAGATGAGGAGGGGATACTGATAAATTCTTCCTATCGCTCACAGTTCAGGAATTGAGATAAGAACTGAGGTATTGTCAGACTGAGACATGGTGGATTGATTGGACCAAATTCAGGGCCCAAACTGTTTGGTTTAGTGCCCCCCACCTCCCGCCTTCCTTCTATATTTGGATCATTTCACTCTGTCATGATGTCAGAAGCAGGTTTGAGAGAATCAACTCTTCCTTTCATTGTAGCAACTACGTATTTAATCACTAGTGTTTCCACCGATTCACCCACTGATGTGTCAAGAGATTAATTCATTCATTCATCATCATCTTAGGGCGTATATAGACCAGCATTAGACCAGAAAAGAAGTCTTGCTGCAGGAATTGACATCTATTATTTATTGATGTTTGTTTGTATTCAAGTTAATGGTGGTTTCAGAAAAAAACTTTTGAGAGACCTCTTGCAACCTGATGACCTAGTCCAGAGGCAACCTCTTCCATAAGTTTTTGTTCCAACCAATCAAGAGCTCACAGTTTGAACAGCTGTCTGAGATCTGTTGATTAAATGTCAAGTCTGTTGCTTGGTTAGAATAAAAACCTGCAGCCACACGGCCTTTGTGGACTAGTTTAGATATGTCTGATCTAGACCAACCAAGAAAGTTGAGAAAAACTGGAGCCTGTTCAAATCCCGCAAAACCATTACCATGTGTACTTTTCCCCAACAATGATATTCACTTAACAAGGGCACGTCATGACTCTGTCGGTTGTTGGTCAAGGAGTACAATTCTCACAGGTACTGGGTTCAAATCCCAGATGAGCCCTCCATGAACATCTAACATCATTGTTGGTAATGTCTAATTGACATTTGAAGGATGTCTCAACACAATCAACAAACATTGCAACCCCTTGAAACTATCCATCTAATTACAACCAAAGAGGATGAATTTCGTCCAATTCAGAGCCAAATCATATATAGTAGCCCACAGAGGTTCATTTACAGTGTTGAAAAAAAAATATGCGGAAAAAACCTTCAGCACGGGCTCGTCCGGGATTTGAACCCGGGACCTCTCGCACCCTAAGCGAGAATCATACCCCTAGACCAACGAGCCACACATACAATAAAATGGCTACAAAGTGGCACCACTTCAGCTTTGATGTGGGTAAGATGTTCTTAAGGTTATAATTTTGGATTCTGTAGTGTTTATCACTTCCTACTTATTTGTCTGATCAATCAAGGAACAGGCATCTAAAACTTGTAAATATGATTTTTTTTTTTTTTTTTCAAAAACATTCACTCCAGTACTGGAATTCAGACACACCAGGCTTTAGTTTACAAAATTGACTTGCTGAGGGTAAATTCACAATTTCCAAAGAAAACTTGTGTACTTATTCAAAATCCAAAGAGGGTTATCTTCTCCTGGTGCCACTGTTTAGTTCACATGTGAGGTTTTCACAGAAATATCTGAGCTATTAGATAAAACATGAAAACTGCTGTTCATGCTCCCCTGAGGATGAACTGTAATGACTTTGGTGACCTGTTAACTTCATTTAGCAGCAGCATCAGGTCATTTGGTTTAATTCCCACAAGATATGTATATCTGGATAATATCTTTTGATGATTTAAGGAAGATTTAGCTCCCTGACATGATCTCCTGTTTGAGGTAGTTGAATGTAACTTTTAAAGTGGCATCACTCTGACTTTCCATCATTCTTTTTTTGTCCAGATTTCTGGGGGAATGCCGGTTGTCCCTCAGAGATGTACTCAACTCGCCCAGCCTGGCCGCCTCCTTCACCATTTCCCTGCTGGACACTAAGAGAAACAACACAGGGGTGAGCACACACACACAGCAACGGACAGATTAATCTACGACTGCCCTCATTGTATCACGAACCAATGACAAATCATAAATCACCCCCCAAGTTTCCTGTCTGGCTCTTAAAATAGAGAGGGACATTCCTGAGTCAGAACAGAGTAATAACCACACCACTGCCTCTCTTTCAGTCTCTTTTATATATATATCATTTATGAATACTTCTCATTTTGATGGGGTTATTCTACTTGTTGCAGAAAATATCACTCTCACCAAAGCAGGTTCCACAAAATTGCTTGAATTGTTATTTCTCAGAAAATGGTGAAAACATGTCATTTCACTACAACTTTTAGATTAGAAACAAGGGTTTAATTACTGACCCGCAACCATCAGAAAGTGGTAACACCAATAATACTGGATCAACTTTATGAAAACAGTCCTCACAAACACACACCTTGGAGGGCCACACCTAAAGTCATCTTCTGTGTTTTTAGCAGCAGATGAAATAGCGTTTCCTATTCTCATTTCCTGAACCCAAAACAAAGTCTTCCTCTTGGTGTCAGACTGAATCTGAATGATGTCACACACGAGGTTGTGGAAAAAAACTTTGTGTTTATACAGTAGGTACAATGTGTGTGTGTGTGTGTGTGTGTGTGTGTGTGTGTGTGTGTATGTTCAGGGTTTTCTTTCATCAGTTCAACAAGGAAAAGTCAGAAATGAACTTTTTACCATTGCACCACAGGACATTTTCCACCAGTTTCTCCTATACATTTCCTTTCACTTTCATAACTGTTCATAATAATTAGTACCAGGATATTATTATAAACCTGATGACCCTAATACCTTTGTTTACAAAAATTCATCACTTGAGCTGCTTTTTCCTGTTGAAGGAAACTGCTGGAGACTACACCTTTAATTGATTTACACAACTTGTGCCGCTCTCGTCTCTGGAGGGCAGCTTACGTTGATCATAATCACGTGAGTGAAACTAATGACATCTCATATAAGATAGTGTTGTTAATATTACGTGCCACCACCACACCAGGGCTCATCTGGGATTTGAACTTGTGACCTAAGCAAGAATCATACCCTTGACCAACAAGCCATTAATTCAGATATTTGTGCATAATGTTTGTTGCAACTATACATGTTTTCCATATGTGCACATCATGGTGTGTATCAAATGTGTCAACACTGTTTGCTACCTGGTAATCTGTCTGGCTCGTTGGTCTAGGGGTATGATTCTCGCTTAGGGTGCGAGAGGTCCCGGGTTCAAATCCCGGACGAGCCCTTAAAGCAGCAGCACCTTTGTCATTAATGCAAGATTTTCTTAAGTTATAACTTTGGAATCTGTAGTATTTATCACTTTATACTTACAGAGGTGTCAAAGCTATTCCACAAAGAGCTGGCAAGAATTATACCCTAGACCAACAAGTCACAAATACAGATCTGTATGCATGAAGTTTGTCCAAACTAGACACATTTTCTATATGTGCAAGTCATGATGGTGTTTACCATGTGTCAGCATGATTAGCCATGATGCAATATGTGTGGCTCGTTGGTCTAGGGGTATGATTCTCGCTTAGGGTGCGAGAGGTCCCGGGTTCAAATCCCGGACGAGCCCGTGTTGTGATCTAAATCGATGTGTTTTCAACTTTGTAAATGAACTTCTGTGATCTACAATATATGATTTGGCTCTGACTTGGGTAAAATTTATCCTCGTTGGTTGTTATTAGATGGATAATTTCAATGGGTTGCAATGTTTGTTGATTGACAGAGGTGCTGAGATGTCAATTAAATGTCTTTTAGACCATTACCAACAATGATGTTAGGTGTTCATGGAAGGCTCATCTGGGATTTGAACCCAGAGTTGTACTCCTTGACCAACAACCAACAAAGTTATGTATATTGTCTGCCCTTGTTAAGTGAATGTCATTGTTTGGGAAAACTACCCATTATGAAGATTTTCAAGGGCTCGTCCGGGATTTGAACCCGGGACCTCTCGCACCCTAAGCGAGAATCATACCCCTAGACCAACGAGCCACACATACAGGTTTGCACAGGCCCCAGTCTTTCCCAAATGTCATGCCAACTTTCTTGGTTGGTCTAGATCAAAAAATGTCTAAACTAGTCCACAGTCGTATGGCTGCAGGTTTTTATTCCAACCAAGCAGCAGACCTGACAGACTTGACACATTTAATCAACTGATCTCAGACAGCTGTCTGGTCAAACTATGTGCTCTTGATTGGTTAGAACAAAAACCTGTGGAAGAGGTTGCCCAACCCTGGACTAGGTCATCAGGTTGCAAGAGGTCCCTCAAAAGTTTTTTCTGAAACCACTGTTAACTTGAATACAAACAAACATCAATAAATAATGGATGTCAATTCCTGCAGCAAGACTTCTCTTTGGTCTAATGCTGGTCTATATACGCCCTAAGATGATGATGAATTAATTAATTAATCTCATCCCACACATCAGTGGGTGAATCAGTGGAAACACTAGTGATTAAATATGTAGTAGCCACAATGAAAGGAAGAGTTGTTTCCCTCCTTCACAACCAACAAAGTCATGACTTGTTATGTATATTGTTTGCCTTTGCTGAATGAGTGTTGTTGTTGGGGAAAAGTACACATGGTTATGGTTTTTGAGGGCTCGTCCGGGATTTGAACCCGGGACCTCTCGCACCCTAAGCGAGAATCATACCCCTAGACCAACGAGCCACAAAACTAAAAAGATTTTGTTGGGATTTTCTTGTCACCTGTGATAAATGTTGCAAGTAGAAATCCTCAGAGGGTAATAAAACTTAATCAAAGGCTATATTTGGAATTGAGTTCCCTTATGTTCCATCAGATTTGATTTCCTGTTGCTGATGACATTAAACAGGCACTCCAGTGCACACTGTGTTCTCACACTAATTGAGTCATATTGTGTTTTCTGTCTCCTTCAGGCCACATTGACCCTTCAAGTTTCCTACATCCCTCCTCCAGGATTGGCTCCAGTCTTCCAGCCTCCCTCGCAGCCTGAGGCTCTTCCCCATACCAACCCCAGTGTGGAGATGGATACTGTCACAAGTAATACAAACTTTCACTTAATCAGAGGTGGAAGTGTCCAGCTTCAGAAAGTAAAAGTCCAAAAGTTCACATGAACCAATACTTCAGCCAGGTTGATTAGCTAATTAGTGAAATCACCTGTGTTAAGTGCAAAGGTAGCATCAAAACATGGCAGGACTTTTACTTTCTGAAGCCGGGCACTTCCACCTCTGCACTTAATTCATCAGTAAATCCATGTGAAATGTCATAAATCTTACTTCTGGGACAAATACTATCCATCTGTCTGTGCAGTGATTTCTCTGGATACGTTGGGTGAGGAGGATACAGAGAGTATGATGATGCTAGAGCCCCCAGAGGACCAGGGGGCTGACGATGGACGCTCCATGGTTATTGTTGGGCCTCAGGGACCCACAGGCCAGGAGTCCCCCACCGCCCAAACACCAAAACGTTCACCACCAACCTACAATACTCATGGAGGACTGAGGAAGAGGAGGAGAGGAGCCAGCAGTCATCACAAACCTCTGCCTAACAAACCTCAGGATCTGCAGGTACATTATACTTGCAGATATTCATGCTCCAAATTTCCTGTTTGACCACAGGAAAATTGCACAGAACCAACTTTTGCCAAAAAAAAATTTTGGCAAAAAAAGAAGGATATATGGTCCCTATATGGATCAAATTAGGAGTGCAAAAGAAAAAACACAAGGACAGCAAAATACAACCAAAAGCAATAATTCAAAACACAGACATAACCCCAAAGAGTGTCCAAAGTCCACACAGTCAAGCCAATAACCTATACCTTGCTGACCTTTACTTTTTAAGTAGTGTGGTTAAACCATTGCTATGACCAAAGGCCTTCACCCTGCTTCCTCTGTGACAAAATGAACAGCCAGAATAGTTGCTATTTGGGTTGTCATGATCTTGAAGCTGGCTTAATTTAGAAGATGGTAAACTGTTGTCATAAATGGGTGAACATCATCAGTAACAGTATTCAGACTGTGTCTGGGGCATTAAAACCTTGAACAATTGGAATCAAGTGGACCAAAGTGTTGGGACTGTTGTCACAAAGTTAGTTGGGACCATTGATACATGATAGATAAGACCAGGTTACAATGTTTTCCAGTTATCTACTTAAAGATTTAATTTTTTTCCCCCCCAGAGATTCTTGTTGTTTTCACAATTGTAAAGAGTGGTTACCAAAGAATTACCATTGTCTTAGCCATAAAATCATGACGGGAACCAAGGCAAGGCAGAGGGAAATGGAAAGCTCCCACCCACAAAGAGTGAGGTTGGTTTACAAAGCAGAACACACTGGTCCCAGGTGTAGCTTGTCAACCGAACAACCTTCCCCCAGAACAAGTCAAACGCAAGACAAACCAAGAGGCAGCAGACGACAAACTGTAGACCAGTTTAACATGAACAATGAAGAACAAATACAAACACATCCCCTTCCTGCAGATCATCAACATACTTTTTAGATTTGTGAGAAAACTCATCAACTTCTTCTTCGTCCAGGTCCGAGTGCGAGTCATCGAGGGACGACAGTTGCCCGGCATCAACATCAAACCTGTTGTCAAGGTGACAGTAGCCGGACAAACCAAAAGAACCCGCATCAGGAAAGGAAACAACCCGTTCTTTGATGAGGTAAACGATTGTTAATGTCTCATTAATCGCTGTGTTATTTATGCAGCTGTAGAATGGTGAACTGTTAAGTTCTGAGATGCTTATACGTGTTGAATTTGTCAAATCTGTTTTTTTCATGACAGACTTTCTTCATGAACTTCTTTGAAACACCGTCTGACTTGTTTGATGAACCAATCTTCATTACTGTGAGTGATTTATAATTCATCATATTTTCTATCTGGAAAAAAACCTTTTTAATCCTGTGGAAGAAGATCACCAGTCCTGTTCTTTATGTTGCACTGCTACAGGGTTTTTTTTTTAATTTGATGTATTTTCCACCTGTCAGGTCTGCGACTCTCGCTCTCTCAGGACTGATGCTGTGATCGGTGAATTCAAGGTAAACTGTCATCTCAGTTGTAGTGTTGATACTGTTTACAGTAAAATTCACCGCTTTTCAAGTTAAAAAATGTATGAAATTCATTCATTATTTTTACAGTTGGATGTAGGAACTGTCTACAATGAGCACAGTGAGTATATGTTACAGTTTATATTTAGTTTCTAGTCTTTGGCTCTTATATCTTCAAGTTCTTGTTTCCATTCTGTTATTAGTTGGTTTAAAGTCAATGTCTGACTTTCTCTTTAGGACACTGCTTCTTGAGGAAATGGCTGCTGTTGTGCGACCCCGACGACCTCTCTGCAGGGGTCAGAGGTTACTTGAAGGTCAGCCTGTTCGTTTTGGCTGCTGGAGATGAGCCACCGGTGAGTCTGACTCTGACTGTGAAGAAGATTAGCAAATTGATATTATGATGACATGGATGTAATCTTAAAACTGTAAATATCAAATTTAGTCTCCACTCATACAATACTTCAACTGTAAGCTGAAAACTCATCATCTTTGAGAATTACTTGGAGGTTAACTATTTGTGCCATACATCCATCCAAGTTATAAGAAAATCCCTAATTTGGCAAAATGTTTGATTCTGAGTTTTTTTGTCCAGATTTTGATTTTTCCATTGGTGGAAATGGGGTGAACATTGCATGTTTACACAAGACAACATGTTGATATAATGCTGCACTATTAACACAATGAACCATTAAAACATTACCATTTTTGTTTTTAGTAAGACAGGGATTTTTTGCCCTCGTTCAGTCCACCCCCATCAACAATGCTATGAGCTACAACTTGGATGGAAACATTACTGTCACTGGCTTCATCCTCCATCTTTCATTTTGTCTCGCTGTGAATGACTGCAGGGTTTTACTAATATAAATAGGTATCTCTATGTCCTTCAGGCTGACAGGCGCCATTGTGTGGAGGATAAAGAAGATATCGAAGGAAACCTGCTGAGGCCAGCGGGTTTGTCACTGAGAGGAGCCACTTTCAGTCTGAGGATATTCAGAGCTGAAGACCTGCCACAGAGTGAGAACCCATATTTAAGCATATGAATGTGATTTACAACTCTGCTTTAAAGGTGGAGATTTCTCATATCTTTCATTTTGCAGTGGACGACGCATTTATGGACGGGATGAAACAGATTCTTGGGTTTGACAGCAACAGGAAGAACTTGGTAGATCCTCTGGTGGAGATCCACTTCGCTGGTAAAACAGTGAGTATGACAACTTCCATCAAAGTCTAAACATTTTGTTCCAAACCCAACATCAAATACAATAAATAAATAAATAATCATAATTAACAAGAATAATTTCGACTGAATTTTCTCTCTTTTCAGATCTGCACTAAAATTCTGGAGAAAAATGCCAATCCACAGTGGAACCAGAGTCTGTCCATGCCCCTCAGGGTGAGAGACACAACAAACAGTGCAAACAGAAATTATTATGCAATGTTATTGTGCTACTAAGATGATATATTCATAATTATCATCATTGTTATAGAGCGTACATTTCTTCTTTCTGACTTAGTTTCCCTCCATGTGTGAGAAGATGAGGATCAGAATTCTGGACTGGTGAATTTCAGCTGATACATATATTTTTAATGTTTTGTTGAAAATGAATGTCATATCTGTGGCTTCAGTTTTGACAAATCACTTCAAGAATGAGGATACATTTTATTACAAATTGTAGAAATCTTATTCTAAAAGGTTTAAAAGCTGAATTTTGTCTGTCAGGGACCGAGCCAGTCACAACGATGTCATCGGCTCCACCCACCTCTGTATGTCTAAGATCTCAGCCCCCGGAGGAGAAATAGATGGTAAGTTAATGGTTGATATTGGTCTGAACTGGACTGGACACCAGCAGTACGGTATGGATAACAACTGGTTGTGTTTAATGCACCAGAGTGGATTAGACTTAATTAACCTGTGTGGTGTGGTTTGGTTTTGGAGTGAGACATTAAGGTTTCAGAGAGTTTTACAACCTCACACTTATTTGAAAGAGCTGTCAACAAAACAAGTTCAGCTCTTTCTCTTGCTGTGGAGGTTTTAACCACACTTGTACAGTTCTTGTCACCAGGAGAAGTTGCATCTTTCCGTATTGTTGACAGCTTTTAGGACTTGATTGTGATTGTTTGATGAATAAACCTCAAGTAACTTGTTAAGCTGCAGCAGCCACTGGATTGGTGTCCTCTGACAGATTTGTGAAATAAAATGTGTTGCATATTGTGGACCACAGATCTTCTGGTTTGAGCTTTTAAAGTCACAGTCCAGAGTAAACCCAGGATCTATTTCACCACAAATACAAGTCAAACTCCCCCTCAAGAGATATTTTACGTTGGTTGAAGTAATTTTGAGTTTGATCATCTTTTGTTTTTACTAAATAGCTAAATAGCTAACAATCAACATTAAGGCAGGTGGTCTAAATTGTCATTATTTTTTAGGGGTAGTCCAGATGCACAGATTCATTATTTTCCTGAACAACAGGCTGATGTGTTCGTGAAGAGCAAGGAAAATGATGAATCTGCTGATCTGGAACATCCTTCATCACCAGTTGTTATAAAAACAAGACGTTGGGTAAGTCTTGTAAAACAGTGTTTTTAATAAACTCTCAGTTAATCAGTTAATTAATCTCAGTTCACTTACTAAGTTATCAGTACTTCAGTTTATGTGTAGGGACCCTATTCATGCTACAGCTGAAGTGAAGTGATATTTTGATCTTTATTAGTGGTTAAAAAATGACAATTTAGATACGTTTGGCTGACTGCCCCATTTACTTTCATTGTTAACTATTTGGTTGTGAAAACAAAAGACAGTCAAACTCAATATTACTTCAACCAAAGTAAAATATTTCTTGAGGCGGTGTTTGACTTTTATTCATGGTGAAATAGATACTGTGTTCAAATTACTCTGGACCATCACTTTAAGCTTGGTCTTAGTTTTTCTGGTTTCATTCAGTAAGACTTAACTTTGTTGCTTGTTTAAGCTATAACAAATGTTAAGTTTTTATTGGTGTTTTGTTGGGTTTAGCATTTTTGTTGCACATTAATGGCTAATCTTAACAAAACATGAATGAATGAATGACTCACCAGTCATTTGAAGCTTTAGAGTCCCTGCTTTCTGACGTCTCACATCTTGAGCCACCAGACAGAGCTGTGATTTGTGCATGTCCACTCATTTCAGTGACATGCATGAAGACTTAGCTTGGTATGTGATTGTGTGTTGGCAGCACTTGAGTTTTCGGTCTCTGATACTTCACATTTGTGTTGTGCAAGTCTTGTCATCTTGTGCTGGAGACAACATGCATGCGTGATGAAGCCCCATCTCTCCTTTGTCTTTGTTTGGAAAAACATCATGTACATCATGATGATTAATCATCAGCATATGTGGTTTTAATTTCCCATCAAGTTTTTTCCCATAGCGGAGACCAGTTCTAGAATGTTGATAACTTAATTAAATAAAAGCATTTTCATCTTCATCAGTGTAAATAGATTTTTTTTTTCTCTCGGGAAAACCACACTGATTGAAATGAAAAGTCCAATACAAAGAATAAGAGAGTGGCAGTAAGCAGAACTAGTGAATTATCACTGGCAGTGGTTGTGTATTGTCAAAATAAACGGTGCAGTTACCTTAAAAACATGAGACAGTGGCTGGAAAAGTTGATTCCTCCCTCATAAATTTAAACCCAGCTTGACTTACTGTTGGTCTCCTAAGGAAATCAGGGTAACACCAGTCATCAGGGGTCGTCCTCTGGCCACCACGAATATGAACCATTCTAAAAGTTGTTCAGGGATTTTACTGAAAACTAAAATGTTGACCTTTTGGTGGCACTTGGAAAAAAGGGGGCACCAAAGTGTGTTGGATTCAGCATTGTCTCATTTTTAAGAACTATTATTTTAAATGATTGTTGCACCATAAACTTACTAAACAAGTTTTAATTAATAACTTCACTCAAGATCATTTACTTGAAACAAGACCAATGATCTTGAGTTTTCAGGGTTACTTGCAGTGTTTGAGTTTGTTTCCAAGAGCATCGGTTTGTTTTTGGGATTTTTTTTTTTGCCGTTCAAAAACTTTTGCATCCTTTTCTATCTGTCTGTGATTCTGAACCATGCTTCCTCTCTACGCATTCAGATGACATGACTCCACGGACCGTCCACTCTGGCAGTACGTCCACCATCCTCTCTACAACCTCATTTTGTTTTGTGTGAAACGGTTCAACTGGTTTCACTTCATCTTTGTGATTTATTTTCTCTTCTACTTTTCTACTCGTATCTGAATCATGGCTGATTCTGTATCTGATCCTGTTTCGTCACTTGAATCATTTTCTCTTGTTTAATCAAACTTTTTTCCTGATTTTCACAGTTATAAGTTCTGATGCTTTTAATGATAAAACTCATTGTCCACTTTGTGCCCTTTGCAGTGGACGACAGTCTTGGTTTCTTGCCGACGTTTGGCCCGTGTTTTGTCAACTTGTACGGAAGCCCCAGAGAGTTTACTGCCTTCAATGATCCTCACGAGTCCCTTAACCTTGGAAAAGTATGTTTTTCCAAAACTTCCTAATGGTTACTTATTAACCTTAGTCTCTGTCCTCACCAAGGGTTGTCTCCATCAATCAAACTATGTATTTGAACCCTATTTCTGCATGTTGTCATGTTTTATTGTTAAAACCCTGCCCCATGTGAGGCTTGAACTCACCACTTTCAGATCATGAGACTGACACGCTGCCAACTGCACTAATGAAGTTACATACCCTTCTAAAATATTGGAAAAAAAGGAAAATCCCAATACATGTAAATACCAAAGTTCTCACAAAGGTTTAAGTCAACTTTAGCTGTCTTTTTGACCCAGCAGTAACATCATGTCACAGAGGCTTAAGGAGTCAAAAGACCAAGGATTTAACCACGACAAAAGAGATAATAATGATACGGTACAGTTGGCAGTCAGTGTTTTCAGTAATGAATGTATGGCATGTTGTTAGAGTGCTGGATAGCAAGAAAATGCTGCCCGGGTTGAACTCACTGCCTTCAGATTATGACAATGAGGCTTGAAAACAAAAATATCATGGTCACAATCATTCATTGATGCTTTTGATGGTTAAACTCAACATCAAGAGCTGCAACGCCAATGGATTTAGCTTGCTGACAACTTGTCACTGTTGATGCGGCCCATTGTGTCACCTGACAAAATAACAACAATGGCAGAACATTGTTCAGCTGCAGATAAATCTTATGTATCTCCCCTTTAAACCTCAAAGTCCTCTGAAGTTTTCTGAGCAGAAGCAATCCTCAAGAACCATAACCTTCCTTTCTTCTTCCGACTCTTCAGGGTGAGGGTGTAGCATACAGAGGTCGGGTTTTACTGGAACTAACCACAAAACTGACGGACAAGCCGGAGCAGAGAACTGAGGACATCCCATCAGACGACCTGCTGGTGGTGGAGGTGAGAGAGATGAAGGATATTAACATGTAGATGTAGAAATATCAACTCATCCACCAACTCATCCATCCTTCTTTCACTCTCACAGAAGTTCCTCAGGAAGAGGAAGTTCTCGCTCTTTGTGGCGTTTTACTCGGCCACGCTGCTCCAGGACGTGGACGACGCCATCCAGTTTGAGGTCAGCATAGGTAACTATGGCAACAAGTTTGACAACACCTGCCATCCGCTGGCCTCCACCACCCAGTTCAGCAGAGCCGTGTTTGATGGTGCGTAAACGCATTTGAGTCAGGCTTCATTGATGATGATGTTTTCCTGTTTGTAGAAGTGAAAATGAAAGTTTTGGAGTCACTGTTTTGTTGTGTGAATTTCCAGGTTGCCACTACTACTACCTACCATGGGGAAATGTGAAGCCGGTCGTGGTCCTGTCCTCAGAGTGGGAGGATATCAAACCGAGGATCGAGGCTCTCAACATGCTGCTGGCCATCATAGACAGACTGGTGAGTTTTAGACGTTGACATTAGCAGCATTGTTACAAATTATAACACAGAGCATTTGTAATTTAAACATTTTTGTGTTCAGGATGCAAACCTGCAGCGGGTGAACTTGGAGGTGAAAGCAGGAAGTGAGCTGGAGGAGGTGGAGCTCCGAGTGGTGGAGCTGTTGGATCAGGTCATCACAGACTGCAGGTAAACACTTTGTAAAGACTTTATTGAAGGTGTTTTTGTGACTGAGTGACTGAGTTTTGTCGTTTCTCCAGCGAGGAGCTTCCCTCTCTCGACCAGTGGCAGTGTGTGACTCCTCTGGACCGAGCGATCAGACACATTCGCACTTTGCACCTGCAGCAGATCGTTTCGGCGGCACTCGCTCTCAAACACGGACCGGCCACCGAACTTTCAACGGTGATGGAGCAGGCAGAGGACTGGGCCAACAGGCTGAGGACCATGGCTGAGGAGGTGAGTGGCGACACTAACAAACAACTACCTATATAAAATGTACAGAAGAAGAAATTATGTTTTAAAACAATCTACAGACGCCCTGAGCCCTTATGACTTGAAAACAGGTGTAAAAAAGGTAAAAGTTTCCTAAGTAACTAAATGTTTTGACAGTTGGAGGCAACATCTTCTATCAGTGTTGTTGTAATACACATTTTGGCCACAAGAGGGTGAAGTGCATCTCTTCATTGTGAGAATTGCATTTTTTTTTCCCACATTTTGGAAGGTGAGAAAAATGTAACTATTAAAACAGTCTTTGTTGTTTGGCGTAACATTTTTTGGCCACCAGAGAGTGAAGTGCACCACTATTCCTGTGGCTCTGTTCAACCTCTTGTGACCAAAATGAGAACTGAAACAAAACTGTTGTCTTAATTTTTTCGAAAATTTCAATCAACCATATTTTTTTTTTTTTTTTTCACACTTTCTTGTTGGTCTGGACTTTCATCTCCAGAAAAAAATACCCTAAAATTTAAAGTCTCTGAAATGTCACTTTATCTTTGTAAACTTTTCATTTATTGGCCAAGAGAGCATAAACTCAACATCTTATCTCTCTCTCTTTACAGCCTCAGAACAGTCTCCCAGACATCATTATCTGGATGCTGCAGGGCGACCGCCGGGTGGCGTACCACCGTATCCCGGCACACACCGTCATCTTCTCCCAGGAGCATTGTGGGAAATACTGTGGACAGCTGCAGACCATCTTCCTCAAGGTAAATACACTTACACACATTAAATATTTAAGTATTTAACTTTTAGACTTAAAGTTTTACTGACTCGTCCGTATCATACAGTACCCGCAAGGCAGCGGTGCAGAAGCCAAACTTCCTGGTCAGCTGAGGGTCAAAGTCTGGTTCGGATTGGCTGCTGACGTCAAACATTTCAACCAGTTTGCTGAAGGAAAACTGTCGGTCTTTGCTGAAACGGTGAGACGCTCACAATGTGAAGTAAAATGATACAGATATTGCAACAGAAGCTTGACGGATGTTTCCGTTTCTGTTTCCGTCAGTATGAGAACCAGACCCGGCTCGCCCTGGTGGGCAGCTGGGGTACTACGGGTCTGACCTACCCCAAGTTCAGTGATGTGACCGGGAGAGTGAAACTGCCCAAAGACAGTTTCAAACCGTCGCCGGGGTGGACGTGGGCTGGAGACTGGTACATCAGCCCCGAGAAGACGTGAGAACGACTAAAATAAGAAGAAATGCTTTTATTTTGAATCTGAAACATCAAAGTATCAGTGCTTACATCTCTATTTGCTGATAAACCATCAGAATGCTGTTTGACGTGGACGCCGGTCACATGACCTACACTGAGGAAGTGTTTGAGAACCAGATGAGGTTACCCGGAGGACAGTGGATCGGGATGCCGGAGGGATACACCGACGTGGTACGTTTGAGTTTCTTTGCTTCATCATAGCTTCACTCATTTTTGAAAATCTGTAAAATCTTGTATTTTTTATTTATCTTTTTATTTTTTATCAGAATGGAGAGAAAGCCGTGCCTAAAGACGAGGTGGAGTGTCCACCAGGTTGGACGTGGGAGGAGGTGGAGTGGAGCGAGGATCTGAACAGAGCCGTGGACGATCAAGGTTCACATACATGAGGTCAAAAACACTACGGTGATAAAAAGTGAAACTAAACACTAATAAGTTCTGTGTTTTCAGGCTGGGAGTATGGTATCACCATCCCTCCGGATCGTCGGCCCAAGTCGTGGGTCCCGGCGGAGAAGATGTACCACACCAACCGACGGAGACGGTGGATACGGATGAGGAAGCGAGACCAGCAGAAGATGGACGCCCTCAGGAAGGTAGAGACAAGACTGTAACATCCCAGTCAAACAAAAATGAAACTAAAATATCATGGATACATGTGCTGCCATCTTGTGGTGATTGTAGAAACGACATCAAAGTGAAATAACTAATGGAACAACTAAAGACTTGAACAAACATTAGAGTGAGAAGAAAACTCTTATTATTTGTTATTTGATTATTTCAGTTTGACTCAATTTCTGTTTGTTAACATGAAGGTGAAATTTATGACCACCGGGGGGCAAAACCAGATGTTTTGGCTTCACTTTGTTACAGTTTATTGTCCAAGGAGTTTTGCGTTCAAATCTGTAATTTTTACTAATAAGAATAAAAAGGGTTTATTCAAATTACAATTAGTTAAAATATCTGGAGAATTACAGAACGTTTCCAATATTTTGTCCAATTTGATACGAAAAGACCAAAATCAACAACATATTAGACTTTGACCAACATGTTTTCTGAGGCTCTTAAACACATCTCACAAATGTATTTATTCACTTATTACAAAAAAAAAAAACTGTACCATCCCTATACCTTTTTATTAAACATTACCAAGTGTAATGTTACATAACAGAAGTGAGAAAGAAGAAATGGACAATAACAACACATAAACTTACATAAACAGACACATAAATTTGTTATTAAGATCAGTTTAAAGTGGGTTGTAATTTTATTTATCGATTAAAACATCAAAACTATTACATATTTGTTATTTAGATGCTGAATTATTCTATTTGTGACTTTTGCTGCTTAAAGTTGTTCAAAGCTAAACTTACATTTTAAAAAAATTGCTTTCAATGAAATTTTGGTTTAGTTTTTTATTAGTTTGGACTTCCACACTTAATTTTATTTTTATTGTTTTAAATCATAAATATATTGAAACAAATATACTTTTTCCTTCATTATTTGAATCATGTTGCAGTTCTCCTTGTCGACCACTAGATGTCGCTCAAGTTTCACAAATGACCAACGCATTCATAGACTGGAGCAAAAAGTTTCATCTTTAATTTTTTTTTTTTTCCTGTGAATATTTTGGTCCTTTTAAAAACTAGATTTGTGTTTATCATCGTAATAAATATGAATCTGATGAGTTTGTGTTTGTCTTGTCACAGCAACGTCCAGACGAGACGGAGAGGGAAGGATGGGAATACGCTTCACTGTTCGGTTGGAAGTTTCACCTGAAGCCGAGAAAGACGGACAGTTTCCGGCGCCGCAGGTGGAGGTGTCGCATGGAGCCGCTGGAGAAGACGGGGCCGGCGGCCATCTTTGCTCTGGAGTGCTCTCTGGTGAGGAGACACAGCGACGGAGAGTCTTTTACTTTGAAGGCCTCTGCAGAAAGATAACTTTACAGTTGTTTTCTTTTTCACCTTCTCCTCTTCCTCCTCTTCATCACACAGAGCAGCATCGAGGACAAGACCGACGACAAATCAGTCACGACCACGTTTGGCGTCAACAGACCGACCATTTCCTGTTTCTTTGACCGTAAGACGACAGGAACACGAACAGACTCGACCACCAAACGTCGTCTTCTTACATCCACATACTGATGTTTGTGTGTTGGTGTTTGTAGGTGGGACTCGGTATCACCTGCGCTGCTACTTGTATCAGGCCAGAGACCTGATCGCTATGGACAAAGACAGTTTCTCAGGTAATTTATTAAAAAAAAAAAAAATTAAAAAAAAAATCATCATTTCCACCAAGTTTTCCATCTCGATGCTGGTTAAATGTCGCCCTCTGGTGGATGAAACTCAAAAGTCAGAAAACTTGATGAAACATATGAACTGATTGTGTTAGATAAATAATAATAATTATAATAAATTGTTGGAGAAACAAAGTAGCAGAGTTTAATGAATCTGGAATAAAAACTATCAATGATTCACATTTAAAGCTGCTATTTGCTCTATTTTCTCTCTGTTCAACCATCTTTCTTTCTCTCTACTCATCCTGTGAATCTTTCTTTCTTATCGTCTGTAACGATTTTGACACAATAACATTTGTTAATCTCTTCTTTCTTTCTGTCTGTTCATGTTTCTTTAAATCTCTAAATCTATTTCTTTTTCTGTCGACTTCTATCAAGTTTCTCTTTTATTCTCTTTCACTTTGTTTCTTGTCTCCGTCTTTTTTCTTTTCTCTTTTTTCTCCGTTAATCCAAATATATTTAATTTATTCAATCATCATCTTTCTTTCTTTCTAAAATGACGTTGCCACATCAACATTCATTGATCTTCTTCTCTCTATCATTTATCTTTCCTCTTTTTTTTCTGTCCATCATCGTTGAATTTTGTTTCTTTCATCTTTGTTTCTCCATGTTTTATCTTTCTCTCCCTGTCCGTTCTTCTTTCTTTCTTAATTTTACTTCATTTTTTTATTATTTCACTCCATCTCCAATCCATCTTTCTCTCTGTCTAAACCAGAAACATTCGCTCATCACGTCTTTCTTCTCTATCTTTTCTCTCTCCATCTTCTTTCTTTCTGAGATGAGTCACAAACTCTGATCAGCTGATTCAACTTTTATTTCTGTCCGTCGTGTTTTTGTTTTTACATTTATTTTTAGTGATGATCTAAATTCCCACATTTCTTTTCTTTCTCCTCATTGTTTATGTTTCACTCTGGCTCTCACTGAACACACACACACACACACACACACACACACACACACACACACAAAACCACCCGTGGTGACCCATTCAATTATGTCCATTCCCAAAAGCCCATTACCTCATATAAACATCAGTACAAGTAGCCCGGGGGGGTTATGTAAGTGTGTGTGTGTGTGTGTGTGTGTGTGTGTGTGTGTGTGTGTGTGTGTGTGTGTGTGTCACCTCAGGGTTAATTGAAGGTTGGTGGGAAAATGCAACTTAGCTTCTGTTTACTCTGATGCTAACGGCTCCATAGAGACTCTTTACTGAGGCTGAAACAACAAACTGCTCCGTGTGTGTGTGTGTGTGTGTGTGTGTGTGTGTGACCAACAAACGTCTCATTCCTGAGCTGCTGATGTCATCATCGTGGGACGTCGGATAATTCACGCTCCAAACATCCAAACTGTTTTATGTTTTTCAAAAATCATCATGTCATTGACAAAATTGCTCCCTGATGAACATTATGTAACAAAATAACAATAATAAAACCTAAAAACCCTTAAACAGATGCAGCAGTTTGAGGTTTGACCACTAAACTTCTAGAATATTTAGGGTTTTTTTTGTTAAACATTAATCAGAAACCTAATAGAGACGATAGATGATCAAAACTAGACGTGTTTTAACTTAATTTCCTGTGATTAAACCTCATGTCTGCATTTCAGAATTTCTGATTTTATTTCTACCAAATTAAAAACTTTATACTTCAGATAATATTTGAAATAATCTTTACTATAAATTACAAACTGAATCTTCTTCATCTTTCACCAACAGAACTTCATAGATCTGATAAAGTTCAAATTTAGTCAGAATTTATTTCTGTTCTCCTTCATTTCTTTCTCTCTGTCTGTACTTTTTTGTTTGTTTGTTTGTTTGTTTTATTTGTCCCAAGACAATATCTGTTTTTTTTCTCTCCCAGTTTAAAGACTCTTTAATCTCAGAGAATATTCACATTTTCTTTCTTTCTTTCTTTCTTCATAGATTCACAACTTTTAATCACGAGAAGTTTCTTTTGTCTTCAATGTTTCCATCATCACCAAACTGTTAAAGCAGCTTTTGTGTTTATAGTTTTAGTTTCTGTTCGTTCTCTGGTGTCGCACGCTTCGTCGTAACGTTCATAGTCGTCAGAAGACGAATCCCAACGATGGTTCATCATGTTGTCGTCTAAAACGTGTCCACGACTACTGGACGAGTTGATGTTTCCCTCAACAAGAAGACGATGTTCCCACAGGATTAAACCAAACGACTAATTTGACTAAACTGTACTAACTCCTTTGTTTGTCTCTTTAGACCCGTACGCCATCGTGTCGTTCCTCCATCAGTCCCAACGAACGTTGACGGTTCGTAACAGTCTGAATCCGACGTGGGATCAAACTCTCATCTTCTACGAGTTGGAGATTTTCGGCGACGTCAACGTGACGATGGCGAATCCTCCCAACGTGGTGGTGGAGTTTTACGACGAGGACACATACGTGAGCGTTTTTAAAAGTCGAGGTTGAGGCGTCGCTCTTTTTAGTTTTTCTAAATTTAAATTTGTCTTTATTTATTTAATTAAAAAAAAAAAACCGTCCAGGGAGCGGATGAATTCATGGGACGCTGCGTCTGCCAACCAACGTTGACCCCGTCGCCTCGTCTCGCCTGGTTCCCGATCCGCCGCGGGGACAAGAGCGCCGGCGATCTGCTCGCCGCCTTCGAGCTCATTCAGAGGGAAAAGGTCAGAGTTCAACCTCGACATCGTCACTTATTCTGCTTCTGTCCCTTCACTCTCTAACGTCGTCATCTCTGTTTTATTTCCACAGCCGGCTGTTCACCATATTCCAGGTCAAGAGGTTAGTTTCTCTTTTTTTCTTGGATTTTTCATCGCTGTTTATTTTTCTACATTTTCTACCCTTTTAACATCCGTTCCCTTCTTTCGCCCACAGGGAGACATCATGACCACCACCCACGTTCTAGACGAGGTAAAAAAAAAAAACCACAAGTCACAACATCTTTTGCTGCTGTCGTCGGCTGAAAACCACACGTCTACATATATTAATCTGATAACTGAAATTAAAACGACCGCAGCGAGAGCGACTTGGTTTTATCCGTCAGAAATGTGAATGTGTGTTTGTGGAAAAAGAAACACCTCGATGCTTTAAAGAAAAAAAAAAAAAGAAAAGAAAAGTATATTATTTTCTCTTGGTGTTAATATTAGAAATGAAACCAGAGAAAATTGGTCAAAGTCAATATTTTTTTTGTGGTGAAAACAGCTTCTTTAAAAATAAACTAACAGGACAGACGTCGCCCCCTGGTGGCCGTCGATGGTAGAAGTTATAAATCAGATGAATTCGGTTTTATTTTATTATTTGATGTTATGAAAATAATGATTTAGACAATAACTTGGTGGAAAACTGTTAATCGTTGTATCTCGTCCTCTCATAATTTAATTACATTTTTTCTCTGATCTTCTTCGTCATTGCTTCCTCAGTTGTTGCTTTCAGGATTCCTCTCTGAAAACCTGCAGCAATGGGTACAATGTAGCACACAAACATACACACACAAATAAAACCTACACCTGTTTTGTTTCTGCATGTCCATTTTAACATACAACACGTACAGACGCATCCAACAAACATGCATGTCAGAGACCTTCATCCATCATGTGACCTCCTTCTCTAAAACAGCTGAAGTGTCTTGAGGTTCATTTACCCATTTGTTGTAAAGTCATGATCACGCTAACTGTTTATTTGTTGATCTGTGTTGAAGGCCAGAGAAGCCAAAATTAACAAAAAACAAAACAAATTGAGTTAAATAGAAGAACAGAGATTGATTTATTTCACTGTACATCATCATAACAGACTCATAAATCAATAAAATAACCGTCACGTCTTCTCCAGTCTTCTGCAAATCTTATGTTTGTGGTTGTCATGAAAAAAAACTTGTTTTTTGCATCTGTTTTGTCTTGAATGTTCAAATTTAACATTTACTAATTGAACATTTATTCATGTGAAGACCAGAGTTGCCTGGTGATCAACTGTATCTGTCTCGTCATATACTTTATCTGTTTTTGTTTTTTATTGTTTTGCTTGAGTTTCTGTCGCCCTCATTGATTCACCTCTGTCCTGCAGCCGGACGAGTCGGACCTTCCTTACCCGCCTCCTCAGAGGGAACCCAACGTCTTCATGGTTCCTCAGGGAATCAAACCTGTTCTGCAGAGAACCGCCATCGAGGTATTGATCAAATCTATAAACTGTTAACTTCTATTGAGTAGCACCATTTTCCTGGAAGATTTTCATGGTTTTTGAAGTTTGCGTCACAAATGAGCAAAGTAGAAAACCTTGTTTGATGTTTGAAAACTTTCAGAAACTATTCACCTTTATGATATTGGGTCATTATGGTTCAACCATGTCATATTTCACAGGCTGGGGGGAGGTAGTGTTCAAATGATCAAGTGATAAATGATCATTTCGATTGATCTAATTGTTTCAACTATTACAAGATCTTTGGTGCCTCGAGGTTGAGATTCTCAAAGATGCAAATTTGATGTTTTTCTCTATCTGACGTCGTTATAATTGAATATTTGTAGATTTTTAGATATCTGATTAGACATACCAGCAGTTCAAGCACATTTTTCATCATTTTTATGACATCGTAAGTATAATGGACACAATTTACAAGAAATAAAATCACACCTCAGTTCATCATGAACCAGTAAAACAGGTTAGAAGTTGTATTTATTTTTCACAGACTGAGAGGAAGTAGAAGTTCTAGATAATATTTCACAATCATTTTTGTGTTTTGATCCAATTGATCTAATTGTCCTAGCTCCTCAAAGACAAAGATTCAATGTTTTTTTCTTAGACAAAACAAGCAGCTCAAGCACATTTTCAATCATTTTTATGCCATTATATGTATTGAAAATTTGGTTAAATACTTCCTCATGTTCTTGTCTTCACCGTCAGATCTTAGCGTGGGGCGTTCGCAACCTGAAGAGTTTCCAGTTGGCGAGCGTTACGTCCCCGAGCCTGCAGGTGGAGTGCGGCGGCACCATGATCCAGAGCTGCGTCATCCGCAACGTGAAGAAGAAACCCAACTTCGACGTCAACACGCTCATCCTTGATGTGGTGAGAACACAAGAGACGCGTTGTATCGTACATATACACAGACTGAGCAGATGTAATCAGTGCAGAGGCCCACTGCTTTAATGGCTAATGAGAGTTGCGCTCTGATGTGGTTTACATCTATCATTTATCTTCATCAGAGAGGCCACAATAATGGTGGTGTTGGATAAAAAACTGCTGGACTATTCCTGTTCTTCTTTCAGAAAAGTAGAAGATGTAGAAAAAGTAATGCTGAAAGTTGATGTTGGCACATGCTGCTGTTGTTTTTCCAGTAAAAATAGAAAGTTTCTGCAGTTGTAAAGATGCAGGGTGTGGGACTTCTCCCATGGCTACCAGTGTATACATTACTAATGCAAAAATAAAGCGCAGGGTGGAGGTCTTTGTCACTAGGTGACTAGATGTACAACACCATCATAAGTTTCCATCAATCGGATGCCTCATAAACCAAATGTTGTGCATGTAAATCCCCCAAACTCCAGAAATGGGTTTGATATATGACATGTGGAGCAAAAATTATTTCTTTAAGGATTTCTAGGAAGTCGTTTATCTCACTAACGAGACCGAAAATCAAAAAGTATGTATCAATGGAATAGATTCATAGGTTTATGGTACAGTTGTGAAGCTGCACCAACTTTCATTTTCTTTTCTTCACTTCCATTGAAGCAAAAGTAACTGATAAATTGTAGAAGGTGAAACTCTGAGATTTGTTCACCTCTGTTCAACTAAGTCTAGTTCACACTAGTCGACTTTACCAGTCTCAGTCTCAGATGTGATCGTTGGCGACTTGTTGTTCCCATGATCTGGAGTCTCAACAACTGGTCTGAGACCTGTAGTGTTCACACTACAAGACTTGTCAGTGATTGACTCCCGATCACACCGTGACGTCACCAAACTCTACGTCTGGTCACGTGAACTAGACAGGATGTAGCCGCTGCTTCTCACCGTGATTTACAGCTGTTTATTGTTGACGAGCACCAGTGAAGACGCTGCCTCTGACACAGACTAAACCGCTGAGTTCAGGTTTCACTAAACACGAATGAGACAACGATCTGGACGACAACGACTCTTGACGGTACCGAGGACGCTGGAGAGAAAACAGAAGTAGAGACGTTTAGATGTGAAAACTCATTGATCAGATCCTCCAGGATTTAATGACGTTACAATCACAACTATTAACACAAATTCAACCAGTCGTTTTCTATATTCCTGAGGTCTTTGACTGGTGACTACCTACAGCAGCTACTTACACATTAAAAAAATAATATTATGATTGAAACTATTACTAAACCAGTAAACCAGTGTATAAACATGACAGCAACACGCTGGTTTTCATGGTGGAGCTAAAACCACCAGCAGACCTCCCCGGTACGGGGTAACATCTGGATCAGATGCGGGGAGTTTGTAGAAAGTAAAAATGAGTGAATCAGTGAGACGGCAGCAGCATTTATCTCACATCTCTCCTCTGATTGGCTGTTGCTCTTTGTCAGTCTCTTCCGACTCCTCCAGTTTTCTAACATGACAGATCCAGTCCCGGTCTCAGACCAGGTCCCGACGGCCTCTGATGGAGTCGTTAGGGCTGTTCACACATTATGATCATTAACTGATGATTCACCAACCATCAGAGGACCAAGTCCACCAGACACCACCACTGGAGATCGATGAAGTCAACTTTAGTTTTATAACAAGTTTGTACAAAATTGCACTAAAAGAGAACAAACTGTCGCTGTCATGTAATGATGAAACTGTCCTACTGTACAGAAAAACAAAACAACATGATGTTTCTATCATTGTTGAGAATTGTTGTTTCTTACCTAAGCCAGACATTGTATTGTTTTACATTACAGTTCAACCAATGTGATTGAACCCTTTTGAAACCTTAAATTAGTGCAGCTCTACCCAATCATTTTATTATGACAAGGAATTTGGTTGAGCATCAGTTTTTTTGTACAGAAACATATGCAATGCAAAGACTGAGCCAAAAATAAAAGCTAAAGTTTAACTTGATACCAAAAAACCCCAACTGGCATTGATGAATCTGGGTCCTTCAGGGTCTTGTGTCCATGTGTAACTAGAAATCCAGTCTTGAATTCCTGCAGAATCAGCAGCTCAGCAGCTGTTTTTAGTGAAAAAAGCGAACAGACAAAGTTAGAGATGAGCTGATGACCACAGTGGAGCATTCAGCGGCTAAAGAGCCAAATACATTACTCAAAAGTTGATTAAGACCAAAACAGAGTTAAATTAGATAATAATGTCTGTTTGTTGTTGTTGTTGTTATTGAGTCTTCTGCCCCCAAGTCGTAATAAGTCAGTTGAATGTGTGATGTGCCAAAAAAAAGTGCAACTACTGTATGTATCCATGCTGGTTAGAGGAAAAATAAAACTGCTTTGCCAACGGTTTTCTAATTTAACGAGCGGAGATTTTAGTTTTCGAAGCTGACACGTCTTACGAGGCCAACGGCTCAGCCACAAGGAGCTGGGTGAAATGTAGTTTAATAGCTTTTAAATTCCAACTTCAGGAAGCTGATACGAGCCACGTTCTGGCGCAGTGGCGATGCTCTGTTGTGTCGTTTCATCGTTCCTACTGTACTCGTGTGACTCACGTCAAAACCGGCCTCTTTACTTCCACTACAGATTACAGTAAACCACAGGAAGCTGCAATTAAGAACGCTGTTTATGTGGCACCCAGAAGACTCGACTTGTGGTAACGCTTTCAAGAGAAGGGAATAGGTCAAAGCTTACTCATGCAAAATAGGAAATTTCGAATGTTACCGCAAATAGCGCCTGCTTTCTTCTGCTGCCTTTCTCGCAGCCTCAGTATGCATGCAGTAAAAAAAAAAAAGGCTTATTTGCTTTATTGTTACGGCAAATAAACAACTGGACGTTTGGTTTTTCCTTTAAATGACTTAGTTATTTTGCGGTCGGAGACATTGTTGGTCAAAAAAAAAAAAAAAAAAAAAATCATTGATCAACACAACCATGAGTTGAAATGACTGAACCCTAAGAGTGGTGGGGGGTGAAATCTTCCAGTCAGCAATCAGCCATAACTCTTAGTTGTTTGATGTTTCATGGTTATTTTTTATTGTTACGAGTCGGGTAGAAATCTGCAGAGGTCAGCGAGTGTCTTTCTAAACAATGAAGACGTTTCCTTAAACAGGACGACTGCTGCTTTTTTGTGCAAAGTTTTGTTAATCACAAAGGTACAGACACTGGACAGTTTCTGCAGTAGTTTAGGACGACTCCTTTAGGAAACATGTCTTTGCTAATGATTGTATTAACAGCTGGAATCAAGTTAGAGATCCAGATGTTCAGACCTTACCTGGTCCTACCACTTCTATGACAGTTCTCCGTCTTTGTTTTGTCTCTGAAGTGCAAAAGTTGTATTTCACTTTACAGTGATGTACAGATGCATCTTCTTGTTTCTTAGTGCAAAGTTGCAGCTGCTCCAACTCCCTTGTCAGTCGGTCTTTACATCATAAAGTTGTGTTTTGATCTTAAGCCAAATACTACTACTGCACTTCTTCTGTGCAAAATGTACATTTTGGTTCAGTATCACTAAGACGAACCTTGAGCTTTAGGTGGAAGACCAACAAGAAGAACTTTTAAGAACTGTTTTATTGTTGTGGTGTCATTTTCAACTATGTGCTCATGAAGAACTCTCTTGACTGTGATACATTTAGTTATGTAGAAGTAGAATGATGTGACAAAAAACTTTTATAGTTTGATGGAAACAACATTTCAGTGATTTAAGTACTTTTGTTTTTAGTGAGGGAGCATTGGTTTTATTTGGGGGCAAAATTCAGAGATAACATTGAAGATATTGAGTGTAGTAAGAACTTGTATCTGTAATTTGTGACATTTCCTGCCTTGACAGTGATCATACCTGGTTCTATAGAAATCTGTCAGTTTGACATGAACTCAAATGTTATAATAGAGTTTTAAGTTGATAGAGTGAAGTTAGATGTATCTTTTGTTGTAAAATGCTCAAATATGTTCTTCAGACAGTTGCTATGTTTGAATGTAGTTTGTGTTTATAGTTGTATTTTTTAGGAAATTATGAAAACACGAAAACCAAAACAATCAGTGTGATCTTCTGTTGATACACTTCCATGTAGTATACTATGTACGTACTTCTGTAGTGTGTGAATATCGACAGGGTAGTGTTGTTTTAAATCGTTGTTCATTTAGCAGAAATGAAGATCTCAACATCTTCTTCTACTTTTTAATGGTGAATTGTCACTGGACAGAACATTAATCATCGATTCAATCCGTTATTGTCGTCCACCAAGATATCTGTCATCTTGTTTTCAATTATAATCAATAATTAAAGTCTCACTAGTGCTGATGTTTGTTAGTGTGGCTCCATGTTTCATGTCAGGTGGAGATTACGTCGTCATCGTCGTCCCTCCTCTTCTGCTACGTAGCCAAGATGGTGTCATTGAGAGTGAGAAGTGTCCATCGTTTTACACTCAAGTTTCTGACCATGATGAGTGAAACCATCTGGGTTTTAACAGTTCACTGTTTTTTACCAGATTTGTCAGTGCGAACGCATTTACACATTCAAAATAGCAAGTGTAAGTATGGAAGTATGTGAACTGAGACGCACAGAATGAATTCAAACAATGACCCATTGAACCCATCTCCAGGTTCAGGCCTCTAGCGCCCCCTGTCAAAAAATATTAATTATAACAGTTTGAATTCTTTCCTTTTTTTTAAGACTCTGTCATTTATTTTAATCAAGTCGACCACAATATTTAAATGCAATGAAATTGAAAACTAAACCGTCCTGTGAGAATATGTTTCCACCCAGTTTACATGTGTTAAGAAAACCTAAACTGAAATATGGAAATGTCATGCACATTTTTCCAAACAGCGGCTCCAAAGAGAGAGTTTAATGTTAACAATATTAAGGTCTAAAGCTGATCACCTCACTGTTTTATTATGACAGCTTCAACTGGAGTATGGAAATATTCACATATGCAGATCTTTGCTTTTTTGGCTCCGGCTTCTTTAACGTTAACAAGATTAAGGTCCTTACGTTGACCACCGTGATGCTACGGCAGCTCTGACCGGACTGTGGAAACACGTACATAGTTTTCCCTTAAATTCATCCCCTGAACTGAATCCAAACATTTAATGTTAACAATATTAAGGCCTTTTAGTTTGACTGCGTAAGTGTTTTCATCTGCCACGGCGGCATAACAAAATGTCGTGTGCATACTTTCCTTAAGTTCTAACTTTGAAGGATCTAACCACCTACTGTTAGCTCTTAGTTTATTGAGCAACTTTAGCATCATCAGCTTCATTTAAGCTCTTTTTTAAAGCCAGAAAGGTCAAAAGGATCACAGTTACCAGCTTGTACATGTACTGTAGCTTCACATCCAGTCTGTTTTTACCGGCAGCAGCGTTTTCTTTTTCTTGTCGGTTCATTTTTAGTAACAATCAGCTGCACCTCAGCTCCAACGCTTCATCATGACATCGTTGAGAGGCTCTCGAACAATATGCCGCTGACACTTAGAGTATGTTATCAGAGAGACTTTCAACAAGCCAGGCAGGTCAAGTGATGGTCTGTTTGTGCTCTGAAGCTTCTTTTTTTTTCTTCCCCTTCTTCTCTCGCTGCTACGCAGACGGAGTTGAATGAAATCTAAGACACACAGCTTCAGTTCACACACACAGACTCAGACAAGATGTTTTTTTTTTTTTTTTTATTTACTGGTCACTAATCAGTTTGATCTGTACGTTAAATACCTTTAACTGGTGGTTTCAGTTACTCGATGTGCAGTGGTCGAACGCCATTCAAGCAAACCGAGCTGAAGTTGTCGTTTTACATTTATGTTTGTGTCCAGATTAGATCAACAAGGTGTAACATGATGGTCTAAAGTAACGTGAACCCAGGGTCTACTCCACCATGAATGAGTCAAACTCCCCCTCAAGAGATATTTTATGTTGGTTGAAGTAATATCGAGTTTAACCGTCTTTTGTTTTCACAACCAAATAGTTAACAATGAAAGTAAATGGGGCAGTCAGCCAAACGTATCTAAATTGTTATTTTTAACCACTAATAAATGTCAAAATATCACTACACTTCAGCAGTAGCATGAATAGGGTCCCTACACATAAACTGAAGTACTGATAACTTAGTAAGTGAACTGAGAGTTTATTAAAAACACTGTTTTACAAGACTTACCCAACATTTTGGTTTCATAACAACTGGTGATGAAGGATGTTCCAGATCAGCAGATTCATCATTTTCCTGAACAACCAACCGATGTGTCTGTGAAGAAGAAGAGAAAAATGATGAATCTGCTGATGTGGAACAACCTTCATCACCAGTTGTTATGAAAACAAAATGTTGGGTAAGTCTTGTAAAACAGTGTTTTTAAAATGACAATTTAGATACGTTTGGCTGACTGCCCCACTTACTTTCATTGTTAACTATTTGGTTGTGAAAACAAAAGACGGTCAAACTCGATGTTACTTCAACCAACGTAAAATATCTCTTGAGGTGGTGTTTGACTAGACCCTGGGTTCATATTACTCTGGACAATCACTTTAATTACATCAATTTAAAGGCACTGATTGGTAGATTTTCATGCCTCAGTGTCGACGACAGCTGTGGACAAAGTTATTACGTTTTCAGTTCGTCTGTCCTGTTCTTGTAAACACGATATCTTACAAACACCTCGAGGGAATCCTTTTACATTTGGGATAAATGTTCAAGGATGAACTGATAAGATCTCACATGCTGTTTGGCCATAATTTGTGAATTTGAGAACAAAGTGTCTGCAGCTGAACAGCTTGGCCGAGGCGTACAACTTTTTTTTGTTTTTTTTTTTTTATTTTAACTGTTTGTTTTCAACTTCAGTTTAGTTTTATCATTTTATCTCTAATGTTAAAAGCAGTAATGCTGCTTGTTTTTCTTTTTCTGGTCCTTTGTGACCGTAAAATCCTCTATGCTGCCTCAAAGTTTTTTGCCGAAGTGTATTTGGACCAATGTAACTCACCATCGTCATTTGTGAATCCTCTGACTTTTGTGCCTTCCAGTAAAATTTGCATCTCAAACATTTTATGATCACATGCAAAAGAAACAAAGTATAATTTGGACGTTACTTTCAAGTGGTTATCTTGTTAATTGTTCCAGAAGTTTTGAGGTTTATTTGATTTTTAATTCAATCGGTTTGTGGTTTTAAAGCAGATCTCTTTTTTTGCTAATATCGGGATTACGTTGGGGACAAGAATAAAAAAAAAAAAAAACTCAACAAAACATTATTTTAAAAAAATAATTTCCTGATGCAGCCTGGTCTACATTTAACTTCAAATGAGGAAAAACTGGTCAACAGATTTTTATATCCAACAATATTAATTGGACCTATGTAGAATAAACCAACAAAGACCTGAACTACTTTTTCTTATAATTTTAATTGGTTTTGTAAACACATACCACATGATAAATCTAATGTTTCACATCTACTTTCATCAGTTTGCACTAATTAGTGTAGAAACTTAGCAACTTGGCTCTCAGTCTTTTATATCCGGGCCTTTTCTTTTATATTTGGTCCTTAATCATGCTGAAATAAATTGGCTTTAAACCCTTTATTATTCCAAAATAAAACTAATCCAGTAGAACAATGGATTAGAAATGTTGCGGTGGGATTTGTGATGTTTTTTAAAGTTTGCATGCAGAAGAAATTAAATTAGGCGAATATGTCGCTGAAGCACAAACTTCCCACGTAAAAAAAAAAAAAAAAGGAAACAAACATTGTGTGCCGTTTCTGCAACAACAATGACAATAATGTAAAAGCGGCGTCCTCGTCAAACCGACGCAGGCTGGAAACGATCAGAGCGTCATGTTGTCATTTAAAATCAACGGTGTCACTTTACATGTAAACATTTAGTTTCAAATCCTGAGTCGACGGGTTTTAAGATCAAATCTCCGGCCTCGACCCGTTCAGTCATTTCTTCCTTTTAGGCGAGACAGAGGTCAGCCAAAGGTGTAACGACGCCCTGATTGGACGATCACCAAGGCGTGACCAATCAGCTTCAGACAGTCAGTAGCCACAGCCAATCAGCATCAGGTGGGCAGGTGGCGGAACCAATTAGTTAGGTGTCATGGATCCTGCTGCAGCTGCTTTTTGTCTTTCTTCATTTTTTTTTCTCTTTCCACAGAGACTTCCTCGTGAGGAGCTCTACATGCCGCCGATCGTCATCAAAGTCATCGACAACCGTCAGTTCGGGAGGAAACCCGTGGTTGGTCAGTGCACCATCAGGGCGTTGGAGGAATATCGTTGCAACCCGGAGGAGGAGCGAGCGGCGGCGGAAGAGGACGAGGACGGATGGAGGCGTAAGACACAGACAGACAGACACGAACATGTCCGACTCTTTGATAATTAACATTAAATAACCTCTTCACTCGCTGTCTTTGTTTTTGGGTTCGTTTAGGCGACACGCCTCGTTTAATTTCCGGGGACGTTTTTGTCGACATTGATGATGAGGCGCCGCTCGTTCCCGACCAGGTAAAAAAAACATCTCATGATCCTGTAAAATCTTCAAAAACAGGTCATACACATGTCAACAAAAGGTTCAATAATTTCTTAAAACACCTGGAAACTGGTTTTTAACAAACTTTATTCAAACTGTAGCAAATGATGCATTTTATAGGGCACTATTTTAAGTGGTGGATGAATACACAAAGCAGGATTTTTAGACACCTGTGTGTTTCCACTGGCAGTGGCTACTTCACATTAAAAACCTCTGTCAGGATTCACCAGTGGAGTGTTTGTTTTAATTTGAAGAGGCATAAACAGGAAATGATGCTGAAGTACATGAACACACGACTTCCTGTGACCTGTTTGTGTCTGAAATGGTGAATTCAACCACTAATAATGAAACTTACTGTACAGGAAAAATATTAACTAAGTTAATTAAGTGAAAAGTTTATTTTTTTGTTTAAAAATATGAAAAAAATAATAAAAAATCTTTTAATTTGGAAGTACAGAGAAATACTGTTACAGATTTCACAGATGTTGTAGCTTTTATTCCATTAAACTGCAGATGAACTTTTGTTCTCAATTACAGTTGAAACTTAACAACCAGTGATCCACAGATTTTCCTAATGCATCAATGAGGAATGTGTGTGTGCGTGTGTGTGTGTGTGTGTGTGTGTGTGTGTGTGTGTGTGTGTGTGTGTGTGTGTAAACGTGTTGCCTTTTCAGGCGTGTAAAGGTCAAATATGAACCACTCATCTTTCCACAGGGAACATCTGTGTGTGTGTGTGTGTGTGTGTGTGTGTGTGTGTGTGTGTGTGTGTGTGTGTGTGTGTGTGTGTTACAGCAGCATAAATAAACACGTTATGACACGATGACATGGCAACTGTCTCTGCGGTCGGTGGCTGCCGCGGCGACCACGAGACTTGTGCTCGTCACCGATCATTGACATTTTTCTTTAAAAGTCTTTAAGTGTTTTCTCATCTTCTTCATCTTCCTCTCCGGTTCCTTTCTTTCTTTCTTTGTGTCTTTGTTACTGACATAATGCCATAATGGTAAAAATCATTTCACTCACACACACTTAAACCATTAAAATGCTCACGCGAAAACAAAACAAACCAAAACAAAACACTCGCAGTTAAAGAGTCGGTCCAAGTAAATTAATGCATGCATGCAATTAATCTACTGTATCGTTGTTATGTGACAGGGTTGTGTTGTATGTAGAGACTGTTTATTTGACAGTAAACAGATAAAAACGTCCCTGAGGAACCGATCCCGTCAACTTCCAACAAGGTTTTCTAAATCGTTTTGTCTTTTTGTGACACGCGGTCGATCGCCTTTGTTGCTGTGATGAAGTTACTGGTTTATTCGTTTTTAGTTTGATTCCTTCTGCAAAGTTTCATGTAATGTCTTTAGATTTATTAAATATATTCTTTTAAAACATGAAAAAAGATGATTTTTCTTATCTGTATCAACCAGCTCTGAGAGAAGGTATGAAACTCTCTTTTCAAGAGTATCCTGGTTGAAAACCTGTATCTAAATAATCACAACTCATGTAAACATAATAGATAAATGTAGATCTAACATAACTGAATCATAAAACATGATACTTTTATGAAATTGGCGAAAGCAAAGAAAACCTAAAAACCACCTGATCTAAAAATTAAAACATGTTTTTTTTCTATTTTATTTATTCTAATCTTTGTTTTAAAGCAGTTTGTGCTGCATTTTCTTGCATAAATTGTGTTAAATGATTAATAGTAACCTTAAAATGTAGATAATAATGGTCTGGAGTAATTTGAACTCAGGGTCTATTTCACCATGAATATCTAATCCAGATTAGATCAACAAGGTGTAAATGAAGTACTGATAACTTAGTAAGTAAACTGAGAGTTTATTAAGACTGTTATACAAGACTTACCCAATGTCTTGTTTTCATAACAACTGGTGATGAAGGGTGTTTCACATCAGCAGATTCATCATTCTCCTGAACAACAGACCGATGTGTCAAGGAAGAGTGAGAAAACTGATGAATGACAGCACTTACTAAGTTATCAGTACTTCAGTTTATGTGTAGGGATCCTATTCATGCTACTACTGAAGTGAAGTGATATTTTGACCTTTATTAGTGGTTAAAAATGACAGTTTAGATACGTTTGGCTGACTGCCCCATTTAGTTTCATTGTTAATTATTTGGTTGTGAAAACAAGACGGTCAAACTCAATATTACTTCAACCAACGTAAAATATCTCTTGAGGGGGAATTTGACTCATATTCATGGTGAAATAGTTCACATTACTTTGGACCATCACTTTAACTTTTTAAACAAAAATGTAAAAGTTTAGACAAAGTGTAGTAAAGTGTATATATATATATATATATATATATTTAAAAAAAGGGGTCGCTACTCGAATCTTAAAAGTTTCAACTCTGAACGACATTTCCAACTTTAAACCTCCAGTGTTTTTCTTAATAACGCCACAACAACATGGCAGCTTGACAAACTACACCAGGAACAATAATCTTATCAAGCTGTTATAGTGTTTTATGTCTTGAATTTAAATCTGCTCCATGAGGCTGATTATTAAAGCTGTTTTGCAAACATGTCAGCAAAGGTTTTCCCCCGACATCCAACCCAAAGAGTGCGGAGCATTAAGTCAATTACTGTCGACGAGGAAACACAAAGTCTGTCTGCTGTGGTTTATTAAAACGGTTTCTTTGTGTATATCGACGAACGGAGGAACTGTATAGAATCAGGAGACAACATAATTTGGTCTTATTGGTTTGGCCGGACCACATGGAGCTGTCACACACTCACAACATAAATAAAACAACCCCTATAAATACACAAACACACACACACGCGAACGTACACCAGCCGCAGCTATTAAGTAATCGTGTTTGTACCAAAGACGACTGAAAGGCGAAGGAATGCACCGTCATCAAACTGTGGTCGCAAAGTCCATTAAAACTAAAATAACAAAACAACAACAAACAATGACAAGTCATTAGTGTGTTTACAGTGTTGTTGTTCTTGGCGTGACTAAAAATAGGACGAGTTTACATCGATCTCCTCGTGATGAAGTCGTTTTATCACGTTAGTAAGATTTCAACAAGTCTTAAAGCAAGATGAAGAACAAAACAAATAAAACAGTTCCTAAAGTCGTCATTTCAGGGCAGTTGTGCAAAACCATGCATTAGCATTAAAGCTAGTGGATTTTAATGTGTTTTTTTTTTTTTTGCAAAATTATGGTTAAGGCACAGTAAAATTTGAAGCTACTTGTTAATAACTGTTAAATAAAGATGACTAAGCTAGCTTACCCATCATTCATGTTTCACAAATTAAAGAAAACAATGCTAGCAAATGGAAAAGGTTATCTCAGAGTATCTTAGCCAAGGTAAACTACAGCTGAACCAGGGCATTGTTAGCTTAGCTTAGCAAGAAAAGTGTCAAAGCTAATGGTTTTAACAATAGCTTTTTGTGACAGACTACTCAAATGAACAACAGTGGTGGAAAGCAGAAGCTGTTAGTTTAAACCAGCTACGATCAAACCAAGAGACTGTTGGCTCAGCTTAGCTGTCCTGTAGCAAGGAGATGGAAAACCTGTGTGTCAACAAGTTTAAAAACGTAGATGTGTCACCATAAAAAAACATGGGTTAGTGTCAAAGCTAGACCAGCTAAGCTAACAAACCTAGGAGATGGTTAACTTTCCAAAAAGATGGAAAGCCGGTGTGTCAGAAGGTAGATATACACTTCTGGATAATTCCACTAAAACATGGGTTAGCATTAAATCTAATGGTTTTAACATGTCACTCTTTGTGACAGATTACACTTAAATATCTACCTTTTCCATCCTTTTGCTACTCTAAGCTAATCATCTCCTTGTTTAGTTAGCTTAGCTGGTCTGAGCTAACAAAGTCCACTTACAAGCAGTGTTTTCTTTCATTCATGAAAGCTGCTAGATAGATTTAGCTAACTTTGTAGAGGGCTAAGCTAAGTCCTGTCCAGCCCTTACATAACTGCAATGACCTTTTACTATAATCTGTCACAAAAGCTACATGTTAAAACCATTAGCTCTAATGTTAACCAATGGTTTTGCAGAATTATCCTGGATTAGCCCTCTTTTTTGGTGATAGATCTACTATTTTAAAACCTTTGGACACAGTGGCTTTCCATATTGTTGCTAAGCTAAGCTTAGTATCCTCTGATTGAGTTAGCTTAGAACAGCTAAGATAAAAGTCTGTATGCTAGCACCATTTTCCTCCATTTGTGAAAGCCGCTATAGATAGATTTTGTTAACTATGGACTGGGCTAATCCAGTTTAGTCCTTATATGACCACTATTAGCAAGTAGCCTCAACTTTAACTGTAATCTGTCACAAAAAGCAACATGTTAAAACCATTAGCTTTGATGCTAACCCCTTTAGCAGTTTTGCAGAAGTACTGTACTTTTTTTGTTGATATAGCTACCCATTTGGCACGCTGGCTTTCCATCTTTTTGCTAAGCTAACAATGGACAAGGCTAAGCTAGGTTTGTTAGCAATCAGCAAGTAGCTTTAAAAATATTTTTAAAAAACTAGATTGTTATGACTCTTGTGTCTAATTCTTATGCTAAGTCAGTAGCCAGTTAGCTTAGTTTAGCATAGAGCTCTGTCAACTTGTAGCAATTGATTTGGATAAAAAAAAAACAACAGAATCCTGTGCAAAAGCTGTGTCTTTAACATAAATTAAAGTAAAATAAATGAATTCTGCGGAGCTATAATTATGTAAACGGTCAGGAGCTGGCGGGGACGGCGTGGCGTGAGTTGGAAAATGTTCTGCAGGAGCGTTTAAGTGTTCGGGATTTGAAGTTAATGAACTACAACGTGGAAAACCACCGGACTGAGTCTTTGAAGAACGACGACGTGACGTTCAAAGAAGCAGGATTTCTGATTTCTCAGGAAAGAATCTGAAACTCTTGACTCTCAACGACCCCCTCCATCTGAATGAAACCATTCACTCCTCCTCCTCCTCTTCATCACTTGTCTCCTCTACATTTGTCTCCTTCACTCATCTTCATCTCCTCCTCTTCCTCCTGCTGATCAGTGAAACATTAAAATATGTGATGTCGTCTTTGTGACTGATCAGTCTGTGGTTTAACGTGTGTGTGTCTTATAGTGTGTGTATGTGTGTTACACTGTCTTTCACAGTGTTTTTGTGTTATTTTGTATTATAGTGTGTCACAATGTGTGCGCAACGGTGTGTGTGTGTGTTACATAAACTGATTATTTTCCATATTTTTTCATCCACCTCCTTCATTTCTCCTTCTTCTTCTCCTCCATCTTTAATTCCTCCTCTTCATCTTCAATCTCGGCACTTGTTTTAAAGTGCTGTCCTCCTCTCGTCATTGTTTAAGTTCTTCATCTAGTTTTAATTTCTTTGTGCATTAGCGACGGTCACCACCTCTGTACAAACACACACGAACATACGTGTTGTTGGCCTGTATTAACTTGTCAGGCTGTTCGCACACAATTACACATTTTTTCATTTTCTTCCACTGATGTAAAAAAAACGAATTGTCCCGTCGTGTTTAAAACGTGATGTTGTTAAACACCGTCTGACACAAACGACACCAGTTCATTTTCATGTGTGTGTTAATGTGACGTGTTGAAATCGACGCACACGCCCTGAACATTAACACCCCCCGTCCTTGTTTCGATTAAAGTTAAAACACTTTTGACATCAGCGCGGCCCCTTCGCGGATACAATAACAGTGACGCAAGCGTCCGACACATTTGCGGTGACAGCTGAATGTTTGGTCGACCACAAAAAAAAAAAAAACACAAAAACCAACAGAAATTCGAAGGCGTGTGAAGAACAATAATGTTGATTTATGTTTTAATTCACATACTAATCAATGTCTCTAATATTTTGCTCATTTTATTTACATTAATAACAGAAATACAACAATACAAATCAACAAAAACAGAACATTTTAACCTCCTTAAAGGAGGATTTGATGCAAGACAGGCTACATTAGCTTTAGCTAGGTATACCTAATAAATTGAGTAATATTATCAACATAATTAAAGTAGGAGTCGTGTGTTATCTCACAAATGCCCTTTAATTTTTCTTAAAGCTGCAATATGTATGCTTTTGCTATCTCTAAATGGCTAACATTAGTTTTAGCAGTTAAAATTGCTCTTACTAAAGCTAGCATGCTAATCAGCTAGCCCAGACTATAACATCATGTGTTTTCTAACAACAGGCCTCTAAGTTTCCTTAAAGCTGCTGTATGTAAATTTTTGCTATTACTCCATGGCTAATGTTGTTATTGCTACATAGCTAACGTTAGCATTAGGAGCTCAAACTGCTCCTGTTGAAGTTATCACGCTAAACAGTTGGCATCAGCCAGGCCCAACCATTGCGTCTATGTTATCTGAACAAGATTATAGTCTGTTAATGCCACTGTATGTATGTTTTTTTTTTTTTTTTTTTATCATTACATAGCTAATGTTAGCCTTAGTGGTTCATACTGCTCCTACTGAAGTTAGCATGCTAACTAGATAGTAGCAAACAGGCCAGACCATTGCACATATGTGTTAGCTAAGCATTAAATTAAAGGGCTTTTGTTAAAACTGCCATGTGTAAATTTTTGGTATTATGATATAACTAATGTTAGCATTAGCAACTCTAATTGCTCCTGCTAGCATCAGCCAGACCACCGTGTCATGTGTTATCCAAGAACAGCCCTATAAATTTGCTTCCATAGCTGTCATATATAAGTTTTTTGTTATTACCAAATAGCTAATGTTAGCTTTAGTGGCTAAAACTGCTCCTATTGAAGCTAGCATGATAACCAGCTAGCATCAGCCAGATGTTCTGTCTTTCCTGAAGAGGTATCACTGCTCAGAGAGTGTATTATGTATAATTTCTTGTCCTCAAAAGGCAACAATGGTTGACCTTGGCGACCATCACAACCGCCACTTTCAGTGGTAGAGAAAACTCACTTACAGCAGCTTTTAACTTGGGATAGATGTTTCCCCACTCTGGTATAATCATATACTTTATAAGTTATAATGAGGGGGTTACCCTCTCAGACTTCACAAAGATCCTCCAGAGCCACAAAAGGATGGCGACCCCCTGTGGGACTACCACAAGTCCAGGATCTGGAGACTGATGGGTTGGGGGTAGGTGGTTGTCCAGCTAGCTCCACTGCTAATTGAGCTAATCTGCTAGCATGTTTACTGCCAGTTAACCGCCATTGGCTGCGCAAGCTGCTATTATGATGTTATCTTTTCAACCGCTGACAGTGTAAAACATTACAATGGATTCATCTCAGTGGGAACCAATCATTGAAAATGTTGTTTTCTTCTTGCAACAGTGGTTCGGAGCCGTTCCTCCTCCATTATATCATGTTTTTCCCAACAGACAGTTTGTGGTCAAAGGCTTTCACCGCGTGATAAACCCACATTAAAGAATTTGAGTGATAATTGCTCTTAAACTTGTTTTATTGTGCATATTTTGAGATTTTTTTTACCGATAGTTTGACGAGACAATCCAAATATGAAGCTAAATACCAGAGGCTAGTTAGCCTGGCTTAGCATAAAGCTTGGAAGGGGGTAGTTTCTATGTAATCCAGATGAATACAGCACATATGGAGATTTTTATAAGTTTAAGATATCAAATAGTAGGAGTTTTGTAATGGCCAAAGGTCCTACTGTAATTCTTTTGTACTGGGATTAGGGTTTGGGTACGACCCTGAAAACATGGGTATGGTCCCCCTAGCTAGCATAACATCTGATAGTTAGTGCAGTTTGTAAAGGAGTGTTTGTATCCTTGGACTGAGCCAAGCTAACATCTTCTCACTGGTTCTAGTCTTTATGCTACACTAACATCATGGATTCACATTTACCTACAGATATGACATTTGTTCATCTTCTCAGCTTGTAACAAAACAAGTAAGCTAATATTTTACAGCATTTCTGTGTTTTAGCTGTGATATGAGTACACGTCATTATAAATGAGTTCATAATCCAACTTTTGGTATTTGTTCATCCTCACCGCGCCCTCTTTGTGTTCTCAGCTGCTCTGTGACCTCATGTAAACACTTTGTATTCTTCTAATCTTGGCGTTTGATCAGCGTTCACGCCGAGCGCTGCTTGTCTGCGCCCGCCTCAAAGAGCCAGACCTCCCAAAGAAAGAAAAATGGCGACACAAACTCAATTTTTCCCCTCACAAAACAGTTTATTGGTGCCGTTTGAGGGAACTCATGCTGGTGACAATGATGTCTCTGTGCTTTTGAGTCACTAATATGTCTGGTAATGTTAGTATGTAATGTCTAATGATGTTAGTGTTAAAGAAAACAGTGTTTTGAACATGTTACACCTACTTTTTCTCTTTACCACAGCTCATCTAACAGCTAACAGGAAGTGTGTGTGTATGTGTGTCTTTTTATCTGTGTCTGTGTGTTTGTTTGTGTCTCGTAGCTTGCCGATGGAGCCAGCTCAGCTATTATTAACCTTTCAACCTCTAGTTCCAGCCTTCATGTAGGTAACAAACTCATCTTTTAACTCATTTAATTCTCTCATGGTCAATGTGCTTTAATACCATCCATCATCATCTCCATCTCTGGTTTCTGATTAAAAACTGGGTACTTGGTTACAAATCTGTTCACATTGGCAACAAGTAGGATTTATCCTCTGAAACCTCATATTTAACACGTTTATTTCACATTTTAAAAGAACATAAAATGAGCACTCAGCTAATGTAACCAGACACATGTCAAGAAAAGATCGGTGTGAACCAATGGGTTTCTTGGGTTTTAACCAATTCATCTACTCATAACTTTACAGGTGTTTACAACAAATAAAAAAATATATATTGTTTACCTTCCTGCTATTGTTTTGAAGTCAGTGGTTTCATCTAGTCTTCTTTGTGAACTTGTCAACTTTTATTGAATTTTGATGTCCTTCACGTTGAAGATCACCGTCGGTTGTGTGGTTAAGGATGAAATGGTCCAAAATGAGGCTAACGATTTAGCATTAACCCCTGTAACCTGATCAGGCACAAAATATGAAAAACAATACCAAGTGTGTTGAATCTTGAATGGCTGCAAGCTCAGCAACTGAGTTGAGACTTTTAAGCTTCCAGGTGCTAAAGTAGCGTCTAAAAACCTAAGCTAGTGTCTAATTAGTGTGTTCAGACCAAATGTAAAGCTAATTTTTCATGCAACATTGATGCAACTGTCAATCTGAAGCTAGCATGCTAACCAGTTAGCCTTAGCCAGGTGTTCTGTCTTTCCTGAAGAGGTGACACTGCTCAGATCAACACTGCACCGCAGCTTCAATTTGAGAAAAGTTGGTTTCACTTGGTTTTACTATAAACCATGTTAACATCAGGGTTAACTGACTTTCTCAGTTTGTTAGCACAATCATTAGCATTAGCCAGTTTGCCAGACTGAGTTCTCCCATTGATTACTCCAAAAATTTGCAAGTTTTTTGCATTTTCATTTAGTCTGAAGACCCAAGAGCTGTTGGTGCTAGCGTCATATTTAGCAAACTGATCAAGAACGATTTGATTTAAACTTTAAACTAAGACCACACATAAAAAAATAACATAAAACAATGAATGGCTATAAAAGATATTTCCTTATACAGGAACTTTTGAGGCAGCAGACAGTAGCACAGATCCAGTTTTAGAGCATATGCCCTTTCACTGATGAGGTTTATGTTAAATGAGACACTGATGGATAACTCCAGCTGCAGCGAGATGTGTGTTGATCTGCAAGGAATGAGATAAATGTTCTTTCGCTTTTGGATGAAACTAGAAACTTTATACTTTTTTGACCATTACTATGGTCTCGGCTCAGGAAAATACTTTACACTGAAAGAAATCGGTGGATGGGGGGTGTTGGACACAGCAACGTATGTAGACCCGCACGGTTTACGGAGGAAATCCGATATCTCGCATTTAAAACAGGAGTCCACGCGCCTTGTTACATTCTTCCATTTTATTTATCTAAGCCAGGTCAATTTGAAGACTTACGCTTGACCCCGACCAGACTGTGCGCCTCCTCCCCCTCGTCGTTCGACAGTAATTGGGGATGATTCCTTTCTCTCCAAACAAAGATATTTATTTTATCAAGGGTCAGATATTGAAACCAGTCAAATTAAAGGCTCTGCTTTCTGTCTGGCCGGGGCCAAAGTCAACAGAGCTGCTATAGATCGTCTATACCGCAACTCAGACAGTTACTAAAAGGGAGAGAGAGAATAACTAAAAGAGAAACCGAGGGAAGGAAAAGAATCAGAGAAAGTTTGACTGAAATGAGGAAAAAGCAGCAGAGTCCTAATATCTCATGGCACCAGAAGAAGAAAGCTCTCTCTCTCTCTCTCTCTCTCTCATGTGCTGTAAATCCTGGCTTCTTAATCTCTGGGTCGCAACCAAAAAAACGGGTCATGGGCGCGTACGTCTGATGATTACCAGATTACTGCAGCAGTGTGTGTGTGTGTGTGTGTGTGTGTATGTGTGTGTGTGTGCACGCTTTCCAAAGGCTGGATCAGTCAGATTCGGTTTCAGACTTGGAAAAGTTTAAGAAGATCGGCTGTCAGTAGGGTTGTGGCTCCTCGAAACCTCGGAGGCACCGACCCCCCTTCGAGATATTTGAGATCATACGTCGCTCAGATGGAAAATGAACATTGTGTGTCACGTTTCATCTGCAGCGTCCAGACTCGATGATAGTATTTGTCACGGATCAAACCGACCTTCTTTTTTTTTCCAGAAGGTAGTTGCATATGAAAAACCTGTCAGATCACCTCAGTATAAAAGTGGCTTTTGTGTCTATGTTTTGTATTGGCGACGTGCTTCAATAATTGTGGTTGTTCTGTGACTCTCCTCTACCATTAATTCTCATCAAAACTATTACAGTTTGTCGCCAAACGCCAGTCAGCTTTGGTTAAAATCCCACTCTGAAAATGCAGTTTGCTTCTGCCTCCATAAATCCTTCCTGGCTGCTTTCAAACCAGAGAAACTAACTGAAATGGCTTGATGCCAGGTGTCTTTGTGGCATTTTTTTTTTTTTTTGTCGGAGGTTTATGAAACACACATTTATAGCCCTATAATGACACTGTGACCAGAAACAAGATGTCAAAATATCTTACTAAATCACGATTGTTTTTCTTGTTCTGCTAATTTCAGCCACAGACTGATGTAAGCTGCCGTTCACCTCCAGAAACTGAACGCTGCACATATCTCGCTGCCCAGAATCACATTCAGACGTGTCTGTGCACTTCTGGACGACACCAGAGAATTGAACCATATCAGATACATTTGCAATTTGCTGGATCAGCTGAATAAAGTGCAAGGAGATCAAGTCAGAAGTGCACAGGCAGTGTAAGAGGAGTTTAGAGAGAATAGATGAGTCTTGACTATAGAGATGGACTCCTCGCTTTGTTTACAAGGACGGTGATCGCTAATGAAGTTCCTCGGAGGTACAAAAAGGAGTTGGAGTAGACGGTTGCAGACCCAGGATTTATTGCATTGGATTCTTGTGAGTTAAACATCCCTAAATGACAAATATGAGCACACGACTATGTATCTAGTAATGATTTAGTCATTCCAGCTTCTCAACAGCTGGTCTGAGACCTGTAGTGTTCACACTACAAGACTTGTCAGTGATTGACTCCCGATCACACCGTGACGTCACCAAACTCTACATCTGGTCACGTGAACTAGACAGGATGTAGCCGCTGCTTCTCACCATGATTTACAGCCGTTTATTGTTGACGAGCACCGGTGAAGACGCTGCCTCCGACAGACTAAACCAGTAAACCAGCGTGTAAACATACCTGGTCTTTGACTGGTGACTACCTATAGCAGCTACAGTCGCGGAAACTGGACTTACACATTCTGGATATACCAAGTCCAGACACCACCACTGGAAATTGTTGGTGAAGTCGACTAGTGAGGACTAGAGGTTTAGAGGACTAGGTTTTATCCAACCATGTAATACAAATATAAGGCCTCATGAAGGTTGGAAGAAAAACTGTATCAAGATGTTTCACATCTTTATATGACTCAGTTTGAGTAGCTGCAGACCTAGAAGACATTTGACTCTTGTTAAAAACTCCTTAAATGACAAATATGAGCAGATTTTTATCTAGAATTGATGTAATGAACTCGTTCTGTTAAGAACGTTTGAAAAAGATAGTAGATTTACTTGTTCTTGATGTCTAAACTCAAAGCTTGGATGAAGAGCTTGCTATCTTAGTAAGGACCAGATGTAATAACTGGGGACAGATGGACGATAGATGGTTCAGATGGTGAATCCTTGAAGGTGTTTAGGATGTTGATAAATTGGTCGTGATTGTTGGATTTTTCCTTTTGGGGAAGTTATAAAAATTGTCAGATGCACTTTCCTAAATCTTGATGCTGGAACAGTTTTAGAAGAGAAGATGCATTTCAGATGCTGCCAAAGCTCATTTATACTTGATGTTTGATACAGACTCATTTTGTCCAGACAAACTTACGGACATGGACAAAACGGATCTATAACACTGGAAATCATGGAGTAGGGGTCACCAATAGTTTAAGTGATACAACTGTGGAAAATTATGAAGAAATCTTGAACATGTAGCAACTTTTTGAGGCAAGATTAAACAACTTTAGCTTCTTTATTAACAGGTGCTACATTACGATTTATTTCACTGAAATATCTGACTCCATCTAGTGGGCGTAGTATGTGCATCCACACCAGCGTAAAGGAAACATCAATGTATCTGAGTAGATAAATCTATTTTTGTATGTAAACAGATCATAAATGAACCATTTGATGATTTGATAAGTGTTTTTCAAGTGCTGTTCATCAACATTTGAACCTAAAGACCACATCTAAAATATTAATTAGTTAAGACCTGTTTTGCTTTAGTAGCACCTTGGTGTTGAATCACAAAGTACTTAGAAGAAAAGAGAAATCTTTGCCCTCATTGTTCCACATGAACACATTATTCATCATGAAGTGTTTTCCGTGTTGCTGTAACTGTTAATGCTAACTGAAGTTATTCCACACAGCAACTCACAGGCAACAAAAAAGAATCTTTTTCTGGGCATAGATTAAGTCACTGCTGCGTAACGTCAATCAGTGATAGCAAAGAAGACATTTATTTATGTGAAAATGCCACAGATTTTTACTTGAGGTTTTGGTGCTTTGCCTTTGAAACCACAGCGGAGCGAATGACAAACACATACAAACAGTTCTGCTGAAACATCCATCCGCAGTTTTTTTCCACATTCTTCTTCACATCGACCAGTTTATTTTGGAGATGCAGAACGAGGGTCAAAGAAAATCAGCGCAGGTTTTCGGTCTTAACGACTCGTCGGTTTGGAACCAAAACCACCACCGCAACGAGAAGCAAGACGTCCAGATCTTAGACAAAGAGACTTAAAGACTTGAACCTTCACAACCAGTCGCCTCAGCAGGTGATTTCACTGAGTGTATAAAGCTGTTTTGCAGGCCTCTAATGGTCCATGGAGTCAAATTTTGCACTGACCCATATTTACTATAAGCTGTTTAACAGTTGTCGCAGCATCTCGGGGGATTATCACCGGTCTTTACGCTTCTATTAGAGAAACGTCTTGACTTTAAACCTCAAGTTTTGAGTCGATGAACAACACAACTTGACTTCTGACCCCGCTGTGGAAAGGGATTTCCCAATCTACAACAATAACAACAACAACAACGATGGCAAAAAAAACAAAAAAAAAAAAAAAGCATTTATGAAGCAGCTCGGAGCTCTTATGTAAATCCCGTCTCTGAGCTCTTGGCAGTGCCAGTCTGGTTTGGTTAGCCTGGCTTTCCCTGCAGGGCGTAATGATAGGCTGCAAACCACACTGACACCCTGAACACACCACTGCAGCCTCCGTGTGTGTGTTTGCGTGTGTGTGTGTGTGTGTATGCGACCTCTCCAGCGTACACTTATAACACTGCGTCGCAGTCTGGACCGACCGACCGCCTCATTCTGTCTGAATCGACGAGTCGCGGACTCGTACACGCCCTGATACACACTAGTGCCTACGCCATGAACACACACACTCATGCACACAAAGTTTCTGGCGCCCCTGTCATCAATGCTTGGCAGCGGCTGCACACAGAGGACGCATTAACACACACCAGACACTTCACGCCTCACACTGAGCGCCATGCGTCTCCGTGAGTGAGTGTGTGTGTGTGTGTCATGTCCTAGTTAAACGCCACGTGCTGCCCTTTTCCATGCCATGCTGCCACTTTGGAAAAATGAGGAATTCCATATTCAACCCCCTCCTTCTCCTCCTCTTTCTTCCTTTCAAAATGTGTGTTTATATGTGTGTGTGTGTGTGTGTGTCTCCAAGTCTGTGGGAAGTAGGAGAAAGGGGATTCCACACCAACCCAGTGCCATAAGAGCACTTTTGTTCTACATTTATGCCTTCACACACACACAAACACACAAGGAAAAAGTGGTGCATGCGTCACAAGTGTGTTTTAATCTCCTCGGAGGGATGAAGGTTGCAGGGCGGAGACGAGTCCAACTGAGACGTGTGTTTTTGTGCGGTAGTTTGATCTGTCCCGTCGGTATCCCCGACGTTTTCCTCGCTTTTTGTGTCGTCAACAGACGCTCGGACAGACGGACGGGTTTTCATCTTCTTTGAGAAAATACCTCTTTTTTTTTTTTTTTTTTTAAGAAAAAAAAAAAAACTCTACGATGTTGCCAATGTGAACAGACTTTTAGTGAGTTTGACGGATGACGCAGTTGAGAAAATAAAAGTCTTGATAAAAACCAAATAACAGGGTTTCATTCAAAGATGTTAGCAAAATAAATAAATAAATAAATATTCAAATGACGTGTTTCCAAGCCACAAAAAAAAAAAAAAAAAAAAGAAGAAAAGCCATCAGCCGAGATTTCAAAAACAAAGATATTTTATCCGTCAAAAAAAACAAAAAAACAGAGCGGCATTGTTAACGTTGGCCTCGCGGTGACTCATAGCTGTAATAGTGAGACTTTAACAGCTTCCACTTTCATGCCAACAGTCGTTTTGTGTAACGCAGGGATTTATTTCTCCTTTTTTTTTTTTAATAAAAAAATTTTGGAATGAAACCCTTAATGTGTTATGAGAATAACTATTAAGAAGTGTGTTGAAAAGCTACTTAAAATGTTTTTAATTCTGTTATTTTAGCATGCGGTTTCACCATGTCAGCGTTTGTGATGTAAATGTAACCTCTGCTTTGCTTGTTGTTTTTTTTTTTTTTACTCTTTAACGCCGACACTTAGATGGCACAGTGGGTAAGTTGTTTAATCGAAGGTTTCTGAGGTCAAATGGTGGCAGTGATGATGATTTTGGTGTTTAGGTATGATTTACTAATGATTTACTAAGATTTCTATTGACCAGAGTCTTCTGATGTGGAGAAAACCAAAACTAATGCAGAACCTCTTTAACTGGAAAAAAAAATGACCAAAAACATTCAATGTAACATTTCAGATCTTTGTATCTTTGAAGGATTAATGTTGCCTTTTATGATCAAATCCATCCATTTTCAGCTCCTTATCAGAGGTTTCATTCATAGTAAACAAAGTTGTCCTGTTGTGTGCCTCAATTCAGATACTTCTGTTGGTACACGTCCGTGTAGTATATAATTGTTGTTCGCTTATTGGAAATGATAATTACAATGTCTTCTACTTCGATTAGGACCGTGATTGTCGTCCTATCCTGTTGTCGATTGTCATCCTAATATGACTGTGATTGTCATATCTTCTGGCTTGTTTTCAATTATAATCAATAATGAAAGTCTCACTAGTGCTGATGTTTGTTAGTGTGGCTCCATGTTTCATATGAGGTGGAGATTACGTCGCCGTCGTCGTCCCTCCTCTTCTTCTATGTAGCCAAGATGGAGTCAGTGAGGGTGAGAAGTGTCCATCGTTCAACACTCAACTTAATGAGTGAAACCATCCGGGTATTAACAGTTCACAGTTTTACCAAACTAGTCAGTGTGAACACACTTACACACTCAAAATAGTAAGTGTTAACTATGGAAGTATGCGAATTGTATCTTTGTTGACAACGATAGAGTTAAGCTCGTACTCCACTCACAAAGAGACTCCAATTGGGAGAAATCTCCCATGATATTAGTCTGATTATGCTTGTTTGAAACATGTTTGATGTTTGAACATGAAATGTCATGTTTTATTGGCAAAAGTGGACCCAAAATGTAGGAATCAAGAAGGATGCTGCAGATTAGATAAACCTGAAAAGAAACCAAAACTTACTTGACATGCAGGTGAAAACCTGAAGGTTAAAAACATAAACCAAAGATCAATGAATATTTTAAGAAAACCAAAGACTCGAGAAACAGGAAGAACATAATCTCAAACTAAACTACAACAATAGAAGGGAAGAGAAGACAACAAGATCCAAGTGAATCACCTTAGGACATGGTCAGGTGATCAAATACACCAAGAAATAAGCTTCACAATAAAACCAGAAACGACTCTAACAATCTAACCAACCAATCAACCAACCAACCAACCACGATAGAAATAAAGACACAGGCACAAAGTTCAGGACTTGGACTTGACTTTGTGCACTTGCATTGACTTCCTGATTGGTTTCATATTGATTTTAACTTTTGAATCTTATTGCAAATTTACTAAATTGACTCCATATAAACCTTGGCGCTGCTGATAGTGGTCGGTCGTCCTAAGAGCTTGTTTGGCGACTGAAGACGTTCAAACTCTTAAACGACTTCTCCGCTTATATTAGATTTGCTGAGTCTGTCTCTGTCTCTGCTTTTAACGCCAACCAGTCTTAAACAGATCTGGAGTTTGACAGTAACCATACACATCACGCTCCCGCAGACAAACACAAGTCCAAGACAATTTGAACGCAGTAAATCAGTCTTGAACTGTCTTTGAGGAAGACCGTTGAAAGTTTTCAGTCTAATATGGATGTAACAAGGAGGAGAAAGACAAATCTTTCTCTACCCGCAGAATATTGATGTGTAACAGAGAAGTGATGGAAAAGAGCTCGGAGCAAATCAGAAGCAGAAAGATTCTCTTCGTTCATATATAAACATATATTCTCTAACTACCACTTTTTTATGTCCCGTTTCCTCTGATGTCCACGTTGGTTTTGTCCACATTGTGCCTGTTGTTGCCCCGTTTCCATTACCTCAGAGTGCCCATATACCATGACCTTAATGCCACAGAGCCACCAGAGACAGATTTTTTATTTTTTTTTTTGTACTTGTGTTGACGTGACTTGGCTAAATCCATCGTTGCTATGCGATCATTGGAAAGAAAAAAGAGAACCATGAAAAGCGGGTTATTCTTGCGCTGAGTTACTCCACAAAGGCAAACAGCACCACACGACACTTACAGAGCTTTTCATGTGTTTTTTTTTTCTTAAAAAAAAAAGGTCAGGGGTCATTAATGAGGTTCAGATGTTAAACAGAATCACACGCGGTCGGCGATGATGTAGAATCCATTTCAGTAGCCACAGTAGCCACATTAACACTGAAGTCATTTTGTTCTCAGTTTAACTTGGCACGTCGAGCTACAAGAAAATAAAGACGACGTGGAGACGAATCCAATGCAAATATTTAACAAAGAACAAGAACTCAAAGTGTAAAAGATAAAAAATATACAGCTTGACTCCATTTGTATCTGGGGAAAAACTTTTTTTCTTATAAGTGTTACTAATAAGAAAGAGTAAAGATTTTTGCTCAAAAAAAAAAAAAAAAACTTTGATTGTCGTCATTTTATTGTTTTAACACTTATCTCTGAATATGTGACCAACAGGAAGAAGAGTTCATGGACTGGTGGAGCAAGTTTTACGCTTCGACTGGGGAGAAAAACAAGTGCGGGACGTATCTGGAGAGAGGCTTCGACACGCTGACGGTAAGAAACGTTTATAGTATCTTAGTAACTGACACTTAAATGTCTTATCCATTTAGAAAAGACAGTATATTCACTGGTATCTCACTGGATACCAGCAAAACATTTCTCTTAACTTGAAAATGAACGTTTTACTTCCTTGGTCGCCATTTTTCACAAGTTTAAAGACAAGTCATCTGTTGGGGATCAGGATGTATCCAATGGTTCATACTGATAATGTATTAAATGATGAAACAGGGAGAAGAGCAGGGGAACAACATGCAGGTAAGTTCGACTCAGTCGAGGTTTGAACTGGTGAACAACAACACAGCAAATACACCAACGTGGTGCAACATAACCACCCGGCTATTCAGGCACAGACTGTGTAGAAGTTAACACTTAATGAGATGTGCAAACTGTGGTTAAACAGATAAAAAGCACAAAAAAAGTCCTTAACCTCAAATCCACATCACAAGATGCTAATTGGTAATTATGCTAGTTGCAACATGTCAACCAGAATAATTAGCAGTTAGCATCTTTCCTCTTATTCCTCTTGGGGCAATGAATGTCTGACTTTTGTTGTTTGTCAGATTTGTGCAGTTTGTGTCAGTTTTTGTTCATATTTATTCATATATATTTGTTGTTATATCATTCTAGTACCATTGGTTGGTACCGTCCTCCTGATATCATGCGATATCTTAGAAACGCCTCGAGAGACTTTCTTCAAATTTGGCACAAACGTTCACTTGGACTCAAAGATGAACTTGTTCCATTTTTATGGCTAAAGATCAAAGATCAACGTTACTATAACCTCACAAATAAACAACAAGTTTTTGGCCATAGCTCAAGAATGATTGCTAATTATGACAAAAATCTACTTATTTGTTCTTATTTGTTTTCTACCTCTCTGCTGGGTGCACAATCAAGCATTTAAAAAATGATTGTAAATTAGGTAAAGCTGAATGAATGATGTGAGAGGAAAACATGAAGAAGATGGAGACAGTGCAGGCCTTTGTTCCACTTTCTTAAAATGTTTTGCTCGTTGCCCCAAACTTCACCATTTAAATCACATTTTTGCCCTCCTGCCAGTTCCCGCCGTCAGTCCGTCCTCCTCTTCTTCTTCCTCCTCCTCCTCTCTTCTCATGCCCCCGTCCTCGCAGTCCCGGCGCCGTGACATTCCGGCCGCTTTTCCGAACCGACTCCAATGACTCACCCGTGGTGAATTCGCTTCGGAACGCCGCAGCGGGGGTGAAAAGGCCCAGCGCCGCCGGCTCGGCAATCGTTGGACGAAGCCTAAAAAAAGAAACCGATCACATCGGCTGTTGTCAACGGCAACAACATCTTTTCTTTGGTCTCATTCCTTCAGAGTCTGCTACGGTTCAGTTGCCACCATCCCAGGAGCCTGTCTTCCCCCCCACACACACACACCACCACCACCACCACCTCCTTCCTTCCCTCGCCATCGCCCACGCTCTGTTCAACCCTTATCCCGATTCTCTCGGCCCAAACGCCGACCTTTTCTTCCACCGGGACTCAAAAGCACACGTCAGTCTTCTTGTCTGATGCCCAAACAAATGACTAATCATGTCAGAATCTGGCCCTTTTTTTTATTACTCTTAAATTAGACCTCTAACCTCTCCCTTGAAAGCCATTTCACATCAGGGCAGCAGCTCTTAACTACGTCCTTTCTGTTTCTTTATGTCCCTTCGCTTTAATAGAGCGTTTGGGTCGCGTCTCAGTCTGCAACACTACGTTTCTACGTTTCTATTTCCACTTGTAACAGTTTTGTTTTTCGCTGACTTAGCTGGTTTGTGGAAGATTAATAAATCATCTGATCAATTTTGGAAATGTCTGTAAAATAAGTGGCCAAGTAGTGTTTGAAAATTACCTTCTAAGTACTAAAAATGTTCCAGAAAGACTCTGTCATACGTGATCTAGTGTAAGTAAGTACGTTCCTTTGTCTTTTTTTTTTTATGTGGCTAAAACTAAATGACACAATAGAGAACAATAACAGCTTGCCCAACAGTCAGTGACCCCTGAAACGCTCTTTCCATTTTTCTAGTGGGTGTATTTTTTTTACATTCAGGAAGCCTATTAAATGGTTTGACCCCAGGCCGATGGAAACACATCTAAGTCGCCTTTGAGTTTTTGCGACATTTCAAAAACGTTGCTCAGAATTCACTTGACAGCTGGATGGAAACTAACGAAATGACCAGTGAGCCACTGGTTCCATCGTCGCTTTGCCTCACTTTCACCCTCTTCCCTCTGTCTCCTTTTTTATTTATCCCCCTCTCTCCCTCCTTCTTCCTTCTCTTCTCTTCTCCTGTTCTTTTCTTTTCCTTTGAAAACCATTTTGCTGCTGTTTCCAACATTTCCAGCCACCTTTACCTTCCCCTTCACCCCGTCACTGTCACCTCACAATCAGCTGAGGCACAGTTTCCAACCTCTACTCACCTTTTCATCTCCTCATGGCACCGTGGAGGTCGGTCCACCAGCGAGACCAGCAATGGAAATGGATAAATGCTAAAGCAAACTCTCTGGGAAGTCGATTAATTTCCAAATACAGGCTACTGGAACACCATTAACCCTTAGTATACTGGGGTTATTTTTGTTTTTGTGTTTATATACCATTTTACCAGGTAAAACTGAGACAAAAATCAAATTATATATAAATTTACTTACTTATAAAACTTATAAACTTATAAACTTACTATCCAAGGAGTTCTGTTTCTTCATATGACCAAATACGACAAGGATATTAATAAATGGTCTTTTTGACTTTTTTGCTCAGCAGAAAGTATGCGATAGGCATTAGCTGATTAACAGTTAAAGGAAACATTTAAAGGTTAATTGTTGCTTAATATAGTGCTTTGCTGTCAACGTTTTGATTTTTTTACTATATTCTAGTCTTAATAGTCTTGATATTGATAATTGATAGACTATTTATTTGCATTTATCCCAATATCCTTATTTGGTCCTTATTTGGTCCTTATCCTTATTTTATCCATATTTGGTGTCAAATGTATATATATTTATATTTAAAAATCTCAAACATGAGTTATGAGGAGCGTCTTTAGTGGATGATTTCTCAGCAGACGTATGAATGAGTTGTATTTATGAGTTATTCACGACGGACGTCAGACATAATTATATTCTGGGAAAGGGCAAGTCGAACTGAATCTACGAAATTTGTGAATCACGTCTATTTGACTGAGCTGCAACTTTTGTGTTTTTGTAGTTTTTTCCTCTTTTTTGCTGCAAATTGCTGCAATTAGGCGCTAAGAGTTTTAAAGTAGCTTACATCACTTGAAACCCAATTTTCTTTTTTGGCCTTTCCTGTTTTCTTGCTTCCATCTGGTCAATTTCACCTAATTTCTTCCTTTCTCCTCTTAACCTTCTTTGTACTGTCAATTTTAATTTCCTTTCTCCATTTTGAAGTAAAAGTCAGATGCCTCCCCCCCTCCGTCCGTCCTTGGCTCACCCTTTTCCTCCCACACTGTCACCTTTCCTCGTTTTCTGCTGTTAATATCTGTCATCTCCTGCCGTTTCTTCCTTGACAGTAGAATTGGTTTGTTGTGACTCTGTCACAAAGACGATGCTGTTTCCATCCTTGTCCATTCACCTCCGTCGTTGTCCATTCACCTTTCTCTGGTGAGCTGATGTTTCCAGACTTCTCTTTTATTTATGTCGTCCAAAGCTTTCTCAAAGACTTTCACACCTCAAACCTTCAGGTTCAAACAGAAAATCCAGCAATCATTTGGTTTACTAGGCTGTTTGTTTTTAATGAGGTTAGGTAAAACAAGGTAGAAGAGGTAAGGAAAGACCAATCGTTTTGTCAGATGAACTGAATTAAACCATCTTTAATTTTAGGAGTAAGGGCAGACGTGTCAAACGTGAGACATAAACTAAACTCTCGTAAAAACACATCAGATTATCATTATCGCACTTTTTAACAAATCTACCGAGTGAGATGCATGTTAGCGATTGAGCTTTTTACGAGAACTGGATACTGAAGCGCGAAAAGAAGCCAGTTGAGTAGAATGAAAATTGCTCACCAATCGTAAAACTGGTCCCAGTAGGAAATCATTTCTCTACCTCCAAACATAAAACCTTCATGGTTTGAAAATGTTTTTATAATGGTGGACCACTGGGAAAATGGACATTGGACAATCAACGGCAGCTTCCTTGAAGGTGCCATATGAATGTTTTTTCTACTGCAACATAGCTAACATTAACTTCATTTCTTTACCGACCAAGAGGGTGGAAACATTTGTTTTAACTTTTATTCTTATTATCTTATCTTTATTCTCTATTGTCTGGTCTTTATTCTGTTTTTTCACATTTCTATTCTTTATTCTGTCCTTTTCCTCGCATCACACCAACCAACCAATCAGAACTTAGTTGTATGTTAACAAATTAAATTGAATTAAATTTTAGGATTTCAATTTCAAGATTTTCTTCAAGTCTGTTTGTTGTTTCTGCAACAGCTTTTATTTCAGTTGTGGACATGGGGTTGGTTTTATGTTGGTTGAAGTAATATCCAGTTTGATCATCTTTTGTTTTTAGAACCAAATAGTTAACAATGAAAGTAAATGGGGCAGCCAGCCAAATGTCTCTAAATTGTCATTTTTTAACCACTAATAAAGCTCAAAATATCACTTCACTTCAGCAGTAACACTGACAGCCCAAATAAAAAGACTGTTTTACAAGAATTGCCCATCTCGGTGTTTCAGATCAGCACATTCATCATTTTCTATTTTGATAAAATCTAAGTAGACTTACTAAGTTATCGGTAGTTTGGTTTACGTGTAGGGACCATGTCCATGCTACTGCTGAAGTGAAGTGATATTTGAGCTTTACTAAACTTGATATTACCTCAGCCAACGTAAAATATCTCTTGAGGAGGTTTTTAACTTGTGTTCATGATGAATTAGCCCCTGGGTTCACATTACTCTGAACCATCGCTTTAATAACACTAATGAGTATTGACAATATTTTCCTCACTGAATGTAGATTTCTTGGTTAAAAACAAGACAAATATTTTAATGGTCAAACATTGGATGATTCTGTATTTGAAGGGATGTGTAGCAACCTCTTGTTTTACAAACCCAACAGTATATGAAGCCACCACCTGTTTCCGGCGTAAACTCATGTTTCCCACATCAGAGTGGTTTCAGTTTTATTACGTCTCAGCAAGACAGCGAAATGTCAAACTCTTGGGGTTTGTGATTTATAGGAACGGAGCCACTTAAAAAGATGTTAAATCAGTTTTAAATGAAGAATTTACTGTAGTTCATTTGTTTTTAAACTCTTCGCTTTAATAATGGACATGATGATTGCCTTCATGTATCATGTACCAACCCTACAACCATCACGCTTTGTCTAAACCCCCCTCCCATCTCCCTTGGTACTGGGTTTGGTGTTTTAAACACTGAAATGAACTGCTGTTTCCAGACCTCTCTCTTTTGCGTTTACATCATCCCCCTTCATCACTCTCTCTTTCTCCTGTTCCTCCCCCCCTCAACCAGTCCTCACCCTGCTTTTCCAACTCTTTCACCCCTTCTCCGCCCAAATCTTCGACCATATACCCTTCATTCGTCTCATCGGCCTCCTCCCTCTTCCTCCTCATCTCATCTCTCCCACATCGCTCTTTCCTAACTAACCTCTTTGTTCCCTTTTGTTTTTTAATTACAGAAAAAAAAAACTTGCAGTACATGGAAAGCATCTCATTGCTTTCATAACCTCTCTCCTCCCCCATTTCAACTCGTTTTAATAAACTACTCCCAGAGGCCAGTATCTCTGGTTTGTACTTAAAAACCACCAGTTGTACATCATGTAGGAGTGACAGCTCGACTCTGTTGGATGATGTGTTGTCATATAATAAAGCTGCTGTTCAACTTTCTGGCTAATTTATCTTTTAGAAGGAGGAGATTGACACCAGCGTCGTGTATTTTCTTGCTTCTTGACATTGATATTTGTAAAGAACTGTTATGTTCTTTAAACTCAGATTAGACGTAAAAAACGTTCTGGTTTCTGGTTGTTGTTTTTTTTTTTTTTTTTTTGTCTGAACTGTGTCTGCAAGTAAAACCTGAGTGATGTTATACGATTGATTGACCAAGTATTGGACCTTGTTCATTGATCTAATTAATCAAACCTCTTCAGTGACTTTTAGGGCAAATCCTTAACTACTTCCTGTAAACTTGAAGTTGGACTTTTTTCTTCCATTACTTCACCTTTAGTTGGTACATTGGTATACCACTTGTCACAAAAAAAAAAAAAAAAACTACCTAGTGTGTTTTGAGGCAGTCCTTACCTGTGTCCTCCACTAGTATGTTATTGGACTTTTCCCCCATTGACCGTTGCCACATCGTTGTTCGTTGGAGTGTTGAACCTTCCTCGTTGGTGGTTGCTCTTTAAACTTCAGCTTTATCAAGGTCCGACTCAACTTTTCAGATCCTTTCTCTCTAAAAATCTAACAATCCAGCAGCTTCCAGGTCAACATCAGCTACTCTCTTTGGGGTGTTGGCGTTATTCCTCACAAGCATGAGGTCATTAATTGCTGTGATCGACTTTTATTCAACTGATGCCTACTCAGTTCAAAATGTTGTCTTATTTTAAATATACTCACATATTTTTGGTACCAGGCAAAATGGAAACATGTTAGAATAATGTCATAAATATGTTAATTAGCATAAAACCTCCTTTATTCTCATTTTTATGCATGTACACGCTCTGGTCTTGTTCATTCATATAGACTGACATTTTTGCAAAATTATAGCTGTTAAAAGTGAATTAGCAAACAGCTGCCCTTGTTTGCATTGGACCAATGAATGTACAAGTGATGATCACTGGAGCGCTTCAGTAACAAAGAAACATCATTATTCTTAAACAAAACTGGATTAACATGATGGTGAAATCCTTGACTCCTGATTGAGCAAATCCAGTTCAACTTATCTTAAATATAAGCGATAAAATAAATAGCTATTATGTCTTTGACCTTTTTGCCCCCTCACCGTCTTCCTCCTCCTTCACAGCACAGTAGTTTTACTCATCTGATGCGTGACGTGAACCACTGTTTCCAGCTCGCTGCTTTTTAAGAGTTTTGCCTTTTCAGCAGCTCACGGCCGAGTCGTCATCCGGCGATGATAGGGAAAGAATGAGGGAGTGTGAGTGTGTGTGTGTGTGTGTGTGATCGTGTGACTGATGTAAACAAACATTACTAATGAAAACGAATGAATCTTTTTGTGCTTTTGACACTTTAACGCCCTTGTCCTGATACAATATGAGCACATTTACACACTCACAGTCCTGTGCCAGCCCCCGCAGTGTGAGTGTGTAATGTAGTGTTGAGAAGGTTTTGGCTGCAGTTTCAAATCCAATACCAGTGGAATTACATCGTCAAATACGCAGCTATGATGCCGTGTAGTTAGAATAATGTGTGTGTGTGCGTGTTAAAAATAAAGACGACTCTGTTTCTTCCTCAGGTGTACGACCGCGAGCTGGAGAAGGTCGAAGGTTACGAGGGTCTCTCTGATTTCTGTGAGACGTTCAAACTTTACAGAGGAAAGAGTCAAGATGAAGGAGAAGATCCGTCTGTGGTGGGAGAGTTCAAGGTGAAGGGTTAGACTTTTCTTTTCAGGCTACATCACGTTATAAAACATCACATCATTTCAAATATTCTTCCCACCTCATACACAGATAGTAAAAATCATAACTGGCCAAATTTTTCCCAATTATGGCAAAGTTTCAGAAGGATCTACGGCTCCTATGTGGCCCAAATTAGGGTACAAAAGCAAAAAAATAAAGAACTCACCGAAAAATCTGTTAATGAGCTCCAAAACATAGAGAGTCCAAAATCCACCACAGTCGGGACAAAAGTCTTTACCTTGTTAACCTTTACTTTTTAAGTAGTGTGGTTAAACCATAACTATGACATAGTCAAACCAAAGACCTTCACCTGCTTCTTCTGTGATTCAATGAATCTAAAAATGACAAACATTTGTTTGTCTACAGCCACAATCTTTACTATCTGTGTTACACCTTAACAAATGTATCAGATTGTGATGTCACAAATACCTCATCACATCATGCTTTGTCTAAAATGTCTACGGCTAGAACAGAAAAACGTCATGGAAAATGTCACAACAAAACTCGTCACTAAACGTCCAATTATATTTCATCTTTACATTACAGAACATCCCCTCAAGATAAGATAAGATGAGATAAGATGAGATGAGATAAGACAAGACTTTATTTGTCCCAGAATGTGGAAATTCGCAAATTTTCCATTTTTCACATCATCTTTGTCAAAAACAAAACAACCCCCCCTTTAGACAAAACCTGTACAAAACATCAGGGTCCGTATTCACAAAGATGAAGTCATCAGAGTCTGTCAGAGACTCCTAACTTGGCCTAAAAATTCCTACCAAGGAATCTTGGTTCAAGAATGATTCAGGAAGTTTCAGAGAGCAACTCTGATCAAGGAGGCGACAGAAAAGGAAAAAAGAAAAAAAAAAAAGAAAAAACAAATGCGCTCCTCGTAACGAATGGACAGTAAAATCAAGCGATCATAGGACTTAGACTGGATTAAGAAATGTGTCATCGTGAAAATCATTTTATGTCATGATGATGAAGTAAAAAGTGGTTTTATTTGGCAGAACGACCAAAAACAACAAACTAAATGGAGAAAAAAGAAGGAGAAAGCCGTTAGCGTCTTATTAAATCACTGTCGCTGAATATTGAGAGAATATTTCTCCTTCCTCTCAGTCTCGGACCATCTTTCTTTTCTGTTTAAGACTCTTCTTAAAAGTCCTCCTCCCTCCTCTTAACACTTTTTCACCTTAGGAGCTCTGTAAAGGCCTAAGATGCTTTGTGAATAACTTTTATTTTACAAAGGGAAAATTCTAGAATGACGTCACTAAGAGCTAGTTTTGGTCTCAGGATTCTTTGTGAATATGGGTCCAGATTGAGACTTGTCACAAAAAAGCGTCATATGATGATGAAGTGTCACGTCATGTTGCGACAAAATGACACATCACCAATCTTCACATAAGATCCCTCTAAAAAGTCCAAAACATCACGTTTTCGTCTTGTGAATAAACGTCAGATCAAACATCATATCATGACTCATCACACTTTATCAGAAATCCAGTCCAAAACGTTACATCTCATCAAAAAAAAATCACACTGTGACATCACATCTTGTCACATCACACCCCGTCCAATTTATCTACACGCCTCGCCCGAAACGTCACATCATGACTCGTCATGAAACACCACATCACTTCGTTACGTCATCGTATTGTTGCCAAAACATACAAAACTTCACGTGACGTTTCCTTCAAAACATGACATCGTACATCACTAGTGAGATCACAGGTCACGTGACAAAATGTGTTGTCACATCACGTCACAGAACATCACATATGACGTGATGTTTGATTTAAAGGCGACAGAGAATCAAAAAGTGTTTTTACATCGTCTTTGTTGTAGATGGTCGTTCACCCACGTTCAGGAACATGTGAAAAGTGTAGAAAGTCTGAACGTTTCCTCATAGAAACTCCTCTTTTAGAAATGTTGTTAGAAAATGGGTCAATTCAAAAACGGTTGTTTGTGACGTCAAATGTATCTCGCCGCCCCTCCATTCTGACTCCGTTCCCTCCCCTTCAAAAGGTGATTAGCTGTAAAAAGATGATCTGTCTGTGTCAAGTGCTTTCATTTTATAATGAGGTTGCCAGATATACATGGAAAGATGACAAATAGGTGCAAAACCACGTGTTTAATATCCCCCACCCTAAAATATCTTTCTGAGAGGTTTTTATGAAACTTCTGAGTTGTTACACATCCAACCACCATGTCACATCACAGAACAAGGATCAAAACCCAGTTCAACCGTTGTCTGTCTCCTTTAACCTGAATAAAACTGTCAAACCTTCCTCCTCCCTCCATCAACCAGGGCATGTTTAAGATCTACTCTCTGCCTGACGACCCCACCGCCGCCTCTCCTCCGAGACAGTTCAGGAAACTTCCTCCCAACGGCAACGAGGATTGTTTGGTGCGAGTCTACATCATCCAGGCTCAGGCTCTGCAGCCCAAAGACACCAACGGGAAGGTACGAGCCGGTTCGGACAGAACGGGTTCAAACTTAACGACTTGACGTTGACGAGAAGTTTGTGTCTTTTTCAGTGCGACCCGTACGTGAAGATCTCGCTGGGGAAGAAGACGATCAGCGACCATGAAAACTACATCCCCTGTACTCTGGACCCTGTTTTTGGAAAGTACGTATCATCTCCTCGGCGCTTTCACTTTCTCTTTCTGTCTGTAGCTTCAATGTGAAAACATCTCAGACTTCTTCAGACCGACTTTGAGTTCTCAGCTGAATGAACACATCTTGTTCGTGGTCACGAAACAAACCATTTTGTTTTCCAACATGTGAGAAAGTCATTTCAACCACGTCACATGTAATTTGTGGTTTTCTCCATTGAGTCGGACACTTCGAAAAACTGAAAGTGAGGCTGTTCTTCTGCGCTGCACCCCAAAGACCCGTCCTCTCGTCATCGTTTAAACGACGGGCGGGTTCGTTTTTTCCAGCTCAGAACTCATTACTCAGATTTGAGACGAAGGCAAAGTTTTTTCTTTGTGTTTTTTCCATGAAGATATGAAGAATATTTTTTTTTTTTTTTTTTTTTTTACAGTCAGAGCAGAAGCTCGGCTCGACCACGCGCCTCAATTCAACAGGTCGACTCATTATCTGGTCACAGTTGCTGCTCTGTCTCACTCTTCCCTCTGAACCTCTTCCGTCGTCTGACCAGCAGGGGGCGCTGCACTCACACCGATCACAGCGTCACAGAGCAGGAGACATTTTCACTGATTCAACAGTCTCAGTTCAAACTCATGATGTTTTTTTTTTTTTTAATCTAAGTTCAGATTCAGTCTCAGTTGATTTCTTCAGGTTTTATGGTTTTAGTTTGTGTTGGAAACTCAGGACAAGACTCTACAGAGTCTTGTCAATATCATGTCCAGTTACTTCCTGCCCCAAGATCACGTCCCATCCTTCCTGTCAGGCCCTGTCCCATCTTATCATGTCCTGTTGTATCCTGTCCCGTCATATCCCATTCACTTTATTCCTGCCACATCATGTCTTGTCTTGTCCTGTGATGTCCTACACTGTCCCATCTTATCATGTCTTGTCTTGTGTCATCTTGTACTAACTTGTTCCATCCAGTCATGTCCCAACATCACATCCCGAAATTCCCATCATGTCTTTTCTTTTTCTGTCCTTATCTCCCATCTTATCATGTCCCGTCATGTCCCATTAAGCTCTGTCCTGTCCAGTCTTGACCCGTCTAATCTTGTCATGTCCCCATGATCATGTCCCGTTATATCTTGTCCCATCCTGTCCAGTCTTTTCTTGTCATGTCCAATTAAGTTCTGTCCTGCAACATAATGTCATGTCTTGTCCTGTCCCACCATGTCCAAGACTGTCCCATCTTGTCCTGTCTTGTGCTATTTATCATTTAATGGTCAATAAATTCAGAAAAATGTTTCGTCATATTTCATCACATCCTGGAAAAACAAACAGTCTCCAGTACAAACATCACATCACATCATCATCAGTTGGAGCTTCTACATCTTTAATTAAACCTCTTTATTTATTTTTTTTCCCAGGATGTTTGAACTCACCTGCTCGCTCCCTGTGGAGAAAGACCTGCGAGTGATGTTGTACGACCACGACATGTTGACCAAAGACGAGAAGATCGGAGAGACGGTGATCGACCTGGAGAACCGCTTCCTGTCCAGATACGGCGCCATGTGCGGCCTCCCTCAGTCCTACTGCGTGTGAGTGGACGTCATCGTCGTCTTTGTTATGATTTAAAATATCTCTGAAGTTTCATGACCTCACTCACCTTTTTATTTCCCCGTGTCTTTCTCTCTCCCTCCGTCAGGTCGGGGGTGAACCAGTGGCGAGATCAGCTGACGCCCAGACAGCTGCTGTTCAAAGTGTGCGAACGTCGAAACCTTCGACCTCCGGTTTATCAGGACGACGCCGTCATCTTCAGAGGAGACAGATACACGGTCGCCGACCTCGGTGAGACGTCGCCACGTGTCGTTTGTTTCGTAGAGATTAAATTAAAAACCCAGTTTGGCCTGAAAACCGATGGATTCATCAAACCTTCCACCGTTAAAACCTCCAGTCAGTTTTAATAAAAACACAAACGGCTCAGATTTATAATCGTTGTGGTTCTGACACGTTCAGTAAATTCACAGCAAATAAATCACTCTGCACTGAACTCCCACTCCGCCCGTTTCTCTCCCTTCAACCCTGCTCACTTTTCTACCTTTTCCTCCTTCGTCTCGTTCTCCACATACCGCGATTTTTTTTCTCTATTTAAACGTTTAAAACTCGACTGCTCTCGTCTTTTTTTCTAACCTGTTAATGTCTGTAAAAATACGTTAGAAAAGATTATAAACCACTTTATTATGTGATGTTGTTTTTTGACTGTAAAAAAAAAAAAACTCAACTAATCGTAAAAAAAAAAAAAAATAAATGGAAATAAATGGTCTAAAGAGACTGAAAATATGTGTTTACGAATTCTACATGAATAAAAGTGACATTATTTATTACTATTTCAATAAAAAATAATTAATTTAAAAGAAAAAGAGAAACGTTCAAAGTTTCCTCAAGTAAATATTCATACACCTGATCAATATGATGATTCATAAACTGACACACACTTCACATCAGAAGAGTTAGACATAATTTAGAAAAATAATGTCTAATTTTATATAAAAACATGTATTTATTGATTTTATGTAACTATAGCGACGTGTTAGAACATTTTATTTATTATTATTTTTTAAAAATAAAAAAATAAATATCAGATCAATAAAATTGAAACGCATTGATTCCTTATTTTATATAATACATTTATTTTTTTAAGAATTGATTAAACCGCTTTATTATGTTACATTTATTCTGAACGTGTTTATTAATATTATATTAATATTTAACACATATCAATGAATATTATGTATATATTGTTATTATATCAACAAATTATTGATTATTGAACATTTTGTGTACATAATCAATATGTGGTGTAATAAACTGATTGTATCAGTAGAAAATTTAATTATTATTCATTATTTTCACATTTATGAGAAATTCATCATCTGATTTTCTCTAATTTTCTTAAAAAAATAAAATAAGAAATAAAATAAATCTGTCTGGTTGAGTGGAGTTGAAGAAAGAGACGTTGTAGAAAAGTTAATGTGGATTTAAATCAAACAGGTTGAAGGGAAGAAAGAGGAAACTTAAAGGCCGATCTCATCTCATCTCCTGCTCCCTCTACTTCCTTTTAACCCTCATTTCCTTCCTTTCTTCCTCTTTCTTCTTTTTCTTTATCGTCCTTCTTTTCTTTTCTTTCTGCGCGGCTGAAACTTCAAACTTTAAACTCGGAGGAAAGAAAAGAGAGAGGTCGGTGTTGATGTGGGAGTTAAATCACTGGACCATCTGAAGAGATAAATATTCAAGATTCATTTACACACACACACACACACACACAACACACACATATGTTCCATGGCGGCAGCGATGCAAGGTCACGGTTGTCGTTTTGGTGATTTATAGTACGACTGAATATGTGTGTGTGTGTGTGTGTGTGTGTGTGTGTGTGTGTGTGTGTGTGTGTTTGTGCGCCAACGTCAACATGGCCGTCTCTCGTTTTTTTAGCAGCGCCGCCGAATTCTCTTTCCACAGCAGTTGCCGCGGTTACCGTGCGTCAGACGTGGCTGTTAATTGGCCGAGAGGCCGCTGCTCCTCTTCTTCCTCCGTGTTTTCATCTCGACTCTTCGTCTCTTCATCCATGTTTCCTTTTTATCATTTCTCTCTTAGTTTCTCCTTAGTTTCGTCTTCGTCTCACTTTTCCTCAAACTTTTCTCTAGTTTCTTCATCTCATCTCCTCACTTCCTCCTCCATGAATCCACTCTCTTCCTATTTTTCCTTCTCTCCATCTTTTATTCCTTCTCTTTCCTCATTTGTCTCATTCCTCTAATTTCTTCCTCATCCTTGTCTCCATCATCTCTTATTTCCCCGTGTCTTTTTCTTTCTCTTCCTTCCTTTTCCTGTCATTTTGTCTCATCACGTCTTCTCTCCTTTTCGTTTCCTTTCACCTCCTCCTCGTCTTATTTCCTCATCTCCTTCTTCTACCTCGTCTATCTCACTTCCTCGTCTCCTTTCCTTTCTTCTTCCTTTAAGTTTCATCACGTCCTCTCTCTTTTCCTTTCTCCTCCTCCTCCTCCTCCTCTCTTCGCACTCGAGGTCATAAACTTTTGACGTTAGCTTGACATTTTCATTTTACTTGGACGCCGCGCACATTTTCCTCATTCGTCGCTGATGCTGAGACCAGTGAGCAGCTTAAGAGTGTATTAGTGTCTGAGTGTGTGTTTGTGTGCGTGATTAATGAATAATTCCTCTGTGAACCACTCCCCTCCCAGTCCACCCAGTGCTCTGTGTTTCCATTCTCCACTCCGTGAGGTTTAACAACCATTTAAAGAGCGTTATGACCTGCACTTAAACTTCTTAAATACGTGTGTGTGTGTGTGTGTGTGTGTGTGTGTGTCAGAGGATAAAAACGAGTCCAAACATCAGCTCGGTCCGATCAAGGAGCGACTGTCGCTTCACATCTTGAGGAAAATGAATCTCATACCCGAACACGTGGAGACCAGACCTCTGTACAGTCCACTACAGCCTGAGATAGAGCAGGTAACATTATTCAACATGATCATACACGTGTCTGCTTTTTCCAACAGCTTCTTCAGTGTTTAAGTTTGATTGGTGTGTCGGTTCTGTCCGTCAGGGACGTCTGATGATGTGGGTGGACATGTTCCCCAAGTCTCTGGGACTACCTGGACCCCCGTTCAACGTCACGCCGCGCAAGGCTAAGAAGTACGAAAACCAGGACTTTACAGGAAATTAGATGGAAGGGTTAGATCTATCAAATCAATCAATCAATAAGTATTTCAGTCAGTCAGTAAGTAAACTGATCAATAGATATGTAAATCAAGGAGCAAACAAATTGATCAATATAGATCATTGGATCCACTGATATATTAGTCAACCACTTTGTCAGTGAAGGTCTGTACCCATCAAAGAGTCAAATGATCAATCATTCAGTCAGTAAATTGACCAGTAAATATCCAAAACAATGAGTCAGTCTTTTGGTCAGTCAATCAATCAGCATGTTGACTTATCAATCGGTCTGTAAGTCAGTAAATTGATCAATATATTGTCTAGAATATTTATGTCAATTAGTAGATAACTGTCAATCAGTTAGGTTAGTCAATAATTATGTTAGTTTGTGTGTTAGCCGTCAAGTCAGTCAATCAATAAATCAGTAAATTAATATGTTGATCAATCAGTAGGTCAGTAAATTGATCAATAAATATCAAGATTAATGACTTTACCATTATTTTAGTCAACCAATAGATCAGTCAATTTAGTCAATATTTCTTTGAGTCATTCTTTGAATCAATAAAGTAATAATACATCTACCAATCAGTCAATCAATTATTTAGTCAGTAAGCACATTTATCAATATAGATGTAAATCAATGAGTCCACCAATATTTTAGTTAAGTAATAGATCACTTTGTCAATAAGTCAGTTTAGTCAATAATTATGAAAATTACTTAGTTGGTCAGTGAGTTGTTGAATCAATTGATCAAGTTTTCAATCAATCAATCAATCAATTGAACAATCAAGGTGTCAGTCAGCTGAATTAACTGATGAAGGAACCAGTTCTATATGTGACATAATAAACAAAGATGTTAGTTAAACGATTAATCTGTTATCATTTCTCAGTTACATTTCTTATCAATACACAAATAAATCCGTCAATACATGAATTGATCGGTCTGTTCTTGTTCAGGTTTTTCCTTCGTTGCATCATCTGGAACACCAGCGACGTCATCCTGGACGACATCAGCATCAGCGGAGAGAAGATGAGCGACATCTACGTCAAAGGGTGAGAAGAAGAAAAACAAACCGTTTGAATCTGAGTTTAGAGACACGACCGTCAAATCTTCTACTTCTTCTGTTTCAGTTGGATCGACGGTCACGAACACAACAAACAGAAAACCGACGTCCATTATCGATCTCTGGGCGGAGAAGGAAACTTCAACTACAGATTGTTGTTTCCCTTCCACTACTTACCGGCAGAACAACTCTGTGTCATCGACAAGAAGGTAAGAACGAGGAAAAACCAGACGTAGATGTTGAAAACCTACGACGTTTTTATATTTTAACAACCTTCATTAGGTTTGGTGACTAAGTAACAAAGTGCTTTTGCTATTACCACATAGCTAATGTTAGCTAACGTTAGCTTGGAGCTTCAACCACTGGCTGCTAACGTTAGCTATGGGCCAGGAGCTTCAACCATTGTTGCATTGACGTGCGTCTTCTGACCAATACTAATTCTGGAACATCAAGTATCAAACCAAGATGATTCTGTTAATCAATTTATAATCATATTTAAGTTCAATTTCTTCTTACAAACGGTTTGATTGCAATTAAACACCAGAGTCAGACTGAGATTTTTAATTGTAAAGAAGGAAACTTTGGAATCACAATGTCAGTGCATCTGTGGATGAACTAGTCCAAAGAGTCAATAATTTCAAGATTTTTTTTTTTTACGGTTTGATTCAGATATTCTTTGCACCAACAAACTATTTCCCTAAGTTTGCAAAGTCGTCATCACGAGAAGGTTTTCAGCCAGTGAAGGACAATGAATATATCAACTAAAATTATAGTTTTGTCCATTTGACCTGAGATTGGATCAATCCTTCTATAGTAGAAAAAAGCACATCTTATCACTACGTTTCTCACCATGGACAGTGGCAGGACGGACTGTGGCTAGCTGGTTAGCATGCTAATGGACACGCTAGAAACAAGAGTTAGCACTGGTGCTGCTTTTCACCACTTGAGATAGTTTTTGATGAGCTGGAAATGTCTCTTCTTGTCTGGTAAGAAAACAGTTGCTAATGCTAATGTTGGCGTTAGAGCAATAGCAAAAAATGACGTATAGCACCTTTAAGGACACTACTTATAATGATGCAGACACAAAGGTCTTTGAGACTGGTTTTTATGCGTATATGTGTTGTCACTATCCAGTATTTCAATATATAAAACTTGTGAGTTATTTGTGAAAGTTTATATCTTTGGTAAGTCAGAAACTCAGCGTTTATTGTGGTCTTTTTATGTTTTTTTCTTGACCAGAAGATAAATATAGAGTATGCTCAACGTCTTCCAGTGGAAAACTTAATGGATCCAATAAGTTTTACTTCTTCTTCATGTTTTATGTGTTAGTTTCACAGTCGACTTCCTGTAATGTGACAGGTGTTTACGAAAAGGCGTTGAAATGATCACAGCGAATTTATTTCATGCTGCAGATCCTCGTCAGATCAAATAAAACCTTATATAATATCATCCGTGTGGACCGGAGGCCCCCCAAGACTGATCCACAGCGATCTACAAATAACAGAATTAATTGTGACATTTTCACAAGAAAGAGGAGTGAGTTAGATGTTGTTGGATCTCTGAGACTCAACAGAAACATCCAGTGAAGAGCTAAAATAACATCACGGTGAAAAGTGGAATAACAACATGGCCGTCTGTTGCTTTCCTTGGCCCGAACGCGAGTCTCTTTAGCCGCTCGCGACCGACATGTTTTACGACGGGTTCGCTCGCTCGAAGCAGCGTCCTCAATCAGAGAGAAAAAACGCTCCACTCCGGGTAAAGAAACGGAGCCAAGAGCTGATTTTATGAAGCCTGAAGCTTCTGCAGCTGGTGATATAATCAGCAACGATATCAACACTCCGGTATATCAGGAGAAGTTGCTCTTGCTCTTAAAAATGTCAGAACGTGATATTTCATTGAAGGTGGAGTCTCTTCTGTGCTGACGTTCATCTGCTGCGCCTCCTGTGGTGGTGTATTCATCTTAACTTTTGACTTTACTGTAAATATCTACCTTTACAAACACTGAACTTGTCTCATTTTCATTAATTACACAACATCTGTTTGAAAGCGTTTAAAAGTTTAGACTAAAACCTACCCATCTGTTTTCAGCCACCTACTGTAAGAGATCGTCCAAATCTTTAACTTTTGCACCTCTGAAATCACTGGCTCAAAACGTTACAACATAAAAACAGTCACATTGTTTTTATGTTCTACTGCAGTTTTTGTTTTATCTTGACAGACAAGACAAAACTTGAATAATCAATGATAATATAAACTCTGCTAAAGTTGCATTTATCCCAATGTCTTTGTTGTTTTTTGTCACATGAAGAAATGGAAGAGTTAATATTTATATGTAGTTATATTTCTGCCTAAGTTTTACCTTTTATATTTACCACACCACATTTATATCATGGTGTAAAACAGCGAAGAACAAAAACATGCATGAATTGATTTCCTTTTGGCCACTTGGGGGCAGTGTAACAGGTTGAAAACACCACAAAAAGGTATAGTTTTATCACCTTATAAAACCTCTGTGGCAAATTTGTTAGTATGGTTTTAACATGTAGCATTTGAGCTCATGTTTCTGGGTCTAACTCAACAACAAACTCTCAGCTGTAGCGTACAGCCGGTATTTATGTTTGAAATAAACTCACCAATGGATTGTGGCCGAAATTGTTTCCAATGTCTTGTCCAAGTCTGTTAGGTTTCTCAGTCGTCCAGGTTGTGATCATCTGTAGGTGCTGGGCAAGGCAACTGGACCCATTTAAGATATTTTATCTTCAGGTTTCTTTAATGATCCCAACAACCTGCAGGATGGTAGTGAGGGCTGACGACCCGTTTGACCTCAACAGCTCTTTTTAGTTTAATGTCGCCTTTAGTCCTTTAGAGGATAAACACCTGCAGAAGTGAAACATCTTCAAGGATTTCAATCAAGTCCAGTTGCGTTTCTTCAGCCTCTTTGGATCATCTTCCTCAATATCAACTCCAGTCGTGAATCAAACCACCTAGCCTCTGATTTATCTTTATTTTAATAGACAGGAAAGTGAAACTGTCTAGAGGTCTAGAGGGTTTTCTGGAACCCTCCATCACATTAGAAGACCTCCATGTAGATCCAGAATTGACTAAAGTGATTAGATATTAAATCTGGCCTGGGGACGGCTGGAAAACATCTCTAGAAATATAAACACCAGGGCTACCTTGCTGGGACCGGATCCTGTGTATGTATCTGAAAATAAACAGGAAGTAGCCAAGAAAGTCAAGAAACAAACACATTTCTTTGTCTAGATTATTTCTTCTTTCTACTTAAAAGCTTTTCCTTATTGAAATGCACATGTTGATTGGTTTCAGCAGTATGTAATTTAGCATAATAATGTAACTTAACATTAATGCCAACGGAGCTTATTTGATTTGAGAGAGAAGAAGAAGATAGATGGAGGAAACGAGGGAGAAGACTGAACATGATTCTGTACTTAGCACTCTGGCAACAGAAAGGAAGTTGATTGATGCTGTTAGATATTGCAGAGAGCAGTTACACGCGCACACACACACACACACACACACACTCACACACACACTGAAAACACACACACTCACACTTGTGTACGCCGTAGCGTCCCACCCCAACTTGTGACAGCTGTGGAGTGATAACTTAATGTGTTTGGACCGGGTTGGCGGATAAAGTGAGCCAAGCAGTGAACACACACACACACACACACACACACACACACACACACAGAAACACACACATTGACACTGACATGCATACATGCTTTAGCAGCCACACACACACACACATACGTAGAGGGTGTAGTGTGTTTACTCTCAGTGTTTGTATGTGTTGTTATGACGTGTGAGAGCATAATTTGGATTTAGCCTCTGATTTAGAGAGTCAGTGTGAAGTCATGACAAAGACTGCAGAGTGGACGCCATTTGTCATTTAAACACACACACACACACACACACACACACACACACAGAGCAGATACTTGCGCATTTGCAAAAATTTTTTCTAAAAAGGTGGTGTATTGTTGCTGCCTGTGCTCTCCTCGCTCTAAAGTAGTTTCCATCCTCTTTATTATTGCAATTATTGAGGATGAAATTACAGAAAATTTCTCAGCAGATTCAAAGCCAAAATCACTAATACTATTAAGATTAGGAAAAAATTACAGTCTGGACCTGAATCTTATGTGGTGTAACAGAAAACACAGAGTTCTCTCCTTTTATTTCATTTACTTTCCTCACTTTAGGACCCAATATTTTTAAATCAACAACTTTTTTTTTTGTATATTTAATCTCATGTCAAAATGTGTTTAATCCAAACTGAAACTCTTGGTGTTTTAGTTTTATCCGAGTCAAAGAAAAGTTAAGCCCAATCCGACACTAAATAGACTAATTAGCTTTTCATAAAGCCACTTTAGGCGTCCTGGGAAACTACAGAAGCTGCTTATTCCATTGATAGCAGATGTAGCGTAGCAGGAGCTAACAAGCTAATGTGAACCCCACACAACCTCTAATTTTCCAACAAAAGCAGCTAATATTGGTGGTCATGGCAGCACCAGAGGGAAAGTGAGAGAAAGAGTCACCAATCAATCAATAATCAATTGGATTCATTGTTCAGGGACCAGAAATATCACAAAACTTCAAGGCAATCCAGTTTTGTTACGTCATCCATCCATCCATTATCTGACTTTTGCAACTCAAGCTGAAGGAAATTTAAAGAAAAAGTCTGGACAAGAAAAACAAAGTTTGACCTGTTTGTGTCTCCACCTGCTTCCAACGTCGACAACAATCCACCCGACAGTTGTTGGCACATTTAACTAAAAATCACAAATGATGGTCGTGTTTGAACAAAGAACCAGAGTTAGTTTGATTCTATACAAATCTGCACAACTTTATGGCAGTAGTTACTGTTGTTTTGCAAACCAACAGAAACTGCTTTTAAAGATGCTTTATGTAAGTTTTCTTGACTTGCTGATGATCGCTGGTTTACAAGACACAACAAAAACCCTGTGAGTAATGTTGCTTATTCAGGACAGACTCTATGTTACGGTAATTAACTGTTGGAAAGTGAAAAAATAGGCTGCGCTAACTGTTGCAAGCTAACTTCATTATAAGCAAAACAACAGCTTTTGGCGATCAACCAAAAGAAGTTTGCTGTACTTTTCTGCTAAAGCTGTTAATGGCAACATTAACTATGTAGCAATAGAAAAATGTTACATTAAGCAGCTTTATATGTTGCTAAATGGATGGAAAGAAAGAAAAAAAAGGACCAAAATGACATTTTAAAGTTTTTTTTTTCTCCCAAAAGTTTTCCCTTTCCCTCTTTTCACTCTGTAAATCAATCAACATCCTACCTGGTTTGTAGAAATATCCACAAAATTCATTAAAAAAAGTGTTTGAGGATTTAGGCTGCCACTTTGTGTGAAGGTGCTAAATGCAGCTTTTAGTTTGTGGAAAACAAAACAAAACAAAATAAAGCTCCTCGTTGAGTATTTTTAGGAATATTACCGTATTGACATTTATTGCAAATCACAGAGGACCTATTTTACTTCAGGTGTGAAAAGCCATATATATATATATATATATATATATATATATATATATATATATATATATATGTATATATATATATATATATATATATATATATATATATATATATATATATATATATATATATATATATATATATATATATTGTATCAATAACAAAAAAGCCAAAGAAAGTCGCACACAGATAAAAAGGACGCCTGAGGGAATGGAAAACAGAGGGAAGTCGGCGTAGAGCAGCCCATTAGCACAAAGGTGAGACAGGCTCAGATACTGTCTGGCAGTTTAGAGTGAATTTACCAGAGGTGATAATAGATATAACACACACACACACACACAGAGACACACATACACCTTCAGTGTGGAAGTGGTGATGTAGTGAGAGATGTGTCGACCGAGTGCTGATCCAACCTGAGGAGCCTCCCAACAGCTTTTCCTCTCTCCTGTCTCGTCATTCACAGTTTCACTGCATTTATAGAAGAATAGAGGAAAAAGTTATTACAGAAGCAAGAACAAGTGAATAAAGGAGTTGATGGTTGAAGAACAAACTGGTCTTTGTGTGAGCAAAGTAAAGTGTGGTGTTACTTTTTTCATTTTTGGAGCATTTTAAGTCGTGTCAATAGGATTTATAGCTTCAAATGAAAACTTTAGTCTTTCACCAAGTTAAAATCGAAATTTTGAAGCTATGCATTAGGATCTATAAGGGTCTGTCGCTGTCTGTTGTTCCAGTAAAGTTATGGTTGTTTTTGTTTGGTTTGGTTGGTTGTTGTTTATTAAGTATTTCTGATAAAACAACCAACAACTATACACAACTATAGAAATGTTTATGTTACCAGTTTCCTCTTGAAGGTGATAAATCTATTTATATTGTCAATCGTAACGTGATTTTTGAATCAGTGTTGATAGTGCTATTGCTATGTTGCTAATGTTAGCATTGGTAGCTGTTTACTTATGTTTACCATTGAGCTTCAGCAGTAGTAAGTGTCACCAGTGTCAACATTTTTTTTTGTTTCTTGTGAAGTTAGCATGCTAACCAGCTAGCATTGGCCTCGTCACCATCAAGAAAGTAACACCAGTAGCAGACATTTAGATTATCTTTAAAGGTGCTATGTTTATGTTTTTGAAATTGTTACACAGCTAATGTTAGCATTAATAGCTATTTACTTTACCAAGTTAGCAGTAGGCTAATGTTGTCAGTCCAGCATTAAACTTTTTAACTTTATTTACCAAGAACTGTTCAGCAGTGAAAAGCATCAATGTCAACTCTTCTTTTGTTTTTATTATCTCTATATTTCCAATGTTAGCATCTGCAGTTGTTTACCCAGCAATTTAGCTGCAAATTTATGCTACAAGTTTAGCATCAAATGTCTTCTTTGGAGGAAAGCAAGACCAAAGTTAACTCTTGATTTGTAACAAGCAAAATTAGTATGCTAACCAGCTAGCACTGACCTAACTCGTCCATCTTAGTAAACACAAAATGGCTAAAGCTCTTGTTAAAAAACAATCATCAAAGAAAACTCACATAACACCTTCCCAGATAGTAAAAATCATTACGGACCAAATTTGGGCCAATTTTGTCAAAGTTTCAGGAGGACGTACGGCCTCTATATAGTCCAGATTAAAGGTGCAAAGGAAAAAACAAAGGGACCCTAAAACTCAACTAAAACCAATTATGGAAGTCCAAAACATAGACATCACTGCCCCAAAAAGAGTCCAAAATACACCACAGTCAAGACAAAAACCGTCACCTTGTTTACCTTTACTTTTTAAGTAGTGTGGTTAAACCATAACTATGACATAGTCAAACCAAAGACCTTCACCTGCTTCTTCTGAGACTAAATGAATCTAGAAATGACAAACGTCCGACAGACTACAGACTGAAGCTTTGATATCTGGGTTTAATGCTAATTGTTCTAATTGGTCAGTTCTTTACATCCACAGATTAAAAGGGTTATTGTACATACGTGTACCTATAAAACTTTTAGGTATTTGTCAGAACTTTGTCTTAAAAAAATCACAAAACTGAGCTGTTCTCTCTCTTTTTCAGGAACATTTCTGGAGCATTGACAAAGCTGAGACCAAACTGCCTCCGAAACTGAACATCCAGATCTGGGACAACGACAAGTTCTCCTTCGACGACTACCTCGGTAACTTTGATTTATTGAAATCGGTGGCGATCGTGGTCGTATTTTACTGATCTGATTTTAATTTAAAACTTTACTGGAGTTGGATTTCCTTTTATTTGCAGACATTAGGTGTTTTTGGCGAAGGTTTAGGTGTTAAATCCATCCAGGGAACCATATGTTCGTACATACGCACAGACAAATTACTGTGACAACATTTATCTTTAGAATTAACACTCTTCCATTTCCACTGTGTCGGCACATTTTGCCGAGAGGAAGGGCCGATATTATTTTTTCTTCCCGAGACTCAAGCTGTCAAAATTCTGCCTTTCCTTCAACCCTGACGCCACCTCAGCCTCGTCCCTCGAAATAACCGCCCCCTCCTTCCCTTCGCTTCAGTTCATCTTTTCTCCCTTTGCCAAAAAAACAAAGGGAGCATGACGGTCTGTGGACTCGAGCGACAGATGAGGAATCCAGATCCCGATCTGCTCCTGTCCGTCACCATCTTTCGCCTCCTCTGTGGCCGTTCCCTCCCCCCGTGCTCGAGTTTATTCACCTCGCGCTGTCCGCGGGCGTGTCGCCACCTCAAAGCATTTTTTCCGTGCCTGCCTGTCCTCAGCTCGTCAGCTCGGACCGCTGACTGTTAATCCTCCTGCGCGGTGGGAGGGTCAGACACGAGCCATTTTTCCTACAATCACGTTGTCGGACTGCAGCGAACTCTGGAAAAACACTTCCCCCCCTGAACGTCTGGTCTCTCTTCGATCATTCATCAACCGACAATCCCTCGAAAACTGAATGTCAGCGATGATAAAAACTTTACAAACTACCCGTCACCGCAGGACCGACCATAACTCACCCCGAACACGATTGGTGATTAGTCTTTAAGGAAAAACTGGCACCGATAGGAGCCTCGTTTCCCTGAAGCGTCGTACATTAAGAAGATTTGTAGAAACAACGTGTTTCATTAATGTTATTGTTTTTTCATCCAGTAATTAAGAGACATTTTTCTTTCATCTTTAAATTAACAGTTTCTGACACTTTTATGCCTCCATCTGGCACCCTGCTCTTCTGAATGTGATATCTCAACAACGACTTAAGAGAAAACTTTGAAATTTGGCAGCATTGTTCATTTAGACTCAGAATTGAACATCTAAAAGTTTGGTAGCTTAACATTAAAGGTCAAGGTTGCTGTGACCTCACAAAAAAAACCCAAGTTTTTTGGCCTTTTTGGCAAATTTCTCGTGGAAATTGCTAGAAATTTGATATAAACCTTCAATAACACTAAATAAAACGTGATCAGATCTGACAAATGGATCTGAATGACCATGTTTTAGCCCATAACTCATGAATTTAAGCACGAAATAAACTGTGAAGCTGTAATTTTAATTTTCTGATCAGTTTAGCCTTGACAAGACGTCATAATTGCTAAGATAAAGATATGACAGATAGATAAAAAGTCAGTATAAATAAAGGATAATTATAGTCTTATATTTTGCTGTATTAAACATGAGCTATGCACATGAACAACAGCAGTATAAAGGAAGAAAAACTGAGCAAATATTGCAAGTAACGACTTGGAATTGATTCGTTGAGTTCAAGAAAAACAGCACACTGAGGAGTAATGTTCATGTTCAATGATTCAGGGTTCGTGACATCATGACGAGTTGATTCAATCCCAATACAGGAAGTATTATAAATGTATTTTCCACATATATTAACTGTAACCTTGAACCCTGAGAAGGAAGCACAGATTTTTTTCAAACGTCGTCACTGAATGAATCTTCTTTGGCGTCAGGGTTGACCTACAATCTTTCTAATTTTCAAATTATTTTAAATGCGGGTGTGGACGCCCAGAAAAACCAATGAGTCACTTTTTTAAACAACAAAAGTCCTGCCAAAGAATATGCTGCAATTTCAAACATGTCTGCGCCAGGTGTTTTTTTATATATATTATGTTTGTGTTTTATTTTTTCTGTAAATGCTCCAGGTCAGCTGGTGATGGACCTGAATCACATGCTACGTCCGGCTAAATCACCACAGCAGTGCAACCTACAGACGTTGGAGCAGCCGACGGAGAAACTGGTGTCTCTGTTTGAGCAGAAGACGGTGAAAGGATGGTGGCCTTGCACCTGCGAGCAGAACGGACAAAAGATAATCGCCGTGAGGACGCAAACATAAACCATAGAAATATACCACTTTAGATGCTTTGGTTGAACTTTACAAGATAATTTTTTGGTATCTGGTGTTTCAGGGGAAGGTGGAGATGTCTCTGGAGATCGTGACAGAGCAGGAACAGGAGGAGCGACCGGCCGGACACGGCAGAGACGAACCCAACATGAACCCTCATCTGGAGGAACCTCAGTGAGTCGGACATATGTTTAAAGATATAAAACTTAAACTGAAACTAAGATAATCAACTCAAATTCTAAAACCTCCTCTTCTTCCTCTCAGACGTCCAGAAACCTCCTTCCTCTGGTTCTCTTCCCCCTACAAGACCCTCAAGTTCATCCTGTGGAGACGCTTCAAGTGGTTTATCATCCTCTTCATCATCCTCTTCCTCATCCTGCTCTTCCTCGGAGTCTTCCTCTACGCGTTCCCGGTAAGTTTGAGTCTAAACTCCCCCTGGTGGCTGCTAACGGCATTTATAATATGATACAATATGATGAGATATGTATTTATTATAATAATTTATTTCATTATTTTTTGTAGAAATTACAACCTTTGATTATCAATTAAACCTGAATTATTCGTCAATAGTCAAAACATGTGGATCGCTCCCTGGTGGTTGGCTTTGGTATAAATGATAAACAACACTCAGTTTTGATCAGATTTTTATTTTACGTTATATTTCCCAGTTCTTCTGAACAACAACTAGTTCTTCTGAACATGATATCTCAACAAGACTTTAGTGGATTCCTTTCAAATTTGGAAAAACCCATTTGATTAGATTTTACTTGTTAGGTCAAAGGTCTAAGGTTACTGGGACCTCACAGAACATGTTTTGGCTGTTTGAATGTGATATATCAATACAGCCCTGAGCAAATGTCTTCCAATGTTGTTCAAATGTCCACTTTGATTCAAAGATGAAATGATCAGATTTTTATGGCCAAAGGTCAAATAACATAGTGACTTCACAAAACATGTTCTCAGCTAAAAGTGATTTCTCATGACCACCTTGAGCAAATTGTTCCAAAGAATTTCTTACTTCAACTCAAAGATGAATTGATGGTCAAAGGACGTCTGGCACAAATATTCACATGGTCACTGGGACTTCACAGAACATGTTTTAGGATGTGATATGTCAAGTTTGTATAAATCTCTTCAAATTTGGTACTAACATTCATTCAGGGTCATATGAAATGATTATATTTGGTTGTCAAAGTTCAAAGACAACTGGGACTGGGACTTGTCAGTGAAACTAAATATGAAGTGATTAGAATTTGGTTTTTAAAAGTCAAAGTTTAAATATGACTGGGACTTCAGGGAACACATTTTTGCCTCATGAATCTGATATCTCAGGATCACCACGGGGAAATAACTTCTAATTCGGTACAAACATGTACTTGGACTCAGAGATGAAGTGATTGGATTTTACTGGCCAAAGGTCAAAGGTCAAGGTCATTGTGACCTCACAAAACACACTGTTGATGTGATCTTTGACAAATATGTTGAGGGAAATACTAATCACCAATTTTGGTGGAAAATTTCACTTGGTGGTAGAAATAAGAATCTGCAAAAATAAAAAAAAATTAAAAAAAAGACTTTTATGTTTGACTTGTTTAATTTAACCTCATTCTAGAACATGAGCAATAACAAGAAGGATAATGGAAAGTTAATTTTTTCGTCTCTTCTTTAATCCTGCAGAACTACGCCGCCATGAGGCTGGTGGGACCTTTCGGACCGGTGAAGCCTGCAGAGTGATGACGGGACAAAGAAAACATGTGACCAGCGTCGAGCTTCTGGAAGCTTCATGTTCATTTTCCTTCTTTCTTTCTTTTCTCTGAGTCTTCGAACAAACAGACCCTGGTTAGCATCAGCGAACTTGTGCGAGTGTGTTTGTCCGTTTGTGCCTTCGTTGTTTAACTGGACGCAAAGTTATTATCAGGTCTCAGCATGTGTCGCCTGCTGCCGCCATCATCATCATCATCATCATCATCATCATCATCATCATCATCATGGCCTCTTTCATCTCTCCCTTCGCTGTCTCACTTCACACTCACGCAGAGAAGAAGCTGGAAACTGGAAACAAAATCAAAGTTTTTTAGATGTCGTCGTTATTTATGTTATCCTTTTTTTTTTTAAATGCCTGCTGCTGTTTCCATGGCGACAGGCGTCAAGCTGCTGCGACTGAACGACTTCAAAACGCCAAAACTTTATCAAAAACAACCAAAAGATTCAGAACCAAAGAGAAAAAAAAATCACCAAATACTTGAATCAACATCATCCTCTTTTCTTTTTCTCTCCCTCACCTCCTTTTTCTCCCCCCTGTTCTCCTTCTATCCTGCCTCCTCCTCTTCATCGCCTCCTCCTGTCGTCTCATTCCTGCTTTACTCCTCTTTTTCGTCACCTTCATCCTCCTGTCTCCTCCTCTTCAGTTTACATCTTCTCCACCTTCTTGTCCTTGTCTTCTTACTCCTCATCTCCTCCTCCTGCCTTAATTTGTCTCCACTCTTCATCTTCATCCTTTTGCTTCTTCTCTTTCCTCCAACATTGCCTCTTGTCTACTTCCTCGTCCACCTTCCTCACAGTTTTCTCCTCCTCCTCCTCCCTCGGTCTCTCAGGGTTCAGCAGGTTAAGTCGTGGATTTGCTCTTGTTGATCTTCAGGGGTCTTGAGCTTTATTAGCGCAGTGTGTGTTTTCAGATTGATGGATGTTGACTGATAAGGAAACACACACACACACACACACACATATATATATAAACCACTGAACAGGGAGAGTTAGTGGAGACGGACTAATCTGCCCAGATTCAGCAGGATTTCCTGAAGTACGTGTGTGTAGATTTGATGATGAACCAAGTCGACACGAAGATTCAAAGAAGAAAAAGATGAGAGAAATATTTAAATCCATGTTTCTCTCTTCACCTTGTTTCTTCTAAAGTCTTAGTATTTTTTTTACTTGTAGGTTCTGACCAGAGTGGAAAAATCGACACAGACCCGTTTGGTCCGCGTTAGGTTCACGGCAGCCGATTACGAGCCGACGAGGTCCCGTAAACAAAAGTCACGTGGACGAGTCGAGCGGCTGGTTTATTGGACGGCGCTGCCAGGTCAGGGAGGGTATTAGCGACTAATTTACCATCTCTGGAGCTTTAAAATCAGTTAACAACACATTAAAAAACAAAACTCTGAATCCAGATTCAATTCGTCTCCTGCTCGGTCTTTCCAAAGCAATCTGATGTCGACATTTGTCTCCTTGTACCAATAAACTCTTGCTGACTGTTGCGATTACGTCGTCGCTCCTGAGAAACCACCGCTGTTTGTTCTGCTTCGGGGAGATCACATGACCCGTTCTCACCTCTCGCAAAAAAAACGTCAATGAAAAGAAACTTTAAAAGAAAAAAGGTTTCGATGGTGCACTGCAGTTCAAGTGCTTATTGTTGCTTCTTTTTCAATGCAGCATTTACACATTAGCATAAAAATCTACACTTAAAACTGAACTGCTACGTCTGCCAAAGTCGAGGCTACGTTCACCTTATGTTGCAGTTTATATCAACTATATATATATATATATAACACTGTGTTTCCTGGAAGCTGCTTTAATTTTTAAGTAACACTGTGTAAAATTTGGTGACATCTAGTGGCGAAGTTGCAGATTGCAACCAATGAAATTTCTTTATAAATATGTAGGAGAATCTTTTAGTGATTTTAAAAACACTACAAGCCTCTTTCATGAGGGTTTGTGTTTGTCCATCGTGGGCTTCTGTAGAAACTGGCGGCCTCCATCAAAGAAGACCCACTCTCTATGTAGAAATGAAAAAGGCTAATTTTAATGTTAAAGAAAACATTATGTTCCTTAAGAGGCATGTAGAAGTTGCCATGGCTTTCAGTGAACTTCAAAAAAATACTAAGAAATAACCTTTCTGTCGAGCCACTGTTTGGTTTGTCCATTCTGGGCTTCTGTAGAAACAAAATGGCCGCCTCCATGGAAGCTAACCCACTTAATGTAGATACAAAAATATGAAAGACTCTTTCTACAGTAAATTAAACATCATAATTCTTAGTTTCAGATGATTATACACTTATAGAAACATAATAAAAATGTTAATATACAAAAATCCTACATATTTGACCTTTAATATCATAAAGGTCGCCACCTTTAAAGCCACAGATCAAACTTTATTTGCAGTCAGACAAAAATAAGATGAAATCTTGGTTAATTGTCGGCCATTTTCGCATTTTTTAAATGGGGGCGATGACAGAGGCAAATTTAGTCGACAACAAAAAAAAAATCCACCACAGAGCATCTGTTACCAATCAACGTACAGTATTTATGCTTGTAAAACAACTCGAACTTTATTAGAAATGTGGCGGTTGACGAACACGAGTATGTGGTTAAAATACACCAAAGCTGTTTGGCGTCAAGGCACTAAAGTCTGTTTCACGCTTTGATTTCTTCTTTTGCTCATATCAGTATGATTTGTATCAGAGATTTAAATATTCAGGGTTTTTTCCTGTTTGGTGTCTTGTGTGGTTCAGGTTTAAGGAAAAAAAAAAAAGAAGTGGACCGAGCTTCTTATTCTTCTTCTTGCTGTTTACATCTAAAGAAACAATCTTGACGCTTTGATAAATGAATGTCATCGTGTGATTTTACGTCCACAAACTGCTGAAAACGGCGTCTGACTTGAAACTGACTCGGAAACTGACTGAAACTCGGTCGATAAATTCGATGCATGACGAAGCAAGACGATAAAGAAGCAAAAATCAGCGAGACGTTTAAGTAGCTCGTCGTTTAGCTCGTGCTAACTCATGTCAGTGTTGCCTTCAGGTAAATTTTGTAAATAAATAAAAGTAAACACCTGCAAATAAGATTTAAAAAAAAAAAAAAAAAAAACACGTCGCATGTTGTCTGAATGCACCAGATAAATCAATGTTAATTTACATCATTTTCAAAAACATTTATGTTTTGTTTTAGTATCTTGAAATAAAATAGCTTTATATATTTCAGAGCTTTAAATGTTCATTATTCAGCCAAACCTGCTGTTTTCATTGTAATGCTTAATTTTTTTTCCCAAAAAAAAAAAAACAATAACTTGAGATGCCTTCGTGACTGATGCTGCTTTTTACCGACGTGTTTCCTTCCAGTAACCGCAACGTGCCTTTTTTAGCCGTTTTAGCCTTTTAGCTTTTTTTTTTTTTTTAGCTTCGACGTGTTAACGAACGGTGACACAGACGCAAACTCCAGCACGAACTCAAACTAAACACAAACAACCAAAATGCTGTTATTTAAAAAATATTAGCTGTGATTCCTTTTATAGAGCATCAAACACTTTGAAGTTGAATTATCTGAATTATCATCTTTTTTTTTCCCTTTGATTTTGTTTGTAATAATTACGCCCCAATAGATAACAACACTATTAGTGTTTGTTGTTGCAGTGATCATTTTGGCCACTAGAGGTCGTAGTTCACCAGTAAACCAATCAAAAGAACTGAAATTTGCTTTCTGATTTGAAAAAAAAAAAAAAAAAAAAACCACTCAGGCCTTCCATATAAAGTTCCTGCTGTAATGTAGTTAAAAAGGCCTTGATAGGATCAAATTCAAATGTCAAAAAAAGTCAAAATGTCAACTCTGACAACAAATGTCAAGGAGGAAGATTTGCTTTTCTCACATTTCTTTCTTAAGCTTGGCCCCGACATCGTGTTGTATTGTCACTGTTTTATATTTGGCAAAAACAAAAATGCACTTTCTGCTGATGTTGAACTGAATGTTTCTGTTTTAGTTTCAGTTTTTTGTCGACCAGCACTGAGTTACTAAAAACACAAACAAGGAGAAACTTAATGCTTTAGTTTTACACTGTAAAAGAAAAAAAAAATGCACTGAACGAATTACAACATTGTTTTTACATCGACAGCATCAAGTACGACAGACTTTACCTGAAGATACTTTAACGTTTCCTGGGAGACGCAGACTGAATGTATCTACACGTGACTTATATGTGACTTCATATCTACAAAGAGCAATATAGTGTGCACTGCATTATGTCAGTATTATCAATAAAAACGCATTTCTGACCAGAGTGTGGTGTCTTTCTGAGTTAAAAATTCATTTGTTCACATAAACAAGATACAGTGAGACTTGAACTTTCTGAAAACATCCAGAAGAACTGGTGATGAAGGTTGTTCCAGATCAGCAGATTCATCATTTTCCTGAATGACCGGCCGATGTGTCTGTGAAGAGGAAGGGAAAAATGATGAATCTGCTGATCTGGAACATCCTTCATCACCAGTTGTTATGAAAACAAGATGTTGGGTAAGTCTTGTAAAACAGTGTTTTTAATAAACTCTCAGTTCACTTACTAAGTTATCAGTACTTCAGTTTATGTGTAGGGACCCTATTCATGCTACTGCTGAAGTGAAGTGATATTTTGAGCTTTATTAGTGGTTAAAAAATGACAATTTAGATACGTTTGGCTGACTGCCCCATTTACTTTCATTGTTAACTATTTGGTTGTGAAAACAAAAGACGGTTAAACTCCAAAGTACCGTGCCGACCCGAATTAAGACGGTATTTTTTCTCGAGAAAAAAGTCTGAAAAAGTCAGCTCGTCTTATACTCGGGGTCCAGAGACCCGGGGGTCTGAACCAACAGGTGGCGTCAAATGTCTCATGTCCCTAAATGAGTCAGAGTTTCTTCTCTCACACTAGTGACCTGGAGAGATGTGACCGCGACACGGAGACTCACTAGAAAACAGCGACTCAAACGTTGACCAAGTTAACAAACATCAGAAGAGACAGTGTTTCTAGACATTGATGAGACTGTGGTGGCGTCATTGTCTAATTTGCTCTGCCAAGGTTTCAAAATTGGGCCAATTATAATTGTCCTCCGTGTATTTACAGCACTTGGTAGCCGTAATGCTAATGCTAATGCTCGTGCATATGTTAAATCCTGCTCCTGAGGGGCGCCTGGTTAGCTGGGTGGTTATGTCACTGTACCACACTGGTGCATATATACAGTGGAGCTGTTTGTCAGTTTGAATCCTGACCCAGACATGTCCTGCATGTGTTCTCCTCGTTTCCTCTCCCTCTACACTGTCTCTATCATTAAAGGCAAAATTTCCCACTAGATAATGATAAAAACAGAAAATAAAAACACCACTCCTAGATAATGCATGCTTGCTACTACAGGTCATATGCTCGTTGACTAATTTTTCCAAGAATGGGTCTTGAAAAAGAGGAATTGTCTTATATTGGGATCAATACGGTATTAATTTGACCAACGTTAGGGGGGGAGGATCTTTTGAGAGGGTGTTTGACCCTGGGGACCCTGGAAATAGACCCTGGGTTCAAATTACTCGGGCTTAAATTTACACGTTAAAGAACTTCCTGGATCCTGCACGGTCTTGAACTGTGTCCAGAACCAAGGTCAAGCTTCACAAACCTCCCTGCTTGATTTCTATCTGTTGAATCCATTTGAACTCTCACAATATAGTTTTGATGTGAAACCTTTTCAGTTGAGAAATTTAACCAAGTAAATTCATCTGTCGTCATGTTTGAAAATTATCTGAAAAATAAGACATAAAGTCTTTGTCTGACCAGTCCGAGTCAGTTCTTCCTATGAAGAGCTGAACGTTGGCAACGTTAAATTATTTTGATTAGAGGTAAATTATTTTCTTCAAGGTTATATCGGATCATTTTAGTTGGCGCCACGATTTGTAATTTTGGTTAAGGTTCCATTCGGTTGCTTCGGTTTTTGGTCAAGTTGTAAAAATTTGTATGTGGACCGCATTTAATTACTGTTTATTTTATTTTATTATTTTTTACAAACAAGTACACGTTTCTGTTGAATGTTGAAGACTAAAGACTTGTATGTACATGTTATGTTGGATAGAAACAATCACAATCGAAGCGTTTAGTTCATGACCTTGTTCCGAAGCTGCAGCGTCAGCAACAAGTCAGACTAAAAACTCACTTTGATCGATTTGTCTCCTGAGCTCCCGAAGCCCTAAATTACTACTTTGCCTTCCTCCTTCCACTCGTCCACCGTTCCTCCTCATCCCACGTTGCTTCCGTCCCGTAACCTTCCATCGTCTCCTTCCGATCTCGCGTCCTCACCCTCTTTCTCGGGGGTGTCGTTGTGGTCAACGTGAACTTCAGGTGAACCTCTGACCACTGACTGTAAGTGTGTTCTCACTGGGTGGTCCGTCTTCACTCTTGAGATCCTACATTTTCTTTGACCTTCGCTGTCTTCCACATCCACCTCCTCTTCCTCCTCACCCTGCCCTGACCTCCCTCCCTTCCCCTTTTTTTCCTGCATCTTAACTCCTCCGCTGTTTTCTCCGTATCACTTCCTCCTCAGGTTGTAATCTTTGGCTGCGTCCTGAGTTCCAGCTGAACTTTTTCCCAAATCAGATTTTTGTCTCTTGATGAAAAAAACTTAAAACGAAACCTCTGCAAAAATAACTTTGATACTGGACCAGAATATATCAATACTGAAACTGAAATGACACAAATCTATCCATGAGCCTCCTCCTGATGAGGCCAGTCTTTGCAGAATGGTGATACCTCAAGTTAAAGTTTTTACAATTGCTAAGAAAAGTCATCTCTCCAAGTAAATCACCTCTGCACTAATCTCTAAATATTTTAATTAAGCTTTGTTTAATTCAGAAACTTTACTTTGTTCATATTTGCTCAAATAATTTAATTCCGGTGTCGTCTTTTATCTGATTTATCTGGTGTGGATGTTGGATTCTTGTCAATGAATGTCTTCAAGTTTGGTACAGACTTTCACTTGGTGGATCCTGAGGTGTTCTTAGATTAGATTCCTGATTAGATGTTCAAACCACTTCCTATCAGCAGCTTGTTTCCATGATCCACAATCTTTGCAGATGATGTGATTCTGTTGGCTTCATTGAAGAAAAACCTTTAATAAATGACGTGCTCTGCTGAAAACAAGTGGATCACTCATCTGTCTGGCTTAGGATGAGTTGCATTCTCATATACAGGTGTCGTGTGGCCTCACGACTCCTTTACTTGGGCCTTAAGTCTTGTTCACATTACCCAACTTTACCACCGATGTGTAAGTCTCAGTTGCTGTTGTAATCGTTGGCGACTTGTGTTTCCATGATCTGGAGTCTCAACAACTGGTCTGAGACCTGTAGTGTTCACACTACAAGACTTGTCAGTGATCGACTCCCGATCACACCGACGTCACCAAACTCTACGTCTGGTCACGTGAACTAGACAGGATGTAGCCGCTGCTTCTCACCGTGATTTACAGCTGTTTATTGTTGACGAGCACCGGTGAAGACGCTGCCTCCGACACAGACTAAACTGGTAAAACCACCATGTGAACATCACAGCAACACAGTGGTTTTCACTGTGGAGGTGAAATCAGCAGCAGACCTTCCCAGTACTGGGTAACATCTGGATCAGACGCGGGGAGTTTGTAGAAAGCGAAAATGAAACAAAAAGAGTTAAAACATCAGACTTTTAAACGTGGTTGTGAGGGAATCAGTGAGACGGCAGCAGCATTTATCTCACATCCTCCTCTGATTGGCTGTCGCTCTTTGTCAGTCTCTTCAGACTCCTCCAGTTTTCTAACATGACAGATCCAGTCCCAGTCTCAGACCAGGTCCCGACGGCCTCTGATGGAGTCGTTAGGGTCGTTCACACATTATGATCATTAACTGATGATTCACCAACCATTAGAGGACCAAGTCCACCAGACACCACCACTGGAGATCGTTGGTGACTAGTGTGAATCTCACTTAAGAATAGTTAAATGTGGTGTCAGATGATGATGGATGATGAGCTGAGCCAAAATGTAAATGTAAACAGCTTGACCCTCAGCTGTGGTCATGAGATCATTTTGCCTCTCAGGCATCAGGCATCTGATCAGGATCTGGGCACCTCCAGTTGGAGATTTTCAGACATGTCCAACTGATCAGTGACCTTGTGGTAGACCCAGAACAAGTTGGAGAGATTATATATCTAATCTAGTCTGGGAACACCTCAGGATCCACCACGAGGAGCTGGAAAGGACAACTGGACTACCTTGTGTCGAAGTGGAAATGAATGATATGAATGTACAGTTTTGTAGAGTCACGGATCCAAATGTAACAACCATTTCTCAAGAGTTGAGTTAATTTACTAAAACTGGACCGGCTGGAGGCATACACCTGCAAGATGCTTTTCTTTTTTCTTTATTTTAATTAATGACCTCATGCCAGCACGACCAGCAGGCATTCCTGTGTATTTTTGTTTTTCTTCCACGTCTTCATCCTCCGTTAAATCCCTCCACACCCCGAAGCACATTTATGTCTCCATCATCTGCCACTTTCCCTGACTTTCATCTGTTGCTTCATCTCGCTGCTATGTTAATCAGACTCGTTGATGAATTAAACGTGAGTTTCTCTGAAAAAAAAAAAAACAAATATTTTGTTTATGACCAAAAGCGCCGAGGTACATTCTCCGACTGTGTGAGCTTTGAACATGGATGAGGTTAAAGTGCACCTCATTCACCAGACATGATGGAAAATGGCTGGAGGGGAGGCTGGCAAACAGGATTCTAGTTGTTTCATTATCACCTGAAACACACACACACACACACACACACACACACACATGCGACGAGGAGGCCTATAAGATCAAACACTTGCAGCTAGTAAAACTGCAGTAGCCCCATCTGTACCTGTGAGTCTATCCGTCACGCTGCCAAAGTTCAGGCTGGTGATATCAGCTTACAAACTCTCTCACACACATATTCAGACATATGATATCAGCTTGCAAACACTCGCTGCCACCGCACACACACACACACACACGTGTACAGATGTGTGTTAACAGCTTGCACCGACACCTCCAAGGCCGTCCAGAGTGCAAATCCCTGCCTCGATGGAGCTGTCTGTCAGTGGGCGCTGATGTTCACCGTTTGGCCTCCAACTTCAGTTTACATGGTTTTTTTTTTGGGAAAATGAATAATTCCACTGTAGTTTTTTGGAGCCAGCTGTACAAAACTGCATTTTGTGTGTGTAATACAACATGAGGAAAACACAAGAACGTTTGTTGGTTAATCCTCTAGACAGATATTGTATAAAAGAAAGATGTCCTTCATGCGGTAGACGGTAGGAAAACATGAGTGCAGTCTGCGGCGTTCGCTCGTTGTTATTTGTAGAGTTGTGAAGAGAAGCTATTTGTGGCTGAAGTAAAAGTTTGATGACTCACAGCTGGAGCTGCACTACGACTTGGGCTGACATGAAAATCTGTAAATCATCAGGACAAAAAAAAATATTGATGAATACATCGGAAAATATCTGGTTCTTTGATAAAACGTCAAACAGTGCATAAATAAACTCTGTGTAAGTATCATGTAGTTGAGCTAGCGAGTCAAATTTGACTTTTAGATGAAACCACAATATGGCATTACTATCTTCACAGTATGTTCTTGAGGAACAAGTTACCAGCTGACGTAGGCACTTCATTTAAAATCACTTTTGATGCCTTAGCAGCACCGTGACATTTTAGTTTTGCTTTTTTATTTTTTATATCTTTTATAGGTTCTTATTTCTGGTCACCCTCACTTGTTGTAAGTAGCTGAAGTTAGCATTAGCAGCTGCTAGCGGAAACATTGTAGGATGGGCATCAAACTTTCTGTTTGTTAACTCATGCAAACCTGATAGCAAGTCAGCATAGTCAACTCTGCCCTGCGCAGATTCATCATTTTTCTCGCTCTTTGCAGACACATCAGTCTGTTGTTCAGGAAAATTATGAATCTGCTGATCTGGAACACCCTTCATCACTAGTTGTTATGAAACAAGACGTTGGGTAAGTCTTGTAAAACAGTGTTTTTAATAAACTCTCAGTTCACTTACTAAGTTATCAGTACTTTAGTTTATGTGTAGGGATCCTATCCATGCTACTGCTGAAGTGAAGTGATATTTTGAGCTTTATTAGTGGTTAAAAAATGACAATTTAGATACGTTTGGCTGACTGCCCCATTTACTTTCATTGTTAACGATTTGGTTGCGAAAACAAGACGGTCAAACTCGATATTACTTCAACCAACGTAAAATATCTCTTGAGGGGGAGTTTGACTCGTGTTCATGGTTAAATAAACCCTGGGTTCACATTACTCTGAACCATCACTTTAACTCAAATGATGAACTTCTTCGGTTTAATCACCAGTGGAAGGATTCCCTGGATTTCCTGGATTTCTTCTCAGATTTCTGCAGATATTTCTAATCCTCAAACTATGACTCCAGCTGAGTTTGTTGGTTCATGGACATTTCCTTCCAACCATGACCACAATTTTTGACTTTTTGGTTCAATACATCACCGACCGTTGGGTATGTTGCTATAAAAGTTGCTAGAGACACCATCAGGTCAAACTTTCACTTGTCCAGACTCTTATATTCCCATCAGCCTCAGCAGTATTTTTGCTTTTTTTGTTAATTAGCAAATGTCAGCATGCAATGACTAATAGTAGTTTGTAGATAAAGGTTTGTCTTAGTTGCATTGCTATTTTTGGCCATGGATTTGTTTACCCATAATTCACTCAACCCAATTAAGAAAAGTGTGGTCTGGTTTTGCCTGTTGAGATTGGATTTGCCCAAGATTTTTTATTTTTTTTTGCAATGTAAAATCTGTTAAACAGCGTCAGACTCCATCGTTTCTTCGTGCTTGATGCTTGTTGACTCGTTATTATCCCATATTTCACATCATCACATTTGAGTGTTTGTAACATTTGTGTGTTTGTGCGACCGTCGACTGCGAGCCTCCACGCATCTTTGGCGTTTGTTTGTTTGTTTTCCGTTGTCCGTATACCACCAACATACAGTCATAAAGTCATTTTACACGCCATGCTCCTCTCATTAGTCTTTGTGTTAACTAGCAGTGAGGAATGCAGTTGAACAGCTCAGTGGAAAAAGCAATATAATTTAACAAGATGCTAATCACCAAATTGCTGGGGTGTTTAGTCACTGCATAGCTGCGCGCTGTGACGTGGTCCAGATCTCAGGTCGGAGGGGGGTTGATGATGATGGTGGTCTGTTCTTTACTTCATCCTTTGGTTCATCTCAGCGCCTCCTGATCTGAGCAGATGGCAGACTGATGCGGCGGCGAGGAAACGTCTCGCAGCCGAAGCTAACGGTAGAACTGAGCGTCAGGTTCGTAGCAGCAATTAAAGAATGTTTCCTTTTGAATTTAACCAAAATATAATTTTAAAAAAAAATATGAATTTCCATCTGTTTCCTTACAAAGATGGCCCATGCAGCTCAACTTCCTCTCGCCACGATATCCTGGATATGGACGCCGCCATCTTGTGTTTGGTTACGTCATTTGGAGCCAGCGATCAGAGGGTGGAGTCATGATATTGAAGCTCCGCCCACATCCCCATGCAGCCAATCAGGAGTCAACCTCAGCTGTTACAACACGTTACAACATGTATCTGTGTTTTAGGTCACGCATGAAAAAAATGGAAAATGTATCATTTCATTAAGTTAAAATTTCAGTATTAAGTTTTTTTTTTTTGTGTTTTTTTAAACACAAACTTTTCCTTAAGAATAAAATCTAAAATCTCATTTATATCGTCCTTTTTTATTTTTTAATCTATATAAATTAAGAATGTGCACATTAAACACACTGACTGACAATGTGTTTCAGTGTGGTAACAGTGAAATGTTGGGATTTATAAGCTTCAACACGTTTACCTTAATAACTGATGAATTAACACTGTTAATTTTAAAGTTAAACTCAGATCGGTTGTGGAGATGCCGGGGATTGAACCCGGGACCTTGTACATGCGAAGCACACGCTCTACCACTGAGCTACATCCCCACACACCAACATCTAAAAAGACCTTCTGCCTGAATCATCTTGTTGGAGTCAATTACACTGAAATTATGTTTCATTAAAGTTTTTGATTTCCGGTATTTTTGCCAGCGACAATGTATCACTTGAAACTGTCCCACAGGACAAATAAAGTCATATATGTTGAATGAAATGTGAAATTTATCTGACCTCTGAGTCCTGATAGGTTCCCACCTGTCATGTGACCAGGAAGTAGTTCTGCTTCCTCCTGCAGGTTGTTTGTCTGTTTGTCTTCACCTGCTGCAAATCAGCTTCAGTCAATGTGAAGATGTTTTTACTCTTAAAAGGTTTAACTTGTGTTTGGTGAATAAAGGCAACAATGAAACGACCTCTGATGATACTTTTTTCTTTTTTTTTTTTTTTCTCTAAGACGTCTTCACACATTTTAACCTTTTGCTGAAAGTTCGAGACCTGAGCTGAGGGAGGAAGACGAGCGTGAGAGTTAAAGAAAACAACAGAAACAAAAAAAGGTAAGAACGGACGTTGAGACTGAATCCTTAAGGGACTTTTTTTTGTTTCTTTCCTCTTTGTTTTTCTTTGCGTGTCACATCTTCAAGGTCTTGTTGGAAGGATGTTGTTCACACAAACGCTCCCTAAACGTCGATGTGCGACGTTGGTCAGGTCAAGGAAAAAGGAAGTGAAAGAGAAACGTCCTGAGGTTGAACGGTTGAAAGTGTGGGAGCTGTAACTTTGTCACGTCTCACAGTCGTACCCCCCCCCACCACCCCCCAGAGACCCAACAAAACAAAGCCTCCCTTTGTTCAAGTCTGCTTCTTCTATTGTTGTGTTAAGCTTCAATCTTTTATTTATTTATTTTTTTACCAAACCAGTGGGATGTTATGATTACAAATTAGCATCAGTGCTAATAAGATTTCGGGCCCGTTAAAGGAAAGGGACTTTTATTTTGGTCTCGTTAAGAGCGGATGGTGGAGGTTTAAGTTGCGCGCTCGTTAAGCGCGGCCCCTTAACGACCTTTGAGTCTGACAGTAAAAAACGGTGATGAAGTGAAATGAAGTGTGTGTTACTTTAATGGCCGCGGCAATCTGTTGGAGATGTTCTGGAGTTTTTTTTTTTTTTAATTTAATTTTATTTTATTTTATATGTGCTTGTTTTCTGTCTCCAATTTAATGTGTTTGTGCGTAGATTTGAAATTGCGCGTGTGCGTCTTTATGCAGGCATGTTAGCGTTTATTTTCGTTCTTTTTCTTTTTTTAAACGTCTGTTTGTTTATGCGATTTGCATTGTTTTAATGTGTGTTACCGAACATGTGTGTGTTTGATTTACGCTCTGTGTGTGTGTGTGTGTGTGTGTGTGTGTGTGTTTCTTTCTGGTGGTCACAGTTGCACAATATCTCCTCTGTGTTGTTGCGAGCAACAAAAAGATGGTAAATTTAGTTTCGTACTGTGATGATTGCTCTATAAATCTAAAAGCACACAGTGTATTTTTTTTTTTTTTTTTTGGTGAGTGCAGCTCATTGTTCATTGTCTTGCTTCTTCTTTATCGCTTTAAAACAACATAACAAGCTTCGGGTTTTTGCGGTGGCGTTTTTTTGGCGAAGTCGAGTTTGTGTTGGTGACGCTTCAGAGCTCGTAGCCGCCGCTCCAGACCCAAAATTCATGTCCAAGTTCACTTTTTTAAGGTCAAAACCGGGTCCATGTTGGTGTGAGACCAGGTCAAAACCATCATTTTAATAATCCAGTTATATTCAAAGCCATAAAACATAATCTGTTTTCTTAAAGCTTAGTTTTCATCCCATTTTAAATCCAATAGATCAACGTCTTGGCTTAACTCGAAGCCAAAACACGTAGATTTATGTTGATTTATTTACTGATAATCACACTGAAAGCGCTACCCTGCTTCAACCGCAACAGGTGCTTTATTTTAACCTGCAGACGACATTTAGTTTCCAAAATATTCAACCATATGTCATTTATTTAGCAGCGGATGTGGTTTGACCTCCCTGTCTGACCTCATGTCATGTCCCATTAGATCCTAACTAGTATGGTACACACCATAAAATATTGTTCTGCATCTAAAAACACAGTTAAAGTGCAGTGCGTCATGATGAAACGTGATGTGACATCAATGTAAATTGATGGTGACATAAACAAATTAAATAGTGTAAACATGAAATGCTCCGTTGGTCCTCCAAAGGTTGCAGCCTTTAAAACTGGTGAAAGAGTATCATCTCTGTACCTTTATATTTAAAATACTTGTTTGTTTCTACCTTAATATTGAAAATGGATATGTTCTGGGGAACATTGATCATTATAAAGGAAACCCTGCGATTATTTTTTGAAGGTTTCAATTGTGTCATTTCGTTCTCTTCTTTAATTATATTTATAGAAACTATTTTAAAAACGGTGCTTCTTTGTTGACTGCATCATATACCACCTTGAGTTACAACCAGTCACCACCAAGTCAACCTAAAGCCCCTCCCAAGACCCTTTTGGGGGCAAACAGCGTACCTGCCCCTAGGCAGGGACTCCTCTCCTGAGGTTCCTGAGTTTTGCCCATCAGGAACTGCTACTCTGGTCGAGACGAGCCAAGTTCCTGTAAAATTACCCTGAAGTTCCTGTGGTAAAAAACATCTTGTATTTTTCAAATAATTTTCTCATTCTTTCTGGATTAGAGAAGCTTTGATAGGTTGTTATTCTGGTTTTTGGGAAAAGTTAAGGTCAATTAGCAACAATGTACCTGTTGTAAACATAATAGAAAGATCACTAGGGTTTTTGTGCTTATATGAAAATGAAACTTTAAATTCTTTGGTTGACATCTAACAAAGAACGTTCAGGCCTCGCTGCCTTTGTCTTTAAACATTTTCCAACCTCCTTCGATGTCGCAGTCTTTTATTAACTCGCCGGCGGCCGTAGACCACCGTGACCGTGGTAACGAAGGACCTGTTGGTGCTCGGAGGAGGTGGTGGAGGTTTCAGTCCAATGAACCGATGCCAACACAGAGAGACGAACCTCTGCTTAATATTTTCATCCACTTGAATAATGCGGTTAACTTCCCCCGGTGTGTTTGAGCGTTTGTCATCTCCTACCTCGTCCTGAAACGTTAGAAGTCTGAGGAATGTCGACATAAAAAAAAAAAAAAAGTTGGAAAACCATTTTCTGCCAAAAACTATTCCAAATCCATTTACCTCAATCCTTTATTTCTCCCTTTTGTTAACTCACGAACAGTAAAGTGGTTTAACTTATGTTTTCCTTTTTATTTTTAATTCCATTTTTGGTTTTACGTTCCCTGTCTCGCTGTGCCCCTCGCTAATTTTATTGGTCTTTTCTTTCCTCTTTTTTTTCCCCTCCCTCTCTCTCTCTCTCCGTCCTCCTCATTGGATTTCTTTTAATTAAATTCAGTTTATGTGTAATTCCTTAAAGCCGGGGCTTATAGTGGTGCAGTAAAAGTTAAATCGCCGTAGACTAAATGTTTGAACGATCAGAACGACCAATCAAACGACCGGGACGCCGGCCAGCGTCATGATGTAACATCCTGTTGGGTTAAATCCTTTTTATTTGAATGTAACTTGGACTCGTTCTGTCGTTTCTTTTTCTTTGCATCCTTGAGTTAATCCTTAAGTTTCATTCATTCTTCCTGTAAACGCGAGCAGGAAAAAGAAGCTTTATACGTCAGAGAGGAAACGGCCAAAACATTATTGCAATACGTTTTTATTGCTGCGATTATTAGATTTCATAAAATAAATCCATTTAAACCGAGTTTACCGCTTGTTTTCTCGGCCTGTTTCAGTATCCCTCCGCTCGCTCTCAAACTTGAACCTTTAATCGCTAAATCGTTTTCGCATCTGTGTTTGCGTTTCTGACGTTTAATGACGTGTGTGTGTGTGTGTGTGTGTACGCGCGCTCGTGTTCGTACGTCGACGCTAATTCTCTTCCACAGCTCGACTCAGTTTCCACTGGCGACCGATTGACGTAAAAACAGTTTCCCTTACTTCAACGTACGCCTCGTCTGCTCTAATCTGTGTCCGTTAACGTGTATTTTCCACATTGGTTTCCATAGTACTTTCATTTTTAAGCATGTATAATGTCTTTCTGTGTGACGACGTTTGGATCTTCTTTTTTTTTTTTTTTTTTTTTTTTTGCAGCAACATAGTTGAAGTTATGATCGTGTTTCTGATCATTTCTGCTTTAAATTATATAATTATAACCAACCATCAACAACCACCGTTGGGTTTTAGTTGCAGCAGATCAATAAGTGATGTTATTTTAGATGATTGGATGTTGTAGATCCACTTTAAGGTCTCCTCCAACTTGGATGCCCCTAGAAAACCCAACGTAAAGAATCTGATCAAAGAGAAACTCTGGAGGAAACTCATATTGATTGGTTTTAATTGGTTGATCATCAAAGGAATCTGGTAAAACATCTGTATTTACTACTGATGATGCACCAATCCGACATGAAGTTGACTTCTGGTGGACTTCATCCATCACATTTTGTCTTAAGTCATAACATTTTCTGTATCAAACTATGAAAACACAAATGAACAACTTTACTTTATTACGTGTAAAGAAAATACAATTGTAACTGTGTTTTCCTTCAACAGTCTTGGTGTTGGGAGATGATATTAAAACATAGAACAAATAAGTATCAAAGTTTTTAGACTCTTTCTGCAGCTGAACACGTCCATCGTAGCTGAGAGTCCTGTTCTTCCCAAACCAGCTCCATTATGGTTTAATCCTACTGATCGTCCATCATTGTTTTGGATCTTTATCTTTTTATTTTATTAATCAAAGGAAGCAACAAATCATCGCCTGCAGAGATGCTAGTCTCATATTTTATATATAAAATAATAAACCAGATTTCAACGTTGAAACAAACAACTATCTTGATATCATTACTTTGTTACCATATCTTAGCATGTGTTAGCTTGTGTTGGCACATCCTCACTTGTGTTGGCATGTTTAGCTTGTGTCAGTACGTCTTAGCTTCTGTTTTAACTTATTTTAACGTCTTAGCTTGCGTTAGCATGTTTTAGCTTGTGTTAGCATGGTTAAGTGTTGCTCATGTGTGGGTCTGAAGGTGTGTCAAACACTTCATGTATGTAGCAGCAGCATTACATTACAAGGACCATTATGGCTTTGAAACCTCCTACTGTTACTGTTATGACTCTAACACATGTGGCTGACACACACACACACACACACACACACACACACACACACACACACACACACACACACAGGATGTTTCACATACTTTAATAATTTAAGGTTTTATGGTAAATGTAGACTGTAATCATGCAGCCGTAATTGTGTGTGTGTGTGCATGCGCGTTACCGTGTACTCTTCACTGAGGTGACCACACACACACACACACACACACACTCTGCCCCCCCCGCTGCTTTAAGAGCGATGGTTTTGATCGAACAGACCGAGGCCTCTCACTGGTTGTTGGCAGGAGTCCAGCAGCCAATCACAGGCCTTGGCCAATTAAAGAGAAAAAGGTACAAGTTTTTATTTTTTCTTTTCTTCACATTCCTTTTAAAGGCTGGATCATACATGTTATTAGGTGTGTGTGTGTGTGTGTGTGTGAACATAACGTTTGTGTGGCTTTCACTGACTTAACTGCACATTTGCTCATTAAGATAACAGCTCTGAAGCGCTGCCAACTACGACTTCAGGCTATTAGACGAGTGCTGTTCCCCTATACATGTACATATACGTGTGTGTGTGTGTGTGTGTGTGTGTGTGTGCACGTTGTGTACTTGCAGCGTTTGTCACCGTTTCATGATTTGATTTACTTCTACCCCCTGATGCCGTGTGTTTTTAAACATTAAATAGTGTCTGGCGTGCACATGATCTGAACTTCAAACCTTAAATTTACTTCTTTATTTCCCACTTGTTTCAAATCTTTTTTTTTTTTTTTTTTTTTTTTTTTTTAAAAAAGATTATTTTGTCTATATCTTTTAAATCTATACTACTTAAACTGGCAACATGCAATTAAATCTGCCGTTTAATCATCACCGCAGAGTCATGAAACGCTCCAACAAAAGTAATAGTCTGTGTTTGCTTGTGGGAAGCTGGTGAGGGATCATTTCCTCATCGTGAGGACAGGAACTGTGGTGCATAATTGTAAGAAAACAAATGGAAATTTCAAGAAATACATGAAAAGTCTTGATGTTCTTAGTTTAACGATGAATAATTACGAATTTTGGTTTGTTTGGAGTTTACTGGCATCATTTAAGCATTTTAAGTCGTAACTGATGCCTTTTGTTTGTTTCAGAGAAGACGTAATTGCAGCCGAGCCAAACAAAAAGGACAAAAAGATCAGGTTGGTGCTTCAGTTTACTATCTCAGTCCAAAGGTAGTGGTAATAATTATGGTATAAAGTCTTTGTTTAGTGAGGTCACACAGACCTTGATATTTGACTTTTGGTTGCCAAAATTTAATCAGTTCATCATAAATGTCAAATTTCATGACCTTTCTTTGAAGTGTCCAAACACATATTTCTGTGAAATCACAGTGACCTTTATCTTTGGCTTTTGACTGCTAAATTTGACCCTGAACATAAGACGACCCCTCTTTTTCCAAGACTAATTTTTGGAAAAAATTGTAACCGAGTGCATAACCTGTAGTATCAAGCATGCATCATCTGGAGTTTTTAACAGAATTTGTTAGGGATTGTTGTCTTTAATGATAGAGACAGTGTAGAGAGACGGCGATGGAGGAGAGGAAAGCTTGACTGGGTGTGCAGCTGCACTACATACACCAATGTGGTCCGAGAAAAACCACTCGACTATCCAGATCCCAGCTAAGAGCAGTGTTTAACATGTGCGCGAGTGTTAACATTAGCATTACAGCTACAAAGTGCTGTAATGCACGGAGGACAATTATCACCGGCCCAATTTTGAAACCTTGGTGGAGCAAATTAGACAATGATGGCGCCACAGTCTGGTCAACGTCTAGAAACACTGTCTCCTCTGATGTTTGTTAACTTGCTCAACGTTTGAGTCGCTGTTTTCTAGCGAGTCTCTGAGTTGTGGTCGTATCTCTCCAGGTCTCTAATGTGTGTGAGAGAAGAAGAAGAAGAAGCTCTGACTCGTTTGGGAAGAAGATGTTTGATGCCACCTGTTGGTTTAGACCCCCGGGTCTCTGGACCCCGAATATAAGACGACCTGACTTTTTCAGACTCTTTTCTAGAGAAAAAAAATACTATCTTATATTCGGGTCAATGCAGTAATTTAGTCTTGACCTTTGACTTCTGCCCATCAAAATCCTGAATCTTTTTTTTTCCTGAACTTTTATGCCAATTTTGTAAAGATTCTCTCAAGATTGTTGTTATTTATCTCATTCAAGAGGCCAGAAACATGTTTGGTGAGTCACAGTGATCACAAAGGTCACAATAATGTTTGACCTTTGGCCTCCAAAATCTAATCAGTTCATCTTTGGGTCTGATTCAACAGTTGTGCCAAAGCTGAAAGGATTTCACCAAGGCATTACTGATATATCAAGGTCACAAGACAACCTGAACACTGAGAATCATTGTGCCCATTTTGAAGCTATTTCCTCAAGATAAAGCTAAAATATTCAACTTGCAAGACAAAACAAAAACTGAACAATCACACCTTTGTGGTTGTACGCATCCAATAAACCAGTCTAGTTGCAGCTTGCATTTAAAATCATGAGCTGTGGACAAAAGTATGTTATGTAACCTTTGACCCATGACCACCAAAATCTGATCAGTTTATCTTCAGTTCATCCAAGTAAAAGTTTCTGCCAAAGTTTTAGCGATAGCCCCAAAATGGTCTTGATATCACATTAAAAAAGGCCAAAAACTTAATTTATGAGGTCACAGTGAGCCTTGACCTTTGTCATATAGCCACTAAACTTGAATCACTTCATCCTTTAATACAAGTGAACATTTCTGACAAATTTGATGCAATTCCCTTGAGGCGTTACTGAGATATCACAGAAAAATATGACACGACAGACCTCAAAACTTCACGGACAGTTTATGGTCTCAGACCAGACGTTGTAGACATTCGTCTCCCAATCGACTGGTCAATCATTGATGATAAATTCTCAAACAACCAATTTTCTCCAGTATTAATCTGTTATTTTGGGGGGAGATGTCTACAGATTTATTTGAGGTTGTGGCCACACACTGCGCTGGTTCAGATGCTTCAGTCATGATAAATCTCCTCGTCTTTCCTGTATTTTTCTTCTTCTGTATGTTTTTCGTCAGTGAAAATGAACGAGGAACCCAAAAGAATTTAAGAACAATATATATAACGGCATTTAAAATCTAATTTTGAACTTTTTTATGACATGAAAATACACAGAAACCTACTGCACATACACACACACACGCACTCCTACTCACTGCTAAAGACCATTTGTGTAAAAAGGGAGGAAAGAATAAATAAATGTTTTCAGTAGCTGGAAAGTTATCAAGTCCTTAGTTGGAGGGCTACGCAAACATAACACGCACCAGTCTAGACCCTCAGACACACTCGGAGCGAGTCTTGCTCCAGTACCAACACAAATAACAGAGCAGAAAAAAAAATCATCTTGGTAAAAACGTAGCACAGACTGCCAAGGCCACGGTCCTCCCTTTTATCACAATAAATCATAGCAAAAAAGTTGGAACGGCGTGCGTTTGTGTGTTCGTGGGCAGCTGTCTAAGCGCTGCGTTTGTTTTCCATCCCACTTATAAAGGTCAAAGCCCCCGGGAGTCATTATATCACCCCCCGATATCAACGTCTATGAGCCGAAAATATTGCTCTGTGCTGAGTTGTGTGTTTTTACTGAGATAATTGGTCTGAAAAGTACAGTTCATTATATTAGTGAATGCTTGTGTGTGTTTACGCTTGTGATACCGTGTGTTGAATCTACTTATGCATTTTTAACCATTACCAGATCTTCCAATTTCTATTTTAAGCTGCTATTATTATCTATGTTTACAGTTTAAATATATAAAAACACTGTGTTACATAAAGAAAGTCCTGTTAGCTGTTAGTGCCACGAGGCATTTTAGCACCTTTTAAGCTAATAGTTTTCTGGCTTATAAAATGGCTCGCCACCTTTAGGCTAATTAACATTAACCATAACCTCCAGGCTTACTAAGTATACATGTAGCTCTCTAGCTAGCTAGGCTAATAAACTAACATACATACTTAAATGTATATTTACTATATCTGGGATAGCAAATATCATGAGTCTGACTAGCATCCATGTCCAGGATTTAAGAGCAAACTAGCTAGCAATTTGACTTGCCTTATTAGCCTAGCTAACTAGATGCAACCATGCTGTTTTAGCTAAGTGTCTGCTACGTGCTAGTTGCATGTAGCCAGACCATTCTGCTACAAGGGAAATAATGTTCTGTTGTTTTAAAGCAAACAAAACTATCTTGTAGTAGGGGTATAGCCCAGGATATAGCAACACATTTTTTGTTTGTTTGTGGATCATTTGTATCCTAGTGAGCTAGCTTGTAGATCATTTGTGTTTTGAAATGGCTGAGCTCATGGAAGTGCTGTGTGAGACTCATGTAGTTGTATGTGTAAGTTAGCTAATTAGCTAACATGTAGCTAACTAGCTCAATTTAGCTAACAGATATCCAAGTAATCTTCATGCAGGCTGCTACTCTGGTCCATTGGTTTTGGTCCAGATTTGCCAAGAATGAAGTGACAGTGCTACTGCAAAATTGTAAAATGGTGTTTGCTTTGTTGGAACAACTGCATGCTAGCTAGCTAACTTGTAGGTAGTTGGTGTTTTGGCCAAAAGTGGCCAAACATCAGCCTAGCCAGCTATTAGCTGGTGAACATGGTGGAGAAAACCAAATACAACTGAAGGACATTTTAAGCGAACAAACTTTTGACCCCCTCATCACTGATTCATATGACTCAAATCTTCCAGTGTGAAGGACTTGAAGCTCTTAGCAGACAGATTCTCAGGGTCACTGGGGTTTCGGGAACAATTTTCTGTTAGAAATGAGTTGAGCTGTCACCAGCATCAAACCCACGAGCTCTCAGGTACGAGTCGATCTCTCTAACAGCCAGGTGAAACTACTCCTTCAGGCGATGTAAATGGAGGAGCGGGGTTTTCATTATATTTTAAGAGTCGCCCCTGTTATGTTTTTACAGCCCGTTTAGCTACAATATAGGCTTTCTCTACAGTGAGTGAATGGAAGCCATATGGAAAACGCAGTACTGTACCTGAACTGCTATTTAAAGGCACACAGACAGGGTATTGTACTGAAAAGATGGAGAGAAAGAAAAAGGGTAGAAGGAAATAAGGTGGATGAAGAGGAGGGTGACGAATAATGGAACAAGAGAAAAAATTATCAAGAGAATAAAAAAGAAGAAAACAGATACAGGTTTACAGGTGTTTACACCTACCTTGTTTGTCGGTTTGAATGAATTTCAAAAGTGGTCTGAGTCTGAAACACCTTTTTTGATGCTTCAGACCAACAGCAGGAAGTTGATACATGATTTCATCCTCCAATAAACCGTAGAAGAAGAAATGGAAGAAGCATCAATGAGCTGCCAAGAAAAATTATAGAAAAAGAAAAAATCTGAAAATGTTTACCTGTGGGAGGACATGGAGAGATGAAGAGGGAAATCAAAATTTATTCAATAGTAATTTGATCAGAGGAAATATGAAAAATCTACTTTAAAAAAGGGAGGATACCTTGTAGTCTTCGCTTTCTTGGACTTAGTCAAGTATTGACATTGAGGGTTGATGGTGCTGCTGGTAAATGTACCATAATGATAAAAGTGTAGTATCAACCAAAATGTATCTATGGTTTATGTTGTTTACAATGTTTTATCTATTTAAGCTGAACTACCCACCACATTGACAAGAAACCAATGTCACATGATCGTCTATGAAGCAATCGGTGTGAAACACAAGAAGAAAGACATAGGTGTTGGTACATTATGGTAATTAAAACTAACTGGATCAAATGTTGACCACATAAAGAGTTAATTTGTAATAATAATATGAAAACAAAAGAGTGGAAGCCTTATGGTTTAGAAGCAGGACTTTTGATGAATAACTTTTTAAATGAAGAAATAAGCAACAAACTCATCAGATAACTTTCTGTCAATGAGGCAGATAAATACTGATTCTCTACAAAGTGGTAGATAATATGTTTATACCTAATCACAGCAATATGTCTGTGCTGAGTTCATATTTTGGTCGTAATTCCAATTCAAATTGGAAAAACTACCTCACGTTGTCGAAGCTGAAAGGAAAATGTCACCCTCGTCGACCCGGCGCCGCCGCCTGTTACCCGTCACGTCTTCCTCTCGCAGATGGGTCAAACATTTCTCTCATTCTTCAGCGCACGTGATTTGTATTTTCTGCCTTCGTCCTCATTCCAGAAAAATAACAGGGGCTCAAGGATCAAAGCTTTTAAACAAAAGAGGAAGATAGAGAGGGAGAAAGACGGTGGCGGCGGCTAGTTCACATCCTCGTCTGGAGATTCAAGGTGAGGCCAAGGACTTTCAACGAAGTTCGCTTCGCAGCTGCGCGACACATGGACTGGAGACCGTGAATAAAGTAAAACACTCTCTGTGGAGAAGTCAGAGGAAGAATAAACTGTATCAGAAATGGACAAGAAAGAAGAACAACCCCGAGATCGATTAAAACAATCACCCAAATTGAGATTGGGCGTGAACATGTACAAACTTTCTAAAATACAAAACTCAGATCAATCTCAAACAGTGACAGATTAGAGTTATTGCCTAATGCAAATTCACTCACACACTCATTCACTCAGGACTGGTGCTCGCTGGCAGCTTCCAACAAGTGTTAACGCAAGTTTGGACGCCCACACACAGACACTTTATAAGCTCATGCATTTCTAACCTTGATCCGGTAACGTTAGCAGACCGGCGGCCTCCACTTAACGCTCATTAACTGTCAATCTGAGACGGAGAAAGTGGAGTTTGTCCAGAGAGAACTGGACCAGAGCAGACAAAGACTCCTTCACTTTACATATGAATCGTTTGTGATTTATTAATGTTGACAAATACTTGTTAGTTTTACTACTTTTTCACATGTAATGTGAAACTTCACCACAAGGAAATCGACTGTAAGGGTGCACCTAAAGGGGAAACGTGCCGTGCCTCCAAAAACAATCAACGGGAATCCGTCAATTCAGCGAAAACCCCGTGACAAATATGTTCAAATAAGAAAAAAAAAACCTCTCAGCGGCTGGACGATTTTATCGTCCATTGAGAGCAAAGATGCTGGAAACCTCTGTTTGCTTCCAGTTTCCCAAAGTCGGCATTGGTTTCTTTAAAACCACGACTGGGATTGTTCACTTGTTAATCGAGGATTTATTTTCACCCAAATCTTGATCTTTTGTCATCACAATCAACAATGACGACTAGGCCGAAAAAATCTTGCCTTCTCCCAAGTCACAAAGGCTACAGGCCAACATATCCCAAGATTCATTGCAGTTCAGTTGATGGCTGGAGTTGTAGGAATGACTTAGTATGCTCTTAAATGCGCCAAAGTATATTTTTCTGCGATACGTAAAATGTACAGTGAATTCTTTCTCATAACAGCAGCAAACTTGTTGACGGTGATGTTGTTGGCGGCAGGAGTAGCGTGCAACATAAATACACTAGAAAAACATATGATGACTGAGGATATATTTTCACGCAAATCTTGGTATTTCATTGTCTCAACCAGGGCTATGCAACGTCAGGAAACAGCTTGACGTCAAAGGCAAAATGAGCATAGTTTTAAACAAAATATACATTGAATTCTTTATTGTACCTAATTGTCAGATAAATTGTGAATTGGATATTTATACTAGAAGTATGTAACATGGTCTGATTTTACTTGTTGATATAAAAATAAAAAATATAAGGAAAGGAAATGGGCAAATGTTTGCATTTACAAGCTCATGAACAATTCTTTCTTGTAACTTTTGGTCTTTCAGTTTGTACATTTCTTACAACTTTTAATAGCTGTTGTTGACGGCAGCAGTAGCACGTAACATGGATGTGCAAAGAAAACCAGACATGTTGCTTTAAGGATATATTTTTGTGGATATATTTTCACTTAAATCTTGATCTTTCATCGTTTCAACCAAGGCTGTGCAGCATCAGTAAACATTCTGACGTCGGAGGTGAAATGAGCGTAGTTTTACAAGCAACAAAATATACATTGAATTCTTTCTCAATATGGCAGCAAATTTTTAAGGTGCTGATGTTGACAGTAGGACATTATGGACGTAAATAAGAAATTTTCCGTATGTTAGACTGTCTCATTTGAGGACATTGGTTGGGCCGAGGCCTTTGTAGACTGATTGTCATCAGATTGAGACATAGCAACTTAATTAATACTTAATTGATCAGAGTCTAAATGGGGAAATGTTTCCATAAGTTGAGTATCCACAGAGATTATGATTTCAGTACTTAGAAGTTTGTACCATAGTCTGATTTTACTTTGAATATAAAACTTTACCTGACCTGAAAAAGCCAATGAATGATACATGGAAAGTTTCTCTTGATTGTCCCAAATTTTACCTTTTAGGTTTGGTTTAATTTTCAAAACATAATCATATAAAGATAATTGTATTTATGATCCAGTCACCATTTCTCTACCAGTTTCTTAAAGAACATCATGTTTCTCTCTGAACTAAAACATGGCTTGAACTTGTGATTTTTACCACATAACTGGAACATCTCGTTCACGGAGGATTTCTTCCCTTTATCCATTTCAAGTCATTAATATCTAAAACTTCTGAGTCACAAAGCGAAGCTAAAACCTTGTGGTTCTCTCTGACTAGCGCTGGCCAAGCTAACCTCATTAGCCGTGCCAACGCATCATAATGTGAACCTGAAGAAGACGATCCTCTGGTCTGTTTTCGGTTAATATGACACGTAACCCTAACGTGGGAACTGGTCGGAGAGGGTTTTTTTCTGTTAAATGGCTCTCAGTTTAACAGGCAACCTGCCAAATGGTTGGAGTCGTGAATTCATCAAAGGTCCTACCGTACTTCCTAACGGGGTTAGGGGTTACCGCTGGACCTTGGGAAGGTACGACCTCAGAAACTTCCCATTTGTAAAAGTAATGTATTCACATGCATTAACATTCTCTACAAGAAATATACATACATGTATGTATGTAATTGTAATATGTAATTATATAATTGTCCGATATAAAACTTATTTAAAATTGGAGAAATTTCATAGAACTTTTTTGACTTGCCACTATTAGGGTCTGTCTGTCTGTCCATCTATCTAACCTTCAATATATACATTTTACATTAATAAAAAACATGATGTGCACTTATAACTTGAGTAATTTACTTATGTTCTTGCATTGGTGTAGGATATAAATTACACTGACATATTATCTAATCTTTTTATTATAGTATTACATATGTATATTTAGTATTGTAGTATTATATTTCTTATATAAAGAGGAAAACACATCTTATTAATCATGTCTTAGATATCTTATATTGTGTTTTGAACAAAAACCTGCCCAACTAATGAATAGATTCAGGTTATAAATGTTTTAGACATAAATTATACATATATATATATATCTGCCAAATTCTGCTGATGTTAATAGAAATATGTATTTAAGAAAAACACAATTTTGAATTTATATGTGTTTTGTATTTTACAATTCTGTCATATAAAATCATATAAAACAGTACAAATAATTGTATTATATTTATACATATACAATTATTATTTTGGTAATTATCATACATGTTATAAATGTATACATTCATATTTGTGTGTGATAATAATACGCCCACTTATATGTGACATATATGACACATATTTACAGATACAGGTTTGATTTCATATTTTGATATATATTATTATTATATATTATAGATTTATTCTTCAAATCTACAGAGAAATATCATATAGTGTTTCACATGTTTCTTGAAGTAGTTTTTACACCTTATATCAGAAGAAAATCCAACATCCAAACACAAATAGTCAATTTTAAACCTTTTTGATATAAACTCTTTACAAATATCAGTCTAGTTTTTCGTGTCCCACTTGTATAGACCATCTTGTTCTCTCACAAACCATCTGCCAGATGTGTTTGTGGAGGTCAGAGAGCACGCTGGATGGAAGAGGAGGAAGAAAAAGGAAAATAAAAGAGGGGATAGAGGTATAATTTCACACCTGTCAGGTTCACGGCCTTGAAGAAGACGACAGGCGAGGGACACGAGGGGAAGAGGTGAGAAGTCCAAACAACTCTTTTCTTCCTTTTCTCTCTGCTTTTGTTTAAAGAACATGTGCAGTTAATCCATTGAGCAGTTTTTCAATGTGTTAAGATAAAAAAAAAAATGTTCCAGTGAACGTCATTGACACAAAAAGCCTTAAAACAAAAAGTTAAAAAATTTCCTTCACCTGTTCACCTTGTAATATCTCAGCTGTGTGTTATTAGCTGTTTATAGATTTGTCTCAACTGTTGGATGGATTGAAATATTCCCCTCAGGATGCTCTAAACTTAAGTTGACCCTTTTATTTATTTATGTTTCTTTTATTACCAACATCACGTCGAACTTCTATCAAATGCTTTTAGTTGTTACCCAATACCTGTATAAAAACTAACAACGTTTTCTATTAACATCACCTGTCACTTAGTGAACTTGCAACACTTAGTGTTTAGTGCTAATTAGCAATTGTTAGCATGCTAACATGGTGAATAATACATTAGCGTTTAGCTTAAAGCTTTGTTGTACCTAATTTCAGCCATGACAGCTCCTATATTTATAAATATACCAAATAATATTTGGGATTGCTCCTTTCTAAAAGCTAGCTACGCGAATGATTGTGCTAAATTAGAAAAGTAGCTAAAGCTAGTAATAACGTACGCTAGTAACGACGACAACCAATGGTTGTAATCTCAGTAATATAGCTGATAGATGCATTTTTTACTCAAGTTTAAATCCTTACAGTACCGATCTGTATTGTTATGCTAACAATGGCTACATGGACTACAAAGCATGTTAGGATCTTTGTAATTCCTTGTTTTGGTTTCATATACAATTACTTTTATCTCAATACTCTCATCAAATTTGTTTCCAGATGTTCAAGTCTGATAAACCTACTATGTGTCATGAAGTAAACACCAGACATACATATTGAGTGATTAGCTGTTGAACACCAAAACGTAGCTACAGAGATGGTCAGTACTGGACTCATTGAACAAACACTCAATAAAGTTAGCAGCTAGCTAGTAAATTCACAGAACATTCCCAGTAGCATCTGAGAAAATGGACTAAACTGATGAATAATGAAAATTGGACATTAAGTCATCAAGCCAACAGAAATGTTGATGCTAATGTTGCTAATAGCTGATGTATTTAGCAGACATGGCCTTGTAGCAAACACCATACAGACAATACTGACCATTAGCAGTCTAACACTCTCGGGCTAGAAACCAAATCAAAGTGAATACTAGACTTAAATTTGTAAAGTAGACAGATAAATGACCCTAAATGAATGCTAATATTGCTAACTGTTGGCTAACATTCAAAATTGATTCAATACTACAATTGAATTTGTAAAGTTGACAGAAACATGGTACTAGATTAATGCTAAAGTTGCTAGCTGAGGCTAATATTCAAAACTGAGCAAATACTGGACTTTAATTCCTAAAAAATAACCCTAAATTGATGCTAATGTTGCTAATTTGCTATGATCATTTTGCTCGCTGAGATTAAGCTAATGTTGCATTTGCAGCTTATTCTGTTGCCCTCTAGTGGCCAAATACATGTTAATGCAGCTTTAAAATTGTATTGTTTCAGTTTTATCAATACTACACATTAAAACAAATTAGGTTCTTACACTATAAGTTTTCTTTCAAGTTTTATACATTCTTTTAAAAGCTACAACACTGGGTTCTCCGATCCAAGTATTTAAAAATAAAACAGGCTCAGCTACGACTGCAGCTTTATCATAAATACCCCTTTCAACTTGATTAGTATCCATAAACACAACTCAAAAGGCTCATAGGAACAAAAAGGTGGACCTCCTTCAACTAAAGGAACAAGATAATTATATTAAAACATTGGCACACGAGATAACAATATAGTTTTCAAAGTGTATGAAGCATGACACGCTTTGAAAATTACCCCGCTATCATGGATAACAAAAAAAACGTCCTATCGAATACTATAAGATGTTAATAAGAAAAAGATTTTAAAGTAATGAGAAAAAGATATCAATAAAAGAATTTTTTTCTTGGTGTGATGAAAGCAGTGTGTTTCTGCGTTAGGCCTTGCCCTGGTGTTGAACTGTGGGTCTGTGCGTGATTATGAGACGAGAGAAGAATGTGGTTCACTAACAACACGAGCCCCGAGGACGGTACCTTCCCAGGCTGTAAAACACATTCTGTAAAACACACACACACACACACACACCATCATCATCGAGACGGACGCCCCGCTGGTTTCAAACTCAACAGCTGTCGGGGTGTGAAACCTGATAAAAGCTGAAGAGACTAAAACTCGGGGATCGTCCAACTTTTGATAATAAGGTGATACTTTACTGATCCAGCAGAGGTCAAAGGTCAGAGTTAAAGCTCAGAGCAGCACCTCTGGAGCTGGAAAGGATTTAGTGAGTCGCTCAACAACGCTTCACTAATCAATATGTTTGTTTTATTGGAACACTAAAGAAAAAAAAAAAAAAGTATTGTTTTAACCAAACAGCTAATAACATTAGCATCAAGCTAGCAAACAATGTCAAATGTCTACAGTAGTATCTTAAGATGTATTATATTTCCTTTACACACTAACTGAGAGTAGATTGATTGATGCTAATAGATGCTAATATTGGTAGAAAATGCTATAATTTCTAAAACAATGGTCGAGGCTTTTATTTTCTTAATTTAACAACAGAACCAGATATGAATCTAGGCTTGTCAGTGTCAGATTATGCATATTTTTATTAAGTTTGGTTGAAAGGTAGATATTAATGGGAATAATTAAAATATAAAAACTTAATATAATCCATTATGTAGCAAATAACATTAGCATCAAGCTAGCAAATGAAGTGAAACATATTCAATAGCATCTTAAGGTATATTACATTTCCTTTAGAAGCTAACATCAGATTGATGCTAAGTGGCGCTAATATTGCTATAAAATGTTATAATTGCCTTTATTTACTTCATTTAACAACAGAACCAGATCTAAATCTAAACTTGTCAATGTCAAAAAAACATTATGTTGGTAATAATGTTAGTATCAAGCTAATAATAATGTGAAACATGTACATTAGCATCTTAAGATATTAAATGTCCTTCAGGAGCTAACAGAGATCAGGTTAACAGTTGCTCATAGATGCTAACTAGAGTTGCTGCTGGATGCTATAACTTCTAAAACAATGGTTGAAGCCTTTATTTACCTCAGTTTACATCAGAACCAGAACAAAAACCATCACATGGAGTGTGTATGACATTAAATTTGCCTTGTTAGCCATAGCTACAGTTAATTTCACCCTTTTCAACTTTGTTACTTTGCCATATGGTTAAAAAGAATAAAAAATAAAAGTGTAGTGCCATGACTTCTACCACACTACCAAGTTTGGTGCCTGTCGCCCTTGCAGTTCATCCTGGGCAGACACTTTTAGGGAAGCAGAATAACAATAATAATAATAATAAAAATCCTAACAATCCTGCAACTCCATTGCATGGACCCCTAGATAATAAACAAGATGATGAGCCTAGCAATAAAATTATATAAATAGAAAACTTGAAAAGCTTTAGGTTTAATTGAATTGATAATTGCTCAATTACTCTAAATTTTATATTGGTGTAAAACTATAAACTTTACTATAACATTACGTGTTATTAGTGACTAGATGCTAGTAACTTGTGAGGTTTCCTGCCTCCTAGTGGACAAAAATTTCTACATGACTACAATTTGGTGGTAATTGTTCTTTGGTTGTAGCTGCTGTTGCTTTTAAAACACAGTAAGAGCTCATAAAAGTGTGATTTAGTGTTGTAGTTTTTAAATATTGATCAGTATATAAATTAATTTGTCAAACTGCCAGTTGAACGCTGTTTAAATTATCTAATTCAGACAAAGATTCAACAGTAAATCAAGTCAAATTTGTTGAAGTAAACACTGTAGCTATTGTTTGGGCCGCGTTGTCTCACATTATTTTAATGTGACGACCTCCCAACACGACCTTTTTAAATGCTAAACCTTCGTTTACGACTCCGTAAGAGCAGATCATAACATCAGAGTCATTAAGTCCGACGACCTATAAATACGTCTGACATTTACGACTAAGTCGATACTCGGATTAATACGGAGTGTTGAATATTTTTACGGCCTCATCAGAAATCATTTGCCATAAACAGTTGCAGTAAAAGCCTGTCTCCTAATAAAAAATAAAAAAAATGTGTTTTAAGATGCGTCGTTGTTTTTATCCAATGACACCAGCGTCTGGTTCCCTGAGGCGCCGCAGGCTGTGACGTCCAGAAGAGGTTGAATTTATCAACGGGGTCGATACTTGGGTCAGTCTGAGAGTCTGCAGACGTTGATATTTATGAGATCGATTGATCGCTGCGATTTACAGCTCGTCAGAGGTCGAAGGGATCGTCGGACTCGATGATGACATCATACAAATAACAAAGTGCAGCCTCTGCTGTGATCACAGCTTCTTCAAATAAACTCAATGACCTATGTTTAGATAATTGCATTAAATACAGGCTTTAGAGAGTCTTAGAGAGAAATTTACGTTGTATCCACCAGAATATAAAGAAAAATAAAATGATTTTGTCAACAACAACAAATTTTACCTTCAAATTAATGACGTAGCAGCTTAGATATTATTTATGTGACTATTTAAATTATACATATAAATATACAGTTGTTAATTTAGAAATATATCTGGTTTTTGATATGTTTATAACAGGGAAATGTTGACCCTGTATCTAATTTTGCTAATGGCTGTTTGAAGTTTAGCCTTAGCTTAGCATTAGCATTGCTACCAACCTTTTGACTGTTACGAATCCCACCATCTTGGTGTGTACATTTCCCTGCTGTCATTAAAATCATCGAAAAATACGAATATTTTCTATAATTATTCTTTAATTTGTTTTGGTATTATTAGCACTAATCATGTTCAGTTGTCAACAGGACAGCGCCTTCTTCCTGTTTCTTCTGTTGTACCGATCGTCTCTATTGTTAGTTTGTTAGCTGGAGAATTCATTGTTTGGTTTTAGTAGCTATTATATCGGGAAGTCACACAAGCCATATTGACCTCAGGCCAACAATGTTATAGTATCTGACTTAAGCAAATTTGTGTTTCAGCAAACAATTAACATGAAAATAAACAGGTCTTTTGCGTAGCTGTACTTGTGTAAGCCTCCAGGGGTCGATAGATTAATAGTCCTTATTCTTTGAAGTCTTTTGTTTCAAGTTTAAGTTTTACCGAGAACTCTGAGTAGCAAATAACCTAACAAGAGATATACGACAAACCATTACGATAATCTGTCAGCAGAAGCTATAACATCTTCCTGTTTCTTTATCAATCATCATCTGTTAGCTTGTTAGCTTGCTAGCTGTGAAAATCGTTGTTTGGTTTTAGTAGCTATAGCTTTAGTAGCTATAATGTTGGAAAAACCAGCAGAAACAATACTAACCTCAGGCCAATGATGTTGTAGCGCCTGAATTCGTCAAATTTGTGTTTTAACGACAATCAACATGGAAATAGACCGCTAGCAGTACTTATTTCATCCTCCAGGTGGAGAAACGATAACGTCCTTCTTATTCTTTACTTTCTTCTGTTTCTATTTGAGTAATGCCGATAATACAGAGTACATAACAAGCTAACAATGTCCAAGAGATGTACTGCGAACCATTATGATCTAGGTTGTTGAAAGAAGCCCGCCCCCTAGTGGTGACAAAGTGAAATACTCAAAACAAAATGAATTTCAGGGTGAAAGCACAACAAACATTTAAAAACACACACAATTCTGTTTTTAAATCTATAATTATTTTATATTTTATATTTTATATTATATAGTTATTATTAATTGTGATTCCAGTAAAAAAAAAATAAATAAAAGTTGGAGAATATTGATATTAAATCATTGATTCATAGACTCAGGAATCAGAAAAGGCTTTGAGAGAGAAAGTGATGCATGTGGATGAATTGAGCTGTCAGCATTTCCAAACAGCACACACACATGCGCACACACACGCACGTACGCACACACGCACACACACACACACACACACACACACACTCTGCAGGGGTCTTGATATACGAGTTTTGCGGTCATGCTCTCTGCTCGTGGTTGCCGCCGATGACGAGTGAATCACAGACCACGATGATGTCATATCTGTCTGGTTTGATAGCGTTGGTGTGTGTGTTAGTGTGTGTGTGTGTGTCTGTGTGTGTGTGACTGACCTCAGCTTTACAGTAAATCTTTCCCCATTTTCTCTCTCTCTCTTTTTTTAGTTGTCTCAATTTTTCACCCGTAAAGATGAGACCTGATGCCACATGTGCAATTACCGGCACTGAACTCGGCCTGCAGGGTTGATAAATGGAGAATTACCCCGGATTACCATCGGACGCCACTTACTGAGGGGCGACGGCAACAGACAGCGTCATATTTAATACTGGAAATCGTGATTTCTTTAAGGAAAATTAATGGAACGACCGATATTTATTACCTTCGTTTTAATAAACTGGTGCAAATTGTGACAAGTCTGGATTCAGGCAGGACGTTAAATACGCTGCGGTCGCAATGGATGTGGTTCTGTTTTCGATTTATCAGGCGAGATGCTTAAAACTGTTGAATTGTGACGTAAAGGAAACCTCTCAACAGAAAACTATATTTGTTATTTAAAGGAATTAATCAAAAACAAAATGTCTTTTTTCCAGTGTGTTTGAGTAACTGAGAAAGCAACATATTTTTATGGTAAAAAGTATTAAATATCATTTGAATTAAACTTGTGGAGGCAAGGATTGAAACAGTGATTTCACATTTTTATTGACATTCCTTCTAGCGCCACCGTGTGGTTAACGTTTGGTTCAATCGTTTGACTTTTGTTGTCAAGCTATCGTTCACTACATGATTTACAAATTGCAAACTGACAGCTAACCCCAATAGTAAGCTAACAACATTAACTCTCAGTGAATATAATTAATGCTTAGCTAAAACCACTAACCATCAGCTAACATTGCTAACATCCTGCTAATACCTCTAACACTCAGCTGACACCATTACCTGCTAGTTGGTGGTTAGTGGCCGATCGTTGGCAGTAAGCTAACTTTGCTAGCAGTCAGCTAACCCCATAGTATCAACTACCCAACACTGCTAACAGTCTGATAACACTACTAGCAGTCAGCTAACTGGCAATTAACCCCACTAACAGCCAGCTAACATCATTATCTGTTGGCTGAGTGTTAGCAGTTAGCTAACATTGCTAGAAGTCGTCTCACACTGGTAGCAGTTAGCTAATATCATTATCTACTACCTGACTGTTGAAGTGGCAGGTTGTTGGCAGTCTGCTAACACTCCTAACAGCCTGCTAACACTGTCAATAGCCACCTAGCACTGCTAACAGTCAGTTAACACCATTATTTATTAGCTGACTGTTGCAGTGGCTGAATCTTAGCACAGATAACGGTAAGCTAACAGTTAGCTAACCGTCAACTAATGCTTCTAACGTCCTGCTCATAACACTAAAAGTCTGCTAACACCTTCCTGAAACTGCTAACAGTTGGCTGGCTAATCCTACTAAAGCTTAAAATGAGAAATATATACAAAATAGTTAAAACAGATCATATGTGAAAGACTATGAACTCATACAGAATCAGTTCCTTCTAAAGAGAAATATGGTTTTATACTAATTTTACCACAAGAACGTCACTGATGCTGCATCAATCAGCGCTAATTTGAAGAAATGTTCATGGTAGCTAATGGGCCCACAATGGGACGTTAAAGGCTGTATTGTTTTATTATCGTGTAACATTTTTGCATAACAAAAAGTAAGAAATTTTAACATTATTTTAACAGTGAAACAGCATTAATGTTAGGATGATTTTCTCTCCCAGAGACAGTTCACTGTCCATCCATCTGTCAACGGCGTGGTTGCCCTCATCAGTCCATCTTTAAATATCTTCCTGCAGGTGGTCTGACTCTTATTGTCTTCCCCTCCTTTCCCAGGTGTGTAAATAAGAAGATGCTGAAAGACAGAAAGTCAAATTCCTGGAAAAACGAACCCACCAGATAGATGTCACTGAGGCCATTTTGTAGGAATTAGAGGGTCAGGTGCAGCGAACAGATGCTACATTTTCACTGTTTTTAATCAGAGCATCACTCATCTTTTTCATTTTTCTCTCTGCACCTTGTTGGAGGAGGAATTATTATTATTATTATCATTATTATTACACAGGATTTTTGGGGGATCTCACTGAAATAAGATACCTGATAATAATCCGAACAGGTTTGTATACATCCATCTTTTTTGTGTCTCTTCTTTCAGTCTTTCACCGTGGTGTCATCCATCTTTCCACAACTTTGTTTTAACATTTTTTTCTGTCAGAAAACTAATTTGTTCTTATGATCTCCGGGTTTTATTATCCAAAATTGCCATCCTTGTCGAAGTAGTTGAACTTTTGCACAAATTTCTTTCAGCAGCTTGAACTTTCAGTGCACATGTCAAACTGTTATTTCTGGTTTCTCAGCTTCCCCCCCCCCCTTTCTCTCCCTTCATGGATAAATCAGTTTCTACAATTTTCTACTGCTAATGGTCAGCTAATACCATTTCTTCTTAGCTGGCTGTTAGAGGCTGGTTGCCGGCAGGCAGCTAACACTGCTAGCAGACAGCTAACACAGCTAACATCCAGGTAACAGTGCTAGCAGACAGCTAACACAGCTAGCAGATAGCAAACACTCCTAGCAGACAGCTAACCCCTGCTAACAGCTACCTAACACTGCTAACAGCCAGCTAATAGCTAACACCAACATCTTGATAACACTGCTAATGGGCAGCTAAGTCTGTTAACAGCATGAAAACACCACTAAGAGCTAATGCTGCTGAAAGTCAGCTAACACTGCTAACAGCTATCACACAGCTAATACTGCAAACAGCCATCTAATTCCATGCCAAACTGTTGTTTCTGGTTTCTCTGCCTTTTTTTGTTTTTCTCCTGTCGTGCATAAATCAGTTTCTACGCTTGTACGAGACTATCAATCTTAAATGAAACGTGTCGATATTGATCGAGGTGGCAGCGACGAGCACAAATATGTTTTATTGAAGAGAGCTACTGCAGGGAAAACCAATTTGTTCCACATGTCTGAATCTTCAGTGCATATTTTCCACAGCGCTGAGTCATGAAAACAGACTGATCTTTATTTCACTGACTTGTATTTTTTGTTCTTACTACTGAAAATGACTCCCGTTTACTGCAGTAAATTTTTTAAAATAAAGTTAATTATACTCATACTTGACAGATCTTTTCTTTTTAGGCCACTAAACATTATTGTTCTGGGTTTAATTATCGATCAAAGGTATTGGATTTTATAGTAAATTTCATAAATAAACAAAGAAAATTCACAGCTCACATTTTGATGCTGCAGTAAGACCATAATTATGTCACTTAATTCATACCAGGTCCAAAGCTAGTTGGTACATTTTTAAGGCTGACCATTGGGATCCTTTTACCACAGGCTTACACCCAACAAACACTATCAACAGCCAGCTAATACTATTAGCAGTAAGATAATGCTGCTAACTGCCAGCAGATGACACTAACAGCCAGCTAATACCACTAGCAGTAAGATAATTATGCTAACAGCCTGCTAATACTTCTAATAGTTGGTTTTCACAGAAGGCTAATGCCCTTAACAGCCAGCTAACACAGCTAACAGCCAGCTAATGCAGTTAACGCAGCCAGCGAATACTATCAGCTGCAGGCTAATGCTGCTAACAGTTAACACCACTAACAGCCAAAAAATACCACTAATTACTGGGTAACACAGAGAGGATAATACCGTTAACAGCCAGCAAACATTACTATAAATTTAATGTTGCTAACAGCCAGCACATGACACTAACAGCCAGCTCATACCATTAGCAGTGGGCCAGTGCTGGTAACAGCTGATGTTGCTAACAATCAGCTAACAGTGGTAACAGCCAGATAACAGTTAACAGCTACCTAAAGCCACTAATATCTGGCAAACATCAGGATGCCATTAACAGTCTAATATAGCTAACACCACTATCAATAAGCTAATATTGCTAACAGGCAGCACATAACAGTATCAGGCAACTAATGGCCAAATATCACAATTAACAGCTGGCTAATACCACTCGCAGAGGGCTAATGCTGGTAACTGCCAGCTAATGCTGCTATTAATCAGTGAACACCACAACCAGGAAGCTAATGCTATTCACAGTCAGTTAACACAGCTAATAGACAGCATCACACATCACAATCAATCAGCAAATACTGTTAACAGCCAGGAAGTAACATTAACAGCCAGCTATCAGAGTAAAAAGTACCTCTAGCAGAGGTAAAATGCTGGTAATAGCCAGATAATGCTGCTAAAGCAGCTAACACCACTAACTGCTGGCTAAAACTAGGAAGCTAATGCTGTTAAAAGTAAGCCAGCGTCTAACATAGCAAATAGATAGCTAACAACACCATTATCTAGCTAACACAGCAAAACTGACACAATGAAAAACCCAGATTAGCACTTTTAACACTTATTTGTTGCCGTGTTAGCATACCAAAGCAAACTAGCTAACCATTGAATTCGTCTCCAATTATGTTGTCATAAATTTCACCCATCATAATTCATATTTGAATAATATGAAATAACTTTTGTTGTTTTTGAATGAACGAAAGAATTAAATGCTTAAATGCATTTGTTAAGTTTGTTACCAGGAGTTGACACTAACAAATACTTAAAAAAAATAAATTATCTTTACTTTACATTTGTACCTCAAGCAGCCACTGGAGGTCGTGTAGTCACCTACTTAACTCATCACCATTTTGCATCTGCCACCCTGTTCCCATGCATCCTTGTGGGGTCAAATCAGATGCTGCTTGTGTTTTCTTTCTTTTTTCTTTCTTTATTTTCTGTCGTTTTTCGTCCCCTCTCCGCCCATCTTTTCCATTCCATTCTTTCTCTCTCACTCTCTCAGCAGAAATGCTTTATTGTGGTTTTTGGTTCTTTTGGTGGAGTTATTCCTCCTTTACCCCCCGAGCTTTGGCAAATGACGGAATAAGCCCATGGTAATTCCTCAGCGCTAACCACAAACATGCTTCACCCCCCTCCTTCGTTCAGAGTGTGTGTTCCTACATGTGTGTGATTGTGGGCACAGTGTTCGCTCTCTGATGTCTATGGAAACGTTTTTGCCCCCCACCCCCACAATCTATGGGGTCATATGTGTGACAGAAAGCGAGGCAGACTGAGAGGGAGAGGTTACTTTAGTACAAGCTGAGAGGGTGAGACAGATATGAGGTTAATCTGTGCTCTGTACCTTTCAATCACATAGCAATAGGGCTAATTTGCAAACTGTAAAAAGTGGCTAACAGTGGCTATTTTGTGATTTTTATTTACATAATTTTGATAATGTTGGTATATCTAGCAGCGAACACTGCTAACACTGTTTGAAGCTAATGCTTGCTAAGAGTTAGCTTGCTAACTGCAGAAGCCATATAATATTAACAGTCAGCCGACACTACTAATAGCTGGCTAACCCAGGTAAACTAATATCATTAGTCAGCTAGCACTGCTGACCATCAGCTAACGCTGCAAATAGCCAGCTAACGCCATGTTCAGTCAGCAGACACTGCTAACATCCAGCTAACACTGCTAACAACCACTCCACTAACTCTGCTAACAGCTAGCTACCACTACCAACAGTCAGCTAACACTAACAGTTTACTAACACAGGGACAGTAATACTGTCAGTAATACTGTACTGTTAAAACAGTCAGCTAACAGTGCTAACATCAAGGTAACTCTGCTAACAACTAGCTAACACAAGTCCACTAACGTTGAGCTAACTCCGCTAACAGCTGGCTAACACCACACCATTATCATTGAGCTAGCGTTGCTAACAGCTAGCTAACACCACTATGACATAACACCAATGTGTGTCATGTCCCAGCTACAAACATCACACCCATAAGCCTTCCTTCTCATTTCTTGTCTACAAACTATTTATTTTATTTTCTGTTAAATTTTTTATTTTCTGTGAATCTGTTTTCATGGTTTTCATAATGTCAGACAGATAAATTTCCCTTTGTGGGACAAATAAAATATATTCTGTTGTATTCTAACACTACTAACAGAGTATTACACAGGGAGAGTAATACTGTTAACAGTCAGCTAACAGTGCTAACATCAAGCTAATTCTGCTAACAGCTAGCTAAGACTGCTAACAGCCACTACATTAGACAGTAAACTTCCACTGGCTATTGAGCTAACTAGCACGCTTGTAAAACTCAGATTCAGTTGACTCATGAATTTCGGGAAATTGTAGATATCTTTTTATTTAGCATTTAGCTTGATTTTGATCTTGATTGAACTAAAATTAATCTGCCAACTCCAGTTTTAGTCAAATAACCAACTTTAAAACCATACTTTTTTTAATAGCGTAATAATTACTTTCACTTTTCTTTTCCTTTTGTTTTAGTTTCACCAGACAATAAATAATTGTCCGAGTCATATAAATCAGAATACAGTAAACACAAAATAAGGCATGTAGGAGCTATGACATATACAATATAAACAGAGTGGAGCTGTTTTGCGGTCAGTGGTAAATGAGAGTCATGAGAATGTATCACACACACACAGATACACACAAATAAAAATTTGAGATGCTTCTCTCTTTCAAATGTTTATTGTGAAGCTGAATTCCACATCAGCCCTGCACAAATGGATTACACGCTTGCATTTTTCTATTTTCTCACACACAATGGATGCTGAAGAAGCACACGTGGAAGTTGACGGAAAAACAGAAGAATAATGAAGAAGAAGAAATTTAATTCAGAGTTTATTTATTTATTTATTTGACGGATTTGATGAATTCACCTGGTGTAAAAATATCATGACACAGTACAAATCCTTCCCCCCTCCAAAAGAAACCTCCTGCTGTGTCTTTTCTAACAATAAAACACGCTCACACTCATTTAACCAGACCTGTGCTCGACCCCGTGACCTTAGCATGTACATGTCAGAGGAATGCCATGTAGCCGAGGTGCTGAGAGCTCGTTTGTGCGACTTTGTGTGTTCATGTGTGTGTTGTAAAGGTGTTGAAAGATCAGTCACAGGGTCCAACCTGAACCCTAAACAATACCAGCTGAGGTACGAGGGGTCAATGCACACACATACAGGCCGACCATGCTCTTTTACCACCAGCAGCACCTAAAACATAACGCTAAACATATATTTTGATGCACAAATTAAATCAGATTAACACAAACCTTGACTTCACCTCCAACCTTTCACCTCTATTTTTATTGTTTTGTGGAAGAAACTTGTCTTGTTTCTGTTGTTTCGTTCACTTTCTTTCTCACTGTGAAATGTAAAAATGTACGAGCGTTAGCAGCACCGGTAACGTGATCCTCAAAGTGTTTGCCTCGGGGGCTCCATTTTGGATTCCCTGCCCCTGGAAAGAGTCTTCAGAAGGTATCTTTTATGTTCCTGCATGTATCACCATGTGTGTGATTTAAATACCATGTACTTACTGGACTTTCCCACACACTGCTGCTGGTTTCTGAGGGACCTACACAACTTTCTTTAAAAGAAATAAGATGGGTCAGTAGCAAACTCAAAGATGATGGTGATATGGACGTCAGAGTCAGTCTTTAGCTCTTGCAGTGTTTCATATTTTCCAGTGAGAAGGAAAAGGTGAGTGGGGGTGTTATTTTAGGACGGATCAGATCAAAAATGTTCCAAGGATTTGATTTGCACTTTTTGGAACCACAAACATTTTTTTTTTTTTTTTTTTGCTAAATGATATCCAAACACACAATCCTGTCATTATATTGCTACAACTCGCAACACGATTAACTGTTCGGCAAGAGTGTTGGAAATTGCAAAGATGTAGTGCTGCTCAGACCACAAGAGACTATTGTTGCGTAGACGAGAGCGTTGTCCAAACCAAACGGTTGATCTCAGATGAGGTGTACGGACTATAAGATTACAATTGGTGAGAAGAAGAATTGCAAAGAACTGGGAGCAATTGATGCTACATCAAACCTTAGTTGATGTAGGATTATTTAGTTCCAGTTGTGGAGTGTCCACCCAGTCATTAAGACTCTACTCTCTATTTTTCACCTTGTTGTACCCTAAAGTTTTGTTTTTATAAGATGTAAGATCTTGTGTTTGTCGATCAGAACTGCAACCGTTGCAAAAGATTGTAACAGATGACAAAACCTTGCAATACATGATGTCCAGATTTATTTTTCGAGAGTTGTGGATGGAGGTTCACTTCCATTTTTGGTGTCCACCCTTGATTTTAGTTTTGTTTTAAATGGTACCCTCCAGAGTGACCCAACCACAAGTTCATGTTTGTTTGGCCTCTAGGAAAATAAAGTTGTTGTCAAATAAACTGACATAGCATTTTTTTTTACAACTTACATCATCAAGATTTGTCTTGGAATTTATCAAACTTGACCAGAAGTACCAAAACGTTCGATTTTTTTCCTACAACAACTATGGTACATTAAAAACTTGAATGTTTTGGGCGGAACTCTCCGAAATGATCCAACCACAAGTGCATCTTTTGTTTGGACAAACTATCTTGGCTAATTTACATTGTCACCAGGCTTTGTCTTGGAATTACTCAAACTTGACCCAAAGTTTGACTCCAAGGTTTTTTCTTGGGATAAGCACCATGGTTGAAAAAAAAAAAAAAAAAATCATGAATCTTGAACCCTTAGCATCTTGGACAACTCTCAGATTCCGACTCCAAATCTTGTAATTCTGTGGTCTTTATGGATTTTGTTTTTTTTTTTTTTATCCTGGAAACTGTGTCTGATTGGAAACTTCAAGGATGGATGTTTTGGACAGAACCCCCCAAGGCCCTCCAACCACAAGTGCATCTTTTGTTTGGACTTCAAGAAAACAAAGTTGTTTGCAAACTAACATAGCATCTCGGACAACTTACACCATCACCAGGGTTTGGCTTGGAATTAATCAAACTTCAAGGTTTTTCTTAGGATAAACACCATGGCAAAACAAAATAGTGAATCCTGAATCCTTAGCATCTTGGAGAACTTGCAGGTTTTGACTCCAAATCTTGAAATTCTGTGCTCTTCATGTGTTTTTAGCCTGGAAACTGTGGCAACTACAAGAGTGGATGCTTTGAACAGTACCCCCAAGGTCCTCCAACCACAAGTGCCACTAGCACATGATTTTAATTAAATCAAACATGTTTGCAAATCGACCTACCGTCTCGGATAATTTATGACATCGCCAGGACTTGTCTCAGAGTTCGTCAAACTCAGGGACTTGTTGTGATGGGCACAAGCACAGATTTTGAGTCCAGAGTTTGGGCAAAAAAAAAATCTTTAAATTCCTTTGTACTGGCTTCATGGATTCTTAAACCTGGAAACTATGTTACATTACAAACTTACAAGACTCAGTGTTTCACACGGTACCCTCCAAGGTGCTCCAACCACAAGTACATCTTGTGTTTGGCTTTAATGAAATCAAACATTTTTGCAAACGGACCTAGTATCTTGGATACTTCATGATGTAGCCAGAATTTGTCAAACTCGAGGCCATGTTGTGGTAGACACGAGTGCCAATTTCGACGCCAGGGTTTTTTTCCTGGTGCAAGCATCATGGCAAAAATCTTGAAATTCTTCTGCACTGGCTCGATCTTTGCTTCATGGATTTTTAAGCCTTAACGATATGGTACATTTCAAACTACATGAGTTTTTTATAATATGTCTTTCCTTTGCAACTACTCGGTTGAATTAGATTTAACGAAGGAAAAAAGTAATTATCTTTGTGCTGATTCCATTTTTTTTCTCAGAACTTTGTCTCAAATGACTAGCGCTATAAAGACTGTGCAAAGATGAGCATCCAAGAACCTGTTTTATTCTTCAAGCTGTTGTCATCAGCGTACCATAAAAATAAAAACGTGTCCTAAATGTTTGTGTCAGACAGATTTATTTTTACAGAAAGCAAAACCTCGACACCACTTGTTGCATTTGAGAACACATTAGTCAAAACGCGTTGTGACACATTTTGGTTTGGAAAATGAGTTTTCCACCTGTGACCAGTCTTGACGCATAAGAAATTAAGTTCTCACATGTCAAACAAACAAACGTTCACACGTAGGAAGCCTAATAGTTCTAATAGAGTCCTGCCAGCATGCCATAGAAACCACACAAAAAAATGTAGGTTTCATCGAGAGCAAGAATGTGGAGAAGGATTTCTTCAAGGCTTTTTTTCTTTTTTAAGAATATTTTCAAAGAGAGTGGTCAGAGGTGACACTGGGGTCAGGTTCAGGTCAGGGTGAGGGTAAAGGTGAGCCATGCAGTTGGTGAAAGTTTAGAGTTAAAGATGGGGTACAGGTTAAGGTAGGTCATGTAGTGGTGAGGTCACAAGGTGAGGAGGGGATGGAGTGGGTCTATGTGATATGACATAATTTGTTTGTCCAAATTTGTCCTCAGGATTACCATGTGTGTGTGGGAGTGCCACCAACCTTGCTCAGCCAGTAAATCTGACAGAACATTTGTTTGGCCTCTGAACCATGATCACCCCTCAGAGTCCTCTTTCTCTTTTTCAGTGTGTGCAGTTGGTCACCGAGGCCTGCTTAAGCCATCAGCGAAGAGGACGTGTAGAAAATGCAGAGAAGAAAATGGGAGGTGACGCAACACAACACACAAAAAAAAAAAAAAAAAACTTGGAAAAATGAAAACCAAATGATAAGAAGATGGAAATGGAAATATGGAGAGAGAAAAAACAGTGGAAAAATAGATTTATTGCCCATTAAAATAAGTTTTCCTTTGGTTGTCATCAGATGAAAGAATTAAGTCGAGCTAATATGAAGTGAACCCAGTCTGGAGACAGATCATTTCAGGACTCATCTTGTCTGAAGACCAGAAGTTAGTGCAGCTCAGGTAGCGCTTGTGGTCCAAAACTGGAAAACGTCTGGTCTAGTTCATGGATGAGCACTTGGAAAAGCGGTTACACGGTGAAAGAGTAAAAGTTGCCCAAGGACGACCTGCTGGTGGTGCTATAAATAATTGCCAAAGTCTGCAGGATTCATCCTCAGAGGTACATTAATGATGGTACCAACATTTGTGCCAATCCTTGTTGGCACTAGAAGGTACCAACATTGATGATTCAACCAGCCAAATCAAATTATGGCGTTAGGAAAGTCCCCTCAGTTGTCAGTGCTGGTTCACCAACCTTCATCATGGTGAAGGAAGAGTTAAGAGATCACCAAAGTCATTAGAGTACAGTCTCGATGTCCAGACTTACAGACTTTTGAGGCGTATTCCTGCTAAGTCCACAAGGGCTTAGGACTGTCCCGCTGTCAAATTATCAAGTGCCTGCGGTTTCTCTCGCAGACTTTCTCAAGCTTTAATGCACCACTTTCCGTAAGTTGGCATTGTGGAAGACTTTGCCAAAGGGAATTGCCCACAGTTCAAGTGCATGGATTACACAGGGAAAGCCCAGAAGTAGAAAATGGTAAACAACTTACTTAACAGAAAAAAAGAAATGAGAATTATATTAAAAATGATCCTTCTTCACTCAAGAGCTTGGAAGATACTTACCATATTTGAACCCTCACTTTCTGTCAAACTCAATCATTTACCAACTGATGACAATAAAAGTATGGGTGAGAGTTCAGGGCTTCAGTCATTTGAAGGGACATGAAGGCGTCTGAGATAACTCTGAAACTGTACTTCAGAACAACGCCTTGTACATAACTCTGATCTGTAATTTGCACTATGTACATAAAAAACAACACACTGTAAATAATATTTAATGCACATACACATATAAATAAATATAGATTTAATATTTAAACAGACTGAACAGATCTACACATTTCTATTCATTATTCACATTTGTTCATATTTATTACTCTATACTCAGACCTCCAGCTCAATGTCCATATAATGTTTATATAATGTTTATATAATTTTGTGTATATAATGTTTATTCTATGTATGTCTGTATGTTTAAATTGTACACTGGCCAATTCCCTTGTATGTGTTCACATACTTGACCAATAAAGCTGATTCTGATTCTGATTCAGATAATAATACAGTCTCTGGGATGTGTTTGATATCAAATGTGTCACTGATCGTATTGATTGAGTTGGGTACAACCCTATCGGGAATAATTCAACTGAACTGAATTCAAGATACTTATGTGAAGAAGTGTTAAAAAGTCCCAAATCTACTTAAGAGAGCTACATGCTTTGGTTGCAGCAGGTAGCATTTCAAGCCTTAACTTCCTCTTACAATCACAAATTAAACAACTGATGTAAAATGAAGTATGTGAGGCTTAAGGGCTTGATATCTAGAGATTCAAGATGCCAAACTAATGTTTTCTAGGTGTTCTTTGTCATCTATTGTGTTGATATTGTTGTTGATCGTTTCCATTAATCAGGTAGAGTCCTATCAGGAATAAAGATGTGTCATCTATCAAACAATTTTTGTGATTTAACCAAACTTCCCTTTTCAGGTTCCTGCTTCCTCTTCTCTTTGCCAACTGATAACAAAAACTTAACAGTCTAAAAATGTCAGCATCCAGTCTTCCTCCCCCCTCTTCATTTCCCTTCCCTCCAGTGATCATCCATAGCTCACTAATGACCATGAATCCCTCAGCAAAAACACTTTCCTCTGCACTCTCTTTGTTTTATCCTCTGGGCATTTTTTTTGTCGGAGAAGGAGAACGAAGAGAAATTGCAAAGCAGGCCAGTGATGGGAGGAAAGTATGTGGAAGGAAATGAGAAAAGGAAAGTGCAAGACTTAAAAAGGACGTCAATGGCGTTTTTCCTCTGCACTCTTCACCTCGGCGATGGGGAGAGGTGAAAAGGGCATCGAGGTATTGAGAGAGAAGGAAGGAGGGATTGAGGATGAGCAGTGAAGATGGGATGAAAAAGAAAATATGAAAAAGAAAGAAGACAAAGAGGGGAGGAGGGCAGGGAAGGAGCAAAGTTGGAGTGTTTGAAGGGATGAACGGTTATGGGAGGATTTTAACGAGCGTGTTGGGGTCTCAGCAGAATCAGGGGGCCCTCTTTAGGAAGAAAGACCGTATATTTGTAGGGTGTGTTAAACACATTGACCCCAAGTTTCCCATCAAGAGTCCGAGAGGGTGATGAGGGGGAAGAGAAGAGAAAAGGAGTACGACTGGGAATGAAGAGATGACAAGATGAAATAGATGCATAAGCAATTGAGTGAATGAATCAGTCAGAATCAGAAAATAATGAGGTTAAAAGCCTCTTTAGCCAAAGTACACCAAAAACAGGCAGCCGTTGTTTGTCACAAATGAGTGGAAATGGAGCAAATCGAGGGAGAAGAAGCAAGAAAACAAGCGACTTTTTCAAATTCTTCTCCATCAGGTCAACGAGGGGCTACAAGTCGAAGCACCACCATTAGTTTCTCGCAGAGTTCCTGACCTTCCTGTGCCTTGTAACACCAGCCTTATGAACCCTCATCACTACATTAGGGACCCTCTCCACCACGCTATGAACTCCCTACGAGCCCATCAAGGACGTTCTTACGAGCCCCCGAGCGCTATTTAATCTACAATTTCCCAGGCAGGCCCTTGACGTTGCACAAAGACCCTCCTGTCACCCAAACTGACACCAAAAACCTTCTCTGGTTCGACGTAGCACCACTAAAGGACGTGGCCTTGTGGATTTGGAAAACCTGCGCCCGTAACCACAAGGTCATGGGTTCAGTCTCTGCAGTGGTCGGACAATAAGACACTAGCCTCAGTTTGACCCTTTGGAAGCCTTTAACTTAATCACTTCCCATGGCAAATGCCAATAATGTAATAAAAACAGAACGCACTGAAGCCTGTAATGTAATTAGAAGCAAATAATGCAAAAGAAACATCAAAATAATAATGTAAGAGTGTCGTCGCCAGTATCGTTAAACTAATTTGTTGCTGATTATCCCTATTCTCAAGCCAATTTTTGATCTAATAGCACGTTTATTCAAAATATAAATATTGAAACCAACTCAACAGCTTTGGCAGGGACATAAAACAAAATCAGAAAATTAAAAACTATTCACTCTGACTCCGGCTCCAGGCCGAAGCTTGACCTTTGACAGCGTGCTCTGTAATGTCAAAAATGCGGCAGCATCGATGAGAAAACAAGCCAGGTTTTCTCATTTCCTCAAAAATCGACTCTTTGGAGTCACATATAGGCTTTTGCAGGATGCTAATGATTTGTTTTAGCAGTGGGGGGGCTCTGTGGTAGCATGTTATGAATACCTTACGGGCCCCTTTTGCAGCATCTTACGAGGGACTTATGAACTGCTTGTGAACCCTGGGTCTTTTCCCAGGCACCTTAAAGTAAACAACATAGAGGCTCCTTAACCCCCAAGATGGTCGACTTACTTAACAAGACAGACACATTAGCGCTGAAAAACCTGCCATAGCTTAATCTGTACAAACTCGAATTGGGCTGTTTCATTTTTACAAGAGCTTTGACACCACACGTCTTCATTTCTTCAAATTGATTTCCCCTGAGTTTTAACCTTTAAATCTACAATATTACAAAATAGTGACGAATTCCAGATATACAAGTCTGAAACTCTTGGGACAACATGGACAACGTAGCCTTTTTTTTTTTTTTGTTTTGTTTTTACTTTACCACGACCGTCGTCCCAAAAGAAAGCCATTGATTGATTACCATGTTTAAAAAAGGTTTACGGTCAACTAACTCTTTCCCTTACTCCACCGCATGTGATCAACACATGTCTCCAAGAAGCTTGTAGCATGTTAGCTTGATGCACTACATGCTAACATGGCTAACGCATCCATTTTCAAGGGAAATAAGTGGTTCTTATGGGAGATAGATATAGATTGTTGTATTGACTGTAGATGAATGTTTTCAAATGTTACTTGAAAGTAACAGTGATTGTAAATATGGTGGAAAGCCAAAGCTACTAGCAAAAGTGGCTAAAACACAACTACATTGCTAGTTGGTTAGTAGCCAAACCTTTGTTGACAAATATTATTTATTGTTATTTGAGAAATACTTAACGGTCAACTAACTGACATAATCAACACATCAGCAAGACGCTAGTAGTATGTTACCTTGACGAGCCACATGCTAACATGGCTAACATGCATTTTACATGTCTTGTTTTCAAATGTTATTTTAAGCGTTTTTGTGAATATGACTAAAATTACAACTAAATGCTAAACCATTACTGTTAAAGGCTAATACATGAGCTAAATGCTAAACTCCAACCTAAAAACTAATCTACAAACTAAATGCTACTAACTGATGATTAAATTGGGTAAATGCAACTTGATCTTCAATTGACATCATTAGCGCAACCTTTGTCAACTCAACTGACACAAAGTCAACAACAGTTTTTAATTTCCACTGTTTAATTCAATCATTAAGCAAAACAGTTCAACATTAATGGGCTCCAGCTCTTAAAATGTCATAATTTTCTGTGCTTTATATTGTTACAGTTGATCTTTTTTGTTCTTTAGACCTTTTGGGCTGACTTTATTTATACTAAACAAGTAATTGAATAATCATTCAATAATGGAAATAAACACTCCTTATTTAACCATCGCTGGACCTCCACGATGGCGCCAGATGTCGTTTAGGCTGCAGAGCACCTTATTGGTGTCCTGCGCTCTTTGACTACACAAACGTTTTTTTTTTTTTTTTTTTTTTCTTTTCTTTTTTTTTCCCCGACGTTACAGGCTAATTAGTTTGTCACAGTACCCGTAGCAGCCGTCTCCTTTGGCTCCCATTCTGCTGTTTAACACACCCTGAGAGCCTTTTACATGCGTGTTCTTTTTACAAACACGTGAAGAGGGTGTGAAAGTAAGAAGAGAGGATGTGAAGTCCATGTTAACAGTGTGGGAGACACGACTTTTCCCACTCGTATTCTTACAGACTGTCAGGCGAGGGTCAGCGACTTACTGTAAAACGAGTGTGTGTTACGGTGTGTGTGTGTTTCTGTGTGTGTGTGTGTGTGTTTGGTGTGTAGGTGTGAGTCACCAAGCTAAACACCCATCGCTTCGCCAGCTCTCTGTTCTGTGTCGCTATTAGAGTGAACACATCATTAAACCTCAATAAAAAGCCTTTACTCGCCCCCCAAATTATTACAGCAGCATGTGTGAACCCAGTGTGTGTGTGTGTGTGTCCGTTGAGACGGTGCGAGGCGAGTTGTAAATGAACGGGTAGTAGTACAGTACACTAGAGAGAAAGAGTTCACAAAGAGTACTGTATTCCTCATATAAAAGTCTTTGTATTTTGTAATATTCTTGGAAAATTTGTGCATGAGTGTGTGAGTGTGTGTGTGGTTGGTCCAGTCATGTCAGTGTAATGGAGCATGATGACATTTTACTGTATGTGCCAGAGAGAAAAAAGACAAAGTGCATGATGGGAGAGGAAATCTAAAGAGAGAAACATGAAGACGTAAAGATATATATATATATATATATATATATATATATATATATATATATATATATATATATATATATATATATATATATATATATATATATACATACTACATTTTAGCTAATGCTACATAATGCTAATATTATCATTAACAGCTTTTCACTTAGCTGTGATTAGCAGCACCAATGCTAACTTTTGCTAGGTTTTATTTCTGTGGCAAAAATGCAAGCTAGTTGGGCTGGTTACGTTCTTTTTTCTTTCCTTTGTCTGTCAAATAATTCATAACAGAAATATTAAATTGGTAAAATGTTATCAGAGCAAATTAACTTGCCTCAAGCTGCATTATGTAAGTTTTAACTGACATTAGCATTAATAGCTGTTAGATTAGTAGCGATTTATGGACTAAGAGCTATCACCAACCAGTAAAAATTAACACCAATGCTAACTTTTGCTAGGGTTTACTTCCTTAGCTAACATGCTAGCTAACTGGGATAACTTTCTTTTTCTCTCTCTATCATTGAACAATGGACTGCAAAGCCAATGCTAACTTTAGCTAGTTTTGCTTTGATTTCTGTGAGCTTCTACTAAAGTTAGCTTGCTAACCCGCAAGACATAGTCCACCTTGCACTTTCTAATAGTGAGTCACTGCAGTGTGAAAAAAACTGTAGCACCTTTTAAACTTTTTAAAACTACTTGCAGTAGCTAGTAGTTAGCTGGAAGTTAATATGCCTGCTAACTGGACTAGCACTACCCAGCCTTTCTAGCTTCCCTAAGTGCTTTCTTTTTTCTGTGCTATATTATAGGTTCTATGTCTATATTTTTGCTATTTATACCAAGCTAATGTTAGCAAGGTCAGCATCAAACATCATTCCTCTACACACCAAGAGCTGTCTTTAGCAATGGAATGCAACCCCAATGCTAACTCTTAATATTTCTTTCCCTTTTGGAAAGTTAGCATGCTAACCTGACTAGCTGGTTAGCATGCTAACTATCCACCAGTGAATCAATATTGCAAAATAAAAAATAGCTTTTTTTACAAGCTTGGTGATGATTTACATTTGCAAACATATGGACTGCTATAGTTAGCATGCTAGCCAGCTAGGCTATTGCTAATGATTCCTACAATTGCACAGTTGTATAATTAAAGAGCTTTCTTGCTAACTGTAAGTTAAGATGCTAGCTAACTTTATTTGCTACGTTCACACGGTTTATTCCAAAAGGCTCCTGCTCCATAACTTTGTGCAAACCATTCTTCATTTTTTGTGGAGCGCGTCACACTCCTGACAGAGGAAGTTAAATGAAACTTGGTGCATTACTTTGTGGACGCCGCTGCCCAAACGACTTTAATGGTCCGTAAAGAAATGATTTTTTTCGGTTTACTGGTTTAACCTCTGAAACTTGTCCAAAACCTGTGTTGGCGAAGTGGAACGCAGGCATCGAGCCAGACCTTATCACCTGACGTTGGCTTTGGATTGAAACTTTAAAAACCATCATATAGTGTAAATGATTTTAACTTATTATTTCATTTATGATGTTATTCTTTGTGAGTCACAGCAAGCTGCAGAGTTTCATATGTGCACAAACATCACTTGTTCCATTTTTTTTTTTTTTTTTAAATGGCAGCCGTGTTCATTTACATGTATAATCTCCCAGTATAAACATGTGTGTGTGCGTCACGGCCTGGACAGTGATTCAACCGCAGCCTACGCAAAACCACACACACTCCAACCCAGCAAGGTCCAGGAAGACCTGGTCCCGAGCCGGCTGGGGTTTTGTGTTTTTGGCGTAGGCCTACGTGTCGTGTCGACACTCAGTGACTCAAAGAGTTCACCTACAACTTTCGCTTATGTGTTCGCTGCTCGACTCAGCATTGTTTAGGCAACAAGAGGCTTGACTCAAGTTTCTGTTGACTGGGTCAAGACTTATTTATCATATTTTAACCCTTTCACATACAGTGGACAGTTATTGAACAGCTGTTTTCTTGTGTGGTTGTCAAAACAATAAGCTGCCACCAACAGGCCAGGAAGAAAAGACAAAATGGTGCAAAAGAATTTGTTAATTATTTCTACATATTGATTTATTTAATGTTGATAGACTGTTAATTATCTACCTGCTAAAGTTAACCTGCATAAGTGGATATATTTTAAAAACAGTTGACCTGATGCTAAGCTAAAACCCCATCAGCCAGTCATATTTGCTAAGAAACATTAGCATAAACTTGCTAACATTGTGGCCAAGTTTACATGCGACATATAAAGACAAAAAGTTACCAGTCACTTCAGCTAACTTAACTACTTCAGCTAACTTAGCTACTCCAGCTGATTCAGCTTGTTCAGCTAACTGTAACTTAGAAACCTGAGGTTATTAGCAACCTCAGTTAACTCAGCTCATAGATACTTTATATAATTAAGTTTTATTTCATGTTGTAATAGCTAACTTACTGAGTTTAATCACACAATGTGTTTATTTCAGTTAACATAGCTTTTTTTGGTTACATCTGCTAATTTAGATACCTTAGGTAACTTTGACACTTTAGCTAATTTAGTTTAGCTAATCCTGCTAACTTGTTTACTTGAGTTAATTTGGCTAAGTTAGATTCCACAGGATATTGAGCCACTTCATCAATTCATCATTCAATTCAATACTTGAACTAAATTACATATGTTAAGAAAGTTAGTCAACTTTTTAGCTATTTAGTAACATTACCTTGGTTATGTTAGCTAACTTAGCTACTTTTAATCCCTTTCAGAGTTTTGTTATTATAATTCAGCTAACTTAGCTACTTCAGCTAACTTTATGTTAGCTAACCTAGCTAATTTTTAGCACTTTAACATCTCACACATCACATTAAACCCTGCCACCAACAGGCCAGGAAGTAGAAATGCAACAAAAATGTCTCAAAACTAAGATGGCTGACAGAAACTGAAATGTGAATTATTTTAGGTATATCTTGCTAATCTTTTTATTATGAGAGTTACCCTAAGTGGACATGAACTTAAACGAGTACTAACACTGTTGTGATAATAGATTACACAGTGGAGCTACAGCTGAGGGATAAACCACCTCATCCAGGAGGCCCATCTCATCCAGACGGCCCTCTGCTGCTGCTACACGTCAGCATGGCTCAGGCTGCTACCGATCGAACAAACACAGAAACACAAACTTGTAGACTAATGCATGCAAATGTCAAACTCTCTTGAGTGCGTCTGAGCCCGAGGCGGTCCTTGTCCCAGTCATGTGGTTACGGGAATGTCGCTGGGATTTGTGTTTCAGCGACTGCAATAACAGGGATCAAATAGGAACATGTGGACAGAATTCCAAAAACCCGGAGTAAAATGCAGCAGTGCTTGTTTAAGGCCCCATTTTTTTATTGTTTTGATGTCGCTCGTTCACGAGGATTAGTTTTGTGACAGTCTTATTTATCTTTACGAGGCAGAACCAGGACCAGGACAAAAAAAAATGCCGTTGTGACCTTTGTTTCCCCAGTCAAGACCATTACTGTGAAATAAACGGGAAAATTACATGTCAGGGGTTTAAATGTAACTGTTTTTATTGTGGAAAATCAACTTATACCTATGAATACATCAAATCTGTGCATTTGATGGTTTATATTCTTGTAAAGACTTAAATTTTTGGAGAAAAAAAAGATAATTATATTCTGTAAATTTTTTGAAATGTCTGATTTTCTGGATGTTTTGGTCTCTTAATTTGAAAATCCTGTATAAAAGCTATTTTTTGTGGAATATTCCACTCCTTTTATTCTGAAAATCCTCCATAAAAACATCTGATTTCGTGGCATTTCCTCGTTATCATGCAGGAGGACAAGTCTTGGGACAATTTGTGAATGTGAAATCTTTTATGCATTAACAGCACTTGTAGGAGAAAGCTGGCATTTCCTGTATTTTTGTACACGTGTCCTTTTGCCCTCGTCTTTTTTTTAAATTTCCTGCGTTTAGTGTTTGTGATGGCTGCATGTCTGTTTTGGTTTGGTGAGGGGATATAGGGCAGCTTTCATAAAGGACATTACTTAAACATCTCTTCAGGCCGGGTCATCAACGTGTCTGCCTGTCTTTTGATCGACCTTTTGTCCAATCACGACCAACCTCCTTCTGTTGCTACCTACTATAGCCACTAGAGGACCCTTGGACCTGGATCTACACCTGATCGTACCAAATCATAGATTTTTGGAAAGAATAAACATGTTTTACATTATGATTTCCTGTTTTACATCATGTTTGATAGATAGATAGATAGATAGATAGATAGATAGATAGATAGATAGATAGATAGATAGATAGATAGATAGATAACTTACTGTACCTTGTAGGTCACATGATCTGAAGCTGCATTTCAATTGGTGGCTTTAAGATTTTATTATTATATCATAATAATATATATCATATACATATACATATATCATATTTTGATATTGATTGATTGATAATCTCTCAATACAAACAGAAGAAAAACACAGGTTAGTTCTAAAAATTATAATAACTCTGCTTCAATGTTACTTATCTAATATTATGTGATGATTTTAACTGAAAACATGAGTTTTATGTCATGTAACGTAACAAGAAAACCAAAAATGACTCATGTTTTTCATTTTCTGGTTCTTACTTCCTGTCCTCGTTACATGTCTCCTCTGTAATCACACCAGAAAATAAACGTTGTTGGCGTCAACCACATCAATCGATCAGTCAGGATCAATATGTAGGAAAGAGGCTGCCAAGAACATGTAGTTTAACTGAGAGATTTGAGAAGAAGAGCTGTGAGGCTGTAACACCAACAAGGAGACTTTCTGAGAACGAAATCTTATAAAAAGTGTTTATTTTTCCCTCTCTGGCCTTTGATGGTCAACTGGATCCATATGGGCCTCAGCGGCTCTGTTTAGCTGCTTGGGATTCAAACCCATAAACTATTTTCCACATGGTCAGACGGACGGGGTCACCGGTTCGAGTCCTTGAGTCCTGATCTCTCTCTCTTTTTTTTCTAAACTTATTTACGAGTGATGGTTTTGCATGTTTAATCTCCATCTCTTCCCACATCTTCAGATCCTGAATGGGTCAAAGGTTCAAATTGGGATTTTTAAAAAATCTGTTATTTACTTTATTTTATTTTTTATTTATTTTTTATTACGAGCAGCAGCGTTTTATGAGGCTCTTTGTCTCGGGTTTGTTTTAATTTGACTTGCCATATTTTTGCCAAATGTTTGGAACGAAGACTCCTCCAGCAGGTCACAAGTTAAAATCCTTATTTAACATGTTGGCTGATGATGAAATGAGTTTGTTTTTGATCTTATGTGATTCTCTCTCTCTCTTAAAAAAAAAAAAAAAAAAATCTCAGTTAAGCACCAAAGTTCTGGTTTTGATTTTCAAACCAGTGCTTTATCTAACGATTAAATACGTTTCCTTACGCAATAATTTTAAAGTATAGAGCAGTAAACACAGACTATACACAACCACACGCTTTGTAACTCCAAAGCCACAGTTGTGTCTTTTCTCTCCGAATCTTTACAACTTCAGTAAGACGTCATGACTCTTGTTTTGAAAAGCCGGAATGAAAAATCATTGCAGTCGGTTTTTGGTGGTTTATTCTTTTTTCTTTTTTCTTTTTTTTTTTCTCCTTCTCTCCGTTGGCCACATCCATCCATCCTACTCAAGTTGTTGTTCCGCTGTGTTGAGCAAAAACAACAAACCAGCAGAGAATGAAAGAGAGAGGGATGAAGATGCATGGCTGTCAAATCAGAGAGAGAGAGAGAGAATAAAGAGGTGGCAGCAGAAAGTTAGATTTATCACTTAATTCTCATTAATGTGCAACAAAAAAGAGAAAGAAAATTAGAAATACGAGAACACTAATTACACATAAAATAAATATTATGAATCAAATTAAAGTATTAAATTGCCCTATGCTATATGTAGATGCTAATGCTACATAGCTAACATTAGTGTTTGCAGCTGTTAAGTTACCACCAATTTCAATATTAAGCTTAATTCCTTTGTTAAGTTGTAGTAAGTGTTGACATTGTTAATTCTTGTTTCGCGTTTGCTGATGCTAACATGCTAACCAGCTAGCCTTGTGTGATCTCATCACTTTTACAGAAGTAGCGCTGCTCAAAGTCTGTATCATAAACTCTTAGTTTTGTAAAAGCGGGCAAAACTTTCATATAGCATCTTCTAAAAACTTGGTAAAACAATGACTACTTGTAGAGTTAGCTAGCAAACTTTGCTAGCTAGCATGCTAACTACCCAGCTTGCACAAATCAATCTTGCAACTTTTCCTGGGTGCGTTGTTTGTTTTTCTCTTTCTGTACTCCTTAATTGTATATTGTGTCCTCAGGAATTCATTCCAGATTTATTATAGTGAGGAAATGCTAGCATGCTAAAAATAAAATAGGACAGAATAAATAGAAATATATACAGAAAATATAGCCAGCATTAGCAGTTGTTTATTTAACAGTCCTTTGCTAACAAAGAGCTGTCATCTAAATGTGGACAGCAACTTCAAAGCTAACTTTCGCTCTTTTTGTTTCTATTTCAGTCAGTTCTTATCTTATACTCATGTTAACATGCTAACCAGCTAACCTTGGCCCATATTGACTCTTTTTGTTGTTGCTATGTAGCCAACATTGGGAAGTTCATCATTCAGCTCAATTTGTTTACATCTGTTTACAAATTACATCTTTCTTCTACTAGAGTTAGCATGTTAACCAGATGTTCTGCTAGTTGTTGTAGCATCTAGCTAGCTCTACAGATGCAGCATTACTCTGAGGCTATATGTTAAACTAATGTTATAACCTGCTTTCCAAATTCAAACATCTAAATTCTTAATCTACTAAGCTACAAACTTGCTCAACTAGCTTTGTCAGAAGTTACTGAAGCATCTAGTCTGAATCTTTATCTTGTTAAGGCCAACAATGGTTTGAAACTATGTTTGGAAAAAGATAAAACTTATATATAAAATCTTTGTAAGGAAATTTAAATCAAATCAGACAAATCAGACTATGTATCAAACTTTTCAAAGTAATGTAGTTTTATTTGTACGCATTTTCATGTTCTTTCCACCCCAGTCTGCCAATATATCTGCAGATCTTTGATTAACATGTTATATTCCATCTGTTAAATACATACAAAGGCTATTAGTTGTGGTTTAACAGCAGGTTATGTGCTGGGCTATTTCTTGAGCAGGTGGTTGGGAACCTCATGGCAAAAACAAGTCTGTCATGATGGTCATCAACAGGAACGAATGCACTAGGTCAAGTCAGGTTTGAATAAATAAAGCCAGGACCAATATATATGTATGTGAACGATACAAGGTAGATAATGTTACATATTCCATGTCCAAGAAGTTCAAATGGTTCTTCGTGCAAATGAACGTTCCCTGTTTTTCCTCAACCGACAGCTATCCTTCATCCCTCTATCAAAAAAGTGACAGGAGCTCTTTGAATCCCTGAGTACTATCAAGTTTCGTTACTGCAAGTTTTACATTTGGATAACCTCAATATGGCCACACTCAGAAATATGCGATCCTGGAAAGTCGTTCTCTGAGCAGTTGGGTAGGTGGGGCGGCCTCGTTGGCTGCCTCCATGACGAAGACAGTAGACAGAGCAGTGAAATCAGACTTCTGGCAAATGCTCAACAAGTCTTTGAACTGATCCACATCCAACGCTGAATTTATTGAAATTGATGAAATTATTCATCAAGTTCGACAAAAGTCGACCTCGAGAGCTCGAGTCTCGGTTAATGGGAGATTGTCTCTGACTTCTGCCCCAGAGTTTTTCGACCAGGATCGTTTCAGCACATGTTCCCGTTGTTCTTACCGATAATTCGGCCGTGAGACTCCAACAGACGGTCTCTTGACAATGCTAATGCATAACAGGACTTTGAAGCCACTTTCAAATTGCAGCTTTGGTGCAAATTCAAAAGTGGTTTTTCTTAACATTTGGTAACAGTAATGCATTTTCATCCTGGATATGGATTATAAATCTAGAATCCAAGTGAATATGGTTGTCTGGGAGCAAAATGTGGTGCAGTGTGTTGTCAAAACAAACCATTGTGCAACTGTCACATCTACTGATTTAGACAGAAACTTCTTTCTTTGACTTTTGCCAAGATCAGCCACTTATCTTTGACTTCTCAAATCATTTCCAAAACAATATCAGATCAAAAACATCAGGAGTTATGGTTTGATTCTCTCTTAAGACATGTGACTTTTTTTTTTGGTAAAATCGCTCATAAATGTTCTCCACATAGGACATGCAAATCACATCAGTTTCAGGAAAAGGTCAGTTTGATAGAAGGTGTTGATCCATATCAACCTTATCTGAACACATTAAACAAAAAGATCTGTCTTTGTGGCAACTATTCATAGTTATCGATTTATACTTATCAACTTATCTGTCTTTATCACCATAAATAGTCCCATAGTCATCTCTTTGACCTTGTGTTTGTTCCAACATCACAAATTATTGAGATTAAAGAAATATGTAAATGTTTGGTCATTGTTTTATTTGATCCGATGCTTACCCTGACATTTTCTAACTAACATTATATTAACATGAACCAATATTGGTAACTAAAGTTAGCAAACTAGCAATTGATTTCTAACTTAAGTTACGTTGGCAAATGTTAGCAAATATCAGTAAAGTTAGCTAACTAACTAAAGAAATTGCTATTTGCTAATGTTAAGAAATTTGTTATTTATTAACATTACAAATTTCTAATTTTAATTACAAACTATTTGCTATTTAATGTTACATTAATTAACATTATGTTAGCTAACACTAGCAAATATCGTAAACTGTAATAATGTAAGTAAACTAGCTATTTATTCATTAATGTTATGTTACCTGATATTATGTTAGTTACCATTGAAAAATCTCACTAACGTTAATAAACTATTTAATCATTAATGTTACATTGACTAGCATCACAGTAAGTAATATTAGCAAATATTGCTAACTGCCATTAGCAACGCCAAATAACATTATGTCAGAACAAACAAATCAGGATATCAACAGAATAAGTGAAGCTAAAGCAATAAGGCTAAGTGTTAAAGTTGGTTGCAATCTGCAACTTCATCACTAGATGTCACTGAAACCTACATATTTGCATTTTGACCAGAGGAAGCCAGTTTTGTACAGATATGAGGTGAAAAGAAGTTGAATCACCGTAGCAACTGATCTGCCAAACAAACACACAGTTAAGTTGTTTTTGTTGCTCACAAATAAGGTGTTAGAGGTTACGTAAGTGAAGATCGTTCATGGTGAAAGTTCCCAGACTGTATGTTTTAGTTTCCGAGGTTAGGTGGACAAATTAACGGACCAGTCTGAAGCCTGTGCAGGGTTTTATGTCCCGTCTCTTCCTCCTGAGGTCACTGTTTTTCTTCTTCTTCTTGCGTTGCGTTCTACCTTTCTGGCTTGTGGTTTTTGGTTCCTGAAGATGAGTCAAACATGGATCCTCTGGTAGCCAAGACAGACATGGTCGGCTGGAAGAACACAATCATTCTCATTAAATCCTCTCTCTCCTCTCCGTCTCTTCGTCTCTCTTTTACTTCAATGATGTGATAAACATCCACAGATGTGGATGGTACCGACACACTCTCTCTCACACACACACACTCACACACACACAAGTAGCACCCTGTTAGTGTGTTGTGAAGCTTTATAATTGGTCCATTTATCTTCATGTTAATATAATGTGGTGGAGTCCATCGAACCTTCAGCAGGAGACGATTGGTTTCATATGTGAGCCTGGAGCATCCTCACATTCACACACACTTATGAAGGACTCCTGTGTTCTCCCTCATATTAAACATATGTCTCTCGCCCTCTCTCTCTCTCTCTGTTTTACACACACAAACACACCTTGGCGAGCAGATCGGTGCGTCTGCTGGGACGCTGCGTTGGTTGCACACCATTTCATCACTCTCTCTTCACTTTCTTCCTCCATCTCTGGCTGTCTGATTGTCCCTTGGATGATCTCTGCATCTTTGACTCTAGGTCTCTCTGTGTTTTCTCTTTGCTCATACAACACACACACATACATAACACATGTGTAGATGAACATATAGAGACCAAATCATGGACTTGTGGTCATTTACTAACCTCAACTTAAGCTTTGACCATGACATATTTTGTCGTTTAATGTGTAAGACCACAACGACCAATATGAAAGAGTGGTGATGGTGACGTGACTGTAATTTTCTGCTTTGAATTTGTTTGGAAGTTTAAAAGATTGTTTTCAAACCTCATCTACTAGTTTTAGTTTTAATTTAAAGCTGCTATATGAAGGTTTTTGTGATATATAGCTAACGTTAGCATCCACAAACAAACTTATTTTGATCCGGTATTAAATCCTAGACACTTTACTTGCAAGACACTTGAAATAGAGCTCAATATTAAAGGTGCTACATGTACGTTTTTTGCTATTGCTGCATAAATTAAGTTAGGATCAGCAGCTATTTACTAGTGGGCAAATAAACAATCATTAATGCTAACCAAAGAACTCAACAAGAGTAGGGAAACACTGCTAATGCTAAGTCATGTTTAGCTTTTACTGAAGTAAACAAGCTCAGTCTGGTACCTTAAACACTTCTAGTGTATGACACTTGAAATCAACTAATCATTTAATGGTGTTGTATGTATTTGCTAGATGTAGCTGCTGTTAGCATTAGCACCTGTTTACATACAACCACTCTCAAGGAAATGGTTGAGTTTAGCATCAACATTGCTAAGCAGCTAACATTAGCAAAAACAGCTTTAAAATAAAACACTGTAGATTCACTGTCAAACTTAATTTCTTTGGATGGGAAACACAATATTTATTCATATTTTAATTCTACTGAGGTTAGCACGCTAACTGGAGACCTTTATAGTATAAAGACTTTCAAATCAACATAACATTAAATGATATATGTGAGTTTGTGCTATTGCTAGATAGCTAACAATAGCAAATAACACATTTTGGACTATAATCTCAAGTACTATCTAACTTTATTTGTCGTAAATTTACAACTTTAATCATCTACATTTTAAACATTTTTTTTGGGACAATTAGTTAGCCTTGTCTCAATGTGTTGAGATTGTGAATTATTGAAGTGTCCATCCCCAAACATTTCATCTTGGTTAGTTGAAGCTCTTGAGGAGCGACCATCAACATCAACCTCAGCAGCTTCATCAGCTGACATCATTGTTTTGTCTTGTTTTGAGTTGAAAAGCGCAAACAAACCTTTTTAGCATCTTAGCATTCAGAAGATCGCAATCAAGTTATATCAAACTCAGTCAACAGGTAAACTTTGACACGTCTTTTCCTGGTTTTATTAATCAAACACAAGCGTTCAGATTCATGTGGACATGAAAAAAAAAACAGCACTGAGATCAATTTCTTCCAGAAAATTGGACACATCTCAGCCACGAACGTCGAAGACAAAGGTTTCTTGTCACTCCATCCATCCAACCTGTCTTTCCACCATCCATCCCTTTGAAAGACTTTTTGATATAAGAGCTGATTCTCTTTAAAGTTTGAACTCAGTCATGTACTCTTTGCTTTATCTGTCCATCAAACTGGGTCAAACGGACATTTTCTCATGTATATTTTTCCAACCTCTATCTCACCCCTGTATTTTCCAGTTCATCCTCCCCTCCTTCCTTTACTTTTTTTTCTGGCTCCAGCTGTCTCTTTCTGCGTCGGTGTGGATGGTAGAAGATAAATACACTCTGACTGTGAACCACGACAGCCACATGAGAAGAGATAGGACTCTCCTGCCCACATTTCCCTCTGTCTTTACATTTGCTTACACAGAGTAGATTATTCTTTTAGCATCATGGCTCTCTGTCATTTGTTCCACATCTATGTCGCCTAGATTTTATGTCAAAGACGTAAAAGCACGCACATGAGATACATGTGGTAGAGTTCAGGACAGAGGCCTTTATTGTCCCCCTCAAGTCATATAGAGTTTAAAGTTAAGCCCACAGACATTAAAGGACTATATATCACAGCTTATAGCATGTTTACACTAAATAACCAGTCCTGCACTCTCTCTTAACTTCAGCAAAAGTTGTTTAATGCTCTGGATCTGATGCGAACCATACTTCAGTACAATAACAATACTTGGTGAAGACCTCAGAGTACTACCTCCATGATGAATCTTCATGTTGTACCCAACCAGGCCGTCATGGGTAAAAGCCCAGCCACCACACAATGAGTGAGTTCCCCTGCTACTAGGTCTGACTCGAGAAAGGCACCTCAGCATCTACCCTGGACCTAGTTTGCCTTTGGAGACCAAACCAAGGCCCAAAACTGTTTCAAGGGTCATGAAGAAGCATAAAGCAGATTCTCAAAGAGAAGATCAAGATCGACTGAATACCATCAGTCAAAAATACTTCCTTTCACTTCATAGCCTTTGTTTCCTAGATGCCTCCTGTATTTGGTTCATACTTTGAACTAATAGAAACCTCAACATTGACCCTGAGTCACTCTTTCCCAACTACATCCTATCGAAGACTCTGTCTCTTAAGGTCTTGCTGACATAGACTGGTCTTAAGACTACAACAAAACCAGTGATCCTTCAATGAGACAGTCTAACCATGTATTTATTTATTTCATAGGTGGGGAACCTATTCCAAAGAGCCGTGTGGCTGCAGGTTTTCATTCCAACCAAGGAGCAGCAGCACCAGACTTGACTCATTTATTTAACTGATCTCAGTCTTCACACAGTTGATTGGTCAAACTGTGTGATCTTGACTGGTTGGAACAAAAACCTGTAGCCACACGGCTCTTTGTAGAATTAGTTTCCCAGCCCTGATTGATGTATTTATGCTTCTAGCATGTTTACATCATGTTACACACCTCCTGTCACCTAGCAACAACTATGCCTTAAAGTTTGAAGAAATTTGTGATTTGCAACCAGAAAAGTTTTGTTGACAAGAGTCGACAAAAGTCCAGTGACCATTAGCTCATGCTACCATGACAACGCTAGCAGCTCACAAGCTAACTAACATTAACATGACCTGTTCTCTTAACATAATCTCATATGACATTCAATAATTTTGTATGTTTCTTTTACCAGTATCTATTTATCTTAAACACACATGCACCCATTTAATTTACAGCCTCTTAAAGAGGGTTACATCTCTCAAAAACTATTCTGATTGGTTGCTAATGAAAAGAGAGTGTGGCAAATGTTGACGCCACCAATTAAAAAGGTTAAAAATACTTTTAAATGATTTTATTTCTCATCGCCATAGCGCCCTAGACTGACCAGACATTTATTTCTTTGTTGTTTTAACCCTCTTGTCTTTATGTTTTCCAGCTCGTCTGACTTTGATGTAGGGGAACAACGCCTTTACATGCAAATCTATATTTTTAGTTTTACACCTCGAACTGGTCTATGTGAAATATATCATCCAGCTACTGTTTAACACACACACACACACACACACATACAGTATACAGTTCGTCTCTCTTACTGTTTCACTTGGGCGTTGTCCAACTACCCAAAGCAATGGGAACCAGGTTTACCGGGAGAGACCATCTGTGTGTGTGTGTGTGTGTGTGTGTGTGTGTGTGTGTGTACACACAGCTGTCTGACAACTGCTTTCATTCTTGTGAGCAGCATAAAGAGGCTTCTGTGTGTAGTCGTACGTACACACTCCTATCACGCTGCGTGGGCCGAGCGGTCGGTCAACGATGGCACACGCCAGGGTCGTGACCTCGTCAGTTACCGTGGTAACCTCCCAGCGAGCGTTGGGGTCCCACAACCAGGTGGAGGAGGATGATGATGACGTAAGGGAACGCCAAAGATAGATGAGTATATTTACTCTCACACAATAACCGAAATGTATCTAAAACAGATAAAAACCAATATCATTCATTTGATTAATTTGATTGATTAAACCTTATAACCTACATTATAATCATGGCTATTGGTAGTTGACTCGTAGTCATTCGATGCTCCCTGATATCTCAAGATCACCTTCAGGAAATTACATCAAATTTGGCACAAACATTCATTAAGATGCAAGGAAGAACATATTAGAATATGGTGGTCAAGGGTCAAAGGTTAAGGCCACTTTGACCTCATTGACTATGACGTACACCAATCACCAATTCAGATTGTGCTATTGGAAACTTGTCCTGACATTTATCTTAATGTTACTTTGACATCTACAACCTCAATAAACATTTTCAGACCAAACTAACTTTCCTCATAGCAATGGTCATCTCTGATACCACAGAATCTCACTAAATGACCCCAATCTGACATGAACATCTTGGACAAATCAGATCCACAGAAACCTCACCACCTGAAGACAGAGGTCCTGATGGATCTGGTTAGTGTATTTACTCTTTCAAAGTTTTTGTATTTATACAAATCAAATGAATCTGGACAGATATGGATGTAAATTGCTTGTTAGTCGAAATGGGCCAACATGTGGCGGTAACTCTAGTTTCTTTATCACTGGGGTTTGTTTTTTTGGAAGAAAAACTTCCTGTGTTGTCTACAGATAAAAGAAAAGTAGTTCTCTCTCATTCTGCAGGATGATGTGTCTGGCAGGTTTTGTGGTGGAACATGTTGGTCCTAAAAACCTTTTGAATTTGATGGATTGGTGCAGGTGTTGTACCAGACCGTCAAAGATGAAGAGGAAACTGAGAAACTGAGCCCAAAGGCAAAGCTGTTGATTTATTAGTTGATCCACATTTAGACCCTCAGCGATGGAAACAAACTTTGAGAGTGATGGCAGGTCAGCGAGTTAGTCCAGGTGTCCTTCTCCAGAGGAACACTTTCAGCTCCTCCTGGAGGATCCTGAGGCTTTTACCGATTAGGTTGGGTATAATTATCTGTACATTATGTTCTGGATTGACCCTAAAGTCTCCTACCACTTTGATCTAGTCCTGATCAGATTCCTGAACTAAATCAACTGACTCCTGAGTTCAAAGATTTCAGACTCCTGAGTCTGAAACAACCTGAATATCTGTAACAATCCACTTGATTTTAGGATTAGAAGTCACATTTTCAAGCCTCATCTCATGGACATTTTGTACATATTCACACAAAGTATTGTTTAAAAAAACCACATCTTTTCTTACAAAATAAATTACAGAAAATAAGAGAGAAATACAGTTTAGATAGGGAAGAAAATTCAGATTATTTTCCTCAATATCCTGTCTTCTTCTTTAATTTTCTGACCTTATGTTGATCGTTAACCTGCTTTTCAATGAGCTTAATAGAATAAAAGAGACATGTCCATTTCACAAGATGCAGTGAGAGAAAATTCAATTTTTCTATTCAGCAAAAAGCCAAAAGATCATTTCGGAGCTTTTACTCACAAAAACCTGAATAAGAGTTTAATGCCCAGAGGAAATTACACAGCGCGGCCTCCAAGCCTTTTATCCTCGCTCCAGTTTCGTTTTTTGGTTTTTAAAGTCGAGGCTCATTATGTCTTATGAATTTCACTGATTACTGTAAAGACCCCGCCCTTCGTCTGCGGCCGTGTTGTGATTGGCTCGCGACCCTCCGAGGCAGCGTCAGCGTGGATTAAAGAAGACGATGACAAACAAACAAGAAAAAAAAAAAAGAAGAAATTTTCTTCGTTTCTTTGCACCAAAATGTGAAGAAACGAAGGAAATGAGAGCTGACGGATTAATTGTTGTAGGAAATGAAGTTAAAATGAAAACGCAGGTTTTTATACCGACAGTCTTCGTTTCTGCAGGATGGCATTTTTTTTTTTTTTTTTTTTTCAACATTTGGTGTTAATTAGATACAAGCAACCACAAACTAGAGATGAACAACAAAAGACAAACAATGAAAGACAAAAAACTAGAGATAAACAACCAAACACAAACGATTAAAGACAAACAACCAGAGACAAACAAGTTGTTTTTTCAATATTTTATCATGACAATGTCCCACAATGCAATTCACCCTCATGCCAGGCCTCATTAAGGTTATTACGTCTTCATTTAAAATTAAACAGGCTGATACTGGCTCCACTCTTTCGTCTCTCGACCTTTTTGTCAGAAATTTCGGGACTACGGGGAAAATGCCCATCGCCTGTTTGTTGACGGTGGTCGGCACGGCAACTGATCTTGGGGATATATTGTGAATACTGCGGGAATATCAATCACAGACACACACAGAAGGGTGCGCTGCTCTTGCCAAAAAACAAGGTGGGCCGACCTCAACACAGCCGCCTTAAAGAGTGTGTGTGTGTGTCTATGTGTGTGTTTTATAGTCCCAACTTGAAACAAGCCAACTTTATGTTCCTGATGTGTGTGTGTTTCTGTATGAAGCCTCCTGTCGACCGGGATGATTGGATGTAGGAAGGGAAGGAGTCAAACTCCACGTTTTTTTTTTTTTTTTAATTTTTGTTTCTTTCACACTTTCATTTTTATTTCACATTTCAAGAGACAAAAAAACTGGGAGTGAAGATGATGATGGGATGAGAAGGATGTAAATGAAAAGAAACAAAAAGCGGCAAAAATGAAACAATCAATGACGAGCTGCTTCTCAAATCTTGATACAGATGTTTGATTATTTTACAGAAGAAAAAAAATCATCAAAAATACCAAATAAATAAAGATAAATAAAGATAAATAAATCTTTTAAACTCAACATTAAAACTGCTACATATATATGTTTTTGCTATCGCTACAAAACTAACGTTAGCATTAGCAACTGTTTAGTTACTGGTCTGGAAGAAAAACGTCAAATGTACCAACATATCAACGTTAACGCTGGTGCTATATTGCTAACGTCATGCTAACAAGCTAGCGAAAACAACCGCTGAAGTTGTTGGTGAGAAACCATATTTGGCGCCAAATTTACAAGTGGCACCTTTAATATTTGTATATACAACCTCTACTTTTTAAAGGAAAATTAAATTTATTGCCAGAAAAAAAAAAAATATATATATAATCAAAATATTTATTCTATTCTAAAATTAAAGACTTTACCAAATGTGGACAAGTGATTTTTTTTAGAGACGGTCTGTGAAACATGTCTGGACGTCGGACAGTTGACGGATGTTGAACAGACATTCAAACATCCTACATGTCCACGTTTTCTCATCATCGTATAATAATCTGAAACCCACATGTTTAATTCTCTTTTTTAAAAAAGGAAATACTACACTTTTAAAATTCCCAAATGTGTCTTTCTCTTCTGTTTTATCCAATGTTTGATACAAGAAACTCAGGTTAGAGTTAAAGGTCCAGTGACTATCAGCAGAAATGTAAAATAAATCAGTGTCTAAACATCTGACAATATTTTAACATCTTAAAGATAAAAGATAAATAAAAGTTTTTAGATATAACGTATCATTTTATTACATTAAATATTAATTAATTATTTTTTATATGAAACTACAGAATAAAACCCGACTAATAACAGTAATTTAGTTGTTTTATACATGCAAATGACATAACATAAAAATTTCTAAAATTCTAGAAAATAAAACAAATCTCATTTAAACTTAAAATCCATTTTTTTTTTGCAATAATTTATTAATTTGTGTCGCCTGAAGGCCACCGTAGATTCTCCTGCACACTTGTAAAGTTTGATTGCATTCTGCAACCTCACCACTAGATGTCACTACGTCCTACGTCGTTCTTTTAAAGCTGTAATACATGGTTCAACAGTTAATCAAATGTTCAGCTCTTTCTAAATTGAGTAAAGCTTTGTTTTGCAACGTGTTTGGACGGAGACGCGGCCGAATGAATTAGAGATTTGGACGAACACGTTTTGACGTTCGCGCCGTGTGGTCACCGACCGACAAAACGCTGACGACACGTCGGCTTTTACCCCAAATTAAAATAATCCCAGAAACAAAGTGAAAGAAGCCAAATCATGAAGTGGATGAAAGATCAGTGTCTTCTTTTCGCTCCCTGTGAGTCTTTATGTTTTTGTTCCATCGTTTCCATCTGGAAACACAGATGCACTCCTGTTCACTCTGTTACACAACTCCCTCGTGTGTGAGTGTGTGTGTGTGTGTGTGTTGAGGTCAAATGCGTTTGGCAGGTCACCGTTCTCTTAGATGGGAGATAGAAAAACTCTTTTTTTTTTGATGACAACTACAATCCGACACGCAAACATGTGTCGGATTGCACAAATGTAAATAAACCAACATGCAAATAAGCATTTGTAAACATATATGAACACGTATGAAAGCGGGGGAACGTGAGGACGTGCACAGGCGTGAACGAGTGGTCGAAGCCAAATGTTTTGATGTCAAATCCTGCAGATTATTGCTAACATATCTGTTTGTTTACGCATGGCGGCGACTCCGCTGCGTTTATCCACATCAGAGGCGAAGCCACGGCCTCGCTCGGCTTCCACGCGAACCCCTTCGTTTTTTATATTTTCTTTCTTTTTTTTTTTTTTGTATCGTTGGATGGTCTCCACCGTCGTGCCCCGCAGCTCCCCTCCTTCACGAGGCACATCAGCGCATCCGATTCCACTTTTCTTATGACAAACATAATCCCAAACACACTGGAATCCAAGAGGAGAGAGAAAAGAAAGACAGAGCACGAAAGTTGGTGTCGATCCAAAAGATATTTCTTTTTTTTTTTACTTAAAAGAACGAGGTGAGCTCAGGTACCGAAGCACATTCAACGCCGCCAATAACGCTGGCGTATAACATAATGCAACGCAAACGCCGAACTCGGTGCCATGTTTTTCTCAGACTGCGCAGATGGTAGAGTTTAGCGTAATGCCCGTCCTCTTTTTCTGTCCCTTTCATAACCATCCAAGCCAAGAGAGGAATTATCAGAAATATGTAATTTGCCCTTCTGAGATCACTGTTTTAAGAAGTTAAATGTGTTGCTCAGAGATTTAAAGGACTGTTAACAATATAGTTTATATATATATATATGTATTGTAGATCTGCTGCCAAGCTTTTTGCAAAGCAAACCAAGTGTTTATTTCCTTTGAAAATTCAAAACTTTCTTTTTTTTAAAAAAAGGCAATATTCTGTTGTTGTTGTGATAATGGACACATGAGCAGAGCTCATGTTACCATATGAACTCTTGCTGGGTTGATATTTTAAGTTTAAAAGTCAAAAGCCGTCAAAATAAATATCAAATTTCAATGATTTTTTTTTTACTGTTTTCTTTTTTTTTTCACCGTCTGTCAAAGTTGTGAACTGATGCTGAACTTTGCTCGAGGAGACAATCAAACTTCTGACATCAGTATCCGAGGATATTTTGGAGGATTCGTATCTTCTCTACAGAGCCATGTGGTGGTCGTGAAGGTTTGACAAAACAGTTTTTGAAGATTCTCCAAGCATCTGATGTAAGACAGAGATCAAGACAAATGGTTTCCTTGAAGATTAACCAGGTTCCTAACTAGCAGCTGGTGAGGACAAAATGTTGGGTGATGCAAAGACCATTCAAACAAACAAAAAACAAAACAACTAACCACCAAAATCCATCAAAAAGCTAGATCTTTCTACAGAATGAGCAGTTACTATTTAATAGTTATGTATTATCTTACTAAATTGTTTCCAAAGCCTGTTTGAGGTAGATGGGGTCACATTCAATTTTTATTTTTTCTTCAATGCTGTAGTAACTGCACTGGTCACCAGGGGGTGAACTATGAAGACAAAACTGACAGATTCTTGATGTTTATGGGGAAGAACCAGTTTACAAATCAAATCTGTTTACAAGTACAGCTGCCACCAGAGGGACGTGTTTCAAATACATATAATACATGTGACGTCACTCGAGTCAGCGTCAGTTGACTGGTGTCTGAAGGCTACAAATGTCGACTAGTATAACCATTAAATGTCGCACCAAACCAGTGGTGGATATGTTGTAATCCACACATTCATTTTGTTGCGTACGTTACCCATAATGCGACTTCTCCAGAAAAAAAACATGGTGCTTACATGGTTATGCCAGTAGATGATTAAGTAGCTAATTTAAATTCAGATGAATCCAGAGTGGCCTACGAGAACTTTCCCTTTAACATTAAATGCAGGGAATCTGTCAGTCCTTATAGTTCACCCCCTAGTGGCCAGAAACATTTATTACAAGTTCAACACTTTGGATTAAAGTAACAAAATAAAGTTACCATTAACATCTTTCTTGAACCAAAAAATGTACGAATCAAAACAACATTACCTCATTACGTTTAGAGAAAATGTAATCCAGTCGCAATACTTTACTAGCTAACTCAAGAACTAAATGAGCTAGCTTAGCCTAGACAGCTAGCTCTGCTCTGGAAAACACATCAGCATGTCTTGGATGAGACTTACAAAACCGTACAAGTTGACTTTGAAATTCAATTGGAATCAAGTATCACATCTTCCACGTCAACGAAACTATATTAGCAGGACGGATACGCCACATACTACTGATCAGTCGGAGCAAAACAAAACAAAACTGAAACTGGTAGAGTAACTGTGATTTAAAGCAGCTGAACTCTGTGATTCAAGCCAAAGGGAGGATCAATCACACAAAAAAAAGATGTAAACATTTGAGAAGACATTGGCAGGAGTGAACTGAGTTCAGGGTTAAACATGCAAAAACACTGCATTAGCCCATTAAAGATGCCGATCGATTAGAGAGACTAATATCTTCCTCCCTGGTTTGATTTATTGATAAATTAGTCAAATATTAGATCAAGCCACTTGAGCAAACAGAGATCAGAGCTGATGAAACGACTCTGTGAATCCCATTGGTCAGGAGGAAATCAAGCACAGAAATCTGATTAGCCGACGCCAACGCCGAGCTGATGACTTCGAACAATGCTCCGACGCTGCTGCCAACTTCGACGGGCGCATTTGGCTCGTTCACATATGGGTCAAATTCCCCCCCGGCTCGCTGAGGTCTGAAGGAAACAAATCAGAATTCTGCTGACTTGTCAATCGTGTTTCTCACACTGTGAACAGGATCAGATTTCCTCGCCAACGCCACCTCAGATACTGTTTCTCATAAACCAGAGGAATTCAGCAGAAGTTCTTCTTTGAGCCGTGGTAGCCAAAATAAGGCGCAACTCAGCCTGCGTGACATTTTTATAAATCAGCCAAAGCACCAAACATTACAAGCCACAACTCCTGCTTCTAATATTCGTTCTGTGCCATGTTTTGTTGGAGGATTGTAGTCAGTTTGACGGGCCGGCGGTGACTCCTGCAGCAGCAGCAGCAGCAGCAGCAGCAGCAGTAGTAGTAGCAGCAGCAACAACAGCTGCATCTGTGTTTCTGCCTCATTCTGGTAAATAGCAAAGCGCTGCAGGACCTCTGTGACAGCCTGGAGGTGTGGAAGGGTCGGTCGAAGCTGCAGCGGCTGGCGGAGAGGCCTCTCGTCTGGGTCTCAACCCCAACGCCAGACTCCCCCGTTACCCCCGGAGCTCAGACATTCAGCTTCACTATAAACTCACACACACACATCAGGCACATCAGCGCTCGCATACCATATCTGCACACACACTAAGACTCCCTTACCCTGAAGCCACGGGGGCCCCTGAACATGAACAGGTAACTATGGGCATGTAGTGGGTACCAGCTGGTTTCAATGTGTGAGGAGCACCAGGGTCAGTCTTAACGAGTTTGTTCATGTCTTCTTCCATTTTTCACACTTCCTTCCTTCTCTTTATTTTTTACCTCAATGGTTAAATAGTATAGACACATAGATTTTAATGGTTTGTTTTAACCCTGCTGAGACGCCAGATGGGGAGTTACAACAAATCCTGTAATACACTGAAGCTCCATTGAGCTTTACAGCGTCTTTTAGCTCATTGTTTTAGTTTTCTGGCCTTCACCTTGATTGAGTGTCAAGTGTTCTTGTCTATCAGCTACAGCAGACAGATTATTTATTAAGTTTTTATTTCTAAAATCTCTAAAAAACACAAAAACTGTTAACCTAAAACAACAGGTGGACAATGTTAGCAATTAGCTTTAGCATTTTAATTCATAAAACACTGTAGTCAAAGTCCTGTCAAAGTCAAACCTTAAATTCACAAACTTTACGAAAACTTTCGTGTGACATCACTTGAGTCAATGTCGATCGGCGTCTGAAGTTAAGTTTGATAAGTTTGAAGTCGTCCAAACCACATTTTAATCAAGCTAACTTCAGAAACTACTTCCACTAGCATATTTTCAATAGCATCAATTAGCGTCTGAAGACTATAAATTAACTAGTAGAGGCTAAAGTAGCTTTCCAAGCTAACTTGTCTTAAAGAAAGATAAAAAAAGTTGGTCAATTTCAACTTTATTTAAACTTGTAGTCTTCAGACACTAGTTGGTGTTGACTCAAGTGATGTCACATGAGGCATTTTAAACACAGCTACCCCTGGTGGCACTAAATTACACTTTCATGCTCCTTAACACCTGTAAACAGACCTTGACAGGTAAAGTTTGTGAACTTGACCTTTAACTTATAACTGAAAATGCAGGAATCTGTCAGTGTCATCTTCATAGTTCAGCCCTAGTGGTCAGAAACATGTATTACAGGTTGAAAGAACTGAAAGTTTATCTTTTTAATGCAGTTAATTTAAAAACAAACGACAATTAAAGCACCAAGGATTAGAGACGGGCTACTTTAAAAAATAAATAAATAAATAAATAAAACCTTTTTCTTCTTATATGTGGCTCTAATACTATAAACCATTTTATTTTCATGTGGTTAGCGCTAACTATTACAAGTTTACAACCTGCTGCGTTTGCTGTTTTCAGCATTTAAATGTTTAAGGAATGCTTTGGAAAAAAACCAGCCTTGGATTATCGCCACCTGCTGAATCTATTTAAAATGTTTGTAGTTGTAGATGGAAGAAAAAAAACCCATCAATATTAGCTTGAGTCTTCAACAACAAACTAAATTAACTGGAAAAATTAGTGATTGTTTCTCTTTAATTAATTAAATATCATTTTCTAACAGTAACGTGTCAGTGCACATGTTTGTATAAATCAAATTATTCTGCTGCAGAGCTGTAGTTAAATATTATTGCAGTTATTTCAGTAATTAAAGTAATGGTTTTTGTACCAGCTGACTCTTCGTGCGCTGTGTGTATAATATAATTGATGTGTTTCTGTGTGTGTGTGTGTGTGTGTGTGTGTGTGTGTGCAGCCACTTTTAATATAAGAACATTAAAAAGCCTGTGATTGTGCAGCACAGTGTTGTTCTGCACTAACACACACACACACCTTGTGATGAATCAGTCTCTTAAATACCAAACTGTTGTGTGTTTGTTTTACAACAGTGCAGCCTCAGTGTGTGTGTGTGTGTGTGTGTGTGTGTGTGTGTGTGTGTGTGTGTGTCTCATACAGTAGCTGGCTTGTCCTTACCTCTGTAATGTTTACAGCTCTGCTCTAATCTCAGAGAATTATGTTAATTATACACTATTAGTCTCACACGCACACACACACACACACACACACACACACACACACACACTTGTCTCGCTCTCATTACTTTAACCACTCTGTTGTTGCTGGTTACTGTGAAAACCAGAAAGACGAAGTGATCGATCCGATCTGATCTGATCCGACGTGTTTGTTTTTCGCTGTGAAACTTGAACAGTGAAGTGAGTTCAACACCTGCAGCAGCAGCAGAAACTCACCTTTGTTCCTGTTTTGTCCACTAGAGGGAGGTGGAGGACAGAGTCCACACAGTCAGACTGAGGAGAGGAGGATCATTTTATTCATCTGCTTTTAAAACCTAAATTTAGTCATGTTTAGACATGAAAATGTTATATAATGATGCTGACATGATGGATGACTTGTGTGACTGTATGTTGTGGCGTTTTTATTTCTTTTTGGAAAAATCAAACTCGTTCGTTTTTAATCCACAGGTTGCATTTTAAAAGTTGAGTCCAGATTGACAAATAAAACTTTAACAGTTGAGTCCAGTTGATATATTGATTGACAGAGTAGATATAAATGTGTTTTTTATGTGTGTGTGTCTGTGTAAATACATATTGGAGAGATTATATATTTAATTTGTTCTGAGCCTGAAGGACGACCTCGCTGACCTGACTTTTAGGAAGTTAGTTTCAGCTCCCAATGTGGACTATATGTTTTAATGTTCAGTTTTTGTCCTGAACTGTTTGTTTTTTCTAGTTATGTCTGACAATTATCATCCAGTTTAGTAAAAAAAAAAAAACCCTATAAGGAACATGTTTGAGCTGAGAGACAGAAACAGTAAGAGGCCTGAGCTGTGGTGGAGCCAGTGTTACAGGGTTACAGCCTGATAAGAGCCGGTGTAATGACGGGGCATTACAGCGGCTGATAGCATTGACAACATGCTAATAGAGAGGAGGAGAAAGGAGGAGTAAAGGGGAGCAAAGACTAATGAATAATGGACTGAGTCTGGATGTGTGAAATATTCAGGTTCAGGTGAAAAATGTGTTTTTATTCTTTTTATTCCATCAAAGAGCATGAACGATTCTCTCTGAAATCACAAATAAACTAAAATACCAGTTGATGTTAGCTTCATTAGTTAGCTGACAAGCTAACCTGAGATATTTTAAATGCAGCTCCCTCTAGTGGCTCCTTAACACTTCACAGTTTGTGAACTTACTTTTTAACTTCAATAATTTAGGTAACGTGTCAGCGTCGTCTTTATAGTTCACCCCCTAGTGGCCACAAACAGTTATTACTCCTGTAAAGAAGCGTCTGTTTTTGGACAGCTACTGAAATATTTCACCTCAAACTCCAACCAGAAATATTTTTAATGAAGTAAATTAAAAAACAAAAGACAATTAAGGCACAAAGGAATTAGGATTAGACAAAAACAGGAAATAAACTTTCGTACGTCTCGATCACAACAACTGAGAACCAATCGGAAAATGATGGCAAACAAATGTAAGTTTGTATCAAAGGTTGGAAAAACAGGAAAGATAAGTTGTGAGAAGAATATACAGAGAGAGAAAGGTGGAAGGTTTATTCTGTCTGTATTCTGTAAAGATCTGCTGTTTTGGACTGATTTGTTGAGGTTTTATTGTTTGTTTCATTAATAGTTAATACGTTATTGATAAGTTCAGTTGATAACTTACATCCTTAAGTCTGATTTTAATTGTTAAAGTACTTATATATACTCACTTTATAGTCACTTTGAAATCTTTAACGTAAAATAAATGTTTCAATTTTAAGTTTAGGGATAAACAGGATAAAATACACTCCATCCTACAGCCTCTTAAGACACATTGTTAAATATCCTTTGACAACCGAGATAGAAAAAACATTAAGGACCAAATCTGGCCCAGTTTTGCCAAACTTTCAGGAGAATGTGCGGCCCCTATATGGTCCAAATTAGAGACGCAAAAGAAAAAACAAAAGGACGTCAAATCTCCAGAACCAAAACCAGTTACTGAACCCAAAAACATAGACATAACTGACCTGAAAAGAGTCTGAAAGTCTGGTTAAACCATAACTATGACATAGTCAAACCAAAGACCTTCACCCTGCTTCCTCTGAGACTGAATGAATCCAGTAATGCCAGTTGTCTGTCAGACTACGGCCTGAATATCTAATATGTCAGAAGTGTATAAATGGCAATAAAACCACAAAAATATAAAACATTCTCAGGCTTTCCTTAGGAGGTTGTGTCATTTGAGGGCGAGGTTTAGCGATTGGTCAATTTATGGACTTAATGGGCCTCTGCTAACATAAAATGGCCTGTTGTGATTGGTCCAGACATCACTCATGACATTCGCCTAATAAATACTGTCTAAAACAGTAAGTTTGAATATTAAGTTTAAGTTTAACAGAGAGGGTCCAGGACTGTAATATTTGAGCCCGGACAAAGTTTTCCAGTAAATTTCCTGCTGCTGTTTTTCTCTGATTGAAATCATGTTGAGTTTTGGCCTCGTTGAGACTATTTTTCACTTCTCTCTGACGTTTTATGGTCTTTTTATGAAATAACAATCCTAACTCGTGAGAAATCCTTTATTGCTGCGTCTCTCATCCCTGCCCTCTTCTTGACTCCTCGGCTCAGTTTCTAACCTCCATCTATCTTCTCTGCTGTCTCCGCCTCCACCATTTTCTCTTTGTTTTTTTCTCCTTCACACTCTCAAACCGTCGCGCAATCAGTCTAACAACTGCACGCAGGGAGAAGAAAGTCCATGTGGAGCAGGTGTCTGTGCACACAAACAGTGGATTTAAACCACAATGTTTGCACTAAAGAGGCTGGCAATCGATCAAGCAGGGCGTGACTGACACTCACGCACACACGCCGTGTTTTTACAAGGTTAATTTGAGGAAATGGTCGTAGGTTGCAGACCGGCTAATGAGAGGACCGAGTCCACGTCTAGCTCGTTCACCTGATTAACAGGCCACACACACACACACTTTCTGCAACTTTCACACACGTTACACAACACCTCAAATCATTCAGTCAGGTCTGAACTCTTCTTCGTTTGCCTTCCTCCTCACCCGTTTTCTCTTTCTTCCCCCTCTCGTCCTCTCTCGCCTTTTCTGAACAAAAAACCCTCTTCTATCAGTGAAAGTTCATCCCTCCATCCTCCCTGGAGATGAACGGGAGTGAAAGAGCCAAGGGATGAGAGCGAAACGACAGCGACAAGAGAAGCTGTGTCACTGTCTGATTCAACAGTGAGAGTTTTTCTTAGTGTGTGTGTGTGTGTGTGTGTGTGTGTGTGTAGGAGTGTGCAGGTATGTATTTTTACTGTGTGTGTGTGTGTGTTTGTGTGTGTGTGTTCACACTCCGCACATTCCTCCTTACTAACCAGATCCTCCGGTCCAGACCGCCAGAGAGGCCCACCTCAATGCCTGCCGTGTCCCAGGAGAGGTGCTCTGACCGGGGCAAGGGGAATGAGGGCGGGGTGGTGGTGGTGGTGGTGGTGGTGGTGGAGGCTGGAGCTTCCCACTCAGCGGAAAGAATAGAAGAGGAAGGTGAAGAAGAGGACAGGGTGGCACAAGAGAGGAGACGAGATAAGGTCGTTTTACCTGATTTTTTTTTTTTTACCTTCAGATGTATTTGTTGCTTTGCTTTTGTTTTAAATTGAATAAAAGGACCAAAGTCTGCATGTATGTCTCTCCTCTAGTCTTATAGCTAATTTAAAAAGGTAAGATTAAGATTTTCAACAAATAGGAATCTTAGATCAACAATAAGGACATTTACGTTTCTTTTTTTTCAGTATGAGTGGTTTGGATCAAATTTCATACAGGATCATTTAATTGAATCCTGAATAAATCCAGTATTAGATTGTCTTGTCCATGAAGACTCAGTTGTCTTGTTACGGTACCTGCTGAAATATGTGATACTGGATTCTTGAAGTTGATGATGGGCAAAGAAAGATCTGAGCAGCCTTGATAAAGGCCACTTTGTTGGGCGTCTCCAGGTTGCAATGGTTAATATTTCTAAGTTCAAAGGCGCATTGATGAGATGGACAAACATGGTCCAATCCAATAGAAAGAGATACTGTAGCTCAAATATTATGTGGTATGTTATATATTATATCATGAGTTTATTTAACTGCTCTTACCTCTTTGTCCATTGTCCATCCTCATTGTCCATCCATCCATCCATCTATCTGAGGTACCTTTGAGCAAAGGTACCATCCCCACACACTGCTCCTCGGGCGTTAAGTGGTTGCTTGTATGTGATGGGTTAAATGCAGATGTCAAATTTCCTTGTGTACGTGATGTGCTCAATTACAAATGAGAATCACTTTCACTTTCATTTATCTAAATAGCGAAAAGAATTTTTCAAAATGCTGGTGCCAGTCAGTGTGACACTCGTTCACCACTAAAACCGCCTAGAATTGAATAAGTTTGACTGGTCTGGTTGTTTGTCAAACCAGCAGCAGCGGGTTGAAGCTTTTGACAATGTTCTGCTTTAAAACCGTATTTCCTGGCACTCATTTGGATGTTCCTTCAACATTTACCACCTACCTAAACAAGTTCAAGTCTCCTTGATGTCCAAATATTGGATTAGTTCAAGGAACATGACAAGGAGCTCGAGGTGTCGACTCTTGGACGTCCCACGTTGCAGCACATGGGACGTTGGTGCCAGATACCACAGAACCTTCAGAGACCTAACAGAGTCCACGCTGTGATGGATCAGGCTTGTTTTGGCGACACCTTCACAATGTTTGGCAGGTTGTTTTAACGTTGCGGTTGATCGGCGTCAATGATTCATAGCGTGGAGACCGTACGTCCAAGATTCAGTCATTTCAGCATATTGTCATAAATTATATCTGTTTGTATTCAAGAGGATAAACTTTCTGGCAACAACAACAAGACGAGTGTTGAGAATATGTCTTACTGTACTGTGAAGAGTACTGTACAAACCGCAGTGAATAAAAACATGAAGACAACAACTGAAGGGAAAACCAGAGTTGAAACTAAAAAAAAAAAATGAAAATGAAGTGAAAGAAGCGAAGCCAAAGCCAGGAAACGGTTTGGAAAACGAACAGCAGAGTAAATGAAAAATGGAAATCAAGGGGGTGGTGGTGGGGAAATTCACACATCTTTAGATTCTCCCATGTTCGCTCGGGGATGAGCATGACCGCGGTGATGTCAGCAGGTTTTTTTTTTTTTTTTTTTTTTTCCGTGTGTGTCTTATTTTTTTTTCCTTCTTCCTTTTTCGCTCCTGTGCGTGTCGCAACCTGACGATGAACCCTGAGCAGCCTGTTTCCCATACGCACAACGCTACCTGAGGGACAAACCAGAGGACATGAAGCCAAAAACAAGAGAGAGAGAAAAAAAAGGCCGACTGACCTCGTCTTGTGAAACCGTGAATGAATGGACGGAGCGAAGGAGGATGATAGGCGTCAGGGGTCTGAGAAACTCATCTGGGTCTCCGGCCTCAATTGAGCATCAACAGATAAACCTGCTCTTTTCCCTTATCTGGAAAAAAGACGAGCAAAAAGAAGAAGGGATTCTCTTACAGTGAGGAGACAGTTTTTATCTCCTAACCACCCCCTCTTTAAACCTCCCCCCCTTTCTCTATCTCCCTCTATCTCTCTCTCTTTCTCCCAGCGTTGTTGTTGGCCTCTCTGGTTACTGTTAAAAGGGCGAAAGAAAGGACACGAGAGAAAAGGAGGGAAGGGAACCATGAAGGAGGACAAAGACACCACTTAAAATGCCCAAAAGGAGGCTCTGTGTGTAAGCGTGTTTACCCCCCCGTCCTCTCCCCCCGACTAAACCTTTTCTGTCCCTTCATGCTCTTCTGTCTCTCACCTCAGTCCATCTTCGTCCTTTCAGTCGGCTCCTCCACCTCCAGTCACCTCCTCGATTTCTCCCCCTTACTCCGGATTATTTTACCAAACAGAAGCGTCTCATTTAAAGGCAAACTTGACCTTTCGAGTAGTATCGCCTGGTGTGATGAGCTGCATGTTCAGGCAAATGCACCTGCCTCCAAAGTAAAGGATAAAGGACATGACATTAAGAGAGGCTGTTGCACACTACAGTGGAAAGATTTGGAGAAAAAAACAAATGAATTTCTATACCAACAAATGTAAAATATAGAAGTAGACGAAGTATTGATGACTGGGGTTGTTATTGGTTTGTGATGACTGATGATGTTTTCACTATATGATGAGTTTGACTTGGGCCATTTTCCCAGAAGTTTTTGATCAGCGTCACCTGATCTATCTGTCTGGTCAGAACAACTGTAATTAGAGACGTGTGGCGTTTGTATTTGGCGAGCAGGACCATCATGACGTATGGGATGAATCTGTAAAACATGAAGTTTTTGAACCAACTCTTCATCTCTCAGAGTCTTTTATCCAAAGTAATTTACATATTAAACTTATACACTGATAGATCAACTTTTGGTGGGTAATTTTGCCCAAAGGCACTTCAACATTCACAATTTAAGAGTTGGGGATTGAAACCACCAACCCTGAACCCCAGTTTCCACCAGCCAGTTGTGCTCCAACCATTTTGTTTTTGCTGAGAGACCATTTCATACTTTCATACTACATTTCACACAAAAAGGTTTTATTTATTTAGTTCAAACTGGAAACAAACTTTTCGGGATTAGATCCAGTTTATTTTTGGCTGAAATGTCCGTTTTGCTGGACCACATATCAGGTGAAAATAGGCTGAACATTAGTTTGCATCACATAAACCAAAATGAGTTTGTTTGCTGTTGACAGTGTAAAGTGTAAACAGAGACATTAAGGTGGGAAAAAGACTTCTACCTCTTGAGCCCCAACCAGTTTGTTTTTGCTGAAAGACCTTTCATAGTTCAGAAAATCTGCTATTTATTTGGTTCCAGGTGGGAACCAACTTTTCAGGTGGTTGGTTGTTTGGATGGACAGTTGAGTTTTTATGGTCCAGGTTGTTCACTGAGGCCATTCATAGTCAAACCAGCCACAACACCAATGTTATCTCTGGGTTTGTTTCTGTTTCTATCATTTCTTTTTGCTTTTACTGACACCAGCCTGCTAACCAGCTCGCCCCAGCCTGTCTCGTGACTTTCTGGTGGCATCTCTATCACTTTCTGATAGAGTAACTGTAGCGTCTGGTTTGTCCTGAGGAAGCAGTGCTGCTTAGACCAGAAGAACAATAGGCTCAAGGCTCAAGAGTTGAATTTTATGGCCCAGATTGTTCACGGGGGCCATTCATGGTTAAAACTGAACGTCTGTTTTCAACATCATTATAGTTTTGCTTCTATTTCTTTGGTTCTACTAATGTTAGCATGCTCACTAGCTAGCCTTGATCTGTCTTGTCACTTTCTGGGGGCACGTTTCAACGTCTTGTCTTGTAAACACAACAGTTGTTGAGGTTCTTAGTGAGCGACCAACACCACCACTGCTCCTAAGAAGAAAACGTTAGAGAAATGAATGGACGTCTCATGTGGACAATGTTTCTGACGTCTTGTACCTCCTCTGCTGTCAACTGGTTTGTCTATACACTACAACGTTAAAATTGTAGACATATTGTCATGGTTAGATAAACCTCGGGCTCGACAGTGAAAAATGTGAACAAACAGCAGCCTTCTGTGTCCAAGACAAACATTTTGTTGACCCTTTCTTCCACCTGGACCTTCTTTCTGTGAAGTTTTGCAGCTTTATACCAACGTCAAACTGATTCCACTTTGGTTACTTGAAACAAAACTAATGTGAACACACAGAAAGTAGCTATAAAAATATAAAGTCTCATTGTTTGGGAAAAGAGAGTTTGAAAATAAAGTTTATAGACTGATGAACTAATAGTTTCTAAAAGTTAGAAGGACCCAACATTGGTGTTTTAAAGCAACAATTTGTGAACATAAATTTAAAACTTCAAAAGGAGTAAAACTAAGCTCGGCTTTGTAGGTTTTCAACGGTGTACATTATATACCAAGTTTTATTTTGCTTTTAATAATAATTCTCCATGTGAAGTGATTTGTCTGACTCTTACGACATGAAAGTGGCACCACATTAATACAAGACCATTAAATCTCCCACAGGTGAAAATGCCGAAGGGAACTCGGTGATTATGACGATTAAGACGCCATGAAACAGTCAATGTGAGCTAGAAGCTTTGACTTCTCCAAGCTTTAAGGGGCAAATTTTGGTGTTTTCCAACCAATCAGACTGCGACGACGATGATCATTGGCTCCTGCATTAAAACTGTACAATCAGTTGTTGTAATGTTGTACAGCACATTTATGGCTTTTAAATACGAAGCTTAAATTGGTTATACATGCTGAAACGCTCAAACGGCCACTTTCATTACGCATTTATATCTCATTTAACAATTTGATGCAGTAGAAGTGTGTGTGTGTTTAAGTCTATTCATATGTGTTTTTTGGTGTGTGTGTGTGTGTGTGTGTGTGTGTGTAAGAGGTCCCCTACCATGTACAGTAAAGGCAGCTCCCAGATCCCACTAATGATCCCCTCAAGGCTTAATGGTGCCAGTTAACACGAACACATGTCTGAGGTCACACACACACACACACACACTGAATGCCCTCGGGGGCACCGGAACACCAAATCCTGCTAATACACATTCCAACATATAGCAACATTCAAAACAGTTCAAAGGTCACAGCCGTTGGCACCTTGTATAGGGTTTTACAACCCAACACACACACTCACACACACATTGACATGCACACACATACACTTTTTCTTACTTAATCTCTCTATTTTCTATATTTAAACCTTTCAGCTTTTTCATTTCCTTCATTTTCTTCTCTAACGGCGTCCACACACACACACACACCTGTAAGTTTGTATTTAATAGTTGTGTGTGTTGTCAGTTGTGTGTCCAGACCAGTGTTTTACAGTTCTGTTCCCATGGTTTTTACCATCACGGAGCGAAAAACCCTGACGACCAAATCTAGCGGCCGCCGCGCCACCGTGCGACGCCGCGGAAAAACGCTCCGCCAAACGAAGTTTTTTTTTTTTTAAGTTATTCCACCTCCTCCCTCTCGTTTCCTGTCCTACTGTTTAAAGATGACAGATGCGTAAAAAAAACGTCTTCCAGCTTTCACCAGGAGAACAAGACGTTTGGTTATTAAATGGCTGTAATTCTGTAAACTCTCAACTCAAAACCTCAGAGGACAGGTGAATTTGAAGTAATTTCATAAAACCCTCCGGCTTTTTTATAAAGTTTGAAGCTCAACAAAGATTCATATGTGATTTGTGTAATCATACACTATAAATCATCAAAAATCTTGACATGCATATTTGCTTTCATGACAAGACTGAGATCACTCTGGTATCTGTAAGACATTTAGCTTAGCTAGACTGAAAACAGAGAAACTGCTAGCTTGACTCAGATAATGTTTGCATCTACATTTGTGAAGTTTGATGTGGATTTATGATGGTCATTTTCTGTCAGAAAGCAAATCCAACATATCTGAGGTTAGCATTAGCATCTTGTCTCCCGAAGCTACATTTCCACTAATATTACACCAACGTTAACTCTTGTTTCTATTCTATTTCTATCACTTCTTTGCTTCTACTAAAGTTTGCATGCTAATGCTAAGTCATGTTGTCATTTTCTGATGGCGACCAACTGTGGCGTCCAGTTTGTCCTAAAGAAGTTGTGCTGCTCAGAAGACTTAATTAAAACCTCTTGTCTTGTAAACACAACGATATCTCCTCAGCCTTCATTACTCTCTGAAATCTGCACAAAACATTACACCATCAACGATATCCTGCTAACACAATATCCTGTGACTTGCTGATCACATCTGTTTTGTGGGTCCTGATTATTGGATCGGTCAAAATTGTCTGATCTCAGACGTATGGGTATTAGTATTTTGATAAATCCCACAACCTTTAGATTATAAGACTGACATGCTGCCAACAGTGCCAACAAGGCTTGAAAGTTGGATTGTTTTGATCCAGATCATCCACTGAGTCCGTTCATTGTCAAACTTAACATCTGTTATCAAAATCAACATGGTTTTGCTTCTATTGCTATCATTTCTTTGGTTTTACTGATGTTAGCATGCTAACTAGCTAGCCATGGCTTATTTCATCATTTTCTGAGGGTGTGTTAAAACCTCACATCTTCTAAATGCAACAATTGTTCAAGTTCTTGGCGACCATCACCACCACTACTCCCAAGAAGAAACAGCTAGTTAGAGAACCACTGACATGTATCTACAGGACTGATTCGACGCCTCTTTCATTAGGACAATGGTCTCCACCTCTGCCATCAAATTCTGGTTTGTCTAGACACTAAAATTTCAAAGTTGTATAAATATTGTCATTATTAGAACAATGTTGGCCCGACAGTGAAAAATGAGAATGAAAAGCAGCCTCCTGTGTCCAATTCAAACATCTTGTTGACCCTTTCTTCCACCTCCACATCCTTTCTGTGAGGTTTTTCAGGTTTATTCCACTACTTCCACCTGGATTACTCAACGCAAAACTATAATTTTACCAATTAAACCCTTGTTATGGATTATTTATACTGACAACCAGGTGCAGGTAGGGTTTAGTAACAGTTTTATCACCTGTGATATTTGTTTTCGTCAGTCGACACTCCCCATCAGGAAATAATCCCTCAAACACACACACGACTTGTCAAACACATGTTGTTGTTTTAATAGAAATAAAAAAATATATAATCTAAAATATTACTGCACTGTTCTCTGCTAAAAAAGAGAGGAAGAAATAAAAACATGATTGAGACACAGTGGAATGCTTCATACGACCGGACGGGAAAGATAAATTAATAAAACTGCCTCTTTTCCTAGAAAACAAACATGTGCTTGAGTGTGAAGCGAGCCAGTATTAACGAGACAAATTCAGCCAAAAATATCATTAACATACAAATACGACTGAAATAGGAATGTCTGTGGAAGTGAAGCTCAAAAGCATTAACAGCACCCCGAACTCCACTGTGGTATAGGATTACAAAGGAGGCGCTGCAGTGGATTATCAAAGCGCTGGAAGATGTTGTAATATCCCCAGTGTGATCAATAAAACGATTCATAATGCTTTTCGTGGAGCCACTTTTATGATTCATTCTTTTTTTTCTTTCTTTTCAATGGAATTTCTTCTTTATTAGTCTGTTTTCTATGGAAAATGGTGGAAAATGTACACACACACACACACACACACACACACACACAAAATAACCCCACAAAACACAGATTCATGTGTGGACGACTGATTGATGATTAGCAATTTGCTAATCGCTGTATTAGACATATTGCTTTAATCAGATCAAATTATAACATATTGCATGTTTATACAGTTTATACATTGTTTCCACTATAGTAAAACTATATTCTTTTGTTGTTTGTTAATTTGGCAAAAAAAATCCCAAATTAGCCAGTTAGCCCAAATGCTAATTACACCATGCTAAAATGCTGACGTATGACGTCCGTATGACGGTGTTGTTGTAGTTCAGTGTGTTAGTAAGCTAATATTAGCACTAAAAAGTAACAACACTGCTGTGGCTAATGGGGTTGGTCCAGTTATGTCCAAACTATTCCGCAAAGAGTCGTTTGGCTGCAGCAGCAGCATCACTAGACTGGACTCGTTTTATTAACAGTCAACTCTCAGTCTTCACACAGTTAATTGGTCAAACTGTCTGATCTTGATTGGTTGGAACAAAAACCTGCAGCCACACGGCTCTTTGTGGAATAGTTTGCTCACCCCTGGGTTAGTCAGTCAAACACAGAGATTCACAACCACTCATGAGGGCTACAACAGCTGGATCCAAAAATCCTCAACTTAAACCCAGATTTTCATGGACAAGGTTTCCTCTGAAGCCCTCAAATTGGGACACATCCTATTATTCATGACATATTTACTACAATCCAAAATATTCTGTGTTTTTATTTGGTTTCCTCTGCTGTCTGATGTAGTTTCTTTCTGGGAGTAGGTATTAGTGATGCACAATTCTTATTGAGTTTACTACTTATTTAAGCCAAACTGGGTGGACCAGGATTAGCTGGTTAGCACACAAACTTTAGTAGAAGTGTAGAAGTGTTGGAAATAGAAGTAAAGAGGTCTAACGTTGGTTTGATACTGAAGCTGCCAAATGCTAACATTACACATGTAGAGAAAACATAAATACTGCTGTTTCACCTTAAAGAAGTTGGATGTATTGGTATTGACATTGATTGAAAACTTTGGTAACATTGTTCGTCATCCTCAGGCTTCACTTTTGATCCCTCCACTGCGTCACCATCACTACTCTCCACATGCCCACGAGTGATTTTCCGAACCCCTACAGTGTTTTCTCCGTCCTTGTGAGTTCCCCTGGATGAGATGCAGAGTATTTGAAGTAAAGATGGAAAAGAATATGTTGAATCTCTATGTTTCGAGCAGATGTGGCGGCTTCAATTTCTTTGTATTTTATATCAAAACCCTGGAACCTGCGACAAACGATGGCCTGGACCTCGCGTGAGATATAAAACTCTTAACGACGATGTCGCTGGCTTCATTTAAAAACTTATCTCTCGTTTACTCTGAGCCCAAGTGCTGTATCTGTAACATCATTTTAAGATTTTTTTTTAAATTTTTCTTACAGATACTACAGATATTAACCCTATTAATTTCACAGATGTCGGCTGTTTCAGTTTCAAGGCGGAAAATCTTTAATATCAAACCCTTGGAACTTGGATCAAGCGTTGCAGGTCTATCACTGAGCCCTGGCGTGTGCTGTTAAACCATCCGTAAAAATATTATTAGGATCATTTCGGTCCACCTTTCCAGTGCTGTGATCTCTTTTTCATGGAGAAAATGAAAAATGTCAAAGGCTGTCGTCTACAATGGAAAGGTCTAAAGAACTAAACTGTGTTTTCTTGGTGGTTCACGATCACTGGGGAATTTATTTTCCTGTCACACTAAATCTTGTTTTCGAAAGTGGACATTAAAACCCACTCTTTTCCAACCAGACCGGCCCAGTTTTGATGATCCATGACCCTCATATTACTGTTTATTAATCCCTGGAAAACACTTGAGGATTCCTCCACTCGATGGAATTCACTTTGTGTTTTATCGCTTTTTCTACTTTTCATATTTTCGGTGAAAGGCATTGTCATAACAAAGAGCATATTTTCTTTCTGTAACAACGAAAACATTAAACGGACAAAAGAGAAATAATATAATTTTTCATTGGAAACGTCTCGACAAAGATCTTGTTTCAATCAGACAATAAAAGTCATACCCAGTTGAATTTGCAGTGTGGAAATCAAAACCTATAAATTTGATGGGAATCTCGCACCAATATGAGGTTATATCTTCCATAATTATTCTAATGCTAATGTATGTTCAGACAGCTGGTAGATGTGATGTATTTACTGAATGAAATCTTATAAAAATGCTCTTTATTCTTTCCTGCCACCTGTCAAATGTCTTCATCTGTTAACGGATGGACTATAATGGGCTAATTCTTGATCTATGTTCTAAAAATGGCTCAAACATGAAAGTCGATGCTTGTAGAAACTGGAATTATCACCTTTAGTTTAATAAATCTACCAACCAAACCAGTTGCAGGTAATTAATGCTTAAATTAATGAGTTATGACCAAAAACTTTGACCACCAAAGCTCTAACGAGTTCATTGTTAAGTCAAAGTCAAAGTGAATATTTCTTATTTAATTTGCAGTGGTTTTGTCAAAATCCTGACATATTCACAAGAACATTTGAACATTTTTGCCAAATTGGAAATGATTCTATCAAGGGGGTCTTGATATATCACATAATAAATTTACCTTTGACCTTTAAACACCAAATTCTTACCAGTTCAACCCTGTGTCCAAGTGAAGGTTTGTGACAATTTTGGGAGGATTCTCTAAAAGTGATCTTGAGAACTCACAATCACAACAAAAGGATTTTTGAAAGGACAAACCAAAAGCATAATGCCTCAAGTGTCTCTGACGTAACCCGCCTCTCCTGTCCGCCTCAGCTCTACATAATGTCTTAACATCATTCAGCTCATGGTTTTGGTTTTACAACTCTTGCAAACCCCAACCATATAAGCTATCAATCTATCATCAAATAACCAACAAAGTTAGCTAACCAACTGCTGCAAATTAAGGAATTGGTTGAGGCCAAACCAGAGCTGAACATACAAAAAATAGTGAATGTTTGACTTAAACTGACTAGGTGGTTGCTAACACAACTCTAAATCAACGATGTGTTGTAAAGATGTACACAAATGATTCCCCCAAGTGGTAAAATCAAGTCTACTGATGCTACGTTTGATCTAATTCACTTCAGCCACAAATGTGCAAGTGTTTAACATCTGATTTTCCGATATCAGGTCACTCATTCCCTGTAGATGTCCAAACCAATGTACCTGAGTCTTCACTAGTCTACTTAAAGTCATTGATAAAGGTTGATGCACCATTTCCACTGTGGTCCTCCAAGGAATGTCATCAGGCGTCGCCATCCCTGTAGTCAAGTCAATCAAAGTCTAAACTGTTCTTATTTATGGTTCCCTGATGTTGGATCAAGCTCGACAATACAAGATACACGTTGTCTTATGGTCTTACCGGACAGATTTAGTACTTAATGCCTAATTCAATGCATCCAAAGGCTCTGAAAATGGATCTGTTGAGCCACAATACACATAAAAAAAAACTACAGTCCAACTCAAAGTCATGTTCATAAATCCATTAGTGAAGGTCATGGTTATAGCGTGAGTTGGAACACCTGAAAAAAGGTGACTGAAACTTAAAGGACGGATTTGCAGCAAGTAATTAAAAAACTAAATATGAACAGTAAAAAAAATGCAACCTGAGCTGCAGTTTCATATGGAATCTGCATCACATTTCAGCTGACCCATAAATGTGGTTTAAATCTGATCTGAGAGGATTGGATCCTGGATGTTTTTGTGCAGACTTCATAAAAAAGTTCCTCCTCATATTGGAAGAAAAAAAAAAAAAAAAAAAGAAGAAGCTGGACTGGAGCTGCCTGTCTGAACATTGCGTAAATGTCCTTGAGCAAGAAACCGAAACCTAGAATGACTCTAAATCCCTTTAGCCTCCACAAACATCACTTTCTACGATTTAGAATACCTGCATGTTGCAACCAAGGTTGGAAAGCCACACCAGAGATTAAATATAGCCTTTTTTATTTTTTATTTTCTAAAAACAGCTCCGCTAATGAATATCTGAAGTCCACTTGCCCCTGACTTACAGTGTTCTCCTGGTCTGGCTGCCAACGGTTTTAAGTCCACTATATTTTCAGCACAGAGCTGGTGGTCCACTCGTCATCCGTGATTTATATGCAACTCAAAAGCCAAAGAGAAAATAACCAGTACAATATAGATTTCATGCTAACGGAGAAAAATACGAGGTTAAAGCATCAGACTGTTGGCGTCTCGAACAACGTCCCCGAACACGATAAACACCAATTGCGCGTCGCTGTCTCACTGACTTACTTTTACAGCATTTTGGCACTTCAGATTGCACTTGAAATAACCCAGAAAATCAAATGTAGTCTGGTGTGGTGTCACGAGTGAAACCCAAGTCCGGTTTTAGTGGTGGAGGTATTTCTTCTCTTAACGGGGCTGTCAGAAGGAATGACTTTTTCCCCTCTGAATAACCCTGATATGGAATGGTTTTACCATCAACACAGCAATGCTGTGTGTTTATGTGTGCGTGCATATATATGTGTGTGTGTTATAAGAAAAAGAGAGAGAGAGATGGAAAAAAAAGAAGACGATGACAAAAAAAGTAGCTACGGAGACACTGATAGAGACGGAGGGAGATACAGGATGAATAACAGACCTTCATAGAGCCAGAGGGTGTGTTCGTGTGTGTGTGGTTTTGTCATTAGTGTTGAAGAGTTATTATGAGTTCCCAGACTGACTGGCCACTGCAGTAACAATGTGCTAATACATGTCTGTCTTTCATTTCTTTCTCTTTAATACTCCTCTCCGCCTGATCCAGTCTCTTTCTAAGCATTAGCAACCATGTCAGGACACACTATAGTAAAATACAATACTTCGGTGTCTTTATTCTGCAGAAGAAGAATATTTTATCAAAGTAAAAGTTGGATATAATGTATAAAATGATATATAAGGTGATGGTTTGCTCATTAAAGCACCAGAACGATCAATAGACTGATAAACTGGTCGTTTATTTTGAGGTCAGCAAATCAACAACCGACGTTTTTCCAGCTCCTCCTGAGATGTTCCCAGGCTAAATGAGATACACAGTACTGTGTAAAAGTTATAGGCACCAGGCATGTTTTGCTTTAGCAGTTGCTTTAAAGACCATCCATATTTATTTCTCACCTTCTTTATGCAGATATAATAAGAAAATACAGGAAATGTGTACAAAGTATTTAAGAAGACATAAAATGTAATGATGATTCTGGATTCAGACTCTAGCCACCCCCAGATTTGTTGCCCCTGCAGAACTTCAGTAACCAACAACCACAAGGGGTAAAAGCTGTTGGCTGAGTCACTGCTCCACACTCAGATCACTGATAGACATGTCTCGCCTGACAGAATCTGTTGGCAGATCCAGATGTGACAGGGGTCTCGGGATCAGCTGCTGACTTCACTTCACTCACCCAAAAGAGATGCTGCAGTGACAAACATATTGACATGGCATTATGAGCTGGGGCCCAAAACCTGCTTTAGGTCACTAGTGACCCTCTTTATTGTTCAGGGGGGAATTCTGCCCTAGTTTGCCTCATCGGGACTCTCTGGATTCATCCTTTGGCCATTTGGCTTTTCCCATTTTGACCAGGGTGAGATCAGCAGCTGATGTTGAGACTCCTGTCACATCTGGATCTGCCAACAGCTTATGGCAGGCAAGACATGTCTATCAGTGATGGCGTGTGGAACAATGACTCGGTTGTTGGTCACTGAAGCACTGCTGGGGCAATAAATCTGAGGGTGGCCAGAGTCTGAATCCAGACTCATTAGGACATTTTATGTGTAAATTTCTTGTATTTTCTTATTATATCTGCATAAAGAAAGTGAGAGATAAATATGTATGGTCTTTAAAGCACTGCTAAAAGAAAACATGTGTACTGCCTATAACTTTTACACAGTACTGGATAATCTCTCTGGCATGTTCAGTATCTATCCCAAGGTTTCTCGCTAGTTGGAAAAAAAAACATCATTGGGAGGTGGCCCAGGTGGCATCGTGTCTGGATGACCAAATCACCTCAACTGGCTCCAAATGGCTCAGCCACAACACAGAGGAAACTTGTTTTCTCTATCTTCTTCTTCGCTGTCATTTAAGAAGTAGACAACAAGTCTTGAACAGTGTCCAAAGAATGAGTTATATAATCTTTCCAGTGTGTTCTGGGTCTATCCCGAGGTCTCCTACGAGTTGGACATGCCAAGAAAACTTCCAACAAGAGACACCTTGATCAAATTCTCAGAAAAAAACATATAGTATGAGGTCTAGACATCCTGCAGATGATTTCATTAATTCTTTGGCTTGTGATGAGCATCAGATTGAAGATCGGCAGGTAAATAAAAAACTCGGCTCCATATTTAACATGAGTGTCTGATACAATATCTGTCTACTATCAAATGTAGCCCGCTGTATATATCATATATCTCTTGTTGACCAAAAAACAATTTAAAATAAAAAAAACAAGAACCACATATTCTCATTAGAGTATCTAAAGTATCACTACTTTTTCCTGTTTGAATGTTGTTTGCTATTTGATGATATTCTGGGGTTTAGCCAGAAAAAACCTGAGGCACTGTCACTTCACAATAACATGGCAGTTTTGAACCTGCAGGCTTAACTTTGTGACTAGTCTCTTTATGTGGAGTTTCCATGGTTTTCCTCCCACAGTCTAAATTGGTTGTAGGTGAAAATGTGAGTATGAATGGTGGCTTTTCTCAGTATCTCAGCCTGGTGATGAACTGGTGACACCAATTTTCTAGCTGGATGTCCACTTATGATTAACTCCAGTCTCCTGCTATCGGATGAATGAACAAGCTCACAAGTTTTATGCCACAAAAGGCATAAAACTATACTAACAATTTTCTAAAAGTAACATAACGAATAGCTTTCATTCACCAAAGTCAGATCAACATTTGCACCAGTTCCACCAAGAATCACAAACTGACTGATGATCAGGACCATCAGTCCTGAATTTATGAGTGATCAAACACTTTCCTGATGATATTGCATGCCTGATCTGAAGTATCTAACATGTTTGATCAGTGCTGGATTTCTTTATTTTCTGCTATAACACATCATAAATTTTTAAAAACTTGGGATCATCTGTTGTTTCTGGTGTAAAATCTCAGTCTTCAAAGTAACTGTAGTGATCAGACGAATGCAGCAGAAGAAAAACGTGTTTATAGTGACTTAAATGTAGTGGAGTGGAGGCATAAAGTAGCATCAAATGAAAATAACTGAACTGTAAAGTACAAGAAACTGTGAGTTTTGTACGTGTGTAAATTTGCTTGGTTACTTTCCATCACTGTCTAAAGTGGAGCCACATTTCTCCAGCGTCTCTCACTTTGCATCATCTGTTCCTCTCAATATCTCTTTAGTATCTTTCAATCTTTCCTCTCCGACTTTTAAATCTCTCTCTCTCTCTCTCACTTAGCCTGCGTCGGGGTCTCTCTATCGTCTCTGCGAAACAGATTGTGAAAGGCCACTGGCTTACTGTTAAAAGGGAGAATCGCCGGCTGGAAAGAAACATGGGGAGATCAAGGAAAGAGAGATGGGAGTATTAAAAGGAGAGTCACATGGATGGGTCGATGACAGACTGGCCTGAATTATGAAGGAGAAGATGAAATGGTTGGGATAAAGAGACAGAAAAAAAGGAGAGGAGAATGATTGGAGAGGGAGGAGGAGGGAGAAAGGGTTAAGAGAGGTAAAAAAGAAAGCTGAAAAAGTGGAGAAAAGAAAGCGAGGAGAGAAGAAAGAAGGGTAAGAAAGGTTAGAGAGAGGGCGAAACCCTTTTGAACACGAGAGGCTTTTTGAAGAGCGCTGCAGTGAATCCCATCAGCCAGTAATTCACGCTGATGTGAATTTTATACGCATTTCTGAGGCTAGTTCATTGGCCGAGAAAAATGTCGATTTGGACCAATTCGGGGGCTTTATATAATGGGGGGGTGGGAGGGGAGAACAGAATATGTGAGTGTGTTTTAGGGGAAAAGGGGAGGCGGGGGGTCAAGGAGAGGTTCATACACTCGTAAGCCGCCCTTTTTCCTTGGTGTCGGCAAATCTCAGAAACCAGAGCCGGGTAGTTGCAGAGTTTGGGGCTGCTGCTTGGTGAAACCGCCGACTAATGAAAAGGGCAAGAATTCGGGTCCCTAAAGTACTGATGTTTGTCCATCGACAGCCATGCACGAGCTGCAAAGTACACCCTGAAATTTACTGGCAGAAAATACATGTTCACACTGCTATCAACAAAGCGGATGGCTCAATATTTTGGTGCGATTGCAGTTGGCGGTTTTTTGGTTTTGGACGTTGGTTACTTGCTGAAAGAGTTTCAATTTGAATCACTAACTGAAAATAAAAACATAATACCTCACAGTAAATCATTTAAAAAGGTCCATGTTTGCAGTCTGTATCCTTTTATTATTCGGCGACCTCTAGTGGGCAGGTCACAAGGTCCTTGTAGGAGGAGGTTGGATCCAAAGCACAATCTTTTTCTGAATCTCACCAAACCTGCTTGTTTCTACGATGACAAACATCTCAAATACTTATCCGAGGGTAAGGACAAGTGACTTAATTTGGAGAACTTGTTGAACAATAAGCTCAACAACTGGCCACCATGGGTCCATTTGGTTTCTAAGACTAAAGGAACATGTTGTTTTATTCTTAATCCTACAGAACTGTCCAACTACTGGTTATCTTTCCATGTTCCTAAAGCCAGACTAGGACCCCAGTAATCAGCCCAGTGGGCCCCTGACCTGGACTGCCACCTGGGTATCTAATCAGACATGACCAACTTCTACAAGACCTCAGGGTCGACCCAGAACACACTGGGTGAGTCTCAGGATCCACCAAGAAAAGCTGGAAAACATTGGTGGGGAAATAGACTCCTGTACTAGCTTTACCTGCTGTGACCGGCATCTAGAAATGGATGTATGGATATTTATCTTTTTCTATTTGGGGCCAAGCCAACTTATCTTTGGGTCTATTGGGAGGAGGCTTTATTGTCTCTAGGTCATGTCTGGCTTTTTTTTTTTTTTTTTTTTTTCAAAGCAGTTTATACATTTCCATTTCCAGACAACCAAGGTTAGACCCACAGGCACATATCTCTGTATCTGGATCAGTTACAGTAAGGTTACAGGAAGGTTAATGATTTGCAGTGCGTGTGAAACAGTCTCCCACACTTTAATCAATTAAAGTTATTAAACTGATGTTTATACCAAGTGACATTTAAACCCAAGATTCCACTGTGTTTATGGCTGGTCCATTCAGCTTAATGGAAATATAATGGATGTACTTTGCATCATTTTATGCACATTAATTTCTCCAAAATGAAGATGACATATTTGGTAAACTTTTGAAACTGTCCTTCCAAGAAAAACGTCAAGTTCCTCTACATGACATTTGTTTGCCTTCGGGTGATAAAGCCTTTAAGCGGCTGCAGTGATTATGACTCATGAGAAAGGTCCCTTTACCTCAAAGAAGAAACTCAAACCCAAACGCAAGATCTTTCCCTAAATCTAACCAATCTTCAATCATAGCATTGTTGGATCAAAATACGGTTTTCTATTCGAAACAGTGATTTGTAACATTTTTGGAAAGCACCGATAAACACTGTCGCTTGGGACCAGATCAGAAAACACTTAAAAGCGTATTGTCCAGAGGGAATGATGGATGACCAGTGTATTGTGTCATTTAATTTGGATGACTTGTTGAAAATTTCAGGATTTCCATAAACTTTTTTTTTTTAAATGTTTGTCGGCCGGATTGGTTGAATGTTACAACACGAACAAAAAAAAAAGTTGTTGCACATCTCACTTCTTAAAAACTATATCCAAAAGTATTTATTTATACAGCAACATTACCTCGAGTAATGGCAACAACCATGAATGCAAAGTAGACATGAAAACTCAATTAAGATCGAAAGGGCAGAGGAAACGAATAAAACCACAATCCCAATGTCCTTGAGGTGCCCTTAAGCAAGGTGTTTAATATCTCCGGTGGTATGTCTCATAACAGAGAAGTGAATTTGTTATGGGCTGCTTGTAGGTGTGCAATATGTCTTTGAATCAGAGCTATGAAAGCACATTAAGGTCTATGTTTTTCCTGGATAATTACATTTACACAGTACTTTTTTTGTGTAGGGATCTGAGATGTTTTGTTTAACCAAGAGGTCAGCCCTGTTCTTAGCCCCAAAAGCTATTAAAGCAGAATATAAAGGGGAAAATGAAGTACAGCCAGATCTAAAGTTTAAAGGTTAAGGGTTTTAAAGAAGTATTTTCTCCTGATGACTAACCAAGATTCCTCACAGGATGTCCAAAAAGGTCCTCTCTGAGAAGTTGGCAGCAGCCCGGTGTTAACATTTGTTAGCAATGGTTGTCCAAGCCAACGGGGAACTAAACCAATTCTCTCAAAATTACATGCAAGCCGTTCCACTCAGCCTCATAAGCTGCAGTAAGATTTTAAGAGTAAGAATAAGTAACAGAGCAGTTTGGATGGATTCGTGTTTCATTTTAACAGAAATGGTATGTCCCCTTGATAGTTTACAGAAAGCTGCTGCCAGGATCTCAAAAGACGACAACATGGACATGAAGAAACCTTTTTGGGAGGCTTTCTCAAGTCCTGACAATGACCTTTTCTTTTTCTTCTAAAACCACATGGGAAAGCAGTGTGAGAAATGTTCTGTCAAAGAAACAAAGAAGTTACATCTCAGCTTCAAATTCAGATTCCAGGTTTTGATTTCCATCTCAACATCATGAGTAAGAGACGCACCCACGCAGGCCTCACTTCCGAGTTTCCACGACTAAAAAACATCTTGAGATCAAACTGATCAGGCGTGGCTGCTGATCACAGTATTACAGCACAAACATTCATTGAAACTCAATGTTTCTTGTGCTTTTTATCAATGTGAAGACCTAATCAGTTTCATGCCTGAGCCTATATGCGAGGCTGTTTTAACTCATGTTTCTCCCTTGGGCTCTTTATGTTTCGTGTTTTTCTGGTGAGTCAACATCTTCCTCAGAGATACACATGGTGACCACAAAACACTTGTCATTTCCTCTTCCTGTACTCTGGGATTTCATGCCTTGTTTCTCTTATATTCTTGGATATGGAGCTCATCAGCTTTGGTGCATAGTTAAAAAGGTTACAGAGATAGAAAATCAAAGAAACCATGAAGGATTTTAACCATTCTTATGGTCTTATGGACAAAATAAAAGCATTGCAAAATCAATCATTAAATACACCAGAAGCCAGTGATGATTTGCTAAATGTGGTGTTGTCCTATTAGTGAATTATTTGGGAATATTGATAAAGTTGCAGTTGTCTAATCTACTTGATGAACACATTTTTTGGCATCTTGCTGCAATATGGAGCAACTGCACCTTTGCAGCTGTGGTCACTGTCTTTGTGAAAATGAAATATGACTCAAGGACACTGTCCAGACTCTTGATCTCATAGATCGTCTCCATTGGGACAAATCAGAACGAGTGTCTTGTCCTTCAAAAGTTTAGTGAAGAACAATCTCACCAGACTTTATAGACACGTTTCATGTTTCTTTTGTTCCTCTTCATCTGTCTTGAAAGAGGTATGACGCTAGTTAAATCATATTGCAGAGTACCTGTGAAAACAGTTGTGTAATCTCTGGGGGAAATATCCTTTAGGCTTAGGTTTGAGGTTTCATATCTACGTCAGAAAACTTTTGTTATAAACTTGAGGCAATGGGAATTTAACAGGCAGTGAAGATGTAACGGAAGATGCTCCAGATAACCTGGGCCTTTTTCCCATGTTTTGGGGTGTAAATGATTGGTTTGGGATCAGAAACAGCTGTTATATAACTGTGTTTACAGCCACCAGGCTCCATCGACAAAAACAATATTTTCACCAGGAATCGTTGGTTCTGTCATTGCCTTAATCGCTTTTTTTTCTTTTTGTTATTGTGTGATACTTCTACTTCCTCTACTTCAGTCAGATTATCTTTCTTTAACTTTGACTGTTTTTTTCTTCCCTCTTTGTCATAAATCTTCACTTCATCTTTTCAACAGCGATTTCATATAATTTAAATATATTGTCCAAATATTGTCCAGTATAACTGTTCCAGTGTGAAGATTTGCTGCTTTTCTCTGTTTTATATCAACGTAAATTGAATATATTTGGTTTTTTGTTTCGTCAGACAAAACAAGTAATTTGAAGATGTCATATTGCATTCTGGGAAACTGTGGGAAGATGAGCTTTTTTCTCCATTTTATATTGTCTCAACTTACCGTGGCTCTGTATTTATTGTTAGAACTGTTATCTGATGTGGTATCTCTGCAAATAACGGCAAAATAACAACATGAAAATATCACATCTTTGGTTTTTTTGGTTTTGAAACTTGAGCGTCCATTGGTTTCTCATGTTTCTCCCTTTTAGAAACATTGCATATACAATATACATGTGAAACATATCAGTTCCCATTAGGATTAGCAACACACATGTGTCGGAAACAACTAGCACTAATTTGTTTAATAAATTTTAAGAGCAGTGAATTTGGCAAAGATGGTAATTAAAAGCTGATGGAGGCTGTTGCAGACTCATTGAACTCCGCTCGCCTAAATGTCAAAAAATGTAAAAAGGATTTAATCAAGCAGGAAAGCGGATACAGATGGAAGCTGTAACACCAAGTCAGACCAAAACATATTTCAATTTCCCAACATGTCCTTCCCCAAAAAACTTCCTGTTTGGCATCAAATGAACAGTATCAAATCCCAAACCACCTACTTGGGAACTGACGAAGCAGCCAGGATCTTGTTCTGATCTTGTTTAGCTGCAGTTCCCCATACAGGCACGTGGTTGGACAAAACGTCTCCAGCGTCAGTTCGCTTGTTTGGCATTTTACAAACAGCCAAATAAACAACGTGGCTGAGAGAAATAAACGTCCGTCTAACGTCCCGTTGTTCGGGTTGAAGACACCAAAGGGGAACAGTGTGTACATCTGGTTGTTGTGTCTCGCTTGTTTGACCAAACTTGTACTTTTTCTTTGAACGTGGTTTTGAAGGGTTGGAACTGGCCCTACCTGTCAGGAAACATGTAAACCTTTGGGTGAAATGACGTTTCAGGACGGGAGCAGCAGAAAAAAAGTAATTAGTGTTTAGTGTGATCTACAAAGGGAAGATTTTTTCTATAAATATAACTAGAGAATAGGATTTCTGTATAACTGCAGTGGGATTACTGCCTGTGTTAATGGATGTCAATGTGGGGTCAATGTGAATGTGAGTAACGTCTGACAATACTGAATCACTGTTTCACAGAAGCAATGTAAATAGTAACCATTGAATAAGACGCCTGAACACAAACACTATAGTTTGTATTGATGAAATATCTTCACAGAGAACTTCCTCAGACTTTAACAAGGCTACACATGTATTATTTGTGAAAATAAAGTCAAAATTGACTCGTGACAGTTTTATAGTGGGACAGGTCAGTTAACGTTTGCGTCTATGGGGCAGTTGAGGGTGTTTCTTGTTGCAAAACATTGCCCCGTTTGAGACTACACAGACTTTTTGTACAGTATTTACGATCAGTAATGAAAAGACACTGTGAAGTCATTTAGCAACATCCTGCCTTGATTTTTGATTACTTCTGATTATTTCATTAGCATTAGCCGTGGAGTAGTTGTTCTCTAGTTTGCTAACATGGTTCACAAAGTTGCATGCGTGTTTTTATGAACCACATCTCCCTCTATTGTGTTTTTTCCTTTGATCGTTCTTAAAACACTGCCCCGTGTGAGGCTCGAACTCACGACCTTCAGATTATGAGACTGACGCGCTGCCAACTGCGCCAACGAGGCTATGTACAGTGATAAAAATATTGAAAAAAACAAACAAAAAAACAATAGTGATTTACTCTCCGTCCTTAGCTACTTTGTGATGTGATCCAGCACTAACATCATGACAAAAAAGACGCGCTCTGGTTGACTTGGTCAAAAGATCAAGGATTTAACGAGGACAATAGAAGTAATAACACAGTATATCTGGCCGTCAGTGTAGCCAGTGATGAATGAGTGTATGGATGACTGTGTGACATTGTGTCAGAGCCAGAAATAGCTAAAAACACTGCCCCGTGTGAGGCTTGAACTCACGACCTTCAGATTATGAGACTGACGCGCTGCCTACTGCGCCAACGAGGCTTGAAAAGTAAAATTTGAGGCTCCAGATTATTGATTTAGGTCATTCATGGTCCAATTCCGCCCCTTGTTGTCAAAAAACATAAAGCCAGTGTAGTTAGCGTGCTAACCAGCTAGCTGTAGCCCATCTCATCACTCACTGATGACGAGTCAGTTTAGCCTCCACTCTGAGAAAAGAGAGAAATCAGCAAGTTGATCAGTTGGTTTACAAGAATTTACAATATCATATTTAGCAGGTTAGCTAACATTTAGCATGTTCAGCAAATTAACAAATAGCAGTAGCTAATTTTGATGAGAATGACCTTGACAATTACCAATGACATTGTTATCCAATGCAATAATGGACGACTTTACAGCACCACAAAACTGAAACCAAACCATCTGGGTTGGCCTCTGGTAGTTGGGTTGGGGTCATAAATCACACATCTTTGTTTCCCACTGATGGTTTATGTCACTTTAAGTGGTTTAAGTCTTTAGTCATTTTTCTGATCAAGTTTGTTTTAAAAGTCTTTTGGTTTGGGACTTGTGCAGGATTTTGAAAGTGGCTCCACTTTCCAAACACTCCTGAACAGACCGTGATTCTTAAATGGCAGCACTTCTCATATTCAGGATATTTTGGCTCAAGTTTTACACATGTGGAGGAAGTGGAGGTCCATCGTCCATCTTTATATAGAGTCACCATGGATCAATAAAGTCTGAACTGTTCATCTCGTCAGTTTGATGTCAGCTCACTGGCGTTTTCTCCGTCCCCCGCTGTCTCTGAAGCTTTCTCTCTTTCAGTCATATCACCAACTGTGTGTGTGTGTGTGTGTGTGTGTGTGTGTGTGCCTGTCTGTGTTTCATTCAGGGGGCAGTATAATTACAGTCTATTTCCTGACTCTCTTATGTTCAGATAGGAGGTAACAGCAGGCAGGAAGAGCGGCTGACACCACTAATTTCCATCTAGAGGCCTTCCTTTGAGTAGTGTGTTTATTTGTGTGTGTGTGTGTGTGTGTGTGTGTGTGTGTGTGTGTGTGTGCTGCAGCAGGAGCTACAAATTGGTCCAATTAGTTGTAGCTGAGAACATTAGGACACTTACCATCATCCATCTTCCTCCCTACAGGGGGTGTATGAGTGTGTACGTGTTTTTTCCTGTGTCACGCTGAGGTTTTCTTCAGTTTCCAGTTTCTTTTCTTCCTGAAATTACTCGATGTTCTACCTTCTCTGACCTCGCTGTCCCCCCCGGTCTACCTTGATTCACACTGAGGTGCAAAGCTTCAAAGTCTAGATTTACTACGAAAAACAAGGAGTAGAAAATCAGGAGTCAGGAATAACCACTAAAAGTCATCTATAAGTTACAGTAATAATACAGAATAATCTTTAAAAGTAAATAATTAACTGCCTGTAAATTCTAGGATCATGTCAAAAAGTCACATATAATTCTAAAAAATGTGGAATAACCTCAAAAAGTCACAGATAATTGTGATATAAGTTGGATTAAGTAGTGGATAACATTTAAAAACATGATATCACTACTGGAAACCTTCAGTTACCCTTTAGGAATCTGGAATAAACATATAAAATCCTCAGTAATCCCAAATAATAAAATAAAAACCACATAAAATGAAGTGTTGAACAACAATTACTTCAGAAATCTTTGATTAACTCTATAGAAATCTGGAACTAAAGGGTCACTAATGATAAACGACTCCTAAAGAAGATTAGAATAATAAAACCTGGAAAAACTCCAGTAAGATGTTAAAAAATCAAGAAGAAGACATCCAATGGACAAAAACGTCTGGAATAATCAAAGAATTCAAGATATGAATTGAAAAATCAAGTAATTTCTAGAATGTCTAGATAGAAAATGGAATAACACTGAAAATCATCATTAATCTGGAATAACCTCTAAAAACCATCATGTGAACAAAACTAAAATAACTTAAAAGTCTTAAAAGATGTTAAATGAAATGCAAAATGACTCCCAGAGAAATAGGAGGAAAAAGTTTATTTATCATATTTTTTTTTACTTGTTAAACCAACCCCAGCATAAAGTCTGAAATAACCGTAAAACAGGAATAACCTCTAACAAGTTGACTCACATTCATCTAACTTTTACCCTCATTAAATAGTTGTTTCCTTGAATTTTCTGCTATCTGCTTCATCACAGATGAGTTTTATTCCTTCGTTTCTTTGTGAAATCTCTTCTTTAATTATTCGCCACTTTGTTTCTTAGTTTTTCATCCTTGAGTCTTAATTTTTTTTTTTTTTTTTTTTTTTTTATTTCAGCTGTAGTTGTAACAACTTCACTTTATCTTTTAGCCACTTTAATATCCTCTGCACCGTTAATCCATCTTAATTTCATCCATACCGCCTTAATTTTCTCGTCTTTGTTGCTCATTTTCCCTCAAATACCACTCTGGTTTCTTCATCTCTCCTACTCTCAGCATATGTTGTTTTCTCTGATGCTTTGTGGCCTTGATTTCACTGGAAATATCATCTTTGTTATCAGTGACACATTGTGGTGTTGTGATGATGTTTGTTTCCATCATAAACAACTCACGCAGTAGTGGTCAGTAGTACTGGAAGTTTCTGTGAAAAAAACAGATGTACTCAGCTGTCAACACAACCTTACTGTCAGTGACGGTATTCAGAGAAGGAAGACGAATGTGTGTGAAATTCCCTCGTTCTCACAACGTCAAATTTAACACCAAGAAGTGTGTTAAACAGATATGAGCTCACACACTAACACAATCACACAGGGGAAATGTCCTCTAAGTTTCAAATTGAGCATTGGGAAAGAAACTGAGCGAGAGACATCTGCCCGGCAGACTTCTATTGTTTCTCTTCTGAACTTGTCTTTCATCCTTCGTTTTCGTCTTCTTTTCAGTTCATGTGAAGAACATCAGGACCTGGTTCAAGGGAAAGTCAGAGGAGACGGGACTGTTTGATGACTGTATTGATGTGATTCATCGCCATTTTACTGTAAAGGACATTAAATTAAGTCATTTAGCTTCCAGTGAACGGTAAAACACATTTGTTGTAAACACATTTTATTTCCTGTAAAATGCATCTGCTGATGTCTATTGTGTCAGGAACGAGTGCGCTCCAGATACACCGTGTTATGTTTATGTGTAGCATCGTGATGTGTTTACATCAGGTTGACGTTCTCTGGTGGTCAGAAATGTTCAGAGTTCACAATTATGTTTATTTACATCTCAGTGTTTCGACACTACAGCCAAGTTGTGTTTGGGTTCACATGAAGGTCCGTGTTGCAGAATATACTCGCTGGTGAGTTTTGTTGTGTCGGTTGCAACATTGTGATTGATCTCATTGGTGCCAACAATGTGTCCTCTGACTTTTTAAGTTTGAAATGATGTTAGTGGTTGATAGTCAAGATGGAGACCAAGACTCGAAGGCCCTGTCGGGACAGCAACATCATCATTGGGGTAAATTTAGCCCAATTTTGTTGGTGTCAGAAAGATGTAATACATCTATCTGTATGGCCCAAATTAGTGGTGCAAAAGAAAAAACAAAAGGATGCCAAAACTCACCCAAAACCAGTTATGGAAGTCTACTCTAGACGTTGAGATAACTGCCCCAAAAAGAGTCAAAAATACACAACAGTCAAAACTAAAACCTTTACCTTGTTCACCTTTATTTTTTAAGTAGTGTGGTTAAACCATAACTATGACATAGTCAAACCAAAGACCTTTACTCTGTTTCCTCTGTGACTAAATTAATCTACAAATGCCAAATGTCTGATAGACTACAGCCATAGTCTTTGCCATCTGGGGATGGAGACCAAGGCTTGAAGGCTCTATTGGACTCCCAATTCAGGGCCGGGTAGCAGGTCCACCAAGGTAGTCCAGGTGTTCCTCACTTTCCTGACCTTTTTTGGGATATCCTGAGGTATTCCCTGAATAAATTAGTCACATAATCTCTTAATCTCTCCAGAGTGTTCTGGGTCAACCCAAAGTCTTCTACCAACTGGTCATTGCAGAAAACCTCCAATGAGAGACATCTTGACTGACTCAGGAACCTGGATGGACTGACTCCTAGGGTTGTAAACTGGTTCTTGATACTTGTGAAGGAACCTCCTCTGGCTCCAACTGAAACCAGACAACATACAGAGGAAACTTAACCTCTTTTTCTTCTTAATTATCATTTAAAAACAGCAAAATCTCCACAAAATTGTTTCTGAACGGGTCCAGAGAGACTTGTATCCACCAAACATCAAGTATTTAAAAAAAACAAATCCAAGCTGCCATCTGTGGTCACACTGTGGTTCAGCCTCGGAACATATGTATATATGTGTATTGCTCATGTATATCCATGAATCTGATCCTCTTCCATTTGATTCCTCCTTCAAAATAAAAGCATACAGTAGGTTTTACACTACTTACACATCTGAGTAAACAAAAATGACACGTTGGCTTCTCCAAGGCTCCATTTTGGGGTCTTTCCTGGTTCAAATAATAGAAAACAACAAAATGTGTTCATCATCTATCACACATTTGCATCATAACCATAGCAATGGACTATAATCTCACACAAGTAAAAACACTGGACAAATTAAGGATTAGCTGTGTCACAATTGTCCACAAAGTCCAAGACAGACATCTGGATGCAGTCAGACTCAGACTTGAACCTGAACTTATCACCTCAAAAACACAGTAAGCATTAAAGTAGGTTGGTGGAGCAGAGGCAGCTTGGCTGACGTGAACAGAGTACGTGATGAGGACCAGGTTTTACAGGCAGACTGGGCAGGTACAGACAATAGGTAACGGCAAGATGAGCACAAACAGTCAGAGACGCTGGCAAACTGTTCTGGCGACCGACTGGGTGGAAATACCAGGGAACAGATGAAGGAGATGAGGAGCAGGTGTGAAGGTAAGTGGAGAATTTCCTCGTGATTGGAAATGGAAACCAGGCGAGCAGGTGGATCTGAAAATGGAGACAAAGTGCGAGGACATCTGGTGGACAGGTGGAAAATGACGATGTATCTACGTCAATTTAGTTGGCGCCGTAGTGGTGCGTCCAAAACAAGAAACAGGAAGTTAAAGTGGGATATAAAACCCTCCAACTTGAATATAAAAGAAACTTCAGAGTCAGTTTAACTTTTTTTTGAGAAGTTACAAGACTTCCTGTTTCCACCAGAGAGATTAAACCCCAGCTGCAGGTTTGATCACTTCCTGTCGATGTTCATTACCATTAATCACACACATATGCTAATAACCAAAACTGCTTCATACAAAAAAAAAAAAAATATGACAAAAAGACATGTTCAAGTCAAAAAGTATAAGAACGTTTTTACAATCCGCCTCTGTTTGGGGTGAAATCAGTACATTTGGACGAACTGAAGACAGAGTTCTTGCTCTTTCGTCTCGTTACATTGATGTTTAACTAGTTTACTGGAGGGGGCACAACACACACACACAAACATGATTTACTGGTAAGTCTTGGGTTTGGTGTTGTCAGAGAAATATTTGACAGCAAATAAACACGTGTTTCATCTACAAAGAATGGCCTGCAGCGGCCTGTGTGTTACCACTGTGGAAGATTGTCTTTGTTGCGGCGACGATGTGGCTACACTTAAGACATTATCCTCATTACGTTGCCACAATGTGTCTCCTAAAAGGACGCAGAGAGATGCAATTATCTTGTTATTATCTTTTACTTTTATTTATTTATTTTTTTTCTCAAGTGAGCTGAGCCGGACAACGGGAAGAAGAACTGCTACTGTTGCTTTATTAGATTTTTTTTTTGTTGGCTATTTATTGCCTTAATAAGATAATGCTCATTTTAGTGATTTATATCATTAAAAAAAATTAAATAATAATATTATTATAATATTTAAAAAAGAAACGTAATATATATATATATATATATATATATATATATATATATATATATATATATAAAGATGTTAATTAATTTGTTGTAAATAATTTGTTAAGAACTGCAGTTCCCACAATCCTTCGCGCGGGGACCTAACAGGAAGTGAAATGTTGCCGGGAAATTGGTATAATTAGCTGCTACCAGTTGAGCTCCGTTTGTTTTGTTTAAATGTCATTTTTTCTTATAATTTAACTCTCCAACACCAAGTTAAAGTCCGCCGATTGAACAGTTAGTAGTTCCACTTCAGATGTGATACATTAATGTAAAGAAAGATGGTGTCGTTTTAGTTAAATATCGAAAAAAATATAAAAACGCGATGTTTTTCAAGCAAGTTTCGGATCGTCGTTTTTTTCCCACTACTTCAAATCGGATTTATGGAAATTTAATCACGATGGACGTCGAAGATAACGATATTTCCGGAAAGTGTAAGTCAATATGAGTCTATACACGTGTCTAACATTATTGTATATCGATATTTTAGGGACTAATAACTGTGGGAAGGAGTAAAAGTGGAAGTTACAGGTTGTAAATTGGCTTAATTAATGCAGCTGATAAGAATTCAATTGAAGAAAACATCGTTTTAACGATTTAAAACCTAAACAAACATTTAATGTAGAAATTATTTGTGATTTTTATGCTTGTTTTACACACACACACTTGTCAAGAGGGGGGTGGCTTTTTTGTAAACTTATTTATGTAAAATAGGTAAAATAAAAGAGTGAAATTGTTCAAAAATACATTTATTTTACTGTCAGTCATCATTTTTAATAATAATATGATGTAGTGGAAATCTCCAAGTTCATGTAGAGGCTGTTCTACATGAATCTGTTGTTTTTTTTTAGTGATAAATTGGATTTTATTTTCATTTTATTTTAAATTAAGACTTTTAAACAAAGCTCCAGACGTAGTTTAATGTTACTGGACGAGGTGGAGGCTGAGAACGAATCACAAAAGGACGAATGTGGAGGAAGACGGAGGCCAATTAGTGAACTTGAACTCCGGAGGTCGACGAGGGAGAGTTGACGACCTCTGAGAAAAGGTCACGACCTCGCCGTTTACTCAGCCACGAAAACACACACACACACACACACACCAATGCCACAGCACAGAGGTCAAAGGTCATGGGTTAACTAAGGGAACTAACAGAAACTGGAGAGAAAAGAGAGAGAGTGAGAGTAGTTTTCTAACCTGCATCTGGCCTCCAGATGGTTTATGAGTCATCCTCGGGTTAGACACACACACACACACACACACACACACACATATGCAACACACCTTCACACACACACACACACACACACACACACACAGAGCAGCAGTTTTGGCTTCCCCTGCTGAGACTAGATCATTCCCAGGTTGGGTCGATCGAGGGGTAAACTTGACACCTGACTCTCTCTCTCTCTCTCACACACACACACACACACACACACACACACACACACACACACACACACACACACACACATACATTCCCACACTCCCTCCCTCTCCCCACTTGCAAACAAACCGCACGGCCGCACGCAGACGTTTTACTGTACACGTTCACACACATACATGTGTAAAAACACCTGAGTCATTGTTACAGAGTTCACATCTGAGGTCGGAGGCATAAGAATGAATCCAGTGTTGAAGCATTAATACTTCACTACTGTACTTCAGGATGTTTTGGTGGAGTGTCTGGTCTTTTACTTCACTACATTTTCTAACTTAATTACGTACTTTTACTACTGATACATGTTCAGGGTTTATTGATGAAAGTACATGTGGTGTTTTCTCCAGCGCTCTGGTTTCAGACCATCAACTCCATGTCTGAGGGTCGATGTGGCTTCATGTTAAAGGTGGATGATGGAGAAACTTTAGTTCAGACTCAAGACATTGTCTATGAAGATTGTTGTAGCTCCATGTTTTAAAGTGCTGGATAAACTTCATCATATTCTTCTGTTTCTATTAACATGTATTTGTACATGTGATGACTTGAACTTCTACTAAAGTTATTTTTATTCTACTCTAGTGTCTGTACTTTTACTGTAATGAGACTTTCAGATACTTTACACAAACACTGAACCAAACTCGGAGGCGTTGGCAGGAAGAGTTTGGGTTTGATCCAGTAAAATTTCATAACTTGGACTTGAACCAAACTTTAATGTGATTCTTTATCTCAACGAGGGCGAGGATGCGACTGATTAGACGTATTTTCCCTCCAGCAAAGGTCAGATGGTTGAGATTGTCACGTCGGCCATCTTATCTGAGGCGCTTCTACTTGTTGCTGCTGCTGCTTTTTTTTTTTTTCTTTTCTTTTCTTTTTCTAGACAATAGGCATCATGATGAAAAAAAAAAAAGAAGCATACTTGTGGGTTTGTTTTAAAGAATAACCTGCTGTATTTTTGCATTTCTGCCAATCGTTTCTTTTGGTTGTAACAATATTTTTACTGAAAACCCCAAGTCTGCTGCCAAGATCTGCTGCAACATAATACCCAACAGGGCAGAAACATAAGTAGACAGACAATCACTGAGGCTGTAAACAAACTTCTTGTTGAACCCTGTTTTAATGACGCGTGCCAAACAACCAGTGCTACATGATCGTAGCAGAGCACATAGTCTTAATGCCACTGTCTAAAGGGAAACTGGCAAAGTTTTGGACATGAAATTGATAGTATATTGTAATAATTTGGAGAATTTATTTTTTCTTTTATAAACCAACAAGAACAGTGCATACCTCCACCAAGATCCAATATTTCTAGACCTAATTTTAGGAACCTGTGCTGTTTTCTGTATGAGGCTTCAGACCCGGTCCAGGTCCCATCGCTTCGCCAAGTTTGGTGCAAATCAGCTGAGTCCTTTTTACATAATCCTGCCAACAAATTACTACATAAACAGGTGTTTTTCATTGAGAGAAGTTGTTGAAAATGTTGAAAAAATGAATAATTTTTTGGATCAGCATTAAAATTTTTCTATGTTTCTGCCAACAATTAACCAACAAACCAACATTTAATCCAGAAAAATTGATAAAAACATTTTTAAAATCCTGTATTAACCAATGTAATTCGTCTATTTGCCAATATTTACAGGATCTGCTCCAATTTTTCCATTTAATGGGTCCGTGTCCCATCGCTTCTCCAAGTTTTGTGCAAATCAGTCCTTTTAACGCAATCGTGCCAACAAATAGCTACATAAACTAGTGTTTTTACTTCAGATGAATTAATGAAAATGTTGGAAAAAAAAGCACCATCCTTTAATGTTACAAACATTAGTGATTAAATTCCTGGATCGGCACCAGAATCCAATGTTTTTGTGTAATTTTGCCAACAAATATATATAAAAAACATTTTTTAGCTCAGAGAAATCAGTAAAAACATTCAAATATAACTTGTTTATCAATGTAATTGTTGTATTTTCCAATTTTGACAATAGGATCTTTATCCAAAATTGAATGGATTCATCCCTGGTCCGTCCTTCATGTGACCACCAAAGTTACAAAATAGTATTTTCCCCATATTGAAATATTTCTTATTTATCAATGTAATTCATGCGAAGTGACACGATCTACCTGCTTCATGTGTCACCTCTCGACCAAGTTTGGTGCAGATTGATTCAGTACTTTTAGTGTAATTGTGATAATATATAACCAAGTAAACATGTTTTTTTTTCTTCCAGAGAAATTATTTTGTTCGTTCTGCCAACAAATAACCAAAAAACCCAAACATTTATTCAAGAAAATAAGGTAAAACCATTCAAATATACTGTATTTATCAATGTAATTTGTTTTATTTTATAATATTTATTGGATCTGCTCTAAAAGTTAATGGGTTCATCCTTCCACCAAGTTTGGTGCAAATTGGTTTTGTACTTTTTGTGTAATTCTGCCGACAAATAACACAAAACACAACATTTTTATTCCAGAAGAATCTGTAAAAACACTTAATTAACACTTACTTGATTTGTGTATTTTCCAATATTTGTAGGATCTTTCTCCAAAATTCAATAAGGCCCATCAATAATTTCCACCAAGTTTGGTGCAAATTGGGTCTCTACTTTTTGTGTAATTCTGGCGACAAATAATTAAAACAAAAAACAAATATACCATCAATGTTATCAATGTAATTTATATATATGCCAATATTTATAGGATCTGCTCCAAAGTTTAATATCTTCATCCCTGGTCCAGGTCCCATTTCTCTACCAAGTTTCCTGCAAATCAATTTGGTGCTTTTTCTATAATCATGACTCAAAATAACCAAGTAAACATGTTTTTTGTTGAAAATGTGTAAAACATGCTTCATCTTCTAATTCATTTAATTCCCAGATCAGCATTAAAATTATTTGAATTGTTTGTCTCATGGATCCCCTTCGCGAACATTAAGTTTGATGCATTTCTAAGGAACAAAATAATAAATTCTGGGATCGACCCGTTTAATTAGATCAACATGAAAAATTGAACGGTTCATCCTTTTCTCCCGTCCTCGAGTTTAGTGCTAATTAGTTCAATATTGTTTGTGCTGTCTGGCGATAGACAACAAAGATAGCTGAGAATACATCATTTCCAAATTGTTGAAGATTGTCCTGTTTTGCAATGAAATCCATGTATTCATCTTTTTATTTGGATTTATTTATGATCTATTTAAAGATATGATGGGTTCATCTCTCCACCAGCTTTGGTGCAAACTGGTTCAGTACTTTTCGTAGATTCCTGTCAACGAAAAACCAAATAAATTACATTTATCTTCCAGAGAAAGCAACAATAAACGATGGAAAGGAAAACACGAATGAAACACTACAAATTTTAATGGGTTTGTTCCTGGTCAAGGTCACATCTTTTCACAAAGATTGGTGTAAATTGATTCAGTGCTTGTTGCTTCATAACTAAATAAAGATGTTCTTTTTTTCGTCCAGAGAAATCGAAGGAGACGTTAAAAATCTCCTCATGTTGCAGTGATAGGAACAGAGATGATAAAGTCCTGGATTAGCACCTAAATTTAACAACAGGTCATTCTTCTCCCGTCCACCATTCCTTCACAAGTTCGTCGCTAATTGGTTCAGAACATTTTTGTGGAGTTTAGCCGACAACAAAACAGATTATTTGTTACATAATTTGTTAAAATTGCCCCTTAATTATCATTTAATGGCTTTATCCCTGCTCTGGTTTACGTCTCTACACCAAATATGGTGCAAATTAGTTGAAGGTTTTTGTGTGATCTGGCTGACAAATCACTAATAAGCATTTTCCACCGGCACTTACTCGTCTGTATTCGACTCGTTTCATAGGATTTTCCACTTGGTGCTGGTTCCTGGTACCTGGTTCTTTTTTAGAAACCGAGCTGAGTCGATATTAAAACGAGTGTCTTCACAAGCGCGACCAGACGCGAGCGAGTTGAGGGAGCGTCAACAAAATAATCAACCTCCATTTTTAAACAACAGTAACAGTGACATCTATCGTTGTAGCTACATCGTCATAAGCTAACGAGCAACAAGTGCAGCGTCTCCTCCATTAATGTTTACTGATGTTTTTATGTTGCGACGTCGCAGCAGTTTTGACTCCACTCGCCTCATGGGGAGACCACGTCACGTCCATCTACCTACATTTCAAATGCGTCATTGTTTTCACGTGATGTTTGTTAATTTTAAAGATAATTTCTGACTCAGTGAGGACTGTTCAGTGACCGGCAGCAAACGTTACGTTAGCTTTAGTGTGAGACCACGTAGCGGACTACGACGCTACAAACTCTGACAGCTAACGTTAGCTTAACAGCTAGCTACGCTAACCTAGGTTAGTTTTAACCACCTACTCGAACCAGTTGGGTATTTTCAGAAGTAGACGAATCAACAATTACACCACAAACGTACCTTCGACTGACGTTAATAGTTATCATTTAAATTGAGATACAGGATATATGTGATTCGGTACCAAACCGAGTCGAGTCAAGTTGCACTAGAATGATACAGGCGAGTGGCAAAGAGACATAAGTATGTTTTTTAGAGAAATTAGTTATGTAATTATTCTAACTTCCTGTTTTTGGTGGGAACCACAACAGATTTTAATGGGTTTGTTCCTGGTCCAGGTCACATCCTTTCACAGAGATTGGTGTAAATTAATTCAATGTTTTTTGTTTAATCCTGCCAATAAGTAACTAAATAAATGTGTTCTTTTTTTTATTTTTTTATTCCAGACAAAATGTGAAAAATCTCCTCACGTTGTTGGACGAGCACCAAAATTTAACGTGTTATTCTTTTCACGTCCTCCATCATTTCACAAAGTTTGTTGCTAATTGGTTCAGAACGTTTTTGTGGAATGTAGCTGACAACAAAACAGATAAATCGTTACACAATCTCCAGATAAATGTGGCAAAAATTGCCAGATTAATTACCATTTGATGGGTTCGTCCCTGGTCCCGGTTACATCTCTACATCAAAATATGTTGCAAATTAGTCGAAGGTTTTTTTATCTATTCTGGCTGACAAATCACTAAGTAAACATACTTTTTTTCCCCCAGAGAAATTAAAGAAAATATTCACTCTTAGGTCCAAACTTTAACATGTTCATTTCTGGTCCATTTCATCATTTGTTCATTAGGTTTAGTTAAAATCGGTCCCACTACTTTTTGTGTAACTTTACTAACAAATAAACTAAACAAAAAACTAACAAAAATGTTGAATAAGACTTTGGCTCATGATATAATTTGTGTACTTTCCTATTTTTTTTTTTTTTTTTATCAGATCAACACTAAAATTTAATGGGTTTCACTGAACACGTCTTAAGTTTAGTGCAAATTGGTTCAGTACTTTTTTTTTGCGCAATCCTGATAACAAACAACCAAATAAATTGACGCAGGTGAAAGATTTAACCTCCTCGGAGTCGGAACGAATCGAACAAATTAAACTGGTGCAGGAAATACAGTTGGTCAAAGCAGGAAAAACAGGAAGTTGGTCAATAAAACTGTAGCTGTCGGCTCCAAATAATCAACCGGTTGGACTTTGTCCGTTGGATCGTCACCAGTTCCCAGCGCTGAAGTTGGAAACTTAAAACCTTATCAAACTTGTTTTCCACATCAACAAATCTCAGGCCAAAGGTTTAAAAATCAAGAACCCGCAAATCATCACGAAGTTTGCTGCGTTTATTTCTTCTCGTTAATTGCACCAACGTCCTCGTCAACGTCCAGAAGTTTGAGGAAACGAGTTTGAACCAGCATGTGGCACCTTAACTGTGATTTCTGCTGCGATTCAGCCAGTTATAACTTCTCTATCCAAAAAAAAAAAAAAGTATTGTTTTCTCTGTTGGAGGACGGAGGAGGTAAGACAATCGGTCCACATGTTAAAACACATTATCTAAGGTTTACTTATGAAAAAAAAAAAACTCCATAGTAATCAGATCCAGATCTGAAAACACACACAAACACAAACCGTGAATGACGATTGTTACCTCACGTTATAACAAAGCATCTTTGCACAACAACAGCGAGCTGCTAGACTAAATAAAAACGATGTTTATTGTGCTCAAAAAACAGATTGTGCCCACTTGTATCAGTCCTAGAAATCTACAGCAAACAAGCTGATGAAATCAGTCGTGAACACAAAGACTTGATGTGTAACTGACGTATTGTTTTCTCATGAAGAACTTGATGATGAAGACCCTGATCCAGAACAAAAGACCTGACGGGTCGGAAAACTTCACTCTGGTTGTTGTTGTTGCCTGTGACCTGAAAAAGACTAAATGGCAACTGGAGAAATGGCAAAAAATAGATGATTTCATTACGACCGAGAGGCTGAAACTGATTTGTGTCGATGTGAAGTTGAAGACTGCGACTGTTTCAGTTTATTAAAGAAGCTGCATTTCTGCTGCTGATCAAGTCTAGCTGTTAGCGTGCTAGGTTTGGTTAACATCAGTGTTGGTCTCCATCTCTGGACATAACTTTTGGCAAGTAAACGACTGAAGTTTGAGGCAGCTATTGATGCTAATGTTGTATATGTAGCGTTAGCAGCATATTTAGCATGTTGGGCTATGTTAAGCTACAACCACCTTAGCTTAACATCAAGACTGGTAGATGTTACTCCTGCTAAGCTCAGCTATTGAAGTCAAGTAGCCGTTCCTCATTGCTTCCAGTCTTGAAGCTAAGCTAAGCTAATCAAAACTGATAGATGTCGTCTGTCGCTTTTACTTTAGATGCCAGAAGTTAAGCTAATCAAGATTTGTGGTTGTTTTTTTTCCTCCACCACCAGTCTTGGTCTTAGCTTAGCTGTTTCCTCCTGCTTCCAGACTTGGTGTTGAGCTAAGCTAAGCTAATCAGATGTTATGCTAATTAAAGACAGTTAGCTGCTTCCTCCTGCTCCCAGTCTTTTTTAGCCTAGCTGCTAGCTGTTTCTTCTTGCTTCTAGTCTTGGTGCTAAGCTAAGCTAACGAAGCAGGGGGCACAGCTACCAGTCTCTATTAGCTTAGCATCACAGCTGCTGGTACAAAACTGGAAACAGATGGAAACAGTTTGCATAGAACTTCTATAAGCTAACAAATCTACCAGTTTACAAAAAATTCTATTTTGTTCGGTTTGCTATAAAAATGCTAAGCTAACTAGCCACCTGCTAGCTCTAGCTTTTTTTTAAGTTATATTTTTGGGGCATTTTTTGCCTTTAATCAGAGACAGTGTAGAGAGACAGGAAACAGGCAGGAGAGCGGAGGAAGGACGACTCGGTCGGGATTCAAACCGGCAAACAAGTTGCCAACGTGGCGCATCTCAGCCACTCGGCCATCCGGGCTCGCTAGCTCTGGCTTTAACTTTAACACGAGTTTAGTTTTCTGATTCTTTCAAAATAATTTCTTTCATGCTTCTGTAGTCATTTTTTTTGTCAAATTTGGCACCTCTGGGCCTCCATAGTTGAGGGTTGCATCATGTTTTGTCACCAGCTGTGGTGAAACACGTCCGCCCTCATGATGCTGCCATGTGTGTGTGTGTGTCGTCACTGAAGTGAGAAACCTTTTGTTTCCAAATTTCACCTCCATTTTTATTTCTTCTTTGTCTTCGTCGTCTTGTTTCTGGGTGAATTAAAGGCCAAAAGGTTGTGGAGACTGAATGAGTGTGAGTGTGTGTGTGTGTGTGTGTGTGTGTGTGTGTGTGTGTGTTGTCTGGCAGGTGAATCTGCAGCCGTTTACAATAAAAAACCAAAGCGATAAAAGCTGCGGGGAGATAATATCTGACACATGCGAACACAGGCCGGAGACAGACGGAGGCGGTGGAGGTCACAACCTTTGTTGTTTTCCTGGAACGGTTATGAAACATCGATGTTTTTGATATATTTTTTATTTTTTTGGTGCTGATGGGAACCACACACGGTTACATACAAGCTGAAACATGTTTTCTTCTACTTCGTCGTTCAGGTGTTAGAGGTCACACACGTACATGTTGGCGATTTTTTTTTTTTTTTTTTTTTGTTTGGTTTTTTTTTTTTTTGTTTTGACGACCTCTATATTTTATCTGACGGGAAGAAACGTGTCTCTGGTTGTTGTTGAGTGTGAATCTGGGTTTTGGTAACGATGTAAAAACTGCTGCTTGTGTTGCTAATATCTCAACATTTAAATGTTGATTAAAAAAAAATTATTAAAAAAATAAAAAATCCAAAATTGTGTCCAGTAGTTTTTTAATTAAAGCAAACTTTTTTTGGAGAAAAATTGTAAGAAAAAAAAAGAATAATATAAAAAATGAGATATATATATATATATATATATATATATATATATATATATATATATATATATATATATATATTCGTACACACACATAATAGCTTAAAATATCCTAAATGTAATAATATAAAAAGGGGGAAAATCAAAACAAAGTTATTTTATTACTAGCATTATATTTAATAAAACTTTTAAAAAAAAGGGAGTAGTAGAGATAAAATTAATTAATTGTAATAGTAAGATAAAAAGATAAAAATAATAATAAAATATATTTTTAAAAATCTGTCTATTCACATATATATATATATATATATATATATATATATATATATATATATAAAGTTAAAAAGGGGAAAATCTAAACCAGAACTTTATATTCAGCATTTTATTTAATGAATAAAACTGTTTAAAAAACAAAAGGGGAATAATAATTAAAATGATAATAATACAATGGAAAAATATTTCCTGTGTGTGTGTGTGTGTGTGTGTGTGTGTGTTGCTTGATTTAATTTCCATACGTTCGTCTCGTGTGTTCGTTCTGTCGCAGAAATAAAACACTTATTAGAAAAATATTCCACTCGAGCAGAGAAAAAGAAAACATGTTGTAGATTTATATATATCTGTATATATCACACACACACACACACACACACACACACACACACACACACACACACCCCTGGGGCTGTATAATGTGGGAGGTAAAGATTTATTGTCAACTTGAGGAATCAAGAAGAAGAAACTTTTCAGATTTGGAAAGAAAACCTTTAGTTTCAGCCTCGGCCACTAAATCTCTTCTGTCTTCATTTTTCCTTTTATTTTTTTTTCTTTTCCAGTCTCACTTTTTTCTGTTGTTGCCGTCTGCTTTGTGTCCGTTTCTGTTTTGTTGCATTAACAGTTTACATCTCCGTTCAATCAAGGAACAATATTTCTTTTGTTTTATTCGCGTTAACTTGTTTATCGGAGGTTTTTTTTTTTTTTGCGCCGCTCGATCGTCTCTGTTTCTATTTCTGCATCGGGGGCTTTTGTTTGTTTGTTTTTCAGGCTCTAAACCTTTAACTGCTGGTCTTTATTTTATTTTATTTAAATTCTATTTTTTTTTTTAGTCTGATATTATATTAAAAACAGCACAAAATGAAGTCGAGTTGACCAAAAATGGGAAAAAAAAAAAAATCTGTTTTTGTTGCAAACAAACTTCCACATCTGTTTTATTATTATTTGCAGGTGATGTTTACATGTTTACATATTTGATATTAAGAAAAAAAAATGAAGGAAAATTATTAAAATCCTTAAAAGTTCAGTCCAGGTTGATTTTCCAGCTACTTTTTTTTTTTTTTTGGAAACAGCTGTTGAATCAACATGTAAAGAGCCAATAACCTCAAACTGTTTTAATAAAAAGCTCCGTCAATAATGGTAATAATTGCCATGATTACTGTAATTTCACTCCAATGATAATAAAAAATGTCAATATGTTATAAACGACTGCGACAAATATGTTTCATTTCCTGTGGCTTCCTCCTGTTAAAAGCCAACAGATGGACGAGGCTTTTATTGTGAAATATCGGCACTAGGAGGCGTCGTTTCCTTTTAACTTTATACAGATTATTAGTTATGTTTTTTCGTTTCTTTGTGTCATTTCAGGTTTTTCATGTCGAAGGGAAATAAATGTTTAGTCAGTGCTTTACTGCCTGTCTTGATGCTAAACTAAGCTAATCAGCTAGCATCGAGACATGAGATTGGTTTTATTTCTTTAAAGGAGCTATATGTACGTCTTTTGCGACTAACGTAGCTACAGTTAGCATTAGCATCTTTTTGTTTGTTTTGTTTGCAGAAATAGTTTGAGTTGATGTTTTGCTTCAACTGTTAGCACGCTAACTGGCTAGACTCGACCCATCTTAATGTTGAAGGAAAACAGGTCAGTGCATGATAGTTTCCTGTCAAACCACAACTTTCCTTTTATATAATGATCGAACATGAAAAATAGTCGATATTTGTTTAATCATTGAGCTTTAGAAGTCGTTATTCCGGTCTTGATGCTAAGTTAATTAATAACATAACATTTAGAGATAAGATCAGTATGAATCAATCAGTCTTCATTAACCAATAAATCTTTAAATCTCAGACAGGAAGAGAATAATAAGTATTTCACAAAGTGGTCGGATTATTACTTGTAACATGCTATACGGTTTTGGTAGCTAAAGTTAGCTAGGTCTTTTAAGGTTGGCAGCTTCTTACTTACAAGTGTTGCAGCAGTGATTTGAATTCAGCATCAAACTTACTTCCTGTCTGCTTCTAATGAAGTTAGCATGCTAACCACTTAGCCTCAACACTGTAGTGTCCCGTCTGTGCTGAAAATGTTTTGAATATTGTGGCTAACGGACGCTTAATTTGTACTTGTAGTCAAGTAGAAATGTTTATCTTTCATAGTAGCTGTAGTTTGCTAACAAGGCTAACAAGTTTTCTGTGCTGCGTGAAGGTAATGGGAGTTTGGGGACATCCAACAACCGCCGTTGTGTTTAACTGATGTTCATATGAAGGTGCTCAATGATGCTCTCTTGCTTGTTAACATCTTTCAAACCAGGCCTCCACATCTTTCTTCGTGTTATTGTTTAGAGTCTTAATACCTGGAATTGAAAGTTGAAACGTCCAGTTGCATTTTCAAGCCTGATTAAAACAACTGCCCCGTGTGAGGCTCGAACTCACGACCTTCAGATTATGAGACTGACGCGCTGCCAACTGCGCCAACGAGGCTGTTTTTGTATAATTTTTACACCCAAAAATCTACGTATGATTTCGGTATTGAAAGTCTATAAGAATCTGCTGCTTGTAGCGTTTGATTTTCTCTACCAGGTTGTGTTTTCAGTGTCAGCACTGAAGTGGAAATGTTGTCTTTTCACAGTAGATAAAGTTGTTTTTTCCCAGAGCTGCATATGTCACAAGTTCAGCAACATGTAGTGGCTCCTGTGTTGTGTTTTCTTTGTGTTATTGTGCTTCCTTTTGTTAAAACACTGCCCCGTTTGAGGCTCGAACTCACGACCTTCAGATTATGAGACTGACGCGCTGCCAACTGCGCCAACGAGGCTCAAAAGTTGCCGTGTTAGCATGCTAGCTAGCATGTAATGCTAGCTAACGTAAAAACTATGTCCTTTGCACCTAAAAGTCTACAAAAAATAGTGGATCATGATGTATAGTCATGCTCATACTGCATTTTACTGCAAACGTTTATAGACAACAGTTCTACGCAAGTTTTCTTTCTCTGTCGTGCAGCTGTTCATGAGCTCGAATCCCAATCTAGACAAACTTCCATGTGTGTTCTCCTCTATTCCCGTCTCTCTACACCGTCTCTATCATTAAAGGCAAAAAACCCCAACAAATAATAATATAAACAAAACGAAGCAAAAAATCAACTAGATGATGAACATTTGCTACTACAGGTCATGTGCTCGCTCACTAATTTTTCCAAAAATGGGTCTTGAAAAAGAGGAGTCATCTTATTTTCGGGTCAATACGGTAGTTAAATTTCTCAAAGTGACAATGGGTGATGTCATTGGTCATGTGACAAAACATTGCCCTGCTTGAGACTACACAGGGCTTTTTGTACAGTATTTATGATCAGATCACTGTGAAGTCATTTAACAACATCCTACCTTGATTTTTTGATTACTTATGGTTATTTAGCATTAGCTGCGGAGTCATTGTTCTCTAGTTTGCTAACATGGTGGGTTCCCATGGTTCACAAAGTTGCAAGTGTGTTTTTATGAACCACAGCTTCCCCTATCGTGTTTTTTTCTTTGAATGTTCTTAAAACAACTGCCCCGTGTGAGGCTCGAACTCACGACCTTCAGATTATGAGACTGACGCGCTGCCAACTGCGCCAACGAGGCTACATTTAGTGATAAAAATATCGGGAAAAAAACTGGAAGAATAATAATTTACTCTCCATCCTTAGCTACTTTGTGATGTGATCCAGCACTAACGTCATGACAAAAAAAGGGGCGCTCTGGTTGACTTGGTCAAAAGATCAAGGATTTAACAAGGACAAAAGTAGTAATAACACAGTATATCTGGCCGTCGGTGTAGCCAGTGATGAATGGATGACTGCGTGGTGTTGTATCAGAGCAACCAACAGCTAAAAACACTGCCCCGTGTGAGGCTCGAACTCACGACCTTCAGATTATGAGACTGACGCGCTGCCAACTGCGCCAACGAGGCTTGAAAGTTATCATGTTAGCATGCTAGCAACCATGCTAATGAACCTAACGTAAACAACAGCGTCCAAATCCGAGGGCAGTTTCCTTCAGAGGACCTTGTCCTGACATCACCCAAACAAAATGAGACGGTCTAGTTGGTCTACGTTTGTTTACGTTTCTAGCTTATTTATGTTACATGAGACTCCTGTTGCCTAGCAACAACAAAAACAGCAGCAGCATCTGTTTGCGATCGATATGAGGAAAAAAAAAAATCACAGTGAACTTTACGTAATGCAGATAAATTGTTACGATAAGCAAAACAGACGCCTCCTATTTGCTGAACGTCCACATCGCAAATGTCGCCTGTGCTGCAGTGAATCTTGGGATACTTTGAGGTTTTGAAGGATCCGATGGTTGTGGCCTTAGTGGGTCGAGAAAAGAAGAGTGGATTGATTTGTTGGAGCCTTTCAGACAAGATGGCGTAGTCACAAACCTGTGGCATAAACGGTCGATGAATCCAACTCGATGTATGTAGCTATCGTTACTTTCATCGGTTCTGAAGACGTAGCGCTGGTCAATCGTTGGCGTCCTACCATTAGCATCAACCAAGAACTGTCAGTTCTCTTCAGCTTTACAGATCTTTTTCATCACAGGCTGCAAAGTCACCAGCTGGTCCAATGGTGGCGCTCTCATCAGATCTGTATAATTAAGTCTTTACATCGAGTCCGGCCGTTTTTTCCTGCTCGTTTCTTCGCCTCGCGTGTGAAGAGACTCGTTTGCCGACGCCTCAGTGTTTTGATGAACCTCATTAAAGAGCAAAAGCACATTCCTGCTTTCGCTTTACAGCGTTGCTGCGAACGCACGAGCGCTTGAATACACGCCTCGTGTTTATAGAGCCATTTTTTAAAATTTTATCTACCTATCAACGTTCATGTTCACATGCTCGTAAAACAGCGCTGTTGATAATACGAGTGTACATATTAACACATCATGCACACATGTAAACACTCACACACACAGGTTCAGTGGAGAGCTTTAAAAAAAAAAAAAAACTGAGCAACTCTTCTCCAAGATATCACAACTTAAGGAAACACAGGTGGTGAAATTTCTCAGATGCCTTCTGGAGGAATGTGAGCATCGAGTTTGGCCAAGCGGAGGAACAATAACAGTCGTTACCGCGAGGTAAGAGAACGGTCAGTGCGGCGCTTTTTAATTTCAGCTGGACGCCACATTGAACAATTGGGTTTTGGAGGAGCTGAGCCACGGCAGCCGACGGCCTTGACTTCTTCTTTTTATTTTCACAAACCAACGGCTGATGTTCAGAACAACACATGAAGTCCAGCAGACCCAGATTCACTTTGATGCTTTTAATCAACTCGATCAAAATCAATTAGCATCATCAGTCTGAAGACGAATTTAGCTCATAAACAACATTAGATTTTAGTTCTTGAACAAGTTGAAGTCGCTTGTTTAAACAAATTAAGTTGTTTATTAACAAACAGTCATTCCAGGTCTATTTTTAGATGATAATGAGTTTATACTTTGCGTTGGTAACTATATTACATCAATCAGATGAGTTTTGAGAAAATTCATGTTTGGCAATTTCAACCTAAAGAGCTATACAGGAAAATAACTTCAAATAATGTTCTGACTTTGTTAACAATCTGAGAACATTACTTAAAGTTGTTTTCCTGTCGACGCCATCTTGATGAAAAGTCTGTAAAAGTCGATTGTCGAATGCAGATTGATCCAAACACTCTCAGTGCAGGAGACTATTTATTTCAACACATTGGTTTGTGTCATTATAGACTAGTATTGACGTGGAAACTGAAAGGGAGCTACAACAGTATAGTTCAACTTTTACAGACTTTCCCGTCAACGGGAAAACAACTTCAAGTAAAGTTTTGACTTCATAAACAGTCTTCTATAGAAACTACACATTTACAAAGTTAACAATGCTTTGGTTTGTCTGTAGGAAGCCTCTCCTCACTACCACACAAGTCAAAGGTTATTTTGAGTCTTACAGTGGTTTAAAAAGAGATTTGTCTCGACTCAACTCCGTGTCCCTCACACCGTCGTTCTGTCTCATTAGGTTGAAATTACAAAACAGGAACTTTCTTAAAACTCATCTTATTGATGTGATTTTGCTACAAACACAAAGTATGAACTTGTTATCATCTGAAAATAGACCTAGAATGACTGTAACTGTGGATTCCATGAAAGGTTAATTTATATGGGACATTTACATCGATGCTAAGCTGAAGACTTCTTTTAGATATTTTGTAAAAGAAAAACAAGAAAATACGATGTAGATCTTTATTATCTTGGCAAATACAAGTATTGGATCTGCTCTCAGAAGATTCTTAATCATGACTGGGACATCCCTAATTAAGATTAAGAAGACCCTTTTAGCATCCAAGTATAATGTAGCACATGTCAGCTTCTTCTTATTGCCTGAAAATGACAACACAAATAAAGTTACAAATGCCAAATATTGATTGTAAACATCCGTCACTTCCTACAGAAGTATTCTGACCGGGGGAGTGATTGTGTAATTACATTTAGACATTTGGCATTGATGCTTTTGTCCAAAGGGACGTGAACTAACAATTAACGGTTCAGTTTCTTGTCCTAATTGTAGATCAATTATTGGACGACCCAGACCAGACCGTCACAATTACACCTGATGTTTTGGGGTTTGTTCATGGTGAGTTGTTTATCTTAATATGCGATGCGCTAAATAGGAAACAGTGTTTCAGAAGTGGCCACATTTGTTTTTAGAGTTTAGAGTTGTGTTGTACGAGCATAAATAAATTCATCTTAATCAAAGTACTCACAGAGAAGTTGCTCTACTTCAGCAAACCAGACCTCCTACCTAGATCAATGGAGAGACTTTTAGTGGATGTGGAAAGTTGAGCACCAATCAAATCTGATCAGAAAACAGTTAAAATGTTTGGACTCTGCCAAAGTAAAGGCTTGAACCAATCACAAGACAATCCCGTCCGTCAATCATGACGCCAAAGCTTGTTTTTACATGGTCAGAGAACTAATTAAAACCAAACCGATCATTAAAAAAAAGAAACTATCCAAAGTGACTGCCGTTGGCCACCAGGGGGCGATCGAGATTTTCTGGCTTCAGTCTTCAGGAGCTGTCACGTCGTCAGTCTTTGTTGGAAATGGCTTCATAATTGGTGTTTTTCTTGCTTCTAATTAGTTCTTCAATTATACAGAAGCACAGTTATTGTCTCTGCTAATTATGTTCCTCACATCCTAAAACGTCCTAAATCGTAAATATATTGTCCATGTGGCTTCACTCCATCATCTTTTAAAGTCTGATAACAGTCCTGTTTCTCTGTGGTCTCTGTCTGACTGAAAACATGGCTGGCATCACGGAATAAAAAGGGGGAGAAAAAAAAGAGACATTACATGATAATTCCTACAGCTATTGGCTTTAAAACGTTTTGAAAAACACTAACACCTGCGAGCAGGCGAAATCATCTGTAATTTTTGAAATTCAGAGCGATGCACGCCAGGCCGACGTCTTCTAAAATACCGTTTCAGGTCTAAAGAGGTTTTTCCGTCTCTCGTAGTGTAAAATATCCTGCTCAGCCTTGACTGAGGCTCCTCTGGTGCTGTGGTTAATGTTACTGTCTCCACCCTGGTCCTCCACTGGCTTCAGCTGTAGTTTAATAACGGACAGTCTGACCACAGAGATTTCACAGATATCCAAACGTTGTCAACTCTTACCTTCACATGGTTTCTTACTCTGTGTGTGTGTTGGATTTCATTTGTCCTTTTTTTTTTGTGTGTGTGTGTCTCTGTGGTTCTGCATCATAGGCCAGTTTTTTCTACAGCGTAAACGCTAACGCCTCTAACGCCCTCGTAGCTCATGTATGCGCTTGTGTGTGTGCGTAGCATCTCGACAACACCTCTAATAAACTCTGACCGCCCGATGCTCCGCAGATCAACTCATCTTGTCATCTTCTTTCTACGGTGGTAAAAAGCAGATGATCCTTCTCACACGAGGCGAACGTTTTAAAGCCCTGAAACTCGTCTCAATTTTGGCAGGGATTATGTTTCAGGAATGTCGGGTGCTTTAATGTAACTGAGAATTAGTTTCCTGTGCGAGGATGCGTTTTATCAAAGGATCAAATGGCAGCTGGGCGTGTGTTAGGTGGAGGAAGGTGAAGGGGGGGTTACAGTCTTTTACAAGGACGCGCTGACGGAGGTACGAGTCCATTCAGAGACTTGTGGCGTTGACAGGCGATTAGTTGAGTTTAAATAAGCCTCGCTCGTTAAGTACATCAAGCAGGACCTCCGTTTCCTTTATTTTGAGTCAAAAATTGCTTCTAAATTTAGCAGATGCGGTTTTTATTTCAGCCAAGGTAACGCACTATTAAACTCTACAGGAAACTCTGTGGTTACCGACGCAGAGTTGAAGGTAAATGAGGCCTATCGAAGCAGGACGCTGCTGATATTAGTCAACAAAAAGCTTTAAATAAAGCAGATTTAGGTCTTTTCTGACAGGCCAAATAAAAGAAAGCAATGTCTTAATGTACTTTGACATGTTTTGCATTGCAGACAATATGAAAAGTCCTGCATTTTAAGTTTGAAACACATTAAAAAGTTGGGACAAGGCCTTTTGAGGCTCGTAAAGAGGTGATGCCAACAGGTGGTTTGGTACAAAAACAGCTTCCAGTGAAGATCTTGGACCAATGATTGACAGCGTTGGCAAACAAATTTTGGTGAAAGACACTTAGAAGTAAAGCCGCTCAAAGAAATATTGTGAAAGATTCAGATGTTTCAGCATCTACAGTGCATCATCTCTGACCCCGTCATTAATCTGTAGCTGATATAACTCAGGATTACCGTGGAAACCACTACCCTGTTCAGAGATGCCATTGACTCATCAGCATTCGTCAGCATGTTAAATAGACGTTTTCTCCTCGTTGGTATCTCAGGTATGTCTTGGTAGACATCTGTGTGCTTCAGACCAAAAATGTTGATAAGTAAAATTGCTCAAAGGAATATTGTGAAAGATTTGGATGTTCCAGCACCAAAAGTGCGTCATCTGCATTAAATGATTTAAATGAGTCTGGATGAACACCGGTGATCTTTAGTCCCGTCCTTCATGTGTTCATGTCCAGCATCTCTGGACATGAGCACATGAACTTTTCTGGGTTCGTCAGCAGCATCTTTGATTGACGTGTTCTCAGTATTTCAGGTATGTCTTGGTAGAAATCTGTGTGCTTTGGACCAAAGAAATGGTAAGGTACATCCAACAAGTCTGAAAGCCAGCGGTTCGTCATGGTCTGGGGTTATGTCCGAGCCCTTTTGGCGAAAGTAATTTACCCTTTTTCTAGTTTTTCTTCTGGCCGATCTACAGACAAACATTTGAGAAGATAAGTATGAAACAATCTGGGCTTATCCATCAGTAAATGATGTTTAACTAAAAAAAAAAAAAAACATCAGGTTTTCAAAAAGTATCAGAAATGCTTGTTTTAATTCTTACAAAAGGACATTTTCCCCCTTTTTTATCATCTCTATCTTCTATAGACTTTCTGAGGTTTGTATTTTAACAACAAAATGAACAAAATTAATTCATGAACGATGACAAACCTTCTGGGGTTTTATTGTTTTTGCACCATGCACCAACCCTCTACTGTTATTGGCCACTGTTAGAAGCATTAACTGCTCTCGCTTTAAATCTATAAGATAGAAACAAATCTACACGACAGATTTATTCACTCCCCGAGTATCAGATTTACACAATTTTCACACCCAATCTGGGGTCAGGAAACTTTCTGGAGCTAAAAATGACAGTCATGGCCCAGGATTTAGAGTCGTGGATGATGTACGAGGTGCACATGTATGATTTCGGTGTCTGAGTGTCTCATATCTTTACGGTGTAAAAAGAAAGACTAATGTGGCGGTTATTGCTCTCCAAAAAACCTTGGTGCTTTCAGCTTTGAAGCGCAGGGTGAAAAACGCCGCAGTTACAGTGTTTTATACCGCGAAAGAGAGTTTTTGTCGAGAGGGTGAAGGTCAGGATTGGGTGAGAGGTAAAGGTAACGGTTGAAGAAAGAAAGCGAGCGAGTGCTGCGGGGAGCTCGCTGAGGTAAAGAGGTGAAAACGACTCCGCTTCGCTCTGTTCTCGGAGGTCAGGGTGAGGTAACGATGACACCGTCGAGGTAAAAGTTAAAGAAGATTCGGTTTTTAGTACGAGCCCGGAGAGACTCATAAATACAGAACCTGGTAGGAGCGGCGGGGGTACAGGAGTTCACACACAAGGTAATACAGGCAAACAAAAGTAGCATGTGCACATGTACGTTGTAAAAAAATAATAATTTGGCCTTTTATGTTCTATAAACTGGAGCGGCGAAACCACACAAACACATGTGCAGTATTAAGGAGGAATATTTAGGGAAATCCTTACATTTAATGACACGCTGCGTACGAGAGAGATGACTGAAGCTTTGACAGCCATTCATTGCCGTCCAGCAGCGCGAATGTAAATCACAAAGTTGAGTCGAAAACGTTTTAAACCACATCAGAGTTCAGGCTGAACGCAGGAATCTGACTTTGAAGAACAAAGTGGAAATTTAAAAGAATGAAAACATATTTGTGTTGTCGATCAGAGACGCCCAGACGAAGTAATGTCGGCTCAATTTTTTTTACTAATTGGCCATAACATTATGACATCCTGCCTAATTTGTAAAGACCTGAACTCCTCTGGACCTTTGAAGGTGTTGTGGTATCTGGCACCAATTTTAACCAAAGGTTGGGTCTTCGTGGATCAGACTTGTTTGTCAAGAAAATCCCACAGATGTTTGATCAGATTGAGATTTGGGGAATTTGGAGCCAAATCAACACCTTGAACTTGTTTCTCAAATAAAACCATTGATTTGTTCAGTATTATCCTGCAGAAAGAGGCGACCATTATCCAAGAAGGGGTGAACTTGGTCTACATCAGTGGTACGTGTCAAAGTAACGTCCACATGAATGGAAAGAACCACGTTAACCAACGTGTTAGTTAGTTATTGGTGTTAAATTCAAAAATATGATCATGATTTCTTTTCTAATATTGACAGATTTTGATTTTCGATTTTTAGCTGATTATAACCTCAACTTTCAGTCACTTTCAGTCTACTCTTTTCAAGTTTCACCTTCAATTAGGTAATTGGACAAACCATTGTAACTCACCAAATAACTGCAGGAAACTCCAGTCTTTATTTGGGACAGACCTGAATTTGTATTTTGATGTTCAGGACAAAAACAAGACTGTTGCTGATATTGATGATACTTTTTTTTTTTTTTTGACAATACAGTTTTTAATTGTATTAAATGTAGTTCTGTTTTATTTGTATAGTGGCACATCTGAAAAAAACAACTCTATTTTCAAGCCACTTCACAGTTTTTATAGAAAAGAAGAACCTAATAATGGAGGAAAAACTCTCTGAATCTCGGTTTTTGTTTTTAGGAAAATACAGAAAGTTATGCTCATAAATTGAAACTTCTGCTGTGTGTTATTGAGTAAATACGTCTACGGTTTATCGCTTTAATTGACCTAAATTTCATTGCGACCACTTGTTCTCTCTATGGTTCAGTTCTGACCATTGTAAGAGCTTTTGATTGTGGACTGAGGATTTATCACTTGCAGCTTCGCAGTCACATAGGTCACAACTTTTAGTTCAAAAAGGAACATGTAGGTGAGGGTCAACAGGTAATATGGTACAACAGCTGCTTCCAGAGGAAGCCTTGATCTTTATGAGCAAAGACAATGGTTGAGAATCACCAGTTTTTCATCTGTATTTGGGGAAAAAACCTTCAGCAGTTTGAGCTACAGTAGCTTCTTCTCTTGGACTGGACCACACCAGCCTTGGCCACTAATGACCCTGTCACCGGTTCACCGGTTTTCCTTCCTTGGGCGACTTTTGGTGCCGTCCACTGCAGCCTGACAACATCCCACATTACATCCTTTCTTTACCATTTTTTCCTGCTTCCATCGTCATCTTAGAGGACTAAACGCCTTTTTGACCAGTGCTGATCGGTTCATACCTCCTCCTGAGGTGGACACCGTTACCTCTTTGAACTTAAAATTTTTTGTTGTCCCAGATGCCTGAGGCATCTTTTTAAAACCCACAATCCAAATCCCCAAATATTTTAGTTCACTATCATATGAATCAAAATACAAAGAAAAGAAAAGACTGAATGAATGAATCTACTATCAAAACAGTTGCAGGCTCGTTTTCTGGTCGGTAATTCGAGACAAAATAGTTTGATCTTATTTCCTGTCTTGTCAATCATCTTCCAACATGGAGCCACCGCATTTTAAGCACGCTAATTTTTTTTTATTTTTACTCACTGCCCTCCTCCTCCTGAGGGGCACGTACCAGATTTCGTAGGCGTCCTCCGAGTCGTTGTCGAGATATTTCATAACCTGACCGACATCGACTCGTCCCGAGAGCGACGCTGCTAAATACGTGTCTTAAAAAAAAAGTGCGGCTTTTTCACAATAACTCTGGTCTGTAGTTACACTGTTGGGGTAATTGTGTAGTTTGGAGATAATTGCTGGGAAAACAGAGGGGTTGGTCGACTGACTGAATGTGTGTGTGTGTGGCGGCGACGGCGGCGGGGTGGACGAGAGGGCAACGCTGGGGGCCGGGAGAGGCGGCGGCGGTGGTGGCGGCGGCGGCAGCAGTGGGGTCCTGCAGGATCTAGAGAGTCGTAAATGTAAAATACTTTAGTGTGTGTGTGTGTGTGTGTGTGTGTGTGTGTGTGTGTGTGTGTGTGTCGGTTCCGCGCAGCGAGAGGTTATCCAAACAAACCACTAGAATGTCAAGTTACGTGCCGACGATTCCTCTGTGTTTTATTGGCTGACTTCACTGAGTTACTCCTAGGTCAGCACACACGGGGGCTGTGAGTGTGTGTGTTCATGAGTGTGTGTGTGTGTGTGAGTGAGAGGAGGAGGAGGAGGGTAAAGCGAGACCTGTTAAGGTGAGACAGACGGCCTGGATGTCTATTTTATTGTGTTAGTTTGGAGACGATTTGTGTTTTTCTACCTGTGTGTGCGCTTTTGTGCGTGCGTGCAAAGTGAAAATAAGCATTAAGTTACGGGGTGAGAGTACGAAAGCGAGAGGCAAGGGTCAACCAAAGAACAAGGGTTGGCCAGAGGCTGGCTGTGGTGTGTGTGTGTGTGTGTGTGTTTATGCACGACAGTTTCGTTATTCTCCGAATCCATAAGACCTCTTGCCCTCTTGACTAACATCTGAGAATGTGATAACTGCAGAGAATGTGAGAATATATTGGAGAGCGGACGGTTGTGAATTGGGAGAGAAACCCGACGGATGTTTCACGAGCGTATGACCTTCCAACGACCGCAGAAGAAGAGAAAGAAAGTAGGAGGAGGAGGAGGAGGAGGAGGAAGGGGAATAAAGTCACAATGAATGTGAGCTGGTGTTCGCCTACGAGCCAAAAAACGCATCAGGTTTTTTTTGGATAAGACTTGTTTCTGAGAATATTGGAGAAGCAGACGCAGAGCACAGAAAAAAAATGTTTTGTTTTGTTTTGTTTTTTTTGGGACATGTACAGGGATTTAAGACCTTTATCCAACATGTCTGTTCTCTTTATCCAAAAATGTTGTCAAATATAAATGAAAAAGAAACGTAACATCTGTATATTCTGAGTTTTTTTTTTTTTCCAGGAAAGATAAGTTTTGTATTTAAAAACTCAGGGCTAAAGACCCAACTTTTTTAGTTTATTCTGAAAGTCCCAAACAGAAGTTGTTGTTCGTATATTTACAACAAATCAGACTTTCTTAGTTTTAAAGTTTGGTCCCATTGGACGACTTCAAGTAGAGAACTGAGACCTTGATGCTACAACAAGAAAACAAATGCTAAATATCACCAATACATCTACAGTTAACATGTTAGGAGCAACTGCACTTTTTAATTTAAATATATAAAATATAGAAACAGCAGTTTAAGTGATGGTCCAGAGTAACATGAACCCAGGGTCTGTTTCACCATGAAAACGAGTCAAACTCCCCTAAAGAGTTTGACTGTCTTTTGTTAACAATGAAAGTAAATGGGGCAGCCAGCCAAATGAGGCTAAATTGTCATTTTTTAACCACTAATAAAGCTCAAAATATCACTTCACTTCAGCAGTAGCATGAATAGGATCCATACACATAAACTGAAGTACTGATAACTGCTAATCACAGACACATCGGCCTGTTTTTCAGTCCAAAATGATGAATCTGCTGATGTGGAACAACCTTCATCACCAGTTGCTATGAAAACAAGACGTTAGGTAAGTCTTGTAAAACAGTGTTTTTAATAAACTCTCAGTTCACTTACTAAGTTATCAGTACTTCAGTTTATGTGTAGGGATCCTATTCATGCTACTGCTGAAGTGAAGTGATATTTTGAGCTTTATTAGTGGTTAAAAAATGACGATTTAGATACTTTTGGCTGACTGCCCCATTTACTTTCATTGTTAACTATTTGGTTGTGAAACAAAATATGGTCAAACTCTTCAGGGGGTGTTTGACTCATGTTCATGGTGAAATCGTGTCCCTTTGGTTCAAAATACTCTGAACTATCACTTTAAATTGGGGCCGTGATGCAAAGATGGTCAAACCACCCACTCCTAATTCAAGTAAAGATACACCAGTCAATCAAGTGATTTTATTTTTTCTAAATGCTGACTGTAAATCCAAGGAAAGAAACCAAACCAGGACATCTCAATAACCCAGAACCACCACAAATATCCCTATCCTACTTCCAGCCAGGAACATTTGTTGCCTACTGGATTCTGAGTAATTTTTTTTTTTTCAAAATTTCCCTCCCAAAAAAAATAATAAATTACCTTTAGGTGTCTTTGATTATGGTAAACGTCTTACCATGCAGTTCCCTGCATCTCACTTTTTTTTTTTTTTTTCTTCCTTGACGCAGTATTTCACCCAACAGTATGACATTGTTTCTGCGCATATGTTCTCCAAACGACTCATGCGTGACTGCGCAGCGTACGAGGATGAGTGTGGATGAGATGTGATGTTGCCTGGTGATGGATTTTCCAACTGACTCACTGTTTTCCACAGATTTCCTTACACAGCGAAAAGGCAGTAGATTGTTATCAAACGCAGCCTTTGTCTTTATTCTTGGGTAACATGTTGTGTAACAGGCCTTTTCCACCAGACGTTTTTTTATGAAGACGGATAGATTCGTTCATACACACACACACACACACAGGGCGGGAGAAAGTAAGAAGACAAGATCGGAAGCGTTTGTGTGCGGGTGTGTGCAGAAGTGAAGCACATCTGTGTGGGTGAGAAAGGCGGCGTTCGGGGCACAAGTTCAGCTCAGTGTGAAGTTATGGGAGAGTTAAAATGCAGAGGAGGCAAGGTCAGGCCACTGGGCTGGCTCAGGGTGAGCTGAGGTGTGTGTGTGTGTGTTTGAAGGGGGCTAACAATGTTTTAAAGGTAAGTTTAGGGTTACAGCTGGCCGTGGTGGTGGTGGGGGTATGTAGTGAGAAATTCGGGGTTGGAGAGAGGGTAGATAGGTGATTTTGCTGCTAGGAGGTAAAGTTTGGTTTACGGGACAAGACTGAGCAGGATTGGGGTTACATTTGGGTGGGGTAGGGGGTGGTGTGAAGTTATTGGGAAGTGGAGCTGAGGAGTTGAGTTTCAGGTCAAAAGGTGTGGGTCGGAAGCAGAAGAACAAGGTTTGCAGTTTGGCTGCAGCCTCGCGTTTAAGAAAGATGCTTATGATTCGCTTATCTGCTCTAAATCTGCTCTGAGTAACAGATCCGAGGGATTCAAAATCTTATCAGACGGATAAAAAGCTACACAGCAGTTTGTAACAACTTGAGACAGGAATTTACAGCCCCGGAAAAACAGCAAGGGGTCACCCCAATCGTATTACAAAGTAATCAATATAAAAATTCACACTTGTGCTTGTGCAGCGAAACTTAAACCAGGTTTTTCCCCGTGGTGTTCATGCTGGTCTGAGCAAGGCCTGGAGGACTGGATGGGTCACGGTGCTGGGCCTCCAAACCTGACTCTTCCAGGACTTGCTGGGGATCCCGGTCCACTCCCAGGACACATGGAGTAAAGGATTCCCCTCAATGGTTTATCTCTGCAAAACTTTCCCAGGAAGCATCAAAATTAGATCCTCAAACCATCTCAACTCAGGTCTTTGAGCTAAAACCACAAGTCCAGGGAAGATTAAGGTTCAATCCTATTTCTCTTTTTTACCCCTCATCTCTTGAAACAAAGTGTTGAAGGGTCAAAACGTTCCTCTATGAAATGAGACACCTCTACTTTAATGTTACTTGTCATCAGAAGTCGTCACTAGCTGCTACGTAAGACGATGCGACAAGTCTCCATGACGACCGAACGACAACAAACAAAGATGGCGTCTACAGACTCGTTCATATCGATCAAGTTGACGATGGATTAAAAACTGGCAAGATTTACATCATCATCATACGTTTACATTTACATCATCCCGTCAGAAAAGAGTCCTACTATCAGATGAATGAAAGCTAAGCTAACGTTAACAAACATTATTGATTAGCGGTTAGCGATAAGTTAGCTTAATAAGTTAAATGATTGAATAGTTTAATATTTAAATTGCTTAATTTTTTTTGACAACTGCATCCTTGTCCTGGTGCATGCTGGGAACTTTCTCATACCTCCTTTGTTTGAAGTGCTGGTCCTGGAACAGCTTCGTTTGGAGGTTGTGACCCTTCACATTCATAGACCTTCTACTAACGTGAACGTGCATAAGAGAGGGTGAGGGTTAAGGGATAGAAATGGGTTTAGGCCTTAAAAGCCTGACCCTCAGATTCACCTTCATCTTTGCCGTTACAGTCCAAGATGAAGTGGACCAGCTACAGAAGTGGAACTATTGGACCGATCTATCTTCTTACGTGAGATAACAGAACTTGTTTACAACCCAAAGTAAACAGTCAAATGTTTTCCAACCATGAGTACCAGGGTCTCATGTTTCTAATTTTAGATGATCGCAAGATCAGAGTATCTAAAACATTGCGGTTTACAGTCGAGAAGTGACCTCAACTAAATTATTACCCACCGACGTGGTCCATTTCCACCAGAAGTCAGGTTTGGTGAAATTGCCGGTTTAAAAGTTGGAGTCACTGATGTTGGTTGTTATTGAAGGGTCCTACTGCAAGAATTCTCCGCCTTTATGGTTCACAGTCAAGATGTGAATATCACTTCAATCATTTTTCCAGTGATGCGGCGCCAGAGTCTGATCTAGAAACAGTTCCACATGTTTTCACCAAAACAAAAAGTCTGGTTTTGGCGAAACTGCCACTTCAAAAGTTGGAGCCACCAACGTTGGTTGTTATTGAAGAATCTCACAGTGAGAAAGTCTCCACCATTATAGTCATTGTCAAAAAACTCCAACATCATTGATTTTCCACCAGTGCCACTGTCTAATCTAGAAGCAGTTCCAGGCATTTCTACCAAAAAAAACTAAATTAAACACTAAAAAAATTGCTCGTCCAAATGTTGGACGTCGGTGGCTGTTGAGTCGTTCCACTGCAAGAAAAACTTCATCTTTATGGTTCACAGTCAAGAGTTGAACATCAGTTCATGAAATCTCTGGAACAGCTGACGTTGGTGGTAATTAGACGGTCCTACCACAAAAAAAAAAATAAATAAATAAAAAAAAGCAAGTGTCAGCAAGTGTGAGATGTAGGAAAAAATTAAGCAGTTGTGTTATCTCAACCTTAATTCCCTTCCAATGGAAACTGCCCAAAGTGTTGATGTTGTTCTCGTTCTTTTTGAGGTTGATTGACGCTTGGACTAACTAATAAAGAGAGTGGACTAATTAACCTGTGCAGATGTTGATTGGCTTTAGAGATAACATGATACAGGTGCTGAGAAACATGGTTGTAAAGATATTGACACATTCCTGCAGTGGAGTTTTAACAGGATCTTTAGCGATCACCTTTCCAGAGATGCCTCAGTGGTTTTGATCTGTCTCAACACGTCTTCTCATATTAATTTCTTCCCGATTTCTTTTAGCTCTCTGATCGCTCTGACCACCTTGCAGTCATTCTTTCTCTTTCTGTGTTTATCCATCGCTCTGTTTTTTCCTTTTTCTTTTTTCTTTTCTTTTCTTTTCTTTTCTCTCTCCGCTGTTCCCCCTTCACATCCGTTCCAGGGGGTTAAGTAGACTGTTGACATTTTTGTGGCCGTCGTCGTATTATGTTGGGACTATCAGATTTATACTGACACGGTTCACCAACGTTACACTGACTACCCTTTTGTCTGGGTGTGTGTGTGTGCGTGTGTGTGCGTTTTATGGATTTGACCTCGCTAAGAGTGAATGATGTTTGGAAGCAAACCGAGGAATTCCGGCTTCTGAAATTTCCATAATTCCGACTTTAGCCCCTTTTTTTTTGTTGCGCTTCGACCTCGGAAACAGTGGGGTTGTTCATTTTGGACGCCTGTTCTTACACGTACATGTTCCTAATGGAAAAGATGCATTTATACACACATACATTCAGACATCCCAATTAAAAACATAGGAGAAAAGGCACGTACGCTTGCAAACGGACAGAAATTTGGACACACACGCTCGTTGCGTTCGCCTGGGCTCCAGATCTCCCAAGTTTCTGATGACATTGTTATGATCATACTGGAACGATTTAGAGCACACACACACACACACACACACGGTCATACGGGAGTGATTGTGCCTAGCAGAGCCAGCCTGGGCTCTTACACTTTGATATAAAAGGCTCCCCTACTGTTTGACCTCCTCTGTGAATGTGCACACATGCACGCTCTTTTAGTGCGAGTTATAAATTGGCAACAAGTTGCCGTATAAACCAGCAAGAGTTAGTGCAATATCTTTAAAACCTGCTACTTTGATTTCCCCCCCCCCTCCCGTCATACATTTTTTAAAAATCGTATATCTTCAATAATCCATCAGAGACGTGTCAAAGGGAATTTATAAGGGGGCTCAGGTGTGGATTAAGAACCACCATGTGGGTTCCTACAGTGGACGGCTTTTAAGTATAATTTAACACTGACATATTCCTGAATGCTATTTTCTGAGTGTAGCTAGAATTAAAGATGGTGTGTGTAGGTTTCCCTGGTTGGTTTGAATGAATGTCTATTTTAAGACTTTACTGTCAATATATTTAGAATATATTTATATTTTATACCCATTTTTTTCCCACTGTGTTGAAAGGGAAAAGATGTGCTAAAACAACTAAAACACCCTGTTTAAAATCACTTTATGTATGTCTTAATGCTAAAAGATTTAGCCATCTTTGTGTTTACAAGACAAGACGTTATAATACGTCCTTTGAGCAGCGATATGTGTTCAGCTAAAAGCTAACTGGTTAACCATTCTGACTTGGATCACAATGTTTAGATTTTTAAATCCTGCTTGCGCAAATGTTACTGTTTACTGTTTTTATGCAGATTTTCGAGTGTAATAACAGTCCAAGAATTTCGACCCAGTTTGTACCTTGGGCCCATTAGCATGCTAGCTTACATGCTAACTTTCAAGCCTCGTTGGCGCAGTTGGCAGCGCGTCAGTCTCATAATCTGAAGGTCGTGAGTTCGAGCCTCACACGGGGCAGTTGTTTTAGGTTCCCAATAGCTCTGACACCGTGCTACGCACTCATCCACACGCCCATTCATCCCTGACTGGGCCGACTGACAAATGTACCGTGTTATCACGTCTTTTGTCTTTTTGTCAGTCACTTTTGTTGTGACGTTAGTGCTGGATCATGTCCCAAAGCAGCTAACGTTGACGTTGTATGAGTGTGAGTGCCAGTTATTGTTATTTCTAAATTTTTTTTGGCAATAATTTAAGGGTTAGCGGAGCCTCGTTGGCGCAGTTGGCAGCGCGTCAGTCTCATAATCTGAAGGTCGTGAGTTCGAGCCTCACACGGGGCAGTTGTTTTAACAAAAGGAAACACAATAACACAAAGAAAACACAATAAAGCAGCTGCTACGTGTCGCTGAACATGTGATGTGTGCAGCTTTGGGAAAACTGACTATATCTACTGTGCAAAAAATATTTCCAACATCAGCACCAACATAGAAAAACAACCTGGCACAGAAAATCAAGAGCTGCAAGCAGCAGATTCTTATATGACTTTCAATACCGATATCGTACGCAGATTTTTTTGGCATAAAATTATACAGAAACAGCCTCGTTGGCGCAGTTGGCAGCGCGTCAGTCTCATAATCTGAAGGTCGTGAGTTCGAGCCTCACACGGGGCAGTTGTTTTAACATTAGAGGAAATGAAACACAATAAGGGAAACACATGGTACATTCTGGTAAGTACTGATAAATCTTGCAACAGTTTTCACACTGACTGCAATGATAACTTTAAAAGAGACGAGTGTAGAAAAACCAGACAAGTTAAGAAGATCAGCGCTGTGTGGTTAGCACACAACAAATCTGTTAGACTGGTTTATAAACAGCTGCTAATGGTAGCGTTAGCTATGTAGCAATAGCAAATAAACGCACCTTTAACATAGTTACACTTTTAATGAATAACACCTACACCCAGTCACCATTAAGGAAATATATGTTCTATCTCCTGAAGGTATCAGGAAGTATTAAACCAGCTCTGTGGATAGGAAAGAGTTTTCTGTTTCCTAAAAGATCAAATAAAGAAAAGATCAGAAACTAGAAAATAAAGCTGACTACACTTGAACGTTGCTCATTGGCTCATTAGTTTAGTTTTAAGATTACAGTTGTACCTACATGGGAGTTGGTGTCCACCCCCTCAAAGCCACTTCCTGGGACCGCTGCTGTCTTCACCCCGTAGTTAACCAACAAAATCACTTGTTGTGAGTAATATCCGTCCGGAAGGACTTTGTTGTCTTTGGTTTGGTTTGAGGAAACATGGTGGTTTGGATTAAAGTTACTACTTTGTCAAGGTTCAGCTTCGTCATCATGGTTTGAGTTGTAAGGACGTTGTATGAGGTGGACGGAGCAGCGATCATGACAAACCAGACCGTTTGTTGGTTGGAAACAGGAAGTGAACAGTCATTTCTTGTATCGATGTGTGTGACGTTTGTTTGACCCACACACGTTGAAGTCTTCCAACTGACTCCACCTTTTAATATTTTTAATATAAAACCTCTGTAGTTTTATAAAAATATTTCAGATAGACCCACCTGAAAGTATCCCCACTAAATATATTGATAAATATAATCGGTTTAATAACCATTTTACTTTCAGTGAACAGAACAATTCAGAAACTTGGCAAATCAGTGTTTTTCTCTCTTTTTAAAGGTAATACACCCTCGTCTGAAGGTCATACCACACAAAGTTATTGACTATTTGATCGTTTTAATCAGGTATTGAGTTTCATTATGAAAAGAGGAGAAGAACAAGTCCTTATTCTCTGGGGGTACATGGCCTCGGGTCTGTTTTTCTCTTTTATTTTCCTTTCATCCATCCACACTTTGCCCTCTGGAACACCTCGACCCGTCTGTCCTCCGTCTTCAGCCATCCATTTCTCTCCTTAACTATTCCAGTAATGTGGAAGTATTTATATGCTCTTCTCTCTCCCAGTGTGTGTGTGTGTGTGTGTGTGTGTGTCTGTCCTGTCCTACAATATTATTATGTTTGGCAACAGCAGCTCTGAGCCTGGCATGAAGGGGGGAATTTGCACACCAATACATGGAGGGGGGGGGGTAAAGAAAAGACAAAATGACTGAGGCAGAAATAGACAGAAAGATGAGTAGAAATAGAAAGAATTGCTGGGAAGTGACGACAGTTCGGATCTTTCTTTGGACTCTTCGTCCACTCTGATATTTCTTCTACATCTCTCTTAACACACCGTGATGATGAATCAAATCAACAAACTTGTAAAAAGTCTTTTGGCCTCGTCCAGTGAGCCGTTATGTAATCAGTCAACTGTTGGCAAAAGCCCACACTCTGTTTTTCGCTCTTCGCTATCAAACGAAGAACTGAGAAACAACACGTCTGTATAAATGATACTTGTATTTATTTATTGTCGAAATCTTAAAGTGGAAACAGACAGCGTTTCAACTTTTACCCCCACCCCCACCCCCACCCTCGTTAGTGTTTCCAAGTTGTATTACTGTTGGCGGCGCCGTCGGTGGAACCGGTTCACTTTCCATCTTCAGTGTTTTGATAAAGACAGGTTAAAACATCAGGTTGTAAATAAATAAGCAGATTTTCCGAAGTTATCCTACTGATCTAGTTGGATTAACAACAGCTGAATATTGGCTTTGAACGCCTTAAACCGTTTGAGTTTCAGTTTTGTCCGCTTTTTTTTTTCTTTTGCCAGGTGGAGTTTTTTTCAGGTACTTCACTTGTGCCATAATTTCCATTTCGGGAAAGCTTCTTGTTCTTCTTCTGATGTTTTTTTTTGGCAGTTGGCAAAAGCCCAACTAGGTCACTGTTTGGATGATTTTATCAGTTTAAAATAAATATAAATCCTCCCTAAAAATCACTGTTGGCATCGGACCCAAAAATCCAGCACCAGTTGGGTTGTAGTCGGCAAACTTTGGCGCATTACTGCCACTTTCTGAGTTGAAGTCCTGATCCTAAATGGGTTTTATCTATGGCTGGTGATCGTTGTGATTAATATAGCTGAGATTAACACGATAAAATAATTTAATGCAGTTAATATAAGTTTGTTTACTTCCTGTGAACGTTGACCTCTGACGTGAAAGACGATAATTATCCACATGAAACTGTCACTGACCTGGAGTCAGTCAGAGGAGAGACAGAGAGACGGGAGCTGGGCCGGTGATAATTACGTCACCTGGTAGCTGTAATGCTAATGCTAACGCTAATGCTAATGGGCTGGAGCGCATGTTAAACACTGCTCATGTGCTTTCACTATCCCACTCCTCCAACTTTTTATCATGATTAATCCAGATTAATGAATATCAGAGTATGATTTAATTAGTCAGTTTCTTTTCAAATCTATTGACAGTCAATAGTTTTATCATATCTTTGACTTCTCATCCTGTTTTAGTTTCAACACATCAAACATGCTTTTTCCGCAATCGAAGCGTCGAGATTTCAAACAGAGTTTCACTGTGAAAGTGAAGCTTTATAGGAAACCAGTGTAATTATTGTAAAGCCATCCTGTTGTGCAATCAGAGTTTACATCATAATGATGAGTTAAAGCATAAAAATAAAGTGTCTGGGACATGTGTTTTGGATTATCATATGAATCTCTCACTTTGTTTTAACACTCAGAGAGAAAAATAGATCTGTAGCGGCGACATAAATACCAAAGCAGGACAGACTGTAATGATTTTAATGTGATGTATACTGTAATTACTGCAATTTTAGATGCTCTCTGTTTAATTTATCTCCCGTCTTTGTAGCTGAGTGCTCTTTGCTGTGGTGTTTGTGTATTGTATTTCCCAGAAATCACCTGTCAATCAAAAACGCAGCGGGATTACGATAACTCGTTCCGCGGGTTTTGGTTCCTGTGGACGATGCTCTTTTTTTTTTTTTTCTCAGTGTCTCCTCGGCCTCTTGTTTGTCATCTGTGTCACGTACAAATCGTATGAAAGAGGATTGAGATACAGATTTGATTGTTGGGTAATATAGCGATCGAGCCAAAAAATTGATTTATGCGAGGCTTTTGGAGAGAATCAGATGTGTTTCATGTGTTTTTCAAGGGTTATCCACCTGTCAACAGCTCATTTCCTCTGTTTCCTACTCATTTTACATAAAGACTGAGCTATATACAACTAAAACTCTACAACAACACCAGTGGTTCAAACTTCTGCTCTGCAGCATCTGGTCTGCTAGAAACGATCCAACTGAGTGTTGGTTTTGAATCCTCACAAGTCCAAGACCTCTCGTCTGAGTTCCTCTGTTGTTTTACCTCATTTAACTGTCTTCGCCTTCTTTGCCTCCTTCGACAATGTGGACGTTTTTTTCCTTTTTTTATTTTCTGGGACATGTAAAAGATGTAGAGGAAGAACAGGAAAGTAGACGTCAGATAAACGGGAATTTCACAGGTTAAGATTTGACCTGGTTGTGGTGATGAATGGAAAGTCGAGAGAAAACCGAAAGATCTTGAATGTTTGATGTTTGCGCCAAATTTCGGAGAAACCCAATCAATTCTTGTTGAGACTTCACTGAAAAACACAAACGTCAAACAGGATGTGACAGTGAATGTCCACCTGATGTTAGCGATCGTCAACGTTAGAAGAATTCATCCTCTTGGGATCATGCACATCTGTTCATAACCTTCATATTAAAGTTGTTAGGGTTGGGTGATACTACTGAGTTTCTTCCAATTCACAAGGTTTTGATATTTTAATTTCTATACCAGTTTTTCTTGGAAATGAAAGAGATTTTCACAAAACAAAAGCTGCAATTTTTTTGGAAAGTTTCTAGCTGATTTCTGGTTAAAGGTTTTTTTTTTTTTTTTGGAGATTTTACCTCTAGTTTGGTAAATCTGACATATGACTTTTTTGCTTTTGTCCTGTTTTTCCTTGTTTTTATACTTTTAAAATCCTAAATGGTACTTGGATATTCTCAACTAAATATTTGTGATAAACCCCAAAAATGTAAGACGATCTAGTATCTAAACAAAATGTTTGTTGAGGTGCATTTTTAAAGAGATATTACGTAGAAAACAACCGAAAAAGGCACCAAGTTACTCTCATAATGTAAAAGTTTAAAAGCTTTTATTATAATAGTTTTTGGCGTAAAACCTTCATCAGGGAGTCAGGTTTTTGTCTTGGAGCCTTTATTTGGTTGTTTTCTCAGTAGATCTTGTATCTGTTGTATTTATTTAGCTAAAATACCAATAAATATTAGGTTCATTGTTGTTTATCTGCCAAAGTTCACCACTGAACTACGTGATCTTTGTGTAATGATCATTTCATGAAGACGTCAACCATTTGATTCTTGACTGTCGGCTTTGTTTTGCACGTTGTCGTCTTACATTTAGCATCATCTTTCTGCTTCTCTACTACTTTCAGATAAAGGTTAAAATGTCCCAAAATAAAAAGTCAAGTCTATTACAAACAGTCCACAGTTTCTCTACGATCTGTGAGTTTTTCTTTTGCCAGTATTGGCTTGATTTAACTAAATCTGGAAACTTTGCTGTAAAACAAACAATGAGGTTAAGTAATTAGTTATTTTTTTCCCCCTAAAGTTGTTTTAAAATCAACGGTTAATGAGGAAAATTATGCAGTTTTCCTCAGAGGAAAGAAAGAAAAAAAAAAAAACTTCAACTCTTGGCAGGTACGGCGTCTTAATCGCAGCAGGACACACGTTTAACTCGGGTCGTCTGTTTGCCCCTTTTATATCATCTTCTTCTTCTTTATTTATTATTTAAACTCACACTTAAAAACAGATGCAACCTGGAAGCTGCTGAGACGACGACTCCCCGCGTCTGTACACGCCGAACCTGCGAGACTAAAAAAATTAAAAAATAAAAAAAGCTTGAAAGCTCTAATAAATAGCACTCGCACGGCGATGAAAACCCCGCCAGGCTCCGAGTGCCGTCGGGAAATATCTGCTGAAAAATATGGAGGGAAGAAGGGGAGAGGGAGGGAGGGAGCCAGCGACGTAAAGAGCCACTCTGCCCAACATCTCGGGGCCGTGCAGAAGATCTGTTTCTCTCTTTAACCGAGTCATTAGTAAAGACAGGCCTTTATGATCTGTTTATGACTGAAATATTGAGTCTGGATACGTGTGTGTGCATATGTGAGTGTCTGTGTTTGAATAAAGCGAAGAGGGAGAGGGTGAGGAGGCTACGAGCCACGTTAGTGTAGAGGTCGTCCGCTATATATATGTGTGTGTGTATATATATATATATATATATATATATATATATATATATGTATACACATGTGTGCGTGTATAATGGTGGCGATGGTGACCTCGTGGAGAACCTTTGTGTGCACGTACACGTGCATGTGTGCATCTGTTCCAGTGCAGTGAGCCATGTCTTTAGTGCAGACAGATGCTGAATCCATTGACGGATAATTAAAGCAATGACTGGCTCTTTACAGAAACGTTTGGCCATATACTTCGAATTCTGCTTCCTGCAAATTAATATCATTCAACAGACTGTGGGATAGAGAGACATAGACGAAGACTGAGAGGAATAGAAAGAGAGAGAAGAGAAGAAGAAGATGGAGGGAAAAGAGTGGATAATTACATATCAAAGAATAAAAATAATGAAAAATGTAATGTTAAAAAAAAAAAAACATCTCGTCCCTTGTGAACCACTCAGGCACGACTGACTTTTGAAACTTTTGTCTGCTTTTTATTTCGAGTGTGTGTGTGAATGCAAAAGTTTTTCATGTTCAACTTGGTTTCATTTCCCATAATTCCCGCCCTCCTTGTCTCTCTCTTTAAACCTCTGGCTCAAAGCTGATCACCCTGCGGCAGAACTTGATCACACACACACACACACACACACACTCACTCGTACAAGAAGCAAAATAAGATATACATACGCTCCAACCACGATTTCGGTTCACGTTCGTCGACGTCCGACGTCGTTCCAGGACGTCTTCAACACTTCAAACTGGTGGTTCGGCTTTATAGAAGTGGAAATCCACCCTGGATGTAGTGTAATAAAAAAAAGAGAGGATAGAAAATGATGAGAGACGTTTGGAGAAGGAGACTCAGCAAAGCGGTCGAGTGATGGAGACGTAAGACAGAGATCTGGAGCGAAGACACGAAACGACGGCAAAGATTCTTATCGTCGTCACATGATAAAACTCTTCTGTCACTAGATAATTTCTTACTTGCCCATTAAAATTTACAACATGTGCCCAAAAGTATGTGTGCACCCCTGTTCACATACTTATGCATGCTTTTGGTCTGAGGCTTCTTTATGACTTAGGCCAAATGTTTTCAACTAAGTGGCAACAGTCCGACATCTCGATTCAGTTTCGCTTTTTCTATTGACGGTCGTTGAAGATGGTTTTTGTTTTCTTTTGGAAGATGAATAATTGTGTCCAATCAGTCCTGAGCGATGTAACAACATCATTTTCAGTTCACGTCAATCAAAGACTTGATTTTAAGAGGAGTTTTTCTGTAAGTTCCTTTGGTTTTGTTTCAATTAGTCTCAAAAACCAGAAGACTGAAGAGGAACCCGACCTGTCAAGATCTCATCGTGTCGAGGTTTTTAAATCTCATTATACACATCAAGATAAACACGTCTTATTTGTCAGCTTCATATTGGGTCACAAGATGGCACCAACTAACAAAACTATGAAAATCAGGGCCGTAACGTTTCAGTTGAGTCTTTGTCGTGTCTGTTTCCTGCAGTTCTTCACAGTCCTGCCAGGTTTTAGTTGAAACGAGGAGCAGTAACAGTTCATGGTTCATGTCAATCAACGACCAACTGATTTTAAGAGTCGTCATTTCTTTATGTTGGTTCACAACAAACACCAACGATGATCTTTTTGAATCTAGATCCAGAAACATGACATGAATTAGTCTAAAACCAGAACATTGAAGTCAAATTTAACCTGTGTGTTGTGATTCAATCTTCATCCTGTGGAGTTTAGATACATATCAAGATAAACCACAACTTATTTTCCGGTTTGATATATGTTGGGTCAAGATGTCACCAACTCAAAAAACTTTGAAAAGTAGCGTCACAAGGTTGTAATCAGAAGCTTTTAAGTCTTTCAGGTGGACGCATTAACACAAACCAACCACCTTCACTACACTGTCCAAAGAAACAAAAACAAACCATAAATAAAAAATAATAAAAATGGTATTAACGTTTCTGTGATACTGAACAGTTGCATCTGGTGGTTGTAGCATCATCTTCTATCTCCAAACATTAAACATTTAATAATCTGAAGATGTGGGAACGACACATAAACTAGAAAACCTAAAAATATAAGAAATTCTTCGAAAAATGTTTGAAATTGTTTTCTTATCTCTTATCTACTGTTGGGTTTGTATTTGGATTTATGTTATGTTTGATGATTAAGCTTAGTTTTCCCGAAATTAACCACTAGTTTGCAATTTTCCCACAGGAAACATTGCACATAAACCTCCTGTAATGTCTATCGTCATCTGCAGATTCCTGATTCCTGCGTTTGTGGTAAAAGAAGGTTTGTTCTATTGTTTTTATCGTCTCAAATTTTCTCGTCTTGCTCCGTCAATTCAACCATTAACCAACAATTTTACTACAGAAAACACTCTTGTGTTGTCCGAGAAGTTGGTGTGTTTAAATCTCATCATTTGTCTCGTTGGTGTTGAACTTTTCGTACTCAAACTACGTCCAATTTGACGCAAGTCACCACAAGTTTCTAGTTTTGTCATGTTCACGCTCCAAAGAACATAAAACGTCGCCCACGAGACGTAAAATGTCGGACTCATCACCCAACGTCAGGGTGAAAATCTTCCACTGAATTGAAGAAAATCCCTACATCCAGATCCCAAAACCTTGTGGAAATCCTTGAAGATATTAAACCAGGAGATGTTCAGTAATAATCTTTTAGGTGTCCACATATTTTTTGGATGTGTATCCTTCCATTTTTTTTACTTTATCGCAGAGAAACCACACTTCACTTGTGAAATCCAAGAACAAATTTGATGAAGTGCAATTTCTTACTTCTTTTTTTTTCCCCCATCATGTTCTATGATTGTTCTTTTGATTTCCCAAAAGAAGTCGATGATGTCTGGAGGCACTTCTCCTCCCTCATCGCTCTCTCTCTCTTTCCCTCCTTCTTTCTTTCTTTTCTCCTCTTTGAGTTGAACAGCCATCGTTCTCTGCCAGCATCGCTGACAGATTCCCGCCTCGGTGAAGCTTTTGGCTTTCCAGTCGTTCGCCGCGGAGCTCGTCGCCAAAACCGAACCGACCAAATCAAACACCTTTTTTGGTTAAAAACCGTCACCGCCGGCCCGGGCTCCGTCGGGTCTGGAGGGTCGATGCCTCCAGTTTTTTAAACCGGTTCAGACCGCAGGACGATTGCAGCGACCGATGGGTCCAACTGTGCGGTGGTCCAGCTGGATGTAGAACAGGCGCAGGAGTCCTGTCATTCATCTTAAAGGTGCTTTAAAGGCCTCGTTGAACTGTTTCTGACTAGAAAGACCTTCACCCGGGGGATCAGCGTTTTAAAAGTCCAAACCAGCTGAGGAGGAAGGTCTTGTTTTATTTGATTGGACGAACTTTTAGCTGAAATTATGATGTCGTACGACGTCATAACTTTGTTTCCAATGGGAAATAAATCAAAACTTCTAAAGAGACGTTTTTAGTAACGTCTGATCTCTTTTCAAGAAATTGTCCCACTTGGAACCGACTTGTATCTGTCAAGATTAATTTTCCGCGTCCATGATACAGCACAGAAATGAAACGTAGGGATTATAGCTTAATGTGATTTTCAGTTTTGGATCCCGAGTCTGTCGACAACGTCTCGGTTCGATGCGTTTGAGCCGGTGGAGTCGAGTTCAGGTGTTCGACTCGTCGTTTCGTCTCTGAATTAAATCGTCGACTCCTCGACACGTCGAGTCTTTCTGCTCGAGAAAAGTATTTTTATTTGTTTTCGTAATAGAAAACAACAACTGCAGCTGTTTGCAGGCGGGAAGGTTTCGACAGACTGTGGTGCCAATAGTTCAGATTCCTCTCCTCCTCCTCATTCATCCCTCCATCCTCCTCCTGCCGCCACCACGTCCTCCTCGACTTCCTTCATCCTCCTCATCCTCTCCTCTTGTCTTTATGTGTTTTTGTTTCTCCTCGTCACCTCCTCTGTCTCTCTCTCGTCCTATTTGTGTCCTTTCCTCTTCTTTACACCTCCCTGCAACCGTTTTCTCCTCTTCTCTCCTTTTTGCCTCCTTTAGTCTGAGTTTTTATCTTCTTGTCATCTTTTCTCCTCCTCCTGTTTTCCTCACGTCTCCTCAGTCTTCTCCTTTTTTCCTCCTCAAATCTTATCCTCTCTTTTCCTTTTTCTTTTTATTTAATCTCCTTCCCTTTATCTGTCTCCTTTCCTCCTCTCTCCTGATTTCTGCCTCTGCCTCCTCCTCAAATCTCATCGTCTCTTTTCCAGTCGTCTCTCTCTCCTCCTCTCTGTCTTTCTGCCTCCTCCTCGTCTCCTCTGCTTTCTCATTTCCTCCTTATTTTCCTTCTTTAATCTCACCTCTTCACTAGTTTTGTCTTCCTTCTCTTGTCTGTCTCCGTCTCTCCTCTCCTGTCCTCCTCATGTTTGCTCTATCCTCCTCATTCCTCTTCCTCAAATCTCCTCCTCTCTCTTCCTCCTACTCCTCTTCCTCTATGTTCTCCTTCTTCATGTCCTCTCTCCATGTTTCGTCTGTCTCCTCTACTCCTCTCTCCTCCTCACACGTCTCCTCAAATATCATCTTCTCTTTTGCACTTGTCTCCATTTTTCTCCTTCTCAATCTCCTTTTGTTTAATGTTTTGTCTCTTCTTTCTCCTCTCCTCTCTCCACCTCCTTCCTCCCATCTTCTTCTACATGTCTCCTCTTTCACCTCCTTTACTCCTCCTGTCTTCCTCACGTCTCAAATCTCTTCTCTTTTCCACTCGTCTCCTTTTTTCCTTCAATCTCCTTTCTTTTGTTTTCTCTCCTTCTTGTTCTCTCCTCTCCCCGTCTCCTTCCTCCCATCTTCGTCTCCACGTCTCCTCTCTCCTCTGCCCTCTGTTTGACTCCTCTCTTCATTAACTCTGTTTAGAGACCAGTAAACCAGCTTTGCCTCTCACAAACCTCCCAGTGCCCCCATTTAAAACTGTGGACAAACAAACAGAGAGAAACACACACGTCAGCGTCTATATACACACACACACACACCAAACCACACACACACACATATATACACAGACGTAACACCCACAAAAAGACGCACACAAAAAAATGCACACAGTGTTTGTCAGAAGTCGGTGCCCACTAACATTTAGCTCAATGATGTGTTTATAGTGTTTGTGACCCCATGCACTGCAGAGTAACAGCCATATTAAAACACACACACGAAGCCAAAGCTCGCCGTCTTTGAAAAGGCGCCTTTGTTGCGTGTGCAGTTTCATATTTTCGTTCGATTTTTATTGATCGCGCGGCGAGAGATAGCGAGTAAACACAAATAATGATGGAGAAATCTGTGTTTTTTTTTTTTTTTTTTTTAAAGTGTTTTAGTGTTTGTGTGTGTGTGTGTGTGTTAAGACTTTTTCAGTGTTTCCAGATGAATATTGCGTTTGTTATCTATTAATGCAAAAGAGCGAAGGGTGGAAAAAAAAGTGGGGGGAAACAGGAGATCAATAAAAAAAAAAAAAAAAAAAAAAACAGAACAGGAACAAAACAGGAAGTAAAAGCCAACAAAACAATAAGATTCACAATTCCTTCATAATCACATTCAAATGTTTCTCTATACAAGTTTAATTACTGATATTTCCTCTTCAAGTGTTTACAGATGTTTGAATATATTAAACCTGGACGTACAGCGTCTGTGTGTTTGTCTTAGTGTGCGGTCGCGGGAGAAAAAGGAAACGTAGCATCTGTAAATAAATAACGATGGCCTCATCATCACCGTCACCGCCGCCGCCACGTTTTTTAAATTAAATCAACAGATTTAAATATGAATTTTTATGCAAAGGACTCGCATGTGTCCATGAAAGTGTTATTAACAGTTTTATTGTTGTGTTTTCCTGTAACAATAGCACTACTGTCGACTCGGAGAAATGTTTTATTCTTGGTTAAATATTGGAAAAAAAAAATATAAAACTCAATAATGACTCACAGCGCTGCTCCTGTCATGTTTGTGTAATCAACATTTAACCAAAACCATTAATGTTCCCTAAACTCAACCAGGTGTTTGAGTTGACTAACTGCTACCAACGTTGAGTCATGTTAGTAAAATTGATCTGATACAGTTGGATCAAAAGAAATTTAAACCTTTATACGATTAAATGAGGTGATTTGGCTAAAATATCATATATCATCAATTGTTTTGGGTAAAACAAGTTAACACCCAACGAACAAACCTGATTTTTCTGATTTTATTTTGAAAATATCTTCTGACACCGAGTTGTGATTCGTATCATGTCCAACACAACACTGTCTTCATTATAGATGATAATAAATCTGATTGACACTGATTGTTTCTTAAAAAATGTTGGCACCAGCGATGTACAATCACTTGTTACTTAAGTTTTATTTCTTTATTATCTAGAAACAATCTCCTCCAAATTCATGTGTTTCTTTCTTCAGAACAAAGTTTTCTGCACAATCTTTTCAAAGTCCTGATACTTATAATAACGTGATGTTGATGAAGTAAAAAGACGAAGTGTTTCCTTGTTTGTGAAACAGATATTAAAGTAAAACTTAACAAGAAGCTTCACGTTCATCACGACACTAACAAATTACAACTTTATTCTCGAAATATCACGACTTTTAATCTCACAAATGTGCAACTTTTATTTTCATGTATTGACAACTTTATTCTTGTAATTTACGACTTTTAATCTGAAAAAAATTATTCCTTTTATTCTCAAATTTTAAGGCTTTATTGTTTTAAAACTACAACTTTATTGTGAAAATATTATGACTTATTCTGGTAAATGTATAACTTTATCCTTGAAATTTAAGAGTAATTTTCTATCTTTGCATCGTTGGATAGTGATAAGGATGTCCAACTGTAATCAACAGTGATTACTATAGTGTTACGTTACAGTGTTACTTCAAAAGTGCTGGTCTTAAACACAATCCAGGTCTAATTATTAAACTAAATTAAATATTAAAAATATCATTTAGTAGGATGTTAAGATGAGTCAGAGTTGTTGCTCAGTTTTTATGGAGTTTGATGGAACAACTTTGTCCAGATTTTCAAAGTATTTTGTTTTGAAAAGTGCATCGTCTTAATCTGCAGGTGGCGACGGTAGTTTTTCTACTGCTCAGGTGAAAAATTAAAAAATATGATCCAACAACTCGTCAAGGCTGCAAACAGCAGCAAATGAACGTTTTTAACAAAGTGTGAAAGTACAGATCACAGATACTTGATCCGGTATTTTAGGCAACATCTGATACTAGTTTCAGAATCAGAGCGACTGTAATTTACCATTTTTGTTGGCTTTAAACGTAAAAAGACATTGGCGTCAAGTTTAAACGCAGAGCTCAACGTGAAAGTAGGAGGCAGATGAATTCAGGAGAGTAAAGAAAGAAAACATGGTCAAGGAAATTGGAAGAAAATATATTGGCGAAGGGAGAAAAAAAAGGAAGGAGAAAGAGCAAAAGTGTGTGTGCTTGGATGGCCAAACTGACTTTTGAATCCTTCCCAGGATTTTAATTGGCAGAAACGCAAAAACACTGTATCAGTGGATGTGAGTGTTTATCTTTTAGTCCGGCGTTTTGGCCCTTTTTACGTCCATACTTAGAATATATAACCTGGGCCTCTTTTGTTCTCGCAGCGTTGTTGGTTTGAATCCCTCTTGTAGTTCAGTGGTTGGACCACACACACTTACCCAGTTGATAATTGGACACTGATGTTTTGGAACGAAAAGAATAAATTGTGAAACTTGCAGCTGAGTCGTTCTCCTTGACCTGTCCGTCGTCTTATTGGTTCCAACACCTCGGTCGATTTTTCTGAGGTGACTCCTGTCGACTCGTTGATCGTTTTGGATGAAGCGGTTTCTTTTGAACGATACCGGGAAGTTTCTGCTTCACCTCATACATTCTTGCCCCATCTGTTCAACCTCCGTTTGCTAGAAAGCCTTCGCTGTATTAACAGCAAAAAAAACAGTGCTGTCTAAATGCAGAAGTAGAGATGTTAGAGGAGTTTGGAGAGAAGAAAAGATGAGTCTTCATGAGATTTGTGAAGATAGAAAGGGACTTTAATGTTTTCATAGCATTTAGGAGTTTGTTCCCCCATTGAGGAACAACTGAGGAAGAAATTAGTGGTCAAGAAGTAGCGTTAGGACCTGGGTCGCCAATGGAAATCAGTGAGCAGCAGACCAAACATGCCTCCAGGTTAAGGACACTGCCGTAGTCATAAAGGCATCAGTTCAGTAATTTCCTTTCCGTTCTTTTGTGTTATCTTCAGCCAACCCCACCCCTTAGAAATCCAGTCGATATCCAACTAATTTGTCTGCTGAATTAAAGTTAAAGGAAATGCAATCGCAGCCTGATGAAGTGCTATCGTTTTTGTGCGACACCGGGGAGTTTTATGGCTTCAGACCTGGTTGTGACCGTGGCTTGGCTTAAGAAATAAAAGCACTTTAGCTTTTTAAGATTCGGGAAAGACCATAGTTGTGTTCAATAATAGGACTAAAGGTGTTACGCATCAAAAATTTGACCCCTTTGACTCTTTTCGCATTGCCAACTACCTAAATACCAAATGTACAGATGGTAGTTAGTCTTTATGACTAAGTAGAGGATTTAATACTGAACATGTGAAAATGTTTTATAATTTTAGTTCCTACTTTTATGGAATAGCCCAAATTAACTTTGCGCTAAAATTTGTCCCATATGAAATGGAGCCAAAAATTTGTCTTTGTTTGTGCCTTTGTTCCTTCTGAATACAGATTTAAAATCTACTATAATGTAGTGACTCTATGAACTAGCTAAGAAAGCTATCATCTTCCTTTGCTAACGCTAACATGCTAATGTTTAGCAGGAAACATGTTTATATCGTCAGCTAATTTAAGTTGGCTATAAAAGGGAATGTCAGTTTTTGCGTCTATTTGACTAAAAACCAAAAATATTTGACAAATCAATAGTTTTTCCTTTCTCCTTTTGCCTCCTAACTCAATTTTCATCGCCTCTTTTCTTTATTTTGGAGCCACAGTAACGTTTTCGACAACAAAATTCCATGTTCGAGTTTTGTTAAATGTCAGAAGTGTCCAATTTGAGTGACGCTGAACAGCTTTCTCGGCTAAACACGTCTTCTCTGTCTCTGGTTATGACCGAATCTGTCCTGAAGTCAAAGACGTTTGACTCCTACGAGTTGGCCCACGTGTGGGTGAGCGTCTGTTTCATGTTTAGCTTCTCGGTGTGTGTTTGCGTGTCCCCTCCGTGACCCGCGTCACCCGTGACTTTTGTGCCAAACTCTATTCAGATGCCATGAACGTAAAAACGAAAGCCCAATGGTAAAAATATAAAAAAATATTTCAGCGCGCAGCTGAAGGCAGTTGACATTGAACAGACGGTGTGTGTGTGTGTGTGTGAGTAAATCGAAGTGGAGTCATTCTACTGCTTCTTGATTTGGAGACGTTTAATTCCATTACACTCATTTTGTTGTTAGCGCCACATGCTACTCAGCTACCTCCCGCAAACGCCTCGACATACTCCCCCGTCCAAACTGTCCGTCTAAATTCCTCTACTTACTCAATGCTCCACTTGCCCCTGCGTCGACCTCTTTCTTGGTCTAGATACAACTGAACTTTCAGTTGATTTTAAACGTGTTTCTTTCCTCACAAATATATCTTTTGTTGTGTTTTTTTTTTTAGCGGGAATTGGCAGCGATCATGCCAACATTACTGTAAAATAGAATCAAGTTTGTTGCTAATTTTGTCAATGCTAATGTTAGCTAGCTATGTAGCTAACTTTAATGGTTCTCACCATTAAATGGGAAAATGGCGCCACACCTTGAACTTTAGTGTTTGTGAGCGTTTTAGTGTCTTTGTGCTTATTGTTTTGGTTCTTATTGTTTGTTTTTGTGTTCATACTTTTCTATTTTAGTTCACTAAAGACACTGAAACAGAGGCTGAGCTAAAATCAGACTCAGACCTCCCTTTAAATGCCATGAACTTTAGTTTTGATGATGTTTAGGGTCTTTGAGCTCATTGTTTTGGCTCTTTTGTTCACACTTATTCGATTTTAGTTCAAAACAGAACCAAAAGAAGAGCTAAAATGAGATTTACAGTCATGAGGTTGTTGGTCGATTAGTGTCAACCTCTCTTTGAACACTTTTTTTAATGTCAACGAGCAATTTAGGGTCTTTGAACTCATGGTTTTGGTTCTTGGGTTCACACTTCACTATTGTGGTTCACTGAAAAGAGCTGAAAGTGGAGCTAATGTTAGATTTAGGCAACATTTAACTTGACTGCAGTTGAACGCTAGTAGCTTAACCGTGACAGCTTCATCCCATCAGTTTTTCCAGTGCTAATCACAAAGCCATGCTACCTCCTTAGTGATAAAAGTCTCTAATGGTTTGAGGGTTAAGGGATAACGGTCATTATCGTGGAATAAGCCCTGACAGAGTGATGCAGGTCTTGAATCACTGTGAAGGGGCTATTTACACAGCAGCCTATTAAGATATCAATAAAATGCCAACAACGCATTTGTATTATTGTTTTCATGGTAATTTTAATGATTACGGTAGATAACAGCTTCTGCAAAAAAAGTAGTTTCTTGATTGATGGATTGAACTTTTGTTCTGCAGATCACCAGCCTGTTTATAGTGAACGTTGGACTGGAAATAGTGAAATGGGACAAGGAGATTTTTTTTATTTCAGATCAGCTGACGCTGCTCAGCAACAGTTTTTTGTTTGCTGATAAGTAACGGGACTACTTGTGGAGTGATATGAACGACATGATATGAGCCGAAGACAAAGAGCTGTGTTATAATGTGAATTGAACATCAGGCCTTTCAGGCTTTGTAACACACAACAAATGCTTCCTGTTAGTATTTTTAAATGAAATTTCTTGTACTCCTATTTTCTATCCTTGCTTCTCCATCCCTCTTATCTTCTCTCTCCCTCCTCTTATCCTCCGAATCTTTCCCTCGATCCGCTTCGGCGAACGTCGGCGTACATTTTCCCCAAACATAGAAAAAGAGAAAGATGAGACGGCGCAACGTGGGGTTACAGCGGTAAGACAAATATAGCAAATATGTACACGAGTGTGTAAATCTCTACGCTCTGTTTTCTGCGGTCAGACAGAAGGTTCTGGAAAAGTGGATCATATACAGTATTTGATGGCTCATTATCTCTTTATGTCTCCAACAACTCACGGACCATTGGTGAGGAAGACTGTGTGTATTTGTGTGTGTGTCTGTGTGTGAACACACGTGCAACGTGATCACCAGAAAATTGGTTCTAGTAGATTTTGGTTTCGTTGTAAATCCAGGATCAATGTTATGTAAGAATTTGCGTAAATCACAGTCACAGTTTGTCTTCTTGAGTCCGAGTACAGGATTTATGTATATGTATGACCGAAAATTGTTGCCATCTTGACTGCGCATCAGCATAATTTCCATTTTTTTTGTCTTAAACGTCCATCTCCTGCAGAGAAACATAAAATAAAATTCAGTTTAACGGGATGATACTTGTAGTAACTTGCAGCTTTTCTTCAAGCAGCTGTTTTATATGTAGCAGCAAGTGCTCGGTGATGCTTCTCGTTATTATTATTATTATTATTATTATTATTATTATATTGTTACCTTTATGCCAATAAAGCTTTTTTTTGCCGAGTGTTTTCAAAATTGCATCAGATCTGAAGGAACGAGAGAGAAGGAGAAAACGGACGAGGGCGACGGAAAAGAAAAGAAGAAGTAATAAAAGTAAAAAAAGAGAGAAATTCTGGCTCGAAAGAAAAGCCCAGAGTTTTGAGGTCTTGTCATCACCTTCTGAGAGGTTTTGGACGACGAACACACACATACAAACACACACATTCATAGAGAAACAGAGAGAGTGAGACACAACCTCTGGAAAACTGCTTAGTTAAGACCAAAAGCTGGAAGTGAAGGAGCAGAGAGAGAGAGAGAGAAAGAGGACGAATAATAATAAAAAAAAAAAAGAAGATTGAAAAGGTTCAGACAGGCGTTAGAGACAGATTGTCCCAATAAATATCAGACTGAGAGAAAAGAGGAAACATCAAAACTATCAGAGGCGAGTTTTGGCTGCAAGTGTCAAATTTCTCAGCAGCAGCGATGGACAAGAACACGAGTATCAGAACCAACCTGGTCTGAGTCAGTTTAATCTACAGTTTTATGAACAGGGACACCAGATAAACCTGAACGACGCTTTCCAGCTCCTCCTGGGGTGGAGGGGGGAGATCCCAGACCAGATGAGAAACATAATCTCTCCAACGTGTTCTGGGTCTACCCCGAGGCCGAACCTGCCAGGAAATCCTCTGACGAAGAGACGATCAAGGGCTCGAACCACCTCAACCTGTCTCTATTTTGGCTTCTTATATCTGATCCGGTCTTGTTCTTGGTCGTCATCCAATCGCCTGTAAGGCCGACGTACCAGATCACTGTAATGAAGCCAGTCGAGCCTTGATCCAGCTCTCGCAGGACATGAACCTGACAACATTTGTTAGTCTCACTGCTAAGATGAAGATTTGACACATTTTTAGCCATTTCACCTAAAGCAACGAAGATTGACTGACTTTATTATGATGGTACGATCCAACATCACTTAATGTGAAGAGTCGATTAGAAACTCAGCATGTCAGGTAGATGTAGTGATGTAGTGAAGTAGGAGAAAATGGAAATATTCAAATAAGACAGAAATATTTCCAAATTATACTAGAAGGACAGGAAGTTCAGAAGTTACGTAAATGTTCTTCTCAGTGGCAAAGTTGTCTCAGTGGTTTTACACAGATTAAATGTTAGAAGTTGTTCTTGGAAAACTTTACAATCTATACAAAACAAAACACACTGTTTATCTCAGGATCTGTGATTTGGACATGGAAACCCAGAAGAAACTTGATGCTTCAGTCAGTTCACTGTTTTGGCCCCAGGTATTGATCCTTGAATATCTGCCGATAGAGTCCAGATCTGATATTAGTGTTTCCCTTGATTATTGATGAATTATAAATAATCAAACATAGTTTCTAAAAAAAATCTAATCCAAGATATAAAAGATTGTAGCTGTAGTCTGGCAGAAATGTAGCATTCATTCATTTAGTCACAGAGGAAGTAGGTGAAGGTCTTTGGTTTGACTATGTCACACTACTTAAAAATTAAAGGTGAATAAGGTGAAGACTTTTGTTTTGACTGTGGTGGATTTTGGACTCTTTTTTTGGAGCAGTTACAGCTACGTTTGGGTGAGTTTTGGATTCCTTTTGTTTTTCGTTTTTCATTAATTTGGCCATATTGGGGCCGCACATCCTTCTGAAACTTGTTATGATTTTTTTATGTTGGATCTATGTCAGAAGAATCGAAGCACAAATACATAGTTTTGTTCTTCTTAAGGTTCAAGTCAATCACTTCATATACAGATAGTGACCTTTGGTTGTTTCTGATGCTGCTACACCCAAAACAAATGATCGGGTTGATCGCTGATCAGTTTGGGATTGAATCCGCTTCCATCTGTTACATTGGGTCCAGATGAAACTCACTGGAAAACGACTGCAACGTGACCTCGGTCAATCAAAACATCTGTTCACTTGACTTGAAAATGAATAATTTACCTTCTTGTAAAAGCCCCAAGTCGTGACATTTGTGCTGACGATATGTTCTACTTCCTTGGTCACTATTTTGACGAGATTAAAAGATGTCGTACCCTTTCTCGTTTGCTGTCAAGTCGACGATTTTATTTTCCTTCTTATTATTCTTATTGTAGTTGTTCACATGTAGAGTTGGTCGGCAACGGCAACTTTAAAAAGAATTACAGGATCCGACCAAGAATTGCAAAGTAGCTAGATAAAACTTTAAATACATGGAAATGACTTTCACTTATTAAAAATCAGGGATTTTCAGGGACTTAAATTCAAGCAGTGCAGTTATTTCTCCCTCCAGAGCAAAGAAGACATTCTTGAATAACTAGCAGCAGTCTGTGGTGGGGGTAATTGTAAACAAAGGAATAAAGGCATTAGAGATAGTTAGATAATCTGAAACCGAATTATCCCCGTGGGTTTTTTTTTTTTTTTTACTGAGTAAAAAAAAAAAAATGATCCCATGTGGGGGAAAGAAACAAAATATAAACAGTCAAACAGAAAGAGGAGACGCTGAGAGAGAAAGAGAGAGAGACTGAAACAAAGATGAGGAAAGAATGTCAAGAGTCATGGTTATTTCAAGAATGTAGATAGCATTAAAAGAGAGGGGGGGGGAGAAAAAAGAAGAAAAAGAGGAAAAAAAATAGGTCCAAATTGCCTCAGTTACGGGAATCCAACCGACAACCCCCCCTGGATACGACCGACTGCTGACCAGCTAATTTGAGAATCCCAACCACAGCACAAAAGGAAAGTGTGTGTGTGCGTCTGACGACCAACTATGTTTGCATGACTTCAAGTATTTGGCAGCAACAGGAGAATAAATTTCTCATCTTCTTCTTTTTCTTCTTCTTGGACAGTGTGGTCGATCTTTATACACGTGTATGTGTGTGGGTGGGTGAAAAGAAAAAAAAAAACGGAAAAAAAACAAAAATGAGTTAAAACAAAGAAAAATGTTCCTTGGATACAATCCCTTCTAAAAATAAGTGAACTGGTCAAAGATACGGAGGTATTATCCAAATATGTGGGGTGGTGTCTTCTCATTTTACTGCTTGTAGGAAGGTAAGTAGAGGTACAAAGCCAATTCAGACACTGCACTTACTGGAATCGAGGCCACCTAACAAAAAGAAAAAAAAGACACACACACTCGGCCTGTATTTGCCCTCAGCCCTCAAATTAAACACTGCTGTCTAGTAATCCTGTTATCATATGCTGCGGTCGCTCTATCTGTATCGCTTACGCTGCATGACACGGTAAGGAAGAGGGATAGGAACAACACAGCGAGGCAAAGAAAACGACGACAGCAGCCGTAGATTAAGACAGAAATGAGTAGAGACAGAAAGAGAAATGAATCAAGAGGAACAATGGCAGCGAGACAAGAAAAAAAAAAAAAAAAGGGAAGGAAAGTTAGCGGTGGAAAAATATTCAAAATATTCTAATTACCTGACTTTCCTTTCCTAAAAAAATCCATTTTCAGGCCAGAGGGCTGTCTTGATATGTTTTGTGGCTCTGCTTCTTCCCTTCTCTCCCAGCATGCCTCCTGGTTTTTGTTGTCATTCTTCAACCCCAGTTCTCTATTTAGAAGCTCAAAACTGATTAAAATCATTGAAGACGTTGATGTGAGGGATTGAGTCGACGGTACGCCGGATGGCCGCCATCGCATCATGAAATCAGGACTCGATCAGGAGTTCCTTTATATCTTCATCAAGGCAGATGAAATACAAGATTTATACTTTAACCACTAGATGTCGCTTAAAATGTACAAACTGGAGTTCACCAAGGTATCTGTCTTGGTCCCCTGCAGGTTTATTCATAAACAGCATCTGAAGAATTCGGTTCGGTTTTAGGAGAATTTCGTCTGTTTCTCTTTTCTTTACCCACAGTCAGACACATTAGAAATAAATCTATTAATTTATTTAAAAAGTGCATTTTAAAAGTAGACTTCATGGCTAATTTCACCTACGTTATGCTCATACCTGCTGGATCAAGTTGTAAAAAAATGTGGAAAACTAATTTTTCTTCAATCCTGGTTCTTTATTTAGAAACTCAAACCTGATTAACATCATTGACGACGATGATGTGAGGGATTGAGTCGACATCACATCATGAAATCAGGACTTGATCAGGCGTTGCTTTATATCTTCCACTTGGACATGGAGGCGATTTATACTTCAACCACTAGATGTCGCTAAAACATACACACTGGAGTTCACCAAGGTATCTGTCTTGGCCCCCTGCAGTTTTATTCATAAACGGCCTCTGAAGAATTCGGTTGGGTTGGTTCAAGTTTCTGGAGCATTCGACTGTTTCTCTCCTCTTTACCCAGTCAGACAAATTAATGGATTTATTTCTAATGTGTCTAAGTGCATTTTAAAAGTAGACTGCATGGCTAATTTCACCTACGTTATGCTCATACCTTCGGGATCAAGTCGTAAAAATGTGGAAATCTACTTTAATGCTTCAAAGATTGAGAGTCAGTCCAACTAAGCAACAAGTTAAAGACTTAAAAAAAGGGGGCTTATATCACAACAGCTAGTTGATATATTGCCATGAAATTTTAGACAAATGTTTGTGCTCCCCAGATGAAGAACTCTAGTGATATTTGGTGATTTGGTAATTTTTCTTTTAGCGGTTTTGTAACTTTGATCTGTGACCAGAGATCTGCAAAACCAATGAAAATCCCATTAGCCCCAGTTTAGTGCCAGTTAGCAATAGTTGACTTGTGATATAGAAAAAAGAATCTGTTGTTCTTGTTCTTCTGGGATGGATGCCTACAAATATGCTTTATAAAGAAGCACTTATAGTTTATTGCCAGACTTTTGTATACACATATAAAATGGCTAATAGTTTAGGCTAACAATAAAGTATTAAAGTCACAGCTCAGAGGATTGTGAGCTACTAACTGTTATATTGGCAGTAACTGGTCAAAGACGACCTCATCTTGCTGTATTTTACTAATAAATGGCTTCATATATTAATCTAACTTTGGGTAAGTTTGGAAATTCCTCCAAAACTGATCTATTTCCTCTAACAGGCTGATACTTGCTGCTGCAGATCAGGTGTTCCAGCTCCGACACGCTAGACTTTAATAGGGTGGGTCGTTTTAGTAGGTCTTTCGGGTCTAGTTCATTTAACTATCTGTGACAGGAAGTGTGCAGTGATAAGGTTCATTCACCTCTTCTCTCTGGACGTTCACGCCTTAAATCAAACCTCCAAAACAGCTGAATCAGATCCTGAGCTGCAGCAGCCGAGTTGGAGCTTCAGATCCGACTTAATGGGTTTGGCTTTTAAGATGTGGAATGGATGAGGAACCTCACCGTAAGAAGTAAATTATGACCTTGTTTGACTGAAGGTTTACACGAGCTTTATGTTTCTTTAGAATATGATATATGTCTTTCTTTATTTTCGCTCCATCCTCCACCCATTCATCCACACTTCCTCCGTCAGCGTTCCAGTAATGTGTAACTATATATATATACTATTCTTCATCCTGTGTGTGGGCTTCTGTTCTTGGAAGAGGTCAGCAGCTCACAGAAGTCATCCCCAGTTATTATAGTTTAACAACTACTCTTCGACACACAATACTACAATGTTCATTTTTATGTAATACCTCATCACCACAGGAGGTGAAGGGGAGATCCTACAAATCTCTAAAGTTATATGTTGACCTCAACAAGCTATAGAAGACTTTTAGAAGACAACTGAAACTTCTTAATTTGCCGAGCCAAACAGGCCAATGTAGCAGCCATGTTTGATCCTACGAAAGATACTTTTTGGGTCAAAATTACCTTGAAAGAATAAAGAAACAGTATCGGTTGTTTTTGATGAAATATTAAGAGATAAACACAATGTTTTGATGGAAGAAAGGTGGTTGATTAGCCATGATATATTTGTTATCAGTGGAAAAAGTAGTAGCTATCTAGTAGTTAAAGCGTTTTGAACACATGGTCTATTTCATTCAAACTCCCCCTCTAGAGATATTTTACGTCGTTTGAAGTAATATCAAGTTTGACTGTCTTTTGTTTTCACAACCAAATAGTTAACAATGAAAGTAAATGGGGCAGTCAGCCAAACGTATCTAAATTGTCATTTTTTAACCGCTTTTTAACCCTACAGATAAACCAAAGTGCTGATAACATGGTAAGTTATCAGATTCATCATTTACCCTGTTAAGGTAAATGATGAATCTGCTGATGTAGAACAACCTTCATCACCAGTTGTTATAAAACAAGATGTTGGGTAAGTCTTGTAAAACAGTGTTTTTAATAAACTCTCAGTTCACTTACTAAGTTATCAGTAATTCAGTTTATGTGTAGGGACCCTATTCATGCTACTGCTGAAGTGAAGTGATATTTTGAGCTTCATTAGTGGTTAAAAAATAACTATTTAGATACGTTTGGCTGACTGCCCCATTTACTTTAATTGTTAACTATTTGGTTGTGAAAAAAAGATGGTCAAACTGGATATTTCTTTGACTAGCATAAACTATCTCTTGGGGGGTTGTTGGACTGGTATTTGTGGTAAAACAGACCCTGGGTTCACATTGCTCTGAACCATCACTTTAAGTTTCCTAGGAAACCCAACATTGTTAAGCAGAGCAAGCAGATTAGACGATCTGTTGTGTTTCTTGTGGATTACATCTTTTATTAATGTTGTCACAAAGACCTTTAAATGATTAAGGGATTCGTTCTGTTTTTAAAGAGATTTGAAAAACCAGACTACCACTACATTTTGCAAACTTTTCCTTTAATGAACAGTTATTTACGGTACTTTCTGTTCCAACAAAGGTTCGTCCAAACACCTGCTGCCAGATTACCTTTCTGTGCAAGATCTCTGAGCTTTGTTTCGCGTTAGCTCATAAAACTTACATTCATTCAGATTTTGTCGCCTAGAAAGCACGACATCATAACGTTTTATGTTCGTTTGGCTTCTGTCTTCGGCAACAACACCTAAAGCTTTTCCATTGCAGGAAAAACATCTGCAGGATGTGTTTGTCTGGTACCTCATTAAAATTCAATAGTTTATTGATTGTTTCACTTCACTTTGTATTGATCAAAGAGTAACTGTGTGAATAAGAGTTTGGTTAAAACTTCCGTCTTCTGTTAAAGTCGATCAGGACAACGGTACGGTCTTTATGACGCTCAACAGGAAATGACTTAAACCTTGTGTTTGTCTTAAGATGAATATTAACTCTACATTGTAATTAACCTGTTTATTAAATCCTTCTACTAAGTGAAAACTATGATTGAAGCCTGCAGCTGCATAACTGAGTGCGAATGTGATTTTTTTTTTTTTTTTGCTGTAGCAGGTTTCCACACATGAAAATCAAATGTGAAACAAAGCCTGTGACATCAGGTGTCAAGTAAAATCCATCTCAATTACAGCGTCTGGATGTAGTGTATTTGGTTGCAGGTTGCCAGGTACGAACAGCAATAGAGAGTTTGGTGAAGATTAGAGAAGAAGTAGCCAAACCTCTGAGCAGGGCTCCCCTCCGATCGCCAGCACGAATCTGGTGTAAATCAGCTCAATAATCCTCTTGTGTGTCCCCACCATGACTCCTGTTCATCGTCTTTATCCGTCTCATCTGTTTGTTATTTCGCTTTAACCATAAAAACGGCAGCTTGCCATTGAAATGCTCCGCTCTTAAGAGCTACGTTGAAGCCTGGTTGAGCACGTACTGACACAAGCTAAATAGATAAATAAATAAATAAAAAACCATAAATAAATCATTGCTGTCACCTGATAGCTCCACTTCTGTCCTGATCCTTCCAGGCTCCAAGCTTTAAGAAATGTCATTTATTCATTTGACTGGAAAACTCACATAAACTGAATACCTTTCAGAAGCCAAAAAGCTCATGAGCCACATCCAAATAAAAAAAAATATTGGAACCCATTGTGTAATTTCTAGAAAAAAAAAAAAAAACTATTCAACACTCGCAGTGAAGAACAGTTCGACTAAAATCTTTTATATATATGGTTAAACTTCTGATATATCACTACATTTAGCCACTAACTTCTTTCCTCCCTCCATGGTTTTGGTCAGGGTGAGCAGGGTTATATTGGCGTCGGGGGACGCTCACCACCATGAAACCTAATTAGTAAAGCTTAAAACCCACAGGAGTCACGTTTCCTCTCATTAGGTACGTCCTTTTCTTTCCTCTGTTTCTGCGCCATTCTCGACTCTTTTTCTTGTATTCTTCACTCATCTTGACATTTGAGCCTCACAGGAGGGAAAAGGACCCAACTAACACTTATTGAAAACGATTGATTTGTGAAAGAAACTTGTAACGAGCTGCATTCGCTAGAGGAAGAAAGAAATGCGTTCTTTCTACAAAAAGGTACAGTTTTTGTATTTTTTTTTTTTTTTTTTTTTTGATATTTAAGTTTCATGTTTTGAAGCTGAGAGGATGGGTTTTACAGCTCTGGTTGCATCCACATGCAGTTCAACTCTTTAAGTAATTGTGCATAAAAGTTTCAAGTTAATAACTTTTGTGGTTTTTTCTGTTTTGGGTAATTGACAATTGGAAGTCAAGACTGTCTGAGAAAATGAACAACATCAGCCTGTCCAGATTTGTTTTTTTTTTTTTTTTTTTTTTTTTTGGTCTTTTGGTTGGAAGTGTATCCAAATCTCATTGGCGGTTACGAATCGTTGGAGTAATCTCTCGGGATCAACCTCAAAACATGAGATATGTCGTGCTGAATCAGCTTCTCGAGGAGTTTTGGGACCTTGCGAGATGACACCTTGGCTTGAGGTACCCAACGTTGGAAAGATGCACGGTGGTGTTATTCATCAATCTGTCGAGATCATGTCATGGATCTTGTCAGCGGTCTCCTTTGTGGCGGAGACCGTCCTTCCAAAGAAGATCATTATCTTCTGGGCTCCTTCTGCCACATTTGAATTCTGCAGTAAATGTCTTTAATGTGTCACAAGAAAGAAAGATGCCACCATGTTCTCGTTTAGTTCAGTGGGTGATAATCTCTTTGAGTCATTGTAAAAATTCTCCCAAGAAAAACAAACAATTACCAATCAGTTCTGCAACTACACTGCAAAGGAGGAAGTTAAATCGGTTGACAAAAGTCTGGACTTTGATGACAAAAAACCCGAGGTTCTCAAGTTTTCTACCAGAAGTCGATGTTGATTGCTTTCACTTTCCTTTTAATCCAACACCTAATGGCCGTGATCATGTCAATGGGCTAAATGAGGAATTACAGTAGATTTGTTTTTTTTTTTTTCTCAACCTCATTGATATACATGTATTTTCATTGTTGTCTGGATTGGTTGGATCATGATTTATCCAGATTATTATTGTAAAGGTTTTGATAAGTCTGTTTTTATGTTAGGTGGTGATGTGTTCACCGCTTTATAGATTCATTATCGTGTTACCTCTGATCCTGCAACCGTATCAAAATAATGTCGATTCTCCATTAAACCGTTATATCACCACTTGACTCTACTCAGTTTGGTACCAGACATGTTGTTTTCCATCACAGTCTGGTTTCTCTTCAACATGAATGTGGTGAGTGGAGTCAAAATGCTGCGACGTCACAACACAAAAACATCAGTAAACATTAATGGAGGAGACGCTGTACTTGTTACTCAGTTATCCAACAACAATGGCTTTATGATAAAAAAAACCTTTTCTCCAGAGACAGCATTCTGAAACAGTAACCCACGTATTTGTGACCATTCGGCTGGATTACTGTATATATATATATATATGTGCTGTATATGGGGGTTAGTGGTTCCTCCATCGCACGTCTTCAACTGGTACAGAACACAGCTGCATGTCTTTTAACTGGCACATGAAAGTTTGAGCACATCTCACTAATTCTCTTTTAATCACACCATCGTACCTCTGAGCTCCTTCACCCCTACACACCCGGCCGATCTCTCCCTGAGGATTCACAAAACCAGGCTGAAGCTCAGACGGGACCGAGCATTTTCTGTTGATGAATTGCCGCTGCACGTCAGACAGATTTCCTCTTCAAACGCACCTCTTTTCTTTGGCTTTTCACACCGGTTAGGTTGTTGATTTTATTATCTTTATATTTATTAAGTTTTATTGTGTTTGTTTTACTGTGCAGCATTTTTGAAACGTTCATGTTTATTTAAATTTTGTTCTGTAAATAAAATAGATTAGATGGCTATTACTCTTACTTACTTATTAAAAATGGAGGTTAATTATTTTATGTTTGATGTGGTCGTGCTTCTGACCAATCAGCAGCCAGCAGTCTGTTCACGTCACGTTTTAGTATTGACTCATATCGACTGGTTCCTTGACAGAGTAAGAACTAAAAAAGTAGCTGGTACCAGGAACTAGCACCAAGTGGAAAAAAAAACGACGAGTAGAGACGAGTAGGTGCTGGTGGACAAGAGGCATAAGTGTTTTTTTTTTTCCTGCGTCAACCTTGTAAAGTTTTGCTTTTATAAGATTCAAATCTTTTTGTTGTTATTCACACCAATTACATGCTTGGGTTTGTTTGCAAATTGAGTATATTACTGCTCATTTTTCTAATAACTCCTAACAAACCAAACTTTAACCAAAACTTAATGGTCTTGGAGGAAACTGACAAATCCTGTCGTCCAACATTCAGGGGCATCAGATCAAACTTATTGTGGTTCTTGTTGGGTTTTTATCTTTGACTTTCTCAGAATCAGAACAAATTAATGATCAACGCTGCGGCCGATTAAACACGTCGAGGTTTCACTTGAAGATTTAAAAACATGTTTGTCGTGTAACTTCATTTTCTGGTTAAATGACTCCAAAGTTTCAGCGTCTGGTTGAGTGATAGTGTTTATGTTTTGCAGGAGTTTGTATCGTAATGACCCATTAGAACCAGTCATCTTTTTGTGATTATTGTTAACGAGCTCATTTCTGAAGAAGAAGAGAAATTAAATCAAAAACATTTATGAGGACATAACTAAGCCTTGTCATTTGTTTATGAGGAAATAATGAGGAAAAATTAATTAAAATGCAACAGATTTTTATGCTTTTATTTTTTTTTTGCTGACATTTTTTATTTTTTGTTACTTTAACTTTCAGCTGCAGGTCAGTGAAAGTTCACCGGTTGAATCTCAGCCAGAGGAGATCCCAAAAAACCACAGGTATGAGTTTGTACGAGTGTGTGTGTGTGTGTGAGTGTGTCCAGTTTCGCAGCTGCCACTTTTGGTTGTGTAACATAAAGTCACTGAGATGCATTCAAGGTCCCGTAGGAATGCACGTCTCTTGATCTGTTTGTCACTGTGGGACATTTGTTAAAGTTCAGATGGTTGAGTTGACATCATGATTACAGACTGGAAGACACGCAAGGTCAACAACAACAAAAACAACACGCTCACAATCTCTCTATTCTTGTTCTCTGTCTCTCTCTCGCTCTAAAATAATAATGCCTTCTTGAACACACACATCTTGTGTTTCTTGCTGATGCGCACACACACACACACACACACACAGAGAGAGAACTGGGTGATAAATTTGTGGTCTTCTATGAATAGCGAGCTGAATAGCAGAGCTGACCAAAAGCATGCAGCATCCTTGGCCCTCTGCGAACATAAACTCTGTGTGTGTGTGTGTGTGTGTGTGTGTGTGTGTGTTTTCCTTGAGCTCGGTGATACAGACGTTGGCCAAAAGTCACCTCGGTGAAATGGAGACAGCCAGACACGTGTGCGAGTGTGTGTTTGCGGTCCCAGAGAGTGTGAAAAGGAAAAGTTCGTATGTTTTTTTTTGTTGTTGTTGCTTTTTTGCGTGTCTCTCGAGCATCCTTGTCTTTTTGCGGGTGTATTTGTGTTTGTTACGGTAACGGTAGCTAGTCACAGGTCCTACAGAGTTCACGAACAAAGACCTCATCATCATTATAATCATGTTGTTTGTCAACGTTCCTGCATGGGTGTGTATGTACTTATGCTGTCATGGGATTGGCTTGTGCGATTATGTGTGTGTGTGTTTTCCTTGAACTCCATGATACAGATGTTGGCCAAAAGTCACTCGTTCACTTCTGTCCCGGTCTTCCGTGGTGTGTGTGTGTGTGTGTGTGTGTGACAGACAAAGAGAAGGATGTGGAAAAAGGAAGACAAAGTAACGGAAAATAACTCTGAGAAAGTGTGTCTGAGATGAATAACAGCGGTTGTGGGTTGTGTACAATACTGTAATTGATTGCATTTTATTTGCTGTCTGTGTATATATGTGTGTGTGTGTGTGCTGTAACATTTGTACAAGGAAACACTCAATGCCAAAACAAAGCTCCAGTCAATTTAATCACCAGTCACAAGTGTAAGATACGTTAAGCTGCAGGTAACCATAACAACGCTATTAACAAACTCATTTTTAGATGATCTAAGTGAGAGTTGAACCACCTTTTTTTTTTTTTTTTTTTTTTGGAGGACGAAAACTTTGAAAATAGAAGAAAGAATAATAACGCAACACATAGTTATGATGATTACAGGAAGAATAGAACGGGATGGAAAAAAAAACACACAGTGAGACATAAAGTTGGCACCGGTAGAAGATCTGAACGAGTGTAAAACAGGTGTTTATGGTGTTTTATTGCAGCCTCGGCTAACCTCTGGCTGTCGTCCACCGTCAGGTAGAAAATCCCTCCAGTAGACAGACAGACAGACGGAGACATCTGCTCTTATGTACGTCTGACTGAGAGTCTGTAACATAAACCCACGGGAGTGTTGAAACCATAATGATACCGTATCCCTGATACTCCCGTGTCTTAACATTTTTGTGTCGTTTTAAGTGCTAAAGCTTGGATCAGAATACAAGACTTTTGTCTTGTAAAACCGACTGGTTTTGAAGTCCTTTTGTGTCACCGCATGTGATCTTATACAAAAAAAAAGAAACCATTAATCAAACGAAAGTGGGACTGCGGTGCACAACTTTGGGATAATTTACGGTAAGAGACAACAAAAACAAATTCTGAATAAGTCTGGATGAGAAAATGTTTGTGAAGATGTTATCATGGGTTGTTTACACCTCAACAAGGGTTAGAAGTGAGTTTTAAATGGTCTATTTGTCAAAGTAACATCATGGTGAACTTTAACCTCAGAGGATAAAATGTTTAACTATTTTTGACTATTGCAGTCGTCCAAATTTTAATTCCTAAATATTAAATATGTGTGATGTTTTTGGGGGTTTAGGACTGGGTCTGTTAACCCCTCATATTACAAGATCCGGACCAGACTTTTTCACTGATTATTGAGCCACAAACTCCCGTAGTCTGGACTCGTCTTAAGTCTTATCTGCTAGTAGTTTGGAGGTTTTAAGAATGAATCTGTAAACTCTTGACATTACCAGATAATCTGATGATTATAGCAACCAACTTAGGTCAAGGACCAGATTTCTTCACCAATTGTTGGGAGAAGGAAGCTTAATCCCTTTTTCGGTTCTTACCTTGGATATTTTCTTAAACTACATATTCAGATACTGATTAAAATGATTGAAGATCTCTGTCCTTTATCTCCCACTTGTCTTTTTTTACCCCTCGTCCCTTAAAACAAAGTGTTGAGGGGTGAAAACGTTCCTCTATGAAATGAGACACCTCTACTTTACTGTTACACATTATCAGAAGTTGTCGCTAGTTGCTACATAAGACGACAACGACATAAGTCTCCATGACGACCGAATGACAACAAACAAACAAAGATGGCATCTACAAACTCGTTTGTGCCGATTAAGTTGGCGATTGATTAAAAACTGACAGGATATTTATTTACATCAGTCTCATGTTTCACTGGAAACATAAGACTAATGTACTAACTTTTTTTTACAGCTGCATCCTTACCCTGGTGCATGCTGGGAAATTTCTCATACCTCCTTCGTTTGAAGTGCTCTGTGTCCTGGAACAGCTTCATTTGGAGGTTGTGACTCCTCAACCTTCATCTAGAGGAGAATAGATATAGATCGACTTTCTACTGACGTGAACATGCTAAAGAGAAGGTGAGGAGCTAAGAGGTAGAAATGGGATTGGCCTTTACTTCTACCAGCAAAATAAAAATACTTGTCAGGTGTAGGGATGAGAATCGATAAGAAATTATCAATATTAAGGCCGTTGTCGATTGCCCTATCAATTCTGAAGGGGTGGGAGGTAATGGAGGCCTCTGTTTTGGACCTTCTCATGGCGGCGGGGCATCGGGGATTCCCATCCTTTGTCAGGTGTAAATCTGGAAGTTTTATTGGGATCTTTTTCTAACTTGACATTGTCTAATTTGCTTGAGACTACGGGGCTATCACCAGTCGTAGTTTGGAGACATTTTATCTTATAATCTTTGCCAATTTATAGGGAGTGTTGGCACTTTTGGTGAGTGATATGGGCAAAAAATAATACCTGGATATATTTTGGATTTTGACAATAACGGTTAGTTAATTAGTTGATATCCTTTAAAGATTTGTTTTGAATTGTCTGAGTTATATCGAATTAACAGTCTTTTACAGATTATATTATTTGACACAGCGTTTAAGGAAAACAGTTCTTTAAGGAAAAAGCAAACAACCTAGTCTCCTGTCTTGATGTCTTGACCAAACAAGCATCGTATGAGGCTGTGAGCTGCAAGATTATTGGATAAAAGAAGGAAAAATTATTGAACTTGAAATGATTGGGGTGAATACTGTCTCTCAGGAGATTGCTAAATAGATTGATCTGCTCCCTCTGAGACTCCTGGGAGTATTTATGAAAGAAATCCAAGTAGCTCTGCAGGAAAATGTCAACAAGTGGCTGAGTCGTGCCACACTTGCAGTGGCAGGCTCGCTGAGTCGCTCCGACTTAGCTTTGTGTTAGCCTTCGTCACCGTAGCATCTGGTAACCTTTGGCTGCCCTTTTTGTGAATTGAGTCGAAGAATCCAAGTCGCTGAGAAGAGCAACAGAGAGAAACATCTTCATTTTCTATCTAATAGCTGTCTCACAGCCTGCCAACTTCAGCTCCATCAAAACGTCGTCCAACTTCACGCTGTTTGTTCCTGCTCTTGGCTGTTATTTCAACCCTAATGAATCCTAGCATGTGTTAAGCTTTCGGTTGAGTCACATGGGAGTTATTTTAAGTGTGTGTGAGTGTGTGTGTGTGTGTGTGTGTTTTTTCATCCCGGTTGTCATTTTGCACTGCTTGTAACCTCTGTCTGCCTCTATCCCTGGCTGTTATTTCAGCTTGTTGCTTCCTAACTCGAGCTAACCTTTGGCTAATTGTATATCTTGACAAATGGAACCTGGTCAGCTTCTGACCTCCAAACTAAAGGGATAATTAAGAGTTATAGTTACACTTGGCATCCTTTTCTCTCTCTCTGAGCAGTTTTTGAGACCTGATTCTGCAGATTGGACTTTATGTGATCACATTGCTGCGCATCAAGAGCAGCTGTTTAGTTTCTGCCGAGGGTATAGTGATATAAATCTTTATCCGCGCATAATGGAGGTTTTAGCCAAAATATCCTCTCTTTAAATCTTAGAAAGTATCTCACAGCACGATGCCAAAGTCTTTCTAGGCATTTCTTGCCACTGGGGCAGCCATATTGGCAAGACCCAGGGGCAGTTATTTCTAGCTAACAAGACCTGGTTTCCATTTAAACGATCAGGGAGAGAACCATAACTTAACTTTAAGTGGTCACTATGATATAAGACCTACATAATATAGACTCACCAGTCAAATTTGATGAAAACCTCTTCAAAAGACTTGACTTCTTATAGTTGTGCTCCAAGAAGTGTTGTGTTGTATTTCTGTATTGTGTATTTACACCAGGAGAGTTTATGGTTGAGATGCCTTAAGGTTCATTATCAGTGATTCGTTGTTGTAACGAATCACTGGGTTGATACTTGTCTGAGGACCATCAGTTTAACTTAAAAACTCAGATGACTTTGTCCCAAAATAAGGTTTGAAATGTATCTTTCCCACCAGTTAAACTCATACTATAGTTTATAATAGTTTATAAAGTTTATAGTTTATAGAGTTGGCTCAGTATAATTCACTCATAGATAGATAGATAGATAGATAGATAGATAGATAGATAGATAGATAGATAGATAGATAGATAGATATCCAAATCACAACTCTTTAGGTGGTTTTTTCTGCTTTTTATTTTTAAAAATCTGGTAACTCCAACAAAGCAACTAATGATCTTGTGGGAATCAAACAAGAGAGTTTTTCCACATTTGACTAAGTTCCCTGTTTGAACACAGCACTTAAGTTACTCGACCAATTCAAATAATATGAGTTTTTTTTTTCTTTTTCCCTGGAAAAAAATAAATGGATTCATGATATTATCTGAAACTACACGAGAATAGTAAAACAGATTTTTTTACATTTAGAAAAATGCAGTAGAACTAACTGTGAAAGAATCTTATCATGGCAATAAGAGATGAATCATTTCTGTTACTGTAATTGCTACCTTCTAATTGGACGTCTGGTAACTGAACTGTTTTTCTCGCAGGTCATGTCTTTCCTAACACTTAGTCATGTATAGAGGAGAAGAGGCACAGTACAATAAAAACAGAACAGAGAAAGCACGCACTGACCCTTGAATGTCCTCTTTAGGCAGATGGACAAATCATTAGAGAGAGTTTTTCACTGCTGTCTATTAGCCTGCCAAAAGTTTCCTTTCAACTTCAGCCAATGGTTTAAGCTTTCAGAGGTACCAAAATATTAGTACTTTAAATTTATATTTGTCAATAACAAAACTAATAACCCTAACCACAGTAAATCCAGAAGGTGACAAATCATTTTAAACACCTGATTGTTAAGTGTTGAGTGCAGATATTTGGGTTCCTGTGGCGTATGTCGCTCTGACGCTCGTCTGGCCTCCGTCTAAAGATGGACGAACCATCAGAGACATGGAGACATCTTCATATCTGTACTTTATAGCAGTCTTTTTTCCTGCCAGCAGTTTCATCTCAACTTAAGCCAAAGTCCTACTGTGTCTTCTGGATTCTCCCCAGCAGCATGGTTTCCACCGCAAGGCCAAACCAGTCCTAACCAGGGCTTAGCTACTTACCATTTATCCCAAGCTGCTCCCCTCAAAACAGCATTGCTGGGATTCTCTTTGCTTCACTTTGCCAAGAAGACGCACGTTTGCCAGTTTGGCCGCAGCTTTAAAAGGATTGATAGCAGAGAATATGCTACACGGTCTGAGTCTTGACATTACAGCATGTCTCTGAATTGTCTGGTAACGATTAGACTGGATTTTATCCGATCACCAAATGGCTGCTCTGATTTCTCTAATAATATCAGGCTAATGTTGTTTTCTTCCATGTCACTGTTTTATTATTTGATACGGACAAATAAGAAGTGCAAACCTGAGTAGACAAAATATTGGAAATAGTTTCTTTGACTACACAAAAACGACCTTTGGAGTATTACTGCAGTATTTCTCTAAAAACCTTGAAAGGCCAAAAAGAAAAGTGTTATTGCCGGTTTATGTCATTCTCACGCTGCTGACGATGACGCCTTTCCTTCCTCTCTGTCTTGAGAAGTCGTGTCGGCTATTTTTTGTCTGTGACCTCAGGCAGTTCCTCCCTGGTTTCAGTCGTCAATGCACCTGCAAATAACTGTGTCAAATTGGTTTGTTCGGATCCAAATGATCATAGCGCTGTATTGTTCACATGCAGGCCAGCTGTGACCATCTCTGCAAATAAAACTCTTTCACAGGCCCCAGAGTCCACATCTTTAATGAACGATGAGTCACTTTCCAAAGACAAAGTCCTGTAAAGTGTAACAGTAACGTAAAACTTTCATGCTGTAATCAAATGCAATCAAATGACACCGGCTGAACAAGATAAAAACACTATGAAGTGATAAAATACCTTTTATGGTAATATCTGCTGAATTTCAAATGAGAAAGGTCAAGTATCTGTGCATATGAACCAGTTTAGAAACTTGAGACTGAAACGGCTTCAAGAATTTTCCTGGAAAAACACATGATCACAGATCTGGACTTCTGAATTCTGTTAAGTCTCATTTGTCAAAGTTTCAAGTTCTCAAAGTTTCCTTTGCGGACAGTGTGTGGATCTAAGGTATGTGATCTACCAGCGAAGTTCCCTAACGACTAATACCCCTGTCAGTTTAACGGAAATTTAAATTTAGACTATTCAACTAGTCTGGGCTAGACCCGCCACAGTCTAGGTAATAAATGGGACAACACTGGGAAAAACAATGTCATGTTGGATTGCTAAGTGTGACTAACGTCAGCAGTGTGAACACCAGCGGCCTTGTTTTCCTTGTAAGGTAAAGCCCTGTTCTGAATGTGGATACGCGTTATGTTCCGGTCGATTGATATTTCATTTTGTTCTTGGGTAGTTGTTTACAAAATCTGGGCAAGAAGACTTCTATCTATATGGGTTGCAGCTCCTGCTACTGTCATATAGTTGATTGGTTGTGTTCTATTTGGGATGCCTCTGTCTTGGGTATGTCGAGTACGTAGGAGACTTGTGGTAGACCTAGAAGATTTCTGGGAGATTACATATCTCATCAAGCCTCAGGATCAACCAGGAAAAGTTGGAGAAAGGTTTTTTGTATAAAGGTATGTCTGGACTATCTTACTTGACCTTGACACAATCCTGAATCGATGGATGAAGACTTTTATTGGTTTTAGTTGAGTCACTGAGCTCTGTAAGAACTTGAAGCGCTGTTTGCTTGCTACGATGAAATAGCTACTTTAAATAAACAGAAACATCTGTAAACAGTAGGACAGTACATGACGCTTTGACCTGAAACATTGCGGCTCTTTGGTCACCTCGTCTTGTCGTCGTCTTTTCTCCCTGCCCGCTGGATGACACCGCCGTTGGACTGGGACAACATCGCAACCAATCAGCAGCTGGAATGGGATCAGACAGCCAATCAATTACTGGAACATATAGGCTCCTATTACTGGTCCCGACCAATCACATATTTGGCACGACTTCGCCGGTCTGTATCGCAGTTTTGTGTACTTCTCCCCCCTCCTCTCTTTAGCTTGTCGTATTTGTCTTCCACGCTGTTGGCTTCTTCAGAAAAGGAAGGAACAGAAAGAGAGAGAAGACACAAGGACAAGTGCTTCTCTAGCCTTTGGCTGACCTGCCAGGATTCCTCCTAACTCTCACAGGGGAGGTTAAAGACTCCACGGGACTGTTTTAGTGTTATAGCAGCGTCTTCCTCTGCACTGATGTCACTGGAAACAGTCTCCCTCCTCTTTAAACATTTCAATGTGACACACAAACACACAGATGTACACAAATCTACTCCAAACACTGACGGCACATTGTACATGACCTCTGGTTCCTCTGTCTCCATTGGCGGCTTCTTTCTATTTATCAGGTCAGTTTCTCGTCCAAACTACTACTAAGTGTTTGTATGAATAATTCGGATCATTTTTATATATAAGAATAGTAAATACGGTTTTCATTTCACCAAGTGAATCATTCTTGAAATAATATTTTCTTCAGCAGAATAATTAATAAACACACTTTATTTATAACTGTCTGGTTTGAACAAATATAAAAACTCACAGTTTCCTGACTGTGTTTTTGTTGGATGAGTTTGGTTCCAATGATGGCAACAAATGAAAGTAAGGCCTCAAATTAGTTACAAGCGTGTTTTTGGTGCAAGATTGTTGGAGTTTGATTTTTAACCGCATTAGGGGAACTGATCTATCAATCTGCCAGAAGACTTTTCAATTAATCAATTCACAGCAGCAGCAGGTTAGAGATTTTTTTCATCATCGTTGAGGTCGAGGTCGTTGTAGCAGCAGACAAAGCAAGGTAGCCTCTTGCCACTAACATCTACTCAGCTCAACTCGACTCAGTTTATAGAGTTTTCCACCTGGTGCTAGTTCCTGGTACCAGCTACTTTTGCTGCCGGTTACTGATTGGTCAGAGGGAGCGTCTTCACAGGCACGACCAGTTGAGTTGAGAGAGCGTCAACAAAATAATCTACCTCCATTTTTAAACAGCGGCAATAGTGATATCCATCGTCGTAGCTACCTTGTCGTAAGCTAACCCAGCAACAAGTACAGCATCTCCTCCATGTTTCCATTAATGTTTACTGATGTTTTTGTGTCGCGACATCGCAGCAGTAGGAGTAGTAGTTTTCTGTTAGTCATTGCTGCTGCTAGACAGTATCTGAATGATGTTAGCTTGGCTAGGCTAGCTGACGTGACGCTAACTCAGACGAGATCTCGTGGATCTTGTGAGAAGTGAGAGGGCTGTGTGAGATCTCATGAGTTAGCATTGCAAAAGTTAGCATTTTGTGTGGTAGAAATCACTTTATTGGACTTTAGAGGCTCCGTATTCATGTGCTAACGTAGCATACTCATTTTAACAACACTACTCTAACTGGAGGATCCCGAGTCCTTGTCCAGAGAACAGAAGGCGTCCAGATTAGATGCACGAACCACCTCAGTTGGTTCATTTCAACAGGAAGTAGCATCAACTTTACCTTGAAGTTCTTCACCCTGTTGGTCTGATTCCTGAGTAGTCGTAGTCGCTGACTCTTTGCAGCTCAAACTTGAGGCGAAGACACATCTGCTTGAGTTTAAATTAGCACATTTCCTGTACTGTAATGAATCCACTTTAATGTCAATACACAGACAAAAGGAAAACGGACGCAGACGGCAGGCTACGGTCAGCACAGTTTGTACCTTGGCCTTTGTTTGGGTTGAAAGACGTGGAAATGATGTCGTGTGGCAAAAGATTGGCTCAGTCGTCTGTCTGAACACCTCTTCAGCCTCGTGTATGGATCAAAAAAAAAAAGAAAATCTCAATTTCAATTAGTTTATTCAGCTTTTTACGAGTCTCAAAAGATCACTTCAGATTTGTGGTATTTATAAAGACATCTTACCTATTTTCTTTAGTTTCCCCTTAATTTTAAAACACCGACTTGTCTCCTCTTATTTTTGTAAAACACCTTTGTAACATCTGTTTTTCCGAGTCCTTTACATGAACCGAGTTCAGATTTAACCTGTTGAGGCAGGTGCGGCTGATTTCCCAGACTTCTCATCTCATTTAGTCCCAGATGTTTTCTTTTCTTTTTTTTTTTTTTTCTTTCTTTTTTTATTTTAATTTCTTGGATTTGGTGCAGGAATCCTTCCGGTCTAGTCTGAGCCACCTGCTTTGACAAAACGGAGATGAATGACACAATTATGCTGTTAAATTGAGTGAGTGGAAGGGCAGCCAGAAGTCAGACGTCTTTGTTTACTTTGTGTTTATACAGTGACGAGTCGCCGCGCCTCGCCGCCAGCTCCATCGTGGACCTGTAATCTGCAGCGCGTCGCTCGCACACGCGTGCAAAAAAACACGTAGGCTACGCAGCGACCGAACACGCACCAAACACACATATATAAACATAAGCAACAGTGGCAGCAGACGGTCACTTAAGTCGCACAACGACACACACACACTCACAGACAAATGTGCGGTTTAACCCGGGATTCACCTCGTTCCCATCCCATAATAGAGATGACAGAGATGAGTAACAATTGTGCTGTCATGGTAACAAGGCAAACCTGAGGTCTGGTACCAGGATGTTTAGTTGTGGTTCAAATGACCACAGCATTGCTCACTTGAGTGTTTGTGTGTATGTGTTCGTTCGTTTGTTCGTTCGTGTGTGTTCACTCCCTCAAAATGCAATCAGGCGAAGTGGACTGAGTGACTAAGCTGAAGTTTGCATGTTCGTGTTAGTGTTTGACAGTCATGGCTTGTTCATTTCACCGGTAGAATACACAGAGAGACAACGGGAATAATAAACACTTCCCCGGGAACGTGTGTGTCCTACAGATTTTCAACATCCGTCAGGAACCTGGTGTTAATTTAAAAAATACACAAAACAGAAGGAAAAGTCCTGTTTCGAGGCTCAGGTTCACCTTCAAAGACATGATTCACATTAACAATCACAGGACCAGAGTTATGAGTAATTCTAGACAGAAACAGCAACAAGTGGCTTAATTGAATTCATTACAGGAAGAACATTATATTTCTGTATTATGGTCCTGGACTTCCATCCACTGTGGATGGAGTTTATGGGATAAATGTTGAAAAACACAAACCAAATGGTCAGAGATCTTCTCAGCATCTTCCAAGTCAACCAAGTCAATTTTATCACTCTCATTAAACCATCTTGGTTGGTTGGGTGGGTTTGTGAAATGTTTTTGTCACAAAATTAAGCAATTAAGCAATTCTACAGTGGGAGTTTAATTTGAAATGACAGATACAGGAAGTGGATTTAAGTGGTGACACTTGAGCTACTTTTCCATCAGCATCTACTCGTCTCTACTCGATTTGACTTGAGTTTCTAGTGTTTCCACTTGGTGCTAGTTCCTGGTACCTGGTACTTTTTTAGTTCCTACTCTGCCGAGGTAAAACTACACAGGAACAACAACAAAAAAAAAAACTTCATAGTTTGGAGAACAAGACAAATCTGACTGGTTTGTTGAATCATGTTTTTGCTTTAAACTTAATCATTATTGTGACGAAAATACTGTCCTTTGATGGGTGTATTTGGTCCCAGAGCTTCAAATATTGATCACTTTACTCACCTGTCATAAAAAGTCAACATCTTAATGTGAAAAATCAAATAACTATCCTTCCTATCAAGCTACTTTCCAATGGTAAAAGAAGCTGTTGTTGAATTATTGCCTCAAATTGAAGAACTCACAGGTCTTTTATTTTGAAGTGACGGACACAGGAAGTAGACTTAAGTGGCAACACCGGGCTGAAGTGAAAGAGGACGGCAGATTGATGTAGCTGAAAATAAATTAGATGTTTATTACTTATTGATATTTAATCTAACAACACAAGTGCAACAAAAACCCTGGAGCACCAAAACCAGTTCACGTGGCCACAACAGTTGACTGAGTCTTAACCATTTTTATAACCAAATGTTTACTTTAATTAAGGGATTAGTCATTTTAAAACCAAACCATTATGTTTTTGTTCATAGATTTATTAATATTGGGTATATAGTTTGGCCATGTTTTAGTACTTTAGTTGCCCAAAGGCGATTGCTCCCAAAAAGTGCCATTAAAATACAAAAAAGTTTAAATTGAGACAAAAATCAATCTGAATACTAATATTTACTAAATATATAAATAAATAAATACTAATATTTGAATTTTAATAATTTAAGAACTTAGCTTAAACCTTCTGTGTCTTTGGGTGACAAAAGAAACATCCATAAAAAATATATTTGTCTAAAATTGACGTTTATATTAGGTCTTATTTGGTCTATTAAAATCAAACAGAAGTTGATTTGACTTTGTTTTTATACTGTGACATTTTAAACCAGTCGACCTTATTTTGGAGGTTTTATTTTCAAGGCATAAACAAATCCAGATTTTAACGACAGCATTGATAAATCATAAAACAGTCAAGTCAGCTCGATTTGGAGAATTTGTTTACAATAAGATGACATGAAATGTCTCAGTGCTGCCCCCGGTGGTCTGGAACCGTATCACAACAACACTGTATAAAACGTGAGGATGGTTTTTATTGTTGTGATTGTTTTTTTTTTTTCTCCTCACCTTCTATCCCCTACCATTAGGTGATTTATGTGCTTTCAATAATCTTTCCACAACAACTTTTCCTGCTCGGTGACTCAGACGTCGACTGCGAAACTCGATTCAAGACCGCGATTCTCAGAGTATGATGGTGCCTGTTGGATCGGTGGGTGGGTGGGGTTGGGAGAGTTTACTCCAGACGTTTTGAAAAAAAATAAAAAATAAGATTATGGATGTGTCATCCAGAGAGTCATTATGATGTACTGTGTATCCACATTAGTCAAATGGTGGTTCGACTTGTCAGCACACAGTCTGGAAGTAGAAAGAAACAGCTGCTGCCCTCGCACCACCACAGATATCTTCCAATAACAAAAAAAAATAAATAAATAAAAATGATACGCTGTGGTTTTCAGCTTACGTTGCCAGCAAACTTTCACAGTTACGAAACCCCAAAGAGATATGAGTTTATTAGCGTCCAGCTAGCTTAATGCTAATGGAATACCACATGTGAATATTATAAGATGAGTTTAGAGACGTGGAAAAGAAAAGAACTAGAGTATTGAGTTGTTATTTGTTTTTGTTTTTTTAACTTTTAAATTTTTTTTTTTTTTTTCAAACCGTCTTGGGATTTCCCACATATGACCATCAATGTATAAATATCCTTTTTTTTTCTTGCTATCTGGGAAAAAAAACAACTTTTGCAGATGTGAGGTTTTTTTTTTTTTTTTTTTTTTGCAGGAACAAAAACGGAAAAAAAAAAAAAAATCCTCAACCCTCGCAGACTGTGTGGTGATGTTCATTACAGTTGTTGACATTTATTATTTGTTATTGATTGCCCCCTTTTCCCTTGGACTACAGTGTCTTTTATTAGCCTGTATGGAATATTATTCATTTGTCAGGTTGTAAAAGAACATAATCATATTGCTGGGCCACTGCAGTACACGGATACATGTGCTCGTTTAATAAGTGCAGGCTAGTTTGCCGGGTTTTTATTGGTCTGTGTGGAGTATAACCAATTGTCAGGTTGGTAAAAAGGCAGAAAAACATATTCCAATTTGCGGTTTCATATTATTAATAATGATAGAAGCAGTTGTTATGAATTATATAACAGCACTTCAGATGCCTTTGGGTTTTGGCCGAATCCATGTGTCTGCGGCTGCGATTTGGACGTGGAGTTAGCGAACCCCACCTCCCTCCTCCAACCCTCTGCAGCCTTCACTCTTTCCCTCCATCTTTACTTTCTTTCTTTTTTTTTTGCTTTTATTCATTCCCTCCTGTGATCTGACGTCCATCTTCATTAATCTACAACTTCTCTTTAAGCCAATTTACAACCTTTTCTTTCCATCTTTATCCGTTCATTGTTCCCCACCTTCTCCATTTCCTGTTTGTGCCTTCATCTTTTGCTCCTTCACTTCTTTTTCTTTCCATCTCTCGACTGCTGGCGATCAAACGGCAGAGACGGACCACCGATATCATTCATTACATTCACAGAAATCAGCCCCCCCACCCCCACCAGACCAGACTTCTGTTAAATCCCCAACCAATTCTTGAATTTTCATTTTTCTGGAAGTCCTTCTTGTCAACATGATGAAGGACGTGAAGAAACTGGCTCAACAGGTTCTGCAGGAAACTTTTCTGGCCACATTTGGTGCTGGATGTCAGTGTGTCACGTAGTCAAGACAAAACAAAAAAAAATTATATATATATATATATATAAAATTAAATTGACGTGGTTTCTCCGTGGGTCACCAAGTCACCGAGGAATGTTTAGGAGTGGTCAAAAACAAATACATAAAACTATTTTCTGCCAGTCAGCTGGCAGGGAGAATCAAACAAACACTGAGATGACAAAGCTTTAAGAGGACTGACTTCATCTTTAGCAGCACTCTTGTTCTTACTCTGCTTAAAGTGTGTGGATGTTCAGAACAAACCTACAGACATTTACTAAGAAAAAGACATGTTGGATGATCAGTGGGGTTGAGTTTGACACAACAATGTTGTTAAAGGAAAAATCCAGAGTTACAGTCATTCTAGGGATATTTACAGATGATAATGAGTTCATACTTTGTGTTGGTAGAAAAATCACAGAAGTTGGATAAGTTTTGAAAAAGTTTGTGTTTTTCCATGTCAACCTAAAGATCTATAACAGCAGTCTGAGTTCAAGTCGTCACTTAAAGTGATGGTCAGGAGTCAAACTCCCCCCCAACAGATATTTTACGTTGGTTGAAGTAATATCGAGTTTGACCGTCTTTTGTTTTCATAATCAAATAGTTAAGAATGAAAGTAAATGGGGCAGTCAGCCAAATGTATCTAAATTGTCATTTTTTAACCACTAATAAAGCTCAAAATATCACTTCACTTCAGCAGTAGCATGAATAGGGTCCCTACACATAAACTGAAGTACTGATAACTTAGTAAGTGAACTGAGAGTTTATTAAAAAGATTTTTACAAGACTTACCCAACGTCTGGTTTTCATAACAACTGGTGATGAAGGGTGTTCCACATCAGCGGATTCATCATTTTCCTGAACAATAGGCCGATGTGTCTGTGAAAACTGACAGGAAAACAACTCCGGGTAATGTTCTGACTTCATAAACAATCTTCTGTAGAATCTGTACATTTACAAAATTAACAACACGTTGGTTTGTCTATAGGAAACCTCTCCTCACTACCACACAAGGCAAATGTCTGACAAGACTATGTCTGCAGACGCTCACTAAGTCAGAACCCCCCACTGGGCATCCACATCGCCCAGTCTTTATCCAATCATCACCCAGCATGGCGGTTTCTCTCTGCTCTCATTCAGCTGTCATTTCAGCATCGTGTCCCACCACCTCCCCTTCACCACCTTAACTTGATTGTCGTTCTCCCTCCAGTCGAGCCAAAGAGTCGTCTCTAGCTCCTTCTCCGTCACCAGCAGTGTTTAGGCCCCGGGGGGGAAAGATCATCTAAGTGAGATCTTCTGTTCCAGGCATCGCCTCCGCAGTTCCCACATCCTGCCGAGGTCTAAGCACCAAAGATTCTTCTTGTGCTGTCAATAAAATTCATTTCATAATTGCACACTCTGTTGTAGTCTCTCTTGAGTGAAACAGAGATTTGTCTCGACACAAATACAAATATTCTCAAAAGTTTTCTGATTGATGTGATTTTTCTAACATAAAGTATGAACTCATTATCATCTGTAAACATCAGATGTGACTGTAACTCTTGATTTTCACTTTAACCTTTTTGTCTTTGATTCTTTCATCTTAAAGGTCACCTGAAGACCAAAAGTTGGTTTTGGACCAAACATCTGAGTCCAAGTTGTTAAGCACCAGAGGTTTGTTGAACTGAAACAAGTCGAGGTTTAGTTCATGCCAACAAACCCTTGTTGTGTGTTAGTTTTGGATTCTATGTTGAATTCAAACAAATAAAACATGACACTTGTGTTGTATAGTCTGGATACACAGTCGACTATGCGTCAATGTGTGTTACCACGTTGTAAATCGCACCGAATCCATTATTTGTCATTTGGACGTGAAGATCTAGAGATTTGACGTCCTCATCAACGGGACGATTGTCATTGTTGACGTTTTTCTGCTCTTTCCAAAAACTGTCAAAATGTTTTCTGGACTTAAAACACCTGTGGTTAAGGTTAGGGTTTGGTTCTGAGACAAAACGGAAAAAGGAAAAGATTGCAGTTTCAGTTAAAATAACTTCTTCGTAAAGGTAAAAGGACCTTTGTCATCATGGCGAGAATAATAACTTTGTGGTCACGGTCAAGGACCAGTTGGTTGCAGGTTAAAACAAACCAGCGTCAGACAGACATGGGAAGCGAAGAGTTGACTCCTGAGTCTGTTTCTTTTCTTTTTATTTCCTTCTTTTTTTTTTTTTGTAAAACCATCCAACCACCTCAACCTCCCTTTGCAAACTATAACAAAATCAAACAATGTCTTCCTTTGCTACGAATTGTCCCAATTAAGTCGTGAATCTTTCTTGAGTTGTCTGCAACAGATCAAACGACCTCAGACTGTCATATTCCCAATTGTTTTTTCCAACAAGCTTGACAACAAAGATGTAACCGACCGACCAAACAAGAAGCGTGAACCTCAAACGATTTTCAACTTCACGTCAGTTTCTTGTTTTGGTCTTTGTCAAAACTGAAAAGGAAAAAAAAAATGAGATCAGAGTCAAATGTGTGTTCTTCCTGCGTGGTCAGAGGCGAACCGTCACCGTACCACTGGTATGTGGTGGTGGCTGACGCACACAAAGAATAACAAGCGTGGCCAAAACCTCCTCTGATTCACCGTCCCCTCCCTTCCTGCCGTGTTACCCGCCGTCACTCATCCTGGGCCCTACGGCGCTGAAACACATCGACCCGTTCTCCTTCTTCTTCTCCTCCGCTGCAGAAAATAAATGTTTACTTCTTTTAACTTTGGCTGGGTTTTAAGTTCATTGACCCGCTAATTTCAGACAGATACCTCGTGGGTATCAATAGGACAAACAGGAAAAAAATGGGGTTTGCGCTTGTTTTTTTTTTTTTTTTAGTGTAATGTGAAGCAGAACATAATCACATTACTCTTAAATGAATTGCCTTAGTGATGGAGCATATCAGGAACAGACAAAATGCTGGAGAGTATGTTTCTAAAACCAAAACTAACCAATCTTGAGTGAACTTGACAATGATGTTGTATAACTGTGCGTCAATTCATGGATTTTCAAATTAAAAACATTAACCTTGCGTTTACCATCTAAAGGATGGGTTTTCTTCCAATGACAAGAGAATACGTGGTCATATTTCAACAGTTATAGTTAGAATAGAATATATTTCTATTTGTCCTGCATAGAAAAATGTATTTATTTATTTATTGACAGCATAAAAAAGTGATAAACAGAAAATAAATAAATAGTTTATACAAAAAAGAAAAGGTGTGAGTCTCCAGAGATGAGGAAAGCTTGTGGGTGCGATGTCTTCAGCTGGGACAACCTGGTTCACAGGTAACTGTAGCGTCGACTGACAGCGAGTTGTGGCGATGACTTGTGTGAGCTCCTCTGGATGTAGTGCGACCAAACGTCGACAGTGAGCAGCTCAATGTCCGGTGAGCAGCGCTGCTCAGTAACACTGACGTGCTCCGGGTTACTTCATCTCTCCTTAATAAACATCACGATCCCCACGTCCTTCTTCTTGTCGGTCTCGTTAGCTCCGCTGGCCACTGACATCTCACTGAGGCCCAGTAGCTACTTCTTCTGTAGCTGGTCGGTGCCGTGAGTTCGACATCGTACATTCCCCATAGTAACAGACGGTGTTGATGGTTTTGTAGCGTCTTACCATTACCGTTACAATTTTTTTGGCTTAAAATATCATATTTATATTGATATTTTATTAAATATTTGAATCTCTTTCATGAATTTTTTAATATTCGAGAAAAAAAAAACGTGTTTATTTGCCATCTACCAGATGATTTTTTCATTTTCAGTTTTGAAGCTTGTGGTTTAAATCGGTCTTGACAGCTGGCTTGAAAGTTACATTCTTAAATTACCAAATATTCATTTGACTCGGCGATGATTACAAAATAATTAACTTAAGGGATAAGTAGCAAAAGAGTAACAGTTAGATTTATTCTGTTTTTAAATTTTTAATCCAGCATTTTCCTCCTCTTCTTCCCACGGGATTGGAGTCGATCTGAATCCCACCGCAGAGCGGCCAACGTCCTCCCGTTGCACCACATGATGTCATACGCTGACACATTATCGCTGGCGATACGCGTATGTATCGCACATATGCACACACACACACACACACACACACAAAACAGCAACTCTGAAACACAAACAAGATCATGTACAGGACGGAAACATTGTCGAAAACCACCACATTCCTGGTTCAGGGTCAGGGCTGCCTTCAGTAACAACACACACACACAAGACCTCTGGTCAAAGCTCTTTAAAGCCTTGTGTTTGTGTGTGTGTGGTGCGTCTGTCCCCAAACTGTATATTTGAAGTAGAAACCGCTGCATAGCCAGAGAACGACATCATCTGTATCTCTGAGGCAGCCCCACGCTTAAAAAAAAAAAAGTGAACTCTAGTTCAAAATGACCACCGCAGCCTGAGACACATGCACTTAGTACAACAGACATAACACTGCACAATTAAACATAATGCTTTCTTTCATACATAAACACACCAGAGAGAATATAAAAGCACAAACTAAATGCAGACCACATTAGAGCCACACAGCTCTATATACACAAAGAGTTTATGTGATGGCCTGGTTGCACAGCGTTTAAACGGCAAAATAATAAAGTTGGAGGATTCAGAATTGGAAGCAAAGCAAATCCACACTATTTTTTTTTTTTTTTTGTTTTGTTTGTTTTTCTTCCATAATTTTCAACTTTGGTGAACTTTCATACAGTGGACATTGTCAAACTATTTTTTTTTTTGGCTGCGTAACACCATCCACTTTTAGAATAGAATATAAACTGCTCGTTTGCAGACTGGATACATATGTTTTTTAACTTGTTTAAACCCTAGTTATGTTCCAAAACACACAAAAAAATAATGTTAATGTCCATTTCCTACATTAAATACACTTACAAACTGATTAAAATACTTTATTATGTGCTATCTATTCTGTCCAGTCCAGTGGACGGAACGTTTTTTATTAAGAGAAACCACTAATGGTAACAGTTTATTTATTTAACACAAATGCTTTTTACATTTTCATTCAGATTTCTCAACCATTACAATGGATAGATACTTTAAAAACAAATAAAACATTAATTATGTGCTTTAACAATATGTGGATAAACTAAAATTTCCTCTCTACTCTGTCTTTTCCAATTCAGATACTTCCATTAATACACTTCCATGTATTAAGCTACGTACACTATGTGCTTACCTACGTGGTACGTGAATTTCAACAGGGTAGTGTCGTCTCAAATGGTTGTGGCCTTATCAGAAATGACAATCTTGTTTTTTTAATGGTGAATTGTCACTGGACAGAACATTAATCATCAATTTGAACCGTGATTGTCTCCACCAAGATATCTGTCATCTTGTTTTCAATTGTAATCAATAATCAAAGTCTCACTAGTGCTGATGTTTGTTAGTGTGGCTCCATGTTTCATGTGAGGTGGAGATTACGTCGTCGTCGTCGTCCCTCCTCTTCTGCTACGTAGCCAAGATGGAGTCAGTGAGAGTGAGAAGTGTCCATCGTTTAACACTCAACTTTCTGACCATGATCAGTGAAACCATCCGGGTGTTAACAGTTCAAACTCTGTTTTACCAGACTGGTCAGTGTGAACAAACACTTACACACTCAAAATAGTAAGTGTAAGTATGGAAGTATGCAACACATGGACAGTTTTTTTTACCATCGGCCACATTGGAGGAGAAAGGGGGAGTGGCTTCCCTGTAGTCCACTTTAGATGATGTGGTACACTGTAATTGGCTCTTAGACATCCAATCAAATCAAAGATTCTGAGCATTTGGGTGGAGTTTGATACCAGCAATCATAAAGTTAAAGCTAACTGGCTTGTTAATTAACAAGCAAACAGTTTACTCGAGATAGAAACTGTGACAAGCTATTGTGACAAGCTAATGCTATATTCTTGGTGACCATTAGCTGTTAGCATGTGAGCTGAATTAGCTCATCCGTCGAATCCACTAAAGGACAACCCTTTTTTGGGTTGAACAGACAAGAAACTCATATTGCATGCTAAATGTTAGCATATAACAAGCTAAGCATGAACAATAATAATAATGCTAAGCTTAAAGATGACGCCAGGAATAAGTGAGCTTCTGTGCGCTCATTTTGCGCTTAATCTAATGTTTTACACATCTGAAACAAGGGATTTTTAAAATGTTATTTAACTTTAATATAATGTAGTATAGTTGAATGGACAAGTAAATCATATAGCATGATAAATGTGTTAGCATATTACAGGCTAAGCACAACAATAGTAATAAAGCTACAGCTAAAGATGTAGCATGTATTTTTACAATGTTATTTAACTTTAATGTAACATTTTTGTCCATATTTAGTTATTTCATTTTATTATATATTTCTAAATGTTTCTTTGTTCAAATTTAAAGAAGTTTTTGAGCATTTGGATGTAGTTTGATACTAGAAATCGTAGATGTAAACAATAGTCATGGGGTCTAAAGCTAACTAGCTTGTTAATTAACAAACAAACAATGTACTTGAGATAGAATATTTTTGTCCATATTTGGGGGTTTTTTTTTATCATTATTTTTATTTCTAAATGTTTCTTTGTTCTAATTTAAAGCAGTTGGAAGCACCGCTGTGTTTGAAATATGGAATATAAATAGATTTTCCTTTTTTGGTGCAAACGAGGCCAAAGTCGTTCATAAACAAACACATGTATTTAGCGTGTATACATCAGTGTGCAGTATATACATCGGCATGATGCTCAGATGTTCTACAAAGACAAATTATACACCCAACATGTCAACATACGCACTGGAAATAGCAGCGTAGTCGAGGCAGAGTCAGTAAATTAAAAGAGCTGGTTTTTCTGTGTGAGTCAGTCTCGTTTGACTGAAATAAATCAGTTTATTAAATTCTTAACTGGCTCATCTTTCTCACTCTCTGACTCGAACCAATGTAATATCGAGATCTTTAACAAAGAAATAGCTGTTCTTTAAGTTTTCTTTTCTTCCCTCCCATTTTCATTTCGGATAGCAAGAGCAATGTCAGCAACACACACACACACACACACACACACACATTTCAGACAGCTGTATAAACGACGGTGGAGGTGCGTCGGCGTGTGTGTGAGCGTTCTGCGGCCGTCATGGTCGAGTGTGTCACCGAGGAGAAAGGTTAAGAAAACCCCCCAACTATGTAACTGACTACAGTCTGTTGAAGACAGTAGAATACGGTAGAATAAATAGTGAATTTGCTAAAGTAGGTAAGTGATATGAGGAGATGTCACCAAAGGGTTTTGATTTAGAGTTTCTACCATCGATCATCAACCTCAGTTCTAGGCAGATGTTTCACACGGGTTCACGCTGTTGTGCTTTATTAATTATATTCCCCAGAAAACCTGACGTTTGCTGACGATTCTGTCGTCGTGAGTCTTCTTGAAGAGGAGGAGCTAATTCATGGGCCTGTCGTAAATGACTTTGTATCCTGGTGCAATGAATCCTTCCTCCAACTAAATGTGTCTAAAATAAAAATGTGTCTAAACCAGTCCTTGTCGTGTATTAACCAGCATTAAGGTGCTGATATTGATCTGGTAAACGGCTATAAATACCTGCGAGCGGTTGTGGATAACAAATTATGCTTTGATGCTCACGTTGCCTCCACAACAAAAAAAGTTCAGTAACGGCTCTATTTTTTGAGGATAATGTTCTCTTTTAATGTCCGCTCAGAGATGATGATTCATAGAAGTTTTATTGAATCAGTTTTTATGTTCTGCATTGTTGCCTGGTGTGGAAACCTGATCCTGGCCAGTGAAAACAGGCTTGGTAACCTTGTTAAAGTGGCCAGTAAGGTTACAGGGAGGAGTCCAGTCCAGATAACTGACCTGTATAACAGACACGTGTTCAGGAAGGCGTCTGATTTTAGTGTGTGTAGATCAACCACTTCAGTCTGAATTTGTACTGTTTCCCTCAGGCCGTCGGTGGAAGGTGTCTGCTCTTCAGACTCAGAGATTTGAGGTTTCCTTTGTCCCCACTGTCACTCAGGTGTTGAATAGCAGTTAGCTCCATGTTTGTAATTACCTAGTGTTCATGTTTAATTTGTACAGATTGTTCAGGCTGTTTAAACCTTTTTTTTTGGCCATGACATGTTATCTGTTGTTGTCCATCTGTGTATTTTGTGTGAATATCTCTGTGTGCATCTTTCTGGCTTCAAACCAGTTTTCCCTGTTTCGGGACAATAAAGATACCTTGACCTTGACCCTGACCTCGATGTTCTAGATAGATAGCGACAGGAAGGTACGGTTTGTTTCGTTAGGGAGATTCTGTGTGGTCCGTTCATCCGTTTCTTTCAGTTTGCTTCATCTGCACTCACGTCCAGGAATTTGTTGGACAAACCACGAGAAGCCAATAAAGACTAATTACAGCTCCTGCGGTGGACATGTGGTGTTGCCTGATAGTGGGAGATCTTCCTAAAAAGTCATATCTCGAAGCACGATGGGAATTTTGAACCGTCCACACTCCAATCAACCTGTTTACAACATTTTCGAGTGATAAAATATACTTAGATACTTATTCGTAGATACATCACCTCTTTGCTGCTTTTCTAGGAGGTTTTCAACACTTAAAGGCAGCACCAACTCTTGTAGTGTGTCTCATTTCGGATACTTCTGTTAGTCCACTTCCATGTAGTATACTATGTAAACTATGTGCTTTCTTCTATAGTATGTGAATTTCGACAGGGTAGTGTTGCTTTAAATCATTGTGAACTTCCAGAAATGAGGATCTCAACGTCTCGTTCTTCTTTTTAATGGTAAATTACCACTGGACAGAACGTTAATCATCGATTTGAACAGTGATTGTCGTCCACCAAGATATCTGTCGTCTTGTTTTCAATTATAATCAATAATCAAAGTCTCACTAGTGCTGATGTTTGTTAGTGTGGCTCCATGTTTCATGTGAGGTGGAGATTACGCCGCCGTCGTCATCCCTCCTCTTCTTCTACGTAGCCAAGATGGTGTCGATGAGGATGAGAAGTGTCCATTGTTCAACACTCAACTTTTTGACAATAATGAGCGAAACCATCCGGGTGTTAACAGTTCACTGTGTTTTACCAAACTGGTCAGTGTGAACAGACTTACACACTCAAAATGGTAAGTGTAAATATGGACGTATGCGACACACGGTTGGTTTTGGGAACTAGATGAGTTTTGGTACCGACATAAAGAAGAGATTATATTTATTTTTTATTGTATTTTAGTTTTATTGTCTCATTAGTTAGAGTTGTGTTTAAGTTATAAAGTACATGGTGGAGCAACAGTTTGATGAAACTCAACTTCTCTTCAATCATCCATCTTGAGAATCCAACATACAAGTGGCTGAAATTAGATAATATGAAGAACGTGGACATTTATTGATCTTTTGAGTCAAAAGGAACCAGTTCAGGTGGTTCAAGTGTTCTGGTTCTGGTGGTTGGATTATGTTCAGAAACTACATATTTCATTAAAATATGAAGTGCAATACTTATTAACAGCAGCATTAACATTGCCAGGAGGTGGTTGAGTCACTGTGGATTTTACCTTAATTAAACCAGACCGTGATCTTTCCTAAACCTGTTATCGACACCTAAATTCAACCATTAAAACCTTAAATGATGCTGTGGTTGCACAAAGAAAGTTTTGTGATTTTCCCACAAAAAAAACCTTTGCATGTTGTTAACGTCATAAAACGGTTTATTTTAATCTAAACCGTCATTAAACAAAAGTGCAATTGGAAAATTTCAACCGATACGATTGGGATCAGTTTATTTTAGTTGGTAAATTAGTTGCGTATCAACTAAATATAATTATTGTTCAGTCACAATCAAATTATTAGGTTAATGAAAGTATTTTCAAAATAAAAGCCTCTGCGTTTCCCCAGTGAAGGAGTTAGTGTCTGTCTCTCTCAGCAGCCACCCAGGTCGACTCGTTGTAAAATAAGAAAAAATCAACAGAAGGAAAATGAGATTTTTTTCCATTTAAAAATTTATGGACGACCTCCAGTCCTATATATCACCGGCTGAGTGTGTGTGTGTGTGTGTGTGTTGGGGGTCATTGAACAGAATGACCCTGAAAAGTGCTGAACTATAAATGTAACACAGCATTTACTGTTTCCTCTTTAACTCCTCCACTGCAACCTCCTCCTCCTCCTCCTTACTCCGTCTCATCTTTCTTTATCTTATTTTGTTTTTCTTTGTTCGCCCCACTCATCCTGTGATTTTCTCTTGTCTGTATTTTATCCATCAAACTCTTTTTTTTTTCTTTCTTCTCTCCCCCTCGTCTTTTCCTTTCATCTCTCTCTCTCTCTTTTTTTTTTCTTCTCGGCCGCTCCTGTGTTTCTTCTTTCATCGCTGTTTACTCTCCATGAAAACCATGTTCAGAGTCTGGACTGTATGTGAGCAATTATGTGTGTATATGTATAACGCTGTGAGTGTGTGTGTGTGTGTGTGTCCAAACAAATAACTTTTCGGTTTCATAACAGAGCCTGTGTAGCTCCTCTGTGACCTCTCACTTCCACACACTCAGTAAACGTAGATAGAGACTCTTCTATCTTCAAACAGCCTCACACACTGTTTTGTCCTTCACCCTCATCATGTGTCCTGCTGCACAGGTGATATCACCTGTGTTACTGTTACCATGGAGATACGATCTTGGCATCGCCACGTCCTCTCTCTGTCTCTCCCCTTTTGTTGTTGTTGTTGTGGCTACAGGTGTGTTCTGCCTTTACCTCTTTACCTGCTTTATACTTTTTTTTTTTTTTTTTTTTTTTTTAACTTTTTACTGTTTACTCAGTTCAATGTACTTTCATCTTGAGGCAACAAGGTCAGAGGATATAAATACATATATTCATATGACTGTGTGTATATATATATATATATATATATATATATATATACGTACATATGTATATGTATGTATGTACCGTACTGACCCCAATAAGACAGTATTTTTTCTCTAGAAAAAAGTCTGAGGTGTCTTATATTTGGGTCAATACAGAATATGTATGTATATATATAAAAATTTGGAAATGGCAGCGCAAATGACACTATGAGACTATGATGGGGCGACACAGTCTTCTAACAAGGGAATAAGGTTGAAGGACTGTTTTCTCCATCTTCAGCTACAGTCTCTCCGCCGCTTCTCTCTCATTGACTGTAAATGACAGTTTTTGCTGCAGGTAATCACCAGCTTTCCTGTCAGATGTCAGCGTACGCCAAAAATAAACAAACTTGCGTTAATGTCGTTGAAGTATCGCAACACCTTGATCTCAGTCATATTAATCGCAAAGATTAATGTGTCAATGCAGACAGTTACAGATTTTCTTCTTCTGATGTTTTTTGTCAGTTTTTCAACATCTTTTTGTTTCATCATCGCCACCTGTTGGTGTTTGAACGTCACTAACGACATTCGCCTTTGTTGCTAACTAACTTGTCAACGCAAAATCTGAAAAACACTCATCAAATGTTCACTTGAACTATTTACGATTTGGTTCCTAAAGGTCAAGGTCATAGTGACTAATAAAAACATGTTTTTATCCTCTTAAATGTGATGAAAACACAACAGATTTGTCAGAAACATTCACGTAGAGTCAAGAATAAAGTAGACAAAGTAGACAAGTCGTCTGTCAGAATATAAAAACTTAATTTATGTAGAAAATAGAGATAATATCGTAACGTTCCCCCACATAGATCCCCCTCGGTTTGAATAAGATCGTTTCAAACTGCACACATAGCGTTTTTTTAACAACATAACAGTCTCTTATCTAAACGTACAAAGCTGTATCTAAACCGCCGTATATAATCAAACCATCTTCGGATTATAAACCGTATTTGAAATAATGAAGCTACAATCGATCAGCGCAGCTCCTGAGGTTTTTCTGGTTTTAAAAGAAAGTATTGTAACATGTCATGGCACGTCTTTGTGTTTATCATAGGTTATATGGTGAACACACACGTGTACATATATATATACACACTTCTTTAGGCAAAGGCCTGCTTCTGTTCAGAGTGTGAGGGTCACGGAGAGAGTGAACAGAGATCTCAGCCTGTGATATTCAGACAAACCAGGACAACAGATAGGAAACACATGTCTGAGCAGCCGGGCGATAACAAAGGACGAAGTGTGGGTCGCCCAGGAGAGAAAAGTGCGGTTAAACTCGACGAAAACACAGAAACGTTGATTTGACATCGTGTAATCTCAGTGTCACATCCTCAACCTTGACGTTTTTTTGGATACTTGAAGTTGACGTGTTCATTTGTGTCAGGAGTTCAGAGAACAGTAACGTATCCCAGAATTCATCAGGTACACTTGATGATAGCGAGGTGGAGGTCCAGCTATGGCTAAAGGCGACATGACTTGAGTCATAGGAGCAGTGATTGTAGTGTAACGGCGTCAAAGTTTTAGCTGTTGTTTTTTTGCTAAGTGACAGGATCAGCCTCTAATGTGAATACATAAAGAAATAAATAAGACTTTTCTTCATAGGCTGGATCTTCTTGTTGGTCTACATCGGACAGATCTTCATAGACTGAGTTCCTGTTGATTTTAACATGTGGGTACGATTTAAATATATATTTTTTTCACTTTAATCCAGTGCGCCTTATGTATTAATGATCTCAAACCAATTTTATGTGGTACACGGCGCTCAAAAATCTGTCAAAATGTTTTAGAACGACTTTAGTAAACTAGGAAGCCGCACTGCTCGATGGATTGTTGGATGCACACACTCCGGCGTCGCTCACCGTCGCAACATGGGTAAATAACAATGAAAGACTTAAAAATGTAACGATACCAGACTGCTGCGGTATTTTAACTTAAATGTCACAGAAACATCTAGAAGTTCACGTATCATGAATATATGTGGACATGTAATCCAGTGGAGTCTAGAAAACCCTTTTGTTTTTAGATGATTTTTAACAACATCAGTTAAATAAGTGTAAGTTAAAGGCTTTGGGTTATAATTTAACAAATTTAACAAAAGTCACTAGAATGATTCTCCAGTAAAAGTCTCAAAGTATCTAGTATTTACTGTACTTAAGTATGACAAGTAATCTATAATTAAATGTACTGAAGTAATGAAAGTAAAAGTACAAGTACATGTTAATAAAAACAGAAGAATATTATGAAGTTTATCCAGCACTTTAAAACATGGAGCTACAACAATCTTCATAGACAATGAATGAGTCTGAACTAAAATTTCTCCATCATCCACCTTTAAGATGGAGCCACATCAACCATCAGACATGGAGTTGATGGTCTAAACAGTCACAGGTCGACTTAGAGTGAACTGGAGTAAAAGTATGTAATTAAGTTAGGAAATGTAGTAAAGTAAAAACAATTCTCATGATTAACTACAGTACTGAAATGTTATTACTTCGTTATTGTGAAGTGTGTTGAAGAAATGAATCTGACATCGTTTAATCTCAGCGTCACATCCTCAACCGTGACATTAACTCTGGTTTATTTGGACGTATTTCTTTTTATTTTGCTTATTTTAACTTCGCAGCTGCAGGCGACTCAAAGTTGACGTGTTCATTTGTGTCAGAAACACAGAGATCACATTCATTTTTAATCTTTAAATGGTTTCTGACGAGGTCCCGCAGAAGTATGCATGAACACATTTTATTATTGTTAGATCAGATTTTTACATATTTTTTTTTTCCGAAAGGCCGTTTCAGATCAGAATACTTGTAATTTTGTGGCCTAATCTTTGGCACGAAAAGCGTCGCAGTGGAAGTTTAAATTCAAACATGCTGTATTAAGTGTTGGCGTGTTGGCAGCCCGAGGCTTAAGACATCAGTATCTGCCTTCAAAATCCCGCAAGAGATCTGCCGAGACAGAGAGAGTAAGTGATATGTGTCTCTTTCCAGGTATTAGCCGTGCCTGAGGCCAGAGGGGAATCCTCAGCCAGCTGCTGTGGTTTTTGGACCCCTGGCTATGTCCTGGAATAGAATACAGTGATACTGGCTGTGATGAAGCCCAGACAGATTTACATTGAGGGCAGAAAACTATTCTTGTCTTCAAACTGCCCGCATCCAGCCTCTGTTTCAAACCAACAATTCAACCACCAACATTTTTTTTCTTTTTTTTTTCTTTTGTGATTTTTATCCTCCAACAGAGACAAAGTTTCACCATCATATGTTTGGTGGCTGGTGGTAATTTCCTTTGCTTTTCTTACCCCGACCTGCAATCAGACGTCTTTTGTGCACTTTGTCTTCATTGGAACCGAAGAAGGACAGACAAGAAAATATATTAAAAATAAAATAATAATAAAAAAAATGAGACAAGCCAGCCAGAGGGGAATCCTCAGCCAGCTGCTGTGGTTTTTGGATCAGGCTATATCCTGGAATACATTGCAGGAATATTAGCTGTTACAAAGCCCAGAGAGCTTTATATCGAGGGCAGGAAAACAAACCTTTATGCTGCTGTGCCAGAATGGCGGCTGCTTCCCAAAACCCCAACAGACACTTTGACTTTTTTCAGAAGATGAAACCTTGGAAATAATTATTGATGGAGATAAGAAATCAAGATTTAACAAGTGATTACTGATTGTGATTTCCTCTTCGTGTTCAATTTGGCTCCTTTTTATTACTAAACAACATTGGTGGCCCTTCTCTGATTGTTGTTTTTAACTCCAAGTATTAATCAGCGTGAAAAACCGTTTCACGAACTGTCAACATGTCATGATCTTGGCTCGGGCTACGTCCTGGAATACAGTACACGGATCGTAACCCTCCTCCCCCCTTTACACGGCCTGGACGGCTTGTTGAAGAGAGAGTTCATCCACACATCTGTGCAGAGTATGTGGTCGGAGCTGGCTAACTACTGGAGCTGAGGAGACGGCTGCTAGCACGCTAGCCAGGTTATTAGCCGGGCGAATGTCCAGACTTCACTCTGTTTTAATGTTATTCTCAGGACTACACAGTCATTCAATAAAGATAAAGTTACTCAAGAGGAAAAAAAATCTCCGAGCTAAACGAGCTTCATAACTGTCAGTCAGCGGGCTAGTTAGCCAGCCGTCAAAGCTACAACGGTCGGATCCTTTGTGTTGTAACATATTCCATAATTCATGACGTTAGCGTTGTGGACGTGGGGTTAAAAGTTACTTCAGTAGCTTCAGTAGTTTTTAAAGTTACTGAATTATATTTTAGCTACAATACTTAAAATGTAGCTGAATTATGTCTCGTAATGGCGGTGGCTGGTGTGTAACATAAATACGTAGACCGTCTCATTGTTCCAGCTGGTCTCCTTGGTCTATGTCGGACAGACCTTCATAGACTACATATTTATAGATTTTTAAATGCGTGTACAACTTAAAAGCCTCTAGTGGTGAAGTTGCAGATTACATCCATCTGAATGAAACTTAAAAACATGAAATCCTCACAATTATTCTTAGTTTTTCTGAATTTCAGCCATCGATGCTTTTAAATCTTAAAGGTTTTACCTTTAAAGTTGACATTTTTGTCGTTTTGTCAGCTAGTGGGCTAAGTTAGTTGACACAACTTTAGTATTAAGACTTTAGTAAATTTTCTGAATTAGATTTTACTACAAAACATAAATGTAGCTGAAGTATTTCTTGGCAGGTGACAGGGTTAATGTGTAACATAAATACATAAAAGAGCGTAAGAATTTCTTCGTAGACTAGATCATCTTGTTGATCCACAACGGACAGATCTTCGTAGACCGGGTCTCTGTTGATTTTAAAATGTGTGTATGATTTTGCAGCCTCTAGTGGTGAAGCTGCAGATTACAACCAACTGAATGAAACATAAAGTTGACTCACTTTCTTTTTCTGACTGCAAAGTTTACAACAATTGGATCTTTCACAGCGTAACATATCCCATAATTCTTTGAGTGTCTGTGACATTAGCAATGTAGTTGCGCTGCTAAAGCTAAAGACGACGCCACAACTTGAGTAAAAGTAGCAACGATTGAGGAGTTTTTAAATTAAATGAATTAGATATTAGCTTAATCATGTAAAAAAAAAAAAAGTACATAAATAAGAAAGTCTTCGTAAGTTAGATCATCTCATTGGGCCTGGTCATTGTGGTCTACGTTGGACAAACAGCAGCCCGGGTCTTTGTGGATTTTAAAATGCATTGTACAATAAACAGTGTACAATTTACCAGCCTCTAGTGGTTAAAATGCAGATTGCAACTAACTGATTGAAACAAAAAACATCTCTAGACTCTTGAAAAACACAATTTTTGTAGTTTTTCTGAATTTCAGTCATTGATATTCTTAAATTGTAAATATTTCACTTTTAAAGTTGACATTTTTGTGAATTTATCACGAGGGAATTTGAAACTTTTGGCAATATTTTGTAAATTTAACATGATTTTCTGAGGTTAAATGTCACAGAAACAGTCATAAGTTGACGTATCATGAATATATGTGGACATATAATCCAGTGGAGTCTATAAAACCTCTTTATTTTTATATGATTTCTACCAACATTAGTCTATATCGAATAAGTTGAATGCTTCGGGGTGTAGTTTAATGTAATCAAATAATAGCTGGTGAAGTAATTCAGTACATTTCAAACACAAAGACTGATGTGTGCGTTGATTCCTCCTCGGTTGAAGAAACGTCAGAACAAAGCGTCTGCGAGTAACAGATGTGCGTTTGATTCCAGGTATTAGTCTGAGCTCAGACACCTGAGGGATCGCTCCGTCAGCCGCTGTGGTTTTGGACCGGGGTTAAATCCTGCAACACAATACATCAATATTGAGGGGGAAGCGTAAGATAATTCGATTTGACCGCTGGCTCCGAGTGAGATAACTCAGTTTCTTCTGAGTCCAACGGAGGATGGAAAAATGATTATATTTATGCAAATTTTACAGGAGTATTACTTTTAAAAAAACCATCCAGTTTTATGAATCAACTTTTACTCAAATGTCACCATCATTATTTTTACTCTTCCTCTCTTCTTCTATGCTTTTTTTTAACTTTTCTGTATATGAATTAATAGTGTAAATGATGTAATATAACCGTCCGTCATCCAGTTGTTGTTGTGTTATGATATGACGAGTCGTGTCGTTGCTAATATCTACACGCGTCTGTTAATGAAAACACATTAACGTGGAGGAGAAGCTCCTTTTTCTATAGGATGACCTCAGTGTGTTTGTGTCACTGTTTTGTCTGTGAACTCGCTGACCGTTGCTAAGTTCATCTGCTTCGTCTGTGACTCTTTGTGAAAGAGGCAGAGACACGACGTTTGTTTTGTCAGACTGGAGATAAGATAAATACAAAGCTAAAGCCAGCAGCTGCTGAGCTGATCTTAGCATGACAACTGGAAAATGAAAAAAAAGCTTTGTTTAATTGCTGCATAGACAACTGAATGGGCTGAGGTCATTAAACGAATGGATGATTGTTCTGCTAATGCTAGTCACTAAGCTAAAGCAACTAGCATGTCTGAATAGCATGCTAGTAACTGTGAAGTTAGCACCAAAGTGGCTAAAGAAAGAGAGCTTCAGATGTTTTAATAAAAGTGAAGTTTATAGGTAAATAGTTGCTAATTAGCTAGCTTAGCCTAGCAAAGAAAAGCAAGTAGCATATCTAAATAGCATGCTGGTAACCTGCAATCAGTTAGCAAGAAAGCAGCTAAAGAGAGGGAGAACTCCTGGGAAACATACTTAAATAAAACTAGTGTGGTTAGCAACTGGATTTAGTTGCTAATTAGCTTAGCTTGTCACAGCACATCTAATATACTATGTTTGACAACAGAGAAGAATAATTGTTATGCTAAAGCTACCTGCTAAGCTAAAACAACTACTTTCCTGAATAGCATGCTAATAACTGTGAAGTTAGCAAGAAGGTGGTAAAAGAGAGCTCTAGATACATTAATTAAACTATTATGTGTTCAGCTAGTTAGCTGATAATTATCTTAGCTTAGCATAGCACATCTCATATATTGTAATTACGGTGTTTGACAACAGAGAAGGTGCCTGCTACTAGCTGCTACTGGCTGAAGAAGAAGAAAACTGGATGTTTGGCTAAAACTCATGTCTGTGTTTATCTGTACAGTTGATAATTAGCTTAGCTTAACTTAGCATAGCATGTCTCATTGGTTGGTAGCTAAAGTGTTTGACAACAGAGAAGGAATTTCTAGTTGTTATGCTAAACCTAGATGCTAAGCTTGTTATAATTATAATGTTAATGAATAATTTGTAGTTTGTAGTTTATATTTGTAGTTTTGATTGTCAAAATTTGACTTTTGATTGATTTAGCTCAATGGTTAGTGTAGATTAGATGATAATGTGTAATTATTGATGTGCTAATTTTAATAATTACACATATTATTGATTATTGATCACTTTAAGGGTAGGTTACAGCACGGAGACATGTCTCTTCCAGAGGTTTTACAACTAAGGAGAAAGAAGATTTATTTGTTTAAAACTTGGTTTGACTGACTTTAAAGAACCAAATGGGTGTGTGTATGTGTTTGTGTGTGTGTGTGTGTGTGTGTGTGTGTGTGTGTGTGTGTGTGTGTGTGCACATGGGATATGGGTCGTCTTTGCTAAATGTCGTGGTTGAGTGTCAGTGTGATAAAACATCTCTTAGCACGTCAGTGAGACTTATAACACGTAGTCATCATCGCTAATCCATCTGTATCACACACACACACATGCACGCTAATGCATACACACACACACACACACACACACACACACACAGAGACATACAGGCCTCACTTTGTCATATTTTTCTCACGCGCATTTTTTTACACATTGAACACACTTGACGCACAAAACGGCACAGATATGTTCACACGTAGGCCCAACCTCACACACACACACACACACACACACACACACACACACACACACACACAGCTGGCCCTTTTGTCACTTAAATACAGATTGTATTATGCCGAATGCATACACACATTTAAACACTCACATGTGGACACACACCCACTGGCCGACCACAGAATGATAATTTGAAAAATACAAAACCAGAAAAATCTTCTCTGCAAGAGACTTGATTTTTTTATTCTTTTTTTTTCTTTAATCTTCTTTTCTTTCTTTCATTTCTCGTTTTCTTTTTGCCGTTTTTCTCAGCAGTTGTAATTAAAAACACCTGGATCTTCTTCTCGTTGTATCTCCGTCTCCTTTAAACGTCCTGTCGCCGCTTTTCGTTACAGCGTCTTCGAAACCCGACAATGTGAGAAATGAGATTTTAAGGTCAAATTTACAAAGTAACGAACCGATTGTGGTTCAGTCTGAGCTTCAGTTGTCTAATTACGTTGCTGAATCACAACGTGAAAGATGAAAACGTTTTCTGAGTAAAAGGACATTCAACACCTTTGTTTCTGTTTGATTAAACGTTTTGCTTCGTATCGTTTATCTTTAAACTTTTTTTTTGTTCTGTCAAATTCAATATGAAATCTGGCCACATCTTTATCGGACGAGACCATTTTAATTCATAAAACTACGTACGTATTACCTACGGTGTAAAATATGAGAGAAAACTGAGCAAAATCATCAAATAAAACAGTAACATTGATAAGAAAATGATCAGAGGCACAAGCAAAAAGATTGACAGGTTATTCTAGTATTTTACTGAGTTTATATCAGTGTATCATTAGAGGTATTATTCATTATAATTTCTTAATTGTATTTATATTATTTTGGACAGTGTAGTCAATGCAGAGGATGGTTCAGTTCAGGAAGTTTAAAGTAAAAATCCAGAGTTACAGTCATTCTACGTCTATTTACAGACGATGAGTTCATACTTGCTACTTTGTAGCAAAATCACATCAATCAGTGAGTTTCGAGAAAGTTTGTGTTTTGTCATTTCAACCTAATGAGTTATAACGACAGTGTGAGGGACATAGAGTCAAGACAAATCTCTAATTTTTAAACCACTTTAAGACTCAAAATAACATTTGACTTGTGTGGTAGTGAGGAGAGGCTTGTTCATTTTGTAAATGTACAGATTCTACAGAAGATTGTTTATGAAGTCAGAACATTACCTGAAGTTGTTTTCCTGTCACTTTTCCTCGCTCTTCACAGACACATCAGCCTGTTGTTCAGGAACATGATGAATCTGCTGATGTGGAACAACCTTCATCACCAGTTGTTATGAAAACCAGACGTTGGGTAAGTCTTGTAAAACAGTGTTTTTAATAAACTTTCAGTTCACTTACTAAGTTATCAGTACTTCAGTTTATGTGTAGGGATCCTATTCATGCTACTGCTGAAGTGAATTGATATTTTGAGTTTTATTAGTGGTTAAAAATGACAATTTAGATATGTTTGGCTGACTGCCACATTTACTTTCATTGTTAATTATTTGGTTGTGAAAACAAAAGACGGTCAAACTCGATATTACTTCAACCAACGTAAAATATCTGTTGAGGGGGAGTTTGACTCGTATTTGTGATGAAATAGACTCTGGGTTCAAGTTACTCCAAACAATCACTTAAAGCGAGTAATCACTTTGGTCCTCAGCAGTAATGTTGGAAGATAAATGTGAGACTTTTTTATCTTACATTTCCTGCATCTTCCAAAAGAAATGAGGAAGTGAATTCACTGTTGTAGAGGTATCAAAGATTGTAGATGTAGTCTATCAGACATTTAGCATTTTTGGATTCAGTTAGTCACAGAGGAATCAGGTGAAGGTCCTTGGATTTAATATGTCATAGTTGTGGTTTAACCACATACTTAAAAAACAAGGTAAGCAAGGTGAAGACTTTTGTCTTGACTGGACTTTTGACTCTTTTTGGGGACAGTTTATGTTTTGAAGTACAATAATTGGTTTTGGGTGAGTTTTATTGTCCTTTTGTGTTTTCTTTTGCACCTCTAATTTGGGCCATATACAGGCCGTAGATGCTTCTGAAACTTTGCCAAAATTGGGCCTAATTTGGTCCCTGTAATGATTTTTACTATCTGAGATGGATCAATATTTCAGTGGAAACAACAGTGATTGGTCAAAATTGCAAAGTTTCACAGGGATTTGGTTGAATTTGCGTTACGATTGCAACATCATGAAATCCTGGAGAGTCTGATAAAAGCCAAACGAAAACATAATAATCCTTCGTTTCAGGTGATTATACGCTAATAAAACCATATTATCAGTTTCCTTCAATAAGACCCACAAACTTACACTCGGTTTATACGATCCAACGGAAACTGACTCGATCGTGGAGTTCAAACTACACGTTTACATTTGAAGCCAAACTTCAAGTCAGATTTCAAGTGAGGGACCTCATGGCTTAGGAAAAATTTCAAACTGGATCATTTGGTCGATACGGTGGATCGAAGTTAAAAAAAAAAAAAAAAAAAAAAAACCAAAGAGGTTTGGACGTTTACAGAGAGAGAGAGAGAGAAAGAGAGAAAAAGGGAAAAAAAAGCCCAATGCAAGATGTCAATAATCAGTTACAGGACGTTCTTTGTGCCATGAGTGCATGAATAAACTTTGTGGGGTTAGAATACAAATTTGCATGATGTTAATATGCACTGACTCATATCTGGTAAACTGTTATATAACTTTGCATTGTGTTATTTAGCATCTGGTAACCTTTGGCTGTCCTTCGGAGTCAATGTGGGAATCCAAGTCACCAGAGGCAGGGATGGAGAGAGTGTGTGTTATATATCACAAATACAACAGAAACAACCTTGTTTACATCTGAGCTCCCATTAAAAGTCGACCTTTTAGGTGCGTGACAAAAGGTTTTTTCAGGACAGAAAGAAAAAGAGAATGAGAGAAAGAGAGAGAGCGAGTCCAGGGATTGTTTTTGCAATGTGTCAGAGTACAGGATGCTCCCATTCATGGTGTGTGTTTTCCAGACAGTGACAAATGAGGTTTTGATTGAATTCATCAACAACATGGCATCTGGAAGAAAGATGATGAGATGGAGGGAAGGAGACAGAGAGAGATGGAAGGAAGTCGAGTCTGCGAACGACTCGGATGTTGGACGAGAAAAGATGGAAGACGCAGAAAACAGTTTTTTAATCAGATTAACTTATGATTCCCAACTGCGAATCACTGATAATTAATCACCGCTGTGGAATCAGCGATCGTGTAATCAAACCAGAGGGATTGACCTCGACCTCCACGTGACTCGGCTCGTTTTCGATGTGTTTGTGCAGCTTTCGCTTTTCCAAGTGTTTGCAAAGGAAATGAAAGCTCCTGTTTTCACTGTACCATGTCGCAACTGTTTTGCAACGAAACTTAAGGGCTTGGTCGCGGACGGGGGAAAAGATTACTTCATGTAGCGGATATGCGTCCATTAGTACGCAGCGTTTGGTGCCTCACAACGTGATTTAAAGTCAGTCAGTTCGGACTTTTTTTACGTTTGATTAATCGCTTAAAATGAGATTAGTTTTTGATTCCCCCAGGGGGAAACTGTGTCAGAGAATACAAAGACAGTTCAAAGAGGAAAAAAGAGACAGAGCTGGATGATGAAAAACTATAAATTAAAATATAATTAAGAATAGCCCACATGGAGGCTGATGGAAATTTAACAAGACTCAGGCTGCGGTCGAGTCGTCTGTTGTTTAGGAAGGTTCCTAATTTAGTGGAATGACACGGGAGTTTCTAAGTAGCAGCCATGATACGAGCGCACCAACTTCTTTTTTTCTCCAGTAGCATGTTCAGCATCTGAAGCTACATTAATAGCTTCTGTAGCTGTCATCTTAGCAGTTTTTTCATCTTTACGATCTCTCAACGTCAACGTCTCTTTCTGTGATGTTGTACTCATATAACTGTGTTTTGAATGCTAACATCCACATGCTAACGGACTCACAGAGTATGACGGAGTACACGGTCTCAAATCATTGCACCCTTACCGGAAACATTGATCTCAACGTCTTCTTGTTGTCTTTTTTAATGGTGAATTGTCACTGGACAGAACATTAATCATCAATTTGAACCGTGATTGTCTCCACCAAGATATCTGTCGTCTTGTTTACAATTATAATCAATAATGAAAGTCTCACTAGTGCTGATGTTTGTTAGTGTGGCTCCATGTTTCATGTGAGGTGGAGATTATGCCGCCGTCATCATCCCTCCTCTTCTGCTATGTAGCCAAGATGGCGTCATTGAGGGTGAGAAGTGTCCATCGTTCTACACTCAAGTTTTTGACCGTGATGAGTGAAACCATCTGGGTATCAACAGTTCACTGCATGTTGCCATACCTGTCAGTGTGAACGCACTTACGCCCTCAAAATGGTTAGTATGACTATGGAAGTGTGCAATTTGAGACACAGCAATAGTTTCTTTAGTTCTCCATCTTATTTTTGCATGATAGCATGGTAACATTAACTCATTAACGTACAGTGAAGCTAATTGTTTGGGTGTTTGGCCAAAAACTATAACCACAAACAAACTTGAGGCCACAACTGTCTTATCTTTATTAGCATGTGTACATTGATCATCCATTGCTACTTTATAAGCCTCTGCCTCTGTAGCCTTGTCAAAGTGAAGATTCTTGCTGTTGTTTTTACTAATTTTCCTTCATATCTTTCCTTGACTTGATTAAAGAGAGTCATTTGGAAAATACATTTTCCAAATATTTTCCTTTTTACAACAGCCAAAGACTTTTGAACACTAGCATCCACATGCTATCAGACACACAGCAACCATATTTTGATTTAACCACGAGCTAACTTGAAGGATGTCACTGAAAGCATTATGGGATATTATTTGTCTTTTGGTGCTTTTTAATTTTGCATTAAGTTAGAGAGTGCCAGACTTTAAACTATGTATGTGCAAGAGAAAGATCATGTTCAGATGAAGGTGAAAGAAACAATCAACAGGATCTAAAGCAACATTTCCTTAAACTGATCACAAATCTGCTCCAAAGTTTCCAAACGCCAATTAACTTTACATTTTCATGCTGAACTGTAGGCATGGCCCATTGTGTGTGTGTGTGTTTGCGCACGTCTGTGTGTGTGGAGTAAAAACAGTCATCAATCAAAAACACGTATCATTTTACTGTGAACACAAACCTGATTAGTCTGTCGCCGCCAGACCTCTGGGCACGCGTCACCAACATGTCCTCGCTTTAAAAACCCAGAAGTGCCACAGATTAAACGTGGGTGTTTCCTCTGATGGAGCACGAAGGACGAGCCTCTTTTAGAAAACTCTGTCAGCTTTACCAACTGTTTTTGCCAATTTATATTGTTGTAGCTGAAAGTCACAGTGAAGAGTGAAGTATAAATCATCTTTTAACGTGTGGTCGATTTGCTCGTTCTCACTTGAACCTAATGATGTTGTAATCTAACTGGAGGTACTTAGAGATGAATGTCTTGAGTTTATGCGACATTGTTAAGTCTGCGGAGCACACTGAAAGCATTGTTACTCTAAATTAATTCATCTAGTTTGGCTTCAAAGCTGTTTCTTTTTTTTCTTTTTTCATCGCCTCCTAATGGATGTGTACACAGCACATGTGTGTGTTTTCTTGGTTAACATCTGTATTTTAACTGGTGACCTGCTCTCTGTCCAACATGAAGAGCGAGTAAATACGTCTACATTCGCCATATTTCACCTGCGTGACACAAATAAAAAGGCCTCATGAGTTATTTCAAAATAAAAGCCCCCCTCTCCCTCCTTTACCCCCAGAGAGAATTGGAAAACCCTCCTAAAAGCAAGGCCCGTGCATTTTGGCGAGATTTCTATGCTTTCATCTGAACATGAAAGCAAAGAAATTGGGTTTTTTACTCTTTGGGGAGGTTGTAGGAGACGTATTTTACAGACCTTTTTAGACATTTCCAAAGCCACAGTAGATTTGTCTCACAGTGGCACATTTTGTTGGGTTGATCATGCCGTAAGACCACAAATGGATTTCTATCTCTATTAAGGGTGTAATTTCTTCTCCATTCACGACACAGCTCTGAGTAAGATGTCGAGCATGTGCACCCCCTGTTAGGGCTGTTTGTTTGGGAAGAGCCAGCGACCGTTTTACTGAGTTCAAGATGTTCGCCTTTGATTATTGGACTCTGTGTCCTTTAATTTAATCGTCTTCAAAATATTTTTCCATATAAATCAGGCGCGAAAAAACTTTTATGTGTCAATGAAGACTTTTTTTTATATTTGTTTAAAAATTAGTTTTCCTAATTGGAAGCATTGAAATTTTCTTGGAAATGTTCACATCAAAGCATATAATCTATCTTTCAAGTCCCCTTAATCACATTTCCATGTGTTTTGTTTGATCTCTGTGACTGTTTTTACTTTCTCGTAGTCTCTCACCAAATGTCTCATCTTTGATCGTCTTCTGAAGGGTCATCTCCCCATCTTTCCACTTTATCACTGAAATTTTCTCTTGCATAAGACCAGAAAGTGACACAGAGAAAATCATCTGTTTAGCAGTAGTAAAGCTTTTATTGTATAGGAAGGTGGTAAATGCATCTACTTCCTCCCACTGTACTGAAACAGACAAAAATTGGTTGCTGCCATCTTATGTCAATTAACCTTGTCGGTGTATAAAAACAACTTGAACATTCAGTACATTAGGACCATAGAGACATAAATCAACATAATAAATTTTTTAAAAAGTTTAATTGTTGTGGTGCTTTAGTTTGGACAACATCCCATCTCCTAAAAAGGAAAATTGGAAAGTTAGTTGAGGTGGTTGGGAAATCTGATCAAGATGTCTCCTAGACACTTCCTGTTGGAGGTTTTCCAGGTTCATCCAACTGGTAGGAGATATTTGGGTAGACCCAGACCAAACTGAAGCGATTATATATCTTAACAAGCCTGGGAACGACTCAGGAGCGAATATGACGAGCTGGAAAGCTTCACTATGGTGAGTGACACTTGGGCTTCCTGATCACAGGAAAGCAATGGACAAAACATCAGTTTTCCTTGTCTTCTTCTTTTTTTTAAAAAAGTCTAAGGTTCCTTATAATAACAATCAGAAGCTGTCAACTGCAAAGGCAATCACTTCCATTGGACTTTCCTTTATGTAGGCAAACTCCCAACGCCATTATGTTGCATAGTTTTAGCGTTCTCACATTGGACTAATCACAACCATCATCAACATCACTGTGGTGAGGGACACTTGGACTTCCCAATCTTAGAAAAGTGATGGATAAAACATCAGTTTCTGTGTCTTCCTCTTTAACAAAAAGCTTGACATAGACAAACTCCCAACAGGATTACGTTGCATAGTTTAAGCGTTCTCACTTAATGCTGGACTAATACCAAACATTTCTGTCACCACTAATCATTTCAACCCAAATAGATGTTTGGTGATGCAGTGACCACTGGGACAACCTCTTCCTATTTTGTCTGTGTTAATCAGTTGTCTCATTCCTCTTGTGTAAACTTTCTCTGTAGATGCTACGTGTTCAAGTGTTCGTAGGCAAGATGTTGAACTCCAACATGTCCCTGGATGAAAGATGTTCTGGCTTCACTTTTGGAAGCTATCAAGTCTATCAACTTCATATAAAATCTATCAGGTTGACAACCTGTTTTGGTCAATGTAGGATTGTGGATATGAAAATGTCAAGAAATGATTTTCTACAGGTAAGGGGGGAATTGTTCACTTCAAGTTGGAGATGAGTTGCTGCATCAAGTAATGGAGTTTAAGTATCAAGCTGGAGATTAAAGGGATCATGGCATTAGCAACAAGCCTGGAAATTGAAGTTGCCATTTGGTCACAAGCTTTGGTCATTACGGAAAGAAGAACATCTCAGATACAAGAGGCTAAAGTGAATTTCCTGCTGAGGGTTTCTGGGTTCAGCTTTAGTGATGGGATGAGTTGCTAAACCTTTCCGTCAAACAACGCCAATTGAGGCAGTTGGGAAATCTGATCAAGATGCCTCCAGGACACCCCCTGTTGGAGGTTTTCCAGGTTCATCTAACTCGTAGGAAAGCCTAGGGTAGACCTAGACCAGAGTGAAGAGATTACATATCTAAACAAGCCTGGGAACAACTCATGATTCCAGAAATGTGATGGAAAACACATCAGTGCAGTTTCTGTATCTTACACTTTAGCGAAAAACTAAAGTCCTTCATAATAGCAATCAGCTGAAACAGACTTTTATTGGACTTTCTTTGACGTAGACAAACTCCCAACTGGCTTCCGCCTGATTCTCACCTAATGTTGGACTAATATCAAACATGTCTGTTGCCACTAATCATTTCAACCCAAAAAAGATGTTTGGTGATGTACTGACCACTGGGACAACATCTTCCTATTTTGTCTGTGTTAATCAGTTGTCTCATTCTCTCTTGTGTGAGCTCCAAGTGTTCGTAGGCAAAATATGAACCCCATTGTTCCTGGATAAAAGATGTACTGTAGCAAACCACCAGAGGGCAATCATGATGTTTTGGCTTAATTTTAGGAAGTCTAAGAGGTCAACCAACTGTTTCTATCAATGCAGTTTTGTGGCTTTGAACATGTTGGGTTATTGTTCTTTTTCAGGAAGGGGTGAGTTGTCTCTGGGTTGGAGATGAAGGGGATAGAGTTCAAGTATCTTGAGATTGCCAGATGGATCAGAGTGGTGTCAGTAATAAGGCTGGAGGTTGAAGTTGACCTTTGGTTTCAAGTTTTGGGTCATTACTAGAAAAAAATCTCAGATGCAAGAGTTTCCTTTTCAGATCATCCGAGTTCAGCTTTAGTGATGGGATGATTTGCTAAACCTTTCCGTCGAACAAAGCCAATTGAAACAGTTGGGAAATCTGATCAAGATGCCTCCTGGACACTTCCTGTTGGAGGTTTTTCAGGTTCATCTAACTGGTAGGAAATCCTAGGGTAGACCCAGACCAGACTGAAGACATTATATATCTTAACAAACCTGGGAACAACTCAGGCTCAAACAGGACAAGCTGGAAAGCATCACTTTGGTGAGGAACTTGGACTTCCTGATCTCAAAATATGATGGAAAAGACATCAGTGCAGTTTCTGTATCTTACTCTTTAGCAAATAACTAAAGTCCTTCATAATAGCAATCAGCTGAAACAAACTTTTATGGGACTTTCCTTGACGTAGACAAACTCCCAACTGGATTACGTCAAATTGTTCTCACCTAATGTTGGACTAATACCAAACACTTGTGTCACCATTAATCATTTTGACACAGAAAATTAATGCAGTGACCACAGAGACAACCTCTTCCTATTTTTTGTTAATCAGTTGTCTCATTCTCTCTAGTGTAAACTTCCTCTGTAGACGCTACGTGTTCAAGTGTTCGTAGGCAAGATGTTGAACCCCAGTGTGTCCCTCGATAAAAAAATGTAGTGTAGCAAACCACCAGAGGGCAATCACGATATTTTGGCTTCATTTTAGGAAGCCTAATAGGTCAACCACCTGTTTTTATCAATGTAGTCTGTGGCTTTGAACATGTTGGGTTATTGTTCTCTTTTGAGAAGGGGTGAGTTGTTGTAGATAAAGGAGAATGAGTTCAAATATCTTGAGATTGCCAGATGGATTGGAGTGGTGTCAGTAATAAGGCTGGAGGTTGAAGTTAACTTTTGGTTTCAAGCTTTGGGTCATTACTAGAAGAAGATCTCAGATGAAAGAGTTTCCTTCTCAGGGCGTGCGAGTTCAGCTTTAGCGATGGGATGAGTTACTAAACCTTTCCGTCAACTGAAGCCAATTGAAGCAGTTGGGAAATCTGATCAAGACGCCTACTGGACACTTCCTGTTGGAGGTTTTCCGTGTTCATCCAACTGGTAGGAGACTTTTGGGTAGACCCAGATCAGACTGAAGAGATCATATGTTTTAACTAGCCTGGGAACGTGGAGCTGGAAAGCTTCACTATGGTGAGGGACACTTGGACTTCCTGATCTCAGAAAAACGATGGATAAAACATCAGTTTCTGTGTCTTCCTCTTCAACAGCTTTAGACCCTTATAACAATAATCAGAACCTGTCTTCAGAACTTCCATTGGATTTCTTTGACATAGACAAACTCCCAACTCGATTATTTTACATAGTTTTAGCGTTCTCACTTAAAATTGGACTAATACCAATCATTTCTGTCACCACTAATCATTTCAACCCAAAAAAGATATTTGGTGATGCAGTGACCACTGGGACAACCTCTTCCTATTTTGTCTGTATTAATCAATTATCTCATTCTCTCTTGTGTAAACTTGCTTCATAAACGCCTTTCACATTAACTTTTGTTCATCTCTACCTCTTTTTGTTTTTTTTGATTAATTTTTCTCTCCCTCCTTGTACATTCATCTTTCTTTTCTCTCTTTCTTTTTTTTCTTCCTCTCTTACTGTGATTTATGAAAGGCTCCATTGTGAATGTTTGTTGACATTTTAATTGTATCAGTTATGTTAATTTGCTTTTGGACACAAACTCAATGTCCACCCAGGCTTAAGCCTCTGGCCTACGAGACGCTTCCAGCTGAGAGTGTGTGTTTTATGCTTATGTTTGCAGACGTGTGTGTGTGTGTGTGTGTGTGTGTGTGTGTTCAGAGCAGTTAGGATAATTGGGAATGGGCTCGGAATGCCGGTCTAGGAAAATAGCCGGGAACGTCTCGGCTCCTGTGTGTGTGAGGGTCGGTTTTCCGGACAAGGAGCTGGAAGCCGTCAGGTGGAAGGGATCGGATATCTGAACGCTGATTGGAGCTCGGTGTGTGTGGAGACAGAGGATAATTAGCTTAATGGTCAAATGGCGCTGCTAAATCCCGTTAGTATCCCTGTGAAAAGACACACAAACACACACTGATACAAGCTCCACTGTCTAAATAACGGCATACTGTTTCCATTGAGAAAAAAAAAAAAAAACATAATGAGAAAAAGGCCGGTGGCGTCAACATTCCCACTGTACAGTCAGCTTTCATCATCGTCATCATCATCAGCCATCCTCTTATTGATCGTGTCCTCGTGTTACCCGTTTCTCTCTTGTTTCGTTGCTTTCTTGACTTATTCTACGGATGTAGATGTGTGCGCGACTGCAGTGTATGAGCTCATCGATGTTTCCCAGGCGTGGTTCGTATTTATCATTTTGTCAGCATCTGCCTCCAGAGTGAGTCGACCCTCGAGAGCACCTTCTGAGAGGCTGTCATTAAGATGCTACAATGAAAACATATGATCATGACGAATTTAAGGGCTTGTGATGTTCACCACGGTCGTCATCTTGATTTTGTGTTTTTTTTTTTAAACATTTGTCAAGTTGTGCTAAACACAAAATATTGTCTTTATTTTAGAAGAAACTTTGACTCAACCCAACCAGTCAAGTCAAGTCAAATCAATCTTATCTGTCCATCATAGCATCTCAGACCAGTTTTCAAACATTAAAACACCAATAAAAACCAAACGTATTAGAAAAATCAAGACTTGAACATACATACCCATCATACATGCCCCATTTGCTAACATGGAAATGAATGGGTGTGTGACCTTTACTGCAATCTAATATGTTTTGGTTTCACTTAGTAAGACCTGTCACTTGTTACAACATTTTTCTCTTATTCTGAAGAAAAACAATATTCCCTCTGATCTGACTACCTGAGTAATGTTCCTGTTTACATGCAGCCATATATCAAATCAACATAAAGTAAAAATGAAATGATGGGGGTTAGTGCCATTTTGTTTTTTTTTTTCCATTTTCAAGGTGCGTTGATTGGTTCAGTATTTGTTTTTATTCATGAACTAGTATATGTCCAACCCAGATAGAAAACGTTTGGGTCAAAACTAACCCAAAACCAATTATTGAACTCCAAAACATAGAGATGACTGCCCCAAAAAGAGTCTGATATAAGTCAAGACAAAAGTCTTTACCTTGGTTACCTTTACTTTTTAAGTAGTGTGGTTAAACTATAACTATGACATAGTCAAACCAAAGACCTTCACCTGCTTCTTCTGTGACTAAATAAATCCAAAAATACCAAACGTCTGACAGACTATAGCCACAATCTTTGATATCCAAGAAGGATCTTGATAATGTTTACAGATTAAAGGTTTTCATAGGTCATTTATACACAGAATATGATCTCCTTAGATTTATTTATTTCATCTTATGAAATAAATAGGTCAAAAGGTCAACATAAGACATTCAATGTTACACATTCTTAAAGCGTCTATAAATTAATTTAAACACTTTCAGTTCTGAGGCGACTGAATTTTGAACTCAAAAATACTTAGATATAGTAGCTCATAAATAAATGAGAGCTCCCTCCAAATGTTCAAACTCAGTATGAAATTACCATCAAGTCAAATAAATTATTTAGTTTGTGAAGAATAGCAGTGAGTAGATAAACATCCAAAAGATACAAATTACAATTTTCAGTTTTGGACTTTCAGAATAAAATCAAATTGAAAACAAAGATACAAAGATTTATTTTTTCACGTCAGTGTTGGGTTTAATAGCAGCCTCAGGGAGCTGTTAGCGTTAGCGTGTCTATAGATATTTAGTCTTTCTGTTATTTCAGGAAATGTTTGTCACTGAACTCTGCCAGATCGATGTATCTGTTTGTCTTTCCCTTGGTTCAATCTTTCCTTTTCTTTGCCCTTATAGTTTATTAAATGGGCCCCTGTTCTAACGAATGTGTCATCAGCCCACTTAAACATTTAACACACTTCCCCTCAGACACACACATATAAACACACCTCCTAGCAATGTGTGTCTTGAACACTACCCTCCCTCCCTCCCCCTCCTCTCTTTCTCATCTTGTAATAATTAGCGTAAATTGGAAACTTGTGTCGTCAGGGTTTGTTCTTGCTCGCAGCTTCCAACTTTTCAGGTCACAACCTCGTTGACACGTTCGTTCTCTCTCTCTCTCCGTCTTTGTCATTTATTTCACTTTCATTTCCACTGCGCTCTATTGGCTGGAAACACAACAGCATCAAATAAATTGTAAACAGATTTCACCCGAATCCAGGAGGGGAATCACTGATCGGTCCCAAACAACCAGACGAAGCTAGTGCAAACTGTGAAAATGGAAGTTCAGGTGTCACTATCAGTGTGTTTGATTCAAGAGATTCAACAGGAAGTTGTACCTGCCTATAATTTACGCACTAATCATTTTTCATCGATTGGTGCCAAAACACTTAAATCCTTCATCGTCTAAATCTTCTTACTGCTTCTTACATCATTTCTGCTTCTGAAACTGACTGAAAACATGTCAACATGGTCAGTGTTGTTACTATACTTCAGTATGTTTTGGGAGTATCTGTATTTTACTTTCACTTTTACTTCATTACATTTCCTAACTTAATGACATGCTTTAACTCCGATTCCTATTCAGTGTCCTGTCCAAATGTTCCATGTTAGTATTACTGGATGATGTCAGCACAGATTACGGAAACTTTTACCTTAAAATGGGTAAAAAATTACCACAGGTAAAATAAATCGTGTGTGAATAAACCAACAGTAAATTTGTGTGTAAAGTTCCCATCATATCCTGTTTACAAGTAGTTTTCAGCAGGTTTTCAAGCATGAAAAAAGTATTCAGTTTTGCACTAGGTGCTCGGACTAGTCTGTGGCAAATTTTGGGTGTTTTTGGCTTCTGATTGTTTTAGGTAAAGTGCCTATAGTTACATAAGCACCTCATTTTACTACGTGGCTAATAAAATCAACCTGTAGGTTAGTCAGTCAATATTAACCAGATGTACTCAATTGTTGTTTGGGCAACATCATACACACGAGGACAGGAGGTGACGATGCTGCGTAAATTGATTTATTGCTCCAACTTGAGGTAATTTATTGAGTTTTCTTATCTCATGTGAATTGGCAATTAGTATTAAAGATAAATAACCCCGTCCAAATTGGGTTTAAGTCTAACTGTGACTGGGTTGATGTAGGCTCCATTTTAAAAGGATGGAGACTTAAAAAAGAAAATCAATATCAGAAATAACAGAAATTTAGTGAAAAAAGATAACTGCAGTACTTTAGTTCAGATGGTGGAATAGTTGTCTGTATATGTGGCCCAGCTGGGTAGGCCCCAGTACATTTAATTATAGATTACTTGTCATACTTAAGTACAGTAAATACTAGATACTTTAAGACTTTTACTTGAGAATCATTCTAGTTGCTGACTTGAACTTTTACCAAAGTCAATTTTTATTCTACTCTAGTATGTGTACTTCTACTCTAGTGTCTGCATGTCTACTCTAGTCCAGACCTCTAAGACTCTAGTGAGACTTTCAGATACTTCATATAACACCGAACATGCGTCATCCATCAATTCTTCTAAAGTTGACGTCCCAGTCTCCGTGATATCACAGTGACAGTGGACCTAATCCTGTAATAATCTTTAGAAGACAGTGAGACACTCATCCTGTCGTCTCCTGCTTTCCCAGCAGTGTCTCTGTTTGTTTTTCCCTCCTCCGCCTCGTATTAGCGAGTCTCAGGGTATCAGACGCTGGTTGGAGTTTGTCGAGTCACTGACTGGTTCCACATTAAGTCACATCAGTCACAGCGATGCACGGCGGCTAAAAGGGGGGAAACTGGAAACGAGCCACTGGATCTGGACGGCAACAGGTTGGCGCCTGTTAAAAGCACCTCGTCTGAAGGCACCTTGAGAGTGACGGATGACACCGGAGCTCTGCGGCTCATCTCTGGAGCCACATTTGTTCAAAAAACTTGGGTCTAGTCAGCACCTGGAGCTGGAATTGAATCTGGATTTGTGAGACCGTCTGTACTGTTACATCACGTCTCTGCTGCCTGAAGAACAACCCAACGGTTCTTCTGTGATGTGGCCGAGCAGCTTGTCATATGAACTACTGTGTCGTTTGACGTGTTGAGTTGAACGTCTATAACACTCAGTTGTGGTTATTGTAAAACCTGCTGTATGTAAGTTTACTCCACCGCAGCGTGGCGGGTGCTCGCCTGGTTGTTGTCACCTGCTTTCATGTCAATGTTTGGAGTCGCTGATCGAGTTGATTTTACTGTGGATGTAAAAAAAATATGGATGTCAGACCAGATGGGTGAGCTGGTTAGCATACTAGCTGAAGTCGAAGGAAAAAAGTACCAAGTAGGCTAGCTAACATTGCTTTTAATAATTATGGAAATGACTTTGTTAATATTGTTTCAATTTTTTTTTTTTTAATTTTTTGTCAGCGTGTTGGCGCAGTTGGCAGCGCGTCAGTCTCATAATCTGAAGGTCGTGAGTTCGAGCCTCACACGGGGCAGTTGTTATATTAAAATAGTTGAATCCAACCAAGCAGTATCCATACATCTGAGGAGTTAACAATCAATTAGTCAATCACCCCCCATCAAAATAGTTGGTTAACATTCTAACTTAAGTTGAAGCAAAGCAGCGCTAGCTAGAGTCATTGTTACATTTGCTCGCAGAGATTGTTTTTTCCATTTTCATTTTTGTTTTTTGCAATATTTTGCTGCGTTTATAGCCTTGTTGGCGCAGTTGGCAGCGTGTCAGTCTCATAATCTGAAGGTCGTGAGTTCAAATCTCACACAGGGCAGAGTTTTAACTAAATACTATAGTGCTACCTAGCTAGCATAACCATGTTCACCCTTATCAATACATCTGAAGAGCTAATATAGGCTGATCAATCAATGAGACTGTAATTAACAGATAAAAAGTTATAGCTAGTTGCGTAGCATGCTAACTTTAGCTGAAGCAAAGCAGCAGCGAGTAGGATAGTTAACACGTCATTTTTACATTTGTCATTATTTACATTTGTCATCTTTTCCGTTTTCTTTCCTGTTTTTTGGCCTATATTTCCTTACATGTACAGCCTCGTTGGCGCAGTTGGCAGCGCGTCAGTCTCATAATCTGAAGGTCGTGAGTTCAAGCCTCACACGGGGCAGTGTTTTAACAAAATACTACCACTGGTGATCATATTCACCAAAATCCATACACCTAATATCGACAGATCGATCAATCAGGCTCAACAAACCTGATAAGTTCAGGTAACGGCAAAGAAGTGATAGAAATGGACACAGTAGCGAGTAAAGGAAGAAAATTTGATGACCAGCTAACAATATTTCTGGACATTTGCCAATTAAACAACTGTAAATGCTAACGTTAGCTAGTAGCTATAATAGAAAAACTTCCCATGTCGGCACTAAACTCTGGCGTTGGCTGTGAAAGCTGGAAAATGCAGACACATGTTTGTATATGTTGAATTGTTGTGGTTTTAGTCCCATAAGGATCGTTGCCACGCATACACTTTTACTCTGAACATTTCTAAACCAAGTGAATAAATAAAAAATCCTATATGTTAACATGAAGCTACTGTTGCCCCCAGTCGACCCGAATGTCAGTTGAAAAAAAATAAAAAGAGAGAAACAGTGGACTCATCACCAATAAGGCTGTTGGAAGACGCGTTTGGACCGATCAGCATCTCATAAAGCTGCGGTCACTGATTTGGAAACGAAAGCGACACATGCTCTTCTGCTTTTCTGCTGCGAAACACCAGAGTTCATGTACAATTGAATAGATTGAAACTCAGCTTTATTTTTTTTTCCTTCACTCTCTCTCTCTCTGTGTGTGTGTGTGTCTTTCCTTCTCATTCCATCTTTGATTGCATCTTTGATTATTGTGGAAAACTTTTCAGAGGTCACACACACACACATTGAAGTCTCTGGGGAAGGGACCACAGTCTTGTTTGTCTCAGCAGCGACGGGGGGAGCGAACTGGAACGTACATTGTTTTCGAACCAGGCGCTCCCCGCAAATATCTCCCCCTCAGAGCTCAATGGGAGGGAGAGGATGTATCTTAGGGGTGGTGTGTGTGTGTATGTGTGTGTGTGTGTTGGGAGGGGTGGGGGGTGGGGGTTTAGTAGGAGGATCGCTAGCTTGGTTTTTGGTCACGTCGGTGTGTTTGCAACAAGCAGAAACCAAAGCACAGCTGAGAGTTTTCTCTTCCTTTAACTTTAACCTTCACTTTCTGAGTCGGTGCATTAAAATCATCAAACAAGTTGCCTTTTGAAAATCATTTATCCTGAAAATCATCGGACGCAGTTTTCACTTTGCAGAGTTCACCAAAGTTGAACGTCGTGCGTGAAAACTTTTGTTTTAATTCCGTTGAAATGAGCAGATTTTCTGTGCAAAAGTTTTGCAGCTGTAAATGTTTTTTTTTTTTAGTTCATTCAATCGTTCCTTTATTTCTTTGTCATTATTATATTTTTTTTTTCTTCCCATCATTACCGTGACTCCAGCGTCAGTTATCCGACCAATCCTCACCGCTAAATTTACATAAGCAGTCGACCCGCAGAAAGATCGATGAGTTTTTTTTGGAGGGTTGGATAAAGCGCTCTCTGATGGATGGACGTATAAATCCTACGTGCGTGTTTACTTTCCTACTGTTTGTGTGTGTGTGTGTGTGTGTGTATAAAGACAAACATATGGTATAAATGTTTGCGTGCCCATGCACGAGCACTGAGATGTGTTCTTTCTTCATATCAGCATGTGCTACTGTGAGTTTCCATCTATTTACATACATCTGCCAATCGCCAGCTTTCCGAGCGTCTTAAGCCCCCCTCCAGTCTCCCGTGGCACCAGATGAACTCTGGGACACAAACCAACATCAAACCAGAGTATCGTGCCCGCTCTGCTACCCCCGGCCAACAATATGACAACAATAATATTTTACTCCATCGCTTCCCACTCCAACAATACATAGAGAAGATCGCGAAGAAGAAGAAGGAGGACAGGAATTTTTCTGGGATTTAGTGACAGTAGGAATAAGAGTCAATGAGATTTAAAAGGTTGGCAGAAATCTGCTGAAGCTCATCTTGTAACGTGGCATTTTGGGGTAAAAAAAAAAAAAGAAAAAGAAAAGCTTTTCTTTTTCTTTTTCCTCTAAATGTGTTTTGTTTTGTTTTGTTTTGTTTAGAGCAGTTGACAAAAAGCAGAGCTTCAAGTTTGAGAAAAAAAAATGGAGCCCACTTTAAAACTGGCCGGGTCCCGAGACCAAAGTCGCATTTAAGATAATAAAGCAGTTTATCTGAAGCTCTGATTGATGCTCAGCACGGCTGCAAAACCACAGTTTTACACAACAGCAGCGTTGATCCTGATCCCATTGACCTGCAGTAAGAAAGACAAACAGAGTGGGGCTGGAATAAGATGTATGAACTTTATTTCAGTCCATACAAGGTTTTTGCAGGAAATTGTCCCAACCTCACACTGAGTTAAAAACTCTGACTTTCTTCCGATAACTGGACTTTTATACGTCGCCAATCAGTGTAACCAGATACAGACTGGATAACTACAACTATGACAAACCTGTACAAATCTCAGCTCTCCTACTGTTTAACTACCATGTTACCATCTTTAGTTTGTTGGTTTTGGTCCAAGTTGTTGAGTTTGTATGTTGAAGTTGTACGAAAGCCAACATTGAGAATTTATCTAATTTGTTAAATCAAGATACAAATATTATTACCTAAAGAATGGATGAAAATATTTAAAAAATGTCCTTTGCTTAGTGTTGAGGAAAGGAATTAAAATAATAGGTTGGATCTGCACCGAAATGTATTGGTTTCTTCGTTGGACTTTGTTTCATCTCTTCACCAAGTTTGGTGCAGATTGGTTCTGTAGGTTTTTTCTGTCTTTCTCTTGTTAACTGGGCTCCTTTATGTCACCAATCGGTGTCATAAACTCACTCAAGTGCTGTGCAATGAGGTTTAGTTTATAGATTACTATAGTATCAGTACACACAACAGATCTCCTACTTTTCCTTTAACTACTATTTTACCATCTCTAGTTGGTTGGTTTTGGTCCAAGTTGTTCAGTTTGTATGATTCATTCTTGGTTCATATCAGGTTGATAGATTATAGGATATTTACTGGGAAATGTCTTCCAGAACAAGTTGTACCAACTCTAAGAGCCAACAATGTTAATGCATCTCATTTTTAATCATGACACAAACATTATTATCAAATAACATCAAATGAACAATAAGTTGGATCTGCACAACATCATTTTTTTTTTTTCATTCTTAACTGCACTTTTATAGATCCAAAGTGCTGTGTGATGTGCACACAAAATCTCCTACAAACTACTATTTTACTTTAGTTGGTTGGTTTTGGTCAGTATTAAAATTATAGGATGTTTACTGTCTTCCAGATCTCAAAGTTCAAGACAGGATTTGAGATAAACAATTACTTCAGTATTAAAAATGTCTGTCTCACAAAGTTCAAGACAGGATTTGAGTAATTTGTTGTATCGGCGCTGACATGTATTTGTGTCTTCATTGTCCTTTTCACAAGTTTGGTGTAAACTGGCGCAGTAGTTTTTGTGTAATTCTATAGATTATTTGGTTTAGTCTCGGTGTATATTGGAGCAGCTGTGCATCAGGAGGTAGAAGACGCCGTCTATTAATGAGGATGGTCGGTGGTTAGATTTCTGTCGGCAAGATGTTGAACTCCGAATTACTTCTGATTGCCGTTCCATTAAGTCTGAATAAAAAAAATATAAACACAGCAGTTCAAAAACGTCTTCTTTTCTCTTTTGAAGGGGTCAACTCAGACTGAATTGGCCACATTTTAAAAAATACTAAACGAACTGAATCACATGATTAATGAGTTGTGGTGAAATTAAGGATCTGGATCAGTCGAACCAAAACCATTGGCCATCGAGTGCCCGGCGGCGGGCTTCCTGCCCGTCTGCTCCTGAAGTTGTGGAAACGCCCTGAAGCAACCTCAGACTCTTGTTCAGCACCTTGGACAGTGTTTGGGACATTGTCTGAATATTTTGTAGGGGTGGATTGGTTCAGTACCAACACTAAATATTCTGCTTTAAAAGGAGAACCAAGACCTAAGTCTAAAAAATGCGGTACGGTGGTCCAACCCATTATGAAATAACACAACATGATACTCAAACATCTTGGCACCAAAAAATGGGATCAGATCCCAAACTGCCAGATCTGGTCAGGTCTTATTGAACTTTTATACTCCAACTTATAACTTTGTCTAGATGAGAATATTGATTTCTTTCTATGAGCTTCATATTTACTGTAAATCAATTGTCAATTTCCTCCACTTTTCTCAGTTGTTTGCTTTTATCATCACATTATGAGAAGATGGTCTATAATCCACTCGAGACTTCTTTTTTTTTTTTCAACTATACTATAGGAGCACTGTATTAGCTAATGGCAACTGTGCAACAACATTAGCTAACTACTTCCTTCTCATTACCGAGGCTGCGATTCAAACTGTCTCTCCGTTCAGTTTGTGTTGGCACGAGGGCGGCGAGCAGCACAGATTCAGTGAAATAAATTATGAGCATGTAGCTCGATGACAAGCTTTCAACGCTTGGCAGCGTCAAGATCTCGACTGCTTGAAATCTACATCGATGGGAATCGGCAGCCCCATGCATCAAAGAGCCCAAAATGAATTACAAAGAAATGTACTTGGCCTCTGCTGATTTACCTGGGCGGGCCGCCTGGACGTTAGCACCGTATGGGAAATGTGGGTTTTGAAAAATGAACTCTTTAAATGAACTCTTCAAACGTCAGCGTACGACACGCTCTCACTGTTCGTGCGGCCGAGATTTGTTTGTTTCAAGATGAGATAAAGTCAATGGAGGGAATATTTTCTCTTCTTTCTGTCTCATTGACACAGTTTGTTGGACTGGCAGCAACCGTGGAGACAGACCGTTTACATTTTCTTTTGTCCACTGTTTCCTGGAGAGAGAGAGAGAGACTTTTCTTAAACTGTTAAAATCCTGATGTTACTGCTTTTTCTCTCTTTGCTTTATTTGGCTTTCGATACAAAAAAAATATAGCTTCTTCCAAACCTGTACCTGTAATAGATGCTGATTTCTGACAATCAGAGGATAACCATGCTTATTTTTTGTCCAAAACAGCCATCGATATTTACCTGACAGGTGCACCTGTCATGAATGTAGCTGCATTTTCCAAGTAGGATATGAACTACTAGTCAGTGATTATTGGTTTGAAACTTTCTTAGTCCTGCTCTTACTCCCAAAGAAGACACATAACACAACTTGAATCCCTCCAACTTTGCCAAAAAAAATATTCTAGATACCACACAACTGATTCTGATCCAACTTCATTTGCCAATTGTGACATATCTTGTTTTTATATGATTAAATAACTAAGACCCAGTTTATCAGAAAAATAAAGATTTAAACAAACATCAGTTTGAAAATCATCAAGAATTAGCTAAAATGACTTTTTTTTCAGTTTCGTTTAGTTTTGGCACATATCCCATCTAGTAGTGTTGCAAAAAGAGTTTTTGAAATTGGTTGGATTTGCACTAATATCTTTTGGTTTGGTTTCTTTTCTAGTCCATGATCCAGCGCTTTGCTAGGTTTGGTACAAATCCAGTCAGTAGTTTTTGGATAATCCTGCTGACAAACAAATTGGTCAAACAGATGATTCTTGGAAGAAGCCATGATGGCAGCTGGTTGGAAAGATTGAAAATTTGGTAGCTTTGTGCATTTTGGACTCTGAATTGTCTTCTAGTACCACAATAAGATGGACATTTTTCTTTTAAAAGCATTTGATGATGTGTTAGATGTTAGGGGTTTATAGAGTTATGATGTTATAGGGTTTGATGTGCAAGAACATAAACAACCAAGAGAAAAGACGATCCTTTGAGTACAAACATAAAGATGACAAATCTGCTGGTACCGATCCGAACTTCAGATCTCAGTCTGTGAATTGTACCTGGTTACCAGAGTCCGTTCAGCTCAAACCTGCAGAGTACGCGGTTTAGTTGGGTCAGATCTAGTTTGGATCCTGTTCCCACCACAAACAAACCACTCCAGAATTTGTTTGCGACCACTGTGAGACCACTTCCTTTCAAAGGGTCTTGGTGCGGTTGCTTCGGGTCAGCGCTCGGGTACGATCGCTGCGCTCAGATCTGGTCAAACAAATTGTAAAAAACAAAAAAACAAAATAAAACCCAAACTCTGATCATTCCACAACTTTAACCAAGCAGTTTTTTTGTGTGTGTTTTTGTGGAAAACCTAAGGCGAATGAATGAAATGTGGTATCTCGGTGGTTGAGGACAAACTCCTAATGTCCACAACAATCTTCAAGTCAGGTGGATCACGATCCAAGATGTTTCCTTCCCCAAAAAACCCACCACCGGTGCATGCTGGGATATGCCCCAGCTGCTCACCAGCCCTTAAAGGACATGTGAAGTATGGGAAATGAACTCCTCACTCTTCTGTGTGTTTGTCTCTTTTGTTTTTTTTTTTTTTGTCTTGTCTTTCTTCTGCTAATGAACAACAGCGCTGCTCTCCTTCTCGTTGTCTCCCTTCTCCTCTCGCATCTGTCTCTCTCTCTCCCCCCTCCCGACGCTCTCTATCTCTTTTCCCTCCATCCCTTCCTTCTCTTCCCTTCTCCTCCTTCCCCTCCCCTCTGCGTCTTGTTCTCTTTTCCATAATAATTAGCTCCCCTCCAGCCCGACTTCAAACCCTGTGGTCGGAAATCTGCATTCCTAGGATGGAGAGAGTCTGAGGAAGACGAGGGGGAGAAGGAGAGAGAAAAGAGAGAGAGTTGGACAGAGAGGGAGGGCAGACGGCTGAAAGAAGCCATTGTTCCCTTCATAAAAGCAGATAAGAGCCCAAGAACTGGAGGGCAAGTGTAGTCAAAATAGTCCTTGTGTGTTTGTGTGTGTGATGGCACTGATAAAGAAATGGAGTTTTCCTCAACAATTTAGATGTTAATGGGTTGATAGAGGAGGTTAGCTGGCAGGGCCGAGACGCAAATCTGATACACACCTCCTTCTTCTTTTCCTTTTTTTTTAAATCATATTTTTCCCTGCTTCTCCTCATTATCATCTCTTTTTTTTTCCCCTCTCAAAATCTTTTGTCCATTTTTCCTTCCGTTTGTGCTGTGTCTTCACCTTTAATCGTTGTCTTCTTTCCCTTTGTCTATTTTAGTTTTTCGTCTTCACTCTACTCATCATTTCTTGTGGTTTCTGTGTGTGAGACGACTCCTTGTTTTTGTTCCCATCCCCGACCTTCATTATTTTTTCAAATAAATTATCAAACTAATTTTCTCCTCTGAAGCCTCTCTGGTCTCATAAAAATCAGTGTTTTGAGTCGCTCTGATTAGAGTTGCTGAAAATCAAGACTCAAATCTGGACCAGAATGCTTTTTTCAAATTTTTTTGGAGGTGCCAAAAAAAAAAAAAAAAAGGTTTGAAATTCCTGTAATCAGATCCAAACCAATAGGGTTTAAATCAGAAACCACTAATTGATGACTTATGGCCTCTACTGATTGGACTTTCTTCCATCTGTTTTGTGAGAATGATGCAGTAACAAGTGATAACGGCTGCTTTCCTTATTCTGATCGTCTCTAGGAGTCGGCTGATGATCACCAGTGTGTCTTGATGCTTCATTTAGTCTGCGACTTGGGAACGAAGGCTGTAATAAAGAAAAAATCTGAGTGAAATGATCAAAAATGACTTTAGATGAAGGAAAGATGAGTGGGTAAAGATTATGGTTAACTCCTCCTACTATCACACAATACAGTACAACTACAATAAAAAAAAAAAAAAAAAAAAAAAAAAGAGTTGAGCAGAGCAGCTGATATCACTTGTTACTGCATCGTCCTCAACACCCAGTGGGCAAATTAGAAAATGTGATCACAAAGCAATTGGAGGAGAGTCCAATCAGTAGAGGCCATAAGTCATCAATTAGTGGTTTCTGGTCAAAACCCTTTTGGTTTGGATCTGATTACAAGAATTTCTCTCTCTCTCTCTCTTCTTTGCACCTCCTGAAAATCAGAAAAAAAAGGATTCTGGTTCAGATCTTAGACTTTATTTTCAGCGACTTTATTTCTCTAATCAGAGCCACCGAAACCCTCTGATTGTCACCAGACCAGAGACCACAGAAGTGTCGAAAACAAGATCAGTCAAATTTGGCTTGTATGCAAAATGGTGACAAAGCTTGGCTAGTTGTTTAACGGTGTGAACAAGGACTGACCATGTTATTGTCGAGAGACAACAAACTCACCAACTTGAACTTCCAGTCAAACATATAATAATGTAATTTGTCCTTGTCTCCTAACACGACATCATAACATTCAAATATAGAAAAAGACCTGGTCCATTTTTTTGAGTTTTGCCAGATCTGGTCAGGTCTTGTTGAGCTGTTCAACAAAAACTCTGATCTTTGTCTTAGATTATAAGAAGTTCAGAAGAAGATTGATACCACTTATATCTTTATATCTTTATAGGTACTAGATGTCAAGCGCACCAGACCTTGGTCCCCTTGTTTGGTCAAGTTTAGGTACAAACAGGGTGGTAAATGGTTAGACTTGGTTAAAACAGCTAAGACTTGTGTTTTGTCAGCGTGTCCATCCATCCCAACCTCCACCTCCTACCGTGGGCCTCGTCACAGTACGTCTTCAGACTTTCTTCTTTGCTCCTGTCATATTTACGACAGTCGCTTAAAAGTTTCCAAACAATAAATGCCGAATAAATACTGCAGAAATAATGATGCACTGCTGTTTCCTGATTAAGGGTAATTGTGATTTGAAGAATCTTGCAGTCTGAGCCTGATTAAAACCTGAAATACGAACATTTGAACCTTCGTCTGGAGCCAAATGGCCACCTCTCTTTTTTTCACACAGTGGCAGGACTCCATAAGAACCAAACAGAGTGAGATTACTGGCACGGCTTAAAGCTCTGAATATTTAAACACTTTCAGATCAATCACAGTCATCACCGCAAAGATGCCAGAAATCTTACTCTCAGCTGGCTCCATCTTTTCTTTTCTTTCTCGCACAACTTGCCCCTTCCTTCTCTTCAATTGTATTTCCTTTTTTATTCTCTCTATCTCTTTGTCTTTGTCCTCTTTTTTTAACACTTTTTCCATCTCCTTCTTCTTAAGTAAAATCCAGAGGATATTTATGTAGTGACCAGTCATTTTTATTGATCGTTTTTCCGTCATTTCCCTCGTAAAATCAGATGAGGCTCAGCTTTCCCTTATCAATCGGGGTGTATTGATTTGACCTCACTAATGGTTTGAGGTTACAGTAAGAGTATGTGAAAAAGCATTAAGAACAAGAGATCATGTTTTTTGTTAGCGGTGTGTCGGGGTGTCGTCATTGATCTCAAGCCGAAGATGCCATAAGCTTAGTATCACAAACCATTGTCGTCAGATATTGAAGTGATCCAGTTCTCTGATCCAGCTCTACTTTGTGTTGATCTTAGACCAAATAAAACTTTATGTTTGATTTTAGTAATAAATATCAGACACAAGCCAGTGTTAGAGGAGTTTCCAATCAAGGATGTGTTCCAGGATTTGGGATTCAGCTTGGTTTCAAATGAATTCAGATTGAAATTGACAGAACTTGGGATCAAATCGCCCAAAAAAATCAATAAATCTTAGTGGTTGCATTAGCTGATCAGATGCTGTAATGTCTCTTGCTTGCACCAACACAGATGGGGATCTCTGTGAAACAGTTGAACTAGATAAACAACTCCACTTAGGTCTTTTCTTGTATTTAGAATAAGCGGTAGAGTTAGTGTTTTTATAACATCTGGTTGGACATTTTGGTGCAACAAGGTCCAAATGTCCAAAAACATTTTACAAAACAAAGACAAAGTGATATGTCTAACATATTGATGCATGTTTTGCAGCACAATTTCAGGCCTGTTATTTCAGTCTTGTCCACTGATTGTTTGTCATTTTCACGACCTTAGTTTCTAATTTCACCAGACGTTTTATTTTGTGATAGTAAATAGCAGTTGTTTCGTGTTTCGTTGTCTGTTGATTAATTCTGACGGAAACTGACCCATGTGAAGCTTGAACTTTGAGACTGACTCATCTCTAGTTTCCAGCCCATCGGTTGTTAGTTACTGTGCTTTAACCCTCATATTTTTTCATGACAGACGCGCATCATTGCAAAAACTTGCAGCACAGACTCAGCAGCGTACACCAGTATTTATCTTATGTTTCCTCATTGTGTTTTCTTTTGTTCTGGCTTTAAGACAATTGTTCTGTGTGAAGCCAATGAGGCTGCGTATAGCTCTTAAAATATCGAATTATAATAACAATGATAATAATTTCATCTCTGTTTACAATAACACCAATGTGAAGACACACAAACATGCTCACACAAAGGCTACGTTCAACTTCGGTTGGTTTGTGATGTGACCCGACACTAAAGTTGTGACAAAAGGAGGAGGTGTGTGTGGTCAGCGATGAATGGGCGTATGGATGAGTGCGTGGGGTGATGTCAGAGCACCAAATAGCTAAAAACACTGCCCCGTGTGAGGCTCGAACTCACGACCTTCAGATTATGAGACTGACGCGCTGCCTACTGCGCCAACGAGGCTTGTATGTGATAATACAGTTGTCCATGGTCACCAGTAGACTCCAAGTCTATTGTCAACAACAAGTGATTTAAATCTTGGTTTTTAGGCTCAATGTAGTGCGGGATTCCCAAAGGAGTCTTAATCAGAAATATGGTTGCGTTTCCAAACCACCCTCTCCCTCCACAACGAGTGTGGTCAAACATATCTCTGTAAGCAACATTATCGCATAGCTACAACAAAAACAATATGACTGCGGTCGTCAGTTTAGTCAGTGGTGAATGTGTGTGCATGGATGAGTGCGAGGTATGGTGTTAGAGATCCACGCTGGATAGAGTAAAACAAACAAAGATGAACAGTAGAGATGTTGGACTGAGAGGACAGATCGAGGACAAACGGCTGCACGAACAGTGAAGAAGCACTAGGTCCCATATTTTGAGTTTACACAGCTTGTTTACTTACATCTGGATGACGAAGAAGCACACACAACAGACGGAGTGGTGGTATCGTTTTCAAGTTCATCTTTACGCTTCACAGTTGGGACATCTCCTCTGATGGCATTACGCCTGTTTTTTGATAAAACACTGCCCCGTGTGAGGTTTGAACTCACGACCTTCAGATTATGAGACTGACGCGCTGCCAACTGCGCCAACGAGGCTGTTTTTGCCTTGTTTTTGTGCACAAAATTCTGCGGTAAATAAAAAATCCTGCCTCATCTTTAGATCAAGGCTGTGGAAATTTAAAGAAAATCCTTTCTTAACCACTTTTCTTTGACCTTGATGGTAAACATTGTGAGGTCAAAGATGTTAAGAGGAGATCCTACTTCAAGAGCAGCACCAACACTTCCATAGGTGCTAAGGAAAGACAGCTGGACTTCCTCGAAATCCTTGGAGATGTATCACCTGTCATCTGTCAGTTCTGTTTGGCTACTGAGGTAGCAGGAGGTAGCACTGTCCTTGGGTTTGTTGGTCCTCCCAGTTTTCCTAAGCCTAGATGACAGATCAGAACCTCGACGCGCAGATCTAGACTCTAGAACCACACATCACCCTTACGACCCTCTCAGCTTTCAAAACCATATCAACCAGCCTCAGTTGACCCAAACAACCTACAGGATGTCTGAGAAGGCAAACAATCATAGGGACCTCAATGACTCCTGTTACAGTTACCTTCAGTCCTCTTGAGGACAGATACCTACAACTCTCCATGAGCCTGACAGAACTGAAGAAACCTTTTGGAAGGTTTCCTCAAGGATTCCTCAAGGCCTTTAAGGAAGATCTCTTGCCTTTGCTTAGCACCTACAGATTATAGTGACATGAATGACAGAGAGCCTTTACAAACACTCAATAAACCTTCCTGTCAACAGTTGGGTCTGGGATTATAATGAGCAAAAAGACCAACTAACAAACAACGAAGTTGATTTATCTGAATTGTAACATATTTTATAAATGGCTCTCTACTATGTTTTACCCAGGTAATATTTTGATGTTAGTGCTGGTTATTAATCCACTGTTACTGTTGAAGCTGCTGTTGGTAATTGAAGTTTCCAGATCATTTCCATGATTCATTTGCAGTCATTTTGGGAACAGAATCACATACACTGCTGACTGTATCAAGTGTTACGAGTGTCTCATTTTGGCTTTAAAACACTGCCCCGTGTGAGGTTTGAACTCACGACCTTCAGATTATGAGACTGACGCGCTGCCAACTGCGCCAACGAGGCTTCAGTTCTGTTGAAAAATGTGGAAAAAAAAACAAAAAACAAAAGAGAACAAGAACAAAATCCTCACTCAGATGACACTTAGCCTTTTGACCCCCTTTTTTTGTAATGACGCTGTGCTGGGTCATTTCACAAAGAGTGGAACTACGTCAAAAGAAATAATGGCCTGGTGACCATCTGTCTAGTCAGTCTTAAATTTATGTGTGGTGTATGAGTCAGAGCACTGGATAGCATAAATCAAAGGTGAGTAAGAGAGATGCTGGACTGAAAGCAGCTACAATAGCAATCACACAATGACTGGTGGTGAGGTGGTAATGTTGGCAACTCTTTCACATTTACCCAACATCAGGATTTAGCATTTCACAATATGCTGCTCTTTGCGTTTTCGACTAAGAAAAATGGTACAAGATTAGTATTTTGCTGGTCTACAACCGAAAACCACTAACATCAGGGAACTTAGGAACAGGATTATCATTTCCAGCAAAGACCAAGTAAAACTTTGTGACCACCCACTGAGACACTGAGAATTTGGAAATGTCATAAATAACATAAAGATATTATGGCTCTACGGCGACTTTCTAACGTTTGGAAAAGACAAAACAGTTCTCTGCTATAAGTCCAGAACCAGCATCTTGGTTCTTATTGGTGGAAAAGAGCCACTGTACATCTAAATGAAATTCAAGCCACATTAATTTACAATAACACCACAGTTTCTCCTACTGTGACATCATTTCTACCAGGAAATGGATAATCTGGCATGAAAACTATGAAACAAATATAGAAACACAATGACACTGACATAAAAAAACATGTCAACCTGGACATGTGTAAGCAGATACACAGTTTACCAACACACAAACCTTCTGCCACTGATCAATAAGATGATGTCAGACTGTCTGAACCTGATACTGACCTCATTACTAGTGTCATCAATAATTCACAATCAGATCAGTTTCTTTGGGGTTAAACATTTACACAGATTAACATTGCTAAATGTTTTTTTTTAACAGTTTTGAAAGAACTTGTTTTTATTTTTTACATTCCCCTTTTGTAGTTTCTTCATTGTATTTTTTTTACATACATACATTTTTATCATGTATTCACATGTTTTTTTCCGTCCTGCATCCGTCTTTATTGTAACCTCATGATGCATTTGTAGCATTAGGTGGCGCTGTTGGGCACTTAAACACAAACCAGAGTATGTTTGTTTATGTGAAGGAGCAGCAGAGTGTTGTAGCAGTGAGATGACTGCTCACAGTTGGCTCTCACGTCGGGTCATACAGGGTTCACATCAAGGGATGAGCATGACTTGGATTCACTTCACTCACTCAGAGCGAAAGCATTTCTTCTTAAACGTTGTCCAAGCTACTGTTCTGCACATGTGCTCGGCTGCATGTGCTCTAATTTCACCTTTTGTTGAGTTTTGTTTTTTTTTTTGTTGAGGTTTTTTTTTTTTTTTATGGACATTTGTTTTTGGAAGTTGTTGTTCTGTAGAGGTTTTTATGGATACGTTTTAGGGTAAAGAACGGTGGTTATGTGTTCCAGAATGCATTATGTCATTGTGAATCCACACATGTGATGGGCGTGTCTGTTCTTTTAAACTCGGTTTGACTCCTGCACCTGCTGGGTTTCAGACGAGTTCACCTGAAGTTCATGACCCTACATGTGAACACATACACACCTGTGGTAATCCCCAACAGTTTATCTGTGATTTAATCTTCTCATCATCACATTGTCATATACTTTTCTTCTTCTTCTTTCCTTCATCACCACTTCCTTTTCCGTCACGCACCTCGAACCCTGTCATTTAGTTTTGTTTGTCTTGTCTTTGCCAACCACTTGTTATGCAACAGTTTCTTCCCTCTGTTTCTTTATCTCTTTCGCTTGTTTCCCAGTAAGTCACACCTTTTCTCTCACTTTCTTTTCCTCCATTATTTTAATACCTTAAATAAACATAGGGATTTTTATAATGGGGCACGGTTTCATTTATGATCCCTGTTGTCAATTTGATATCAGCAGTTTAAGGGACTTTTTGTGGGGTCATTGGCCGGGCTTCCTGAGTTTCACAACAAAATAGTTACAGCTTAACTTTATTTATTGCGAGAGAGGAATGACTGTTAACCTGTGACTTATTATTTCTCACTTGTTTTTAAATTTTTGAGTAATGTGTAGCTTATGGCCAGCGAGTGCCCTCAAGTTTGGTTTCAGCTGTGACACCTCAGACAACATCCAACTTAATGACTTGTTTCTTTCCCTTGAGGTTGGTGTTTGTGGTTTTGAACGTATGAATTGTCATCTATCGCATAGTTTGTCATGAAATTTGGCTCAAGACTCTTTTGTTCCTTTCAGGAAGAATTATATCATCGTCAGTCATCACCGCTTCTTACAGAGCTGAAGTTATAAAGTTAAAGATTAACTCAAGGGATTTCTACTTCTATTTTTCCTGACAACTTTCAGCGTTGGGCTTCATCAAACCATGGATCATTCCTTGATCTTTAACCTCGTGGTAATTGTAACTCACACTTGGACGAACCTAAATATTGTGTAATAATTGTTATATTTGTCAAGGTTTTTAAAAGTCAATGGATTACTTGGACTGAACCATTTCTAAAAATGCTCACATTTCCAGATTGGAGTCCCCGCAGCAAAATCTCCTGTATGTGTGTGTGTATTTGGTGTTTTTTCATGATTATGACATGGAAAATTTGTTGCTACTCACTGGTGAAACCCACAACTTTGATCCATTAAGTTTAAATTTAAAAATCTGGAGTTGCACAGCGTCCTTTTCTGGCTTGAACGACTTCTCCAACTCTTGGCACACCAACTCTTATCACATCAATCTAAAAAGACTCCGAACTTGACATTTTAAAAACGGGGACAACTGTGTTTTTTGGATATAGGACTTGGAGCGAATCTTCATGAGGGTTTCTTTTTGAGATTTTCCTTTGATTAGGCACAAAAGAAATTGGCAAAAATCTAGGCAGAATTTATCTGAAAATCCTGAAGAAATAACAGTAGGCGACTTTCATTCATTGTCTATCTGGCCGTGCGCAGAGTTCAGCGTGATGAATGGGCAGATGGTTGGGTGGACGGTGGGTGCAACCTCCTCAGATGGGAATTTCTGGAACAAAATATTACATGAATCAACTCGAAAGTCCTTGGCATGGATAATTTTGGATCGACTTCTGTTGTATGATGGGCCCAAGGAGGCAAACTTCCAAATAACTCCTGTTTCTGCTTATTTCCTGTGATAGTGAGTGCAGAAGGAGTGTCAACTCTTTTGTTGGTAGATCTTTAGGGGGGAAAAAAAAAAACAGCAGCTTGTCATGTTCCTGAAATAACCTCATGAAGAACCAGCATCGGGATGTCATAAATGTTTACTTTGGATGGTTTTCATGCTTAAACTGCAGCAGGATGTGCAGATGCGTGTTGCCAGCCGGTGTTGTTGGCTCGCTGCAGATGGGTTTAAAAGAAAATGACACAACACCAGGAGTAGTTCACACATGTTTGACAGGCCATCCTGCAGGAAAAAACCCATGTTATTGCAATAAGAAAAATCACACACCTCATACATACCAAAACCCCTGGCAATTTACCAATAGACTTTTTCTGCCAACTGGAAATACTGGCACTTGTGCAAAGACATTCCCGCAGGCAAGTCATACACAGACAATGAAAGGAACAATTAAAGCGCATGTGCACCTGGAAGACTTTAAGAAGACTTGGTCGTCTTCTGTGGAGTTTTAGCACTTTGGCAATGAGAGTTTGGTAATAAATGTTTTTTTTATTTCCTTTTCTGACACCAGAGGAAGAGGGTGTCATCTCTTTTTTTAAAAAAAATTTGTTCTCAAACACTCAGCCTTACACTTTTTGTTCTTTGATGTACAGCGTCACGTGAGATTGACATTTCCTCCTGCTGTTTTAGCGTCTTGGTGCCAAAAGCTTCTGCCGCTTCCGACTGCAGGTTCTTTCTTTTGTTCTGATGAAAAACCCCTCCTGAATTATCTGACTGGAAAGATTTTTTTTTCCTCTGAAATGACAAAATGAAACTAAATAATAAAGTAAAATCAGACTTTTCCCAACATATGTGTCACTTTACAAACTGTCGACAGCGGTTTCGTCCCAGGACGGTGTAAGCAATTAAACTGCTGACACCAACTTGAACTTCTGCACAATTGTTTCCTGTGCTGAAGAAATCATGAAACACTACAGAGACTCATGGGAATGTCATTAGTTTTTAAGATATTTGATCATACTACAGTATATTATGACTAAAGTAATGGATGAATTCAAATCTTTTGTGAACTTTGAGCTTGATATCATGGACAGCTGTTGTTTTTTTTCAGTCTTTTTTTGTCTCAATAGTGAAATTGATGACTTACTTTACTGAGAAGTACAAGATGCTCTTTCAACGACCTGTGACAGTCCACAAACCGTTGGGAAAGACCGATCGTTAAGTTAGTTTTGCTTTCATTAGACAGTTATCACATTTTGAAACCCTGTAATGCTGGAAAGATCACTCGGGTCTTTGAGAAAACGTTGTGTGGGAAATAATAATATGAAATCTGTACTGTTCCACTGAGGAAATTCAAACTTTGACGCCCATGTAGCAGCAGATGTAAAGTCAGGGGATTACCAGTCCTGTGAAAGTACTGAATCTGGAAACGTTAAATAACGGAACAAAAATTTCATGACAATAAAACAAACACTGGTGGAAACATTTGAGTCTGGACCAAAAAAAAACATAAAGAAATGAATAAATAAATGCTGCTACAGTGGAGAGAAAAAAAATCTAAGCAAGACAAAGTTTATAAAGTTAGAGGTTGGTTTTGTCGTCTTTAGGTTCAACTTCTGTTTTCCTACTTTTATTAGTTTCTAGTCTTAACTGATCTAAACTCTGTGAAGCCACTGGATTTTTGTTGTGCATGAAGTTTGTAACCGATCATTATTCAGTTTCATCCACTTCACATCAATCCTGTCTTTAGATGGACCGTCACACTCCTGCTCCCTCAGCAGCCTGATGCTGTTGACTCAGTCTGTACACTGATTGGTTGTTGTCTGTTCTCGGGGGTCAGATATGTGCTTCTGCATCCAGACCGCTGGATAATCACTGAGGTTTAATCCCTCTCTAGACAAAAGAGTCACAGCTAAGAGAACTCTGTCTTTTATCCTTAGATTCTCTACTCGTTCCAATCCTCCACTCCCCGTCACTTTCTATTCATTTCTCCTATAGTTTCATTTTATTGAAACTTCATAAACAATAAGTAGTTGGTTAAGTGAAGGATGTCTGACCCAGTACAGAGACCAAGGACTCATATTATTATAAAAACACAAGGGAGTTTGAATTATATTTCAATCATGAAGAAAATCTTTTTGTTAACATGAATCTGAAGTATTTCTGCTTTTCTAAAAGCTTGTTGCTACAGATATGAATGCTCAAATGTTTCTGATGACAGCTAATATAATGATAGTGGAGAATGTCTTATTGAGGAACCTCTTTGCTTTGTTGATGTTCATCCGTTTTGGCCACAGATTAACTAAACTTTCTTCCTCATTTCCGTAGATGTTATAATACATCGTCTGAGCGGCGCAAACTGGACGTCACAGACTCGTCAGTCACAGACTTTACTCATCGTAAAGTGACAAGACCAGAGAGGGAGTTTGATGATTTCTACAATTCTGTTTGTTCCTGATGTTACCAGTTTTTGTTTTGTCTTCTTTTTTGGCTCAAACACAGAGCTTGACAGTCCATCAACATTGATAAAAGACCATGAACTTGTCTGCGAACGCCTCAATGACCAAACAGGACAAACAGTTGTTCGTTTTCACGCCTCGTTGGCGCAGTTGGCAGCGCGTCAGTCTCATAATCTGAAGGTCGTGAGTTCGAGCCTCACACGGGGCAGATCTTTTGTTATATCACGTCACACACTCAAGCTTACACCCATCAGTCTCCGACTAGTCCAGGGGTGGGCAGCCTGTTCCACAAAGAGCCGTGTGGCTGCAGGTTTTAATCCAATCAAGCAGCAGCACCAGACTTGACTGATTTAATTAACTGATCTCAGTCTTCAGACAGTTGATTAGTCAAACTGTCTGATCTTGACTGGTTGAAACAAAAACCTGCAGCCACACGGTCCCTTTGTAGAGTCGGCTGCCCTCCCCTGGACTAGACCGACAAATGACTGACTGGCTTCTGTCTCCGTGTTAGTGTCAGGTCACATCACAGAGCAGCTAATTGACTATAGTGCTACACGTTGTGGAGTTATTGTTCCAGAATTAAACACAGTTGAGTGAGTAAATAAGTGGCAGGATATCTGCGTACGGATGACAAAAGTAAAGAAAAACTGTCTCATGTTAGTTCTGTTTGGCAAAAAAAAAAAAAAACAACTCCACTACAACACAGTTAAAACTCTCTGGCTGGTTTTAGTTGTTCATTAGTAGAGTTTACATAAGGACACATGACACTTATGCTGCACATTAACACAGTCACGACACAGCGTAATGACAACACGACACAAATCTCGCGTATTTCTATTAAAGAAGTTAAAGGTAAAGAGAGGTCAGTCACTGTGTGATCACACAGCGTTCCTCCATTCACGAAAACCATGAAACCATGTCCACACACACACCACAGCCCAACAGGACACTGAGAACCACTCACACACACACACACATGCATACTTATTTCCCTTGAAGTGGTTCATCTTGTAGTATTTACTGTGGCAGAAAGTCTCTCCTGGCGGCAAAACTACAAACAAACAGAAATGAACTCCTTGTTCTTCCCACAAGCTGTGTGTGATTGTGTGTCTTCAAATTGTTGAGCCAGTGTTTAAATCTTATTTTATATTCGTGTTGTTTGGGAACATGTGTTTATGTTATAATTTACTTCCAAAATGTCTTGTACGCATTTGTGTGTGTACTCTCAAACCTTCTTATTCTTTTTTCTTTGTTTTTTTTTACAGTTGGTTCACATCCGTGCTTATTGTAATAAGTTTTCCTTCTCTTTCTCCGTCTCTTCTGCTTCTGTCTTCCATCAAGTTAAAGGAAAACTCCCCGGCGAACATCACAGCCTGTTTCTCTCCCGATGTTCACAAACCGCAGTGATCTGCTGGCTGGGAAATAAAAACAGATACGTAGGCATTGAGACATCGGTCCGCCGGTGTTTCAGCCGCCAGTTTCTGTGTGTTCCCCACATGACGAGCCTCAGCCCCATTGTTGGACTTCACTTTGAAGACTTCAATAACAAAAAGCGGTTAACATTTGCAACAAAAAGCATGGCTGTCAATTTTTTTTTTTTTTTTTTTTTGACCAGGACATTTTTCAGGAAATATTTAAGTATGATTTAATCAAGTCTGTTGTCTTTCTAATGTGTGGGAACATCTAATTATGTCAGCATGAAGCCTGGTGAAGAATTACGCTGCTTGTCACTTCTGTGGTTACGCTTCACTAAAATGATATTAATTATTCACTACAACTCTACAGATATTGTTTGTTTTTTTCCGGCGGGGGGTTTGTCTGTGATATCTCAAAAACACTTTGATAGAAACTTTTCAAACTTGGAGCAAACATTTGATTTGAATTTGATGGTTAAAGGTTAAAATCATGTTGACCTGCCAGAGTCTGTTTTTGGCCTTAATCTCAGGAACATGCAGGGATTTTCTTCAACTTTGGAACTTAACTGATTATATTTTAGGGGTCAGAGGTCAAAGAGCTTCTTCTTCATGAAGCATTGACATCAAGTCTCCAAAGTGATGAGATGTAAATGAAGTTTTTCTTCTCGTTTTATCTGTTAATGTTCTCTCTACAGAAGGTACATTTCAATCACAATCTTGAGTTTGTTTATATTTTGAACATACATTTCTCTTCAATCAATTTTGGCTTTTAAAAATGAAGTTGACAGTCCATTGACATTGATAAAAGTTTGCAAATGGCTTCAATGACCAACCAGGACCACTGTTTGTTGATTTGCTCACGTTTTGTTTGAACCTATAATACATCATATGAGGAGCACTGCAAACTGGACGCCACAGAGACGTCGCTATCATACAGTGACAAGACCAAAAAGAAAGTTTGATGATTTTTAGAGGTCTGTTAATTGCTGACTTTACCAGTTTTTGACTTCTCTATTTTTGTTTTTCCATCGTCATTGATAAAAGACCACAAACTCATCTATGAACGCCTCAATGACCGAGTGGGACCATGTGTTGTTGCTTTTTATGCCTCGTTGGCGCAGTTGGCAGCGCGTCAGTCTCATAATCTGAAGGTCGTGAGTTCGAGCCTCACACGGGGCAGTTGTTTTGTTGTCCACCGCTCTGACATTACACCACATAAAGATCACAAGCCACTGTGACAGCTTCAGGCCATGTAATCAAGTATTTACCACTAGACACACCATCAAGTAAATGACAATACCACATCATTATACAACAAGGTTCTTTGAGCAGTCTCACAAGATTGATTTCTGTCCAGTGCTGCATTAATTTTCAGATTTAACAGCATTGAAGATTCGCAGTGGTGTTAAGGTCTAGACTCTATCGTGGCCGATCCATGTGTAAAAATGATGTCTCATGCTCCTTGAATCAGTCTTTGACAATATGAGTCCGATGAATCCTGGTGTTGTCATTTTGGAATATGTCCGTACCATCAGGGAAGAAAACATAACCTGGTCATTCAGTATATTCAGGTCAGTCGACCTCATTCTTTGGACACATAATGTTGATGAACCCAGACCTGATCAACTGCAGCAGCACCAGATCATAGCACTGCCCCCACAGGCTTGTCCAGTATCACTAGACATGATGGGAGCATCACTTCATCAGATGGCAACTTTTTTTTTTCAGCCAGGCAGTTTATATTACTCAAGTCAAAAGCACTGACATGGATTAAATTGTGTGATTGGAAAACTGTCAAATATGGCAACAATTTTCCTTTGACCTCAATGCAACTTTTACTTTTACTTTATTCAAACTGTAGCCGCCATGTGCAGTCATTAAATAAATGAACTTGTACAGACAACACTGGGCAGCAAGTTTTCAAAAACATCTTTTAACGACGTTCTGGATTTTGCAGATTCCAACTGTTCTTTGGGGCAAATGGTTTGATTTTGTCCTGTTTGTGCTGAGATATGATTTAGACTCGTCCGGTGGCGTTCTCTTTTATTGAATCAGACTGTTCTTCCTTTCATATAATTTAGTTTTCTTTTGTTTCATGACTTTGTCTTCTATGTTCTGTAGTTATAAAATTGTGGCAAAGCGCTTTGGAAATTGTGCCCCCAAGGTGCAGTTGTTTTGATGACAGAGATAAAAATCATGTTAGCAGGTCAGCGTATTATAAAATTGAAAATACTGTCGATGGGATGTTGCATCTTAGTGCAGTGAACAGTTTTATTATAACTGACAGCAGGCACCTGGTCTCACTTGTTCCTCATCCACAAGGTTTCTGACCATCATGATTTACATGTTTGTGCCTTCAATACTCCGAGTTTGTTGGAGAATACAAGCTGTCGGCCATGTGTTTGATTTGCACGCTGCATTTATTCTGATGTTTTCTGGTTTTCCATCCGTTTGTTCGTCCCATTCTTGCGGTGGTGATATCTCATGAATACCTTGAGGGAATTTCTCCAAATTTTGCACAAATGTTTACTGGAACTTCAAAAGAAATACGCTACATTTTGGTGGTAAAATGTCAAAGACCAAGGTCACTGTGACCATACAGAGTACATGTTTAGAATTCATGCGCTAATTAGCTGCAACTGTACTGGCAGGCATTGTAGCTGTTGGTGTAGTTTTAGTATTAATACATGCTTTACAGATTCTGGAAGTGTTTTGGGTTCTGGATCCGGATCAAAATACAGTTCCAACAGCCATGACATGTGGTGAGTTTATAGTCCGTGGTGCTAATGGTTGGTAAAAGAAAAAAAAAAGTTTGTAAAACCTTGTTGTGTCAAGTATTAGGGAAGATTTTTCCCTCCAGTAGTTGAAGGAGACGACTTCTCAGATACTTTTTTCACTTTATAGTTTATTACAGGAGTACATTTAACAATCACGGTAACAAAAAAAAAAAAAAAAAAAAAAAAAAAAAAAAACAAAACAAAAAAAAAAAAAAAGGAAAGGAAGAAAGTAGAACAAGACATTCATATTTAAACTAAATGAACATTTTTTCCTGTAAAAAGAAAATACAAATATTATGTACAGAATGACATAAGACATGTTCAAGAGAAACCGACAGGTGAGAGGAAGAGGAAGTGTAGTCGCATGGCACTTAAAAAATAGACATACCTCGCAAGTGCTTTCTGTTTTTGTTTTTTGTTTTTTTTTTCTCCATAATTAATATCAAATAAAATGCAGTGATAATAAGTCTGAATAACAAAAAAAAAAAAAAACAAAAACAAATAATAATTATTACAGTAATCAAATCAACAATATTAACATTTTAAACACTGTTTACAATATAACTGAAATACATAACATTCTAAATACATCCAATATTTACCAAAGACCTTCTCATTTAGGCTAAAAACTCTAAATCTGTAATAGAATAAAAAATAGCATTTCAAATATCTTATAACAACAATATTAATCGTACAATAACATTAATATTAGGATATTAGTAGACGTAAATAGCTGATTTTCCCCATGGCTTGCTAAAGAAAGGAATCTTGTACAAATTAATATACACTATAACCTATAAATGCTCTTTTTGTTTTCACAAAATGCAAATATTATCAGCTAAATTATATATATATATATATATATATATATGGACACACATATATATGTATATGTGTCTATATATATATAAAAGGGAAGGAAATAGGAAATCTCAACAATCGATACAAACTATTGCAATCTAGAACTCTCAATTAGAAAATATACACAAGAAAAGCAGCAAAAACAAAAATCTATTTTCATATTTTTTTTTTTCATGAAGAGATCAGTGGTGTGGTTGGTAGAAAGAGTGAGCAATGTCCATCTGGAATGCTATTGGACAACAGGTTTGTCCAATAAGAAAAGCCCTCTGAGCGTGACCCTGCCCTCCCCTGAAAATATCTCATTGGTCCGTCTCTTTCTCTCTCGCTTCTCGAGCTTCGCTTTGGAACTTAGAAATCTGTCCGAGGGTTCTAGAACGTCCCAGAGTTCCGCCAACATGTCCCAGAGTTCCGCCGTATAGAAGAATTTTTTTTTTTTTTTTCCATATATGGTAATAATCCTCTCCATTGTTGGAACACACAAAGCTCTGAGAGTCCTGATTGTGCAATCACCTCAAACAATAAATCTCTTTTAGCTAATAAAGTCGCTTAAACCATGGAACTTATTTTGTTTTGCATTCTTAGCGTTGATTGGAGGAGCAGCAAGACAGTACGTCACCTTCTCCACAGAACTTACAAAAAAATGACTGCCCCAAGGAGACGGGGAGAAAACAAAAAAAAAAACAAACAGCACACAAATAAAAACAAACACAGAATGACAAAGCAACACTCAAGCAGCATGTATGTAGGTTATCTCCTCTCCATCTCCACCTTATCCCTCCGTCTTTCCTCCTCCAGCTCAGGAATGTGCACTGATCCATGAGAGCGAGTTCTTTATCGTATCCTCGTCGTGGAATAAAGTCACCATCCAGGAGAGTACAATCTCAATGCAACTTAGAAGTGTACTTTATAAATCAAAGCACAGGTTCAGAGAGTTTGTAAAAAAAAAAAAAAAACAGGTCTGGACCTTATTACTGTTTGACCTGGAGTCAGTTACTTTCAGCTTGCGTGATGCCAATTGGGAAGTCGATTGTGTTTGCACCAAAATTGTCCTCTTGGTGAGGTTCAGTATGGTTGTAGAAGCTACAACATCAAGTGACACTAAAAGAAAACCCTGATATATATATATGTGTGTGTGTGTGTGTGTGTGTGTGTGTGTGTGTGTGTTTTTGTTTATGTTAATAGACAGTAAAGTAACTGACATATTTTTCAAAAAGTAATTGGTCCAGCTCTAAAACGATAACAGTGAGTAAGTGATAGTCTTTTTTTATGTGCAGTCAGAGTTAAATATCAAAAAAGCAAAAGGCTTATTCATTATTCAGCACTATGTCTACTCAGCACCTGAGTTCACACACCACCAAGATTACTTGGATATGCTATATATATTTATCTGGGCACGACGTTTTGAGTCGATGCAGATGGAAGAAAAGAGTGATGTAAGGTTTTCACTGGAGTTTAGGCTCAAGGTAGAATTTCAGACGTCTAGGTTTGGGTTTGCAGTTTCTTTGAGTTTCTCCTGAGTACAGTTTGTGTTTTGTCTCTTGATTACTTTACATTTTTAGGGCTTGCAAGTTGGAACCCAAAAAAAGTTAGCAAAAGGAGTGGCATTTAATCTAAACGAGTAATTTACCTCCTCAAGAGGTCCCTCAAAGAGTTGCACAAGCTAAAGGCTAACTTACTCCCGTGTTCGGTGCTGTGATTCAAACTGCACTCGTCTCTTGCGTTTCTTTGTAATGTTGGTAGTTTGAGAAGCTTATTCTACTGTATGGCGCATGAATGAAAGCAATGTGGCAGCTGTTGGGTTTAAAATCAATTGATGCTAAGTTGCCTGTTTCTGTAAGTTACACTTGACCATAATTAGCTCAACACATTTACAGTTAGTTGGAGGAATTCATTGGAACAAATCTGATAAACTTGGCCTCAACCTGCCACCTGCTGCGCTACGATCCTCTTGACTGCATCTGTAAGCTAGTAAACAATCTGAATTTAGATAGACCTTTAATGAAAAAACAAACAAACAAAAAAAAAAAAAAAACACCTGAAAAAAAGCCACCACTGATTTTCTATCATTCTTTCTAATCCTTTTTTTTTCAATGATAAAAAAAGAAGAAAACGAGTTGAATCTCGGTGGCACCACGAAGAAGTCTGACCACAAATTCACCAATTTGGACCAGAAAATCTTTCCTGCCTATATATCCACCTCTTTTACCCTGCTAGATAACTGAAATGCTTCATTGATTTTGATTAAGCACAAGCAAAATGCTAAAATATCATATTCTTTCGTCCTATACCCTGTTTCATCCATCTCGCCATCCTTCCTCAACCATCTTTACTTATACTTTTCTTATTTCAACACTTCATTTCACCAAAGTACCACCATACTTCTCTTTCTCCCATTGTGCACTACCCACATTCTCTTTCAAATTATATTACATAGCTTTTTTTGTACATACATCTTGTTTGTATATTTCTTTAAAAAAATACACAGAATAGAGCATAATTAAGAACTTTTTTTTTTTTTTTGGCACCTTCTTTCTTTCTCAGAGGAAAGTCCCGATCACCATCAGTTGTAAAAAGAGACGAAGACCTCTGATTTTCTTTTAGTCTGAAAAAGAACCTCCAACTTGGCAGAACAAAGGTGGAGAAGAAAAGATAACTCTGAAATTCCTTCTTTCCTTCCTTCAATTTTCTCCCTAAAGACTTCTTCGATCACTCACCACCACCCCGACTCGTCAAACTCTCCACCCTTCACACTGTCGCTCCCAGCAGCTCTTCTGACTTGGCCATGATTTCGTTCTGGTTGGAGTCCAAGCCATAGAACTTGACCTTCAACCCGTCGACAGGGTGGACCACGGGTACCGTGATCACTCGGGGGAACTGCCGGGTGGCCAACTCGAAGCGGCTGGTGCTGGCCAACTCGATGGCGAGAATACGCAGGAAGAGGGTGGCGAGCTGCTTGCCCAGACAGGACCGGACGCCGCCGCCGAACGGCAGGTAGTGGAAGCGCCCCTCTTTGTCTTCTCCTCGCTCTTGGCTGAAGCGGTCGGGATCGAAGGCATCCACGTCCTTAAAGACTGCGGCGGTATCGTGGGTGTCCCGAATGCTGTACATCACACTCCAACCTTTGGGAATCTGGACTCCCTGAAGACAAAAAGAAAGATGGTCAGGTTTTTTGGAACATCACACACAGAACATTTGTTGTTAGGAGAAAATTTCTGGGCCTCTTACGTCAAGTTCGAAGGTCTGCATTGCAGTTCGGTAGGCCCCGGAGACGGGCGTAAAGAGTCTCAGCACCTCCTTGATGACGCAGTCCAGATACTTGAGGCTCACGATGGTGTCCAACCTCAGCTCGCCCTCGGGGCAGAGGCAGCCATTGTGGAGAAGGCCTCTGGCTCTCAGCTCCTCTCTCAGTCGCTCCAGGACAGGAGGATGGCGAAGGAGCTGCATGATGAGGGAGGTGCTGGCGCTTGCGGTGGTGGCGAAGGCAGCAAAGATCAGCTCAATGGTCGACTCCTGCAGTATCATAGAGAAACAGTAGTGCATCAGTGCATTGATTCTTTTCTCTATTTTGCAATTCCCTTTGGAGACCCTGAACTCCAGGCTGGGAGGTTTCCTGATGCATCATCATCATCTATTACTATTTGCAACTTGACCAGAGTTGGGAAAAAAAGGCAGTCTTTGTTATGAAAATTCCCAGTGCCTGCCAGCTCTGAGGGTATGTGAGTTGATTTGTCTTCATGTTGTGGACGAGCCAATTGGATTCTCCTTCAGCTTCTGATGGGCTAATCGCTTGCCACTTAAATAAAGAGTCCACAGAGTGGAAATATAGATGGTAGTATTAAGAGCTGAAGGGTGAGGGTGGATGTTGTTACATTGCCAAACCGTAGCCATGATTACTGTTTTCAAGATAATAGCAGTACAAAATATAGAATTAATAATTGTCGAAAAAGAGCTTTTTGCTGTGTGTATGTGTGTTATACAGATGTCAAGTGACATTTCACTTAATCCTTTCTGAACCATGAAATCTTTTTTGTCAACAACAATGAAGCCAAACTATGAGCAAACTTAACCTGGGACCTCAACTTCCTTTGGGCGCAAATCCATTACCCCACACATCTCAAAAAACATGCCCGTTTCATAACAACGCTGGGTCAAAAAAAAAAAAAAAAAAAAAGAGCCAATACATAATAAAAGTATGTTATTTTTAATTCCTGAAAAGTAATGTGTTGGGAAATACGGAAGGTTTGCATCCAGTAACAACATGTGCCATAGCGCGCCTTTTGCTGAGGACCATTATTAAGGTAGTGGAACAAATAACACGGAGGTTGGGCAGCACGACTCTCGTTATAAACCTCTCATCTGCCATCATCTGTGTCAAAACACGCCTTTGCCTCACCCGGCATGAGTGTTTCTTATATATGCGTGCGTCAGAAAACTGCAGGAGAGTGCTTCAGCCTGGGCCTCTGCGACAGGGGCTCCCCAGTTCACTTTTCTCTGTGTGTATTTATATATATATATATATATATATATATATATCTGTGTGTGTGTGTGTGTGTGTGTGTGTGTGTGTGTGTGTGTGTGTGTACAGGAGGCCTCTTTCAGACCCCTAGCAAGGGGAGTGTTGACTTATTTTTGGCCCTGGACTTAACCCAGAAACCACAGAGAGCAAGAAAGAAGTCGAGTTTCCAGAGAATTCCTCAGAATTGCTTTAATAGGTAAATAGAGGGTGTGCCTGTGTGTGTGTGTTTATGTTACTGTTGCCGTCAGCGTATGTGCATCGGCTCAGCATGCCTGCAGTCATATCTGACATAAAGATGTGATCATAAATTACTGAGTCACTCTCATTTCTTCTGATCCCAGGATGATTTGTTGGAGAAACTATGCTGACGGTTGATACTCGTGTGTTCGCTCAGTCCGGACAGGTTCTCACAGCACTTCACTGGATAAACACCGAGCATGTTCTTCTCTATGTGTGATCTGTGTCTGTGTGTTTGCACACATGCAGTGTGTTAACGCTCCCACGCGTGATCGAGCGACTTCTTGCATGCATGCTTGGCGTCTCTCGGAGGCGTGTTACCTTCAGTTCCTGCATGGTGAGCTCGGTGCCGTTCTCTTTGGCGCTCTCCATCAGGACGTCCAGCGCGTCGCTGTAATCCTTCCCCTGGGAACACAGCGGCTTCTCCCTGATGGCCTTTTCTATGCTTTTCTGCAAGGCATCTCGTGCACGGATACCCTACAAACACACAAAAGAGATGGTTAACAAACTCTAAGAAGACACGAAAATTCCTGTAGTTTATGCCAAGGCTCAAGTTTAAAAGAAGCAGACAAACCTTCCTGTAGCCGCTGAACGGCAGGTCTATGGGCAGACTGAACAGGTTGTCAACAAAGTCCTGAAAGGTGGAGAAAAGATGCCTCATCTCCTCTTCAGTTACTCTGAATCCCAGCAGCACCCTCACCGCCATGGTGAACGACAACCTCTGGCTCTCCCTGTGAAGAAGATCAACCGATCAGTTACATCCAGCAAACACAAATTATCTTCAAGTACCAGGAACATAAAGAACCTGAACCTTTTCTTTGCAACCGACCTTGCAACTCTTGCAGTTTAGATGCTTGTACTTGATACTTCTCCTCATGACAATGACCGTTCTACCTGTTCAGTATTCAACTGAAAATATCTTCTATATAAAGGACAGCAAACGTGCCATTTCTTTAGAAGATGCATCTCTACTTCAGTCTTGTCTGGTTGGCTTGTCGTCAAGACAATGAGGCAGAGAAGTTGTTTAGCAGCGTGTCCAAAGACAGCTCCTATGACCAGGTTAATATTGGGGTGTCCTACACTTCTTAATTGGGAAATGCAGAGAAATTTGAGTAAGGCCAAATTTGGAGTGTGCCATTAAGACAACCTTTAATGGTTTGAACTCATCATCGAACCAACTTCGATAACAATCTTGTTTTTTCTACCGGTGACCCCGTCATCGTACCTGTAGACGTTGATGGGTTCAGGGTTGGAGCTCCACACTCGGAGACTCTCCTGGATGACCTGCTGGATTTTGGGGAGGTAGGACTCCAAGGCCTCGTGGCTGAACACTTTGGCGAACACCTGGAGAAACAGAAGACAAGTGAAGACGGAAATGTTATGAAGCATCACAAAAAATGTAGAATGTGACTGCACTTGTCTCATTACAGGCACTGATGTAAATCACCCATATTTTTCACAAACTTCTCATGAATTTTGTTGGCACATTTACAGGAATTCATTTATTTTGCAAAACATTGAGCGTGGTGAATCCTGACTCACGGGGTGAGTTAACTGACAGCAGGATGAGTAAGTACATTATCATGTGGTATCATTAGTAAACAAGGTATTTATTACCTTTTAGCAGAATATCTTGGAAACTACACAAGAAAGACTTTCATCATTCATTATTGGTTTAGATAACGTCATTGTGTGGACATTTATAAAGCCAATTCTTTCATGATTAATGGTTTCAAGTCAGTTTTAAAAGACAAATACCAAACATGACACTACCACAGCTTCTCCAGTGGGCTCATTCGCTGCTCTTTTCTGTTTTATATCACTGTAAGTTCAACATCTTTTGGTTTTGGACCGCCAGTCACACAAAACCAGCAATTTGATGACGTCTTCTTGGACTTGGTAAAAACAGTGACTGGCATTTTTCACTATATTTTGGAAGTTTGTAGGATTGCAAAGCTTTGGCACCAGTTTGGACCCTATTTGTTCTTGTTGCTCAGTGTCGTCGTCAAGGTTTTTTTTTTAATCAAAATACTTGTTTCTTGGGTCATTCAATCAAAATTGTGAAGTACTTTTTATTTCCTGTTATATCTCTTCAACATTCACTCCAACAGTTATACCCTCTACAAGACTTTTCCATCATGTGTTCACTCTTATTAATTTTCTGTGATGTCTATTACTTATTCATCCCCAGATTCTCCCCCTCCCTTTCTTGGTCTTTACAGAGACTTATACATTGTGGAGGTTTTCCCCTGTAGTCAGCAGAACCAGAATGACAGGCAGAATGAGCAAAAGAGAGGAGGTGGGGGGAGTCTTTCCTGGCTGCTTGTAGTATTTCTTAGTATGAATCAGTCACCAGTCGTCAGCGTTGTTTGGACAAATAACATTCCATCTGATTTAACCTCCAAAACTGTCCTTAAAACAGTCTTGGAAATGATTTAGACGTAGAGAACATTGGAGCGGAGAAAGGAGCGAAGGGAACTAGAATAGAGCTTTTATATTAATGTGAATCAGTCACTAACACTTAGCTTTATTTGGATAAATAACATTCGTGTGCGTTTAACCTTTAGAACTTTCCCCAGAGCAGTCACAAATTTCTTTTCTTTTTTTGAAAGGTAGAAAAGAAACGAAACAAAAAAGATGAAGGAAGGTCGCTGCAGAAAAACTCTCAAAAAAACGTCAACTTTGTAACAATCTATTCATCAGTTTATGAAATTCAGTTACATTTTTTTTTTTTTTTTTTTTTATTTTCAACCGAAACGCCGCTCCCTGCTGATCGCAATAGCAACGCAGCGAGTTTGGCCGACTGCTACACATGGTTTGCATTTTCTGCTCAATGAAATGAGACTGGAACATTTGAACAAGCGAATTTTATATTAGCAAGAAATGCTGTCTAATGATAAGTCAGACGGTCAATCACCCGTTGAATTCACTTTAAGAGCCTCGCAGTCGTCCCGGGGAACGCCAGCGAAGGATGTGGGTTGAACATTTGCGTGTCGATCGGTTTCAGCGTATTACTTTCTTTCCTTTTCTGTTTATTTTTGATGTGGTTTTTATGTTTTTATTTTAATGAACTTCTTTATTATCTAACCTGCTCGAACTCATAACTGCATCTCTTCTGTGGTTTCGTTCTTTTTCTTAATCTCTGCGGGTTGTTTTTATGACCTTTTTTTTTTTTTTTTTTTTTGTCTTTATTTTAATCACCGTGCAGACAAACTTAGCTTGACACTGGGGGTTACGCTTCAACTTTTGCTTTTTAGTACGACCGAATGTTGCAAGACGACGTCCTGAAACTGTTTCATTATGTGGCATTCGCTCTGGAATCCGGCTTCTGCTGGATTTGCAGCTTTTAAAAGCACAACACGCACAAAAGAAAATGACTTTATTGTGTATTTGGAATCTATTTTCCATATGTCAACACGCTGGAAGAACATGGGTTATGAAGACAAAGTGTTCCTGCTTCTCTTCACTAAGACATAATGGAGGCTGAGAGGGAAGAAAGGAGCTTCTAGTGGGGTTTGAGTTCGGGCCAACGAAGGGTACATGTGGTTCTTGAGGTCGGTGTTGCAGCCACCAAACCATCAGTTGGGCACTCGCGCTCTTATTTTGTCCTCTACCTCATTTTCCTCTCATGTTCTTTCTCCTCTGTTGCCCTCTCTCCTCATTCCTCCAAAAAACCCTGCTTCCCTCCCTCCGTCGCCCTCAATGAATGAACAATAGTCCACTGAGCTGCTGCTGCTGCCGCCGTGCGTGAAAGTGCGCGTGAATTGCGTGTGCGCAACTGTACGAGCGTACACACATACATATACGTACAGTATGTGCTGCACATGTGTGTTAGGGAGTGGTTAGTTTCAGATCACAGAGCGCTCTAAGACGTTAGCAGCGCTACATTTCCTCCGCTGCCGCACCCTGGGGCCCGCTGGTCACAGATCAGCTTACATGACCTGCTCTCAAACTCTGACCACAGGGGATTACGCACAGCATCTGACCTCAGAGCAGTCTGGGGTTGACGTTACCAGTCGTGGTTTGTCCATTAAGGGTTAGGCGGGTAACGGAGCGGCCTCGAAACAACAAGCCGCAGGATTGTCTCTTTTATAGCATCAGACGAGATATTATGATTCCAAAAGAAACAAAAAACAAGTTGAAGGAGACGGGGGGATGTGGAAAAGAAGGTGAAAACACACAAGAGTGTGAATCCTCGTGCTTTTTTTGACATTTTTTCCCACCGCAGGTCGTCACAGTTGGTCTATTTATTGCTCCAGATGACATATTGTGATGCCGTAGCTTCGTATCTGCTCCGTCCATGTGGTTTATTTGCAGTTGAACCAAAGTTTTTGGGAGACAAATATTTACTATTTACTTTGAATAAGTCCTACGTTTGTCTTTGCTAAAACTGGACAGAAAGTTGTTAACGGGGGTTAAAATCAGAAAGTCCACGTTTCCTTTTGCTGATGTTTGACAAAATATCTTGGACTTTCATCGTTACTGGTTTGGATAATGTCAGTATGTGGTCGTTTACTAAAGGAAACTTTGGTCAAACATGTTTTAATGTTGTTTAATGGTTTTAAGTCCAAACTCGGGGCGGGGGTTGACGTTACCAGTCAGATAACGAAGACCTCGAGTTGGATTTGCATGAAACTTGGCTAAAAGATCAATCATCACTTTGTTTTTGTGCGTGTCCAATATCATAATGATTGACCCTTTGGGTGTTGCTATGGTAACACGTTAAAGTAAAGTTGGTTGATCATTCGGTTTAACAGGATTCAATTAGATCAGTCAAGCATGTACGTTAATAGTTTCTACAACTTTAAATCCCCAAAAATCATCAAAAGTCAACTGTTTGAAATCTTAATCATCTCTCCGGGGAAACTTTCAGGAAAGTTTCCAATAACGTAAAATACTCTAAAAGGTGACTGAGCAAAAAATATTCGTTTAAGCCAGAGGAGGTTGTGTAACGTCGTGAATTTAGCCATTTAACCCGTCTGCGCTGGATTATGTATAATTGGTCAATTTGGGTGAGTACCGATTCCTACACACACACACACACACACACACACACACACACACACACACACACAGAGTTGAGCTACTGTAAGACCACTAAGTCAGTCAGTCTGTATGTGTGTGTGCGTGTGTATGTTCAGGCCAAGACTGAAAGGTAACTACAGGTCAGACGAAAATACACACACACACACACACACACACACACACAGTATCTCCCTCTTCGCTGTGGCTGCCAATCAAACACAGTTTTTTATGCAGTGTCACTGTGGGACCGTCCAAGTGTGTGTGTTCAGCAACAGTCGTTTTTTTTTTTTTTTTCTGCTGCACCACAAAAACGTGACTGTCTTCTGTAGCCTGCAGCGCAAAGACACAGGCTTAAAGACACACACACACACACACACACTGATATAGTCACAGACACACACACACACACACACACGGACGGCCGTCCTAATAACGTCCATATGTCTTAAATTATGTGAAAGTGCTGCGAGCTGCTGGTTCCACAGACATGTAAAGACTCCTTTATTCTTCTCTCTGCCCTCCTTTCCCTCCTTCTCCTTCTCTCTCTCTCTTTTTCTTTACTCCCACCTCTTCCCGTCTCTCCCTGCCCCTTCATCCATCCTTTTATAAAACGCTGGTTTATTCCTTTTTTCTCTCAGTCGGTCAGAAAGAGTTCGCGTCAGACGTAAAGGTGCGAGTACGACTGTATTGGATTATGATTCATAACATGGAAACTTATCGTTTAGATAGATAGATAGATAGACAGACAGACAGACAGACAGACAGACAGACAGACAGACAGATAGACAGACAGATAGATTTCTGCCTTTTTGCAACAGCTGTGCAACATTTTTTTTATCAATTTCTGCAAAGATTAGATCTCTCATCTTCACTCAGAATAAAGAAAAGAGGTTTTAAATGATTCACAAATATGAAAACCTGCTTAAATTTTACCTTTGACCCTGATAAAACTAAGAAAATCTAAATTAAATGGGGGAGGGGGTTTAGTCAGGACTTGGTGTCGCCCTCTACTGGTGATGAGCAGAAACACAAGAGACAAACACAACATCACATCAGAGGTTAAAATGTGTCATCTCACTTTATGTTTCTGCTTTTTCTAAATTTCTAGACACATAGAGACTCTGAAAGAAAGAAAAACAAGGAGTAGAGGAAGGAAAATGTGGTAAGAAGGTGAAAAGCTGCTTTTATTTTGATAGTTTTCCACCACGGGTCATTAAAGGTTTGTCCATTTTTAGATGAGATATTGTCTGAGATGGAACCAAACCATCCGAACCGTTCAAATATTTTCTATTTACCTGAATATTTAGATCCATTTGGGTGTTTTTTGTAACTCAGTATTAATCAGATTCTTTTAAACCGAAACCACTCAAAGGAGCTCAACGTTTCCCTCGATGCCGTCATTTCACGAGATAAAAGTCCCGACATGTCATGAGACACGACGCGTCGAGAGTGAGGGAGGAATTTCAAACGTGCGACACGTGTGAGTTTAAAGTGACACCAAACACTTCGTCTGCTCAAAAAAAAAAAAAAAAAAAAGTCGCCGAACCTGATAAATGTCGCCGTGTTGAAATAGATTCATGATCTGACATTTGAGTCTCGACTCGTAGTGGAAAACCAGCAGCGCTGTGTTAGTTTCCTGACTTAACACCAGGTTATATGGAAACTGGCTGCCTCTGTTGAGCCACCAAAGGCTAATGTGCTGTGTGAAGATTGTTTTTCCGTACAAAAACCACAAGAAGACACACACACATACATATAAATATATATATATATATATATATATATAACTATCCACACACACACACTCAGTTCTGGTCCAACAGGTCAAACTCAAACGCTGGTCGTCACTTGTTCTTTCTCTCTGTTGATGTTGTTTCGCTTCTGTCTGTTGATTTAGTTTTATTACCCAGAAAACAGGAGACGAAGCACTGCCAACACACACACACACACACACACACACACACACACACACACACACACACACAGAAACACACACACCTCCATAAACCTTAAAAACTGACCTCTTTTCACTGTCCGTTCTTTCTCTTTCTGTCGATCAGCTTCACATCTACTAAATCTGCACATATAAAGAGACGTAAATACTGTTTTTTTTCCTGCACCTGTCGGTCAGTTTTCGCGTCTGGCATGAAAATATCATGCTGCTAGATCATCATCAAGATGAAAACGTCCTCAAATATGAGATATACGATATATTTTTCTTGAACGGAGACGTCAGTTGCCGTCGTTGTAGCTTGTTAAATTAAACATTAAAACATTTCGGAGGAAGGCGAAGATTTACCGCCGTCGTACACAATCAAACAGTAAATAGAGAAAAGAAACATCAACTACCAAGTCTAGAAGCACAAATGTGAAGTTTAGTGGTATCACTTTACTTATCGCTGCTTTGCTGTTATGTAACGTTTGACGTCTACGAGAGAAAAGACAACGAAATCGACGCGTCGTCGGGTTTGAGCTTTAACTTGACCTGGTTTCTGTCGCTGCATCTGGTCGAGCTGCAAACGGAGGATTGTTCAGGTGCACATGTGTTTTTGTGTACTGTTATATATTTATATATGTGTGTGTGTGTTGGTCGGGCCCCCACAGAAAGCCCTTCTTTGTTGCAGCATCGGAGGCAGCCTTCCTAATCAGGGGTCATTACATGAGGTTAGTTCGGGGGTCTCCAGGGAGGAGGAGGAGGAGGAGGAGGAGGATCAGAGCCCAGATTAGACCCCATCACCATCCCCGGGCACCACTGGGGCAACGAAACCTACGAAACCTGACCCCGCCCTCTTCCTCCTCCTCCTCCTCAGCAGCGGTGGTGGATCCACACAGAGAAAACGAGAAGCTGATTTACAGGAAAATGCACCAGACGCTGCTTCTTGTTTCTGTTGTGTGTGTGTGTGTGTGTGTGTGTGTGTGTGTGTGTGAGAGAGGAAGGTATGTGCCCCGGGGATCAGGGGATAATAGGAGGGAGAGGTAAGTGGCTGATTACCTGAAATGGTCCTGGCACAGAAAAGAAAAAGAAAGAAGGAGTCAGAGAGGAGTCGACCGGTCGAGAGTGGGACGTGCTTTCTGTCTTTAGGTGGAAGTCGAAGGTTATTCTCACGCTTCGGCAGCTGATGACGCTACGATGAGAACAAGATCGTTTTATACTGATTCCTACACGATATTTAACATCGTCTGCGCAATAAAGACGCTTCAACCCCATTTATTTAGATCTAACAAAGGTGCTGGGTAAACGCTGACCCTTAAAGTTCATATCTAAATTAGTCGTATACACAACTTGATATCAGGTTGAATTCTGTTATTTTCAAGTATTTTAGCAAAAGTGAAAGTTCAAAATGTCCATTTTGATAAGTTATTAAGCCGGACAGACGGATGTATTGTCAGCAGCCGATAACACAGAAAGATCAGGATCGTTTTAAACCATTTTCTCTCTAGTTTCTGTTCGTTTCTGCCACATTAACGTCGGATAAACACGTCAAAGCGTCAGACGTGTCAACGTCGCTACAGATCAAGCTGCGATAAAGATGCTACATCGGACATTTTATTTAGTTCTAAGATGCTGGATTACAGCTGTCAGAAGGACAATAAAGATATAAAGACAATCTAAAAAATATTTTAATTTGCAGATGAAATTGTGTTTATGAACTCACTAAACCCGCGTTTATAGTTTCTTATTTATTTCATATTTTAAATTCCTGACTTTGCCTCTGACTCGTAGAGAAGCAGGTGTTTGATGATCAAAACAAGTCACAGAAATCAAGGACATTTATGTTCCCAAGTCATTTGTTTCCCTCATGTCTTTTTAAACACATATGAACCTTGTGTTTGCGTGTTTATGTTTTTGGTCCTGACCTTCCTCCTCTTGCGGTGGATGTCTCCGATGCTGTTTGCCAGCGAGTTTGGTCCGAGCAGCGTGGACGTGCTCTGAGGCCAGTCCACTGTCACCAGCGTGTGTTCGCCCATCAGCACTTTACGAACGTTCTCGGCGCCCGTCACTCGGATCAGAGGTCGCCCCAACAGGTGAGTCTTGAACACGTTGCCGTACTTTTGTCTCCGCGACGCGTGGAAGCCCGAACCCTGGACGGAAAAGACGGAAAAACATTGATGAAAATCTGATCATATTTGACAGAAACATTCAAACACAAGTGTAAAAGATAAAAAAAGCAAAAGGAAATCCCCAAACACTCCACCTTGTTTCACCAGTTTAGTTGATGGAGATCCCCCCATCGCTCAAACACACCTTTCAGTTTGTTGTTTTAACTCTCAGTTGGACTTAAGAAGGAAACCAAAACCAAAAAAAAAAAGACAGAACAAGTTTGTCGTCTTCAACCGTTGAACCCGAACGACCACAACTTATTTTTATGCTCAACATCGATCGAAACCTTTAAGACGAAACTTTCAACTTTGATCTTTGATCTTCAAACTTAATATTCTCTGAGTGACTATTGTCTCTTTCTTTTTTCTTGGTTTGGGGCCAAAACTAAACATATCCACTAGAGGAACCTCCTCCTCCGTCTTACATCAGGTTAATTCAATGAAAACTGATTTAAGTCGCCTTCGGGAGCTTCGAGTTTTAACGTCTACCTCCAAACAGCTGAGGTTAAAGGTTCTCCAAACATTTTCTAACTCCGGCTTCGAGTACAGTAAATGAAATTTATCATGTACAAAGAACCAGAAGTTCAAGAATGAAAGAAGATCCTGGAGGATTTGTTGTTGTTGTTTTTTTAACCTTTTTCACTTCAAATAGTCAAAGAAAAACATATTTTGTTCAAATAAATTTGACTTTTGGGGACCTGAGTTACAAATATTCCTTTTAAATGTGAGTCCAAAAAGCTCAAACTTAAAAACTGAGACAATTATCAGTTGATCTAAAGGAATCAAAGCACAGATTCAACAGAGAAATTAGCATTTTACAGCTAAAGATGATCCAGATTACGTCTCCTCCTTTATTGCTCCTTTTTCTACACTTGGACCCGACAGAAGAGGCCGTCCGGCCCATTTCGAGGCCCCCGCTCCGCCGTTTGAGCCGCTCCGGCTGTCAGTAAACCCCCAGAGGACCGGAGCTGGAGTCAGTTAGCGTCCTGACCCGAGTTCGGCTTTGACGCTGACCTCTAAACGGTCCGGGTCATGGCAGAGCGAGAGGGAGCCGACCCCAGAACTGTAAATGGGCTGTTTGAGTGAAAAGAATATATATCAGCCCGAGGGCAGCTTACTGTGTTACACACACACACACACACACACACAGTCTCACAGACAAACACATCATTCACACGCAGAACGTGCACACTTACAGTAAAAACACACATGCATGTGCAAATGCATAAATGTGGTCATGCATGTTCACACACACACACACTCTGAATTCATAAAATTCACAAAAAAAAAAAAATCGCAAAGCAAACAAACACGCAAAGGCCTAACTGCAAATTGCCGTGACAACACTAACTGGTTTGACCCCAGTTTACTCCTGGGGAAAGAGATATGTGCGACACACACACACACACACACACACATATATACTCACCCATGGGTAACTTATGTAAACAAACGGGTCAAAGAAGCAGCAGCTCTATGAGGTGCTGTAAAAAAAGTTGGGTTTGACATTTATACAGAAGAGAACAAGGTTAAGTTTCTCTCGTTTTCTCTTGATCTCTTGTTCGTTCTATTTTTTTTTTTTTTTTACTTTTTATTTATTCGGGTGTGAAACGACGACGTTATGAACGACTGTAACCTTCAAACCAAACGGTAACATCTGACCTGTGACTGTTGACAATATTTCAGCAGCTAATTTCAGTAGGTAGTTTGTTTCCTGTTAGAGATACACCTCTTAAAGCAACGCAATAAAAAAAAAATAAAAATCTATCGTCACACTGATTCTGGTTTATGGTGTAATATGAGGTCTACGGTCCAACAACAAGGACTTGATACTTTAAAGACGAAAAGAAAGAAAAACTCTTTCAAACAGTCGTATTAAATCTACTTTTAACCTTTAAAATCTTTTTCTTCAGTTGAGTGTAAACAACTTGTTTCTCGTCCTCAACGTTGCCCCCTAAAGGTTTAAAGTCGCAGCTACACGACCCTTACAAAAATAATAATAATAATAATAATAATATAATAGTAATAATAACATTTAAAGCTACAGAAATAGACGTATACAGGCTCGGGATCCAAAAACACTCCCCCAAGTCCACACACCCGTAATTATCAGTTCATAATCCAGACTTTGACATTATACAAGTCTTTCTTTTCCCTTGTGCAAAATTAGCACAATGCACCTTTAACAAGCCTATAATGACCTATGACAGGTTGTTGTCATCAATTAAAGTTAAATGAGCCTTAATTTGTAATAGAAACGTTGTGTTTCTGTCTTTTTTTATGTCTTACCGGTTGTGGACAAAATAAAGAAAAAGACGTCAGCTCTATGGCGATGGTAGGTCACGTTATACACAATAACAAAGTACTAATACTTCACTACTGTACTTCAGTATGTTTTGGGAGTATCTGTACTTTACTTTCACTTTACTTCACAACATTTCCTAATAATGAAAGACATTTACTCTGATACATTTCTAGTATCACAGTGCAAGTCAACCTGTGACTGTTTAGACCATCAACACCATCTGAGGGTTGATGTGGCTCCATCTTAAAGGTGGATGATGGAGAAACTTTAGTTCAGACTCAAGACATTGTCTATGAAGATTGTTGTAGCTCCATGTTTTAAAGTGCTGGATAAACTTCATAATATTCTTGTTTTATAAACATGTACTTGTACTTTTACTTTCTACACTTAAGGACATTTAATTATAGATTACTGTCATACTTAAGTACAGTAAATACTAGATACTTTAAGACTTTTACTGGAGAATCTTTCTAGTGATGACTTGAACTTCTAATAAAGTTATTTTTTGGTGGAGTGTCTCTACTTCTACTCTAGTGTCTCTGTTTCTACTCTAGTGTCTGTACTTCTACTCTAGTGATACTTTCAGATACTTTATACAAACACTGGTTATATATCAACTCTTTATGTTGTAGAAACTAAAGGTTTCTAAAGTTAAAGTCTAAGATCAAAGTTTGGTCACTAACTCCAAAAAGATCTTAACCAAATGTTTTAGATTTAACGTTTGTCTCCATGTTTTTTAACCTTCATCTGCACCAAATACTTTTATAAAAAGTTCACGTCCCGAAATTTGCAACTCAACTATGTGATGGTTCATGTTTTCTGCTTTAAGTTTTTTGTTTTTTTTTCTTCACTTGTTGTAATTTTTCATATTCAGTCACCACCATCTCGTTTCGGTTTATTTAAACCCACAACTGTTTCGTTTTCTATTTACACTTGTACCTGTGGGTTTTTTTTTAGCGTCTACAGACATTTTATTTATTTACAACGAATCCTCAAACCTCCTCAGCTCATCTCTCTACTTCTCTTCTTCTTCTTCCTTCCTCACGACGAAGAAAACCCCTCAACATCTTTAACATTTTCTCTGTGTGAACTTGACCCAAATTGAGCACAGATGCCTCTCTCTCTCTCTCTCTCTCTCTCTCTCTCTCTCTCTCTCTCTCTCTCTCTCTCTCTCTCTCTCTCTCTCTCTCTCTCTCTCTCTCCAGCTCTGCTATTCTTGTTTCATGTCACTTTAAAAAAAAAAAAAAAAAAAAAAAGCAACTCTTGATCACCAGACTCAGCTTTTATAGATAAAAAACGCTGCTAATCAGCATTCGACTCTCGGCTCTCTGACGCCTCCTTTCGCCATAATTAATCTCAAGTCACTTTGCGTGTTAAAAGTCGAGTTCCTCGACGTGTCGACGTTATTTCATTCGAACGATACGAAGCGAAAAAAAAGCAACAATAACAACAAAAAAACGTTTCTGATTCTCTTGAATCGTATCAAACTTTCGGTTCGATTTCACAGATTTTTTTTTTCTTTTTGTACAAACTGTTGACCTGAACTGTTTTCACAGCTCCTGTACACTTCCTCTTTTTACTGTGGCACACACACACACACACACATTTTTATACACTTTAACACACACACACACACACACCAGGTCGCCGGCTGGCCTCTGGAGCCCTCAGGGTGTGTGTGTGTGTTAAAGCGGGGTTGTTTTCCAAGCTACATTTTGCTGCCACATGGATGTAGAGTGGTTTAGTATGTCTGCCTGGCAGGCCTGCTGACACACACACACACACACACACACACACACACTCACTCGAAGGGAGTTCCTCAGGCAGCCAGACAAGGCTCCCTTTCACACTCCAAGATACAGCATCAGATTGGGTCGATTGTGTACTTTCTTTGGTGTGTGTGTGTTGTAGCTACGTGCTGTGTGTGTGTGTGTGTGTCTCCTTGTACATTTTCTCTTTTCCATTGCTCTCTATTTTCTTTTCACACACACGCTGCACAGTTTTTTGGCAGGATACCGAAGTTTTTCATCTGTCGCTGCGAGAAAACGGAAAAAAAAAAATGTGCGTAAAACAAAACGTTACATTAAAACACGAAGTGTGTGTGTTTAAGTGTGTGTGTGTGTGTGTGCCAGGGGTGTGGTCTGGATGACATTTAGCTTAAAAGGTGAGAAGTGTACTGTTCCTCCTTCTCCCCCCCGAAAAAAACCTGGCAAAACACACACACACACGGAGAGAAGCATGGAAAAGTCGTGATGTAATGACGCCACACTTCTTCTGCAGGAGAACACGTACATAACCACACACACACACGCACACACACACACACACTTGCAAAGAGTGGACGCAGGCGTCACAGCTTCACACTGATTGCGCAGAGTCTGAAACACTGTAAACACACTCGCTCAGTTTCAGTTTTATACAAAAAAAAACCAAAAAAAAAACAACCCAAAAACCAAAATTGCTACCACAACATTACGGCTGATTTTTTTTACCACCGAGGTCACAGGCAACAAACTCTGATGTGAGCTGAAAACCATAAAGAGGTTTCTCTTAATGATGGTGGGCATAAAGTTTTAAAGCTTTTTCTTTCTTTCTTTTTTTTTTTACCTAGCAACTAAGAGAAGAACAAGACGTCTGCACAAAAACATGACGAGAGCGTCTGTGTGAAGAGTTTAACTTTAAATCAAACGCTTCGCGTTCAGATTTGATTTCGTTTCCACTCGTCTGTAATTAAACGCCACAAATTGCAGCGATTCGTCAAAATAAAGCGACGTAAACGTCCTTGGATTTTACAAATCCACTATGTGATGGTTCGCATTTTCTGATTTAATTGTTTTATTTCCAACATATTCAGACAATCTTGATCACGAAACAAATCACTTTTTGTCGTAAACGTTTTTTTTTTTTTTGTTGTTGTTGTTTTTTTATCACGAAACATTTTGTTGTTTCCTGTTTTGCCGCCGGAGGTTGGTTCAAGAAAAAAAACAACAAAATCCTTCACCGAAGATGTTTTTTTTTACTGTAGTTGAAAATCAGAGGGTAAAGTTGAACGTCGCAGGTTAAATGTCGGGATTAACGTTTAATAACATGTTTAATAAACGTAGCGTTTGGGACGAAACCGTCGCTTGTAAAAAAAACCAAAAAAAAACGTCATTTTCAGCGTCTACAGTCACTTTTATTTATCAGATATTTTACAAGAACCACAATAAAGGAGGCAGGGGAGGAGGAGGAGGGTGGGGCGAGGGAGGGAGGGAGTTGAGGGGAGGATTTTCCACACACACACACACACACACTGAACCTTTCACACACTCATTTCTAAATCTACAATCACAGAAAAATCTGAAATCTCTCTCGTTTTTTATCTTTCTCTGAAAACACACACTCCTCTCTCTCTCTCCCTCACACACACACACACACACACTGTCCGAGCAGAGCTAGCTAGCCCGCGCCGGGCCCGGTGTGCTAAAAATACCCCCGTCTGTTCTGTTGGGGTTGGCCTGGGGGCGAACCTGGGCTCGGGCTTATAAATGTCCTCTTTGTAGCTCAGTGGAAATGTCCAACAAATGACTCTTTTATTAGGGCAAGACAAAAAAACACAGCTAATTATGTTTACTCAGATCAATGCCGCGGCTCAACCAACACACACACACACACACACACACACACATACAGGAAATGTGTGTGTGTGTGTGTGTGTGTGTGTGTGTCTATAGAAAGAGAGAGAACAAGTTTACATTTGAAGCAGCTTTAAAACTGAAATATTAGGAGCAAAAACAACGACTGTCAGGAAAACTGAAGCAGAAAATGACGGTCGGCGTCAACGAACGATCAAACGAACGTGTCCTGGTGATTTTTCTGTAATTATATAACAAAAAATAAAACATTTAAACGAGATTAAAGTCAGATTTGAGTCGTATTGATGCGTCTTCGATGATGTTTCGCAGTCGCTTTAGATAAAAAGTTGAGTTTTATTCAACCGCCTTGAAGCTTCCTTAAAAATTCTTGAAAATTTCCTTGAAATTAAAGTAAAATTACAGTATTTTGTCTTTCTTTCATGTCGTCAAAGATGGAAATCTACATACAGAAGGAGACTGAATTCCAGTAAATTCGACTGCAGTCGTCCGTGTCGCGCTGCGTGAACTGATCTTTCAACCGAGTCGTTTCTTCTTCCCTCCAAAAATTTATAAAAGCACAAATCATTGATTAAAATTAAAGACGTAGGACAGAAGAAGAGGAAGAGAAATAAACCGTCCTCTCGAACGCGAAACGTCGAAACTTACAGGAAAAGAAAAGACGGCGGCGAGAATTTCTTTTAGGAAGAAGGAAAGAAAAAAGATGAAAACACGACGGAAAATTTGTGATTTTTTTTCTTATTTTGTAAACTAGAAGTTTAAAAGTTGAAAAATGATGAAAAAGTGAAAAAGAAGCAGCATCAGAGAAGAAGAAGAAACGACAGCGAGGAGAGGAAACGAGGTCAAAGGCTGTGAGGGAATTCCTTCTTTCTTTTCAGACGTCAGTCATTCAGCCAGTACAAGAGATACCAAGGAACCAGTGTGTGTGTGTGTATGTGTGTGTGTGTGATTGTGTGTTTGAATTGTGCGATAGGTCCTCGACGCCACAATGGCCGCCGTCCCTTTGCGGTCACGCCACCGCATCACGGAGACAGAAGGGAGGAGGAGAAAGAAGAAGAAGAAGAAGAAGGAGAGACGGGATGAAGGAAGGAAGGAAGGAGGGTGGAAGGTTTTTTCTTTTTCTTTTTTTTTATAAAATAAATGAAAAAAAAAAGAAAAGAAAAGGAGGGATTAAGGAGAAGAGGGCTACGGATAGTTCAGCCAAAAAACGAGGAGAATAGACGGAGAGAGGGAGAGAGAGAGCGTTGGCCCCTGACCCGCGGACATTATAGAAAGGGAGATTATGGTTGTTCAAAACTCTCTAAGCACTCACCCCGGGACCCCGCTAATACCCTCACACACACACACACACACACACACACACACACACACACACACACACACTCTCAGCTACAAGTGAACACACACACATGAACATGTAGAACTGAGCTGATGTTCCTTCATCAAGTCAAACTGTCGCTTCATAGCTTTAAATACTGATTATAAGAACAAACGTGTATTCATCCGCCACTGAAAATAGTCCCCGATAATACCCGAGTCAGAATCAACAAGTTACATTTTTAAAAATGGACTAATAACTACCGATTTGTTGTGTTAAATATGTATTATAAAAAACGAACGTGTATTCATCTGCTGTTGAAAATAGTCCCTGATAATACTCGGGTGTTTCTGTCTGAATAAGTTTGTGAAGTTTGTAAAAATTGTCTATTTTTATCATTTTGTGGCTTTAAATATTCAAATTTATATATATTTATTTTCTACAGATCCAAATGTGCATTAATCCGCTGTTGAAAGTAGTCCCTAATAATAATAATAACAGGTGATTTTAAGTCAAATTAAATGTTATATTTGTAAAATTTGACTGATAACTGTTTGATTTACAACCATTTTGTTGCTTTAAATACTCACTATAGAAACAAATGTGTATTCATCCACCTGAAAATAGTCCCTGATAATACCCGAGTGTGTTTAAGTCACAATAAATGAGTTATGTTTGTAAAAATTGACTAATAACCAACCAGAGTGTTTCTTCGCCAGAATGAACAAGTTATATTTTTTTAAAAATCAACTAATAAACGTCAAATTTAGTCAAGTTTATACATTTAAAATGCCTCAGACGGAAAGAAAAAAGTCTGACCAACACTCGTCTCTCAGGATGGAGAACGAAAAGAAAGCGCTGGACCGAAGCGCAGCTTGTCCTCGCCGGGGTGAAAGAAGGGGCACGGTGGTCCGGCTGCCAGCACCTCCTGCTAATGTAGAACAAGAGGAGGATGAAGAAGAGGAAGAAGGCAGGGACGGTTGGAGAAGAGAGGAAAAGACGACACAGATGGACGACGAACGTTTGATTTTTTTGTAGACGTGTTGTGGTTTTGGCTAAAAAATTAAAGATTTATGATCTCAGGATGTGGAAAGAGAATTTTTAAAAAAGAATTAAGTCAAGAGATGGAGACAAAATAAAAGAACAGAAGAAGAAAACAAATCGCAACAAAGAAACGTAAACTTTTACAAACAGAAAGAACAGAAACTAAACCTATAATAACTAAACTTTTAACTCTGTGTTTGCAAATGTTTTTGAATAAATCTTTTAATGCGACATTAACTATGTGATGGTTCGTAAAACGACAGAAAGAAACTTTAAACCAACAACGACCAGATAAAGAAGAAGAAGAAGAGTCGGAGCTTCAGGTTTCCTGCCTTGAATTTAAAGCGACTACGTTTCTCTTCTCACACAACGAAAAAAAAAAACACAAACTCTCCACTTCCCCAAGACAAGACAAGAAAAGAAAAGAAAGAGTCAATCAATCAGCTTTGTAATATGATCCATGTGAACTCACACATGGTTAATTGTGCATCTAGATGTGCACAGACTACATATATATATGCATATATATATATATATATATATATATATATATATATATATATATATATATATGTGGATGTATGGGTATATGTGTGTGTGTTCAAAGTCTTTCCATTTATACTTGTGCGTGTGTGTGTGTGTGTTGAGGACTGTGTAACCGCAGCTATGCAGCACACAGCGAGCTGGACCGCAGTAATGGAACCAGCTATAGATGAAGCCACCAGGCCTCAACAATCCTCGCTCTGTCTGAACCTCGAGCCGGTTAAAGGAGCAATCCGCCTTAAAATACAAAAGATCCCCACATGTGCCGTTAAACGAGCGAAGGGGTTTAGGTGGAGGAGGAGGTGAAACTCCCGTCGCTGCTGCTGCTGCTGCTAAAGGAGCGTTCAACTGTTAGAAACAGACCGACTCACTATAAATAAAAGAGTTTTAAGATACAAATCTATACATTAGTAGTGTTAAATTGAGTGTTTTATATTAAAAAATGATTAAATCATACAGTTTGTGTCAATAAATAACAGAAATGATTTGTTTGTTAGCATCAGAAATGAGTAATTCTGCTTATTTTTAGTGTTTGGTGAGATATTTTACACTAAACTAATTAAAATCATTAGTATTTAAATGATTTAATGCTGAAAAACATTGAATCAAATGACATTGTTACCTTTTAAAGGTGCGATATGTAGGATTTCGCTATTGCTAATTAGCCTAATGTTAGCATTACAAAGATGTATGGCGTTCAGTTTTCTGAAATAGGGGCAGGATTAGGCTGGTTAGCATGGGAGCTTCAGTAGAAACATTAGCATTTATTTCCATGCTAAGCTAACAGCGCATATAAACAGCTGCTAATGCTAACGCTAGCTATGTAGCAATAGAAAGAATGTACATATAAAATCTTTAATGAATAGTTTTGTTGAAAAAGTTTAAAGTTGAATGCTAAGCTAGCAATGTTTTGTCAAGGCTGATACATAAATACCTGCTAATGCTAACGCTAGATGTAGTTATAGCGAAAAACCTTGAATAAAACTTTAATGAATAGTTACGTAAATACACACAACTCTTCATTAAAGGGTTTAATGTCTAAATTTAGTGTTTAAATACAAATAAAAACAAAGTAACTTGTGTGTTTTATAAATACGACTGCACCTGAACGCACCGCGGCGAATAACAGGTTGAATTCACCTCAGAATAGAAATAATTACGTCGAACAGTTGAAGAATTTCAGTCGTTTTACTGTCTTCTTGAACTATTTCGGTCTGTTAATGTGCAACTGGGAAAAGCAACAGACGGGAGGACAGGTGTAGAGGAGGAAGAAGAAGAAGAAGAGGAGGAGGAGGAAGAGGAAGATGAAGAGAGAGAGAGAGAGCTGTCATCACTGTGTGTGATGAGAGAGTGTTTGGTCTGTAGGACTGTTATTACTCTGCCCACCATCATTTGCACTTCATCACTGCAAAACAGAGACAAGAAGACAGGCTGGCAGACAGAAGGACAACGCATTAGTGTGTGTGTGTGTGTGTGTGTGTGTGTGTGTGTGTGTGTGTGTGTGTGTGTGTGTGTGTGTGTGTGTGTGTGTGTAATGTGAGTTGATGCTAAACTTTGTCCCACTGCCTTAAAAAAAGCTAAATTTGACTGTGTAATTACACAAGCAAGAAACAATCGCTGCACTTGCAGAGACATCCACAGTATGTGTGTGTGTGTGTGTGTGTGTGTGTGTGTGTGTGTGTGTGTGTCCACGTGTGTGTCGTCCTCTCCAGCTCAGGCTCATTTACAAATTTAAATCGTACAAACGCACACAAACACACTGTACAGTCTCGAGTCTCTGTGCCATGTCTTCATTTCCTCTGGTCTGACCCAGATTCAGTCCAGCCTGTCTGCGCTCTGTGTGTGTGTGTGTGTGTGTGTGTGTGTGTGTGTGTGTGTGTGTGTTTATGCGTGTGTGTGTGTTTGTGTGTGTGTCTGAGGTAAAAGCACCAGACCAGGAGAAACTGTATCCAGAACAGCAGCTTGGTTTCACCTCATGGAGTCGGAGCATCAGTTGGATGTTTTACAGCTGCATTTTTTTGTAACAATGTAACTTCCCAGAATTCTTAGCATCTATAATAGATATTAGCGGTGCATCATCTTAAAGAAATGTAGAAATTTACATCTTATAAATATCAAATAAATCTTTCATCGGGGCAAATGTTGCATTCTGGCGACCTCTAGTGGCAGCGACAGGAATTTAACGTAAAATAAAACACGTAAACTATTCGTTTGTTCTTATCGTCAAACTTAACCTGTTTCTATAATATTAATTCAAGTTCAATTAGCCCAGATTGCCGTTATGTAACAGGATGTACGTGGAAAAACCAAAGATGTTTTCGGAAAATTTGCGAATTTCGCAAATCGGTGCCAGAAAATTTTAATTAAGTTTGAAAAACTTATAAAAGTATAAACAAATAGTTTATTTTTGTGTCAAAATGTACATTTTCTATATGTTTTATAAAAGTTAGCGGTTAGCTCTTGTTATAAAAAAGAATATTTACTTTAGTAACATTATGATTATTATTATTAATAATAATAATAATAATAATAATAATAATAATAATAAACTGTCATATTGTGTTGTTACATTTGAAGTAAAGAAAGCAAGTGTGTGATTATGTTGTGTAATACACAAAATCTGCACCATGTAGTTTGTGTGTGTGTGTGTGTGTGTGTGTGTGTGTGTGTGTGTGTGTGTGTGTGTGTGTGTGTGTGTGTTCCTGCTCGGTAGCGCTCCCGCTTGGCACGGTCGCTCCTGAAAGCTTCAGCCTCTAATGGGAGCAGACAGGTCTTTGGCAGAGTGACCATAAAACTATTTCTAACTGCAGATTCGTTTTAAAATGGATCCTTCACAAAATATGTGTTTCTGCCGTCGTGTGTGTGTGTTGAGGTAAAAATACACTCCAAGTGTGTGTGTGTGAGTGTGTATATATATATACACATATACATAGACGAGTGTATTTATGTGAAGAAGGAAGTAACAAGTTGTTACATTCTTACAAAACACACAAACGATCACAGATTTGCAACAAAAAGACGCAGGTTAGCGATTAGCGGATTAGCATGTAGCCGCTAAAAAGTTGGTTGAGACCAAAAGCGGAGCTAAAAGACTCGCTAACATCGCTCTGTGACTGTCGTTCGTGTTAATAATCAAAATTTTACTTACATGTTTATGTTATAAATGAATATAAAAGTGAATCTAATATTTGTGTGTTAGCATTGTGTTCGTGACTTGTTAGCGCTGCCCCCAAGTGGCCAAAAAACATATCAGATTTACAGATTTTAAGTTAAAAACACAAACGAATGAAGTCTTGATGAAAACTTGATGTTGACGTTTCGGTTTGTAACAATACATCGTTTTAACAAAAAAGTAACAAAATGAAGTTTCAGCCCCCTGCTGGTGACGTTATAACACTACAACAACAAGTTCAAGTCACTTAAAGTATAAAAATGAAGAAACAAGAACATGTTATCAGAGATTTGATGCTCTGATGAGTTTTATTGCTACTTGATGTTAAATGTAAGTGATTTAAGGCGTCGTGATCGATCAATTTAGCAGTTTTTAACACAGAAGAAGAACTGACAACATGAATTGATTGAAGAAATTTGAGAAACAAGACTTGACTTTAATCAAACCATCTGAGACTTAAATGAAACAATCAACAGATGACTCGTCACATCTTCATCTATTTCTTGCATCACAGCTGCTGCATCATCTTATCTCATCTCTGACACATTTCAACTCGACTGGTGATGTAAAAACCTGGATCCTGAGACTGAATCCGGACTCTAGACCAGAGGTTTCTAGATCTCACTGAGCTTGTTGGAGACATTTGGTCTTTTTTATTCTTCTGTCTCTCTGACTGACTGACACCCCCCCCCCCCCACCTCCAACTCTCCAACTCTCTTTCTCTCCACCATAAACTTGGCTTCAGTCCTCGGTTACATTCCGGGAACGCGTCTTGCGCGGTGTCAGATGTAACGGAGAGGAGCACCGCGAGTTCAAGCCCCGCACGCGGCCAACGTGCCTCCGCTCGTCAAACCCCTTTCCTCTCTCTCTCTCTCTGTTTCTCTGTTTCTGTCTCTGCGCTCCTGGGAGCCATCAGTTGGCGCTGACAGACTTTGCGCACTTTCTCTCTTCTCAGCTCTCAGCTGATAAAAAAAAAGTCTCGCAACGTTGCGCCACAAGCGCCCAGACGCGCACTGTAACTCTAACCACATCTGCCGATCATCCAGCTGCAGGACGCGTCTGCAGAGGAGTCCTGACTCAGAAACAAGAAGAGGGGAAGAGAAAGAGGAGGAGGTTTGTGCGCTTCATCCTCACAACTTTATGCGCAGAAACAGAAGCAAATAAACGCGCTCATTTCAGCCAATTTTTGTTCATATTTGACCACAATTAGAGTTTTTTTCCCTCCTATCAGCTGTGAGCAGACAAACCTGGCTGCGGCTTAAACAGCAGGAGGAGGAGGTGAGGGAGGTGAGGAGGGTGAGGAGGGTGAGGAGGAGGAAGAAGAGGGGGGGAGGAAAAGTCGCGCCGCAACCCAACAACACCAGACTGATCTCATCGCCTGACGGAGCCACGGGAGGAGAACGAGACGAACAGATTGCAGGGTTATAAACTAATCAAAAGTGAAGTGAAAGTCTTTGATGGTTGATGGCGCGCGCCTGTCTGCATGTCTGCGTGTATATATATATATATATATGTGTGTGTGTGTGTGTGTGTGTGTGTGTGTGTGTGTGTGTGTGTGTGTGTGTGTGTGTGGAGCAGCTCGAGAGCCTGTGATTGTGACTCCTGTTCTGCGCGCATCAGGATGAAGAAGATGAACCGCACTATAATAGCAGTAATTTTAATGATGGTAATTAACTGAGATGAAGCTTTACGAGCTGATTTACTTACGCTTTGCATCATGGGATATTGAGTTTAATATAAAAACGATACATAGATGAGTAAAAGACGAAATTTAATAGAAGTTTTCTTGGATTAACAATAAAAAGATGAATGGGAAAACGTGTTAAAGTTGTGTTTTTTTAGTTTGAAAGCGAAAAGTGTCAAAAAAATAATATGAAACTGAACAAATAAACGCGCAAAGGTGCGATGAATGAACTCAAAGCAAAAAATAAATAAGAACAAATAGGAAAGTGTGGAGTGTTTGAGGGTAAATGAATGTACAGAAGTGATTTCATCACCCGCAGATAAAGTCCTGCAGACACCGGGACCCGCTCTGACCCAGACAAACCTCCCCGCTCCCTCCCCTCTCTCTCTCTCTCTCTCCCTCCCTCTCTCTCCCTCTGCCTCCGTCCTCCCTCGCAGCGCGTCGCTTACCTGCAGGAGCCAGTGGCAGGTCTCTCCGATGAACGGGAAGCCCATGGATCCCTTCGGCATCGGAAGCTTGCAGTTTTTATCCCGCGTCGCCGTCCAGCGGAGCTGCCACAGCTGCTGGGACACGGCGAGCAGCAGCGCCATGGACACGAGGCAGGCGGCCAGGGTGGCCAGAGCCGACACGAGGTCGAAACTGTCGAACAGCATCGTGATGGAGCGGGAAGGTTTCTCTCTCTGTATGTGTGTGTCTGTCTGTCTCAGTCTCTTTCTGGATCCAAGGATGATTTTAAAAGTTGGTGGTGTTGATTTTTTGAGCAGACAAGCGCCGCGTTCCTTTTTACGCACAGAGTGATTTTTGTAGAATGAATGAAACTGTGTGAAGCTGCAAAACAGTCTGAGATCTGAAGCGGTGAAAAGTCACAAAGTGGCGTTTCTGTGCGTAAAAAAGAAAAAAAGGAAAGTGCAAATGAAAAAGTGGGAGATGCTACAGGTGAGCTGCGGCTGTCACACTCCGCGCTGCTTCACACCTCAGAGTTTAGAGATAAAAAAAAAAAACAATAATAAAACAAAATGATTCAATGATTTAAGCTTTTAAGAGATGATGAACACACGAGACTGGGGACTGTCCTGATGTTTGACATCTCATTTTTGGTCTTTTTTTCTGTGTCACTGACTTTAAAATTAAGTTTAAAAGAAAAAAAAACTTGAAATTAAATAAAAATCTCAAGGTGACACTTTATGTCAAATAAAAACAAAGTGGAAAAACTGAAGCCGAGTCCTTGAGCTTAACAAGAATTTCTTTTTTACATAAATATATATAAAATAAAATAGAATAAAATAAAAACGTCTCGAGAGGATGGAAAGTACTTAGATTTGTGGGGGAAAAAATGAAAAAAATGAACGAAAAACTCTTCCAGGAATCGCGTCAAACTCCTTTTTTTTTCTTCAAAAAAAAAAAAAAGAAAAGAAAATGTTTCTAAAAGTTTTTAATCTCTCAGGAGATAAAAGTGAAGTAGTGGAGACTTGTTTAAGATCCGTGAGCGTGCAGGAGTGAAAAGGTGCGCAGGAGATGAGATGAGATGCTCACGAGCCACCGTCCTCCTTCTCCTTCTCTTACTTTCTGTCGTCCACTCTTTTCTCTGTGTACCTTTCTGTTTCTGCGCTCCTCTCTCTCTCTCTCTCTCTCTCTCTCTCTCTCTCTCTCTCTCTCTCTCTCTCTCTCTCTCTTCTCTCTCTGGCTGCCTATACAAGTCACCCTCAGTGTGTGTGTGTGTGAGAGAGTGTGTGTGTGTGTGAGTGTGTTTATACGTGTGTGTGTGTGGATGCGTGCGTAAAAAAAGGAGAGTGTGTGTGTGCGTCAAGCCAGAGGCACCAATGAGTGTTTATATAGTGCGGAGGCAACTGGAAGGCGAATAGGCGGCCAAGGGCTCCCGTCGCCCCCCTCCAACCCCACCCCACCTCACTCCACTCCAGCCTCAGCGAGAGAGAGAGAGAGACTCCCCTCCCCTCTGCTCCACCTCTTTCAGCTCCTGGAGGAACCCCCTCCTCCTCCTCTTTTCTCCTCCCTCCCCTCTCAGAAGAAGAAGGAGGAGAAGGCTGGTGTAAAGTGAGCAGCAAGCGGTGCAAGAGGAGGGAGGTTTGGAGCGTGCTGGTGCTGGCGAAGCGCCAACACAGAGAGAGAGAGAGAGAGAGAGAGAGATGGTGTGTGTGTGAGGAGGAGGGTGAGGAGAGGGTGAGGAAGAGGTGGGGGTGTGGAGAAACAGAGCTTGTGAGTTACTTTTATGACTTCTGTCTCCGTGCGGGACGTGCGCACTCGTGAACTAATCACCTGCAGACTAAAAAAAAAAAAAAAAGAAGAAGAAAAAAACTGCACACCGCGCGCATCAGGACTGATGTAACCGGCTCTTGGAAACATCAGAGTCCAAAGTCAGTCACAGACTTCACCGAAATAAAAATTAAATTAGTCAGAAAAAAAGAGGGAGTTGTTGCGGTGAAATGAATCAATAAAGAGCGAATGAGGATGCGCTTTTTAAGCACGGAGCCAAAATTGGTTTTGTCCGAAAATGGCACAGTGCGCATATATGGAAACGTTGGTGTCAGAGTTCAACAGATGTTCGCGCATCATCGTAACCATCATCGCTACCTTAATCATCGTCATCATCATCATCATCATCATCATCATCGAAACCAGCTTAAACTCAGATGACGCAAAGTGTCCGCATGTGGAATAGTCAGATCACTGAGGTGCAGCGGATCGATATGTAGATGTGTGTGTGTGTGTGTGTGTGTGGGCGGGTGCGGAGTTGAGAGGATGTATCAGTCCAAAGACAGTGACTGTCACTCGGGTCCTCATTTAAGACAACCAGGATTGAACAATCAGGACTGAACATTACAGTTCGTTATGTAACAGACGGGGACACGCACCGGTCGGTGGAGACCCTTATTAAAAACTGCAAAGCACGTGCATGTATGCGAGCGCGCAGGGTCTCTCATATAGTGACGAATCATCTGGTGCGAAATCATCATCGTCATCGTCACTCATCCTTCATCTCATCTGTTCTTTAAATTCTCTGTTTATTCTCTTCATCCTCATCTTTTCTTCTCTTTGACTTTTTTTTTATCCACTTTTTTATTTCAGGAAAATAAGAAACGATGAGTCTCGGAGCTGATTTCTGCTTCTTTTCATTGAAGAGCACCAGTCGCTTCTCTGTCAGCGGCTCAATGCTGCCGCCTAGCGGACAAGAATCACATGGAAAGCGGCCAGAAACAGGAGGGAGGGAAACTGATAAGAAAGTGTTTGTCTTTCATCTTTTAATGACTGTGATAAAAGGTTTTTGACCTTAAAAAAAGCAGCCAGCATTCAAAGATTAAACGTCATAATACTATTAATAATATTTAAGATTATCCTTTATTTATAATAATAATATTTATTATTATTAGTCGATGATTAGTTAGTCAGTCAAGACACTACAGATGAATAAGGGTAAAACTAATAAAACTAACTACACATCATGAAACTTCCCCAGTTGATTATTTATATTGAGACAAGTATTTTTTAAGTTATGTTTAAATATGCAAACATGTCATTATCTAATCAAATGTGACCTAATTTGCATAAATTTCCAAAACAGAAGGAAGTTTAAGTTTGATCAAACATAATTTTCACAATATATATATATATTTTTTTTTAGCAAAAAATGTTTTATAAAACATATGAATATATGAATAAACCAGTTTGACGTATGAAAGTTGATTTTTCTGGCTCAGTGTACAAGAAAAAAAAATTAAAAAGTGTAGCATCAATGAAGTAGTACTTATATACTGTCAGTACTTTATTTGGTTGTTTATAAGATGTTAATGTATAAATTTAATTACATTTAAAACAAAAAAAATATCCAAGACTCAAAACCTAATCATATGTCCGTTGACTTGAAGTGGATTAAATGTTCTCAGACGTTTGAATCCTATTGTATATACTTAAAGTATACACACAAACATACAAGTGACCCATCAGATTAGTGTGTAAATAAGACTGTGTGTAATGTCATGTATGTAAATCCTGCAGAAAAACAATGACGAGTCTAAATTTACGCTCAGAAACTTAAACCTTTAGAAGAAGTTATGAACTGTTCAGCCGTGAAAATAAAAACCCTAATATTTATATATTATTAAGGTTCACGTCTTCCTGCTGGTGTTTGTTGTAAAAAATCAGCATCAGAGTCTAAAACTTGACTTTGTTGAATCAGAGTGACATAAAAAGTCACTTTAGTTGAGATGGTGGGGGTGTCAGCAGCCCAGATATTTATAATCTTAGAGATTTTTATCCTGATTTTACCCTATGAGAGCAGTCAGTGCTGTTCACACAGGTACCACATCTTCAAAAAACAAAATAAAGCAGAATGCCATCTATGTTTATGTTTGGTTATATGTTATATCACTAATACACTATATCACTAACAAACAAGTCCTTACTGTGATTATTGGTGCCATAGTGATGTAATAGGTGATGTAACAGACATAGAGAAAATAACTTTTTAGACACATGTACAGTTTAAAGAGCTGACTTGACCAATTACGTGACAGAAATGTAGTTGTTCTTTGTTTGTCGACAGGTCAAAATGTTTAACCAGGTTAAAACAAAAAGCTCTAATAAATATAAGTGTAGTTGCTAAGATCCCCATGAACGGACTGAAGATGAAGGTCTTGAACCCACATTTGAAGGGTACATGAGGGATTTGAGGTTCTGTTTTATGTCCCTGTATTCAGTTTATTGGTTTACATCTTGACCAACCAATAGTTTCTAAGAGTTTGTGGCAGCAGAATCCAAAATACGACGGTTAAAGCAATGCAATTCCTGGCCTTGTTGGATGTTTCTAGACGTCCATATGACCCAACCTGGACTGATCAGACCTCAGCCTGAGTTCAAGTGGTTTTCTGTTGCCAACACTCGACTTGATCACTGATCATGGCCTCAGCGATAAGTCTTTGTCTTGGTGAAGATATTGACCATCACCATCTTTGTCTTTGATCACAAGGTGTATTCAGGTGTTTGAACCTCACCCCATGTTATCAAGCTCTGTTTTCTACCAAACATCTTTTATATTGGGGATGATCGGGTTGGACTTGGTTTTAGTTTTGGCCTCCAGTGCTGTCGCTTCTGCTGGCAATACTCAAAACAATCATATCATCCATTAACCTGGACCCGCCCATACTGCCTGTGATGCTACATTAAATTTCGTGTTCAAGTCAGTCTGGACAACCAGCCTGTTCTCTGCTCTTCCAATGAAAACCGACATGAAGTCCTCAGAGGCCGGATCAACAGATGTCTTTGTGTCTACGTGAAGCACCAGACCAAACTCCGTCTACGAGCTTGGTGCGACAGCCGGGCTAATCATCCATAGTTTAGCTTGTGAACCTGTAAACTCATTACAATCGTTCATAAAACATTGTATACGTAACCTGGAGAACTTCTGATTTAATTTTTATTTTTTCAGATCAAGCCAGACTTTCCTACACTGAAATAACTTTTGAATGAATTCATCCATTAATCAACTCAAGTGACAAAGCTCTCCAGTAACCAAAAGATGACATCAGAAGGAGGAAGTAACCAGCAGTGATTACTGTTCCCTATTTCCACTCTGACAACTATACATATCTCTGATTCACAGTCAATGAACTGTAACTATGACTCTGAGACCCCCTTATTTTCACCCAAAACGTGACCCCAACCAAATCATGTTCGCACAGAATTTCCCTAAACACTAAACATGAAACAGATGCCATTTTCAGTGGTGATTCGTGACAGTCATACCAGTCATAAACAAATGATGTAGCCCTGCTGATGAGTGAAAACGGTTGTCTGAGATTTGTCATTTGACAAGATGGGACTTTCACAGAACTCCAGCTACCATTGTTAACAGCTTTTTATTCAGAATACTTGGTATTCTGATTAGTGATCAGCATGTACTTTTAAGTCTTTATTTATAATTAGTGATGTGATGGTATAAAAACATGATACAGAGGCTCTACCCCATAACTGTGAGGAGATTCACAGAAAAATTAAGCCCCCCACGGTGGTTAGCAGGGCTTGTATCCAGGATATGTCAGGCTTTGTTTTTGGGAGGAAGTAAAGGACCGCTGACTAGAATTAAGGCTAAATTTATCCACTAACACTGTGCTGATACTCTAATGTGTAAATACAGTGTTAAAGACATAGTTTCACCCTGTGAATTATAGACAGATATGTCTGATTAATGTGGTGACCACCATGTTTTAGTTTTTTCATGAAATCTACATTAATAATTATGTAAATTGACCTGATCTTTGTTGCGACACTCTTGGTAAAGATTCAATAAAGGTAAATAGATAAAAATAACAGTTTTCATAACCAAGGTGACTGTAGTTCAGGAGGTAAAATGAGTCATCATTCTGCAGTCTGCAGGTAAAAGGATTCTTGAATTTTAAATTACCCACAATAGCGTATAAATGGGAAACACTATAAAAATGCAGTCTATTTACTATGTGTGTATGTGTATGTGTGTAAGTAATTTTATACTGTTGACTCAGTTTCAGGAGGTTTGAGGCATCAGGCTGCTTCATTTAGGTCAATAAATAATATCAAGTTTTGCTTATTCAAAGGTTTTGATCCCAAAAGCGGATTAAGATGAGTCAATTGAATTACAACTCTCTTTGAGTCATGATGTGAATCTCAGAATGAGGTTTTAGTTTAGGAAAAGTACTCCAGGAAGGCGAGTGGATGATGAAGCTGAAGGCGGCTCTGATTCAAAGCTGATTCACGAACTTCTGCTGCAGCTCTGATTGAACAGATTGCGGTGAGGTAATGATGGTTTTGTTCAGGGTTCAGCAGAGGTTCAAACCAGCATTCGTTCAGACGATTCATCAACACACACTCGCAACCAAACAATCCTGTTTTGTTTTTTCTTCAGCTCTACTGAAAATCCTGCGCTGCAGCTTCATCCACTCCATTTCAAGGTCGCAACCTCTTGTGTAATGTGTCAGACTTTGTAGCGTTTCCATTCCAGGTCAGGCACGGAAAGATTTGGCCGCACTTAGCCCGTTAACGCCGTTATGTGTGTAAGTTAGGTAATTACTGCTTTTCTTGTGGCTGCAGCTCGTGTGTGTGTGTGCTTTTCTTTGTATAAGCAAAGACGCCTTATCTTTACATTCCACTGCAATGTCCATTTAAGCTTTTAACACTACCTAAACACACACATACACTGCTCATACTTCAGTTAGCATGAGTGGAGACTGTGACAGTCGGCAAGGGGAAAGAAAAGAGCGTATGTGTGTAATGATGCATGTGAGTTTTGCCAGCAAATTTCAATTTCCTCTGACCCTGACGTGACCTTTCACAACCGAGGTGTTTAGCTTAGGCTTTAGTGGGCTTAGTTGGATGCAGGAAGTGAACACACACACACGAAACACACACACACAATGAGAGGAGAGAGGAAAAGGGAGATCTAGGAAACGACAGCACAAGACAAAAGTTCGTTTTTTGGTCACGATAAAATGTCAACTGTAGACAGGTGCGGAGGAGTTGAGGTGATGCACAAACTTATTTCTGTTCAGATGTTTCAATACTGTCATGACTCCAATGTTTGGCTCATTATGCACCATTTTACCAAAGTAATGTCAAGTTAAAGTCAACAAATTTAGTTCAGTATTGATTTGAGCCACTTGTAAACTTCCACTCAACCACATTTCAGAAGGATTTCCTTCTTTAACAGCTGCAGTTTTATTTAAAAAAAATACAAATACAGAACATGTAAGTTGTAAAGAAAAAAAAACTCAACATAAGCAAAAGTCACAACGTCAGGATGGCCGAGCGGTCTAAGGCGCTGCGTTCAGGTCGCAGTCTCCCCTGGAGGCGTGGGTTCGAATCCCACTTCTGACAAATGACTTTCATTAGTTTCCCTTTGGGATTAATAAAGATCATTATAATGAAGCAAAAGAGACAGAAAGTCTCTAATATTGTGCAACAGAACTGATGCATCATGTGTAATAAGCCATGTGATATATTGTATGACAGGGATGTTGTGGCATAAAAAATAAACATTTACATGACGATAAGACCAGAAACTGTACAATAAAAAAATAAAATCAGGTCAAAGTATGTGCAATGAAAACTTTAGAAAATTAATATTAAAAATAATCTATTATAAATTATAAAAATACAAACATAAAATTGTGAGTATTTAAAGTTCTTAGTCGGTAGTTAATAGCACCTCCAAAACAAGATATGATAAAATAATAATTAAAATAAATAAATGAATAAACAAAAATCAACACTTAATCAACTGTCTCTTTAATTTGTAAGATTTCTATAAAACTAGATATTTTTAGGAAACTATAATGAGACTGAATAAAAAGGTTAAGAATAATTCACAATTAAATTCAGAATTATTTATTTATCTATTTTGTAAAAGAACTGCAGTATTGTGCACAAGGTAAAACTTGGAACTATGACATAAATAAATAAATAAAACCTAAAAATGCTTCAAGTACAAAACAACACTAACGTTGGTTTAATAGAAAGTCTGTCCGTCGTCCAAGATTGAATCAGTGAACCAGTAGAGAAAGTTGCACAATAGATCAGTCGATAGCGCAGTGTGTGATTCTGTGTCTACATGGAACAAACAAACAAACAAACAAAGACTTTTTCTGCAATTAAACAACAACTCAAACAAGATGTGAAACATTAAACTGTAAAGATTCAAGGAGACGAGACAAACAAGGATTTTTTTTTTTTTTTTATAATTTTTTTTTACTGTCAGTGATGACCTCATCACCTCACACACAAATAAGTGATGACATCACCACCTACTGATGCCTCCTGATTCACCACACACACAGAGATCACAGACTGGTCAGCTGGATGACCTCTGAGGGGTTAACAACCCGTCACATAAATCTGGTTCACATATTCACATCACCAGACTGTTGTTTGCTGGGTTTTTTTTTTTTTTTGGATTTTACTTCTGGGCCAAAACAGAATCAAAGGGGAGGGAATTACTGTAAGTCACAGTCAGTGCGATCAGTCAGTGCTGGAGGGTTGCTATTATCTGTGTGTGTGTGTGTGTGTTTGTATGGAGATTAAGTGATTTACGAATTAAGATAAATTTAGGCAAGTCTGGCATGTAGCGGTGACCGTTTGGCCAAAATTATATTGGTTAACTTTTCTTTTTTTTTTTTTTCTAACCTCATCAACTCTGACAGACCAGTGGTGGAAATGTTCAGATCTTTTTACTTAAAGGGGCCGTGAACTTTAGTTTACCAGACATATGTAGAGTAAATAAAGCTCTTTGTGGCTCCAACTGTGTGAAGACTACAAGTCACATCTGTAACTTCTTCAACTCAGCAGTTTGAGATGCATTATGGGTGATGGAGACACTAGAGGATGAAAAAATGGAATAAAAACAAAGGGCAATGTATCTGCTACTACAGAGTAGTTTCCAAACCAAAAATGATCATACTCCTCCCAGAAAGCCAGCTATGCTAATGGTTGTGCTAACACTAATGCTAACTGGGTTCATAGTAAAAGAGATTCAAAAGTTTCTGAACTTACCAGTCGACCTACAGCACCTCTGGACTGGACACTGCTCACTTTGTGTGCTACCAACAACTACACACTTTACTTATTTACATACTTACATAGATTCTTTCTGTGTGTATTATTTTAAACTAGATTAAACTAAATTTGTGTCTTGCATTATTACATCTGAATGTGTATAAGCTACTTGATGACTTAATTTCCCCTTTGGGTTCAATGAAGTATATACCTACTTACCTACCAACCCACCTACCAACCCACCTACCAATCTATATATACATATAACAACTTGAACTGCAAATATATATATATATATATATATATATATTTGGTCAATCAAATGTGCCCATATAGATGAGAGAAGAAGATAGAAGAGAGAAGCAGGAATAGTTAGTTTATCGTCATCATAATATTTAATAATGTTTTCACATAGTGCAAGTTTTCCTAATATTGCAATCCAAGGTTGAATACCCAACAAAATAAACAAAACCATAATAGGAAATTACTCAAGATTTTACATAAAACAAATAGTAGCGGTACAAGAATGGTCGAGACTGACTAACTCATTTTGTTTAATCTTTGAAAGCAGAATTTTTGAGCTGCAGTCACTTCTTTCTTGAGTTTGTTGAGTTTAAATAAAATAAGATAAATAGAAAATTGTGTAATTTGGGAAAACTCAAGGCAATAGAGGCTCAGGAAGTCAAGTAGGTCGCCTACCAACTAGAAGGTCGATTCTCAAAATTTCCTGTGACGTTGATGTAAATACTTGTTGCAGAGAACTTGTTGCAGAATAGTTGTCATCACTGTCGCTTCACAAAAAGAAAATTCCGGGTTGGTTTAGTTTGCATTTTCTCCGTGTCTTCGTGGGTTTCCTTCAGGGTTTACCCTCCTTCGTACCCAACGCCCCCAAAACAACAAAACAATGCCAGCTGGAATTAACTCCAGCCTTTCTACGCCCTCAGAGGATGAACGTAAAGCTAACGGATGGATGTAAAACTGGGACACCTCTTTTTCCCTTTTTGTGATGGCAGTCAGAGGCTCATTCCACCTTCAGGGAACCACAAATAAGACCAGCCTCGATTATGAGGCTGGTCGACGTTTCCCTCCTCGTTACCTTCCGATGATTTTTTTTTTTCAAGGTATGTGTCCTGGACGATCTCGTTATGGAAAAAGACGATCATCCGAACAGTTTTTATTATATTAATCCGAAAATAGGGTTTGTGAACCTTTCTGTTACGTAAGCACCAATTAGCCTTGCACATTTTATCATCGTTTTTTGCTCTTAGGTAACGTCCATTATCTAAATAAAAGCGGCGTGTAGCGCAGCTGGGAGGCTGCATTACCCATAGTAATGAACAAATAAGAGAAAGAAAATATATAAATAAAACAAAATAAAACGCTGGCCTGGCATAGCCGAAGAGGACAACAAGAAAACAACAGGAAAGCCACTGTGGAGCAGGAACAGACACATTAAGTGAATGAACTGAGAGTCACTCAGTAGTTACAGATGTGGCTAATGGTTCATTTTACTGGGAAAGCGGAGGTTTTAACATGTGGCACCCTTTGTTTTGGATCACCATATAAACAAGTTAACTATGCTACTAATGAACTATGTCCTTTGTGTGTGTTAGGAAACACTTTAATATCAGATTAATGAGGCCTGTAGCTGGTTTTGTTGGTTGATTCAGACCGTCAGAGTTCAGATGACGTCGACACTCACAGCTCATTTTTGAAGTAAATTTAGAAACTTGAAAGTGTGTAATCTTCTTATTATCACATGTCATTGATTAAAAACCTGTTCGAAACTGAAATGAGGGAAAATTTGGGGAATAAATTTAGTGAAAGAAGAAGTAGAACTATCTGTTCTGGCTTTAATGCCCACAGGATACGAGGTCAGTGACTAATTGTGGTTAAACAGTCCAGGATTTCATACAGATTCCTTGAACTAATTAAGTACAAAGTGGCCACCCCCCTGAACTCACCCCCGCCTCAACAGATTTTCTGGATCGGGACTTGCGGGAAGACTTCTGGGTAAAACTAGGATGTGGCTTTTTTTATGCTACTCCTCAAGGCTGGTGTGCGACAACTTAATTAGGGCTTCATTTGATCAGAACTGTGATTTTCCAGCGTTTGGCTGCAGAGGGACGACCGACAGAGGCGGCTCGGTTCATGTTGCTGCTTTTGTGGGCCGCCAGGTTGTGGGTTTGAACCCTTCGATTTTTTTTTTTTTTTTGCCTGAAGGGAAGTGAGTTGAGTGATGTGAACTGGCTCAGGGGCTCGTTGACATGTCAGGTCCCCTCGAGCCAGACCCCTCCGTATGAAGTGGATGTTTGAGAATCACAGAGCTCAGTTCAAAGGCACATATTTGACCAGAAAGAGACAAAACAAGAAGAAGACACAAAACAGCTACGACCATGTAATTGGTAGTCTTTTGTCTTGTTTGTTGTCAGTCTTGAACATGAATTTTCAATATTTTCACCAACATAAATCATTCAGAGGACGAGTCGACGTAGCTTCAGGGTTCAAATGTTGAACATAACGTTTATTTCCCACATAAAAAAAAATGTGCTGAGACATACCAGATTAGTAATAAATGAAGAGTATTTCATCAAGAACATAATGATGAATGCGTCTTGAGTCGTTTCCCAAATGACTCCACAAAGGGCGGACGAGGGTTTCGCACTTCGTGTTCCGAGTTGTGACCCAAAGTATGAGTTTAATTTATTGAAAGTGCACAAAGCTGCATCGTCTCAGCTTGTAGGAATCTTCTTCTCGTGATTTAAGGCGACGAAATGGGAACGCTTTGATAAAAAAAAAAAAAAAACTTCTAACTTAATGCAGTAATTTTTAAGGAGCTAACTATAATTTACGAGCGTTACGAGAGTTTCTGAGTCCGTTAACCAAAAAAAAAAAAAAAAATGTGTTCCTCCGTTCAGAAGAGACTTTGACTCTTTGGCCGTCGTAGGATCCACAGGGACAAGTCGTGCTACTGGTGAAGATGGAGAATGGTTTAAATTAGGGGAATATGTCTTTGTGGAAGAGAAAGAGAACCAGACGGAGACTTAATCCACCCTCGTCAGCAGTCGCGCCAATTTAGAATGACACAACAGAACCGAGGGATGATCGTTTTTATTGGGACGAATAAAAAACCCTCTTCTTCTTCTTCTTCTTCTGATGGTGATGAAGAAGAAGAAGCAACAGGGGGATGGAGTTTTTTTTTTTTTTACTGACAAAACAACGTGATAAATGAGAAAAAGAAATGAGGCGTGGAGGGGGAAAATGTGACACCATATGTGAGAGGACGATCACGACTGAACGTACAGATCAGACAGTCGACGAAGAAAAAGAAAAAAACCCAAAAATTAGATGACGAGAAACATTTTTTTGAGCAGAAAATCAGACTAAGACTGATGGTCTCTCGTGTTTTGTCTTCTTTTCCTTCAAATTAGTACTTAATCTTTCTTCCCAACATATAATTTTCCCTTTAACTCGTCTATTTTGGGTTGTTTCTTTGTCTTTTATTAAAAAATACATTCTTTTTGCTCATATATCTTTCTGTCTTTTATTTGGCTTTTCTTTACAGTTTCACCTTCAACTGAACTCCAACTCTAAAGCATCACTGCTTAAAGTCTCCAATGTGTTCGGACATTTTGAACCGCACTTAAAAAATAACCATTAGACTTCATTAAGGACGGGTACTTCCTAGAAATGAGGGCATACCATTATTGATCTGGTGGGTTTTTTTTGGGAGAAAGCTAGCACTTCTTCCACCACATAAAGTCAAACAAAAATTTAAAATGACGTCATAAACACCAGCGTTCAGCGAGGTACGATTACTGTTTTTGCAAGTTAAGTTTGGTGAACTTGATCAGATCAATGCAGGTAAAAAAAAAAAAAGACTCGTCTTTGCAGGAATCTTCTCCAATTTGAACCAAAAACAAATGACACAACAACGTTTTTACATCACAGAAGTTTCGCAGTTTCCATTTTTACCGTTTTATCTTGGAGTGATCTTTAAAAAAAGACCCACATTTGCAAGTTTTTGTTTGGTTTTATTTTCATCATGCTAATATTAGCTGTGTTGTGTTGTGTTATCATTTCAAGTTCCATGTGAATAAATAAATTGGTTCATGCCAAACCTGGAGGGTTGTCAGGACTGACTTCATTAAAGTCCCACTCAAGAGATATTTTATGTTGTTTGAAGTAACATCGAGTTTGACTGTTTTTTGTTTTCACAACCAAATAGTTAACAATGAAAGTAAATGGGGCAGTCAGCCAAACATATCTAAATTGTCATTTTTTAACCACTAATAAATCTCTAATAGATTAATGAAGGGTGTTCCAGATCAGCAGATTCATAATTTTTCTCTCTCTTCACAGACACATCTGTTGGTTGTTCAGGAAAATGATGAATCTGCTGATGTGGAACATCCTTCATCACCAGTTGTTATGAAACAAGACGTTGGGTAAGTCTTGTAAAACAGTGTTTTTAATAAACTCTCAGTTCACTTACTAAGTTATCAGTACTTCAGTTTATGTGTAGGGACCCTATTCATGCTACTGCTGAAGTGAAGTGATATTTTGAGCTTTATTAATGGTTAAAAAATGACAATTTAGATACGTTTGGCTGACTGCCCCATTTACTTTCATTGTTAACTATTTTGGCCAATGTAAAATCTTTTGAGGAGGCATTTGATTCGTATTCATGGTGAAATAGACCCTGGGTTCTCGTTACTCCAGATCATCACTTTAAGTTCAGATGAGGTCGCTGAACTCTTTGTATCCTTTGACCTTCAGAAAATACATGATAATACGAGTCTCGTTTAACCTCGGGTGATATTGTGGTTAAGTTCATTTGTGCAAAAATTTAAAAAAAGAAAAAAAAAGAACAGTGGCCGACATTACAGCATCATGCAAATAACCAACATGTGTTTTCTCGTAACGAGAACGAATTTTCCATTAAAAAAAGAAGTTTTTCTGTCTTTTGTTCTGTTTTGCATACCCTCGCTCTTTTCTCTCCTCTGATGGATGGTGCAGATTAACGTCTGACAGCGCATCTGACCGCAGACTGGCATTTTACTGGGCAGCACCGAGCAGCTCGTAACCTTCACTTAACTGCTCCACGGCAAGCAACACTTTCTGTATAAAAAATAAAATAAAACAAACAAACAAAAAAAAAAATGTCTGCATGTGTTCGGGGGCGTCAGATCTCCCGCTGACACTCACACCAAGCGGTGCCAACGAGGCGATACACACATCCCAAAGCTATTAGTCTGAGCTGCACAGGAGGCACAGTCAGTGTGTGTGTGTGTGTGTGTGTGTGTGTAGCAAACAAGCTCTTTTCCCACAAATGTCACAAGTAACAAACACACACACTGTGACACACACGCTGTTGTTAATCAGAGTTTATAGATAACACATGTTGCGCCAGTTTCCCATGATGACACACCGCCGTCAGCTACAAAACACAGTTCATTAGGTCAACACGGCGTGTGTGTGTGTGTGTGTGTTTGTGTGTTAACAGTGTGTATGCCATCAGGTGAGTACATGATAAAGTAATCATGAGTGTATTTATTGTTTCATGAGTGTGTTTGGGTTAAATCGAGTTTTACAGCCGCTGACTTCAGCAGTCATCGTTTTGTACGTCGGCGAAGAAGCAAATAAAGACATCTGGGCTCAATGACTCAGTACTCAACGTGTGTGTGTGTATGAGTGTGTGTTTTATAACTTACTTATCTGTTTACATCTCATTTGAGCGGTAGAAGAATCACGTTTCATTACTCGATTACCTTAAAAAAGTACAGAGTTACCGTCTGTCATCGTGATTACAAAACAGGATCCAACAAATCTTAACATGGAACATTTTGTTTTGCTCACAACAGTGACTTGACAGAAAATATATTGGTGGTTTCAGTTTTTCATTTTCTGGGAATTTTTTTCTTTTTTTTTTTTCTATACAGGCTGACAGAGCAAAAAATATCTGGAGCCAACGTTTATCTGAAGACGTGGGCCAGGACTGTGACCTCAGACCTCAGACCTCCTCAGCAGGTAATAAACTGGACGAACATCCTCAGACATTTACACTGTTTCCTGTCGTGTTGTATGAGTTATAATGTATGGAGTCGATGTTATTGCCAGTTTGTGTTTGGACGCCAACGTTGGTACTGCAACAAATCAAAACTAAACTAAATCCTCTGTGGTCCAAAAAGCATTTTCACCAACAAATAACTGTAAAAGAAACTTTCCCAGAGTCTTAAAAAAAAAGTATTTTTAGTAGATGTCACTGTAAAGTGAAGATAAAAATACCGATGGGGATTTTAGGGTCTAGTCTAGAACTGGTTTCGTGCATTTCGACCAGATACTGGTCCAAAAGTCAGAGCCAATGATGTTAGGAGCTACTGGAGGAGGAGACCACGGGAGTCAGACAGTGTAACGAAACGTAAGTGAAAGATGCTGGAGAACTTTTGAACTTTCTAATAAAGATGAACAGATGGATGAATGAGTGGGGACTAGATCAGGTTTGGTTCTTAGAAGCAGCAGAAGCACTGTCCTGGTGTAAACCTGCAGTTCTGCAACTCTCCTTGTGTATTTCAACTAAACAGCAGTGGTGGCTGAGGACACGACCTTGTGTCTAGAAGATCACAGGTTCAAATCCACCAACTGCCTGTTGAGGTACCCTTGAGCAGTGTACCATCCCCTCTCATCTGTGATTGGTTTGATTTTGTTTAGTGCATCAATGACACAGGATTCACTGTCAAATCACAACAAATGGGAATCACTTCCAATAAAGAGCAAAGTGAGTATTTTGTAGCTCTTCATAATCTACAAATATTCATCTATAACAGCTACAGGTAGTAACAGGAAGTACAAGTAAGTAACAAATCTATATTTTCTAGTTTTACTGCTTCTCTGACTTTTCTTCTTTTTCATACAGAGATCGTATTGTAAAAGGATAAGTTCATCTTCCATGTCCTGATTCTCTGTGACGTCAACAGAAACTCATCACTGGTAAATGTTTACAACAGGACATCAAATTTATTTACTATCACTTAAGTTGAGAAACTTTCATCTCTTCCCGTCCGTTCGTCTTCCAGATAAGATATAAATGAACGAATGATAACGACCGACATCTGAGGTAAACATAAACGTTACTGGTTTTTAAGACTTACATTTTACTTTTACTAATTCCAGAAAATTTTGAATAAAAACTAAAATCTGACACTTGATAATTCACTTGAACCTTTATTTAACAAGCCTGCAACACACAAAAACATCCTCTCAGTATTTACTGTGTTTAAATTCGTGTGTTTGTCCAACAGTCCAGTAAAACCTGATGTCAGACGTCCGAGTTCAACAGATTTCTAGTGACGGTAAACTAATGTGAGTGACACTAACATGACCCAAGTTTCTAAACACAAAGAAATGCAGCGTATTTAATTTACTACGACATAACTCCACTAATAAAATGGAACAAATTAGCAATAAACACAGTTTATCATTTCCCAGAAATCATAACGATAATCAGTTAGTCAGTTTCCCAGCTGGGTAACTCTCTCTCTCCCTCTCTCTGTATGTCGCTCACAAACACACACACACACACACACACACACACACACACACACACATGCCTGTACACACACATTTCCGAAAATTTCCCCAGAGAGGTCTGTATCGAATCAGATCTAAAACGGCAATTACAGTAATGCCGCACGACACTTTAATGTTTTTGTATTTACCGTGAATACCAGGGGGAAAAATCCAGTATTATACACACACACACACACACACACACACACACACCTTAACAATCCTAGACACAGGACTATCAGGTCTCTGCTAAGCTTTAATAATAATGGGCTTCATTATAATTCAGTTTTCTTCATATGTGGTCGCCAACATAAAAAGAAAAGGAATGAAACTGGCTACACACACACACACACACACACACAGTAGTTGTCTTTCTGTAAGAAGAAGAATTTGCTGGTCAGGCCGCAGCTATTTTTGGCCGAAATTAGTAAAACTCACTGTGGATGAAAAGATGAGAAGAAGAGATAGGAGATGAGAGACGGAGGAGGAGGAGATGGGATGAAGACCACAGGCATCCACAGACGAATAATGTGGTCGTCCTGCAGCTCAGAGGACATTTCCAGTTTCAAATCAAGTTACTTTCACTAATATCGTCTGGTCGTGTCGTGTGGCGCTGAGGGAGAAGAGAAACTCCAACACTCAGGTCGTCCAAGATCGACAAGAAACTCCCATCATGACACTTCAGAGTCGTTAGGATTCATATTAAAGGCGTTACGTGAACGTTTGTGCAAATGCTGCACAGTCAGTGTTAGCATTAGCAGCTGTTTACTCCATCCAGAAAAGAAAAAAATCACAGTAACAAACAGTAGTAACTTTTTATTATACTATTTCCAAAGGTGTGATTTGGATATAACATTTTGTGTCGTTACAGTTCAAATTAGAGAAATATCTGTTTGGATTTGGACCAAGATGCTAATGGTTTTTGCTAACGCCGCTGCTACTTTTACAAATGTTGTGGCCAAATGTAGTAATATTGAGACTGAGAAGTGTTGTGTTTTAGCAAAATATAACAAATGAACAAGCTGGGGATGTCAACAAGAGACATGCAGGTATCCTCTTGTAAAACAACATGGCTAAAGTAGCATTAGCATGTTATTATAGCAAATTAGCAAAGTCATGCGATGGTGGAGCAAAACAGTTTTAGCTAGCCCTGTTTCTGAAACTGTTTTCTGTTGAAAAAACATAAAATGTAACCAAACATGATCCTATTAGAAAAATGACATAACATTTTGAATTTTAATAATAAATCTACCCTGTTCTACTTCTTTTTCTGCCGCCATTTTTCAAGTTATGTAGCCAAAATGGCAACTGTTGAGGCTGAGAAGCGTTTTTTTATTAACAACATATAACAAATGAAGGAACCGGAAACGTCAACAAGAGAAATGCAGATATCCTCTTTTCTAAAATAACAAGGCTAAGATAGCATTAGCATGTTATTAGCAGAGGAGGAAGTCATGCAACGTTGCATCAAGAGAGATTTTTTAATTTTAAGCCTGAAGGACAAACAAGCAAAATAGAAAACAGAGGAACAAACAGTAGTTATTTTACTTTATGTTCAAAAGTCAGATTTGAACATAGCATTTTATGTCATTACAGTTGAAATTAAAGAAATATTTGTTTAGATTTGGACCAAGATGCTAATGGTTTTAGCTAACTTTTAGCACAGTTTTAGCTTGCCAAGATTCTGAAACTGAGGCTGAAGTTTGTGTCCAAACATGGTCCTGTTAGAAAAAATAAAAACATTTTAAATAACAACTAATTTCAATCTTCTATAATAAACCTATACTTCTTCTTCCGCCGCCATTTTTATTAGTTATGTAGTGAAAATGACGGTAATTAAGGTTGATGAGTGTTAGCAAGTTTTAGTGTTTTAGCAATAATTTATTTCATGATTTTGATTTCAAATTAATATTAACAAAAGAAAAGAATAAAGAGACAAATTAAAGTTTTTTTCTTGCAACATGAAGGAGAAAATAACTAATTTTAACTTTAATGAAAAGAAAAAGAGTGAAAAAAAAAAAAAAAGCAGTGACAAATGAGCTGAAGTGAAAGTTACACACACACAGAGTTGGTGTTTCTGTAACCTTTGACCTGTCAGCCTCATCAATAACCAGAGGTTAGAGGAGAAGTGTGTGTGCTGTCTCATCCGTCTTCATTAGACCTCCGTCTAATGTGTGTTTGTGTGTAGCAGCTTCGTCCTGCTCACACGAAAAATTCAGCTTTTATTTTGAAAATACCTTCGTGTCTTTAGGTCATTTTTCTTTAAACTGCGACACAACGATCGTGTCAGTAAACTTTTATTTGTACTTTATCTTCCTGTCATCGTTCTCTCTCTGCTGTCGGACAGGAAGGAGACGTATCCGATATCTGACTGATTATTTAACGTCGTATCTGTCAAACAGGAGCCAGACGATATGCAAACTGACCCGAACCAGGAAGTTATGAAAGCTTCTGTTGCTGTGGTACAGCTACGGAAAAAAAAACAAATCACTGCTCACCTTCCTTCCCTTTATTATAATTTACAAAAAAAAAAAATCACTGTATTTATTTCGATTTCTTCTCTAAACTTCACGTCCGAACTGGTTTTTAATTCTCCTCTCGCCGTCGTCTGAAGGAAGTTGTCTAAATACATTATACAACAACTTCCTGTCTCTATATTTAGCTGTTTGTCTTTTCCTCGTCTGACTTAGGACACACTATCAAACCTGAACATCACACACATCAAGTTTCCACTACAGACATAATAACACACGGCCACGAGTTTGATTTGACCTCGCAGAGAAACACGACGTGACTCTTTGACAAAGAGAAAAAAACAAAACACAAAAAGAAAAAAGAGTTTGCGACTTTAAGACTTTAACCCAACAAATGTTTTGAATCAGTCAGATGTGCAAACATTTAATTTAAAAACAAACAAAAGTTTTTGTTGCCTGTGATGGAGTTACGTCATTGGTCGGTTTGGACGTTCGGCTTCTCCTATTGGCCGAAATCTGAGTTTTAATTTCACTAAACTAACCTGAGCTTTAAGAACCATCTCAACGCCAAGCGTGTGTTTGTCAAGACTTCATCTTCAGTTGTAGCGTCTATCAGTCTCTCCAGGATTTCAGGCCTTTTGTGAGATTGTTTACGACTAATTTGTCTAATTTTGCAGCAGCTTTTTTTTTTTTAATTCCAATGTTTTTAGGCTTTTTGTTGCAGTAACGTCATTGAGGGAGCAAGTTAAAGTTGCGAGTTTATTTTCTTTTAAAGAGAAAAAAGTGCAGTATGATTATAAAAGCTTTTATCTCATGTTTCCTGCATCTTCTAAAGTCATTTATAAAGTTTCAGCTGAATTTTTCTCTCAGTGACGGAGTTACGTCATTGGTCGGTTTGGACATTGGGTTTTTTGTTTCCTCAGTTCCTCAGCTAACGCTAACGTTGTTAGCAACCCACATAGCATATTTTATATTTCATATTTTTGCCATATTTCGACATTTTCTCAGTTTTTACTCGTTTGTTTTTGTTTGTTTGTTTTATTTGTTTGCAAATGTGCGACTGGATTAAAATGAACATGTCAAATTAAAGTAAATAAATAGTTTGTTATTACTCTCGTTGTTGCTAATATGATCAGAGTCGTAGCAGAGTCGAAGGAAATAAAAATCTTTATAAAAAACTTCCTCTCACAGCTGATTTGTGTTTGAAGGAAGTTCTTGTACAACTTCCTGTTTCTATATTTAAACTGTTTGTCTCTTCCTCGTCTGAGTTGAGTCGGGACGCCGTTATCAAACCTGGGCATCGCAGTGAAACACACACACACACACACACACACACACACACACACACACACACACGATTCGATCTGATTAAAAAACAAAAAAAGCATAAAGATGAAAGGATAGTTTGTGTAGTGAAGAGAAACACTGATGGTTGATGAGATATTCTTACACTGTGTGTGTGTGTGTGTGTGTGTGTGTGTGTGTGTGTGTGTGTGTGTGTCTCCAGTGTGACCTCTAATAACCCCGTGATGACCTCAGATGACCTTTCACCGCTTTAGGTCACAGTAGGATTAGAAAGCAGCAGCTTTTCTGTTGCTATGACGTGAAAAAACCAAAAATAAAACCTGTCTTATCTGCGGTTAAACTCTTAGTTCAGTTTTATATTAATGTATTAAATTACACAAATTAAACGTTGCGTCATATTTTATCATTAAAGTCGATGATGCAACGACTGACACCAGAAAACAAAAGAAAGAAAAAAAAAACTGCTCTGAACTTTTCACTTTTTCACTCTGGTTCCCGACGACCAGCAGAGGCGACGACTGACGATGATGAATTTACGGTTTATTTCTGGACATTATTCTAGTAGCAGAGTAGTGAATTTTTTTAATTTTTTTATTATTATTATTATTTTATCCACAGAGCCACAAATCTGATCTATATTCAGGCATCCACTTCATCCAGACTCTTGATGTGTTTGGCTTTTCTTAAAAAGACAAAAGACAGCAGAGGAAACAGAGTGAAGATTGTTTTATTAGAGTCTGGATACGTGTGTGTGTGAGTGTGTGTGTGTGTGAGAGAGAGAGAGTGTGTGTGTTTTAAATAGAGATCTGCTTCTTCTCACACTTGCCAGACCACATGAATGTGAGACACACCACTGTCAAAGGAGTAATAAATGAGATAACACACACAGACGCTGCTCTGTAACACATCTTGTAATACTCAGTGTGTGTGTGTGTGTGTGTGTGACTTTGCTCATTCACACACTTTTCATCCTGATATCACACACACACACACACACACTTACAGAAGGAAAAACCTTGAACTTTCATCTGTCGTTGCCAAACCTGCTCTTATTTCTCTTTTTCCTTCTCTTTGTCTTTCAAAACTGATATTTTGTGAAATTTATCATATGTGACTAAAAAAAGAAAAAGGAAAAAAAAAAAAAAAAAAATTTCCTTTTTGCAAACGAATAAACTGTTGGCTTTTTAAAAAATGTTTGTCCACGTCGACACGAAGATGTAAACACAAACAAATATCAACGTGAAATAAACACATATAAAAAGTGTTTTATGTGTAAATTTACACCGATTTGTCATTTGATTCATTTCTGAACAAACTGCTGAGATTTAAAGTTTTAGCCTCTGAATCATTTTCCCTGGAAACTGATGTGAAGTTTGACACATAACGTTTTAAAACATGTTTGTGATGTTTCGATAATCTTTAAGGAATCATCATCATTCCTGATGTTTGAAAAGTCGTTGTCAACGTCAACGTCATTATTGCTCCATCGCCGTCGTTTGGAAGTTTTAAAACATTTAACTAAAGACAAGTTGTGTTGTGTGATGAAATCAGTTCATAACAATAACTGTTGAGTTCCACAGAACAGAGAGGGAACAAATAGTAATATTAATAAAAAAAAAAAAAATCCACTTCTTCATCTTCTTTGTTACACTTGAGCTTGGTTTGACGTCACCACGTTTCAGGAAAAAAAGACAAAAAAAAAACAAAGAAGTAAAATCAGCAGATTCAGCAGCTGCAACCATGAAACTTCAGATCGATCGGTGCAGAAAAGTTTCAACGTTTCAACAAATACCTCATTACTCACTTTTCCTTTTTTTGCTGCTGTTTTCTTTGTAATCGTCTGTCTTTGCTGTTGTTAATGTCATTTTCATTGGCGCCATTTTCATCGTCACCGACGTCGTTTCCGTTGTCGTGATCATCTTCATCATTTTCGTCTGGAAACATTTTTGTCATCGTCGTTTCCGTCGTCGTCATTTTCATCGTCGTTGTCAGCATTTCTGTCGTCATCGTTGTTCACGTTTCCATTGTCATTGACGTCATCATTAGCATCATCATCATCATCAAATTTGACAATAACCATGTTGAGGTTGTGAGTCCAGAAAGAAAAACATTCATGAAACAAATGACTTCATCAAAGTGTCAGAGTGAAATAACAAGTCAAGACAACAAAGTTTAATCTTATATCAGTTTCATTTATTCCAAGAAACTTCTACTATTGTTGTTTGAGTTAAATCTACATTAATTCATCATATTACATGAGGGTGTAAAGAACTTTATATGTGATGAAATCAGTTCACAACAGGTGATGTAAAAACTGTTCATTTCCACAGAACAGAGAAGAAACGATTAGTAATAATAATAATAATAAAAAAATTCCATCTTAGTTACATTTGAACTTGGCTTGATGTTCCCACGGTTACAGAAAAAAACAAAGAAATCATCAGATTTACACATAAATGTCGTAATCACGTGGTAATCAGGCTCTGAGAGGTCAAAGGTCACGCTGATGAGTCAGAATCAGTGCTGATGGTTTAAATCTTGTTTCTCTGCAGATGAGAACTTTTTATGCAGTTTTATTATCACATGAAACACAGTGATTAACGTTCTTCCTCATCTTAGTTTTAGTCTTCGTCGTTGTTGTTTTCATCATCGTTGTTTTTTCTTTCGACATCGTCATAATTCCACATTCGACATCTTCGTAATCGTTGTCGCTTCGTTTTCAGCGTCGTCATTGTCATTTTTGTTGATGACATCATCAACGTTTTAGTCGTCATCATAATCATCGTTTCTGTTGTTGTCAGCATTTTTGTCGTTATCGTCAATGTTTGTTGTCGGCAGCGATGTTTCCGTTGTCGTCAGCGTTTTCAACATCATCGTTATAGTTGTTGTCATTATTTTCATCTGCGTCGTTGTTTTTATTGTCATTTTTATCGTCATTGTCGTTGACGTCATCGTCGTCGTTATTTTCATCGTCGTCATCTTTGTTGTTTTTTGTCTTTTTTACAACTTGACGTTTTCATCGTTGTTTTCGTCGTCGTCAATGTTTTCGTCATCGTCATCAACTTTGTTTGTTTTCGTCGTCGTTTTTGTCATCGTTGATGTCATGTCATGATCATTGTTTTCGTTTTTTTTCCACGTCGTCTTCTTCGTAATAATCGTCACTTCGTTTTCGCCGTCGTCGTCATCATTTTTGTTGATGACATCATTAACGATTTGTCATCATCATAATCGTAGTTTCTGATGTTGTCATCGTCATTATTTTCATCATCGCCGTCGTCTTCATCTTTCTTGTTTTTTGTCATTTTCACAACTTGTCGTCAACGTTTTTGTTGTAGTCATTGTTGTCGTTGTCATTGTTGTCGTTGTCATTGTCAACATTTTTGTCGGCATCGTTTTAGTCTTTGCTGTTGTTGTTGTTTTCGTCATCTGCTTCATAATCTTTGTCGGTGTCTTCACCGTTGTTGACGTCATTTTCAGCGTCATCGTCATTTTTGTTGATGACATCGTCAACGTTTTTTGTCGTCATCATAATCAGTGTTTTCAACGTCATCGTTATAGTTGTTGTCATTTTCATCTGCGTCGTCGTTTTTATTGTCATTTTTTTTTTTTTTTGTCATTGTCGTTTTGTTGTTGTCATGGTTTTCATGACGCTTTTTGTTGACGTCATCGTCAACGTTTTCATCGTCATCGTTGTCATTTTTGGCGTCTTCATCTTTGTTGATTTTTTGTCATTTTCACAACTTGTCGTCAACGTTTTTACTGATTTCATTAATTTCATCAACATCGTTGTTGAAGGGTGTTTTGTGAAGGGTTGTCGTCATCATCATCAGCATATTTAACAATAACCATGTTGAGGTTGTGAGTCCAGAAAGAAAAACATTCATGAAACAAATGACTTCATCAAAGTGTCAGAGTGAAATAACAAGTCAAGACAACAAAGTTTAATCTTTTATCAGTTTCATTTATTCCACATTTTCTCTCTTGTTGACATTTGTCAAATGTATGAAAAGTGAAAAGTGTTAAAAGAAACTTCTACTATTGTTGTTGAGTTAAATCTACATTAATTCATCATATTACATGAGGGTGTAAAGAACTTTATATGTGATGAAATCAGTTCACAACAGGTGATGTAAAAACTGTTCATTTCCACAGAACAGAGAAGAAACGATTAGTAATAATAATAATAATAATAAAATTCCATCTTAGTTACATTTGAACTTGGCTTGATGTTCCCACGGTTACAGAAAAAAACAAAGAAATCATCAGATTTACACATAAATGTCGTAATCACGTGGTAATCAGGCTCTGAGAGGTCAAAGGTCACGCTGATGAGTCAGAATCAGTGCTGATGGTTTAAATCTTGTTTCTCTGCAGATGAGAACTTTTTATGCAGTTTTATTATCACATGAAACACAGTGATTAACGTTCTTCCTCATCTTAGTTTTAGTCTTCGTCGTTGTTGTTTTCATCATCGTTGTTTTTTCTTTCGACATCGTCATAATTCCACATTCGACATCTTCGTAATCGTTGTCGCTTCGTTTTCAGCGTCGTCATTGTCATTTTTGTTGATGACATCATCAACGTTTTAGTCGTCATCATAATCATCGTTTCTGTTGTCGTCAGCATTTTTGTCGTCAACGTTTCTGTCGTTATCGTCAATGTTTGTTGTCGGCAGCGATGTTTCCGTTGTCGTCAGCGTTTTCAACATCATCGTTATAGTTGTTGTCATTATTTTCATCTGCGTCGTTGTTTTTATTGTCATTTTTATCGTCATTGTCGTTGACGTTGTCGTTGACGTCATCGTCGTCGTTATTTTCATCGTCGTCGTCTTTGTTGTTTTTTGTCTTTTTCACAACTTGTCGTCAACGTTTTTGTCGTTGTCATTGTTGTCGTTGTCATTGTTGTCGTTGTCATTGTCAACATTTTTGTTGGCATCGTTTTAGTCTTCGCTGTTGTTGTTGTTTTCGTCATCTTCTTCATAATCCTTGTCGGTGTCTTCACCGTTGTTGACGTCATTTTCAGCGTCATCGTCATTTTTGTTGATGACATCGTCAACGTTTTTTGTCGTCATCATAATCAGTGTTTTCAACGTCATCGTTATAGTTGTTGTCATTTTCATCTGCGTCGTCATTTTTATTGTATTTTTTTTTTTGGTCATTGTCGTTTCTGTTGTCATTGCTGGTGACGTTTTTGTTGACGTCATCGTCAACGTTTTCATTGTCGTCGTTGTTTTCGTCATTGTCAACATTGTTTTCATTGTTGTTGTCAATGTTTTCGTCGTCATCTTCGTTTTAGTCTTCGCCGGTGTTGTTGTTTTCGTTGTCATTGATGTCGTCATTAATGTTTTTCGTTTTTTTCAACGTTGTCGTATTCGCCGCTGTCTTCGTCATTGTCAATTTTGTTGATGACATCATCAACGTTTTTGTCGTTATCATAACTGTCGTTTCTGTTGTCGTCACCTTTTTCATCATCATTGTCATACTTGTTTTCATCAGTTTCATCGTCATCGTTGTCATTTTTGGCGTCTTCATCTTTGTTGATTTTTTGTCATTTTCACAACTTGTCGTCAACGTTTTTACTGATTTCATTAATTTCATCAACATCGTTGTTGAAGGGTGTTTTGTGAAGGGTTGTCGTCATCATCATCAGCATATTTAACAATAACCATGTTGAGGTTGTGAGTCCAGAAAGAAAAACATTCATGAAACAAATGACTTCATCAAAGTGTCAGAGTGAAATAACAAGTCAAGACAACAAAGTTTAATCTTTTATCAGTTTCATTTATTCCACATTTTCTTTCTCGTTGACATTTGTCAAATGTATTAAAGTGAAAAGTGTTAAAAGAAACTTCTACTATTGTTGTTTGGGTTAAATCTACATTAATTCATCATATTACATGAGGGTGTAAAGAACTTTATATGTGATGAAATCAGTTCACAACAGGTGATGTAAAAACTGTTCATTTCCACAGAACAGAGAAGAAACGATTAGTAATAATAATAATAATAATAAAATTCCATCTTAGTTACATTTGAACTTGGCTTGATGTTCCCACGGTTACAGAAAAAAACAAAGAAATCAGCAGATTTACACATAAATGTCGTAATCACGTGGTAATCAGGCTCTGAGAGGTCAAAGGTCACGCTGATGAGTCAGAATCAGTGCTGATGGTTTAAATCTCGTTTCTCTGCAGATGAGAACTTTTTATGCAGTTTTATTATCACATGAAACACAGTGATTAACGTTCTTCCTCATCTTAGTTTTAGTCTTCGTCGTTGTTGTTTTCATCATCGTTGTTTTTTCTTTCGACATCGTCATAATTCCACATTCGACATCTTCGTAATTGTCGTCGCTTCGTTTTCAGCGTCGTCATTGTCATTTTTGTTGATGACATCATCAACGTTTTAGTCGTCATCATAATCATCGTTTCTGTTGTCGTCAGCATTTTTGTCGTCAACGTTTCTGTCGTTATCGTCAATGTTTGTTGTCGGCAGCGATGTTTCCGTTGTCGTCAGCGTTTTCAACATCATCGTTATAGTTGTTGTCATTATTTTCATCTGTGTCGTTTTTATTGTCATTTTTATCGTCATTGTTGTTTCTGTTGTCGTTGACGTCATCGTCGTCGTTGTTTTTTTGTCATTTTCACAACTTGTCGTCAACGTTTTTGTTGTAGTCATTGTTGTCGTTGTCATTGTTGTCGTTGTCATTGTCAACATTTTTGTCGGCAGCGTTTTAGTCTTCGCTGTTGTTGTTGTTTTCGTCATCTGCTTCATAATCCTTGTCGGTGTCTTCACCGTTGTTGACGTCATTTTCAGCGTCATCGTCATTTTTGTTGATGACATCGTCAACGTTTTTTGTCGTCATCATAATCAGCGTTTTCAACGTCATCGTTATAGTTGTTGTCATTTTCATCTGCGTCGTCGTTTTTATTGTCATTTTTTTTTTTGGTCATTGTCGTTTCTGTTGTCATTGCCGGTGACGTTTTTGTTGACGTCATCGTCAACGTTTTCATTGTCGTCGTTGTTTTCGTCATTGTCAACATTGTTTTCATTGTTGTTGTCAATGTTTTCGTCGTCATCTTCGTTTTAGTCTTCGCCGGTGTTGTTGTTTTCGTTGTCATTGATGTCGTCATTAATGTTTTGTTTTGTTGAGGTTGTGAGTCCAGAAAGAAAAACATTCATGACACAAATGACTTCATCAAAGTGTCAGAGTGAAATAACAAGTCAAGACAACAAAGTTTAATCTTATATCAGTTTCATTTATTCCACATTTTCTCTCTCGTTGACATTTGTCACAAAGTTATTAGTATTTGACTTTAGTTTTTATTTATTAGTGGTTTAATACAACAGCGTGTACAGTGCTTCTGTCTCGATAAAGATTTCTGCTAAAGAAGAAAAAAAAAAAAAACAGCAGCAACAACATCTGTGAACGTTTTTAATCTTCATCACCTTGTCGGTTTTTCTACGTAGATGAAGATTCGATGTTCAGACGTCGCTGTTTAAATCGGCAGGAAAACAAAAGGCACATTCAACGACGACGACGACCCACGTCCCTTTTTACTAACACCTACAAGTGATAAACACAAAGTGGAAGACGTACATTTCCCTTCTCTACGTCGTAGGTTCGAATCCCTTTAGAAAACACACACTCACACCAGCTGTTATTGCACCCAAAATCCAGAAAAAAGCAACAAAAAAGAGAAAAAAATAGACCCATATTAGTTCCAAAAATAATCTAGTGTGAATGTAATTATGTGCTTCGGCTACAAAGCAAACACACACACACTTATACACACTTGAACACACACACATACACACACAGCTTGGCATATGTTTATGGAAGACATGAAAGTGTGTGCGCAACGTTTTCTATACAAATTAGTCTGTTTCTACAGAACTACACAACCTTTTCCATCATCTTTAAGACCCAAGTTGTTTGTACATGAAGATTAGAAAAAAAAAAAAGCTCAGGCAGCGTCTCAGGTGTGTGTCGTTGCCATGTTAGAGGCAAAACATCCCCCAAAACAATTTTTTTTTGTTTGATTTTCTCGATGTGGGAATGAGGTTGCCAGATCTGAGCAGCTGTTCAAGTGTTCACAGGTTTGTCTGTTTGTTTGTTAAGAGATTAAAAGGGAACAGAGAGAGAACTGAAGGGTTGCCATGTTGTGTCGACATCCCCCTCTTTCTTCAGTATCACTTTCGTTTTTTTTTTTTTTTTTATCCAGACCTGACGTCGAGTTCAGTGCTTTAAAATGACATTCAACCACTGTACATTCAGAACGTGTTGTTATTGAGCGACATGGAAGACGAGAAAAATACGCGAAAAGTCACATCGATAACGTCCAGCAACTGAAACAAGTAGAACAACTTTAAAATCGTAACAGATCAAAGACTCGTTGAAAGTGGCGCTCTTCAAAGAATTCAGTCGTTTTTTTTTTTTTTTTTTGTCAAACGTTCCGGTAGCCTGCTAGCTAACGCTAATGGCGTCCATTAGCTGTTACGAGTCGTTTTCTGTCTATTTCTGAACCGAAACAAATGTCTAAAATGGAGGTTTTGGCTATTTTTTTCTGTTGTTTCATTAATTCAACTTGATTTTTCTACAAATACCAGCAAATCTTAACAGATCAGAGACTCATTTAAAGTGGCGTCCTTGAAAGATTTCAGTCGTTTTTTGTTGTTTCGACAGCTTGCTAGCTAACGCTAATGGCGTCCATTCGTTTTCTGTCTGTTTCTTATTTATCACGTGAGTTGTTCACAGTTTGTTTTTCCAGCAGAAAAAAAAAAACAGCTCAGAAAGACGTCGACTAATAAAACATACGTACTTTCATACTTTCACTAGAAGCTGAAACGTCAAACACAGACGTAGCAATGCTAAATGCTAACATGACTCCTGTGTTCTCCTTCACAATAAAAGTAAACAGTTGAACGCTTTTATTGTGACATTCTACCGGAACGCCACTTTAACGTCAAGAATAGTGTCGTAAATTAATTTCATCATCAACGAATCCAATGAAAAGACCAAAATTCAAACAACAACAAAAAGCGTTAGTGTCTTTTCTAAAGATTTCAGAGAAACTGCTACTGGACTATTTTCTTCTGCGGATGGACACACACAAGTACATTAGAACAAATATTTCAGACTTTTTCAGTTGAGTTTGGGTCTTTTCACTGGATTAGTTGATATTTTAAACAGTTTTTTCAAATGAGATTGTTAATTTCAACAGGAAGTTGAAGTTCAGAGGCGTCAAAATAAAAAACTGTTGGGAGTCCGTCGTTGGGGGAGGTTAAGGTGCATAGATCAGCCGTTGGTTCGTCAGGTTGGGTGTTTTTTTTTTAGACGTGATGCTGCGCGATGACGTTACGAAGCTGTTTGATGACGGTGTCGATCAGTTTCTGTCGGTCTCGATCCGTCTTCCTGAACTGAGCGAAGACGTTGTTCTTCCTGCTCGTCTCTTTCATCCTGGAAATGAAAAATAAAAAAACAGGATTGATGGAAGTAAAAGTGATAAATCAAAGTTAAAACAAACAAACAAACAAACACAACAAGTGCAACAAGTTTGTTTAGTTTGAGGCTTCAAACCGAACATGCTCAGTACACACACGCACACTTCAACCTGTTAAAGAAAGAAAAAACGTTTCATCTGTAAACGTTTTTTTATCCTGAACTTGGGACCTCCAGAGGAGACCAGGGGCTCGTCGGACCAGACCGGCCCCAGCAGGAAGCTTCCTCCTGGGGCAGGGCGGGAGCACCTTGCTCCTGGATCTCTGGAGGAAATCAAACGTGTTTATGTGTGTTTGTGCGTCTGCGTGAGAACTTTCAGAGGCGCTAATCCACAACGCAGGTTATAACTTTACGTGTGTGTGGATGCAGGTTGTGTGTGTGATATGATCGTCATTATCTTCACACACCTGATGCTGATAAACTGATGGCGCTCTGATACATGTGGGTGTTGTTGTAACGATAACATCCTTTTTTTTTTTTTTTTTGGTCGTTTATTTTCTGTTCGGGAGCAGGATGTGCGTGTGTTCAAAACACACCCATTCCTCTTATAGTCACGCTTTAGTAGTCGTCTAAAGGAATATTTACACATGCAGGGATCCGCCATCACACACACACACACACACACACACACACACACACACACACACAGTAGAGACAATACTCACGGCTTCAATAACCTGTCATGACACAACACACGACGGAGAAAAACAGAAAAACAAGCAGCTGAGATGAAACTAAACCAAATAAAAGTCAAATTATTCTCATTATTGACTCGACTGAAGAAGATTTAGTCGATTTGTTGAAAAGAAAAAGTTGAAACCAAAAGATATTTAAGATCAAGTCACAAGTTTTGTCTGTTTTTGCTTGAAAACGTGAACAATTAACAATATTTCCTAATAAAATCTGTAGGGAAAAGTTTATAAATGTAAATAAATTAAAGAATCTGTATTGAGTTGTGGTGGTTAGCTTAGCTTAGCTTAGCATAGGAGGAAACCAAAATATATTTAAGATAAAAATACATTATGAAATTTTTCAAAATAACTTAAATGATGAGCCATTTTTCAAAATAAGAGTTCCAGTTGTGGTTAGCTTAGCTTAGCTTAGCATAGAAGGAAAGATGCTAACTTTTCAAAGAGTTCTTATTATTGATCACCAGATGGATATTTAATCAATTCAGTTAAAATAAACAGTTTAAAGCAAAATGTATTTAAGATGAAAAGTGTCTAATTTGTATTTATAAAACCGAAAAACGTCAAAGTTCAGTTTAGTCGTTTTTTGTTTTAAAATTACGTGAACTAACTGTTTTTTCCTAAAATAATTGTTGCATGAGAACTTATACTGTAGAGAAAAGTTTATAAAAGTTAATTAATATGTCTATATTTAGTTGTGGTTAGCCTAGCTTAGCTTAGCATAAAGAGAAAGATGCTAATTTTTCAAATCTCTGTGAGCAAAATGATCGATTCGACTGATGATTCAATCAGTAGAAACCAAACAAATATTTACGATAAAAAGTATCTAAGTCACATTTATGAAAAAAAAAAAAGAAATTGAGTTGTGGTTAGCTTAGCTTAGCTTAGCAGGAAAGATGCTAAAGTTGAAAAAAAAAAAGTTCAAAAAACAGAATCATTAATAAAAATAATAACTTTCCATTACAACGTTTCTGAAGTGTATTAACTTCCTTAAACATTTTCTTCAGAAGTAATTTTAATGATTAACCCAAAACATCTGTGCGACACCACTGGGGGGCGCTGTACCGAGAAGTGTAAACGCTCTAAAATTAAATTTAGTTCAAAAAAACATAAATGTAAAATTGCTTTTATTGCTTTAATTTGTCATTTCCTAGACAGTATTAGTTTTCATCAAATCATTTAAACCGTCTGCTCAGCTCCTCTAGTTGGCGCTATACGATCAGTAAACGCTAATATTTGTAAATTGTTGACAATTAATCTTCATAAAACTGTGACGAGCCAAAATAAAAAAGGTGGTTACAGCTTAAAACAGTGAACTGGAGCTTTGATAGATGTGTTTTTTTTAATTCTAGCTGTTTACAGCATTTATGCTAGGATATGCTAAGCTAATATAAGCTAATATAAGCTAAGATAAGCTAAGATAAGATAAACTAAGCTAGGATTACAAATTTATTCAGAGCGAAGCTGAAGATTGTTTATTTCTTGAGAATTTAAGCAACGAAGAAGAGTCACAACAAAAAAGTGATGAATCCAGGAGGAAAAAAACAGAATGGATGTGTGAATAAATTCTCACTTCTCGAGAAGCGCCAGCGCAGTGTGTGGGTTGACTCTCAGGTATTTGCAGCTGGGTTTTCCGTAGTCAGCCAGGTAGGTGGACCAATCCCACAGCGTGAACAGTTCCAGTAACTAGATAACAACAGAGATAGAAAGAAAAAAAAAGAGGATGTTTTAAGTCATTAAATGATCCATTAAACCAAGAGAACGTAAACACCAGCATCTTCCAGCGGATCCTTGGCTGCGACGTCCCACGCTAACGTGTCGTCAACATGTTGAGAAAGAGCCGGTAACTGGTTTAAAACGGTCACGAAGCTTAGAAATACGTCAAGAAATAGTTGGGGTTTTTTTTACTGGCAGAGATTAGTGAAATTTATGAAACCATGATGCAGTCACAGTCTCTAAAGTTTGACGAATCCTTTTTTTTTTTTATTTTTAAACGTTAAAGTGTCTGTTTTATGAAGCTTTTATATTTCTGAAAAGATAAAAGACAAAAAGCATTAGTGTCTTTTCTAAAGATTTCAGAGAAACTGCTACTGGACTATTTTCTTCTGCGGAAGGACACACACAACGTACATTAAAACCAATATTTCAGACTTTTTCTGAAGTCTGAAGTTCTAAACTCTAAAGTTTAGAAGCTAATGCGTTGGTCACTTCAACTCAATTCTACTTCCTGTTTTCAGATTTTATTCTGAAAACCTTCACAGATTTTGTGAGTTCATATTTAATCTAAATGTTCAGACAGAGCTGGTGTTTATGTATGAGCTGCTACCTGCAGTTAGCATGCTAACAGGCTAACAGGCTAGCTGTTCAGCTAACTACAGGCTGGTTAGAAGAAACTGAAAAACTACAAACTTTGTTTATACGACGTGATATCTGATCATCATCAGAGCCACATCTGACTCAAGTAATGCGGGGATTAAATTTACCCAAAAACCACAACGAACACAGATTTCTTCTTTATTTCCACGCGATTATTACGAACTCTCAGACACATCAACGTCTTTGTGCTTACACACGTAAAAAAGACAATGACTCATCATCGTTTGTTGACTGAATGACAGAGCTACAGCTGCTAAATTTACATATCAGGACTTTTTTTTTTTGAAACCTAATTCTAATGTTTAGGTTCTCAGCACTTAAAAGATGTTTAATGAATGTATTTCTCAGGAATTTTGGCGTTTGGTTTTGTTGCTCAATTTCTGGGGTTATTTTTTTGTTTTGTTTTGTTTTATTTTGTTGGACATATTCACGTAAATAAACAAAAAAAAAAAAAAAATGTAACAAGAAGAAAAAAGAAGCGACAGATCGAAGATTGAGTTTCAAACTGTTGCATAACCTGCTGCTGCCCTGTTGAACTCTACCTAACACACACACACACACACACACAGAAACAGGCCCGGGCAGGACAAACCCATAAGCCTACACACACACACACACACACACACACACACACTCTCTCTCTCTCTCTATCTATGTCTGTAAAACACACACACACATACACATACACAAATATCTGAGCGAAAGGAGCCCCGGTGAACTCTGGGTAACACCAAACACACACAGATCCAGAGAGAGAAACCATATGTGAGCGAAGGATGAGAGAAGAAGAAGAAGGAGGAGGAGGAGGAGGAGTACAGAGGGATGGAGAGCAAAACCACATGTGGGACAGAAAGAAAGAGAGAAAATAAGGGAGAGTAAAGATGGAAAGAGACACAGATGGAGAGAAATGAGAGATAAAGAGAGACAGAGGGAACAGGAAGGACAGATGAAGATGGAGGTGAAGATAAGAACGAGGAGGCGAAGGTACGACGACGTTAAGACAAACAGGATGAAGACGACCAAGATGACGATGGAACAAATTTAGCCGCATCACGTCGCGGTCACATGGAGACGGTTTCTGTTTCTGTAGGTCTGATCTGATCTGATCTGACCTCAGAACCAGACCAGATAAAGTTGATCAGATCAACTGATCCTCAACCTGCAATTTTACCAACGTTACATCATCTTTCTGTCTACATTTCATCAACTTTTATTCACTTTTACCAGGTTTGAGTCGTAGATCGCGGAGCTACGACTGAAAAGTTTTGTATCGACCCGAATATAAGACGGTTCAGAGACCCGGGGTCTAAACCAACTGGTGGCGTCAAACGTCTTCTCCCCGAACGAGTCAGAGCTTCTTCTTCTTCTTCTTCTCACACCAGTGACCTGGAGAGACTCACTAGAAAACAGCGACTCAAACGTTGATCAAGTGAACAAACATCAGAGGAGACAGTGTTTCTGACGTTGATCAGACTGTGGCGCCGCCGTATTTTCAAAACTGGGCCGGTGATAATTGTCCTCTGTGTATTACGGCTAACGCTAACGCTAACGCTAATGCTCACACGCATGGTCATGGAAGCACCACATTAGCATATATATGGTTGGCAGCCGTTCGCTGGTTCGACCCAGGAAAAGCTTCACTGTCTTGATCATTAACGGTAAAACACCCAACAAATAATGATACGAACAAACGAAAAAACCCGGAAACAAAACCACCACTTGATATTCAGTGTCGCGCTCACTACAAGTTGTTTTATATTCAGCGTCGATACAAGTTGTTACGATCAATCGACAACTGTGACATCAAGACGCTAAAATGCTTCTTCATTAGAGTTTTAACTGTTTATGACATCACATGTTTTTGTCACGTGATGTTTCTAGATCATGGGGATTTTATTTCAAGTGAGTGAGAAGTTTCCTAATCGATTAATGAATATATACTTTATTGATCCCACCAGAGTTATCATTGTTCTTTTTTCTTTTTTAAAAAAAACAAAAAACAAATTAAGACAAAAATCAGACTCTATTATTTCTACTAGAAATATTCATTATAACTGAAACCTTCTGTTTCTACATGTGACAAAAAACCAACCTGTTTATCAACATCAAACTAACAAGAATAAAGTTTAAACTAATGGATTTTGTAGAAACTTGACATCAAAGTGATTCGTGATTCGATTTGTTAGTTTTCTCATAAACACTCGACTTTCTTCAGGTCAGAAACCTGAGATGAATTAAGACGATTAATGGCGACATAAATTAAACTATAAACAAACAAAAAACAACAAAGATTCTCAAGAAAAAAAAAAAAAAATAGATTTTTATCCAAATTTTACATATCAACATATTTCTATATTTAACTTTAGGTCCATCGACATTGAACTAGAACAACAACAGTTTTGAGTGAAGTTGACAAACGTTTGTTTTGATGTTTTACTATAAGAATCAAGACTTTTAAAAGATTGTGTAGAAACTTTGTTTGTTCTGAAGAAAAAAACACATGAATTCTGGAGGAGACTGTTTCTTTTGTGGAGGAACAACTTTTTTTTTCCCCGATGCTCCGTCACATACTCGGTTCATCAACAACAACAAACAAAGAGGCAGAATAAAGTTTATCATAAGTGAGAAACAGACTAATGTCTGGGTTGTGTTCCAGATATTTCCTGGCGTCTGATCAAAACTTATCACTTCACCCTTCGTTCTCTTCCCGCTTGTCACCTGACACGTCTCGTAAATCTAACACACGTCTGACGGGACGAATCTGATTAAAAAAACAAAATACAACAACAACTAAATAGAAATGAAGGTGACGACTGAACTTGTGAACTTGTGACCGTCTCTACCTCCACTATTTTCTCAGAATCAAACACGTTGCCAAATACAGTTTGGCGTCTGTTAACGCAGCTTGGCCTCCCGCCAAAATAAATCTGCCTCATCACACACGACGACGCCGCGACGCTGCACAGACTCTCATGTATTTATCACTTATCTGTATTTATCGACGTCCCGGCTTCATACTTTAACACTTTAAGTCGTCGCCACATTGAAAAAAACGTCATCGAATCCTCTCACGACGTCGATTAAATCGTCTTTTTTTCTGTTTTTTGTTTTCTGATGTGACCTCGTCTGAGTCGATCATAAAAACAGGAAGTTCCAGAATATTTCAAACTTATTAAAACTGATGTTTCATAAGAATCAGAAGAGGAAGGTGTGTGTGTGTGTGTGTGTGTGTGTGTGTGTGGCGGTAGCAACAGTTTAGATGAATGTTTCAGTTGGACTTCCTGATCTTTTCCTCCCTTCATCTCTTATCGCTGTTTTCTTCCTCTGCTCCTTTCACTTCTGTATTCACCGCTCCATCTCTCTCTCTCTCTTTGTCCCCGAGTTCACCCTCGCACGGCCGAAGTTTGACCCGCTAATCCTCCCACACACACATGCAAACACACACACACACACACACACACACAGGAATACAGGCAGTTAGGCTGGGTGTGTGTGTGTGTTTGGACAAATGTGTCGGGTAATTAACTGCAGATACATGAGGAAGTGTGTGTGCTTGTGTGTTAAATACAAGGTGATGTGTCAGATAAAGAAACTGTACACACACACACACACACACACACACACACACACACACACACACACACACACACACACACACACACACACACACACACACACACACACACACACACACACACACACACACACACACACACACACACACACACACACACACACACACGCTGGCGGAGCAGACTCTTTCGTTTTATCTCTTCAAATCGACGTCTTCGCTCTGAAATCATCAGTATCTTTTCTTTTCCTTTCCTCCTCATTTTATCGTTCTTTTGGACAGAATGAGAGGAGGAGAAGAGGAAAGATGATGAGATAGGAGGTGTGAATGAATGTATGTACGGAGGTGAAGGAGGAGAAGGAGGAAGATGAGATGGAGGTAGACAGAAGAGAGAAAAGAGGAGAAGAGGAGAAAAGATAAAGATGAGAAAGAAGGTGAAGAAAAAGAGAGAGGAGAAGGAGAAGGGAGAGGGGTGGAGGTGAAGAGGAGAGAGAACAGGGAGGTGAAGGAGTAAAAAAGGAGGAGGTGAGGAAGAAGAAAAGGACAGATGCAGAGGAAAACGGAGGAGGAGGAGAAAAGAGGGGTAGGTGAGGAGATGAAAGAGAGGAGTTAAGTGAAAAGAAGGAGAGGAGGAGAGAAAAGGAGATGGAGGGATGAAAGAAGAGATGGAGGAGGAGAAGAGGTGACGGGCGAGGAGCAGGGTAGAGGGGTAAGAGAGAGAGAAGGAGTAAAGTGAAAGATAAGATGAGGAGGAGGAGGTTTGGTTGAACTTGAGGTCAGTAGGTGAAGAAGAAGAAGAAGTAGTGATGGAAACAGAAGAAGAAAAAAAAATAAAAGAACAACAGCGTTGACTCCAAGAAATGAACCAGCAGGTCACACACACACACCTGACCCTCGATTCACCCTACACACACACACACACACACACACACACACACACACACACACACACACACACACTCAGTAAAACACACACACACACACACACACTCAGTAACACACACATTCTCTCACACTCAGGTCTCTCTCTTCACCTCCAGCTGAACTTCTCTCTCCCTCTCTCACCTCGCTGTGACCTCCTCCTCGTGCTATCGCTTCTGTCTCCGTCACACACACACACACAAACACACACACACGAACAAACACACACAAACACACACACACACATTATTGCTTCCTCTGATTCTTCTTGTGGACGAACAGAAAAACAAAGTGATGTTAAACTCACATTTCTCCTTCGCTAATGGAGGCGCTGCCTCCTCCTCCTCCTCCTGTCATCACTCCATCCTCGCCCCCACATCTCCTCCTCCCTCTCCTCCCTCCATCTTTGTTTCCTTTTTCTCTATTTCAACTTCATTCCTTGGTATTTTCACATCCTCATTTTATTTCTCCTTCTCTCTCCTCTGGACCATCACCTCCTCACTGTCATTTCCTCTTCCTCCATCCTTCTCTCCACCTCCTCCTCATTTATCTCTCCTCATCTCTTAGTTACTCTTCCTCTTCCTCATTTCATTCTCTCCTCTCTCTGTATCTTCTCCATCCCTCCTCCTCCTCCTCCTCCTCCTCCTTAACAGACTTGTTAATGGTTTTTCCGGCTGCACAGGATTTATTTGTTTAGTTTCGTCGGGGAATAACTGTGTTCCCGTTGCTAATGGACGAACGTCAAGGTCGCCCAGAATTCATCATGTTTACACACACACACACACATCAATTAATCAACACACACACACACACACACACGTTGTGATTATATAATGTTGTTGTTGCTGCAACGAGGAGAAAAGAAAATTTCTGACTAAAAATCTCTGAAACGTGAAACAGATTTTTAACTTTTTATCTTTTAAAAACAAAAACACTTCGCCACGTTGATGGTCCCTCATCTTCATCAATCGCTCATCCAACTGATAATCGATCAATGAGCTGATCATTAACGATTAATTATCTATAAATCGATCAGAAAAACACAAATAGAAGCAGAAAATTCATCACTGTTCAGAAACAAAACCCACAAATGAATCAATGAATCAACTAAACAATCAATTAATCAACTCTATAATCTATTTATCAACTAAATGATTAATCAACTAAATTATCAATGAATCAATGAAACCATCAATTAATCAACTAAATCACTAATTAAACCAACTAAAACATCAATTAGCCAAATAATCAATCAAGCAACTAAAAAAATGATTATTAAAATAAGTAAAACTAATTAATTATCTAGGTCATTGATAAATCAACTAAATGATCTATAAATGAATCATTGATCATTCAAACAAATCATCAGTTAATCAAATAAATCATCAATTAATCAAATCAGTAATCTATTAACCAACAAAGTCACAGATTAATAAATCAAATCATCAATTAGCCAAATAATTGATCAAGAAACTAAACAACTGAGTATTCAACTAAATCAATTAATCATATAAATAATCAATTCATCAACAAAATCACTTAATTAATAATCAATAATATGTAATTGATAAATCAACCAAATTATCTACTTATCTATTAAAAATTGATCATTCAACTAAACCATCAAATAATCAAATAAATTATCAATTAATCAACTAAATCAATTAATCAACAAAACCATCAATTAGCTAAACAATTGATTATTCAACTAAATCAATCAACAAAATCATCAATTAATATTCAATAACAAGTCATCAGTAAATCATGTATATTATCTATTTATCAATTAATCATTGATCATTAAACTAAACCATCAAATAATCAAATAAATCATCAATTAATCAACTAAATGAAACTGATCATTTTCTTCGAGAACAAACGTCAGTAAAAGTAAAATAAAGAAAAATCTTTGGACTCGTTTGGACTCGCGTTCGTCGTCGTGGTAACAGTCCAGTTTGGTTTAAAGGGTCAAAGGTCACGACAGATGAGTCCGTCACCTGTCGACCTGTCGACCTGTTTAACGTTTCAGAAACGAGGGAAACAAAACGTTTGAGAGCGTTTTGACGTTCGTCCATCACAGAAACCAAAGCAACAACAACAGACGCCTGTCGACTGATCTACGACTAAAAGTCTCCGTCTTCTGCCTGAGTGACGACGTTCAGGGTTTGAAAAGGTCATTTCACAGACGAGTGTTTTTTTTTCTTAATGGAAAAAAAAAAGAAAAAAAAAACAGATTAGTTTGACAGTTTGACACCTGAACGTCAACGTTAAAATGACCTGATGCAGTTTTCTGGGACAAAGGTCTCAGAGACCAGAAGGAAACTGGAGGAAAAACTACTACAACTTCATTAAATACTAAAGATAAATGACACCAAACTGAGGAATTACATCCTTTAATATATTATATTTGATATTTTACTGGTTGCTGGTGACGCAGATTATTAAAAATAAATGTTTTGATCCATAAAACATAAAAAAAAAAAAAAGATTGTTCTATATGTCTAAAACTGAAATATGCGAACTCAACCTTGATGTTAAAAGTCTTAATGTCTTAAGTTTATGTTTTTCTGTCTGCTAACAAAATGTTGCTTCTTGCTAGGATTAGCATGCTAACTTCAGACTGAGCAAAGCTAAACTAACCTGGTTAGTAAACAGCTGCTAATGCTAATGTAAAGGAAGTAAAGAGTCGCTAACGCTGATGCTAATACCAGCTACTAAGATACGCATCAATAGCCAAAACCTTACATATAACACCTGTTAACAAATCAAAGCTACTAATGCTAATGTTAGCAATGTAGCAACAGCTAAAAAAAGTAGCACCAGATAATCTTATGTTTAAGATTTTTGGCTGAAAATGTTCAAATTATCTATAATCAAAAATAACGCTAACATTAGCTATGTAGCACTAGCCTAAACGGCTAATGTTTCAGTCCATAATTAATCATATTATAATATGATACATTGATAGGTTTTTATCCCAAATTTCTGTTAAACTATTGACTTAATCAATTAATTGTGGCTTTTTAGGGTAAAAAATATTCTCATTACAGTTTTTCGGAGCCCAATATGATGCTGTTTAATTGACTAAAACCTTAATTGAACAACAACATAAAACAGAAAAGTATCAAACGTTCACATCGGAGACGCAGGAATCAGTCAAGAGTTTGGTGTCATATCAGCGTCAGAGACCAGAAGTCGACTGACGACCTGCAGCAAAAAGGATTTTACACTTAACCCCGAACTCTTGTCGTTGACCCGTGAAAGCAGCAGGTCAAAGGTCGTGGTTGGAGGTTATCGCTCTGACAGACGCTCACAACTTTCTTTGCCATTTTTTTTTCCCCTCCAACATTTGTTTTTACTTTCTCCTTCTGACTCTGTGTAACTACAACACACAGATCTGCATCCTGCAGCTTGAACCGTATCACTTCATCTTGAACTATGAGAGGAATGAAGCGAGCTTGGATGTTTATCGCTTCGCAACAGGGAACTAATTTTTCTTTCTTACCGGAGGGGGGCCAAGAAACTAAATTAAAACCAAAAGCTTGTATCTTTGTACATCTGCCTGCAGCTCGCTGCCAGCGACCACAACACAGCTCAAAACCTCCACTGCGATGCTCCTTCAACGTACTGTACTTTATTAATCGGCGGCGAGTCGAGTCGTCGTAATAAAACACAGCGAAGCCAGAGATAAAAATCGCGCCGTATCGTATCGCTCCCCCGTGGGCGAGTTATCTCCTCATCCGTAACGCGGCGAGGTCAGGACGGACGCCACACGGGAGCCTCGACGTTCGAACTGATGCTTTAATCACAAACAGAGAAATTAAACTCAGCTGCAAAACAAAACAAACAAAAAAAAAAAAAAAATAACCAGACGCTCGAGGGTCGAACAGATGAAGACGTTATGACAACTTGACGTTATTGATGGAAAAAAAAAAAAAAGTTAAAGTGAAATCTGAATAAATCTGAACGGAGGAAAAAAAAACATGTTTCCACCTGTCGACTGATCTGTAGAAACACTAATTCACTTTAAACTACAAGAGGTTTTTAAACATTTGAACTTGGATAAAACTGTAAAAACTCCACGTTTACGTCTACGTAGCCTGAATTAGCTTTAAACGTATATAATAAATACATAAAATACAAACACGTTATACTTTATACAAGATAATTTATCAATACTTTATTGAGTTTGGTCAATTGGTCGTTAATAAAACGTTGTTAATCTCCATTTACACTCCAAGAAAATAAAAAAGTCTCAGCTAACATTAGCAATAAAGCTATGTGGCTAACATAAGCTACGTAGCAACAGCTAAAATAGCCCCTTCAACATGAGGCAACAATATCTCACATATCAGAGGCTAGATAATCTAATAATCAAAACATAATCATTATCTTTTATAAAAACAGATATGTTTTATTTTAGATAAGTAAACAGCCGCTAATGCTAATGTTAGCTAAGTAGCATTAGCTAAAAACTTACATATAGCAGCTTTAATCTAAAATTGTGCCATTTATTTCTGACATTTGAGAGGCTAAATCTAAACTGATCAAATATCTTTAATCAAAATAAATATATTTTCTGTTGAGGTGAGTAATTAGCTGCTAATGCTAATGTTGGCTATGTAGCAAAAGCTAAAAATTTATATATCTAAAAAAGTGACATTTATATTTCTAACATTTGAGAGGCTAAATCTAAACTTACTGCTTATATGTTTTCAAAATAATTACATTTTTTCTTGAGGTAAGTAGCTGCTGATAGCTGCTAATGCTAACGTTAGCTATGTAGCAATAGCTAAAAACTTACACATAGCAGCATTAACATAAAAAAGTAACATTATATATCTGACATTTAAGAGGCTAAATCTAAACTTATTAATTATCTTTAATCAGAATGAATATATTTTCTGTTGAGGTGAGTAAATAGTTGCTGATGCTAATGTTAGCTTTGTAGCAATAGCTACAACTTACCTTTAGCATCTTTAACATGAGGAAAAAGCAACAATATCTCACATTAGAGACACCAGATAATCTAATAATCTTACAAATACTCGTTATCTTTTATAAAAAATAAATATATGATCTGTTGAGGAAGTAGACGGCTGCTAATGCTAATGTTAGCTATGTAGCAAAAGCTAAAAACTTACATAGAGTAGCTTTAATGGAGGCAAAAAGACACAATATCTCACATGTAAGCCAGATAATCTAATAATCTAAACATACTCATAATCAACTGATCTTTTATCAAAATAAATATACTTTTTGCTAACGCTAATGTTAGCTATATAGCAATATCCACAAATGCTAATCGTTTGGTTGATGAAACGCTCAAGATCACATCGACATTGGTTAAAAAATTCAGCTCTAACATGATGTTTTCTAACATATCCAGATTTAAAGATGATAAACACGAGTATAAACTCGCCTCAGCGACGCTACGACGCGTATCACAGGTGCGTCTCTGAACTTTAAACCACCTCGGCCACGTAACCGACTCGTGTTCGCTTGAACTTTCTCCTGCTTTATCTCCAACGTCTCTCACCTCTTTCTCATTGTTACCTCCCCACCACCACCACCACCACCACCACCTCCCACTTTAACTCGCCAAAATGGAATGAGTGTGTAAAGAAACAAAAACGAGAGAAGAGCGCTGGTGGTTCAACCAGGGGTCTCCGCTGTCAATTAGACACTGCGCAGACGGAGAGAGGGTGGGCGAGAGACAACGACGGACAGAGACGGAGTGAGAGAGAGAGAGAGAGAGAGAGAGAGATGTAAATGAGAGGGAAGAGAGAAAAGTCAAAAAGAATGATTGGGGAAATATTACAGGACTGCAGGAGAAAAAGGGAAAGGAGGTCAGGCGGAGGGTAACTAGATGTTACGGAGGAGGAAGAAGGAGCGAGACGATAAACGAGTGCAGGCTGAAGTCAGAGAGGCCTGCTGGGAGCTGCTCCGAGCGCTGATAAAGCAAATAAAGACAGAATACTCCAAAACAAACAGGGCTGGAAAAACAGCGGCTTTTAGCTGCGCTGCGAGCTCAATTTAGAGCCGAGCACTTCACTTCTTTTTTTTTTTTTTTTTCTAAAAAGGTCAATTTGTGCCTCGGCCACTTTTTTTTTTTTTTTTTTTTTTTTAAGTCAGTTTCGCCTCCAGACACTTTAAGAGGTGAAGTCCGGGCCGCGAGTTCATTTCGGGTTCGACCCACTGCTTCGTTTCTTTAACCTCCACTAAAATTAGATTAAAAGATTAAAAGCTATCTTTTTTAATATATTTATTCTACATTAAACACTTTAATGTGGATTTTTTTTTTTAAGTTTATTTAAGGGGTCTGGAGGAATTCTGGTATTTTTAATTGTCAATAAAGAATAAACCACTTTTAAGAAGTTCCCCTCTGAACCGACAAAATATGTTTTCTTTCAATTTTATTTCACTTGGATTTCCAGCTAATATGAAGGCCCATATTAACTTTGGCTAAACTTTTGTACAGTCTGAGATCTGAATTAGACAAACGGAGTTAATATCTTCCAAACGTACAGTTTTTTAAGCTGCAGTTTCATCTCCTGCAGTGAATCATCAGTGGACGGTGGATTTGGTTTGGTTTGGAACAAAGTTTTTTTGTTTATACATACATACCACTGAGTTCGGAAATGTTTTAAAGTTATTTCTGTGCATTATTGTGTCCTTTAAATCTTTATTTGATGGTTTTATGGTTTTGTTTTTAATTTCTGAATTCCTGTGCATTATTGTATGAAGACTTAACATTTTTAAAAACACGTTAAAGGCGCTATGAATTATGAGGAGCTAGCTAGCTCCCAAACGTTTGGCTAAACTGGTAAGTAAACAGGTGCTAATGCTAATGCTAACGTTAGCTATGTGGCAAAAGCTAAAACTTATATAGAGTATCTACAATGTAAAGAAAGAAAAACAATTTCCCACATTTGAAATGCTAAATCTAATCTTAGCAAATATATTTTTCTATCAGGGTAAACAAACAGCTGCTAATGCTAATGCTAATGTTAGCTATATAGCAGTAGTTAAAACTTACATAGAGCAGCTTTAACATGAGGAAAAAGGACAATTTCTTATATTTAAGAGAAAAAATCTAAACTTATTGCTTATTTATTTTCAAAATAATTACATTGTCGAGATAAGTAAACAACAACAGCTAATGCTAATGTTAGCTACATAGCAATAGCTAAATTAGATACAGCATCTTAACATGAGGAAAGAGTATCAACAATGTATGACTGTCAACATGAGGCCAGATGATGTAATAATCTGAACCTAATCATTATCTTTTATCTAATACAAATATTTTCTGTCAAAGTTAGCAATCAGCTGCTAATGCTAATGTTAGCTACGTAGCAACAGCTATAATTTGCACTCAGTGATAAAGCAACAATTTCTCGCATGTGTGAGGATAAGTCTAACCAGTTTAATTATCTTTTATCAAAAAATAAAAACATATTTCCTGTTGAGGTAAGTAATCAGCTGCTAATGCTAATGTTAGCTATGTAGCAATAACCAGAAATGTTCATCGTTTGGTTGATAAATTATTGCACCAACAGTGAAGAACAATGCACAAACACACAACTAAAAGCCCAGGATGTTGGTGTAAAGTTGCTTTTTTTATGTCCAACTAACAATGTCAAACTTTAAAGACGCCACAGCGACTCCATTTAAAAGTTGTGGTGCTAGCTGGTTAGCTAGTTAGCATGCTAACATGCTTAAAGGCAAAACAAGTTAAAACTGCTGTTCTGTTACTTTTTGCTGCTTTTAAAGGCAAAAGAAGCAAAGTTTGCAACTTTTCTTCAAGTTTTCAAGTAAACAGATGTTTATGCTAACGTTAGCTAGATGCTAATAACAAAAAAAGTTACATATAGCGTCTTTAATTCTGCAGTTGTTTTAAGAGAAAACATGATATTTACGCCTCTTAATTAGAGAAACATTATCTGTTAACAAGGAAATTTTACGCTACAACGAAGCAGCGATGACAAAATAATCTACGGTGGATTTATTAAAAATGTTTTGAAACTTACTTTTTTTTTTTAAACCACTTTTTTATTAGTAGTTTGGATCAGACGTTTCAAAAACCAGATAAGGAGATCACAAAAAATGATAAATCTTGGGGAATTTGTGAGAGTATTGCAAAAGAAATCTGAAAGGAAACATGTGCAAAAAGGTTGCATGAAAATTTTAGTTTTGTATTTCACAAGGTCAAAGAGTCTCCGACGACAAAAATGTAATACATTAAGTTTAAAGTTCAAAAAATATGTCTCTGGCTGCAAATTGTTCTTCAAACAACAATTATTCAACTGCAGGAAAAAAAAAAAAACATAAAAACAAAATCTAATTCTGTAGAAAAAGAGAAAAATGAGACGAATGTTTCACAACATTTCAACTGGAGCTTGAAATGAAACACATCCCTCAACCGAGCACAGCGACAAAACACCCCAAAACAGGAAACGGTCGAAAGGTGAGAGCAGTTTTTTTAAGGGTCTCAACTTTTTGGTTTGACCATGAAATGACCGCAGAGTCTCACACACACACACACACACACACACACTCTGACACAGGAAGGGGTGTAGATGCAGGTCGTATCGGGGAGACTGACGGAGAGGTCAAGACTGATAACGCAGAACAATGACCTGACCCGGTCACCACACGGTCAAAGTGTGTGTGTTATTATTTTTATGCAGCAGAAGATGATGATGCATGTCTGAGAGAGGAAGACAAGTGTGTGTGTGTGTGTGTGTGTGTGTGTGTGTGTGTGTGTCTATATCTGATTTCCATGACTCAAACTCTTTTATTAATGTTTGTGTGACAACATTTTTAAGCGTTGACCGCTGACCGCTACTTGACCATTGGTTGGAAGCACCGAGCCGCCGCCGCCGCCTTCGCTTTCCAATCAAGTTTGCTGAATGGCCCCTGTTGCCGTGACCACCGGCTGACCTGTTGTCACGCCGATAAGGCCGGCCACAGACAGGACAGGAAGTTGAAGCTGGGGCCGAGAAACACACACAAAGTAAACTCTCCCACACAAATATGGACACACACTCCTCCGAGTAGTTTTTTTTTTTGCTGCGTTACAAGTGTGTGTGAAGCGGCCAGCAGAGAGACAGGTGTGTGTGTGTGTGTGTGTGTGTGTGTGTGTGTGTGTGTGTGTGTGTGTGTGTGAGTACTTGTGGAGGAGAGTGTGTATGTGAGTGTGTGTGATCAGATAAGGGTGTTTTGGGGGGGTCTGACAGCGAGTTCCCACCCCTCCCTGGCTCCCTTATCCCACTGACCTGACAATGCACCCGTTTTAAGTTAAGTGTGTGTGTGTGTGTGTGTGTGTGTGTGTGTGTGTGTGTGAGGCATCAGCCTCCACGACGCCTTTTAATCGTACTTTACAGGGAAGAAAAGGAACAAACAGAAACATAGAGAAAGAAGAGGAGGACCAGATCTGGTCTCACGACCAGAGAGGTTAATATTAGTCTAAATCAACTATAAATAAATAAAAAAAGGTTAGGGTTATTATTTACAACATATTAAATCATTTAAACCTCATTATTTTATTTTTGTTATGTTATCTGACTCAGAACAGACTTTACACTTGAAAGTAACACTGAGGAATGAACAAAACACTTGTAAAATAATTGTTTCTTGTTTTATTCTGTGATATTATTAATAATAATATAAGTAAACTACTTCAACTCACAAGTCTTTTAATAACTTTATTTCCATCTGTTTTATTTATTTTTATTTTATGATTGAAACCTACGAGTCTGTCAACCAACTATTGATTTAACCAACTGATTGACCCATGTATTGATCTGCTTTCCCACCTCTTCAACTTCCAACCCACCAATCAATTAACCTTCTAATTGATCTACCTAGTTATTGCTCCACACACCTGCCTTCTGATCTACAAACAAATGTTTCTACTAACCTAACGATCCATGTACCTAAAGAAATACCTACTTATAAAACTATCATCTACAGATCTGTCAACCTATCAGTGTATCTACCTATTGATCTACCAACCTACCAAGGTATCAATCTACTGATTTACCAACCTATCGATGTATCTACCACCCTCTGAACTTCCTACTCATCTACTCACCAACTTATCCACTGAATTTCCTACCTTCCTCCCTGAAGATCTACTGATCAACCTAGTGACAATCAACCTATAAATCAATGTATCCATCTACTGAACTTCTACCTATTGATCTACCAACCTACCGACCTTCTGGTCCACTCACTAATCAATGTATCAACCTACCAACTGATCTACTTCCCAGCTAATCTACTGAACTTCGTATCTACCGATCTACTCATCCATGTCATCAACTCGTCGTCTCACAGAAACAATCTCAGCTGTTTGATCTTCATCATCGATCAGCTACAAACTGGTTTAAAGTTTGTGAATAATTTAATTGGACACAGTTTTTTGTTTGTTTGTTTTTGTGGTAGTTGAGCTGTGATATAAAGTTTGATGACCACGACTTCTTTAACATGATGTCGATTAGTTTAAATATCTTTTCTCCTGAAATGACGAAGTGACGAGACAAAACTGCAGATCTGTGAGTTTACTTACGTTACTGAGGAGAAGACGCTGAAACAAGAGGAAAGGGAATAGAAGTAAGAAACCTCACATCTGCTGTAACTCAGAGACCAACCTCCAAACGAGGTCAGGATTCACCTGCGCCTCTGACAAATAAACTGAGCTGGCAGATGAACATTTACTGAGACAGAGTCCTCTTAGTGCACAGGCTTTAATTATCAAATATTTAAGGTCTGTCACCATCGCAGGTCTTTAGGTTGTCAACTTTTTAAGTGAGGCAAGAAAAGAAATGATGTGGGGAGGAGAAAATGTTCGGAGGGGAAAAAAAAAAAAAAAGGAAAAGTGAAGAGGTTAGGAGGAGGGTAGAGCGGGGTGAGAGCGAGGACAGGAAGTGATAGACGAGGTCGGAGAGATGGAAGAATCCGCTACCGTCGCATTCCTAAGTCCTGCGGTCACGCTGGGACAGCTGCAGCGGCGTGGGCGTCGTTTCTACGACCGCGCGTGCGACAGGTCAGGTTCCAGAGGAGGGAGGGGGGGGAGGAGGGAGGGCGCCGCCGCCGCCGCCACCGCCGAGATGAAGCGTGCGCACACGCTCGATCACATCGGGATGACATTTAACCTTTCAACTCCCTCAACCAGACATATGGGGAAAGCAGAGGAGAGGACAAACAGGCGGACGGCGAGGAGAGGAGGAGGATAATAAATGGAGTGAGAGCGAGACGACGGGGAGATGGCGAAAGTGCAAAAAAAAAAAAAAAATCTGGGCAGAAAGGCGTAAATGAAGGAGAAAGTTTATATGAAAGAATCCAAAGGAAGATGACAGGAGGAGATGGAAACTTTCTGGCGAGATTCTGAACTCGGCGAGAGAGAAAACAGGACATGAATGCGTGAAAACGTCGACGGAGCGAGAGCGAGAGATCGCAAATGAAAGAGTGCAGTCAGGTGAAAGTGATACGGCGGGTGAAACGGACGTACAGGGTGGTCTCCCTCTCCCCAACACGACTCTCCCTCCGTCTCCCCTCTCTCTCTCCTCGGGAGGCTGACACTTCCCTTCATCCGTTTGACCGGTCACAGAAGGGGGGATGAATAGACGAGTGGAGAGGGGTGAAAAGAGCGAGATGAGCGGAGAAGAAAAGAGGGCGAGGGGGAGGATGAACAGCAGACGGACATCTAAATGCTCGCCCCGCCGATCTATTGGAAGAACGAGGGGGGGGTGATGAAGAGACACACAAACATGGACGCAAACAGGTCGCACAGACTTCTTCGGACACGGAGACGTCGGACAAAACTTCTCGAAACGAAAATGCGTGTCCGCTGGGCGTCATAGTGGCCGAGCGGTCTGAGAGACGCCACATGTAACCACGCAACCAAGACGTCCCGGGTCCAAATCTGGACAAGGACTCTTAAGACGCCACAACTCCCCCATTTTCACCCTTCACGAGTTGATCTATTTCAGATAAAGCTCTAATTCTAGTCTGACAGCCGCCCACCTACGCATCTGACGCCTGTTTGACTCCCTCGACTTGAAAACAAACGTTCGAACTTCATAAGTGGAAGTTAAGCAGAAAATACGACAGCGTCGCTTCCACTTCGACGGCGACGCTTCGGTCGTAAATATTCCTGCTTGTTTGTCGTTCTCATCAGATTAAAACAAACTTGTGCAAATAACAACTGTGTATGAAGTTCAACAATTAACTATTTTAACCTTCAATCTAGTGACTCAAAAAGCAAATGTAGTTCATTAGGACAAAGACGTCCAATAAGAAACCTTCAGTGTGGGTCTTTCTATATAATAATATAATTTCTATATATCAGAGAGAAACTAAAAGACAGAACTAGAACCACTTTCTTTACAGACTGATTAAGGTTTTTAACAGTTTCATGTTCATCTATACTTTGAAAATAGAAACATTACCGGTATAAAGAAAAGATGGCGCTTACTAAAGGGTTAACAAACACCACAGGTACAGCAGACGTATGAAAACTTACTGAATCACCCCTCATGATTGGTCAGATTGGTCAAAAAACATCAACTTTTCTATCCCAATGTTTTTTTTGTTTTTTACTTCTAAAAATATGTTGACATCAATCACACAAATCTGCTCCAACTGTGGTAAAAAACTAAAAAATGTTACGTTTATGTTCAATCTATACCCATCAAATTACCAAAGTTGGTGCTGTAGTTAAATAGATAAATAGTTTTTATTAATCCCAAAGAGAAATTAAAGCAACCAGTAGCTTCTTCACATCCAGACACAGATTTAGTTCATGAATCTAAGAAAATAATAAGAAAATATACTAAAATATACTAAACTCTACAAAACTCTTCTCTTCAAAACACTTTTTTACCCTTTTTCTTATTCCCTCTAATTACTTCCTCCATGTGTGGTTGTAGATTTCAGGTCAAATTTGACTAAAGTCGAACTCAATTTATCCTCATTTCAAGTAAATGAGACTGATGAGAACTACAGTCGTGTCACTGATGCCCCAAATAACGAGATGTTGGACATAAACAAGAACAAGAACATTTTCTTTTCTTTTTTTTTTTTTTTCAGACAATATGATTTTGAGGGATTATTTCCTGGAAGAACGTATCATTTATTTCAGCTGGAGTCAGGAAACTAAAGAGGAAGCAAGGAGCGTTAAGTAGCATGTGCAATCGAGTCGCAAACAATGAAGCAACAAACAAAATCTGACAGAAATCAAGTGAAGGCTTCCTGCCGCGCTGACGGACGACCTCGCTCAGGGTCGCTTGTTTTTCACACTGTATGAAAACGAAAAACGTCCAGATAAATCCACTCGCTATTAGAGGTTTTTAAATTAAAATCCAGAGGAGCAGTTTTCACATAAAAGAAGCAAAAAACAACAATGATCTCCAGCTACTGACTGAATCACTTGAATTTTAAAAATTGGAAACTTTCCATGGTAATTAACGGGAATAAAGTGGGAAATATCAAAGTTGAAGGTTAGGAAGATAAATATGGTTTTGTAGAAAAAAATATTGTAGCGTCATCTTGTATAAAACGATCAGATTTGATGTGGATACAGTTGAGTATAATATACTTTTCCTCAATCATTAAGACAAAGCACACGACTTCCTGCAGCGCTATTGAGGCCACACCCCGACGTGTATTTATTCCCAGAGCTGCAAACTTTCCCAAAAACTCTACCCTGGAGTGAGATTGGAGGAGTTTGATTAGATGATGAGAAAAACAACCAGTCAAGGCAAATGTGTACAAACGCAAGAAAATGTGATAATTTTCTGATTTGTTTTTGATATTTTTTCAACACACAATGACTGACAGAGAAGAAGAAATTGATTTGGTCGTATGATCTGGTTGCGCAGCTCGAAACGAAACCGCTTGGCTGCATCAACGCGTCGTTCCCGTCGGCTCAACTAGAGCGTAGACGCTCTAAAACCAGAGGCGTCCGGGTTCGTGTCCCAATGTTTATATTCATGTTGGTACGTGACTCATATGTGTTTCTTTAAAGGAGACAGAGAATCAAAACCTGTTTTCACCTCGTCTTTGTTGTAGAACGTCTGCTCACGTTCCGGAACACGTGAAAAATTCTAAGAAATTCTGAACGTCTCCTTTTTAGAGAAACTCCCTTTTTTTAGAAATGTTGCTAGAAAATGGTTCAATTTCTAAAACAGTTGTTTGTGACATCAAATCATTCGAGTGACAGTGAAGGAGCCAATCAGTGTCAAGTGCTTGTATTTCACAATGAGGTTGGTTAAGACTGAAAAGATGACAAACAGGTGTAAAACCCGTGTTTAATATCTTTCTAAGAGGTTTTTATGAAGCTTCTGAGTCGTTACACATCCAACCAACGTCACATCACAGAACAAGGATCAAAACCCAGTTCAACTGTTGTCTGTCTCCTTTAAATCATCTGAAATGTCCAATTAATTCCCATTTATTCACATAAATTCCAATAATTCCTGTGGAAAGTTACCAATTTGTAATATTCCCAAAATTCCCTTTCCGTGCATTTTCCGCCCTTTGCAACCTTATCTGTAACGATATATATCGGCGGAGGCCTTACTTGGAAACAAACGACCTCTGTGTGAACCTGGAGGTTTTTTTTTTTATTGCTGACACAGAAATAAAAAATGATGTGCACATGTTGATTATGGAATAAAAATTAAAAAATGTTTCTGAATTACGACCATACTCGAGACCACCGGAGTAAAAAAAAAAAAAAAAAATACGACGCATAGAAAAATCATTAAGGCGTTTTTTTTTGGGTTTTTTTATTTTTATTATACGCTCTGATACGTTTAACTTGTGTTTTCCAACTAAATTATGTCTCCATACCTTCTTCTCTTTTTCCAACCACCTCTCCCGTCTCGTTAGACCGGGTTACCCCGAGGTGAGGTGGAGGTTTTCCCCTCTCCCACTGGGCCTCATCTCATCCCTTAGACTGTCTATTACACCACACACACATAAACAGAGGAGGGGGAGAATCTGCTATCCTGTCACTGGATAATCGCTACTGGCTACGGCAGTCAATCTACAAACACACACACAGAGCGAGAGTCGGGATAAGGGGAGCAGTTGTCATGCTGTCATGGGACATGTTGCTTTTGGAGAGCGGGAGGGAAGAGGGAAGCCTCGTGAGGTAATGGTTGGGTCACACACCAGCGTCAGACAGAGGGCAAACAGCGCTGAAACACAACTACAAAGAGAAACAAAGTGGTTTTTCTTTTTCTTTTTTGGACCAATGAGATGCAGTTAGTGTCAAAAAGGGAGTGAAAGGGAGATGGAGGAAGAGATTAAAGAAAAGTGGGATCCATAACTGAGGGAAAATGGAAATGTACGGAAAGATCACAAATGGAGCAAATTAAGGAATTAACTTTTCTTTTTTTTTTTTTTTTTTTAAAAAAGAAAGAACTAAATGGACGAGTGAAACGAATGACTAATCATCTGGTAATGACGGTGCACGTCAGGGTCAGCGTTTGAGCAGGAATTCAAGAGCAACCGCAACCTTCAGAAGACCTGATCTGATCTACGGACCAATGGAAACTCTTGTTAACAGTCCTTCACGTGTTTACTCCGTTCACTGTACGATTTACAAAGTATAGTTATAGATTAAATACGATTATGTTTGTTTAAAAACATCCTCATCCTCTTCTGCTTTTACTAATCTGGTCGCGTCTTTAGCTTCGTGTCAACGTAAGTCGAGAAGTCGGGTCGGAAAAGATCCTGATCGTCGTAGCTTTTGTGTGTTGGGAAAAGTGCAGCTTAGACGCTAAACTGGGACGTGTCCAAACAACGAATCCAATCAAAACACAGCTAACGAGACAAACCTGGTCGAAGAACCAACCGTCTTTAAATCTGTTGTTGCGTAAACATACAAAGTCAGCGTTTGTCTGAAAAACGTAAAATGTGTGGTGAATCGTTTGGTGCTGTTGTTAGCGTTAGCATGTTAGAATAGCATGTAACACAAAAGGAACATAAATATATAAAGAACGTATTTTGTTGATGTTCCTGTTTATGTCGTTTACTAGAAGCAGCAACAACAACAGCACCTAAAATTTGCAACGTTTATGAGAAATAATTCATTGTTCGTTTTACGTGTCGCAGATAAAAAAAAAAAAGGTCGTCGACGTCGTGGACCCAGTTGAGCTTTAACTGCACGTCCATATTGGTCTGCGACAGATACAACTGTTACTCTTCGTGGTTTACGTTGTCTGTGTCTCTAACATATGAACGCTACACGCTAGCAACAGAATATGGTATATTTTGTATTTGTAAAACGACAATAAAATCTATTTCCCACAAAAGAACCTAAAATTTATTCTAAGCATTCGGAATAATTTTCATATATTTTGTATCTTTTGTTGAGTCTATTCTGGTTCTGATTCCGACAAAACAACCTACAAAGAAATATTTCACTATACGTTTTATGTTTTTTTATTCATATAAAAAATCTTAGATGTATTTGAATTAGTTCCTGTTTTTGCTAATTTGAGTTAATGACTTTAGAGCTTTAACTTTACGTTCACGTTGTTGTGTGAATCTTGGAACAAGTTGGCTTGTGACGGATACAACTGTTGGACTCCTCGTGGTTTACGTCGTCTCAAACCAAAGCATCTGAACGTTGAGACCCTAGCAACAGAATTTTCGTTGAGTCTGTTCTGGTTCTGAATCTGGTTCTGTACGTTTTGTATATAAAAAGGTTGTTTTTTTTATACTAATTTTAGTTAACGATGGACCCAGTCTTGCTTTAACCGTACGTCCACATTGCAATTCGTCAAATCTACCAAATGAACTGGGACACAGCTACTGGGTCGGTCCAGTCTGGTCCGAACCGACCGTGAGACGCTCGGAGAACGGCGGTGAACGTTACCGTCAGTTACAGTGGACGACGACTGTCTATCACTGACTCGTCAGTGTGAGCCGGTGGACGAGAGAAAAGACTCAAAGGAAAAGAGGTCAGGCAGAGAGAAAAGGAGGGTGGAGATGACAAAAATAAAACAAAAAAAAAAAAAAAAAAAAGGAGATAGATGAATGGATGGAATCTGAGTGTCTGTGGTCAAACCAGAGGAATGAACTCGAGTCCAATCAATGACAGAAACCGACTGGGCCCAAGGTGGAAGAAATGCCTGCATGCCTGGCGGATGAACGAGTGGAGAAGGGGATGAGTGGAACTCTACTGTTGCAAGCGTTTTTCTGGGGCGATGCCACACCGCAACACAACACACTCACATTAACACAGACACACACACACACACACACACACACACACACACACACACACACACACACACACACACACACACACACACACAACAAGGGCCAGCCAAAGGTTTGAAGTAACCACAGACTTCTGAATGTTCTAAATATAGGAGGATTGATAGGATCTGCAGAAAAGAGGCAGCCCAGCGAGCACACACACACTTATACACACACACACACACACACACTTATACACACTAACACACACAATCAACCTCCTACACTCACCAAATTATTTAGCAATTGTAGAGAACAGGAGAAAGCTGCTGACAGCTCAGATAAGCTTGTTACGGTGAATCAGCTTTCTGTTGGTGATGCTCTCAAATGTTTTTGCCATAAAAGTTTTTCTTTTCTTAAAGTCAAAATGAAAAAGAAAAGCTTTTATACGCCCAGTTTAAAAAAAAAACAAAGGTTTTTACGAAGGTGCTGAAAACGTTCTTTTGGTTTTTTTTTAAATTTCCTAAACGATCCGGTTCCGGAATCTCTAATGTGATAATTTGTTGCTTTTCATTGGTTTTATATTATTGTAATTTGAATATCTGAGGATTTTTTTTTTTTTGGTTCACTTCTGAACAGACGAAACAAGTAACCTGAAGACTTTGTGTTGACATTTTTTTTAAATTTAATCAAATCGAATTTTTACTCTTATTGGACTTAAAAAAAAAAAAAAACATAACTTGGTTACGACCTGATGTGGAAGCAGCCTGATTAAAGATCATGATATTATATATTTCCCGTCTTATAAAGTGCTTATTGTCTTTTATATCGTCGTCCAAACATAATTTATAGGTGAAGAAATCAAAACCGTGTCTACATTTTTGTCTTTTACAACTTGTTTTACGACTATAAACATGAAAAAAACGATCAAATCTTTTTTAGTTTTTAATGGTTTTGTGTTTTAAATGACGAGGAGGGTTATTTTGGATTAATCTTTAATTCTGAGAAGCGACATGAGTCAGAATTAGCGGGCAGTGAACGAGGAAGCACCGCTCTTTAGAAAAGATGTTGAATGTTAAATGAATCTAGAGTTAACTTCCTCCTTAAGTTAATTTAGTTAGTTCCTCTTCTTGTTTTGATACAGACAATGATGATGATGAAGACATTGACCTCTTGCTCTGTCAACTTTTGATTAATATCTGTCACTTCACGGCTTCTTGTTTCATTTCCTGTTAATAAAAACAGAAGTAGCTGCATGAATCTTCTTGGACGCTCACTGTCCAAACAGTTTACTGTGTAGATTCAGACACTTTACTTGGATCTGTCCTGTATACGACGCGAAACCTGTGAAATCCAGACTCTTGCTCTGTTTATTTACCTCATGCTTTAGGAACTTGAGAACTTTCCCATCTGTAAAAGCAGAAATGTGTCGTCGCTTTGAGCCAAAATGGAAAAAAACTAAAAGCTCGAGAGGAACAGTTTGATATTTAGAGGCTGGATATGAAATCATGAAGTCTTTTTCTTTTTTTAAGGTATCGTGTCCAAAGCACAACATCTGTCTAGTTCACACTGATTCTTGGTCCTGTTTCCTGATTTTTTAACTCAGATAAACATCGTGTTTGGCTTCTTGGACAGATCAAATAAACATTCAGAGACATTTTTAATAGGAAACATCAATAAACTCCATAAACAGTGATAAAACATTAGCATTTTTACACATTAATCAAGATTACATGTCTGGATCAACAGATACTTTAAGGTCTGATAGTAGATAAGGTCTGAAAATTATAGGTCACATTTAACTCGTCTATTCATCTTTTATAGGTCAAATGTTAAAAATACTAAAGATCATTTCCTCATTCGAGGAACTGAACTGATGCTGTTTTTTTTTGAAAGTCTGAGTTGTTTTTAACCATAAAAGTAAAACATCTGGTCAAACTGTAAGAAAGTGCAACAACAGAAACTTTAAGGTTACACGTCATCAGAAGTCGTCGCTAGCTGCTACGTAAAAGACAACGCGACAAGTCTCCATGACGACGACAAACAAACAAAGACGGTCGTCTACAGACTCGTTTGTGTCCATCAAGTTGGTTATTGATTAAAAACTTACATTTACATCGTCACCGTCGGGAAAGAGTCCTGTCATCAGATGAACGGAAAACGTTAGCAAAGTGACGACTAGCGATCGCTAAGCTAACGTTTATAAACGTTATTGATTAGCAGCAAGTTAGCTTAATAAGTTAAATGATTGATAAGTTTATTTATGAAATTGCTACGTTTTTTTGACAACTGCATCCTTGTCCTGGTGCATGCTGGGAAATTTCGTTTGAAGGTTGTGACTCCTCACACGACCTTCTGCTAACGTGAATGTTCAGAAGGAGCTAACGGGTATAAATGCAGACCTGCCAGTCTTGTACAGTACAAATCCACCGACCCAGGACACCCGGTCCCCCGACACTTCACCGCCAATGTGCTCCACCATCACTACATCACAGAAACTTTCAATCAAGTTTTATAGAAAGAACAGTCCAACTAAACTCAGTCTCAGTAGATAACTGTCCGTACCTCGCGATCACAGCGCGTTTCTGGTCGAACGGGACTCGATCCACCGATCTCAGGGTCTATTTCTGCAATTCTTGGTAATATTTTTGGTAGTTTTTGCCGACTAATGCGCTACCTCCTTGGCGCAGCGGTGGAATCAACTTCAGTGACAACTTGACTGAAACTGCCCAAATGCGAGATCAAACATGTCGGTACGTCTGGAAATGGGATCAGGTCTGAATCTTCAGTTTTTAGAGAAGCGTTGCCTGAAAATGAAAAAAATCCAGTAGAACCAGAAGAAAATGTCGAGTGTGTTGCAGCTTTTTGTGACTGGATGATATTTTCCAAAGATAATTAATAAGGAATCTGGTTAAAAAACAGGAAGAAAAATCAGTGTCAGAAAAGTTCAACTGTATCAAAGTTTAATCACTTGATTCTTCTTCTAAAGGTCAAATGTTAAATTCACTTCCTAATTAGAGAAACTGAACCGAAACACATTTCTAGGAAGTCCGACTTTTTTTTTTTTTTTTTTTTTTTTCACCATAAAAGTAAAAACATCTGGTAAAAAACATAACAAAGTGCAGTGAAAGTAAAGGTCAAATGTAGTGAAAATACATCAACAAGTATCATTTTTTGACATTTTGACGTTAAAAGTTAACAACCTGGTAAAAAACCGTGACACTAGAGGCGTAAATCACAAGTTTAATCATGATATGATTTCGATATGAGACGATATCAAACATTTAACACAATCAGCTCAAATACTAAAATATGATTTAACCGTTTTATTTCTTGGCTCTTTGAAGTTTCTAAATGAAAAAAACATATTGTTGTGTCACTTTTTTTTATGTTTAAGTTTTTTATAAGTTTTTTTATAACCTTAAAGAAACAGAGATATCGAGATAAAAACATCACATCCTATAAAAACAACTGGAGAAACTGGATCAGCTCGTTTATACAAAGTCTGAGATGTTTTATTTTTTTTAAAAAAAGGTTTAGTTTGTCGCATTTAATTGATCAATTCAGTTTCTATACGACAAAAGTTAAGAAAAGAGCTAAAGATAATTTCCTGGTTTGGATTTTATTGGTCACTAGTTTTGATGGTGGAGGTGAAGTGTCGATATAAAAAAGGTTCAATGTTTTGTTTTAACTGCTTGTTCAGCTTCAGTTTTGTGATTTTAGGACGATTTAACATAAAATCTGATAAAACTGGAAGAAAGTGAAGCAGAAGAAGTGTGTTGAATATATATATATATATATATATATATATATATATATATATATATATATATATATATATATTTTATTATTACAGGGTTTCTGCAGGTTTTCACCAACTCAAAATAAAGACTTTTTAAGACCATTATGAATGAAAATTTAAGACCTATATCACGTGATGGACTCAACAATAACGTGGAAGCTGATTGGCTGCAATATAAGTTGCATGTTTGGTTCGTTCAAACTGGTAAATACAAGCTCAATAAAGCACAATAAAGTGGCGCAGGAGCATTTTATTGAGTGTTTGAGGTAAGAAAATTAAGACCCATTTCAGATAATTTAAGACTTAAGACACAATTCAGTGAAACCCTATTAGATATTTAATCAGCAGAAGCTTTTGGAGGTTGAGTTCTTTTAGAGTTTGATGCTTTCAAATGTTCTGTTCAGCTTCAAAAAGGTCGTATGTACTAAAGAAATAAGGATGATATTATGATTGAAGGATGTTTTTACTATAAAATTAAGAAACATGCACTTTTATTGTTATAAAAGTAAAAAAAAATATGTTAAAAACTGACATCTCATACATAAATACTGACACCTCCCATTAAATATATGATGCTACGTCGTGCGACAATGAGTCTGAAAACACAATAAACGTTCTACACGTGTGACACGTCTGGATTCCATATAAAAATATATATTTATATTAATTTTAAACTCGTTTTTATCGGTGACGAACGGCGTTTTCATCTCCTCCTGTGTTCGCGGCGCTGTGTGTGTCCATCTAAAGTATCTGAGTAGTTTGTTTGTATTGTGTGTGTGTGTGTGTGTTTCCGTGTGTGTGTGTGTGTGTGGGAAAAAGTGTGTGTGTGACTCCTGTCTCGGAACTGTCCCAGGACCCCGGAACCTTCCAGAACACCGGGACCCGACCACACAACAAACGGCGCCGTCAGCGTGATTTATCGACTATTCACCGCCAGGTCACACACACACACACACACACACACACAAAGACACGCACACACACACACACACACTGAATGCACTTCATATGAGCACATATGAAAGCGAAGATCTTGACACACAAACATGAAAAATTTACTCGCAAAGAATACGGATCACACACACACACACACACACAAACAGACATGAGGTGTGAAAGTGCAGGGAGGAGGTGGAGGAGGTGGAGGAGGTGGAGCTTGTTTCTTTTGATATGATAAGAAAGGTTAGAGAGAGAGAGAAAAAAAAACAATAGATAAAAAGAAATAAAAGAGTTGAATAAGTCCAAAAGGAGCGACGGAGTCAACCGACGAAAGACGAAAAGGGGAGGAGGAGGATGGAGATGGAGGAAGAGGAGGATGAAGCAAAAGCAAAAGCAAGGAGGAGGAAGGAGGAGGAGGAGGACGGGGGGGGTAAGAAGTAAACATCGAAATGCCGGATGAATGCAATTTTTTTCTTTTCTCCTTCTCCCCATCTTCCCCCCGTTCCTTCTCCTCCTCCGAGCGAGAGAACAAGAGGCACTGCATCATCCCGACAGGCGGAGAAAGAGAAGAGAGGGAGAAAGAAAGAGGGATTGTGACGGAGGGATAAAGGGCTATCCGTCTCTGTCTGTCACCTCATTCATCGTCCCCTGCTCCGTCCTGCCGGCCCATCCGTCATCCGCTGTCACACACAAACACACACACACACACACACACACACACTTTCCAACCACTTTCACACACTCTGAAGCAACAACGACAACGACGACGACGACACACACACACACATCAAAGACTTCACAAACTTCAACTCGCCCTCTCCGCCCTGTTTCACACATTCACTGTGATGACACACAAATGGACACACACACACACACACACACACACACACACACACACTTATACGCTCAGTTTCACACCAACACACAGCGATGATGACAAACACACACACACACACTGAGAAAGCCACACAAACTTTTCGCTCGGGCTCTTCGCCCCGTTTCACACATTCACAAAGATGACACACACAGACACACACACACACACACACACACACACACACACACACACACACACACACACAGACACACACAAACTCGAAAAAAAACAACAAAAAAAAACGACGTCAACAACGGCGATCGGGCGCTTTCACGCACGTACGCGCTTTTTCCTGCCAAATGCAAAAGTCGCAATACGGCAATGACACACTAAAAAAAACCACAAGCGCGCACGCACGCACGCACGCACGCACGCACACACACACACACACACACGCTCATACACTCCGCCCAAACATCCTGGTTTCTCAGCGAAGCCGTCCAGTTCTGTCCCTCCTCTTTTCTGGTTCTGCTCGGGGTTTTTCCCAGGATCCGAAAAAACAAGACGCCCCCAAACACACACACACACACACACACACACACACACACACACACACACACACACACAACCCCCCCACCCCTGTTTTTGCCCTGAACCCTCGGCACGAAGCCGGGGACTCAGGTCGGGTCCTCGAGGTGAATTAAACATCGCGTCAATAAAAAGTTGATGTTCCTCGAGGAAAAGTGAATTTGTCAGAAGTCAGATCTTCTGATCAGGACACTTACTGAGGGTCTGTTGATGAATTCAGGTTTTAAGGGCACATGTTTTGTTTGAGACGTCGCAGGACGACGTTATTTGTCAGTGTCAGATCAAAAAGACCCAGCTGAGGTGTTTCAAGCTTCTTATCAGGACGACTCCTGATGGTTTTTCTGGGAACATTTAACACGTGTGACATTATGTTTTAAAAGATCTCCTGGTTCTAATGTTGCACCCTTGAGGATGAGGAGTTCAAAAAGACCTAGTTGAGGTGGTTGGAGCATCTGATCAGGACGTTTCCTGAAGGTTCACGGATGAACGGAGGTTTTCTGACAAACACAGGTCGGTTTAAGACGAGCACCAGCGGGAAAACATCATTTATCATCATTTAAGATGCAAAAATATCAGTTAATCTACGTTCCAACATTTAAAAGTTGGGATGAGTAGTTTAAAAAGACCAGTTGAGGAGGTTAAATCATCTGATGAGGACACTTCTTCCTGAACCTTTTGCTCAGGTACTAATGTTTGTTGTCTGGTAAAAAGCTCAAAAAGACCCAGTTCAGGTGGTTCGGGGTCTGATCTGGACTCCTGGTGGTTGGACCCAGAAAACGTCTCAACTCATCACTCGTCTAAAGTCAAAGTCCTGAGATGAGACACTGATCTACAGCCGAGTTAAAAGTTTCCATCTAATTTCCTTTGTTCTAACTCGATGTTTTGTCTTTTACCTGAAACCAACTCGACTCGACTCAAGTTTGTCAACAAGTTGATGAGTTGCCCAACTTCTAAGTTGTCAACCTGAGTTACTGATCCAACATTGACGCAGTTGTTACTCTCAGACAGATCTATCCTCCTTTATAAGTTTATAACTGTTCAGAAATGATTAATAGGTTCATTCATTTCCCATTTTATTTCTCAAATAAAAGCTTTGGTAGATTAATGACGTCAGCAAGATGAAGTGAAAAAGTTGGATGTATCAGCAAAGATGAGAACACAACATATAAAAACAATCATTTTCTTGATTTTCCTTCAGTTTTTCATTAACTCTACTTAGTTTTCATCCTTGTCTCTAACTCAATCTTTAGTCTTTTCATTTAAACTTCTTCATTTGAGCTGATGCGAACGTGATCAAACTGAAAATTAAACATCTAACATCTCGACGGGTTGATAACTTTCCAACTTTCTGAGTTTCCGACGCCAAGAGACGACTTTTGAGGTGTCCGCCCTCCAAACACAGTCTTTGAAGTTTTCCAAATATCGACAATATCAGATTGTTTTTAACCACAAAAAGCAAAATAAAGGAGAATCACAGACGGATCCACAGTCGATCAGTCGTCTTCAAACTTCTCTGGCACCTTTATTTAATGTCTCACGACGTCTTGTTAGAAAATAAGTTTATAACTATTTAAAACTGATTAATTGATTAATGTATTCAATAACTCTACTTAGTTTCCATCCTTTGTTCTGACTCAATATTTCGTTTTTCATTTAAATTTCTGTGTCGATCGGTTGATAAGTTGCCAACTTTCTAAGTTTCTGACACAATGAGACGACTTTTTAACATGTCCACGGTTTCTGGAGAAGCTTTACAAATCATCATCGTCTTCAAACTTCTCTGGAACGTTTCTTTGATTTGTTTATAAGAATAAGATTGAGTTTATAACCATTTAAAACTGATTACTTGTTGATTTATGATTCTTCTATGATGCTTTTTTTTCAGTGACGTCAGCGAAGACAAGATGAAGTGAAAAAGTTGGACGTATGAGCAAAGATGAGAACAGAACATATATATATAAAAAACAACCATTAAAAACAATCATTTTCTTGTTTTTCCTTCATTTTTTCATTTAATCTACTAAGTAAAACATAATCTTTTAAAACTTTTTCGCTTGAACTGATAAAAACGTGATCAAACTCTGGAGAAATCGATAAAAATCAAACATCTAATATCTCGATAGGTTGATAAGTTTCCAACACAATGAGGCGACTTTTAACACGTCCACCCACTTTCCAGAACGTCGTCGTCTCAAAACTCTGGCACTTTTCTTTCATTTGTCACGACGTCTTGTTAGAAAATAAGTTTATAACCATTTAAAACTGATTAATGGTTCATTTATGATTCTTCTATGACGCTATGACGTCAGCAAAGACAAGATGAAGTGAAAAAGTTGGACGTGTGAGCAAAGATGAGAACAGAACATATATATACATAGAAAAAAAAAAAAAAAGAAAACGGAGACGAGGAGAGAGGGAGGATGGGAGGACGGATGAAAAGGAGGTGTTAGGAGGAAAAAAAAAAAAAAAATAGCGGGGCGAGAGAAAAGAAAGAGAAAACGAAGGAGGAGAGAGGACCACGAGGGAGACAAAGACCTACTTGTCTCAAGTCACTGAAGGCCAGAAGCAACGTGTCACCCTGGAAGCCTGCGACCGGGCCGGCTCTGGCAAAACCTGTGGGAAAATACAAACCCGCCCCCCCCAGTCCACCCCCGGAGAGAGAGGGACGAGAGGAGGAGGAGGAGGAGGAGGAGGAGAGAGAGAGAGAGAGAGAGAGGTGAAAAACTGAATAATAAAAGACCTGGTTGGATTTGCTATGCATCGGGATAGATTGGCAGACAAATGACAGCCTGGGGAGGAGGAGGAGGGTGTTAGAGTCATGTCGCTGGGTCTTGTTGAAAAAGGAAAAGAGTGTGTGTGTGTGTGTGTGAAAGCGAAGGTTTTGAAGAATGTGTGTGTGTGTTTGTAGCGTTTGTCTTATTGTGTGTGTGTTGGTCGGTCGGTGTGTTTTTTTGAGAACAGTCGAGAACTGTTGGATTTTGAACCCAGGGCGACGCCTGGTGTGTGTTTGTGTGTGTGTGTGTGTGTGTTTGTGTTGTTTGTGAGTGTGTGTCGGGGTCGTTCGGAGTGTGAGCTGGGGTCTTGGCGTCAGTTGGCCCCCGTAAACAAGCCGACTGGTATTCGGAGCGAGGGAACGAGAGAAAAGAGGAGTGCTGCGGAGAGAGCGAGCGAGCCTGTAGCTAATCCCTTTCACCTCCAAACACACACACACACACACACACACTTGAACACACTCACACACACACTACAGCGCTGATTACACGCCTGCCATCTTCAGTGACCCCCGTGAAACACACACTAGGCCTTCACATGAACTCGCTCTCCGGCTTTTTTACCTGCTCACTTTGACCTTTCACCTTCTTTTTTTCTAAACTTCGTCGTAATCAACTAAAGTAGGAGACGGGAATCGAACCGTCAACCCTCCGATTAGTGGGAGACGCTGACGTTGTGTCGTCGTGGTAGTGAAGATTTTCTGGCGTCAACTTTTTTTTTTTTTTTTCTGTTTCTGTCTTTTGTCATTTCTAAACAGAAACCAGTTTTTTTTTTTTTTTTAACCGGAAACATCAAACGTGGTGGAAAACTCTGAGGTCGGACCCAGAACTCTCCTGGATCAGGACTGAAAGCAAAGAGGGACGTCTGGACCATCTCTGATGACCTTCAAGATAGAAACCGCTCGACCGGTTTTAGCAGAAACACCAGACCTGCTGAGATAATCTCACCTCTTTGACCTTTTAGCTTCGCGAACACGACCGTTAAAAAAAACGGAACGGATGTTGAATCATTTTCTACTTTGACTCAGTTCTGACGTTTCTATCGTCATGTTTCATTTTCAGTTAAACTTTTATCGTTTCTTCACAGTTTCCACGTTGTTTCGTATCTTCTCCGTCCTTGTTTTTGAACAAATTTAGCCTCAAACTTCAGACAAAGAGACTAAAACATAAAACCAGAAAACTATATTTGTATTATTTCTTATTTTAAGTGTAACTTTAACATGTGACCTTCATGTGTCATCTATAATCTAGAAGTTATCAGGGTTTATCAGGTTTCAACAAGTCCGTCCAGATCTTCTACGTCCACCTCGACGTCTCCTTGTGTTTTCTTATTTTCTTTCCAGTTTAATCCACATCTTTTGTGTCGTTTTCAGTCTTTTCTTGTCTTTTACATCCTGTTTTTTTTAAATAAATTTAGCCTAAAACTCAACAAGTCGACAAGTCAACCCTGAGGTGTTTCACCAAGGTGGATGTTTTAGTAAATATCTTCAGATTCAGCCTCAGACTTTGTTGCGTCACAACTAATCTTTGTCTTTGTTGATCTGATATCGAACAGAAACATAAAAACTTTGTGACGACACATTTTCACGTTACCTCATTTGTCGTGTTATTACGAATTTACGATTTAATCTAAAAGTTGTGAATTTTCTTTCTTTCTTTCTACAATGTATCTATTTTCTATTCATCATCCAGGTCTCCGACCAAAATCAGTCGCTTTTAATTTTCACCTCACATTTCGTTATTTCCTCCCAGTTTCTAGTTTTTTATAGTTTTTTTGTTTTTATTGATTTGATCTCGAATACAAAACCAACAAAAACCTTTCACGATGACTAAATCTTCCTCAGTTAAAGCTTTACCCGTTATATATTATTATTATTATTATTATTATTAATCTTAAAAGTTGTGAACTTCTTTCTTTACATCTTTATTTCTACATTTCATCCATTTTCTCAGACGATTACGTGAGTTTCACGAGGTCATCGAGGTCGTCCAGGTCTTCAGCCGTCGTCTCTACAACACTGATGTTTCGGTGAAATCGGAGCAGCTGCACCTTTTAAACTCTCTCTTTTGGTGAAATTAATAAACGGGAATTGATCATATTCCCACAACAAACCCCCCAGAAACCTGGTTCATCTAATTTTCTTCCTCCATTGTTTCTTTTTCTTTTTTTTTTTTTTAACACTTTTTTCCAGTTTCCTCCTCCATCTTTTTTTTCCTCTTGTTTCATCTTCGCCTCCTTTTCCTTCTCATGTCCTCCCTCCGTTTAATCTCTAATCCTTCTTTCTTCTGCTTCCTCACCGTTCATTTTTTCCCACTTAATCCCTCCTCTCATCCGTGTATTTTATTCTTTTTTTATTTCACACCTGATTCATTTAATCCAGCTCTATCTGACGTCTCGTCGCCCTTCCTCTCTTTAATCCTGCTCTTTTTTTTTTGTTACATTTAATCCTTTTTAAATTTACTTTTCCTTATCGTCTCTGCATCTTTACTCTTGTTTTCCCGACTAATTTTTTTTTCCCATCTAATCCACTTCATCCCGTCTTCAAATTTCACTCATTCATCTTTTTTTTTTTTTTCCACCGTCGACTTTAATCCTCCTCTTCTTTTCACATCCTTCGATTTATTCGCCTCCAGTCGTTCTTCTACTGTATCTTTTCTTTTCTTCTTCCTTCACCTCCCAACCCTTCGCCATCACTTCACGCATGTCACTGCGAATTATGTCGCGGGTAACGCCGTGATCCGCTCGGTGACTCTGAGAACCTTGATCGTGTTTTTAAGAAAAAAAAAAAAAGGCAAAAAAAAGAAAAGAAATCGAGCCAACGGCCGCGTTTCTTTATGTCCGAATGCACCGTATCTTTGAGTCTAAACCCAACAAAGCGAAGACAAACTAAAGGATTTAAAAAGTCCTACACAGATGAATCACTTGTTTTCTAGCGCCCCCTGTGCTCTCCGACGTGAAACGCGCTCGTCCTCGTTTAAAACGTCTTTAAACTTGTAAATTTAGTCGTTCGTGTGTCTGATCAGGACGTGAAGGCGAAAGGGAAGAAAAGAGAGAAATGTAACAATATTTAAAACAATAAAACCACTCACTCTCGCACTCTTTAACGTCGGTGTTGAGCTGCTGCAGAGCCCCCATGGAGACCTGTCGAACCTCCGGGTCGAGCAGCAGCTGCATCAGGGAGGTGGAGATGTGTTTACAGGCCGACATGCAGGCGGTTTGAGCCACTTTACCCTGAGAGACGGAGACGGAGACGGAGACGGGTTAGTCCAGTTAGACCAGTTAGACCAGTTAGTCCAGTTAGTCCGGTCCGACTGAACCAGGAATCAGTGAGAATCAATAAACAAGACAAAACAAGTTCATGTGGAAATAATTTAAAGAAAATAAATTTTTTTTTAACCAAACCAAACACAAACAGGTAACGTAGCGTTAATTTAATGTAGCGTTAGTGAAATATTTTTAGATTTAAAAAATAATAAAAAATAAAATATATATATATATATATATATATATATATATATATATAATTCAGATGATAAACTACATCAGTTTGTTAGATGTCTAGTTTATCAATAAGATCAACATTATATAAAATAATAAATAGAAAATAATTAAAATAGAAAACAAAAATGTATCAAAAATATAGCAAAATTAATTATTAACTACTATTATTAACTGTTAATTTAAAAAAATAAAATGATATAAAATAATTAAAATATTTTTGAAAATATTATAAAAAACGTATCTAAATTTTTTTTATTATATAAAATAATTACAATATTTAAAAATATATATAAAATATATATTTAAAATATAACCTTAATTATTAAATATTATTATCAACTATTAATTTTCTAAAATTTACTGTTGCAGCTAAATATAAAAGTTACATTTACCACTAAGCAAAATAATAAACAAACAAACAAAAAAAAAAAAACAACAATGTCCACGTCATAAAATCTAAACATAGAATCAGATCAGGACTTTAGAATCGTTGATGCTCAAAATTAAACAAAAAAGGCTGAAAAAAACTGGTCGTCGCTCGACTTCCTGTCGTTTTACTCCACCGGTTTATTTAAGGGTTAAAACCGAAACATCGTTTTTATAAATAAACTGACGTTTCTCTTTTCATTTATGTTTATTTCCAGGTTAAGACACACAACAACACACACACACACACACACACACACACACACACACGTGGTAATCAGGACATGTTCATGTGCACTTTATCATGAAAGGTTATTTAGTGTATGACACACACACACACACACACACACACACACACACACACACACACGTTAATAAAGTACGGTACATTCAGGTGCAGTCAGAATGATGAAGTAGCATAACAACAACAAAAGCAGCGGATGAGGAAGTACATGACAACGCATTAATACAGAAACCAAAACACGTGTTTGTGTGTGGGGTTGATTGAGTGTGTGTGTGTGTGTGTGTGTGTGTGTGTGTGTGTGTGTGTGTGTGTGTGTGTGTGTGTGTGTAATGTCAGCGTCTCGGCCTTGGTCTCCATCTTGACCTCGACGTCTGCATTCCAGCACAATGAAGCACGAAACAAAACATGAGGTAAAACCGAGTTGAACTAAACGGAAAGAAAACGTTTTTTTGTTCTTTTATTCATCAAACGGCTTCGTTCTCTTTCTACCGTCGGTTAAATCAATTATCCTACATTATATGGACCTTATTTTCTATTGTTTTTGAGTCGTTTACGTCTAAATAAATGCTTGTTTTCGCCTCACCACATTATAGAAACAATAAACTCGACTCCATTGACAAAAACCACTAAGTTGAATCCGTCTGCGTCGATTAGTTTGTTTGTTGAATTTTGTTTGTGTGTAAAACTTTCTGGTTTTGTGTTGGAAACAAACAGGAAGTGCATGTTCAACTAAAAACCTTAATTATCTCAATGAATCCTGGACGTGTCTCGTCGACACAAACAACAACGTTAGGTGATTTACAATAAAACCCCGGAACCTGAATACACTAATAACCTCCATTAATCACACGTAAACACACTCGCCTCGAGGAGAATGAGTCACTGTCGAATTATTTCTCCGTGTTTCGCTGCGACTGTTGGTGTGAATCTGTTAATGTCGTAATTACAAAATTACCCACAATTCTCTGCCCTTGACGTAAACAAACCAGCGTCCACATTTAGTTCATTTTCTTCTATTTTTAGCACTGGAACTACAACCCAATAGTTTACGATTTAAAGTATCAAACTGACAGAAGTGGCACTAATTAGCAAATATCACTTTTCTTATTTCTAATTAAGCTACGTTAACTAGTCGCCGGCAGTTTTAGTCGTCGTTGCGTTTTTAGAGGAACAAGGTTTATAATTTAATTTCACACCTTCAAGACACATGATCATGTTACGGCGACGTAATGAGACGGATTAGCCAGGCTGTTAGCCACTAGCTTGTTAGCATGCTAACTTTAGCCAAAGCAAAACAACCACGTGTCTCAGTTCTCATACTTCCATTCTTCACACTGACACTTCTCAACCTCAATGACGCCATCTTGGCTTCACCTCGACGACGGCGGCGTAATCTCCACCTCACATGAAACATGGAGCCACAGTAACAAACATCAGCACTACTGAGACTTTGATTATTGATTATAATTGAAAACAAGACGTCAGATATCTTGGTGGACGACAATCACGGTTCAAATTGATGATTAATGTTCTGTCCAGTGACAATTTACTATTAAAAAGAAGAAGAAGACGTTGAGATCATCATTTCTGGTCAGTGAACAACGATTTGAGACAAAACTACCCTGTTGATATTCACACTACAGAGGTAAGAACATAGTGAATGTAGTAAACTACATGGATGTGAACTAACTCAACTCAGACTATTAGAGCGATGCTCTAATTATTACGTCGAGATTGGTGCAGTTGCTCCAATTTTTTAGCTCATTAGCTGGAAATTCAGGAATATCCGACTTTTTAGTTGTAAAACTGGAAACACACCTTTAAAACTGGCTTCGTTTTCAACTGATGGAACTTTCATCATTTATTCTCACCTGGTAAATAAACTGTCTGTGCTAACATGAGCTGAGCAGCGTACGTTTTTGCTAACGCTACATAGCTAATGTTAGCATTGATGTATTTTGCCTGGAGACGAGTTGTCGATTGATCTTTTTAAAATCTACTTTGTTTTGTTTTAGTTTATTTGGGTAAAAAGTGTCTGCTGCATTTAAATGAAAAACTACTGTGATCTTTGATAAACAAATTAGCAGAAAGTCCAAAATGGAGGACGCCATCGTTGTTCAGGTATGAAACAAGAGTCGGTGGTTGAAACACTTTTAAATTATGTTTTACAACCTCGAGAACAAAATGTTCGTTTGGTTTGGTTTGTTAGCATGTTAACTCACATAATTACATTCCTCTTGTAAAGATGAGAAATGACCAAACTCTTTTGCTAATTTCCAAACATAAACACTGATAATTTATCACTAAATGACCCAAAATCTGTTGAAGTTTCTCACAAACACAATAGACGTTTTATTCCGAATGTTTTGGCGTCTCTTAAATTTAATACCGTAGTTTAATATCATTTCCTCTCTTTGTTCTTCAGGAGGCGGCGCCGACGAGAGAAAAACTTCTCTCGTATATAATAAAAGAAAAGATGTGGTCGTATCTGTGAGAGTGAAGCGAAGTCGACGCTCGAGAGAGAGAAGTTCATTCAGGAGGCAGCGCTCGACTCAAAGGGAAATCAAATTACACACACGGCGCACACGTGTGTGTGAGAGCACATATGTTGGAGAAAACACACACCTACGAATACGGCCGGATATCCTCCAATATCACACACACACACACACACACACACACAACCCCAGGGGTCAATTATCATTGGGTGAGATTGAGCGTGAAATGGGCTAATTCTATTTACATGTCCTGAACCCGAGACACACACACACTCAGGTAGGTCTGTCGGAGACAAACGCCGACGTCTGACAACTGGTAACGATTAGATCAGACGCAGCGAAGAGGAAGAGGAGGAAGATCGAAAGAAAAGAAACAGGGAGGAATGGAAAGGTAAGAAAAGAAAAGAGAAGGGAGGAAAGTAACGGAGAGGAATCAAAAGAAACGTGAAGGAGCAGAAATGAAAAGATGTAAATGTGAAGAAAAATAAACGGAAAGAAGAGAAACAGAAACAGGAAGGAGAGATAAAGTCAGTAAAGGTTTTAAAAGAATCAAAAGAAACGGAAAAGAAAATGTGATAAAAGAAGGAAAGTAAAATAAAACAAAGTAAAGAAAAGAAGAAGGAAGAGAAATAACAGGAAGAAAGGAGAGAAAAAGGAAAATAAATGTGAGAAAAGAGGAGGAAATAAAAGGTTAGTAAAGGTGAAGAAAGAAAGAAAGAAATCAAAGAAAATGGAAAGAAATGGAATAAAAAATGATAAAATAGAAGGAAAGAAAGAGAAAATATGGAAACAGAAACGGGAAGGAAAAGAAATAAAGAGAAAGAAACATGAGGAAAGAAAGATACGACAGGAGAAGGACGGAAAAAAGAAGGAAAAGAAAAAGGAAGAAAGAAGAAGTTTGGAAAGTGAAGAAGAAGGAAATGACAGAAAAAATGAAGTGAAGGTGAAGAACTGGAAGAAAAGAGAAGAAAAGTTGAGAAAAGTAAAGATAAAGAAATGAAGAGACGACAAAAGGAAAGTAAAAGAGTAAAAAGAAAAGATTCTCGATCTCAACAAACCTCCTCCTCTTCGTCGTCTTCCTCTAGTTAACGAGAGACGTTCATCAACGAGCTCATTAAAAACTACTCAGCTGCTAACGACTGAACAAATAGACAAGAGACAGAGAAAGAAAAGGAAATAAAGCAGACGAGGATGATGAAGACGAGGATGAAAGACGAGGTCGGGTGGAGAAGCAGACGACGAAGCAGGTGATGAAGAAATGAGGAAAAGGAGGAATAAAGAAAGAAGACACAGACGAACAACGATAAGAAGAGAATTAAATTTCATTTAATTGGTAAATCAATAGAATCTAGTGATGATTATTATCTGGTTTGTAGCTTTTCATCTGATCCATAAATATAAAATATATAAAAATATTAGAACAACAACAACCAAACATTTACAAATAAATAAACAACATATTTGCTCTAAAAAGGTTTTAAGACTTTTTTAACGCAACATGTTGTATCTAAAGTAATTTACAGGAGTTTTAGATTAAAATAACAACAAAAACAATGAGCTGAAAGGAGCTAAAATGATACTAACAAAACGTTTTGTTGTTAAAGTGACGGTGAGTCAAACTCCGCCTCGAGATGTTTTACGTTGGTTGAAGTAATATCGAGTTTGACCGTCTTTTGATTTCACAAATAGTTAACAATGAAAGTAAATGGGGCAGTCAGCCAAACGTATCTAAACTGTCATTTTTAACCACTAATAAAGATCAAAATATCACTTCACTTCAGCAGTAGCATGAATAGGATCCCTACACATAAACTGAAGTACTGATAACTTAGTAAGTGAACTGAGAGTTTATTAAAAACACTGTTTTACAAGACTTACCCAACGTCTTGTTTTATGACAACTGGTTGTTCCACATCAGCAGATTCATCATTTTTCTTGCTCTTCACAAACACATCGGTCTGTTGCTCAGGAAAATGATGAATCTGCTGATCTGGAACATCCTTCATCACCAGTAGGAGCTATATAAAAGGAGCTAATGTTAGCATTAACATCTGTTTACCAGGTTAGAAGAAATGACACCAGTTTTAATGGTGCAGTTCTGGTTTTACTCATAAGAAGTAGGATTTTCCAAGTTCCTAAGTAATGAGCCAAAAAAGTCAGAGCGACGCACTGATCCCAAATTCATAATTCAACATATAGATCTGACAATTTTTGTCCGTTTACATTTTGCTATGATTTCCTGAAGTGCAAAAAACCATGTAAACTGTTGTTATCAGAGGTAGATCTGTACTAGCGTTAGTGTAGAAGTTGTTTATACTTTAAAACACCATGTTTTCCTTAACTTTAACTACTTGGTTGTGAAAACAAAAGACGGTCAAACTCGATTGTTGTCCAGGTTCCTATCGTTGGTTCCATCTTATCTCCTTTCAGCTTATTGTTTTGTTGTTAAAAACAGACCCAGGATTCAAATTCTTCCAGACCGTCACTTCCGGGTTGTTGAGTCGTCTGTAGCAGAAATATTGTATCTGTTTACTCACCGAGAGACGACGGATTATTAAGTTTAAAATAAAGTAACGTACAGGAAGAGTTTACGCCCCCTGTTGAACAAACAACGACAGCATCATCTTTCAATTTACGTTCAGTAAAAACTAAATCAACAAGCTTCTGATTGTATCCAACAATAAAAGGTTTCATAAGTGCGTCGGTGTGTGTGGTCGAATGTTATTTCCACAGTAATCTCATCCGACTGCGTGTGGTCAAACACGCGACCACAGTCCCGTTCGTTTAGCGGCGACGTAACGAGGTGAAGTTTCAAATTTAACAGATACTTCCACGTCTGCGTCCGCCGCAAGATCGTGTTTGAGCTAAAATTAAACTGCAATAGTTGGAAATAAAAAAAATGAAAAGACTCAGGAGCCTCTTGACAAATTTGTTCGAACAAGCAGAACAAAGGTTCGAGTGTAATAACACACCGACGCTTTGTGTGTTTTTTTTTTTTTTTTTTTGTTGAAGCGAGTCAAGTTGCTTCCCGTCGCCATAAACGCAACTGATTCACGACTCCTGGAAGAGATTTGACACGGCGTATAATACGCCGCTCGTCCGTCCAGAAACATGTCAGTCAAACAAACAGCCGGAGTCGAGGCCAGCCAAGAGTCAAGAGGTGGGATCCCAGCACAAAAAAAAAAAATAACAAAACTTGACGTCCGACACCCCCGGAGATCACCGGGCTAAATCTTTTTGCGGCGTTTCGATCGCTGGAGTCTGAAGGGTTACAGGTGCTTACTCGACTTCTTGATTCATGGGCTGGAAAACAGCTGAAAAAGTGGGAATCTGCTTATGTGTTTGGGATTTAAATCCACAAAAGTCAAGCGTAAAAGAAAGAAGAGAAGCTCCAGGTTTTTTTTTTTTTGGGGCCTCGTCTTGTGGAACAATCGCTGTGTTATGGCAGGTATTTGTTCAAGTCACTCAAGAAACACCACAAAAATGAGGGTCTGGATTTAAACGGAGGTGGGTGGGGGGGTTTGGGTGGTGGGAGGTTTGATCAAGATGCATTTTTGTGAGTGTTTTCTCTTCGACAAAACACAAAAATAGAAGAGCAACGGCTTCACTTCAAGGACGTGACACCACATTCGATCTGACAAACACCAGGGTTGGAAACTCATCTGCTGGAACTGGTGGTAAATACATTTTTTATTTATTTTTACTCTGAAAGCGAACACCAGACGTGCTCTTGTCTTCTGCAGAACCACTTGAGCTGTGAAGTTTTAAATATCAAGTATTTAACTTGAGTAAATAAAGATTTTTCTTTTCTGAAGCAGAGCGCGACCAAATGATGTCGCAAACCTGCCAAGAGGTTCTGCTACATTAGCTTAAACGCAAACAAAACTTGTTAGCACTGGCAGGTGGACTGGACTAGACCGGACCAAACCAGGGTGGTGGCGGGTGGGGGGGAACCCAACTACGGACTTCTCTGGTTGGGGACATTTTGAGCACAAGAACACAAGTCAGGCAAAAAAAAAAAAATGGTAAAAACGTGCATTTTCACTTCACTTCATCACTTCATGCTCGGTTTGGAGGGAAGTGGTGTTGGTGTTGGTGGGGGGAGTTGGGGGGTTGTAGGGGTTAAACAGGGTCAGTCAGGATCCGGTCAACACAACAACCCAGATACTCACCGGTAAAGTGGCGTGTTCGATTGGCGACCCCTACAGCGAAAAACAAAAAAAAAACATAAACCGTGGGAGATTTTTAGGAGGCGTGGCGGAAAAAAGGAAGCTTCCGTCTTTATGTCAACGTTAAAGCCTGGTTGTAGATACGTGGACGCTCAGAGTCCTCTGCGTCGTTGTGTAGCCAGACCCCGTCTCAGTGGGCCAACGTGCACCTCCCCAATTTTTTAACTATCCGTCAAGAAGATGGAGACCACAGGGCTGTGATTGGTCCATTTCCAGAGTCTCCAGAGTGTCTTTCTGATCCACTGTGACTTCTACCCTGAATCACACATATGTTGGATCTTAATTTAAATGATAACTATCAGTGTGAGCGTATCGCCCCCTGCTGTTGTGGTGGTGAATTGCTTTGCGCGACCTGCAGCCGACGGAGACACCAACTCACGTCTGCGTTGATACGACTGCTTGGCCGCGCGGTATCGCATCCAGAGAAACATAACGAGGCTTTAACGTCGATGTTTCGTCACCACGGAGACGACGCTTCAGAAACACGATCGATGGCGTCGGCTCCGACGTTTCTCATTTTAATTTCCATCTGATTGTTTTCGCTCGTTGGTTCCACCTTTTAAAATCGGAGCCCGATTCGACTACGACGTAACGACGGATTTAATTCACTCTCAGAACCGTCCGGTTTTACTGGAGATTTTTTTCCTGTGAGTTTTGTTGCATCACAGATTCATTATGAAACTTTTCTGATTTCCTTTTCTTTTTTTTTTTTACATCATAAAAATTGTAAAAAAAAAAAAAAAACAATCAGTTACTTCCAGACTTTTTGTCTCCCTTCAGCATCTTTCTTAAACTTTAAATTATCTGGACTAAACTCAACAAAACTCAGCTCTGAACTTGTGAGATGAAACTGATCCGGCTGCAGTTTTATACAATAAAAACAATATTTTAATTGGAAACTTTTGAGCTGTAAAACAAAGGTACTAAATATAAATGTTTGTGTTGGAGTTGTTTGATGTGTAAAATGTTCATTTTGTGGAAATCACTTATTACAACGAGAACAAGATGTTTTCGTTCGTAAAATTGCGACTTTTTTTAGCGGCAGTTTTTGGTTCCACGTCTCAAAGTGACAAATATCGACTGATCCGGCTGCAGTTTTATACAATAAAAACAATATTTTATTGGAAACTTTATGAGCTGTAAAACAAAGGTACTAAAAGTGTTGTCAAAGTGTTGAGGTGAAAACGTTCCTCTAGGAAATGAGACACCGCTACTTTACCGTTACACAACATCAGAAGTCGTCGCTAGTTGCTACGTAAGACGACGCGACAATGACAACAAACAAAGACGGCGTCTACAGACTCGTTTATATTCATCAAGTTCAATGAATCAGTTAAAAACTGACAAGATGTTTGTTTACATTTACATCGTTACATCAGTAAAGAGTCCTGTTATCAGATGAATGGAAACATTAGCAAAGGGACGACTAGCGATTGCTAAGCTAACGCTAACAAACGTTATTGATTAGCGACTGGCGATAAGTTAACTAAATAAGTTGAATGTATTTAAAGTGCTGGTCCTGGAACAGCTTCATTTGGAGGTTGTGACCCTTCAACCTTCATCCAGAAGAGAACAGATACAGATCGAACTTCTACTGACGTGAACGTGAGGTAGAAATGTGATCGGCCCAAAGTGTTTCACAAAACACAAAAAGTTGTTGTTTCTGGAGCAAAAAGTGGCTCAAATCTGAGTCACATCTATTTTTTTCTTTTCACAGAATAAAGAACAAAAATCACACGAAATCTGATGGTTTCAACTCGGTTTGAAAATTCGTATCAAAATTCACGCGACTTTTACGACAACATCAACAACGTTTATTACAAATCTGTGCTGCAGCTTCTACTGCTCATTATCTTATAAACATTAACATTTATTGGTCTTTTTAATACGTGACTCAACTCACACTTGAATCTTCATATTTAGAGAAAATCGACCAAAACAAACTACAAACAGTAGAAGTACAAACAGTACTACTACTAATGAAAATACTACTAAAAGTACGACTGTTTTTATTGACTGTTGTTCAATCGTATCTAGTTCACGTCTGTAACTTTACTCTTTTATACGATCACCTCCGTCTCTCGGGGTCGTACCACCCGGCTTTTTAGATCCATAGCATCTGATCTACTTAGGAGGCCCCACACTGAGCGTGAGTGTGTTTTTAAAGTGTGTGTGTGTGTGTGTGATGGGGTCATGTCCGGGGCTTGTTGGAGGAGGTGGTGGTGTAAGGAAAAGCTTCTTAAAAGTCCAGGAAAACACTTATCTCAACCACCGAGCGGTGTGTGGCCTTGTGGCCTTGTGACCTGATCTGAAGCAAATCTGTGTGTGTAAGCGGCTTAAAGATTAAAGATCGAGTGTGTGTGTGTTTATGTGTGTGTGTCGTACAAGATGGCGGCAGGACAGTCCCATAATTCTTCAACGTAAACAAAAATAAATGTAAAAACTCATCTCAAAGCTACAAACAGTGTGTTTTCTCGTCACTTCCTGGTTTTTAAAAATGAAACGATGAGTCACATGATCCACAAATCAAATCTGATGTTGCAATCAAATGTATAATATCACTATAGTTTCGCTGCTGGAGTCAATATCCTGAGCCGATGTGTAAAATCCCATGACCGGTTCACCCTTTAACGAGCTTAACGGGGCCTCCCGGTGCTAACCCTGACGCTAACGCTAACGATCTGACCCTTAACGAGCTGACGCTAACGAGCTAAAGCAGATTTGTTGCTGCGCTGCGATGACTCAGCAAGTTTATCTTTAAATGTGTGTGTGTGTGTGTGTGTGTACTAACGGGCAGGTTGGTGAAGACGCTGAACGTGCTCTTCAGAAACGCCATCAGGTCGACCAGGTAGTCGCTGGCGTCCGGCGGCGCGCCCACCAGCACCGGCGCCAGCCAGTCGTAGTCGGCCAGCTGCAGGAACTGGTCGATCTTGGCGTTGAGGCTGGTGTAGATCTCCGCCTCCGCAGCGTGACGGGCGTCCTGGTGCGACGACACAAACAAACAAACACGTCACGGATAAAAAAAACGCAAACAAACAGGAAGTAAACAAGAGAGACGAGGGCTGCTCTGACCTTGAAGGTGGAGGTGCCGTACAGTTTGGTGGCGTTGGCCGTGTCCGGAGGAACGTTGGTGATGTTCGATATAAACTCCTCCAGGAAGTGGCAGCTCTGCTCCAGGTGGGTGGTGTTAATGATCACCTGCACCAGCTTTAGGACACGACGCAAAGAAAACATGTTTATTTATTTGTTTGTTTATATGCGGCTACAGCAGTTTCACCAAAACATTGATCAGACATTGAGATCGAACAACGTTCGAATCACTGACGACGAATCTGGTTATTTTATTTTTATTTATTTATTTTTTTTATTAAATTGTGGGAAAAATTTTATGCATCATTATTATTATTATTACATTTTATATCATTATTATCTATTAAATTTTCTTTTATTATAGGATCATTTTTTATTTTTTAACTTTTTATTTATTTATTACCATTTTATTTTTTTTTTAATTATGGGACAACTTTATATATATTTTTTAACTTATCATTATTATAACTATTATTATCTTTTATATTATATTTATATATTAATTTATATAATTATTATCTACATGCATGATATTTGTATAATATTAGGTTTTATTAGATTATATATTTTTAATTTTATTCTGTATGAGAAACTGAAAATGACAATTATTTAAACACTTTTCTATTTGATTTTAACTTTATATTTTATTTTCTAATCATTTTTACATTTATTATTATGATTATTCATTTCCTCATTATTTTAAGTATAATTTATATTATTTTTATTTATTTATTTCTAATTAATATTTAAGTAAAATTTATTATATTATTAATATTATTTCATTATATTCTCCCGAAGCTGTGGAAGTTAAATTAATATAAAAATATTATGTAGGTGATTGTGCAGCAGATTAAACTGATTTTTATCCTGTTTAAGTCAAAATATTAAATATTTCTTTCATGAACATAAATGAGCTTGTTCTCAAAAATCTTTAAATTATTTCTTTGGCTCTTTGGTGAAATAAATAAGAACAAAAACTCAAAGTATCAGTAATTTTTATCTCGTTGTTTTCAGCCTCGGAACGAAGATCTGATTAAAAACTTAACGTGTTTGTATAAAAATATTGTTTTCAACATCATATTATTGTTACATCCTGTTCTTGGGAATTAATGACACACACACACACACACACGTTACCTCTGCCAGGCCGACATTCTTCTTCTTAATAGCGTACTGCAGACAGTGGCTGAGGGTTCTTGTCAGCAACAGATTTGTCGACTTGCGGATCATATCATCTACCTCCGTGGAACTGAGGACACACACACACACACACACACACACATAAATAAACACAGCACAACAGAGAATCAGTGACTTTGCACATGTCTTTTCTTCCATTTTTCTCGTCGGGAACAAAACGCCAGCACAAACAGTTTGAGTCAATTTCCCAGTCAGTGATTCTCTCTCTTTTCTCTCCGTTTGGAAAAAGTTAAACTTTGATCCAAATCAAATGAGCACGTTTGTTTCCAGGTTATTATTAGCTGTCGGGCTCATTTAAAAAAAAAAAAAAAAAAAAAAAAACGGACGTCGTCTCAAACCTCCTGATAACAACTTGGTTAAAAAAAAAAAAAAAAAAGTTTAGAGATCAACGGGAAAAATAACCGGATCGACGCGTCACCTGCTTCGAGACTCGCCAGGCAATTTAAAACAAAAAACAAAAAAAACAAAAACAAAAAAACAAAACCATTCTGATTCTCGACGGACTTTAAATAGTCGTAAAATTACCACCTCGACTCGAGCCAACGAGGCCAGAGAGGAAGAGAAAGAACCAGAGGTTCAGATTTTCCTGTTAAAACAATTGTTTTCTGGCTGTTAGAAGAAAACCTCATGACATACCCGTGATTTTTTATTTATTCTATTTATTTATTTATTTTTGTTCTGTTTGAAATGTTTTTCGGTGAAGAAACGCAGACGCAGTTTTTTTTTTTTCACGGCGGCGCCATAACATCACCTGCTGGCTAACAACTGTTTCCTGGAAGCAAATATTGACACGCGCTGTTAAAACACACACACACACACACACACCTTGTACACACGAACAAAGGTCGACAGAGGTCACACACACACACACACACACACACACACACACACACACACACACACACACACACACACACACACACACACACACACTGGGAGAGATGTAAGCGAGAAGAGGAAGATGACGATAATGACGAAGAGGAATCTGTGATTTTTTTTTTTTTGTGTGTGTGTGTTCGATTCCAGAACCCTGTGGGTAACAAACACATTCCAACCAAATCAGTAAATTGTCTGTGTCTGGAATTTAACCTAACACACACACACACACACACACACACACACACACACACACACACACACACACACACACACACACACACACACACACACACACCGTGTGTGTCGCCTGAGGGAAAGCGAGAGTGAGAGCTGGAATTCCAAACTCACTTTTTGTTTCCAAAAAAGCGAAAGAATCCGAAAAACGTTCCGACAATTCAGAGCAAAGGGGAGGAGGGAAAAAAAAAAAAAATATTCCTGGAGCGGCAGAAGTGCCGAGTGGACAAAAAAATAAAAACTCTGTGTGTGTGTGTGTGTGTGTGTGTGTGTGTGTGTGTGTGTGTGGCAAAAAGTCAATGTATGCTAGTGAACTCTGCAAATGTACAAATATAGACGCGCTCACTTACGCCGCAGAATCCAGATTGAATTTCATTATATTTATGCCACCATCAGTCACAATAAACGTAGGGTGGTCAACGCTGTCAGAGCGAAGCCAAGTGTGTGTGTGTGTGTGTGTGTGTGTGTGTGTGTGTGTGTGTGTTTACAGCGTAACGAGGAGTAGATGGAAGGTATTCGCTAAAAATATGCTGGAGAGAAACAACAATGACAACAGCAACAAACAAAAACAAACAAAAAAAAAAAGGGCAGAGTCAGCAGAGAAAACAGTGAGGGGGTTAAAGAGCACGTAGCCAGGAAGCCACAGGTATGCACGTATAACACACACACACACACACACACACACACACACACTGGACAGTTAACACACACACACTAAACACACACAATGTCCTAATTCAAGTGGACCGAGCTACGTCGCAGTTCTCACGTATAATACAACCGAGAAAACAAACCCTGCTCCGAGTGTGTGACATTTGTTGCTGTTTTTGTTGTGTGTACATGTGTGTGTGTGTGTGTATGAGTGTGTGTGTGTGTGTGTGTGTATGAGTGTGTGTGTGAATATGAGTTCCACTCATATTTTTCTCTCGCCCTCAAATGGCTCCGTAGCACGACTCTTTATGTCATTCGTCATCGTGGTTTTCGGGGTTTTTCAGCTGCTCGCTTGTTCGTGTTAAATCGGACGTGAAATCAGTCGGCAGTTGTTATGATGTCATAGCACGTAGGAGCTTCTGAAACAGGAAGTAAATAAGATTCATTGACGAGGTCAAACCCTCAGGTAGAAGACGATGAGTCCAACTTCTCTAAAAGTTCAACACGTGAAGTTTGAAGTTCGCAACTTTCCCTTTGGTCCATTCTTTGGTCTCGCAAAAAATCCACGTTCATTTTAAGCAAAAAATCCACGTACCAGTTTGATTGATCTTAAAGATGGTGGTTGGTGTTTGACAAATGAACGAAATCATCATCTCAACCACTAATAACTTTTTGTCACAGCTCAACATTTCAACTCCGCTCTGTCTTCGTCTTCCTGCATTTTCTCATCAACAAGTCAAAAGTCGTAGTTTGTGTCCTTCGTTTAAAAAGATGGTTCCTCCATTTTGAGTCGTGCTGTTGTAACGTGACGTCGTTTGGTTCAAGAAAATCGTTAAATCGTTCATTTTATGTGCAAAAATATCCTAGATTTAACTTCTGAAAACATGTGTCACTTTCAAAAGACGGTGGGTCATCAGATCATCCACAATTAACTTCTGTGGTTTTTCTTCTTCGGTGTAATCGGACGACATCATCTTGTCTTGTATTTCTGTTTTATCTTCGTCTTGGATGTGGAGTCTCTCTGGATTCGTTTCAAGAACCAGTTAAAGATCGTCGCCCCCTTCGTAGGAGTTTCACATCGAAGGAATCTGCTTTTCATCCAGACCCGAGGAGTTTCGGGACCCGTCGAGTCAACACCTTCTGAAAACTCCACGGACACATTCCTGGGAGACGCCCAGCTCTGCGGCTACGCCCGTCAAGATCGCGTCATGGATCTCGTCAGTCGTCTCGTTGCCGGCGATGACTGAGTCGGTCCTTCCAAGACGGAGACGGGGGTCACTTTCCAAGTTGGCGCCGCCACGTTTGAATTCACCAGCCAATTTCTTCACAGTGCAACATGTTTTCATGGACCGTCCTGGGTGGTGCGCCTTGGAAACCAGGCAACAAAAGACCACAGGAAGGGCAACGTTGTCCAATTTGTACCCAACCGAAATGAAAACACCACAAAAGTTACCAGCTTCAATCTGTCTGCGAACTTCCTCTGTCACCTCTTGTACAAACAGTTTCAGTAAAGTTACGATGTCAGTCAATAATCGAGGCGATGCCACGATGAAAACCCAACGAAAAAATTGGAAAAATTCATCATCTTCAAGTCAGATTTAATAGCAGCGGATGCCTGGAGCCACAGAGTATCAGAAATATGGGAACCAGACTGGACTTGGCTTGGAGTCGACAGTCTGCTGTTGAAATGAAGAAGTGTCTGTGATCGAAGGGTTTTGGTAACATCTGATACGATACACGCGATTTGATTTTGAATTACTCGACTGTCTTCGCTGCTGAAACGGTGGTCAGAAGGTGTTGTCACTTCACATCCACGGCTGCTTCTTTTCTTCTTCTTCTTTTTTTTCAGGCGAGGAAGCGTGCTCTCTTTCAGCAACACCCTGCTTCATATTTGCAGTTCAGCACATCCATGAGTTTCTAGACCTGGACTAGACTTCGGGTGGGTTTGATCGTGTGATCAGCTCCAAAAACAACAACATAATAGAATAAAAACAACAAGGTGTTTCATCTTCCTGATTCTTCTCTCCAGAGGTTGACCAGCAAACCTCTGTCTGGCCGAGAGCCCAGTTCTACCTCTGGGCTACAGGTTTATGTCTTTCCCACAAAACCTTCATGCCAACATCACCTCATCTCCTGTTCCTCTTGAAAACCTCAAAGACCTGAACCATCTTCTTCGCTGAAGCCGCTGCCAAAAAACCCACCGCTCAGGTCTTCGTCAAATCTGAAGCGAAGTCTTTTGATTCATGAGCGACCGAAGCAAAAATTACAGACGACCGAGTCTGTCAATCATGTCGAAACGAGTAAAGTATGAGTGGAGGTAAATTACTGCGTTTTGTTGTGAATGATTCAATAGTTTAAAAAGACGTTTCCTCCATTTTGAGTTGAACCGTAAATGGGAGAAAAAAAAAAAAAGAATAAATCATTAATTTTATAGACAAAGAGGATGCAACTTAAATAAAAAAAAGCTGCAAAAAGAACAGTTTTGAAGACACTTGCTAGTTGGTGGTGGTGTTTCATAAGAACACCAAAAAAAAAAAAAAAAATAAATAAATCACAGCAGAAATACCACAGAGATCATCTGATTTGAGGAACTAACTTTGACACATCTGTTTTTTTTTGTGGTTTAAGTTAGTGTAAGGGGAGGCTACAAGCCCAAATAAGGAGTGTATGAGTCATTTGGGACGAGGTGAAAGTTGGTACTTCAAGAAACAAAACAACAGCTGTGAGGCTGTGAACTACGCCAGTAGCTGTCGTTGGAGCTAGCCTGTTAGCATGCTAACATTTGGTAATCAGATATAAACACAAAGCTGCTGCTGCTGCTGCTGCTGCTGATGGGAAAGCCATTAGTTTTTTGCAGGTGTTTGGTCGTAAACCAAAGTCTTGGTGGTTGGAAGAAGGAGGAGGAGGAGGGGGGGGGGTCGCCAAAGTTCGTTCCCTGAAGGAGAACCATGAATCCACGAACGTTTGAACTGAGTTTAATGGCAAATTTTCCAAACAGTTGTCAGGACATTTGATTTAAAACCCGCAAATGTCAACGTCGTGGTTCAGGCTACAGGAAAAGTCAGATCACCAAAGTCATTAGTGTTCATTGTCTGGGGAGCGTGAGCGTCTGAACAGAATTTCACGGTAATCAATCTAGAAGTTGTTAAGATATTTGGGTCTGTGGCTTTGAACCGATCGACGCGCCAACGACGTGATTGAAAACATGTCGGTGCACGATAAGAAAAAAACAAAAAAGAAAAGAAGCAAAACATGCACGTGCACTCAGTCGAACTCAACTTCCGGCCAAATCAGAAATGTGATCAGAGGTTGAGGTCAAAGGTCGGGGTCCATCGTCCCGCCTGCATCCGGAGCAGCCTCGTTTGAAGCCGCCGTCGTAACCGGATATCGAAAGAGGTAGAGCGACCGCAGAAATCAAGCCAGGTCAAATAAGAAGGAGTCATTACTCTGATTGAGAAGAGCGATTAGCGCTGTCTGGTCAAGAGAGAGAGACGACTAAATAAGAAAGAGAAAAGAAAAGAAAAAAAAAAAACATCTGTCTGGAGACGCTGCGGTAATTTCAGACAAGACTCAAACACAAGACGGTTATTTAAGAAATCTGATGAATCAGACCAAAGGAGACAGAGACTGAAATTATGGGAACAAAACCTTAAAAAAGCAGAGAAACACCTGATTTTACCGACTGGTTCTATAATTAATACGCTGTGTTTTCACTTATTTTTACCTGTCGGAGACTCGTCACTGACTCATTTCTTCTCTTTTTTTTTCTTGTTTCTGAACCTTTTACATCAATGTCTTACATAAGAAAAAATAACACATAAGCCCATTTTTTCTCAGTGACTCACGAGTTAATATTATATTTTTTTAAAAATAAGTTTCACATATTTAATAACACGCATCCTGAACTTAATTTTAGGATTGATCTGGTGCTTGTTTCACCAGCTGGAAACGTCCAAACACACAAAGACTGATTCTTTTCATCCTTTCTTCTTCTTCTTCTTTTTCTTTTTTCCTTTAAAAACCGATTCCTTTCACTTTGATTAGACGACTTTTTTCCAATCACCTCCTCCCTCCTCCTCCTTCTGTCTCTTTTTCTTCCGTCGGTCATGGATCAACGATACCTCCCCGGTTCCCAGCCCCCGCCGAGAATCGACACACTAATACGCACAAACTCGACACGACAAACAAAAGTGGACACATGCTGAACACGAACACACACACTCATACAAACTCAGAAAGAAAAAAAAAAAAAAATAATAATAATTGATTGGGACACACACATGGAAAAGCATTGAACACAAACACGTTCATTCAGAAAGAATGAATAAAACACAAAATGCGACTTAGTTCGAAACAAACCAAGCAAATCAGAGTTTGACACAAATAAAACGCGTCAAAGTGTTTTTGTTTCTTCAGTTTTGCATCTTGACTTTTCTTTGAGTTTAAACATGAACTTTGAGTTTCCTGTGTGTGTGTGTGTGTGTGTGTGTGTGTATGGCTACACGTATGTTGTGTATTAAAGTGTGTGTGTTTTGTGTCTGGCTGAGTCCCAGTCTTGTGGGATACTACTGGACAGCGGAAGTTGTTTCCTGATTGCTCGTCTCCCCCCGGTAGAAAAGAAGCTGCATTGTTTTAGTTAATTCGTCCATCAGCCACAACACACACACACACACACACACACACACACACACAGACTGACACAGACACACACACGGTTACTGTTTAACCTCTACAGAACATGGAACAGAAGCTGGACTGGATTCCTAAGTTGTGGTGTGTTGGTGTGTGTGTCCAAATCTAATGAGACAAAGATCCCTGGTCTGAGTGGAAAGAACCGATCAACCAAGAAAAAGTCTGTATCTGTATCTGAATGCGTGTGTGTGTGTGTGTGTGTGTGTGTGTGTGTGTGTGTGTGTGTGACGGTGGAAAAATCAGACAAAGGTTTTTAGGGCGTCAGGAAGCATCAGTGGACACAAAGACACTCTGTTAAACTTCTCACAGACTTATTGATTCATCTGTACTGAGGTTAATTATCGATCTCTATGATCATGTTTTGATCCAATCATATTGGAAACAATGTGTCGAAGCAAAGTTTTTTGATTGTAAAGAAGATCAATCTGCTATAAGAGCCAGAGCCGGCTGTAGTTGCCACGTGGACTTGTTTGATATTTTCAAAGGCTACTTCAGCTTTAATCCAGCTTTGTTTTCTTGAGTCATGAAACCAGCTGGATCCTTCGGAACCGAACCAATCCCAAGTTTCATGACAACACAGGGACGTTAGCGACAGACGTGCTACACGATAAAATCAGCATGTGGCATAAGTTCGCTGGGTATGTAAATATAACACATCGTCTCATTAAAGACATTTGGTTCTTGTTTTTGTGATCAATGTTGTTTAGATCTTTCAAAGGATGTGGCTCCAAACTATGATTATTATTGCGAAGTGTAGGACTGTTGTAACTAACTAACCGAAAAAAAAACCCCAGTTTTCATTCTTCCTTTCTTCACACTGACCAGTTTGGTAAAACACAGTGAACTGTTAATATTTCACTCATCACAGTCAGAGAGTTGAGTGATGGACACTTCTCTCCCTCACTGACTCCATCTTGGCTACGTAGCAGAAGAGGAGGGACGACGACGACGACGTAATCTCCACCTCACATGAAACATGGAGCCACACTAACAAACATCAGCACTAGTGAGACTTTGATTATTGATTATAATTGAAAACAAGACGAGAGATATCTTGGTGGAGACAATCACGGTTCAGATTGATGATTAACGTTCTGTCCAGTGACAATTCAACATTAAAAAGAAGAAAACGACGTTGAGATCATCATTTCCAGTAAGTGAACAACCATTTGAGACAAAACTACCCTGTTGATATTCACACTACAGAGGTAAGAACATAGTGAACGTAGTAAAATACATGGAAGTGAACTAACTGAAATATTGGAGTCGAGACACACTATCTGTTCATGTTGCCATGTCAACAAAATGGAGGAAATGACTGTTAGATTGTTGTCAAAGCATCAAAAATAAAGTCAATTCACCCACTGATGTAACTCATGATTCAGTCGAGACCTTTACTGGTCGACTGTGTCACTGCTCCTAATAAAGACAAACCTGGTGACTATGTGGTCTACGAAGCTCAGACTTATGGGACCGTTGTAACTACATTTCCTTGAGTCCACGTCTCTTCAGAGAGTGAGGACCTCTACTGGTCGACTGTGGTACTGCTACTAATGAGGTTGTGGTTTATACCTGAGATGCAGATCCTCAGAGTACTTGAGACAAGCGTAGATGAACTCTTTGAGCTGACAGTAGACTTTTGGCACAAACTCGGAGAAGGGAAGCTTCTTGGGGAAAGGAAGCTGGAAATTGTAAGGAAATAGAAAACAAGACGGATTAAGTGAGATTTCATTTGAATTATTACTTCACATTTTGCAGAAAAAGGAAAACTGCGTTTCATCAACCAGAACTCACACGCGGAGACGAGAGACAGAGAGACAACGAGTGGTCTGGATCTTTTTCATTTTTATTCTATTTGCTTTGCTTATTTGTTTCTCCGTTAACTGTCGTTAGCGTTTAGCTCCTTCGCTCTTTACCTTGTCCAGCTCGGGGTCCTGCAGAGGAAACTGGGACGTGTAGTGTCTGTACTCCTGCTCTGTGGAGACCGGGATCGGACTGTAGTTGTCCTGGTCCAACACCTGCCTGCAGAGGATGGAGATAACGTCTTTGAGTTTATATATATATATATATATATATATATATATATATATAAATACACTGTAAATATACACAGACTCGTCCCAACGGGGGTCGTTTTGATGCTTGAGGTTTTCTTACCACCCTCCCCTCTTTCACCACCCCCACTTCTTTTTGGCGCACCCGAGTTCGGACGTTCCAACGTTCCATGGAGAGGCCGTGAACCGGAGAGCGCTCGCTCTCCAACAATACAACACAACATTCCTGTGGCTTCCCCAGTGTGTGTGTGTGTGTGTGTGTGTGTGTGTGTGTGTGTGTGTGTGTGTGTGAGAGAGAGAGAGAGAGAGAGAGAGAGAGAGAGAGAGGGGAAGGAGAGAGGGAGTGAGAGTGTTTGTTTGTCCGTTCTCGCTGCTGCAAGTCCCACTGGTGTCATTGGACAAAAGCGATGGTGAAACAATGGCATGTAAGACCAAAAACACACACACACACACACACACTCGCTCTCTCTCTCTCTCTCACACACACACACACACACAGACACACACACAGAGTCTTGTAAGGGTAGTACCCATTCTGAAGGGCAGAGAATGTTCCGGACGTTTGCTTTAAAACACTTCCTCTCTCTGGCTGGTCGTAAAACTTCAAAACCAGGACGAGGACATTTCCCACAAACCAACACTTGGTTGTGTGTAACTGTGTATAAAAGCGTGTGTGTGTGTGTGTGTGGGGGCCGGTCGCGCCCTTGTGACCTTAAACACCAGCGAGAGAGGGGAAGGTCAGTGCAGCACGCTCTCAGAAACACGCTCTGAGAAGAAAAATAAGACGGTATTGACCCGAATACAAGATGGTATTGGTAAAAGTCAGGTCGTCTTTGGGGTCTAAACCAACAGGTGGCGTCAAACGAGTCAGAGCTTCTTCTTCTTCTTCTTCCCTCTCACACCAGTGACCTTGAGAGATGTGACCGCGACACGGAGACTCACTAGAAAACATCGACTCAAACGTTGATCAAGTTAAACATCAGAGGAGACAGTGTTTCTAGACGTGACCAGACTGTGGCGTCGTCATAGCTTCAAAACTGGGCCGGTGATACTTATGGTTGGTAGCCGTAATGCTAATGCTAACGCTCACACACACGTTAAAACACTGCTCCTCGGAGCCGCCTGGTTAGCTGACTGGTTGTGTCATAGCACCAGTGGCGTATTTATGTTAAGCAGCTGTTCACGAATCCTCATCTAGACAAACTTCCCTGTGTGTGTCCTGCTCCATTCCTGTGTCTCTACACCGTCTCTACCATTAAAGACAAACATTCCCAACAATTAATAATAAAAACAAAACTAAAACACTCCTAGATGATTCATGCTTGCTACTACAGGTCATGTGCTCGCTCACTAGAGGAGGGGTCGTCTTATATTCAGGTCAATATGGTTTAATAATAATAATAAATAATAATAATAATGAATCTCCTCCGTCCGTTTGTTTGTTTGATACCTGAAGGTGATGTTCCATCTCTTGAGCAGGATTTCTCCGTACTGCTCCCTCATCTCCAGCAACATGTCGAACAGCTGGGACACGGGGAAACCGTAACCCTGAATAAAAGAATAAATAAATAAATTAATAAAACATGAGCGTGTCCTGAACGTATCAAATGAGAGTGTTAGAGCTGCAAAAACTGTTTGACATTTTACAAAATATCAACATTTAATAGTTTAGATGTGTTTTTTTTACAACCTGAAACTGTGATTTTAACAATTTTAGGAACAAAAAAATCAAAGATAAATTGAATTAAAAGGTTATAAAATAATCAAATAATCTCAACACTTCAATGCGTCGTACGTTTGTCTGTTCAAGTCTTTTTCTTTTTTTACACAAATCACCATCATGAGTCCAGTTCAACGTCTTCAAGTTACTTGTTTTGTCTGATAACAGTCTGGAAAACTTGATTTACAACATATAAAACAACAAATCTTAACATTTAAAGAGCTGGAACCAGTGAAAAAAAAAGAAGAAACAGAGACGAAAGGAAGGAATTTTATCTTTTTTTTTCTCTCTGTTAGTTTAAGTTTTAGTGCAGATCTGATATGTTGATTTAGAGAAACTAAAATAATCTAGTGAACTTTAATATTATTTATGACTTAATGAATTAAATTAAAAAGAATATAAAACAATCAAATTGTCAAACACTTTATTTTTTTTACAGGCTGGCATCCGTTCACGTTTCATAACTCACAAAACAAACTTTGAACAAGTTTCATGAGTCTTTTGGGTGTTGGAAGGCTCATGAGTTTGTTTAAATCTTTTTTTTTTTTTTATTTATTTTAATGTGGGGTGATGATAATGATAATGAGGGTCGGTGACATTTTCCTTCCTTTCACACTTTCACCACATACCTGCAGCGTGTCAGCAAAAAGGACAATAAGGTTCTTGAGGTCCAGGACCAGGTCCGGGTCGTCGCAGTACGACTGAGAAAACACACGACTGTTGTTACAATGTGCTGTTGTTACAGCTGATGGTGAATTGTGTGTTTGTACAAAAAAAAAAAAAACACATTAAAGTGTTTTTAATCTGGCGAGTCTCACCGAGTGTGTCCTCAGAGCGGCCACGATCTTGGACAGCGCCATCTCCCACAGCTCCTCCACGTACGCCCGGTTCACCAAACCCTGCGTGGTGTGAAGAACGTGATCCTCCACCACAAAGAACCTGGACAAACAGATCACATGAGCCGAATATTATCACTTTGTAGCTCAGACTGAGATGATACGTCGCTCTTGTATTTGTGGGCTGAGTAGAAACCTAGTCGAGAGTTAGCTAGCGTAGCTTAGCATAAAGACTGGAAACAAGGGGAAACAGCTAGAATGACTCTACTGAAGATCATTTTTTATACCTGAAAAGAATTATGGGTATAAATGACTTGAAGTTCAGTTGTTATTGCAGGTTTTAGTGCCAGATGATTTCTTAGGAAGGTGCGACAACTTTCTAGAGATGAGTTACGAGCACATAAATCATCTGTTAGCATCTCTGTTTTTGTACAAATTAAAGAAATAAGACCTGACGTGCTCGGTGATTCTCTGTTTCCAGTCAAAAAGCTACGCTAAGCTAAGCTAATCCAAGCTAACATAAGATATATGATAAAAGATAAGCCAAGGTAAGATAAACTAAGCTAATACCCGCTAATATAAGTTAAGAAGTTAAAATAAAATAAACTTCTCAAATCCAAGTTAATAAAACTTAATATAAATTAAGGTTAGCCAAGCTAAGACAAACTAAGCTAATCAATGATAATATAAGATAAATTAAGATAAGATAAACTATGCTAATCCAAGATAAGCTAAAATAAGCTAAGCTAACATGAATTTTATCACCACTGTTTACCACAATGTCCAACTATTTTATCTAAACAAATAAGTCCTAGATTGTTTTTTATATCTTCTGCTAAACATCTTCTGGACGTATGAATCTTCTGAACAATAATTTCAACCAACTGGTCTAAAAATAAATATCAAAAGAAGTTTAATTCTACGACTGAACATCTTGTTTCCACTCTCATTTTTTCACAGTTTTATTCCAGTGGTTAGTTTTAGTGAATTTTGAAGACTTTTCCAGACGAAAAAAAAAAAAGCCACTGTGTTTATCCTGTTATCCTTGTACTATAAAACATTTCGTACAAGTGCCCGAGCAACAGCTCAGCAAATGACTCGTTCACTGAATCGAGCGTGAAACGACGTTGACGTCTCGGCGCTTGTCAATCTCACGCCGCGCTGCTTTCTAGAAATGACGCCTGCCGAGTTACTTTTGGTTTGTGTCCTTTGACAACACGTCTCGCCCGCTGACCCTCGCCAGACCACAATGAGCCACGCTGCGGTCGAAACCCCGGCTGAGCATGTTGTGTCTTAAGAATATAAATATATTGGACTTGATTTTCTTCTTTTTCTTTTTTCTTTTCTTTCAATGAGTCGCTTTTAACTTCTTTTTTTTTTTACCCACTATTTGTTTTTGTGAGAAACTCAGAACAGAAACGTCTCAGGAGTCACTTGGGAACGAGTTATTGATTGACACGGCGGCGCGGTGGTGCAGTGGTTGGAGCTGTCGTCTCACAGCCAAAGGTTCAAACAGCTTGAACCTTTCTGAGTCAATTTTCCCAAAGTTACAGGACAAGCAGGTTAATTGACAGTGTTTTCTTCTTCTTCTGTTGACCGCCTGTTTTAAACCTCGTTATTTTTACATAAATTCATCATTTCAGTCCAGTGTGACGTCTTTAAGTTACTTATTTTAGTTAATTTACAACCAAAAAAAAATGTTTAAGGAGCTGGAACCAGCCAATTAACAGATGAGTTGTTTTACTTAATTTCCTCCTTTTTCTCTCTATTAGTTTTATATTTCTTTAGTTGTCTTCTGGACATGTATATTAACTCTCTTCAGACAAACTATAAATAGGAGATCAAATCTAAACAAGATGCATAAGTTACTTGATCAACATGTTTTCTTGTTGTTGTGGACGATATAAACTCATCAGCTATAAGATTATGATCATTAACAGGTGAAAATGGCTCCTGTTGGCAGGTGCAAGTGAACATTTTCTTCTCTAAGTTGATATTTTGCAGAAAAAATGTGAACGACTTGTTGGATGTTACTGGTCAATATCTACTATCAATCTAAAATTGGTCCAAAGAGGGAAAATGAATGAATTGGCAACAAGATCATAATCATACTCATTGTAGCTCTGTCGACCTCTACTGTTGAAAAAAGTTGATGCTAGTTGTGATAGAAAGGTGTCAGTTGTGTCAGTGGTATCTACACAACCCAGCTGTAAGACTGTGACCATTGACAGGTGAAGTGGAAAACACTGGTTGTCTTGTTGTCTTCTTTCAGTGGTACGTTGTTGGGATGTTGGAAGCAGGAAAGATGGGGAAGAATAAGGATGTTGAGTGACTCTGACAAAGGCCAAGTTGTGTTAGGACTGAGCCAGAGTATCTTTAACAATACATCAGTCGGCAACAAAGTTGACCAAGGAAGGAAAACCAGTTAACTACTTACTGGATCGTGGGCAACCGAGGATTATTGCAGCTCTATCGTCCTCTACTCTAAATCAAACTGCTGAAAAAGGTCAATGCTGGTAGAAAGGTTTCACCACCACCAAAGCTTCAACAACCAAGTAATCGAAGATTATCATCGTTACCATAATCGCTTGACGTGTCAATGGGACCAACATCTGTCTGCAAACACGATGTTTGAGGCAGGAAAGAGAAGGAAGAATAAGGACGTGAGGCCAAGTTGTGGTGACCAGATGATTGGGTTAGAACAAGGAAGAAAAACTGATAAATTAGCAACAAGATCATGGGCAAATAAGACTCAAACTGTTGAAAAGGTCAATGCTGGTTCTGATAAAAAGGTTTCACCACCACAAGCTCCAACAGTCAATCGATGGACGATCACCGTCATTAACCTTGGGAAGACATAGCACCAGGATACATTACGGGAGGAAGATCAAGCTTGTGGAGGCTTTGAACAATGTTCTTGTGGGAAACATTGGGTCCTTCCATTCATGTGGATGATACCACCTACCTAGACATGGCTGAAGACCAAGTACAACCATTCAAGATACTGATATTCGTCAATGATTGCACTTGATCAAAGGTTCAAGATGGTTTAAGGAACAACGAGTTCAAGATGTTGACTTGTTTCCAAATTCACCAGATTCCAATCTGATCAATGAGTCTGATCCAATTCACGGCTTCTTCAGAGGTCCAGAGGAGTCCGGAGGAGTCCGGACCTTGACGGTTCAGGACTGTTTTATGGCCGATCGGTGTCGGTTACTGAAAGACTGAGAGGGCGACTGACTGGATGAGAAAAAACGAAATGAACAGTGAAGAATTAGCTACTGATGAGAGACATGGGATGGCACTTTCCAACAAGTCAGATGGGAATAACAGACCAGAGGGTGTGTTCACCCTTTATGTGTGTGTGTGTGTGTGTGTGTGTGTGTGTGTGTGTCTGTCCAGCCATAGCTGTGTTTATTGAGGCGTCTGCTGCAGCCAGACAGACACAAGGAATAACAGCAACGAGCCAAACACCTTCACACACACTCGATCAATCGTGACCACCAAGTGTGTGTGTGTGTGTGTTAATCCATTGGAGAGAATTGGATGGAGTGATTTATAGGACGAAAAGAAAAAGGAGAAGAGGGGCAGTAGTTAGAAGTCAGTCAAATAAAATGAAATGAAGTGTCACTAAACGTAGAGTGTTTGTTTTTACCGGTTTTTACTGAGTCTGCTGCCGAGTTACACAACGTTCACAGTGAACGGATGAACGGATCGATGCAGACTGGATGATGAGTCAAGGAAAGGTGGACGAGGTCCGAGATCCGTTTTTTTTTTTTTTTTTCCTAAAGTCTGGTTGAATTTGTGATGATTGTAGCCACCAGTGTGAGGAATCACACTGAAACCTTCATAGATGAATATCTCTGAGTCTCAGGTTTCCATCGATATCTGATGTGTCTGTTTCAATACAGTTTACGAGAGTAAAAGTCATTTAGAATCACTTTTGTTTTCTTTTTAACATGTATACGAGCTAATGCTAATTAATGAGTTAAATGAGTTAATGTTAGACTTTAAACTTCCCTCTATGATGAAAGTTATTGATAAGTATGTTTTCTGAACCTTCCCTTAGTCAAGCTGCTGCAGGAAAAACAGTAAACTAGTGACCATTAGTTAATAAGTAATAATAAGTAAATAAAGCAGATAGTTATGCTGGTGGTTCAGGTGGGTCTTGGACAGTAAACTAGTGACCTCTGTGACCTTTAGACCAGAGGATCTGGATGATGGAGAAACCTCCCACTCTCTTCTTTCTTTCTCTGGCTTTATTTTTCTATTCACCAACGAGTCTATAATATCATAAAGAGACTTGAGCTAAACCTTGATGGATAAAATTAAACCTTTAAGACGAGCGACTTACCCGACAATCTGATTGAAGTACCGCCGGTATCCCTCTAAAGTTTCATGCTGGAAATGGAAACAAGGTGGGAGGATAAAGAGAGTAAAACAGCAGAAAAAGAACAAAAAACACGATTGTTTAGCTTTTTACACGACAAATTTAATCAAAGTCAATCAGGAAACATGTTCGATATGATAAAAACCAACATTTCTAACATGTTTAACGTAGTTAACGTGTGTGTGTGTTCAGGTGGGTGTAGTTAGTGGGTGTGTTCATATATCGCAGTGAAAACACAAACACAGTGATGGTGAAGGGTCGTTACCATGTTAGAGTGCGGCTGCAGCACCAGACGAGCCTGTTTCCTCCTCTGTTTTCTGTAGTAGTTCTCAAACACGTCACGCAAACCCTACGACCACCAGCAAGACACGTTTATTGATCATCATCATCATCATCATCAGATTTATTTGTTACACTGTATTTCTCTTAGAGACACTAAAACTCCACAAAACAAAACAGATATTAACTGAAAACTGATGAAGAGTTGCTTTATTTTTGACTTAAAGAGACAAAACTTATTCAAGAGAAAATTATAAATAATTTAAATGAATAAAACAGTAAACAAGGTCTAAACCGTGACCGTTTCCGTTCGAATCTGTTTCTGATTTTTAAAGACGAGGATGAAATTAACGAGGTAGAAAAACCAAGAGGTTACGATCGTTGAATCATGGGAAAGTTGAGATAAGCTCGTGTGTGTGTCTTTGATGACTAAAACCGGTTCCTGTTCACTTTTTCTCGGCGTCACCGCTCAGACATCAGAACTTTTACGCCACAAACAGAAACAAGAAGCAGCTTCTGAACTCGAACCAACGTCGTATCTTTTCCTTCCATTACGCAGAAGCTCGCTCGCCCCTTATCACCCTCTCTCTATGTGTGTGTGTGTGTGTGTGTGTGTGTGTGTGTGTGTGTGTGTGTGTGTTGTGGTCCGTCTATCTCAGGTCCAGACCAGGACCCTCAGTGAGCTCAGAGATAAAAACCCAGGTCTGGACTGATAAGGTCACGACCTCCATCAGCTCTGACGCTGGTGAATTTAACAAACAAACCAGTGTTTCTCTCAATCACGGTTCTTTAAATGTTCATTAAATAATAACAAATATAATGTATAAATAATATAAATATAATCTTTATTTGAATCCACAAACAGATTCATATGTTGTGTAAAAAAACAAAAGTAGAGAAACACAACAAAACTCTTGTTAGTTGTAAAACTATTTGAATAAAAATATTAAATAATAAAAAAAGATTTATTTACTATCATTGTTATTTTTTTCAATTAATTAAAATGTTTACATTTTTTATCTTTTTAATTAAAAAAGATTAAAAAATTAACTAAATTAAATTAAAAGTTAAATTTAAAAAAATTAGTCAGATTGGATAAAACTAGAAAAAGAAAATGTCAAATAAAATAAAATAATGATGATTTAAATTAAAGACTAATATAGAATAATAAATGTTTAGTTAATAAATAATAATCCATAATAATAATAATAATAATAAGAAGAAGAAGAAGAAGAAGAAGAATTAAACTGAGTTTTATGTGGAAAACAATCAGATAAATTAAGTTATTATTTATTTAAATTTTTGAATTTTAAATTATTATTAATTATTCAGTATTTATTTCACTTTCTGTTTTTAATCTTCATAATAATTAATAAAAATGTCAAAATAAATGTTTGGAAAGGTATAAATTTGTAAATGTTTTCTTTTGGTATTTTATAATAAATTGAATTTTTTTGTTTGTTTGTTTGTTTTTGTAAATTTGTTTATCAACATAAACATTGTTTGAAAATGATCTGCACTTTAATTGATAATAAATAAAAAAACAATCATTTATTACATTTTAATCTAATTTCACAACAACTGACAACTCAAGTTAAAAATATCTAGACGGGATTTTTCTTTATATACTGAAGCTCGACTATATTTCTTTCTTTTTAAATCACAGTTTGAACAATGACCATTGAAAACACATCACAAAGATTCAGAGGAAACAAAACAAACGTTTTTTTCTTTTTGGTAAAAATACGACGAACCGACGACGACGACGGAGGTGGAGGTCGTGTTTCTGGTTTGATGTCGCGATGAGTTTAAACAGTTTAATTCTTTTAATTCCCAGTTTGACCCCGAGCAGAAACAATGAGCATTGAACAAACGCGCAGCATCAAAAACTGAGCCTGAACTCAACGTGGAAACAAACGGAGGCCGAGCGTGACCTCGACACCGCCGCGGAAAAAAAACACACACGGAGGCAAAGACGAAAAGAAACGGAAAAGAGAAAGATGGTGACGCCATCTTGAATACGAAACGGACAAGAAACAGCTGATTTAGTTTTTAAAAGTGTAAAAATGGCGGCTGAAGACAAAACATGAGAGTCAAGAGAGTAAAACAACAACAATGTTTGTTCATCAGTGGACGAGTCACATCCACCGAAAAAAATGTATTTATTCTATTCGTCTCAATTAAAAAAAAAAAAAAACATCAAAAATGAACCATTTTCTTGATCTAAACTCTGTCAAAAACATTAAATTTTATGTTTCTCTCCGCAACTAAGAAGCCATGAACTAATCATGTGACATAAACAGTCATGTGACCAAAATTCAGTGAAATTTACTGCAATTTTTTCTTTTTTAACAATTTCTGGCTCTGTAACTGTTACACTGTAAAAAAAAAAAAAAAAAAAAAATGTTAATTTGACTTTTCTCTGCTTTTTCTGTTTCTATTTTAATAATATATGTGAAAAACAAACGTGATGAAAACTTGACTGAAAACAACTAAAACGATCTCAGAAGAGGAGGATTCGTGAAAACAGCAGCTGTTGATGGAGAATGAAACAGCATGAAACAGTTTTTAATATTTAATGTTTTGAAATAAGTCATGTGAGTAAAACAAGCAACATATTATCTTTAAAAACACTGACGACAATCATGTGTCCAACTTTCTGACGGTCAGTGAACTAATTAAAAAAAAATCTAATTATTTTATTAAAAAAAAAAAAAAAAATCGCCAAAAATAAATTGTTTTCTTGATTGTGTAATTTTTCACTCCACAACTAAAAAGTCTTGAATGAATCATGTGACACTAGAGGTCATGTGACCAATATTCACTAAATTTTACTCACTTTAAAAAAAAAAAAAAAAGATTTCTGGCTCTTTAACTGTGTTACACTGTAAAACAAATACATCGATTTGATTTCTTTGTACTTGTTATGTTTCTATAAAAGTTAAAGTTAAGTTATAAACGTGTCAAAAAAGTGGATGAAAACTGATACATTTTGAGGTTTGAAAATTATAAAACGATGAGACAGAAGAGAAACGGACAATAACCACAGTTCCCAGTTTAACCAGAGTTGATGAGGCAACTACTGCTCCCGCTGCCTCACCTCTTCCTCCTCACCCATTCCTCACCCTCCTCCTCCTCACGTCGGCCTCGGGTCTGTGTTTAGATTCATAACAGCTCAAAGTGCCGTACGTGCGTCAAGCTCAACAAAGGACGTTTGTATTGTACGAGCTTTTAGAAAAGAAAAACGATGGAGAAAAAAGGGGAGGAGAGGGGAGGAAAAAGGGGGGAGGAGAGAGTGGAGCTCCTCTTGATTGCAAATGGGATTCAACATCCAGGTTTACTAGAAAAATAAATGAAGCCGTTAAAGAGTCGCGCCAGAACGAGGGTGAGTCGAACTCAATGTTTAGTAACGAGGCGGAGGAGGAGATTTTCCAGTCGACACCCTCCTCACCCTCCTCCTCACCCTCCTCCTCACCCCAGGGCGACTAACTCTAACTCTGCCGGACTCTGCTTTTCTTCTCTACAGGTCAAACATCTGAACACCTCCCTGATACGACTCACTCCTCCGTCTCTCCTCATTTATTTCTTCTTCTCCATCGACTCTTTCATTTCTCCTCCTCCTCACTCGCCTCCCCCTCCCTCCCTCCCTCCCTCCCCCTCCCTCCATGTTGTGTTTTCACCCTCATCTTCCTGTTTTTAACCTCCCTCCCTCCTTATCACTCAGCAGCTGATTCTCTCGCTCCTCTCATTCCTGTAAACGTTGTTGATACACCTCCACATACATACATACATACATACATGGATGGACGGACGGACGGACAGATGGATAAACTATGTTGTTTTTATTATGTTGAAAAAATGGATGTTTGTTTTTAATTGTTGACTTTCATCTCTCAGATCTTTTATTGAAAATGCTCAAAAAACAAACCAGTTTGAACCTAAAAAAAATTAAAAAAACATCAAATATCCAAGTACTTTGATTCTCGTTGTCACTCGTCTAAACCCAGCGTCGACCCGTCTCCTGGTTGTTTCTCCTCCATCACCTCACCCCGTTACCCTCCGTCTAACCTCCATCGCTCTTTTTTCTTCTTCTTTTTGCTCGTTCACTTTCTCCTTCCTGTCAAAGTTCATGCACTTCCTGCCACCCCCCTCGCCCCCGTTCATCAGACGCACACACACTGAACAGAAACAGCCGTGTTGGCCCGGTCACAACCCCTAAACACACACACACACACACACACATAGAAAGACCCTCGACTAACCCAGTCGTGGCCCAGTCAACACCTCCACCCATGTCGCTTTCGCTCTATCTGAGATGAGACACACACACACACACTGCGGCGTCCCGTCTGGAGTGAAGCCAGACTCGAGGCCTCAGCTCACAACGTCGTACACGCCTCTGAACATTAAAACACCTCGTGGTGATTCTCCCTCTGGGCCACGACGTGACGAAGTGATGAAGAACTGTCTTATCTCTGGTTCTGCTGCATCATCATTTGTCAAACGTAGAGAAATATACTGTACCACAAAGTGCCAAGTCACAGCTTTAACTTGAGATATAAACCTTTAAACACATTGTTCTCAGATTTTTTTTTTTTAAGGTAAGTTGAAGAGTCACTGGTGCATTATGGGAGTTATTAGAGTTATTAGAAGTGGTTCGTAACAGGAAGTGAACTGTGATCGTCCGAGAGGATCAGGTCAAGTTAATACAGGTGAAACAAGAAAGGGAAGGACTCACCAGAACAGTGTAGATGTGAAGACAACGATAAACTGGAGAGAAATCCACCAGGTCATGAGCTCCTGGGACCTGAAGACACAGAGACGTTAAACAATCGGACTGAATGATCCGATAACAACCGATCAATACTGATTTATTACATGACACATTAGGTTTAATTACACTTTAATACATAGTTTACACGTCAAAGATGATGAGAGAAAAGAAAATGTATCTAAATTTGTCAAAATAAAAGCTTCAGTGACTTAAACTGAACTGAGACAAACATGAAAAAGTGGTGAACTGAACTTAACAGTTGATTGATTAATTGATTGATTGATTGATTGACTGAATTGTTGAACAGTTTATTCATGTTAACACACTTCAATCCTCACAGTGACAAGTACAACTGGATGTGTTATTTTGATGAACAAAGGTCGTGGTCAAGAGTTGGGATGAGAAAATGAAAACCGGTCCCTGTTTGGAACCGGTTCCAAATGGTCCGATCCATCGGTATCATTCGCGTCTACACCTTTTCAATTTCTTTAACGATTCCAGACATTTGCGCGTCGCACAATGACGGCGCTGAGACATTTTTAGTTATCACAACATAATATCAGGAGAGAAGATCATTTTTCACTTAACTTTAAAGTGACGGTCCAGAGTAATGTGAACCCAGAGTCTATTTCACCATGAATACGAGTCAAACTCCCCCGTTGGTTGAAGCAATATCGAGTTTGACCGAGAGTTTATTAAAAACACTGTTTTACAAGACTTACCCAGCGTCTTGTTTTCATAACAACTGGTGATGAAGGATGTTCCAGATCAGCAGATTCATCATTTTTCTCACTCTTCATGGACACATCGGCCGGTTGTTGAGGAAAATGATGAATCTGCTGACGTGGAACAACCTTCATCACCAATTGTTATAAAAACCAGACGTTGGGTAAGTCTTGTAAAACAGTGTTTTTAATAAACTCTCAGTTCACTTACTAAGTTATCAGTACTTCAGTTTATGTGTAGGGACCCTATTCATGCTACTGCTGAAGTGAAGTGATATTTTGAGTTTTATTAGTGGTTAAAAATGACAGTTTAGATACGTTTGGCTGACTGCCCCATTTACTTTCATTGTGAACTATTTGGTTGCGAAAACAAAAGACGGTCAAACTCGATAGTAACTCAACCAACGTAAAATATCTCGTCTCGTATTCATGGTGAAATGGACCCTGGGTTCATGTTACTCTGGACCATCAGGTAAAGAGTTAGATCAAGGTTGTGCAAGTGGTCGTCCTCGACTTGTCCAACGTTTCTTATCTCTTCAATAAAACTACGATTGTCTATAGAGCAGCATGTAAATATAGGGTGATGGTTATGAAACGATCTAGAAAACGCACAATGAGAGAGTAAAGTGTCGTGCAGGACTTCATTCTTCTGTCTTAAAGTCTTTTGACAGTGCCACCAGTCGCTCCTTCCTCGTTTTCTTTCCATCTATCTCCGTCTTAACCATCACTTCATTCCATTCCTTCCTCCTTACCCACATCGTCTTTCTTTCGGAGAACAACACAGTGGCAATTTACCAATTTGAAAAAGACTCACATTCACACACACACTCACTGAGAGAGAAAAGCTCACACAAAAACACAAAGCAAAAAACCATGTGCCCTCTTGCCCTCTGGAAAGTTTGCTTTCTGTAAAAATCATTGAAGGCGCAACACAATACCAGCTTTGAAGTAACCGCACACACAAGAGTCCAGAAACAATGAGAGCAAACAGAAAAGAAAGAGGTGAAGGGAAAGGAGGAGGAAGAGTGAGAGCTGGAGGTATAGATAGATGTATATATACAGAGAGATATAAGCATGGTTTAAAGTTTAAAAGAAAGAGGATTAAAAAGAAAGAAAAGTAAACCAGTCTGAGAGACAAAGACGACTGGAAAAAAGGGAAAAAAGAAGATGTAAGAAGCTGAAAATTGTGAAAAAAGGTAAAAAAAAAAATAAAAGATGAGTAGAGAAGCAGGTAAGAAAATACAAAAGGACAAGACGAGAACAAAGGAAATGCAAAGAAAATAGGACACAAAGACACAGGGGGACGACTGTAAATGAAGGGAAGGGGAAGACAGAGGAAGACGTGGCAGGGGCAGGATGGCGTGAGGAGACGGGATGCCGATGGTTGGCATCGCCGCTGCCATCGGCGCCACCGCGGTCGTAACCCCGCCTGACCGCGGGGTCAGGCCTTTGTTCGAGCCAAGGTCTTCCCGAAAAGAAGGTTGAGTCGAGTTTACAGGACATAAATAAGCCAAAGGGACGACAGGGACCTTAAAAAACAGAATGGCAGCGCTGGGAGGAGGGTGACAAGTTCAACTCTATTCTCTTCAACGTCATTGTGCTGCACTTTCCTTGAGTAGGAACAACAAAAAAAGAAAAAAAAAGCAACTCTGATCCCGCGAGGGATGACTCGAAGAGTTCAATGTCACGACGCTGCGGCCACTCGGTAATAACCGCTGAATTTCTCCGAGTTCTTCCTCTGAACAGTGTGTGAACATGTACTCAAACAACATCCTGTTCTTCAAACTCATTTAACAGCGTGTTAATCACTTCTGAAAAGGTCACTTGATGGACAATAGAGTCGCAGATCAAGAGACGGTGTCAGGGTCGTTCCCTACAGCGGACGTACGACCTGTCAAAGCAGCCTTGAGAAAGACAATGCACTTCCCTTACTTACAGTAACTAGAGATCGCTCCGTTTCAGAAGATCTGCCATGATTGACCTCAACAAAAACGACTGATGGGACGTCTGACCCTTCCCTCTGGCCTGAGAAAGACTTCAGGACTCAAACATGTTTGTCAAACCTCCAAAAAACACATGACTCCATGAAACCAAATGAAGTCAAACTGAGGTGATGCACTTAAAAGTAAATATCTTAAGTGTTTCCGTCAAAATGAAACCGGTGCAAACACATTGAGCTGCTGTTTTACCAGAAATTAAGTGTAATATTTCCTTTGAAAGCAAGTCTACGTGGACTACGTGCTGCTAAGGCTCTAAAATTTATAATGACATCATCTCACCGCAAAATTCCCAAACCTCACCTGGGACGAACCCTAATGACATCTGACTGCTGGACAGAAAAACGCACCGTTTCAAGCGGGGGTTGAGGAAATTAAAGGAAAGGAAAAGTTAAGAGAGGAAAAGGGGCGAAAAAAGGTTAAAAGGAGGAACGAGGAGAGACAAGACAAAACTGAGCAACAGGGGATGTGTGAGAAACGTCAAAGAAAAACGTTGACACATGGAGAAACAAGAAAAACAGAACTGGGAGGAAGTCAACACAGTAATCATCCAACAAAACCAAACAGAGGTTTGATCAGAATCGCTGTGATTGGAAAATGTGAGAGTAAACAAAGCAACAGACTGGCTATGATCAGTCACAACTGGTTCTTTCAGTGTGCTTGTACAAACGTTGGAAATCAGAGACAGAAACAGTCACAATTATTTGCAAAGAAGGAGTGAAAAGATGGCTGTCAGAGACTTTTGCTACAGGAAAACTGTCTGAACAGAAAGATATAAAGAGATTCTCATTCATCCAGGTCATTGTATCCAAAGGTTGGAAGGTTTGGACCAGAAGGGAAGGGATTTACAGAGGACAGACTCAAGGTTGGACCAACAGATGGACCAATTATTGGACCATTTAGAGTCAGTTAGTTCACTTGCTTTGGTTCGCACCAAATAGGTTTTTTGGTTGTTTCTGTTTGGTGCAGTTTGGTTCGTTCACACAGTGGACCAGAATCTGTAAACAAAACCACGTGTGCTAAGGTCGTTCAACCACTGGACAGAAACGTCTGGAGACGGGATTAAATGTGAAGCCCACGGTGACAGTGAACAATCATGTAGTGTGATACGGTTTCTCCTTCACTCTCGCTTCACCACCTGTTACACTGCTCCGATAACACAACAACAGTCATAACGTGCGCTTTTTACAACTGGGTCGGATCGAGGTCAGATTGCTTTCACACCTCATACGAACCACACCAGGGTTCGTATGGTACCGCACCGAGACCACTTCTTCAGCTGGGTCTCGGTCCGTCTGTTGTATTCACACCGGCCCAAAAGGTCCGAAACATGGGAGCAAACAAACTTGAGTTTGTTTTAAGCAAAGCAAACAAGGCAGGTGTAAATACAGCCTTTAAGACCAATGGGTGGACCAATTATTGGACCATTTAAAGACCAATGGGTGGACTGAAGGTTGCACAAATTGTTGGACCAATGGATGGACCAAAGTTTGGACCAATAGAAGGGCCAATTGTTGGGTTTTAATCTTTTTGTTGAAGAGACCTCCACCAATGTCCCTAGTTTCTGTCAATTCTTCTTTTGTTTTCCTCACCTCATCATCTTCCTCGTCATCCTCCACATCTAGAATACCAGAGTCCTGTTCTGACACTGGACTGCCGCCGTGTCCGTCACTGTCCATCCCCATCGCCGCCGCCGCCTCCCTTCTGCCTCGTCGGCCCATCAGGGCCCTGGGCTGCGTGGAGACGGAGCTGTCCAGCGACCGCTGCAGCTGGGCCTGGAAAAACAACAACACAAGTTCACATCAGAACAGGTCAAATTCAATTCATGTAGCTATTTTTTTCTTCTTTTGTTGGGGTTAGTTCTCGGTTGTGACCCTGCTTTTGTTTTGCTTTTACATCAGTCATTTCCTACATTTCCCAGAACACCTTTCAGAAAAGCCAGAGAGGAGGAGGAACTTGTTTGCATTTAGTTTTTGGCTCAGTTTCAGAGCAAAACAGTGGAAGCCCTTTGATTTTGAGGGTCTGACACCAAAACCAGATGTTTACTGATAATAACACACCCACACATACACACACCGTGTGTGTGTGTGTGTGTGCATTGAAACTATTATAGCCACGTTGACACGTGCAACACATTCTTGGAAACAGCTTTGGGACGACTCTCATAAGAAAACAGCCTGTTAATCCTCGTAGGAAAGTGAGTGATAATGCCTCATATTAACCCGATTCACTCTGTTTTCAGACGGTTTCGGGAAAAGCCTACGCGGTTTAATGAGGTCCCCAGTTGAGACCCGCCACTCCTCATCCCATGAAGAAAAAAAAATACCCTTGGAAACTACCAAAGCGCCTGAGAATACACCAGGGAGAAAAGAGCAAGACAGGAAGGGAAGAACAGGAAGGATGAAGAGTCAATGAAACCTGAAACAAAGCACATGAAATTAGCTCTGCCGACTTGAAAGCAGAGACGGGGACAATTCAGGAGTTTGATCTCGGTTTCTGAACAACAACACACAGCATCTTGAGTTGAACTTCAACTTTACGTAGAGAGGATTTTTTAAGCCCGAACGGTCCAATTTTAAAACACGTTGATAACGCCAGGTAGCAACCGTCCCGTCAATGAAGTTTTTTTCCCAAAATAAACCGACATAATACAGGTGGGGCGAAGACAGAAGGAAATGGAAGGACTTTTCCACAGAACAATGCAATGTGCAGTGTAATGTCTGCTCCAAACCGTGTCCTGTCTGCGTCGCTATTTGGGGAAAACAAGGGTATCATGGGAAATGATGTATTTTTTTTTTTCCCCTTCGGTAGCTACAACAGAAGCGGCGGCGGCGGCGACGTTGGCTGTGGAATACTAAAAATAAAAAATAATCAGGAAAAAAAAAAGAAAAAAGTAGCAGCAGGAAGTTTTGGTTAGAAATTAATGGACGCTTGTATCCATAACAAAATGAAAACAAAGTCACGTTCTGAACAGAGACGAAAAAAGTCTATATCTGAATCTTGGGGGAAACATCATTTTCTATTGTTGTCTGTGATGTGTCTGATATTTTTGTTTTGTTTTTGTTTTTTTTGTTTGTTTTACTAAAACTGCTAATATCTGAATATAAAAACGGTGATTTCTTGGATGTTGTAAACGCCGTTAAACTCGTCGAACTCGCCCGGGTTCCCACGCCAAGTCTCGTATTTTCTGTGGGAAAACCTCGTTAAGAAGTGGGGGAAAACCCTCTCAGTGCATCTTTCCAATCCACACCCAAATCCGTCTCAGGTCCATTTTTTTTTTTTCTTTTTTTTTTTTTTTCTAAAAGAAAAATCTATGTTGTGCTTCTGTTTCCTCTCGTCGCCGGCGCCAGCCACGTAGCCTACCTCTCGCGCTTAAATCTGTCGATAAGGACGTCAATAAATACGTCAGAGTCTCTCGAGCGCCTCGATTTCAGTCGTTAATGACAACGGTAATGAGAAAAACTGGTGTTCTTAAAACAGGGTGGATATGCACAAACCCGGAAGAACACAATATCAGAGATGCTGGAAGAATACAATGCCATCTTTGATCTAATGCCCACGTACACATAGACGACCAGTGAGTCACATCAGACAATAAGTGCAAACAAAATTAGTGGAAAGTCTCGTTCCTCTGCTTAGACGGTGGTGAGGAAGCGAGCGGAGGGGACGGTGGGGGCGGTGGAGGGTGAAGAATTTGCCAAAGCTGTGCCCTCTCTTTTGAGGAAAAAGTGAAGTAGGTAACAAAAACGGTCTCTCTAAAAATATTCTCACCGTTGTTTTTGTTTTCATCGCGACTCTCGATCCGACTCCAGCGAAACTTCATAACAAAACATTAAAAAAAAAAAAAAAAAGGACAAAAATAGATGGTACACAAACCTCTGAAACGAGAAGAGTCTCCTTTTGTCCGCAAAGACGTCGCCCGAACACTCGTTTTCTTTTCTCTCCGCGTACAAATTAACATAACTGGACCTCAAAAGACGGTGGATTCATAAAAGACGACGTAGCGACGACGTAGAGAAGCGTCTCAGCTACAGCGTCAGCGCCTACGTCAACGATTTCCTCTTCATTGAATGTGGCTTTTTTTTTTTTTTTCCCCAAACAGGTGTACATGCGTCCCGAGGCCCATTCACTCTTACCCCGCCGCATAAAACCAACCGAACCTCTTTAAAACCTCTTTTTTATCTTTTGTTGGGTTGTTTCTAAGAGGTGGCTCTGCACTTGAAACTCAAGTGTGGGAATGTGCGTCATCAAAACAAAAAAAAAAAAAAAAAATCTGAAACGTGGGAATGAAGAAGAAGATGATGATGATGAAGAGCAGGAGCTGAGATGCCAATAGATGAAAATGAGCCGTGAGCAAGTGAGAACAAACTCGAAGAGTCGGAGCCAAACTATAATCAGTTTAGTAGAAAAGATATTTTTCTTAAAAACTTTCTGACATAACATTGTGGTAACACCACAGGGGCAGTCCGGACTTTAACTATGTGCAATGTGGCTTCACTGAGGAACTTCAAGGCGATTTGTTCTCGTATGTGTGTATTTGCGAAGCGAGCGTGGAAAATGGCAAAAATAAATAAAAAACTGCAGTGATCTCGGTGTTGACAAGCGGTTTGAACGCACTGTTTATTGTGGGCAGGTCGCAGCTGGGACCTTTCCTCTTTTTGATGGTGGCGCGAGACACAAGCAATTAACAATACATTTACATACAAAAGTGATTATTGCTGAAGGCAAATATGTTTTGTTTTGTTTTTTTTTTCAAATCGTTTCCCAGAAAAATGAGCTGCTGATTTGAAAAAATAAATGAATAAAAATAAAACATAGTTAATGACAAGATTTGAGACGAACCACAAAACATTTCTGACAACTTTGTTTCTTTGACCAAGTGACAAAATGTTTACAAGATGAATCTTCGTGTCAAACTCTAGGAGGTTTTTTTAATATAGTTAAAGTTTGTGTGACAGGTTCAAGGTCCATTGACTTTTAGAAACTCAATGAAGAAGATATGTGGTGACAGCTTGTAAGTAGGTAAGTTTTTATACATCATGTTTGATGCAGGACAAACTAATCGATAAATATATGCTTATCAACGCAATCTTTATAACTTGACTGGTTTTGAGAACATCTTGAAATAGTTTCAATCAAATATATCATAGTAAATACAAACTGACACTTGTCTGAGGTTAATTAGTGCTTTAATTCACGATTTACGGTCAAAAACAAAAACTTTTGACCATCTAAATGTCATCAGTTCAACCTAAAGTCAAACCCTGTAGCGTTTTCCTCACCAAGTCTTCTTGTGATATCATATTCAAAAGGCCGAAAACATGTGTTGTTTACTCACATTGACCTTCACCTTTAACTTCTGATCTGATCAGTTCATCTTTGAGTCTGACTGAATGTTTGTGACAAATCTGAAAAGTTTCTGAAAAGAGTTCATGAGGTAGAAAAAGACACAATAGGCAAAAAAAAAAAAAAAAAACACTTAAGACTGAAAACGCTGCTGTCAATCGTACAATAAATCATGATGTAGATGACAGATTCTGACCTGTTACAGTGATGATCCAGAGTCAAACACCAACAAAATGATGAATCTGCTGATCAGGAACACCCTTCATGTTGGTCCAGATCAGCAGATTCATCATTTTTCTCACTCTTCACTGACACATCGACCTGTTGTTCAGGAAAATGATGAATCTGCTGATGTGGAACAACCTTCATCACCAGTTGTTATAAAACAAGATGTTGGGTAAGTCTTGTAAAACAGTGTTTTTAATAAACTCTGGGTTCACTTACTAAGTTATCAGTACTTCAGGACCCTATTCATGCTACTGCTGAAGTGAAGTGATATTTGGAGCTTTATTAGTGGTTAAAAATGACAATTTAGATACGTTTGGCTGACTGCCCCATTTACTTTCATTGTTAACTATTTGGTTGTGAAAATAAAAGACGGTTAAACTCGATATTACTTCAACCAACGTAAAATATCTTGAGGAGGTGTTTGACTAGAATAAATAGAATAAAATGGTGTTATATGAACTTGTTGTCCCTAAAGAAATGTAGCCAAAAGTAAAAGTTAAACTTTTGTACAGATTCTTTCGTGCTTCGACGTTAATCTCTGCTGCATTGGAGAAGTTTTTCTGGTTGGTTTAAAAACATATTTGGGGTAAAATAAGAATTGTTTTGATGGAGATACTGAGGTAAAAGTACGGTATTTGCCCTGCCATTGAAAAGCAATTTGAGCTGTACCCACAATCCACAGCTGTATTTTGTAGTAAAATATAAAAATCAATTTGGCAATCCGTACAGAAAAATACTCCGCACTAAATGACTCGAATCAGGATCAGGGGCAAAACAAAAAAAAAAAAAAAAAAAAAAAAAAAAACCCTGACTGGGACATCCCTACTATAGATCACTTTTTGGCAGGCGAACCCCGAGCCAGGAATAATGGTGTCCGATGGCAGTGAACTGTGGCGCATTATTCGGCGGACGACGCACACACGCACGGCGTAGCGGCCGACACGGCGACCCCGTAACGCTCTATTTTCGTTTCCCCCTGTGATGGTTCAATACGCCGACCCAGCGTGTGCCCTCCGCCACCCTCGCTGCACGCGCACGCATGTGTGTGTTCAGTAACTAGATACAGGTAATCAATCTTCCTCCACTTCACAAGCCCAACAATCTGTTTCCCATTAGTGTGTGTGTGTGTGTGTGTGTGTGTGTGTGTGTTAAACTACTGAATACACAGCAGAAGCTCTGAACTCGTCCTTTTGCTGAGCGTTAATAAAAGAAACCAGGGGGGAAAAAAAAGCGAGAGGAGGAAGGAGGAAGGGAGGTAGCTGGAAAGATGAGGAGATGGAAAGAAAGGAGGAGAGACAGACATCTTGAGAGAGAAAGAAGGAAATGACAAATGACAGGGGAGAGTCATGAAAGGATGACAAAGATATTTGGAGACTATTCTGGTTCAAAGTTCCTCTCCTGTGTCCTTTTTATATCCATCTACTGTAACTCGTTCCACTCGGCTTCTCCTCGACTAATCCATGTTTTCATCCGTCTCCCGTCTGTAACCGTCTTCTGCTCCGAAGATGTGATGAAATGCGATGACGAAAAGCCAGCGTGAGTAATAATATCACGAGTCCGACGCCAAAACGCCGCGCCAGAAGGATGTCGACAAATTGTTTTATCCTAAAAACTGAGACAGTTTGGACAAGAAATGAATATGTTTATGTTGAAGTGACGTGATGGGAACTACAGAGTCTTCGATGGGTCACGAACACGTCGGACTGTTTTTGTCGGTTCTGCGTCGTTAGCAGGGAGGTCTGGGTCGACCCTGAAGTCTTGAACCACTTGAACTTGTTCAGAAAACTTCCAGTGGTTCTTCCAACACTACAGTGTCGTGTGACCTTGTTGAGTCCCAATTATAATAATTTTGTGTCTTAATTTCACCCTTGTTGGTCTTGTTGATTTTAATAATTAAGATGAAAACAAGTAGTTGTAGTTATAATAGTTCTTAGGTTGGTGAGGATCTAACGCCACCACAGAGATGGTGAATGACGACAGGGACTCAAACCGACTTCAGGTCCAAAAAATGTAGATTAAGGTCCAGTCCCACTTCTTTCTTACCCCTCATCCCTTGTAACAAAGTCTTGAAGAGTGAAAACGTTCCTCTGTGAAATGAGACACTTCTACTTTACTGTTACACGTCATCAGAAGCCGTCGCTAAGTCTCCATGACGACCGAATGACAACAAACAAACAAAGATGGCGTCTTCAGACTCATTTATGTCCATTAAGCTGACGACGGATTAAAAACTGACAAGATGTTCGTTTACATTAATCTGACGATTGATCAGAAAAGAAAACGTTGGCAAAGTGACGACTAGCGTTCGCTAAGCTAACGTTAACGAACGTTGTTGGTTGGCAGTTATTGTAATAAGTTCAATCTATTGATTAGTTTGTTAATTAAATCTCTAATTTAAATGACAACTGCATCCTTGTCCTGGTGCATTCTGGGAAATTTCTCATACCTCCTTCGTTTGAAGTGCTGGTCCTGGTTGTGACTCCTCAACCTTCATCCAGGAGAGAATCCAGACAGATCGACCTACTGACGTGAACACGCTAAAGAGAGGGGGCGGAGCTAAGAGGTAGAAATAGGATTTGCCCTTAACTTTACCTTAAACCCAATTGTTTCGAGTACAACTAAAGTTCATATCTTACCCTGGAGCTTAAATAACTTTTGCTGAGCAGGATTGAGGCTGAGTATGAGGAAGGGGATGGAAGGTGACGTGATGGATGTTTTGTCTGCTACCTTGACAAGTTTTGCTCTCATACTCTGGTTCGGTCTTGAACGCCACATGTTTTGGATCTTTTTTTTTTTCCCCTTTATCTGTTGCCGCAGACCTTCAGTGTCTCAGGTCTGGAGGATTGTTTGGGTCTGTTTTTGAAAGATGTCGCGTCTTGGAGGTCTTCAAGAAGTCGAACCGGCCAATGCGTAACGAGTCGGTCAAAACAGAAGAGAGTCTGTTATAAACGGGTGATTTAACACGATTTCTAAAGACAGTATCGGAAAGGAGAAGAGTCTGGGAGGAAAGTGAAGAAATTTAAAAAGTGGAAAATAAAAGAAACAAGTCACTGACGTTACCAGCGCTAATTCAGAGGTCAACAAACAACTAACACCATCACATCAAGTCCACCTGCATGTGAAGAACCTGTGTTTTGGGTTTTAAACTTCTTTCTTTACGACTTTAAAACGGCACCAGTTCTCCGTACAGCTCGATGAGTTGGACCCGTCCGTCCTTTTCCGAGCATCTTGCCACAATTCACACGTCCTGTCTCTTTTCTGTCTCTTCGTGATGTGGCGACCACACCCTCTGTTGCGGGGCCTCCCTTTACTCTCTGGAGATGTGTCTTTACGACTCTGGCTGGTTAAGTTCGAGAGGCTGCCGCCATGTTGAGACCTCGTACCAAAAAAAAAAAAAAAAAAAACATTACGCAGATTTGTGGTTTAAATCTGAACTACGTCACGTTTTCTCTCCTTCTACTTCAACCTTTGTATCCTAACTTCCTGTCTCCACTTCATCTCCAACTCGTCTTCCATCTTTCCATCAACTCTCCCTCTTCTTCCCCATCGCTCTTCTTCTTCTTCTATGGGCATGTGGCAGCAGACAATAGCTCCATTGTGAGCCCCTGCACTCTCCTCCATCTCCTCCCTCCATCACCCTCCCTCTCCCCTCTCTTTTCCCCCCTAGATCTATTTATTTTCACATCCTCGGCCGAGGGAGCTGTAACGACGGCTGGGTACAGAGAGTTGGAGCTAATTTGGAACAGAGCACACCAGAGAGACACGCTGTCTGAGAGAGACAGAGATGGAGAGACAGACAAAATGAGGCAAAATGAGAAAGTTTAAAAAAAAAAAAAGGGGGGGTGAAGGAGAGACAAAAGAAGAAGATGAAGAACTTCTAATTTCTCTGCCCGCACACACACACACACACACACACACACGCACTTACAAGGTTTCCGAGCCACACATTGGATACAACAACATAATCCTAGTATCAGTATCAGGCCTGTTGGACCACTGGGGTTTCCATAATCTCCCTCCTAATTAGTGGTTAGAGGAGTTAGCGGTTAGCTTCTTCAGTGACTGCAAGTGGATTTTCTACACCAGTGACTCTCAAGTTCTCGCACCGAGGACCCCCCAACCTGCAGGGTCACCGGGGGGTTTTCCACAGTTTGGCTGTGGAGTAAAACGTGGACGAATCCCTCGAACCTTTTTAAGCGACTGAGCCTCGATGTCGTCGCCACGGCGTATGTTTAAGATTTAAAGAAGCTGTCGTTTGACCACGAGCCTCCAGAGAAGCTTGAAGAAGAGATGAACATCATTCTTGGTGTTTGGTGGCGGCGGGTTTTCTAACACGACAAAAAAAAAAAAAAAAACCTCCCACACTTTTCTCGATTGTGTCGAGATTCAGCGGCGGTGTGATTCACATCGTCTTCATGACCATTAAAACCAGCGAGTTGACCCTCGGTGACCTGCACTGGTTGAGTTTCTCTGTGCTGCTGCTCGCAAGAGGAACGTTTAACAGCCTGAAGCGGCAGTGTGGTCGATCAGGAGAAAGATCTGATCCTCTAGTGACATCTAGAGGACGAAATGTTTATTATCTGAGCTCCAGTGGTGTCGGGTTTGTCCTACGGCAGAAACAGCCTGAATATCTTTTGTTTTTTTATGGTTTTAATGCAAAATAATTTAATGTCACATGTTAAAGTGTCATTAAACTCAACATTTATGACTGAATTATGCTTTAAACCACAAACCAACTAATCTACAGATTATTTTCTACATTAACAGATGAAACTGTTTGGTCAATAACAGCAAAAACTTAAATATATTAAATTAAACGACCGTGTACAGTAGAGAAAAGCAGCAAATCTTCACAATTTAAGACCTAAAACTAGAGAAAAGTTGTATTGTTTTACTTGAAAAGGCCCCAAATGATAAAACTGATCATATAATTTCAGGTTCATATCCAGACTGAACACAGCTCTGGTTGTAACATCTCTTTACTCTTGTGATCATTAAAAGCTTCTAGGTTTTGTTCTAATTTCTGTTGGTTTCATCATTAATCTTGTGACTTTGACTAAAACCAATTATTTCCTGTATTTTGACCTCGACTCTGGTCACTGTGTTGTTCACTATGGATCTGCTGCTTTGTGGTTGATGTATAACCTGCTCATAATCAAATTGTTGATCGAATCGTCTGATCGTTAATAAACTAATAAATTCTCAACTTTTGGGTCAAAAGTTAAAAGAATAAAGCTGCTAAAACTTAATTAATATATTTTTTCTGATTCCTGTTGAAGCTGTTGATTTTTAATGAAATAAGTTTTGTGACATTGACTCTTTAACGTGAAAGAATCAGCTTTTATCAGAGACTTTAATCAACTAAAATCAAGCTTCACTGTAATTAAGAGGCCAAATGTGATTGAATAAAATCTGAGAATAAGCAGGTGTCTAGTTGTGTAAAATTATAAAATAATGTCTTAAATTTCTACCAGGCTTCGTCTGTAGATTGAAATAAAATAATTCATATCACTAAGGTTTAGTTTTTCTATTTCATCATGACGGTTTGTTTGTGAAACCAGTGACGACTCATTATTGACCAAAAGTCAGAGTCGTGATTAGAATTTAGTGCCACTTTCCTCCGTCCGCTCATCCGTCCGTCGTCGGTCGCTCTGTCCCCGTTCCTGTCCCGTCCCGCCCCCTTCATCACCCACCCTCCTCCTCCTCCCTCCGTAAAAAAATAATGGAGACGCACAAATAAACAAGAGGCCCGATCGTCTTGAGCTATGGATACCGCAAGAGAACACAAAAACACACAAACAGACACGGTCATATATAACTTCCTTGGCCTTGGAAAACAGAAAAACAATGAGGTAAGTGATGAAAAGCTGGATGTCGAGTGTGTGTGTGTGTGTGTGTGTGTGTGTGTGTGTGTGTGCGCATTCATTGACAAGCCACGGCGTCTCCTGCAGCGCCTACATGCTTGTTTACTGGCAGAGGAACCACAGAGCAAGACACACACACACACACACACACACACACACACACACACACACACACACACACACACACACACACACACACACACACACACACACACACACACACACACACACACACACACACACACACACACACACACACACACACACACACACACACACACACACACACACGCAGGCTGCTTCTTATTAACAAACAGAGAGAGTAAAAAGACTTGATGGAGAACAAAAAGCGATTGTGGTCCGAGGGCAAACAGACGACAAACACTGAGCAGAGTTTATCAACTCAGTCTGGAACAAATGATTCTTAATTGATACGAATAAAATAAAAAATATTAATAAATTGTGTCGCCTCCATGCTCACAACATCCATTTTCATCCACTTATCCAGGTTTGATTCTTGGTGGCAGCAGTTTTAACTAAGTGTTTCTCTCCATCGACAATAAATAAAACATTTATTTTATTTATGTTTCCATTAGTTCTGGTTCTAATCTGAGGTCTGCTACTGGTCGATTGTACCTGGAAAACCTCAGACGACTTAAACTGGCTTCTTTAAACATGTAGGAGCAGCAGGTCTTCACCTGATCCTCTAAGCTCCTTCAGGTCCGAGTCTGTTTCTTGTTTCTTGAGTCTTGTTTTTTGAGAACAGCAACATGAATTTAGCAATTGTCTCGACATAGTGATGGAGACGAGACTGCATATGTCAAGACCGAGTCTCTGAAGGGTCCAGACCGAGTTGAGACCAAGACCGTTAGTTAGTAAATGTAACCGAGACAAAATAAAGGTTTTGAGGAGTCAAGACTGTGTCAAGACCGAGGCTTTGAGGAGTCAAGACTTCTTGTCTCGACATAGTGATGGAGACGAGACTGCATATGTCAAGACCGAGTCTCTGAAGGGTCCAGACCGGGTTGAGACCAAGACCGTTAGTTTGTAAATGCAACCAAGACCAAGTCGAGAGGTTTTGAGGAGTCAAGACCGAGTTTTTGAAGGATCAAGAACAAGTCTAGACCAAGACTGTTAGTCTTTAAATGCAACCGAGGCCAAATCAAGACTGAGTCGAGACCAAGTCAAGGTTTTGAGGAGTCTAGACAGAGTCTTTGAAGCCAAGACCTAGACCGAGTCAAAACGAGTCAAAATTTATGAGAAAGCAAGACCGGGTCAAGACGAAGTCTAGTTTGCTAGTAAGTACATTAGACTTCTCTCTTTATTTTAGATCCCGTTTTTATCACGTGTTTATCTGTGAATGAGCGTCACAACATCTAGCCTGTTACTGCTCTTCGTCCACTCACATCTCCTGTCACCGTCCGTCATGGCACCAAAAAAATATGTCACATCAATATTTAAAGATCAAATCTTTAAATGGAGGAAAACTGGACACTTCTGACCAATAATCGATGCAGCAGAGGAAGAAGGACCTGAAACCATGTGTGGTGACAGAGGAAGAGTGTAGTATCAGAGTCCACATCAAGAGGCTGCATCCTTCAAAGGATCTGTCCTACAAAGACTTCGGACTCCAACTTCTTCTTAAATGAGACGTCTGATCTACGGAGAATTACCTATTTACCTCCGATGCTATGTAAACATTCTAAAAACCTTTAAAATTAAGCTGCTTAGTGACGTTTACGTCAACAGATCCAGCGTGCGTCCTTCTGATTGGCTGAATCCGACCATGTGACGTCCTCTCAGGTCACCTGGATGTAGAGCTCTGTCTGAAGAAATAACTCAACATCTTTAGAACACACTGTCATGAAACTTTGTGCAGACGTTCACGGGTTGTTGACTTTTCTGAAAATATAATGACATTCCCATCAGCCTCGGCCGGTCTCACTCTCAGTCTGGTTTTATGACGAGTTGTAAAAACCATCACGTGTCACTCAGCTGTCATGAGATACAGTTTCTGGACGGAGTTCGACGCGATGATGAAACTGTTTCAGAGTCAGACACCAGACTGTTGAATGAAGATGAACCAAACCTGTTTCACTTTACTCGTTGATTTATGGACCGAGAACCTTCAGTCCTGGTTTTTGGCGCGTACCTGTTTGATGGCCGTCTCTCCGATCTTGTCCGAGTGTTTGCGGATGCTCTCCAGGAAGTCTCGGAGCTGCGTCATGGCCGTGTCGCGGATGTGCGTCCTCAGTTTGGGGATGTTTTCAGCCATGATGGAGCAGAAGCGATACTGACCCGCCCGGGGAAGACACGTCTGCTCCAGCTGCTCCAGCGTCCTCAGCGCCGGGTAGTACCTTAAAAAACACACACACACAAACACGTAGACAACTTTATTTATTCAGTCAAGTGACTTCTGATGAACTTTATCGAAGGTTCAGTTTCAGATTAAACTTGTGAACCTGCGAGTTCTTGTGGAAACGGAAAGAAACGCACAACAATAAAACACACCGAGATAAACACACGCAGAAATAAATACACACAGATACACCTCAGGGACCTCTGGCAACACAAAACACTTCACTGCATCACACACACACACTTTGTGTGTCTAAAAGCAGTCGGCGTTGGCTGACCTCTCGCTGCTCTCTGCAGCCCGGCAGCCGCAGGACAGAGAGAAGTAGAAAAACACACAAACAAATGACAAATTTATGACCAACCAGACTCCTGTCTGCAGGTCAGAGCGAGGGCAGAGAGGGAGAGAGACACAGAGAGACGACGGTTGGTTCGGTTTGCCAAGAGCTCTGACTCCATCTAGTGGCCGAACCGAGGAACGACACGGAAACTGCAACATTCACCCAAAACACCGACGTGTTAAGATTTAATTTTCTCATGATCTTTTCTTTGATACAACATTTTAACAAAGAAATATAGACAAAATTTCCAGCTGTAAAACAGACAAACAAACAATAAAACAGGTTTTGTTCCTCAAGTGTTATAGAACAAACATTTTTTTTTTTATTTCATTCAATATCTAATTTTCAGTGAAACGTGGACATAACGCAACGAACCGTTCTGTCATATTTGTCAAACTAATAATAATAATAATAATAATCACAATAATCATAATCAGCTTCTGTCAATCCAGATGTTGTAGTTTATACAACAGGAGACATTGACATGAAGTGAATTTGGTGACACTACAGTGTATCAGAGTAGAGCTATTAAATATTTTTCGTATTGAACTGTATAGACGCTCCCTGAGCACTGGTCTACTGCAGTAGAGATGATAATCAGCTCATATGGTTGATGAAAATTTGTTTAGGCAAACGTCTAAACCATAAACCAGTACAGCGACATGATGGCGTCACTACCAACAGTCAAACCGTCGCCATCTTGGCTACGCACCAAAAGGAAACAGCGGCCTTATCTTTTCTAACAGCGTCAACAAAACCAACAGGCTGGTGTTGGACTTCAGGAGGAGACAGAAGTCGTCAATCATCTTCCTCAACGTCAACGGGACTGAAATAAAGGAGGTGATCAGGTTTAAATATCTGAGAGAAAACATCTCTGGAGATCTGACATCAACTGTAGATATTCAAGGACGGTCCAGGTTTTGGCATCTGAGACAACTGAGACAAGAGGAAGTTCGAGGTCTCTTCATTGATCCCAAGAACATTTTATTCTGGAGTTGGTTTGGTTCAAGGCATCATATCAACAGCTGCTGACAGATTTCTGAGGAGGCAGGAAACCCTAAAACCCTCAAGACAAGACCTGCAGGTCTCCCTACCTGAACTGGTTGATCTCCAGTTGATTTATTAACCCAACAAGGTTTCATAAAACCTTAAATTCTCCTGCTTGTGTACCTGGTTTATGATCGTCTTTATGATCTTGTCAAAGTGTTTGTGGAGGTTTTCCAGAAAGTCTCTGAGCTGCGTCATGGTAGTCCCAAAAAGACAAGGTAGCATTTTGGCATCTGAGACAACTGAGGATGTTAAGAGTCTCTTCATTGATCCAAAGAACATTTTTGTTCTGGTGTCAGTTTGGTTCAAGACGTCATATAAACAACTGATGACAGATTTCTGAGGATGCACGAAGAAGCCAAAAAAAATCTAGTGACTCTAAAAGACCTGCAGCAAGATTTTCAGTTTCAGAGGTTTCAGTTTCCCCAGTGAGGCTCAGACTAAATGCTGAGAGTCTCCATGTCTTATCCAAAAACTGTAAACCAGAACCGACCTAAATGTCTCCAACATCAGCTCAAAACTATAGAAACAACAGGGCTGGGTATTACTAATGATTTCCTGAATGATGCGATATCATGATTCAATGCCAGTTTTTCTGCATCTTAAAGAGATTTTCACAAAACTAAAGCCACAAATGTTACAAATGTTATTGTTAATATTAAAAATGGATCCAAAGTCGTTCTAAGAATGTACTTTTTATTGAACATGAGCCACAGAAGTCAACAGAGGAACTCTAGTTTGTACATCTTACATGTGGCTTTGTTTCTGTCCAATTCTTTCTCTGTCCTCATACTTTAGAAATCCAAACCGGAGCCAGACATCTGTCTTTAGTCCTGACAGGGTTTTCAGCAGAGCAGCTTCAACATGTTTTCATTCACCATCTCTCACATGAACGATCAGATCTCGTTGAACAATCAACACGAGACGACGAGAAAGAAGAGGAAGATAAAAGATGGATCCAACGATTTGATTGAGGATTGATGAGGTTGGATGTGAATTCTGAGGAAATTTGGAATCTTTCAGGCCTCAGGTGAGATGGATTCAATCAATCAAGTAACAAGAAAAGGAAGCTGCTCGTGAAGAGGTTGAATCGTTTTGACACTGTTGTTGTCACTTGCTCTCAACAAATAAAAGACTCTTGAACCTTGAAACCCAGTTTTGGATACTGAAGAAACCTGGAAGTTTTCAGGCCTCAGGTAAGATGGATTCAATCAAGAGCCAAGAAAAGGAAGCTGAAGCTTGGACGTCTATGGATTTAACGTCGCGTCAACGACGCCAAATGTACCTGAAAGTCCAATAAGGTTTTATTTCGGAAAAAGTCCTGGAAGATTTTGATGGTCGTCATTGTCACCTGACTTGAACATCATCAAAAAATGGTGGGATTTGAAGAAAGTGATGCGCTGGAGGCCACTGTACATTCAGAAAGTGGTAGGATTCCTCAGGAACGATGTTGTCCAGGTATAGATCGTGTTACAGGAAGACGTGACAGGAAAAGTGCTTCACCGATGCTGCTCGTGAAGAGGTTGAATCGTTCTGACGCTACATTTGGAGAAACCACTTGAATCTCTTGAATGAGTTTTAACTTGGTTTGATCTCAGTTTCTTCACTATTTTATATCGTAGTTCTTGTTTGAAACTAAAGTCAAAGCTGTAATTCATTTAAAAAAAATAAATAAATAAAAGATGTTCCACTTCCTCTCCAGGAGAGCAGAAGTCCAAAGCCAAAGCGAAGTAACGACCCCTTTTTCCCCACAATTCAACGCCCCAAGAGGCAGTTTTCGTAGCCAGAGGTCATCACCCCGAGGCCTCCTCAACGACAAACCCGACCTTGCAGAGCTCTGGTATCCACATTTGCTGCTTTTACGGAAAATGATGTAAACTACTTTTGTGTTTTATGCAGAAATTCGGTTCTTAAATCAAATTTTATCGAGCGTTTTATCTGCACAAAATGACGACTAAGAGTCTGTAAATTTTCAGAAAAAAAAGTCAGATGGTCTCAAACCTGAAAAACAGAATCACGGGGGGTGAACGTACCTTTTGGCTCTCATCTGCTCCTGCAGTCTGCTGTACATCTCCAGGACTGGTGAAAAATAAGAAATAAATAAATGAGAGACAAAGCGAAACACCAGTAATGTGTCTGAGAACAAGCCTCGAGACTCTTGGAGGTTTTTTTTTTGGCAGAGTTTCAGTCACAAAACATAAAAAATGAAGTGTGTTTCCCAGTTTCCAAAGACGATCAGTGTGATACCTGGCAGACAATGTGTCAGTTTGTCGATGGTTGTAGCGATGTTTCTCTGTTGGACTCGACACTGTTTCAGCTCCTCCATGGAGCTGATGAGCTGAAATCAGGAAGCAAACAAAGATGTTGAAAGCTTCTCGGAAACTTAAATCGCCGACTGGAGAGTTTTAATATTCGGAAACGGCTCGATTTACCTCTTTACCATCGTCCTGAAGACGCCGGTTTGTCTCCGTCACTTGACTCTGAAATGGAAAAAAAAAAACACAAAACAATGAGGCCTTGTCTCCAACTCTAAAGACCAGACGTCATCCCGTTAAAGCCGTCATCACCTTCAGCTTCTGCGCCTCCCCTCGCACTTTGAGCAGCTCCGTGATGGAGTCGACGAAGCCCTGGAAGTGGTGGTTGCACATCTTCTCGATCTCTCGGTCGTGGTTCCTGATTCGGACGTCCAGTTTCTCCATGAAGAGGCCATGTTCCTGCCCGTCGTACACCGACCTGGAGACACAACATGTCGATTTTAAACTTTAACGCTTTAAAACCGGGAACATCAAATAAAAGCCAGGAAATTCTTATTCGTTTAATAAACCTTTTTACAAATTTAATACGTGGTATTTTTTTATTTTACTTTATTATTTTTTATGATTTAAAAAAATATTTTTTATTTGATTAATTGTGATTATTTTGAAAAGATCGAGGTGTCAAAAACGAATGTATCAAATATGACACAGTTGGCAATAAAGGGTTAAAAAGTTTTTGTTTTGTTTTTTTAATTTTTCCAGTCCAATTTCTCTTCATTTGAGTCAAAAACAAAGACGGTGACGTGTATTTCTCTTCACTTTAATCTGGAAATTGTTTTGACATAAATGTATTTTGTGATTTTATATAAAAAACAAATAAAACTGAATGAAAATGAACAAAAGTGGAGCAGCTTTGTTAACCTTGATCAAACAATAAATCCTGTTTAATCAAGTTAAATTAAATCAAAAAAAAAAAAAAACTTGCACTGAAGCAGAAATTGCTGCACAATGTTTTTAACTATTTTTATAAATTTATTTTATTGCAGCTAAAACATTTTGCAGATTTTTTTATTATTATTCTATTTTTTAGATACTTAATTTTCAGTGTTGCTACATTTAAAATATCAAAACCTTGTAGTATTTTTGACATAAATATCAAGATATTAAATTAATAACTTCTTATAAAAAAAACATCTAGACATAAATGTTATAATTCTGAGTTATTTGCAATTTCAACAGATTAATTACTGAGAAACTAAATTATTCTCTGGTAACAGATTCATAAACACACGACCGGTGATGAGACATGTTTTTATTTTTTTATCTATAAGAGGAACAGAGATGTGACGAGTTAATTAAAGGTGCATGTAGTAAACGTGTCCACCAGGAGGCAGCACCGCGTCACTGTTTGTCTGTTGTTGTCTGTGAATCTGTGACTGAGCTGGATGTTTGTTTGTTTTTGTTTGTTTGTTTGTTTTATTCTGAGCAGCTGAAAGTTTCCAGATCAGTGACGAGTTGATAATCGAAGCAGTTGAACAACAAACAACAACAACAAACGCTCTGGTTCACAGGACGAGTCTGTTCAAACATCAAACTTCACTGGTTTTATAACAAATTAGTCTGATAATCATTTAAATCATTTCTCAGGTAAAAACAGTAAAACATCTGTGTTTAGCTGCTTCTTTTATGAAGATTTATTGATTATTTCATCAGTTTAAAACTAATCAACAGGTTTAAACTGAACCTGAACGTTTGAGGTCAAAGAAAATTCTGACAACGATATTTGAGCTGATGATTCTTCTTATACAAGTTGTTGTTATGTGTTTTATTGTTATTTATTATTTATTGATCCTGATCTCTAGGAAATACAACAAACATTTTACAACCTTGTGGCTCAAACACTTGTAACATCAGTGACTCCACAAGAACAACACAAGTGGAAAAGTAAAACAACAACAACAACAACAACAACAACAAACTCGGTGACGTCAGAGAAAATGATTTGTTGCTTTTCGCGTCAAAGTTTGGTCCAAAAACACGACGACGAAAAACGTTTAAGTAACAGATTCTTCCTGTGTTGTTTCCAGTCCACACACACACACACACACACACACACACACACACACACACACACACACACACACACGCACGCACACACACACATCACACCTGTGTATGAATCCACCGCCCTTCCTCCTGTTGACCAGGAAATGCCCGACTCGTACAATAGAGCAGGTCTGACGCCACACGACAGCTTTCTTTAGAGACACACACACACACACACACACACACACACACACACAATTGTGTGTGTGTGACATTTAAAATGTTTAGTTGACTCTTTATGAATCAATAATAATCATATCTGAGGTTTTAATCCAGATTCCTGCTCTAAAATGTTTATAATAAAACCATCTCTCCACTGTTGCATCATGGGAAACGTGGTGCTGCTTCTTGTTATTTGTCCTGAGCCTCCAACACAATAGCTGTGTTTCCTGGCGGCGTGGACGCTAAGTTTAGCAACATGTGTGTTAACGACGACCGGTTTTTAATTCATCAATGTGAACGAGGAACTGGACGATCGACGAGGAAATACAGGATCTTTTCACTTCTTCATGTTGCTAAAATCACCTAAAATGTTGAAAAACTGTAAATATTTCACCTCACGGAGACTGAAAAACCTTAAAACAAACACAATTAATGATAAATATCTTTAAAACAAGCAGAATTAAAGTTAATTTAACCACTGAATTAAAATTTTTGTCTTTAAATAACTAAAATACTGGATAATTTCACCACTTCATGCATCTAAAAGTCCTTTTAACGTCTTAAAACGTCCTATTTCAGCACGAATATGAGTCAAACTCCCCTCAAGAGATATTTTACGTTGGTTGAAGTAATATCGAGTTTGACCGTCTTTTGTTTTCACAACCAAATAGTTAAAAATGAAAGTAAATGGGGCAGTCAGCCAAACATGTCTAAATTGTCATTTTTACCCACTAATAAAGCTCAAAATATCACTTCACTTCAGCAGTAGCATGAATAGAAACTTATTAAAAAAAAATAACGTCTGAACTTCTTGGGTCTAAACTGTCTTTACACACACTGTGAGTTTGATAATAAAACAAAAACAAAATTGTTTAAATAGTAAATTCGTTTAGTGCTGATTTTCTTCTCACAAGCACCAGCTCGGTTATCATCCAATCACAGGCTGTTACCAGGCAGGAAAAGACGATTTTTGACCTTTGAACTGCTCACAAAGCATCATGGGAGGTGTAGTTGTTTAGAAATGCAGCATTATCGCTGTTGATTTCATCTTGTAAACAAGAAAACAAAGGTAAGACGAGTTTTATTGATTTTTGTTTCGCTGCTGGTTCACTCAATTTTTGATTAAACTCGTAGTTGAAGTTGTTTGAGAAGTTGTTTGTTTACAAAGCACCGTGTGGAGGGTCGTGGTTTCAGTTTAGGTCGTTTTGTGGAGTTTGTTTACTTGTTCTTAATTTATTTTTTTTTTTGTTTTGTTTTAGCTGTGTTTGGTGGTTGTAGAAGTGGTTTATATCGGCTTTTAGCTGAGATTCTGACGCTTCTGACGATATAACACATGCTGATGTTTACGTAATAGAGGCAGTTTACACACCGGGAAATCAGATGTGACCCACTCTACCCCCGGGACCGGGACATTGGGGCTCAAGGTTAATCTCAAAGGTCCGTAGTCAGCTGTGTAAATGTTGTAAATGTTGCAGTGGTTCTGCAGCGAGTAGACATTTAGTCAGGGAGCTCCTCGACCTGCTGCAGCCTCTAGTAACCTGTTATGGTGAGTTTATCTGTGGTCGTACAAGTAAGTGTAGCGTCAACTGAAAATATCACCTCCGGTATTTCCCAACAGGATAAGATTTCTGCCTCGGATGTCATTAACGCACAGTGTCCGCATACGCGTCTATGAAAACGGCACAAACCTGAGTTCATTTTAAAATCGCAGATAGGCTACGTGTATGTAGCGGTGACATTAAACGCTGTTTTTAAATTGTTTAATTTTAGACGAACCACTCGGAAACATCCTGCTTTAGCCTCTAAATAATAAAATGTCCAATACTTTCATATCTTTATGCATCTAAAAAAAAAAAAAAAAGCTCTAAAATACAAACATGTCACCGATTCTAAAAAGGTAAAATAAAAGATGTTTTAACTTAAAGGCTGTAAATCATTGATTAATTAATATTTTAGCCTCTGAAAAAGACGTGTTTAAGTGTCTATGTGTTTAAAATGACAAACCAGAGAAAAAAAAAGTAACGTTACAGTTTTTGTAATTTGTATAAATAAGAATAAACTGTAAGAAAAGAGCGACAGAGGTGAAACGTGGAGAATAAGAGTCCAGATGGATGAATTTAAGGAACTAAAAGTTTCAAAGCTTTGGTTTAAGTGAGGGCAAACAGCTGTGTGTGTGTGTGTGTGTGTGTGTGTGTGTGTGTGTGTGTGTGTGTGTGTTGCTGACTCTTGACTAAATACGATCTGAACACACTGAAATCGAACGCACCAACGTCAGAGGGTATGAACGAGTGTGTGTCTTGCAAAGTACAGTCTGATGACTCAGCAGGGTGTGTGTGTGTGTGTGTGTGTGTGTGTGTGTGTGTGTGTGTGTGAGTCCCTCCTTCTCTCAGTCGACACAATTTCTCCAGTTGTGAAACTCGACTGAAACAAAGTGTCGATTTATTTCATTTTTTTTCAAACACTTCATCGTTTGTTTTTATGAGGGTAAAATAAAAACCCTATAAAAGTCCTTTAAAATGTTTAAAATACCGGATACTTCAACTTGTTTGAGCTTTTTGACTCAACACAAAGACAAACCAGTGGTCGTCGACATCTGGACTCACAGACGTGTCTGAACTCTACATCATCAATCAAGAAATGATCAATAACTGATAAAACAGCTGTGATAAGTTCAACTGATTCAGATGAAGATTTGTTTAAGTCGACTTCAGTCTAGTTCACTCTGGTCGACTCCACCAGTGATCTCCAGTGGTGGTGTCTGGTGGACTTGGTCCTCTGATGGTTGGTGAATCATCAGTTAATGATCATAATGTGTGAACAGCCCTAACGACTCCATCAGAGGCCGTCGGGACCTGGTCTGAGACCGGGACTGGATCTGTCATGTTAGAAAACTGGGGGAGTCTGAAGAGACTGACAAAGAGCGACGGCCAATCAGAGGAGGGATGTGAGATAAATGCTGCTGCCGTCTCACTGATTCACTCACAACCACGTTTAAAAGTCTGACGTTTTAACAGGTTTTTGTTTCATTTTCACTTTCTACAAACTCCCCGCGTCTGATCCAGATGTTACCTGGTACTGGGGAGGTCTGCTGGTGGGTTCAGCTCCACCATGAAAACCAGCGTGTTGCCATGGTGATGCTTACATGTTGGTTTACTGGTTTAGTAATAGTTTTAATCATAACGTTATTTTTTAATGTGTAAGTCCAGTTTCCTGGACTGTAGCTGCTGTAGGTAGTCACCAGTCAAAGACCTCAGGAATATAGAAAACAACTGGTTGAATTTGTGTTAATAGTTGTGATTGTAACGTCATTAAATCCTGGAGGATCTGATCAATGAGTTTTCACATCTAAACGTCTCTACTTCTGTTTTCTCTGCAGCGTCCTCGGTACCGTCAGTGTGTCAGAGTCGTCGTCGTCTCGTTCGTGTTTAGTGAAACCTGAACTCAGCGGTTTAGTCTGTGTCGGAGGCAGCGTCTTCACCGGTGCTCGTCAACAATAAACGGCTGTAAATCACGGTGAGAAGCAGCGGCTACATCCTGTCTAGTTCACGTGACCAGACGTAGAGTTTGGTGACGTCACGGTGTGATCGGGAGTCAATCACTGACAAGTCTTGTAGTGTGAACACTACAGGTCTCAGACCAGTTGTTGAGACTCCAGATCATGGAAACAACAAGTCGCCAACGATCACAACAAAGACTGAGACTCACTGGTAAAGTCGACTAGTGTGAACTAGACTTTAGTCGCCACCTGAGACATAATGACCGACTTCACGTTACTTTACTGATGAATCATAACTGTGGCTCTGTTCTTTAAGAGATTCATCCTATGAAGGTCTGACCCAAATAGACCAGACTGTCTTTAAATCAGACGTCTAATCTACAGAGAACTTCCTGTTTATTTCTCTGACACATTTACATTTCACTGATTAACATCAGTCACAGTAAACATCACCGTTTCAAGCTTTACGGTTGGATTTGTCGACCGTATTCGACGAAGTCTCAGAAACAGTCGACATATCCAACATTTGAAGAAAAGCAGCGTTTTAACTGTTTCACCGTCGTCTGAGAGAAGTGACAGTAACTTGACAGTTTCGTATATTCACAGGTTTTGGTTCAGACAAATAAAAACTATGAAAGTCAACGTAATGTTGACATTTAGGAGATAAATAACGTCTTTAAATAATCTAAGACACGTGGACGTTCAGTGTGAACCATGTTGGCGTTTAACCCTTTAATAACAGGGTTCAGGTTCGATTCCTCAACCTGAATCAACCATTAACAACTCACTGTCTTTTACTTCCTGTCAGTTCATTTCACTTCATCCACAAAATGATCAAAATAAAACAAAGCTCTGAATCACTGACAGCAGAGTTAGCATTAGCCTGAGCTAACCAGCTCCATCTCCATCAAAGTCGACCAACGACGAGCGTTTTATGTCTCCGCTCTGTAATTTAGACATGTGGTGAAACTGTCGACCAATCAGAAACGAGCATAAAAGAAAAACGCAAACCACATAATGACTACATGTATAAAAGGTTCCCTGTTACTGGTGGTTACGACAGGGTGGAGCTGACACACACACACACACACACACACACACACACACACACACACACACACACACACAGTTTGACAGATGAGATTAAGCCTCAGAACGAGCTCAAACACAGATAAGACTCATGTTGCGTCATGAATTCATTCAAAACTATTTCTGACACACACACACACACACACACACATTCACATTATTCTGTAACATCTGATAAAAAAAAAAAAACAGTTTTTTTTGTCACAGTTTTTCCATTTTCACTCTGATTCTGGCATAAAATAAATAAATTTAATTTTCTAAATTCTATTATATTATTTATTTTATTTATTCGTGTTATTTAATAAACTTTATTTTACATGTATTTTATTTATTTTGTTTTTATTTGATTTATTCTATTTTTATTTATTTTTTATCTTAAATCTATTTTATTTATTTTGTTTTTTTATATTTACTTTTTTTAACTTTTTTTTTATTCAATATTTAATGAATTTTATTTTATTTTATATACTTTCTATTTATTTTATGTTATAATTTAATTGTTTTCATTTTAGATTACATATCTATTTTCTTATTTTATTTAATATTTAATGAACTTTATTTTATTTTATATTATTATATTTTAATTGTTTTTATTTTAGATTTCATATGTATTTTCTTATTTTATTTAACATTAATAAACTAATTTTTTAATCTGTTGATGATCTTTGTTTCTGTGATTTGTTGTGTGTTTTATTTAATTTTTTTTTTTATCAAATAATTGACAATATAATAAGTGATTATCTGGAGACAAACGTGACAGAAAAAAAACATGGCAAAAAGCTGAGTTTGTCATTTTTATATGGCGGCAGAACAGCCTCAAAGACGTCACCTTGAAGTTTTATTTTTATTATTTTATTTCCAGGAACAGACGACTCTTATTTCTCCTGACTTGTTATTTTACACTCGTCAGCTTCAGTTTAAAGCTTCGTCAGGATTCATCGTCTCTTGTTTTGATCCTCGCAGCTTTTCTGTGAACATCAGCGTCTGAGACACACACACACACACACACACACACACACACACACACACACACACACACACAGAAACACAAAGACACAAACACACACACACACACACATACAGAAACACAAAGACACAAACACACACACACACACACACACATACAGACACACACACAGAAACACACACAGACACACACACACAAAGACACACACACAGACACACACAAAGACACACACACACAACACCCCTTTTTTTTGGATATGAACAATCTTTTACCTCTGACCTGCAACTTAAAACATAAGGTAAACTGATGATGTCACATGATCACATGATGCTGTTCAGTGTCAGAGCAGCTTCTGTTTATAAACACGATGACATCATCACCGCCCAACAAAACCACCAGCAATTAGACACATCCACAGACTCATGACGCAACACCAGGATGATTTAACATCTTCTAACCTTCACATTAAAACTTTATTATTATTATTATTATTAGTTCCTGACGTACCGACACATTAGAGAGATGATTACATAATAACCTTCAGTGATTCAGATCAGACGTGTCTTCAGTTTTTCTGCCGTTACGGAGGAATGTAGCTGCTGCCTCGACCTGCACGCTAATGCTAACACACACACACACACACACACACACACGCCAACTCCCACTGCCAACCTGATTTTTCCAGGCCGTGTCTGAAGAGTCCTACTCCCTGGAAACTTACAACTCAATTAGAGAAAAACAACAACATGAAACTTCTGTTTGACATTAAATTTCACTTTAAAACGTTAAAACTGTAACTTTGCTGCTTAAACACGTCCACAGACTCTTTAATACAACAAACTCTGAGCTGAATCATTATTATTTTTGTCTCTAGTGAACTGTTGCACTAAGAAACACTGAAAATCTGACGTCAAACTGCTTCCTGCCCATTATGAATTGATCAAATTAGAGCATCAACAAACATAACTCTGTTATTTGTTGCTTTATCTGCTAATAATTTGGTTAAAAGTATAAAAAACTACAAAAAATGCCTTTTATGAATATGATTTAAATAGAGGAAAAGCAGCAAATCTTCACAGGTAGGAGGCTGAAATATGGATTTTTTGCATGAAAAATTAATTATTTAACATATTTATTAAATAAAATCCATAAAAGTGTCTGATTAAAATGCTGTAAATCAGCCTTTTTTCTTTGCAAATTAAATAAAGTTTTATTCTTTGGTTATTCTAACAACTTAGTGGATCAAATTTAGCTGCTTTTATAACATTTATGCATTTTTGTTTGGAAAAATAACTTTAAGTGAATTATTTTAGGCATTTATTGAATAAATTGCACATAAAAACATTTTAAAAATGGTGTAAATGCGTCTGTTTCCTTTAAAAATGTAATAAAGTTTTATTTTTTGATGTTTTTAACAACTTAGTGACTCACATTTATATAAAACAGCTACATTTATTTAGTGTTTTCTTGCTTCATCAGCTCCAAAACTGTGTGAGAAATGTTTTTCAGGTCTATCTGTGTTAAATATAGATGATGATGATGATGATGTAGCTGTCGGCTCCAAACATAGAGCGTGTTGTTACATTTCAAGTGTGTGTGTTGAAGTGGAAACAGTGACAACTGAAGTCAAACAGAAGCTGGAAGCAATGAAACATCACACACACACACACACACACATAAACACAAACACACACACAAACATAAACACAAACACAAAGACAGACGTCAAGATTATATTAATAATCTTTTTTTTCTTTCTCTGTGCCGTGTGGAAACTGGCCTCAATAACAAATAGGCCTCAACGTGAGGAGAAAACACACACACACACACACACACCTTTGATAAGACCTTCAATAGCCCAGTTCCTTTCCTCTCATTTCCCCTCGTTTCCTCTGAGGACAATCGGCTCAAAACGAGTCGAGCCAAGGACAAAGTTTCTTCAGACCGGAGGCACGAATGAACCAATAGATACTTTTAAAATAAAGTTATTAATAGCATAAAATAATATCAAGAAACAATGAAGCTGTGACCTCATTTGGAAACATGCTGCATCACTGGATGTGCAACCAAAACACCACAATAAACAGAGAAGTCATTCAAATCTGTTAAATTGAGTTTAAATTAAATTATTAAGCAACGATAACATTTATAAACATTTTTAAACACTGACAAGTGCCTCTGTTGTGTTGCTAGCATGCTAACATCTCATTTAAAGCTGCTGCTGCTACATTTGACTTAAATTTAATTACAATGAATCTCAGGCTGATGCTAACCTATGTTAGCATGCTAACAGCTATTTAAAGGTACATAAACTTCCTCCAGATGAGTTGACAGATTTATATAAAAGCCACAAAAAGCTCCCTGACACATAAAGAGAAGAGGGATGGGAGGGTTTAGCCAAATAAACAACACACACTCTCATTGTGAGCTCAGACAACCAGTGAGTTGAATGTCAATTAGTTAGCTAAGTTAGCTTCAGTTAGCTTAAGTTGCTCAAATCCCTCTGGACAAAGTTGATAAACTTTGTTGACAAAGTTAAAAGTTTAAAAAATAGATTATGTCGAGGGGACATCTTAGAGTAGGTCAGATAGTTAAGAGTCATTGTTGTGTTTTTTAAGGCACAAGTGAGCAAAAACGTAAATTAGCTAGCTTTAATGTTTGCTAAAGTTAGCCGGCTAGCTGTCCGATAATGGACGCATGACTGTTAAAGTTTTGAGCAATCTTACGGAGTCCCTAGAGGAGTTGCTAACAGGGTGTGCTAGCCCGCTAACTGGGTGTTGCTAGCCGGGGAGCAGCCACCAGCCAGCCGCAGGGAGGGGTGTTGGTGTCGGCGTTGGTGGTATCGGCGGTGTCGGTGGTTTTACTCACCGGAGGGTCGGTCCGATACAGTTAGTGTCTGTGCTTTCTATCTCCCGGAGGATGCGTTCGTGTTCCGCGGCTGTCTCCATACTCGCCATCCTGCATGTTGCTGTGGACGGTTCCGAAGGTGAGTAGAGCCGAGCCGAACTGAGCCGAGCGGAATCGAGCCGAGTCGAGCCGAGTCGAGCCGAGCGGACTGACCGGGCTCCGTGCGTCAGGAGGAGGAACCGAAGGTTGGTTTGATGTCGTTACAGAGCAACGCGAGGGAGCGGAGTTTAAAGGGAGAAGAGGGGGGCGGAGACAAGAATACACACCTGTAAAATACTGTATGAAGTTACAATATTATTACTGTTTTAATTAGCTATGATTTAATAAATACACCAAATTAAATCATCTTTTTTTAAATTAATAATTAAAAATAAAAATAAAATCATATTTATATATTTAGATTTTCTATTCTAGTTTACTACTTGTTATAACGTTATTAATTTACAGTTATATTATGTAAATTATTATTTTTTTAACTATTTTTTTTAATAATTAAAAAAATATTACTTTAAATAAATTACTACAAAAAAATCAGTCCAAATTTTATAATTTCCAGTAACAATTAAACGTCCCTGATAAAATAGTTGAATTTTAACTTTTTATAACTAATTTCACAATAAAATATTTGTACAAAGCTACATATATAATTACAATATTATTACTATTTTAATTAGCTATGAATTAATAAATACAGCCGGTTAAATTATGTAAATTTCCTTTTTTTTAATAAATAAATAAAAGCATTGTACTTTTTCATTAAAAGTTAAATAAAATGAAAAAATCGAGTAATGATTAAGTGTTTATTTTTATTTTAGTCTATCTCCTTTTTACTATTTATTATTTATTAATAATTTATGATTTTTAAATAATTTTCCCACAAAATCAAAATAAAATTTCTTTTCACAATAAAATATTTGTAGAACACTGCACATAAAGTTACAATAATATAACATAAAATATGTTAATATAATATTTTAATTAGGTATGAATTAGTAAATGAATTAATAAATACAACCAAAACCTGTATAATTAATATAGCTATTGATTATATCAAAATTAAATTAAATTAAATTAAATTAAAACTAATCCCTGGATAAAAAGTGGGCGTGGCTACTCCATCAGTCCACTTTATCATCGTAAAGAAACACTTCCTCGCAATTTCTTTTCAAAATAAAACAATAAAATATACATTTGACCTCTATTTTACCTAATAATACGCTTATAGTGTGTTTTTTGTTTTTTTATTTATCACAGCGATACTATTTTGTCCCTTTTTTTAACTTCGCTCCCACTCTCAAATAAGTATTGACTCTTTATACGCGTTTATCTAAATCTCTTGCTTTTATTTTGAAAGTAAGAACGCACCACATCCGGCTTTGCGCAAGCTTAACCTGGCTAATTTGACACCGTTACTTTCTACCTGCCGTCGGAGGCGAAAACAAGCAACAAATGTCAAAATGGAGGTAAACAAAATATGATGATAACATTTTAAAATATATTAGTCAACGTCAGAGAAGAGTTGCACCGAACTACGTGTCTGTCAGAGTGTTTAATAACGGCTTTTTATACCATAAACTGTGTTAGCATCAACACTTGTCATTCAAAAAGGATCAGAGTCCAAAAAGCTGCAACAACGGAAGTGAATGAAGCTACAAATGTTGATTTTTTTATGTGTTTATTGACTTTAAACTAGGTTGTTGCTGCATATAAAAGTTTATTATGCATCTTAAGTAAACTTGGATTTAACTGTGTTTGTTTAAAGTGGATTTAGGACTGAACTGTGACTATTATAATCATTATTACTAATTTATTAACATATTAACATCCATTGGAAGTTATTTTTAGGTAGATTAAACTAGACCAGTTGATTTAAATCTCTATATTTTTCTCCCTCAGCCTCAGAAGAAGTTGTTAAACTCAGTGGACGTGTGTGTGGACGAGGCCCTCTGTGGTCTGGTCCGGTCCAACAGCGGTCTCACTCTGCTGAAAGGTCACCGGGTCGTCCTGAGGTCTGATGTGGACCAGCTGAGGGGTAAAGTGGCGCTGCTGTCGGGAGGAGGGTCCGGACACGAGCCTGCACATGGAGGTACGACTTATTATCATCTTATCACACATTTTAACAAATAAAATGTTGTTTTTGGCTTTTTAAAAACGTCCTTTTCCTGTGTTTCCAGGTTATGTCGGTGCAGGAATGCTCTCAGCGGCTGTTGCTGGTGGCGTATTTGCGTCTCCGCCTCCTGCGAGCATCCTGGCGGCCATCTTGTCCCTGCACAGAGCAGGTAAAATAAATCATACATCATAAACACTAAACATCGATGATTAATTGCAGAATAACAACCACTCTTCCTCCACAGGAGCATCTGGAGTCCTTCTCATCGTGAAGAACTACACCGGCGACCGCCTCAACTTCGGTTTAGCGGCGGAGCAGGCCCGTAACCACGGCGTCGACGTGGATATGGTCATCGTCGCTGAGGACTGCGCGTTCGATCGACCCAGTAAAGCTGGAAGAAGAGGCCTGTGTGGCACCGTCTTTATTCACAAGGTAGAAACATCAAACAACAACTTAGAGTTCCTACATTTCCCATAATGCAACTGTAAAATTATAATCCTCACGCTCCCTGTCAGCTGGCAGGTGCGTTGGCAGAAGAAGGCGCCTCATTGGACCAGATTGTTGCCAAGATGACGGAGGTTGTAAAGAGAATTGGTGAGTTTCTGCTTCACCAGTTGATTCTCTCACAATGACAAACATTTGCCACAATAAAACAAATTATTTTCTTGTTGTTTTGTTGTTCAGGGACACTCGGGGTGAGTCTGTCTCCGTGCAGCGTCCCCGGCTGTCTGCCGTCGTTTGAGCTGCCGCCAGGAGACATGGAGCTGGGACTGGGTGAGAGACGATGAAGGTGGAGGCAGAGTGGGAAAGAAAAGGGAGACGTTAAATTAGACACTGACATTTTTGGACTTTTCAGTTAAACTAAAATGATTAATAAAAACATTTTAAACCATTATTAAAGTTAGCTTAATTTTGGTTTTGCAAACTTTCTGAAATGGCTGTGATTGGATTTAATTTGTCTAAATATCTTCATGTTAAAGTGAAAATATTTGTAATTATTACTATTTTCAAACTTTTGTTATTGTTTTAACTCATGAACTGATACTTTAAAGGTGCTATATGTAAGTTTTTGCTATTGCTACGTAGCTAACGTTAGCATTAGCAGCTGTTAACACACCAGACGTGAATCATTGATGCAAGTTCAGCATCAAACTTTGTTCCTTTACTCACCAACATCTGTCTCCAGCAGTGGAGAGCTATGCTAATGCTAACTCAATTTAGCATGCTAACTAGCTAGCCTCAACCTGTCTTGTAGCACCTTTCATATGTTTTGATTTTTAAAGAAATATTATCAGTGAAAAGAGGTTGATTTTTACAATCGGAACATGGTAAAAAAAAAAACAATATAAATATAATTTTAAGAAAAAATAAAATATAGATTCATATAATGTATAAAATCTAATATATACATTTTTAATTAAATTAAAAACATGCTAAATGATAACTATCATTTCTTTTTTAAAATAAATAAAGCACTTGAGAAGAACTAAAATAATGAAATGAATTGTTTTGTTTTGTGTTGATTCCAGGGATCCACGGTGAACCTGGAATCAAAAGATCAAAGGTGAATCAACGTCAGATTAAATCTACGACGTTTATTCTGTGTCTGTCAAATTTTTTTTTTTAAATTTCTTTTTGCCGTCGATCAGGTGGCGTCTGCAGATGAGGTGGTGAAAACTATGATAGATCACATGACCAACCCCGACAGCCAATCACATCTACCACTCAAATCAGGTACTATAAGTGTAATATATCATAATATCTATGATTATGGGGCTTTTCAGTGTTTGATTAAACTGTGTTTGTTTCATATCAAACAGGAGACAGTGTCGTTTTATGTGTGAACAACCTCGGAGCTCTGTCGTGTCTGGAGATGTCGGTCGTCACCAGAGCCGCCATCATCTGTTTGGGTACATCTTTTTTTTTTTTTTTTTAACCTTTCTACCTTTTCTCAACAACTTTACAAACTTGTCTTGTCTCCACGGTTACAGAGAATCGCGGTGTAACGGTTGCCAGGGTGATGTCCGGTTCGTTCATGACGTCGCTGGAGATGGCGGGAGTTTCACTGACGCTGATGCTCACCAACGAGGAAATACTGAGATTATTTGGTGAGAAACACACCAGTTAATCTCATAGCTCAGCTAGCATGTTTAGCCTAGCTTAGCATAAAAAGCCTTTATCAACATTTTTAGTTGACTAATCTCCACAGAAAGAATAATATATAAAGTGACTCATGCATATAAAATCCCTAAAATCATATTGTTCTTTACACATTTCAGTTCATTCGCAGGTTAAACAAACAAGATAAACTGTGTAAACACAAGAACTGGTTCCAGCTCTGTGCTTAAAGTTATTATGTGTAACTTTAATAACTGACTAAACTTCAGGTTTACTCCTGCAGTATAGCAGTAAACCTGAAAAGATAAAAAGATAAGATGTCGTCAGTTGTAAAATTCTCCCCAATAGAGCTAAAAATTCAAACAGTCCACAGAAAGATAGATAAACAAGAAGACAACTATGTATTATCACTGTCTTTTTTTTACACACATATAGTAACACTGTTTGTGTCACACAGACGTGAAGACGAAGGCGCCAGCGTGGCCGAACCTCAGCAACACACACGTGAGCGGACGCAGCCTCGTCACAGATCCTCCGGCCGTCGGCACCAAACCACAGGACGACTCACACACTGAAGGTTCGTCTGTAGCTGTGTCTGAGTTTGAAGGAAACAAACTCAGATTCAACCCGATCCTCCGGTGTGTACATGCAGTGCTGACCTTTGTCCTGTATGGAGACACTGTATCATGCTGTTTTAGAGACACATCGACTAAATGACAAGATTGAGTCAATAGATAGGTTTTTTTTTTTTGTTTTGTTTGCAAGTGTAGAGATTCTACATTTTTTGATTATTAAATTTACTACATTTTACCTTGTGGCCATTAGAGGAATTGCAGCTTTACGCAACATATCTTGCTCATTAAAGGCCAATCACATTTTTCTTTTCTTCTCTCTACTTTACCGTTACACGACATCGGAAGTCGTCGCTAGTTGCTACGTAAGATAATGAAACAAGTCTCCATGACAACCAACTGACAACAAACAAATATGGCGTTTATGTCCATCAAGTTGACGATGGATTAAAAACTGACAAGATGTTCGTTTACATTTACATCGTCACCGCAAGAAAAGAGTCTTGTTATCAGATGAATGGAAACATTAGCAAAGGGACGACTAGCGATTGCTAAGCTAACGCTAACGAATGTTATTGATTAGCGATAAGTTAGCTTAAAAAGTCAACTTTATTCTTGTCCTGGTGCATGCTGGGAAATTTCTCATACCTCTTTCATTTAAAATGCTGGTCCTGGACCAGCTTCGTTTGGAGGTTGTGACCCGTCAACCTTCATCTAGAGGAGAATAGAGACAGATCGACCTTCTACTGATGTGAACGTAAAAACAGGGAGAGGAGCTGAGGGGTAGAAATGGGATTGGCCCTAAGTGTTTTTCAACTTCATATTGTTATTAAAAGACAATTGTTTGTTTGTTTGTTTTTAGGCTCGCTGAGTCCTGTGATGCGTAAAGCGTTGGAGCGAATTTGTTCAACGCTATTGGACAAACAAGAAGAGCTGAACTCGCTGGATCGAGCGTCCGGCGACGGAGACTGTGGCAACACTCACGCTCGGGCTGCTCAAGGTGAGAAACTGTATTTTTTACTATTAACATCGTCAATAATAAGAGTAGAGGAGGACAGTTTAAAGACATTTATAATTGTGGCAATGTTCATTCAGCCATTCAGGACTGGCTCCAGCGTCACGTGGTCCCCGGTTGCCCTGGGAAACTCCTCTCAGTCCTGGCGGGGCTGGTGCAGGAGAAGATGGGAGGGTCATCAGGGGCCGTAGGTTCAATAATTTATCTCATAATTAAAATTGCAACAGCTCGTGTTGTTATAACACACATAAACACTCGTTGTTATGTTTCTTTTAAGTTGTACAGTCTGTTCCTGACGGCAGCGGCCGGTCATGTGACGGAGGGGAGGAGCAACGCTGCAGCATGGGCTGGCGCAATGCATGCTGGGACACAGGCAATGAGGAGGTGTGGAGCTATTCATCTGTCTGTGATGTTGATTATTTGATTGTTTCGATGCAAAATTGATATAATAAATGTTTTTGCAGATACGGTGGCGCTGATCCTGGAGACAGAACGATGGTGAGTCAGCAAATTTTAATGCTTGTATTTTATTTTGAAAAGTATTTCCTGTTTAATAAATTAGCTCAGCAGCTAAACATTTATATATCTTCTTCTGTAGCTTGATGCCTTGTGTCCCGCTGTTGACGAGCTGATGAAACTCACCTCAGCTCCCCCTGGTGGTCACATGGTCATACTACAAGCCGCAGTGGAGGTGCAAACACATGTTTAAATTATTTTTAAATGATTTGTTGTGAAATATTCTTGTTCACTACCTTGCGTTTCTTCACTGACTGTTTTCAGAAAGCGACCTCGGGGGCGGAGGAGACTCGTAACCTCACGGCGAGGGCGGGTCGAGCTAGCTACATCGCAGCAGAACGCGTCACTCTGCCCGACCCTGGCGCTGTGGCTGTGGCGGCCATCTTTAGAGCAGTGTTGGAGTCACTAGAGGACCAGAAGTAATGAGACAACAGCATAATAATGCTAATGCTATCGTGCACTATAAAAAAATATTTAATAATAATAATAAAAATGTGATTTTTTTTACTAATCTGAATTTCATCAGGTTGAAATTCAGATTAGTAAAAAAATTCACATTTTTATTATTATTATTAAATTTTTTTTCAATTTTTTTTCAAATGAATCAAACAAAATTTGACCAAATCGAAGACATTGCTCAGCACATTCCTCAGATTTGCTAGCTAGCTAGCTGCTTCCATTCATTTATAATTTATGTGCTAAGGGAAGCTAGGCTAAGCTAAGGGAAGCTAGGCTAAGCTAAGGGAAGCTAGGCTAAGCTAAGGGAAGTTAACTGTAATTATCCACTGTAAAAAAAAAACCATCATGTTCTTCAATTAAAAGCACTTTCTAGATTAATTATATTGTATTAAATAAATATTGTATTGATTATGGCTAATAAATGGATTATTTGTTCTCAGTGAAGTGTTTGTTTATTTATATTTTAGAGGGCACCATGATGTTTGATGAGTTATTGTCTTATTGCAGATATGAATCTTTTCATTATTTCAACTCTTATTCTTTCCCTTTTAACTTTCGTTTCTCTCTCGAGTTACCAAGCGTGTCCCAACTTCCTGACACACACACTCACATCTTACACACACACTTAGTGTCGCGTGTTAGACATTGAACACACCCACACACACACAATAAAAACCAGCTCCCAGACACACTCACTTTCAGTTTTGACAGCACCACAGTTCAAGTCTCACAGCGAAGGTAACTCTCTTCTTATAATGTGTTTTTTTTTTTTTTTTTTTGAACGTGTGTGTGTCAAACACATCAGGCTTCTTTTGATGTTGTTTCTTTGATTGTTTATAAAAGCTGTGAAACCAGATGTGAAAATCTAATGTAACTTAAATTTGAATTTTCCTTTTGATTTACACACGCTAATTTACATTTACAAGTTTCATATCTATGTTGGTTACAAAACATTGACCACAACTGTGTTTAAAAACACTGAAGAGAGAAGTTTCTTACTCGATTTAAATAATGTTGCGTTTTTGGATTTAACCATTTTAATTTGTTATATTAAAAAAATTTTAGCATGTATGCTACGTGTGTGAAATTTTTATAAAAAGATGCTAATTTGTTTGTTTTGTTTCAAGCCTGATGTGAAACCTTAAATATAAAATACGACAACAACCCGGAAAACAGCTAGACTGTTAACAAAATTTAGGTAAAAACATTTCGTTTTATGTGTCAGGACTGTTTCTTGGTTTTGAACTGTTTGCTTTAAATGTTAGCTTTAAAGTTTATATGTATCAAACCGAGAAATTAATCAAATCAAGTTCGATTAAATTGAATTCGTCATTTAGGAACTTGCTTGAAGAAAATTAAGCTAGCTGCTACCACCCAGCTACAATTTGCGTGCTAAGCTAAACAAAGCTAGGCTAAACTAAGACAAGATAAGCTAGGCTAGGCTAAGATCAAATAAGCTAAGTGAAGCTAGGCTAAGCTAATGCCTCCTTGATGTAGCTTCATATTTCCTTTACAGTTTTATCTTCTCATCTAACTCTTGTCAACAAATTAAATTATCACAGTAACCAACACGATAACTGTTTCTTTTAACATTTATTCAAATAAACAAGATTTTGTTGAGTTTAAAACCGGAAACATTTGGTTTAGAGCGACACATCATAACATAACCTGCTGTTTGTTGTTCTCATTTAACTGTGATGTCAGTCGTCCATGAAAATCTTCCCAAACAGGTTTGTGTGGGAGACTGTGAATGCGGAAAAGAGGAAATTAACATACGTTTACTATCGTTTCACGTCTCAGTTTCAGGAACTTGACGGCGTTAAAGACACAACAGGGAATACCCCAGACATTTTTCCTTGCGTCATAAATTAGAACAATAAAAGTTTGTCTGTCAATTAGTAACTTGAGTCACTTGTTAAGTTAATTGTTAGCTCATCATGCAAGAAATACAAAAAAAAAAAAAAAAATGCCGAAGTGATTTGCATCAAACTTGATAAAGAGATGACAGTAATGGACTCATTAAATTTTAGCATTTAGCATTTAAGAAACAAGATGGAAAAACATATTTCAGTTGTTTAAATCTACGAGTTCGTGTAATTTGGTGCAAATCCAGATGTTTCAGATGTTATGTTCTTATTGTTAATTGTTTCAGCTCCAGTTTAAGTCAAAGGATTAAAGATAAAAGCGGAATAACGTCTTTAAAATCCATCAAAGACCCAAAAAAGAGGAGTTTTGTGTCTTTTCAGAGCTTCAATCTTGACATTTGTGGCTTATAAAAGCTGATTATTAGATTATTTTTGCTACTAATGTGAATATAAAACGATTTTAAAAGCGGTTTTGGCTTCATATTCGTATTTAAAGTCGCATTAATTCAATATAAAGTATAGTTTTTGTATCGTTCATATGTTAAAAATGCAGCCGTTGCATTTTTATTCCTTATCAGGCTCATTATGTGCCATGTTTTTCGTCTTCATCTTGCAGTTGTTTAAACAGGAAACGCCTGCTCTCATGGTTTTACTCAGCCACCTGTTAACTAGAAAAATAACCAAATCAAGGCCTCGGTTGCTTCGGCAACAATGAATCCACACTGCCGGGAAACTGAAGATCTGCTGGTGTCATTATTGTTCATTTTCATGTTAATCTCTTTTTACAGGAACGTTTAATAATAAATATATATTTAAAACATAAATGCGAATAAAGATGTTTTTGTATGTTTTTAGATGGAGTTCGCTTGCAGTCATGTTGTATGTAACTGGAAGCCTGACAAAGGAGGTGAGCGGATTAAATTTTGATTATATATTTCTATATTATTATTTGTGTATATATATATATATATATATATATATATATATATATATATATGATTATCCTGCTTCAAAATAAAAGCAATAAATGTGTTTTATTTTCCAAAATGTATTATTTATATATATATATTTATTCAACGCTTTTAATTTGATGCACTTATAACTTCTTGCAATTTCCAATCAAATAAGACCCTTGATTGACACCCTTGATTACTGATTAATAATTAATAAAACAATTTCCCGCTCTTTGCAGGTGTTTCTCGTACTGAGAACACGTACGACAACGCAGCTGTTAAACGGCAAGACGGTAAATCTGTCACACACACACCTACGTACACACACACACAAAAACACAGCATTTTATAAAGGTCAGTGTCTCTAAAACTGCCGTTTATCATCTTCATTATATTGTCTCACACATCACAGTGGAATAACAGGAAAGCATTAGCTGCAACATATGTGTGTGTGTGTGTCAGTGTGTTAGTGTGTGGGCATGCCTGCAAGTGCAAAAGACAAAGAGACGCTTTAGTGAAGGAGATGCACAGATAGTGAGACGTTAAAAGTGGGGGAAAAACCACCGACACACAACAGATCACAAGATTTGATTTGATTACAAAAGAATAAAAAAAACAAAGTTAAAGTAACATCAATCAGCAAAATTAAAAAGGATGAAGATGAAACTAAGCAAACTTCGTATTCTTACATGAGAATACATGAGATTAAAGGGCAGGAAACCCGAGGTAGCGACATTAATTTAATCTAATTTAACTTTAATACACTTTTATTGACATTAAAGGTGCTATGTGTAAGTTTTTGCTATTGCTACATTGCTAACATTAGCATTAATAGCTGTTGCCAGTTTAAAAGAAACAAGTAAAATTTGTGGTTCTCTTTCTATCAGTCTGTTGCTTTTACCTAAATTAGCATGCTAACCACTTAGCTCAGCTTGTGTACTGACCCTTTAAAGGTACTATGTGTACATTTTTGTTATTGCTGTATAGCTAACATTAGCATTAACATCTGTTTACATGCCAATTTAAAAGAAACATTGTGTCAAAATGATGCACTTGAAGTTAGCATGCTAACCAGCTAGCCTTAGCCTGGCTAATCTGATTTGTCTTTCTTACTTTATTTGTACACTGACTCTTTAAAAGTGCTATAGCTACATAGTTAGCATTAGTATTAAAGTGTTTACTTGTTGCATATTGAAGGAAAATATTTGTTTCTGTTTCTATCCGCTCTTTTCTTTTATTGAAAATTAGCATGATAACCACTATATGACTGCTTTTGCTAATGCTACATAACCAACATAACGAGTATTTACTTGCCAGTCTTGGACTATAATTGCAACATTTAACATTAAACATCAAACATCAAAACAATGTCAGTGATTCTCCTAAACTCATATTTTATTTGCTTCCACTGAAGTTAGCATGCTACCCAGCTAGCGTTAGCTTCATCCTCCATCTTTGATTTGTGCTGACTCTTTAATGGTGCTATACTATTATTTTAATAATAGTACTAATATTTTGCTATCACTACATAGCTAACGTTAGCATTAGCAACTGTTTGCAAGTTTAGCATCAAATTAATCAAAATGACACTAATGTTAAGTCTTGTTTTGATTCTATCACTTCCTCAATTGTACTGAAGTTAGCCTGCTATCATGACCGCCCACACTCGTACCAGAAAAGCTACATGTAGTGACTTTTAACATGATAAAACACAGTCTTTTTTCTACTTTCCAGGTCAGTCTCCACCACCGCTGCCTCCTCGTCGCACCAGAAAACCTCGGCCTACTTCCCTCCCTCCTCCACCTCCTCCCTCGTCTCGGCCTCCACTCGCTCCTCTGTCACTCCCCCCTCCTGTCCCACCGAGAGGTGAGTTTAGTTTGCCTCCTCTCTGTCTTTCTCTCTCTCCTTCCTTCAACATAAATCATTATCAAAGTCTGCTCTTTTAATTTCTAGGTCGCCTTTCATCCGTTAGCAACAAGCCAGAAGGAGAAAACAGGCTGAAAGCCAACGTCAATGTCGTCTCACTCAGCATTGGAAAACTGGTCAATATCAACCAAGGTCAGATTAACTGGCACATGAGCACAAAAACAAATAAACAAAACAAAAAAAAAACTGTTCCACTTTCATTTAACCTCTTTTCTTTCCTCTTAACAGCCACAGGCATGGAGACGTTTGAGAAACCAGTGGTTTGTGGGAAATGTAACGCCACTTTGTCATGTCTGAGCTCGATACAAAAGAACGTAAGTCATATTTATTTTATTTTAATTTTGTGTTTTTAAGTTAAATTTTTCAAAAACATCCTGTCTTCTTGCTCAGGTGTGGGCGTGTGAGTTTTGTGGGTGTGAAAACAGCGTAGACGGCGCTTTGAAGCAAGTTTGCATCGGTCAACGTGTGGGCGTTCGCAGCGACGACATTTACCTGCCGAACCAAAGTGACGACGACTACCAGAACCTGGAGGACACGGTGGTGGTGTTCTGTGTGGACATCTCTGGTAGCATGTGTGTCACCACTGAGGTGTGTGTAGTTAGTAACAGTACTAATACACAAAAATACACAGTCACTACTTTTATTATCAATCTGGACCAAATCATAAAAGTATAAATATATATATATATGATTGAATAGCTTCTCAGGGTGGCACTAGTTTCAGTTTTTAATTATAACCCTATAGGGTTATGTTACATTAAAGGTGCTATATGTAAGTTTTCACTATTGCTACATAGCTAACATTAGCATTAACCAGACCAGAATAAACATAGTGTTAAAATTACGCCAGCGTTAGCGTTTGTTTCAAAATTTGGCTTTGCTTCTACTGAAGTTAGCATGCTAACCCATGCTAGCCTATTTCATTCTCCTCATTTAATTTTAAAAGTGAAATATGTACATTTTTTGCTATTGCTACGTGACCAATGTTAACATAACCAACTGTTTACTTGCAAAAAGTTGAGTTGTTACGTTGCGAGTTTAAATATGTCAACACTAAAGTGACATTTACATTAACTTTTATTGTTTACTTAAGTCACTTCTTCTCTTCTACTGAAGTTAGCATGCTAACACTTAGCCCTGGGCTGTATTTTAATTCTCTGACACAGTCAAAGTGACACTTTAGCTTCTGTTTTGTTTCTATTTGTATCCCTTCTTCCCTTCTACTGAAGTTAGCATGCTAACCAGCTAGCCCTAGTTTGTGCACTAAATGTTTAAATGTGCCAATATCATCTTATTACAAGATAAAACAACGGCAGTTAAAGTAACTAGCCATTGATGCTAATGTTGTCTAAAAACAAAATAAAGAAACTACTTCCTGAATTTGCTTTAAACCTAAGAGTTTATTTAATTGGTGCTTTTTGTTTTATTTGGTTTCCTTCAGTAACAAAGTTGACTGCAGGGAATAAAAATGACAGTGACATGTATGACATTTATTATCATTTCATGTGAAAATATATTTATTTTTTCTTTACTTCAGGTTCCAACGAGCAGCGGACAGCCGACGTACATCAGCAGATTGGAGGTAAGATGCTCATTTATCGGTCGACTGAATAAACAGTTATCTGTACAAACATCAGCATGTGATGGGATTGTTTTGTTGTGCCGTCTTTGACAGGGTATCCAGGACGCCCTCCAGAGGGCGCTGTCATCCATGCTAAAGGAGTCGCCTCACAGGAGAGTAGCACTGGTCACGTTCAGTGATGAGGTAGGAGAAACTAATCCCCTATTTTAAAAAGTTTAAGGCATAATTTACAATTTCACATAATAAATTTATTGCATGATTTTTTTTAGATATGATTTAGTGTTCAGTAAGTGAGGGTAAATGAGAAAAATATGTATGTAATATATGTTTATTTAACTTTTTTCAAAATGTTTTAGCTCTTTTCTTGTGAAATATTGAAGAGTTTTAGATCTTTTGACATAAAAATTAGGCAGAAAAGTTCAAACTAAACGTGGGATTTACATCTCAACACGAAAGAACAATGTTTTAAGAGCCGTTTTTTGTGTGTTTTTGTTCTGTGCAGACAACAGATGATATGCTAATAAGAAAACACTCAAGTTGAACGTGACAAAAACAAGACCTAACTTCCTGTTTATGAAGTTGTAATTGAAAGCAGATGGTTTCCTCTGAGAGGAAGTAAATACCGCAACATTTGCATCTGTGTTAATATTCATTTTGGAGAAAATATGAACACATATAAAATGTTGTCTTCACGTTCACCTGTTTTCTTTTTGCCTTTTGAACGTGATATTTTAAAAACACAATGAAGGAATCCTTTCAGATTTGGTAAAACCATTGATTTGTATTTAAAGATCATAGATCAAACGTGTTTTTGTCCATAACTCGTGACTTTAAGCACCAATCACCTCTGATTAGAAACATGGTGGTGATTCTAGGGTCTTTTTTTTTTCTCAGGTCGTCATATACGGCGATGGGACCAGTACGCCTCTGCCTCTCAGGGATTGGGCGTTGATTGATTACGACCATATATGGGAACAGGGCATGTCTTATAGTATCCCGCACTGTATCGCTGAGACCTACCAGCACCTAATAGCAAGAGTCAAAGAGTAAGTGACAATCGATGCACCATGTAACTTCAGTTGTATTTAAATCAGATCCTCCAGGATTTCACGATGTTGCGATCGCAACAATTAACGCAAATTTTAATGCAATTTTGACCAATCAGTAGAACTTTTATCCAATATTCTTGACTAAAAATCATCGTCGCTTCCCGCTAAACATTGATCCATATGTCAGTGAGCTCACTTTCTCATTTCTTTTGGAAGAATAAACATTAAAAAGTCTCATTTTTATCTTCCAACATCACTGCAAAGGATCATGAGAAACAGTATCACAAGTTCACGTCAAGATGGCGGAGACTGGATTTTTCTTTTATCTCCAGACTGAGAGAGTGAAAGAAAACACTTAACACAGAAATACGGAAACATTCCCTGTTTTTTTAGTTAGTAGCTGTGAAAGTGAAGAGATAGAAATTCAAACAAACATTTAAAAAAAAAACAAATAAGTTATAAAATAAAACCAGACATCACTCTAACAAACTGGTTTCATCCCTTTTTTTTTTAATTCATTGTTAAAGTGGAGTTATAAAGCTTTTGTTATTCTAGTTATAATGTAATTTGCTATTTTTTTTCTCTTTAAAAAGAAAAAAAAAATGCATCCTAAGTTGCTCCCACAACTTTATTGCAACAAAAACATTGCAACTTTCAATGCAATTGTATATTTTCGTTAAGGAAAAACTGCCATGAAATGAGGCAAAAACATCTACAAAATCCTGGATGGACTAGTTTTATTCATGTTTCTGTTTGATCCAGACTCAGGGAACACGGGGCCACGTGTCTCGGTCCTGCTGCGTTGGCCTCGGTTGCAATTGCGTCACGGTATCCTGGGTCAAAGGTGAGCAAGTCTGAAAGACTTTAAATGAACAGTGTGATGTTTTTTTTTCCTTCTACTTCTTTAAAACATTTGTTTCCTCTTCTGATCTTATTGCTCAGGTGATTCTTTGCACCGACGGCAGAGCCAACATCGGACTGGGTGAACTGGAGCACGATCAGCCATATATCAACTCTTCCACCAATACGCCGCATTTCTACAGGCAGCTCGCTCTTCAGGCTGTGGCGAGCGGGTGAGTGAGGATATCCCGTCACGCAAATCTCATTAAAATAACAAGAAATTAAAATGAATAATTCTGTTTCTTTCCGGCAGAGTTATAATATCAGTAATGGGCTTTAAAGGGACAGACTGTTGCTTGGTGGACATCGGTAAACTGGCAGATGCTACCGGAGGACGGGTGAGTACAAATACCATCAACATTTTACATCCCAAGATTCATTGCAGCGCAAATATGGCCAGAAAACTGTTGTTGTTGTTTCTGCTAGGCATAAACAACAACAATGTAAACAGGAAGTAGAATAATTTATAGGTTCGACCATCTAATTTTCATTTGGCAGCAACTAGACCTTTGTCAACCGGGTCCTTTGAAGGATGTAGCCCTTAAGATCAAACACAGCTGCTTTATAATTTTTGTTAAAGCAACAACAGTGACACCTACAGGCAGAAATGGTAATTACAGGATGAATAGCACATTCAATTTTTTGTCAAATTCTGAATCCAAAAACATCAAAACCCTTTGATACAACTAGTTGTTAAAACTCAGATGCTAGGAGCTAGCATCTTTAGCTAATAGCGAAAATGGCAAGCTGGCGTCAAGCTAACAGCTAGCTAACAGAAGCCCAGATGTAGCAGCTACACAGTGTTATATTTCTCTTGAGAGATCAAACCATCTCAACACGAGTCAAATTCTGAATCTAAAAACATCAAAACCCTTTGAAATAACTGGTTGCTAAAACACAGATGCTAGGACCTAATGTCTTTGGCTGCTAACCAAATCTAGCCTCAAGCTAACAGCTAGCTAACAGAAGAGTCAAAACAGTTACATAAAGTTGCTGTTACAACGTTTTGTATGAACAGTGAGACGCTGATTCCTTGTTCACTTAAATAAACAAACTGACTTGTGTATTTTAACCACAAAGACTGATTTACAACCTGTCCACTAATGGTTTTTACTTCAAGAAACGAATGAAAATAAACGTCCTTCTCCTGTGTAGGTGAACATCGTGAGTATTGGTACGATTGCAACAGAGATACAGTTGGCCTCCATTGATAACGTCCTAGCAACGGGAGTCTCGGCGACGCTGCTCGCTTCTGAAGGAATGTAAGTGATAGATAATGCTACACGGTAACTGGTTAGCCTCACTCATGTACTTCCTTTCTGTTCCTAATTTATCCCTTTCCGCTTCTTTCATATTTATTTACATGTATTCCAGACAAGTTTGTTACTTTTATGTTGGTTTTTAATTATTTTTTTTCTCTTTTTCTGTAGATATTTTCCCTATGACAACGAAAACAATCACAAACTGACGATAGAAATAGGAAACGTGACCAAAGGGTTAGAGATCACCTTCCAGTTTGTTGTTAAACCAGAATTTATGAAGGGTAAGAGTCACATTTTGACCCTGAAGTGGCAGCTCATTGTGGAGACACACAACAATTTGTACTTGAAGAATTGGGAGTTTGAAAGAAATGAACAAGAAATAAAACATAAGATTGTTCTGATTATTTTACTTGTTGAGAAGTCGATATGTCCAAAATAAAGTTGATATTACAACTTTATTCTTAGTCGAAATTTCAAGATTAAAGTCAAAATGCAAATAATAAAATAAACATTTAAACTTTATTCTTGACATTTTGAATAAAAAACATCAAATTTTTTACTTTTTTTTTCACGATTTTTGACTTTAATCTTTATTCTCAACAGGCATTTTTTTTTTCTAATGCGTGTCCCTAATACTCATACTCATATGTATGTATCTGTGTCAGCTTTTCTCCAAAGAGACACCCTCCCGTTCCAACTCCAACTTCGCTTCAAGACCCGTGACCAACAAAACGTCACTCGCATCATCACCGAACGGCGACCGGTTACTTCCAGCAGGTAGAAACGAAGCAAAAAAACTCTATGTTTGGACATTTATCTCAAACTGCTTTTTTTTCTAAATATTTAATGGTTTTTGTGTCATCATTAAGTCGGATTTGGACCAGTAGTTTCAACATGGACGTGCTCGGCGTCCACTGTGCTCAGCTCTGCGCCAGTTTAACTATGGAGGGTCGAGTTCAGGAAGCACAGAAGTATCTAAAAGCGCAGCAAGATCTGCTCGAACAGATCAGGTACGGCTGCTGAATTACTGTTGGCACAGGTTTTTGTTTACTGAAGGTGTTTCTCTTAATGACAAACTTCTATTTTTTCTGCTCTTAAGTCAACACAGGTCAGTCCAAAACCAGGACAGTATCTACAGCAACTGGATGGAAACAATGACATCAATCTGTGATGACATCACAACCGAGTCCAACGTAATCAAACAATAAAGTTCATTACATTTATCTCATTTTGTTTGAGCTGAATGTGTTACAAATTATAAGTTTTCAGTCAAATTTGGTTTTTGATCGATCAACTCTCTTCTCCGCAGACTCTCTCTGATGAAGCAGCTAATGTGGTGTATCAGATGAGAAGAGCCAGCAGCACCATCAACACGACTGAGACGCCGAAGAGACCTCCAAGGCAGAAGAAAAAGGCACTTGTAGAAGGAATGTAAAATGGTAAAATGGTGAAATGACTGAAAAACAAGGTACGAGAGCCTGAAAAATCTATGGTCAGATCATAATCTCTGTTATTATTATATTTATTTGGATTTCTGTTTTAAAGGAAATGTCATTAAAGAAAAGGAACAGTTCTATTTGTTTCATTTGAAATAAAATATATTTTTAAGTAGCTTTTTGAGTTTTTGATGCCTATTCAGAGGTATTGTATGTATTCAAAGGATGGATGGATGGATGGTCCCCCTGCTGGCCAAACACTAGCATTACAAAAGAAAAATCTTTATTGTTTTGCACTTTATAGTTATAACATTTCTTCTTTCTGTTTCATAACTGGCTTCACTGTTCAGTACAACCTCTAAACATTAGCATAGCAGTAGCATTTCTAATAGCTAATTAGCTAATTTGCTCTTGCATTTAACTCTTTCCATTACTATACATTTGTATATATATTTTCCAGCATTGCAGCAGATATTTAATCTAGATTAAATTACATTTAGCCACACCTCTTGACCATTATAGGACTGACTGATTGGCCCAACAATCAAAACAACAAATACATATAAGTTTGGGTAAATTAAGAGGTAAAAGTGCAGCATCGCGTTTCCAGAAGCTATTGTTTTATGAGCATGGAAAATGGATATAAGGATGTAGCTAATGATGCTGTGATTGTGTTGTGAGGTGTTGAACCAGGATCTAGTTGCAGATAAGAAACAACAACAGTCCGAAACTGATGACTTCACAGATGACCAAGAGGATTTTAGGCGGGAAACAACAACTCTTTTCCGGAACAAGCGTCTTGATTTGTCTAAATAGGAACAACTCAGGCGTAGCTAATAACTTTAATCACACGCTCCATTGAGGTGTGTCAGTGTATCATACCTATGAGCCATGCCAATAATACCAATGAGCCAACATTAACAATTAAAGCTTGGGGCTGGATTATACCCATTAAAGTATTATTCATTAGTCATATCTGTGTTTGATAAGTCGAAACGTCAACAGTGAGAACAGTCCATGAGGTGGTTTCACAAAAGCTGAGTCGCTGACTGTGTTTATCTTCAGATAAACTAACTGGAAATGTGGGACACGCAGTAGATCATAGGTGTGTCGGGCAGGAAAATACTGCTGTACAGGTGAGTCACGTGTAAAATAGTCTGTGATTGATTTTCTGCCTCATTGCACAAACACAAACATCAACAAAAATCACAATAACATCTTGAAAAAATGAGCTTTTATCCACAAACAAATATCAGAGTGCATCAACTTCCTTACAACCTACAAAACTGGAAGTACCACTTTGTGATTGTTTTCCTCTGCCAACCAGTCCAATTAGAGGTAATTGGTGGTTTGAATCATGAGTTATGACCATGAATGTTGTGTGACGTCAAAGTGATGTTTACCTTTGAGCATCAATCAGTTCATCTTTGAGTCTAAATGAATGTTTCTTCCAAATATGTGGTGATTCCTACAAGTCGTCTTAAAGTGTCACATTCAAGAAGTCAAAAACAAAACATGCTTTGTAAGGTCACAGTAACCTTGACTTTTGATCTTTAGCTACCAAACTTTAACCACTTAATCCTTGCGTTCAAGTGATCATGTTTACCAAATTTTAAAGGATTCCCTCAAGGAAATTTTGAGATATCGCACTTACAAAAACTCTACATTATGGCTGTAAACAAAGGTGTTTTAGTGGTGTTTTACTTCCAGAAATGCATCTACTTCGATGGTAACAGGCTGTTAAGGTGGCACATTTTGTACAACATGCTTGGAAGCACAGTTCAGCTCTTTGTGTAGCAGTCTGGACTGCAACTTTCCTCTTTATGTTGACTTTCAGTGTCACTTTGAGCTACGACAAGCTGCCATTTTCTGAGAAAAGGCTTTAGTCACACATTTCCTTGTAGAGACCAAAAATAGATCTAAAAGCAGGACTTGCATTCGTTAAATAGTGAAAAACACAACAATGAGCTCCAGATGATAAAAGAAGATAATGTTGCTGTATCTTTCCTTGAACTTGTACTAGTTCACCTACTAATTCACAGGACGTCGTGTACCTGCCCTCGTCTGATTGAGTAACCGGAGGAAGCAGATTCAGCTATTATGTGTCAGCAGGTGCTGGTGCAGTTATGTCTTGGATGCAGCGGTAAGACGGCGTTACGCCGCAAAACAACAACATGAAAGTAACAGTGCAGAATGTACGAGAGGAAAAGCACAGCTGGGGCTGCTGATCGGGAGAGAATAAAGAGCATTATCTGGAATTACATCTTCTGTGTGAGACACCGCAAATCAAGCAGATGAAAAGAAAACAAACTCTGAGGTGGTTTTACTCTTCATACTTTCATTTATATTTAGCTGGATCACAGTTTTAAGATTGTGTATTCAACAAGCTGAGACATAAATATTAAATCTTTGGTTTGCCCAATCATTTATCTCATTCTTGTGATTGTGATATCCCACCAATGCCTTGAGGGAATCCTTTCAGATTTGGTGCAAATGTTCATCTGGACTCAAGGATGAATTGTGTACAATTTTGTTCCTAAATGTCAAAGGTCAGATGTCACTGTGACCTCACAAATCATATTTTTAGTGAATGAGACACAATTTCTCAAGAATTCCTTTCAAATGGGGGAAAAATATCAAATTTGACTTATGAGTGAATTAAGTTGATTTTGGTGCCCAAAGGCCTGAGGTCCAATGTCACAATGTGACCTCACAAAACATGTTTTTGGCCTCTTGAATGTTATAATTCAAGGCATATTAAGATTTGACAGAAATGCTCACTTCAGGTTTTATTGTTCAAAGGTCACTATAATGTTATATAATAATGTTATATATATATATATATATATATAAAGGTGTTTTAGTGGTGACTTTGGAGTCACAATCTATGCACTAATTCCATTTAACTGGACTGGTTGCCATGAGTCATAGGTGTAGCAGTAATTCCAGTTCCCTATGCTGCCCACAAACAGGTAACTGTCCAATAAAAGCCATGTATTTCCCAAGAGAATAATGCTACATTATAAACTATGTAAACTAGGTCATTAGATGCATATCAAATCAAACTGAGCTGTGTCAACACCCAGTGTTTTTCATGCAGTGTTTGTTTTTGTTTTTTAGCGGTCAGAGTTATTCAAAACCTGAATCAGCTGCACATTTCAGGAAGACATTTTGTTAAAAAAAAAAAAAAAAAGCACAACATCCTGTTTGGGTACACGTTGTCTGAGAGTCTGTCTATCTCACGCCTCATTAACCGGTGGGAATGAGAAACACGAACAACTGTGAGATGACACTGGTGAGAAAATGCACACGGCCAATGTGAAATTGAAAAGGAGGCAAGTGAAACAACACATGCAGGTGGAAGACGGCAAGTTTCACAGATGGAGGTGCACAATGACAGTCAAGTTATTGTCATCAAAGTCATTGAGCTGAAAGAGAAAGGAAATCCACATTGGAAGATGCTGTTACAGTAACATTGTGTCAGTTTTAGGCCAAAGGAACTCATTGTTATCTCTAGCATTTATAGTAGGTAATAGAGGTTGAAGACAAGGTGATACAGACAATTATTTAATGCATCTTTGAAGGAAAATAATTCAGTTGTTTTAAGATATTACAATGATTAGCCTAGCCTAGCATACACACTAGGAAGAACAAAAAGAGTTAAAGTATGGCTTTCAACCACTAAAACTTATTTAATGCACTAATATTATCTGATCTATCTAACTAAACATCTAAGAGCAATCTTAATTTTTCATGTTAAACCAAAAGAACATGGACACCTAAAAGTCAAAGAAATACAAAGCAAATTTATTGGATATTGGACGCCAAATATTAACTAGTTATAATTCCACTGCGTGTTAGCATTGTGCTGTTTAAGCACAGCTAGCTCGGTTGCAGACTCGTCCACTGAGACAAAATAACTTTGTTTTGAAATGATACAATGGGCCACATTGATGAGGACATATTTCTTCAGGAAGTGTTGGGATAGTGACGTACAAATCCAGGAAGTAACAGCCTGAGTTACTGACATGTGAGTCTTGGAGGCTCATCACATTCCAAGAAAACAAACAAAAGGAAAGTTTTACAACTGTGGAAAATTATCTTTGCCGTCACAAGGTAACAATAGTCGAGTTGTTGTCAAATGGTTTTTGATGGAAAACTACAGTCTGACTTACTGGCTTTTTGGTCCTGTTTATAAAATGTTAGCTTTTCTATTTTTAGATTTAAAACAACTTTTAAAATAATATTAGTCAAAGGTGTAAATTAGCCAAAACAAGCTAAACAAGACTGAAAAAGCTAATACTTGTAGGTTTTTCACTATACTTTTTATTTTATTTGTTTTTTACATGTGTGATACATGTGATTCAAGTGTTTCATTCATTGCTGGTAAGGATTTAATATAATTAATGACAAAATTACCATTTACATTTTACTCTTTATAAAATAAAAGCTCAAAATCATTTAGTCTAATAACTGTAATCATGTTAATCTGATCGGACAGTGTCACAGGTAAGTGTGGGTGTGTTTCTTTTCATTACTGAAGTTGAAGTGTATATTGTTTCTATAAGACTCTATTTATTCCAACCTGAGGCAACAAAACCACAGAAGTAAAGTGGATTTTATAAATATAGACTTGACTTTACTTGAGTCGACGGTGGACGTTTGATCTACTGTGGTTTTGTAACCAGTCCTGCTGCATTGACCTGGCAACCAGCGCGACAGGCGAGTGGGTGTGGTCTCACTTATGTCACCATGAAAAAGGAAAATCACAGCACATGGAAACCTTTATATGTCACAGCCTGAGAGTCAGACACGCTTCAGAAACCAGACTGTGAACAACCGAGATACAACCTCTAAAAATAGAGACAAAAGTTAGATTAGCTTTTTTGGAATTTATACTTAAAACAAGAACTTCGTCAACCATCCCACCTGCACTGAGGTATCATCTGTTATTTTCTTCTTTCATGTTTATTTAATGCTGATTTAAAAGATCTTAAAACGTGACAAACATTTACTGTGAGTCAGTTAATTAGCATAGTAGCAAAGTGAATTTTAACTTGCTCCATTGGCAGATTTTATTTATTTACTTTTTTGCTTATTACAAGAAAAAATGTCTTGTTTTATTTATTTATTCATTTCACTTATTTTAAGAATGGTATTTTTTCCAGTGTCAGCTTGCAATGTTTAATTGGAGAATTTGATAAGACACAGAAACACTGCCTAATGTTAGTAAAATTAACTTGAAATAAGTCTTTCCAGCCAACTCTTATCATAAATAAGTTTCCCAAACTGATTTTGTGGTAACATCATGTCAAAAAAGCTCATATTAGACATCCTATTTTAAGAAATCAGTCAATTTTCAACTAGTTCCACTGTCAGATTTTTTCACTTATTAAAAGCAAATATGCTTTTTATCGATCAAGTAGTTTTGAAGGACGTTTTTTTTTTTTTTTTTTTTTGCTGCGTGTGCACTCCAGTCTCTTCTTTTGTTAACGTTGACAGTTGCTGTGTGACAAGTTTATGTTAATGATGTTTACGCTTCATGAACCTTTGGCTGTAAAACACTTGCAATCTGAAGGGAAGTTGAGTTTAAATATTCACACTGCAAAGTTACAAAGTTACAGAAGAATTTAGAAACAGTTACACAAAGAGGAGGCAGAAACGTGTATTTTACTTACCCATCTGTAAGAGAAAATAAATAATGACACTGTAAACATCATTCTCAAAAACATTGTTTTAAGATCTTCAACTGAGGTAAGAAACTTATATGACATGATACATGATAAAAACATACTTCATTAGGTTATTTAATCATCTCTGAAGATATGTTTCATCTCTATGCAACCACATTTCTTTGAAAATATGTGTAACATGTCAAAAACAATGTCAAAATTTAGCATGAAGTTGAGACATATTTGGAGCTCTACAATGACACCAATGTGGACCTGCTCATTGTGGGTTTAAATCAGAAAAAACACTTGATTAGAATTAAGACAAGTTCATGGTTTGAGTTAGAAACAAACAAAAAAAAGACTAATAAAACTAAAATGTTGGGTATGATGGTCAAATATTCAGTTGTTGGTCTTTAAGGGATGCACCCAACACTCATCACCCACTATAATAAGTTAATAATCACATTACAACATGAAATCCTTCCTTCTGAAATGTGTTGCATGAACATGGAAAGAATTGACAATGCACTGTAGAAATTTTTAAAGTGTGAAGTCGTGTTTGTTTTGTTCTTCCCCTCTGGTCCAGGTTGTAACCTGAACAGGGAGCACTACTTAAAATGACAAAAGACTGCTTTTATTAGCACATGTTGCATTGTGGGTAATGCAGATGTCATAAATTACATGGCATCAAGAACATGTCCGTCATGAGTCCAACAGTGTCAAAAAGTGCAGTGTTGATCAATAATTTATATCTTATACAAGTGTTTTGTCATTAAATTAACTTTGTGAAATATGATATCGTCAACGTAAAATCATATGTTTACAGATCTTTTATGGACCATAGTTGGACCATATTTGTTGGTAATTTCCTGTTTCTGTCTTTTAACTGTGAAGAACTGCACCTGTCTTGAGTTTCTTGCAGTTTTCTGACCCAGACTTCAAACCAGATGTCAGATGTTATGAAAATGTTAGACTATGTCAACTATGTCAGCTATACTGGGTGAATAGTGCACCTTACCCAGATGCATTCTGGGATATGCAACCCTCCAACCCTCCTTTGACACTGAGACATTATAAGTGGGTAGGGTTTAGACGGGATGGATGGAGGCGATAATGGAGCAGAACTGCTGCATTTTTTAAATTAATTGTTATTTAAAAAACACATTTGATTTAAGTTTAGATCGACTCAGATGTCGTCTACACTAAAATAATTCATCTCTAGAATATTTTACAAATCTTTCTCAGTGTTTATTCGTACTGTACGTGATGTAGCAAAACAGAATCTTGTCCCACTTCATTCCTTAAGTCTTCTGACCATCCTAATCTGATTTGTGGCGACAGGGGGTATGTGTTGTATAACATATCGCTTTATCTCTCATAACTTCAGTTTTAGCTTCAATAAGCTCTTCATGACATTTTTCACTCTATTTTTTCTCGTCTTTTACCTCTTTTTATAGTTTTTTTGATCATTACATTAAAATATGACCACAAGAGAAACTCAAATCAAGTTCAATCATTACAACTTTATTTTGATTCCACCGGCTTGTCCAAGTGACAGAAGTAAAATTCCCCTGATGTCATCGTGTCATTCATTCCCACCTCTACCTAAAAGGTAAAACAGGTTAAACAGTCACATTGCAGAAATTGTTGGACAGAACGAACAAGAGAGTGATGAATTACATGTATTTAAATTCTTAGCGGTGGTGTGGCATTGAAGTACCGGGAATAAACTTGTCCTGACATGTGGTTGTTAAATTTAAGAAGAGTTCACCCCACCCACCCCCCCGAGGGCATGAATACGTTGACCAAGGTTCACAATTATTTCTGAAGACTTTTTCTTGCAGAACTGGCTTGAAAGAAACTTCCTCTCTCTGGGTCTTCAAGTGTCCCTGGGAAAAAACTTTGGCTTACAACAACACGTCTTTAGGCATCTTCGAACATCTCATTACTTATTTCAGACTTCTTGGTTGTAAAATGCTGAGTTAGCTTTGACTTTAATCATAAGAGTTGAGTCCTGTTAAGGATCGACAAAGCATCTTATCTTAACTTATCTGTTTTGTTTTGGGTGCATTATTTTAAGCTTCAACACAAAAATGGGAGTGTCAGACCCAAATAGATTTCATGGTAGTTTATCAGTTCTGCAGTAGCTGAGATATTTTGTTGTTGACCAAACATACAAACTGATTTACAGCCATTCAAATCTTTTTAGCTTCACAGCGACAATGTTTTTGGCTTTGTACACCTTGTGGGCTGGAAACGTGGGAACAACTGAACTGGGAAGAAAAGGTGAAAGATTCTCATGGAAACAAGTTTGTCTTTTGTTAAAGCAGGACCACATTTAGTTTCAATCAATCTCTAAACTCCTCCACAGACGACAAAGGATTGTTTTTCTTACTTTTAGACAAATTATTGCTGCTGATTCAACATTCATTGTCTTTCTTCGCCCCCAGCAGGATGTCTCTACACGGTAGTTTTCTATCTGACGATCAGTTCCAGTGCTCTATTTGCCTTGATGTGTTCACCAACCCTTCGTCCACACCGTGTGGCCACAGCTTCTGTATGGGCTGCATCAGCGGCTACTGGGATACAACTAAGGTATGTGTGTGCGCGCACACATGCAATGTCACGTTAACATTTTCCTCAGATTTGACCCTTTTCCTGAATTGGAAAGTCATTCTTCCAAATCCAACATGTTCATATAAGTTGGAATGAAAGGATCATGAATGCACCAACATTTTCACCTGAACTAATTTCTCTTATTGTTCCAATATAATATTAATAGTCACATATTTAAATCTTTTTTTTTACATTATTTATTTGTTGCTTGTATGTTAGAAGACTCTTATAAGATTTCAGTTTTCATTTGTCTCACTGGGGTAACTGGGTCTACCCTTGTTTGGAAAACCTATGAAAGCACTTACAAGTGTTTAGTGGCGGTAGTAGAGTTAGGGCGTACCTTGAAAACAAACCCTGAAGATCATTAATTTGCCAGTGCAAAAGAACATATATAATTTGAGGTCTTGATTAAAAATAAACAATCCATCCCTTCATTTATCCTTTTTTCTCCTCCACTTTTTACTCCCATAAGGTTTGCCAGTGTCCTCTGTGCAAGAAAACCTTCCAGAAGAGACCAGACCTCCAGATCAACAGGACGTTGAGAGAGATCACCGAGCAGTTTAGATCCATGAAGGGTGGAGGGGTAGTTGGGGTTGACAAGAGGAGAGGTGGGAGAGGCGGAGGTGTAGGAGATGGAACCATACCAGATAATTTATATGAAGAATTGAGGAAGAAGCTGCCTCGACAACTGCCGAAGCAGCAAGCGATGCTGAACAACGAGGCTCAATCCAAGGGTAAGACAATAAATATTGGATACGTAATATTATCAAGGTCAAACCCTAATCCATTAATACAAGATGGTGCAGTAGCTTTGTATCACAGTCATCCCCAAAACTGTTTTTTTTTTTTTTTTCACTTCAGTACATAATACTAGTCCTGGATGGTTTGACGCTGTAAATAAACTCTTAGCGCTCAATGTCAGAAACACGACACCGACAAATGACTTCAAGCTCCTGTTGGTTCAGTTTTGCTGCACATTCTGAAAAAAGGATACAGAGCAATGTTGCACGACAACAATCTTTAACAAGACAAAGGCCCTGCTCATACCTGGTACTAACATGTGTCTTGGGTGATATGATGACAAATGGACAGATATAATTACAGGTGTGAATGACATGTTTACGATGCATTGAGATCCTATCACTCAGATGACATTTGGAGGTGGTCTGGGCATCAGTTTGTCTTGTCCTTTGGCACCCATAGAGAGTATGTCAAACATTCTGGACAGTTTAGTTGTTTAGTACATACCTAGGAGTTGACCTAGTTTATGTTATTTTAATTTCTTCTTCCTCTTTTTTTTTATACCAGATATACAGCATTAGAAAGTGCAGTGTTACTTCCTGTGTTTAAAAAAAAATGTTGGTCTTTGCAAAACAATAAATGACACGTTTACCATCTTAGTTTAGCATGTTAGGATACTAACATCTGATAATTTGTCTGATAAAAAGCACTGTCACAGATGATGATATTAATAGAAGAAGGGAAATTCAAAGGATTATCAAAGTTAGTATGACAGTCAGTGCAGGCGTTGTTGAGATATATTTGAATATTTAAGAAACTAATCAGTTTTGTGAAGTTTCTTTACTGAGGAACATGAGGAAACATTTCAGTGAACTTAAAACATTAAATTGAGCAAACAAACATTTGTTCAAGGAACTTGAAAGATGTTCCCAGTTTAATTTAGTTAATAAGTTTTCTCTCAATCCCTGTATCCTCTACCTCAGGAGGTCAGACCATACAAACATTGTCGCAACCAGTCATGACTCCACTGGCTTCTTCTGTACCTAACGACAGTCCATTTGCTGCCATGAACAACAACTCCGCACATCCACCACCTCCTCCAGTATACTCACGGTCCAACAGCAGGAGGCGGTTCACCGTGAGCGGGGCTGCAAACACTCAGAACGTCCCTCTCTGTGACATCCACCACAGAGGAATACTGGTACAATAGTTTTACCTACATCATAAACTAATCTATCATTTCAGATTCCTACAGTTGTTAATGCTTTCTGCTTGACAAACTTTGGCAAACATGTTATTAGAGTCTATATAAATAAGAGCAATGGGTAAATCAAGGTTTAACAATTCAGACACTCTCTCATCTTGATGTCAGATTTACTGTAGGACGGACCGAGTTTGCATTTGTCCTGAGTGTCAACTTGACGACCATCAGGGCCACGACACACTGACTGTTGAAGAAGAATGGATGCAGACCAAGGTATGACAACAAAACAGACAAAGGGAGACTTAAGGGAGTTTACTTTGTGTTTGTCTCATGCAGATAACAATGGTGTTATGACAAAGAACAACAACAAGCACAGCCTGTTACAAAGCTGGTGATTGTTCACTTGTGATAACGATGCTTTCCTCATGTTTGGAAATCTGTGCCAGACAAGTTTATTTAAAGAGTACACAACACAGTCTGGAATTTCAAGACATTACTGTTCATTTGTGCAATGGGTTTATTTTGGGCACAAGATATTTGTGAGCACATATTTTCATCTGTGTGCCCTTAAGGCCTAGAAAACCAAAGATGTTCTCAAGACTTATGTAATAGGTACAAATATAAATCAATAACTAACTCCAATAGCTGTGACCGATGAGGCGGAGTGAAGGAAAATTACATTTGCTACTGACACATGATTTTAAAGTTGCAATGGATGGAAAATAACCAAAATGGTGGTGGTGCTGGTGTTTCTTGTGTTTGTCTGTGTACAGTCGTTGTTAACTGTATCAGAGCAGGAGATCCAGGAGATGATCAGACAGAGGATCAGGAAGATCGAGGAGATCAAAAAGTCAGTGACAGAACTGGAGGTGGGTCAAACGTACAAACCGACACGTTCTTGTAAATACCAACAACCATGTGGCAAAACCTGTAAATCGCCCTGTCACCCATTTATCAGATTTTTTAAATCACAAACAGTCACCAACTTCGAGAAGTTTCACTTGATATTTCCATTTCACAACTCCTGGGATTTCCCTTTCTGGGTTTTTTTTTAAGTTTAGGTTTACCTGACACAAGGTTTTAGAAGATTCATTCATTCATCCTTGGAAGTTTTGGAGTATCCCAATTTTTGTTTTGAAGTGTTTACTTAAAATTTTGAGGTTCCTCCGAATTCCATTTTTCTCATCAATTTAATACCTGCATTTCTTTCATAAACGGGCCTTGAAGGACTTCAGGCATTCATCTTACACATTTACTGTCCCCAGTTGGCTGTGGAGCGAGAGACAGCGGGCAGTGTTTGCATGTTTTCCGCACTGGTTTCTGCCATCGAGCGTTCTCAGACAGAGCTGATAGAGGTGATGGAGATGAGCCGAAGGGCAGCTGAGCATCAGGCTGACGCCATAGTACGACAGCTGGAGCTGGAGGTGGAAGAACTGCGGAGGAGAGAAAGCGCCATCACTGAGCTTGCAAAGTCAGAAGACCACATACATTTTGTCAAGGTTGATGAGAGTCTAAGCTACATACAGACATATACAATGGGAACTACCTAATCTCTGGGCCATTTGACATCACGTTGTTTTTTTCCACCTACTGTCTAGACTTTCCCCGTTCTCTCCTGTCATCCACCTGTCAAAGACTGGTCTGGCGTGTCTGTAAACGCCGACCTGGGAACAGGAGCCATCTACCGCTCACTGGTGGTTTTGGTGGAGAAGTTCCAGGAAGAACTGAAGAATGTTTCAGAAACAGGTCAGTGACATGCAAAAATACAGGGCAGGTGTCCAAAGATAACAACTAAGTAAAGAAATTTGGCTGGTAAATGAGGAAATGAACCCTGAAGGCTTGAGTGGAAAAAATAAGTCGGTTGATAATCAAAGTCTAATGACTTTTAGTTTTAGTATCTGGAAAGATGATTAATAGCTCAAGACTTCAGCACCACAACAATCTGTCATAGAGCATAGCATTAGTGCCCTCAGATGGAAGCGCTCAATACAGCCTCTTCACTATGTTGGAGGTTTTCAAGGCCTGTACCAATAGTTACCTCATGGGTCATGTTTTCACCCACTATTGTCTGTTTGGCAGTGGGACTACCCTAAAAAAGGACTGAATTTGGACCAAGTTTTTGTCCACTTGGAAGAGGAATGGGGTATCGGTTAAGGACAATGTTTTGGTTGTTCTTGTCAGTGTCTTAAGAAATAAAGTTGAAATCCGTGAGTTTGGACAGTTTCCTGTAGATCCAGATAATAATAAGTTCAAATCCAATCGTCAAACAGTAATTTTTGATTGATTCTGATGCAACAGACAACCGGTTTTACATGTTTCCTTTCAAAATAGACTGTTGCAAATAGACCTGACATTTACCCCCAAGCTATTCTGTGATTTAAGCAAAGTTTAGTCACAACAGTAGAGGTCAAAAAAGTACAATAGATTAATGGAAGCTTATTATTCCATATTTGATCGTATTTCTGATTTTATTTGACAAAGTTTTATTGAAAGCATTTTATCTTTTTTACCATTCAGGTTTTCCTCCTTTAGCAATGGAGCCCAGTCCAGTCCGAACTCAACCCAGTAAGTGTCAACTTGTACTTCACTTTAAATAGGCTGATCACATACAGTGTCTGTCTCCCACATTAGAGATCCAGACACAAACCAGAGGTAACACTAACTTTTAACAACATTTCTGTCTGCAGGGGTAAAGAGGATACAGGAGTATGCAGGTATGTTGTGTACACAATCAGAATGGAAATATTTAACTATAAGATGCGACTAAAGAAGAATAAAATGAAATTCTTCACCTTTTTCTGAAACACAGTTGATGTTACTCTGGACTCTAACACTGCCCATCCTAGACTGGTTCTGTCAGAGGACATGAAGAGTGTGAGACACCTGTTAAATTATTATAACATCTTATGAATATATGATTAAGAAGTGATTTCATTTTAGCTAGTTTGATATTTGTCAGCTTGATTTAAAGCCATGCAAGTACAAACCAACACTGAATGATCAAGTCGTAGATGAATGAGCAGAACATACGTACATATGTATGAAGTCTGTGTTTCTGATAAACTGTCTCTCTGCAGGTGAGATGTGGAGACCGACACCAGCTGCTTCCAGACAACCCAGAGAGGTTTGACAGAGTCGTCTGTGTCCTGGGGAGGGAAGCTATTTCCTCTGGAAGACATTACTGGGAGGTACGGCCATCGTCTTCGCTAAGTTATGAATTAATATGGACAGAAAGTACAAAAACATGCAAATAAAGATTGAACCATTTTAGCATTTCTCTTGATTGCAGGATAATAATTTCATGATCACAAGTATGTTTTTGTATGATTCATTGTTTGATCTACTTCCTGTGAACAGGTGGAGGTGGGTGGGAAGACAGACTGGGATCTTGGGGTGGCAAGACAATCGATCAACAGGAAGGGGAAGATTGAGATCAACCCTCTCCATGGATATTGGTTCCTCAGCTTAAGAGACAAGTGAGTTATTCAAACACAATTTTAGCATTGACCATTTAGATTTGTTACGAAACCAAATAATAAGAAGAAATTTGTCTTATACTCAAACATTCTTCACTCTGTCAGGAACAAGTATGCCTTTCGTACCGAACCCTCCACAGACGTCCAAATCAACTTTCGACCGCACAAGATTGGGATATTTGTGGACTATGACAAAGGACAGGTGCAGTATTAGAAAAAAATATTTTTTCAAACTTACAGCGAGTATTTCTTTTTTTTTTTTTTTTTTGTCTCTGAATCTTTTTTTATTTTTTTTTTCTCACGGCTCTACAGGTGTCTTTCTATAACGTAGACGCCAAACTCCACATCTACACTTTCAATGACACTTTCACAGAGAGCATCTATCCGTTCTTCAGCCCATGTACCAACAAATCGGGGAAGAACGACGGACCACTGGTCATCACACCAGTAAACACGATAGAGTGACAAAAAAAAACAAAACAAAACTGTCGTATCTTCTTTTTTTGTGCATTCAAGCACTCGTTTCCCTGTAAAAAAAAAAAAAAAGAAAAAAAACCTCTTTTGACTGTTGTTTATTCGTATAAGTGATTTTTTATGTATTTTAAATGATTCACTGGTCTTTTAATAAAATAATCACATTTTCCTACAACCTGAACATCTATATTTCATCAATAATTATCTCAGGATTCAACTTTAGAGAAATAATTTGACTTTTATGGTTTGAAGATCACCACCACCACACTTACATCTGAATGTTAAACATGAGGCTGAAGGCAGAAACTACATAGTTTAGCATAACAAGTATGAAAGAAAATTAGCTGTGTTGTTGGCTAAAAACTCAAGATCTGTCTTGAGATTTGTAAAGATCCAAAGACCAAACACCAACCAGCTAGTACAGATACTGATTCTGGGATAGAATCATAAATATAGAGGCTAGATCAGATCAAAGTACATTTTTAGTTTGTTTCTTTTGTAAATTTACAGCTTTACATTTGGAGCAGTGCCTCATCCATGGAGTTGGATGAGATTTTGCACAACAATATTTCTATAGAAACTGAGAACAAACAAAACAAACATTTTGTTAGTTGGAAACCAACACTACAATCTGCAGCGTCACCACTAGATGTCCCTATGTCCCTGACACTGACAAAGAATCCACTTCCTTTGTTCAAACCACACAAAACAAACTGTGCTTATGCTATTTTTATCTTGTGCCTCCAGGGCAATTTTACCCACCCATGGTAGGATGTAATATAACCAGTCTCACTTTAATTGATGGGTTAACTGAAACAGGTGATTTCATACTTAAGAGGTGAATATATCCAGTAAAACTAAACTGAAGGACACTTGTAGCCACTGGGGTAGCTGCTTCTTTTACTTCTAATCCACAGTCATGTTTGAGTTTTCACTCATGACTAAACCACAAGATAGAGTCGCTATTTTAATTCCTCATAACTCTAACCATCCCCACCTTTTTTAATTAAGTCAGTGCCCAACGTCATGACAGCAGCACAGGTCTGTGCCGCTCTGGTGTTATGAGTCGGCCCTGGTACTTCTGGTCTGTTCGGTATGATGGGGAGCTGCCCATGTCGCCTGTGTCAGAAACCACCGCTGCATGAGGGCAACTTTACCCACCTATGGAAGTAATGTAACATAACCAGTCTTACTTTAACTGATGGATTAACTGCTTGTATTACATCTTGATATTAACCCCATAGTGACATGGGTGATATTGAACTGAAAGAAAATACACTGTCAAATTTACAAGTCATGTCACTAAATGACACTGTGACTTATGAGGTCATTGGGTAGTTGCTTCTTTTATTTCTAATTATTCAGTCTTGTTTGAGTTTTCACTTATGAACTCTCTTCATAACCACTCGCAGGTCGTTCAACAGGTGTGTCGTCTCTGTCACTCATAATACCATCATCAACAAAGAGGAAGAAAAAAAAATGACATGAATGAGACGAACAACAAACATCAAACAACACAAAGAATTTTATCCAGGTGGTGTGATTGTCAGGTAAAAACAACTGTTGGAAAGGTAACACAAGGCTACAGCTAGCTCCACTTAGCCTAGCATAAAGACTGGAAACTGCTAGCTTAAAGCATCCATGGTAGCAAGATCATGTACTTAAGCGTTCACATGTACAAAAACATGAAAGGTGACAGAGACATGCATATTTCTCCTCTATTAATTTCAAGAACTTACACCAAAATAAACATTCATCAGGAACCCGTTTCAAGTCATGCTAAGCTAAAAGAAGCTAAGCTAAGATACGATATAAGGTTGAAACAAGGCCACATGGGCATAAACAAGAGGAAACGTAACAGTTTTTAACCAAGATGTGATGTCAAAAAGTGATACATGAAATCTTTCTGACATTACCACGCTTTGGTTTTAAATAATTCCTCTTACACATGAAATAATTATACATTCAAAGCAGCACAGGTCTGTGCCGCTCTGGTGTTATGAGTCGGCCCTGGTAGTTCTGGTCTGTTCGGTATGATGGGGAGCTGCCCCAGAAACCACCGCTGCATGAGGGCAACTTTACCCACCTATGGAAGTAATGTAACATAACCAGTTTTACTTTAACTGATGGATTAACTGCTTGTATTACATCTTGATATTAACCCCATGGTGACATGGGTGATTTTGAACTGAAAGAAAATACACTGTCAAATTTACAAGTCATGTCACTAAATGACACTGTGACTTATGAGGTCATTGGGTAGTTGCTTCTTTTCTTTCTAATCCAATTCTTGTTTGAGTTTTCACTCATGACTAATGCACTAGGTAGAGTCACTACTTAAATTCCTCGTAACTCTCTTCACAACCACCTGTTTCTTTAAAACTGTTGTTTCTCTGTCCGACTGCGACAACATCTGAAGTCAAAGCTGTGAAACATATAACACTAAGATAGAGACGTGGCAACAGAGCAGCACTTACAGACGTCCTGAGCATTTGTTAAATTGTTTATGACACGCTATGATTTGACTGGAAGCTCAGGAAAAGCTAACGTCTGTCAGGGTTTGAGTTCTTTTACTTCATTTTAAGCCTCCAGATCCCCTTTTGAGTTTAGTGTTTCAAGTTCAAGTAGATTTAGTCTTTTGACAGGTCTCAACATTAGTATAGTATCATGAGATGACATGAACGGGTGGATATTAAGTCTTAGTTTGATTTCAATTAGGCTATGAGTGAGTACAATAGACTTTAATGTGAACAGTTGGTAACTAACTAACCTGAATCACACAAATATGTACCGACTATATGAGAAACCTGGTTTCTGAATAGAAACTTTAACATTCAGAGTAACACTTGTGTTCTCATTTAAACTGATCTAAATTCAATTTAACTTCATTTTCAAAGTAGTACAAGACAAAACTGTAAATTATTTAATCAAAAATATTAAACTCATTTAACTCACTAATCACTAATTACACATATAGGAAACTTCATTCGATGGACTCACCATTTATACCTGGTTAAAATTCATGAAATACCTTTCTACTGCAGAAATCTTCATTTGTTTTCTTCTGCTCTGTTCACAACGACACCAACACAGCTCTGTTCTTTGTAACAGGTGTTTATTACTGAGGAACATCTTGTCTCTCTGTCCTGCCATTACAACATCTCAGGCCAAAGCTATGTAACATCTTACACTGAGGTAGAGACAAATATTCAGTTTTACCTGAAGTTCAACAAAGCCTCTTCTAAGCTGCTGTGTGTGTCTGTAAGTTGCCACGTTTCTATCTTAGTGTAATATGTTTTACAGCTTTGACTTCAGATGTTGTAACAGCAGGACAGAGACAACACACCTGTTTCAAAGAACGACCTGTGAGAGGTTGTGAAGAGAGTTACAGCACCGCTGCTGTCACTGAGCAATAACCATCCCCCAGCAGCGACCTTCACTGGGGTAGCTGCTTCTTTTACTTCTAATCCACAGTCATGTTTGAGTTTTCACTCATGACTAAACCACAAGATAGAGTCGCTATTTAACCATCCCCACCTTTTTTAATTAAGTCAGTGCCCAACGTCATGACAGCAGCACAGGTCTGTGCCGCTCTGGTGTTATGAGTTGGCCCTGGTACTTCTGGTCTGTTCGGTATGATGGGGAGCTGCCCATGTCGCCTGTGTCAGAAACCACCGCTGCATGAGGGCAACTTTACCCACCTATGGAAGTAATGTAACATAACCAGTCTTACTTTAACTGATGGATTAACTGCTTGTATTACATCTTGATATTAACCCCATAGTGACATGGGTGATTTTGAACTGAAAGAAAATACACTGTCAAATTTACAAGTCATGTCACTAAATGACACTGTGACTTATGAGGTCATTGGGTAGTTGCTTCTTTTATTTCTAATTATTCAGTCTTGTTTGAGTTTTCACTTATGAACTCTCTTCATAACCACTACTTGGGTCGTTCAACAGGTGTGTCGTCTCTGTCACTCATAATACCATCATCAACAAAGAGGAAGAAAAAAAAATGACATGAATGAGACGAACAACAAACATCAAACAACACAAAGAATTTTATCCAGGTGGTGTGATTGTCAGGTAAAAACAACTGTTGGAAAGGTAACACAAGGCTACAGCTAGCTCCACTTAGCCTAGCATAAAGACTGGAAACTGCTAGCTTAAAGCATCCATGGTAGCAAGATCATGTACTTAAGCGTTCACATGTACAAAAACATGAAAGGTGACAGAGACATGCATATTTCTCCTCTATTAATTTCAAGAACTTACACCAAAATAAACATTCATCAGGAACCCGTTTCAAGTCATGCTAAGCTAAAAGAAGCTAAGCTAAGATACGATATAAGGTTGAAACAAGGCCACATGGGCATAAACAAGAGGAAACGTAACAGTTTTTAACCAAGATGTGACGTCAAAAAGTGACACATGAAATCTTTCTGACATTACCGCGCTTTGGTTTTAAATAATTCCTCTTACACATGAAATAATTATACATTCAAAGACAAAAGCTACATCTCTAAGAAATCTTAAAAAGGCTTGTACAGCATGGGTTTTTTGTCATTAAAAAGCAGCAGTTTAGTGTTTTTTTGGGGGTGGGCAACTGTGTCTGGTTCCTATCTGAAATATTCACAGCTTTATTTAAACTTACTTCAGAATCTCACATTTTGAAGCAAATAAATAAGCTACAGGGAAGAAACGACATTGAAACTTCATTGTAAAACTTCTTTTCAGTTGTCGCTGTCAAGACATTATGTATATTTATATATATTTATATATAATTCTGTCATTTCTGTTCTGTTGTAATTTATGCGTCTGGTTATAACTTCGTCTTTTGGTTGTGTAGAGAGGCAGCCGAGAAATGGCTTTGACATAAGTGCTGGTTAAGGTGCTAAAGGTCCTATATGTAAGTGTTGGTGCTGGTCACTCGCCAAGAGCGTCAACTAATGTCGCGTTTGTGAAGAGGTTACATACGCTCTTTTTGGATATTTCAGTGATGAGACAAGCCAGGCTAGCTGGCTTTAGCATGCTAAGTTAGCAAAACAAGAGTTAGCATCAGTTTGAGACAGCTCCTGGCGAGAAAAGTGATGAACTTTGAACATTTCTGCTGCACTGCTGAAAGCTGCTAATGCTAACGTTAGCTAAGTAGCAACAGCAATAATTTAACTAGTCGGTAGCTGCTAATGCTAACATTAGCTAAGTAGCAACAGCAGTTATGTAACTAGTTGATAGCTGCTAATGCTAATTTTAGCTAAGCAACAATAGCAATAGTTAAATGGCTGATAGTTGCTAATGCTAACCAAGTAGCAACAGAAAAAACTAGTCGGTAGCTGTTATTGCTAACATTAGCAAAGTAGCAACAGCAAAATCTTTCATATAAGACCTCTGGCGTGTTGTCATAAAGGGTCATTTTGTATATTTTTGTAGCTACTCTCTATTAAAAGTATTTTTTCCAGTCACAACCAATTCAATCTTCAATTTTAATTCAATCTTTAATATATAATATTTATCCCGTACATGTGCATTATTTGAGTACGTCTCTAAACTGCACTAACTTTTTTAGTGTTGTGTTTGTTTTCATTTCTCAGTTAAAACCCAGACGTTGCTGCTGCTGGTGATGTTGTTATGACTGGACACTGTTTCGTCTCGCGTGAGACTTTGCTTTCTCTTTCTGAAGCAGAATGTGTTCAGCGAACTCCCTGACGGCTCCCATCCCCCCGACACTGTGGCAGGTGTACTTGGCAGCCTTGCAGGCAACCATCGGGGCGTCTCCGGGCACCGCGCTCAAACCGGCCAAGTTCAGACAGTTGACGTCTTGTTGATCGTTACCTGGGAGAAGAAAACAGGAAGTGTGTTAGTCATCTGCATAAAAACACACTGGACAATTGGCTCTAATCGAACTTTAATGGATGTTGATACTGATCCTGATTTGATTAGATATTGATTCATTTCAATTTCTGAACCAAAAGAGATTTTCACAAAACTTTATAAATTACACATTAAAAATTGAGCCCAAAGCTGTTATAAGACTTGTTTTTATTAAATAGTTTTTGTGTGAGTTGATGTTACTGACAATCGATACTGGAGAAGGTGTAGCCATGACCATGACATATGGTCCAAATTAGTGGTGCAAAAGAAAAAACCAAAGGACACGAAAACTCACCCAAAACCAGTTATGACGTCTACTCTAGACATTGACATAACTGCTCCAAAAAGAGTCCAAAATCCACCACAGTCAAGACAAAAGTCTTCACCTTGTGGTTAAACCATAACTATGACATAGTCAAACCAAAGACCTTCACCTGCTTCCTCTGTGACTAAATGAATCCAAAGATGACAAACGTCTGACAGACACAGTCTTTGATATCTGGGTCTTAATGTGAAAGTCAACATTTCTTACCCATAAAAGCCACATCCTTCCACTCCAGCTTTTTCTCCTCAACAATCGGCTTCAAATCGCTCAGCGGTTCCTCTCCAACCTCGATGACTTTACAGCCCGTCCTCTTCGCCATCATGTCGACCAACTTCTGGGTCACTGGGTCTTTACTGGACGTCAACAACACGACCTGGTTGAGTAAGAAAGAGTTGAGAGTGAGTGATTCCAATCAACTATAAAGGGCTTCTTGTTTTAAATTTGTTAAAAATCCTAACCTCAACATTATCGTTCTGCAGCATCCGGATCCCCATGGTGTCTCTGGTGTTGATGGAAACCATCTCCTCCCCAGACATCGACATGAAGATCCGTCCGTCTGTCAAACATCCGGAGACGTTGCAGAACATCAGCTGGACGACTTCTGGTCGAACACGACCGAAGTAGCCGTATCTACAGGGAGAGTTGGAGGTTTAATAAAAGAACAAGAGTGAACTAATAAACTTAAACAAATCTGTGTCCGTCTCACCTGAGGACTCTCTGCTCGGCCACAGGCCAATCGATGTCCACATCGATGTCCACGCTGTATTCAGGCAACATCTCATAATAACTCACTTTACCACCCTGCAGATAGAGAACAAATAAAAAGAAGATATTGACTTTTCAAATTTACATTTCAAAGGTCATCACTGGTGAGACAGATGGTAAACAGAGCTGCTCCGTTACCTGCAGCAGTCCCTCATTCATGATCAGGTCTTTGGTGGTGAAATAAAAAGAGCCGTTCTCACAGAGTTCTCCGTCCCAGTCCTGACGCCGCGGACGCCTCGCCGGGTTCAGGTTCAACGGCACGGTCGGTTTGTCGGCTAAAAGGAGGCAAAGTTAAAGGGTTAAAATCCTGACATCTGTCCAAATCTGTCTCTGGGTCTTTTTTTATCAATTTGAGAATGAATAAACATGTTGGACCAGTTTTAAGTCAAGATGAAGATAGATCCAACAAGTTCAACAAGTTCAACAATTGTCTTCCTCTGTCTCCAATAAGACGCCAAACAAAAACAAAGATTAGTTGCTACAAAATCACCAAAGTGGTGCAACATCACTTTGAATTGTTAGAGTGAACATAATGACCTGAAACACTAGAAAACACCATAACTATGGTACTAAAACATCCTGTTTCTGCAACATTTCAGCATCAGGCATCAACAAAATAAAATATTTACCAGGACGTTTATTCATGTTTATGATCATTTAAATAATCAAATTGTTTGTCAGTTATTAACTTTATTCTGACACTAACTTACAGCTGAAATGAGGTAATAAATTACAATATATCACTACACAACTTACATCCTTTCTTGACTTCCTGCCAGCGGAAGTGATGCCTCCTAACCACCGCGAACACCGACTCGTATCCCTCCACGGTGATCAACTCCAGCGCCTCCTTCAGGTGAAACGGATGTAAACATGGAGACGTAGCCTGAATGTTACAAACCACATCCACCTCTGTGGGGAAAAAAAAAAAGAGAGAGAACAATACAACGGGTTTTTCATATCCAGCGATCAGATACACAGCCTGACAGGATAATACAGACACAGAGCCACACCTCACTTCCTTATGTACCTGGGTTGCATCTGATAAACTCCTGGATGGTTTCCAGCGATGAAGACGAGTCTCTGGAAACTTCAGGACTCCTGCGATGAACCTTGGCGCCGCAGGATTTGGCCACTTTCTCAATCTCGTCGTGGTCTGTCGATACCCAAACGCTGGGGATGTTAAAAAAAAGCAACGATTACCATCTTCTTCCATCAACCACAAACAAGAAACAAACGTGCAGCCACAGATCTTAACAAAGGGTTTGCAAACTTAACAAGTTTACATGCAAACAATCTGAAAACATCAGAAATTACAAACATGTACATAAACATACATTACTTCTTTACATTTATATGTATTTTATGTTAAATTTCAAGCTCTAACTTGCAACTTCTTGAGCTGATTTATTACCTGATATGTTATTCTGCTCATTTACTTTGAATTAAATCTAATAAATAAAGAAACATGTTAGTGTTTCATTAATGATCTCTACCTGTCAAACATGTCAGAGTCCACGGCAGCTCTCAGTACCCAACCAATGAGTGGGACTCCAGCCAACATTTTGATGTTTTTCAGTGGGATCCCTTTACTTCCTCCTCTCGCCAGGACCAAAGCAGCGATGTGTCTTTTTCCATCAGCCCGGCTTCGCTGTTTGCACCCGGGCAGGGCTCCGTCCTCCTCCCCGTTATCCGCCGGTAGAGTCCTCTTCCTCCCGGACATCCTTAACAACTCGGCTTGTTTGACAATAAGCAGGTAAAGGCGACTGAGGCTGTAACAGCCACCTCTCAGGTCTATTTATACAAACTTCCGGGTTCTTCTTCTTCTACTATTTTTTCTATCTTCGTGTCGCGAGCTCATTACCTCCACCTGCTGCCTCTAACGTGGAACTGCAACAAAAACGATCAAATCAAAATCGCTTTTTATTGTTATACTACACTGGATAAATAGAAATAATATTATAAAGTTATATTAAAATAATAAATTAGCAACATCATATGTATTTTTCAGTCGTTTTGACACAGGTTTAGATGGTGTATGATCTCCTGATCTTCTGTTAGCTAAAATAAGATAAATAGCTCAATATTTAGCATCTGGATTTTAACAGAAAGTTGTTTTGGATGATTTAGGACTTATTGTTGGAGCTTAAATAATTCAATGTGCTATTCATCCTGTTATTGTCACTCGTAGCTGCAGAGTTTTGTCGATCAGGTTTTCAAGTCTCTTCCTGTCAGATGTAAAGATGCTGTTTCCTCTGCAGACTATGACATAAAAAAAAGACTGAAGGCACCAAAGTGTCAACAGAAGCCTTCAGGAAGGTCCCCTACACAGTCCAGTCTAATGTTAGTTATATGAACACCCACATACTTATAAGATGTCACCATGTCAAAGTGGGCAACTAAACAGAGGCCACATGCGCCCCAGATTAATGTTAATTCAAATAATCTAGATTGATGTAATTTGACTAATCTCAGTTTTATCATTTGTCAGATTAGGGTCTTTATTTGTTTCAACATCTTCTGTAGTTTTCATGTTGGAAGATTCACAAAAGTCTCAGATACAAAACTAAAATGTATGAGTGTTAAAAAGCTGGAGATGCTGCTGCACCTGTGTTCTTCTTTATTTTAACTGATCAACAGCTCCACCTTGTGGATGTTAACAGCAACTGAGCTGGTTAATACATTAGTGAAGAGGAATGATGAACAGAGATTTGTCTCTTGAGGCATCCACACATCATTAACCTCATCATTATTTTAATGTGAAGGTGCAACATGAGCTAATTTCCCTACAATTTATGTTGTGCACCTGTGGATACACATGTAAAAGAGGATCATGTCATGTCTTTACACAGTAATAACAATAGATTTGACAATGACACCCACACACAAAGGTATGCAACCTGACCAGTGCATCCACCCATTACAGAGAAAACAAAGTCTAAAATATGGAAACTAACCTGCAGTAATGACATGACACTGAGCAAGACAACATGTAAAACAAGTAACAACAAGTAAAAAAACCAAAAAAAAAACAAACAAACAAACAAAAAAAAAAAAAAAAAAACAGGAAGAAGTAAGTCAATAAAAGCAGTGTCCATTTGTTTTCTAACCAAATAAATAATTAAAAATCCCAAAGAGATTATTTTAAGGTAATGATATTGGCAGTTTTTACTGAGGTTGTATAATGAACACAACAAATGTTGAAAACGTTCTTAATACCTGATTAACTTTATTAAATGATTGTGTTTGCATTGATAAAACTTCTTACAGCAGGTTGGGAGTTTAACATTAGTTTAACATCAATGTTCACTTCACCACATACAAAAATTACTGATGAATAAGTAATAATATCGTTAAGGAAAATAACAATGTTTTTGTGTTGATTATCAGAATTTTGACCACATCTCTGCAAAAACATTTCTGACAATATATACAAGGTAAATTTACAACTTACAAACACCTGTCTACTCCTTATCAATAAACCTGGCAGTGGTTGTTTCCCAATATCTCGACCAAATCCAAATCCCAGCATAAAGCGGCTCAGTGAACCTGGTCTGGACTCTGTGGAGGAGAGTCATGGTGTCAGAGACGCTGTAGAAACACAGAAAACCTGCACTGTGATCCAGAAAAACTCCAACTCTGGGCGATGGAGGACCTGAGATATGAGTTGTTACACTGTTGTGCCTGAATTTGTAACTATTTTTGTAACAATCTAATGCCCAAGATCTGTTAGTGTTTCCAAAACCATTTACATCTTCTTCATGAATATTCTTGTACACCACAGCAACTGTGACTCCCCTCCCACTCCACTCCACCTCCCAGTAACAAATTCTTGTAAGACTATTTCTGCTCAGGACCTGCTGCTTCTTTTTAAACCTGTCTGGGTCACTGGACATTAAAGCTCTCTCCCCTACTTTTCTGTCCTTATCAACTACACACAGCTGTTTGTGGACTGTGTTTGGATCCAGTTTGATTTGATTTGAAAACTGTAAAAACTCATCTCTGGTCTTGGGTTCTGCTTTAACCAGTAAAACGTCCACTGACTTCACTGTCTGTGACAGTTTGTGACACTCCTCATCAATAGTGTCCTGTAGTTTGTCTCTGGTCTCTGTCACAGCTGCCGTCACATCGCTGAAGTACCTCAGAGAACGAGGTTTGATGCTTGATGAGTCTGTAGATTCACTGAGTTTTGGCTGTTGAGAGTAACTGAGCAGAAACTCTGTGTGATCCTCTGTGTGTGAGAGCTGCTTCAGTTCAGCCTCTGTCTTCTTCAGCTCATTGATCCCCTGATCCAACTTCCTCCTCAGCCCCTTCACACGACTCACTTCACTTTTCTGTGCATCAAAGTGGCTTTTGATGCAACTCATGCAATAGTCGTGTCCACAGGGAATAGTCACTGGATCCTTGAACACATCCTGACAGACTGCACAACGTACGTTTTGCTGATTACACTGAGCCATTTCACGTCTCTGACAAACTGAAGTTTAATCAAACTCTTTCACTTTTAAATACATCCTGCATTGTTATGCAAATTAAACAACCTGTTCCAGAGCAAGACTTTCATCTCTTTGTGCCAGAAGTACATCTATGTTTTCTGTCACCTGGGAAAACATTTGTCAGCGCCCATTCAACTTTAAACTGTACTTCTATTGTCTTGTGGAAAACTCAATTATTTAACTGTGTTAGCCTGGCTTCAATCTCCAACTACCCCTAAGAAATGCACCAGTTCAGTATTGTCCTCTTGTCTTACTTTATTCCTTTTTACATAAAAATGTCACCGCTATTGGACACCACAAATATCTATTGGAGTAAATATGGTGCATAACTAGAAAATGAAAAAACATATGTTTGTCTTATTTTTAAGCTTTCATAACCCCCCAACACACACACTATTAGGAACCTTTCCCACACTTGTTTAGGCTAGAAATAGCTTATTTGTACCTTAAAAATAATAAAAAAAAAAACTCAAAAAATAAAAACACCTGTAATCCAATGTAATGAAGACTCCGGCAACAAAAATTTACATATACTAGCCACAAAAAAAACACAATTTATCGAAGTCCTGAGAGGTGAAGTGTGATATGCCAATGGATCACTGTGCAGTAGCCTACAGTGATCCATTGTCCAGGGTTTTTTTTTTTTTTTGCAGTAAAATAAGCAATTTCTAGACTTAATATAAATAACAAGCACAGGGAAGGTTTATAAGACTGTGGGGAGGGTTTATAAAGGCTGAAAAAATAAAATGAATGTATGGTTACTACTGTGAGGAAACTGTTTAGCATCCTCCTCACTGTCAAGGTGAAATCAACACATTCACATTTATAATTAACGTTAGTTTTTGTTGTGTTTTGCTTTCTGTTAATCACTCTTTCTCTCTGAGGTCTGCTGCTGGAGGCGTGTCCACACTCGGTGCACATATGTGGATGCAGTCACAGCAGGGAAACAATCAGCCTGTTAGCAGGGGACCGGGTGGTCTGGAAGGAGAAGGGGAAGGAGTATTAGGATTTGGTTTAGTTTGGCTTTTGTTTGATATTTCCTTAGTTTAGCATGCATTTTACTTTATCTGTATTAGTTATTTAGTTATCTCGTTTGTTTATGTAAATTGTTATGTAATCACTTGTGTTACAGGTAATTGTGTAGTGGGTAACTGGCTCTCACAGATTTGAGGCGAGTGACTTTAGGCAGAGTATGTCAGCTGTGTGGCAGGGGCAGTGGCGAGGGGGAGAAACAGAAGACTGGCTGCTGCTGCTGGAGCTCAGCGACACCTGGGGAGACGTAGGTAGCCGTCCACCATCACCACATTATTTGTAACTGATTTTTTTGTTAAAGAAAAGTAAAAGAGAACCAGAGCTCTGAACTCAAAACACCTCTGTGGTCTGATGTCCTTTTTTATCTGATGATTTTTTAAGTTGTGCACCTTAACACCGCTTAGTCTACATCCTTTAAAAGGGGTTTTCTGCCATCAAAATCCTACAATTACTTTGCAGATTTTCACCTTCCGTGGGGTTCTGGAACCTAACCACTGTGATAGGTGAGGGACCACTGTATATGCTCACAGTCAGTTAAAGTTCATTTGATCTAGGTTGGGTTAGCGCTGTTGCCTCACAGCAAGATGGTCCTGAGTTTGACTCCCGGGTCGGGCGCAGGGTCTTTCTGTGTGGAGTTTGCATGTTCTCCCTGTGCCTGCGTGGGTTTCCTGCGAGACCACAGGTTTCCTCCCAACACCAAAAACATCCCTGCATTTGGGGAATAGGTGTATTTGCATGCTAAATTGCCCGTAAGTGTGGATGTGAGTGCGAATGGTTGCTTGTCTGTACACGTGGCCCCGCGACGAGGTGGCGACCTTCCAGGGTGTAGCCTGCCTTCGCCCATAAGCAGCTGGGATAGGCTCCAGCCCCCAATCCTCCCTGAGTGCAGGATAAAGGGATAGAAAATGGATAGAAGATGGATGGATGGTCTAGGTTGATGTCATTTGAATAATCTCAAGTTTATCATGTGCCAACGCGGGACCTTTATTTGTTTCAACATCTTCTGTACTTTTCATGTTGGAAGATTCACAAAAGTCTCAGTTACAAACCTGCTGACTGAGACTAAATTGTATGAGTGATAACAACAGAGGCGCCGCCAGACCAGTTTCACTAGAGCACATGTCCCAGTATTGATCTGTGGTGCCCCAGTATAAATTTCACCACTAAAAATAAAATAAAATAAAAAATCACTTTAGTGTTTTAAGTCTACATAGCATAATCTACAGAATGCGCACATAGCTACTTAATATGGTAATTTATTCACACGCAATGCCCCAGTACAGTATTAGATTTAGTGACACCCCTGGTTAACAAAAAGCTGGAGTGGCTGCTGCCTTCTTTACTATAACTGATCAACAGCTCCACCTTGTGGATGGTAATAGGTAGTTATTAACACCAGCTGGTTGATACAGTAGTAAAGAGAAATGATGAACAGAGATTTATCTGAGGCATCCACACATCATTAACCTCATCATTATTTTAATGTGAAGGTGTAACATGAGCTAATTTCCCTACAATTTATGTTGTGAACCTGTGGATACACGTGTAAAAGAGGATCATGTCTTAACAGTTTTTTGCAAATACCCATGAATTACTTAATTCAAATAAACTGTGTTTAAAACTGAAACAGACACAGCTGACAATGTCATTTTTACTGTTCACTGTTGCCGTACTCAATAGTAGTTTCTGTGTGAGTAAATATCAAGTGCAATAACAAGGATGTAGAATATATGAATAAATGTTATTGACAATGACACCCACACACAAAGGTATGCAACCTGACCAGTGCATCCACCCATTACAGAGAAAACAAAGTCTAAAATATGCAAACTAACCTGCAGTAATGACATGACACTGAGCAAGACAACATCAGAGAGTCACAAGTAAAAAACAGGAATAAATGAGTCAATAAAACCAGAGTCCATTTGTTTTCTAAGTGAGTATTTTAAGGTAATGATATCGGCAGTTTTTACTGAGGTTGTATAATGAACACAACAAATGTTGAAAACGTTCTTAATACCTGATTAACTTTATTAAATGATTGTGTTTGCATTGATAAAACTTCTTACAGCAGGTTGGGAGTTTAGCATTAGTTTAACATCAATGTTCATTCACCACATACAAAAATTACTGATGAATAAGTAATAATATCGTTAAGGAAAATAACAATGTTTTTGTGTTGATTATCAGAATTTTGACCACATCTCTGCAAAAACATTTCTGACAATATATACAAGGTAAATTTACAACTTACAAACACCTGTCTACTCCTTATCAATAAACCTGGCAGTGGTTGTTTCCCATAAACTCAACCAAATCCAAATCCCAGCATAAAGCGGCTCAGTGAACCTGGTCTGGACTCTGTGGAGGAGAGTCATGGTGTCAGAGACGCTGTAGAAACACAGAAAACCTGCACTGTGATCCAGAAAAACTCCAACTCTGGGCGATGGAGGACCTGAGATATGAGTTGTCACTTTGTTGTGCCTGAATTTGTAACTATTTTTGTAACAATCTAATGCCCAAGATCTGTTAGTGTTTCCAAAACCATTTACATCTTCTTCATGAATATTCTTGTACACCACAGCAACTGTGACTCCCCTCCCACTCCACTCCACCTCAAAATAACAAATCCCTTTTAGACTATTTCTGCTCAGGACCTGCTGCTTCTCTTTAAATCTGTCTGGGTCACTGGACATTAAAGCTCTCTCCCCTACTTTTCTGTCCTTATCAACTACACACAGCTGTTTGTGGACTGTGTTTGGATCCAGTTTGATTTGATTTGAAAACTGTAAAAACTCATCTCTGGTCTTGGGTTCTGCTTTAACCAGTAAAACGTCCACTGACTTCACTGTCTGTGACAGTTTGTGACACTCCTCATCAATAGTGTCCTGTAGTTTGTCTCTGGTCTCTGTCACAGCTGCCGTCACATCGTTGAAGTACCTCAGAGAACGAGGTTTGATGCTTGATGAGTCTGTAGATTCACTGAGTTTTGGCTGTTGAGAGTAACTGAGCAGAAACTCTGTGTGATCCTCTGTGTGTGAGAGCTGCTTCAGTTCAGCCTCTGTCTTCTTCAGCTCATTGATCCCCTGATCCAACTTCCTCCTCAGCTCTTTCACACGACTCACTTCACTTTTCTGCTGGGATTTGATCTGCCACTTCATATCAGCACTTTTTTCCTTGATGAGACGAATCAGCTCAGTGAAGTTCTTCTCGATGTCCTCCACTGCTTTATCAGTAGACTGATTGATCACCTGCTCCTCCTGCTGAAGGAGCTTGACGTCTTCTTCTCTGGTCTGAATTTTCTGTTGGATCGTTTTCAGATTTGCATCAAGCTCTTTCTGTCTCTCAGTCCTTTCTGCTTCAGCTGAAACTGTTTCATGGTTTCTGTGTTCATCCATAAAGCATTGATAACAAATACACTTCTGATCGGTGCGACAGAAAATATTTTTTACCGCTTGGTGCCGAGAGCAGATGTTCTGCTCCAGATTCTTGGAGGGGTCCATCAGCCTGTGATTTTTAAAGGCAGATGTGTAGTGAGGTTGCAGGTGCTGCTCACAGTAAGAGACCAGACACGTCGAACACGACTTGAGAGCTTTCAGTTTTCTCCCCATACAAACATTACAGGCAACATCTCCAGGTCCAGCATAGCGGCGATTACATGGAGCATCTCTGAGTCCAGCCATTTCCAGATCCTCCACTAACTCTGCTAACATGGTGTTTTTCACAAGAACAGGCCTCCTTTTAGACTGGTATCAAAGTGACTTTTGATACAGTCCATGCAATAGTTGTGCCCACAGGAAGTAGTTACTGGATCCTTTAACACATCCTGACAGATCACGCACTGTAAGTTTTTCTGAGACATTTCGCTTCTCTGACAAACTAAAATCAAAATTGTTTTACTTTTAAATAAGCCCTGCCCTGTTCTGCAAATCAAATCAAACCACATCTCATATTTTCATGCATGTATGGAGATCTGCCCTGATGGGACAACCTGTTTGAGAGCAAGATATTAATCTTTTTGTTCCAAAAGTACATCTACATCTACATACAAAACATTTGTCTGTACCCATTCAACTTCAAACTGTACTTCTATTATTTCTTTGCAAACTCAATTATTTAACTGTGTTGTCCTGGCGTCAATTTCCTTCTGCAACTACGCTCAAGAAAAGCACCATTTCAGCATTATCCTGTTGCCCTACTCCATTCCTTTAAACCAGTAAAAATAAATAGTATTGTTTCATTGTAAATCATTGGTTTAACACAAAATTGTCACCACCATTTATTGCAGGTCACTGTTGCTGTATTGGACACCACACTGGGAGTAAATATTAGGCAGAACAAGAAAATGCCGATAGCTGTTGATACTCGCTGATAGCTGAAGAAATTTCTGGAGCAATGTTGACTATTGTTGACATCAAAATCAGTGTTTCTCTTACACTGTTTATGCTCACAGTCAAGTTAAAGTTGCATTTAGAAGGAGCTGTAGTGATGGTACTTACTACAATACTCACCAAACAAAACATGTTATAGGAAAAATGATTGGTCATATGATCAAAATCTGTTCACCACCAGGGCTGCATGACTTTGCAGAAGACAATGATGTGACTTTTGTGTGGATTAAGTGAAAATCTATTGATTTTTGGTGGTTTTAACAAGTGCTCCACTTCTGTTTTCCCTCCGAGTTGAAAAAGTCAGTTATCATTGGTTTCAATGACAAGTTGAGGGGATTTCTTGGTCCCGCAAGATCAGTGACAATGTCCTGAAGACACTGGATGTTCTGATGTTTGACTGGTTTTTATAGCACAAATTATGCAGTACTAGATCGATAAACATGTGTAAAAATACTAATAGCATTTTAATTATTATAATGTGAATGTCGTTTTCAGTTTTGGTACTAATAATTTTACAGTAAATGCTATCACAGCATTTTCTCTGAAATGATAACCACACACAGGTATGTTACCTGACCAGTGCATCCACCCATTACTGAAAAAAACAAAGGCTCACGTATGCAAACTAACCTGCAGTAACCTGACATGAGGTTAACAGACGGCAGCAACCACAGACGATCGAAAGTAAAAATAAAAAACCAAGAACAAGTAGGTCAATATATCGCCCAAGTCTTTTGGTCCTTTAGTTTCAATTAAGCGATTTAATATGTTTTAGGAGTAAAAATGTCCTTGTTTGTTTTTTTATAATAGCATCAGATTTCACTGAGTTTGTGCAATGAACACACAAGAAATTCAAGATTCATTTTTAATAGTTAATAAACTTTATTTATCTCAAAACAATCTGGGAGTTCAACATTAACACCTCTGCCCTAATTTCCCCACACACTGTGATCAGTGTTTAAGATAAAAAACATTAATATTGTTTAAGGAAAATAAAAATTGGTCATTGATTTATACTGATCAGAATATTGATTACATCTGTGCAACAAATTTCTGACAATAATTACAAAGTGACAGTAAAAATTTGTACCTAATCAGTTGTGATAAAAAAAAGACATGCAGTGATATATAAACACTTCATTTAGCTGAAAAGAAAAAACAAAGGACATTGTAATAATATGAATATATGTATGTATTACTCAGTAGTTTGCGTTTTCCTATGAATAATATAAATTCACACAAAAAGTGTCATTGTGGCTTCCTAAAGAAAGAACATCACCAACTTACAATCTATAATGACATCAATAGGAAATCAAACAACATCAGAGGCCAAACCACACTGTTTGACTGACATGACTGAACTTCAAACTACCATATACAAACTAAAACAAACAAAAAAATCTATTTACAAACAAAGGATAAGAAATCACCAATTAAATTCATTAATAATTACTGTTTATTTCAGTTCAACTATTTTAGCATCGCTTAACTTCCAATAACTCGACCAAATCCAAATCTCAGCATAAAGCGGCTCAGTGAACCTGGTCTGGACTCTGCTTTATCAGTAGACTGATTGACCGCCTGCTCCTCCTGCTGAAGGAGCTTGACTTCTTCTTCTCTGGTCTGAATTCTGTGTTGGATCGTTTTCAGATTTGCGTCAAGCTCATATCATCAGGTCCAGCATAGCAGTGATCATCAGGATCTTCTTGGAGTCCAGTCTTCTTCAGATCCTCCACTAAGTCTGCTAACATTGTGTTTTTCACCGGAACAGGTCTCAGTGTTAAAATCTTCCTGCACTGAGGACAAGTGTAGGTTGATCTTCTGATCTTCCTCATTGGAGTGGCTTATAATACAGTCCATGCAGTAGTTATGCCCACAGGGAATAGTCACAGGATCCTTAAGTAAGTCCTGACAGATTGAACAGCAGAGTTTTTCTTGGTAAAAATTATGTCTTGTCGGTGCCATTTCATCCTTTTCTCCTTTCATACAAAGCATCGAATGGGGCTGTCGCTTGCAGAATAGGATCTTGGTTGTTCCGGGAACTTAAACAATTTCAGTGATGGTTTGTATTGTGTTTTTTGCGCATGACTGAATGAATCCAACCTAAAACAAATATTTTCCAAAGCACAGCCCAGCCTTAGTCTACTATCTCTCTGGAGGTGTGCTGGCACCAACCTATCAGCAGATATTTCAATTCCTGTTAAGAGGTGGGGCCGACATAGATTGGGTTTGTTTACTTTGAACATGTTGTCATTGGTCCCCAAACCATCTTGAACCATAGTTACATTGTCAGGAGCATTATCCTGCTGAAAGGGGGCACTGTGATTAGGAAATACTGTTTCCTTGAAGGCCCAAGGACTTAAGGCCCATTTATGCTCCCTTTATGTACCTAAGTACGTATGACCATTTTAAACGTCAGGCCTTTTATACTCCCCATGCTACTTTATGTTAGCATGGTTGTTAGCAATGCAGCCCTGGCATTTTCCAGCGGTATTACTCAGTTTACTGCGTACTGCTACGGCTCACTAAGCTCCCTGAAAACAGACTAAATTACGCACATAATGATGGATGAAAGGCTCCATCCGTTTCTGTACAGGTATCCTGCATAGACCATAAATGTTTAGGTAGATGGCAAATTCCCACATGCCAGGACCTAAGTTTCCTAGCATCACTTGCTAGTTTGCTTAGTTAAGCAACAGACATGCCAGACCACAGTCTTCCTTCACTTCATGGTTCTGTTCAGATGCTCACATGTCTATTGTAGGCAACCTGACTAGTTGCATCCCCAACCTACAACCTTGTCACCAGTTTACCAATTTTTCTTCCTTGGACCACTTTTAGTAGGTACAGTCTAGCCATCACAACTTGTCCTTTGTCAAAGTCACTCACATCCTTATTCTTTCCCATCTTTCCTACTTTCAATACATCATCTTCAGGGACAATGTTCACTTGCACTTAATATTATAACAAGATAACTAATGTTATCCACTTCACCTGTCAGGTGGTCTTTGTGTTATGGTTGATTTATGTAGATACACTCTTAAAGCTGATTTAATGGTTCTTCAAACAGTAGTTTCTTGTGTGTGTGTGGTGATGCAAAGTTAACCATAAGTTAAAATGACTGCAACCAGCTTCTAATGTTTTTACTCATGTTACATAGCTTTTATTACAGGAATCCATTCTCACTACTCACGCTTCCATATCAAGTAACATAACACCTTGATGTAAATTATAACTTGGGACTGAAGCCAAAAACAAAAATCTATGTTATTTTAATATGGAAACATGAACAATGAGAGGGTGGGAACAAAAGAAATAACAGTCGTGTGGAGGAGGCTGGAAGAGAGATGAGGTTGTCAATCAGGTTGAACAGGTGTAAAGTTCACTCAGTTTTTCTTGTGCTCCTATTGACTCCCCCCCCCTTTTTTTTTATCTCTCTGTTAACTGGCTTATCTGACTGATCTGTAGCCTGATTCATAGAGATTAATGAAGGAGGCAAACAAAACACACTGCCCTGTAGCTTGAATATCTTTCTAAATCAAACACATGCCCCGAAACAGTATAAATACACAAAAGATGGTTTAAGCCAAACTGTCAAAGTGGATAATAGTATCAATGACAGTTAGGAAGGGGCTGTAAAAAAAGAAGAGAGAGGGAGGAAGGAGACGCTGCAACTCATCAGCCCAAACTACTCCAACAGCCCGGGCAACATACCGTTCATTCATTCACCCTGCACCACTCCTCTCATCTCCTCTCTTTCATAACAGGCTCTGGAATTAACAGCATTTCCATTTTGTATTCTACATGCATCTATTTTTGACACTGGGTTTGCTTGACTACATGTGACAAATGGAAAAATGTGTTGGTAGGCAATAACGCAGGAACTCCCCAAGTGATGCTTCACCACAAGAAAACAGAAACTAAAATGACACTAAATATAAAATAAAACAAAGAGAGGATTTCTCTTAAATCTTTGCCTGGGGTTATTTGTACAACTGGTTTAAAAACACCACCTGATTCACACCATCCATCAAATTTCTACCCCTTTATCCCACACTTGGGGTCCAGTTGGGGGACTGGAGCCTATTCCAGCTGCTCACAGAAAGAACCCAGGACCTTCGTGCTGTGAGGTAACAGTGCTAACCCTGATTCACACCATAACAAATGTTATCAGAGTTGTTGCTGATGCATTGTTTGTGCTGATGAAGGCATAATTTCCATTTGGAATGACAAAATCAAGTAAATCAAGCAAAGCAGGCAACATATTGAAGAATATTAGGCTGAAAAAGAAGGGTTTTTAGGCCCAGGCCCAGTTGACCCAGAGGTCTCTCAAGACAGTAGATAGGCACTGGCAGGCAAAAAGTGCTACAGATGCACTGGCTGTGAAAACAAGAGCTGTGGTGGGAAGAAGTTCGTGGAGGCCATTGGGTAAGACTTTCGGAAGGCCTCAGTGAGGTTTGGGAAAAGCATCCGATGCCTCAAGAAAAAAAGCAGGGCTTAACCCAGGGTGTTTTTAGTGGGGGAGCTTGCTTTATTTGGGCTGAGGATATCATCAGATGGTGGAAACAACTAGGGAAGAGGGATTGTCTGAAGACTTAGGAGGGAAGGGTTAACCACATCCTTGGCAGATTTAAGAAGCTACCCAGTGACAAGGGGCCATGAGTCGTTGATCTGTCTGGAAGTATTGAAGACTCTGGACACTGTGGGGGTGTCCTAGTAGACAGGCCTAGGTGATCAGGGACAGTGCCTGTTGATTGGCAGACCAGGGTAGTAGGTCCCATCTTAAAAAATGGGGGCAGAGGACATGTCCTATGTATTGGGGAATCACACAACTCAGTTTCCTTGGGAAAGCTTGTGCCGGGGTATTGGAGAAGAAGCTCCAACCAGTTGTTGAACATCAGATTGAGGAAGAGCAGCTTTGGATAGATACTGGTCACTGAGGGATCATGGGAATTAGCACACCCAATCTTAACGTTTTATGGACTTAGAGAAGGCTTATGATCCAGGTTTCTTGGGGGATCTTATGGGAGATTCTGCAGGAATATGGGGTTTCTGGGCCATTGGTATGAGTCATTCAGTCTGTGTACAGTCAGATGGCCCACCTCTGCTGTACAGTGTCCTACATATAACTCCAAATCCAATTGACCTTTCACAAAACCCCGTCCTTGAACGGTCCTCATCCAATCCTAGTTTAGCAACTGTAAAAACAGCCATCAAGCTTTGTCGGCAAGATGGTGAAATGATGCCCTTACAGTGCCTGCAAGTCTGACACCAGGTACCCCAAAAGCTTAGCAGGGGTCATTTTTTTGCCTTTTCAAAGCCCAAAACCCAAGCGGAAATATGCCAACAATGGATAAAGCAGTGTGGGAGACCTCAGTCACAGCTCAACATCTTGTTTCTTGCGCTTCTTTACAGGTGGAACGAAAACACAAGGAGAAGACAACGTAGACAAGCCAGAGAGGAAGAAAATGTGACAGACATGGATAAAAGAGAGATGTCCTTGGACTGAGACTGTTACACCTTTACCTCGATTATTGTTGTATCCCTGTCATTACTGATTGTGAACATATCCCTCCACTGAATATTGCAGCCCTTTTTGTCTTGTCCTGGGGGGTATTTTTTATTTCAGAAATACCAAAAACTCCATATACCAAAAGGTACGGAGCTTTACTCAGCCATAGTTGTGTTTCTGGTTCTCAAAGATTGACGGACGTAGAAACAGTAACTAGGTGCGTGGCTTTTGCCAATGGTGAATTGATTAAAAAGAAGCTAGAGTATGCAGATGATTAATTTAGCTTAACATAAAGAGTGTAAGCATGGGTAAACCACTAACCTAGCTCAGTCCTAGTCCTAGTCCTTCCTCTTTGGGTGTCTGTATCTGAGTGAGCACATTTATCCACCATCACTGATGATGTGTACAATCCAGCAACGTTTCAGCTGTCAGTGATGAATACAATGAAATTACAATGATCTCCAAATCTCAGATATCAGTCTGTTGCTCAGTCTCAAGACATGAAAGTAGTTGACTGACTGAGTGAATGTTTTTGGATGTGGTCCAGACACGAGATCCAGTCCAGTTCACAACCTCCTGAAAAACCTAAATTTCAGTGTTTCTGTACCTTGTTTTTATACAAATATTTTGGGCATTTTATACCTGTAGTAGATAACAGAGTTGGAAAAAACAGGAAATGGTAAGAGGAACTGATATTCAGGTATAATTTTAATGATTATCTTAGCTTCGCATAAAGTTTGGAAGTGAGGGGGAACAGCTAGCTTAGCATGGCTAAGACTAAAGTGGATTATCTTAGCATAGCATATAGACTGGAAATAGGTGTGTGTATGTACACTTTGGACTGAACTGTGCTCGCTGTTTCCCTTCATTTCTAGTCTTTATGCTAAGCTAAGCTAATTATTAACATTAGTCTTTGATATCATGTTCAAGCGGAGACTCTTTATCTCTGACCACACGACACAACATTAAGACATAACTGATGCTCAAAAACAGGTGTGTTTTTGGACAAGAGACTTTGAGCTTCACAACTAAGTCACAAAATCAATAAAAACTAAAACCAGAGACAACAAATATATTGTTTTTGTTTCGTTTTATTATCTGAGATGGACAGAGGAAAGTTGGCGAAGATGGTGTTAAAATAATTCACAATAATAAATTAAATCTGCACATCCACGTGAGTTATTAGGTGTTGGTTTCAGGTGTTTTCACGTGTGTGTGTGTGTGTGTGTGTGTGATGGTTTAATTACAAAAACCAAGAGAACAGTTGAGGAGCAGGAGGGGGCTGTAAACACACACAGCAGGGAGGTAAGGGTGGGGCAAACAACTATCACTGAATGAGTCATTTACATACCAACAGGCCTCTATTAGGTCTCTTCATTAAGTTTAATTAACTAAACATCGCTGAGGCATGATGCAGCATTTTGAATTTGACACCAACAATTCAATAGTCAGAAAATACCACAACGATGTGTCAATTTCAAAATAAAACCAGCTCATAAACAGTTCATATTTGGATTTTTTTTTGCTAAAGGAAACAACAAGAGTTTTAAAAAAAATAAAAAGGTTTCAAATATTCTGCACATCCACATTTTAACCTGATCCAGCCTCGGGCTGCAGCTTGTCAAAATGACACGGGTGGACAGAATAATAGGAACATCTGTCAGAGCAGTTTTAACAACAACAACAAAAACAATAAAAACAAATATAACCTTCATGGAGAAAGGAGGATTTTAGTGAAACTAAAAGATGTTATGACTGAGCTCCCTGTTTTAAGGTTTTTTTTTTTTTTGTTTGTCTCAGTGTTTCGGTGACTCATCGTCTGAAAAGTTGTTTCAGGCCCTTCAAGATTTTCAGCACGAAAACGGTCGACGTGAACAAAACCGTCAGCTGTCAAACGGCTGGATGAGTTTCCTTCTCTGTTTCTGCATCTCTAGAGGTTAAGGAAAGTGTGTGCAAACCATGTGTATATATGTGTGTGATAAGTGTGTGTGTGTGTGTGTTTCTATATACAGATACATATATTGTATAACTGCCCCTCACCCTCCTTCACAAACACACACTTTTCTTTTTTTTCCATTTTCCACACACACCTTAAAGCGGAGTAGACAAGAGGTGGAGATAGAAACACTGAGAGAGAGAGAGAGATAAAGGAGGGGTAAACCGGTTGGGCAGGTATACTGAGGCCTAACCTCCAGCTTGTTGTCACCGTTATTTCTGAGGCGCATGCGCGCTGGTGTCCGTTTCCTGCTTTTTTAAATGAGTACCTGTGGCTGCTGTTTGACCCACCTCTGTCGTCTCTATGTGTGTGTGTGTGATCAGGAATATCTCTCTCTCACCTACACACACACACACTCTATCTCTAACACACACACTCCCGTTATTTGAGGGAAGCCGCAGATATTCGTCTTTACCTGTTCACCGCTGCTGCTGCTGCTGCTGCTGCTCACCTGAGCGGACTCACCTGTCCCGACGCCGCGACTTCTTTTTTTCCTTTTCACGGATTCATATCTGGAAAACTAAACTTTTTTAACAATAAAAGACTGAATTTAAGAAGAAGAAACTATCTGGGATCAATTCGCGAAACCTGAAGAAAAGATACGAGGAGGAACCGTCACCTTCCGTTTCTTTTCCTTCCAACTTTTTTGTTGTTGTTGTTTTTGTTTGGAGTTTCCTGCTTTTTTTTAAACAACTAATTTTATCCACCGATCATAAGTCGGTCAATCAATAAATCAGTCAACTGCTTGTGTTGATCCCAACATGCCGCGAGCCTTTTTGGTGAAAAAGCCGAACGTGTCACCGGGCAAGCGGAACTGGAGCGAGCTGCCTGATCATGAACGAGGGGACGTCTACATCCCAGGTGAGTCCACGCTGCTGTAATGAGCCATTTTTTTTTATTCTTATTGTTTAAGTTTTCTTTTATTTTCTGTTATTTATTTATTCATTTGGAGGAGTAAATTGTGATAAACTTTAAGTTTATGTGCGTCTTTTTTCGGCGCCTTTTACGCACGGATTTACGCGTCTGCGTATCATGAGGGGGGTTATAGATCCAACAGGAATGTTACCACTGTGTGGCGGGTGAAGAGGAGGAGGTGGAAGAGGAGGAGGTGGGGTCGGGGAGTGATTGTAACGGGGCTGGGGCAACCGAATAACGGGAAGAGCCATAAGGAAGCAGCGTATCCAATGTTTATGCAGAAGAAAATCGTGTTTAAATCATATATATGTTCTATTTATTCATATTTCCACTCGTTTTAATATGTAATTTGCCTCCGAGCAAAACTGTCAAACGTCACTTCTAAAATATAAAAAAGTGACAGTTAAATGACAAGTGTCAGAGGAAAAAAACGGGATATTTCCAACGTGTCGCGGCCTATGAACGATATGAAGCCAGTTACTTTTCTCAAATCGACCTTCAACCCCAGATTGTAGTTTTCTTCCTTGTTCAGGAAGCTGCTCTGACTTCTTAACAAACACAGGCCTCTGTAACACAATCACTGGAGTTAATATAACTGAATCTCACCTTTTCTATCTTTAAAAATAGCGGATTTATTAGTTTATTTACAAAACTTCATCGACTTTTTTTTTTTTTTTTTCGATTTTTAAAGTTACAGCTTAAATCTCGCGTCATTAAATCAGAAACAAACTCATCGATTTTCATCAGAAACGAAAAAAAACATTAAACTAACAAACGGCGTCTTTATTTATTAACATTATTTCTTTTACAGTTTGTCTCGTGTAAAAAACAAACAAAAAAAAAAAAAAAAGATCCTAACTGACAAAAAAACCCAAGAACTGACATGCGTTAACTGTCACATTTACATTTAAATATCATGTGAAGTGAATCCACCTTCTTACCCAACAAGTTTCATTCTCTCTCTCACCGAGAACAATCACCATTGTTGCCACCGGCAGAGTTTTTATTGTAAGACCACATCGGTATCAGATAACAAGTAACGGACTACACCCTAAACCTCTCCCTCCCTGTCTCTCTCTCTCTCACCCTTCCCCCTCTCCCAGTGTCTCCACATCATCACCGTTAACTTTTTTTCTTCAATCATTGACTTTTTACATCCTCTTTGTTTGGATTCAGCTGATTTTTTTATGCGTTTTTACGCACAACTAAATCCCCTTAAAGAGAAACCGATTGACGGTCACATGTAAATCTGTGTTGATCTTATAAAGAATTAGATAATTTTTTTTTCTGCCATCAAAACATCTAAAATTTGACACAACATACAAACGAACTTCTCCATAATAAAGAAGCGAACGGTCGTGCGTAATTACGCATAGTTAACACTCCTCACCAACGGTCTCAGCTTAAGTTTCTGTATGTGTCTGGTATGTGCCGTTACTTGATGTACCTGCCTGACGTGTGTTTTCTCCGCGTGAGTGTGTGTTCTCTTGTCACACCCACGCGCGCGCGCGCACACACACACACACACACACACACACACACACACACACACACACAGGTATGATAATGGTCCTCAGAAACAGGCGTGTTTTCTCAGAGTATGTGGGAGTTTTTTTAAATTTATTTATTTTTATCTTCTAGTCCACAAACATGTGCCAGGGCCTGTTTCTGTTTTTTCTCTCTCTCTCTTATGGGACATCAGTGTCAGATCAGCCTCTATTTACTTTCAACTCTGGTTCATTACTCATCTTAGGTTCTTACATCTTGACTCAAAACATCTGTCTTCTTCTTGAAATATGAAAAAAAAAGGCCCTTTCTTGTTTCCTTCTTGGACATTGTTTGGAAAACAAACATTTATTTTCTTGACACATGTAAGATGAAGAAGATACTGATAACACGGCTTAGCACTTAGCTTAGCTTAGCATAAAGACTGGAAACGGATGGAAACAGTTAGCCGAGGCCTCGTCTGTCTCCTCAGTCCAACATGTTACATCTTGTTTGTTCATTCTACACAAAGATGGAGGTGTAAAGAAAAAAATGAAGCGACGGTGACTTCCTGGTGTCTCTGGTCACTGCTTCATCATTCGGCCTGTGGTGTGAGGTTAATGTTTATTGGATGGAAGGAAATGTAACGGTGCTGCTGCTGCTGCAGACGCCTTCAGCAAACACACACACACGCTAACACACACACACACCCTGTGTTTGATAACGTTATCTGCCTGTTTCAGCTGAGATGCATTAAATTGATAAAAAGAAAATATTAAAAAACATTAAGAGCCAACACAGGTTGTTCCTTCACAACCTCCACTCTCTGTGTCTCCTTTGAAACAGAAGCGTTGGGGTATTTTAAAACCCCTCCACACACACACACACACACACACACACACACACACACACACACCTCATTCATTGGTGAGGAGGGGTGGAGAGGTGGAGAGAGTGAACAAACAATACGTGATGAGATTAAATGTCCGTCCGACTTCAGTCGCCACAGAAACTATCACCACTCTTGAACAATTATGAACAGATTTAAAAACATGTGATCATTTGTACCAAAAGACACGAGACACGGGCTCTAAAGTTACAAGTTCACGCTGGTAAATATTCCAAGAATTGTAATGAAAGGATTGTTGACCTACAAAAACAAAACAAAACAAAACAAAAAGTCCGTTCAGCGTTTTAGTTTTAGTGAAAAAACGGATCATTTCAGCTTCTTTTAAACTCATTTTGGTTCAGTTTCCTGTTCAACGTCTCGAGGCATCAAGTTGCAACAGTTTCTGATAATTTAACGTCAGTTAAAGTCATTTTTTAAAAAAAAAAATGTCTGATTTAGCTATTATCATCTTAGTATTTTCAGTTTTTTTTTTTTGCATATGAGGCCTTTGCATCTTCACCACAGACATTTTAAAATCATTTTCCAACATTTTTATTCACTAAACTTATTAATTATGACCTAAATGTAACTTTAACCTGCAATAACCTGCAAACTTTAAGTTTAAGTCATTTATTCAGAAAATTCAGCCTCTTGAATGTCTGAATTAGCTGATTTTCTCTTAGCATCTTAATGTTTTGGGAATTTTGAAGCCTTCATGTCTTCAAAAAGGACATTTTAAAATCCTAAATAAATCAATGATTATCTTAAATATTACCTAAACTCTGTCAACAGTTTTTATTAGTTAAAGTAATATTTTTTTCTCCCTTTTAGACTCTAAAGACTTTGGATTTGCTGATTTTCTCTTAGTATCTTCATGTTTTGGGCATTTGAAGCCTCTAAATTAATTAATTATGACCTAAATTTAACTATAACCTGCAGTATACCAATGAAAATGTAGATTAACACATGTTCACTCAGTTATTTTTGAGGCAACAAACTCTCTAATTAATAAAATTCAATATCTCTCATATTATTTCACTGTATCTATGATGAAAAGGCTGAAACAGCTGTGAAGTGTTTAAGTAGCAGCTCATCAAAGCTCAGTTGGTTTCGATGATGTTATTTTTATTGCTGTTTGATAATTTATAGACAAAGTAAATGCTGAGTCATTATTAAAAGACACATTTAGTCTGTATGAGTCCGAGCACCGTTAACTTCGCTTGTTTACAGATCCGATGTTGTGTCTTTTCATCTTTATAGTCGTCCACATTTGCATTTACATTTGAGTTTTATCTGATTTAGGGCTCCGCCGAGTCAACTGATTCGTTGTCCTCGATGAGCTGAGCCACACCTGCTTCACACACACACACACACACACACACAACCTGTGTGCTGGAGGCTCAGTAGTTTCCTGCGACTACAAACCAGACAGCTCTTTCTCTTTCTCTCGCTCTGTTTTCTTCTTTCACTGGTGTTTTGTTATCGTGTGTGTTCAGACACACACACACACACACACACACACACACACACACACAGGCAGGTAACCACCTTTGTGGAGGTGGATTGTTTGAGGAAGGTGCAGAGCTGGTGCTGCAAGACCGGCCTGCTGAACAAGTCTAACTGTAATGATTGTGTGTGTGTGTGTGTGTGTGTGTGCAGGCCAAACATGTGCACACACCCACACCCACACACACTCACACATATACTTAACTCTTTGCTAATTGAGAGATTGTGCAGATATGAGGAAATATCTTGGGTTTGTTTTTGCTTCACGTTTCTCAGACTTTGAAATTTCTTAAAGACACAAAGACACAAAGACTTGTTTGTTAAAAATGGCGACTACAATTTTCTAAACCTTAAGTGGACGACTTATTTTGTCTTACCAAAGGTTAAAAATTGTAAAATATCAACTTAGACAAAGAAAAATATCAAAAGTTTGATGTTTTTGTATAGAAAATGTTTTAATCTACAATAAATTTTAATCTGTGTGTTTCCAGTCTCCATCTTCCCTTCATCCGTCCTAACGATGGAGGTTGAGGCGAGTCCAGCCGAGACGGCGCCGCTCTGCCTCACCAAACACTCCGTCCGCGACGCCCGTACCCACGCCGAGCTGCCGTTGAGCACCGTGCTGGGTCGACCACGGAGCCCGGAGGCTTCGCCGCCGCCGCAGCCAGAGAGGTCGGACCTGAGGAGGAGGGCGCACAGCGGCTCCACGTACTTCCGCTCCAAAATCAAGGTGAGGAGACAAAGCAGGAAGTAAAATAGATGAAGATATGACGTCACATGACTGCAGCTTTCAGACGTTTGTCCTCTTCTGTCTCTATTTCAGGTAACTACAGGAGAGTTACCCTCTAGTCCTGCTCCTCTTCCTGTCTCTCTTCCGCCCATCCCCACCCTGCCGCCCTCAGCTCCACCTGCAACTGTGATGGAAGTTGCCCTGACAACGATCCCCACCGCCGCTCAGGAGGTGGTCCCCATGGTAACCAGATCAACAGGTCAAAGTCCGAGTTCATCGACTGGAACGACGGGGACGTTCATGTGCCAGGTGGGCGTCCGCTTCCTAAATATAAACGTTATATTTGTGTTTACTTTACTTAATCAATGAAATAGCAGTAAAAATACTAACTATTGAAGTTATTTAACACATTTTAAAGGTACTGTGGAGTTGTTGCGATCTGTGATCATTTGGCTCCAAAAAATGTAACACTACATCCAAAAAAGCAGCAAAGAAGAACAAACCACAAAGTGGAGTTGTTGACCAGCAGAACTACAGAGCTGTGTTTTGAGAGAGGATCCATGTTTTGTTGTTATTCTGTTTGTAGCAGTATCATCTGATATTGTAGACAATCTTCTAAATTAGCGTGTGATGTTTCAGTCATAAAACGTTCAGCTCCTGCTAGCCAGGTAGTTGTTAGCTGCTGAACAGCTAGCCTGTTATCTGTAGCTAGCGTAGCATCCAGAACAAGAGCAACTGTCTCTGTCATCCAGATGTTCAGACTCTACAAACAAAAAGCAAAATGAGCAATAGGTTGTTACATTGTGGGCGTAGCTGCCACACAACTTCCTGTTTGGACTTTCAGAATAAAATCAGAATAAAAGCGCTGAGTCATGGTTCAGATCGTAGCTTCAGATCGTAAAAAATATAGCGCTACGCCCAAAAAAGCAGCGAAGAAGAATGAAACCAAACAGTGGTGTTGTTGACCTGCTGTAGCAGAACAGAGCTTTGTTTTGGAAGCTGTGTTTGCTGTTTAGGTGTTTTATACATAAAATGTTCGGTCACTGCTAGATGGGTAGTTGTTAGCTGTTGAACAGCTAGCCTGCTGTCTGCAGCTAGCGACTGTGGTCCATAGAAACCTTGGTTTAACAGAACAGAACAAGAACAACCTACAGGTTGAGATGGTGGAGCAACAGAGAAAAATACAAGATGAGACAGGGCTAGCTTGTTAGCAACCGCTAAACTTTTAAATTAGCTTCGTCCAGATGTTAAAACTCTGTATGGACTGAATAAAAAAGTCTGATTGATTGTCCAACTTCCATTTGGGGCTTTCAAAATAAAATCAGAGTGAAAGTATGTGGTTGAGATCACAGCTTGTCATGTTTGGCCCCATAAAAACATAGCGCTATTCCCCCCGAAACAAACAAACAAAAACAATGAAGAAGAATGAAACCAGTTTTAAAATATTCAAAAATACTGGCTTTGCACAAGTTTAATGTAGCAGAAAATGTGTTTGTTTTTGTTTGTAAGACTTTACAGATATCCTACAGTTTAAAAATAATTATAAGTTGGATGTGAGGTTAAGATGAAACAATCCTGATCGTGTTGTTACTGCTGCAGGTTTGTGAGAAGACGTTCCAGTATCAGCGGATGTTAAACCGACACCTCAAGTGTCACAATGAGACGAAGAGACATCTCTGCAGCTTCTGTGGAAAAGGCTTCAACGATACGTTCGACCTCAAGAGACACGTCCGCACACACACAGGTAACCAAGTGTTTCGATGTTGAACAAGATCTCTCAGATTTCACAAAACGCAAGAAAACATGGTGTTAACTTTGTAAAACATTCGCCCGTGCAGGAGTCCGTCCGTACAAGTGCAACCTGTGCGACAAGGCGTTCACTCAACGCTGCTCGCTGGAGTCTCACATGAAGAAGATCCACGGCGTCACCCTGAAGTACGCCTACAAGGAGCGCCGCAACAAGCTCTACGTCTGCGAGGAATGCGGCCACACGGCGGGAACTCAGGACGAGCTGCTGCTCCACCTCCACACGCTTCACCCCGACAGCCCGCTGCTGAAGGGGAAGGCGGCGAGGAGAGCCGGAGGAGGAGGCAGCGGCGCCGGGGTAGGAAAAGACGGAGGATCAATGCCAGGATCTCCTCAAGGAGCTGATAGTGACGACACTACCGGATCAGCTGGACAGTAGAGTTTAACCAGGAGGATCATCAGAAAAAAAGCTCAGGGAGAGTCGGATGAAGGACGGATTCATGAACTTTACTGACATTTAGGCGAAGTGACAGGGAAAGTCAACGTATGTGTAAATATATGTATGTGTTTATATTTATGAATGTATGTGTGTAAGGACTCGGGATACATGGATATGACTATTATTCACTGAATTACTGCACCAAACAAGAACAATATCTATATATTTTTACATTAGATTGTGATGTGGATTAAGATTATTGACAGATCGCATAGCACATATTTTTCTGCCTTTATACTGCATGTGAATATTGTCTCTGGGTTTTTTTTTTCTGTACAGCAACAAATGATAAGTTTTTCTATTGAAAAGCATTGTACTGTATTAAAGGGAGTAATATATTACACCAGAATTAAGTTTCTGTTTTGTTTTACAAGCTTTGTTTATTTACTGGTTGTACTAACAGAACATTTTATTTCGTCTAATCGTTCTCGAAGTTGTGCTTCGTTTTCCTGAAATTTCTAAAAATTTGAAATAAGCAGTTATTACACATTGGTACATATACATGTTATTGTCCAGTGTTTTATATTTTCACTTAGAATAATTTGTTATTATTTTTTTTTTATTTTTTTTTTAAAAAGATTATTTCCAAAATGGCCAGCTCTGTTGGATTTTCTGGTCAATCCCGATCTTGTGAACGTGATATCTCAAGAACTCGAAGAGTTAACGTCTTCTGATTTGGCAGAAATATTCACATGAATTCGAATATCAATTGAGGAAATTTCGGTGGCACAAGGTAAAAGATTAAAGTCTCTGTGACCATACAAAGAAACCTTTTTTACTTTGGAACCTTGAAGAAAAACCTTGAAATTTGCTCGACTTTTTTAGGTGTCGATGCTCAAAAGTCAAGATCAGTTTGTATTTGATACAATAATAAAATGAGAGCATTTTATAGCCAAAAGGTCGAAGGTCAACTCTAAACGACAAGTTGATTATGTGCAACTGGACCGGGTGGTGATGGCGAACAATAACGATGAGGTAATTCCAGTTTGTTTTTAGTCTAAAACAGTAAAGGATGTTAAAAATAACAAAAGTAGAGATTACATTACTTTAACATTGCTTCAGTTATTTACTTACTTTTATTAATTCAATGAACAGCACATAAATGTCGCCATTTTAGCATCGTAGCAGATTTTTATCCATTTGTATCCATTTGGACTTTGGCAGCTCCGAACAGTTAACGGAACAAAATTACACAAATAGAAGACACACCGGACTCACAACACCAAACTACACACCGCTAATGTGTGCTGGGCAAATAAAGGTGAGTCATAAAGATAAAATAGTCAGACCTTTGGAGTTTCCCTTTTCTAAAACATATACATTCACTCGCAATAAAGAACACGTCGCTCTCCTGTGGAGCAGATCATACAAAAGGCCAAGATTGGACTTGTTCAACAGATTAGTTCTGTCTTTGAGCCAATAGAGACTTTTAAATGTACAACTTGTAGGTTCAGTTGAAATCTGAATTGATCAACGTCTTCTCCTGTTGAAGATCTGCACTGTACGAGAACAAAAGCTCTGTCAGTGATGAGTCAAACGATGATGACAAATCTGTATGTTTAACACTCGACAATATGAGTATAATCTCTTAAAAACCTTTGTTTTCTTTAGTCTAATATTCTCTAATTCCTTTGCAAATCACGTGAAGTCTTGCAGAGTGGAAACCTGTGAGGAAAAGAAAAGAAAAACAGAAGGAAAAAGGGAAATGACAGGTTGTGAACAGCAATAATTTCATATATTTACAAGTTACAGCAACTAAGTGATGACAGAAAAATGAAGCAAAAGGCATGAAAGGAATTCACAGTTTACGTTGACGTATTTACTGCTTTAGTTTCATATGTTTCTATACTTTTTTTTTTTTTTTCCAAAATAAAACTATTATTTTTCAGGGAGCAAGTTGGATAAATATCACTCAGTGGAGTTTTAACACAAGAGAAACGTCTTTGTTCTCATTTCAACACGTTAACCACGTTTCTTTATGACTTTAGTGACGGGATTTCTTTTCATTTAAATAGAAAAGCAGAAGTTAATAAAGCTGCACGCTGCCTCTTTAGCCTGAGAAGACTTATGCAATTATTGTGCTATTTGTCTTTGACTGTTAGACTTTACGTGTGTGTGTGTGTGTGTGTCTGCTTTAAGACAAGAGCCAGGATGTGGCTGCGAGGGTGAGGTTGGATTCCTGCTCTCTTGTCGAGTCTTGTTGGAGGATTCCTGCAAACTCTCCTCCAGCCCTGAGGAAACAAGGAGGCGGACTCAGGTGACAACCACATAACGGTCTTTTGAGTCAGCTGACGCCGAGCGCAGCAAAAAGGAAGAAGAAAGTAAAATAAAAGTTATATTTTGTTCATTCAAATATGCAAACACTTGTATATTTGAATACTGCTCAACCAAGAGAACTACGTTTTGTTGTTGTTTTGTTGTTTCAGACTGAAATAGTTCAACACTGATGTATAAACTCACACTAGTTTGTGTCGTTTCACATTCATGGTTCCCAGTGACTTTTCCTCAAACACCATCACAACTTTAACATAAGTAAAATGTCACAAATCACAATAACTTTGTTGATTTCTTGGTGTTTTAATTTACCAACATTTTAATTTCAGTTTGTTAAACATTTTAGTTGACGATCTTAAAAAGCTGATAAAGTTCCCATCGGATTCAACAGGCAACCGTTAGCATGCTAACATTTTAGCATTTAGCTCGGATCAAGTCTCAGCCTCACTATGCCACAAACAATGGCTGTAGATATGAGCTGCATTTATTATTTATTTTAAATTATTATTATCATTATTATTATCATTTAGTAAAACTAGTAAAACTAAAGAAATATTTTATGACTTATGTGTGATTGAATTAAATTTCAAGCAAAATGTGTCAAACATTTCAGAGCATTTTGGGTTTTTAGTTTGGGACTGTAGGTATTAAGACACTCTGATTATTATTATTATTATTATTAAGTAAAATACATTTCTGATACTTATTAGACCAAATAATTAAACAACAAAAAGATACAATGACTATTAGAGATTAATTAATAATAAAAAATATAATTAGTTGAAGCATAACTATTTAATGTTGAATTGTTTGCTTACTTTTGAAAAAAAACAAAAACAAACACAAATAACACTACTTGTCCTTAATATTTTTTAAATCTATTTGTGCTAAGACAGTAATTGTTGAAAATATTAAATAAAAATAAAATAAAGAAATAAAGGAGGTTGAATTAAATGCAGCAGTAATTCATATTTTAAAGTGATTTGGTTTTTATTATTTTATAAATGTGTTATTTGTAATTTTTCATTTCCTTTCATTCGTTTATTTACGTTTGTGTTTATGTGTTTACGTCATCAGCCGTCGCCCTCTACCGCTGCGCCTGCTTCCGGTCATGTGACAAGCGTCAACGCGGAAGTGCGCCGTGTTTTTGAATAACAAGGCGCCAGCTGCTTCTACAGCTGCAGAGGGTCAGAGGTGAGACATTTTCAGACACATACTCCACCAACTTCACTTTAATCTGTTATAAAACGTTATAAACACGTTATTAGATTCTTATAAACTCCGTGCCTTTTTTGGAAAACTCTCATATAAGCTAAAAACGCTAGCTACAGCATGCTAACGCTAGCCTTTGTTAGCTAAACTTGGCTAATATTGTATAACAACTCCTCTCGCTGCGGCAGGTTGTTGGTGTTTATAGTGTCAACTTCCTCCTGGTTCAGGTCTTACAGGGATGCCCGCATCCGAACCGGTTCGGTTGGGTCGGAAACGAGCCCTGCCCTCCTGCCCGAACCCGCTGTTCCTCAAGTGGCTCACGGAGCTGCGAGACGAGGCCAAAGAAAAAGGCCTGAAGATCCAGTTCACCTACCAGAAGGTGACGCTCATGTCTGATGGATTTATAATGACGTTTTAGTCAGTTAGGTGACTAGATAAATAAAGAAAGGTGACTAAAACTTCATGTAAATATAAATAACACGTTGTTGTTTAGTGTTAATGTGTCATAACGTGTGTCTGTGTCTCCCATCAGGCCATCAACTCTTTAAATAAATATCCACTACCGCTGCAAAACGCCAAAGAGGCAAAAATCCTCCAAAACTTCGGAGACGGGATCTGTAAAATACTGGATGACAAACTGCAACGACACCTGAGAGACAACGGTAAGAAACAGACGAGCAGTGACTGTGAAGTTACAGTTACTAATAAGAGGCCAGATGTTATGGAGAGAACTTGAAATTAATTTAAATTATTGAATTAATGTGTCTCTTAGGCCTGAAAAATCAAAAACAGACACATAATACAAATAATAGTCAGTTGCAAAATGAAGAAAATAAACTATGCATTTAACTGTTAATTTCACATCATGAATTAATTGTTTTTATTACTCAACATGTGCAGTTTTTTTGTTTTCTGTGTCTTTACTTGTTTTCCTTCTTTACCTTTTTTTGCTTCAGGTCCAAACGCTCCTCTTCACTCTCTCCCTGACGCGGCGCCTCCTGCTGGTCGAGTCGACAACAACAACAGTCTGGCTCCGTCTAGAAAAGTATGGAAGTGAAGTTAATATCTTGAAAGTTATTGTTTGTAGCGTCACCAAACTTTGCAGGATGGAAGACAAACATGTTGTCAGTTAAAAAGTTTGTTTGTGTCGTTGTAGAAGAAGGATGCTGCAGGGGATCATGGGGAGGATAAAGGAGGAGGAGGAGGGAAGAAGAAGAAGAGGAGGGAGTACATACCACAGAAGAGATCAGGAGGCTACGCTGTTCTGCTCACGCTTTATAGACACTCACAGGTACAAACACAAATTCTTTCTCCATCAGATTGAACTGAAAAATAAAAAGTATCACACTTTGTATCATCATCATCAATCGTTTTTCTGTGCAGATTCCAGGAAGTAAAGGTTTCATGTTTAAGCTCGAGCTACAAACTGAAGCTCAGCTGCTCTGTGATAAATCGTTTACTGTGGTGAGTGAAGTTTTATTTCTGACACAACAAACGTTTAATCACTTTAATTTTCCTGGTTTTGATCAATTTAACTCACCACGTTTCGTTTCATCTGCAGCCTGATCTGGGCAGTAAATACACAGCGTGGTCGTCTGTTAGTACGTTGATACAGAAGAACATGGTGGTGAAGACACACAATCCTGCCAGGTACAAGAAACACACACACTTAGTAACTGGGGTTGATGTGGCTTTAAAATGACACTGACGTCATCTGTTTCAGATTCTCTTTGACTGAAGACGGTTTGTCTTTGGCCGAACGACTTGAATCAGCAGAACGAGCGAATAAAGTGAATCCAGACGGAGACGGAGCAGAGGTGAGACGTGATGAGGAGGAAGAGGAGGAAGATGAAGATGGTCCTGGGGTTGTTGATCTCACTGGCAGCGACGAAGACGATGAAGAGAAAGACGACGGCCAATCACAGTGAGGAGACGCTGATTAATGAAACCGCCACGTTTGTGCTCGTTTTCCTGTTTTAAATGAAGCTATTTTCTACAACCAGTTCATCGAAGACGTCAACCTGCGTCTCTCAGCCTTTGAGCGATGTCGCCATGACGACGAGCAGAAAGACGAGCGGTGAACGTCTTCAACCAGGAACTTACGACATCGTCCTGTGTGTCGACTTCATCGAAACAACCGGGTACGAAAAAACAGAAACCGTCAGAAATCTGGTGTTTCATCAAACAGCTGCAGGATTTATTCATGTTTGTGTTTATTTTGTGTTTTGTTTTGTTTGTGTTCAGCGGCAGCCATCATCGTAAACAGGAGCTGGTCAAAGAGCTGCAGAGAAACGGAGTCAACTTCGACGTCAGGAAGCTGAACGTCGGCGACTTCCTGTGGGTGGCGCGGGAGAAAATGGCGCCGGTTCCAGGTTAATGACAAGAAACTCTGAGGATCCGATGTTTGTCTTTGTCTTTTTTTTTCTGCTGCTTCATTTTCATCTGACGTCATTTGTTAGTAAAATAGTGAAGACTGACTTGAACCAGTTTTCATTTCCTGTTTTTGTCTAAAAATACTACGACTGCCGCCGACTAAAATCTGAAAGTAAAGTTTTTCTTCCTCTATCTTCAAAGTTAATTTCCCTAAATTCATTCAATTGAGTTACAACAACAACAACATGAAATACAAACATTTTATAAAAGGTTCAACTGAGACCAATAAAGTCAAATCAAACTGGACGATCGATATCAACTGAATGTAGCTGCTGCAGCCAGAAACTCTTATTTTGAAATGTTTGTTTATAATCATTGTTTACTCACCGTGTCTGATCTCAGGTCAGCTGCGAGCGCCGGCCGCCAGAGAGCTGGTGTTGGATTACATCATCGAGAGGAAGAGGATGGACGACCTGTGTGGCAGCATCATCGACGGACGATTCAGGGAACAGAAGGTTCAGAGTTGTTTTCGTTCATTTGCTTTATTGGTAATAATGGAAACACAGAGAATAAGTTCACCTCTTCTTCTTCTTCTTCTTCTTCTTCAGTTCCGGTTGAAGAGGTGCGGCCTCCGCCGGCCGATCTACCTGGTGGAGGAGTGCGGCTCGGCGGCGTCGCACCTCAGTTTACCTGAGACGACGCTGCAGCAGGCGATTATCAACACACAGGTCGAACATTTTATATCAGAAATAATAAAATATTAAACATAATCTGGACTTTGAATTTGATGTTGTTTTACTTCATCATTGATCATTGTGTTATAATGTTGTTCTCTGTATAAAATAATACTTTTATTAATTATTATTTATAAAAAATCGAATGTTTTCTCTCAAATGAGAATTAGTTGTTAAATTTGACACTAAAATTCCTGTTTTGTTATTTTCAGGTTGTCGACGGTTTCTTCGTGAAAAGAGTCCAGGACGTGAGAGAATCAGCCGCCTACCTCACCGTCATGACCCGACACCTGATGAAACTTTACCAGGTCACACACACGTTTGTGTCTTTGACTGTTTTTAATAAAGTTCCAACATCTGACATTAACCGGCTTCACGTCACGGAGACGACGTTTGTGTCTGTTGTGATTTGATTGGTGTAAAAAGATGAAAAATTTGACATTTTTATCTAACATAAGCTGAACTGTTGCTATTGTCAACAAACCAGTCATCCTGACTCATCTACATTAATATACGTTTCATGTTTTTACTTTCGTGTGCTTGTTTGCGACTATTTTTAGCTGCAGACAAATAACCACTTTCTGTTCTAGTAACAGGAAACCACCTCTTCCCCTCATGTGTAAATCACATTCTCACTTCTTTATTTTTCTCTCAGAATCGGACTCTGTTGTGTCGCTCTAGAGAGCTGGAAGGAGACGGAGCGGACGACGAGATCCCGTCGTGTTCCCTCATCTCGTTCGTGGAGTTCAACCACGGAGCCGTGAAGAACAAAGTGAGTCCGAACTCACTGGGTTTACATTTTCTATCAACTTCAAACAGATAAATTCATCCGTCTTGTCTCTGTCAGTGTCAGACGGTGAGAGAAGTGTTCGCCCGGCAGCTGATGCAGATCGGCGGTTTGTCTGGAGAAAAGGCGGCGGCCATTTTGGAGCAGTACAGCACGCCACACAGGTAACGTAACGAGGTGTATGGAGGCACTTAGACGTCAGAGCTACAACATCCCATCAAACCAACTACCATCGGTCTTCAGACAAACTCAAATCAATCATTTCTTTTGAATTATTTCTCCAAAACACCAAAGTGATTCATGCTGATTCTACTTCCTAACCCAGATGCATGCTGGTCCTGCACCTGCGCATCTATGTAATCTCACCAATTTACAACACAAAAACAGAAACACTGATTCAGATTAATTGTATTATGGCGAACATTCACAGATCGGCCACCAGGGGGCAGTGCAGGATCTCACTAGACACTTAGACCACACAAAGTGTCTCTGATGATTAGATCATTAAACCAAACACATTTAGACAAACAAGACAAAGAAAATATTGTAAAATAATCAATATTAAGGACAAACTGATTAAAAAAAATAGCTCCTACACCTTATGTTTAACTTTAGATCAAGTCACAATGTGTAAGTCTCAGTCTCTGTCGTGATCGTTGTCGACTTGTTGTTTCCATGATCTGGAGTCTCAACAACTGGTCTGAGACCTGTAGTGTTCACACTACAAGACTTGTCAGTGATTGACTCCCGATCACACCGTGACGTCACCAAACTCTACGTCTGGTCACGTGAACTAGACAGGATGTAGCCGCTGCTTCTCACCGTGATTTACAGCCGTTTATTGTTGACGAGCACCGGTGAAGACGCTGCCTCCGACACAGACTAAACCGCTGAGTTCAGGTTTCACTAAACACGAACGAGACGACGACGACTCTGACACACTGACGGTACCGAGGACGCTGCAGAGAAAACAGAAGTAGAGACGTTTAGATGTGAAAACTCATTGATCAGATCCTCCAGGATTTAATGACGTTACAATCACAACTATTAACACAAATTCAACCAGTCGTTTTCTATATTCCTGAGGTCTTTGACTGGTGACTACCTACAGCAGCTACAGTCGAGGAAACTGGACTTACACATTAAAAAATAACGTTATGATTGAAACTATTACTAAATGAGGAAACCACCATGTAAACATCACCATGGCAACACGCTGGTTTTCATGGTGGAGCTGAAACCAGCAGCAGACCTCCCTGGTACCAGGTAACATCTGGATCAGACGCGGGGAGTTTGTAGAAAGTGAAAATGAAACAAAAACCTGTTAAAACGTCAGACTTTTAAACGTGGTTGTGAGTGAATCAGTGAGACGGCAGCAGCATTTATCTCACATCCCTCCTCTGATTGGCCGTCGCTCTTTGTCAGTCTCTTCAGATTCCTCCAGTTTTCTAACATGACAGATCCAGTCCCGGTCTCAGACCAGGTCCCGACGGCCTCTGATGGAGTCGTTAGGGCTGTTCACACATTATGATCATTAACTGATGATTCACCGACCATCAGAGGACCAAGTCCACCAGACACCACCACTGGAGATCGTTCACTCATTCACTCGTGTTGTCGTTTGTCTTTTCGTCTTCAGCCTCCTGTCGGCCTACGAACGATGTTCAACCGAAGCGGAGAAGGAGAAACTTCTCTCATCGATCCGTTGTGGGAAACTGAAAAGGTTTGTTGATCTGATGACGAGTCAAAATAAACCTGATGGATAAAATCAAACGACGACATTTAAAATGTTTTATCGTCTTTGTTTTTCAGAAACTTGGGTCCAGCTCTGAGCAGAACGATTTACCAGCTCTACTGTTCACAAGGAGCTTTGTCATAAAAACACCAACACACTCACTTTTTATGGTCATGAACTTTACCTCATTTGTTTGAACAGACTGAACAGAAGAATCACTACATGTTTATGTTAAAACGTAAAGATGCTGCTATAAATGTTGAATTAAAGTTTATTTTGAATAATATTCTGTTGTTTTTATGGTTTTTTCGACGATAAAAGACGCCAGAGTTTAGTTTTTTTAGTCTGTTTTATTCTGAGCTCGAACAGACGAATCTGTTCAATATAAATGAAGATAAAATAGTTATTAAACATTTATTTATTTAGTTTGATAAACTCTGAAACTATGTTAATATCTTTATTCTAGTGTCTTGTCCTGACTGGTCGTTTATCTTGTTGATATTGAACCGATCAGGTCTTTGATCAAACCTCATTAAACAAGAAATAAAAACCATAAATTTAATGATTTTAAATGAATTAGCTGTAAAACTGTCAACAGCAGCAAACGTAAACATAAATAAAAAAAAGCGGACCTGTTGTTGGTCGATGTCGCTCTTCATCTTAGTTTCTGTAAAAACAAACAAACAACGATCAAGTTCAAATATTTTTCTAAAAAAATCAGTTTTACCTCTTTTGAGTCGTACGTTTCTTGACCAGTTTTAAATCTGAGTTTTACTTTTTTTTCCCGACATGTTCACGAATAAAAAGACACAAAATATCGTCTCTGACCTTCGCTTCAACTTTCAGTGTGAGCTGAAGAGACGGATGTGTCATCACTGAAGTTTCTCTTCTCACTTTCCTCTTTTTCTCCGTCATCACATCGGTTCGTCTGTTTGTAGTCGACTCATCGATCTCAGCTGAGATGACGACGCAGGAAACATCAGAAAAAAAAAACATAAAAAGCTCTTTGATCACAACTACTGTGATTATTCTTTAAGCTAACATTAGCATTGTGGCTAAAAAAATAAGGGGATTTAAGTGATTATTCAGCCTGTTTATCTACTGAAAAATAAATATTTCAATATTTTCACCTGAAATCCATAAACAAACAATAAAAGATGAAACAATAAGAAACATGATCATTTTATAGTCAAACATTGTTCTATCGACCTGTTAAACCATCTACAGAGTTATCTCACCTGCCGGGTTTGAGTTTGTCCAATTTCTGGAGCCAATAAATAGTCAAACACCCTCAAATGTATCTAAATTGTCATTTTTTAACCACTAATAAAGCTCAAAATATGAGCTTTATATGGGCCGATATGTCTGTGAAGAGCAAGAAAAATGATGAATCTGCTGATGTGGAACAACCTTCATCACCAGTTGTTATAAAACCAGACGTTGTGTAAGTCTTGTAAAACAGTGTTTTTAATAAACTCTCAGTTCACTTACTAAGTTATCAGTACTTCAGTTTATGTGTAGGGACCCTATTCATGCTACTGCTGAAGTGAAGTGATATTTTGAGTTTTATTAGTGGTTAAAAAATGACTATTTAGATACGTTTGGCTGACTGCCCCATTTACTTTCATTGTTAACTATTTGGTTGTGAAGACAAAAGACAGTCAAAGTCAATATTACTTCAACCAAATGTAAAAATGTTTGACTCGTCTTCATGGTGAAATAGACTCTGGGTTCATGTTACTCTGGAACGTCACTTTAGTCAAGTGTGGAAAAAAAGAGAAAAAACCAGGAAGTGATAATGTGATAACTTATCTGTCTCTGAAACACTGCTGCTCCAAAAGTCTGGAAAAGCTCAGGGCGTTTATATTATTGAGAATCAACAACTCAAGATATTTAACCATCATCATCATCATCATGAGGAGAAATCAGTCATGAATTCATGGAGGCAGACAGATTTATTCAGACACCGACAGCAGCTTCAGGAGTCGTAGTCGTCAGTAATAATCACCCAGGAAGTGAAAAAGAAAAAAACAAAACAAAAAAACCAACGTTATTTAATGCGACGGATAAAAGAAGAGTTGTACAAAAACAGCTGATGTAACATAAAGATGATAAAGATGGAAAACAATGATTTAACGGGGAGATTATTATTATTATTATTATTTACCAACGTTGGTCAAAGGTTAAAAGTTTTATGACCTAAATGTTTAATAAAAATCAGAAAAAAAACTTGAGGTTTTCTTGATATTTGACCAGATTTGTTAACGTATGTTTGTGTAGAAACAGTGTAGATTCACCACAAAAATAAAATAAAATAAAATAAAATAAACAGGTCGCTCTAGTTGCATAAGCTCTAATCAGAGCAATGTGAATTTTAATTAAAGAAAAAAAAAAAAAAAAAAAAAAACGAGGACGACCATTTTAACTCAGCTTTTCCCGAGTATGTTGAGGAAAAATCTGGCAGCAAAAACAAACAAACACACAAACAAACAAACGGGAAAAAAAGGGAAATCTCAGGAGTTTCACTCTCGACTATCAGATCTGAATCATCTTGATATAAAATCATTCACCTCAATCTTTAATATTTTAAATGACATGATTTAACGTGGAGTCTCTCTGACAAACAGAAGTAAAATGATGTGTTGTTGTTGTTTTGTTTTGTTTTGTTTCATTTCTGTCTCTTGAACGTCTCCACTCTGGTCCCTAATCTGACAACAACTTCTCTTATTTACACAAAAACAACAGGAATTCAAAACCTGATCAGTCAGACTGGATTCCTCTTGGAACAAAAGTGCCGTTTCCATTATTTTAGTTTTATTTTATTTCAGGTTTGTCTTTAAAAAAAAGACAAGACTTGAAAAATAAAATAAAATAAATTGTGATCGTTTTCTTTAAACTTTGTCAATTTTTTTTTTTTTTCCATTCGATCAACATGATCAATGGTAGGAAAAAAAAAAAAAAAAAAAACAGATAAGTGATCGAATGGTCCCGTCTCGACTGGTCCCCCATCGCAATAACAACAACAAATAAACAAAATAAAACAAACACGATGTTTGAAGTTGAACCCGGAGCTGTCCGCTTCCTCGTCCTCACGTCAGCATTAATGTTTCACATCCGAGTGAAGCCGACGTTGTTTTTTTCCGTCTCAAAAACAAACAAAAACAAAAACAAAAACCCGCCGTCGACAGTCTGACTTCCTGCCGTGAGGATTCAGGATCCGTTGATCCTCCAGGACAGAAGCTACAAACCAAAACCAAACGCGTCGTCATCTGCTGTTTTGGTTTTTTTTTTTTTTAGTTTAGTTTTTTTGTTTGATACGTCCGTACGGGAGCAACAGTAGCAGCCGTCGCCGTCGGGCATGTCGATGCAGAGTTTAGTCGCGGTCGGGCATTCCCGGGCTCTCTGTGATCAGAGTTTAGGCGGTGGGACGAAATACTTCCCGGGGCTCTGTGTGATGGAGGTCACGCCGTTGTCTTCTTGTGGGGAACAACAGGGTGGCGAAATCTTACGGATGCGGCCACCTCGGAAAACATCGGCAGGTCCTCGGCGTTAACGAAACAAAGACAAACGGGTCCTAAACTGCATGCTAATGTTGGAGGTTAGCTAGTTGGAATCTTTTGATGCTAATGTTAGCTACTTCTAAACCTTTAATGCTAACGTTAGCTACTTCTATACCTTTGATGCTAATGTTAGCTAGTTCTAAGGGTTAGCTAGGAGCTCCAACAGGAAGTGGCAGAAATCCTTTAATGCTAACGTTAGCTACTTCTATACCTTTGATGCTAACGTTAGCTACTTCTATACCTTTGAACCACCCTACGGAAAACATCGGAAAACATGGGGACACGACGAACGTTAACAGAAACAAAGACAAACGGGAATAAAACTAACTAAACTGAGTTTTTTCATGCTAATGTTAGCTAGTTCTATACCTTTGATGCTAACGTTAGCTAGTTGTAATCTTTGATGCTAACGTTAGCTACTTCTAAACATTTGATGCTAATCGTTAGCTTAGCTAGTTCTAAACCTTTGATGCTAACGTTAGCTAGTTCTAAACCTTTGATGCTAACGTTAGCTAGTTCTAAACCTTTGATGCTACATTTGATGCTACGTTAACAAGCTCTAAATCTTTGATGCTAACGTTAATTAGCTAGTTATAACACAAGCTAATGTTAGAATAAAGTTGGCTTCCGCATTTTTGTTAAAATGATTGTTAGTTTTTACAAAAACAGTTAAACCGTTTGCTCAGTTTATTAAAACATTCACACATTTATCTCCTGCAGTTCAACCTCAGTCTCTCAACATCCTCGTTAACTGTCTCTTTGGTTAATGAATCACGGGAAAAATTTAACACAAAAAGTGTGGAAACAATTTAACATGAACAATCAAATGTTTTTTCTCTGATTATTTCTAAAATACGAGGATGAAACTACTGGACAGAAACAAAAGTTTCATATATAAATTGAACAAACTCAACTCTTTAATCATCAGTATTAATGCGTCAGTATTACTGTAAAGCTGCTCTGTTGACTTCTGGATGTTTGACAGGAAGAGAAGTCGTCACTAGAAGAGAATAGCAGCAGCAACACCCCCCCACCCCCCATCGTCCTCTCAGCACGTTGACATTCAGCCGCCTGCAGCACATTACTGTCTTTAAATACTCACAGTGGTTTCCTCCTTTCTGACCAAACGTTGTGGCCATGAGCGTGAGCAGCGACAACCACAGAGGGACGAACACACACACGTAGCTCAGGCTGTTGTGGCCGTCTAGTTTATGAACGAGGAGAATCTGAAGAGACACGAGAAACAATGAACACAGACAACACAAGTAAACGTCGCTATTTTAAAACCTTAAACTAAATGTAATTTAAAAAACTGCTCAACTTTTTATAAGAGAGTTCTTTTACCTCAAATGTGAGAAGTGGCACCACGATGGTCATCCAACTGATCGCCATGGTGATATGAGTCCGCCGTTGCTCAGCGATGATGTCGATGGAGCGAAGGAAGAGAACGGACCAGATGATGTAGTAGAGGACGACGAGGCAGAGGAAGGACATGAGGATCCAGAGAGGAACACACACGACCTGCAACACACAAACAAGTGAAGTTACAGTCATTCTAGGGATTTTTACAGACGATAGAAGCCGACTTCACACTGTCGGGCGAGAGCAGAGCCGCCCGGATGTGCCGGGCTAACTAGTGCCACTAGTCTGAGACTTTTGGTTAAGCCACACGGGGCCAGAGGCAACGTTAGAGTCAATCCGTTGCTGTAGGTGTGGAGACGGCAGGTAGAGGCTCTGAAGATGGCAGAACAGATGTGTATTTATGACTTTAGCTGATACGGAGACAGTGGATCGACAGTTCTGGTCTCATGATGATGTTCGTGCTCTGCTCTCAGAACGTGGAGGTTATGAAACACATCGTGGCGGAGAGAGCCGCCCTGCAAGAAAGACTCAGAACCTGTGGGTGCAGTGTAAGTTATGTTTATCAAGCTAACTTCTTACAGCAGACACATGTAGATCTGCTACAACTAGAATTAACAGCAACAACAGAACTGAATGTTTACTTGCTGCTGGTTGTTTGTTTTTGCTTGAACCTGCCATCCTGTTTGAAAATGGTTGGTGTTGGTGATGTTTCCACAAACGAGGTCTCAGGGCTGAGACCTGGGACACTAGCACTTAGCTGGTCCTTAAACAGGCCTGGCCTGTGAGTTCATACAAGAAACATCACATCAGTCAGATGAGTTTTAAGAGAGTTCATGTTTTTCAGTTTCAATCTAAAGAGTTATAACGACAGTGTTGATTCGAGACAAATCTCTATATTTTTAAACCAAAATAACAAACTTTTACAGACTTTTATTCAAGATGGCGTCGACAGGAAAACTTCTATAGAATCTGTACATTTACAAAGTTAATGATACTTTGGTTTGTCTGTAGGAACCTCTCCTCACTACCACACAAGTCAAATGTTATTTTGAGTCTTACAGTGGTTTAAAAAACAGACTCAACTCTATGTCCCTCACACTGTCGTTATAGATCTTTAGGTTGAAATTACAAACCTGGGATTTTACTTCCAACACAAAGTATGAACTCATCATCATCACGACTGTAACTCTGGATTTTTGCTTTAACAGACGTCTGTCAGCTTCAGTTTGATCTGTTCAGTGTCGTGTTTCTCACCAGCCACGGCCAGTTGATGATCTTGTCGAGCTTCAGAGCGATGAAGATGAACTGGAGGATGTTCACCGAGCACAGAACCTCCAGCTGAGGATGAAAAAGAAGCAGGCAACAGACAGACAAATCAACGAGCCGCAACAACAACATTACAAATGCAAACTGAGGTTAAAGATTTATTTTTCTTCACCTCCAGCGAGCGGTCGTGTCGAAACCCCCAGACGCACGCCGCCACGGAGACGGGCGACACGCAGAAGAGCGGCATGAAGACGAGCAGCCAGAAGTAGTTTCCTCTCGCCACACGGTCGCACACCAACACCTCGAACATGAGCAGCAGGACGTGGAGCCCCACGGCGATCAGCATGGCCTTGAACTCCACGCACGTCTCGCCCTCGGCCCTAAAACAAAATGTCAGATTCATTTGTCGTTTTCAGCAGCAACTTGTTGTTTCAAACCTGTTTCATTTCTTAATAGTTACTGTTATCATTCACTTCTTTCCTTCTTGCTGTAAAATTAAAAGTATTTTGTGTTTCCACATCTGTAAAGAAACTTTTTGAGACGATCTTTAGCAGTTACTGACCACTTTGAGGTCAGTGGTAGTAGTATTTTAAAACAGCTCATAGTTCCTTATCATCCTAACAAATCACTTCAATCACAAACTGCAGGTTTCCTTGTAGTTCCTAGAGTCTCTAAGACCAGGATTCAGTTATCAGGCTCCTCTCTGATGGAACCAGATCCAGTTTGGGTTCAGGAGACACTCTATGTATTTAATATTTGACTGAAAACTTTCCTCTATGACATAGTTTATAGTTAGTGATGGTTCAGATGAGTCCTGGAGCTTCCTTTAGATGAGCTGCTGTAGGATTACACTGCTGGAGGAACTACCATGATGCACTGCACCTCTTCTCTCTGTCTCAATATGCCCTCACATCACTATATCACATATTAACATTCACACACACCACCTGCCTCTCTTTTCACAGGTAGCTTTAACTCCACAGATCATTATTATTAAATGATATTTCTGTTCCTGACTGTAACAATATAAAATCTCTCTTCCTCCTCATCCTCCTTCCTTGCATCTTTTTTTATAGTTCGGTATCACCGTTAATAACACACAGAATAATACAAAAATATGAGTTAACATTGTGTAGTGGGTAAAATTAAATAAATAAATAAAAACATGAACATGTGACGAATGGATAAAAACAATAAATATACCATAAAACATGAATAAAAATTAAAATAATAAACATACAGTGATACATAAAACAACAGAGCAGCAGCATCAGTAAAACAGGGGGTTAAGGCTGATTAAAATGTTGATAAAAAGTAAAGTCTTATATCTTATAATAATATTTTCCAAGTAGTTTCCTCCTCCCATGATGCACTGCACCTCTTCTCTTCATCTCCGTCTCTCCCTCATCCTCCATTTCACACCTTCACATCACTACGTTACATATTATTAACCTTTATCTTCTCTCTCTTCATCTTTTCCTGCAGGTCGCTTCGACTAAAAAGAGATTTCTGTTGATAATTATTGCACCTGTTGCAATAATTATAACCTGTTTGTTGCTTCTTTTCCTCTTTTTTTCTTCTCACTCCAACCACTTCAAGGCAGACGACCGTCGACTCTGCGTTTTTTCTTCTCCCCTGTGATAAATGTTTTTTTTTTTTTGTTCTATGATATTGTAAAGTGTCTTAAGATAATTGTAGTGATGATTCTGACGCCGTAAAACGTGAGTCTGATGTCAACACTGTCAGATAAAGGTTTAATTTCTTATTGACTCTACCTGTACTGAGGGTTGTGAGCCCAGACGCCGGTGCCCACAGACGCCCCAAAGATGACCAACAGCTTCCACAACCATATCGGGGTGAAAACGGCCCAGTAGCTCCAGTGAATGACGCCATCGAGCCGCAGGGAAAGTAACACGGAGAACAGCAACAAACACGAGTAGATCAGGAACTTACTGCGTTAAAAACAGACAGAAAGACACAATTTTAAACATGCATCACACTGAAAACAAGACAAAATAACAACATTTGAAGGCGAAAACATAGCAAAAATAAAACGCACACTCCTTCTGTTTATTTCCTTTATTTACCAGGAAGCTAATTAATAAATAAAAATAATAAAACATGATAATTTCATATAATTAAAACATTATTTTGATGTCAAAAATTAGCTTGTTTCAGTCTGACTTTTATAAATGTAACCTTGGGGTTTATGTAATATTAATCAAACATTAAATCAGTTATTTAAGTCAAATAATCAACATAATCAACCTTTCATTTCAGCTATATTCGTAATTTTATTGCAGTTACTAAGCTAAGTTTAACTAGCAAATCCCTACCGATGCTATAGTTAGCCAGGCCTAATTTAGCCTTTTCCGTTTTAACTACTAAATGTAGCATTAATTTAAAGGTATTGCTATTTTTATAGTAACATATAATTAATGTCAACACACGTATAACACACATATTTATTACTTAAAAGTGCTTAAAGTGTTGTCATATCGCACCCGAGCGATGCTAACTAGCTACATAAGCTAACTAGCTAAATGCTAACGCTAACGTTACCTGGGATTGAAGTCCTGAAACAATCCTCTTAAATTCATGTTGTTAGCTCGCTAACATCAGTTCTCCGTGTCGTGTAGATAGTTCACCACTTAATATGTAGCCTAAACATCATAATGTCGGTTATAATTGTGATTTTCTTGCTTCAGTTTCATCTCAATCTCTAAGCTAACCCGTGTGTTTTCATGTTTTTTTTTTTTTCGTCGACTTTCGGTTCCTCGGAAATCACGTGACCACACGAAAAAAGCCGAACTACTTCCGAGAATCCGATCGGTTGAAAACGTTTAATTTTAATTTATATGTATTTATTACAAACACATTACTAACAAAAAAATCACCAGTTAAATTTAAAATTAAAAATTTAAAATCATTTTCTAAAAATCTATATTTGCAATTACTGGATGGAAAAAAAAAATAAAAATAAAAATAAATAAATAATTTGTTCAATATAGCCATATTATTGTACAGTATTTCTTCTATTTTAGCGTCTATAACTTAAGCCGGGGAAAATATAGGATAAATTTAATAGAAAATTATAATATGTGATTAAATAATGTCAACCTTGGGTGTAAATACAGAAGTTAGCTTTATGAATAATACATCACCAGATTATTATGGGGAGGTTGGCTGAGTTAGCGTAACTCGGAGGTGGACATTTGCAATCTTTTTTTTAAAAATCTTTGTAATCTTCAGGAGTGACAGCGGACGCCTCATGACATGTTTTCACATCAATATTGAATGTTGCTGTAAGATTCTTCAGGCTCGTTATGCTCAGATATTTAATATCAGATGTAATGTTTTCGCCCCAGAATGAAACTGCTATCCACCCTTTACTACGACTGTAGCAACAGAACGATGACCAGAGCTTCGAAGGAACATTAACCCTATTATTGAGGCTATTGCTGCCTGGCGTTGCACCAGTTACCACAAAGGCTTTTTTTCATTATTGTTCTTGATACAGCTTTTATCCGTAACACATTATATAATACAGAAGCAGCAAATGTCTCTGTGTCTGATTATCTCTACTGTTTTTCATGTTTAACTGAGTTTTACATTCATAGTTGTGACTGTAGTACTATGTAGGTTTTCCTGGTCTTTGTGATGATACAGTATTTTCGACAACATCTTGTCTTCTAACTGATGCTATTGTTTCTTATCAGTTTTCAAAGATTAAATCACTATTTATCTCATGATGTGTTTTTGTCTCTTCACACTCATCAGACTATAAAACCTTGTGGACACGGCTAATTGAGGTTATTATTTTCATTGGCGTCTTTAAATATTTGGATATTTGTTGCTTAGACAGAGAAAGACACCTAAATAAACTTTACATATAAGACTGTGAGTTAACATCAAAAAACACACAGATCAGTTAAGGTTTAAATAATTCATTTCACAATAAAAGAAAAGCAAAAGAAACAGGATCGGTGTAAGAGTATAATATAACATGAGAAACAGTTGAGGTTCAGAGCAAAACTGATTGAGAAACGATGTCTCTAAGAAATGACATGACATTATGATGTTAAATGTGTTTCACAACTACACTGAGGTGGTGAAATAGTTTGGTTTTAAATAAATGAAACATTAAATGTTTGAATTTAAATTAACAACACGTCATAATCATCATTGTTAGAAATTAGCTCCATGTATCTGTTATAATAGGAGGAAGGACAGAACAGAGATTATGATGTAGCTCATATGCAAAAGATCATTTTGTGACAAACAGCTGGTTTCATTTAACTGAAGTTGACAGAGGTTTTGACATTAAACCTCTGATGAACACGAGGTTCGTTACTAGCAGACATTTTCTGATGGTTTTTGTTTTTCGTACTTCTCATAATGAACCGGACGACAGACGTCGCCGACTTTATCACAAGCCACAACCACTGGCTGTGTCTCCTTCTTTTTGCTAGTGACCTTTTTCTTTGTGGTGTCAAATTCAACATGATAAACCTCAAACGTTTTGTTGCTGATGCACAAGTTTTTGTGGTTTGAAAGCCTTCGCCTTTGCAGATGTTCAGGACGTCCGTCTCATCCTCCTTCTTGAAGAACGTCTGAGTAGATCTCACCTTGAGCTCTTTCTCTGTTAGTATTTCATTTATGTACCTGTATCATGAGATAAATGTTTCACAGCATAATTAATGCCATTGATTTACTGTTTAATGATGATTATTTATCTTAAGTATAATAACTAAGTAAAAACAAGAGTAATAAAATGTCATAAAATCAGTAAAAACTATGATGTGCTTCTTTTCATCGTCTTTATGTGTCATTTTAGATGAAACACTTTCATAAATGATGTCAAAGTATAATCAGTATATTATCTATCCATCTATCTTATGGCCAATTCACAATGAACAAACTGAGTCAACCTTCATACTCACTTTGTCCAGTCTTCATCCGATGACTGTTCGGTCAAGGTCTTCTGAAGGATGTGTTTCTTTGCAAAATCGCTGCTGTTTTTGTTTGGTTCACAAGGTTTATCATTGTGCCCGTGGACGAAGACAAGACAGCACACGACACTGAGCAGGAGAACAACGTTCATCTTGTCTGGGGTCAGAGAAAGAATGAAGGTGTTAATTTGTTGACAAAAAAAAAAAAAAAAAAAACATGTAACACTAGTATATCATATATATGTTAATACTTAACATCAGTAAAATGTTGACATTGTTTAATCTCTTGCTCTTCATGATTTTATATTATTCTACTTATATCCATTCGCCCAATGAACTCCCCTCCCTCCACTCTCTTCTCTCTGTTTTCCTCTTTCAACCAAACCAGTTGAGCCACTTTGATTCTACTTCTGCTGGAGGTTTTTTCTCGTTAAAAGAGATTCTTCCTCTTCACGGCTGCCAAGTGCTGCTCACTGTGAGCTGTTGGGTCATCACTATAATACTGTATTAGAGCCTTTAGATAAATACATTTGGGAGTTGTTGTAATACAAATAAAATTGAACAGATCGACTGATCTGAATTACACACATTTAATTCTCTTATAAGATAAAACTGGAGAAGAATAATGCACAGTAAGCACAAATCCTGCCAATCATTGTAACTGGAGGTGAAGAAATATTGAAATTTATAGATGAATTGTATTTAATATAATGTTATTGTCATTTATTTTTTACATTAAGTCCTTAAAATAAGTCACTAATGTTCCTCCATATGTATCAGCTAAGTTTAATGAAGTGTAAAGTAACTTTTCTGCTTCTCAACAGGGTAAAACTAAAAACATTAAGTTGACTATTCAGGCTCAAGGTGAGTTCTTGGTCTAATGCACCAGTCCACTAGATTTGTTCCCTTTAGAGACACAATGTCTGGTTCTATATTAGTATTTACTCTGATCAGGACAGTTTCTAATAATCTAAGTCACTGTTACTAAAACATTATTATTTATTTTAAATCATAACCTTGATCTTTGTCTAATTGTAACAAACTGTCACCGCATCTTAAAAATCTGTCACAAGAAACAAGAGAAAGAGACGTCACCTGTTTGGGTTGAGTCTTGGTTCTGGAGCGATGCTTCGTTTTCTTTGAAGGTTTCGTCTTCGTCGTCTTTGTCGTCTTCGTCCTCAGTGCTGTTCCAACTGATCACACCTTCCTTTATATCTCATCCCCTTCTGCGTCGATTCATACCAACCATCCAACATCCATGTGGCTCTAATGTTATCACTATAAAATAAATACAGTATATTTAAATATAAAAGATGACAGTGTGTAATTTGAATAAAACCTGGTGATGAGGACGATACAACTTGATACTGAACAATGAACAGACAGGATGATCCTTTGAGGTCGACCGTCACAACATTATAGTTAATGATTCTAGTTGAGTATGAGCAGCTTTAATGGACACTCACCCACCAACTTTGGATTTTTCCTGATTAAACGACGTGGTTCGGAACAACTTCAATAAATAAATAAACAGTCTGATTCATCATAGCAAAGACTCAATTGTGCTGGTGCGAAGTGTTGTGAACAGGATGTTCAGCAACTCTGTTTCTGTTGAATTAAATGTTTTTCTATGTATTGTGCATCCTGAACTCAGCCTTACTCAGCCGTGACTATTGAGGGAGCTCTGTACAGAAAAAAGCGACCAGACTTGCATAGTGCACCTTTGATGTCTGTTGCTAAAATGACGTTTGCTCTTTCCATAACCAACCAACTCTCTCACTCACCTCCAGGTGTTTTGATTGTGATCTATTGTGTGTGTCGCCGTTGTATTGGGGAATTTTCCTGAGATTTAATACAAACTGTTTCCTCCATGTGAGTGTGACTGAGTGTTTTAACATACATTGAATGTTAAACCTTGGATTTTTCCGGGTTCTCACAACTTCAAAGGCCTATTTTAGGTTTAAAAGCAGGTTTTATGGTTGTGGTAAGAGGCTGAGAGATGCAGTAGGTCAGTGAGTGACCTCGCAGGATTACAGTTACACTGAGACTCACAAGCTTTCACTTGATGCTAAAGTCTCATCATGAACAATGTTTTCATGGAAACACAAAGAGACACGACCGTCACAATCAGTATATGTTTAATGTACTGATTGAGAGCTGATTATCACCAACGTGTGTGTATATGTCTTTGTCTTTTAGTTTTGAACCACATCTGGTGTTTTTGTTTAAATGGTTGTTTGAGATTTGAAACTTTGTTTTTGAGATAAATAGTTAGTGTTTAGGTTAGAGTCAGGTATTTCTCTGTGATAGTTTTTATGTCTTTGACTGTTCATGAAGAGAGACAGGTAAATGTGTGACAGTTTAACAAAGGCTACATTAATGTGTCTGTTCAGTTCCAGCTGATTATCTCTACTGTTTTCCATGTTTAACTGAGTTTTACATTCACAGTTGTGAGTGTAGTACCTGTCAGTTCAGATAGAGAAAGACTCAGTCTGCTCCTGCTCCTTATGTAAATCAGAAAGTGAAGGTTTCACCTTAAATCTCCAAATCTCTTCTCAGCAGATCAACAGCAGAAAAACATCATTCATGTTGTAACTTTAGCATCAAGTGTCAGAAGTTTTCTACATTTAGACACTGATTAGAAATCAAATGATCCAGTGGAGGCAGCAACTTCAGAGGTCACTAGAGTTCATTCAGGGGAGTTTTGCTGATATGACCTGAACACACACACGTACCTGTCTCTCTTTTTCATTTGCATGGACAGTCATAGACATAGAGAAATGTCTAATTTTAACCTAAACTCAACTCAACTCTAAAACCAACACACACACAAAGAACAGTAACTCATTGACCTAATTCATCCTCCAGCTCCAGTCTCCTGAATGTGACGGTCGTGTCTCTTTGTGTTTCCATAAAAACATTGTTCATGATGAGACTTTAGCATCAAGTGAAAGCTTGTGAGTCTCAGTGTAACTGTAATCCTGTGAGGTCACTCACTGACCTACTGCATCTTTCAGCCTCTTACCACAACCATAAAACCTGCTTTTAAACCTGAAATATATATGTGAAGTTGTAAGAACCAGGAAAAAAATGTCTTCACTTCCAGTTCAAACAGGTTTACAGGTTTATCCATACAAGTACACTCACGCATAAACAGACCAGTGGTCTTCAACATGAAGGCTGGGACCCCACATAGAGTCCTGGCAGGAAGTAGCCGTGAGAAGATCAAGAACCTGGTCTCAGCTGGATACAGTCAGTCTGGACCTTAACACCAACCAGTCCTGGTCTGGATGTCACAAAGTGAACCATGAAAACCTCCTCCACACCACCACCACCACCACCACCACCAGTCTGAACTGATGACACAGGGTTGGATGTGTTGTTTTCTATCAGATGTTTTATTGTGTTTCTATGAATGTGACTTTAGCATCAAGTGAAAAATGTCAGAAGTTTTCTACATTTAGACACTGATCAGAAACCAGTTTTAAACCTGGATGTGGTCTGTTCTCAGTCCTGACAAATGATCCACTGGAGGCAGCGACTTCAGAGGTCACTAGAGTTCATTCAGTTGAGTCTGACGACAGACAACTTTTGCTGATACGACCTGATTTACATAAGGAGCAGGAGCAGACTCAGTCTTCTTCTATCTGAACTGACAGGTACTAAAGTCACAACTGTGAATGTAAAACTCAGTTAAACATGGAAAACAGTAGAGATAATCAGCTGGAACTAAACAGACATGTTAATGTAGCCTTTGTTAAACTGTCTCACATGTACCTGTCTCTCTTCATTTGAATAAATAGTCAAAGACATAAAAACCATCACAGAGAAATACCTGACTCTAACCTAAACACTAACTATTTATCTCAAAAACAAAGTCTTAAACCCCATTAACCATTTAAACAAACACACCAGATGTGGTTTAAAATTAAAATTTATTCATACAACAAGAGAAAGAGCACACACACACACACACACACGTTGGTGATTATCAGCTCTCAATCAGTATTAAAGTTTAAAGAGGACTTTGTTGGAATAACAGTGTCACTGTCAATCCTGGGTCTAAATACAGGAGTTACAACATATGGTGGAGTGATGAAAGGAGGAGTTTTATGAACACTTGACGAAATTTAGCGCTGGGTGAAAATTTGCAATCTTTACAGTTATTGTTCAGATAGTTGTATTGCTTGGGAGTGACGGTAAGGTGGCGAGGACATTGTGATTCTGGAAACGCCTCAAAACCCAATTCATCTTTGAGCTGAGCCAAGGTCTTCATCTGCAGGTATTCACGATCAGGCAGAGTGTTGTCACCCCAGTGTGCACCTGCTATCCACCTCTCAGGACCTAAGCAACAAAATGCCGACCAGAGCTTCGAAGGAACATTAACTCTTCCGTTGATGAATATGTCAGCACTAGGTGTCGCACCGACCACCACGTGACCTTTGGTTGCACCTTGGCTTTGGATGCAGTATTCATCCATAACGCATTTAGTGCAGCTCTCCATTCTTGCCCAGCTTCCGGTGTTAAAATCATGTTCTTGTGGAACGATGTTGGTCAGTGTAAAAGTAGAATTTTGATCAATTTGGTCAGCGCCATAAGAGCACGGTAACAGATGCCCCCTGTCATACCCTTGTCTTTTGTAATCAGTGTCTCCAGCCTGGTGTTGGTAGATTTGTTGGTCATCTGATATGCACATGTTGTGGTCATCATGTATGTTCTCAAGCTGTGATAAGATGAAAGTTTAATTAATGATGAGTGCAGGTGATCAAACGTATAACAAGTCTAGTTGGTAAGCTCATCTTTAGGCACATTTACTGGCATCGAGCCCTAAATCATAAAATTTGCATAAATAATCTTCCAACAGTGAAACTGTAACATTTCAATTGCCCCCTGGTGGCCAGCTGCAGTATAGGCCATAAACTCTGCTCCTCTATGTTAGCAGATGGTTGAAAATATCAAAGTACATGCTAAATATTTTCTGCCAAATGTGATTTTGGTCAGTTTGTATTGTTTTCATCGAACTTCTTGTTCAGGCATTTGCGTGTTTGGGTCGTACTATTTTGACAAGGGTGTTGAATTGTTGTTTATTATGTATTTGTTGGGGGTGGTCTGGGGCCTGTGGGTGGCGCTGCTCTGTATTAGGCCCCAGAGCCTCAGCTGGAGAACGTCAAAGCTGACGATCACTTCCAATTCCAACAAATGTCTTCCCTCGGTCTCTATTGTTTGTTGTGTGTGGAGGAACAAGGCCGGGCAGTAAATAAACAATCAATGACAGTTGATAATCCTAACGGAAAGAAACATATCGCCATGGAAATGAGATAAGATTCTGTAAATGAAGTAATTCTAGCAGACCATCAGAACCATGCGGCCTCCATGTGCTCTTCGTTTCGACAGATACTTAACTAACTTAACTAACATCAGTGGAGACGGGGTCGGACGAGCAAAATTGAGGATTCAGTGGTGAAAGTACATGTCCTTTTGGCTGTAGTTAGAGTTTCGTGAAGGGTCATTTGACATAGCCTGGCAACACTTGTGCTTAAGAATAAAATCAAAATAATATTCCTTTGGAGGAACACTGTTTCAGCCTCTCTCTGCTGACTATCCTGCCACAAGCTTCGTAACAGCCATACTGCTCTACTTGCTACAATATTTTACATCTATTTACATCTGGTTAAACATAATAGCTAGCATTGTGGCTAATATCGATAGCATCATAAGCAGAATACAAATTTAGAATACAAGTTTTAAAAGATACATTTTATTAAATATGAAAGGTTGAAACATTTGTAGGTGGATAAATTGTTAAAACAAACCTGTGGTTCTATCATCCATATTTTCAAGCGACATGTTTTGTCGTTTCCCTTGTACTCGCCAGCAGAAAACACTGGAATCCTGTTGCTGGTGTCGTAGAGAGTCACAAACGTTCTTCTGTCTATATGAGTCTGGCAGATGAGTTTGTATCTATTCTTGTCTTTGATCTGCCCTCCCTCCAAGATACCCGGGATATTTGGTGGCTTTCCCTCAAGAAAAAATGTGTCACAATCTGAAAGAGAGTTCACCACTTCAGCTGCAGTCGAATCGATGGATACGAGGAGCAGGAGGAGGCGCCACATCTTTGGTAAGGTCATCTCCAAAAACACTGTATCATCCATCAGAGAAGAGGAAAACAAAGTGAAAATAATATTCATGAGTGAATTAAATTTGTTCAGTTACCTTAGAATACACAAGATATTAAACCATGCTCATATAAACTGTGAATAATGTCAATAGGCTTATTAATGGAGCTTAGAGATACTGTAAACAATAAAGTAAAAAATGTAAACAGTGTATTTATGTATATAGATATTTATATTATTAACCAGAAATACAGAAGATAATATAATAATAAAGATATATAGATAATAAAGATATGATGAGCAGCTATACCAATGATGTAAATTTGTCTAAATGGTAGTTTATTTTGTACTAATAAATAAAATGTAATAAATGTCAGTAAATACAAACAATGTAAACGAGAAAAATGTAATAGTAAATATATGTATTTCTTTGCCAATTTGCTTTCACTAGAAATAAACCACAGATGAAAAATGAATGAACATCAAGAGTATAAACAGGACAAAAATTGTAAAACAAATTCTTACCACTTTTCAGAAAATACAAAACTGGTGTTGTCAGGTTCATTCAGCGACTGAGACTTCGATGAACTTGATAGAAGTCTAATATTTATATTGACTGATCAATGTGTGGGCGTTACCTTACGATTAGTGTCATTAAGTCATGTAAGACTGAGGAATATCATGATTCACATTCACTCCCTGACTTTACTTCCTAAGAACTCTGAAGAAGACCCATCTTTGTGGGGAAACTGTCTTTAAACTGTTTCTCAATAGAAAGTGTCTTAACTTACTGCATAAGTGTCTGGTATGGGAAGTGTTCAGCAGCTGACAGAGCATCTCTCCAGAGGGTGATAAAAACTACCCAGGGTATCATTGGCCTTCCCCTGCCCCCTCTGGATAATATCTACCTGTCTAGATGCCTCAGCAGAGCTTATAACGCTGTGAAAGACGCTGCTCATCCTTCTCAACACCTGCTCACTCTGCTGCCCTCTGGTAAATGTTATAGATCACTTAAGACACGCTCTACTAGATACAGGAACAGTTTTCATCCAGACCCCCAATCCCCCCCACCTCCTTCACACTATGTGAATTTTAAAGGAGAGACACTGCAATTTCATTGCACGTGAAATATACAATGACAATAAAAAGCTTCTGATTCTTCTGATTCTGATATGCCATTCGTTAGTTTGAATCCCGACCGCATGCATGTCTTCACCCCATTTAATGTCTACGCAAAAATGCTCAAAATTTATATATATATATATATATATGTGTGTGTGTGTGTGTGTGTGTGTGTGTGTGTGTGTGTGTGACACATACAACGTAACAGTTTCAATTTCTATTATCAAGAAATGACTGTATGATAATGCAATGCATGTTTCATATTTGCAGAGACAGAACACTCCCAGTTCTGGAAACTCTGGAAACAAAAATGAGAGATTACACCACAAGAAGGAAGGTCTGAAAGCTATTTTTACTTATTGCTTCACTTGTATCTTCGAGTTATTGTAGAAACTGTGGGTATCTTGAAGTAAAAAATTTAAAACCTTGTTTTTTGTTTTCAAAGATGTATTTTGTTGTTTGGATTTTTTTTTTCTTTGCTTAACTAATAAAGAGACAAAATTATCTCCATCGGTGTTTGACTCTATGATGAAATAGACCCTGGGTTCAGATTACTCCATCACTTTAATATGTCTCTTTGCACAGTTTTCCTCATTGCTATCATTGATACAGGTATGGATGTTAGAGGTGTTTCAAACAGTTAAATGTACACAAAAGGACACTAGGTGGCACTGTGGTACTCTATCTTTTTACAAATAAACACAGACTTGAAATTAAAAGTATATATTTTATGGAATATATATGAACAGTAACAAACAAAATACAGTATTGATTAAACAGATTATAATATGTGATTAAACAATTGATTGATCACTTCACGATATGAGATAAAACAATTTGCATATAAAAATCAATACTATATAAAACACACACTGATATGACCATTGCTTAATTACAATTTAATGGCAAGTATGAATGTTTCTGCCTCAAAACATCTGTGTGTAACAGATAGTAGGCAAAGACAGATATAGATACTTGTCCCCACTGAAGACTGGTTGCTGCTCCATTAATTATAGATGAAATTTCAGGCGTTGATGTTATAAAGCCAAGTGTGATTCTAAAGGAGATATATGTGGATGTAAGAGAGCTATATATGATGGTAAGAGTAAGTAAGTAAACTTAGAGGGATAGATGTTCAATTTTCAATTAGCTTAGGGATGAAGAACCTTCACCTGCTCATGTGGTCTCAATCTTTCTGCCTGAGCAACATCTGATATTCATCTGTTGGACGTGATTTCTATGTATGTTGGTTTGTTTCTCCTATTTTTCCAGCACCTTCAACAGCATCAGAGTTGGCTCTCGCCTTTTTGGTGCCCTAAGCAAGATTATGGTGTGGAGCCTGCGGGATTGAATTGTGAGGTACGCCACGGTGGCGAACCAGTATATTAACTCTGCTAATATCGGTCTTTATCCACTTTGCTCAACATCTTCTTTATTTTATTGTAATAAAAAAGGCCAGATGGGGTATTAAGAGGAACGTCTTGATACTGTTCCATCAGCTAAACCAGATCCTGCTAGTTCAGCTGCTGCTACACTAGCTCCTTTTAAACTAGCTCCAACTAGACCAGTTCCTATTAGACCAGCTTCTATTAGACCAGATGCTGCTTGACTGGCACCTTTTAAACCAGCTCCTATTATATCAGCTGCTATTTGTCCAGGTCTTACAAATGAGTCATTTTCTCCCTGATTTCTTTCATTTTTGTCTTCATTTTTCTTCTTTGTAGTTGTGGTTGTGGTTGTAGTTGTGGTTGTAGTTGTGGTTGTAGTTGTGGTTGTAGTGGGGGCAGCAGTAGCTGAGGAAGTACTGGTTGCTGTAGTGGTGCTGCCAGCTGTAGTTGTGGGAGGGTCAGATGTTGTGCTAACAGAAGAGGATGTTGTAGCTGCAGGGTCAGATGTAGATAAAGATTCAATTGTGGTAGTAAAGAGGCCAGATGTGGTTGAAAGTGGAGCAGATGTTGAAACTGGAGTGGTAAAGGTAGTTGTGGGAGGACCAGATGTTGTGCTAACAGAAGAGGATGTTGTAGCTGCAGGGTCAGATGTAGATAAAGATTCAATTGTGGTAGTAAAGAGGCCAGATGTGGTTGAAAGTGGAGCAGATGTTGAAACTGGAGTGGTAAAGGTAGTTGTGGGAGGACCAGATGTTGTGCTAACAGAAGAGGATGTTGTAGCTGCAGGGTCAGATGTAGATAAAGATTCAATTGTGGTAGTAAAGAGGCCAGATGTGGTTGAAAGTGGAGCAGATGTTGAAACTGGAGTGGTAAAGGTAGTTGTGGGAGGACCAGATGTTGTGCTAACAGAAGAGGATGTTGTAGCTGCAGGGTCAGATGTAGATAAAGATTCAATTGTGGTAGCAAAGAGGCCAGATGTGGTTGAAAGTGGAGCAGATGTTGAAACTGGAGTGGTAAAGGTAGTTGTGGGAGGACCAGATGTTGTGCTAACAGAAGAGGATGTTGTAGTTGCAGGGTCAGATGTAGATAAAGATTCAATTGTGGTAGTAAAGAGGCCAGATGTGGTTGAAAGTGGAGCAGATGTTGAAACTGGAGTGGTAAAGGTAGTTGTGGGAGGACCAGATGTTGTGCTAACAGAAGAGGATGTTGTAGCTGCAGGGTCAGATGTAGATAAAGATTCAATTGTGGTAGTAAAGAGGCCAGATGTGGTTGAAAGTGGAGCAGGTGTGGGACTAACAGCAGTAGATGTTGTTGTAAAAGGGACAGATGTGGTATTAATTGAACCACCTCCTGTTAGAAGAGCTCCAAGACCAGCTCCGACCACACCAGCTCCTCCTAGACCAGCTAATGCTAGATCAACTGCTAGTCCATCTCCTGTTAGAACATCTCCTACTGGTCCAGCTGGATCTGGTCCAGCTCCTGCTAGATCATCTCCTGCTGGTCCAGGTTCTGCTAAACCATCTCCTGCTGGTCCAGCTCCTGCTAGACCATCTCCTGCTAAACCATCTCCTGCTGGTCCAGCTGGATCTGGTCCAGCTCCTGCTAGATCATCTCCTGCTGGTCCAGGTTCTGCTAGACCATCTCCTGCTAGTCCAGGTTCTGCTAGACCATCTCCTGCTGGTCCAGGTCCTGCTGGTCCAGCTCCTGCTAGACCATCTCCTGCTGGTCCAGGTCCTGCTGGTCCAGCTCCTGCTAGACCAGCTCCTGCTAATCCAGCAGTCCAGCTCCTGCTAGTCCAGCTCCTGCTAAACCAGCTCCTGCTAGACCAGCTCCTGCTAGACCAGCTCCTGCTAAACCAGCTCCTGCTAGTCCAGCTCCTGCTAAACCAGCTCCTGCTAGTCCAGCTCCTGCTAAACCAGCTCCTGCTAGTCCAGCTCCTGCTAGACCAGCTCCTGCTAGTCCAGCTCCTGCTAGACCAGCTCCTGCTAGACCAGCTCCTGTTAGTCCAGCTCCTGCTAAACCAGCTCCTGCTAGTCCAGCTCCTACTAGACCATCTCCTGCTGGTCCATCTCCTGTTAGTCCAGCTCCTGCTAGACCAGCTCCTGCTAGTCCAACTCCAGCTAGACCAGCTTCTGCTCCAGCTCCTGTTTGTTCAGGTTCTTTATGGGATTTATTTTCATCATTTTTATTCTTTGTAGTTGTGGTCGTGGTGGTTGTAGTGGTCGTGGTTGTTGTAGTTGTGGAGGAGGGTGGAGAACATTTGCAGTTTTGATTCTTTTCATTAAGGAGCTGGTAAAAATGAGTGACAGTGGAGTGGCGAGGACAGCTTGTATCAGGAAATACATCAAATCCCAATTCATCTTGAAGTTGTTCCAATGTCTTCGTCTGCAGATATTTATCAGTAGGTTGAATGTTTTCACCCCAGTGTGCACTTGCTAACCACCCCTCACTAAGACTGTAGCAGCAGAACGCTGACCAGAAATGTGAAGGAACATTAACCCTGTCTTTAATCTTCTCAGTGTTGCCTGCTATTGTACCAGCTACCACATGAGCACTTATGAGAAGATTGTTGTTGATGCAGTATTCATCCATAACACATTTAATGCAGCTCTCCATTCTTTCCCAGCTTCCAGTGTTAAAATCATGTACCTGTGGAGCAATGTTGGTCAGAGTAGAAGTAGAAATGTCCTCAGCACCATAAGAGGCCGGTAACAGATGGCCCCTGTCATATGCTTGGTTGATGTAATCATTGTCTCCAGCCTGGTTTTCATAGATTTGTTTGTTGTTTGGTCTACACATGTTGATCTCAAGCTGTAATAAGATGAAAGTTTAATTAATGATGAGGGCAGGACAGAAGTAAGTGATTAAACGTACAACAAGTCTAGTCAGTAAGCTCATCTTTAGGCACATTTACTGGCATCGAGCCCTAAGTCATCAAATGTACAAACGCTAACACTTCTATCGCCCCCTGGTGGTCAGCTGCAGTATAGGCCATAAACTCTGCCTCTATAATAGATGGTCTAAAATATCAAAGGACACCCTAAATATTTTCTCCCAAATATGAATTTGGTCAGTTTGTATTGTTCTCATCAAACTTTTCATACTTTTGGTCGTCATTAGTTTCTCGATGTTATGAAAACAAGATGACTGACAATCACTCGTATCTGAAGTTCAACAGCTTTGTCACAGAGTAAACTGTAACTGGAAAAATTAGTGAGTGATCACATCACCATTTAGTAACAAGCATGCATCATCTAGGAGTGTTTTTTCTTTTTTTGTTTTATTTTGTTTTTTCTTTTTTTTAATTATTAGTTGTTGGGAATTTTTGTCCTTTAATAATAGAGACAGTGTAGAGAGACAGGAATGGAGAGCACACGCAGGCAAGTTAGTCTACGTGGGGATTTGAACTTGTGAACAGCTGCACAGCAAAGCATAAGCGCAGGTTAGACAAAAATATTTAATATTAGATATTATAGTTTTAATTTTATAGTAAAACAAAAAAAAAATTATCCGAGCGCAAAATTCAGAGGCCTGGGCCAGGGCCGGACAGGATGGGGAGGGAAGGGCAGGCGTTGCATTTTCTTTTATATATTTGTCATATTTTGTCCATTTCTAAAATTTTAAAAAGTGGCTGGATCAGCTAATCTACCTACATCTACATCTACATGATGAATATACCAAAGAGGTCCGACCGGAGGTCAACCGTGGGAGTGTTTTAGCACGAAGAACAAAGAGTGTCTGGAAGAGAATTAGCCAGAATAATAAGAAGATGGAGTGTTTTGAGGAGAAAATGAGGCGTTCGCTGAATGTCCATCAAGACACTGAGTTGTTATTTGGAGGAAGATGCAGGGGGTGAGATTACGTCCAAGTTCGTGGTCGTCAGAGGAGGAGGAGGGTGGTGTGGGGGATGATGAGGTCACTGACCCGTCTTTTGTCACCGGTGATCAGGTAAGTAAAGGTAGAGGTAGAGGTAAGTAAAACTTATCATTAATATATATATAGCTTTTGTTTTGTTTATTGCTCTATTGTAAATGTTATAAATGAATCCATTTTATATGCATATGATGTTATAGATTTGGTGAAATGATCAATACAGAGGTGGTAAACGTTAGGCTTTTGTTTATCTGAACATAGATGAGTAAACTCTCATTCTCAATTCAAAGAGATGGATACACTGATTTTCCTAGTGTTTTTTTTTTGGTTATATGTTATGGTTTATATATTTATTTCTATGTTAACTTTTTCGTCTTGTAATATTACTGATTATTGTATTGTGTATTGTTTGCAGCTGGGCTAACCTGTGGGTGGGGCTGCTCTGTGTTAGGCCCCAGAGCCTCAGTTTGAGAGAGAGTCACGGCTGACGTGCACCTCCCCAGTTTTTTAAATATCAGTTGAAACGACGGAGAGCGCACGGAAACCGCATTGGCCGCTAGAATGACCTAATTTCCAGTTGTATTCCTTCCACAACAACATCGCCACCTGTCTCCTCTTTAGTTCTCATCTCAACATTTGCAATAAAAATGTTTTGTTGTTTAGTGTCGATCACTTCCAATTCCAACAGTGAGATTCTGGAAATGAGATAATTCTAACAGACCAGTAAGAGTTTCGTGCATGTTCACTTTGACATAGCCTGGAAAACTTGTGCCTATTTATTTTTGTGTTTTCTTCAGATTTTGTTTTGAATCTTTGACACTTATTTCATACTGTAAATATTTGCACAAAATTTTAAGACATTTTTTAAAGAAAATAAAAAATATTCCTTTGGAGGAACAATGTTTCAGCCTCTCTCTGCTGACTATCCTGCCACAAGCTTCGTAAACAGCCACACTGCTCTAGTATGGTTAAACACAGTTAAACATAACAGCTAGCAATGTGGCAAGTATCATCAGCATCATTAGAATACAAGTTTTAAAAGATGCATTTTGTTAAATGTGAAAGGTTGAAACATTTGTAGGTGGATAAATTGTCAAAACAAACCTGTGGTTCTATCATCCATGATCTTGTGTGATATGATTTGGTGTTTCCCTCGTACTCGCCAGCAGAAAACACTGGAATCCTGTTTGTGATGTCGTAAAGAGTCACAAACTTCCTTTTGTTTAAATAAGTCTGGCAGATGACTTTATATTTTTGCTCAGTGATCTGCCCTCCCTCCACGATACCCGGGATATTTGGTGGATGTCCATCAAGAAAAAATGTGTCACAATCTGAAAGAGAGTTCACCACTTCAGCTGCAGTCGAATCGATGGATACGAGGAGCAGGAGGAGGCGCCACATCTTTGGTAACGTCATCTCCAAAAACACTGTATCATCCATCAGAGAAGAGGAAAACAAAGTGAAAATAATATTCATGAGTGAATTAAATTGTTTTAGTTGGAAATTTGGTGATTGGAGTCAAAATGATGAAACTTTATTAAACCTAAATTAGGACATAAAACTTCTAGTTACAGATAAAAAAACACAAGAAACAAACAATATGTAATATATTGAACATTAAACCATGCTCATATAAACTGAGAATAATGTCAATATGCTTATTAACAGAGTTTAGAGATACTGTAAACAATAAAGTAAAAAATGTAAACAGTTTATTCATGTATATAATATAAATAAATACCGTATTGACCCTGAATATAAGATGGCTTTTTCAAGACCCATTTTTGGAAAAATTAGTGAGTGATCACATCACCATTTAGTAGCAAGCATGCATCATCTAGGAGTTTTTTTTTGTCTTTTTTGATTTTTTTTTTTTTTATCATTATTTGTTGGGGATTTTTGCCTTTAATGATAGAGACAGTGTAGAGAGACAGGAATGGAGGAGAACACACACAGGGAAGCTGGTCTAGATGGGGATTCGAACTTGCAAACAGCTGCACAGCAAAGCATAAATGCAAGTTCGACAAAAATGAAGTAAGGTGACTGAACCTGTTTCTAGGTTATAGATTTTGTGTTAAAAGCCTTTTGAGGAATGTCAATTTAAAATCAGTATGAAGTGACAGTGCAAGCCAGCAACACACACACACATACACACATGTACATGCCACTTTAAAGAAGAAAATCATGATGGAGATAAAGCAAAAGAACAACTGACGCAGTATTAAACCATCATCTGTCTGACACTTCCATTTGTGTTTCCAGTTAGTCTAGGGGTGGGCGGTATAAACAGTAAAAACGGTATGTGATACAAATTTGGCCAAAGATTTTGATGGTACCTGCCTGTCGCAATAGGTCATGACGTTATCAAAATGAGTCACGCTTGCGACACAGTTTGAGAAAATGGCTGCGAGCAGTGAACATACAGAGGAAGAAGAGCTTGTTAAAAAGATTGGTGCAACGTCCATAATATGGTCATGGTTTGGATTTAACCTCTTCTTTCCTGACGCCCCCGGTACTGGGGACAGAGTGTGTCCAGAGACACAGAGTGTGAATTGTCCGAATCTCAGCTAAAAGCTCATATAAACCATTTCTACAACAACAAACAAACACAGCTAAAACTACAAACAATTAAAAGAGTAAATAAACAAATTCCACAAAAAGATGGCAACACAAACCGTGACCCCCCCTCTCCACATGGCGCTTTGTAAACAAACAAGTGACATCTCTGTTGAGAGCAGAGGTCTGGTAGATTATAAAACTACAAGTTTCATCAAGATCTTTGTTTATAAAACATGCCGCATTTCCTAAACAAGTACATCTCCCACAGTGCTTTGGGAGAAAATTTCGGTTAAAAAAATTGGCTTTTCCTTATATAGTTAGAGTTATATAGATGTATATAACTCCAATGAATATAGTATTATTTATATATATATATATATATATATATATATATATATATATATATATATATAAAACCTGTTTTGTCCCAATTCTCAAGAAAAATGAATGAACATCAAGAGTATAAACAGGATAAAAAATGTAAAACAACTTACCACTCTCAGGTTCATTCAGCCACTGACACTTTGACAAACTCATTGATGGACGTCTAACATAAATAGTCACTGATCAATCTGTGGGTGTCGTGCACGACATGTCCAGTTCTAAAGAATATCATGATTCACTCTGATTCACACATGTCATGTTAAATGGCCACAACCCTTACAGGGAAAACAAGTCAGAAATCTACATCTAAGAGCTATAACTGGGGCGCAAATGTGATAGATAGATAGATAGATAGATAGATAGATAGATAGATAGATAGATAGATAGATAGATAGATAGATAGATAGATAGATAGATAGATAGATAGATAGATAGATAGATAGATAGATAGATAGATAGATAGATAGATAGATAGATAGATAGATAGATAGATAGACAGATTGATAGATTATTGAACCTTTTGGGAGGTTCCCTCAGGAAAATTGAAGCTCTGTCACACACAGTGTCACCATAAGTACCCTACACCAACATATATATATATATATATATATATATATATATATATATGTGTGTGTGTGTGCGCGCAGGTAAATTGCACATGGTTATGAAGAGTAGATTATCGCACATGGTTATTGTAAATAACCATGTGCTGTTCTGTTTATACACTAAATATAATAGATATGAATTGCTCAAAAAAATCAATAAAATAAATCTAAAACTGGAAGAATTTAGTATATGTCCTATATGCCTAGCCCTAACAAATATATTTGTTTATTTATACACATGCATGCGCATTAGTTTTGGCTGCTGTTGTCCTGTGGTAAAAATGTTTTCATTGGTAATTACTAGAAAGAAATGCAGTTTTATATTTTTGCCCACTATGAGTTTTCAGTTTGACACTCCTGTACTAAAGTCTACTGAGCTATAAATTCATTACTTTTTCACAATGAGAGTTTCCTCACTGGTTTCTTAGTCTGACAAATCTTAGCTAATGGTTTTTAGAGGAGAGTTTCCAGCATCACCCCACAATAAAGGCCTAAAGCTACATCTGCCATCTGATAGAGTTTCTCCCTGTGTCCTTAATTTCACAAATGAACCACGTAATGGGTTTTTGATCAGGTCTTGTTTGGCCTGTTTTTGGCCTAGTCCAGCCACAACACAGAGACTAAGTGGTCACTTATGACCTTGTAACCTCTCAAATGGTCAGTGCAACTACACAAATGTGCTCTCTCAGCAATAACAATGTTTACTATTAAACTGTAAGTTGTGAAACGAGGAAGATACTGAGTCATTATTTGATCTTCAGGAAACTAGATGAAGTAACTGAAGTCAGATTCACCTACAACATAGCAGTTTCACTTCTACTGTATTATCAAGGAACTAATGCAATGTTGATTCATGTTTGCAGAGACAGCACTTGTTACACTCCCAGTTCTGGAAACTGTATCAGTCTGTACAAAAAATGACAGGTTACACCACAGGAAGGAAGGTCTGAAAGGTGTTTTTGCTGACTGGTTCATATCACTCGTATCTTTTAGTTACCCCAACCGATTGAGGCAGATGGACGCCGTCCCTGAGTTTGGTTCTGCTGAAGGTTTCTTTTTTCTGAAAGGATGTTTTTTTTCTTTTTTTCTCTGCTGTTGTCACATCCTGATCGTTGTGGAAACTGTTGGTATCTTGAAGTAAATGTATTTTTTGTGATACAAATAATAAATGATAAATTGTCAGGTTTCTGCACTTTTCACTTCTGCTAATGGCATGTATTATTTGAACTCGTTGGCCAGCTCTCTACTGTTTTTATTTTTACCTTTCTAAATAATGTATATGCAAATTTCCACTTTTAAAGGTTTTTTTCTTCAATTAGCTGTGTCTGTGTTAATATTACTAGAATACAGAGGGAGAACAGGACGACATGGAGCCAAATCAGGACTAAACTTTGAGAGTAAAACTAAAAAATACAAAAATAAATAAGAATCATTAGGATTTTTGTACAGTATGAATATATAAAGTTATACAGTTAAGTTACATGGAAATTCTGTTTGACAAAATGCTTTGGGTCACATTTCCTGAAGGCGATGTCACTGAAGAAGGTCTCCCTCTGCCTTAGTTGTTATATTTGCTGTGTTTTGACTCATAATGCATGAGTCTTTCAGCTGATACAGAGTCTTTACATGAATCATTAGGCCACTACTGCCGTCATGCTACTAAACATAAAGTCCTCTTAAATAATCATATCGTGCACAGTATTGCTATTATTGCATCTTTATCTTTATTATTGTGACTGCATTTGTACATGTGATTTAAAACAAACAGCGTTAAAAGTGATGGTTCAGAGTAATTTGAACCCAGGGTCTATTTTACTACGAATACGAGTCAAACAATCTGTCAAGATATATTTTACTCTCTTTTTAAAATAAGAGTTTATCAAAAAAGACAAGTGTTCCAGATCAGCAGATTCACAATGAGGAAACTCTCGTTGTGCCTTCTGATCGTGAAAAAGTAATGAATTTATAGCTCAGTAGACTTTAGTACAGGAGTGTCAAACTGAAAACTCATAGTGGGCAAAAATATAAAACTGCCTTTCTTTCTAGTAATTACCAATGAAAACATTTTTACCACAGGACAACAGCAGCCAAAACTAATGCGCATGCATGTGTATAAATAAACAAATATATTTGTTAGGGCTAGGCATATAGGACATATACTAAATTCTTCCAGTTTTAGATTTATTTTATTGATTTTTTTGAGAAATTCATATCTATTATATTTACTGTATAAACAGAACAGCTGTGTCATCATAACCATGTATAATTTATTTATTTAATAACCATGTCCGATAATCTACTCTTCATAACCATGTGCAATTTACTCTTTTACACACATATATATATATATATATATATATATATATATATATATATATATATATATATATATATATATATATATATATATATATATATATATATATATATATATATATATATATATATATATATTCAGCTTTTTTTTTTTATATTTTTTATGTTGATGTAGGGTACTTACAGTGACACTGTGTGTGACAGAGCTTCTATTAATCTATCTATCTATCTATCTATCTATCTATCTATCTATCTATCTATCTATCTATCTATCTATCTATCTATCTATCTATCTATCTATCTATCTATCTATCTATCTATCTATCTATCTATCTATCTATCTATCTATCTATCTATCTATCTATCTATCTATCTATCTATCTATCGCATTTGCGCCCCAGTTATAGCTCTTAGATGTAGATTTCTGACTTGTTTTCCCTGTAAGGGTTGTGGCCATTTAACATGACATGTGTGAATCAGAGTGAATCATGATATTCTTTAGAACTGGACATGTCGTGCACGACACCCACAGATTGATCAGTGACTATTTATGTTAGACGTCCATCAATGAGTTTGTCAAAGTGTCAGTGGCTGAATGAACCTGAGAGTGGTAAGTTGTTTTACATTTTTTATCCTGTTTATACTCTTGATGTTCATTCATTTTTCTTGAGAATTGGGACAAAACAGGTTTTATATATATATATATATATATATATATATATATATATATATATATATATATATATATATATATATATATATATATATATATAGGAGTTATATACATCTATATAACTCTAACTATATAAGGAAAAGCCAATTTTTTAACTCAAATTTTCTCCCAAAGCACTGTGGGAGATGTACTTGTTTAGGAAATGCGGCATGTTTTATAAACAAAGATCTTGATGAAACTTGTAGTTTTATAATCTACCAGACCTCTGCTCTCAACAGAGATGTCACTTGTTTGTTTACAAAGCGCCATGTGGAGAGGGGGGGTCACGGTTTGTGTTGCCATCTTTTTGTGGAATTTGTTTATTTACTCTTTTAATTGTTTGTAGTTTTAGCTGTGTTTGTTTGTTGTTGTAGAAATGGTTTATATGAGCTTTTAGCTGAGATTCAGACAATTCACACTCTGTGTCTCTGGACACACTCTGTCCCCAGTACCGGGGGCGTCAGGAAAGAAGAGGTTAAATCCAAACCATGACCATATTATGGACGTTGCACCAATCTTTTTGACAAGCTCTTCTTCCTCTGTATGTTCACTGCTCGCAGCCATTTTCTCAAACTGTGTCGCAAGCGTGACTCATTTTGATAACGTCATGACCTATTGCGACAGGCAGGTACCATCAAAATCTTTGGCCAAATTTGTATCACATACCGTTTTTACTGTTTATACCGCCCACCCCTAGACTAACTGGAAACACAAATGGAAGTGTCAGACAGATGATGGTTCAATACTGCGTCAGTTGTTCTTTTGCTTTATCTCCATCATGATTTTCTTTTTTAAAGTGGCATGTATATGTGTGTGTGTGTGTGTGTGTGTGTGTGTGTTGCTGGCTTGCACTGTCACTTCATACTGATTTTAAATTGACATTCCTCAAAAGGCTTTTAACACAAAATCTATAACCTAGAAACAGGTTCAGTCACCTTACTTCATTTTTGTCGAACTTGCATTTATGTTTTGCTGTGCAGCTGTTTGTGAGTTCGAATCCCCATCTAGACCAGCTTCCCTGTGTGTGTTCTCCTCCATTCCTGTCTCTCTACACTGTCTCTATCATTAAAGGCAAAAATCCCCAACAAATAATGATAAAAAAAACAAAAAAAAAAAAATCAAAAAAGACAAAAAAACTCCTAGATGATGCATGCTTGCTACTAAATGGTGATGTGATCACTCACTAATTTTTCCAAAAATGGGTCTTGAAAAAGCCATCTTATATTCAGGGTCAATACGGTATTTATTTATATAATATACATGAATAAACTGTTTACATTTTTTACTTTATTGTTTACAGTATCTCTAAACTCTGTTAATAAGCATATTGACATTATTCTCAGTTTATATGAGCATGGTTTAATGTTCAATATATTACATATTGTTTGTTTCTTGTGTTTTTTTATCTGTAACTAGAAGTTTTATGTCCTAATTTAGGTTTAATAAAGTTTCATCATTTTGACTCCAATCACCAAATTTCCAACTAAAACAATTTAATTCACTCATGAATATTATTTTCACTTTGTTTTCCTCTTCTCTGATGGATGATACAGTGTTTTTGGAGATGACGTTACCAAAGATGTGGCGCCTCCTCCTGCTCCTCGTATCCATCGATTCGACTGCAGCTGAAGTGGTGAACTCTCTTTCAGATTGTGACACATTTTTTCTTGATGGACATCCACCAAATATCCCGGGTATCGTGGAGGGAGGGCAGACCATTAAGGAAAAATATAAAGTCATCTGCCAGACTTATTCAAACACAAGAATGTTTGTGACTCTTTACGACATCAAAAAAAGGATTCCAGTGTTTTCTGCTATCGAGTACAAGGGAAATGACGAAATTAGTCGCTCAAGATCATGGATGATAGAACCACAGGTTTGTTTTGACAATTTATCCACCTACAAATGTTTCAACCTTTCACATTTAACAAAATGCATCTTTTAAAACTTGTATTCTAATGATGCTGATGATACTTGCCACATTGCTAGCTGTTATGTTTAACTGTGTTTAACCATACTAGAGCAGTGTGGCTGTTTACAAAGCTTGTGGCAGGATAGTCAGCAGAGAGAGGCTGAAACATTGTTCCTCCAAAGGAATATTTTTTATTTTCTTTAAAAAATGTCTTAAAATTTTGTGCAAATATTTACAGTATGAAATAAGTGTCAAAGATTCAAAACAAAATCTGAAGAAAACATAAAAATAAATAGGCACAAGTTTTCCAGGCTATGTCAAAGTGAACATGCACGAAACTCTTACTGGTCTGTTAGAATTATCTCATTTCCAGAATCTCACTGTTGGAATTGGAAGTGATCGACACTAAACAACAAATCATTTTTATTGCAAATGTTGAGATGAGAACTAAAGAGGAGACAGGTGGCGATGTTGTTGTGGAAGGAATACAACTGGAAATTAGGTCATTCTAGCGGCCAATGCGGTTTCCGTGCGCTCTCCGTCGTTTCAACTGATATTTAAAAAACTGGGGAGGTGCACGTCAGCCGTGACTCTCTCTCAAACTGAGGCTCTGGGGCCTAACACAGAGCAGCCCCACCCACAGGTTAGCCCAGCTGCAAACAATACACAATACAATAATCAGTAATATTACAAGACGAAAAAGTTAACATAGAAATAAATATATAACCATAACATATAACCAAAAATAAAACACTAGGAAAATCAGTGTATCCATCTCTTTGAATTGAGAATAAGAGTTTACTCATCTATGTTCAGATAAACAAAAGCCTAACGTTTACCACCTCTGTATTGATCATTTCACCAAATCTATAACATCATATGCATATAAAATGGATTCATTTATAACATTTACAATAGAGCAATAAACAAAACAAAAGCTATATATATTCAATGATAAGTTTTACTTACCTCTGATCACCGGTGACAAAAGACGGGTCAGTGACCTCATCATCCCCCACACCACCCTCCTCCTCCTCTGACGACCACGAACTTGGACGTAATCTCACCCCCTGCATCTTCCTCCAAATAACAACTCAGTGTCTTGATGGACATTCAGCGAATGCCTCATTTTCTCCTCAAAACACTCCGTCTTCTTATTATTCTGGCTAATTCTCTTCCAGACACTCTTTGTTCTTCGTGCTAAAACACTCCCACGGTTGACCTCCGGTCGGACCTCTTTGGTATATTCATCACGTAGATGTAGATGTAGGTAGATTAGCTGATCCAGCCACTTTTTAAAATTTTGGAAATGGACAAAATATGACAAATATATAAAAGAAAATGCAACGCCTGCCCTTCCTTCCCCATCCTGTCCGGCCCCGGCCCGGGCCTCCGAATTTTGCGCTCGGATAATTTTTTTTTTGTTTTACTATAAAATTAAAACTATAATATCTCTCTTCATTTTTGTCTAACCTGCGCTTATGCTTTGCTGTGCAGCTGTTCACAAGTTCAAATCCCCACGTAGACTAACTTGCCTGCGTGTGCTCTCCATTCCTGTCTCTCTACACTGTCTCTATTATTAAAGGACAAAAATTCCCAACAACTAATAATTAAAAAAAAGAAAAAACAAAATAAAACAAAAAAAGAAAAAACATTCCTAGATGATGCATGCTTGATACTAAATGGTGATGTGATCACTCACTAATTTTTCCAGTTACAGTTTACTCTGTGACAAAGCTGTTGAACTTCAGATACGAGTGATTGTCAGCCATCTTGTTTTCATAACATCGAGAAACTAATGACGACCAAAAGTGAAAAGTTTGATGAGAACAATACAAACTGACCAAATTCATATTTGGGAGAAAATATTTAGGGTGTCCTTTGATATTTTAGACCATCTATTATAGAGGCAGAGTTTATGGCCTATACTGCAGCTGACCACCAGGGGGCGATAGAAGTGTTAGCGTTTGTACATTTGATGACTTAGGGCTCGATGCCAGTAAATGTGCCTAAAGATGAGCTTACTGACTAGACTTGTTGTACGTTTAATCACTTACTTCTGTCCTGCCCTCATCATTAATTAAACTTTCATCTTATTACAGCTTGAGATCAACATGTACTATCCAAGCAACCAACACATCTATGAAAACCAGGCTGGAGTCAATGATTACACCAACCAAGAATATAGCAGGGTGCATCTGTTACCGTGCCCTTATGGGGCTGAGGACATTGGTATTTCTACTTTTACTCTGACCAACATTGCTCCACAAGTAAAGGACTTTTACACTAAAAACTGGGAAAGAATGGAGAGCTGCATTAAATGTGTTATGGATGAATACTGCATCAACAACAATCTTCTCATAAGTGCTCATGTGGTAGCTGGTACAATAGCAGGCAACACTGAGAAGATTAAAGACAGGGTTAATGTTCCTTCACATTTCTGGTCAGCGTTCTGCTGCTACAGTCTTAGTGAGGGGTGGTTAGCAGGTGCACACTGGGGTGAAAACATTCAACCTACTAATGAATATCTGCAGACAAAGACATTGGAACAACTTCAAGATGAATTGGGATTTGATGTATTTCCTGATACAAGCTGTCCTCGCCACTCCACTGTCACTCATTTTTACCAGCTCCTTAATGAAAAGAATCAAAACTGCAAATGTCCTCCACCCTCCTCCACAACTACAACAACCACGACCACTACAACAACCACGACCACAACTACAAAGAATAAAAATGATGAAAATAAATCCCATAAAGAACCTGAACAAACAGGAGCTGGAGCAGAAGCTGGTCTAGCCGGAGTTGGACTAGCAGGAGCTGGTCTAGCAGGAGCTGGACTAACAGGAGATGGACCAGCAGGAGATGGTCTAGTAGGAGCTGGACCAGCAGGAGCTGGATTAGCAGGAGCTGGACCAGTAGGAGCTGGATTAGCAGGAGCTGGACCAGTAGGAGCTGGATTAGCAGGAGCTGGTCTATTAGGAGCTGGACCAGCAGGAGATGGACTAGCAGGAGATGGTCTAGCAGGAGCTGGTTTAGCAGGAGCTGGACCAGCAGGACCTGGACCAGCAGGAGATGGTCTAGCAGGACCTGGACCAGCAGGACCTGGACCAGCAGGAGATGGTCTAGCAGGAGCTGGTTTAGCAGGAGCTGGACCAGCAGGAACTGGACCAGCAGGAGATGGTTTATCAGGAGCTGGTCTAGCAGGAGCTGGACCAGCAGGACCTGCACCAGCAGGAGATGGTCTAGCAGGACCTGGACCAGCAGGAGATGGTCTAGCAGGAGCTGGTTTAGCAGGAGCTGGACCAGCAGGAGATGGTCTAGCAGGAGATGGTCTAGCAGGAGCTGGACCAGCAGGACCTGGACCAGCAGGAGATGGTCTAGCAGGACCTGGACCAGCAGGAGATGGTCTAGCAGGAGCTGGTTTAGCAGGAGCTGGACCAGCAGGAGCTGGACTAGCAGGAGATGGACTAGCAGTTGATCTAGCAGTAGCTGGTCTAGGAGGAGCTGGTGTGGTCGGAGCTGGAAAAAAGAAAAATGAAGACAAAAATGAAAGAAATCAGGGAGAAAATGACTCATTTGTAAGACCTGGACAAATAGCAGCTGGTATAATAGGAGCTGGTTTAAAAGGTGCCAGTCAAGCAGCATCTGGTCTAATAGAAGCTGGTCTAATAGGAACTGGTCTAGTTGGAGCTAGTTTAAAAGGAGCTAGTGTAGCAGCAGCTGAACTAGCAGGATCTGGTTTAGCTGATGGAACAGTATCAAGACGTTCCTCTTAATACCCCATCTGGCCTTTTTTATTACAGTGGATAAAGACCGATATTAGCAGAGTTAATATACTGGTTCGCCACCGTGGCGTACCTCACAATTCAATCCTGCAGGCTCCACACCATAATCTTGCTTAGGGCACCAAAAAGGCGAGAGCCAACTCTGATGCTGTTGAAGGTGCTGGAAAAATAGGAGAAACAAACCAACATACATAGAAATCAAGTCCAACAGATGAACATCAGATGTTGCTCAGGCAGAAAGATTGAGACCACATGAGCAGGTGAAGGTTCTTCATCCCTAAGCTAATTGAAAATTGAACATCTATCCCTCTAAGTTTACTTACTTACTCTTACCATCATATATAGCTCTCTTACATCCACATATATCTCCTTTAGAATCACACTTGGCTTTATAACATCAACGCCTGAAATTTCATCTATAATTAATGGAGCAGCAACCAGTCTTCAGTGGGGACAAGTATCTGTTTTTCAGCATCACCAGAATGTCTTTGTTTACTACCAATACCTGTTACACCAATACCAGAGTAACACACAGGTGTTTTGATGCAGAAACATTCATACTTGCCATTAAATTGAAGTTAAGCTATGATCACATCAGTGTTTGTTTTATATAGCATCAGTTTTTGTATGCATTATTATTCTCAGATGTTAAATTGTTTTATCTCATGTTATGAAGTGATCAATCAATTGTTTAATCACATATTATATGCTGTTAAATCAATACTATATTTTGCTTGCTACTAATACATATTCCATAAAATATATACCGTTAATTTCAAGTCTGTGTTTATTTGTAAAGCTAACATCATTTGCTAACATCAAGTACCACAGTGCCACCTAGTGTCCTTTTTACGTAAATTTAACATTGTTTTGGAAGCACCTCTAACGTTTGCAACTGAGTAATTTAAACCCAGGGTTTATTTCATCACAAATACAAATCAAACACCCCCTGAAATTATATTTTACGTTGGTTGAAGTAATATAGAGTTTGACCATCATTTGTTTTCACAACCAAATAGTTAACAATGAAAGTAAATGGGGCAGTCAGCCAAACGTATCTAAATCATAATTTTTAACCACTAATAAAGCTCAAAATATCACTTCACTTCAGCAGTAGCATGAATAGGGTCACTACACATAAACTGAAGTACTGATAACTTAGTAAGTGAACCCAGAGTTTATTAAAAACACTGTTTTACAAGACTTACCCAACGTCTTGTTTTCATAACAACTGGTGATAAAGGTTGTTCCACATCAGCAGATTCATCATTTTTCTTGCTCCTCCTCACAGATAAATCAGCTGAATATTCAGGGAAATATCGAATCTGCTGATCTGGAACACGTGTCTTTTTTTGATAAACTCTTATTTAGTAAGATTTTAAAAAGAGAGTAAAATATATCTTGACAGATTGTTCGACTCGTATTTGTAGTAAAATAGACCCTGGGTTCAAATTACTCTGAACCATCACTTTAATGTTATAACGCTGTTTGTTTTAAATCACATGTACAAATGCAATCACAATAATAAAGATAAAAATAATAGCAATACTGTGCACGATATGATTATTTAATGACAGAGACAGTATTGACTAAATATGGTATTTCCATTGGGTGAAGAACTTTTTGCTAAATGTGACTATTTGTTAAATTCATGAATTTCATGAAACAAACAAACAAAACAAAAAACAAACCTGTGGCTCTATCATCCAAGTGTCTGAACAACATGATCCTGTTGACTGTCTCCCTTTGTACTTGGCAGCAGAAAACACTGGAATCCTGTTGGTGGTGTCGCAGAGAGTCATAAAGGTTTTCTCGCCATGGAGAGTCTGGCAGATTGGTTTGTATCTGTTTGTATCAGAAATCACTTGTAACAGAATAGTTTGATCAAGACAGAACTTTATTTTGGTCCTGCACACAATTTCTACTCAGAACTCAGAACACAAAACCTCCTCATTCATACTTGTAGTCACCAAAGTAAAAGTTCGCTTATTGCTTCATTTGACATAAGAACAGGAACATATGTGGTTTCACTGTCACTGATGCTTGACCACAATGAACAACATGCTACAATATATTGTCACGTTTCCTTGTGTATAGACAAGCTGTTTGTTAAATAAAATCTCTTGGTATCTCAACTCTAATCCTCTCTTGCTTTTGTGTCCAGAAAAATATGTTTATTATATTTAAAATGCACCATGTGTTCTAACATAATCACATTATATACAGTATTTCTTCTATTGCAGCGTCTATATCTTTATTATTGTGACTATGTCTGTGGTCATATAGGAAAAATTTTCTAAAGAGAATCTGTGAAATTGCTTGATAACATGTTGATTAAAGGTTTGTTTTGTATCAAAAGGGACAATAAGTGGTAGTTTAGCAAATGAGCATTTCACAGATAAACACAGACACGAAAGTCTTTGTATCTTTTTAATGACATTTTCACAAACAGAAATTCAAATAACTATCTTTTTAAGAGTGATAAACTAACTACACCCTGATGCAAAGAAGGACATTTACTAAATCTAATTCCCTACATTAACAAAAACAGCAGAAAAAGTGGATGAAAAGAAAATGTCAATTTACTGCAACAGAAAGTGCTACATAACAGCCATGTGACACAATAGAAAAAAAAAACTTTCTTAAGGAAACACCACTAACTATTATCTACACTATTCATCAAAAACCTTAATCAATACTAAAACACAACTAAAGGTTTGGAAGGGTAGAGAAATGGAATATGAATTATTCTGCATCAAAACACCTGCTAGTTGTTACTCTGGTATTGGTTTAACTGGTAGTAGGCAAGGACATTGAGGTAATGGTAAAAAATAGATTCTTGTGTAAGATGAAGACACAGAGGAATGGAAGAATTCTGATGGACACGTATGGTACTTTGAATACTTGATGTGGTAGTAAAAGGACCAGATGTGCTAATTGGTGAAGAGTCAGATGTGGGACTAAAAGGAGCAGATGTAGTTGTGAAAAGGCCAGATATGCTGGTGGGCTGGTGGGTGGTGGGTTCTGATGTAGATAAAGATTCAATTGTGGTAGTAAAGAGGCCAGATGTGGTTGAAAGTGGAGCAGATGTTGAAACTGGAGTGGTAAAGGTAGTTGTGGGAGGACCAGATGTTGTGCTAACAGAAGAGGATGTTGTAGCTGCAGGGTCAGATGTAGAAAAAGATTCAATTGTGGTAGATAAAATGTCAGATGTGGCACTAAGAGGGGTAGAAGCAGAGTTTGCATTGATAACTGCTGTTGGGGACTTTTGCTGCATTGTTGACAACTTGGAAACTGTTGGTTGAATGGCTGATGGTTGTTTGGTTGTAGTTGCTGAATGATGTCCTGCTACTGTTCCACCAGCTAAACCAGCTCCTGCTAGACCAGCTCCTGCTAGACCAGCTCCTGCTAAACCAGCTCCTACTAAACCAGCTTCTGTTAAACCAGTTGCCACTACATCAGATCCTGCTACACCACCTCCTGCTAGACCAGCTTCTGTTAAACCAGCTCCCGCTAGACCAGCTCCTACTAAACCAGCTCCTGTTAAACCAGTTGCCGCTACACCAGATCCTGCTACACCAGGTCCTGCTAGACCAGCTTCTGTTAAACTAGCTCCTGCTAGAGCAGCTCCTGCTAGACTGGCTACTGCTAGACCACCTCCTACTAGACCAGCTTCTGCTAGATCAGCTACTGCTAGACCAGGTCCTGCTAGATCAGCTCCTGTTTGTTCAGGTTCTCCAAATGATTTATTTTCTCCCTGATTTCTTTCATTTTTGTCTTCATTTTTCTTCTTTGTAGTTGTGGTTGTAGTTGTGGTTGTAGTTGTGGTTGTAGTGGGGGCAGCAGTAGCTGAGGAAGTACTGGTTGTTGTAGTGGTGCTGCCAGCTGTAGTTGTGGGAGGGTCAGATGTTGTGCTAACAGAAGAGGATGTTGTAGCTGCAGGGTCAGATGTAGATGAAGATTCAATTGTGGTAGTAAAGAGGCCAGATGTGGTTGAAAGTGGAGCAGATGTTGAAACTGGAGTGGTAAAGGTAGTTGTGGGAGGAGCAGATGTTGTGCTAACAGAAGAGGATGTTGTAGCTGCAGGGTCAGATGTAGATAAAGATTCAATTGTGGTAGTAAAGAGGCCAGATGTGGTTGAAAGTGGAGCAGATGTTGAAACTGGAGTGGTAAAGGTAGTTGTGGGAGGACCAGATGTTGTGCTAACAGAAGAGGATGTTGTAGCTGCAGGGTCAGATGTAGATAAAGATTCAATTGTGGTAGTAAAGAGGCCAGATGTGGTTGAAAGTGGAGCAGATGTTGAAACTGGAGTAGTAAAGGTAGTTGTGGGAGGACCAGATGTTGTGCTAACAGAAGAGGATGTTGTAGCTGCAGGGTCAGATGTAGATAAAGATTCAATTGTGGTAGTAAAGAGGCCAGATGTGGTTGAAAGTGAAGCAGATGTTGAAACTGGAGTGGTAAAGGTAGTCGTGGGAGGACCAGATGTTGTGCTAACAGAAGAGGATGTTGTAGCTGCAGGGTCAGATGTAGATGAAGATTCAATTGTGGTAGTAAAGAGGCCAGATGTGGTTGAAAGTGGAGCAGATGTTGAAACTGGAGTGGTAAAGGTAGTCGTGGGAGGACCAGATGTTGTGCTAACAGAAGAGGATGTTGTAGCTGCAGGGTCAGATGTAGATAAAGATTCAATTGTGGTAGTAAAGAGGCCAGATGTGGTTGAAAGTGGAGCAGATGTTGAAACTGGAGTGGTAAAGGTAGTTGTGGGAGGACCAGATGTTGTGCTAACAGAAGAGGATGTTGTAGCTGCAGGGTCAGATGTAGATAAAGATTCAATTGTGGTAGTAAAGAGGCCAGATGTGGTTGAAAGTGGAGCAGATGTTGAAACTGGAGTGGTAAAGGTAGTTGTGGGAGGACCAGATGTTGTGCTAACAGAAGAGGATGTTGTAGCTGCAGGGTCAGATGTAGATAAAGATTCAATTGTGGTAGTAAAGAGGCCAGATGTGGTTGAAAGTGGAGCAGATGTTGAAACTGGAGTGGTAAAGGTAGTTGTGGGAGGACCAGATGTTGTGCTAACAGAAGAGGATGTTGTAGCTGCAGGGTCAGATGTAGATAAAGATTCAATTGTGGTAGTAAAGAGGCCAGATGTGGTTGAAAGTGGAGCAGATGTTGAAACTGGAGTGGTAAAGGTAGTCGTGGGAGGACCAGATGTTGTGCTAACAGAAGAGGATGTTGTAGCTGCAGGGTCAGATGTAGATAAAGATTCAATTGTGGTAGTAAAGAGGCCAGATGTGGTTGAAAGTGGAGCAGATGTTGAAACTGGAGTGGTAAAGGTAGTCGTGGGAGGACCAGATGTTGTGCTAACAGAAGAGGATGTTGTAGCTGCAGGGTCAGATGTAGATAAAGATTCAATTGTGGTAGTAAAGAGGCCAGATGTGGTTGAAAGTGGAGCAGATGTTGAAACTGGAGTGGTAAAGGTAGTTGTGGGAGGACCAGATGTTGTGCTAACAGAAGCGGATGTTGTAGCTGCAGGGTCAGATGTAGATAAAGATTCAATTGTGGTAGTAAAGAGGCCAGATGTGGTTGAAAGTGGAGCAGATGTTGAAACTGGAGTGGTAAAGGTAGTTGTGGGAGGACCAGATGTTGTGCTAGCAGAAGAGGATGTTGTAGCTGCAGGGTCAGATGTAGATAAAGATTCAGTTGTGGTAGTAAAGAGGCCAGATGTGGTTGAAAGTGGAGCAGATGTTGAAACTGGAGTGGTAAAGGTAGTCGTGGGAGGACCAGATGTTGTGCTAACAGAAGAGGATGTTGTAGCTGCAGGGTCAGATGTAGATAAAGATTCAATTGTGGTAGTAAAGAGGCCAGATGTGGTTGAAAGTGGAGCAGATGTTGAAACTGGAGTGGTAAAGGTAGTTGTGGGAGGACCAGATGTTGTAACTAACAGAAGAGGATGTTGTAGCTGCAGGGTCAGATGTAGATGAAGATTCAATTGTGGTAGTAAAGAGGCCAGATGTGGTTGAAAGTGGAGCAGATGTTGAAACTGGAGTGGTAAAGGTAGTCGTGGGAGGACCAGATGTTGTGCTAACAGAAGAGGATGTTGTAGCTGCAGGGTCAGATGTAGATAAAGATTCAATTGTGGTAGTAAAGAGGCCAGATGTGGTTGAAAGTGGAGCAGATGTTGAAACTGGAGTGGTAAAGGTAGTCGTGGGAGGACCAGATGTTGTGCTAACAGAAGAGGATGTTGTAGCTGCAGGGTCAGATGTAGATGAAGATTCAATTGTGGTAGTAAAGAGGCCAGATGTGGTTGAAAGTGGAGCAGATGTTGAAACTGGAGTGGTAAAGGTAGTCGTGGGAGGACCAGATGTTGTGCTAACAGAAGAGGATGTTGTAGCTGCAGGGTCAGATGTAGATAAAGATTCAATTGTGGTAGTAAAGAGGCCAGATGTGGTTGAAAGTGGAGCAGATGTTGAAACTGGAGTGGTAAAGGTAGTTGTGGGAGGACCAGATGTTGTGCTAACAGAAGCGGATGTTGTAGCTGCAGGGTCAGATGTAGATAAAGATTCAATTGTGGTAGTAAAGAGGCCAGATGTGGTTGAAAGTGGAGCAGATGTTGAAACTGGAGTGGTAAAGGTAGTCGTGGGAGGACCAGATGTTGTGCTAACAGAAGAGGATGTTGTAGCTGCAGGGTCAGATGTAGATAAAGATTCAATTGTGGTAGTAAAGAGGCCAGATGTGGTTGAAAGTGGAGCAGATGTTGAAACTGGAGTGGTAAAGGTAGTTGTGGGAGGGCCAGATGTTGTGCTAACAGAAGCGGATGTTGTAGCTGCAGGGTCAGATGTAGATAAAGATTCAATTGTGGTAGTAAAGAGGCCAGATGTGGTTGAAAGTGGAGCAGATGTTGAAACTGGAGTGGTAAAGGTAGTTGTGGGAGGACCAGATGTTGTGCTAACAGAAGAGGATGTTGTAGCTGCAGGGTCAGATGTAGATAAAGATTCAATTGTGGTAGTAAAGAGGCCAGATGTGGTTGAAAGTGGAGCAGATGTTGAAACTGGAGTGGTAAAGGTAGTTGTGGGAGGACCTGATGTTGTTGAAATGGGTGGAGGACAGTCGCAGTTTTGAGTCTTTTCATTAAGGAGCTGGTAAAAATGAGTGACAGTGGAGCGGCGAGGACAGCTTGTATCAGGAAATACATCAAATCCAAATTCATGTTGGAGTTGTTCCAATGTCTTCGTCTGCAGATATTGTTCAGTAGGTTCAATGTTTTGGCCCCAGTGTGCACTTGCTAACCACCCCTCACTAAGACTGTAGCAGCAGAACGCTGACCAGAAATATGAAGGAACATTAACCCTGTCATTACTAATATGACTGTTGCCTGGTGTTGCACCAACAACCACAAAAGCTTTTATGACACCATAGTTGTCGATGCAGTATTCATCCATAACACATTTAATGCACTGCTCCATTCTTCTCCAGCTTCCAGTGTTAAAATTATGTACTTGTGGAGCAATGTTGGTCAGAGTAAAAGTAGAAAATTGATAAGTTTGGTCAGCACCATAAGAGCACGGTAAGAGATGCCCTCTGTCATATCCTTGGTTGGTGTAATCACTCTTCCCAGCCTGGTGTCTGTAGTTGTGGCTCCTGGAATTGTTCATGTTTTCACGTTCAGCATTGTTCTCAAGCTGTAATGAGGAAAGAAGAGTATTTAAGGTTATCATTTATAGAAATACTGATTGGTTCAACAAAGATATAAGATTTCAAATTAACTGTTACAAATCTCATGCAATGTGAACATAATATAGATCAGATATTTTAAGAAGCTTAACTTCAAGATCAACACCATCAAATGTATATAAAGATGGACTATATTGTCTCTTTTCCACTATACTGTTCAAGCACTACTTGGCTCGACTCTACTCAGTTTGGTACCAGACACGTTGTTTTCCATCACAGTTTGCTTCCTCCTTATCTCCTCAGAGAAGACGCTGTACTTGTTGCTCGGTTAGCTTACAACGAGGTTGCTACAATGATGGCTATTTTGTCTCATCTCGTTTGCACCTGTTTGTGTTTGTTATGACACTTGCTCTGACCAATCAGTGGCCGGCAGTCTGTTCACGACACGTTTTCAAAAAGAGCACCGACTACCAGGTACAATCCCTAATGGAAAACCAAGAAAAGCAAGTTTCCCAAGAATGAAGCCATAAAACTGTGATTGCCCCCTGGTGGCCAACTGCAATACAGGCAATAAACTCTGCTTCTGCACTGCATTAAATAATACTAATTATAAAATAGTGTCCTAACCAGACTAATATTTTTAATGCTATATGTTTTTGTAAAGTTTCTGAAAATATACCATACTGACCCAAGTATAAGACAACTTCTCTTTTTCAAACCACATGTGAGCACATGACTTGTAGTAGCAAGCACGTATTATCTAGGAATGTTTTTGATGATTTTTGCCTTTAATGACAGAGACAATATTGACTTGGTAAATATGGTATTTCTAGAACTTTTTGCTAAATATGATTATTTGTCAAATTCATGAATAAGATTTTTTTCTGTCAAAAACAAACAAACAAACAAACAAAACAAAAAACAAACCTGTGGTTCTATCCTCCAAGTATTTGAACGACATGATCCTGTTGACTGTCTCCCTTTGTATTCGGCAGCAGAAAACACTGGAATCCTGTTGGTGGTGTCGTAGAGAGTCATAAAGGTTTTCTTGTCACGTAGAGTCTGGCAGATTGGTTTGTATCTGTTCTGATCCTGGATGTTCCCTCTCTCTAATATTCCAGGGATATTTGGTGGAGTTTCCTGAAGGAAAAAGTTTTTACAATCTGACACAGAGTCCACCACTGTAGCTGCAGTTGGATCGATGGATACGAGGAGGAGGAGGAGGAGGAGGAGAGCAGGAGGAAGGAGGCGCCGCATCTTTAGTAATGTCATCACCAAAAACACTGTAACATTCATCAGAAGAGAGAAAAACTCAGAATATAAAATAAAGTTATGAGTAGATGTAGTTTGCGAAGCTGGAGAATAATATATACACACATATATATATATATATATATATATATATACACATACATACATACATATATATATATATATATATATATATATATATATATATATATATATATATATATATATTTTTTTTTTATAAATAAATAAAATATATATAATTAGGGCTGTCAACTTCAATGCCATAGGGGAGAAGGAAAGACGGTAGCTGAAGATGGGGAGAGCAATCCTTCATCCTTATTCCTTAATTCGAATCGCTTCAGGTGGTGTTTCCCATACAGTGACGAGACTGTGGTGCCCCGTCATAGTCCAGGTTGCTCCAACATAGTTTCAAAATTGGGCTGGTGATAATTGTCCTACACACATTATGGCACTTGGTAGCTGTTAGGCTAATGCTAATGCACTGGAGCGCATGTTAAACACCACTCTTGATGACGTCTGCTCACTACAGCAGCATTAATCTAGATTAATGAATTTCAAAATGTGAGATTAATTAGTTAATTTTTTTATGTATTGACAGCCATAGATATAATATAAAAGAATAAAATAAATAAAACATTTTAAAAATATATTTAAAAGTTAAGAATATGCAAAGATTAAACAATACAAGACTAGACAAGAGAAGACTAGACTAGACTATAATAGACAAGACTAGACTGGACTATAATAGACAAGACTAGACTAGACTATAATAGACAAGACTAGACTGGACTATAATAGACAAGACTAGACTAGACTATAATAGACAAGACTAGACTAGACTAGACTAGACTAGGCTAGGCTAGGCTAGACTAAACTAGACTAGAATAGACAAGAGAAGACTAGACTAGACTAAACTAGACTAGAATAGACAAAACTATAATAGACAAGACTAGACTAGACTATAATAGACTAGACTAGGCTAGACTAAATTAGACAAGACTAGACTAGACTAGACTAAACTAGACTATAATAGACTACACTAGAATAGACAAGACAAGAGCAAAGGGTAACAAGAACATAACAATAGTACAGTACCAATAAAAACAATACATTTTAATTATAGCATCCACTAATATTTCTTATGCAGGTGAAAATTAAATGAATTGAAACATAAACGAGAGAGAAAGAGAGACTAGGCTAGGCTAGGCTAGACTATAATAGACAAGACTAGACTAGACTAGGCTAGACTGAACTAGACTATAATAGACAAGACTAGACTAGACTATAATAGACAAGACTAGACTATAATAGACAAGACTAGACTAGACTAGGCTAAACTAAACTAGACTGAACTAGACTATAATAGACTAGACTAGAATAGACAAGACAAGAGCAAAGGGTAACAAGAACATAACAATAGTACAGTACCAATAAAAACAATACATTTTAATTATAGCATCCACTAATATTTCTTATGCAGGTGAAAATTAAATGAATTGAAACATAAACGAGAGAGAAAGAGAGACTAGGCTAGGCTAGGCTAGACTAAACTAGACTAGAATAGATAAGACTATAATAGAGTAGACTAGGCTAGACTAAATTAGACTAGAATAGACAAGACTAGACTATACTAGGCTAGACTAAACTAGACTATAATAGGCAAGACAAGACTAGACTAGATTAGAATAGACAAGACTAGACTAGACTAGGCTAGACTGAACTAGACTATAATAGACTAGATTAGAATAGACAAGACTATACTATACTATAATAGACTAGACTATAATAGGCAAGACAAGACTAGACTAGACTAGACTATAATAGACAAGACTAGACTAGACTAGGCTAGACTGAACTAGACTATAATAGACAAGACTAGACTAGACTATAATAGACAAGACTAGACTATAATAGACAAGACTAGACTAGACTAGGCTAAACTAAACTAGACTGAACTAGACTATAATAGACAAGACTAGACTAGACTAGGCTAAACTAAACTAGACTAAACTAGACTATAATAGACAAGACTATAGATTAGAATAGACAAGACTAGACTAGACTAAACTAGACTGAACTAGACTATAATAGACAAGACTAGACTAGACTAGACTATAATAGACAAGACTAGACTAGACTAGACTATAATAGACAAGACTAGACTAGACTAGACTAGACTGAACTAGACTATAATAGACAAGACTAGACTAGACTAGGCTAAACTAAACTAGACTGAACTAGACTATAATAGACTAGACTAGAATAGACAAGACAAGAGCAAAGGGTAACAAGAACATAACAATAGTATAGTACCAATAAAAACAATACATTTTAATTATAGCATCCACTAATATTTCTTATGCAGGTGAAAATTAAATGAATTGAAACATAAACGAGAGAGAAAAAGGTAAAAAGAGAAGCCTACCACCCCTCAGGGTTGCAGAGAATTCAAATAGGTGTTGTCAGGTCACAGCGATAACCTCGAACATCGACTGAGGCTGAGAGGGAAGTCTGATTTATATGTATATGTATGTGTATATATATCATCAGAAAATGAGGAAGATGATGCTGAAGTTGATGATGGTGGGGAAAATACAAGAAATGAAACAACAAACCTAGAGGTCGGGTTCAACACAAATTCAGAGAATTATAAGAGAAATGAAAAGAGAAACATGAGGAGCTACTCAGAAAGAATGACTGTAGAAGAGTCAATCCTGAGCCGATTCTGTAACAAATAAAATTCACTTTAATACAAAGAGAATCTGCTCATAAAGAAATGAAATCAAAATATATGATATATATGATATAAAAGAATGATGTTACCATATATTTGTGTGTGTGTGTGTGTGTGTGTGTGCATGCATAGATGGATGCATAGTTAGATTATTAAATTATTATATATTATATACATTGTTCACTAATGCACTAATCCTACTTGAAGTGAACTTTTCTCATACTTGATTCTTTATAATCAATTCAATTCAGGAAGAAGATGTTGAGTTATGGCAAAAAAAGAAGAAATGAAAACATTTCTTTTAGAAGACCGGTCTGGGACAAATTCAGAAAATTGCTTTTAAGAGAAACATAAGATGCTGGTTAGTGAGAAAGACTGTGACATGAGCAGATGAAGGTTTTCGTACAACCCCAACAGAGGAAGAGGAAGATGATGCTGAAGTTGATGATGGTGGGGAAAATACAAGAAACGAAACAACAAACCTAGAGGTCAGGTCCAAACAAATTCAGAGAAATGCTTTTAAGACAAAATGAAGATGCTGCTCTCTTTGATACATCGATAATCTACTCTTTCACTTCCAGACTCATAAAGAAATTGAATGAAAATATATAATATACATGTCCCTGTAATCAAGAGTGATGTTTCCATATATGTCACACAAACACACAAATATGGGAACAATGTGATGATCTATGATCTCTCTGCATTGACTGTTTCTTGATAGTTATGGTGGGAAAAAACTAACCGGTGGAAACATTGTTCACTAATGTACTAATCCTACTAAAGTGAACTTTTCTCACACTCGATGCTTCATGAAGAAGATGTTGAGTTATGGGGGAAAAAGAAGAAATGAAACAAAATTCTTGCTGCTTTTACTGAGAAACTGCTTTTAAGAGAAACATACTTGTAGTCACCAAAGTAAAAGTTCGCTTATTGCTTCATTTGACATAAGAACAGGAACATATGTGGTTTCACTGTCACTGATGCTTGACCACAATAAACAACATGCTACAATATACTGTCACGTTTCCTTGTGTACATGCACACACAGAAATGTACACGTGTGTATAAATATGATAATAAAGGTAATAGAGAATAGTACACTAATGCACTAATTTTACTGAAGTGACCTTTTCTCATACTTGATAGTTATGAGGAAGAGGAAGATGATAATGACTTATGGGATAAAAGAAGAAATTAAACAATATTCCTAGAGGTCAGGTCCAGCGCAGATTGAGAGAAGTGGTTTTTCGGGTGTATTCACACAAACAAACACACACACAAACAAGTGAATTAACAGACTTGACTGGTGTGAATTCATCCTTAAGGTGTAAATAAAGAGGCAGAAAGACTGTGATCATGAGCAGAGGAAGGTTTTTCTACAACACCAACAACACAACAGTTTTTCTTTTTTGTCTAACTTCAATAAACAGCATCTCCGCATGTAACAGGGCAGTGTTATCAAGACAGAACTTTATTTTGGTCCTGCACACAGTTTCTACTCAGAGTTCGACCTCTCTTTACTGGAGGAAACACATCCAGACTGAAAAACAAACAAACAAACAAAATAAACCTTGACCACAGAAACGTACAACATGCTACAATAAACTGTCAGGTTTTCTTGTATATAGACAAATAAATGCACTTGTGTCTATGACCTTTGATATTTGGGTATATAATAAATGCCTTAATGGTGTATATATTTGAAATACAGCATTATTGAGCTGTGGAAATAACTACTTGAAATACTGCTCATCTGTCTTTCTTCTTCATCAGCAGGAAACAGGATTAATCACCCAGAGGAAAGATGGTTATAGACTTTCCTTACTTCAGTTTGAGCTGCAGGGAAAGAAGAAACGATTAAAACTTTAACTTTAAACTTTAAACTGTAATGAAAACTGATGACACTAAGACATTAAGTGATTTAATTACAATTCATTATCATATTATTTACTATCATGACTGAATATGATCAGATTTTGGGGTAAATAAAAATGAATAAAAAAACACCTTTAGCGCAGATTCTACGTAAATTCACAAATACTATGATCATCACAGTGTAAAGGACGACGAGGGTGATGATGCACATCAGTCTGGGCAGAGTCACAGCAGGAGGAAGAAGAGGAGCCTCAAGTGTCTCTGCACAGAGGAAGAAACAAACAAACAAACAAACAAACAAACAAACAAACAAACAAACAAACAACAACAACAACACATATCTGATTAATTCATGAATAAACAGCTGCATTTTTTCCACAGTTTTAAATGTCAAATCTTTTCTAGTCTTTCTAGTCAACCATCCAAACACTACAAGTTAAAGTTATCCATTCACACAAACACACACACACACACACACACACACACACACACACACACACACACACACACACACACACACTAATGTGCATCGTGGGGATCTGCATTTTGCCCAAGGACATTTTGAAACGAGGACCAGACCAGTCACAGTGGTGTCAAACTGATCCGAGATCCTGTTGTACTTCATGAACCACAAGTGGAAAAAAACCATTGAATTAATGATCACTTGACTTGTTCTCTGCTGCCCCCTTCTGGCCACCTTGTGTTTTTACAGCAGCTTTCTATGTATATATTATATTATATTATATTATATTATATTATATTATATTATATTATATTATATTATATTATATTATATTATATTATATTATATTATATTATATACAAATGGAAATTATGTACAGTAAATATATATTATACTCTGGAATTTCAAAAAAAAAAAAAATAAATACTTTATATAAAACTTTGAGTTAGATATTTGAGGTTATACTTTTTTATATTTTTTATTTAATTTTTTTTCATTTTATTAGAATCTTAATATCTAATTAAATAAATATTATTTGTATATTATTTTTTAATATTATTATTTTTATACATCCACTTTCCTACATTTTGATATTTGACATCTGATATTTTTTTTTTCCCAGTTGTAGTTTGTTTTCGTTTTTTTCACTTTCTGACCTGGTACGACCCAACACTTGCTGTGTTTACTGTCGGCAGGATGTGCTTCAGGAAGGGCTTCCCCGACCTTCTTTGCTTCGTTTGTTATGTCACTCGTGTTTCCCTCGTGAGATGTTGCCACGCACATCACCACAAGCCATGTCAGGAACATGGCCTGCAACTAAAAAAACAACCTCAAACACCAAACTATATATAAAAGTCAAACTTTTAATTAAATAATCTATTCGAAGGGAATTTCACATTAGCTCTATTTTACTATTTTTGTCTTGGCGGGTTTTTCTGGGTCACTGGGTCCAATCTAATGACGACAAATCAAGTCCACATAGAGAAGTAACTGCTGATATTTAAATTTCTTGCAAAAAGAAATTAAGACTCATCTGCTGTTTTTGAAATATGTTTATGTGTTTTACTTTTTTTGTGTGACTTCTGGTGTAAAATCATTTGGTTCCGTTTTTTGGTTTGTGAAAAGTCAGAGTCAGATATTTTCTAAAAAAAAAAACAGACCTAAGGTTAGATTATCTGTTTCGTTCCTATCACTGCTTTTTGACGTCATTTCCTGAAGTACTTCCTGTTTTTTGTTGTTTTTGAATTTTTTTTTTAGTTGTTCCAGTAAATCTTTTTGTCCTTTGATACCGTCATCAGTGTCAGCACTTAATGAAACCAACAACCGGGAAACAACACGCCTACGTCAAGAAAAGTTTTTGCTTGAGTGTACAATTATGAGAAAGTCAATCAGTTTGAAGAACTCAATTTGACCTTGACATCACTCTGTCATTTTTCTCATGAACTACAATAGAAGCTGAAAAATTGACCTTGACGGTTCACAGTCAGCCAGCTCTGCAGTGACTCTCCCTTTGTCGGGTGCTCACACTTGTAGAAACCTTCGTCCTCCTTGGACACCAACGGTATCGTCAGGTTCCCTGCTGGATACTCCCCGATGAAAACTTTGTTTTTGAAGAACTTTGCAGAGAAGTTAGAAGTGGCATGGCTGTCGTCTTCCTCTTTGTAAAGACAGAGAAGTGTCACTTTGTCTTTCTCTGTCACAGGAAGTGCAGGACTTTCAAGTATCACAGCACCACCTGAAAAACAAATTTGACCAATTTTTACACTGTGATGGCTAAAACTAAATTAAAGCACTTCAAATGATGATTCAGACTAATTTGAACTCAGGGTTTATTTCACCATGAATACGAGTCAAACTTCCCCTAATGAGATATTTTACGTTGGTTGAAGTAATATCAAGTTTGACCGTCTTTTGTTTTCACAACCAAATAGTTAACAATGAAAGTAAATGGGGCAGTCAGCCAAACATATCTAAATTGTCATTTTTAACCACTAATAAAGCTCAAAATATCACTTCACTTCAGCAGTAACATGAATAGTGTCCCTACACATAAACTGAAGGACTGATAACTTAGTAAGTGAACTGAGAGTTTATTAAAAACACTGTTTTGCAAGACTTATACCCAACTTATACCCAACTCTTGTTTTCATAACAACTGGTGATGAAGGATGTTCCAGATCAGCAGATTCATCATTTTGGCCTGAACCACACGTTAATGTGTGAAGAGCAAGGAAAATGACAAAACACCCTTTATAGGTTTGGCCCCACTTACTTTCATTATTAACTATTTGGTTGTGAACAAAAAAGATGGTCAAACTTGATATTACTTAAACCAACGTAAAATATCTCTTGGGGGGGAGTTTAACTTGTAGTCATGGTGAAATAGACCCTGGGACTTTTTAACTACAATTACTCCAGACCATCACTACACTCATCAAAGATTCAGAAACGTTTGGTTTTACTGGTAACATCGATGGTAATGATGTTGCTGCGCTCCCCATCCTCAGACTGACACCAGTACACTCCACTGTCTGATGGATAGGTGTCTTCGATGGTGCAGGAGGACTTTTTCGATCGCCCCCAGCCAGGGCTGCATGGCTGAGAAACCTGAGTCGAGGTGTTTCTCTTCAGTGTCCAGATGCTGGAGTTTTGCGGCGCGGCACATGTCAGCGTGATGGAGTCGTACCGAAAGAACTGAGATCTGTCGGGATGGATGTTCAGCGTGGCCACTGGAGGTTCAAAAAGAAACAAGTTAAACTGAATCCTGGTTCTGTGAGGCCGACATTAATGAGGAGGACATATTTTTGTTGAGGATAAATTTGAAATGATCAAATTTGGCAACACAACACAGAGACTAAAACCATCAATACAACCACAGATTGACACGCCATATGGCTCATCAGCTTGACGTTTCCATGTCCAGATGTCATAATCCTTTGGGATAATTGATGTGTTGATCTTCAGGATCAATCAGTTTGATCAACTGTCTTATAGCATCTGTGGTACAACACATCTTCCTCATATCGCCTGCAGGTGTAACTATTGATATCCTTTCATCTGTCCGTTACCAGCTACTTCCTGTTGCACAAATGCAGCCACCTCATCCAAGTTTGTGAGTTTTGTCCTTCTAAACAAACACAGTCTTGTCAAACTCCTAATACTTATTCGCACACTGTGTTTGTGGCTAAAAAAAAGGGAAGCATTTCCTTGATTGTAAATCTGATTATAAAATCATTCTGTGGAGATGACATGCATTAACATCAGAGTTTTACAGGCAAAATAAAAATGAAAATATTTTTTTCATATTCTTTTTTTCTTACATAGTATGTGACCATTTTATTGGGTCATATCTCGATACTTGATGTACGACTCATCGCCCATGGTTCTGCTCTAAGGAGAACAAATGCTTTGACTTTAGTTTATATTTTTTTAAATTGACCAACTGCAATGTTCTTAGTACAGGATGTAGCACTGACACCTCTGAAACGTACCGTAGCGTTTAGCAGTTTGTCGCTGCTGTGGTTGCAAAGGGGATTTTTGGCACTGGTAGCCAGTTTTTTAACTTAAGAAATTTGTTTATTTTATAAACCCACTTAGCCAAAGAATGGAAACCTTTATGTGTGTTAAGAACTTTCCATTTGTAACTGGAAAATACCTGTTTGAAATTTATTTTAATTAAAAATTTATCTATAATACAAAGAAATTTAAAGTTCAAAATGAAACAGAACGAAACATGTAACAGTTGCCTTGTATTAAATGTAAAACTAAATTATTAGTTTTGAAAAGCATTTTAATGACATCAATTTTCGAAAATTATTTTAAACCTATTAAACCTTTAATCTTTGTAAAAAAATTTGTTGGGGTTTGGGCTAACAGGTAGAACAAATTTTAATTAACGTCCTGAAATACTAAAAAAAATTTAAAATAAATTCTCAAATCCTTTTTGTAATATTTATTTCCATTAGGGCATTTAAAAACTTTAAAAAATGATGTTGAGTTGATTAAACTCAGGATTAAAACAAAATTTTAACATGTCAAATTTAATTGTAAGGGGATTTTAATTACGGGAATTTTTTTGTTTTGTTCATTTTAATTCGTATTTAAATATGTTTGAATATTTTTTTGAATTTTAACTTGGTGCAACATTTCGGGTGAAAAATTTTTCCTAAGTTTATTGTTGACCAATTTAATTCCAAAAAATTTCCAAAAATACGCCTTTATTGAAAAAGTTATCCGAATGCCATTTTTTAGTTTCAGGAAAGACTGAGGGTTTTTTTCCGGCGCGTAGAAAATTTGGGTTTATTTTTTTTCCAACATGTTACCATTGGGTTTGTATACTTGTTTAGTTGTTGCGGTTATTCCCACGACATGAATCCTTCAGAAAATTTTTTAAAAATTTATAACTTCTTAAATTTTTATAATTTTGTATTTTTTTCTAATGAAAGGAGAATATGAAAAAATTTAAGATTAACAAAATTGCGAAACATGTCATCTAAGGGAATTCAATAATTCAGTAGGTAAGGAATTTGGTGTTTTAACCAAACAGTTTTTCAAATAAATTGGCAAAGTGTTTACTTGGTACGGAAAAATTTAAAAAATTTCAATTTCGAAGGGTACTCAACCAAAAGAAAATTTAGGTTTGCCAAAATTTAATACTGGAATAACTGGACTAATGCTGGGAAAAACTGATAATTTTTCATACTGATTACTATTTCCTAATTTTTAATAGTTAATTTTAAGGATTTTATTTTATTTCACCTTTTTTGGGTCAAAAATAATTACTATTTCAAAACCATCATGATTTTGGATTGTTTTAATAGTTTTAAATCATCAATTATTTAAATAAAATCAGGGATTTACTTATAGGATTGAAATTGATGTATTTTTCAAAACGGGAACGGTCAACAGTACTTTTGTTTTTTAAGATTTTGAAGGTTTCCGCCTTTTACTGAATGAGGCATCCGGGTAAGATTTAGCACATTTTTCATTAAAATTAGTCACTTATGGAATGCTTAAAAGACTGTTTATTTTTTAAATCTTTAAAAGCTGTTATACTTAACCCGTACGACTGAAGGGAAAAGGATTGATGAAACAAACTTTGGGGCAGTAATCAAGGACTTCATTAATTTATTTATGAATCCTTGAAAAAGTAAAAAGATAGTTAAGTTTAAACACCGACTGAAATGCGTAGAAAGTACTTTTAAAGAGTGCGTCAAATGCAACGCATTTAAAAGGCATAAATAAAGAAAATTTGATAAAAACACGGTTTAAGTAACAGACCAGGGAATGTGTTTAAGTGTTCAAATGCCCGGTACCCAAAATATGTTAACTGAAATCTATAACATTAGCATTTTCCTAAATAAAGCTTTTAATTCCCTTTCAGGAAAAGTTAAAGCGGTCAAAAATTCGAATTACCCTTACAGATATTGATTTCTAAAATCAAAATAATTCCAGTTTTAATAGATATAGTATAATTATATTTGATAATAATGATTATTTAATGAAAACTGGAGATTTAAAACAAATGGCCAAATTTTACCAGATTTATGCCAGCCTCTTTAACTTTTAACCCAAAAATACAGGATGAAGGTTAAAAGCCATCCAGGTTTTAACTGGAAAATTGTGTCTTTAACAAGATTTTATGTTTTTTGTGATCATAATAAAACAGTGTAATTTTTTAAGTCTGCCTTATTTATTTTCCAACGTGCAGAATTAATGCACAAATTTCAGAAAACAAATAGATTCATTTCAGCTTATGAAATTTTAATCCTTAAGGGCAAGAAGGAAGAAAATTTAGGTTAACTTTAAAGGCTCATTGCTGTTCCAGTGTTGCAAAGATTAGGAAGTATTTCTTTCCTTTAACTTTTCCCCACCAAATTGGAAACAAGGGAAAACTAACATTTACAAAAAGTTTGTAATCTGGCCTAATTATTAAGGCTGGACCTGGAAAAAAAAATATTAACTAAAAAGTTGGAAAAATTGAAACATTGAGGAATTGAAATTTTCAGTTCTTAAGTTAATTACCTTAAGACAGGAAGAGGACAGTTTTTGAAAAAAAATTGAAATTTAATTACCAATCTTCAGTTTGGCACTGCTTCTATTAATACAGATTACATTTTCATCATTACACTTTTGGGCAGTATTTTTATTGGCAAAATTTAAATTAAAAGATGTGGTTATTTTTGTTAATTTTGTTTAAAATCTTTCTCTAGAAATGAGTAATTCTGACCAGCATTCTGATTACAACTACAGAATGAATAATTGTTTTTAATTAGCTTCATGCTGTATATGGCATTTATAGGTAACTTAAACTTTTTAAGAGCAGCTTATTATAGTCAATTTTTAAACTAAAACCTTACCGGAACAGGAATTTTTCCACTGGTAGAATTGTCTCGAGTTTAAAAACCCTTATTTTAACTGTTTTAATGAATTAATCAAAATTTTTTATATAAATACATGAATCGATATTGGGCAGGCAATTAGGTTCAAAACGGGAAAGAACGTGTCAACGCTTATAGACCAAAAAACCGAGTACATTGGCTAAATTTATTAATTAATTAGCATATTGTTATATTTGTCGCCAAATTTGTAAATTAAATATACAATTTTAACCTTTTAAGAGAATTTTGGGAGAGCAGTTGGTAAAATTTTCTTAATTTTTTTTTTTTGTGTGTCTAATTTTCAAAAATTTTAAAAAATCAAATTTTAATTTTTAAATTAATTAGTTTGGGGGTTGGAAAACTTAAATAACGGGTCTCAATTAAAAATTCAGAAGCAAAATTAAAATTTTTGTTTTACTAAATAAGGTTTTTGGTAAAATTTTAAAAATACCTAACCCTTTTAAGTCCCCACTATTGTACAGCAAGTAAATAATTTCAAAAACCCCACGCGAAAAACATTCATTAGCTGCTAGTAATTTGATAGTAATCATTTAGGAAAAAAATATGATTGTTGGTATAAAATCAATTTAACCCAATAGAAAAATGTTCCCCAAGGAAAGACCCCTTTTTTCATTTAACACATGCTTAAAGAAATTTTCAAAGGTAAGTGTCAAAAGTGATTAAAATAAAAAACCAGGGTAGTTAAAGGGAGTCACTGCTCTCTTAGGAAGTTGAAAATCTAAAAAATCTAAAATAACAAAGCCGCTTCATTTAACCGGGTTTTAAGTTTTTCAAAGCAAACACTGAATTGTTTTTATTAATTCAACCAAAAGGCCCAATTAGAATGTGAGAAAAGGTTTAATCTTTTTCTCAAAAACTTGTCAAGCATAATAAGTAAAGTTATCAGGATTTAAATTGACGGACGGAAAAAGGCAAGACAATAAATAAAACAAAATTTTATTCACAGCAAATTACGTCCTTTTAAATTAGTAAACTTATAATTTAATAAGGTTTTACTTGGTTGTTTGGTCCGGTATTAAAACAGGTAAAGATTAATACAACGAACAATATTTCGAAATTTTTTTTTAAAATGTTTCAGGCTTAGCAATTGAACTGAAAACATAAAAGATCTAATATACAAATTTTTATTTCCTGAAATTTACGGATGTAAAGGGCGTGCTACTGGTTTAATTTAAAGGTTTAAGACGGGGAAAAACCATTAAAATTTAACAAATTAAGGAGGTGCTAACACTTAACCTTAAGTATAATTGTAGCCCCAAAAAACCATGGCTACAAACAACGAACAAAACTATAGTGCTAACAAAACATGAGTCAATAGGGTGGCCTGGAAAATCGGAGTTGCCTAAAAACACGAGCAAGTAATTAAAACCTTTCCTAAATTCCCGAGAATAGGAAAGGATAAATTAAAAGAAGTTAGCAATATTCATAACATCTTCTATTTTATTTGTAGGTTTGACTTGAAACGGGTCATTTAAGACAAGATATTAAATGGGTTTGTAAAAAGGGGGTTTCCCCTGAAAGCATCCACTTGGGAAATTAAAATTCCAAATAAAATCAAGTTGATTGAGTTTAAAATTCAAAGTTTAATTAAATTTTCAAACCTCTAACACTGGATCAATTTAAAGTACACATTCTTTGATGTGCACTTTGAACTCTATAGTTATTCCCTGTGTTTTGGGTTAGTAAACCAAGTTTATAAAAAGTATGATCTCCTTGAATAATTCTGATTTAAAGGGGGCAAGAATGGTTATAAAATAGGAAAACAAACATTATTTGTGAATAGGCTGACATTATTAATTCTAAATTCCATTAATAAATTGAATAAATCTCCTAAGTTAATTTGTAAATTTTGGGCCCCAAATTTCTTGTATGAAGAGCCAATAATAACTTACTAAAACCAAAATTTTTCCGAATAAGGATAAGTAATTAAAAATATACAATAAATTAAAATATTTTTTATATTAAATTTATTATCAAAATTTGTATAGTTTTTTAAAAGTACAAGCATTGACAATTTCACAATACTTTTATTGAGAAAAACAAAAAAAACTTTACTACTGTTTTAAAACCTTTAAAATTTTTTACTGCTGAAAAAAGTTAGAACAACCAAAAGCGTATCTTAAAAAAAAACCTAGTCTGCCAACTCCTGAAAAACACTATGTTTGGGAAATTTCAGTTTCGGGTCACTCCTCATCCTTTCCTTATAACCAGCAAGTTTTATTTATTGGAGAGAATTTTAGATTCCGGATGTATTCCCCTCTAATTTTCACTATTCTAATTACTTTTAAAACCCAGTTTAATGATAGTTTGTAATTTACTTTGTAAAAGGGTTTATTCTTAAAAAAACAACAGAATTATTTGGAAAGTTTATTTTTATTACTTGAATATGTCATTTAAAACCCCAAACATCTCATTTTAAATTATTCATCAATAAAATCGGTTAGTAATTTTGCTCTTGTATGACATGTAATTTTTGTTCTATTGAAAATTAAAACTTACCAAAAAACGTAAAATAATTATTCTTTAAACAACATTGTTAATAAATGCAATTCTTCCACTTTTTTTCAACGTATTGGACGGGTTCTGTATTTTCTTTCCTCCTCAGGGAACATCAATCCTTTAAGGTTCTAACTGGTTAAAAAACCCTTGACACTATACAATCCCCGATCTGTGTTCTGATTGCATTTTAGTTTCACAGGCTTAACCTATGGGAAAAAGAATTTTTAACTAAACTTATTGAACCCCGTAGAACATGAAGTCAGTTTTAAGTTTTTTAGGGGAACCCAAGGGAAACCATGTTAAATCATAAAATTGGCTAGTTTTGAACCTACGCTTTACCAAACACTGAGTTATTTATTCAGTCATAGATAAAATTCAACAAAGCAGCTTTGTATGGTCTTGGAACTGTAATGAATTTAAAAAGTCATTAACGGGTTTAAATTCTCACTCTACAGTAATAGGGAAAGTCAATACGATATTGATCCCAATCTTGTTAAATCCTTTTTACCTTGTTTTCTTTGAAAGTCACCCGCTTTTCCCCAATCATTTTAGCAACATTGAGATTTCTACTATCTTTCAAACATTTAATTTATCAACAACTTTCTATTTGACTACATTATTTTATTGTCCATTCTTTTTAATCTGGTACAAAGTTTTTTAAGGCTAAAAATTTTTGGGAAACATGTCAAAACACGGGTATATACATAAAACCAATCATTTGGTCATCTACTGCTCTTTGAAACCTTTCTAAAGTCAGGTTGTAAAAGGCTTTTTGTTCCCTTTTATAATGGTGATAGCAGTTAAAATTTAAATTAAAGGCTTACTTTAAAGGTTTGTAAAGAAAACCGGGACCGAACCAATGAAAGCAAACAATTTAGTCACAAACGTTTATCGTTCAATTTCCTTATTTGATGAACCTAAATCTTACTTGTAAAATCGAAGAGATTTAGCCTTTTTTAAAGGTCCGTTTTAGAGAATCTCAATTTGGAATCCTTTAAAACCATGGCCGATAATTTACTTAGGGTTTAACTGAGAACCAAATAAATATGTTAATTTTAATTATGTTTTAAAAGTTAGACCACCCCATAAAACTGATTAATTTAAAAAACCTTTTGATATTTTTAATGCGTCGACCTCCCTTTATCTCCTTCATTTAAAAAAAAAATTTTTGGAAATTAAACAAAAAGGGCTAAAAAAACCAGTTATGAATTTAATTCTTTTTTATAATGGGTTACTTACAATAATGATTTCAACAGCCTTTAGGTTTAAAAAAACAGAGAAAAACCTCCTCATTTGCAATCCCTTTGTTAACAACCTTTTTTCATTTATTTAAATGTCAAGCCTTAACCGGGTCATGATTGATCTGTTGGATAACCCAACCTTTTACTTAATCGATTAATCTTTTGTACTGGCTTGAAACTGTAAAAAATATTTTTTATATTTGGGTTAATAAATTTGTTACCGACATAAATTTCACCGTAAGTTTAAACCATTTAAGTGTTTGGTCCATGATTTCCTTTAAAATAAAACAAGCGCCAAACATGGGTTAAACTTTTTTAAATATTCAAGGTTGGTCCTTTCATTTGTGGCTGGTTGGATTGACACGGGGCCCCCTGTTTTAAAGGGATGAATGCGAGGTCTTTATCCCCTAACCATTTATATGTTTGGAGATGTTGTTTAATTATCAGTTGGGTTGTTGGTTTTGTTAATTTCTTTTGCTTCTGTGTTTCAGGAAGTTTGTACGGATGGATGGTGAACTGTTTAAACATTTGTGTAAATGCAATTAATGTAGAAACATTTTACACAGTTTCAAGGTTTAAATGTCAGCGAAACACATTTTTGATAGTAGATCCCCTTTTTCACGGGTATTCACAGGTCTGTGACTGCGATTAGTCACAGACCTGTGAATACCCAAGTCGTCTTAAATTGATGACTTGGTCCCAGGTGAATGTTGACTTTCATGTACGAGGGGGAACGTATGAAACTTTAGATCAACCTCTTCTCTACAGCAGCTTGTAGGTGAATCCCACGAACCTTCACCTTACAAACATATATGAACTGAGCAGAACAGTGTGTTACTATTTCTAGGGCAATATGGCTAAAAAATGTATCACGATATAAGTGTTTCATATCAATCAATATTGATAAATACTGATTAGTTTTTTTTTTTTAACCAATTCAAAAGGATCAGAAGAAAAAAAGGCTGGAAGCTGTAACCTTTTACATTTAAAAAAGGAAAACACAACTATGAAAAAAAAGGTCAAATGAATAAACATACTGGTCAATGTGCAAATATAGACATTAAATAAATGCTAAATCAAACAAAATGTGCAAAGTATTTTGTAAATAAGAAATTAGTGTAGACCTGAGGTAGAACTAACATCTTTGACACGTAACAAACAGAAATGTGTCAGTATCATGTTTATTATCTGCTGTTTTAAAGCGCAAAGAAAACTGAGAATACTACCGGCGCCATTCGTCGTGGAAGGAGATGAGGAAGGATGTGGGAACAAAATAGATGAAGAGGAGATGAAGTCAACAGACATGTTCTAGATGAAGCGGCAGCTACAGTTGTAGACGATGTGATGAGTCGTGGTCTTATATGATAACAGGACGGGTGGGGATGTTTAATGATGTTGGTGAATCTGTTTCAGCACCATGGCAGGTGCAGATCTTTTGGTTTGGTTATTCCTCAGTTCTCTTTGAAGGGGTTAACTGTTGTAGCAGACGCAGACACAAACGTCTTGTCTGTGCTTCATTTAAAAAAAAAAAACAACTGTGGCATTTTTATGCTCGTTATTAACACACAGGTGAGGACGCCTGCACCCAGTAGAGCTTTAAGTCTGTTCCCCAGTTAAAAAATAAAAAAATCTTGTAATTATAGCATGTTATTTACAACTATTATGACATATTAAAACCTTATTTTCTTACTTAACTTACTTAAACTTACTTTTTCTTAACTTAAATTTACTTAGAATATAAATACACAGCTGGGAGCACCTGTACACCAGTAGTTTGTCTTGCAACACCCGTGGCTTTAGGGATATCATATGTGTGTCACACCGCGGTGAGGTCTGTCTTGTCCTGGGGTTTTTTTTTTGTCGTCATTTCCTGTTTTATTTTGAAAGTCTAAGTCTCCTCTCGTTTCAGGTCTCTTGCCCTTCCTCGTGTGTCACCTGTCTGTCATCCCTGATCCCTGATTGTGTCCATCTGCTCCCCATCACCCTCATGTGCTCAAATATTCTTTGTCTCCCTTTGTCCTGTACCAGTGTGTTTCGTCTTTTGTCCTGATCACCCGAGCCCATAACCACAGCCACAGGATTTCTCGAAGTGTTTTCTCCAGCATCCTCTTGAGGAGCGACCTTGGTTTTCTGAACTTTCTAAACTTTTTCACCAAAGTTTAAGTTAATGTTTATAGCCTTTTCTTTATCCTCCTTCAGGGTGATTTTTTGTTAAGTTTTTCATAGTAACCTTCTCCGTGGAGGTGCATAGATTTATTTTTTGTTCTGCGTCTGTCCCGTTGTCTCCTCGTCAAGAGGATCCCAGCCCTGCTCAACTATTCAGTTGTCAAACTCGATATTACTTCAACCAACGTAAAATTTCTCTTGAGGGAGAGTTTGACTTGTGTTCATGGTGAAATAGACTCTGGGTTCATGTGACTCTGGACCATAGGTTACTTTTCCTATAGAACAGGTCTATACATTATAACTGTAAAGAAAAGTAAAAAAGAAAAAAAGAAAAGAAAAAGAAAGAAAAAGAAAAAAAAGAAAGAAAGAAAAAAGGTGTTGGCTGCCCTAAAAGTTGCTGAATGACATTATCACCTAATTTGCACATCAACGGTAATGACTGTAGACTGTCTTGTAACTTTGTTTCAGTTATGTGCAGTAATTTATTTCAGACAAACGGTGAGTTCGACGTTTTCTGACTTAACGACCCGTTTGTTCACAAGCATCGCCACTATTTGCCGCAGTGTTTCGAGGTAGTTTCCTCACATTTGGTCAGAGTTCCTCAATCGACGTCAGCTTGTAAATGCGCGGTTTTGGCTTCACTTCAGTGGAGGATGTAATAAGATGTTATGGGAAGCACACACGTAAGTGTTTTTTCTATTTCTTAGTTATGGATATTTGTTCATTATTTCAGTTTGTGTTTGTGTGTTATATTGAAATATGTTGTGCGAGTCTGTTGTTGTATTATGCCTAAATAGCAGTTTGCAGGATTATCCATATAATCATATGCTCACATGGCGTCTTATTTTATTTTGCAATATTTATTGATTTAACTGTTTAAAAAAATGCGGGTTATTTCTGTACTACAGCATTATAGTTTATTATTTATTTCAGACCACACACACACATGTTTGTTTTCATGCCTTGTGGGGAGATTTCATTGACTTCCATTCATTTTCGTGGAGACTGCCCTGGAAACCCTAGAGATCCCATTTTTTGGTACCACTTGTCTAATCTTTATCTAAACCTGACTCTAACCTTGACCAAACCTTAAGTCATGTCTTCACCTTCATTTTTTGTTTTTTACATCATGGGGACCTGCTTTTTGTCCCCACAAGGAAAACAGGTCCCCACAATGTGAGTGTGTAAACAGGTTTAACCTATCACCTAAGTGAGCAGGGGGCATTCTGGATGGCGCCCGGGTGTGTGGGGGGACGGTACCTTGCTCAGGGGTACCTCAGTGGGACGTGGTAGCTTGGTGGATCCAAACCTCTGACCTTTTGGGACCAAGTCTGCTCCCTTAGCCACCAGGCCACCACTGTAAAGCCCAACAATCTTCATTAAAAGAAGACGAATCTGATCTCTCTCCAAGTGCCTAAATTTCCTGACTGAATCATAGTCCATAATCCACCACCTCAACCAGCAAAACCTACTACTGAGTCCCGCCCTCAAACAAGTTTTACTGGTGACATTTATTCTGGTCTAGTCACTGGAAATGTCAGAACACCTACACATGAAGTATTAAGCCTCCAGAAAGTGCTTTGGGGGTGGGGGAGTCTACAGCAGTTTTTTAAAAAAAAAAAAAAAAAAAAAAAAGAAGTGAAGAGTCTCTAGAGGAAGTCAGAACTCTCTCTGGATGTCTGAAATCCTCGTGTTATTCTCCTTCAACATGCAGAGGAAACTCTCATTAAACTGAACTTTCACACGAATCAAACATGATTCCTGTAAAAGAAGAAGTTAACCACGCGCCAGCCGAAAAAAAAAAAAAAAAGAATTGGCACAGCCAATCAGAAAATAGCACTGCTATATCCGGGTAAGATTTATCTGCACTCTTGAACTGAGGGTTGGGTTATAATGTGGGCAGCATCAAAGGTCATTAGTTACTGAGGCTCTTGATGATGGAGTGGAGGATTGCTGTCGCCGTTACACTAGTTGTCTCTTCAGTGATGACCACAGCCAGTAAGTTCACTTTATCATCTTATCTGTTGTTATTATTATTATTTATCGGTACGGGTTTGTTGTGTTTCATACGGAGCCCAAGACAGGGGTGTGGGGGTGGAGAGACGGTAGCTGATGATGTAGAGAGGTGAGGGGTTGTTGGTGACAGTCGGTCCATTTGTGCAGTGGAGGACGGTGACTGACTGAACTGATTTGAATCACTGTGTTTCACACACACTGTCAAGACCTCAGCTCCGTCACAGTCTCGTTAACTCCACCAAAGTCAACACTGGGCTGGGAGATAATTTTAGCATTACAGCATTCATCCTGTACACACCTATGATGACGAGAGGACAAACAAACTAGGAAATGAAAACCACGTGTGAAGTTTTGAGTTTAGAAATAAAAAGATACAATTCAATAATTAATAATAGTAATGATTGCTCAGTTATATGGTCATTAGAAGAAAAGCAAAGTTTTAATTGATCAATCAATCAATTAGATTAATCAGATCAATCAATTAATTTTTTAACCTTAAAATATATATATATATATATATATATATATATATATGTGTGTGTGTGTGTGTGTGTGTGTGTGTGTGTACACATATACACGTGTGTATATGTGTGTAAATAGATAGGTATATTAATCTCTCTGAATATATATATATATATATATGTAAATAGATATGGTAAATATAGGTATATCTCTCTGAATATATATATATATATATATATATATATATATATATATATATTGACGGCCCTAATCAATATATACACACACACACACACACACACACATATATATATATATATATATATATATATATATATATATTACTGTGCAAAAGTTTTAGGCAGTTTTGAAAAAATGCTGTAAAGAATTGATGCTGGTTTGTTGAAGGTAAATGGTAGTAAAACAATACATTGATTTCACTGAGATTTCTCTCTTGTTTGCTCACTTTGAATTTTGTAAATTGATAGAAATTAAACAATTATTATTTACAGTTGTGAAATCATTCTTACAGCATTTTTGCCTAAAACGTCTTTATACACACGTGTGTGTGTTTTTATTGTCAGTAACTTCCACAACTTCTCCTTTCCTCTGAATTCTTCTCTCAACCACATGGATTCAGCACATTTCCTGTTTTTGATGTTTAATGTGATTTAAGTTGATTTATCTGAATAAATCTACAATAAAAACAACAAAACTTTTCTCCAACATACGGAGAAAACATGGCAACTAGCAGCAGTCTAACACGTGGTTAGTCACCGTTGCTTTTATCCAGAATGCAACATTGATCTTTTAAGACTTTATTCAAGTGTAAAAGTTACAGTTTTTTTCTTTGCTGAATTTCTCAAAATTGAACAGAACTGAAATTCTCAAAACTGCTCATTCAAATTCAATGGATTCTTAGAAATGCTTTTGTGAACTTAAGCAAATGCTTAGGCCTCACATGAACGGTCACACCTTCCAGACCAACTTGTAATTTTTTATTGTTGAAATCACTTCATGTAAAAGTGTTGAACAAAATTATCACAATCTGTCAAGAATATTTTATACATTTCTGGTACATTTTTTCTTCTTCTAATGTTTCCGAAAGTGATGAATTTGGCCTCAGGTGAATGTTGAAGGTGAAACTTCAACTTGCAAACATATATGACCAGAGCAGAACAGCATGAAAGACAAAATGTAAATATAGATGGTCAATGTCCTTAAAATAAACAATATGTCAATAGCAACGATAACCACAACCTGATATCTGTTGTTGATGTGTTGTACCAGTTTTATTGTCGGCACAAACCACTGCTGTTCTCTTTAAAAGTTTGTTTATCTGTGACCAAACCTATTTAACCTTCTCTGACAATCATTCTGGGCTGAAAAACAAAAACAAATCTTCACCAAAATATCAAATCTTCTTGCTTTAGCACAGTTGTCAGTCCTGGGAAGAGGAGACCAAGTAAACAGACACTGCTACTGTGTCTACTGTGTCCTCAAGAAGACATTTGCACCGTGGTGACTGTAACTAATGCTGTTAGGTTGTGGTCATGGATGGACCGGTCATCTGGCGTACTGGGCATTTACCCAGAGGCCAATGGTCCTGACACTTTTAAAAGAAAAATGTATATATTGGTCTGTTTCCTAACCACCGGCTCTTGACACACACTAGTGTATAATTTGTATACTTGTAAAATAAATGAGGTTACAGAGTGTTGTTTAAATTTACTCATCTAAGAGACACTGTACTGTCTTGTATGACAGTATTTGAGGATTGTTCCATGTTTACTGCACTTTGCTGTAAATATGTTATGTAAATATAGTTTGAGTCAGTTTGTAGAATTTTGTGCTGAACAGGAGGAAACCATTTGCATGGTGCAAATGGTTTCCTCCCGGTGAAACACATGGTGACTACCACGTGTTAGCTATCTACTAACATGTATCCAAGTGTAGAGGTTAAAACAGTATTTATGATGATAAAACTCACAGTAATGACATTCAGTCACTAGTTTTGTGTTTAAAAGGTCTCAGTAGTGAAAGGATGCAGCTGAAGCTGCGATGGCGCTTGTGTGCGGTGGCATGAGAACAGGATGAGTGGGCGTGTTTAATGATGTTGGTTAATCCATTTCAACAGCGATGTAGCTGCAGCGTGTTGGGTTTCCTTGTTCCTCAGTTTTCTTTGACGTGGTTAACAGATACAGACACAGACAGAGACGCAAACACCTGCTCCCCAGCAAAAATTAAATCTTGTCATGATAGCATGTTATTTACAACTATTACTGACATTAAAATCGTATTTTCTCTACACAGCTGGTGGTTCATAACTACTGTTTTTAATATATTGAGAAGGATTTATCCAGGGTGTATCCAACCTTCGCCTGTAAACAGCCAGGTCAGCTGAAGGGTCGTCCAAGGGCACGTTTCAAAAAGTGGGTAAACGGGTCTTCGATCCGATTGATTTCAATCCAATTGTGGAATAAAATGTGCATGTAAACATGCTCATTGTTAACTAATTTGTTGTATAAATAAAAGACGGTCAAAGTCGATATTATTTCAACCAATGTAAAATATCTGAGGGGGAGTTTGACTCGTCTTCGTGGTGAAATAGACCCTGGGTTCACATTACTCTGGACTGTAGGTTACCTTTCCAACAGAACAGGTCTATACATACATGTTTGTCATTTTTGTCTCTACATAGTCTGATGTTTAGAATTCTCCCCTGTTCTTTGTATCTCGCAGTGGAGTTCCCCACCAATGACTTCACTCACAAACACACTCTCATTTCACTCTGTCACTTTGGATATTCTTAAATCCAAACCACAAACTCTCAGTCACTCACATCTATTATCGACTCATCGCTGTAGTCAACGATTAATCTGAACTGAACTGAACTGATTTAATAAGATGAATATGTTTATTTAATGCAAAATCTGTTGACGCTGTGCAGGAAACCAGGAAGTGAAGGGTTCACCTCATGTAATTAATGCATCCGTTGGCCAAGACGTGATCCTGCCCTGCCACGTGGAACCACCCTGCAACTTGACACATCGAACCGTGGAGTGGAGAGTTAATGAAACCACCATCCACGTTTACAGGAATGGACAGGACAGTACCTTGGATCAGGACAAAGCCTTCAAAGACAGGACGTCTCTGTTTCATGATGACATGAATAAAGGAAATATTTCACTAAAACTCTCCAATGTCAGGGTAACAGACTCAGGAACCTTCATGTGTTATGTCCCCAAACTAGACGGTCCCGTCAAGAAAGGAAATGTCAAACTTATTGTGGGTAAGAACCATCAATAGAACTTAGAACAAAGAACCTAGAACAAAGGATTAAGTTTCTATCGTTTTTAAACAGAAGAAAAACAGTTAAAAACTGTCAAATCCGTCAGTAATATAACGTACTAGTCAACACTACTGACACTGACTGTCGTGCTAACATGCTACCACCACCACCAACAACAGTGTTTGTCTAGAAAGAACATTTAGTAAAACTAGTCAACATCTGCACTAATTTACATCGGCCATTTAACATTTACATCATGTGACCAGAGGTTTAAGTGGTGATTTAGCAGGTGGAGCAACAATAACAACCACTGGAGCAGAGATACGCTGCTGTTACACCTGCAGCACCTCTACTTCCAACGTCTCTGCCGACCGTTACAGGTCATTTTAACTCCTAAAAAAAAAAAAAAACTTAAAAGGAAGTTGTGAGTGTTTGTTGAGAGAGCGGCATGTGAGGAATGTCTGGAAACATTCTCTTTCTATGGACGATGATTATTTATGTATTTATGTTGTTGTTTTTCTTTTAATTTGTTAATTCCAGTGAGTAAATATCTGAGTTGTATCACATTGTGTTGAATTAAACCTACTTTTGTCCATTTTCCAACAGCTGCAGCAGAATCTCCTCAAGATATCGAGCCAATTAATTCCAGTGAGTAATTTTCATTGACATGTCTTTGAAAAACTACCTTTGCTGAATACAACAATATAATCTGAGGATTGAGAGACAGAATAAACTTTCACACGTGTCTACACTCTTTCAGGTCCTTACACTACTGTTGCTGTTCCATTGTGGTCGTTGTTATGGTCATTGTTGTGGTTATTGTTGTGGTCATTGTGACTGCCATATTCCTCACAAAGTACCGTGTAAGTATTTTTTTCTAATTTTGCTTATTTGAACATGTTTTATCACACTGTTATGATCAGAGATAATAACTACTAACATACTTAGTATCAATGTGTGATCAGATTATAGATAAATATATATATATATATATTTCCAGCCTCTAGAAATCGGAAGTGTAGCGTGTGAGCGAGTGAAAGCAGTAAAAAGCTCATTGCATGGGATTTGGCAGGTGTTAGAGGGGCGAGACGGGAACAGTCATATCAGTATAAAGCCTCACACATCTTAGAGATTGTGAAACAGAGAGTAACAACAACAGCAACAACAGCAAGAATTAGGTTTGTCATTTCAACACTGCGCCTAGTGAATGTGAGGCTTTGATCCTGGAGAAAGAAACTACTTATTTATTAATACATAGTATTACTTAATATCAGTATTAGTACTATTTGTAAGCAGATGAATTACTTGTTATTTCCAGTCTCTTAAAGTGAATGGAAATCAATTATACCTGTTGGACAGAGATGATGAGTTGATTTATTTGTTGTTTGTTTGTTAAATCTTTTCTGAAACATAAAATACCACAGATTTAGTCTCTCTCATTAGCTGAGTCCACTCTTTTCCACTAAACCGGCACCAGATACATTGGTTTTTATTACAATTTGGTTCCACCTTGACATGAATAGGTTCAGTCGGGTCAATACTGCTGTGAGGTTGCGACACAAAAACATTAGTTAACATTAATGGAGGAGATGCTGTACTTGATATTGTTTAATTTATTATTATCTGCATGTCATTACTCTGTGGAAGCACTAGGAGGCAGGAGTGGGATCAGAGCCCAACAGTCTTTGACTGTGACTTCATGGAACTTACTTGACCTCCTGTGTTTTTTTTGTTTGTTTGTTTGTTTTGTTGTTGCAATTTCATCCCTGTAATTTGAACATTTTTATTCAGTAAATACTTGAAACTTTTAAAGAAGTCTCGCGTCAATGACTTAAGCTCAAGAACTGGTCGTAAAATGGAAAATACGAAACGGCGTCTGCAACCGTGTTTGAAGTAAGAGGAGCAGGTGGTTCAGCAAATGTACCTCAGTAGTTATTCAACTACTGGAAAACTAAAATTATAAATGAATAATACATAAAACAATTATGACCAATGAAATAACAACTGTTCTCCCTCATTTGTTTCAGGTAACACAAGTTGAAAGCGGATCAAACAACAACCTTGGGGAAGACCCTGTAGCCAGACTGTAGTATAAACTGACCAAAGGAAAAAAAGTACATTTACCAAGTAAATAATTTATATTTATATATACATTATATATTTATTTGTATATATTTCGGTAGCACTAAAATCTACATTGTAGAAATCTACCAAATATTTACAAACTTAATGTCTCTCTTTAAGAGATTATGTGGAGACTTTCGGATTTGGTCACTCTTTACACTACGCTGCTTCAATAATGATAATTTCAGTGTCTCAACAGTTTGTACTGAAAGAATTGCTGTAAATTAAACTAATTTTTTGTTTGTAATAAAAATAAATGTGGTTGTGTGTTTAAAGTGAGTCACATCTACTCTCTTTATAAAGTCTGCCTACTCTATGCATCAACATGCTTTTACAATCACACAAAACAAACCAGGGTCTGGAGAGGGCACTTCCAGTTTTTACGTTACCTGAAGGTCACTTTGGATCCTCAGCGCGCACATGGAAAGGGAGGCAAGAACAGATTTGACATTGATTTTAGTTGGTTGCAATCTAAAACGCCACTATTTGATGGCATCAAGTGTTCAAGAATTTAAGGAAACTGAATTTCTCTTCCTTTAACTTCCTTCCCCCACACACAACGAAAGACAGTGACGCTGTCATTACAATAATTTGTTCAAAAAGCTGAATGCAAGTGTTGAGCCAAGAATGTCACAGCGCTGACCAGGTGACAGGAGATAGATGCAACCTGACACAACTCTGGAGAAAATGAATGAAAGAAAAAGAAAGAAAAATCCATTCATACACATTCGTACGCTTAAAGAAAAACAGGATAAAGGAGCTTGGTTCAGACCAACCTGATTTAAACATCCAGCAGCAGGAAAGTGACCGAGGATGTAGTTACATATGTGGATTCACCTGTTCATGTTATGAGAAACAGTTGTTTAATATCTAATATAAGTTCTCAAAGATAACAAAAGCCTTATGTTACAATCAGTTCACTTTGACCTGTGTTTTCACAGTATCTACCAATTTTCACATCAACTTGACAGCTTGTTGGCTGTGTTATCTAACTTATTCAAACTTTAAACTTCACAAAAATGTGCAGATAGTTATGAGCCAGGAATCAATTGTCCATATATGTCTGTGTGAACTAGGTAATCTTGTCAGAAGCTGATAACCTAATCATACCCCTACAAGGACAAAGACAGGGAGAGTGAACAGCCAAGTTCAAGGAAAATAAATAACTAACAAGAGCTGCTATAGTTGACTAGCTAACATATAAGCCTTTTCCACCAGCACCTACTCACCTCTACTCTACCTGGTTTATAGTGTTTTCCACTTGGTGCTGGTTCCTGGTACCAGGTACTTTTTAGAACCTACTCGGCCAAGGTACAAAGTGATCTGAGTCCATACTAAACCGACTACTGGCCACTGATTGGTCAGAGGGAGTGTCTTCATAAGCGCGATCAGACGTGAGTTGAGTTGAGAGAGCGTCAACAAAATAACCAAGAGACAGGAGTGATAGCCATCGTCGTAGCCTTCCTCGCCAAAATTTAAACGAGTAGGTACAGCGTCGCCTACGTGTCCTCCATTAATGTTTACTATTGTTTTTATGTTGTGACGTTGTGGCAGTTTTAAATCCACTCACCAATTTTAACATCGAGGAGGAACCAAACTTTGATGGAAAATGACGTGTCTGGTACCAAACCGAGCAGAGTCGAGTGACGAGGTGGTAGGTGGCTAGCATACCAGTGGTTAGCCCAAAAACATACTGCAGCAACAACATCATAAAACTTCTCAACTTAATAGTTTGGGGAGACATTAAGAGTGAAGGTAGGGTAGGAGATCCTGGAAAAAAACAGTTCAAGCAAGCTACATTTTAAAAAGTACACAATTCAAGTCCAAACACCTTTCTTCAGACTTCCCCCCTGAGCCACACCTCCAGAGTACGGGGTAAGAGGGGAGGGACAAACGGCAGTTGAGTTTGACAGACATATCACCATCCAAACATTTCAAATGAGCTGCTTAAAATGATTGGATGGTGTTTTTCACTCCTGTGCGTTTCATAGGTGACTAAGATGCCATTGCCATTGGGGTTTTTAAGCAACATAGTAAAAAGTTCCCCATGAAAACATCTCCCACCTTTGATGTCCCAGAGTTTAAAACATTTCAGCAAAGTATCAAATCAAATGGTTTTGATAAAGTCATTAACCATACTAAACACTCGCTACTTGCAAATTGTTGCAAATTGCTACTTCATGTGGCAACTTGCACTGCAATTACTCTAGTTATATCAACATTTCTGTGTGTGTGTGTCTGTCTGTTTAGTAACCAAAGCAAAACCAGCTAAATGTTTCTGGCTCAGTTGCAATGTCTCTCTCTGATATAAAGCATGTGAGCCAAGAAGATAAATCATGGCTACAATAACAACGATGCAGATAATAGTGGTGGTTACTGAGCATTAGGTCATAGAGGAAGCTGAAAGGACAAACATCAACCACCATTAAATGCCATGGCTGAATTTTATTCTCCTAAATTCTTCTTCTATTTAATAAATTTAGAAGAATAACAACCCGTCAAGTTAAGGGTTTTTTGTTTGTTTGTTTGTTTGTTCTTCCTCTAAAACTTAACGCTACAGTGCAACAGCGGACAATATCAGCATTAGTATATAAAAAGGCATTAATATAACGAATTGATATGAATATACACTAATATTAAATATTAATACTATAAAATAGTATAATATACTATTTAAAAAAGTGTTTTTTGTCAATTACTTTCAGATTTAGATCAGTAAGATAAAGGTTTTAAAGGTCACAGATGGTGAAATCTGTGACTAGTCTTGGTTTATGCACACACACACACACACACACACACACACACACACACACACACACACACACACACACACACACACACACACACACTCACAGTGTCTGTGAGCCGGCCTCAGCATGTGAGTAACACTCATTATCGTCCTCGTCACTCATACCTGGTGATGTGTCTGTTCATACAGTCACAGTGAAGTAAATATCACTTCTCTGGAAGTGAAGGAAATTTATTGTTTCCACTGATATTTATCCAGGGAGTCATCTCCTCTTCTTTTTACATTTATACACTATGCTCATTATGTATTTATTTATTTATTTGGAGCAGATGTGGAACAGGAACGGTAACATTTTATGATCTAATGTTTCCTCTCTCATAATAAATGTTTTTGTGCAACAATGTCAATAATAAAACCATAAAAACCAGATGATCAGTGATGTGAGCTGTTGTTTTATCTTCGCTGTGTGAATCATGGCCTCATTCTCAGCAGGAATCCAACACAAGCAGCAGCACTATTCATTTTTTTGATGAAGTAAGTTTTAAGTTATTGACTGATGTCTGATAATGAAAAACAATAACAGCAGTTATAACATTGATTTATCGTTGTAATTCTTTGTCTTGTGGTGACAGGTAATATTGTAGACTACTCAGGAGTGAATATGATTTAGCATGTAGCAAAGTAGATGACAAAACATTAATTATACTCAATTACAAGTAAAACTACACAGTTAAATAAATACTCAAAGTAGTATAAGTGGCTCAAAATTGTACTTAATTACAGTAATTTGAGTAGACGTGATCTGTTATTTCCACCATCCTAACTAACAACCTCAGGACACTACGTATGCACAAATGAAACACAGCTGGTGGAAAATCTGACCACTAGAGGGAGCTACTTGAGTAAGAAACACTAGTTACACTTCTTCTGCTGCCAATAGATCAGTGATGTTCCTGTGTTAGATAAAATGACATCTCTGGCTCTGTAATCACCACAATCCTGCACCCTGAGGACAAACATTAGCAGAGAAACTCTCTACCTGATGGGAACATGTGAGGTGTGATGGTGTTTATAGACGTTTATAACGTTTAAAAACTCACAAAGACGTATCAAGATGTCATTAGTCATGTAATTCTTACACGGCTGTAAAAACATGATTATTGATCAAAGCTGTGATGAAGTCATTTATCCAGAAAACACTGCAGCCCTTAGTCTTTATTATTGTGACAATCCAGATATTAATTCCTGAAACTAATCATCTTGCACCTTGTTATCTACTATGGTTCATAATGTACCAATAAAACCAACCAGTAGGCTCAGTCAGTCACTAAGTAAATCAATTTACTGCTACCAACTACCAGCTTGTGGTAGTTTTACTGAGATTTATTGTCCTGTGTGAATTAGTCATTTGTATTACACATGTTCTGTGTTAAAATTACTTCACTCCACCAAAACCACGTGAAAGTCATCCCCAGCCTGCCACTGTACATCTGTCTATTGAACAACATGTGTGGCTACTTCTTCAAACCGCGTAATAATGTGTCTTTTCCACAACATTGTTCTAGTGCTACTCAACTCGATTCTGCTCAGTTTGGTTCCAGACATGTCGTGTTTCTGTTATAATTTCTTACCTCCTCAGTGTTGAAGGAGTCAAAATCAATCTTCTAAGGTTTGGCAGAAACCAAACTGTATAAAAACACCCAGTATTCATCTGAATCCAAAACCCAATCCTGGATTCTGTACATGCATGATCTGTTCGTTTCATGCACAGTTGTACCTACAGTGGACAGTTACCAAGGGTTGTTACACTGATCTGTATTTAATTCCCTCTGCAGCAATCAATAAGTCAGTTGGTTGAGGCTGAGGATTAATCACCATGTCTAATAATCACGTAAAGCACCTTTACAGGGGTTTGAACTCTACCAGGGCTCTGAGGAGGCTCCCACTGTTACACACCTCACTCAGTAGATCACAAGGCTGCACTGCAAGTTTAGGACTCGCTACAAACACAGCACTTTACCACCCTCTACTGGATGTAGATATAGATGTACATGTACATGTAGATAACGAGAGAGAGAGATGTAGATATAGACTGTGACGTTTGAGCTGTGATTGGCTGGAAATGGAAATCCTGGTTCCCCAATGTCACATGTAGCCAAGATCAATATAACGGAGAGAAGCTTCTCAACCTGAAGTCAATCAGGACATGAAACTGTTCAATAAATCTACTGTGGAGTCTGAACAGACCCAAGTCACCTCTTGTTAAATTATCTGGAGCTAATTTTATTTTCTATTTGTTTTTATTTTAATGATAAGTGCTGGAGACAGTCTTTTTTTTTTCCTCCATAAATCATTTTAGTCACATGTTTATCGAAGACATTTTAATAAAAGCATCATGTTCTCACACATGAACTTTGAATGAATGTTTTACTTTGCGACTCATATTGTGAGAGCCTGTTCTTCTGCTGCTCCTCTCATCAGGGATAAAGCAGAACTAGTCCATGTTGAATTTAATCGGGTTATTAAAAGGTTTTCAAGGATATTGCAGGATCCTGGAAAAACACGTGCAAACCAAAACAACAACCTGAGTCACAACAAACCTTTTAATGAGTCATTTTACTTTCACAACTGTTGCTTTGTTCCTTCAACCTGTCAATCGAAACGTTTCAGGCTCCTTTGTGTTTACAGTAACCAACACTAAATATACTTAAGGCGGATAATTAACCTCTTATACACACACGCGCGCGCTGCCACTCAAAGACGAAGCGCGTGTGTGCAAAAAAAAAATATTTATTTCCAATTATATCGTTTAAAAGCGTTTGACATCTACCATCAATCATGTTCGTTGTGGCTCCAGCAGCCACACACGTGCGCAAACTGTATCACCTGCAGTGAAGAGGTCATTTAACACTTTCATCTCGTTACAGTTTAAAACCGGTTCTCCGGTCATTCACATTTTTCCCTTTAGTTAAAATCATCACACAACACACAATCAAGTTAATAAACAATAATAAAATAGTCACAAACACCAGGCTACTAGAATTTAACGCGCCTTACCGGCGTCATGTGTCGGTCTCCGGTTGGTTTACTAGGAGAGCGCGTGGCGCGTTTGGTCCGTTTAAATGGCAGGTTAACTTCCGGGTCATTAGTGTGATTAACTGTGGGAGAGAAACCCATATTTTTATTATTATTATTTTTCATAGTGTACATGGTTATTTAACATTTAAGTATTTTCGTTAGAGTAATAATTACGTCACCTGTCATGATTGATTCATACTTACAGTGTTTAAATATGTTAAAATGTGGTCCATGATTTAAAAAAAGTTAAAAGCGCTTCAAGGCCATAACTTTGGGGGGTTAAACTATTTATTTATTGAATCATTTTCATTTGGTGTTCCTGTATTGGAAATACATTAATTGATCTTATTATTGTGGGGGACATGACCCCCGCGACCCCCGTGCAAATTACGCCCCTGATTTCAATAAATGAAAAAGACTAAGTCGACCTGTGGATGATTACTGCAACAGAGATGTGCGGTAAAGTAGTTATTACCAGATCCTCAGTGATTTTAGTCTCATCGGAACGTGTCATTTTTTTTTATAACTGGTTCGTCATAATATATATGCCATATGGCTTTAACTTCATCACAGTTGCCAAAGGGGGGAGGAAAGAAAGTAAACAAACAGACAAAAAACTACTCATAACTACTTGTGAAAGTGGCGTAATTGCAGCTGTTGTTTTGACCAGCAGGAGTCCTCATCTCACTATTACTCGTGTTTATGCCAACGACTTGAGTGAGGTGTGTGTCGATAGATGCGAAGTTAGTTCACCCAAAGGAGGAAGACTTAGACCATGTTTAGACTCTGGTCGTTCTGTCTGATCCTGATCCACTGCGTCACCGCCCCGGTGTTGGGAGGCTTTATCCAAGCGCTCATAGGAGACACGGTTGAGTTTTCAGAAACTTCAGTTTGCGACCAAACTCACGGAGTCAAACTCGAGCACCGACTGGACGACAAAACCGCCGTCCCGGTCGCCTCCCGTCACGATGGCGGCGTCTGGCGACCGGAGCCCGGGTACGAGGACCGGATGCAACCGGGATTCATCGCCACTTTACGCAGCGTGAACATGAACGATGACGGCGTTTACGAGTTGACCTGCGGCGGTTTTAAAATCATCCAGGTGGAGGTGGTCCAGTTTCAGGTCGTGGACGTGACTGAGGGCGAGATGATCTCTCTACCATGTTACCACAAAACCTCTGGATCTGATGAGGCCGCGATGTGGGAGAGAAAGTCCCAAGAGCGCGTGTTGAAGTTCTCGTCCAATCAGACCGAGTACGGAGCCGGTTTGGAGAGAAGAGCGTCTCTGTCTCCTGATGCTTTCAAACAGGGAAACCTGTCTCTGACCTTGGAGACTCGGCTGGAGGACGACGGGGATTATTTCTGCTTTGTGGAGAAAAGCGGCAAGAAACAGAGAGGAAGTCCTGCAGCGGTGAGACTGAAGGTCAGACCGGTTCAGACCAGAACCACCACCACCTCAACTACACCAGCACCACCACAAACTAAGCACGTGAGTATGCACTTCTTCAGACAGACACGAGGAAACGGGTTGATAAGTTTCTCAAAACTTAAACTTAAACTTTCTTAAAACCTCACTAGTGAAAATGTTTATTAGTTGACTTTACTAGTTTACTAGTTACAAACACAATCAAAAACTAGTCTTTTTTGACCAGTGTGGTCCAAAAGAGCTACTAGTGAACTAGTCACTCATGGCTGATGTTTCGCTCACTTGTTAACTTGTCTAAGACGTTTTTTTTTTTTTTTAAGTCTAGTTAGACTGTAGTGGGGCAGCACGGCGGTACCGGGGTTAGCATTGTCGCCTCCTGGGTTTGATTCCCGGGTCGGGTACAGGGTCTTTCTCTGTGGAGTCTGCATGTTCTCCCCGTGTCTATATGGGTTTCCTCCCACCGCCAAAAACATGCAACATAAGGGTGAGTTGGGGTTAATAGGTGAACTGAGCAGGCTAAATTAGGAGCCCGTAGGAGTGGATGTGAGTGTGAATGGTTGTTTGCCCCCCCCTTCATACCACAGTCACATGTCCTCTTCCTCTGCATCCCACACAGACTGGACCTGAAGACAAAGCAGTGGGACTTTGGACTATTGTAGTGACGGCAGTGGTGACTTTTGTGATCACCGCCATCGTGTTCACTGTGATTGGCTGGAAGTGGAAATCCTGGTTCCCCAACGGCACATGTAGACAGAACATCAGACAAGATCAAAATAACGGAGAAGCTTCTCAACCTGAACACAATCACGTTATGCAACTGTTAAATTAACCTACCGTGGAGTCTGAACAGACCCAAGTCACGTTTTGTTAAATTATATGGAGCTAATTTTATTTTCTGTTTGTTTTTATTTTAGAGATAAGTGCTTTTTTTCTTCCATAAATCATTTTAGTGTTTTCACACATGAACTTGAACTTGTTTTATAGCTTGTTCTGCTGCAGGTTTCAGAAAGTGATTTTGGCCACGGACCATTACACTGATCGAAGGTGCACAATCTGGTAGACTGATATTCATTCAGACGTGGCTGACGGTATTAATGTGTCAGGTCGGATGTCGGTAGTTTATTAGCAATATTATCAGAAGACGGGTCGGATGTGGGTTTAAGTATGACAGGTACGGGCGGCTGCGGATTCTCAAAATTAGACCCGTGCAGGACTCTTTCTTATGTATCTTTTAATCTTTATAATTAATACATAGCAGCCGCAGGGTGAGCACAAATGTTTCAGCCTGTTGGCCTTCGTCAGTGTGTTATACCAAAACATCCAAAGGAGCGTGTTTTCACAGACACCACATAGTTTACTCACGTTGTCAGAAACTTACAGCTCTCTCTCTCTGGACTACGGGCAGGTGAGGGAAAGGGCAGGACATTGTCTGCAAATAATTAAAAATGCAAATCCTGATGCTGGTATTGTCTTCGTTTTGCTTAAAAACAAACATGCGATTGGAATCATCTGGCCGGCCAATGAAAATCGCTCGAGGGCCAGAAGTGGCCCAGGGGCACTGCTCCTCTCAGCAGCAGCAGCAGCTAAAGCAGAACTAGTTCATGAGGAATTTCCTTTAATCAGGTTATTAAAAGGATTTTCAAGGACATTTCAGGATCCTGGATCCTGACACCAACGATACAGAAAATTTTAAAATTTCAAAATAAAACAACAACTTGAGTTGCATACCAAATTTTTCAGTGAGTCATTTTACTATCACAACTGTTGCTTTGTTCCTTCAACCTGCACTGTTTCATTTCATTCTGTCTAGTTTTTATCTGTGTTTTATTGTTTGATCTTTGTTAAGTGTGCTTGGGTGTTTTGAAAGGTGCTTATTAAATAAAATCTATTGTGCAAAACAAAACACAATCAGAGCAGACCGTTTTTTGACAGAAGTGTTTTTTTTTTAAAAAAACAAAAAAACCTGATAAACGACCTTGAAAACCTTGATTTAAAGAAGTCAGTCTCCAGAAGGAGCAACAGTCACACCCAGTGGCTCTTAAAAAAACACCTGTAATCTGCTTTGTCATATTATATCTTCAAGGTATGAGGATCTAGTCGCGGTAACACTTCAGATATAAATGATAAATCATGATTCATTCATCTCATTTGTCCCATGAAGCCTTTGGCTTCAAAGGCGTAACACTACCAAGATACAAACTGGTTTCCTCCTTACAAAACTAGTAGTTCATGTCATCCATGTAGTTTCACTTCTTTTCCCTTGTGTCCATTGTAATGTTTGTGGCATGTGTCAAGACTCACCTTCTCCAAGAACTAGTATCACATTAATTTCAGGACATGTACAAACACAAACACAAACACACACACTAATCACTCACTAATGCTACAACTGAACATGAGCCACAGGTTTTCAGTTCAGTGAAAGACGCAGTTTTCTGTAAAACCGTCATGGTTTCTTGCATTACACTGCAATCTGTGATCGCTGTGGAAGAAAGAAAGAGCTGCTGTCCTTGACCTTTAAGGACCTTAAATAACCTTGATTTAAAGAAGTAAAGTCTATTTAGCAAAACCAAAAGGAGCACACAGTCACACCCAGTGGCTCTTAAAAATCAAACACTTGTTATGCTTTGTCATATTATATCTTCAAAGTATGTGGTACCTGGCAAGCGAGCGACATGTAGTTGACAGACGTATATTTATAGGCTACTGTGCACTGCCATTCATGCATTTTACATTTTAAAGAAAGAGAAGAAGTGCACGGTGCAAGTCACTCAAAAGAACGCTGTAACACAGCTTCCCACCACAAAACCACAGTCTTGGCTGCTCAAAGCTCATCCAGACATCAACAACACGTTGTCTTAGATTATTGAGAATAAACAATATTTAAAACAACATTATGATTTTATCTCTCTATTTTACCAATATTGCGTGATGAGGTTATTTTTGTTACAACCACCATGGTCTTGATAAAAATGCTCACTATTTCCACACATGGTTAATCGAGGCAACTCAATGCCGCCCAACACTTTCTGATGACCTATGTCAAAAGTGAAACCTTTCAAAAGCACATAATTGGAAAAAGGCCTTTCCTAAAAATCACAACAGCTGCTCGAGGTACACTGAAAGAGACAGCTGGGCTGGTCCCTCTGTTTTTTTTTAGAGCAGGACGGTGTTTGTGTTGGAAACTTGGGTGTTTGATGCTGGAAACACAGAGGAGGGAAGAGACGAGGAGAGGACAGACTGCTACGCTATGTTGCTTCTTTGGTGTGTGCTGCTGTGTGTTTGTGCAGGGTCACCTCAGATTGTCTGAGGAGGCAGCCGAGCGTGGTGAAACACACACACACACACACACACACACACACACAGACACAGGTTTGTTTTCTCCAGAGATGAATAACACTCAGTAAAAAGACGTCATTTTGTTAGTTACTTATATCATAATCTGTGATCACTGTGCAGGAATCTGAGGTTTATATCTTCTTTAGAAGCTACTGTCAAGTGAAACTGGAGCCACAGTATCAGTGACTGCTGTTACATGTAGCTGCTTGCATGATGATGCAACTGTTCAATAAATCTACTGTGGGGTCCATAAATCATTTTAGTCACATGTTTATCGAAGATCATCATCAACGATACAGAGAATTAAAAAAAGAAACACATGCAGAATAAATAACCTCGGATCCTTGTGATTTTACTGATTATACAAGGATATTTGTGACAGGATGTGCTCAAACCCATGTTTACCTAAGACACGACTGAACAATTCTTATCCTCATCCTGCTTCTCACTCGCTAACAGCCTCTGCTGGAAAATTACCCACATTATTTGATCAGATACCAGCTCGTCTCAGCTGCACCTTGAGGACAAACAATAGCAGACAAACTCTCTAACTGATGGAAACATGTAAAGTCTGTTTACAGCGACAATCAACCTTTCTGCTTTTTTTTTTTTTTCCAGAGATGACACACACTTTCATTTACATATTTGGTTCATATTCATGGTGAAATAGACCCTGGGTTCATGTTACTCTGGACCGTCATTTTAAGAAATGTATTTATATAAACACTGAGGCCAGTTTGTAAAGTGTCAAATTCTCTGTGGTACATGAGCTGATACAGATTCATCAATAAGAGCTGTAACTATCACTTTAATTTCCAGTTTTGATTGATTGTCTGATATTTCACAGGCGGTTTTGTTTAGTTCCCGTAGCAATTATTCAGTGAAACTATGTGATGACAAAGTATTTTACAGCTGCAGCGTTTCCCTAGAGGCCTAAAAGACACACACACACACACACACACACACACACAGAATGTGGTCATGAATCACATGCTCAGCTCAAACACATGCTGACATAAATAGAGATCACCAGAGATTAGATTAGATAATAAACTTATTTCACAATTATATAATTATAATTATAACAGCACAAGAGACACACTTTCTCATCCAGTGGCTTTAAAAAAACAAACAAACAAAAAAAAAAAACACCTGTAATCTGTTTTGTCACATTTTACCTTCAAGGTATGATATTCGTAGGCAGCAAGTAGCAACACTTTTCAAATATAAATATAATTCATCAGCCAAGTTTATCTCAGTCAGACAAGTGGCACGTTTCTGACGTACAAAGGCAAAAATGCAAAACTGAGAAAAAGGGCGTTTTGTGTCAAATCTTATTTAACGACCAATTTATTAGAAGGAAGTGAATTTCAAGGACATTGTATTTTGACATGCAGACAAAATTTGTCGTGGCCATACACTAAGACAGACAGCCAATTCATTTAGTTTTATATTAATGCAGCTGGCTCGGATGGTGAAGCAGACTCAGCTGAATGATGCTGGGATTTATTTCTGTTTTGTGTTTGTTGTGCTTGTCTGGAAATGCAAATCAGTTAGAGCTATGATATATACGGAGAGTAGTTCTGGATCTTTATAGAGGCTGGCTGAGTCATCAACACTGGCCATGCAGGCTGGAAATTCACACCTTACAACAAGTTGCGGTAAATCACCTTGTACAGTGTCTCCCCCTCTGTCTATCAGCTTCCTCCTCCCTCTGTCAGCCATGTTTGCTTGTAAAACTCTTTAATCCTCCTTGTAGATATCTGCTCGCTGACCTCTGTTCATCAATAACGTGCTTCTCAGTTTAGATCTTGTCTCAGATTCTCCAGAAATTTGGGATAGGAGACAGCAGCATCACAGTGTAAAGCAGACTTCAACAGCATGTCAACAGGCACACACACATAAAGCACAGATGGTGGAAACACCATTCACCACTTCCTCTGATCAGACATCTTGTCTGTGTGAGCTGCAGGACAGATGTTAGCAGAGAAACTCTAACTGATGAGAACATGTGATATAGAGTCTGATCCATCTTTTCATTGTTTCTTTTTTTTTTTCGGGGATGAAACACATGCCCACAAATTAAATCCACCCACGTTACTGATATGACAACGCCCAGCTCAACCACACCCTGAGGATAGACATCTACTGAATGTTAACAGTGTTACAGTTTTGTTTTTTGTTTGTTTTGTTTAATTAGAACAAAAAGCAGATATTTCATAAGATTAATAATTGACAGTTTAAGACAGAGGTGGAGGCTCAAGCAGGAAGAAGTCAGTGTGACTCATGTGATTTTTCCAAATAGACTTCTTCCTGCGTGTGGTTTAACTTGGTGTTTATTTAAAAAATAAATAAATAAAAAGCTGTCAAGTAGGATTTCAGCTGTACTGTTTTTTCCTGTTTTGGGATTGGGAACAATTCGAGGAGCTGAATTACTAATAACTGAGATGCAATGAAAACTGAAGAGGAAAAAACCCAAACACCAGACGACTCAGACGGCTGATGGTTTGTTTCTATTTATGAGCTTTATGATTCTGTTGTTTCACAGTGTTTTCTCATCTGTCTGGCGGCAAACAAAAGAAAATGTGACACGTGCTGCAACCATAAGGACATAAGTAGACTTCCCCGTCCTTATCAGATATCACTTTACTTCCACCCCTTCCTCCTGAACTGAGGAGAGTGTGCTAGTTGTAGTTGTCTCTCTGTCTCTCTGTCTCTGTCTCTCTCTCTCTCTCTCTCTCTCACACACAAACTGAAAGAGAGTTGAAAGAGAATGAAAATACCTTATTACTCATCATTATACTGCAGCTACGGCTTTGGAACATACACACACACAAAACGTGTGCACATCCGCTCAACCGCTGATTCATGTGCAGGCAAAGATAAAAGCTAAGAGAATAAAACAGATATCTGCTTGACGGCATAAATAAATCAAGGATAACATATTAGACAAAAACTCGGCGTGGGATAAATATCTGTCACAAATCTTCTTTTCTCTCTGCATAGACTCCATAAAAACGCCGGCCTCAGCTCCTCCATGATGCTGTATGGTTGGAGCTAGACAACCCTCCTTGACCTCATAACACACCCGTGATGTCACTTATGCAACTATTTGGTTTGTAGTTGAGCCAGTTACATGTTTGCAGAAGCAGATAAACTAACAATTACACAAACATAGTCTTGACTCACACTGATAGTTATCATTTAAATGCAGATACAGTTGAACTCAAAGTGGATCAGAAAATTATTTTTATTTCTCTCTTTTTCTTTCTTTTTTTTTTTTGTTCCAAGGACCCAGGGGGGTCAACCAGAAGGGACGTGACCTGTGTAAACCCTCGGTGGAGGCAACAAGCCACAAACGTGTTATTGTCCATGTGAGTTGCTGGAGCTGGAGCTGTGCTAACAGCATCCGTGGTTAAACTTCCCACCAACTCCACGTTAGGTTTTTAACTTTTCTTCATGATCCTGTTTATTTCAGTGTGCAACTTTTCTAGACGTGGACACAAAACTGTACACAGCGTTATCTCATCTGCAGCAGTTGATGGATATTGACACAAATAAATAGATTTTGTAACTAGTGATTAGTTGATGACACTGACTTATTGTGTAACATGTGACTGCTTTGCATGTCAGGTACTATAAGGAAGAATAAACAAATTGAGAAAACTTTGAATGTGAAAATATATGGAAATAATCCAGGAGGAGATTCACAGGGCGGTTCACCTGCCGTAGAGAGGTCTGAGGTCTTATATGCGCCGCAAACCTCTGCTCCTCACATCCAGTCATCATGTCTCTGGTCACTTGGCTGCTTCTCTGCTCTGTCGCTGTTGTTTCAGCAGATCGGATCTCTGCTCTTGTTGGAGAAGGAATAAAGTTTCCGACTGAAAACTGCGCTTCACACAGCGCTGAGCTGGTTCGCTGGAACGCAGATGACACAAAGCAGAATGTGGCTTCTTTTAACGGCAGCATCTGGACTCCAGCAGCGGGTTATGAAGACAGGATGACACCGGGGACCTCTGCGGTCCTGAACCGGACCTTCAAGAACGACGAGGGAAAATATGAGACAGGATGCGGCGAGGTCCTCACAGAGCTGGATGTGGTCCAGTCTCAGGTTGTAGAAGTGTTTGAGGGCGCACCGGCCACTCTGCCCTGCTTCCACATTACAACCAGAGGCACTGACGAGTCTGTGCTGTGGGAGAGAAACTTAACTCTTCTGTTTGAGATGAACTTGTTGTCCAATCAGACCAAATATGGAACCGGTTTTGACCACAGAGTGGACCTGTCCTCCGCTGCTCTTCAGGGAAACTTGTCTCTGACTCTGCAGCAGACTCAGCTGGATGATGCTGGTCTTTATTTCTGCTTCATAAAGAACATACACGGCAAGAAACCGTCGAGTCCGGATGCAGTGAAACTGATCGTCAACAAAGTCAATGCGAGTCCAAACATCGGAAACGACACCGACACCACAACAACAGTGAAACCTGAGAACGTGAGTCTACATCCTTTAATAAATATGTCAATAATAACCACGACTAGTGAAACTAGTTTACATTGTGGCTCTTTAGTTGACTAGTAAAGTTTGTGATCTTCACTAGTTCTAGTAAAGTCAAACTGGCCTTTTACTAGTTGACACCAGAGAAGGCATCATGGGTTTCACTAATAAAATCCAACCAGACCACAACTAGTTAACTAGTGACTAAACTATTCAATCAGCAAAGAGCTGCACTTGTAACTAGTTAACTAGTAAGGTCATGAATAGACTGAATAGTGAGACTAGTGAACATTTTGAGCTTCTCTTGTTCAGCCAGAGCCAAAAAAGTTGACTTTAGTAAACTAGTGAATTTGAGATTATACAACAACAACAAAAGTGACTGATGTGTGAAATTCTGCTTCTTTCTCTCTGTAGCCACCACAACATAACCACTGGAAAACCGCCACATCAGTCCTGGTGGTCGTCTGTGTCCTGTTGATCTTGATCGTTGTTCTTCTCTGGAGGCTGAAGAAGTTTGAACCATGTTGTCAAAACCACGGACGAGGACAGAACAGAGGGTCTAACGACAATGAACGATCAGACAACAATCAACGTTTTGAAATGCAGCCACTGAATCGCCAAGAAAACTGAGGAGGAAAAAAAAAAACAAACCTACTTCCTGTAAACGTTTGTCTTTTCTTTCAAATTCTGTCTCCAACTGTGATCATCCAGGTCACAGCTGAGAGTTGTTTATGTTTAATAATGATCACAGTTTGTAACGTCAGAGACATAGTTTCATTTCCATTTAATAAAGTTTTGTCTTTATCTTCAAAAAGAAAGAAAATACAAACTACAAACGACATTGTCTCAGCAGGAAAACCATCGCTTTCTCAACTTTGCATAAACATTTGCAAAGAAGTAGTGATGAACAGGAACATGTTAGGTCCTTACTCATCTCAACACCGACTAAACTGAGTGGTGGTTTTTTGGTTTTTTTTTGTTTGTATTTTTCCACAGATGAATAACTCTTGGTATTTACCTTAACTTAAAAAGATATTTAAAACCTTAAAAACCTTGACAATCCTTCCCCACTGTCGCAGCTTGAAAGCCTGATCTACAGTCCAAGTCTTTGACAGGTTGTTGTTGTTAATCTTTGATCTTGGCTCATTAATCTCCAGAAGATAATCCACACAGCTCCAACATGCTCGTCTGTCTCAACGTCGAGGTACATTAAAGTGGTAGCTCTCACATTGTTTGCGTAGCGGCAAACCACCAAACCCACAATCCTGTATACACATTTCCCACGTTACAACATGAATACAACAACAAACAGAGGTTTGTTTTATCATGGCAGTCAAATCACGTTGTGTTAGACTTGGTGCAGCCCTAATTTAGACAACTTAGACAAGCTAACAGTTTACTTTACCACCAAAACGCATGCGTGTAATTTGCAATTAGCGTGTTGATGTTGCATGAAGTCATAAAAAAAACACATTGAGAAACATGAAGGATGTTTCTGGAGATCATCCGCTTGTGTTTTACCACAGTTCTGGCAAAAAGAAAAGTCCAATTCACAGACTCTGAAGCCGTAGCAGGTTGTCATTGTTTCAAGGCAGTTTATAATCACAGAGTTACTGTTTTAATTGTAAATTCATTTGGTCTCAGTGTTTATAGCTGCACACGCCCACACACTTTGACTGCATTGTTAAAAAACCCTCAATGGCTCATATGCATGTGATTAACCCTCCTCTTATGTGAGTGAAACAGCGTCGAAGTAAATTACGAGTTAATCACTTTTATGTTGTAATGTGGGTTTAATAATGAATGTGTTAGTAATAAAAAAGACTGTAAACTTCCTCTGTGTTTTTAAATTCTAAGAGAAAATAAAGCAACTTGACGACTTGTTTTTTTTTTTTTTTTTTCTCAATGTCTTTGCAGGTCTGTTAAGAAACCACAAGCGAAATAAATCAGGAGAAAATAGGGACAATTATCCAGGAAATACTGGAGACCAGATGTGTAATCAAGGAAAGTCCTGCCAACAGCGATTTAACCTGAATCATAGATGTTTTCACCATCTCCTCCTCAGCACCACATGAGTCAAATCCCCCCCAAGAGATATTCTATGTTTGGTTGAAGTAGTATCGAGTCTATTGTTTGCCAACAAAATAGTTAACAATGAAAGTAAATGGGGCAGTCAGCCAAACGTATCTAAATTGTCATTTTTTAACCACTAATAAAGCTGAAAATATCACTTCACTTCAGCAGTAGCATGAATAGGGTCCCTACACATAAACTGAAGTACTGATAACTTAGTAAGTGAACTGAGAGTTTATGAAAAACACTGTTTTACAAGACTTACCCAACGTCTGGTTTTCATAACAACTGGTGATGAAGGATGTTCCTGACCAGCAGATTCATCATTTTCTTGAACAACAGGCCAATGTTTTTGTGAAGAGCGAGGAAAGGATGAATATGCTGATCTGAAACAATCCTGCAGACAAAACTAAAAATAGTAACCAGTGAACACCCAAAAGCTTGCAAGAGCGTCTGTAGCAGGATTTCAGAGGAAGTGACTAAATCAGCTGCAAAGATCTAATAAAAAAAATAAGAAAAAAAAACCACTTAACAGTCTCAACTGTTAAGTGGATTTGTATACAAATGCTTTGAGTCTTTCAGACATGACTCACACACTCACCCTCTTCCTCATTCGGCCATTTTAACACCTGTGTCTCCACCAACACCAACTTTGCCGATCACCTCCTTCATCGTGTTACTATAGATAAACTACACGCCAGAGAGAGAGACAGAGGAGCTGTTCATTTATTTTTATTATTGTGTTTCGCTTTGGAAAAAATGAATTTGTAGCAGCCAGTGTTGGTTCTGTGGTGGTCCGCCACACATCGATCATATTATGTGAAACCCTGCAATCATTTTGTGACGGTTTTAACTGTGTGACTTCATCCGCTTCTTCCTCTAAATAGTTTCTATAAATAGACTTATTATTTATAGAAACTAATTATTGATACGCTTCTGCTGCTGGGTTTTAAAATGGTGCTTCTTTGTTGCTTCATGTGCCGTCTACAACAAGTCACCTGACCAAGAACTTTTCAGGGTAAAAAAAAGTACCTACTCCCAGGCAGGGACTTTTTTTCGGCCCCTGAAGGTTTCTGAATTTCACCTCACAGAAACTGATCCAACGGCCGAGTTCCTGAAATACGACCTGCAAGTTCTTGTGGTGGAAACGATTCATCTCTTTTATCTTTGCTGCATTTCCCTTCTTTGCTTCAGATTTTAATTTAGTGTCATGTTATGTGGTAATTATTATCTCACTTTACATGATTGTAAATATACTCAGAAAGTCAAAAGTTGCTTTTTTGATAATGTGCTTGTAGTAAAAGTTACTTTTATTACAACTGGTACAACTTTTACTATAATTTAATCATCCCAATTTTTTTTTTTTTTTACTTCCTTCACTTACACCTCATCTGTTGAAGCAAAGTGTTGAGGGTTAATCTCTACTCACTTCTCTAAAGACGACATGACAAGAAACCAAGAGGAAGAGGAGACTGGTTTCACTTTGTCTCAAGGAACGAGGGGTAAAAAAAAAATATATGAATGGGCTCGACAATTAAACTCAAAATGTCAATGTTAACGTCAACAAGTAAAACAACCAAACCACTTACTCACATGAACTTTTTTCTACTTTGCATTTCCTTTCTCATGTGAGGTTGTAACCCTCCATGTCATGAGCAGCTTTATCTTCATCTCATCCTCCTGTAGATGACTTAGTTTATGGTTTTACCATTTATTAAGTAATAATCCTAGTTAATTATTGTAGGAGTCAATAACAAAGTGCTACTGGCTTTTATAGGTACCGATCTCTGATCTGGATCATGACCTCCGGAGGAGCAGGTTAGCAGTTCAGCATCAGTTTCCATGGAGACGTAACGTGGTAAGAAGTGAACCACCTTGGTAGGATGGAAAAAAAACCCTAAGTTAACGCGCCACCCACACGCACACACACACACAGGCACCGCCTCCTCTAACACCCTATAAAAGCAGTTTCCTCCTTGTACTCTCATTCAGTCAGAGCCATGTCTCTGCGGATTTTGCTGCTTAAATGCCTCGTTATTCTCTGCTCTCTTGTTTCAGCAGATCGGATCTCTGCTCTTGTTGGAGAAGGAATAAAGTTTCCTTTGACTGAAAACTGCGCTTCACGCAGCGCTGAGCTGGTTCGCTGGGACGCAGGTGGCACAAAGCAGAATGTGGCTTCTTTTAACGGCAGCATCTGGACTCCAGCAGCGGGTTATGAAGACAGGATGACACCGGGGACCTCTGCGGTCCTGAACCGGACCTTCAAGAACGACGAGGGAAAATATGAGACAGGATGCGGCGAGGTCCTCACAGAGCTGGATGTGGTCCAGTCTCAGGTTGTAGAAGTGTTTGAGGGCGCACCGGCCACTCTGCCCTGCTTCCACATTACAACCAGAGGCACTGACGAGTCTGTGCTGTGGGAGAGAAACTTAACTCTTCTGTTTGAGATGAACTTGTTGTCCAATCAGACCAAATATGGAACCGGTTTTGACCACAGAGTGGACCTGTCCTCCGCTGCTCTTCAGGGAAACTTGTCTCTGACTCTGCAGCAGACTCAGCTGGATGATGCTGGTCTTTATTTCTGCTTCATAAAGAACATACACGGCAAGAAACCGTCGAGTCCGGATGCAGTGAAACTGATCGTCAACAAAGTCAATGCGAGTCCAAACATCGGAAACGACACCGACACCACAACAACAGTGAAACCTGAGAACGTGAGTCTACATCCTTTAATAAATATGTCAGTAATAACCACGACTAGTGAAACTAGTTTACATTGTGGCTCTTTAGTTGACTAGTAAAGTTTGTGATCTTCACTAGTTCTAGTAAAGTCAAACTGGCCTTTTACTAGTTGACACCAGAGAAGGCATCATGGGTTTCACTAATAAAATCCAACCAGACCACAACTAGTTAACTAGTGACTAAACTATTCAATCAGCAAAGAGCTGCACTTGTAACTAGTTAACTAGTAAGGTCATGAATAGACTGAATAGTGAGACTAGTGAACATTTTGAGCTTCTCTTGTTCAGCCAGAGCCAAAAAAGTTGACTTTAGTAAACTAGTGAATTTGAGATTATACAACAACAACAAAAGTGACTGATGTGTGAAATTCTGCTTCTTTCTCTCTGTAGCCACCACAACATAACCACTGGAAAACCGCCACATCAGTCCTGGTGGTGGTCGTCTGTGTCCTGTTGATCTTGATCGTTGTTCTTCTCTGGAGGCTGAAGAAGTTTGAACCATGTTGTCAAAACCACGGACGAGGACAGAACAGAGGGTCTAACGACAATGAACGATCAGACAACAATCAACGTTTTTAAATGTCACTGAAGTCACCAAGACAACTGGAGGAAAAACAAAAAACAAACCATCAGGAGCCTCTTTACCCACTTCCTGTAAAACGTTTTTGTCTTTTCTTTCAAACTCTGTCTCTGTCATCATCCAGGCTACAGCCAAAAACTTCTGTTACTTTTTTACACAGTAAATGTAAACTTAAAACTTTTTAAAGTGATCAGTTACAGCAGAAAGAGTCAATATAATTTGCTGCAAAAGTTCAGACACGTTCACTTCTCCAGTTAATTAGTTAACTAGTGTGTTACTAGTTAGTTAAACTAAATACGAACAGGATGAAGTTGGAATTGAAATCAAAGCGAAGCAGCAGCTGAACATTTTGAGGGAGTTTAGTAAGAGAAATGAAGTGATACTACGTGTGTCATGTGGTTAAACATCAGCTGACACGTTGCCCATTTTCTCCTCTTTTCCCGCACAGCCTCCACAGAGCAGCCAGCAGCTGTGTGTCATCACAGTGGTAGTTTCCACCATCATCATCGTTGCTGTGAAGTGTAAGAGTCTTCACACAATAACACAGCCGTCGAGAGCGAGAACCCAGGCAGTCAACGAGTTCAAACTGAGGAAAGAGAAGCAGACTGTTTATGTATTTAAACAAATGTAATATATTCCATGTTTAACTCTCAGGCTGGATTTTGTTTTGTGTGTTGAATTTATTAAAAAAAATAAAAACTGGAATGAAACTTTGAAACTTTCAATGTCACTTGTCATGTTTGTGGGAAAAAAAAAGCACTTAAACCTCGATATGTCGACTTTACTTGAGTTATCAAGATGTAAAAAGCACTTAACTTGTATCGTATTTTGTCCTTTAGCTTGAAGTAGTGAATGACTTCAGGTGGCTGAATACGTTAGGCATCTCATTTTATATATCATATTAAAAAAAAAAAAGAAAAAAGAAGCGTTGATTGGATGTTTTCAAGTTTCAAAAGTATGTTATGTATTTTGTAGTAACCTCACAAGTCATGGGAAAATGCCAATTTGTCACTTTAACCTCCAGATGTCAACATCTGGAGGTTAAAGGCCTCTACCCCTTCACCTCGGTCATATGTTGCCACAGAGATTTGTTGCATCGTCTTTATGTAGCAGCTAGTGACAGCGGTAAAGTACGGGCATCTTGTTTTCTAGAGAAATGTTTTCACCGCTCAACACTTAGTTTCAACAGAGGAGGGTAAGTGAAGGGGTTAAAAAAAAAGACAAACGGGACTGTTGACATCTTGAGGTCAAGGTCCAACCCCGTTTCTCTTTTTTTTTTTTACCTCCTTCACTTACACCTCATCTTTTAAAACAAAGAGTTGAGGGTTGATCTCTACTCACTTCTCTAAAGACGACGCGACAAGAAACTAAGAGGAAGAGGAGAATGTTGTCAAAAAGAGGAAGTCAAAGAGTAAATTAAAAGAGCCAAACCACTTACTCACATGAATGTGCAACTTTTTTCTACCTTGCATTTCCTTTCTCATGTGAGGTTGTAACCCTCCATGTCATGAGCAGCTTTATCTTTATCTCATCCTCCTGTAGATGACTTAGTTTATGGTTTAACTATCAAGTAATAACTTAACACTGTTAAAAAAAACTTTTTTTCACTTTTAAGACGATGAAAAGTTGCATGCTGACGGCAAATGAAGCCTCAAGTACTGACCTGAAAAAACGATCAAGTATCTGAACTTCGACTCTAATGAGACTTTTAGCTGCTTTGTACAACATTAGTTTATTAAAACAAAAGATAAAATCACGTTAATCTGAAGATCTAAACTGCTGCCAAGACGTGACACCTTTGACCTTTAGGAGCTGAAAGAAAAACAACAAACAGTTTAAAGTTTCCTTCTAACGGGAACAAAGAATCATTCATACACACGGTTTATTTTTACTTTCAACATTAAATTAGTGTTTACTTCAAATGTGTCATCGTTCACAGAAAATCAACAACAGTTGAAAACTTACGACAAATAAAATCAAAATCTACAAGTTTACATCGATGAATATACATCAGAACGAGTAGTAACCGTTAATCTGCTGCCGTTAGCGTTAGCGTTAGCGTTAGCCTCGTCCTCCTGACGACTGTTTTTTTTTTTTAATGCGATAAAAGCTGCTGCTGCATGCTGCTGCAGGCGCCGGGGGAATGTCACGTTAAAGCGCTTCCTCTTCTGGCTCTTTTCAAAAATAAAAGACGCCGAACGCAAGTCGAGGTGTTTTTTTTTTTTTTCTAATCTGTGCGCGGACGATAACGACAAAAGACGAAACGAAACGAGAAAAATCATACGACAGGAAAGAAAATTAATACGAGATAAATAAAGAAACGAACAATAATAATAATAATAAAAAGATAAAAGGTAGAAAATATCTTGGCAATGTACAGCGTGTAACAAAGAGGGATGGAAGGAAACAATCGAAGGATGACGTGTAACAAAGAAACAAACAAAAACTTGACGTCATGAGTCACAGAGCGAGAAGATGAGATATGATTCATCATTCTGGTTTTTCTTCTCTTCAATTCCCAACTTCTCGACCTCGATGCTTCTTTTTTTTTTGTTTCGTTTCATTAATTTGTTCTTTTAAATGGACGACACGACGTTTTCTCTGCTTAAACTGACAAAAAGATGAGATCAGCTGCAAATAAACCAAAAAAAAAAAAAACTTTACTTATTTTTACTACCTCCCTTTTTCTTTTTCTGAGTCTGTCATTTTCGACCTTTAAGGAAATTCCTCCGGGGTTTGGATTGGGTGTCAGGCTAATTGGGAGCCCAAAAGCCAAGTGATTATTGGGTTTTTCCCCCCTTTCCACAGCACTGCAAAACCCCGATTGGTTTAATTTTGGTGGAGCTTGGCTAATTAGGTAGGGAGTGGGATTGGTTACGATGTTCTGATCTTGATTTGAACTCTGCAGTACAGGCCTGCACCAAAACAACCCGACAAAATTAGGGCTTTTCCCCCTTGGGCTAAATCAGTTTCACTGTTAAAAACCATATTTAAAACTTTTGTTAATTTTGAGATAATCTGTTTTCTTTTCCCTTTTTTTAACTGTTTCATGTTAACTTGTCTTAGATTTCGAAAGGTTTCAGAGAACATAATTCCAATACAATTCAACATAACAAACCGAGTAGATGATTTACAGGCCTGTCCGGTATTTAATTAATATTACGGGTATTTAATATTCAAAGGGTTGATTTTTAAATATGCTCTTTTTTTTTCCAAAAAATTAACCGCCAGATGCAATTTTCTTTTTCATGACCCTGACAAGTTTCAGTGTTATTGTTCGTTTTACAACAAAAAGGCAGAATCTTAAATTAAAATTAGCGGGTGGGTAAAAAAGCCTGGTACGGCCGGAGTTTCAGAATTGGGCGGAATTATCAAAACAATCAAGCTGGTGTTAGGTTAATCAGGCGGCCTGACTTTCAATTGGCCACCGATGGAAATTTATTCTAATAACAAATATAGGCAAAACGCCTAAACATAGGGCAAATCATTTCACTTTGGTTTTTTGTTATTGTTTTATTTCAAAAAAAAATTGGTGCTTTAAAATAAACATGACATACTTACCCCTTTCGTCAACCTCCTAGTTCTTTTTTGTTTCTTACCCGTTTATGCTGAAGGGTCTGTTAAACTGCTTTAAAAATATTAAAAGGAAATACACTTCGTTAAACAACGGATTGAACATTTTTAACCCAAAAACGTACACCAATACTTTAGGCCAGAAAAAGCTAAAGTGGCATGCATCCTTGTAATTCCGTAAATTTCTGAGTGAAATTTCCTTAACCTTCCCAATTAAAAGACTAAACAGTCCATACTCATTTACCAAAATCTCTAAGACAATTTTCATAAACCCTTTTCAAACAGGTTTTTAAAAATCTGTGATAACTTTTTAGGGTCATTTTGACTTAACATGTTAAAAGATCTTCCAAAGGACTAGACAATTTATTTAACTTCTTTTCTTTACTTTTTATCCAAGATGGTACCAAATTTCAAGAGTAAAGGGGTTGGGTTTTTGAAAGATGTTCTTCATTTTAAAAAATACGTTGGAAAAAAAACCGATTCCAAGCTTAAACCCTTTTAAAGTCAAAGTTTTATGGATAAAGTTTTAAAATAATTTAAAAAAATGATACTGCTTGAAATTCTTTTTTAAATTATAGGACTGCAACTGAGGTTTAGAAAAAAGTAATCTTTTCAATGTTAGGATGATTCATGCTTACATTAATTGGATGAAAATTTTGTAATTTAATTAAAAGCTCAAACCGCTTCTAAACAAAGGCTGTAATTTCTTCAAGAACACGGTTTAATGGGTTAAACAAAACGAAGTAGATACCAGATTTGAAAATCTGTTTGGGTTTTTTGTTCCTTGGGATTCTTTCTAAGGCAATCTGACCAAACCCAAAAAACACGAAGGCTTTAGAAACCCTTTTAAAACAATTTGGGTTCTATCAAATCAAGGCTCGGGTTACTAAAAAAGCCACTTAGTGAAATTCATTTAGTGAAAGGCAGGGGTGTTAGACCATGTTTTTCTGAACCATAGGTACGGTGAAGTTCCAAAAGGAGTAAAGACTCGCCTTCGTTTGTGACCTAAATTATCCGTTTTAAAAGGGGTGCAGCAAGCAAAACCAGCACACACCAACAATTTCCATCCAAAAAACCTTACAGTTCTTTGTTCCATAATTTTTGGATATCAGTAGCTCTGTAAAACAAACAATGTGAACTTGAATCATGGAATATTTAAAATTTTTAAAAGCCACATTTACGCCTTTAATTTAAAGAAACAGAATGATGGTTCTTTGTGAAGAAAACCCTTTTAAAAATATTTATTAAAACCCCCAAATACTTTTTTGTCAAACCATCCACGGAAAATAAAAACTTTACGCTGAAATTAAATAAACTTAAAAATATTTAATGTTTACAATGATATTGTCTGATATCCAACCTGTTTAGACCATAAAAGTGATTTTTTTACAACCCTACTGCTGAAAATTCCAATTTCTAAAGAACCCAATCGAGGGAGAACAAACACACAATATGAACCCTAAAATGTCTTTAAAAGGGAAAAAACAAATTTCCCCAAATGAAAAACTTTCTAAAATATTTTATACAAAAGAAAATTTTTACTACAGCTTAAAACTATTTTTTTTTTGTTTTTCAAAAACCTGGTTTTCTTGAAAGTTTAAATACCCGAACACGAGACAACACTTTGAAGGTGGAATTCTGATTATCTCTAGTATCAGTTAAAATTTTGAGCATTAATTTGGAGGTCCACCTGTTGCAAACAACAACACCAAAGAATGTGTTCAAAATCCCAACACACACAACATTGGAACACCAGGAATTAAATAAAATTTTTACAAGAAATCAAATTTGAAAAGCGATTTTGGCTGATTTTGTTTTTAACTTTTAACAAAACAAATCTGGTTTTAAGTTTCTTGAATTATAGAAGTTGAATAACCCCTTTCAATAGTAAATTTTCACAATTATTCCAAGTTATTTCCTGTTACGTCCCCCTATACTTTCTGTTGTAAAACCATAAGTTTTAAAGGAATTTAATTTAAAAACATGCGAATCAAAATCTTGGGGTTTGGAATTTCTAGAATAAAATATTGGATATTTTGTGATCAAGGATTAATGACTTCAAAGGGGTGTCTTAAAAACAAGGACATGGAAAAATTCTTAAAAAATTTGTCTTATAGTAGGCTGGGAGGAAAATTTAAACCCGATAATGGTTCAACCCCCAGCCAAGTTAAATTTTTGTTTCCCCGATAATCATGTACCGATAAACTCAAAATGAGAAACATCTTAAGTCATTTTATTTTGTGTTTAATTCTTTAAAAATGTCCAAATTATAGATTAAAATTGATTTGTAAAAAGGACATTCAGGAAGCTTCATTCCAAACTAAACCCCTTTTAAAAATGTATTTTTAAAAAACATTTCTGAAGAAGGTGTAAAGGAGTTCAAATCCTGTTTGGAACTAGGAATAATCTAGATCAATAAATAAAAACTGAAACCTACACTTTTTTCAGTTTAAATGAGATGATCTGAAAATATACAGTTTTTTTTTCGTCTCAAACATTAATTCAAGAATTAAGGTGACTCAAAATAGGATCAGTGTTCCTGACCCCTTTTGACCTTACCCCTTTTTTAAAACTAAAAAACGAGGCTTTTCCTTTTTTTTTTTCCTTAAAAATTTTGAGGATTGGGAAATAATATAACCCATAGAATTATATGAATACAATATAAGGTTAAATTGAACCTCCTTAAAATCTAATGATTGTTAGAAATTTTAAATTTCACCCAAAGGGTTTAAAAAGGAATTTTGCTAAAATTGTTTAACAATAACAACTATTAAACTTGTAAAAAATCTTTCCTCTGAGGCAAACTTTGCCTACTTTCTTTAATCCTCTCAAACTGACCTGCAGAAATGACATCCTTTTTTTCCAGGCTTATCATTAAATGAAACAACTTTTTACAACCCTTTTTATTCAGTAGTAATCAATTAAAAAAGATATTGAACCCAAGAAAAAATAAAATTTATAAAATTGGTTCATAAAGGCAACCAAAAACTTTTTTTTTAAATCTAAACAAGAACTGTTTCTCATTTTGGATGGAAACCGCTGTCATACACCAGGATGGCTTCCATATGCTCTTGGGTTTTAATTGGTTTCATTTGGAACCAATAAACTCAATTTTCCACCCGTCTTTATTTAACCAAAAAATTATTTCTAGTTTAATTGCTAAAGTTGGTTACATTATTTATGGCCCCAAAATTTGGGAAACCGAATTAAAAATTATGTAAATACCGAAAGGCTCACCCCAGGGTTGGTTAGCCATCGTCCGAATGTATGTTACACTTGGTTTCCCCCCGAGTTTTCCCTCTTTGACCTGTTTTAATAACGTTTCTCCTTGAAAATTTCTCAGACCTAGCTTTGTGATGAGCACATAATGAAGTGTTTTAACGCTGTCATTAAGAAATTGGGCAGGGTTTGAAACAGCATACATTTGAGCTTGTGGGCTGATTGGGCTTAAAAGGAGATTTGCGTTTTACCCGGTGACTGGTTTATAGAGTGACAACCCTCTCTCTCTACATCACAGAGGATGATTAGCGCTCGCCCCTTTTACAACATTCCCGGAAATTAGGGACCTTGTCCCCGGTAATTCCCGCTCGAGAGCACTGCTGTGAACTTGCTTTGATGATTTTTTTGGTTTCTATCTGTTAAAAGCTAAACGAGACCGGTCGGATCTGAACGCCCAAGAAGAGCAGGAGGAAATGGGAAGTCAAGTAGCACTGGTGATTTTCAAAGTAGAACCTTGGGGTCTCACCTTTTTTCAATAAAAATAAGATAGAAATATTACTTGTGCCTTGGGGGACATGTAGTTTAAACTTTAATGTTAGGAAAGTAAACCCAAAGTGACCCAAGGCTCGCGGTTTCATTAAATTTAAGATGCAACAATATTATATGCAAAGGGCATTTTAACATATAAGGCGGAAACTGATGGATGAATTTGTACTTGTCACCGAGGATTGGACTTATAAAAGGATTAGTTTACCACAACTACTGAATATGAACTGTTCTTTTTATGCCACTTGGCTTAAGTTCTGTTCTCTCCTAGTCTCGACAAGTAACCCCAAATTCAAAGAGGCGAGAAAATAAATTTAACCATCAGTAAAAAGACTAACATCAGTAAGCAAGAATCACAAAAACAAACTGCTTTAAGCTGAAAACTAATTTGTAGAAAAAAAAACCTCCCAAGCCAAAAAAAGTTGCCAGTAAATATAATAAGTATTTCATTTAAAAGTACATTAATAATTTCGTTCCAGCCAATCTCTTCATTGTAGATAGTGCTTAATTCAACGAAAGGTTTGGGAAATAACGAAACGCCAACACAAACATTTTTGTAGACAGAAATTATGCAAAATTTGCAAATTAAACGCCGTTATTTTTTTTCAAAAGAAAAACCCTTTTCCTAAACTGATTTCATTCACCTTAAAAATTGAGGGCTTATCACACGGAGTTTATTAGAAATGGAACAGTTCAGTTAAAAGAGTTTCATTTTAATTTATTTGTCTTTTTTTTTTGAAAAAAACAAACCCGGTAGCTCAACCTTAATGAGGGAAAGATAAACCTTATAAACTTGGTTAAAATTTGAATTCCATAACATACAACCAACGAGGTTTTTTTTTTATGGTTGGTGTAATTAATTATTTATTTTAAACTTCACCAAAATTAAAATAGGATTTTTTAATTCTTACTTTGCATCCCTTTGAAATTTCATTGAATTCCCAAACAGTTCGCCAGAAGTAATCCAAAGTCGTCTTTAAGGTCGTTAGCCTTTCAAAAGTTTGAGGAATAAATTTAAAATTAAAAGTTACAGTGATTACCCGTTTGTTTTCCCTTCTCACCCCTTTTTTTAAAATGATTTGGCATTTCAACCTCTTAAAGAGATATTCAGGTTGGAATTTTAATTATTTATTTCATGGGTAAAACACTTGGAGGTTTAAACTGTGAGAGTCCCTTTTGTTTACCTTCTGAAAAATGGGCCTTATTAATCTCTAACTGTAAATTTCTTGTTTTAAGCGTTAAATGAGTAATGAAATTATGTCCGTCTGGAGGAAAAAAATTTACGAAAAAACCCCAACCCTTTAGTTTTTCCCCTTTAAAAGGAAAAAAGAGAATTTTTTTTTTTGGGAATTTTTTAAAAATTTTTTAAAAGAAAAATCCCTTTTTTTTTAAAAATTTTTTTTCCCTTAGGAAAATTTTTTTTTTTTCCCCCCAAAAGGCTTTTTTGGCTGGGGTTTAGAAAAAGGTTTGAAAAGGGGGTTTCCCTCAATTGGGAAAAGGAAATCACGGCCCGGGGGAAAAATAATCTTTTTTTGGAAATTTTCAAAATAAAACCCCAAGGAATTATTTTGGGGGAAAGACTTTTTTTTTAAAATTTGTTAAAATTTTTGGGGTCAGGGAAAAAAACTTTTTTTTCCCCTTTTTAAAAATGGCCCCAAAAAAACTTTGAAACTTTTGAAAAATTAAAAACCGGGGAAAAAAAGGGAGTTTTTAAAAACAAAAAAAGAATTTTTTAAGGCGGGGGGAAAATCTTTTAAAAAATTTTTAAAAGGAAAAAAGTTTTCAAAGGGGTTTTAAAGGGTATAAAAATTTTTTGGTCTTTGGGAAAACCGGCCTTTCAATATTTAAAATTTTTTTTTCCCCTTTTCCCCCCCTTTTTTCCCAAACATTTCCCCGGGAAAACCCCCCGCCTTCTGAATAAAATCAAAAAAATTTTTTTTTTTTGTTTTTTTGAAAATTTTTTTGCCGGGGGTTTTTTACCCCAAAAATATTTGGGTCAAAAAAAAGTGTTTGGATTTTTTAAATTTGTTTTTTTTTTTTAACCCCAAAAAAAATTAACCCCTTCGGTTTTTTTCTTTTGTCGACTAAAAAATTTTTCTTTTTCGGGGGGAAAAAAAAATTTTTGGGGTTTTCCCCAAAAAAACCCCCACCCAAGAAATTAAAAATTTTAAAAATGGGGTTTTTATTTTAAAACTTTTTTTAGAAAAAAACCCTTTTTTTGTAAATTTTCTTTTTTAATTTGTAGGATAACCGAACAAAAAGTTTTTTTGTTTATAAACCAAGTTTTTTTAAAAAAAAAAAATTTTTTTCCCAAAAAACTTTTCCCTTAAAAAACCTTTAAAATTTCTTTCACGATGTGAACACAAACAGAACCGAGTCAGTTTTCTGAGTCTGCTGGTCTGACTTTTAGGAGACTGCGTCGAGTGTGAAAACACCCTAAGTTTTCATTTTTATACGTGACAGCAGAAACTCTATAAACTTTCACAGATTTTAGTGAGGACGTTACTTCAGCGGCTTCGTCGCGTTGATGATCTAATGGCTACGGCCAAACCTGTTTCGTTTCTTTGCAACTGATGTAAAATCAAAAAACGGCGTTCTTCGTTTAGTTGTGTTTGTTTTCGTTTTTCTCTTATTCATCCTCTGAAGCATGAACAAGTTTCAGTTCTGGTACTGAAGTGACTGAGAAGACCTGGATGAAGAGGTGTATCTGGGTTAATGCTTCTCAGTTTATGAGAAATGATCCAGTTTGTGTAAAACAGATGAAACAATTATAGATTTTGCGGTTCCACAGTTAGAGATTTACAATTCAGACCAGTAATTGCTCAGCGGAAAATGTTTTTGACATTTAATTTAAAACTAATTTAATGTTTAACCAGAGAAAATCCTGTTCATTGTTTTTACTTTGTTGAAACGAAAAGAAAGAATTAAAAGTTCACAGTTCAAAGACATTGTCTTGTCTCCACTAACGTAGCACCGATTCGTTTCATTTTTTAAAGAATTAGAAAACTGGCCTGGTCCCGTCCATGACGCACTGGTTAAAAACCTTAAACACATTTGTTTAGAGCCAACATGGCTGCCGTGGAGAAGCGGTAATCTTTTGATTCAGCTGTAGCTGCTGTTTTAAGAGATTTTTAGAGAAATTATTCTTTGAAAATGGAGCAAAATGTCACTCTTGAAACCTTCATGCACATTTCCATCATGTTTTCTACTCGTCGCTACATATAAGTCGTCAGAATCAGTGGCCTGACTGGTTGTAGCTCTGTCCAGTAGCACACAGAGACAGTCGATAGACGCTTGTTGATCCAGCCTCTGAGATCTTTGCCAGACCAAGTGAGCTATGACGTCACAGCTTCCCTTTTCATCAACACAGAAACACAGACAGAAACTGACATCATGTTATCATCATCACTAGATAACCTTACACACTGGCTATAACAGTATTTGCACAACTGTCCAGACATTAATTATGGCTGACAAGGCTGTACTTTTGTATTAATACTTTTTGCATTTTTGTACTTGGTAATTTTGTCCTGTTTTTATATTCTATCGTTGTGTATCATGTGTATATGCTACTGGATACCTTAATTTCCTAATTATTATAATGCAACTAACATCCTAAAGTAAATAAAAACACAATTAAAACAACATTAATCACTTATAAAAATTACATTATAACATGAATATAACATTATCATAGAGTTCTTATTAACATAACAAGATGAATTTTACTGATCCTTTAGGAGGGGATTCAAGTGTTTCCTTATCTATTTTTAAATTAATTATACTAATCTTTAACATATATATATATATATATATATATATATATATTATTTTTTTTTTACTTAACTACAGTACAGACAAGAAGAAGCAACAGGAACTAACGTTAAATATTCACTTCACTTTGCAACAAACTCAATTTTTTATTAAGAAACTTTCAACTAAAGTAGTTTAACTTGTTTGTTTGTTTAACATTGGTGAGTAAAAGAAGATGATATCTCACAAAGATAATGTCAGTTTTCCTTCAAATATAAACAATTAAGTGTAGTTGATGTCGTATTTCTGTGTGTGACGTCAGTGACATCTTCCTCTTCCTCTTCCTCTACTTCTATAAAAGGAAAAATACTTTGGCCTCCATCTGAACAGTAACATCAGCCAGCGTTGTCAGAGCGTCATCTACTGGCCTGTGGCCTGTTGAAACCAGAAAGACTCAAGATGTTCACTAGACTGAGACAATGATGGACCACAAACTGGACCAAATCCTCTCCAGAGCAACACAACAAAGAGACATCAGCTCCTCTGACTTCTGACACAATCGACCTTAGTTCAGAGCAACAGAGCGACACAAACTTTATGAATAATTTACTTATGTATGTATCAACTGCTGCTTCAATCCTGGTTCAACCAGGATTAATTTCCAAAGTGTTGATTCTTCTTTACTGTCGCATAATAAAATAATAACTGAATATGAATCAATAAACTGAGGTTATGAGTAGATTACAGCAGACTTCCTCTTCAAAGACTAAATGACTAAGATAACATCAAATATGGCATTAGATTTAATATAATTTGACATTAGATTGATTGGTTTATAATGTAAACGACAGTGAAACTTTATTTATTGTTTATTTTCTTACCAAGCAGTTTAACACCATTAATTAACCACCTTACAACTGAATAAATACCACACTATTTACATTATTACATTTAATTTAAAGATTTAAACCGTGAAATCATAACTCCATTATATCTTTTAATGCCATATAATGTTAAATGTTTCATGTTTAGATGCTGTTTTTACGTCAATTTTAGTGTAAATTCGTGTTGATCTGAAGCAGTTAGCATCAGGTTAGCTTGTAGCATTAGCCGCTAACAGGGGGCGAACATGGCGGCGACAACGAGTCCTAAATATACATTTATCTTTGTGACATTTTCGACTTTACGGGCTAAGACTGTGTCAAAAATAAAATAAAAATAAAAACATTACATCGCAGTGACAGCGACACTAGTTACAAACTCAGAGCTAATGTTAGCTTCCAAGCTAGCGATGTACGCTCCGCTAAAAACGGATTAACACGCGATTTTATCGACTGTAGCAGCACAAACGAAGATTAACTGTGAGTTTAAACTCTTTCTTTGCCGTGTGGTGTGTTACTCACCTGTTGATAGGGTCCAATTTAGCAGAAAAAATACACAGTCCGCTCTCCTTCGCTCACTAGCAGTGTTGATGTTGTGATGCTAGCTTCTTCTTCTTCTACGGTCTCATTGAGTAGTTACAAACCGATGTTAAAGCTAACTACCGCCCCGGCGATCTGGAGGGTAACAACATGTGACTTTACAGAAAAGAAACTGAAAAAATTTAAATTTTATGAAATATTTATGAGAAAACACCTGATAATTTTATCTAAGATATTAGAATAATTATTCTTGAGAAATGTATTTGATAATATTTCTATATATCAAAAATCCCCACAAATATGATAACTTATGTAAAAAATAAAATAAAATAATGAATACATATATTATAAATTTAAATCAAATAAATAAAATTAAAACAAATATAAATAAAATATTAAATACATTTAAAAACATGAACACCAGGAGGTTTAATGTAAATAAAACCAAAATCAAACAGCACATGTTTATTGATTTGATTCTGTTTTTTTTTCTTTAGAGCAATATTGTATTTTTTCAGTTATTTATTATACTATTTCTGATTATTAACATTCTCATTCAAATCTAGTCTTATTTTTCAGAATTTTTACTTGAATTTTATGCCCACTGTATTTATTTTACCGTGAATATGACAATAAACCTCTTGAATATTAATGAAATAAAAGTTTGGGACTTCTGCTGTTTCTAAATTTGGCCACAGGGTGTATCCACAGTATCATTTCCGCCCACATGAAGCACCGCCATACTGTGTTTTTTTTAGCTGTGGTTTGTGGTGATGAAAGAAAAAATCACGTGACCTCTGTGGAGATAGGTGAGCACTGTCACTGACACGTATTTTACATAACCATGCATTTGAATAGAGCAGAGGAAATGGAGATACAAAAGGGTTGTTGTGCTCACATTGATCTGATTTCATGTATCATTTCAAATCCGTGTTAAAGTGATGGTTCAGAGTAATTTGAACCCAGTGTCTATTTCACCATGACTATGAGTCAAGCGATATTATATGTTGGTTGAAGTGATATCGACTTTGGCCTTGGACTTTGCCTGAACGTGTTTTCCAGTTACCGTGAATGCGTGTGTACATATTTTCTTGAGATATGATACATTTACTCTACAAACAGCTGTTTCAGAGAGCAGTTGCAAACCAACCTAGTTTCAATTTTCTTTTTCAGTTTACAGTTGCTATTTTCCGTTTCACTGTATAATTTCACATCTTGGGGTTCACTCATAAAGACACACAGTTTGATGCTACAATAAGAAATTAATTCATGTATGAATGTGAATTTTTAAAATTAAAAGGTTTAAAGGCTAAAAGGGGATGGGACTGGGTAGGATCTGATATCTGATATATAATCTTCGAAGGAGAGTCTGACGCAGACTCATGTCCAGTCTGTTCTGTTTTTTGATCAGATGAGTCCTGTTGACTTGATGTTTGACCTCACTCGTCAACAGGAGGAGGACGATGGCTGCTGCTGAGACGTTTCGAGTTTTCTTTGAGTGTCGCAGGCTGGACAGGGAGGAAGAGGAACAAGTGGAAAATTATTTTTTGTAGAACTGGAGGAGGAGAGTGTGGAGCACTCTGGAGAGAGGACGATAAAACATACGGCATTGGTTTCAAATATAAATCAGGTAAATCACAACATATCAAGCATTTACTCATTTATTGAATTATTCTATATTTGTGGATTGCCTCAGGGTTTGTTTAAGAGACACCTTGTTATTTTAATCAAGTTATAAAACTTAAAATAAAGTTTTTAAAAACAATGAAGCTTTATTAACATTCACTAATATAAAAGCTCTACTTGTGTCGCTTCTTTGTCGCTAAGGGACGTTACTTTATATCCTTAATTTATCTCATGTTTAATAAGGTAGATGAGTCATGTTGAAATGAAGCCACTGACATAAATATCAGTGGCTAATTTTAGCCCAACAGAAGCACCAACGTTACTCTTCTTTTAGATCAGCAACGAGTCCTGGAGAGCCGTGAACATGTTGTGGAGTTTTTAAAAGGACTGTTGATGTTCACGGTTCAAGATCGCCCAGTAAGTTAAGCTTCTGACGTATCATAGTTTGATATAAAACAAATTTTGATTGCTTTTGATTGTCGTGCTAACAATTCATGTTCACTTCCAGATGAATGCCGACGGTGTCCACATTGAAATTGTTCAGGGAGCCATTGAAATCCAACAGGTGAGAAACTTTTCTGAGATTTTAAGAAAACTTTTTAAGAAAACCCAACGCACATAAGAAACGTTTAAGCCATCTTATCACGGCGATTCAAAAGATTGATGACAGATGTTAAAGTCACTTTTATTGTACTAAAAAAAGTTTCCAAAAAGTTGGAACACTTTCTAAAACTGTAATAAAAACTAAAATCTGTAGTTTGGTAACTCACTTGAACTTTTATTTGACAGACAAAAGAACAAAGAAAAGATTTTCATTGTGTTCACCAACAAATGTAATTCTATTTGTTAAACATACAACAAATTTAGAAATGAATGCCTGTAACACACTCCAAAAAAGTTGAGACAGATGGAAAAACGATGATTATATCCAGGCGTTTCTGCCTTTCATTAACATGAAAACTGAAGTTTAAATAACTGAAAATGATTATTTCTGAAACCTGGAAATTTGGGAGAACTTGTGTAAATGTGGCAAGAGGCAAAATAAGCCTGGAAAGGTTATACACGTAACAATCTGTAGGGTTCTCAATTGGTAGGGTAACTGGTAACAGGTGTGGGCATCAACCCTTTTCCTACTAGATGATACCTTAGATCACAGGTGTCAAACTCATTCCACAAAGGGCCGTGTGGCTGCAGGTTTTTGTTCCAACCTAGCAGCAGCACACCAGACTTGATTCATTTAATTAACTGATCTCAGTCTCCACACAGTTGACTGGTCAAACTGTGAGATCTTGACTGGTTGGAACAAAAACCTGCAGCCACACGGCCCTTCGTGGAATGAGTTTGACACCTGTGCCTTAGATCTTCCCCTCTCACCAACACATAAGAACCCCTTACTTGTCTCTCCAACTATGTCTGAGAAAACAATAATAAAAATTGTAAATCAAGTAAATCTTACCATATCATCCATTGGATCAACCTAATCTCAGAAAACATATCAACTTATCAAAACTGCAGGTCTACAAAAGTGGCACAATATATCTGCCTTTAAAGACACTTTCATAATCTATTTACAGAATTTAATAGTAACTTCAGCCACGTACACATCCATTACTTATTCATGACACCACATCCATCAGTGCCCACAACCACACATATTCTTACTCACATTCACAGCTGTTCTGTTAAGAGAAAAAAGAAAATCAGCATTAAACCACCACCTCATCTCCTGTTCCTAGGTGGACGCCCTGGTGTCTCCGATGATTGGCCATGAACCTTGTTCCACCCGTGTTGGAGGCATTTTGTCCACAAAGGTTGGACCCCAGCTGACTGCAAGATTTAGAAAGGAAACAGAAGATGCAATGATGCCTGGTGACGTAGTTCTTTTGGAAGACTTGCCTGGACTTCCATCTAAAGCAGTATTCTTCCTCAATCTTGCTCGCTGGGATGGTGATCCAGATGGGGCTGCAGCACTGGTGAAAATGTGGACGAGTGTTTTCCACTATGTTGTATTTTGGGGGTTATTTTGAGAGACTAAAACAAGTTGAATTCTGACTTTTTACAGGTTCTGAGAATGGGCATCGATGAAATCCTAACTTCCTGTGAGAGGAGAGGGTTTGGATCCGTTGCGTTTCCTGTCCTCGGGGCTGGGATTGCTCTAGGTTTTCCTAACAGCGTAGTAGCCTCGGCTTTCAAGAAGGCAGTTCAGGGTTTTAAACAATACTGGACGAGAGGAACGCCATTCCTGATCCGAATTGTCATCCACCCCAGTGACACAGAGGCTAGAGAGGTAATGGAAGTACATTGTATAAGCAAATACTGACAGAAAAACACAAAATGGTTTTAGATTCATGTGTATGTAAATCTCACAGTTAATTAATTTTGTAGCAATCAACCAGACTAACCATTTGTGTTTTTAATTAGCTTAAACGTTATTTGTCCTTGACTTGCAGGTTTTTGACAGATTCACAAAAGATGTTTCCCAACCAGACCAAGGTGAGTTTAGATATTATATGACATTGATAATTGAACCAAGCATTACTGAAAGACAAAGTTTCAGACATTACAGGTTATGATTTTATTTGAAAACAATTCACACCATTTACAAGTCCTTCTTTGCTCCTTATTCTCCCCCAGAGTCGACCACATACAGGATCGTCATGTTGGGGAAAACTGGATCAGGGAAAAGCAGCTTAGCCAGCACCATATTTGGAGAGAAGGATCTCTTCCCTGCAGACAACTCTCCCAACTCTGGAACTGCTGAATGTCAAACAGAGACCAGATTTATCAACGGGAGAAACATCACGTTGACCGACACTCCTGGATTTTTTGATAAAGAAAGAAGTGAGGAGGACACAAAGCGCAAGATATTGAGGTGCATCACAGAGTGTGCTCCTGGTCCTCATGCTTTTCTCATTGTGCTTAAAGTGGAGAAATTCACTGAACAGGAACAGGCTGTCATTGATAAAATATGTCAAAATTTCTCAGAAGAGGCACTGAAATATGCTGTAATCATCTTCACTCATGGCGACCAGCTCCATGGAGGGATAAAGATTGAGGAGTTTGTTAGTAAGAGTAGGCCTCTGAGTGACCTGGTGAAGAAATGTGGCGGTCGCTGCCACGTCTTTGATAACGAACACTGGACCACCAACCAGGTCCTGGATCTTCTGAACACAATTGACAAGATGGTGATGGAAAATAATGGGAGCTTCTACACCAATGAGATGCTGACAGTTATGGATGAGGAAATAAAAAGGGAGATAGAGCATATTCAGCAGTCATCAGGAAACTTGTCACAGCAAGAGATTAGACAATGGGCCTTTCACAACGTGTTTAAGAGGATTTGTGCCCAACTGGCTGGAATTACAACAGGAATATTGTTAGGAGCTTTTTTGGGCGTACTAGGGAATATTGTACAGGTTCCATCAGTACAAAAAGCAGCTTTTAGGGGAGTAACAAGTGCAGTAAGAGGTGGTTTTGTGGGACATGATGCAGCCAAGGAAGCCAAATCACCATATGAAGCAATGAAAATGGCAACTAAAGCTGTCTTACAAAAACAGACAACTTCCTTGTCTAACAGATTTAATAATGAGACCTCATAAATTTCTACAAAATAGATGTGTCTTACATTTTTCTACTAATAACTTTTTTTAACTCTCCATGTACAGGTGTTGATACATATGCAGCTACACAGCTAATGTTTTGCGAATTGATGATTTTACACCGGGTGGACTTAATGTTATATATCTTACCATATACTTTGCAAAATGGAGGCATTCTGTGTGCACAGTGTTGACGCATTTCATGTCCTGTTGTAGCCCACAACCAGTTGCAATGGTTAAGGCAATGAATGTGAATTTCATTTCTCTATTATTAATGTAATTAAAGCAATGTTGATGTGAGGTTTTGTATTAGTGCAATATTGTAAATTGTGTAGGATATAAAATAATGTTTAAATTGCTGTTTACTTTGCTGTTGGTTGAGTTAATATCGAGTTTGACTGTCTGTTTTCACCACCAAATAGTTAACAATGAAAGTAAATGGGGCAGTCAGCCAAACGTATCTAAATTGTCATTTTTTAACCACTAATAAAGCTCAAAATATCACTTCACTTCAGCAGTAGCATGAATAGGGTCCCTACACATAAACTGAAGTACTGATAACTTAGTAAGTGAAGTGAGAGTTTATTAAAAAAGGCTATTTTATAAGACTTACCCAATGTCTTGTTTTTATAACAATTGGTGATGAAGGTTGTTCCAGATCAGCAGATTCATTATTTTCCCAAACAACTGACTAATGTGTATGTGAAGAGCGAGAAAAATGTTGAATCTTCTTATCTGGAACAACAAGAAAGGAGTTTTTAGATCAGCAGATCTTGATTCATATTAAAACAAAATTTTGGTTCATTTTAAAACGAAAAGGCCAAACTAGTGTCGTTCCTCACTGACTTGAACGTCATTGTGAAATTCTGGAGTCAAGCCTCAAGAAAGCCTTGAACATACTATTTGAGGGGGAGATCCTCAATAGAATCCAATCCTGCTCTGTAAATGTCAGACATCAAATAATCCAATTCAAAGTAAAGCATTAACCAAGTTACATAGAATTTGTCCAACTAATTCTTCCCTGTGTGATCAATGTAAGTCTACTGAGCACTCTCTGGCCCACCTTTTCTGGACACATCCAAACCTGTTTAATTTCTGCTGTGAAATATTTAAGTGTTTTTCTGTCTGTCACTACTGAACAATAACCTCTGTGTACAAAATACTCTCATGTGTGGAACAAAAATAGCTCAGACTGCCCACTTTTAGGGAGCGGTTGTCAGAGCTGACAGGTGTATTACATGTGGAGAGACTCAGATATGGCTCAAGATTTTTTTTTTTTAACACTTGGCAGCCATTTCTAGATCATCTGGCTCAGCTAGATGGAGACTCTGACTAGTATCCAAATCCACAGTGGTCCACTCATCTCAGTTTTATGATATATGTGCTAGCGATGCAACAGTACTGTCACTGATTATTTCCTTACCCTTCTTAGGCATCTTTATTATTTATATTTGTACTGTTTGTCTTATACCCTTTTGAAAAATCTGAATAAATCTACAGCTATAAAAGAAATCATTTACACATTCTTGTATTGTCCTATTTCCCTTTATATTGATTATTATGATTATTATTATGTTTATTTTTCCTCTGTAAATCACTTTAACCTGTGTAAAGGTAAATGTAAAGTGGATTTTCCAGTTAGTGCAAGTAAAGCAGCTGAAAGTTCAAATAAAGTTTTTCATTTTTAGTTTTACTGTAGATTATATCCCACGTCTTAAGGCCACATAATAAGATACCGCGATGACAGATGATATGATCGAGATCATTTTTTTTTTTTTTTGTTTGTTTTTTGTTGCCACGCCTCTCGTGCCACGGTGGAGAAACGAAACCGAAACTGTTTCTGAAGTAAACAAGGAGGAGCTGTGCAGGAGAGAAGTCAGACGCCGACAAACGTCCAGTCTGATCGGTTTTTTGATCAGATGAGTCCCGTTCGCCTGATTTTTGACTTCACTCGTCAACAGCAGGAGGACGATGGCTGCTGCCGGGAAGTTTCTGGTTTTCTTTGAGTGTCGCAGGCTGGACAGAGACCAAGAGAAACGGGTGGAAAATTATTTTTCTATACGTCGTAGATCAGGAGGTGGAGAGTGTGTTCTCAGGAGAGAGGATGATAAAACTTACAGCATTACCTTCAAATCTGAATCAGGTAAATCACAACATATGAAATATTTGCACATCCAGTGAATTATTTGATATTTGTAGACTGACACAAGGCTTGTTTAAGAGACACTTTGTTGTTTTAGTCAAGTTATAAAACTTTTAAAAGCTTCTTTTTAAAAGTTTTTAAATCAATGAAGCTTTATTAAAAAAAAAAAAAAAAAAAACTCGACTTGTTTTGTTCCTTTGTCTCTACTTGACGTTACTTTAAATCCTGTTTAATCTCATGTTTAATAAGGTGAACATGAGTCATGTTGACTTGAATCAATGGGCGTAAACATCACTGGTTAATTTTAGCTCATGGGCGTCAATAGAAGTACCAATGTTAGTTTTTCTTTGCAGCTCAGCAACGAGTCCTGCAGAAATGTGAACATGTTGTGGACTTTGCAGAAGGACCTCTGACATTCACAGTTCAAGACAACTTGGTAAGTTAAGTTAATAAAACTAATGAGATTCTGGTTGGTTCAATAACAATTCATGTTGGATAAATAATTTGATTTTAATTGTATCTTTCCTTTTAATCAAGATTCCAGCTTCAATTGCTCCACCGAGTGGTGAAGAATATGAAGTACGACTTGATGGCTATCTTCTTAGTTACTTCAAAGAATGTCACCAGGCTGGAAAAGAGCTTGAGGATGAACTTGCCTCTATGTCGTGCTTTGCTCAGCTTTACCCAGACGAGGGGAGGGTTTTACTTAGACGTTTAACTCAACCTGTTTCTGTAGAAGACAGCAGAAAGTGGAAAGCTGATGTAGACAAACTATTTGATGGCTATCTGTGCCACTATGAAGTGGATCCCTACAAAGTCAAAGCTTTGTTTCAGTCCTGCAGCTCTGATCAAATCACAGACGGGGTGAAGGTGTACACTGAGGGTGTGGTGGCTGTTGTGGTTGGGAAACATTCCCGGGTAAAGGCCAGACTGACAGATATAGAGGATTTGACTGTTAAACATCGAGAGTCATGTTTAAGTAAGAAGCAAACCAGAACTCGCAGACTGGGTGGTGCTAAGATCCGTCTCCTCTGGAAAGAGATTGACCGTGATTCGGGACCAAATTTTCCAGATGTTAAGGTCACACAGGGAGATTCAGGTCAGGTTGTATTAGAAGGTTCTGCAGAGGATATCCTTGAGGCTGGAGATTGGATTTCTGAGAAGGAGAAGTTGGTTTCAGAAATGACAGTTCCTAACATGAGTCCACAGCTTCTGGCCTTCCTAAGGAAGGCTTATGAAGGTCCAGAGATGCTACGCGACTTTTTGGGTGTTGGTGACGAGGTGGAAGTAGAGTTACGAGACACAGAGCTACGTCTCTTCTCTCTCTCTGCTGATAAATTGGATGATGCAGAAAAAACACTGCAGAATGAGTTCACTGAAGTTAAGACAAGTGTTCCTAACTGCTCTGTTTTGCCATCTGAGCTTCAGGAAAAGCTTAAGTCCCAGATAAATGAGCTAAACCAAGGCCAATATCAGGCTGAGATCAGGTTTGGATCAGACAGCACAGTGTGCTTACTGGGCCGCACCAAAGATGTGGAAGAGCTGCATGAATCTGTCACACAGTTTATTTTACAAAGTAAACAGACTTTAGATAAAGAAAACACAGTAGTTTCTAGCTACAGGCTGTGTGATGGGCTCCAGGTGCTGGTGTGTCAAGGTGACATCACCAAACAGGAAGCTGATGCCCTGGTTAACGCTGCCAATGAAGATCTGGACCATGGTGGAGGTGTTGCTGCTGCACTAAGCAAAGCAGGTGGTCCTGATGTACAGAGGGAGAGCAAAATGATAGTAAAGCATAATGGGAAAATCCCGACAGGTGATGTGGTAGTGACCACAGGTGGGAACCTAAAGTGCAAGAAACTGCTACATGCTGTTGGACCTAGAGCTGGAAAACCACATGATGAAGAAAGGTTTTTACTGGAAAAAACTGTCCGGTCTGCTCTGAATCTGGCAGAAAGGTTGAGGTACAAGTCTATAGCTTTGCCCTGTATCAGCTCAGGTTTGTTCGGTGTTCCTATACCTGTGTGCACTGAAGCTATTGTAACTGCTGTGAAACAGTTTGGTAGTCAGGGAGGGCGAAGTCTGAACACAATAATCCTGATTGATAACAGAGGAGAGGTGGTGAGGGCCATGCAGGAAGCATGTGACAGACTTCTTCAAGGGATAAGTACCATAAACAGTACACCAAGTGGGATCACTACAGGACACATCACAAGGTCTAGGGATATGGGCCTCCAGATGAATGCTGATGCCCAGCACACATCAAGAGGAGCCAGTGCTGGAGCTCCTGGAAACAGCGTCCATGTTGACATTGTTCAGGGAACCATTGAAACCCAACAGGTGAGTAACTTTTCTAAGATTTTATAAAAACTGATCAAATCTCTTCAGGATAGAGGCTGAGTCTGTAGTTGAAGAAAGGTTGCATTCAAAGACAGATAGAAGCCAGTATTACTTTTCCTCAGCTGCACCCAAGTGCCCAAAAAAATCATTAAAATCAGCGTTACACTGCCACCTCATCTTCTGTTCCTAGGTGGACGCCCTGGTGTCTCCGATGATTGACTGTAAACCTTGTTCCACCCGTGTTGGAGGCATTTTGTCCACAAAGGTTGGACCCCAGTTTACTGCACGGTTTAGAAAGGAAGCAGAAGATGCAGTGATGCCTGGTGACCTAGTTCTTTTGGAAAACTTGCCTGGACTTCCATCTAAAGTAGTATTCTTCCTCAATCTTGCTCGCTGGGATGGTGATCCAGAAGGAACTGCAGCAGAGGTGAAAATGTGGAGTGTTTTCACACTATGTTGTATTTTGGGGGTTATTTTGAGAGACTAAAACAAGTTGAATTCTGACTTTTTACAGGTTCTGAGAATGGGCATCAATGAAATCCTAACTTCCTGTGAGAGGAGAGGGTTTGGATCCGTTGCGTTTCCTGTCCTCGGGGCTGGGATTGCTCTAGGTTTTCCTAACAGCGTAGTAGCCTCGGCTTTCAAGAAGGCAGTTCAGGGTTTTAAACAATCCCGGACGAGAGGAACACCATTCCTGATCCGAATTGTCATCCACCCCAGTGACACAGAGGCTAGAGAGGTAATGGAAGTACATTGTATAAGCAAATACTGACAGAAAAACACAAAATGGTTTTAGATTCATGTGTATGTAAATCTCACAGTTAATTAATTTTGTAGCAATCAACCAGACTAACCATTTGTGTTTTTAATTAGCTTAAACGTTATTTGTCCTTGACTTGCAGGTTTTTGACAGATTCACAAAAGATGTTTCCCAACCAGACCAAGGTGAGTTTAGATATTATATGACATTGATAATTGAACCAAGCATTACTGAAAGACAAAGTTTCAGACATTACAGGTTATGATTTTATTTGAAAACAATTCACACCATTTACAAGTCCTTCTTTGCTCCTTATTCTCCCCCAGAGTCGACCACATACAGGATCGTCATGTTGGGGAAAACTGGATCAGGGAAAAGCAGCTTAGCCAGCACCATATTTGGAGAGAAGGATCTCTTCCCTGCAGACAACTCTCCCAACTCTGGAACTGCTGAATGTCAAACAGAGACCAGATTTATCAACGGGAGAGGCATCACGTTGACCGACACTCCTGGATTTTTTGATACAGGAAGAAGTGAGGAGGACACAAAGCGTGAGATATTAAGGTGCATCACAGAGTGTGCTCCTGGTCCTCATGCTTTTCTCATTGTGCTTAAAGTGGAGAAATTCACTGAACAGGAACAGGCTGTCATTGATAAAATATGTCAAAATTTCTCAGAAGAGGCACTGAAATATGCTGTAATCATCTTCACTCATGGCGACCAGCTCCGTGGAGGGATGAAGATTGAGGAGTTTGTTAATAAGAGTAGGCCTCTGAGTGACCTGGTGAAGAAATGTGGCGGTCGCTGCCACGTCTTTGATAACGAACACTGGACCACCAACCAGGTCCCAGATCTTCTGAACACAATTGACAAGATGGTGAAGGAAAATAATGGGAGCTTCTACACCAATGAGATGCTGCAAGCAGTGAACGAACATGTAAAAATGGCGATGGAGCACATAAAACAGTCATCAGGAAACTTGTCACAGCAAGAGATTAGACAACAGGCTAATATCAAAGTGTCTGACAGGTTTTGGACCCAACTGGCTGGAACCGCAACAGGATTATTGTTAGGAGCTTTTTTGGGCATACAAGGAAATATTGTTTCTGTGATCCCAAATTTCAAGAACCTAATGAAATTTCTGCCATTCGGTCCATCAGTACCAATAGCAGCTGTTGGGGCAGTAACAGGTGGAGTAGCAGGTGGTTTTGTTGGACATGAAGCAGCTAAAAATGCAGAATCACCATTGGAGGCAGCGCAAATGGCAGCTAAAGATGTCTGGAGAAAAAGAAACAACTTGATTGAACATGCAGTAAAATCACAACTAGAAAACTAAAATCACATCTTCTCTAAAACTAGAAAAAAAAAAATTTAAAACATCCAAGATTATTAAGGTACTAAAGGGACAAAGACAGATGTAAGGAAACAATCAGCTGATATGAGACCTGCTGAAAATTATAACACATTCTAGTCTTTGAAGAGAAACCAGCATCTGTTTCTTTTTACACATATCTTGGAATACATGAAAATAATGTCCAACATCCTGTAACTAAATTAGCATTACTTCTGCTTTTCTTTCTTTTCTTTGGTCCTCTCATACAGTCCTCATTTTTGTGCTTCATAGAAGCTATAACATTTGTTTGAAAGTTGGTTACAATTTTATTCTGTCGATATCTTTGTTGGTGTTAGAAACTGTTGATTGTCTTGTTTAGACTATTAGCCTCTCAAATGCTGAAGGTTTATGAATTCATACTTGATTCTTTCCTGTTATAAATAATGAAATTAGTCTATATCATTTTTTTATATAACGTTTATTGAGACATGGTGGAAGTTGAATGTGTAAATTTTGCACCAAACTCCAGTTAACAATGCAGGGAAGTGTGTGATTTTCTCTCAGGTATAAAACAGAATTTTTTTTTTTGTGTGTGTGTGTGTGTTGGTGTTCAGTTTATTCATATGTCGGTAACGTTAATTAAAGTTCTCTCATTTATATTATTTATCTATTAATGTTTACTTTGAGTAGTAATCTCAGTAATCAATATTAAATAAACGTAACTGATTTGAACCAGTTTTTGTTTTTGTGCTTTTGTTTTTTTTCCGACTAAGCTTGACTCCTCCAGCAAGAAACATGTTGTGTTTATTAATGAGACGCTACTGACACATACTCTGCCACATCTTCTATCTGACAACAACAAACCTCCACTGTTTGTTGAGATATGTTGTGAGACAGGAAGCTCAGTTGTGGCTTTGCACTGTACATCAAACAGAGTCTTTACTTTAAGCTCAAGGCTTGAACTTGAACTTTGCCTGAGTGTTTCCTACAGTTACCACAAGGGTATAGTCTACACAGAGTCTACACAGAGAATAAAAAGGTTATTTGTGTTGCCAGACCTAAGTTATAAGTTATAAAACTCAAAAATGAAGTTTTTAACTTTAGCTGTATTGCTCCTTGGTTGCTAGTTGACATTACTTTATATTGTGTTTTATCTCATGTTTAATAAGGTAAACATGAGTCATGTTCAGTGATGTTTCACAGGTGTGGCCACATGGGACCACTGAAGGTCTTGGGGTGGTGCATCAAAAAGCTAAACCTTAACTGTGCCTTTGTGCACAATTGAACAACACATTATTGAAGTAGTCCCTCTCATGGTGTACCAAAGTACAAACCTTTTTAAACATTTGCTAGTAATTTTTGTGACTTGTGTTTTTTTTTTTGGCCATTTCCCTTTATTGATAATAAGGTTTTTTTCACAAATGGTCCCCTTTAAATGAACCAAACTCAGTCCCCTAAAAGTGGATAAACAGAAAACAGACTCAGTTCTGTTTGTGTTCACATTGTGAAAGAGAACTGGATTCTCTTTCTGGTCCACTTAAGCTGTGATGGAGCCTCAGTCCTCTTCCCGTTCACACTGTAGCTTCTCTAGAGCTGTCAGACTTTCACTGCTTGGCATTCTGGGTAGTTAAAAGTTTAGGCGAACAGTACCACAGACTTTTTAGTGAACCGTACCGAGACCACCTCAGGAGGTGGTGGTCTCAGTTTGTTTCACTTTTTCTTTGTTTGTTTCAAGGGGTCCGAGTGCACTTATAGTGTTCACATGAGTCAAAAATGTTCAGTTATCGATCATAGTTGGCTTTAAAAGCTGAAAGGGACCAGGTGTTAAAACACACAGGGAAGTGGGAGAATGACACACAGAAATGATTGTCACAGCCGGGATTTGAACTGGCGTTCACTGCACAGCTTACACACCAAAGTGGTGTGCGCTAACCACTCAGCTATGGTGGTGCTCCAGTTTTTGTGATTCTGAGGCAGGATTATAGAAGTGTAACCAGGATTCATATAATGCTCCTGAGACGCAAGACGCCAAATATTTCCTCTCAGCACACAGGTGATATTGATTGAAGCAGATGGACGTTGAACCTCAAATGGCTCCGCTTAGCCACACCTCTCATGGTCATAAACCAAAAAACCTTCTCTGTCTTTCTGTGTGTTTGTTGGTGGAACAAAATGGCAGAAAAGCAACAAACAAAGCCTTGTGGAGTCAATCTGGACCGTGAACAGTTTTCCTGCTCGGTGTGTCTGGACCTGCTGAAGGAGCCAGTCACCCTCCACTGTGGACACAGTTACTGCCAGAGCTGCATCGAGGGCAGCTGGGACCAGGAGAAGGAACAGGGACAGTACAGCTGCCCTCAGTGCAGAGAGACCTTTGATCCGAGGCCTGTGCTTCGAAGGAACAACATACTTGCTGAGGTGAAGGCATCTTATCAGCAAGATTGCTGGAAAGATGTGCACTAGAACGAGATATGAGCCTTTTGTACATATTGATTTTGTGTAAATATCAGTTGCGTAGATGCCGAACAATTAATGTACTATATAAAATATGTTTTTTTTCGAGAATCAAAATATAAATACTGACTAAACGTGCAATGTGAGTGCAATGTAAGTTTTATAGTTTACATAAAAGAAAAAAAGTCTGCAATTTGAAATGTTTTGTTTCCACTAAAGCTTCAACTCTTTAGAATAAGAATTTGACTGATAATAAATATATTTTCTTCTTATTTATTCCACAGAAAATTAAATGAATCATTTTTAAAAAAAAAGATAAAATAAAAGTAATCCATCCCATCATTACCTGTAGTCAACAGGGGGAATATTGACCTATGTACTGGTTAATTTATTGATTTATTGCAGACTGAACACTCAATGACTCACTATTGTAAAGCTAGTTGGTTAACAACCCAACTTCAGTAGGAGGAGTTTACATTAACAGCAGATAATGCTAACTTTAGCTATGGAGTAATAGCTAAACTTACAAATATAGCACGTTTAAAGTGATGCTCCAGAGTAACATGAACACAGGGTCTATTTCACCATGAATACAAGTCAAACACTCCCTCAAGAGATAATATACGTTGGTTAAAGTAATATTGAATTTGACCATCTTTTGTTTTCACAACCAAAAGGTTAACAATGACTGTAAATGGGGCAGTCAGCCAAACGTATCTAAATTGTCATTTTTTAACCACTAATAAAGCTCAAAATATCTAAATATCTAATAGTTTGGCTGACTGCCCCACTTACTTTTCATTGTTAACTATTTGTTTGTGAAAATGGGGCCATGGGACCATCACTTTAAGCACTTCCTTACAGACTTTTTTAACCCAGCTAGTTAACTCCACAGTGAGACGTATTCTTGGCCTTCATCAGTGACTGACATCACTACTTTCTGGTCATCCTCAGGTTGTGGCAAAGCTGGAAAGGATGAGCACCATGCAGGTTTCTACCTCCGGCGCTGAGGCTTGTCTCAGTCCATCAGACATTGCCTGTGATTTCTGCAGCAGGACTGAACCTAACAAAGCCACGATGTCTTGCCTGACGTGCTTGGCGTCTTACTGTCCGACTCACCTCGAGCCTCACTACAGCGTCGCCGTGTTGGAGACACACCAGCTCGTCTCAACAACGATCCCACTGCAGGAGAAGATATGTAGGAAGCACAACAAGCTGATGGAGGTTTACTGTCAAACAGACCAGCAGCTGGTTTGTTCTCTGTGTGTCATAGATGAACATGAGGATCACAAGATGATGTCTGTCTTGGAAAAGAAAACTCAGACAGAGGTAGAAACAATATTCACTCACAGGTTTGAAGAACATATCGGAAAAAATCCTGCTTGATCTTCTCCTCTTCCTTGAAAACTTGAAACTCCTCTATTGTCACTAGGATTAATCATCCTTTCTTCTTTTTCCAGAATCTTTTAGTTTTGAGTCAGAAGCAAGTGCGGGAGAAATTTAAGCAGAGAGAGAAAGAGCTGAAGGAGCTGAACCACACTGAGGTGGTTGTTAAGGTCTGTAAACAAAACATTGGGTGGAATAGTGACATAAAAACAACTGAGGTTTAGTCGGACCTTGCAAACTTCCCTTTAGGAATTTAGGGAGTGTGTTGGATATAATCCATATTTTCTTTACTGGTTAAATATCTTTTTATTTCTCCATAAACATGTTGTGAGCACAACACTCATGTATCTATCACATTTAAAGTAAGTTTGCTGAACTTGCAGTCAAAATAGTTGCTTATTTATTGAATTTACTTGTCAGGGAACATGTTTGTTTTTGTCCAACATTCATTGTCTTTTGGTTTGGTTTTTGTATTTATAGCCACTTTAAAGTGATGGTCTGGAGTAATTTGAACCCAGAGTCAAACACCCAGAGATATTTTACATCTGTAAAATATCTAATATATTTACTGGTGATGAAGGGTGTTCCACATCAGCAGATTCATCATTTTTCTTCGCTCTTCAAAGTCACATCGACCTGTTCAGGAAAATAATGAATCTGCTGATGTGGAACAACCTTCATCACCAGTTGTTATAAAACAAGACGTTGGGTAAGTCTTGTAAAACAGTGTTTTTAATAAACTCTCAGTTCACTTACTAAGTTATCAGTACTTCAGTTTATGTGTAGGGACCCTATTCATGCTACTGCTGAAGTGAAGTGATATTTTCAGCTTTATTAGTGGTTAAAAAATGACAATTTAGATACGTTTGGCTGACTGCCCGACTTTCATGGTGAAATAGACCCTGGGTTCAAATTACCATCACTTTAAGTCCATTTTTCCAAAGTAAATCTTGATGATTTGCACAAAAGCTGAACCTTGTGTTATCAAAGGTCAGGACCAACTTTTGAGCAGTGCCACTATAAGTTTTTTTTTTTTTTTTTTTCATATTCCGGCATGTTTTTTTTTTCTTTTTTTGTGCTGACAGGTTCATGCCCAGTCTGCACTGATGGACTGCGACCAGATCTTCGTCACCCTGATCTCCTCCTTGGAAAAAAGACGCAGTGAAGTAAAGCGGCTGATAACAGCTCAGGAGCAAACAGCGGTGGCGCAGGCTGAGGAGATTCGGCTGCAGCTGATGAAGGAGATCACCAAGCTGAGGACGAGATCAGCTGAGCTGAAGCAGCTGTCACATGTTGACGACCATATCCATTTCATCCAGGTACTAGAACATATTTACTGTTGATTTTACTTGATTAACAACTTTTAATTAATATGATTGAATAAACAAGTTGCTGCTACTGTGCTGTGGAGCCAATTACAAATGAAAAAAAGTGTTGTTTGAGTTGTTCACATTGTGGAAAATGGCTCTATCTAGCGGCCAACAATGGTAATTGCAGCAACTATCAAACTCATTTCACATACTGCCTGTTGGTGAGCTTCCTCGGCCTCCTACTCAAGTATTAGTCAAGAATAAAGCAATGAAGTTTTTCCTCCTCAGAGTTTCCGGTCTCTGTCCACATCCTGTGAGCCTCCAGATGTTTCACCTTGGTCCGATCCTCTACGTTCCTTCAGAGATGTGACGGACTGTGTGTCTGAGCTGAAAGATCAACTGGAGAAAGTCTTAAAGGAAACATGGCCCAGGATCTCTGCCACAGGTAACAGATGGAAATATATATACTGTATATATATTCTTTAAAAATGTACTTTTTTAAAATGCTTTTCTTCTGTCTTTCAGTCTCTTACGTTGACTTCTCTCTTCCACCGACACCAAACACCAGAGAAGAGTTTTTACGCTGTAAGATATTCACCTGACCTCCTCTCATTCTGTGCAGTAACTGTAACAACATGGTTTTTTGGTTTGTTAAATACACCCTTTTTTCCCCGGCAGATTGTTGCCCTCTCACGCTGGATGTGAACTCAAGCTACCCACACCTGCAACTGATAGACGACGACCTCAGAGTGAGGCCTTGGCTCAGCCCGTATTCTCCTCACCCGGACAGATTTACCAAATTTCCACAGGTGGTGTGCAGACAGGGTCTGTCAGAGCGGCGCTACTGGGAGGTGGAGGGACACGGTCGTACTCTTTCTGCAGCAGTGGCGTATAAAGACACCGACCGGACGTCAAGTAACTCCAGCTTTGGCAGCGATGACAAGTCTTGGAGTTTGGAGCGCACCGCCATCGGTTACTTGTTCCGTCACAATAATGTGGAAACAGTGGTGTCAGGTCCTCGTTCTGGCAAGATCGGAGTGTACCTGGATTATAAAGCAGGCACTCTGTGTTTTTATGATGTCTCTGATCTCATGGTTCTGCTCCACAAAGTCCACACCACGTTCACCAAACCTCTTTATCCGGGGATTGGGTTGAACTACGAATGGTACGATGTGGGAGTGTTTGCACAGCTTGTCAAGTTATGGTAATAAAAATATGTGAAAGACATCAAGTCTTAATGATTCAAAAAGTTGTCCAACATTATGTCAATCTGGAAAGAAAAAAAGGAAAATTGATGAGCCAGAGAAATGTATGGTAAACTTTGATGTAAATGTATTTGTAGAGCTGTGATGGTGCAAACAGCTAAACAATGTACACAACTTTGTGTGAGGGCTGTGTAATATTGATACACTAGTATTAGAAATATATATTTTTTTTTTATCAAAGTGATGTAAGTGTGAAGTAATAAAGGAAGAAACTGTGATGAAAGCGGTCTCGTCCAAAATTAAATAATAAAAAGTGTAGTTGTGTATTGTGTGTCCTCCTTTATCAGCAGGTACTGTCAGTAAAGTCAGGGGTGAATACAGTGGTACAGCACTTTGTCTTCAGCTTGTTTTCACATCTGGGCCATGCACCTTTATCCTTTTTTTTTTTTTTTTTTTTTTTCTAAAACAGAAAAAAACAAAATTTCATATATTTTCTCCAAAGTTGTGTCTGGTCTCATCTGTTATCTCTTGTCACCAGGTCGATGCTGTGACATTCTTGGACACCAGGGATGTGATTTGAATGTCAGGGGTCGAGAATCAATCACAATCGTTAAAATAAAACTTTAAACAACACTGATTGGTCAGGATCTTGACGGAGCCAATGAGATGCAGCCTCAGGTCACCTGCTTTATTAAAGTTAAAGGACCTACATACAGGAAGTGGATATATTTACACAGAAAGTAATTAATCAAGTACAATAAGTTTTCAATAAATGCCAGTATACACTGTATAAGCAATCAATTTTATTTAATAATTATCTTTGTATTAACTAATGGGGAGGTAGTGACAGCAGCCCCTGGATGAATAAACTATCATGACATTTTGTTTTTCCCTCTGGAAACCTGAGATGCAACAGTGCACTATTTATGATGTTATCTTATCACATTGTTGATGCGAAGGACAGCTGGGTTCACTTCCATGCTGTCATCTCTAGATGGTTTTCATCTCTGCAAAGAAAAAAAGCTGAGATACTTCAGCATGTCATTACAAGTTGCAACAACTAATGTAGAAATGAAATCTTCTTTGGAAAAACAGCTGACAGGAAAAAACCTAACATTGGTTCCAACCAATCAAGAACAAGCACATTGTTTGACCAGACTGAGATCACTTAATTAAATGAGACAAGGCTGGTGTGCTGCTGCTTGATTGGAATAAAAACCTTCAGGCCTTTGAGGATTAGTTTGGATGCCTCAGGTTCAGGTCTCCTGTGGTGTTGATGCAGGTTCTGTGTCAGTAGGAACCACCACCACCACCACCACCACCGCCGCCTCCATCTCCATCCCCATCCCCATCCCCACCAGCAGAGACAGAGAAACAGCAGCACTTAAGAGTGTTTTAGCCTGCATGAGTGAAAAAAACAAAACAAAACAAAACAAAAAAAGGGATAAAAATGGATGAACAGCAACAGCAGCAGCGTAGTATAGACTTGGACAACGAGCAGTTCAAATGCTCGGTGTGTCTGGACCTGCTGAAGGAGCCAGTCACCCTCCACTGTGGACACAGTTACTGCCAGACCTGCATCGAGGGCTGCTGGGACTGGAGGACCAAACGGGGAGAGTACAGCTGCCCTCAGTGCAGAGAGACCTTCTATCCGAGGCCTGTGCTGCGAAAGAACAACATACTGGTTGAGGTGAAGGCATCTTATCAGCAAGATTATCAGATAAAAGCTGATATTTTTTCCTTTTTGAAACCATTTACTTTCATCTCAAACCACAGCAGAAGTCACTTTTCATATCTCTCGCAATAGAGATATAGGTTACAGAGATACAGTTTGTTATCTCCATTGCTCTGGTTCTACAGTGTCTGGTGTAAATATCCTGCAGAGATGGCAGATGTTCTGCTGCTCTTACGACTCTGCAGGACCTTGCAGTCTTGTACAGAACAGTTCTTGAACCATGATGTAATATTCACAGTCAGGATGCTCTCAACAGCAGCAGGATCCTGGGAGAAACCCTGAACCTCATCAGTTGCTGTAGATGGTAGAGCTGCTGCTTCGCCTCAGCAACCTGGGGAAATGTTTGTGTGTGGTTGTATAAGTAGTCGTATAATCTTCAGTATTTCTCACTATTTTCCTTTACCATCATTCTTAGGTTGTGGAGAAGCTGAAGAAGTCAAGCGCCCAATATGTTTCTGCCTGTGCTGCTCCGTCAGACTTCGCCTGTGATTTCTGCTGCAGCACTGAACCTAACAAAGCCACGATGTCTTGTCTTACATGTTTGGCGTCTTACTGTCCGACTCACCTTGAGCCTCACTACAGTATTGGTGTATTAAAGACACATCACCTGGTCTTGGCTACAACGCCACTTAAGAATAAGATGTGCAAGAAGCACAACAAGCTGATGGAGATCTACTGCCAGACAGACAAACGATGCATCTGCTATCTGTGCACCATAGATGAGCACAAGTGCCACCAAACATCATCTCCTGCAGTGGAGCGGGCTGAGGAGCAGGTTGAACCAAAAACACTAAAAACACAGCAGCACTAGTGATCAGCATCATGTTTAATTGTCACATTGTTCCAGTTTAACAGTGTTGTGCCAATAATTTCTTTCAGAAGCAACTATCTGTGAATCAAAAGAAAGTCCAGGAAAGAATCCAGGAGAGGGAAAAGGAGCTGAGTGAGCTGGACAAAGCTCTGAAGGACTTCAAGGTGTGTGTTGACCACTAGAGTAAAGAGTAAGCCATGACAGATCAGTGTTGTATAAAGTAGCTCATAGAGACACCAGAGTAGAAGTAGAATTTAGTATAAGAAGTATAATTTAGAATAAATGTACTTAAATAATGAATGTAAAAGTACAAGTACATGTTAATAAAAACAGAAGATTATTATGAAGTTTATCCAGCACTTTAAAACATGGAGCTACAACAATCTTCATAGACAATCAGTATGTTTACATGCACCGCTTTAATCCAACTTTAGGCCAAATCGGATTCAAAACACCTCATGGATCCAAACCAGCCGATCCGATTGAAATTTGAATCGGATAGAGAGACGTGGTGTACACCTTTTGAGTCTGAATTAAAGTACAATAGAAGATTCATAAAAATCAAGACTTTGTCTTCTTTGCACCAACAGATTTCTACCCAAGCTGTGGTGGAGTCCTGCGATGAGCTCGTTGACGAGATCATTTCCTCCATAAAGACGAAAAGCACTTTTGCGAAGCAGCTGATCAAAGCTCGTGAGACAGATGCAGTGGCTGAGGCTGAAGAGCTGGAGCTGCAGCTTAAGGACGAGATCGCCAAGCTGAAGAAAAGAGACGCCGACCTGGAACAGCTTTCACACGCAGACGATGACGTCCACTTCATTCAGGTACCAAACACAGACGTCTAAATCAGCGCTGTGCAGCCAGGTCTGCTAACCAAAGTTTTGTGGTACAGTGACCATACTGGACTGTCTTGATTGATTTTTTTTTTTTTTTTTTTTTTTTTTTTTTTTTTTTTTTTTTTTTTTGGGCTTTGTCCTGGTGTCTGACTCTTTCTCTTCCCTTCAGACTTTCCAGTCTCTCTCCACCTCTTGTGAGTCTCCACATTTGCCACATGGAGCTGTTGTTCTCCCACAAAATTCAATCCAAACTGTGACTGACTGTGTTTCTGAGCTGAGAGATGATATAGAGAAGCTCCTGAAAGACACATGGTCTGAGGTCTCTGCCCTAGGTACTGATAGAAAATATAAACTGTTATACTGTTTCCTTTTTTTTTTTTTTTTTTTTTTAAATATATCCAGGGGTATTTATCTTATTTTTCTTTTAGTGTCCACTGTAGATGTTGTACTGCCTCCTGTACCAAAGACCAGAGACCAGTTTTTACGCTGTGAGTCAAAGAGTTCATCCTCTACAGTTTCACAAAGCACCGACACATTGATAATGAAACAAATATCACAAGTTTAAAGTAATGGTCCAGAGCAAAAATCCCAGAGTCTATTTCACTATAAATACTTTTGTCTTGTCTTTTGTTTTCTCAACCAAATAGTTAACAATGAAAGTGAATGGGGCAGTCAGCCAAACGTATCTAAATAGTCATTTTTTTTAACCACTAATAAAGCTCAAAATGTCACTTCACTTCAGCAGTAGCATGAATAGGGTCCCTGCACATAAACTGAAGTACTGATAACTTCGTAGGTGAACCCAGAGTTTATTAAAAACACTGTTTTACAAGACTTACCCAACGTCCCAGATCAGCTGGTCAGATCATCTTCCTGAACTACTACCAATGTTTTTATGGAGAGCGAGGAAAAGGATGTACTAATACTTCAGTTTGTAGGGACCCTATTCATGCTACTGCTAAAGTGAAGTTTAGATACGTTTGGCTGACTGCCCCACTCACTTTCATTGTTAACGATTTAGTTGTGAAAACAAAAGATGGTTAAACTTGAAATTACTTCAACCAATGTAAAATATCTCTTGACCCTGGGCATCACACCATCACTTTACAATTTATATTGTCTTTCCTCTTCCATCAGATTGCTGTCCTCTCACACTGGATGTGAACTCGGCCTACAAGCGCTTGTCTGTTTCACTAGGATCGAGGCGGGTGTCTCCAAACTGTTACCAAAATCATCCTTCCCGCTCAGAGAGGTTTACAGACGTGTGGCAGGTGTTGTGCAGAGAGGGTTTGTCACAGCGAAGTTACTGGGAGGTCAGCTGGTCAGGTGGCACTTGGTCGGTGGCGATGTCGTACAAAGATATCAGCAGGACTTACAGGTCCAAGTTTGGACAGAATAACAAGTCATGGAGTTTAGAGTGCGCTCCTGATGGTTACACTTTGAGACACGATTCACATGTCCAGGTAGTGATCGGTCCTCAGTCCTCCAAGATCGGAGTGTACCTGGATCATAAGGGAGGTATCCTGTCGTTCTACAGCATCACTGACACAATGACTCTGCTGCACACGGTCCACAGCACGTTCGCTCAGCCTCTTCATCCAGGCCTGGGACTCCTCACCACCTCGTCATTCAGTGGATATTATGCAGAAGTGATGATGATATGGTGATGGGATATTTAGGAAGTTTCGGTTCTTGTAAAACTGTTGATCTTTGTGGTTAGAGTTAAATGTGATGCGCTCATTTAATCGTTTTTTCACTTTTAACTTTTGTATTAAACGATTAGAAAATGGCGACGGCTGCTTTTAGAAAAAATTTCATCGGTTACTATAAGCTACATTAGGAAAACTAAAGATACATTTGTTTGAGTGTATTTCAAATGTCCTGTTACTTTTTTCAGCATGTTTTGTTGTTTCTTTCTTTGTTTTAAGATTAAATTAATAAATAAATCCATGCTCCCAGGTATTTGTTTCCGATTTTCATTTGTCACATTTTTTTTTTTTTTTTTTTGTGGTAAACATTTTAGGATTTACTTCATTTATTCGATGCCTCATCATAATAGTTTCACAGTTTGGTGTTTCCAGGGTCAGGGGGGACTTACAACCTTCATGATTCAAATAGCATTCTGTCTTTCTTACAGAGGGATTGATTCAACTTGTCCATTACAGCAGTTTTGTTGTAAACTATTGCTAGAAACGCCTTAAGTTGGCAAATGGGACATAACGATTTCAAGTCATATTTGCATAATTGAGTTTTTAGTTGCAGCTTGCAAGCTGCCATTTTAAGTTCTGAAGAATTTAGGGAGTGTGACCATAATCCACCATCTCTGCTTTGGTTTGATGTTTTTTTTTTTTTTTGATGTTTTTTTTTTTTTTATTTTTCATTAAACCAGCAAGAACAAGTTGAGAACACCACAAGTGAATATGCCAAACCTACTTGCAAGTAGTTGCCTATTCGTTTGGGTGATTAATTTTAAGGTGATTTTCCCAAAGCAAAGTTTCAGTTTGAAAGTAAAGCCCATCACCATGTTCGCTTAAATTTTTTTTTTTCTCTTTAGGTTGAACTATGAACAGTATTATGTTGTACAGCTGTTATCTTTGTAACAAATATGTGTGAGTCACATCAAGTCCAACTGATTAGAAAAGGGGGGGGATGGAGCCTATCCCAGCTGCTTACAGGCAAAGGCAGGAAACACCTCAGACCGTCGCCAGCTCGTCACAGGGCCACATAAAGACAAACAACACTTATAGATGAACAACCATTTGCACTCACATCCATACCTAGGGGCATTTTAGTTTGCTTATCCTGATTAAAATAATAATAATAATAAAAAAAAAAAAACAAGAAAGTGTTTGTGTTTTCAATCACAACATGACAGTTGAACAAATTGCAAGTCATTGCAAGTTGATAGAAATATGAGGAAATCATCTTTGGAAAACAGTCAACTACAACATCAGCACAATGTCTGTGGTTCTGTCAGAAATTGGCCAATACTGTCGAAGACTTATATGTCCCGTTTCCACTGTAGAGGCAGGATGCATGTAGGTGGCTGAAGACACGATGGTGCTGAAACTATTGAAATGTCTCATATGTTGGCATTTGATGAACAGAAGTAGAGCTGGGTTGTGTTTGATGAAGCTCTTGATCTCTTGAATGTGATATCCTGGAGCATTGGCACAAACAACCACTTAAACCTGTAAGAGTCTTGGTGCCTAAAGGTCATTTTTGTAATTTCACAAAACATCTTTTGGCTTTTTGGTTGTGATATCTCTTGACCCCCCCACTGAGCAAATGTCTTCATATTTGGTAGAAACATTCACTTAGATTCAAGGATGAACTGATAAGATTTTAATGGTAAAATGCTGAGGTGACTGTGACCTCACACAACATGTTTTTGACTGTATCCCATTTCTTATTTAAGCATTGATTCACCCTCTCACTGGACTGGTAATTCTAGTTAGTGTAAAATAAGACCTGAAAAAGAGAGAAACGAAACCACCAAAAAATCACCACCAGAAGTATGTGGACACACCTATGTTTGTGTACTTTTGACCTTGCTTCGGGTTTTTATGGTTTAGGTTAGGCCCCATTCTTAATGCCACAGCATACAGTGATTTTTTAGACAAAGCTTTGCTGCTTTGTTGCAGCACTTTGAAGAAAGCTCTTTCCTGTTTGAACTTGACAACACCCCTCATTCAGATGGATACATCCATAGAGAAATGGTTTTCCCACTTTGGTATGGAGGAAGTTGATTGGCTCATGGAGCTTCTTTACCTGAACTCCATCCAATGACCAACTGAAAGCAAAGCGTTGTTGCTCAACACCGAACGCTTATGCAGCTGAAAAGCTGAAAAGACTCAAAAAACAAACAAACCCTGCAACCAGGTGCAAAATCTCATGGAAATCCCTTTTTGATGAAGAAGATTGGATTATATTATAGCTCAACAAACCACATAAAAAAGTAATTATTGTGGTGTCCACATAGTTTTGGCCATATAATGTTGTTGGATTGGGTGAACTCACCCTTTAAGTCAAAAGTCCTCCCCCAGGTGAAATTCTTCACTTGACATATGAAAATGTTGACATGAGTGCAGACAGGCCAGGTTATAGTGACACACCTTCCTCGTTTCACTGCACTACATGTTACAGCAAGCATGACAAATCAAGTCAAGTGGCAGAGAGAGAGACAGAGAGAGAGAATGGGTGGGTGGAAGAAAAAGTAAAAAGAAGAGTAAGAAAACACAACATCTTCACACCTCACTTTTACCTCCTGGTGTCTTCTTTTTTTTTTTTTCCTCCGCTGGGATTTGTACAATTGATGTCTCGGTGAGTCCGTCTCTTATTGTTTTGGTTTGAATCAGTAACTAAACTGTAACAAATCACTGCAGTTAATTATATTTGTGTTGCCAAAGCCCTGCTGTGAGTGTGTTTGTCTCAGGATAGATAAGTAGATCTATATGTCAATGTAAAGGGTCTTGGTGGGTTTTTGTGTGTCAGGAGTTGTGCCACTAAATCTGTGTAGTTATACATTTATTCTGTCTCTTACAACTTCTGTGTGCGTTGTAGTTTCTCTAAGAGCAGGTGTGTTTTGACAAATACGTGTGTGAGTCACACGACACACAGAAACAAGCCTTTTGCCTTTTGAGTGACTCATGTTTTTAGAGCCTTCTGTCTTTTTCTATTTATATATATATCTTTTAATTTAATGTACTTTTAAATTTTATAATGAATGAGAACAAGTGCAAAAGTCATGGGAAAATACACAAAGGGTTAAAAAAAAACACACACAAAAAAAACGGAAACAGAAGAAAGAAAGAATTGACACCAACAAGGTGGTTGTAGTTGGTATAGTCTGACACCGTTGGAGCGTTGTGCAACTTGACACAGTTTCACCGGTTTTTGCAGCTTTGATGCCACTGTCAATGTGGTTTGACCGGCTTTCTGTAAACATCAGCCATGTGGTTACATGTCTGGGTTTCACTCTTATTCTTCTGAAATCTTGAAACAAACAAACAACCCAAAGAAAAACTGGTCAAAGTTCAGAGTTGTTTAAAATGTGCTTTATAATTAAAGTGAATTCATAAGGATAAAAGATCTGAACTGAACATTTAAATGAGTTGACCTTTTGCTCAAAAGATAGTTGAGTTCCACTCTTCCTCTTGTGCAATAGTTTGAACTGCACCACATATACTATATATATATATATATATATATATATATATATATATATAATATAAATAGATGACAGAATGCATTCATTATCTCTGCAGTGTTGGTAAATGTATGCTCTCGTGCAACATCTACACAACCAATTAGACATGTTACACAATTTACCCTGTAATGATGTGTAATTACAGCACGACTTTGTAAATAAATGTCGAACAGGTTGGGTTGGCATTGGTGGGTGTGAATATCTCATCATTTGGACAAGAGCACCGACACTGAGTGAGTGCGGAGTTTGAGCATCAGCCGTCGTCAGGGCGTGATCTTAAAACCAAACGGCAGATATGTGGAACAAGTGACAACATGTCACTTTTTTAAAAAACATTTTTCCAGTAACATCAGGCTGCTATAATACATACGTTACCCAACAGGATACAGGGTGAAGACAGGACCATAATCGCCTGCAGATGGTTCAACCCGGTTTTTATTATCCTGTTACATAAATTGCAATAACACATTATTTTAGCAGCAGTTTTTGGAAGCTACTCTCAGTTGTTTATGGACTCACAAGGTTGTGAGACGGTCCCTTTTGTGTTTGGACTAATTTGTCTAGTCAGGTCTAAAGTGAAAGAGAGAGAGACAGAATATTGAACCGAATCGTTGTTCAAACTCTCAAACACCAACATGCTGACTTTTGCTCTCCGCTCGTGTCTGGTCTCGTTGTTCAGGAATTAGGAATCCCCGTTACAACCTGTCACACTTGCGCCACACTCCCACGCTTCCCTGCAGAAATACATGTATCATCAGAACTTGGGCCTGTGTCAAACAAAACCTTGAGTAGGATTTAGAGCTGAGAGTCATGTACTTTGTAATAAAGTTGTGGGTGGGGGTGCATCACTTGGAAACAGTGATATGATTGATATTTCCTTTTACTGTGTGTGTGTTCTTGTGTTCTTTCACTAAGTCAAACCACTAAAGGCAATAATTCACCAATATTCTCCATTTGACAGGTAAAAATGATGAACAATAACAACACCACTGACTCCATTGTCACTAATAATCATACGACCACCCTGGGTGCCTTCATCCTTAGCCTCGTCTTCCTCTTGGGCTTCCCTGGAAATGTCTTTGTTATCTGGAGCATCCTGGTGCAAGCTCGAAAGCAGTCTGTCACCACCCTCCTCATCCTCAACCTGGCCATCGCAGACGGCTCTCTGATGGCTCTTACCCCATTCTTCATCGTCTACCTGGTCATGAAGAAGTGGATATTTAAAGAAGGGATGTGTAAAGTCCTTTTCTACCTGTGTCTGGCCAACATGTACGCTTCCATTTACCTCATCATGTTGATGAGCGTCTACAGGTTGGTGGCGATACTGTGGCCGCAGCGCATCAGTATCTTCACGGGTCGGAGGACGGTGCTATGGTTGCTGACGATGGTGTGGGTGCTGGTGATGGTCGCCTCTATTCCTGCAATTATCTTTCGAAAAGTGAAGACTCAAAGAAACACCACGGTGTGCGACTCATTCCATGACAGCAATGACCATGTGAGTAAACAAGATCTTCCAATACATTGTCTCTGTTTTCTGAGTCGGTCAAAGTGACTTTTTTATGTTTCATCACCAAAACCTAATGTCTTTATCTTTGTGTTCAAGTTAATCCTAATCACTGTTGTGATTAAGATATTCAAAAACATTTGTGAAATCACAGTGATCTTGACTTTTCACCACCAGATTCTAATCAGTTCATGTTTAAGTGAATATGTCACTTTTAGTCACTGGACATCCACCATACAACATGTTCAGGAGAATGTTAGGTCACAGTTGCTGTTGTTGACTTTGAGGAGATTTGCCCCAAAGTCCCTAAAACAAGTTTGGTGAAGTCACAACAACCTTTGACTTTTGATCACCAAATTCTAATCAATTCAATCTTTTCATCTTGACAAGAATGGGATGAACAGACGGCTGTCGCCAGCGGTGCCAAGGGTATAATTACATGAGTGCAGCTCCCTGTAATTTTAAAGTTCCCTTATTCCCATGTCATATGTTAGCTGATGGATGGGTTCCCCCAAATTGAAAGGCTGATTGTTATTTGAACCACACTGGACTCGCTTTAGATTGTTTAAACATGTTTGACTTCTTATTTGAAAAGCTTTTGCTTTTTCTGACTGAAAAGTTAAAGATTTGACATTAATGTTTGACATGATTTCAGACCACATCTAGATGTAAATGACTGAATAACTGATAACTTTCCACTTTGCACTGACTTATGGGGAGAGTCCCTGACATTTTAAGAGAGGTTATGGTACACTCAATGTGCTATTTATTCAGAACCAGTTTTCAGTCTCTGCATTTCAGCTTCACTAAAAGATTTTCATCCAAAATGGAAGTGCTCAATTTTGAATTGCCTTTCTGTTCTCTGTTTTCTTTTCACAGGTGGTTTTTCAGTACACACTGGAGCTTGTGTTGGGGTTTTTAATCCCCTACACTGTCATTTTGGTCAGCTACATCTGCATCTTGCGTCGAATCCGACAGACCAGGTTCCGCCGTCGAATTCGCAGCGAGAAGCTGATTCTCACCATCGTATTGACTTTCTGTCTCTTCTGGTTGCCCTACCACCTCATCAACATGGTGCAAGTACGTCACACATATTGTTTTCAAATGTACCCATGCATGAAGGTTTAATGATCTGATTGTTACATTTTTTATGTTATTAATCAAACAATTTTGTAATCCCCCACAGGTGACAGCAGCTCTGTGTAGAGATCTTCCAACAAAAGAAAAGTAAGCGATCTTATTTTTACAACACAAACTAATAATCAGAGTTATCATCTGTTATGTCGTAGAGTTGAGAAGAAATGAGTTAGATGTTGTTTTAAGGCTGTTTGATGGCGGACCTATTCATGATTTTGGAAAACGTGTTTATTTCCTTACATTCTGACAGTCAGACAGACAGTACTCTCAGATGTTTGCACTAAGTCTGGAGTAAAGGCTAATTTATGCTCATCCATACCTGTAGACATGGAGAGTCCTCTTCCCCAATACACTTCCCAAGATGGATAGTTAGACGGAATCTCCAGAATTCCAGAATCTCACTTTGCTGGTAGCATTTCTTCCACAACAACTTCACCTGTCACCTGTCTCCAATAGTTGTAACGGGAAAAAAAATATAATGGCCCCTCCTGTTCTGGCTGCTCTTTGCGACACCAACCAGCCAATGGAAAACTCTGACAGGGTTCACGTTTGTTTTGTACACAGTCAGAGAAGCATAACAAGGCCTTTAGAGTCAGGAGACAATTAGCTTTGCCTTTAGTGGAAGCAGGTGGAAATTTCCTCACTCCAATTACTTCCTGGTTACACCTGGTTACAGCTTCCTGGTAACAAGTCACAACTGAGCACAGTGGTTTCCTGGGTAATCCTAGCCAGATGGGTAAACCCGTCGGCCATGTTATTTCACATAATTCCCAGAGGGAAAGTGAATAAGTGTCCTTCCTATAATGGTAACTATTAAATTTCATTTTTTTCTAAAATGCTTTGTCACTTCTCCTCCTATCAGATTGGACAGCATATGGAAAAGCAGCCGAGCGGTCACTTCTGCCATAGCGTTCATCAGCAGCTGTGTCAACCCAGTGCTCTACTTCTTCGCGGGAAGGTCTTATATCCGACGAGAAGGGATGGCGTTTATGGCGCGGTTGTTCGAAGGCGCTGGGCTTGACTCAACCAGCAGGAAGAGTCGACAGAACAGCCAGAACAGCCGCGACAAAGACAAAGAAGCAGACGCTATCACGCTCAAAGACAGAGAACAGGACTCTGTCACAAACTCGAGTTCTAATATCAAACCGGTGAAGAACGGGAGGTAGAGGACACGATCTGATACTGGTGTTGTCACTTTGGAGGGAAAAGTTAAACCTGTCAGACCTTCGACTCTTTCCTCCATTGAAAAAAAAAAACAGCAACAAGAAATATGGGTTTATTATGTTGAGCTAGTTCCTGCCAATCAAAATAAAATATGGCTGCTGCAAAACGCAAGTCCGTTTTACAAAATCTGAACGGGACGTGGAACAACTTGCTCCCAGAGGCAACAACTGAAGTCACATCATTGTGTTTGAGGCACCTGAAACTCTCACAGCACACACATTTAATGAGATACAAGCATTCACACAGGGAAACTGAAGAGTGTTAACCTGGACGATAAGACTCTTCACCACCTCAAAAAAAACAAACACCTGATTCATTCAAAATCCATCCAAAGAAAAGTGGTGCCCTGTGTTTACTGTATGTTGTCGTTGTATGTTTTATTGATTTTTTTTAATGTTTAACTAGATTCATTGTTATGCAGTATGAATGTGTAGTGAATACTGTCAAAGCTCATTGATAAACTGAGTGTCGAGGTTTTTGTATCTAAAATGTGTTTTTCTAATGTTTTACTGCCTTTAAAGCTGCATGAATGTATATTTTTGTTTTTGTCCACTTAAGCAACGGTGGAACAAGATATTGTCAACTTAAGTTGCTGTGGTGAACGTATTTGCGAGCTGTTGCTTCACAGGCACTGATTTATGGACTCTAAGTTGCTAAGTGCTCCGCTTTGTTCACCAGTTAGCTGCCAAACTTTTCCCTGGGGATATTTTCATTGAAAATACCTCCCCATGTGGTGAGAAGCAAGACTGTTAAGAGCGACGAAGGAACACACGAGTCATTTGGTTCTTTCTTGACATGAAACTATCAGAGGAAAGTCAATATTTCAAAACTTAGCTGTGAACGTAAGACACAGAAATGCATGATGAATTTAAACATCTTTTTTTCTAAGACATCATTGCTTTGTTATGCAACTAGTTACGTCCTGTACCTCATATGCAACTTGAGACATGTGGAAAGAGGAAAATGGTGTAAATCTGCCAAAACAGTCTGGTGCAAGAGAGCAGATGATGTACCCAGCAGGAGGAGTAAATTAAGGGTCATGTATCGACAAGATCCTGGTTTCTTATGGGAATAATCACACCCTCACTTATTCACCCCTCATGACGGCGTCTCGCTCTGCTACCTCCTGCTCTTATTTGAAAAACAAACAATACCATCAATTTCACAATGTTGTATCACTTTGTATCATATCTGCTTTCTTTTCTTCCCTTCCAACCACTATTTTGTCAAAATATTTCAACCTAATATATTATTGCTTAGTAAATGATGTGCCTTGATAAGGCAACAGATGCCATGTCAACTTTTTCCTTTAGGGGGCGTGCACATATCGTTCAGAGTTGCGCTGCTCTGTCGATGTTCGAGAGGAAGAAGTATTACATCACAGTTTAGGACACTCAATCTGCTTTCCTGTGTCACTGGGCTTCCCCTTCATGAGGTCCCTCTTGCTCAATAGATATATACAGTATAGATATAGAAGTGTGAGAGTATTTGTCCCAGTCAGTGACAAAGAAGTTGACAGTGGAGTGGTTGCTCATTGTGTTGGATTTTAAAAGACATATTCAGCTGTTGAAGGTCAGTTGGTACATTTTGTATAAATCAGTTTATTAAAATGTCATGTTAGTGTCAACCTCTGTGGCTTTTTTTTTTTTTTTTTTTTTTGAAAAAAAAAACTTATTTTATCAAAAGTCTGATATGAAAAACATTGCATTTGACCATTTCATTTAATAGATGCAGCTCTGTCACATGAGTGTTTGAGAATTATATTTTGTTTTTTCTGTATAACATGTGAGTTCTAAGAAAGTTTGCATTTATAAAAACTTAATTCTAACTTATAAACTTAACTTTTTTTAATTTTTTTTTTTATTGCACTTGATTATTTTAGACAACTAGTTTAATCTAAAAACGTGAGGCTTTCCTCTCTGTCTTGGTTTTATTTGTCAAAAAATAATAAAGAGAAATTAAAAACGGCAAAATAAGACAAATGGTAATTGTTTGTCGGGCTAAGTATCAATATTTTCCTTAAGAATTATATTATATTTTGCTCTATTCTTACATAGTTTCACTTTTGATGTTCTGGTATGTGAATGTTGTTACAACAGCTTCCTGATCTTTGCTGTTTAAACATACCTTGATGTAGATGGAAAAACAACAAACACATTCTGCAACTTTTTGCAGCTTTGACATTCTCATATCAAAACTATTTATACAACACATCCTGTTTCCTGCCAAGGTGTGAGACTAAAGTTTTTTTCACTCAGATCAGATTCTTCTGATGGAGTCCAACATCACCAACATCACCGTCGCCTCCCAGCCGCCCCCCCCAGTCTCCTCTGTATCCATGAGTGTCTCAGCTCAGGTCGGCGTCGTTATCCTGGTGCTGGCGTTTGTTCTGGGTTTCCCTGGGAACCTGTTTGTGGTTTGGTCAATCTTCTGCCAAGTGAAGAAGCGCTCGGTGACCTGTTTGTTGGTGCTGAACTTGGCCATGGCGGACGCTTTCGTGCTGCTCAGTGCCCCACTGTTCCTGCGTTTCCTTGCCGGAGGCCGGGGCTGGGAGTTTGGCACAGCTGGGTGCAAACTGGTGCACTACCTTTCAAACGTCAACATGTACGTGTCCATTTATCTCATCTGTCTGATGAGCATGGACCGCTGGTTGGCTGTCACGAGGCCTTTTGTGTCCCAGAGAATGAGGACCAAGCGGTCGCTGTTGTTTCTCCTGCTGGGAGTCTGGGTGGTGTCGTTCATTCTGGCTCTGCCGATGCCTTTTTACCGCAGGTGAGACTAAAACCTCCTTTTTTTTTTCACTGAAAGGGTTTGTATGTTTGATCTTTGCAGTTTGACGCAAGTGGTGTGAGGTTAAATTCACTGATCAAAACCACAACAGGAAATTTCAATTGAACACAAATGAATCAACAACATGAGTCAACGCAATTGTGAGCTCTTGGTTGAGTATGTCTATTCATGTTTTTTTCCCTCCTCCCCTCTCTCCCGTCCTTATCTAATAGCAATCTAAGAAAACCAAACACCAGTCTGACATTTTGTATCCCGTACCACTGGGGCAGTGTGGGTCACAAAGCTTTCCAGTACCTGTTTGAGACCATCATGGGCTGCGTGGTGCCCTTCACCCTCATCAACACTTGTTACACCTCCGTCATCTGTCGTCTGCAAAGCGCCATGTTCCAGCGCAGAGGAAAAGGCAGCCGCCTGATCTTGATGATCATCTGCGCCTTCGCGATATTCTGGCTGCCGTATCACATCGTCAACATCATCGAGGTGATTTGAATTAAACTTCTTGTTGGAAATAACCAATATGAACTACATAAGAGAAGTGTACTGAAGATAAACTAAAAGATTAAAAGAGTAAACTTCACGTTCTCCTCTTTTCCAATTTCAACACTGTATCTCGTATCTTTAAGCCATTGATGAAATTGTTCCACGTCACAAAACTTTTTGAGTGACTCAAATGTGGTTAATTCCTTCTTTTCCTGTACGCTTTTAATGTGAAATATGCAGGAAGTGATGACTTTCAATGGATGTTGCTTAACGTAGAATGGCAAAAACCAGAGAAATCCCATGAAAAAAAAAAAATGTATGACATGACACTGTTGGTATTTGATAAAGCTAAGATTTAAATATTTCCTGTCCGTCTCCCTCAGGTGATTGGCCTGTTGCAAAACAACAATTCAGTTCTCAACGCGGCTAAAGCAGCGCGCCCCAACGTCACGGCCTTCGCCTACTTCAGCAGCGCCATCAACCCAATCCTCTACGTGTTCGCCGGCAGCTCCCACATCCGTCAGGCCGGCCTCAGCTTCATGGGCAAAATGTTCGAGGGCACAAACTCTGAGAGCAGAACCACGTCGACCCGCAGCGGACGCAGCAACAGCTCTCCGGACGAAGCCTCCGCCCTGCACTCGCTGTCCGTCAAACTGCAGAAGCCGTTCAAAAGCAAGAAGGAGAAGAGGAGCAGCAGCACGGCGGGAAAATCGGCCGAGTTTCTGGCCAGTGTCAACGAGCTCGAGTAACACAGACTTGGACCCTGGGGTTGGGGTTGGGGTGGTAGGGTTGGACCCTTTATAAATTAATTTTTCAAGGGTTAGGGTCATTGTGTTTTCTCAGCTTTTGTATTTTCTCCATAAGCTTTGTTTTATTTGAGTGAAGAGTGTTGAGGGAGTTGAGGACCAGTCGATTTTTAAAGCTTTACTATTTGTTTGTATATTTTATATGATCCCCAGTCATGGCCATTTTTATAATATAAGCATACAAAATAATCTTTGGCTTTTTTTTACAGCAGTAACTTTATATGAGTAAAAAAAACCTTAAATAATCTTAATAATAATTAAATTATTCAATGGTTTCAACTCAGAGCCTTATTTAAAACCTTTTTTTTCTCTTTTTAAATGTAATAATGTTGTTTTTGATAATATGAAGTCATAAAAAAAAAAACGAAAAAAGGCAATAAAAATGTGTCCAAATGAAAGCGTTGCGATTATTGTGTTTATTCTGCTGTGTATTAGTCACCAACATCAACAGATCCACACAAGCGCAAAAAGTACTGACTTGCAAAAGTTAACTGTCCCTTTTGTAGATGTAAGCAATGACTGTACACTGTTGGTTGTGCAATGTTCAGCATGAATGGTACATTTCATCACAGTCTTGTTCCTCAAACAGAAAAACTGTTCAGAGTCGAGTTCAGAGTCGACCTCGAAGTTTTTCAAGTGATATGCAAACGACCGGACAGTCAGAGAATATCAGCACAATATCTCTGTGAAAACCCTGGTGACATATTTTTTTCAACTGATGATTCAGCAATTAAAGGAAAAAAAAAAAAACCTGATGGAACAAAAGACATATGACAGTTAAGTTCTTTTTGGGTTTTTTGCATTTAAAGAGGTCATCACGCACAGTACACATCCTCATATACAAGCTGATTCAAGCCATGAAAACCCCAACAAACAGGCAGATTTTTGTTCTGGGCCATGAGAATTTTTTGTCTTTTTTTCCCCCCATGTAGATGTGAGGTCACAAAGTGACAAATTAAATAAAAAAAACACCCACACCCACTGTTAACTTCAAAAACAGTAATCAAAACAGCTGCAGATCTGAAGAGCATCCACCCACCGTGTGAAATGAAGATCATTAGATGATAGAAAATGTTATAAAGTCTTGTACCTGGCCTTTGTCTTATCTCGCCTGTGTACACCCAGTTCTGGTCGACCGCTATGGCAGGAAGCAGCGACTGTAGTGCACTGAGTAGCAGATAAATAGGACAAACTTCTGTGCAGAGCACGGCAGCTTGATGTGGCTTTGTTTAACCTTATTCAACCTCACTAGTGATTGGGCTGACGATAAGTGGAATACTTAGAATTTCTCGAGCTTTCACACAAAATGCTCTGCTTTGGTACGCAGTGTCCCCATATCTGCATCTTTTTTAAATTTGACCTGATTAAATAAAAGCCTCATTCACATTTCTTCAGAAAACTAATCAGTCCATACTGATTAGAGCTTAAAGCCTAGTTCACACTAGTTCACTCTAGTCGACTTCACCAATGATGTGCGAGTCTCAGTTGTTGTCATGATTGTCTCAACAACTGGTCTGAGACCTGTAGTGTTCACACTTCAAGACTTGTCAGTGATTGACTCCAAACTCTACGTCTGGTCATGTGAACTAGACAGGATGTAGCCGCTGCTTCTCACCGTGATTTACAGCCGTTTATTGTTGACGAGCACCGGTGAAGACGCTGTCAGAATCACCTGCAGACCTCCCGGTACCGGGTAACATTTGGATCAGATGCAGAGAGTTTCTAGAAACTGAAAATTAAAACAAAAACCACCTCTGTGTGTTTCCCTCACTCTCTCCCCCTATTTCCTGTCTCTGTACACTGTCTCTATCATCAAAGGAAAAAATGCCAAAAAAAAAAAAAGAAACAAAAACCTGTTAAAATGTCAGACTTTTAAATGTGGTTGTGAGTGAATCAGTGAGACAGCAGCAACATTTATCTCACATCCCTCCTCTGATTGGCCGTCGCTCTTTGTCAGTCTCTTCAGACTCCTCCAGTTTTCTAATATGACAGATCCAGTCCCAGCGATTCTTGATTTATCACATTCAAGAGGCCAAAAACATGATTTCTGAGGCTTTCGGCCAAAATCCAGTGATTTTTACACCAAAGTTGAAAAGACGCCCTCATGGCATTTTCGAGATATCACCTTCACCAACAACAGGACGTATGAGTGAATGGACAAACCAAAAGCATGATACTGAAAAAAACAAGACAGAAAACAAGATAGTTGCGGCCATGGTTGAAGAAATGGTTGAAGCTGGAGACACATGACATTGTGTCTTAATTTTCTGTTTCCTACTCCTACTATATCAAATAATGAAAATCAGCACAATAATCTCGAGTACACGGCAAGAACATCCTGTTATTTCAGTGACTCCGCCGCAAAATGTCGAAATCATTATGAAATTTTTAATTTCACAGCGTAAATATCAACATGTGTCTGATATAAAGGAATTGATTATGATTCACGAGTAGCTAAAGTTTTTTCTTTAAAGATGAACATTTCATGTGAGAAACCACAGGTTTGGACTTGTGGCATTTATTGTTCATTATATCACCACCAGAGGGTGCTGCAGTAAAAGTCTATGTTTGTTTAAAAAAAACAAAAAAACAAAAAAAACAGTGGATTTAAGGAAATCTGTTGTGTGGCTTACAGGTATATAAACCATAGGTTTTTGTCATCTATGTCATCTATTCAGTTTTTTTTTTTTTAATTTCCTTTAATTGAAGGTTAAGTTTGGATTTATTTATTTTTTTAAACAAATTTACTGGTTACAGTTGCTTTTCTTAATCTGCCTGTCACCGTCTTTCATCAGCAAATTACCACTACAGCCAAAACATGAGGGAGGACGGTTACACAGAGAGAGAGAGAAATCATGATCAGCCAAGAGAGAACAAAAGATTTGACTAACACAAAAGAGGATGACTCACCGAGAAAGCTTCTGCTCTGTACCCTTTTTCACCTGAACTAAGTCAACACACAAGACAACGCAACCACAAAACAACACAATGCAACACAGCACACTGAGAAGACACAAGACAAATGACAGACAGCAAACAGAAAGTTTCCTTACCAGAAATACTCTAATCTAGATGTTTAATGATGCCACACCTAATGACAACCTTCTGAATTTGTCTCTTATTCACCAGCATATCTTGTAAAGACTAATTTTTTTGTGAAAGAATATCTTGCATCTGTTGTGATCATGCAAAACTGTTACATAATAGTGAGGTTACAACACAGCGTGTTGGGTCAACATGTCAACGTGACGCAAAAACATCCACCGTAGACTGAGTAAAACAATGACTGGAAAAATTCTGAACTCTGTTGTTGTTGCTTATACTGACATGACTCTTTCCTTCTCCCCACATAAACACCAGCTGATAGCAACACATCCAGGGAATAGTCTGGTTACTGGGAAAATGTTGGAAATCTGGAACAAACCTCCTCTACTGCTGCTAAAGCTGTCAGATAGATGAGCTACATGTAACCATACAAGAACAAAGTTTTTTTTAAATTTTTGTCAGATTTGACATCACAAAGTCTTAGTCCTTATCCTCCCACTTCCTTTTCTATCAACAAGTTCTCTATATTTTATGGTAAAAACATGTTTAACTTTCCTAGCATCCACTGAACTGACCCACATGAGCCTTTTCTGATCTGATACCTGTGAGGTTTGGTTGAGTTTTAGCATAAAATGCAACTTGGTTAAAGGTTTAGTGTTACAGCTGTGGTTAAAGTTAAAGAGGCTGTGTTGACTTCTCAGTGTCCCTCCTTAAAAAAACCAGCTATATCTTAGTAGCAGCGCTTGTCGCCACCAGGATATGGACTTGGATGATATTAAACATGAACAAGAAAGATGGCGCTCTCCAGAGGGCGGCGTCGTGGAGCTCTCCAAGTCAAATTTCTGATACTGTTGACTCAAAAAGAAATCTGCACAAGAATTCCAATGTGACTGGATTGTAAGTTTATGCACAAATGGCCAATTAAAAACCTTGAACCTTGAACCCAGATCTCTGGTTACCGGTACCTTGATGTAGCACAAGGTACACACCACTGTTTTTTGAAAAATTTTACCTACTACCAATCAATTCTCTGTCAGTCATTGTGGGTTGAAAAAACAAAAACAAATCTTAATGAAATGATCAAATCTTCTTGCTTTAGCACACGTTGCTAGCTGCGGCCCTGTGGACCCCAACTCCAGATCTGATTGGTTAAAGCAGCAGTTTCATTTTAAGCCACAGACTCGGATTCTGAAGGTTCTTCGAGGCAGATTTTATCTTTGCCCCCGACAGCACAAGATAGCTGAAATATGATTGGATAAAAGCTCTAACATAAACTTACATGACTAGAAGCAGCGCAGCCAAAGAGGAAAGCTATGAAATGAAGAGAACAGACTATTGGGAATCGTTTAATATGTATCTATATGGACACACTCCAGCACGCGCAAAACTCAGCTGCCAGTGTTCTCACTGTTCTCACACATCACTCCTTCCCTTATCCCTCTCCATTGGCTCCTGGTAAAATACTGCATTTCCTACAAACTCCTCCTCCTCATCTACTAATGCCTTCATGCTCTCGCTCCACCCTTCCTGTCTGATCTTCTCCGCAAACACACTCCAGCCTCACACACTCCTGCAGTCCTCAGACATGGGCCTGCGGTCCATCCCTGCACCAAACTGAAAAGTTTCAGAACTTCCTCCCTCCCAATATTTACAATGTCTCCTTATCAATATTTGTCATCAGATTGACCTTTTGGTCGTGAAGTAAATTTCCTGTCTTGATTCATAGTATTAAGACAGAAAGTACAAAAAGGGAGAACTGAGATAAGGAGAGAAGAGGACATTAGGGAGGAACAGTGTTGACTCTTCATTCCTGGAAATGTTACACCTGTAGTCACTACACTTATTTACTTTGACACGTAGTGGCTGCCCTCATGACCACTAAGGTGTGTGTGTGTGTGTGTTTGCGTTTTCTAAATGTAGCCTCTCCTACAAATTCTCAGTAATGTTATTACAGCACGACTGATAACACAGTGTGTTTGTCACCAAGTTATGAATGAATGTGTTAAAAATGCAGAAATCCTGAATGTTTAAATTGTATCATACTTCACAGAGGTCGGAGAATGAGGAGGTACAGTTAATTCTGGCACATCCAGGAAAGAAGAGTCTTCGCTTTTTTCTTCTTCTTCTACCTACCAGTGTGGGAGTAACAAGTGACTTTAACTGGGGCACAATAGCTTTGTGAACATGTGGGGTACAAGGCAATAGAGCAGGTTTAATTATAGCAGAGTTCTGCCACAGTGAAGAATACACTGCAAGAAGTTTCCACCTTAAAAAAAACAGCACATCACTGTCTGTAACATCCCCTTTGACTTAAAAAAGGCTTAAATGTGATTAAAAATGAATGAACCTGTGTCACAGTTAACGTGCATCTCAGTCAACGTCTTATTTATCATTTTATTATTATTATTAAATGTGCAGAAAATGAGAAATAAAGAAAGAGAAAAGCCTGAAGAGCTTATTTAAAGACTACAACTATTACTAAATTATATTTTCCTAAAGTAAAAAGAGTAATAATGAAAAACAAATAGATTTGAAATGTTTATAATTAAATGTTAAATGGTCTTTTAAGCATCTTTTTATGATACTTTATATATTTTTTTATTGGTGAGCAAGAACGGACCTGTGAATTTACTTTTGATTAATGAGATAAATATGATAAATAAAAACATGTTTATATCACATGTATCATTTTTAAAATAGATGAGATGTGTGTGATTATATAAAACATAAATGAAACTGTGATATTATAGAGACAGTCTGTGTTTGATCTTGTTTAAACAGTAAATATCAAATAATAGAACAGGACAGAAACAAGTTCAGATACAAAAATAGAAGAGAAGAATTGGCCCCGTGTTCTTAGTGTTTAGTGAAAACAGAAGGACTTCCCTCCCGTGATTTGCTGATATAATAAACATGACAGGTTCATGTACAGTCAACAATTCGCAAAATACATGTTGGTCAAGTCAGTCGGTGGGAAACTATAATTAGATCCTTTACCTCATTTGGAACTACACACAGACATGTTGAAACAGGTATGAATATGATTAATTCAAAACTTTATCGTATCTTTAAAACACTTAAACACCGGAAACAGATGTTTTGTGACTGTTTCTGTGCTTTTTAACAATCAATGGTGATAAAATCAAATGGAAGACAAATAAAAGGAAGTGTTTATTCAACTTGAAGTTTATAAACTTGACACAATAATTGTTATTTCTTTGTCTGTTTGGTGATGATGGCTTCAACCAGCCACCTGCTTGTTCTTCTATTTACAGTAAACTCTGCGGTCACGGCTGCCAGAAACCTGAAATGCACCTGAAATACTCGTGGTTTTGTTTTTCGTGGAGATTTATCGGAAATGAGAGGTTAAGAGAAGTCAATGGATGTGGACGGATTAAGATAAAGAGTTTTTTTTTTTTTTTTTTGTTTGTTTGTTTTTTTTTTTATGTAGTTTTGATACTAATCATATTATTTGTTGATTATTTTGGGATTTACTTATGGTTGAGGACATGATGAGTGATGAACAGATCATTTCTCTTACTGAGATATGAACAATATCAACATCACAAAATATATGAATCATCATTTATGAAATTATCTCACACTTTTTTTCAGTGTAAATGAAAAGACGATGATGTGATGGTGTGTATGTGTGTGTGTGTGTGTGTGTGTGTGTGTGTGTGTGTGTGTGTGTGTGTGTGTGTGTGTGTGTGTGTGTGTGTGTGTGGAGGAGGGAGTAAGAAGGAGGATGTCACCTGCTTCATTGATGGTATAAATACAAAGAGCTTTCGCTGTGTGAAATGAAAAGAAGGAATTTTCCATTTGCTGAAAACCGGGACAGAAAACACAGTGAGTATCAAAACTAGTTTTTACTTTGAATTTGAATCTTTACTATTGTTACTGTTTAGTACTTTAAGTGCTTTAACTCTCATCTGTTTGTCTAATATGTCAGGTCATTTATAAAATTTGAATTTGTTCAGATTTTACATTTTCTTAATTAAAAAAAAAAGGAAAAATGTGTTTGTTTTATATTTATATTGTTTTTATATAAGATTGTTTTATCAGCAGGGATCAGTATCAGCTTCAGAGAATAGAAAGAATATTGCTGATCTATATATATATATATTTAGTAGCTGATCGACATTCAGACTTCACTTATGGTCATGAGCTTTGGATAGCGACTAAAAAAATTAATCGAGGATTCATTTGGCTGCTCAGGTGGTTGGAAATGTCCAGAAACGACCCAGAACATACTGGGAAGATTATATATCTCATCAAGACTCAAGATTCCTCAAGAGAATCTGGATAATGTTTAACTATGGATCAAAAGACAGTGTGTAATGTGGCCAAATCATCATACAAAACTGGAAAAATATCTTTATATGAGGTGAAAAGTATGTCAGATGCGTTTTTTTTGGTGGTCACATGTAAGGTTCAGTGTGCAGTTGTGTCTGAGGGGAACTAAAGAAAAATCTTTTGAATTTTTTTTTTTCTGCCCACAGTTTTATCCAAGAGTCAGTTGTCAGTCATTAAGTAAGAATGGGGCAGTTCACATCAAAACGTGAAGGTTTGGGTCTGGGTGTTTTCCCTCGGGTTCACTTCGCGACCAATGAGCGAGGACCTCCCATGTACACTTCCCACAGTTTTGATGCTGGAAACCAACAAGACGGTAACCTCCAAATTCCTCCGACCATTGTCGTGTCGGACACGGACTCAAGGTAATAAAACCTGATGACTGTTAAATGACGGCAGTAACTAAATGACACTACTGTGCAAAAGTGTTATTCTTTAGTTATTTATGGGAGATGAAAGTGCAGCATCAAGTAGCACATAGTGGTCATTGGAGGAACTGCAGCTCATTTACCTTTACTCTAATTTTCCTTTGTGTTTGGACTTCTTGTCTGACAGTTCATTTGAGAACCGGGGTTTGAACATGGAGCTGCGCAGGTCTTCCATCTACAGCACCTTAGACCTGGTTCCACAGTTGGAGCATTATGCCAGCACGCTGCCGAACCAGAGGTCGAGGAGTCGACCCTCTCTGGAGGCTCTGCGGAAAGCGTTTGATGTAAGTCGTCCAAAGAGTCTGCTTTCAGACCCAGATTTTGTTGTTCCAGGTTCATATTATTTTGATGTTTCCCTCAGGAGGTGGAGTCAGGGATAGCGGTACCAAACACCACCACAAGCTCAGTGAGCAGTTTACCAATGACAGACAGTGGAAATGAAGAGTCACCAGCTCCACAGGAGAAAGCTCCTGTTAGATTTGGATGGGTGATGGGAGTCATGGTGAGTGTGCAAACACAACCTGCTGAAGGCCTTTCTTTACTTTATGTTGTAACACATCATATGTGAAACGGTCCTATCATTGTTATACTACGTCACACAGATGCGTTGCATGCTGAACATCTGGGGAGTCATCCTGTTTCTCCGCCTCTCATGGATCATTTCTCAAGCAGGCATCTGTGAGTTATCGCCTCAGTCATTCTTCCAGTCAGTATAGCTCAAGTCTTACTCATGAATTTCATATCATTATCTGAAACTTTTTACTTTTTCCTTTTAACTACCTATTGTCATGGTTTAACCAAAAAAAAAAAAAAAAAAAGTAAGAGCATCCTTCTAGCAAAGACCTGTGAGCTGATCCTGTTCTAAAAATGAAACTATAATACTACAACAGTACTGTCATAATAATTAGTACCTTCTTTCTTTCTTTTTGTCTCAGTGTTGACCTGCCTCATTATCCTGCTATCTGTGATCGTGACTTCGGTAACGGCTCTCTCAATCTCTGCCATCGCCACCAATGGAAGGGTGATCTCAGGTCAGTCACTTCCTGTCTGTCCAGATCAGCTTTTATGCCTTTAAAAATTGAAACTTATATTTAAACAAGACTTAAGACAAAAAAAAAACATTCTTTTAGCATTATAAATTTTATATGCTCCATAGGTTGCTCATATCACTCCATACCAGACTCCACAGACCCCAGTAAAACAAACATCCCCCTTAACTAAGACTCAAGAGGAAGCAGCAATTAGAGCTAAAACAGGCAAGGAAAGCTGAGGAGAGGAGGGGGTGGCAGGATCTGAAATCACAGCAGTGTTAGTAATAGGGCAAGAGGCGGAGAATGAATGAATAAATGTGCAGAAGACTTAATTGTTCTATGATAATAACCTTTCTATGTGACCCTTCTGTGGTCTACGATTGATGTTTAGGTGGAGCCTATTTCATGATCTCTCGCTCTCTGGGGCCTGAAATCGGAGGACCTATTGGGATGGTCTTCTCCTTCGCCAACGCTCTGGCTTGTGCACTCAACACTGTTGGTTTTGCAGAAGTGGTCCGTGATCTAATGATGGTACTTACACTCTAAAAAAATAGATTTGTCATTTGTTTTTACATAATCCTTGAGGACATAGATACTTATGGACACAGCATCTGAAAGGAAAAGGAAGATATCAATGTGTCTATGAATTAAACAGTGAGTACGCACTGATCAGCCATCTCAACCACCTGCCTAAAACAGTCTGGGTTCCCCTTTTTGGCACCAAAACAGCCTTGATCTGTTGAGGCATGGAGTCTACTAGACCTCTGAAGGTACTGTAGTATCTGGCACCAGTTTAAATCCTGTCAGTTGCCTTTGGATCAGATTTGCTTGTCCAGCACATACCACAGATGCTCGAGTGGACTGAGATCTGGCTCTGTAGTTCAGCTCTGCTGCTCACACCATTGTAGGTGCTTTTTGCAGTGGAAAGACTTTTCATCAGAACCAACATTTTTTACCAGTTTGAGCTACAGAAACTCTTCTGTTGGGCTATATCAGGGGTGGGCAACCTATTCCACAAAGGGCCATGTGGCTGCAGGTTTTTGTTCCAAATAGCAAACAGACCAATCAACTGTCTGAAGACTGAGTTAATTAAATAAGTCAAGTCTAAGTCAAATGTGCTGCTGCTTGGTTAGAATAAAGACATGCAGCCACACGGCCCTTTGTAGAATAGGTTGTCCATCCCTGGACTAGATCAAATGACCTGACCTTCACTCCCCATGAGCATCAACAAGCTATAGCTTCCCATGACCCAGTTGCCAATCCAATAGTTTTCCTTCCTTGGGCCACTTTTGGTACCAGCTGCAGCAGTGGGAGCATCCTACAAGAGCTGCAGTTTTAGAGATGTTTTGACCCAGTTGTCAAGCCATCAAAATTTGGCCCTCATCAAAGTTGCTCATATGTTTCCCTGTTTCTAACATCAATTTCAAGGGCAAAATGTGTCCTCTGTTACATACATCCAGAATTCATTTAAGCACCATGATTGGTTTGTTACTTACATAATGATGTATCTGGTTGATGTACATAGGGATTGGGTGTCGCAATAGTCGATGAAGAGAACGATGTTCGTATAGTGGGTGTGATCACTGTGACTATTCTCTTGGTCATTTCGATGGCTGGGATGGAGTGGGAGTCTAAGGTGAGAACATCTTAATTCATTTTATTTAGCTTGCTTGAACTGGCCCAAAACTTCCCTCTACCTTTCCCTTTTTTGACATTTGTTTTTTTCTTTCTTCTTCCTCTCTTTCTCCTTTGGCTCCTGTTTCTCAGACCCAGATTTTGTTCTTCATAACTCTCTTGGTGTCTTTTGCCAACTACTTTGTGGGTACTTTGATCCCCCCCCCTCCAGAGAAACAGGCACAAGGTGTCTTTGGATACCACAGTGAGTCTAAGTTTCTCAGAAAAAAAAAAAAAATTAAATACTAATTTCCATCATTAGTTTTTTTTTTTTTTTTTTTTCATTTTTATTTGTAGGAAAGTGGTTGTGACTGCAACTATCAACTTGACTATTTTGTTTTTGTTACCTCTCTCCAGGTGAAATCTTCATAGAAAACCTGACACCAGACTGGAGAGATGGGCACAACTTCCTATCGATATTTGCCATTTTCTTTCCCTCCGCCATCGGCATCCTGTCTGGAGCCAACATATCAGGAGATCTTAAAGTATGGCAGGGAACAAGGCAGATATGTACTTCTTACACCACAGCACCTGCCAACAAGAATTACATAAATGTTGACTTGTGCACTGTTTCCATTTTTAGGACCCTGCTACTGCTATCCCCAAAGGCACCCTGATGGCCATTTTCTGGACTACCATGAGTTATTTGGGTATTTCCACAACTGTTGGTAAGTTATTCATTCATCATGCTGTTGTTTTTGTCTGTATTTTAACTGGTTATCTGAACTGGTTATTACCAAGTTATTTGGGGGTTGTGTTCAAGTCTGGTACCAACAAAAGCGAATCACACCAATGAGGTAAAGGCTTTAGGAGGTTTGGGTCAAACAGCCTGTTTCTGCTTCAGGTCCAGGTTATGGCCTTGGTTCCTAGAAGCAAAGAGGTCTTTACATCCCCTTGTATGGGACAATGTAGTTGAATCTAATTCTGATTTGCAGAGGGAATCAAGCAAGGCATTGTAATAATAATGATAAGGTAGTGATGCTAACATGATGTAATGTCTGAATCTTCCCTCTCCTCTAGGGGCTTGTGTCTTAAGAGATGCTACTGGAAATATCAGTGATGTTTTGACTGGTAACATCACTGACGACTGTGTAGGACTGGGATGTAACCTGGGCTGGAACTTCACAGAGTGCACCACGACAAAGTGTAAATTTGGTCTGGCCAATAATCAACAGGTACTGTTTAGTTCAATTTCAATAAGAAATAAACATGTGAGACAGTGATACCAAACAAATCCATATTGCTGTTTGTCACATGCTCCATGCTGATTATTCTAACCAGGTACTGAGCCAAGTGTCAGGTTACAACTACCTCATCACTGCCGGTGTTTTTGCAGCCAGCTTGTCATCTGCCCTGGGCTTCCTCGTCTCTGCTCCTAAAGTCTTTCAGGTGAAAAAAACTTGCTCAATATAGCAATGCAAACACAACTACTATAATCAAAACAACACAAATGTCAGATTTCAGCCATGTCATTTCTTACTCTGATAAACAAGCAAAGTCATGAAGCATTCAGTGGACTAATGTATAAATGTAGAAACATTCACTGTGCGCTATTTATATTTGCTTATATGTTGTACTTTATTTGCCAGTGTCTGTGCAGAGACAAAATATACCCGTACATTGGAGTCTTTGCTAAGGGTTATGGAAAAAACGATGAGCCACTGCGAGCGTATTTCCTCTGCTACATCATTGCAGTTGCCTTTATTCTCATTGGTGGGTGTAATCTAATGCTGCTGCTGTTTTTGATATTTTAATTCTTCATTCGTACATTTGTTGTTGAGTGTTGTGCTTTTGTAAAATGGAGAAATAATTTTTTATTTTTTTATTTCTCCTTCCTGCATCATTACAGGTAACCTGAACATCATCGCCTCCATGATCACCAACTTTTTCTTGTGCTCCTACAGCCTCATCAACTTGAGCTGCTTTCATGCTTCAATCACCAACTCCCCTGGTGAATGTGCTACATGACACACACCTTATAGAATAACCCATTTTTTCTTACTATTGTAAAAAATAATGTAGTACTGGTTTATGGAAACAAACAGTGACTATTTACAGAAAAAAAACAGGAAGTGATCAGACTTTTTTTTTTGACCAATCTGGTCTCTGGTTAGTAGATACAGACTGTGGTTGTGTTGTAAATATAATCATGTCTTTACATGCAAATCAACAAAAAGTGATAATTTTATTGAAACCTTTATGAATTGGAGCACTTCCCACCTTGTACATTGATGTGAGGAACACGATAGAATGGGGGTTTAAAAACACAATGAAATGAAAAACATTTTTCCCAGTTTTAATGATTTTTTTGCCTGATGTCACTGACAAATTGAGCTTTCTCCATGGTCTTCATGTTTACCTGTTAGCTTACTGTCAAATCTGGCAGTGGACCCTTTGTTTGAGCTGTATTTTTCTGTGTAGCCCATTGGTTTTTGTCAAAATTTTTAAGTAAGTTGCACAGCACTTCTTGCTCTTGCTTCTGGGACATGCTTTATCAGACATGCAGAAAAAAGCTGGTTTCAGGTAGATATGGTTTTTAGAGGCAGGTAATTGAAATATCCCTGAGGACAGAGGTCTCAAAATCTAATTCAGTGTAAATTCAGAAGTTTTGTAATTTCAAGTCCTCTGTTTTGTCACTATCACCCTCTGTAGGATGGAGGCCGGCATTTCACTATTACAGTAAATGGACAGCTTTGTTTGGAGCAGTGATCTCCGTGGTTCTGATGTTCCTGTTGCAGTGGCAGGCTGCTCTCGGCACCTTCAGTATAATCCTCTTCCTGTTTGGATACGTCAACTACAACAAGCCGAGTAAGTAAATCTGAGCCGAGAAAATATTCCTAACTGTCTCATATTTGTTTGTTGGTTCTTGGATGGTATTTTTTCTTTAAATAAATCCACAGAGGTCAACTGGGGGTCATCAGTCCAGGCAGGTACATACAACATGGCTTTGTCGTACTCCGTCTCTCTGTCTGGTGTGGAGGATCACGTCAAAAATTTTAGGTGAGTGTCCGAAACTTTCATTTAAGTTTCAGTTATGCACACATTTTCCTCAAGACATATCGGCTGAATATTGTAGATTATGTAAGTAAATGAGAGTCACACCATTGATTTAAAATGACTGTTTACCTTCATTTATCCTCTCTGATGTGTTCTCTCAGACCCCAGTGTCTCGTCCTGACTGGGCCTCCAAACCTGCGACCTGCACTGGTTGACTTTGTCAGCTCCTTCACCAAGCACATAAGTCTCATGATATGTGGAGACATAATCATGGTCAGTGTTTCAGACTCAGAGACTTCTAGGTCTTGTTATCTGCTTTGTTATCTAAATATGTGATTGATTCTCTGACTCCTCCAGGAGCAGGAGAGGATAACTCGTCAGCTTGACACCACAGAGCAGCTGGTGAAGTGGATGAATCAGAGGAAGGTGCGCTCGTTTTACACTCCTCTCAGCGCAGACAACCTCAGAGGAGGAACTCGACACTTGCTGCAGGTACAAGATCTAATATTAATCTGTGGAAACGTCCTCTACCCTCTTGACACAGCTATTTAGTCGTACCATATCTTTTTCTGGTTGTACATCTTGGCCTCTGTCCACTCCTATATTTACAATATGTAGCTGAAAACTTAAAATTATTTGTCTTTCCATTTGCAATTTCTACCCAAGGCCTCTGGTCTTGGTAAGCTGAAGCCAAATACTCTGGTCCTGGGCTTCAAGACAAACTGGAGGGACAGTTCTCCAGAAAGCATCGAGGATTATATTAACACCATATAGTGAGTCAGTTTTTAATAACACTACATTTTATGGAGGGAAAAATATTTGAGTCTTCTTTTGAAAACTTACATCTCATGTCATTCTTCTTCGTCGTCTTCTTCTGTTGTTTGATCGTAGCGACACCTTTGACTCCAACTACTGTTTGTGTATTTTGAGGATGATGGACGGGTTGGATATCGTTGACCAGTTTGATTGTGAAGGTTAAAAACACACACATTTATTTGAATTTACTGTTGTCTGTAATTTAAAACAAAAGTAATATGTAAAGATATGTTATCTTCCCTCCAGTTAACCACGGCTTTGAACCTGACAAATCTGTTGAAAATGACGACCAACAATCTCCTGAGAGGAAATCAGGTGGGCGCTTACTGTAAACTGGATTTCAATATTTAGAGAGAACCCCATGCTGACTAAATAATGTGCTAAAGAATCATCCAAACCCCTAAATCAACCGTGATTCAAGTCTAAATTTTAGCATTTTAATAAGCTTGTGAATAAAGCCGCCCATGAACCCAATAACTTGTGAAATTAAGACGTGTTTTCACTTAACTTAATGTGTTCCAGATCAGCAGATTCATTATTTTCCTGAACAACAGGCCGATGTGTCCATGAAGAGTGGAAAATGATGAATATGCTGATCTGGAACAACATGAACCGTGTTCCAGATCAGCAGATTTATCATTTTTCTTGCTCTTCAAGGACACATTGGCTAATTGTTTATTACTCAATATCAATTTGACCAATGATCGATTTGATCAATTTGAAATATCTCTTTAAGGGGTTTAATGAAATAGACCCTGGTTCAATACTACTCCGGATCATCACTTTAAGGCTTGATCAGTTTAACATAAATAGATGTAAATATATTTTTGTGGTCAATCACTGCACAAGATACGTTCAGTTATTCCAATTACATTAAGAATATTCCATTCAAACTTAATATCCACAGTACTGAACTGTTAATTCACAACATCCCTATTTTAGTAAAAGAATATGTTGAGTGTAAATATAATTCGTGGTCCAACACCTCATCTTTTGTTGCTGCTACAGTTGACGACATGGCCACTAAAAGTGAGGATCAGATGAAGACCATGTTTCAGAACGACCAGGGGAAGAAGACTATTGATGTCTACTGGATAGCTGACGACGGAGGTGAGAAACAAAGAGAGGCTCCACCTGATATGAGGACATATGAGGACTTATTAATATGTGCGAGACATAACCGTTTCAGTTTCTTATCTTTTTAGGCCTGACGCTTCTGGTGCCGTACCTGCTCACTAGGAGAAAACGTTGGCGCCACAGTAAAGTTAGAGTCTTTATTGTGGGAGATGAGCAGAACATGGAGGAAGGACGTAACGAGTAGGTTTGACCCTGTAGAATCAGTCTTTTTGTGCGATACATACACAGTAAATGTTTTAAACTTATTACTTTAGCTCATGAACATCTTTCTGCTGCAGTACAACCGAGAAAACTGATAAAACTGAAACTTGAACTTGTTGCTTTTAGGATGATTGCTCTGCTGAAGAGGTTCCGTCTGGACTTCAATGACGTTATAGTCATGACAGACAGCGAGAAACGTCCGCAAGTCAAGAAGTGTGTTCTCAAATCGCCTTAAATTCAATCAAACTTCAGTATGTAAAAATCTCTGTTCCACACAGTTCACTGACATCTGCCCTCTTCTTCTTGTTGCACATCAGCCTGAATAGGTTCTTGGACAGTGTCACCCCCTTCAGGTTGTATGATGAACAGCAGGAAGGCATCTCGCTTGAGGAGTTGAGAAAAAGTACCCCGTGGAAAATATCTGACAAAGAATTTGAGGCCTTCAAACTCAAGGTATGTGTGTCCATAATTTATATTTTTTATTTGCAACAACCTACATGCCTAAATACTGTCATATACTGTCTTTTCAATACCTTCCACTCTGACAAATGTCTGTGTCTATGAGTCCCATGACTTTAATGCGTGTTACTTCACTTTTTTCTAATTTCCTGTTTTCACAGTCTGAGAGAAAAGTGAGGCTGAATGAAATCATCAGGAGGAATTCTCAAAATGCTGCTCTTGTGCTTGTGTAAGTACAGTTTACTTTATTAGTTCAGATCAGGGCATAAAAGTGCGAGAAAACACTGGCCCCCAGTAAAGTTGTAAAGTTTACATAAAGTTTGTTTGTTAAACATTGCGTCACCTGCATGGCACTTGAAATCCTACACTTTCTAATTGAGGGTGGATTTCTCTATTGTAATGTAGTGTAGTTACATGGTGCTTACAGTGATTGTCCGGTGAACCCAGGGTCTGTTTCACCACTAATACGAGTTGAACGGCCCCTCAAAAGATATTTTACGTTGGTTACTTACATACCAATGAAAGTAAGTGTGGCCGTCATCCAAACGTGTCATTAGCCACTGTCTTGTTTTCAAATGGCAATGCAGAGTGTTTCAGATCAGCAGATTCATCAATTTTCTTGCTCTTCACAAACACATGTCAACCTGTTGTTCAGGACCCTTCCTCACCAGTTGTTATGAAATAGAGATGCTGGGTCAGTCTTGTAAAACAGTGTTTTTAATAAACTCTCAGTTCACTTACTAAGTTATCAGTACTTCAGGACCCTATTCATGCTACTGCTGAAGTGAAGTGATATTTTGAGCTTTATTAGTGGTTAAAAATGACAATTTAGATACGTTTGGCTGACTGCCCTATTTACTTTCATTTTTAACTATTTGGTTATGAAAACGTAAACTATAATAAAATATCTCTTCAAATTACTCCAAACTATCACTTCAAAACAAATTCTAGAAGAATGTAATGAGACTACAATTGCTAAAAACACATTCCAGGAGATTTTGGAGCATGGCTGTGGGTATTTGATCTGATGTTATTTCACTTGATTGTAACAATTACAATCATAAAAAAGGTGTTTATAAAGTATTAATATCTGATATGTGGCTGGTATCATCTAAGTTGTGTCTAAGGTCTTTATAAGTGAAACATCTCTAATCATTTGTCTGTCAGTAAGAACAATCCATTAGGTGATGTTTACAAAAAAAACATGCAAAAGATTTTGGATGCAAAAATAATGCACAAAGAGCCACCAGTCCCCGTCTGTTTCCACTCCAGTCTAATTCAGGCACAAAAGAAAAAGAGAGAGAGATTACATCTGTTTGTTTTTGTAGCGAACCACCACGTCTACTAATTTGTTTTTGTCGTAGGTCAGGTACAACTGACTCTTGTTTTTATTGTTCCCTTTGTTCTGTTCATGTAAATGCGATGCCTTGTCTGTTTTTTTTTTTTTTTTTTTTTTTATCAGGAGCCTTCCAGTGCCACAGAGCGACTGTCCTAATGCACTGTACATGGCCTGGCTGGAGACTCTGACTTGCGGCCTCCATTGCCCTGCGGTGTTGATTCGAGGAAACCAGCAGAACGTGTTGACTTTCTACTGCCAGTAAATCTTGCGTCACACTTGAGTGATGTCCTTTTTGAAAGGCAATGGGTGTGCAAGTTGTGTAACTGGTACCAATCATGGGTCAACAAACCTAATAATAATCCGTCACAACCTTCACAATGACATTGGGTGCCAAAAGCGTCTAAACTGGTTGCCAGTGCCCACAGGTGTTCAAGAGTTAAGGATCCTACATGTGCTGCTTTTAACCGGAGACTCAACTTGAAACAGAACAGTAACACAAGATGCACAAATTTGGTTTCATCCAGGTAGTGAGATAAACAGAAATCAAAAAATAGCATGTGGTTTTCACTGTTCTTCTAAAGGACCAACCACCATTCTTTCATAGGATTTAAAATTTCAGTTTGATTTTGTGTATTGTGTCCATGCATTTAAAGCCTCTGACAGGTAATCTAAGATTTATAGTCCCTCAAATGGGGATTTTCCACTATATCATTCTAGCACTACCCGACTCAACTCGACTCAACTCAGTTTTTTTTTTTTTTCAATTAGTGATTGTTCCTGGCACCTGGTGCACTTTTCGGTACCTGGTCTGGTATGGTACCAAGCGAGCTCGATACTAAAATGTGACGTGAACAGACTGCTGGCCACTGATTGGTCAGGGAGTGTCTTCACAAGTGTGACCAGGCGCAAGCAAATTGAGAGAGCGTCAACAATATAATCAACCTTCATTTTTAAACACCATCAAGAGTGGTAGCCATCGTCGTAGCCTACCTCATCATGAGATAACTGAGCAACTAGAAACAAGTACAGCATCTCCTCCATGTCCTCCATCAATGTTTACTGATGTTTTTGTGTCGCAACATTACAGCAGTTTTGACACCACTCACCTCATTTATGGAACAAACTGTCATGGACCCAAACTGTAATGGAAAACAATGGGTCTGGTACTAAACCGAGTAAAATTGGGTCGAGTAGCGCTAGAACAGTACAATGGAAAGGCAACAAAAGTATATTAGTTAACCCACATCCAGAGTCCCATCTATAGGAAGGTTTAAGCAATATAAAGACTTTGGTTGAGGTTCTAGATAGATTGTGTAAATATTTAGATATAGAAGTTATAGAACATGGTTTATATCCAAAATCACTTTAATGTATTGTACAGGAATGTAATATATTACTAGTCCTCATTAGGATGTTAGAAGAACAGTCCATGAACTTGTTTCATGTCTTTATCTTTGGGTGAAACTAAACCAGTAGTTTGTTTCGGTGACCCCCGAACTTGGGTCTATTCATGATTCTCACTGTTAACAAACTTAATAAACTTGTTTTGTAAGATTAGTGTTATTTATTTAATATTTATTTAATGTAGTTATTAAATCATAGTGTAATTATTCTTTGTGTATGCATGTACACCATCACCAAGTCCCAACAATAAAACAGAAACGTAGTTTTCTGAAACATGTTCATTTCATTCAGCTCACAAATATTTGTTGCATGAAAGAATGGCTGACAATCTTAATTTGTAAATGTCCAAAATCATAATCAATAATTCAAATTCATTCAAAACTGTCAGTGTTGTATTCAATCAATTTCCTATTTATTTTATATATTTTGTTTGCAATATGTCTGAGAACATTGAGTTAAAATCAGAGAATAAAAAGAAAATCCGCAAAAGATGCCCCTAAGCCTGTGTTTTTTTTTTTTTTTTTTTTTAATATACTGTTCAACCACATAAAGACACTTTATTACATGTAATAGTCCTCATGTAATAATGTTACCACAACTTGTTGTTTGTTTTGTTTGTCAAATCTTTATCTTTACTAAGTAACTAGTTACCATCACTGGGTAAAACACAATATTCCACGTTGGTTTGTGATGTAATAGAAGTAGAAGGTAGTACAACTATTTTTCTTCAGATTATATTAAATACACTTAAGTACAGTATTTGAGCTCATGTACTTTTACTTTTTTTTATTTTCTCAGAAAAAAAGTCTTTCAGTTAAAGTGATAGTCCAGAGCAATTTGAACCCAGAGTCTATTTTACCATGAGTCAAACTTCCCCTCAAGAGATATTTTACATTAGTTGAAGTAATATAGAGATTGACCATCTTTTGTTTTCACAACCAAATAGTCAACAATGAAAGTAAATGGGGCAGTCAGCCAAACGTATCTAAACTGTCATTTTTTAACCACTAATAAAGCTCAAAATATCACTTCACTTCAGCAGTAGCATGAATAGGGTCCCTACACATAAACTGAAGTACTGTTGTTGCTGAAGTAATGTTATTTTTCTCACACTTCACAAAAACATTGGCTAGTAGTTAAGGGAAATGAGGAATCTGCTAATGTGCAACACACTTCATCACCAGTTGTTATGAAACAAGGTGTTGGGTAAGTCTTGTAAAACAGTAAGTGAACTGAGAGTTTATTAAAAAGACTAAGTTATCAGTACTGAGACAGACAACCCAGCAATAATGTCCAAACAGTTGTACAAGGGCTGATATAACTAGGTTCATGGTTGTATCTGAATGTATTTGTATGACAACCATTTGACAACACATGTTGTACATTTGACTTCACATATCTATTTTAAACTTTTGCTGTGTATCATGTAAATTACATTCTTGTCGTGAGTCTCTCGCCATTGTGCTTCATCTGCATTTGAATATATAAATTCTGACGACTACAAGGTGACACGTACCCGGTCAATGTTTCAGTCAGTGTTATCGGCTCTAAGGTGAAAAATCCACAGTGTGCGAAGCCACAGAGAGAATCACATAAGACGTAAGTTACTATTCAATGTAACTTTGACTGTTTGTGTACAATGTTGTTAATTTACTTGAGTATATCATATTCATTCATAGAATTGTTTTTTTAATGTTTGGTTTTGTTTTACTAATCAACTAATTTGTGCATGGGTTTGAAACTTAACTGAATTCTTAAATTTAATTTTATCATATAATATTGAGTATTTTAATGGATATAATGATAGAAACACCTACACATTTTAATTCAGGTCTGTTGTGAGGACAAAAATTACAGAAATAATATAGTTCTGTATATATATATATATATATATATATAATTGTTATTATCCAGTGTCATTTGTCTATTTTACAGTATTTTTTCATGTTGATCATTCTGTCACTATCATCATCCATACAATGTATTTATGCTGTTCTTTGTGTGTTTCTATATTTTATCATATTTTATTTAAAATCAAATCATTTCTGAAAGTTTTAATTTGTACAATCGTGATTTTTAAATCTCAACTTTATTACGTGAAATTTGACACAATAACAGGAACACCTGATTTCAAAATAAAAGCGCAACTCCACATTTTTGTTATCATGGTTAATATGTGTTAGCGGTGTAGATGCATCATGTTATTTAATTATCAGAGGTGAAAGTAGAAGTAGAAAAACAGAAGAAAGAAATAGAAACAAACATTCACAGTGTGAACCACGGCAGTGATTGTTGCATCATAGTTTGTATATTTGCATAACATATCGTTTCGTTCTAACAGAACAAAGATGCAGTGGAGTCTGTTTCTGCTCATCTTGATGGGTAAGTGGATCGTTTCATTCTCTCTGCAGCACTGACACTGCTGCCATTTTAAAAACAAAATCATGAAACAGAAGCAAGTTTAGGATACTTGGATGCTTCCTTCAACAACATATATCAACTTCAAATCAGCTCTAACACCAAGTTATTTTCTCTCTGTTTACAGGTCATAGTTTTGTCATCACATGTCACCTCTATGAGTATCACTTTGTTAGTGAGAGTAAGACCTGGCATGAGGCCCAGAAGTACTGTAGAGAGAAACACACAGACCTGGCCACAGCGTACGACATGACAGACATGAAGAGACTCAAAGACTCTGTCAAGAATCAAAAAGAAGCCTGGATTGGGTTGTACAGCGTCTCAGGACAAGAAAACAGGATGTGGCACTGGTCTCTGCCAGGGGTGGAGTTCAAACCAGACTCTACGATGTGGGAAACCGGAGAACCAAATGATGGAAATGGAGAGAATTTTGAAAACTGTGTGAAAATAATTGATAACAAATGGTATGATGTTCATTGTTATGCCAAATCCATTTTCATCTGCTATGACGGTGAGAAGATGTGTCTGTTGTTTATATCAATGTCTCTTCTGTTACATTTGTTCATGATTGTTTTTCATCTAAACTTATTATAATATAGTATAGTAATTATAGTTTATATAGAATTAAACACAAACTTGGCTGATATAAGTAAATTATTTAAAAGTCACAAATTATAAATCATAGCTTTTGATTTTTTTTTGCATTTTTCTCCAGTAGATGATATTTTCTATTATATTATTATATATTTCTATTATATTCACATTTTTAATATAGATTCATATTATTCTTATATTGTTATATTTATATTATTTTAGTACAGTCTAATTTTCTGTCTAATCAAGAAATGTTGTGATCTACAGCAGCTTATACTGCTACACACTGTTTGTTATTACTCATAATATTTCATGTGTTTTAACTCAGAATGTTGAATTTCCTGAAATTAAATTGTTCTTTTTTTCTTGTTTGTTGTGATAAACTTTTGTTGAATCTACAGGAAAAAATCAACAGAATAAAAAATTCCATGTGATTGATCGAAGAAGGACTTGGCTACTGGCTCAGAGATACTGCAGAGAAACTCACACAGACCTGGTCAGTGGAGTCGACCAGTTAAATGACAGTGAACTCCGCAGTGCAACCAGGTCCATGAAAATATATTTCATCGGTCTGTTCAGAGACACATGGAGGTGGTCAGATAACAGCAACTCCTCCTTCAGACACTGGGGAGATGCTGAACAGTTAAATGGAGGAAGCAGGAGCAATGGAGGAAACAAGAAATGTGCTGCGGTAACAACATCAGGAAGATGGAGCTCTGACAGCTGTAATGAGAGAAAAGCATTCATCTGCTATAAAGGTGAGTTTTGAAAAGATGTGTATTGACTGTTTTAGAGCAGCGTCAGAAACACTTCAAAGATCCAGTTGTTTGTTGCACTGGCCTGTTGTTCTACACATTCAACTGAACTTCATGTGCTTGTTCACAACAGATAAAATGGTCCTGATCAACAAGAACATGACCTGGGTGGAGGCCTTGAACTACTGCAGACAGAAGTACAACAGTCTGGTCTCCATCACCGACTCTAATGAGCAGCTATGGGCCCAAGAGAAAGCAAAGAAAGCCGACAGTCCCTTCGTCTGGCTGGGACTACGCTACACCTGCGCTCTGAACTTCTGGTTCTGGATCAATGACGAGAGAGTCAGCTACACAAACTGGAAATCAGCTGGATCGAGTGATGACTGTGACTTGTCTGGAGCCATGAACAGAGAAGAACCACATGAGTGGATCAAAACATCTGATGATGACAAGTTTAATTTCATCTGTTCTACTTTTTAAAACAAAGTCTAACAGTTGTACACTCACTTTGCTTTTGGTGGTGGATTACTATTATTTATACACGTTTAACTGATGGGATGTAGGTCACAGGTTTTCTGTCTTCATCTGGATTACCATGTGACAGTATGTTTATTTTTTTCCTAAAGTGTAAAATTTCTGTTCATTTTTTCTCTGCTGTATAATTCAAAACATGTTTTCCTCACATGTGTGTTCATATGTTTTCATGGGTAAATAGGGACAAACACATCAGACTACCATATAATATATTATATCTCTGTTATTTAAGTTTCAGCGATGATCTGCTGGTTGTAATAATTTGGGAGTAATTTTAAATCGTAATGTAATCATCAGACTGATTTCCTTTATGTTGAATAAACTAGTGGTTTCTATACCCAAGAAATGACTATATTGTGATTTCTTTAATGTTAAGGTAACATGACTCTAAATGGAAGTAGTTCACTACATTTATCAAATTTCCTCTAATATGTTACAACAAAAATAGAATCCATGGTGGACTAACAACAGAGCATACATAAAAATCATATTGACCCTGTGTAATTGGGTCTTAATGATTCCAGTCACTTTCTAGCTTATCAGATATTTGCAGCATTTCAACACAAAATCAGTGGTGACACATGCTCTTTCCTGCTTCCAACAAAGCACCATTATTCCATAACACAACCGTCATTATCATCAGTGACATTTTTTAAATAAACCATTTTTTTATTTGTGCGTGTGTATAACGATGTCCAAATTTGTTCAAATCAGCAGGGTTTGTCCGACCAACGGTCACAAAACACAACAGTGTCGAGTCAATGGTCATGATAAGGTGAAAAAAGAAGAAATAAATAGAAAGAAACAAAGTTTTTAAATGTTTCAAATCAAAGAAATGAAATGTTGCCAATGAATATTCTGTAAAACAAGTAAACAATCAATCAGTTTGATTGTTTTATCTCTAGATCACTGCTGGTCACAAGTTAGATGTTGTTGTACTGCTTTATTCCACATGGTGGCAGCGTCTCCACTGTTCCCTCTGTTATTCTGCTGTTGGAGCCCAACGCTGGTATTTGTCTTTAACCTTTTAACCCTAAATAGTTACATTAATGTCCTTTTGCCGAATAAATGCGTGCATAAAAATCAATATTTTAAAATATTATATTTATTCATTTATATTTTATAAAGAAGCATATGTCCTTATCATACATATCGAACATTAAAGTCACATTGTGTCATTTTTCTGGTTGTCTATTAACAATTTTTTTTTTTTTTTCATTTTCAACTATGATAATATTAATTTGTAATTACCTCCATCAACAAGTTAAAATGTTCTGGTTGGCTGAATTTTCCATTTACGTAAAACATAGAGCGACCGAGCTAAATGCAGATCGACGTGTTGCACCGACATATTGAGACTACAGGTGCTGACAGGGGACAAAACTCAATGAATACAGCTCCGGCTCCTGCATTTGTACTTTAGTGGCAGAGTGACTGACTGATGGGCTAGCTCTGTGAGAATCCATCTACATATATATATATATATATATATATATATATAGTGGAGGATAAATGCAAAAATGTGGCCATGTACAGACAGAAAGATTTAGATAAATATCAGATTAATTAGATACATAACATGGTATCACATGGATATGTTAAGCATGTTGAGGTAAACAATCTTTTGGCGAGTTAATATTACCGTGATCGCTAATTGTATTAGCCCGTCTATGGCATTTCCCATTATGTGTTAGCATCAAGCTAGCAGACTGAAAAACAAGTGGGAGAGTGATGGAGAGACAGAGGTGTCATGGCAGAGGTTTGGTCGGAAACACTGAATAAAAATCAGAGTTGTTTACCCAAATAGAAAGACGACATCTTGTCGATACTTCTCGGCCACCTGAAATCTCATGAAGCTCATTGGTTGAGAGTTTTTACTTTTGCTTACTGAAGCTTCATATTTCAGCTTCAGGTGGAAGTCAACAGGTGAGCTACTAATTGGCTTCCAGCACATTGTCTTGTATATTATCAGAGTTGTGCAAAGAAACTTGTCAGAAACTTCTGGAGGTGCGTGTCAGGCGACGTAGAGGCTCTAGGATGAGGCTTCATGTTAGTGCAGAAGCTCTGAATCGTGACAGTAGCATAAATTGACCTCTTTAAGCCGTACCTGTGCACCTGTGCACTGCTCTGCAGCTGCGTAAACAAAGTCGGGTCTGTTTTGGCATGGTGACTGTGACTTTCATGTGCATGGAAAGGTGCAGTGTTGTTTCTAGTATGTTTATTTGTTTATTATGCTGCGCAGGTGTCTCTGTGTGGATGTTTGGTGTGTTGTATATTTGGTGCTTTGAACATTTGCATAAAAACTATACATGAAAATAGGATATGGAAAAAGGTGCTGCTTGAGAGCTACATGTGCACAAACACACATGCACACTCACATGCACACATTCCCACACAGGTAGGCACTCACACACCCACACAAACATAATGCCTCGGAGCTTGTGTGGTGATAGGAGGGGTATTGTGCCATTGCCCTGTATTGGGAAAAGCAGGTATATTTTGTCCTTTTGCCATATGTGTTGCAAAATAATGAAGAAGCTCTGAATATAAGACAACACATATTTTTTCTGAGGAAAAAATACCTTTATGTATTCGGGTCAATGTGATATTTCCTTCTGCGATGTAGTCAAGCAAGAATTAAAGAAAATGTACATATTCAAGTTTGGACATTGTACCTACGTAGCTCAGGTTGATTGGACAGACTTGTGTTACGGCTCAGATTCTAGTGTGATTGAGTAATACATGGACAAAACAGAGGTGACCTTGTCCACTTGTTGCTTTGCTCTCTTTCTCTAGAATCCACCCTAATCACTCTGTCAACCAAAAGTCAAACATGACAACCAGGATGCAAAACTCAAGAACCACCAATCCATAACAGTTTCGATTAATCTTAACTCAGGCATGAAAAGAAATGGGTGGACTTTGTCTTCACTTCCACTGCAAAAATGAAATTTTGTTTTTATAAGCGCTGTTTGTTCTGATCGTCACAGTGATGAACGTCTTTTGTATCAGATCGCTGAAAAGCTGATGTGTACCCAGGTAATGTTTCAGTCGGTGTCACGGAGAATCACAAGATGTAAGTCGCGATTCAGTGTTGCTGCTTTACTTTACTACATGTCGTTTATCAACCCTTTGGACAGTTGGATTTTATTAATCACCTAATTTCTTCAATGATTTTAAACCACTTTTTTTTAAATCTCAATTTTATGATTTAATATTGAGCAGTTTAATGGACACTGTTATGCTTATGGAAGACACAATTCATTTAACTATGAATTTGAATTAACTATGTAATTTTCAATCTGATTATATCATCACTCATCTTTGACGGTATTTTAAACTTTATGACTGCACATCAAGTGTTTCTGTGAACTGTGTTTTTTTTGCACACTAACATATCGTTTTGCTCTAACAGAGCAAAGATGCAGTGGAGTCTGTTTCTGCTCATCTTGATGGGTAAGTGGATCTTTCATTCTCTCTGCATCACTGATACCGCTGCCGTTAAAAAACACACACAACCATAAAACAACAACAAAAACAGTGTTTTCTGAGTCAGTCACATAGGCTCAAAGGTAGTTGAATATAAGCCAACTGGACTGACCACCGCTGATACTACCTAAGCTCCCCAACATTTTGTTGTTAATATCTTTGAACAGTAGATCTCTGGTGTCTGGGAGTTGACCACTTTCCATCAGAACTGAAGAACACTCTCGGTGACGGTGAAATGTCTTTTAGTAGTCCAGTTGCCTTAGATTCAACTAGATAGTCAAATAGGCTCTTTAACCTTTTAGGAGATGTTATGTTGAGGATAAATATAGCCTTTGCTGCTTTCATGCTTCCTTCAACAACACATATCAGCTTCAAATCAGCTGCATCATTTTCTCTCTGTTTAGGTCATTTTGCCACATGTCACCTCTATGAGTATCACTTTGTTAGTGAGAGTAAGACCTGGCATGAGGCCCAGAAGTACTGTAGAGAGAAACACACAGACCTGGCCACAGCGTACGACATGACAGACATGAAGAGACTCAAAGACTCTGTCAAGAATCAAAAAGAAGCCTGGATCGGGTTGTACAGCGTCTTAGGACAAGAAAACAGGATGTGGCACTGGTCTCTGCCAGGGGTGGAGTTCAAACCAGACTCTACGATGTGGGAAACCGGAGAACCAAATGATGGAAATAGACAGAACTTTTTAAACTGTGTGGTGATGAATAATAACAAATGGCATGATTTTCCTTGTAACTACAAACAAAAATTCACCTGCTATGACGGTGAGAAGATGTGTCTGTTGTTTATATCAATGTCTCTTCTGTTACATTTGTTCATGATTGTTTTTCATCTAAACTTATTATAATATAGTATAGTAATTATAGTTTATATAGAATTAAACACAAACTTGGCTGATATAAGTAAATTATTTAAAAGTCACAAATTATAAATCATAGCTTTTGATTTTTTTTGCATTTTTCTCCAGTACATGATATTTTCTATTATATTCACATTTTTAATATAGATTCATATTATTCTTATATATATATATATATATATATATTACTTTAGTACAAGCTACTTTTCTATCTTTCTAGAAATGTTGTGATCTACAGCAGCTTATACTGCTACACACTGTTTGTTATTACTCATATTATTTTCATGTGTTTTAACTCAGAATGTTGAATTTCCTGAAATTAAATTGTTCTTTTTTCTTGTTTGTTGTGATGAACTTTTGTTGAATCTACAGAAAAAAATCAACAGAATAAAAAATTCCATGTGATTGATCGAAGATTGACTTGGCTACAGGCTCAGAGATACTGCAGAGAAACTCACACAGACCTGGTCAGTGGAGTCGACCAGTTAAATGACAGTGAACTCCGCAGTGCAACCAGGTCCATGAAAATATATTTCATCGGTCTGTTCAGAGACACATGGAGGTGGTCAGATAACAGCAACTCCTCCTTCAGACACTGGGAACATGTTAGATATTTCAATGACCAGAGCAATAGAGGAACAGACGAATGTGCTGTGGTAACAACATCAGGAAGATGGAGCTCTGACCACTGTGATGAGAGAAAACCCTTCGTCTGTTATAAAGGTGAGTTTTGAAAAGATGTGTATTGACTGTTTTAGAGCAGCGTCAGAAACAGTTGTTTTGGTTCGAAGTACTCACTGTGTTTGCTTAAAAAACGGTCCTGATCAAACAGAACATGGCCTGGGTGGAGGCCTTAAACTACTGCAGACAGAACCACAATAGCCTGGTCTCCATCAGTGACCCGCACCAGCAGAGAATGGTCCAAAAGAAAACAAAGGAGACCAACAGTCCCTACGTCTGGCTGGGATTGCACTACACCTTCAATATGAATTTCTGGTTCTGGGTCAATGATGAGAAAGTCTGCTACGACAACTGGGCCTCAGCTGAACCGGGTGAAGGCAAATGACATGTCTAGAACCACATCAGTGGTTCAAAATATCTCTTCACAAGAAGTTTAATTTCATCTATTCTACTGTTTTAAACAAAGTCCACTTACTGTGATTGAATATTCATTTTCTCACATTGATTTTTGGTGGTGCATGACTTGATTAATCAGTGTCTTTACTGAAAAGCATTCTGGGAAATGTAGGAATCATAATCTGAGAGGGAGAGAAAAAACTGATGTAATACTAACTAATGTAACACACATCACTGATGTAATTATCAATCAATCCATCAAAAACAGGCATCGTACACTAGTTTACATGAGTTTGGTTATTCATGTTCGAGTGTATGATATTTTTCTTAACATGCAGTTTGATTCTGTATATTTCTGCTGAAATTACACATTTTCAAGCTTTGTTTAACTGGCAACTTATTCTTCAGTGGTTGAATAAATATTGAAGCATCTGGTGTGGTCCTGTCTTTTTAGGCTACAGATGGAGAAAAAAAAAGGAAAAACTAGGAGCAGTGATAGATTTTATGTAACATATGTTTAATCTCCTTCAGTTTTCATTTTAAATCAATAATTGTAACAATAATAATAATAAAAACAATAATTGTAGATGGTAATTTTGAAAAGTATGGATGTTTTACCCTGTTCTATCATGTCAACAAGCCAAATTGTACTGATTGACCATGATTCTGTCTGTTTTCCAAACTTACCCATCGTCTTGTTTTTATAACAACTGGTGATGAAGGGTGTTCTAGATCAGCAGATTCATCATTTTTCTCATTCTTCATGGACAAATCACCCTGTTGTTCAGGAAAATGATGAATCTGCTGATGTGGAACAACCTTCATCACCAGTTGTTATGAAAACAAGACGTTGGGTAAGTCTTGTAAAACAGTGTTTTTAATAAACTCTCAGTTCACTTACTAAGTTATCAGTACTTCAGTTTATGTGTAGGGACCCTATTCATGCTACTGCTGAAGTGAAGTGATATTTTGAGTTTTATTAGTGGTTAAAAAATGACAATTTAGATATGTTTTGCTGACTGCCCCTTTACTTTCATCATTAGCAATTTGGCTATGAAAACCAAAAACTATCAAACTTCAAAGCCCTCGAACCAACATAGAATATCTCTTGAGAGGGAGTTTGACTCATATCATGGTGAAATAGACTCTGGGTTTAAATTACACTGAACCATCACTTTAAGGAAGGTTTTATTAGGCCTTTTTAATTCAGTGTTTTTGTGGTTTTACACAAGTTAATATTTATGCCATCGAAAATGGAGTTTGGTCACAGAATGGACGGACTTGGTGATCTTTGGGCAACAGTACTTAAAAACATCAGCATCCGTCTCCGAGCACGCTAACAAATTCAACCAGGTGAGTCAGTGATGTAAATTACTGTGTACTTTGGTCTATTTTTGCTCAAGCACACTATTTTCTCAGAATAGTTGATTTATATGTGCATGAATTCTCTGTATTTCTCTGTAAAACCACATGACACAGTATATGTCCTGTTATGGAAATTAGGAGATGCAGCAGCTGTGATATTTGAATTATAATAATCAGCAGTGAAATGAGACAGAATCATTTCTAACGAGCAGAAAGTTTACAGCCGTCACACCATCGTCAACGAACCAACAAAAGCCTTGAGTTTTTTCAGTTTACTGATAGTCATGAAAAATGATGAAGTTGTTGACAGAGAAGACAAACAACTCAAGTAAAAGGCCAAACTCTGAGAATGAGTTTAAGACAGGCCCTTTCAGTGACACATGGGAGCAATTTTGTTTCTTCCAAACAGAACGTCTAGTATGATATACCTAAAAACCATTCGACTAATGTCAACAACTCAATGAGAAGATGGGGACAAGCTTGAATTCTCAAAGCTGTTTAAGTATTTAAACTTGACTTTGGCTTCCTTCACTTTGAAATGACGTTGTTTGATAAATAATTTCCCTATGGCAACTTTTTTCTTTCTTAGATAGTCAAAACTCAGCGTTCACTTCTGATCTCTCTGAAATCACAGATATGGTTTTCAAATGAGATGACGACAAGAGTTCAGTGTGTGTGGAGTGTGTTTTGTTTTACTGAGAGGAGCCTTCGACAGCACATCAGAGAGAGACATCAGAGAAGAAAACATAACATGTAAGTCAGACCACTCTTGTGTCTTTAATAATCTGATGTAGTGTTGTAACAGTGGACAGTACAATACATCTAATATACTCTATGTGTTGGATATGTTCTCAAAGCTACAGACTGTAACTGTCGGTGACGCTGACTTCCTCTAAAAGTCGATGTTCAAAAGTTTGGTTCACGATATCGGTTTGATCTGAGTAAAGATGAAACGGAGCCTGTTTCTGCTCGTTCTGATGGGTACATGGATCATCTCTTCATTTCTACACTGCTTCACCTTTTTCTAGCTGCTCTACACAACTTCATCTAAATTCATATAACAGTTGGACCACTCACACAATTACCACACTCAGTCTGTTATGAAATAAGTGATATTCATCATTTTGATCAGTATTAATACTAAATCATTTTTTCTGTTTACAGGTCATAGTTTTGTCATCACATGTCACCTCTATGAGTATCACTTTGTTAGTGAGAGTAAGACCTGGCATGAGGCCCAGAAGTACTGTAGAGAGAAACACACAGACCTGGCCACAGCGTACGACATGACAGACATGAAGAGACTCAAAGACTCTGTCAAGAATCAAAAAGAAGCCTGGATCGGGTTGTACAGCGTCTCAGGACAAGAAAACAGGATGTGGCACTGGTCTCTGCCAGGGGTGGAGTTCAAACCAGACTCTACGATGTGGGAAACCAGAGAACCAAATGATGGAAATGGAGAGAATTTTGAAAACTGTGTGGTGATGAATAATAACAAATGGTATGATGTTCATTGTTATGCCAAATCCATTTTCATCTGCTACGACGGTGAGAAGATGTGTCTGTTGTTTATATCAATGCCTCTTCTGTTACATTTGTTCATGATTGTTTTTCATCTAAACTTATTATAATATAGTATAGTAATTATAGTTTATATAGAATTAAACACAAACTTGGCTGATATAAGTAAATTATTTAAAAGTCACAAATTATAAATCATAGCTTTTGATTTTTTTTGTATTTTTCTCCAGTACATGATATTTTCTATTATATTATTATATATTTCTATTATATTCACATTTTTAATATAGATTCGTATTATTCTTATATTGTTATATTTATATTATTTTAGTACAGTCTAATTTTCTGTCTAATCAAGAAATGTTGTGATCTACAGCAGCTTATACTGCTACACACTGTTTGTTATTACTCATATTATTTCATGTGTTTTAACTCAATGTTGAATTTCCTGAAATTAAATTGTTCTTTTTTCTTGTTTGTTGTGATGAACTTTTGTTGAATCTACAGGAAAAAATCAACAGAATAAAAAATTCCATGTGATTAATCAAAAAACGACTTGGCTACAGGCTCAGAGATACTGCAGAGAAACTCACACAGACCTGGTCAGTGGAGTCGATCAGTTGAACCACTGTGAACCCTGTACTGAGATCCAGTCTGGGACTCAGTTGTGGATCGGTCTGTTCAGAGACACATGGAGGTGGTCAGATAACAGCAACTCCTCCTTCAGACACTGGGGAGATGCTGAACAGTTAAATGGAGGAAGCAGGAGCAATGGAGGAAACAAGAAATGTGCTGCGGTAACAACATCAGGAAGATGGAGCTCTGACAGCTGTAATGAGAGAAAAGCATTCATCTGCTATAAAGGTGAGTTTTGAAAAGATGTGTATTGACTGTTTTAGATCAGCGTCAGAAACACTTCAAAGATCCAGTTGTTTGTTGCACTGGCCTGTTGTTCTACACATTCAACTGAACTTCATGTGCTTGTTCACAACAGATAAAATGATCCTGAAAAAACAGAACATGACCTGGGTGGAGGCCTTGAACTACTGCAGACAGAAGTACAACAGTCTGGTCTCCATCACCGACTCTAATGAGCAGCTATGGGCCCAAGAGAAAGCAAAGAAAGCCGACAGTCCCTTCGTCTGGCTGGGACTACGCTACACCTGCGCTCTGAACTTCTGGTTCTGGATCAATGACGAGAGAGTCAGCTACACTAACTGGAAATCAGCTGGATCGAGTGATGACTGTGACTTGTCTGGAGCCATGAACAGAGAAGAACCACATGAGTGGATCAAAACATCTGATGATGACAAGTTTAATTTCATCTGTTCTACTTTTTAAAACAAAGTCCACTTACTATGATTGAATATTCATTTTCTCACATTGTTTTTTTGGTGGTAGTTTACTTTTGATTGTACTTGATATGTTTCTAAAAGCATGCTGGGAAATGTAGGAATCATAATCTGAGAGGTATAGAAGGAAAAAAATACTACTACTAATCAAATAACTGCCCCTCTCTAAAGTGTGGCCTCTGGCTGAAATATGCAAAAAAAAATGCAGGTTTACAACCAATGTTTACAACTGAATAAAGTAACAATTCAGTCTGAAATGCCACTGTGTTAATCATTTAGGAATTACAGCCATTTTTGTTTTACATAGACCTTCATTTTCAGGGGCTCAAAGGTAACATAATTACAGTTAATAAGGGTTATTGTCAATACTTGGTTGAAATAGTTTGCAGTGTCTGCCCAAAGTCTGGAACTCACAGACATCACCAAATACACAATGTATGAAAATACAGAATACAAGAGCACACTGTTTAGTCAGAAAGGCTCATATCTATCTATCTATCTATCTATCTATCTATCTATCTATCTATCTATCTATCTATCTATCTCTCTCTCTCTCTCTCTCTCTCTCTATATATATATATATATATATATATATATATATATATATATATATATATATATATATATATATATATATATAGTACCCAAATCCCAATGGGCCGTGCCACAGAAGGTGGCTGAGAACAACAGTGCCAAGGTTTTGTGGGACTTCAGCTTCCAGACTGACAAACAGCTCCTGGTTAATCAACCGGACATTGGTGGTGGACAAAGTGCAGAAGAAGGCAGTGGTGATAGATGTGGTGATACCATCAGAAAGAAGGAACACAAAAAGGCTGAAAAGTACCAAGGGTTGAAAGAACAGCTGGAACAGATGTGGATGTTCAAAGCGAGTGTGGTCCCTGTGGTAGTAGGAGCACTCGGGTCAGTGACCCCCAAACTGGGAGAGTGGCTCCAACAGATCCCAGGAACAACATCTGAAGCCTCAGTCCAGAAGAGTGCAGTCCTAGGAACAGCTAAGATAGATAGAGATGAGAATAGGACACACACAGAGATACAACCCAGGCAGGTGAGAAGGAGATTTATATATATATATATTTGCATGTTTATTCACATACAAACCATATGACACAGTACAGGTCCTGTTATGGTTGTCAGGAGATACAGCAGTTGTTACGTTTGGATTTGAATAATCAGCAGTGAAACAAAACAGAATCTTTGGACCATAAACGGAAAGTTTACAGGCATGATGCCCACTGTTAATGAAATGTTGAGTACAGGAAGCAACATCATCAGTCATATTCAACAAGAAGTTGTAGATATAGAAAACAGGCCTGTTCAGAGACACCTGGAATCAAATGGGAGCAATTTCTGCTTCAGAGTTTCAAGTGCATTTCACTAATAACTGCAACACAATGAGAAGTAGGAGACAAGACTCAAATCATTGAAGAATTTTCCTTTTCTTTGCCTTGAAAAACTCTCAGGTCACTTATGTGATATGTTTTGGGTCATTATCCATCTGTAGCTCTGTACGATCAGTTTTGCAGCACTTGTTGGAATCGCAGCAGATAATTTAGCCTTAAACACTTCAAAATTCATCCTGCACCAGTTATTTCCAGTTTGTCTGGCAGTCAGACGTGCCCATGTCATCACACTACCTCCATCGTGTTGGATGCTTTAGATTTGGAGCTGTTCCTTTTGTTCTCCGTGTTCTTATCTTCCCAAAGTTCTGACACAAGTTAATCTTGGTTTCATCTGTCCAGAGAATCGTTCCAGAGCTGTGGAGGTTTGATTAGATGTTTTCTAGAAAAGTCTAATCTTGCTGTTGTGTTACCAGTGGTAATGAACCCTGATGTTGTAAAGGGGTTTATATTTCACTAAAGACAGAATTCAGTGATCCTCCACTTCACACGTCTTCCTTGGTCTTCGAGGTCTTTTGCAGTTATTGCAGATTTCATAAGTGAATTCCTTCTTTTTAAGAATATACCAAATTGTTGATTTGGCCACTGCTGTAGTTTCTGCTTTCTCTCTAGTAGGTTTGTTTTTTTTTCCACACGTTCACATGTATTGACAGTTCTTTGTGCAAAACTACTATTTAAAGAGAGAGGCTGTAATTCATAAATGGTTGATGTTATACTTTTTGTTGAATCTCTTTAATTAAGCTCATTTTGGTGGTTTTGTTTCAAATTCACTGTGGTGATGTACAGATGCACGCTTACAAAAACTTACTTAAGGACCTGAATGTGCGTGAGGCAATGACGTAAATGTACTGTTTACTGTGGACTCATTTTTCTAAAGCACACTGCTCAGCATGCCTCACTATTTGCATGATAATTTACCTGTAACACCACAGGACATGGGGCTGTTTAGGAGATGTAGCAGCTGTGATGCTTGAATTCAAATAAAAATATTATGCAAAGGAATAAAACATTCACTTCTCATATGTCATGATGTCCACCATCGAGTGAGTGACATTGTAACATTGAGCGACAGATGAAGATGTTGACAGAGAAGACAATCAACTCAAGAAAAAGGTAACAGACCTGTTCAGGGATCACATGGGATCACAATATCTGCCTAAGAGTTGCAATTCCAGTGTGATATTTAAAAAAAAAAAAAAGTCTGATGTCAACAACACAATTGAGAAGCAAGACACGAGCTTTAACTCTCAAAGTTGTTCTTCAAGTATTAAAACCTGACTTTGTCTTCCTTCACTTTGAAATGATGTTGCTCAGTGTAGCATTTTGAAATGACGCATGTTTTTTCCTCCTTCCTGGGAAGTCAATAGTTTATGTTTATTTTGTCTTAAATCCACTGAACTATGCAAATCACCACGTCACTGATATGGCTTTGAATTGAGACACTGAGATGACGACAAGAGTTCAGTGTGTGTGGAGTGTGTTTTGTTTTACTGAGAGGAGCCTTCGACAGCACATCAGAGAGAGACATCAGAGAAGAAAACATAACATGTAAGTCAGACCACTCTTGTGTCTTTAATAATCTGATGTAGTGTTGTAACAGTGGACAGTACAATACATCTAATATACTCTATGTGTTGGATATGTTCTCAAAGCTACAGACTGTAACTGTCGGTGACGCTGACTTCCTCTAAAAGTCGATGTTCAAAAGTTTGGTTCACGATATCGGTTTGATCTGAGTAAAGATGAAACGGAGCCTGTTTCTGCTCGTTCTGATGGGTACATGGATCATCTCTTCATTTCTACACTGCTTCACCTTTTTCTAGCTGCTCTACACAACTTCATCTAAATTCATATAACAGTTGGACCACTCACACAATTACCACACTCAGTCTGTTATGAAATAAGTGATATTCATCATTTTGATCAGTATTAATACTAAATCATTTTTTCTGTTTACAGGTCATAGTTTTGTCATCACATGTCACCTCTATGAGTATCACTTTGTTAGTGAGAGTAAGACCTGGCATGAGGCCCAGAAGTACTGTAGAGAGAAACACACAGACCTGGCCACAGCGTACAACATGACAGACATGAAGAGACTCAAAGACTCTGTCAAGAATCAAAAAGAAGCCTGGATTGGGTTGTACAGCGATACAGTACAGATGACATTACGCTGGTCTCTGCCAGGGGTGGAGTACAAAGAAGAAGAAATCACAAAAATGTGGAGTTTAAATGAGCCAAATCCTAAAAATGAACATCACTGTGTGCGTATACTACAGCGGAAGTTGGCAGACGTCAGCTGTACAAACAAATATCATTTCATCTGCTACAATGGTGAGACAGTGTGTCTAATGTTTTTGTGGAACCACGTCTTTTGTTGTTTTTTTATTTGAACGTTTGCCTCATTTTGTCCTACAGAATTAAATACAAACTGACAAATAATTTACCTACAAGTCAAACAGCAAAGTTGAATCGTGGCCTTTTTTATTAATTTATTTATTAACAGTAAATTTAATTTTCTATTATATATGCGTTTTATAATGATGTATGAATTATCTTTAAGTACAGGCTACTTTTCTTTGTCTTTTATTTTATATGAGATGAGGTGATCTACAGTAGCGTTGTATCACACACTGCCTATTAGTAAAACTACAGCAGAATCATGCTGTGGAATTTAAATCACACTTTTTTTCTTGTTTGCATTTGTGAACATTTGTTGATTCAACAGGAACAAATCAACAGAATGAAAAAATCCAAGTGATTAATCAGACTAAGACTTGGCTGGAGGCTCAGAGCCACTGCAGAGAACATCACATGGACCTGATCAGTGGAGTCGATCGGTTTGATGACCCCAAAATCCAGAGTCTGAGCGAGGTTGACAAAAACTTTTGGATCGGTCTGTTCAGAGACACATGGAGGTGGTCAGATAACAGCAGCTCCTCCTTCAGACACTGGAAAGATGCTAATCTGTTTGTTGTAAATATGAAACAATGTGCTGTGGTCACATCATCAGGAAAATGGAGCTCTGATGCCTGTAGTAACAAAAAACCCTTCGTCTGTTATCATGGTGAGTTTTGAAAATAAGCGTCTTGACTGTTTTAGAGCAGAAACGGTTGGAAGATCCAGCTGAGTTTATTTCAGCTGTGTATATATTAACCCCCCCCCCAAAATTAAAAATAAATACATAAATAAAATACAAAAAAAAAAAAAAAAAAAAAGATCGCATTTGGATTCTTTGTGAATTTTTTAAGGAATACTTATAAAGACAGATTCTTTTAAATAATGTTACCAACATATTTATACATGTTCTACAAAATACAGTTGAACTTCCTGTGTTTGTGACAGATAAAATGATCCTGATCAAACAAAGCAAGACCTGGGAGAGCGCCTTGAAGTACTGCAGAGAGAACTACCGTGACCTGGTCACCATCACTAACGATCACCAGCAGGAAATGGTCCAAGAGCTAGCCAAGAAAGCAAACACAAATTTCATCTGGCTGGGAATGCGCTACACCTGCACTCTGGATTTGTGGTTCTGGGTCAGTGATGAGTTAGTTTGCTATAAGAAATGGGACCCAGAGAATGGGAAAGACGAGTGTTACCATGCTGCCGCCATGAAGATAGATGGAAGCAATTGGTTCAAAAAAGCTGATACTGACGTGTTTGATTTTGTGTGTACTTTATAGAAGATTCAACAACCGCTTATGACAGTAACAAGCTCCCACTACACTAGGCTACACCGCTGTGTGCAGAGGACTGAATAGCAAAATGTAGAAATCAAGAAAGTGAGTAAAACCAAATGTCTAATTCACTGAGTCAGAATAAAAATCTATACTGTTTTTCCGCTTACATTAACTCTTAAAAACATTTCCTTTTTTTTAGGTTAACACCTGGTGGTGGTTATAATATGTTTTTTGACTTTTAAGTCCATTAATCATGACACTTTTGTCACACTGCAGTGAGGACGTCTCATCTTGGCTCCTTGTCTTGTCATTTCCTGTTTTATTTTGAAAGTCTAACTCTCCTCTTGTTTCAGGTCACTTACCCTTCCTCTTGTGTGACCTGTCATCCCTGATTCCTGACTGTGTCCACCTGCTCCCCATCACCCTCGTGTTTAAATAGTCTGCGTCTCCCTTTGTCCTGTACCAGACTGTTTCGTCCTTTAGTCCCATCACCCCCATCACCCCCAGTCTGCTCCCTTGTCCCTGCTCATAGCCACAGTTTGTCCTTGTATAAGTCTATTTGTTCTTTGTGAAGAGTGATTTTTTGTTTGCACAATCTAGGTCTCATGTTTCTTTCCTCCTTAGTTGTGGTTTTGTTTGTTTTATTTTTAGCCACGTGTCTGCCGTTAGGTCAGACACGCTTTAGATCATTTTCATAGCCCTACTGAGTTATCACTCTGTCAAGAGGACCTTTTGATTTAAATAAAGACTGCCTTGCTCATCTCTGTGTCTGAGTCCTGTTTGAGTTTGACAGTTTTGAAGGTGAATAAAGTGTTTAATCCTGGTTGTTTCTTCCCCTGGTTTGTTTACCATTTAACACGGGTGGAGCTTGATTTGAGAAACTAATGGCGACATCATAACAATGTGTGAAAGAGAAAACATCTGAATATTTTAACTTTAAAGTTTATCAAAACACATGCTGACTGACCGAAAAATATTTAACCTTAATTAGTGATTTAAGCATTTGTTTTGTAATGATTTGCATTTAAAATAAGAAAAAAAACATGAAGTGAAGTGATACCTACTAACACGCTGGTGAATCTGAGATTTTAAAAATGTAAACTCCAAACAACTGCAACAGGAAGTGGACTGTGCCGTTACCTACCCATCATTATAAATACAGGTTGGACAAAATATTGGTGTAGTAGCGATGGTGCAAGGTCAGAATCGGAGCATCAGCATCACTATACAATGGCTCCACATGGTGGTGTTGAACACATATTACAGGAAAAAGAAAGGAAGTCAACGTTAAAGTTACAATATTAGTATTAAAGGGTTAAAGTATAAGAATAAAATGTGTAAACGTTTACATACAAAGGTTGGTTGTACACTGAGGAATTTGAATTTTTAACGAAATATATTTTCAATGTCTTTTATAAAGAGGTGTATATATATATATATATATATATATATATATATATATATATATATATATATATATATATATAGTTGCTCTATTGTGATATTTTGATTTACATTTACACATTGTATTGACTGGTTACAGGCAGTAAATAAAGATATCCTGTATTAACCAGTTTGTGGTTAAGTACAGTTTCTTTCCTACTAGACAGATATTCATTCATCATTATAGGATTGTTTAGAAATGTATTGATTATCACAGAATCGCCGCATCGTATCGGGAATAATAAATCACAATATTTAGACAAATAGACAAATACAATGACTATCATGGAATTTAAGAACTAAAACCAGGAGGAAGTAACACATCTCGCGTTAACGCGACGTCACGGAAGTTTTTTATTATTGATGAGCGTCAGTGAGACACAATTCAACAACAAGCAGAGCGGCACCTGTCGTCACACACACCGGGAAGACTCTGGGGCGCTGCGGCCATCAGGTGTTCACACCATGGCCTCTTCTTACCCGTACCCGGTTTTCTTCGAGTGTCCCGGTCTGGAAGGAGATCAGTTCAGAAAACTAGAAAACTATTTTCAAATTCGTCGCAAATCTGGAGGAGGAGACTGCGGCCCGGTGACTAATGTAAACGAAAAAGTTTATAGCGTCGCTTTTAAAGAGCAAGAAGGTGAGAAAGATTATTTTTATTTACACACGCGTAGGTTGAATTTAGTCCTTGTTGTTGTTTATTTCTTGAATTGTCACCTTGAACTAGCGAAAACGAAAGTATGTCTGCAGTGAGAACAGGATGTGGTATTTATTTATTTATTCTGATAAAAAATACAAGAAATAAACTTAATTTTCTGTTTAGTGAGCCCAATTAAAACATACTGTCGTAGTGATGTTATTTATTTTTCACAGTTACAACTATACAACGGTCAGTTTTAAAAATGTATTTTTCTTGCACTTTACTTTCACATTCAGTCTGACCCGCTCTTTGAATAGTAACACGCGAAATGAAAGTTATTTGTGTGTGTTTGTGTGTGTGACTTTTTGCTGTATATTTTCTTACCATATCCTCAATTATTTTTCTGGCGATAAAGTATATATGTGTCTATGTAATAGGTTTGCAAATCTTATATGACGGTGAACTTTTTTTTCTAAAGGAGGGCAATGTACATCAGTCACAAGTCAACAGCCTAGAGGGTGTGGTAGTAATAAGAAATACCCATGACCTGTAGTACTAAGGTTGCTTTAATATATATATATATATATATATATATACACACAGAGAGACATTTGTTCTTTTGTAGGTTCTCTACATGTATTATTATTATTACTATGGCAACTCAGATCAATTTTGTTTTGTTTCTTTACAACAGAAAGTAAAAACGGTAAAAGTGAAAGTGGTGAAACATGAAGTCCCTAATGTGTAATGGACATTTTTTCACTGTAGCTCAGCAAAGAGTCCTGCAGAGAAAAGAACATGTGGTGGAGTTGCCTCTTAGTTCCCTCGTACTGACTGTGCTGGGATCTCACAGCTCCTCATCCGTCACCAGCTCAACTCCAGACTTGTCAGTCAATGCAAAACAGGACTTCAGCTCATTTAAGGTTAGTGTGGAATCAGTGTGGAATAAATAAATGTCAAACACTAATTGTAGACTGAAAAAAATGTGAATTATACTACTATTCTTTTAGCCTTCACTCACTGGTTTAATAGAGTGTGATAAAAACAAATAAGCATACACATCATAGGCTGTACTAGTTTTAGTTAGGTTATCCTTATATAAATGACAACTGGGTGTATATTTTTCCAACAGAAACAACAGTCCAAACCTGCCTCAGACGTGCCACCAAGTGGTGAAGAATATGAACTACAACTTGATGGCTATCTTCTTAGTTACTTCAAAGAATGTCACCAGGCTGGAAAAGAGCTTGAGGATGAACTTGCCTCTATGTCGTGCTCTGCTCAGCTTTACCCAGACGAGGGGAGGGTTTTACTTAGACGTTTAACTCAACCTGTTTCTGTAGAAGACGGCAGTAATTGGAAAGCTGACGCAGACAAACTATTTGATAGGTATCTGTGCCACTACGAAGTGAATCCTTGCAGCATAAAAGCTTTGCTTCAGTCCTGCAGCTCTGATCAGATCACAGACGGGGTGAAGGTGTACACTGAGGGTGCGATGGCTGTTGTGGTTGGGAAACATTCCCAGGTAAAGGCCAGACTGACAGATATAGAGGATTTGACTGTTAAACGTCGAGAGTCACGCTTAAGTGAGAAGAAAACTAGAAGTCGCAGACTGGGTGATGCTAAGCTCCGCCTCCTTTGGAAAGAGATTGAGCGTGATTTGGGACAAAATTTTCCAGATGTTAAGGTCACACAGGGAGATTCAGGTCAGGTTGTATTAGAAGGTTCTGCAGAGGATATCCTTGAGGCTGGAGATTGGATTTCTGAGAAGGAGAAGTTGGTTTCAGAAATGACAGTTCCTAACATGAGTCCACAGCTTCTGGCCTTCATAAGGAAGGCTTATGAAGGTCCAGAGATGCTACGCGACTTTTTGGGTGTTGGTGACGAGGTAGAAGTAGAGTTACGAGACACAGAGCTACGTCTCTTCTCCCTCTCTGCTGATAAATTGGATGATGCAGAAAAGAAAGGCCAAGAAAAGTTCAAGGAGGTCAATATTGATGTACCTACCTGCTCTACTGTTCCACCTGAGCTTCGAGAAAAACTTAAATTTATGACAAACAAGATGAACCAAGGCCAACATAGGGCTGATGTCCTGTTTGGATCAGACAGCACAATTTGCCTACTGGGTCACACCAAAGATGTTGAAGAGTTAAATGAAACTGTCATAGAGTTCATTTTGGACCAGTCAAGCATACAAGGCAAAGTCACTCTCCCTTACCCAGAGTTAGTACAACACTTACCAGAACTACTGCAGTTACATAAATTTGACTATTCAGGGGTGACGTTGCATCCTTTAACCTCGTCCTCTGGGCCGTTGGTGATGCTGGAAGGCGCATCCAGCAAAGTGACTGAGGTCAAGACCAGACTGGGTCAATTTTTAGACTCTCTTGTTCAAGGTAGAGTTGCCATCAACCTGCCAGGGGCAATGTGTTATTTTGAAAGTCCCTCTGGAAGAGAGAACATTTTAAATGTTGCTCTTTCTCACAAGTGTCTCATACAGCTTCAAGAGCAACCTCATTCTAAAAACAGACAACATTTGGCATCTGGTGTAACACTGAATAATGGTGTGAGAATGGTAGCCAGCTACAGGCTGTGTGATGGGCTCCAGGTGCTGGTGTGTCAAGGTGACATCACCAAACAGGAAGCTGATGCTCTGGTTAACGCTGCCAATGAAGATCTGGACCATGGTGGAGGTGTTGCTGCTGCACTGAGCAAAGCAGGTGGTCCTGATGTACAGAGGGAGAGCAAAATGATAGTAAAGCATAATGGGAAAATCCCGACAGGTGATGTGGTAGTGACCACAGGTGGGAACCTAAAGTGCAAGAAACTGCTACATGCTGTTGGACCTGTAGCTGGAAAAGCACATGGCAGAGAAAGATTCCTACTGGAAAAAACTGTCCGGTCTGCTCTGAATCTGGCAGAAGCAATGGAGTTTAAGTCTATAGCTTTACCCTGTATCAGCTCAGGTTTGTTCGGTGTTCCTATACCTGTGTGCACTGAAGCTATTGTAACTGCTGTGAAACAGTTTGGTAGTCAGGGAGGGCGAAGTCTGAGTAAAATCATCCTGATTGATAACAGACTAGAGGTGGTGAAGGCCATGCAGGAAGCATGTGACAGGCTTTTCCAAGGAATAAGTACCATAAAAGGTACACCAAGCCGTATCACTGCAGGACACAAAACAGGTGATATAGACTTCCAGATGGATGCTGATGCCCAAGATGCAGCAAGAGGAGCCACTGCTGGAGCTCCTGGAAATGGTGTCCATATTGAAATTGTTCAGGGAACCATTGAAACTCAGCAGGTGAGAAACTTTTGCTACTTGATTCAAGTTTCTTCTACAGATTCAGCCTTTGGGTTACACATGGTGATTAGTTTCATCTCAGTGGAAACTCGAAATAAATTAAGTGATTCTGTTTTGGTAGGTGGATGGCCTGGTGTCTCCTATGGTTGGCCATGATCCCCTCTCAACTCGTGTTGGACATGTTTTGTCCAATATGGTGGGACCTCAGCTGACTGCAAAGTTTCATCAAAATGCAGGAGGAGCATCGCTGCCTGGTGACATTGTCCTGGTGGACGGTTTGCCTGCTCTTCGATGGAAAGCAGTGATCTTCCTCAATCTTCTCTCTTGGGATAACAACCAACTCGGAGCTGCAGTCCAGGTGAATAGAATAGATGTCTGCGCAACATGTTTTCTACTTCATAGCTAAGAGTTGTAGTAATCTTCCCAATCGTTGAACCTTTCAGGCTCTGAGACATTGCATCAAAAAAATTCTGACTTCCTGTGAGAACAAAGGATATCGTTCAGTTGCTCTCCCTGTGATTGGGACCGGTGCTGTCCTGCGGTTTCCTCATAACACAGCATCCAGGGTCCTTCTTGAAGAGATCCATGCATTTCAACAAAACAGAACCAGCAGATCATCCTTTGTGGTCCGTGTTGTCATTCATCCCATGGACAAAGAATCTAGCAAGGTGAAGGAAAAGCAGTTACAGTTCCTTGTCAATAAATGCAATAACTCTGAATAACTATTTAAAAACATTTTGTTCTTCTATAGTTCTTCCATATGATCTAGAAACTTGAATGAATCTATGTCCATTTGCATCTACAGGCCTTCCAGTCTGCTCAACAAACTTTGCATGTCAGAGGATTCACAAATAATGCTAACCCAGGTCACGGTTAGTGTTAATATTTTCTTTTCAGTCACAGGTTACAAGTAAATTTCACAAAAACACATATTCCTATTTTTAAAGTTAGTGATATTGTGCTAGCACACCGTTAGCATCTTTGGATTTTTTTTGATCAAATTTCATTTGATAGCTGTCCTCCTCAGTTGTTCGCTAATGTCAGTTGTTGAAAACTGGGTTGATTAGACTTCACTTGTGCAAAAAGTATAAACATTAATCCACAACTAGATGCTAAACAGTTTATTTTAATTCTTTTTTTGATTGTGTCACTATCATCAACCGTCAGTTGTTTTGTTTACTTTAGCTACCTTTTACCGTGACGTCTCATTGACCAATGATGAGGTCACAGCCATGCTGGGTGCAGTCAAACTTCAAATTGTTCGCGGTGACATCGTAAATGAAGGAACTGATGTCATTGTCAACACAACCGACTTCTCCACCAACCAAATTGGTATGAACAAATGTTTTGATGAACCTTAAATATACACATACAGACACCTACTGATGAATATTCAGCGTAATCCACTGAGATATATGACCATAACTCCACAGGTGTCTCCAAAGCCATTTTGACTGCAGCAGGGCCGACTGTTGTAGCAGAGTTAGCACAAGGTAAGCCTTCAGAAAACATTTAAAAATGTTGAAAAAATACTTGAAATGTGCATAATACAATCTTTGTTCTATGATTACAAACACTGGAGGTACTGAAATCTTTAAAGTGCTAAATTGCTGTTATATGTGCATTTTCATTCAGCAGTATGTGAACTTGATTTTACTTGGTTTTTTTTTGGGTTTTTTTTGTCAGTGGGCATTCCAGCAGACTTAATGTGCACCACAGGACCTGGGATGCTTGGATGTAGAGAAATCATCCATGCTAGTTTCAAGGGTGAATCTCAGTTGATTCGGAAGAACTGCAAAAAAATACTCAAGCAGTGTGAGAGCAAAGGCTTCCACTCCGTCGCCTTCCCAGCCATCAATACTGGTTTGTACCACATGCTTGCTGGTATACCTGTGTTGGTTACCTATAACTGTGTTGTGTACCTCTTGTATGTCAACAATAACAATAAAAATAATAATGTGTGTAATGAAATGTCTTGACATAAGACAACAAGTACAGGTAAAACACAAGGGAAAAAACGATAATAGCTCAAACTATCAATGTTGTGTATTGTAGCAGATCACTTATATTCTTTAAATGTATAAATACACTGATAAAAGACCAATTTGAAATAATGGCACTAGAAAGTACTGAACTGCACGACCAAATGAAAGTTACAGCACGTTACGGTATCATAACTGGCATCTTTATGTGGATTCACAACCACATCCTTAATTCCCTTCAGGTAAGGCTGGTATGGACCCTGCCAAAGCCGGTAAAGCCATTCTGGACGGCATAGCATCAGCTATTGCAGACTTGAAACCAAAGTCCCTCTCGGTCATCCGCATTGTTGTCCTGCAACAACACATTTTCCAGGCTTTCAGGTCAGAAATCTATACAGCAACAAGCAAAAAAACAATAAAAATCTACCATTTTATCATACACTGCATGGTCACAATGCTTGGTTTAAATGGTGTGAAATGTTTTTGCAGCTCAGAGCTGGAGAATCGCTTTGGACAAGTTGCCCCTCATCCCGTCAGCTTGAAAGGTGTGTTAACATTTACAGTTTGAGACTTGAATTGAAGGCAAGGCATCAGCATTTTATAGCACATCCATTCAGCAGTTGTCAAAATACCATGATTCATGGCCATCCCCAGAGCCACATCACTGGAACAGCTACAATAAAAGACTAATAGTGCACTTATGCCACAAGATAGCATTGTCAGTGATGAAGACACTCCACTAAAGAGAAAATCACAAACTCTTCAAAGATAATCTGCACTTTCTAATCTGCAATCATTCATCTTTTTTTCTTTCTGCAGATAAGGCTTTACATAAGCTCAAGAAGTATCTGGACAGGAGCTCAAGAGCCTCAGTATCTTCAACACCACAAGGCAAAACCAGTATCACGTCAAAGCCTGAGCCAGCTATGATCAGTGTGATCTGTTGTTGTCCAGATGTCAGTGAAACCATCAAAAGAGATCTGGAGGAAATCTTGCAGAAGCAGTTGATTGAGAGAGAGGTGAAAGCGCATGACTTTTTCCAACTTGATGCCATGGCGCTGGAAGCAGTGCAATCAAAAATTAAGGTGTTAGGGGTAAGTGTGGATCTCAAGAGATGTCAAAGCTCTGCAAGGGTGGCTGGTAACGGAGCAGGTAATGCAGCTAAAGCTGAGGCTAGAGACCAGTCAGAGTCAGGAGAAGAGGTCTACGTGCTCAGAGGTCTTAAAGAGGACGTTTTGAGCATCACTGAACTTGTGAGCAGAACTGTCCAGGAAACACTTTATCAAGACCTCCAAGACAAAGAGGAAGCACTGATGGCTCTTCATGTCCAGTGGTCAATTCAGGATCTAAATGGAGTCTGGCAGGAGCTGAATCTGCACGACAACTTCATGCTGGAGCACGCTCACATGACTAATAATGCATTTGAAAATGTGACCGCACCAGATGGCTCAATAGTACAAGTAAACCTGAAGACAAATGAAGCCACACACATGCAAACTGGTGTCACATACAAAATAAAAAGGAATGTCCCTGCAGCAAGTATGTCACATTTTGGAGTTTTGACTTTCTGTAGTTAAAATGCCTAAATGCCTATAAACCATGAACTTTAATATCTGTGACTTCTATTTTAGCCATACAGTTGCCAGAACAATGGGAACCTATGGGTGATGATGTAGTCTTTAAAAAAGTCGAGCTACAACCTAACTCTGAAGAGTACAAAACCGTGGCCAAGGATTTCCACAAAACAACCAAAAACAACATTGTAAAGGTGAGTATGCAACAATGAATGTCTCGTATAAGGTTTTAAAATTTAAAAATCTGCAGTGTAGATAAAGTAATTGATTGTTTTCTGATTTTCAGATTGAACGTGTGCAAAACCTCTACTTATGGCACGCTTATAGTGTGTGTAAGCAACGAATACTTGCTAAGAATGGTCCATCAGAATTGAGGGAGAAGTCTCTCTACCATGGTACTTCAGCTAAGTCCTGCAGTTGCATTGAAAAGGACAGATTCGACAGGAGCTACGCAGGAAAACACGGTATGTTACTGAATAATGGTACTGACCTGAATTTAAGACGACCAAGACCAATTTTTGATAAAAATTAATGCGTGAGCATTTGACCTGTAGTAGGAAGCCTGCATCATCTAGGAGTGGCTTTTTTGTTTTGTTTTGAATGACTATTTGTTGAGATTTTTTTTTTTTAATGATAAAGACAGTGTAGAGTAGAAAACATGCAGGAAAGCTTGTCTGGGTTGGGACTCATGAAACTCATGAAAAAGCTGCACGGCATTTATATGCACAGTCTCATCAGTGTCTAGAAACACTGTCTCCTCTGCTGTTTATTAAATTGCTCAACGGTTGGGTTTTCTAGTGAATCTCCATGTCACGGTCGCATCTCTCTTTGGTGTGTGAGAGAAGAAGCAGCTCTGACTCGTTTGGGGAGAAGGATGTTTGACCCCACCTGTTGGTTTAGACATATAAGACAACCTGACTCTTTCAGATTTTTTTCTAGAGAAGAAATACCTTCTTATATTCGAGTCAATACAGTATATTAAAGCCAGTCTGCCATGACTAATAAGCAGAAGTGTCTATTATTTGACCCAGTGAACTCAAACTTTTCTGATGTAATTCCATCACAGCTGCCAGGTATGGAAAGGGAGTGTACTTCGCCGTCAATGCAAGTTATTCAGCCAGTGGATACAGCCCGCCAGACGCATCAGGCCTGAAGCGGGTTTACGTTGCTTGCGTCCTGACCGGCCGATACACAGTTGGTAAATCTGAGATGGCGTCCACCCCTCCCCGTGGCACAGACCCCACCGACTGCTACGACAGCTTGGTGGACAACCAGCAGAATCCCTCCATGTTTGTGATCTTCCATGATGACCAGGCGTACCCCAAATATCTCATCACTTTCAGATAAAGTGACTACCATAGAATGTGCCTTAAATTTCTTGCTGTTAATGTTTTTTTTTTTTTTCTTGATGGTATTTTTGGGTCAGGTGACAACTCAACTCACAGCACTGCAACTGATTCTCTAAAGCCGTCACCAGCTGAAATGAAGAGCCTGATAAACAATGCTGAGGTTTTTGAAAATCACTCATTCCAACATCATTAAGCTTTGTGCAATAACATTAGTGCCAATCAATCTTTCTGCATCTTTTATTTTCTTACTGAATGGAAACGGTTTGGAATAATGCAGTATATGTTATGTAGATGATGTAATTTTTTGCCACGTTGTAGAACAAACATTCATTCTTTCATTATGTGGTAACAAGGGAAACCTATCCTAAATTCTGAAAAGTGGTATAATTCTGATATTTGACTGCTTAAGTTGGTATATTACTAAACAGCAAAAGAAAAAGCTGTTTTTATGTCACCATCGCGTTAAAGTGAAGAACTGTGGACATACTTGTAATTTTTCTGAACAGTGCAAGGGAACAATCTGGTTTTTAACACTGATTTACATAAGAAAAAGAATCACAAATCAAAAATAATTGGCTGCATTATATTTGTGCAAATAAATAAGATAACACAGCTAAGGTTTGTGAATGTGATTTTTTTTTTCTAATTTGTGGTAAATGATGATAATTTAAGGAATAAACAAGTCAAACCATTTTAAACAAACATTGGGGTTATTATTTAGGAATATACACACTCACTTCTACCATCAAATATCCACCTGGAACAGAAGATAGATATAGAAAAACAAACAAACAAACAAAAAGACGACCTCTAGTGGCAGATGTGTTGGGTACATAGAGGAAAGACCACTGGTCAACACTGTGTCTTTTATCCATCAACATTCAACAGCCTTGATTCTGATGGTTTTTGCTGAAATTATGACGACAAAGATTTCTCAACTCTACTAAAAAAAATCTACTCCAGTTGAAAAAGAAATGCTCCATAATTTCAGACCAACTGAATCATAAGTCAGTTCAAGCTCAGGTGCAGGGCGCCCCCTTCTGGATACAACAGGTAACAACCGTGGCCCTTCATTTCAAGATTACACAGAAATACAGAGAGCTGAGTCAGAAATACACGTCTGTTTAATTAAACACATGACTTATTTCTCTGTGAACTAGAACAAATAATCACTAGAACAATGCAGTTATGTTATGACAACGTTTATTTGTTTTTAATCAAAGACTGACACCGTTTACAAGGACATTTGTCTGCACAACGGGTTGAACACAAACTCATCAACTAAATCATTTTTAATTTTAGGTCATGAAATTTTCACCAAGTTGACGTACAAATAGCATGAAAACACGTGAGAGTACACCTGTCTGCCACGTGCACAGCTCACGCACCGTTTTTCGCTGTCAAAGTATCACAATTACTTTATCTCAACGGATTAACCCACATCAGAGCATAACGACCAGTCTAACAGTACAAAACATCAACAACATACCTGACAACAGGAGGAATAAACACATGAGTCTTGATTCCTCAGCGAGGTCGTTTGATTTCCTTGACTGAGGAAAGTATCGCGACACCCACCAAGATGTTGATGAGGACAAAAGCAATCGATCTCAGACTGATTGATTGACATCACTTTACAGATCACTGATACTATTGTAGCTCAACTCTAGTGTAGATTGTGTAATGTAGATTGTAGTGCTCTCCTACAGATTTACTTCTTTGTTACTGTCAACATGATGAAAACAGTCACAAATGTAATTTCCTGACAAGTGAAAGTTTTCATTTGAACAGTTTTGTTTTAAACTACTTGTATTTGTTTTTTGATTTATTAACCCATCAGTATTTTAACTCATTGAACATTACCATACACTTCACAGTGGGTAGAGCAAAAAACCACTGAATATGGAATAATTATTAACATTGTCACTGATCTTATTATTGTGCCAAAGACGAATATTAACTTGGTCTCCTGCTTGAAGCTGCAAGACAGCACTTTTTGACATAGATATTGGGTGGGTTGTACTATGCCCATACCATGACACTATTTTGGTGTCATTGTGGTACAAACTCCCACCACAAGTTCCCTCTGCTCCCCAGCAGAATGCACTTGTTGTGAAAAAATAGACTCCATTCACTGGTGCTGTAAAATAACCTGCAATGAAACACAACAATCAGTTTTCAGACAGAAACCACACAAATGGTGCTTAGCATAAAGATTAAAGAGAATAATGGAGTAATAGAGAATACTGACCTGTGATTGGACTGTAATGTCCTCCAATGTTGGACACAACATTACGGAAGACCAGATGGTAAAAGTTGTTTATAGGTCCAATGGTGCCATTTATTCCCAATGTAGCAGAAAATGCCGCCCGGGGTTGTCCTGAAAGATAGAAACCTAATATAATATTCCTGATTTTTTTCTGTTTTCCCCTTTTTTTATTTCAGTCTATGAAACAAACAGTGTCATTGAGAGATTCACAATCATCTTCTCAATAAACAGTCTAACAACATCACTTAAACCTGTAGTTGCTTTGAGTTCTGAAGCAAAGTCATAGAAATAACATAACTATGAAAGATCTAAGACAGAAAGTTGATCACATCACATTTTGAAGCCTAGAGTCATTATTTAAATTGTTAAATCGTTCAGTTTCTATAAGAAACTGTGACTCTACATAACAATTGTTTTGTGTATTTCATTACCTTGACCCACTGTTTTTAGTTCAGTCACAGTGCTGTAAAGTTCAGACAGCCTCTTCTCACTGGCCTCCAGCTTCCTGTTAGTTTCCTCCAGTTTCTTCACGGTAGCATCAAGTCTTTCTTCAGTCAAAATTTCATTGGTCTGTACCTCAGTGTGGATCTAATTACCATTAACTTCAACCTGGCATTCAGACAGACCTGCAAGCAAACACACAATCACAGTCACTGTCAGTCGATCCATTCTGCAGCTTGGACGATACCTCTCAGACTTCTTTACTTTCTTGAGACTGTTGACAGTCTCTATTTATAGGAAAGTCCAGGTAAATTATTATTTGTTCATCAACAAGGTTTTTGGATGTAAATCAAACAAACATGAGAGGGACAATGTAATAAACTTTGACCTTTTCCTTATGGCTTCTTAGGAATCATTTGTTCATTAATTGTTACTGATCTACTACATATTAATATCTATAAAGATCAAGGCCAGTTAAAATGTCTTTTTGATGTGTGTTTTTTATTGTTGTTGTTCTACTTTGACCAAATCTAAAGTCTGGAATTGTAGTTTATCTCACTACACTCTCACTTTATCTCTCTATTTCCTCTTAATAAACTGCACTGAGGCTGATGGTCCAAAGACAGAAAACAGAATATTTATTTTACAGGAGTTTTATGGTTATATTGAATTTTATTATTCATTATTGTTCCATTGAGACAAACACTGAACTTTGACTTAGAAATACACTTAAGAAAATGAAGACTGGGTAAATTATTTTTAAGGAATCAAAGATCTTGGGGGCTGTATTGTCAAGAAGGGAAATAAATATTCATACTTACTTTTACATCAATGTGTAATCACAAACTAAGAACTACTGCATTTTTGTCAACCATTCATCTGGTTGAAATCTACAAAGCCCAATGGTGGCTCCACTAGATTTTCACTAAAAAGGGAAATTCATCTGAATTTAAATCTACAACCTCACCACTAGATTTCACTAAATAAACTGAATTTAAACAATAAACTTAACATGAGGATATAAAATGTTTTGCAGAGAAACAGTTACAGAATAAGACTCTAGTGCTCCTTCATAGTTTATTTGTCTGGCTTTGATATTAGATTATTATTTTATTTCTTAAGGTCATGGTCTGAAGTTCACCTCCAGCTCCTTCCGTGATAAACATTACAGTGAAGTTCATGCCAAGATCCAGTTGAAATTGAATCTCTGTGACCTAGTAGCTATGAATAGCTGCTTGTTTATGCTGTGGGTAAAGTGGTGTCTGAGACAGAGAGGATTTGAGGGTAAGAGAAAGATTTGGAAGGTCAGAAAAAGTAAATATGAGAAAGAGTAGCAAATCCAGGGCATAAACATCCTGGATCGACCACCATAAGTCAAAGAGGAAGTCCAGTTGAATCAATGACATGGAGTTTACCAGGCATTACCTGCCAATGGAATGGGAAGAGCGATGGAGGAGAGAAAAGGAAAGGAGGAAAAGAGTGATTGAAGAAGGTGGAGAAGGAATAGAGCAGGACAACCGTGAGCTGAGGAGTATTGTGGCTTACAACAACTCAAAGATGGGCCTATCAAGTGAGATGGGTAAGAAAGTGATGTCAGAGGTCAGCATGGGTAGTGCTAGTCAGCAGGAATTCAAGGAGCATATGAGCAACAAGGCATCTGGAAGTAAAGGACCTGGTGAAAATGTCCACATATACCATAGTGAAACCTGTCTTAAAGAGATATTTAGGACCCTGAAGGAACTCTGGGATTCATGTCTTCTCACAGACTTGACTCTGATCACTGAGGATGGGAGCAGCTTCCAGGTGCATTCCCCTGTTCTGGCCGCTGTCAGCTCCTTTATCTTGGAAACACTGAGGGGGAAAAATGCCGAACAATCAGACTGCAATAAGAAAGTAGAAGTTCCCACGTGGTCATTGTCTCTAGGTGCTGAAGTAGATCGTGTTGGCCTTCAAGCAGTTGTAGAGTTTGCCTACACTGGGGTTGTATTCTCTTTAAACAACAGCACAATGGTCAAGATCAAGGCTACAGCTCAGCATCTAGGAGTCCCCAGAGTGCAGGATCTCTGCAATAAAGAGATAAAGATGAATGAAGATGGAAATATCAAGAAGGAAGAGCAAAAACTCTCTGCTCTAGATCAGATGAAGATTACTCTTCAGTCCATTGAACAGCTGTGGGCTGACAAAATAGGATGTGATGTGATTTTGGATGTGGATGGGGCTTTATTCCATGGTTAGTAGACATCATGTCATCATTCTTACAATATTTGTCTCGATTATCATGATATTAATGTAGCAGAGGTCAAAGTTTGAACTCTTCTTTTATCTGTCAACAGTTCACAGAGTTATCCTTGCAGCAAGCAGTGACTACTTTCGTGGTATGTTCACCTGTGGGATGAGGGAATCCCATCAGACTTGTGTTGCCCTTCCCTTCCTATTAGCATCTGAATTAGAGGCTCTTATTGGCTGCTCCTACAGTGGGACCCTTTCACTCAGCTGGGACTGTGTCTTCGAGATCACCTGCACAGCCCTGCAGCTTCAGTTCCAGCCTGCCCTTACACTCTGCTATGATTTCATGCCACAGGAAATGGATGCAAGCTCTTGTCTGGATGTTGCATCTTTTGCTGAAGCTTATGGGATGTCAGAGCTCCTTGAAGAAGCCAATGACTTTGTACTGAGGAATTTCTGGGAGGTGTCATCCACAGCAAAGTTTCAGGACCTACCAGCAGAGAAGCTTCTAGACTTCCTCTGCTGTGATGGTCTGTGCGTGCCCTCAGAGTTGGCAGTATTTCGAGCTGTAATCTCATGGATTGAGGCTGATCCAGATGAGCGATTGAGTCAGGCTGGTTTACTGATGAAGGGAGTCCGTTTCCCTCTTATGACCTTTCGTGAGTTCAGAGAGGTCAGGGCAATTAACCTGCGTATGGAGTGCTTTGGAAATAAAGACATTGAACTCTATGGTTCAGCACTGAAGGAATTTGGTTTCAGTCTTCCAAAATCCCAAGATCAGTATCGGGTCAGGCAACCCAAAGATGCTCTGGTTCTGGTCGGTGGAGACGAACTGAATCAAGACATGGGTCAGCGCATACCAAGCAAGGAAGTCTGGTTTGCAAACTCCCTACGCAGTGGCATAGGACTGATTAAAGACATTGAATGGAGAAGGCTGAGTAAGATGCCAGATAAGCCTACATTCAGGCATGGAGTTGCAGCAATGGAGGGGAGACTGTACGTGTTTGGAGGATGCTACTTCTATGCAAAGGATGACATGATGAAATCTGCCTACAGGTAAAAAAGGTACATTCAGTGCACGAATGTCCTCATCTGATCCCACTTTACCTTAACTGTCATTGTGTATATTCTAGTTATGATCCCATGCAGGACAGTTGGAAGAGGTTGGCTGACATGCTGGAGTTTCGAAGTAACTTTTCAGTAGTGGCACATGAGAAGCACCTTTATGCTATTGGTGGAGATAAGGAGATCAACACCAACATAGACAGTGTTGAGATGTACAACCAAGACACTGACTCCTGGAGGTAAGATTAGTAATATGTGATGATTTTAAATATATATATTTAAACATTTAAACCACTATTTCTGAGCAATTGATGTATTGAAGTATCAAGGGTAAAAGCTGTTAATATTTTGACTTTGGAGACATGCAATGCAAAGGCTGGCCTGCTGATGTCACCCTTATTAGCTGTATCAAATTATTTGGAAGAGCAGCTTCAAAGAAGTTCATTGCTTTGTAAAGTGCATTTGCTTTTACATTGTATACCACTAGGGGGCAACATAATACAAGGTTGCAGCTCAGCTGTGTGATTGTTTGACAGCTGGAGAATAATCTCTTACAAACTTAACCCAGTTGAAGATACAGAAAATTCAAGCATTACAGTACCAGACAAAAAACTCAAACTTCCTATCCTGTCGTTTTTTGGTCTGAAAACTACATTCGTGTTTGACGGTTTTTGTTTAATTTCCCTCAGCTTTGTCGAGCCACTGGATCAGGCTCTGAGTGGCTATGCTGTCACCGTCATAGATGGAGTAATTTTCATTTCTGGAGGTTTCAACTGTAAGTATGTGTGTTTGGTTTCCATGTTCCTGTACCACCCGGAGAGAGGAACCACTTACCTGGCAGACATGACCCATGACCGGGCCCAGCACTGCATGGATGCCATGCGAGGCTGTCTTTACGTCATGGGTGGAGTGTGTAACCTCAGGAAATTTTACACTGATCAACAAGCCTGTGAGGTGTATAATCCCGTGACTGATTCCTGGACTGCTTTCACATCACTGCCTGTGCCCCATGTGGGTGCAGCCTCAGCCGTCTTAGAGGAGAAGATCTACATATTGGGTGGATACTGCCAGGAAGACTACAGTGAGTCTGGATTGGTCCACCGATTTGATCCCAGTATACAACGATGGGAGAACGTGGGCAAACTGCCAGGAGCTGTTACAGACATTCGGGCGTGTCTGCTCCGACTGCCTCAGCACTTCAGACAATAACTTTGTGGTCAATGCGTTTGAAGCTTGTAGACGTTGAAATTAAAATGTGGCATATTATAATATAATATAATAATAGAATATTTTCAGAATACACTGATATTTTTTGGTGTCTCTTTGTAGTTGTATTAATAATAATCTTATCAATAATAATAATAAAAAAAAAAAACATTTCAAAAATTTCAACAGCCTTTACAATGTCCCCTTGTTGTTGGAGAAACATTGACAATATTTTATAATAAGGTAAGATAGATTTCTTTTTATTGATTATGTCTTCAGCACATACAAATACCAAGCATCTTAAATGACTGTAACTTACCACATCATATAATGTTATATTGCAAATGAAAAGCTTCAATCATCATATAAGCATATAAATCATGAAAAGGATCTTTACTTCCACGTAAATCACTTATCAAATACAGCCTTCCTTCTCAATAGAGATCATAACACTGTTTCTAATGCTAGTGTATTAATCTACTGGTAGTACTCTTTAATAGAGTATTAAATCTGTCTCTATAGATGCTACACTCCAGAAAGTGCGTATTGGTCATATTTTTTATATGCAATCCATCAGACAATGCAGAATTTTTATGGATTTCAAACAGTATCTTAATACATTCAATCAATTTCAGAATAGTCTCACCTCATATAAGAAATTATTAGAAAGAAGTTCAAGCCAGAAAGAAATTTCCCTCAGGACTCTATGATTTTGGGAAAAGAAGGAATCCACTGAAAACAGCTGTATGTATTTTTCCACCCCGCCACAGGATGATGTTGACAGAATCTTTAGCATCCAGTTCGAGAATGACCGTGTTGCTGGTGGTGTCACTTGAATCTGCTCCTTTGAATTCCCAGGTGCTCACTTGGTAATGACCGTTCTTCACCAAGATAGCTCCTGAAGTGTAGCTGTTGTATCCAAAAGTCATGAAGGAGAAGTGGTAAACCCCTTTCACTGGGGCAGTGAATCGTCCTAAAAAAAAAAAAAAAAAGAAATGTATTAATTTCACAAAAAGCTCAACCATTTGCTGCTGGCTTTTCTACATAACTGAACCATGGTATGCCTTTATCATCTCCATTATCGTCTCCCAAACTGTGTGGTGAACTTGAGGCAGGCTACAGGCATTAGCTTGGCTGGTTAGCTTAGCTTAGCATTGAATATCTGCCTTGTTTAAACATCTGATAGAAACCCTGTGGAAGAATGAAACTGAAATGAATTATTGTTTTTACACTTTTGGTTTTAATTATCATGCACATTTGCTCTCTGCTCTCTGTCATGATCTCTGTTAAATGAACAAATTATCATTAAATTGTGTTATGTCTGTTAATGATGATGTTAACAGATATTAATGTAGTATGATGGTAAGTGGTAGGTCTGTGCTTCGTACCGGTTTTACTGCTGTACGCGTTGCCAACATTTGTAAAGATGTTGTTGAACTTCAGGATATTATTGGTGCCAGTTGCACAAGGTCCAGTGAACACACCACGAGATTCAGTTATAGATGCAGAAAATGCCACATTTGCACTGGCTGACAAAACAAAAACAACATTGTTGTTGCGTTAAATTTTGAGTTCAGTTTTAATGCGTGAGAGTTTTATATTTAAAGGTCTTATATTCATCATCAAAATTTGATCTCTGCCCTTACCTGCTGCTTTAAGGATGTCCACATCTGATCTCAGGACTTTAAGTTGAGCAACTGACTCCTCAGCTGATGTCAGTCTGGTTCCTAGTCCTATCAACAGAACGGTCATGTTACATTTTTCTGAAAAGCATTCATTAAGTGATTAAAATCCATCATAAGGGGAATGTAGTAGCCTTTGAACCTACCTGAAGTCTTCTTCTGAAGCGAGTCGATGTCGTCGTCATGTTTGCCTAACAAGGATTTTTGTGCCTTAAGCTGTTTATCAACATTCTTGAATTTGCCGTCAGTTTCTTCCTTCAAATCACTGATGACCTTTTTTTGTTGATTCAGTTTTGTGCTGAAAGCTACAAGCAGAAATAAAGTCAGTTTACTTCCATAGTATGTGGCTACACATAATGATCAGTATAGAATATTGACTTTAAAATGACCTTCTGTGCTTTGTTGTATTGTATTCAGTTTTTTTTCAAGTTGCATCTTCGTGTCATTAAATCCATCTGCGACTGTAGCTTCAAGTTTCTTGGCCGTCTTGTTCAGGTGGGAAAGTTCACCCCTGTAGAGACGGAGGAGCATGTGTGCGTTGTCCAACGCCGACTTAGTTTCAGTCTTCAGATTTTCAAGCTTGACTCTTTTGTCGCTCAGTTGCGTCTCTGTAATATTGAGCCTCTCTGCGATCTCACTGAAATTCGTCCCCACTATTTTCTTGAATTCAGCCAGGTCTTCAATGATTTTCCTCAGGCTAGCAGTTTTATCTATGTTATCATCCAGGTCTATTCTTATTTTTGTTATAGCTCTTTCAAAGTCATTTATGGTAATTTGAAAGCCGTTAACTGACCTCTCCAAATTTTGTATCCGTGTCAAGGTGCTTTTGGCTTGGGCTTGATAGATAAGAAGCAAAATGAGAAGATAAAAAGCCTTGATCAACATTTTCAGAGATGAGCTCTTGACAGCTTTCTGCTAAGGTTCATGTGCGAAACTGGCAGTGAGGCAGCGAACATTATTTAAGTGTCAGGGGTTTTCCCCACAAACAAAAGAGGAACACCAGGAAACATTAAGTATTCGGTGTTTGAGTAATGAACAAACCTTTTGTAATGCCAGAAGATAAATGTTTTTGGGTTTTTTTTTTTAGTACAGATAGTTAACATTCCTACTCAAGACATGGTGGTGAAGGAGGAGCCTAATCTGTCTAAACCAGGAAACAAAACCAGGAAACTCTTACAGCACTATTGCTGTCATGTCACGTCTTACCTAAAAATGTTAAATCTGATGACAGTTATCAGAGCCAACAATCTCTCAGTCATCTGACAAGGACAGTGCAAAACACGTCTGCTCTACTTGAGAATGTAATCAAACCTCAAGGTCATTTCTTTTTCCTTTGGGGTGAAGAATGCTGATAATGCAGATGCGTATGCCAACTCATATTGTCTTTGAACAGGTTAGGGAATAAGAAAAATGATGGGGAAGTTTGTTTTGTGTTGGAAAAAGGATAAACACTAAAAAAAAAACACTTGTGCAACCGCGATAACAGACAAACCAACTTCACCTGAGTAATTTGCACGACATGCAAGACAAACCTGCCTGATCACCTGTCGACGGTGTTGTGTGCACTCAAATAAAATCTACCTATTGTTTACTTTAAAAAAAATAAGGCAACAAACTGACACGTAATATAATTGAGTAGATTTTAAGTTCTACAACTTTGACGAAAAACGTACTTAAAAATTTAACTAAATTTAAACAAAGAAAGCGAGGAAATGGACATAAATAACCGAGGGAAACTGATTTACATTCACTAAATTAAATAAACTACATCAACTCATATTTTAGCGCAGAGTTGCTTAATTTAACACATTTATACTGCTATTCTCACTTATATGTACTCAAATTTATTATTTTAGTTTACATTTTAATTGATATCCAATGAATTTAAATCTATTAAATAATATTAAAAGTCACTTTGTTGCCTTCATTTTTCTATGTTCAATTTACTTAATCTAAAATGAGACATGTTTATTCAACATTTTTCTCCCAGCACACACCCTTTAAATCAGTGTCAACATTTCTAACTAAACAATACCCACGAGTCAAAATTACAATATCGTGACACTGCTTTACTTAAACATAATCATCAGTCAAAACATAACTTTATCTAAACATGTTTATTCAACATTTTTTCGAGAGCGAAATTCACAAACTACACAGCTACACAAGCTACATAAACAGCAAATACTTCCTACCTCTCAAATTTCCCTAACGTCTTTACCTTACAACTTCACTACTTTTGGACTGGACTTATTGCACTAGACTCGCTTGAACAGTCACATTAATCATTTGATCAAATTCAAATTCCTCAAAGCATGTCAGCATTCCTGGTGTACACAGTCGAACCACAATGTACAAGGACACGACTCATGACAATGGTTAAATGCATTTAGTTAGTTATCTACAACACTGAATCTCAAGTATTTAATAAAGACTCAAAACTAACCATGTGTCATTGTGGCACAAAATGCTCAGGGCAGGAGTGAGACTAGAACCCAAAACTTCTCACTAGTAAAGAGTAAGTAAGTAAATTCTATTTAATGATCCATAGCTGATTCTATTCAAACAAAATTGAGTAAAAACCAATTAATAATTCAGATGTGTTAAATTCAGCTTAATGTGATTTCAAACTGCACTTTTTTTTATTATTTTATTATATATAGGTTACTACTATTTATTTAGTTAATATTAATTAACCCCATTCTCATGTGTTTTCAGTGATGCTCTGCTCATACAGTCTATTGCGCTGTGTATCAGGAAGACACCAGGCAGTTGTCAATCTTTAGCTCACCTGTTTGGGTTCTGAAGTCAAGAATCCTCTTAACTGTTAAAAAAAAGATAGGATCAACAACAACTGTGTGTGAAATGTCTCCTCAGTGCATCACCATTTCTCTAAAATGACTTTAAAGGTGATTCTCATGAGTCATCTGCCCTCTAGACAGTTTTCACTCACTTCACTATTGACTGTGACATTTGTCATCTATGCCTGAGGGTGAAATTCTTTTTCGAGTCATGTGAAATTTCAAACTGTGCAGGAAAATAAAGACCTTTTGACGTGTTTTTTCGAGTGTTGTAGTTTACAGTACCGATGGGGACAGATTTATCACCAACAAGCTGTTTAGCACGAAATCTCTGCTGAAATGTTTCAATAAAAACATAAGCGTACACTTGATGGTTGCATGATATGTGTGCTTAAAGACATCTTCACTGACTAATTATTCACAAAAGAAAAGGTTTGAGGAAATCAATGACCTGCATTAATAAAGGTGCTGCAAAACAGGTTTTGCTACCTGTAACACTATGAGCCATCATTAGACGAACCTGTTGGCTGCTTTTTCAACAGCAAGTAGCTTACGGTTCACATTATTAGGATTGTGGGTATTTTAACAACATCGAGGATACATTAGTGCAGCCTTGAAAAGTCTGCAAACCAAGGACTTAGTCCTCAATGGGATTATGAAGAATCCTTGACACGTGGCATCCTCAAAAAGCAGCCTTCAAGGATGTGTCCTCGACTTTGAGAAACAGCCTATTTACTTATTTCCATAGTGTGCAAATTTTGACAGGGTAGTTTTGTCTTGAATCATTGTGCACTTGCAGGAAATGACAATCGCAACATCTTCTTCTCCTTTTTAATGGTGAGATGTCACTGGGCAGAACGTTAATCAGCGATTTGGACCGTGACTGTCTCCACCAAGATATCTGCCATCTTGTTTTCAATTATGATCAGCGATGAAAGTCTTACTAGTGCTAATGTTTGTTAGTGTGGCTCCATGTTTCATGTAAGTTGGAGCTTACGCTCCCATATTTCCTCCTCTTCTGCCAAGACGGCGTCATTGAGGATGAGAAGTGTCCATCGTTCTACACTCAACTTTCTGACCGTGATGAGTGAAACCATCCGAGTTTTAACAGTTCACTGTGTTTTACCAGACTGGTCAGTGTGAACACACTTACGCACTAAAAATTGTTGGTATAAGTATGGAAATATGCTAATTCAGACACAAGCTAAGACACAGCTGCTAATGCTAACCGATATTCTAATCTAGCATCTACAACTAGCGTAAAATAGTGTTAAAATGCCACACAATGGAAGAAATGTCAAGGAAGAATCTTTTCTCTCTATTTATTATTTCCCATACCTATATTTTGCAAGCAATAATGCTTACAAAATCCTACCAGCAAACTTGTTGGAACATGCCTGGAAACATGGTCCCCGAGGGGCTGAGCACAGCATAGCAGGTATATAAACCACTGAGGAACAAAAACCCTCCACAAACTGCAAGAAAAATACCAGAGATAAACATTTCGCCCCCTTACAATTCAGCAAAATGAAGTTCAGGGCTTTGCTTCTGCTGACTCTTCTGGGAATCTTGTTTGTGGAGTCAGGGTTTGGACAGAGAGGCGACATGGACGTTAATCAGATGATTAAAACCAACGAGAAGTTGATAAAGGATTTGCAGGACAAACTAACATCTGTAGAAAGACAGCAGGATAACATTGAGGCTCTGGAGGCCCGGCTCAAAGTGACTGTTGATGACCTGTTGAGGCAGAAAACTGAAGTGGACAAACTGAAAAAAGAGAACGAAGGTATGAGATGATGTTTAAATAAATTGCCACATATACTTATACATACTTGTTTTTTGGTTATTTAATTTCTTTGTAAATTTTCACAGACCTCCAAACAAGACTGAATGCAACAGTGGAGGAGATTGACAAGCTGAAACAAAGTAGTGGTGAAGGTAAGACGAACAGTATTTAAGTTTCTGTCCCTTGTATTCATTATTTTACACCAGAACGATTGTACTGAAATAAGCTTTTAAAATCTACAGCCACGCCTAAGATCGCCTTCTCGGCCTCTTTGTCAAACTCCGGCAACATTTACAAAGGACCCTGCACGGATAAGACTCTGATTTTTAAAAGGGTAATTTCAAACACTGGTGACGGCTACAATCAAAATACAGGTACTGTTTAATCTGAAAACTGTGAGTTTGTGTTTGTGATGTAGAGACAATGACAGGAAATGCTGTTGTGCAATGACGGGAACCTTGTAGACACTAAATGTCCTTAGGCTATAAAGTGCAGACAGCTGTGGTATTTCCAACAAGATCAAGCAATGGAAAAGAATTCAGTGATAATACATCATGCCTCAAGTGTCAGTAGGTATTCACCAGTACACAATGTAGTCCTGCAGCTCTTGTTTCAACTCCACCTAGTTAACACTTCCTTCAACAATCAGTAAAAACCAACAGAAGTGACATTTTATTAAGGGAAATTTAATTGTTCTAACTGATCTTTTTATTTATTTAATTATTAACGCTGGATTTACAGCAAATAAAAAAAACAAAAAACATTGCAGGATAAATTCCCAATCTAATACTTCTGAAAAGCCATAATTCATTTACTCAACCAAGAAATGTACACACTGGTCAGTGATTCATCTTGCATCTGACTTTGCAGGAATCTTTACAGCACCGGTGAATGGTCTCTACTACTTTAGCTTCAGCACCTATGGCTACAACACCCACGCAATGGGAGCCATTTTACTGAAGAATGACGTCCTTGAGATTTCAACCTACGATAGCCCTTCAACAGACGGCTCAGACAGCAGCAGCAATGCTGTCATCCTGCACCTGGCTGCCGGTGATAAGATACACATGGAACTGTGGGATAACGGCAGAGTGTTCGATAACACGAACGGACACACAACTTTTAGTGGTTTCCTCCTTTTCCAAGTGTAGATAATCAGATACTATACTTCTATACTGTGTTTCAGCATGATGGTTCTCCTTAAAACTTCAGTTACCTATATTTGTTTTGGTAAAAATTTATTGAAAGTCCATGTGTGGAACCTGCCACAATGATCAATACAAAAAATAAACTTTTCCTGCCTTGGATGATTCAGTCTGCTCCATTTGCAATTATAAATGTGTTCATCAGCCTGTCACTTTAAGTGTTGCAACTGTGAACACAAGTTGGGCAGCTCACTCTTGTGTTCACAATTGGTTATTGCAGTTGAGAGTGTAAAAACATCAACATTTTTAATGAAGACTAGTAAAGAGAAGTAAAGAACATAAATCATTTAATTACAGTACCTATTTAATACAGAACATTCAGGTTTCATTTATAAATATACTACATCTTTCAGGCCTGAAAACAATGTGAGATTATGCTATTAATGCTATTAACATGCAATAAGTTATCAGCACCATTAAGCCATGGAAAAACAAAGACATACTGTATCTCACTATGTCTTACAAGCGGATATGTGGTGGCAAACACAGCACAGATGCTCGTATGTCATTGTTCGGCCCGGGCATCTTGCCCATGTTCTCCCACCTGTGTGTGGCTGGATCATAACGATGCACCATTTTAGTGTCACTGTAGTCCTCCAGGCTGTATCCACCCAGTAAATAAAACTTTCCCTCCAAAACTGCACTTCCAGCTCCAACATGTGGCACCGGCAGAGAAGTGAAGGCTGTCCAGGAGTCAGCTACAGGGTTGTACACTTCACAGGCTAGCAGGTCAACAATGTCTATGTTTTCATCTGCTGTGACTCCGCCTGCTACATAAAGACAGTCACCGAGGATCTCCATGCAGTGATGAGCCCGAGGTTTGGTCATGTTTGCCAGATATGTGCTCCCTGTCTCTGGGTGATAGAGAAACAAGGATGCAAGACAACTATAGTCGGTGTTTCGCCCTCCTGATACAAAGATCTGTCCTTGTAAAACTTTTGCCACATGGCCGCTGAGAGGCAGATCCAGAGGACAGGTGAAGCTGAAAGATAAGAGATTGTCTTTACTGGAGACATGGGATTTCTCAATTGATTTCTGTATCTGATTTCAAATTTTTTGAATGAGACTTGAAGTATGAAGAGCACTTTGTTTTGCAAAAATTAATACTTTTTTGTATATTGATGTGTTGAGGGAAAAAGTGACCACCTCTGACACTTCTTCACTATTATTTAAAAAGACTTTATTACAAGAAAATAGTGTCAAAAAACCGAACCGAATGTGAGGAAGTCTGTGGTGCCAGGTGTAGGATCCCTCTGCTTTTAGTCCAAGACACTCTCTTTATACACGTTTTCTTATCTGCAAAATCTCAGCTACTTCAGACCAAGAGGCCCCTCTGTCCAGAGGGTATATGACATCTGAACTGACATTTGACCTTTAAATTTAGCACAACTTAATGTTTTCCTTAAACCATACATTCCACAAAACCAACCAAGAGGCAAATGGAAAAACACATTTCTTATGGTAACCTTGACTTGTTAATACACTACAATTTCCTACAACGTACCTCCAAGAGTTTGCAGTGGGACAGTATCGTTCTACACTATCTACGTAGTCAGGCTCAGAGTGTCCACCAATGGCATGCAGCTTCCCATCCAACTCAACCACAGAGAAAGAGCATCTCTTTTGCTGCATTTCAGCCAGTTTCTCCCAGGTGTTCTGACAGGGGTCATACCTACAGACGAGGTGATAAATATATGTGAAGAAATAATGATACATATGTTGAAAAATGTACATGAGTGTGTTTTGTTGGTATTAAAGATTACCCTTCCTTACCTGTAAACACAATTCAAGGTGTCACCAATGCCATAATACTTCTTACCCCCAAAAACATAGAGTTGTCCTTTGAGCACCGCCACCTCGTGACTAAATCTTGCTGGCTCTGGCATTTCTCCCAACCTTCTCCATTCCATAGCCTTTTTTATCCCTGTATGGTTCCTGAGGGAATTCCCGAACCACAACTCTCTGCTGATGCTGCGACTACCTAAGTCCTCAGAGATCTGGTCACCTCCAACCAAGACCAGACTCTCTTTTGGAAGATAGATGCGACACTGGCTCAGTGGTGCAGCATTATTGGAGCAGAAATCCTCAAAAATTGTTTCATATAGCTCCACCAGGCTGTGATCACACCACATATTCAGAGACTGGACCTCTTTGAATTCCTTGAACGTCATCAGTGGAAAGTGGATTGTTTTCATTAATTCCTTAGCAAGTTTAAGTCTTATTTTGGGGCGAGCTTGAATCCACGCCACCACTGCTTTGAAAATGACAAGTTCAGATGGAACATAGAGTGAGTGACTGTTCAGATACTTGAGGAGCTGTTTGGCTGGCAAGTCCTTGAACTTTAAGGTGCACGATACTTTTTGGAATTGTCGCAAGACAAAATCGTGCGCGACTTCGAGAAGCTGAGCCATCTCATAAGCCTCGGCAAAAGACACCACATCCAGGCAGGATTCGGGATTAATTTCTTTTTGCAGGAAGTTGAGGCACAAAGAGAGGGCTGGTTCATACTGGAGCTGGAGAGCAGTGCTGGTTATTTCAAAGACGCACCTCCAGGTGAGCGGCAGAGCTCCGCTGTAGGAACAGCTGACAAGAACCTCCAGCTCTGAAGCCAACAGGAAGGGAAGCGTCACGCAGGACTGATGAGACTCCCTCATCCCCAAAGTGAACATACCACGGAAGTAGTCACTACTTGCAGCCAGGATGACTCTGTGGACTAGACAGAGGATGGTGATGAGTAAATAGCTGCTATCATCCCAGCTACTTTTTATTGTTTTATTGTTGTAACATTTATTGTTAAATAATCACCACATCCTCTTTTAATGACAATCCTGACAACAGGAACTTGAACTATCATTTGAAGGTAATAGTTCAAGCAAAAAAAGTAAAACAAATGACAAGACTATTTGAGTTGGATAGAGAGGGTTTGTTCAGCCTAAAATGGAGAAGTGTGATTCAAAGAAGGTTGCTATTCTAGTTTTATATATGTTTAAAAAAAAAAAAAAACTTTGGTGGTCTACTCACCCTGAAATGATTCTCCAACAGTTTCGAGAATGATATCACAGCCCACCCTGTCCATCCACAGCTTTTTGATGGACTGAAGACTGATTGTCATTTGTTCTGCAGCAGAAATCTTTTGTTCTTTCATCTGTCCTCCATTTTTTGTGGACTCTTCCTCAGTACAGAGATCCAGGACTCTGGGGACACCGAGTGTTTGAGCTGCAATCTTTATTTGTTCCACAGTGTCCTTATTCAGACAAGATATAAGTCCAGAATAGGCAAACTCCACAACCGCCTCTAATCCAACATGATCGACATCTGGACCCAGAGACACTGACCACCCACTGATTCTGTCATCGTCATTTCTTTTGTCTACTCTATAAGTTTGTTTATTTCTTCTACATAGATGTTCCAAGATAAGGGAGCTGACAGCAGCCAGAACAGGGGAGTGTACCTGAAAACTTTTTCCATCGTCTGTGACTAAATTTAGATCAGTGAGAAGAGAAGAGTCTCTGAACTCTCTCAAAGTCTGGAACATGTCTGTGGGATGGCCATCTTTGCAGTAAATCTGTTCTATATCTTCATTATCATTTTCAGCATCTTTATACATTGAATGTTCTGCTTTCTCCTCATCTGTAGACTCTTCTTCATCCTCCTCCTCTTGAAAGTTTTCCTGCTCATCTTGAAACTCCTCTTCCTGAGTTGTACATGATTCTGTGAGTATTTCCTCCTCATCTGTGAGACTCCAACTCTTCTCATCTTGTTGTTGTGTTTTCTTAGAAGCTCTTCGGATATTACTGTCATCAGGATATTCCCATTCTTCAGGAACTCTACAGTCAGTTACATTTTCATTTTTTATCCCCTCAGAGTTGTACCTTTCTTCCTCAGATCCCATCCAGCCAGAATCTTCATCATCAGATTTGATGGAATCTGAAAGGTTGTTTTCCTCTTCTATTGTTTCATCTTCTTGTGCTGTACTTTCATGGTCTTGTTCACTTTGCTCCTGAACTGGTCGCTCATCTTCCTCTTCTACATGTTCCTCTCTATCCTCTTCATTCACTTTTCTTTCTTCCTCCTCCTCATCCTTAACCTCTTCCTGACATCTCTCTGCTTCCTTCACCTCCCTCTCTCTTTCCAACGTCTCCTCATTCACCCTGATCTCCTCCTCAACCCCAATTGCAAACATTTCTGATTCCATCACCTCCTTCTCCTCGTCATCCACCTTAACCTCCCGATCACTCTCGTTTTCACCTTCCTCCTCCTCTTTCTGCGTGTCCTGTGCGTCCTTCATCTCCCCCTTTCCCTCCTCAGTTGCTTTTCCCTGCCCCCTTACCTTCATCTCTCCCCCGTCCTCTCGTTCACTCCCTTCCTCCACCACTTCCTCTTCTTTTCTCCTCTGACCTGTTTCATCTTCCTCACTGTCCTTGTCTTCTTCCCCGTCACTCTCATCATCCTCCACTTCCTTCACTTTCCCTTGTGCCCAACGTTTCATCCTTTCAGTCCATTTCACCCTCCTGTTCGCCTTCAGCTTCTTCCTCCATTCATCCCACTCCTCCTGACAGAAGGAAATAGCTACTTCCATACTGTATAACTTTAATCTTCACTAATCCCTTTAATCCCCTCTTACCTAAACACTCAGCAGATTAACACTTCTTGAAAGGAGAAAGATTGTAGGCCACTTACTTTTTGAACAGTTTATGAGCAAAAAGGCACAGAGAAAATCTGGTATATTTGATGATAATCCACTGTCTCGATGTTGCTGTTGTTGTTGCAAGCAGTTCTACCTCTTATCCTGTCTTCAGCTGTGTTGTCTGTTTGTCACTCTCCTGACTCTCTCGCTCTCTCTCCTGAATGTTTGAGAGTCCTCACGATTCCTCAAATAACCAAATGTGCTGCTGTATCACGAGGTTATTGAAATTCTAGTCTCTTAGGGATGTCAGCCTGAACAAAATTTGTGAGGGGATGATGCATTAAATGTTTTGGTTCTATTTTTGCTTTACTGGAGTGTTAAATCATTTCCCTTTGTTTGCAAAATCTTTGCATACCCTTTATGTTTATCATATTAAAAACAGTGCACAAATATGTGTGTTTTTACAGGTAATGAGGTTAACTCATTGAGCAGTTATCATGAACACTACTTTAATACTGTAAAGTTATAAGTCAAGCAAGTAATAAAAAAAGAGAATGATCTAGAGCTGGAGGGAGCTGGATCTTTGCCCTTACGACACCATGAACCCAAACATTTCGGAGGGCCTTGGCAGACGTTTTTGCTGGGGGATCAGTATTAAATACCTAGAAGGTCATCAGTGGGATCACATTGCTCCTCCACGGCCAAACACAGTGGTATCTGGGTCGGGAAATGAGACGCAAGGGGAAGAAGAAGAAGGCCAAGGGGCCAACAAAACAACACCGTTAATATGCCTCCACTTTTGTGCCGACAGACAAAGCAACAGCTGGGTAACACTCCAACCTTGACTTGAAAATATCTTCACAATGGTCACGAGCAGCTGACTCTGCCCTTGTATTTCCACATTACAAATGGCAGTTGGGCTCAGTTGCTTTTGCCTTTCATTTTTGAGTTTGTTTAAACACCTCCCTTAATTCCAAATAATTTACCAAACTGGATTAATAGAACTACAGAGGAGTAAGGAAACATATGGCTAATTAAAGGCAATGAGGTGGCTATGAACAGAAAGTCACTGCAGCATGTGAAACTGTATGTTTTCAGGAGCCTGTTGCACTCTGTCACATCTTATACTTGATCAGCCACAACATTAAAAACCATCTGCTCAATATTTTATTTAGTGAGCCTCCTCCAAAAATACCAAAACATCTCTGGCCCATCTGGGCACTGATATTGGACCCCTGGGAGCGTCTTGTGGTGTCTGGCACTGGGACTTTGGCACCACTTTCTTTGGGTCCTGTGGGTTGAAGCTTTTGTAGATCTGATTTGCTGCAATGCTCAATCAGATTGGAATCTGGGGTTTTGTGGCCCGGTCAATACCTTGGGCTCTTTGTCAAATCCCTTTAATCGTTTATTTGCATCATTGGCGGCTGTTGCCCCGGTGATGCCATTAGCGAGTATCCCCGCTATGTGGATGATGTATCTGGTTAAAGACAGTTGTACTTGTTAAAATAACTTCCAGATGAATGCCAGGACTTAATGTTTTCCAGAAGAATATTTAATTGTAAAGAGACAATCAGTGTTAACAACTTCCTGTCGGTGGCTTTACAGTTGAGGCAGGTTGGTTTTATACATTCATGTAGTTTTATTCTAAACTGTGGCATTTTTGAGATAAGTAATTGAAATTCTTTCAAATTCCTTCCAAATTTTGTGCAAAACATCCATCAGGCATTTGTCATGGAGGCTCTTTTACCCCTCAAGCAAGTTAATGTTGAGGTACACAGCAGTTGAACTGCAGTTACATGGTTTTTTCATTTCGCACCATTTTTTTTAAGATTTTAAAGAAGAGCTCTGAAGTATCTTGTAGACACTTAATCTAGCCTGCTAATCATACATTACTCAATAACAATGAAGGGTAATTTTGATTTACCCGTAACAATCAGTGGATGTAGTACACCCACCACTTTCAGTTAATGTCAACTACCTAGCTTATAGGAAGCTGACGACTCCATCACATGAGGGGCAGTTCAGAGGACAGGACCCCCGACGACACATCCTGCTTCACCGCTGCTCTAAGATCAGTGGAGCGACACTTCAGCTTGAATTCCTGTTGAAACTCCTATCTGGTGAAATGCTTTGAAGTTGAAGTGCTGTGAGTGGGTGCAGTGGAAATGAAACTGGTGGGCAACACGTGTTAAAAACACACACTCCTACGTGAGGACACAATAACTCTGCTCTTTTCACAGCCACTCACTTACATACCGGCAGGTTTAAACAAGCAAGACAAGTGAGTCAGGTTATTATTCAAACCTACGCAGAGAGATGTTACATCCATTTGAACAAATTGAAAAGTTTGTGAAACAGTTTGTGTTTCTCTCCTGACTGAATATCTCTAAGAGTGTGTATGCGTGCAGCTTTTTATAGTTACACATATAGAAAAAAATCTGCAGAAGCATCAACATACATTTATATATATATATATATATATATATATGTACAGTTGAAGATGTTGGTCTATTTACATCATAACTGAGTGTGAAGGTTTCATTCGCTGTCTGCAGCAGCTCATCTACTTATGAAAAGTCTGTTTCGTCTGCAGTCTTGATTGTTTCCATGACGACGTCCGAAAAAGAAAAAAAATATAACGAGAAGAGTTTAGAGCGATAACCTCGTTACGGGACCCTCCCCCTCAGACACTTTCAACAAAAGCAGCAAACACTGGCGGGACATGACGCTTCAATTCTTCTATTAAACATCAGCCACAGTACAAAGCACCATCTTCACCAGGTTTCTGTAAAAACCCTACGATTTAAAGGTGTAGTACAACAAAACCAAAACAACCCCCTTTAGTGTCAAAATACAATCTAGTTTTATTGAATTTTTATGGACCCATGAAACAAACATAAACACACGAATAGAAATAAATTTAAAGATTCAACAGGTTTGACAAAAAAAAAAAAAAAAAAAAAGATCTAAGTATCTCCAGATATTAATCTGGAAACAAACATTTCTCTACAAGGATTCAGTAATAATCATAACAATAATAATAATAATAACAAACGGCAACAACGATGGCTTCGGAAACATTCAAAAACAACATGACGTTTAATGTACAGTACGGCGAAGCCACGGAAAAATGGCTTTTTCCAGTTATTAGTAGCATGACTGATTGTCAAGCTCACATTTTTCTCCCTTAAATAATAAATTCATAAACATAGACGTTACATAAATATTATTGAACATGATAATAATAATAATATCTCAAATGTAAGACTTGTGTTTAAATTGCTTAAAACGTAATTAAGTTCCACTAAAGCTTGTTTTATTTTGAGGTCAGCTTATTTTACTAAAAATGTACAAGTGCAGCCCAGAGGAAGAAGAAGAAGAAGAAGAAGAGACGAAGAAGAAGAGGAAGAAAGAGAATAACAACCCACCTGTTTTGAAATCAGTCTGCAACAAGTAAAATAATACATAAATGTAATCCCTTCATTAAAATAACAGATGTACTGCAGATCATACAAGACGGGAGCTATATCAGATCTCTCCAGCTATTGCTTTTTAAATTGGGTCATGCTTCTATTTTAGAACCATACTGTAAGTCCCTGCATTCATGAAGTATATTCATCAGAGAGGAAAAAGGGGCCAAGAAGGTGACGACAGTGCCAAGGACACGGGAGACGTCGTTTTTTTACGAGAGAGAGAGAGAGAGAGTTAGAGACGCCGCGGTAGGAGCATAGGGTTTGCATAGTTCGGCAGCATCATCATCTTTTAACGCGTTTCCCTATCAAGACCGTTATTTTCCTGTTTGAATGTGTGTGTCCCCCCTTCTTCCCTCACCCCCTCCCCACGTATCGCTCCTGTGGCTCGTTAGAATAAGGAGCGAGATGAGAGGTCTATTTTTACAAACGAGGGGGTGAGCAAGTGAGACGGAAGGTGAGATTTTATGAGGCAGAAAAGCGAGCACTGAGTTTATGTTGTTTTCATCATGAACAGATTCTGGATGCAAATGTACAAAAATAAAAATAAATCCTTCCAAAATGTGTTTTCTTTTCATATATTCTGGAAGGAGTTCTGGAATATTGCTAAATTATAAATAAAGAGCCACAACTGTGTTTAACAGAAGACAAGATGTTTTGTTTTTTGTTTTTTTTTTGTTTTTGGAATGAAAGGATTCTCTCGTGATGACGTAAATGTCAGGTCAAGCGCTGGCCCACGGGAGGAAGAAGGACACGATGACGATGACGAGGGAGAGAGAGAGCGGCAGGGAGAGGAGGAGGATGAGAGGAAGAGACAGGGATGACGGCCACAGAGACGTCAGTTTGGAGCCTCGGGGAAGTTCGGCCGGATTCTGTTGCCTCTCTGCGTTTGGTCGGCAGATGATCAGCGGCCTGACCTGCGATATGCTCTCCTGAAAGACAAGAAGAGGAAAAGGTTAACGACTTGACTTTGGTTCAGTCTGTTTAGATTAAACCCTTCAAGGTCGTATATGGAGTTCTCCAATAACGTGTGTGTGTGTGTGTCCTTCAAGTTCAACAAACACATTAAATAAATTTCTGCTTTAATAAAACATTTTGCACGTTTTAGCACTTTACTGCCACCAACTGTTGATCTGAGTGAGAGAGACTTATAAGCTGCCACATGATAAAAAATAACTACACTTACCCCCATGTAGTTTTAGGTGTTCCTCCAAAAACCAGTCCAGCTGCAGGTAACTGGTGTTTAACCTCATGAGTTGTGGCCAAAAACTTGTGTTTCGTGAGATCAAAGTGACTTTTGACCACATTTGATCAAGCATCAGTTCATGCTTGAGCCTCAGACAATGTTTGTACAGTTTTTCTCAAATTAGTCTTGAGATTTTACAACTAAGTATGTTTTTGTGAATATGTTTTGTGAGGTCCCAGTGACCTTTGACCTTTAGCAAACAAACTCTAATCAGCCAATATTTGAGTCCAAATGAACGTTTCTGCAAAATCTGAAGACTCTGACTCAGTGGAGTCTTAAAATATCACATTCAAGAGAACAAAACCATGTTCTGTGAGGTCACGATGAGCTTAACCATCAACCTGTAGCCTTTAACTTCTTATTATATTTACTTGAGTCTAAAGTTTAATTGTTTTTCTCAAAACACTCTTGAAATATCACGTTCAAGAGGCCCCAAAAACATGCACAATGTCACAGTGACCTTGATCTTTGACTTTTTGCTCACAAAAATTACATCACATCATCTTTGAGTCCAAGTGAGCGAAACGTAAACTCTCTTACTCTATAGCGCCTCTAGTGGTTAAAAACCCACAGGGCATCTTTAAATAGACCTTTGTTGCATGTTGTCCCACTGATTCTCCACACTACAGTACTGAATTAATATATAATATACACATTATGTATATATTTTTTAATGTCTGTAATTTTACAACAGATTCAACATTAATGTTTAGTTCCGACATCAGATTTCTTTTGTTATTTCTGTGGATTTAAACATGAAACGGTGCCTTCATGTACAGATCAGATAATCAGACTTCACATTACTGTGTTTTTTTTTTTTTTCTTTAATTACCTCCAGTATGGTCCTGCTGTGTGCTCTGTCAGGACTGAGCCTGAGGTTCCAGCGATGAGATCTGTGACTCCTCCCGCCGTCGTCTTCGCTCTCCGTCGTATCTTGCCGCGCAACACGCGGCCGCTTGCGTCTCCGCGAGCTGATTCGCTGGAGGGAACCCGGCTCCTGGAGCCTTGGAGCAGACGTGACGGAGGTTAGACGACGGTTACAAAAGAAGTGTGGAAAATGAAGAGAACAAAATGTGAGGAGGTCAAACCTGCAATCTGTGTCTTCTATATCAGCATCTGCATCACTCTCACCCTGAGGGTCTGATAACACACACTCCTCCTGCAACGAACGCAACATCTTTTCAACATTCATATATTCTGTAAGGGAATTTTATTTTGAAATTGCTGGATAAAGCACCAAACGGCCCCCAGTGAGTCATCAGCGACCGCCACTATTTGTAAAAGCGAACACAGCTCTCATCGATGGCGTCCGTCTCTCATGCGTCACTTTTTGTTACCACCGTTATTATTATGCATGAATCAACCGACGCCTCTACACATGACTAATGAGCTCAGAGGCTCTTATTCTGGCGGCCCTGAGTTTACAAAAAGATATCTGCAGTTGAGCTAGAAGTTTTTTTTTTTTCTTTTACCTCTGTGCCGTATCCTTCTGAATACCTGGTCATCGTCACTCTGTTTTTTCCACAGTGTTCACACCGAAGTGAGTCCTGAGAAACAGAAATATAAAAGAAAGAAGCAAGGAAGGTCAGGAGTCGGGTACTTAAAGAGCACAATTACAGATTGAAGAAACCGACGGCCGTGAAGCCTGAGCACTCACTCACCGGCGTGGGCGTGTGTGCTTCTGAATAAAGTGTACAGGGACCGGCCTCGCACAGACACACTACATCTACCTCGACGCAGCTCGCCCCCATCTGAGACACAAAGACAGCCAGGATAAACAAGCGTGATCTGCTGCTTCGCTTCCTGGATTCGAAGCCTTTTATCATCAACCAGCAGCAAAATTAACAAAATAAGATAAGAGAGAGCTCAAGCTTTGATGTGTTGAAGTTTTAATATCTCCAATCCGCTCACATTGATCACATTTCTAGCTTATAACCTTTTTTTTTTTTTCCCACCTACTTGTGTTTTTAAGCTGCTGTAAAGTGGAGGACGTCTGGCTTGACAAATCCCCAGGCTACGATGTACAGTATCTGACAGAGTTTTACATCATTACATCACCACGTTATTCATTATTCAGCTGGACGCCAGGTTTCATAACCTCAACCCGCCGCGGGATGTTTGACAGCGTGACTTTGTGTCGTAATTACAGGACGGATTGGACGGCGAAGTCTCACCTCACAGTCGTTGTCAGACGTCTCTCCGGAGGAAAAGAGGCCGTGGGAGTCAGATTCCCTCCGCAGCATGACCTCTGACGCTCACACAGACCTGAGGCAGAACAACAATAACGAGCATGAACAATAAGCTATTATTGTTCTATCAGCGACCAGTGTGACACTGCTCTTTAATGACTTTGTTTGATGAAATTTTCCCGTCTGAAATAATGACTCCAAGAACAATGTAACTTAAAACTTAAAAAGAAATCATTAGTTTCATTGAGAAACTGAGGAGTCAAATTTCTCATAAGCGCAAAATAAAGTTGATTCTAGTTCAGACTCTAATTTTAAATGTGGCCTGATACTGTTACTGTTACATTACTGTTATATACTGTTGTATACTGTAATGTTACTGTTATATTCTGTTATATACTGTTATGTTACTGTTATATGACTGTAATATTACTGTTATGTTACTGTTATATTACTGTAATATACTGTTATATTACTATTATATTACTGTTATTATTTAGTTTTACCAATTGTACAATTATCAAGTAAACGTGATTATAATTCTGATTCTGACTCTAATTGGGGCCTGATTGATTATTACTGTTACATATTGTTATTACACTGTTATTATAATGTTATATAATGTTATTATACTGATATATATATATATATATATATATATATATATATATATATATATATATATCAATCAGTGTGACACCAATATAATAACTTTATATATATATATATATATATATATATATATATATATATATATAGTTATATTGTTATATACTGGTGTCACACTGATTGATATATATAATTATCATTATACTATTACACTGTTTCTACTTGTTACATATTGTTTACAGTCATAATGTTATTTTTGTGGTATATTCACATAACATTTATATTTTTATTCTTTTTTTATTTCTTCTATTTCTTTTTATTTTATTTGATTATTTGACCCTTTATTATTACTATTTTTTATTTTTTTTAATTTAAATTAAAATGTAATTTAATTTAATTGTTGTCATTATTAAACAATCTAAAGACAGAATCCTGTTTCAGTTCATGTTTTATTTACTTTGTTGTGTAACTGTGTAGGTGATAAATAACAAAATATATGTCACATTTATATAAACTCACACTTTGTTATTTTATTTTATTTTATGTCATTTTACTGCATTGGTGTTATTTTGGAATATAAATATAAAAGTTATATTTTAATCTATTATTATATATTTTTTAATCTAATTACATCAGTCGGTCCATACATATCTATTTTAATGTTGTAATAAATTCTATATTTTAATATAAATTTTATTGTGTAACATGGAGTTTTGTGATTCTCTGTAATGAATTTATTTCATTGATGATAAATTGTTCATATTACACATTAATGTTACTTTTTTTCTAAAATATGGAGGATTTAAATTAAAATAATAATCTTATTGGTTTTTATTTTATTTCTTTTTGTCTCTGTAGTGTTAGTGTTTGAGCGGAGGACAGTTCGCCTCAGCAGGTCGTGTACTGTAACATCTGCTCAGCAGTGTCCGCACTCACATTACGTAATAACCTACGACAGTCAGCGTTGGTGGCGGACAACTTTTCACATCATAAAGAAGAAGGAAACATGGAGTCAACATCAAAGAGCCTGTGACGTGACGTTCCAGAAAAACAAAAACAAACCGAACGTTCCATTCATTTCCCCTCAGACTCGAACAGACAACCTGAGGTAAACTCTTAATCACCGGCGACAGTAATGAGACATTTTAAATAAATAAAAAAAAAGAACAGAGTGACCCATCTTACCTTAAACGCATCTTGTCCGGGAACGTGAACAATCCCATAAAAGGTGAAGCGGAGTCGTTGTTCGTTCAGAGGATGAGCAGCAGCACGCGGCGGTGCTTCTCATTGCGGCGCGGGGAAGCCGTGAGCTCGCGCTGCCTGCGAATGTTTGACATTGTAGCGAATCCTCGGTGTGATGTCAGACCCGGCGATGACAGGCAGCTACGGTCCGACAGGCGCGCGCTCACACCGCGGGACACCGACTGTTCCCAAAACAACGCGGGAGCGCGGAAAAGCGGCGGGAGGGACTTCCGGTTTAGACTTTTCAGAATAAAAGCGTCATCAAAGAATATGCTGTAGTGTAGATGCGTGTATGCACAATTCACACTGAATGTACATGATTGACTTAAACTGCTGCAGTGATGACGTATCCCCCCCCCCACACACACACACACACACCCCCACCCCAACATCAGTCTAAAGCCAATAACATTATCCACTGACTTAAACAACACTTGTGATTTTTAAAGCCTAACGCATGAGGCTCAACACAAATGTCACAACACAACCTTTAAAGTCACAATGTGTAATTTTTAATTCACAACTATGATCTTATTACCACATTGACCTGATTGTAAGACGGTATGTTTTCTCTAGAAAAAAGTCTGAAAAAAGTCATGTCGTCTTATATTCGGGGTCCAATGACCCGAGGCTCTAAACCAACAGGTGGCTTCAGACGTCGTCTCTCACTTCTCACAATTATGACGTCCCGTCGTAATTTCAAAATTGGGTCGGTGATAATTATCCGCGGCACATTACAGCTACCAAGTGGTTGGTAGTCGTAATGCTGATGATGAAGCTCAAATGCATGTTAAACACTGTTTCTAGGGGCCGCCTGGATAGCTGAGTGGTTATGGCGTACCGTGTTGGTGTATATATCTCTGTATCTTTGTGAGTTTGAATCCCCATCCAGACAATCTGTCCTGGGTGTGCTCTCCTCCATTTCTGTCTCTCTACACTACCTCTATCATTAAAGGCAAAAATCCTTCTAAAACACTCCTGGATGATGAAGGTTTGTGACTACAGGTCATGTGCTCGCTCACTAATATTTCCAAAAATGGGCCTTGAAAAAGAGGAGTCCAGTTATATCCAGGTCAATAATAAGGTAATTACATCCATCAACAAGTCGAAATGTTCTTGTACGTTTTGAATTTTCCATTTATATAAACATAGAATCAAAAAAAAAAAAAAAAAAACAGCCAGAGGTTCTCTCTGTTCAGACAGCAATAGGCTGGTGGCTGCAGTGCACCACTAGACCACACACTGGTATTAAAATAGAAAAAAAAAAAACTTTTGTCACTGCATTGTATCTTTCAGGGCCTCTGATATATGTTTGTGACATATTTTCCAGCTCTCTGTCCGCTGGTGGGAGTGTGAAACCAAGAAACAATAACTGTTGGACTGTTTCTGTTTGTTGTCACATAATGACTTTCCCAAAGAACAAAAAGCAACTTTGATAACAGTTCCCAGATAGTAAAATCATTACAGGCCAAGTTTGGCCCAATTTTGTCAAAGTTTCAGAAGAATGTACGGCCCAAATTAGGTATGCAAAAGAAAAAAAACAAAAGGACACTAAAACTCACCCAAAACCAGGTATTGAACTCCAAAACAAAGACATACCCACCTCAAAAAGAGTCCAAAATCCACCACAGTCAAGATAAAAGTCTTCACCTTGTTGACCTTTACTTTTTAAGTAGTGTGGTTAAACTATAACTGTGACATAGTCAAACCAAAGACCTTCACCTGCTTCTTCTGTGTCTGAATTTATCCAAAAATACTAAATGTCTGTCAGACTACAGCCAGAGTCTTTGCTGTTTGGGTTATCTATCAACAATATCTCATTTAACTCAAACTTCTTTGTCATAACAATCTATCTGTGAGTTTTAACCCTGGGCCACCAGGACTAATGATACTGACGGACCACGGCTCATTTCTGTTGTTTGTTGACCCTTCTGGACCACTGCATAAATATAATCACCAGAAGAAACTGGTGGTACTAAGGGCTGTGTCCCAATTCAAGGGCTATATCCTTCATTAGCCAAATGCGTCGCAGCTTTGCTACTAGGCTTCATACAACTAACAATGTTTTTTTTCTCTTAACGGTAGTACAAGGCACTGTTGTAGTGTGTAACAAAAATACACCAAGGTCATAAACGATGTGAACATGAAATTCTTCGTGGACTAGACCATCTCATTTCGTTGAACCGTAACTGACATAGACCAACAGTTGACATTGATCAGACCTTTGTGGACCAGGTCCTCCAGAGTAACCAATCCTCTGAAATGGGAGACCACTTTAAGTTCCAACTTTACATCATCTTTTACATCTTCTACAAAAGTAAGTTGGACAATTTGAGTAAGTAAATATAAATGTAATGATACAGGACTATTGAGTAGATGAGTTACCATGTTAGCCATCATGACATTTAACCAACTGCTGTGTTTATGCTTCTAGATAGTCATATTAAGAAGTATCATGTTTTCCAGTTGTCCTTCGGTCAGTACATCTCATTCTGGTAAATGTGATATCTCAGGATATCTTAGTCCTTTCAAACATACACTTAAACATACACTCAAAATGATAATATAATACATTTTATTTGAAGCGCCTCTCAAGTTACACAAGGACACTGTACAGTAAAACAAAACATGAAATAGTATAAGCAACAAAGAGGTAACAAATAGAAACACAGGATGTTTGTTAAAAGACAATACACTGACAAATGTAGACATCAGCCAAGATCAAGCATTGGATAAATAAAATATTATAAAAAAAGTCAGACCACAGTGAGAAAGCCAGAGTAAAAAAGTGAGTTTTGTGTGTGGATTTAAGCGCATTGACGCAGTGCAAGTGGGAGGATGTTCCAGAGTTTAGGGCCACACTAAAAACCCCGACACCCATGGAACTTAACTCCAGAGGTTAATTCAGGTCTACCAACTAAAAACCCATCGATTTTGGTGTTTTGGGAACAAAGGATGCTGTGTCAACTTCAGGACTCATTCCTACTGAACTCAATCAATACACTTTTTTACATTTTACCACCAGAACAACAAAGTCAAAGTTAACTTTATGGAGTAAAATACAAAAACGACAGTTTGATCACGGTTTATACATACGGGACATGATTAAATGTGCTTCTCTCTCTCTCTGTGCAGTTTACACGGTTTTTGAACACTCAAATACAACCTGTTCCCAGAATTGTTGTTGTGAGATTAAACTAGATTTGACACAAGGGACCACAAGATTAGATGATAGAGCAGGACATGGTTTGTGGACCACATCAAATTTGTTTTTACTTGCCTTCAGTGGTGGGTTTTCCCAAATTTTAAATACGATTATAGATGTACAAATAAGTTCACAAATCAGGGACTCTGAAGTTCCTCAAACAAAAACTTTTAGAAAAGACCAACTTCCTGTTGATCCTGTTTTATTTTTACTCTCTGTATTATTGTATCTCTGACTGGATTGTCACCCTAGATTCTGATGTGCAAGTGGTTTTGTGAACCCACCAATCATCAGGTCCAAAAGAAGGCATCCTACGTTCAAACAATCACACATCTCCACTGCGTTGCCACTTCATTGTTGCAGTGAATGTGTGGCGCGTAGCAGTGTGGTACACCGGTATGTAATTGTCTTTCAGGAAATGAGACGTTTAGTTGCCTGGAGAAAAGCGGTTCACATTCAAAGGTGTGTACTGAGTGGTTTTAACTGTATTTAAAACTTGCTCAAAGTGCCACCAACTCCACCTTTTCACTTTGTTGACAGGTGATCATTTTTCTTGGCGTCAAAAAAAGTCCAACAAACGCCTGCAGCCAGTGTTACATTTGTCTCTTTTAGTAACAGGATTATTACAGATGAAAGCTCTGGCTCCTGAGTCTTACAACAGATTTAAAACCGTTAATAATTTCAAAGCAAACTGAGAGTAATTACACATAATGTTTTTCCCTGATGTTATCTCACGCTCCCGAGGCCCTGAGAGAGTTGAGATACATGCGGTAGTTCTGCTGGGACAGACAGAGCAAAGAAACAGATGAAAAAAGATGCACACATTAGTGTTTATTGTCTTTAGGATGGGGACGTTATTTCACATGAGCACATGAATACATCAAGTGTCCTGGACTTAGTCTTTGGTCCGTTTATGAAAATACACAAAAGCACATAAGTGCATACAAATAGTAAAAATGTTCTTTTTGAACTTGGATGATCCAGGGCAGTTTCATCAAAGAGAAAGACCCGGAAACGATCGTTCACACGGGGGGAAACTGTCTGCTTTGGTACAATAACTGCCACATATTGTGTAGTGATGAGTAATCTGAGTTTTGATCAAATCTATTTCAGTCTTCATTTGCATCTAAAAACTCACTAAATAATACTTTATTGTATGTCTTTTGCGTCTTTTTGACGAGGTCGGGGCTCCGAAGATCCTCAAACTCAACTTCCTGTTGATCTTATTTTATTTTTACTCTGTGTATTATTGTATCTCTGGCTGAATTCCCACTCTGGATTGTTATCTGCAAGTGGTTTGGGACAAGTAATCCAAATCTGGACCTATCTTTTGCATCTACAAGTGTGAAATAAAACTTTATTTTACATCTTTTGCACCTTTTTTGACAAGTAAAGAGCATTGAAGTTACTCAAACTAAAGTTTTAGAACTTTTTTTAGAAGTTGAAGAAGTTAGAAATAAGATAGTGTTTCACATCAGGCTAGAAAACTGTCTGTTGATGTCCAAATAGAGGTCATTTTGGCCCAAATGTCCCATGAGCCCATGCTGCCGCCTCTAGACAGCAGGGCCAGTGAACGAGATAAAGTGTAATTAGCGTGGGGGGGTTTAATGGCCGAGGGAGGGATCCTCATTATGGCTGCATGTCGACCATGCAAATGACCCCTGTGAACATGTACGCTGTGTGGCCGGGAATAATGTAGCAGGTCCAGTGTCGAGCTTTAAAGATGGAGAGATAATTCCTCACTGTTTTCATATTGAATTTGTTTCACTCAGTTATGCTGCTGTACTTTTGTAGTTATTTGCACTGCACTTGAATGTTTTATCAAAGAATATTTCTTCCTTTTTGAGATGTTGTTCCACTCTTCTGTCCATAATTTCTCTCTCTCTCTCTCTCTCTCTCTCTCTCTCTGTTGTATAATGATGTTTTTTTTATGACTTAATCACACACACGCTCCATTATAACATACCTCAGAGCTCACTGAGGTAACTCTGACGACTGCAGTTCTTATTTGCCGATATGTCATCAACAATGTTGCATGTAATTTAAAAAAAGGGGGCAGAATTTGGTCAATCATGCTCTTTTATGCGCTCACATGGGAGAAGGAGGGAAGTAACAGATCCTCAGAGGCTGATAGAGACGCTTGTGTATACACAAGTAGCAATACAAACAGGAGATGGAGGTTTGATAAGGAAATTAAGGGAAAGGGTGCAACTCAAATAATCCAAGACTGATGCACCAACGGACCAATGCACCTCTCTCCCTCTTGCTTTTGCTCCTTCGCTGCACTTCCAGAAGAAAAAAGAGCAAGAGAGAGGGAGATGAAAGTCGAGGGATAGCTGCCAGAGCACGTCATTCGGATTTTCTGGAAGCGCCGCAGAAAAACGTTCCTTGGATTTTTTTTTCATCACAATTGGATGCGGGACTAAACCCAACCTTTTAAAACTTCACATGAAATGTTTCTCTTCGTCTGAGAGGTCACAGGTTTTTGGCATACACAAGCAAGACGACAATCAGACTTTTTGGATCGAACACGACTTGTCATTTTAGACCAGAGGGACATCGACTGCACCCAAAGCAATTGCAGGTTACGGTGAAGTGAGAACACCCTGAGGTGGTTCAAAGATTGTGATTTGGTTGCGTGAGTTATGTGCGTCTGTGGTCGACAAGTGAAGCACAGCATCCACAGACATTCAGAGGGATATATAGAGTCACTGCTCAGTGAGAAGACGAGATGAGGAAGGACTCAGCTTATCCCGTTTGATCAGATCTGATCTGATCTTTTCCTGCCATGAGGAAGACATTCGCCTCTTGGAGTCATCTTTTCACAAGCACAAAAAAGAAATGATAACCTTGTTTGTCGCCGTAAAACTACTGAACATCAACAAAAGTTTTTTTTGAGCCTCAGACAAGTGTAAAGGACCAATGAAGGAGTCGGATTTAACCAAAGAAAACACCTTGACGTGGGATTTTGATCAGTCTTGGAGCTCGATCATCAAACCTGCTGCACGTCTTTGCCTCAACACCTTAGACTTCTCAGACCTCTGGGATGAAGAAGACAGCACAGAGGACGAGGGAATCAATTTAGTTAACGTATCGCCGACATGTTCTCAAGGTCCTCCAGCGCCTCCACCTCTTCCTCCTCCACCGCCTCCTCTCGCCCCAGCGTTGCCCTCAACCTCTCACAAAGGTACAAACGTCAAATGTCGCACCTTGAAACTCCACTGGAGGGAACTGCAGAGTCTGGCTCCTCTTCCGAGGATGACCCGTTTTGGTACTCAGACTATTTGGGCCAAACTTGAACCAGTCCATGTGGATACAAACCGACTGGTTTACCTGTTCGAGTCTAAGGGCGGCAACACCTGCTTTAATGTTGCTTCTGGGCGGCAGGTAAGCAACCACGCTAGATCTTCATCAGTTTTCCTTTAGATAACCCTAAAATGTTTGCACTGTCATGCTGACAAGCCTCACAGTTGTTGAATTTACTCATTCAGTTCTTGATAAACTGATCTTTATTTAATATCAGTGGAATAAAGGGTTCATTAGTTTAGTACCTTGTTGAAACTCTGTCACATCTTTCTCCATGTCATGATGCAGAAGCAGCCGTCAGTCTCAGTGTTGGGGATGAAACGCAGTAACATCATAACCATCGCACTGAGCAGCCTGCCCCCTCCACGCCTCCTCCCTCCTGCTATCTACAGCATGGACAGCAGTGTACTGGACAGGGAGGACGTTCAGGTACAAGCAGAGGACAATCGGACCGCCAGCATTTGATTAATTCAAGTTTGTTTTTGTTGAAAGGGATGGCCTCTTGCCCTTTCTGTATCTTTATTAAGGCAGAATAAAACCTGAGCAGGATGCAGAGTCTAACTGGTGTTAATCTCTCTTCACATTCCCTGTAAAAACAGCGGCTTCAGGCTTTAATCCCAACAGACGAGGAGCTTAATCTGATCAAAGAAGCCAAGGCTCAGAACCCTAACGTTCATCTGGCCCAGGCCGAGCTCTGCCTCCTCACTTTAGGGGAAATCTCTCACCTGAGCTCCAGGCTTCAGCTGTGGGCCTTCGCTCTGGACTACGACTCCCTAGAAAGAGTAGGTGGAAGTCAAGTTAAGAAGCATAACTTCAGAAAGACATCCATATCCACATCGATAATGAATGCAATCCTCTGCACAACAGGAAATTGCTGAGCCTCTCTTCCACCTGAAGCTGGCCATGGAGCAGCTTGCAGCCAGTCACACCTTTAGATGCATCCTGGCGACTGTGTTAGCGATCGGTAACTTTCTAAATGGGTGTAAGGTAGGTGCATTTTGATGCCAAACTTTCTGCAATCTGCTTGTGACGTGGAGCAATTTTTACTGTTAGAACCTAATTCTTATTTCATGTTTTATGACGCTAAGGCTCGTGGGTTTGAGCTGAGTTATCTGGGCAAACTGTCCCAGGTGAGGGACACACACTCCCGCCAACCGCTGCTGCACCACGTCTGTGTGCTACTGCTGCAGCTTTACCCACAATCCTCTGATCTCTACTCAGACATCAGCGCCGTCACTAAAGCCGGAAAGGTGCGTAGTCACTTTGATGCCTGTCTGACAACCAACCGCGTTGATTAATTCACAATTAATACACAATCTTCCCTCCTTTTCCTCGTCTTTCTAGTGCGATTACTCCCTCGTCCAGACCAACCTTTCTCAGCTCGAGTCTCTGTGCAAAGGATCATGGGAGCAGCTGAAGATATTGGATAAGGCTGAGGAAAAGAGGAAAGGAGGAAAAGGAGATAAGAAAAGGGGAGGAGATGAAGGTCCAGAGGGATCGATTCGTCATCGGTTGCCCAAGATTTTAAAAGAGTGTGAGGAGAGACTGAAGGTCCTCCGAGCGGTCCACCGTCGGGTGATCAACAGGTGCTCCAGTTACTTGATACAATAAATAACATTTATATAACAAAAAGACTTTCAAAAGATTGTAAAAATGATCAATTTCCTTATTTCTGTTCCTCCAGGTTCCACTCTTTCCTCTTATTCCTCGGTTACTCCAAAGCTATGGTGAGAGACACCAAAGCGGAGGACTTTTGTAAAACCATCAGCAACTTCTCTCTGGAGTACAGGACCATACGTCAGGGCATCCTGATGCAGAGGGAACACGAGCGGCAGAAAAACGAAACGGAGAGTCCCGGACCCAGCATGCCAGCCGGGAGGAGGAAACGTCCTCAGACTCCAGCACAGGTTTTTATTTTTAATTTATAAGAAACTGAGTCATGTGTTTGTTATCGCTCAGATTTGAACTGAACACACGCTGATTCAACAGGAAGCTGAGAGAAGTGAGGAGCAGTGTAAACTGGAGGAGGTGCTGAGGACACCGGAGTCCAGCCTGAAGCCTGATGGGACGTTGCCTCGAGGCCGCAGGAGGATGACTGACGTCCACGGTGAATTATGACTCCAAACAAACGGTCTCTTTATCCATTAAAATGTATCAAACACACTGACAACGATCCTGTATCTGTTTACTTCGCAGGTGCTTTTACTCGGAAACTGAAGTGGTGACCTGACTGTTGACGTGTACTTTTAAAATGAGCCTTGAAATGTTTTAATTATGTTTTTCTGCATTAAAGATCTAAAAATCTTGTTTTGATTGATAATTTGTGTGTGTGTGCTTTATACTTTCATGAAAAACAACAAAATTAACTTGTATCACGTGAGAAAATAGATGAAAATGTCAAATATATATATATATATATATAAAATATAATATATAAAATATATAATATTGGCTGAAACATTAAGAGCATTTTGTCAAAAATAAAGCCTGAACAGAGAAGCAGAATCCAGAATTGATCGTTCTATTCGCCGCGTTTGATCCTGCGTTCTAGAACGCAGACAGCTCCTGACGTCACTCGCAGTGTTCACGCGCAGCAGGCAGGGTACGCGCGTGAGTGAGCCCGACGACAGCTGCACGCGACAGTTCCCGTGTGGTGTACAAGTGTTAAAATATTTTAGTAAGACGTCAGCGTTCTAATTATTAAACAGCGAAATTCAAACGAGTTGCGTTTGTTTTTTTTTTTTTGTTTTTTTTACAGTGAATGACGTTGCTGTCGTCATTCGCGACACGTTACTGACAGGCCGCGTCAGCCAATCCGGGAAGCGTCTTCTCGAGATGAGCGTCCAATCAGATACAAGGGACGCGGAAGTGGGCGTGGTCTCTTCACGCTACGGGTGTGTGAGAGTCGACGCCATTTCGTGTCCAGTGGTTTCAAGGTGATACAATCTGCCTGCGAGAGCTGCGAGCGGATCTGTAGCGTCTCAAGTTAAAAAAACAAAAAACAAAACAAAAAAAAAAAAAAAAAAACAGCGTTGACTTTTATTCATTTTTAGTGTTAAACTCCCGGTGAGTATTTTTAACCGAGCGATTTTTAATCCCCTCCTTTTTTTTTTTTTTTTTTTTTTTTTTTTTTTTTTTTACCTGACTTTCAGCCGTCTTTGGGATTTTTAATTTTTTTTTAATTTTTTGTTTTTTTTTTTTAATTTTTTGTTTTTATTTTTAATGCATTTTTTCCTCCCCCTCCCCCGTGGCTGGCTGGTTCCTCAGACTGTGTTGGGGCTTTTAGTGGCGTTCATTTTGTGATGGCAGTAAAGAGCTGCGCAGAAACTAGTTTGAAGTAGCTTCCACTGCAAGATTTTTTTTTTTTTTTTTTTTTTTGCTTTCGTTTCTCGACTATAAGAGAAAAGCATTTTTTTCAGGGCTGGTGTGTTTACCTTGTTGTTGATCTGCTGATTGTGGTCGTGATTTTCGAGGGAAGATTATTCCAGTCTTTTCTGGACAGTGTTCAGTCCTTTTCTCTTTTTGTGGAAATATGTTTTTAAAAAAAAAAAGACAAAGTGTTTTTTATTACTATTATTAATTTTTAATTTTTTATAGTATTATTATTATTATTTTAATTCTCGTTCACCTGTATCTTGATGTGCAGTCGTTGACATTGACTCATGAGACTTTGTTTTCTTTGTGATTTTCAGGCAGTGCTCAGTTTTATTTTTTGAGTGATGTCATTTTTTTTTTCAGGCACAGATGTTTTTAACCTCCAAAAACAAAAAAAGAGAAAAAAAAAAAAAAAAAGTTGGTGCGTTTTTAAAGGAACATTTTGCTGTTTTGTTGTGACATAAGTTGTGCATCTTATATATATATTTATTCATAAATATATTGTTCTTTTTTTAAAAAAGTTTATTTGAATATTGAGTCATTCAGTGTCAGTTGACTGTTGTGCAGCTGCTGGGGCAGTGAGTCCTTTTATTTTATACATACATAAGTTTATATAGTGTTTTTTTTATGTATATATATATTTTAATTTTGCAGCTTTGACTGATCTGATTACTTGTGTTTTTATCTTTGGCAGAAAAAAAAAAACTTCCACGTTTAATTCTAATATTCATCTAAAGTTTGGAGTTGACCTATAAACTCCTCGGTGCTGTAGCTCACACCTGTCCTGTCCTCTGGGAAGTGTTGAAGTGTCCTTGAGCAGAGGTTGGATCAGATCTGATCCAGATCCAGACTCGAGCTGTAGGGGGCGCTGTTCTGCTGCTGAACTTTTATTTCTGTTCTTGGGTGGGGGTGGGGGGGCGGGGGCAGACAACCCTCAACACTGGTGAAACTCACGTTTGCTGAACACGACGTCATTGTCTGGTATTTTTCTGTTTTTAATGTCTTTTTTTTTTTTTCTTGGTTGAAAAAATTGGATTTTCAAAATAAAACCAAAGTTATCTTTGAATATCAACATTTGGATCAAAACCAGATGTCAAACCTTCTTCTTCTTCTTCTTCTTCCCATGTTTGTTGTAATTTCACTTCCAGTTCTTTCTTTTTCTAATATTATCTTCTTTTTTTTTGTTTCCCCTCCTGTTTAGTTTTTGAAGCCACTTTTTTGATCAGCGGCAAATCGTAAGTTGGTCTCAACCTTTTTTTGTTTTTTGTTTTTTTTTTCACCTCAACTTTTGCATCATTTTTTTTTTTTTTTGATATAGTTCAAATATCTTTCCCCTCCCTCTTTTGGATTTCCTATAGTAAAGTAGCATGTAGTGTTGCTTTTGTTTTTTTTTTTTTTTTGTTTTTTTTTTTTTTTTTTTTTTTGTGTTGTGAAATTAGACAACTGCTTTTCAAATTTTCAAACAGTTTGGAAACAGTAGCGGCCTCTTACATTATAACTAAAACTATAATGTTATAATGAGAATAACAGTTTCCTCCAGCACAGTCCTTGGATTAAGGATTAAGGATTAAGGATTAAGGACTGGTGCTGACTGACAAAGGCAAAATGAATCCTCATTTTTTATTGTTTTTGTTTTTTGTTTATCTGCCTTTGTGATGTGATTCTATTTTCTTTTTTTTTTTTTTTTTTTGCATGTTGTTTGATGGAATCAAGTCTCACATAAAAACATGAAAAGTAAGAGGTGTCGCTCTTTAATTATAACAGTGACGTCACTGATTTTACTTTAAGTTTGTGTCCATTTAATCAGCATGCTTAATAATTACTAATATATTCAGAAATCACTAACGTGGATTTGATTTGATTTTTGTACATATATTTATACAAGTGAAACTTTTTCTTATTCTGTTTTTTTTCCTTCCCTCATCAAACCTCTTCAGTTTTAAGTTTTCATATTGAAATCTGTTTTTAAAGAAACAAACGAAGCAGACGACGTACACGTGACTCCTCGTCTGTTTCCATGGCGACGCTGCATCGTCGCAGCGTCTCCCACAGTTTTAAGCACAAACATTGAACCGACATTCGACAACATCACACGACTGATCTGCTGTAATGAAGCCACTTAACCAAAAAAGAAAGTAGATTTTCACACAATGAGGCCCAGATGAGGCAGAGTAAGAGTTTAGCCCTTTAAAAAGCTACAATGTAGCAGGCAGGATTTACAAAATAAAAGCCCTGCAAGAAACACCACCTCTGTGAAGCTTATATTGTTCAAAAATGTTGAATTAATTGGCCTGTGTCACTTCTAGGAAGTAGTCAGAGCCTCCTAAAACAGTCAGTCTAACACCTTTTTTTATATATATCTACAGGAAATAATACCTGTCAGCTGTTACAGTTGCTGTCTGCACCCTGTTGGGTAAACTTCAGGTTAATACCCATCTCTAAAATAACAACAACAGCTCGATTGCTACAGTTTTATGTGTCTAAATCCCGGATATTCTCACTTGAACCCGAACACACCACAAAGAATTAGAGACATTTCGGTAAACAGCCACGTGACGCAGCCCGCGAGCTCGCCAAGCTTGATAGAAGCGTCTCCGGCCAAATCATGTTGAGGAGAGCAAAGTATTAAGCTTTGGCCAGACATCCCGCTGCAAACCATGTAATCCCCGGCCGGTAGAGAGAGAGAGAGAGAGAGCCGCCACTGGGTCACAGTTTAGCCCAGCTGGCAGCGGCGACGGGGTTTTTTGGCAGGGTTGATTTGGCTGCGTAATGGTTCACATTGAGATGCAATGATCTTATGATTGAGAAGGGAATTAGATTAACAATATTGGCAAAAATAACAAAACCACTAAAACACACAGAGAAGATAATTGTCTAAATCTAACACAACCTATCACTCATCAATCACAATGTCACAAGAGGAAGGAGACCTTCAAGCAAATCTGATTCTAAACATAAAAAGTGTGTAATGGCACCAGTAGACCCATTATACCAAACCATAAACCCAAACCAATTCTATGGCAACAAAACTAGGACAATATAAGCTTCATCCAAGTGGTGCTGTTGTTGTTGCTGCTTATTTTCTTCACCTCCTGTAGAAACAGAGCAAAAGACTAAATTAACTAATTTGCTTTTGTCATAACATTTATCCCACAGGTTTTTTTTTTTTTTAATGGCCGCCTCCTTTTAAGGAAAGAAAAGAAAAAAACATTTTATCTACCTCCTCCTGAACTTTTACCCTTTTCCACTTTTAAGAATCCCAAACTCAAACTTTTTTGGGAGGTGTTGTAGACGTCAGTGACTTCATCTCACGTAGTTTTTTTTTTTTTTTTTTTTTTTTTTTGCTTTTTTTTTTTTTTTGGACGACCCTCTTCTCTACGACAGAGTCAGGCAGGCAGACCTCCACCGACCTGAATACAGACACAATGGAGTGAGTGCCGGCAGCTTTGATGACCCGATCACACTGTCTGTTACTGCTGTCCTGTCTCCTGTCTCCCCCCACCTGTAGAAACCCAGAAATACATTTAGAAATGTCCAGAAGTAGCTCTGACTGAATCCATTGAATCCCAGTTCTGTTCTGTTTCAGTAAATGTGAATGTGACGTTTATTAGAACCAGTTCTTCTTTAAATTAACTGAACATCTTTGGTCTTTGGGCTGATAACAAACAATCTGAAGAAAAACAAGCTCTAACTGATCAATGATTTATAGACAATCATTGTTATTTGCAGCTCTCTGAACTTGCTAATTATTTTCATGTTAAAGCTCAGATTTACTATGGATAAAAACAGATGATTGACAGTTTAAAAAATTTAAACAAGACACAAGATGATAGATTTCACAAGTGTTTACCAGCTTATTTTTTTCTTTCTATCTTCTTTTTTCCTCCCTGAACATTTATCTCCAACACCCGCTGACCGACCCGCTGTTTCCTTTTTTTTTTCTTTTCTCTTCGTCTCACCCCACCCTTTGTCCCCGACCAGTTGGTCATCGTCCTCCACCTCCTCCAGCCTGATGGCCAGCAGCAACGTAACCAACAAGACCGACCCCCGTTCCCTCAACTCCCGGGTCTTCATCGGAAACCTCAACACCCTGCTGGTCACCAAGGCCGACGTGGAGGCCATCTTCTCCAAGTACGGCAAGATTGTGGGCTGCTCCGTCCACAAGGGCTACGCCTTCGTCCAGTACTCCAATGAGAGGAACGCCCGGGCCGCCGTGGCCAGCGAGGACGGCCGCATGATTGTGGGTCAAGTCCTAGGTGAGGTGGAGAAGAATTGTGGGTAATGTAGAACATATATTATCATAACAGAAGGACAGGAAGTGGTTCTTACAGGAGATCTTACTGGTCATAAAACCACAACCAGTCTTTAATTTTGTCACCTTAGGTTTGTTGTACTTGCCAAAACTTGAATATTTTCAGCACTTTGGTGAACAGATTGACAAGATTTAGACGGACTGATCTCATCTTGTGTCTTTACGGTCACGTATAATCATATTAATCTACTGAGGTTGAAATGTTGAAGGTTGCAACAGCAGCTGGAGATTTTCCCATCATGCTCTTCTCACCCCCAGTGACTCACATCTGTCCCGGTTTTACAGTCTTCACTTCAACCGTCAAGTTAAAACAGAAGCTGGCTGAACCATGTGCTGCCCTCTGGTGGTAAAAAAAAAGTGATGCATGACAAGGATCATTCTGAAAAAGGTGGAACTTAAAAGTATAAACGTCTCAGAGAGAAAAACAACCTGTTTCTGATCTAAAACTTCTGACCTCATTTGATGCTCCAAGCAGCTTAAAAATAAATGTGTGTAATTATTTACAAAATGCCTGTGTTAAGTCTTCTAAAATAACCCACCACCGGGCGGATGGAGGGGGATGGAAGTGACAGAATGTGTTAATTGGAGATTTCACACTTTCTTTCCAGAACATGTTTCTGGCTCTTTCTCCTTTGACTCAGTGTTTTTTTTTTTCCTCCCTCAAGACATCAACCTGGCAGGCGAACCAAAGCCTCACAGATCGAAGACGGTGAAACGTTCGGCAGGAGACATGTACAGGTGTGTGGACATCGCGCATCACTGCATCACGTCAACGTTAAACACATCTTTTACTTTGTTTGATCCTTCTCGCTCCTCCTTCTCTCCTCAGTTCATCTTTTGATTTGGACTATGACTTCCAGAGAGATTACTACGATCGGTAAGGGGAAATAAATTCCTTTCTGTATCATCCAAATGTTGTATAAAAGGAAACCATTAAATGTGCCGTGACACATTTTTTCCACTTTATGGTTTTATCTCAGGATGTACTCCTACCAGTCCCGCGTGCCTCCGCCTCCTCCACCGTTGTCCCGCGCCGTCATCCCCTCAAAGCGCCCCAGGGTCAGTCTGAGCGGAGGAGGCAGCAGACGAACCAAAAGCAGCTTCTCCTCTTCCTCTAAAAGCAGCCAGAGGACCTCACGTACGAGTGAGTCCAACATCAGCACCCACAAATGTACATGTTTGTTTTTTGTTTTCGAAGTGACCTCTTGACTCTTCTGATCACTTCCTGTGTCCACAGTGAGAGTAGATGACCTGCAGACCATCAAGAGAGAGCTCACACAGATCAAACACAAGGTGGATTATCTGCTGGAGAGCTTAGAGCGAATGGAGAAGGACCACAGCAAAAAGTCAGGTGAGACGTAATGAGCAGGAAATGTTAAGATTCTCAGCTCAAATGCCAAATGTAAAACGGGTGTCGCATCTTTGTATACCGTTATTTTCTTCTCCGTGACTCATACTGCACCATGATGAGTCATGAAGGGGCATATGCAAATTTTAAATAAACGAGTTTCATCAGATGCAATGAACTGCAATTGTTCATTTCAGAATGATTCAACCAACCTCTGCCTTCATATAAGCACTATAAGAGTTTTTAAACACTTTCCTCTAAATTTCTCTCTCTGTGTTTAACTCTCTGCTCAACTCTTCAGACATGAAGAGCCCCAAACCAGAGCCTGGTGAAGTGTCTCCGCTCCACTCATCCACCTCCAGCAAGAAGGAGGACAGTCTGAAACGGGACAGAGAGAGTCAGGAGCTGAACGACTCGGAGGAGGAGGGAGACCTGCTGGAGGACGAAGACGAGGTGAGGATGAGGAGAGAGAAGACGTTAAAGGAGGTGGTTGACTGATGTTTCTTAAAGTGATGTTTGTTGTGTGCGCAGATAAAAAACAGAGGGAGGGAGGAGGACGAGGACGAAGGTGAGCCGGAGGAAGGCGAAGACGACGGCGACAGCGCCAACGGAGACTCCTAAACGCTGCGCCACTTTATGACAAAGCTACTTCACGAGATCGAGTCTCCGCGCCAGACTTGTACACGACGCTCATGTGCTCATATCTGCTGAAGCAACTGGACATTTACACTCAGTGTAATGTAGATGTTTCTCTCTGTCACACAGGACCTGGGTTTGATCATTTAGCATTTCTTTACCTTTTTATGTTTTGGTTTGTTTTTTTTTCTTTTGTATTTAAATTTTAACTCACACTTTCTTACACTGGATAAATGCAAACTCTGATCTGTTACAGTTAAAGGATCAATGTAACATATAATACATTTGGACAACAACAACAACAACAAAGCTAAACCCGTATCAGTTAGCTTTTAGACGAATGAAGACAAATTGAACACATTTTGACTGATGGGAAAAAAACACTACAAATAAACTCAGGTGCAGTGATTGATCTTGGGATTAAATAACAGTCATAGTTTTACTGTTCATGCTTGAAAATGGGACAAAAAAAAAAAAAAAAACAGCAACATGTTCCTGATCCAGCTGCTGTACAGCTGCCTCCTAACCAGCAGGTGGCAGTGTTTCATAATAACTGGCCTCATAATAAAAGACCACACAAACCTTTTATTTTTCTGTTCACCTTCTGCTCATCACACAACATGAACATGAGCATGTACAAAAACTTCACATCTGATTGCAAAAAACATTCGCACAAAAATCCTCACAGCTCTGGAAAATAGTTTTGTTTGTCGCAGAGGTGTCGAGACTTTACTCGACCTTGACTTGTGTAATGCAGTGCTACTCTTCTATGTTTGTCTGTTTCTGTTCATTTCACGTCGTTTGTCATTTAACTGCACTGGTGAAAGTGAATAAACTTGTTTTCCAAGTTGGATCCTGTTTGAGGCTTTTGGTTAAAATAATAACTGAACCGATGTGTTCAGGTGCAGCTTGTGTAAGCGAACGAGAAATTAGCAATTACAGGTTACTGAACAAGATCAAGACTATATCTTGAGTTTGTGAAGCTTTTAATTGCAGAGCAGTTGGGTTGAGGCTCTAAATGTTTTTATTACATTGTTAGAAATTCTTGTTGCACCAGTTTCTCGCACCTCTAGGTAGTTGTGATTTTATCTCCACAATTACTGTTTTTTATAACTAAATTGCAGCATGAAAAAATTAAAGGTCAATGAATTTTGTTATTACAATTATTATCAGTCTAAATTTTGGAAATATAATTCCCATAATGCTTTAGGGAGACCTTGTAGCGATATAATAATGTTGACATGAGGTCATTGGTTGAACTCCATCTTGCATCATTAAAAATGAAGAAATCACAATTATTAGGCCTTTTTTTCTATTCTTAATTACAATAACAAACAACTATCACTTGGTTATTTTCATGCTGATAAAAACTTTAAAATCTTATGATTTCCAGGAAAGTTCTGTATTTGTTAGGAGCATCTCTTGTTTTTTATTTTCCAACCAACCTCAGACTAATCAAAGTAATGATAGCCTTAGAAAGTCACAGCAAATCTAATAATACATACATGATGTCTGCATCTTCAGATCTGACTGTGTTATCACCCAGAGAAAGCGATATAACATTTGATGCAAATTGCAGCAATCAGGTTTCTGAGAGATTTCAAGTACCTGAAGTGGTTTAAACCTCAGCGCATCTCTTCAACCCTTCATCCAACCCATTCCCCTCCTCTCAGACTGTTCCTGTAATCCTCTGTCTGCATGGTTTTATACTTATAAAGGTGCTGTATTTAAGTTTAGGCTGGATAGTTAGCATGCTAACTTCAGTTAGAGCTAACATTTGAGGCTGTAAAAACTACTTATAAATAGCTATTCATGCTAACATAGGCTACAAAACACTTTAGAAGAGACAAGTCATCTCTGTCTAGACATGAAATTGAAAAGAAATAGAATAAATCTACACAGAAACAAGCTCGCTTGTCTGCAACTTCATTACCAGTAAACAAACTGCATCAATACGCAGCTTCTTTACTAATATACATTAACCTGCAGGGAGTCAAACTGAGGCCTTGGAGCTGAGTAATGAATACAAGTAGGAATAAAGAGGAATGCAAAGAGGGAAAGAGAGATAACTAATCAATAGGAGACAGTGTTCTGGATAAACTGTGATTAACGAGGGGACAATAGACAGGCACAGGAGCATGGATAATGAGAGTGTGGATGGGCAGTGGATGGATGGATGAACAAGCCGCAGAAGACCAGAGACAGATGGAAGAAATGCTGACAGATGGAGAGATGACAGGAAGAGCGGAAAAGATTTTGTGGTGTGCGCCGGAGGGGATGAAAAATGTGGAAATGGTGTAACAGTTGTAAAGTGAGTGATCGCAGCATGGTCTCTTTTGTTTAAAGCATCGTCCGGGACCTTTGCTGGATTGATTTTTTTTTTATTCATTTCTAATGCATTTTGGTCTTATCAGAACATCACATTTGAGGTTTTAATGGATTTAAAATGAGCTTCTGTCTTGAATAAACTGGACAGGCTTCCTTTTTTATTATTATCAAATTAATAGATTATATCACAGAGCCACATTCCACAAAGAGCCTGAAACACTGCTGCTCTTTTATTCAGCGTGATGAATGACAGCATTTTCAGGGACACCGTGAAACTCCCTGCAGCCATCGACACAATGAATTGCTTTTTCTTTTTATAACATACTTTTCAAGGCAGATGTTTTGCTCACATAGCTGTGTAATGCATTACTGTACATCCGCAGATTTGTCCAGTCTTCAAATCAATTAAAAGCTTTGAAATTAAAGCATGAACACACATGACTGCATGCGGCAGAGGTTAGAGAGTCGAGCCTGCGGTCAAAAGGTCATTGGACTGAGCCAACGAAGTGACTGAGACTGACGCTCTCTTTGTAGCAAATATGAGCAAAACACTGAACAAATGAAGCAGTGAACATTTTCAATATCTTTGTTGAACGAGGTCGTCATTGAGCATGTCTGACAACAAGTCTAAGTGAATAACTTAAAATAACTTGAATAACTTGATTCATCTCGTGAATTTGATGTCGGTACATGACTGTGTCTAAATGAACATTGATCACATTAAAGTAGAGACACGCCTGTAGGTTAATGTGTACACAGAACATCTGTTTCCACCACAAGAACCTTTTGTTAAATTCAGTTTTACTTCAGATTATTATGTTTTTCCGTTCAGGAACTCTTCCATAAGAACAAGAACCTTTTGAAGAACTCAGTTCTACATTCTGGATTTTCATCAGAGGAACCAATCTAAACTAAATTGGAAGATTGTCCCAATTGACCCTAAAAAAAGTCTTAGTCTCTTCCAAAGGTTCAGAAACTTCCCCTGGGGAACAAGAACCTGTTGAAGAACTCTTCTTTTATTTGCATTTTGTTCTTTTTACCTGCATTTTAATTTGAGGAATCATGGTCTTAATTAAGTTGAGCGACTGTTTTGCCCTGAACTGGCACTTCCATATCCTCCATATATGTGTTTAGGGCTAGTTAGTTTTTTGTTTGTTTGTTTTACCCAACAATATCCTGTTCATTCATTTCTCTCTCTCTCTCTTGCCCTCCGTCCTGATTTCTACTGGATGCGTGTTAATTGTGTCGTTGCTCCAAAACGGTAGCGGAGACGATATGTTTCAATTCTACATTTCAGTTTTAGTCAATGTTTGTGTTTCCACCAGCTCCCTCACAGCTCCGGGGCTCCACAGCTGATTCACAAGTCAGATCACGATGCACAGGGACAGGAAGTCCTGCACATAAACAAAATAAAACATCTGTTCAATTTTCAAAATAAAACATACCTGTTCAAGGCAGATCATATATACCTGTACTACACCTTGAAAACATCATAATGGGCGGAGGCAGACCTGAAGTTGACCAACAATAAAATTGACTTTTGTGGATGTAATGGTTCCATGTTCTTTGGTTTGAGTTGACTTTACCAAGACTGGTTGTAAGGTGACGTCTCATCAAACATGAAGAAAATACATACATAACCACAAATGTCAAACTTCAGTCAAGTGGCAAAAACTCATGCAGGAACATACATTTTCCTGTGGTTTTCACAGTTTCAGCTGACAGGTGACTATCATACCTTTGATTTGGTAACAGGAATCTTCCTGCTGTGGAAACAAATGACAATACGCTGGAGGAACTTTTTTCCCAGGAAGTCTAGTTTCAAAATAGAAACACACATCTGTACACATCCTATCTTTGGTATATTTTGTTGTCTGGGAATACAAGGAACAATGCTGCAAAGTCTGCACAAAATCAAGAAATGAAACGGTATGTCACTATCCAGTGAAAACCACGTCTCCAGATTTAGAGTTCTTTGACAAACTGATGGATTAACAGACAGAGAACCTTCTCCGTCCTCTGAGGCTGAATAAACCGTATTAAAACCTTTTGCCAGCTGAGCCTGCTGAGCACATGCTGCCTCAGCTGGCACAAGTAAACGCTGCCAAGCCATTAATAATATTATTAGTTACACCTGTGTGACTAATAACATCACCAATGGCAGTGTTATGGTTTTTCCTGCTGTGACAATATTGTGTGTCTTGATATCAGTTTGTAATTGTTAAGATAATTATTACTTAGTTAGACGCTCGACACTTTTCCACTTCACTTACAAATCTACCGTATGAGCTAACGAGTACAACATTTCTGTACATGAGGGTTAACAGGAGAGATTTTAAACCTGTTGTGGGTTTGGTTTTTTGTCAGGTCCAGACTCATGACTCTTAGAACCGAGATAGAAGAGTCACTTTTGATGTGAGTTTCGAGAGATCTCCTCAACAACTTGAGCATCACGTTGGGTTGAGGAGTGGGTCACTCACCAAGATCTTTAGCAATTGCTGCGTACAAGAGGCAAAAGGGCCAAAGGATGCTTATGAGATGCTAAAGCTAGCTGTTTAGCATACTAACCTACTAGAAGAAGCAAAGAAGTGATTGAAATAGAAGCAAAACAACAATTAACATGGGTGTTGCTTTCTGGATGCAACTTTTGGTGAGTAAAGGAACAATGATTGATGCTGAACTCTCAACATTTGCACTAGGTCAATAAGTAAACAGCTGTAAAGGCTAACTTTAACTATAAGCTAAAGCAAAACTTTAAGTACTATAAGCTATAACTGTAACATTTGTGTGCCTCTGTGCTGGCAAACAAACATTCATTTGTCTCAGACTTATGAACACAATACCTCAGGAATGCTATAAAGGAATTTCACAGTTATGGCACAAACCTTCAGTTAAACTGAAAGATTATTAGTTTAGACTTTGATGACCAGAGGCTCAAGGTTAAGGCCACTATGACCTCACAAAGCACCAGATGTTTTAGCCTAATTAACACAATATTTCAGTTGAGTCCTTGGGGGAAGTTCCTCAGCTTTGAAAGTATCAGCAATATGATAGTTAGATGATAATATTGACACTAGTACCCGTTAGCATAGATTAGTGCAAATAGTGGAGACACAGACACTATAGACAGACACTATATTGAATTGTTTCTGCCTGACATAAGGAAAAATACTCAGAAACAGAAACTTTTCCCGGTGGAGGCAATGGGAACCTGGAAGTGTCTGAACATTAGAAATAAAAATAAAACTGATGAAGAGAAGTGAAAGATGTATGAGGTGATGTAGCCCTGCAGGTAGGTGAAGACTGAGGGTGCAGGAGGGAAGGAAGATAAAAGTGACAAAATAATCTGAGCCAAAGAGAGGTCACAGCCGAGATGGAGAGGGAGGAAGAAGAAAGCGAGGGATGAGGAGAGGGTGTGAGAGTGAAAGGAGGTGGAGGAAAGAGATGAAAGTGAAGCTGCAAAGAGGTCGAGAGGCAGGGAGGGGAGAGGTGACGACGAGAGATAGAGGAGCCGAGCTGTGAGCCTCCGGGGTGATTTACCAGAGAGACGATGGAGAAGAGAGGGAGCATGAAACAAAAACACAATAAAAGAGACCTATAAAAGTCACCGAGTCTTGGCGAGCGTGAATCTCAGCGGACTCTCAATGTACTGATGTACGTGTGTGTTTTTGAGTGAACTGGGAAAACAGAATGCAACATGAGTTAAACATAGGAAGAGCCAAGTTAGCGTCCTGCAGATGTATTTCAGTATCCAACAGTACAAATGTATACGTGTGTGTGTGTGTGTGTAAGAATAAAATCTGTTTTAATATCAGTTTCCACCTTGTTCCCCGTGTGTAATGCTGATTGTCTGCAGACTAGAGTCACGGAGGTGATGAGTCATAGTGTATGGATGACTAAATACTGCAGTGACCTGCTTCTCTCTGTCTTTTGTCAATAAATAAAACGTAAAATATATGAAATACATTAAATGCTGTTACTTTAGATGAAAATTTTAAGCTGTTTCTCTACTTGATAGATGGACACGATATCTCAAGAACATCTTCTGACAAATATCTTTTCAAATGTTCACTTGTAGTGTGTCTCAATACTTCTGTTAGTACACATCTATGTAGTTTACTATGTTCACTATGTACTTACTTCTGTAGTGCGTGAATTTCGACAGGGTAGCGTCACAAAAACGGAAATGACGTCTTCAACATCTTCTTCTTCTCCTTTTTATTGGTGACTTGTCGCTGGACAGATCGTTAATCATCGATTTGAACCGTGATTGTCGTTCTCCACGATATCTTTGTTAGTGTGGCTCCATGTTTCATGTGAGGTGGAGATTACACCACTGTCATCCCTCCTCTACTGCTACGTAGCCAAGATGGCATCAGTGAGGGTGAGAAGTGTCCATCATTCAACACTCAACTGTTTGACCGTGATGAGTGAAACCATCTGGGTAATAACAGTTCACTGTGTTTCAGACTGATCAGTGTGAGAGAACTTATATAATCAAAATATTAAGTGTAAGTATGGAAGTATGTAGAAATGAGACACATTTGGACTCAAACATTAAGTGTCAAAGGTCACACTGACTTCATAAAACACATTGTTTTGCTTTATGAAATCAATATCTCAAGAACACTTTGAGGAAGTCTTTGCAAATTTATCAGATGTGTTCACATGTCCTCAAAGATTAATTGATTACATTTTGGTGTTCAAAGGTCAAAGGTCACTGGGACCTCACACAACATGTTTTAACTGGTCCATAACTGGTGAATTGAAGCACTAATTACTTGTGACTTCACTAGTTGGGAGAATCAAAGTTGGTAACTCTAGTTTCTTAATAAAATCGTAGAACAAAACTAAAGTAAATCAGGAATCTAACTTAAGTTTTCAGATTAAAGTTATTTGAATCATAAACTAACTGTTTTATTTGCTCGTTCTATGTGAAAGAACAAGGTTTTTTTTTTTTTTTTGACCAAATGTTTTCCAGCTTTGGCTAATTGCTGATAGTATTGCTCTCTTAGTAAATGTGATATTACAAACTTGACAACAAAGTGTGTAAATTCCTCTCGTCTGTGTCTGAAATGCAAAGATTTTAATCTAGAGGAAATAATGAAAGTAATTTGCCAGAGGCTTGTAATTTGTTGTTGTTGCTTTGCAGCTTTGTGATTCTGTTTATGAACCAATTAATTAACTAAATAACTTTCTTTTGCAGTAGAAGCTGAAAACACACGAGAAAGTATCACCCACTTTGCTCCACATCGTTTACCTCAGACTTGTTCGTGACAATCGAAAGTCCTTCTGTGTTTTTTTTTACGATTCAGTTTGTTGCGTCTGCTCTTGGTTTTACTTCATTTAACCTCACAATGAAAAGCCTCACTGTACCAAAGTGGGTTTGTGTGTGTGTGTGTGTGTTTTGGACTTTACTGTGGAGCCGTTGCCCTGTGACTGGCCCCATAGCTGGTGTGAATATAAATGAGAGAGAAAGAGGGATTCCACTGAACACAAAGAGAGAGGTGGAGGAGAAGAAGAGGAGGACGAGGAGGAGGAGGAGGAGGAATAGTTGCTTGAGGCTGTTTTGCCTCCTGCTTCATTCCTCCCTTTGGCTTTGTTCAGTTAAGAGAGAAAAAGTTGGATTATCTCTCTCCCACTCTTCTCTTTCACTTTCATCCCTCTCTCTGTTTTCCTTTATCTTTTTTGATCCGTGCAACCTTTGAAAATCTCTTCTATTTACTATTCCTCTTCTTTTTTAATGCTCTTGCCCTACATCTCTCCATCACTCTTTGTTGTTTTTTCTCCCACCACACTCTGTTGCTTTCCTCTCTAACCATTAAACGCTATCACTCTCATCTCTCCTGCCATCTCTCTCGCCGCAGAGCGATTGTTGTCTGATGTCTGAGGCCTCAGATTTGATGCGACCCTGCGGTAATCAGTCCTCGGCTCCAGTCACAGATTATCTGCTTGTGTTCGGGGACATAAAACCTGCCGATAGATCTGTTTTTCACCGTAATACGTTTATGCAAGCACTTTGGAAAGACAAATATCTGAATAAAAATCCTGCATTTACAATCTTAGGATTTGATTTAGTTGCTACAAAACCTTTAAATGAAAGAAAACAGCAAAAATCTTTTACTAAAGCTCAGTTATTCAATGTTTTTTTGTGTGTGCGACTTGTAATTGTTTTAATTAGCTCTATAGCTCCTGATTGTTTGTTGTCTGGGTGCTGATTGCAAGGTTGTCTGCCTGTAATTGTTTTCAGCTCTCTCTAGGTTTCCCTTTAAAAAAAAAAAAAAAAAGCAGCCTTTGATTAACTGACGACTGCCTGATTAAAATAAAGTTGCTAAATATAACCGTCACCCTAAACGCAAAAAGCAGTTTGCCCCAGTTACATGTAGAGTTTTGAATTTAGTTAAAGGTGCTCTATGTAGGTTTTTGATATCACTACATAGCATGTAGCACATTAGCATTAACAGCTAGTTAACAGTTTACTTATTTATCTAAAAGAAGCGTTTTTAGCTGAGCATTAAACTGCATTGGAAATCAACACCCAACACCAATGGGAATTTTTGCATCTATTCATGTTTAGCTGTTTAGCTTCGACTGATGTTAGCATGTTAATTCTTGTCTGTAGTGTCCAGTCTGTCCTGAAGATGTAGCGCTGCTCTTATGTCTTGTAAATGCAGCGATGGCCATCACCACCACAGCCACCTGTTCCCATGAGGAAACAATGTGTGACAGCACAGAAAATTTACATTTAGCAGCTTTAAACAGCTTCTTTCACTTCCTGTTGCTAAGCATTAAAGGTGACAGAGAACAGTTGAACTGGGTTTTGATCCTTGTTCTGTGATGTGACTTATATAGACAACAAAAATATTAGATATTTTAGGGTGGAGGATATTAAACACTTGGTTTTGCAGCTAATCACCTTTGAAGGGGAGGGAATGGAGTCAGAGCGGGGGGCAGGGGGATACATTTGATGTCACAAACAACCGTTTTAGAAACTGACCCATTTTCGAGAGACATTTCTATAAAGAGGAATGTCTATGAAAAACAGATGTTCAGACTTTCTAGCACTTTCCACATGTTCCTGAATGTGGGCGGACGACTGTTTTTCAACAAAGACGACGTGAAAACGGTTTTGATTCTCTGTCACCTTAAAAAAAAAAAACATTGGTTTCTCAGTTTGTTATAATGACCTTCAGAGTTCTTACAGTTTACATTTTTTTCAGTTGTATATATTATAATTTTTACAAGATCTTTCCTTCTTCACATTTGTTTATTATTAAAAAAAATACCTCTAATACATTGTATTGTTTTCACCCTGTGTTGTTGTTGTTTCTCGTGACACCATTATGTTTGTTTGTCAAAGAAAATTTCTTAGTGTGGTGCATGGTGGCTGTGGGAGCACTGTACAATGACGATAAAGACTATTCTATTTCATTCTATGACGCTGGACAAAGACAAGAAGATTGGACAAAACAATACGGCAGCTTTGTTGCATTGTGTTTGGGTTTGTATCTAACTGTACATCAAACTTGACTGGTCATTTCTCAAACAGCGTCGCTCAAACATAAATGTCGCTGGTCCAAGGAAACAAAACACCCTTCACTACCAGTTCACACCAGGTCAAAGCAACAAGTCACATTCACAATGTTTTTATAGCAACAGACAAGCAATGGTTCAGTCACTTGGATGAAGGATGAAGTGATTCAAATTTGGTGGCTGAAATCTAAAGGTGAAAGTCAGTGGTACCTCATAAAACACATTTTTTTACTCTGTAAATACAATATCTCTAGAACGTCTTAAGGAAATCCTTTGAAATTTGGCACAAACGTTCACTTGGACTCAAAGATGAACTGAATCAAGTTTGACAGTGAAAGGTCAAAGGTCATTGTGTTTAAACACCAACTCAGAAAACAAAGACTCTGGCTGTAGTCTGGCAGACATTTGTCATTTTTTGGATCCATTTAGTCTCAGAGGAAGCAGGTGAAGGTCTTTGGTTTGACTATGTCATAGTTATGTTAGTAAAGTTGTCCTTTTGTTTTGTCTTTTGCATCCCTAATTTCCACATAGTACATCCTTCTGAAACTGCCAAAATCAGTCCAAATCTGGCCTGTAATGATTTTGTTATCTGGGTATTACCTTTAAATGGACGTACAACTGGAAAACAAAACAAAAACTCTATCCTTAATCAGTCAGAATATGAGTTGAAAAGCAACATAACAGTAACCACAGTTATGATTTGTTATGTTAACTGACAGTACATCTTGATTGACATAATGCAGATAAGAGTCCCCCACTCACTGGATTACTGTGATCACTAAGTCAGATTAGAGCCTAAATGTCTGTTCACATCCAGTAAATGCACCAGATTATATTTACAACTTTACTTCTACAGCTCAGCGTTATGTTCACATACAGTTACATCTATAAATATTATATATGTAACGATGATGATAATAAGAATAATGAAACTAAGATTAGCACTGATTCTGTCAGGTTTTTTTTAGTCCCTCAGAGCTGTGCTGTCCATGTGGTGGAAGCTTGCCGTCTCAGTTTGTCATGTCATGAGGGCCAGAGCAGTTCTCCAACACATTAATATTCATCAATAGCTTTAATCTGTAGAAATTGGGTTATTGGCAACGGTGGATGATTCTGCCTGTTCGCTCTCTTTTCCCCACTTTCATTCTCAGGCGTCTCTTTGACTCTGTTTCTGTGCGTTTACGACTGTATCATGGGAGAAAAAAAATGAGAGGAATTTTAAGAGAGGGAGGAAAAAAATAAAATAAAATGAAATGAAATGAAACACTGAGACAGAGCGAAAGAGACAACCGTGACGTCACGGACATTTTAAGTAGGTCAGCCACGAAGTTGTGATGTCACTTACGCTGGAATGAGCCCAGGCCAATCGCAGGCAGAGACACACCCCCTTTTTCCACCGTCACAGGAAAATAAACTGCATACCCCCTCCTCCCAACACACACACACACACACACACACACACACACACACCCCTCTACCGATCCCCCATCTCTCTCTGCAGCTGTTGTATGTGCACACACACAGCCATGCACACATGCCACATTCTTGCAATTCAATTGACAGTAACAGACGAGTGCAATAATCCCAAAGGAGGCGCAGTAACTTTTACTGATTCGCCCCCCATCTTTTTTTCTCCATCCCTCCACCCTCCCATCATCTTCCTTTCGCTAACATCAGCTTATGCCAAAAGCCTCTTTACTCACAGCAAAGCTATTTCTGATGTTCTTTTGATTTCCAGCATCAAACAAATCCACTTGTCCTTCATCAAGACTTGATAGTGAAGCGTTCAAGTCTGCAACACCAGGCGGATTTATGTAGATGCAAACGTGGAGCAGCAACTTGAGAATTATGTGGAAGAAGAGGAAAAATTTAAGCTGTAAGATTAATAACATGATTGAGACGCCAAAGGTCAAAATATTACTCTAAATGCGCACGCACACACACACACACACACACACACACACACACACACACACACACGAGTTGTCAGTGGTAAACATCGTCTGCATTGTCACATTTTCACCTCATCTACTCAAAGTGCAAATTAATCAAAGTAATGAACAAAACGTGCGACTGCTTAAAGGTTCAACCACTGAAGAAGATGCACAAAATCACATTTATGTTTGACAAAACCTTTTGAAGTTTCCGGTCTGAAAGCGCAAGCACCGGTGCTTTAGTTTATAAAAAGATGACACGAGATATAAAACAAGGCTCCTGCAGCATAACAGAGCAGAGCAGAGACTTCCTGTTAATGTCATCAAGTTGGTTTAGATTTAGTAATCACGATAATCAAATTAGATTAGTGCTAATGCACAAGTACGTGCGTGCAAGTGAAAACAAACCGTGCAAATGACAAATCACAAATGCAGAAAAAAGCCACAGCTCGTAATATTAAGGTCACATGAGTAATTCGCTGGAAATACTCCTGTTACATAAGAATGCAGTTAAACCATTTGTGATCATCTCTAATGTCCCGGGAGTTGACTTTAGTTTTTGTATCTTTATACTTTTGTTTTTGTGTGTGTGCGTGTGTGTGTGTCGGGTAAAGGTGAAAAGAAAGACTCGCTGGAGACCAGATGGTGCAGGGTAATAATACAGTGAGAGAAGTCTGTCGCCGGTGTCTGACACTATCAGGTCACAGGATCAATTGGTGAAGAGAAGAAGAGAACAAAGCGTCCGTCAGGGGGAGTGTACGCCGAGTCAAAGTGTCCTTGAGGAACACACTGATTATCTTCCATCTCAGTGGATGCCTCTGTGTCTATTTCTGGTTTACTTATAAGGTTAGTACATGACTGGTGGAGGAAGTACTCATGTACAGTTTGGTCCGGACGTCCCCAGCCTGAAGATTGAGTCCTTGATAGATTTTAAAAAGATAATTTAAGAAAGAAGTTCAGACAATCGATAAGTACGCCAGTATTTCTCTCTTCTTGACACAATCTTGGGTTGAATTTTTATCTCTGTGGTCTTTAAACACGAACCTAATGAATCCATGTGGCAGGTGTAAAGAGAAAAATATGGCTTCCTCCTCTTCTTTTTACGTTTTAGTCAAAAGTCTGAAGTCAAGGTCAACGTGACCTCACAAAACACATTAACATACCTCTTGAAAACAGTGAAGGTATCCTCTCAAAACTCAGAGATAAACTGAGTAGACGTTGGTGGTCGAAGGTCAACATTCATGGTCAATGAGACGACACAAAGCACAATTTTCGTTTCATGAATTGAAGATCTCTGGACCACGTTTAGGGAATCCTTTTAAATCTGGTCCAAACATTCACTTCAACCCACAACATCAGCTGATCAGATGTCATAGGGACCTCATGAAATATGTTTTTGGCATCTTGAATGCAATGTATTAGAGCCACCGTCAGAGAAAAAAAAAAATGTAAATCTACATTTTTCTAAGTTTATTTATTTGTTTTCTGTCTCTGGGTTTGGATCAGTTGAACAGATTCTGCCTGTTTAAGCCAAAATGTGCAAATCCACAAAACTGCAGTTATAAGATTTTAAACAATATGATACTGAAATTACACTCAGTCTGGCTGAGAGCATAATCTCACCGTCATCATCACTGATGTGATGTGAGTATGTGTGTGTGTGTTTGCTTAAATGTGGGTCTGTAAGTGTGAACACTGTTAATCACTGAGGATAAGTGTGTCAGCTCAGCGCCTGAATCACAGAGGTTATTGTGTAGTGAAGTCTCTATTAGAGGGTGTCATCGAAATTGAAAAGCAGGGTAATTTAAAATGGGTATGAAACAAAAAAAAAAAAAAAACACATCATGAATAGAGCACGGCAGGACTTAGTGCACTAACATGACAGTGTTTCTCACAGGAAACTGTATCTTGGTTTCTCTTCAGAACTACTACAGTCGCTTCTGTGGCCTGGTCATGTGAAAGCTGTTAGATGCGTTTAGTGAGGTTTAAATCATATTTTGGAAAACAGAAAGAAAGCCAGACTAGCTTTGGAAGTTAAAAGTTTTTTTCCACCCTTATCTTCCTGTCCTTCCTTCAGGGCCAACCCTGGTGGACTTGTTGCCTGCGGGAGGTCGACTGTGGTGGGTAAAAGAAGGGAGGGAGGACCCGGGTGTTTGATTGTATGTGTGCATATAAAGGCCAGATGGGGTCATGAGGTCAAATGCAGTGATTAAAAGGAGCCTGGTTCAATCAATGAGGGGCAACCAGTGACCCGAGTGGAGCTGCAGCACAATATCAAGTCTGGAGCAGCCAGATCAAAGCAAATATTCAGGTTTTCTTTAAACAAAACAAAACAAAAAAAAAAAAAAACACAATACTGTGAAGAGGAAAAAACACAACAAAATTTCAGAAGAAGAAAATAAAAGTGGTGTAGATTAAAGTTTAAAGTCTACAACAGCCAAGATGTTGTAGACCACGACTGGATTTTTCAACCTAACGAGGGACGATAGAGAAGAGCTGAAAATCCAGAAGATGAAAACTTTTTGCTCTTTGTCTCCACGAGAGTATAAAAGATGTAAAAGTGTTGGAACCGGTCTGAAGTCTTTCATCTCTGAGTTTAACTGAGCAGGAAAATCAGTTGTTGGTGGTGATGATGATAAAGCTAATTGTTTTCTTTTCTCCAAGGATGGTGCTGATTGCGGTGCGGAACCACCCTGACGTGAATACAACACTAAATCTAAGCTTTCATCTTCATATTTGGAAATACTTTCAATTCTTTAAACAACTCAATAATGTAGGAAGGAACATTCAGGATCCATCGGCTCCATCTGCCTCGGCACAAACAGAAACATCTTTGCAACAGCTGGTTTTAAAGAAAGACAGACGTGAGACATGGTTGCTTCTACGGAGATGTTTCTACGCTTCCTCGGGAATGTTTCTGAACATTTGCTGTGTTAACAACACAATGGGACCTTATGCTCTGCAATTACATTACATTAATTTAGTTTTATATTTGTGTTTTTTGTTTCAAATTGGACTTTAAGGATTTCAAACATTTGGCGTTTTAATCATGTATTATCATATCAAATTAGTAGTGGTTTAAATGTTAGGAGCGGCATCCACTTCATTATGTCTTAAAGCTGCTATAATCAGTGTTTTTACAGTAATCATGGGTCAAATGTTTGTTGAAGTGGTCACCTACAGAGAGTAGCAGTTAGTTCTGAGCTCTATGGACTTTTAAAACATCTTTCAGTTAATTGTTTTCATTTTCTGGCCACCAACCTTATCGTTATGACTCAATCTAATTGGGTACTTTTTCAGGTGAACTGAAACCACTTTGTGGTTGTGTGTTTCCATAAACCAGTCCACTTACAGTCAATGGAGGAATTAATTGTTGAGTTATAGCCAAAAACTTGTTATGTTAGGTCACAGTGACTTTGATCTGTAGCCAACAAGATCTTATCAGTTCACTTTAAGGTATTAATGAACATTTCTGCCAAGTTTGTTGTGATCCCCTACAGGCAGTCTTGAGATGTAACGTTCAAAAGGTCAAAATCATGATATGTGAAGTCACAGTGAACTTGAATTTTGACCAATAGCCTCCAAATTCTAACCAGTTCACCCTTGAGTCAAACTGAGCATTTAAGCCAAATTTTACTGCAATATTGTGATCATGAGAACAAGATAGATGGACCAACAAGTGGGCAAGTAAGCTTAAAAAAACCCAACTTTACGCCTGTAGCTCATTGCTAAATGTATTTAGGTGACGTGTTTCGGGTGCTTGTGTAAATTCACCAAATAAACTTCAAATGCTACAATATGTCAGTTTTGTGTTTCTGCTGCTCCCAAGTGGCCAAAAACCACTGTTACTTCAGGTTTAAACAAAATCTGATGAAATACCTGAGGTATTTCTAAAATCTTGGGGGTAAAGGAGGATCTGGATCTGATGGGCTGTACTCAGTAAAGTGAAGTGATTAGAGTTTTCAGACCTGGACATCATTCAGGACCCCCCTGCTGCCGGCTGATTATGTGACCGGCCACCTGAACCTCCCTTGGCTCTGTCCCTGAGGCTCAATTATGATGAAGCTCAAATTTCATCATCTTAATAGCACTATAGTGAATTACACCACAGAGGCTGATATTGGATTGACAAAGTGGGTGAACGTGATTGTAATGGAAAGGTGGAAACAGATGTAAACTGTTTTTCAAGACACTTGGTGCCTCAAATGTTCCTGTACTCTCTATAATTTTGAATACCAGGCTTTGTTTGAATATAATATCGCCTGTAGCGCCAATAAGGTCACATCCTGCTGCACATGTAACTGTTGGCTTGTCCTGGTAGCCAGGCAGCCAGTGTTTTTATCAGAACACACACACAAAAGCATTTCCAGGCTGATTGTTTCTCTGCATGTCATGTGATTAACAGTTTGTTTTTTGTGTAGTACGCCAGCAGCGGTGGTACCGGTCCTGTGAGTCCTAGGAAACACGAGTCCTGTTCGTGAAGGTATTTGTTTGTTCCAGTGGTGACCGACTCGAAGCAAGCCAAAATTCCCCCCTCAGACCACACACATACACATTTTTATCTGCAGGACTTCTTGTAGATATAATAGATGTGGAGAGGGAGAACATTTCAGGCTGCTACAGCAAGTTTAACAGCGTGGTAGTTTCAGGTCACACAGACGTCAGGACTGATGAGGATATACTGTCCCACACTGTATCTTGTCTAAAGCATTTCAGCTGTCTGGTGGTGATAACATGTCCCTTTGTGGTTTTGTGAAACATGGATTGTTCCAACTGTTGATGGAGGCAAGTATAAAGATGAAGAGGCAAGACAATAGTACCCTGGCCCCAACCTGACCTTCCATGTGGTGTAGAATCAATCTCTCTGCAATTGGGTGACAATTACCTGTGGTCATAAAGTTTTAGGAGTGACCGAAAGAATGAGAACTGACTGAAATGAGACAGAGAGAGGAGCTCAGGGGGAAAAACTGGGGGAAATCAGGGTACAGACTCTACTCCTTCACGTTGATAGGTGATTCAGGCCTCTGATCTGGATGTCTCCTGGGTGCCTCCAACCCCAGCAGGACTCAGAATGTGCTGGACAACTTATTTGGCTCATTTAACCCAGAAATGCCTTAGGGATCCTCCAGAAGCAGGTGGTAAGTGTCACTGCTGAGAGGTAAAAATGGACTACCATGTTGACCTGCTTCTACCAAGACCCAAACTCAGATATGCTGAGAATGGATGGATGAATGGTCTGTTCTTGGATCCTTGTGGAGTTTTAGGCTACGTCCATAGAATAATATCTGCAGTATTTTTCTTTTACAGATTCAAAAAGTTTTGTGTCCACACATGTATTGTTTTAGGAAATGTCATCATCTACATGGCAACAGGAAACAGAGTTAATTGGTGTAATGGTTAATGGTGTAATAGGTATATCACACCTGTTGTTGGCGCTGTAAACTAACAGATAGAGACACAGGGTACACTAATCCCTAGTCTTTACAGGAAGAAGTTTTTATTTTATCTTTATTTATTAATTGTTTATGTGTCTCCGCTGGTCGTCTAGTTGATACAGGATTATGAGGTTTTGTTGCAGTAGTGCTAATAAACTAAACTTCGTTATTGAAAAAGATCATTTCATGGCGCCAACAACACCGTTGGCGTGTGGACGAAAGGCTGAAATGATAAAAAACTTTTGTGGATTGACCTGAACATGTTGTCGTGTGCGTGTAGACTTAGATTACTAGCACTGAACCGAAAGTCCAGAAAGTACTCCACCAAAAATCAGTTCTGTCAACAAACTCAGTATATTTTTATTACCAAACCTCAACACCAACTGTTAATCAATGTTGCCAGACAAACAGCTTCCAGTAATTTCAGTTACAAAATTTGGCACTTTAAAGCCTTTTTCATCTAATCTCTGCAAGTGCTTTTCATTGAATATTTAGCTAGCTTAACAGCTAGGTAGATTCTCGTGGTTGAACACTTCAGTCTCTTCCTGGTTTGAACACACCCACTGTTGAGGTAAAAGTGTACTCACATGTCTTACAGTGCACAATGACATCACCACGGTGTAGTAACAAACAAGGAAAATCAAGGACCAACAGCGCTGCTGCTGCGTCACCTTGACTATTGCCATGAGGAAGGTGAAAAAATTTTCTTTTGCTGTTTCTGCTCTTAAAGGAAAAGGTACAGTTTGTGCTGCTGTTTAGATGTAAACATTTTTGCAGCTTACTCACAATTTTCTAGTGTCTAATTTCTACCACTCGTTTGGATCAAATGTATTAGAATTATTTTTGGTTGTGGTAAGATGTGACTATTGGAAGAACTAGCAAACAAAGCTGCCAAAAAAATATAAATACAGACTCTTTTCCTTTCAAAATCAACATCAACAACATCAACTGCGCCCAGTTGAGGATGCTCAGTTACAGGAGCAACAGTAATCAAATGCTCGCAGCTTATCCTCGACGTCCACCATGGCCGCCAGAGGGTGCGTTACGTCACCTGAAAGCCTTTTAATCCAGCCAGGCTGCAGCAGCTGGTGGGCCAAGATAAGCAATGACCACCGATATTTAACTGCTGTAGCAGTTGCTGCAGAGTACGTCTGCAGTTTGTCAATGTAAATAGTGTTTTCTACTTTAATGATGCAAATAACGGGAGAAATCATTTTAAATGCAGGCAGTTGGAAAAAATAAGAGAGAGAGAGACTTGTTTCAGCATTTGTTGGTCCAAGTCGGTTTTTAATCTGATGACATACAAGGGCATGAATTCACAGTATCACAGTAACTTGTTTAAATGAGCATTAGTGAGTTTGAGTAGAAGAAATATCTGGCTCACTACAGCGCGGTCTGGAGGATCATTATGTAACGCGGTTCACTTTGAGCCGCAGAGATTTCAAACTAAGATGCAGATAACACACTGAGTGCATATTATTCCAAACACAACCACAGAAAATCAAAGGCTAATAATAAATAAATGAGCCAGCTTAACAATGTGGAAACTCCTAGTGATTTTCGAACATTTGGACAACTTTCCTACAAACAAAACAAGCCATAAAAAACAAATAAGCTGACTGTGATCGCCACGTGGAACAACAGCTTCATTACAAATCCCTAAAGGGGCATTTCACTCATACTGTTGTCCTTTTCCAGTCTAAATGCGGCTGGGAAGTCCGTAGAGGAAACTGTGCGGTCATCCCGTCGGGGCATCGATGTCAGTCTATGCGTGTCACTCGAGGGGAAACTATGACCTGACTTACATAACCACAAAGCTCATGAGTGATGTTATGCTTCTCAGCAGCTCTGCTCTGCTTTGGGAGGACAGTACAGTAAAGTCTCAGCAACTGGGATTAAACACATCCTGTATGTTTTTCCATCTGCTCAACTATGAAAGAACTCATTTTGTTTTCTGGCACAGAAAATAGACTCGTCCAACTCATTGCCAGTTCATGGTTAAAGGTGGATCCCCTGAAATGTTTCATGTACTTTTATATCATATTAGATTACTTCAAACATAAACCTTCCTCTGAGCATTTTAGTTCACTTTAGTTAAACACTAACACTCTAATGAAGTGTAAAAACTCAGCTGTAGTTTACTGAATAGTTATTTGTTTGTATTAAACATGAACATTTTTATTCATTCTTATTTATTATTAAGGATTATTTAATGATTACAAATATTTTTAAGTAGAAACATTAGAAAACCCATTCATTAACTTGCCAGAGCGACACAGATGTACATTAATGTCTGATGACACCTAAAATTCAGACTATTTAACTGAAAACTGGCCATTAAATAGATCCATTATCAATCAGTCTGTATCAGCAAACTCATGTCCTCTATTATTAACCTATGTTGTGGCTGTTAGGGGTGTAACGCATGTACCTTGGTTTTGAGGTCATGGTTTGGTGTGTTTTTGGAACAGCTGCTTGTCTGTTGCTATAAAAACGTTGTGAATGTGACTTGTTGTTGCTTTGACCTGCGGTGAACTGTTAGTGAAGGGTGTTTTGTTTCCTTGGACCAGTGACATTTATGTTTAAGCGACGCTGTTTGAGAAATGACTTGTCAAGTTTAACGTTCACTTAGATACAAACCCAAACACAATGCAACAAAGCTCTCATATTGTTACATCATCGCTATAACAAACTGAGAAACAGTCACGCTCCTGAAACTGAGCTTCTTTATGTTCTGGTTCATCCACCTATTTACTAAAAGTTTTGCTTTTGCAGTAAAACCTTTAGAAAAGGTGAGTCCACTTCCTTGTTGTTTTAAATCGTTGTTCACTTCAACATCTTCTTCTTCTTAATGGTGAATTGTCACTGGACACAACGTTAATCATCAATTTGAACCGTGATCGTCTCCACCAAGATATCTGCCGGCTTGTTTTCAATTCTAATCAATAATTAAAGTCTCACTAGTGCTGATGTTTGTTAGTGTGGCTCCATGTTTCATGTCAGGTGGAGATTACACCGCCAAGATGGCGTCATTGAGGATGGGAAGTGTCCATCTTTCTACACTCAACTTTCTAACCGTGATGAGTGAAACCATCTGGGTATTAACAGTTCACTGTGTTTTACCAAATCTAGATGATTTCACACATTACAGTCAACTTGTAAGTGCACAAACAGATACAAATTAAGACACACTCACAGTATCTTTAGTTAGTTAGCTATCTATCTAGCAATCTAGATAGATATATACAAAAACAAAAGCAACAAAGACCAAAGTTTTGAGCTGATTATATTCTGCTCATGACAACAAACCTACTTTATTGTTTTAATTCTTCCTAGTTTCAAGATATTATTCCTTTTTATCATCATCTAAAAAATCTGGTGTCTTGAAGTACGTGTACGTGAGAAAAATACAAAATAAAAGCCTTCACATGTGCATTTATTGGTAGTGAATGGTGTAAAGACATGGACCACCAGAGCTCAGCAGGATGAAGGTGTAACCATTAGACTCTTAGAAGTGACACTCCCACTCTTTTCCTCCTTTTTCCTTCTTCCCTTCTCTTTCCTTCCTGTCCGCGTTTTAACTCCAGGTGTGTTTGTTTACCTGCTGGCTCGCGCGCCATGCAGGCGCGGGGTGTGGAACAGGGAGAAGAAAAAACACTCGCGCGCCTCTCTGCCTCCACAAAGCTTAACGAGGATGGACTGTACCAACGCTGCAAACCAGGAAGGGGGGAGGTGGAAGTAGAGGAAACGAGAAAACAGAAACAGGCTACACTTGCTGCTCTCGTGTCCGCATTTAGTCCGAATCAGACGGTTTGTCGCGAGGAGGTGACTTCACCACAACAAGTCCAGTTTGTCTTGGATCCAAAATAAATCAACTTCTCTACATTTTTGTAATTAAGGGATAACTTTTTGTTTATCACCCCCTTAAAAAAAAACTCAACCGCTCCATCTTTTTTTTTCTTTCCAAATATATATATATATACAAATATATATATTTTTTCTTTCTTTCTGTCTTACTGTGCTGATTTTTTCCCTTTTCCTGCTGGAGAAAAGAAAGAAAGAAAGGAAAGATAGAAAGAAAGGAGGGGAGACAGAGAGGAAGAAGGAGCAGCGGAAAATAAAAGGAGGTGGAAGGAAAGAGAGAGAAAAAAAAAGAAATAAGAGATTAGCGGGAAGACTGAAGGAGCTGAGGAAGAACGAGACGCTGCTGTGGAAGTGGACACCGAGACTTGCTCTGTACATTTAATTTTACATTTTTTTTGTTGTTGTAGTTGAGAAAACACCTTTTATTTTTCCCTCGTGTCTTGCAGACTGAACGGTGAGTTTATATTCTTATTTCTTTTTTTTTTAAATGTAATTTTAAAAATATTATCTCTTGCAGAAAGTCGTGAGGCAGATGTATTGTCCTTTCAATATAGTGGAGATGATTTAAAATAAATTGAATAATAATAATAAATATATAAATGCGTTTTTTTCAGATTGTAAACGAGCAACAAAAGATGCAACATTGAGCTGCTGTAACATGCAAAAATAATTAAAAAAATAAATTGAATGAAATAAACCAATGTCAAAGTAATCAGTGCCCCCTCCCTCATAGTGTTTTCCACTAGAAATGAAATGACAGAGAGAAGAACAACTGAATTAATATTTAATCATCTTTTAACTACAGATTGAAACTAGAATGAACCGATGTTATTATTGCGGTTATTATGAGCGTGCATGTGCTCGAGGGGCTCAGTGAGTGTGCGTGTTATTGACGCGCACATGTGGCATCGCCAGCGGGTCTTTGTTCCTCCCCCCACCCCCACCCCCTCCTCCTCCCTCCTCCTCCTCAGTGATAACCGACCAGGGCATGACAGCTCAATGGCACGGCGCAAATCTCCTGCAAACTGAATATAGGCCAGTATTGACACCCCCCCTCCTCCACCAACCTCGTGCATGAACTTGAATCATATATGAACCTCACCTCCCCCCTCTCCCTCCCCCTCTCTATACATCCCAGTCTTGTCTCTCAGCCTCAGGACGCAGCGTCTCTTCTTCTGTGGTGTTTAAAACTGTGTTTTTTACGCACAGAGAAGAAGGTGTAGTTACATTTGTGCTGGTGGGACAAATGTTTGGTAGAGGAGGAGGGTGGGGGTCGTCTGGGAGGGTGGAGGGGTTTAAGAAAGAGAGGGGAGGTGGGGGGGTTCTGTGGTTTTGTGGCTCCTTTACGCGCCAGAGCCAGAGGAGGGTCTGCTGATGTTTGTCAATGTCAAATGGAGGTGTGTCCCTCGTGCGCACAGATTAAAACCGGAATTAAAATAATAAAATAAATTCAAAAAGATATGTGTTTCGTAAGAGACCCCCCCTCCCCTTCCTCCATCTCTCTGTCTATCTTAAACCATAGCGCACGAGGAGGAGGGGGGTGTTTTGCTTTAGTATCGTGTCAGACCAAGGGCACACACACACACACACACACACACACACACACACACACACACACACACACAGGTTTTCACTACGCTGCACAGCCTCGAAAAAAAAAAAACGCTCGCGCGCACATTCCGTGACTCATACCGCATTTGGGAGTCTCGCGGACTTCACTGCTCCTTGAGTGAAGTGGAGCTCCTGCTGATAACGCACGCACACGCATCGCATATAGAAGCGTGCACGCACGCGACAGACTTCAGAGAGTAGACGTCGTGCCAGATTTGTGCGGATTTAAAATGTGTTGGTTGGGCCCCGACCCAAAAAAAAAAAGAAAAAAAATATGCACGCGCTCACAGGCTGTCCTCGAGCTATGTCAGAAATTATAAAGTGTGTTCAGATATAGAAATGCACACACACACACACACACACACACACACACAGAGTGTATTGTTGGTGTGTGTCGGTGGGTGTGGTGTCACCAGCAGCTCTGTTGTTTATTCCACCAGAATAACTTGATGAACGTTAATGTGAAGTGTTTTGTTTTGACACATTTGAAACAGTTCAACACTTCACCCACATTAAACCACCTGAGAACACAGTTTCTGTTTAATAGGCTGATTTTTGGAGATTATCAGCCTCTTTATCCAAACACAGTCGACGAGGTCAATGCAGGTTTTTTTGTGTTTCTGCTGCTGAGCAACGTGAAACGAAATGATATTTGAACATTTTGTAAAAAAAAAAAAAAAGTCTTGTCCGTCAACTGTGGAGACTTTTCTCATCTTGTGTCATTTTTCCCCCTTTTGTATAAATGAAGAGACGTATCTCAAAACCTCAACAATGTGCACGGCTGCAGCTTCGTTGTGGAAGGAAGGACGTGGTGTATTTTTGTCCTATTTAGAGAAATCTTCAACAGTAACAGGACTATTACTGAAGTCATAGTGATGCGAACTGCGCACTTACTACCTCTATGGTTGAAAATGTAATTTGCTGTCTTGATAATTTACATAATAAAACCAGGAATTGTCTTTTTTTCCCATTATAGTTGGTTGGTACTGGGCAGAAAGTGACGGACACTTGTTAAACAGTGAAATATTTCACAGATCTGAGGTACAACATCCAAAATAATTACATTTGCAGCGCTAAGGCATCATATTGATGCATATATAACTTGTTTTTGTGTAATTTCCAGGTCCTATTTCAGTGTCGATGTTAGATAAATTAGCTTCTAACAGAAGTAGCAAGTTCAAACTTTAATTTCACCTTTAAGATTTTTCTACAAAACTGTCCTCGATGCTGCATCAAATGCTGCATATTTACATCACTTACTTCATATGATATGAGCTTTGTTATCAGTTTAATCTACTTCAGCGTCAGACATGATCAATTACAAGGGTATTTATCGAGGTCATGAGAACAAATTGTTCTTTTCTGCTGCTTTTTATTTCAGTTTTAATTTGATTAGATTAAACAGATGCATCATCGCTGTTGTGTTAACCAGATCGACTCACCATTAAAGGCAGGTCTTCATATCGACTTCATCATGTTCTCTGCAAAAACAGATAAAACAATCAATTAATCAATCAATAGTCAATCTATAAAAAAGATTTTAGCACCTTACAGTCGTCCATAAACCATTATTCAAAATAGTCCAATCAGCGACCAGACATTTGCTGTTCGCATCATTTCAGATCATTTCTAAATCCATGGTTTTAAATCTTTGTGCCATTGATCGGATTAAAGAAGCACATGGTGCATCGACTGTGTGTTTCACAGGTTGATAACTCGATGTACCTTCCCGTCGACCGCGGCCGTAGCGAGAAGCAGCTTACGTCGAATGAGACGCACTGTTGAAGTGTCATGGTGTTGATTTGTGGAGTTTATCTGGAGTTGTGTCATACGCGTCCGTCAGAGCTAAAAATAAACTCTAAAACTGGAACAGTCGCCTGTTGGTCTGATGCTACAAGCTCAAGTGTTTGTGCTCTGGCCTGACTAATAATCCAAGGAGATCAACTTGTTGACATCATTAAATCGTGGCAGGCGGGAGCGGATTGGTTCGCTCTTCTTTGATGGTGCTTTCTGAATCCCCGGAGATGTTCACAAATGTCTTTGTATTCTGTTTTTCCAATTCCTCTGACAAACTGAAGCTTTAAGCTGTAAAAACATTAGATGTTGGTCATGTTTGTGGAACCAAGCAGCCATGTTTCATCGTCTACGCATCACTGACCTTGTTGCTATGGCGGCTATTGACCGACCTGACCTCATTTACGGGCCAGTTGTAGTATCACTGGACATGTCCCATGTTTATGGGGATTGTCAGTGACAGTTTGACCTTCTGCACTCAACTCACACATCCACAGTCTTCTCAACACATTGTCTTCCTCTGATGCCGGTAGACTTGTACGATGAGCACAAAAAAGTCATATTTATATTAATTGCACTTAGCCATATTTCAACTTCAATTGCAGCATTTTGTGATGTTTTTAGACTAAAACTATAAACTGTCTTAGAAGAAGATGATTTGTAGAGCTGCTACACTCTTACTTGGTGTTGTATGTCCATTAGCATATGGTGGCTAAGACTAGCTAACGTTAGCACACTTTAGATATAATCAGGACCAATATTACACCAATCTTGACCTTCCTTCTTCAGTATTTTGGAAGGCACTTCAGTCTATACATTATGTAGTTTATAAAAAGTTTTATAAAACTAAAGTTTATTACTACCATAACAATTTGAGTTGGTGTCCTATGGGTGTAAGATACTTCCCCAAAACTTGCATGAGTTAGGAAATGAAACTAAAGATTTGAGGGAAATAGCAACTGTAGATTAGAAATAGTAGAAGTTAAAAAAGCAGAAGTGTTGTAGTATTAAACATTAACAAATGCTCCATTTGCCACTTCCTTATCTGTCATGGTTGGTGAAGGAGTGGGGCCTAGCTCAGTGTATTCAGACTGTCACCTTGCCTGTTGACTCGACCAATATTAACATTCACTCCCGCAGTGTTTGCCAATCCATCAGAGTTGACTGCAGGGAAGGATGATATGCTTCACTTGCTTTAAGTGTTGGTGGTTGTACGGTAGCGAGGTGCTAAAGTTCAAATGATAACTTCATTCTGACCTCGAATGGTGGATGGATATTTGATTTTTCTGACTTCAAATGGCCGACAGTGATAACCTGACCAAACACCAACGTGTTGCATTAACTCAGATTGCACAGGGTTAAAGGCCTGTTGCTGCTATGCAACAGGAGACACTGATTACAGCATTGAAAGGTAGATGAATGTGTGGATATACAGCAAACTAGGCCAGGAAACAGTTGTAATTGGAGTCCAACTATTGTTTTAAAGAAGAATTCAGCTCCCAGAATATCAGAGAAGTAAATGCCATTGTCATCTCGCCTGCTGGAAACAGTTGGAGTCCTTGTTTTGAGGTGCTGATGATACTATAAGTGCACCCCAGCTGTCGGGTGTATATGTCCCCGACAGGGTTACATTACAAGTGCTGCTCATCGCCGTGTATCTGTGAAGGCAGGCGGCTGATTAAATGTGAAGCATTGTTGTCGTGAGTGGACTGATGGTGTTTTGGTGCTGATGGTGCTATCGAGCTAATGTTCATGTCTGTGTGTGTTACTGCCTCTTCAGAGTTTGAGGTTTGTTTTCATAGAGCAGGGGGAAATTACTGAAGCTGAATTAACTAATACTTTAATATCAACATTGGATTGATGGAGTTTAGTGTTTTCTAGCTCGTTGTTTTGTTTTTTTTTTTTTTTTTTTTTTTTTAGCTGCTAAAAAGTCAAAAGTGGTAGAGACCAAAAACAGACGATTTCATCAATCGCTGGTCTTATGTTCACTAGATGGACACAAATATACTTGATATGAACTCTAATGTTTGTCTTTTTGAACTTCATATGGTGATAACAGCTAAATGTTGACTTTTTTAGTAGTTTGTTGAAGATGACCCTTGACACTTCTTTGTGACATAATGTTAATAAACTAATATCTTTGAGTTTTGTCCAGGACTCAAAGACGAACTGGTCTGATTTTGTTGATGAAGATGACGTCCACCAGTGTTTACATATCTCCAATTGGACTGATTATACTATATATACTCTACAAGGTCACTATGACCTCAGATTCTTGTGAACACAGTCGAGGTTTGAAATAACACTGTCATCAATCTGGATGTTTAAAAAATGGTTTGATGAGTTGTATACAGGAAGAAGAATCCCTCCGGCTCTTTGTTTACTCGCTCCTGTGTGGCCCAAGTAGCAGCTACTGTAATAAACATTGCTCAGCGTTGCACATCTCCCTGCTGGCACTGACAGAAACATTGATTATTCTCTGTTGACAGTAGAATCAGCTCAGTGTGTTAAAACCTGGCCAGCGTGACGCGAGAGACCATTGAAAAAAGCCATACAAACACTGAAATTTTTTTTCTCCCCTGACTAATTTGGTTATAAATCAAAGCACATCCAACACAAGTGAAATTTTTTCCCACTCAGACATGTAGTTTCTTTTAGTGGATATGACTCAATTATCTGAGAAAACTCAAAAAAAGAAAATGTATTTTTGATGGAATGTTGTCGTTAATTATTCATAAATTAAGTTTTATGGCCTAGATATTGATGAAATTACTCTTTAAACACTCTAGAAATGAGTCTGTTATAAAAAACATACAGGGATATGAAAGCATTGGTGTGTGTAAACTTGTGTAATTTAAGATAGGTCTGTTATTTAGATACGACTGCGGGTATCTCTGTCTGGCTGTAGAGTACATGGGTGTGGGCTTTAGGTAACATGAGCTCAGATATATTTTTACAGTCTGTACAGTGAAGAAGAGCACGTTAACCGATGACTGAGACAGTGTTTGGAACAAAACGCTCACTGTGTAGGTGTCTGAGATCAGTCTGGTCTAAATACATTCGGACCACGTGAGTAACATTTCTGTTGCGTTTGTCATCTGATCTGCTGTCGTTGTGTTCTTGGCCAGCGGTAGCGTCTGGGTTTGTGTAAAACTGGATTTAGATCCTGCGTAGGTGTAGGTGCAGCGATACGGTCTCAGCATCTGGGTCAGCGCACGTATGGATTTTTATACCGTGTAGGTGGATGAGATACAGTAGGTCTTCTTCATATGCCGGCATCTAGGCCAGTGTGTGTGGAGAGGACTGCTCAGTCCTTTGCCTCATGGCTAGAGGCCAGGTACAGACGGGGCCAGGCAGCACAATGCCCTGTCTGTTCCCACGAGTCCAAACAGCCCCTTGCAACACACTATTTATAGACAAAACACTCGGCCCAAACTCCATTCATGTTTCTCAGGTCGGATGTGTGGAGTAGAGTGGGCAGATGTAGTGTTTGTGTTTTATTTATTTATTTATTTTTTATAGAGAAGAGATGTAAATGTAACCAAATGTGCAGCCGGTTTGGTAGATAGTAGATGGTTCACAATATGTGTGTGTGTGTGTGTGTTTTTTGTATGTTACGCATTCCTCAGTGCACAGTTACATAATCAGGAATGTTTGTCAATAGATCCACAGGCAGAGGAAGAGCTTAGCGGGGAAGAAAATAAACAGCAAAGAAAAAAAAACACAACAACAACAACAAAAAGCATGTAATCAAGAGCAAGAGCAATGCTCCTCTGCTGCTGCTACGTGCAGAACAGCAGCTATGTGAAGCACGTCTATATAGAGTAGATGGTCTGCGGTTGTGTCCCACGTCTCCTAGCAACAGGGGCTGGCTGCCATGATGGAAGTCCACAGGAGAAATGGCTGTAGGATTAGAAATGGATAACTATTACGTAACACTACAGAAACAGACAGAGTGTTGAGGAGCAGGTGTAGATCTGCTCAGTTCTGTCTCTAAATATCAACTCCACTCGACTTAAAAATCAGCGCCGATGACAAGACAAGTCGTAGGTTGTTGTGGCCTTTGAGGGTGAGAAGTGTCCAGTGTTTCACACTCAGATTTGTGACTGTTATATGAGTCGAACATTCTGGAAACTTATAGTGAGCTGTATGTACTTGTTAGTGTGATCGCAGTTTTATTCTCAAAATAGTGAGTGTGTGAGTGCAGAAGAATGCTTCACCATGTTGGTTAAAAACATCCTCCGGCTGTGATAACGCATCATAATCACTGTCATAATCACTTCACTTCATTTTATATTCCTACACGCCACTATAAGACAGCCATAGTATGAGACATTGTGTTTTTGAGTCCATCCATCTGTCTTATTTTCATGGACAGACAGATGGATGGGCGATAGGCCCAGACCTCCTTGTAGAAATCATTACAGATTTGGCAAATTGTTCACTTAGATTCAAGAATAAACTGATTCAAATTCATCAGCTGAAGGTCAGAGGTCATTGTGACATCATTTTTCATACCTTGAATGTGAGATCTCCTGAAAACCCTGAGAAAATGGCGTCAAATTATGCACAAACGTTCACTTGAACTGGAGCATGAATTCATCAGGTTCTAGTGGTCAAAGCTCAGACTTCATTGTGACCTCACAAAACAGGTTTTGTACATGTTACATGTGACATATTGTTGGTTAAACTTCAACGGTTACAGTGACGTCAGAAAAAAATTTTTTTTTTTTTTTGCTTTATGAAAGAATATTTCAAGAATACCATGAGGGAATCCTTTTGAATTTGACATTAACATTCTTGATCTTGAATGTTTTCTGCCTTTTGAACATGATCTGAACACACAAAAAGTGGCAGAAACATTTACCTCAAAGTCAAAGATGAGCTGGTCAAATGTCACTGTGACGTCACAAAAACTGTTTTGACCAGAACTCATGAATTCAAGCACCAATTACCTGCAACTGGACTGGTTCACTTCTAGTATCTAGGAGATATTTAGTATCCGTTTAGTATTTGAGTCTGAACATCTAATTTATTATTCATTTAAACATATTAAATTTATCTGCATAATCAACCACCAACATCCCCCTAATCCCCCTCATTAAATGTTCATATTGGAGTTCATAACAGCAACTGCTGACATCCTTTAGTGATGTTTCTGCAGCAGCTTCTGCAGTAATAAAGTGGCTGTTCTAACTATGTTTATATGAAGCAGGGTAATATTTTCCATTCTCATAACCATCAGCTGTTATCGGTTTAATTATACACACAGAGATAAAGTGAAAAAAAGGAGATGTGAGTCATCTAATGCACAATATCCATGAGTCCGGTGTCAATTACAGACGGGAGATAATGTGTGAATTTGATTATGTTCTCGATACAACGCTGTCACCTTTCTTCTTCCAACCTTGTCGCGTAAAGTTAATGTTTTAACAAGAACTTGGACTGTCCTACACCGAGTCCTGACCTCAAACCATCGTTCCCAACACCTTGAACTGGGTTGAACTGGAACACCAACACCGATCAGGTCTCATCGCCCAGTACGAGTGGTCGACCTTGTTAGTTAATGCTCTTGTGGCTTAATGGAAGCAAAGCCCTGCAGCCAGGTTCCTAAATACTGTGGAAAGCCTAAAAAAAACAGAGGAATGGAAGTAAAGAAAAAACTATTGAATCAGCCCCTGAGCAAGGCATTAAACCACTATCTGCCTCAGCAGACTCTAAAAGTAGTGGGTGTAGTAGTGTCAAAACGCCAAGGCTAAATAAGATTTATTGGGTAAATATAGAGCGATTTTCAAAAAATGTAGCTTGTTGCTCTAAATATATACATAAGAAACCACAGGAAATAACATAACTACCATGTGTGTATAACAGAAGCTGCGTATGTGTGTTTAGGCGTTACTGCCTTAAGAAAGCTGTTCTGTGCAACAAACAGGCCACCATCACCGGGTTATTTATCTCGATCAGCTCTCAGCCAATGGCTCCCACATATCAATTTACCCCAGCTTGAAGGTCAATTAGTGTATGTGTCGGTGCAGTAGCATGGGACTGTGTGTGTGTCTGTGATCATGTGCTCGTCTGTTGGCCTCAGACCTGAATCGAAAAAATTGATTCATCCGTCTGAGTCTCTCTATAATGCGGCTGAATAAGGGCTCAGATATCTGACCTGAACAAAATAAAGCACAGTCTTTTTGTACAATCATGTAATAAGTGGAGGTAATTACTGGTTCACTTCATGCGCCGCTCTGCTGTGTTCTCGCTGCTATTGAGCGAATGAGCCAAAAAACGCTGCAACTATCCGCGGCCGCCATTAGATGATAATGGACGAACATGAATGTCAGTGGAGGAGAGAGAATTTGAATTTCATAGATAAACACAGACCAAGACAGAAAACAACCACATGCTGTTCACTGTTCTTCACACAATTAGTTCTGTTCTGTTGATGTTTGTACTGTGCACATGGTCGCCATGGTATTAACTAAGATTATTATTAACGGACACCAACAGCTTCACAGACTGTAATTATTTTATGACTTTAATACATCCAGTGTATTTACCACGCAGTGTTTTCATTTAATCATGACAGAACAACAGTCTAAGACTCGAAAATACAGAAACTATGATGATGTAAAACTGGGAAACTTATCAAATCCTTTCAGCTGAGAGGTTAGTAACAGAAAAACGTTTGTATTTTTGCTTAAAGTCAAACATTTTGTGTGATGAAACATATGTCAGTGACTGGACATATTACACATATTAGACAGCGACTGCTTCTGTGTTTGTGGTTTGACGTGAGTCTTTTATGACTAATTTCATCTTCTTTATTCATTGATTTATTATGTTTTCAGGTTGTCCATAAGTCCGTCTTGATCGTTTTACTGCAATATCATAAAAAAACACCCTCCAGTCCTTTAGATTCAGTCCAAACATCTCTTAGACTCTGTCCTCTGAAGGTGATATCTCAAGATCCTCTTGAGGGAATCACTGCAATCTTGGCAGAAACATGCACTTAGACTCAAGATTGATGCGATTAGTTTTTGGTTGTCAAGGGTCAAGTTCGCTGTGACCATAATTCCCCTGCAACTGGACAAACAACGACAAGGCTCTAACTCTGGTTTCCAGTCATGATCATGACTGTGACTTCATGATGAAGAAATGCACCACAGATAATCATGTCAACAAATCACTGAACAATATGATTAGTTAAGCTACACAACAGCCTCCCTGTCGGTCAATAACATTCTGGTAGTTCTTCAAAACCTAAAACTACAACTTCAGTGTGAATAGTCTTGGTTTGTTGTGTAATTTATTCATATGTAAACGCTCAGTAATGACATTTCAAACAGGAGGATGTAATGGATTATCTGCTCTTCCAGCGAATAACCTTTGTCAGAGTGAACTCTCACTTTTTAGGACAGTTTCAGACAGAGAGAGACTAGATGTCTGAGCGGAGGTGAGGTCATGATGGAGGGAATAATAGGCGTCCTGAAAATGAAAAGAAACGCTGCGCTGAGCCGCTGAGTGATGGTCGATGGAGGATTTTAGGGGACAAGGGGCCAGAGCAATGTGCTGAGAGAAAACAGGCTTTTCTGAGCTGCTCTTTTTTTATTGTTTGTGTGTGTGTGTGTGTGTGTGTGTGTGTGTGTCTTTTTGAGAGCCAAGGTGATCAACGTGTGCCCATCCAGCACCGTGGGAAGCAGCACGGGAGATTTGAAGTGGGGAGAGTAAGCAAAGGCTTGGCTGAATGAGGTGACGGGGGGAGCTTTGGCTCCACTCTGGGTCTCCATGGCGGCTGCTGTTGTGCTCGCTTTTCTCTCCAGACATTTGTCGCTCATTTTTCTCTCTTATTTTCTGCTCTCGGACTGTTTTTGTCCAGTAGACCTAGCAACTAACCCCCACCGCCCCTTTTTTTTAAAAAAAAAAACAACCCAAACAGTCCCAGAGACAAGAAAAGAATGAACTTGCTCAGAAATGTACAGTAGCAGTTGTTTCTTTTCCTACAAACTTGTCTGTTTCTCCTTTAAAGCCACATACATCATGGCCCTGGAACATGTATCGATCAATTCTATTGTATCTTATAAGATAAGATAATTAATCAATATGCAGTAATAAAGGGATTAATACAGAGTGCAGTTAAAAACAGATGATGTCGTTTGTGAGTCTATAACAGAGTAGTAGTAGTTACATAGGGTTGGTTATAATATTCACATAAAAATGTTTTTTTTTTCGCTGCAGGCAAATCAAGTTTGTTCTTTGTTTTGCTGATTAATCTTTGTTTATGTGCTGCCTGTCCCGTGTGAGTAATGAGCTTTTTTGTTTCTTGCTGTTTTCTCGTCAGCTTTGTCTTTCGGTGAAAGCTGTGAAGCTTTTTTTTTGTTTTTTTTTTCCCAAATTGAACTTTGCAAAAAGGTGCTGAACAGAAGGGTTTTAGTTTCATAGGCAACAAGATAAGAGCGTGGTCAGGACTCAGCTAGCTGCTAAGCTACGCTAACCATCTCCTGTCCATCCATCACATTTTTGTGAACATAATATTTCAGTGGAATTCCTCTCAGATTAGTCACAGAGATCATCTCATTAGATTTTGGAGATTAAAGGTCACTGTGACCTCACAAAACATATTTATGGTTCGTTGAATGGAAAATCTCACCACCCTCTTGGGTAAATGTTTTCAAATTTTCAACTAACATTTTTTTTTGCTCTACTTCTGATTGTATCTACTTTACAATCTCATGGCTAAACGACAAAGGGCAGTGGTGCTTGTGACCTCACAAAACACATTTTTTACCGGTTGAATACAATTTTTCTAGACCTTCTCAAGCAAATGTCTTCCAGTTTTCCTCAGACTCAAAGATTAACTGATAATAATTTAATTGCTGAACGCTGAAGTTTAAAGGTAATTGTGACCTCAAAAAACACATTTTTGGTCAGTTGAATGCGATATCTAAAGACTTCCTTGAAAGACTCACAACAGATTTGGTAGAAACGTTCATTTAGACTCAGATAAGGGCTGATTGAATTTTGGTGGCCAAAGGTCAAATGTCACTGCCCAGATATCAAAGACTGTGGCTATAGTCTATCAGACGTTTGGTATTTTTAGATTCATTTAGTCACAGAAGAAGCAGGTGAAGGTCTTTGGTTTGACTATGTCATAGTTATGGTTTAACCACACTACTTAAAAAGTAAAAGTAAACAAGGTAAATACTTTTGTCTTGACTGTGGTGGATTTTGGACTCTTTTGTTGGCCAGTTATGTTTATGTTTTCGAGTTCAGTAATTGGTTTTGGGTGAGTTCTGGTGCCCTGGGTATGGGTATGACCCCACACAACACATTTTTGACCATGGCTAATTAATTTAAGTACTAATTACCTGCCACTGGACTGGTTGGTGATATTAGTTTTACGTTTATCGGACATGGTATTACGTGGTATTGATCCTCTCTTGTAGCTCAGCAATTATCAAACAGCTCAGGATGTCTTCAACTACAAAAAGCCACTAAAGTCACTAAAAGTGGCGAGGAGATTTGTTTGCTTATTTTATTTGACTAAATAGTCCCAGAAATGAAAGAACCTCTGGCAGCTTCTTGACTCTGATTGAAGATCCTCATCTTCCAGCTTTTCCTCGTAGCTGCACCATCCATGTGTCATTGTGCTGAATTGTAGAAAAATAAAGAAAGACAGAAAACTGAGCCTCAGCAGTCTGAGTAGAGACTTGAGACTGAGCTGCTCATCGCTGTGCAGTGCGTATAAAACTGACAGTGGTACCCAGGTGTGGCAGCAGCAGCAGCAGTGAGTGACTGCAGGCTGACATTAGTTGCTTCGGGACAGAGACCAGGTTTGGTGCTGAGAGTGTTTATGTCCTCAACACCTGGGTCTCTCTCTGCTGTGTAATGTATGTCAGTGCTGGTGTGTCAGCGAGGTGATAAATGTGTGTGTCGGAGGTAATTGCACGTCTGCACATTTCACTACTGTCAAGTGAGAAACATAAATCTCTAGTGGTGTTAGTTTGAAATTGGAAAAGAAACTACCAGACTTTCCCTAGTGAACTTTTATGTGTTTTTTTTTTCAGTAAAATTGAATTTTTTCCAGATTTATTAGATACTTCAGAGTAAGAATGAGTTGAAGGAGAGAGGCGGCATTTCTTCCACACGTCGTTTTAAAACGATTCTTCCTGATATATTTCCTGATTCAACTCACTCAACAAATAACAAACATACAGAGAATAAACACCCACTTCAGCAGCATCTCTTAGCTTTACATTTGCATTTTAGCGTATATCAGCTTGTTGTTTTGGTTCACAGTTATTTTTAGTGAAAGATTAGGTACTTACTGGTGAAGACAGTGAATATTTAGCTGCTAAAGGGACAGATATTTCTCTCAGGAGGTAAACAGAATGAATATCAGCGTTACATTTATCAGATGGATAGAAAATATATCTCCAAACACTTGTTGCATCATAATCAAGGCACCATGTAACAACAGTCTGGGGTGAAACGGTCAAACGTCTAAAAACATGATCTCCAGTAATAGATTTTTGTGTCATTACAGCTTAGCATCAATCACTTCGACAGCAGTTTTCAGCAGCTGATCAACGACGCCATCAAGCTACAATAACACTTGACAGATGACGATGACGATATAAAACATCACATTGTCGCCCTGAGTATGAATTTGACCCGTGTGCCACTCGAACCAGTCTTCAATAAATACAGCTATGAAATATATTCACTTCCTTTGTCCTATTCTCATAACCAGGTGTGGTTATTTCACAGCACCACCTCAAGTAACAGCTGGATATGACACAACACTAACGTTAGCAGATCATATTGACCAACATGGTTTATCAGCAGATATTATGTTTAATCCAGATTTAAGACTTTTTAGTAAATACGTAGTTGGATAAATGTGTCCCCTCATTTGAATATTACAGATGGAGATCAATGTGGTTTTATTAGAACAATAAAAGTCCCTGAAATAAATAAAAATACATTGTTTATTGACATTTACAAGTGTTTACATCATTAATTTATATATTCCAGAGCTGTGTTTATCTAATACAGAGGTTTTTTTTAAGAGGACCACCCATTACCAATCAAGGTCTGGTCAGCATTCAACACCGCGAACATCAGCGGCTTCAGATGTCGAAGCAGATGCCTCCGTCCCTCCCTGAATGCCACAGGTTTAACCTTTCAGCATTTCAGCCCTCAGCCTACATTCTCGATATAGGTGACCTTAATGCTCAGTGCCCTACTTTAGCACAGTGTTTGTGTATCTGAATGTCTGGGTGAGTCTCTTTGTTCAGAGAGAGAGACAGGGAGAGAGAGGGCGGATGAAAGAAAAGGAGTCTGTTTGCCCATTTTTCCTTTTCACTCGCTGTTGGGTGGAGAAAATTGAAACAGGGAGCGAGAGAGAGATAGAGATAGAAAGAAAGAGGATGATAGAAATGAGACAAAGACCTGCAGTGAGACGGAGAAGGAAGAGCGATGACTGGCAGAAAAAGAAAAACATGGATGAGAAGTCAGCAGCTTGACAAAAGATGGATGGAGAGCTGTGAGAGAGAGAGAAAGATTAAACGGAAACAGCAGATAGAGGAAGAGAAAGTTCCTTGTTTGATAGCAGCTTGTTATATCCGCCCTGCAAGCAGCAATTTAGAGGCAGACTCAAGAAATACAGTGGCAATTTGAAGTTAAAGCCCCTTTTATTTCAGTGAGAGTTGCTTTTTCACACTAAAAAGGAAAAATGCAACAAATAAATTGTGTCACTGAAGTAAAGACGCTTTACTTTCACTCTGGGCTCATTTCTTTCTCATTACAGCCTTTTCAGCTTTGACTCTGGCCTTGCTCAAGTTGCTTCACTGAATGCTTGTTTATGTTTAGTCACAAGCTGCTGTGTCATGAATGTGATCAACCTCAGCATCATCATCACTTAAAGATACAGAAACTTAATTCTGTCAGTTGAGAAAGTCTCTAGGCCTCGATTCTATGCACAACTTTTACGTGATGGAAAATGATGAAATCTGCTGAAAGAAAGATGAGTGAGTGAAACTTTATAATTTAAATTATTCAAGGTGATAACAAAGACTCTGGTCACATCCAGTGAATTCAACTCTGAATAAATCACTGACATCAGGTCCTTCATACCAACCAAGTTGAGAAGAAACACTGACCAGCTGTCTGTCTCAGACCACATCACATCTGTCCATCTTTGTTCTATGAACTCTTGGTACAGGTCTTGGTTATCTCAGACTTTGTTCAGTGAACAGTGAAACACTACAGATGGCCACTGTGTTGCTCACTGAGTGGCCACCCATGGTTGCCTGGGTCGAAACACTCCTGCTTTCCTACTGAGCGACTTCTCATTCTAAGTTCAGTTTAGTTTCTTGTTTGAACTCAACCATCATGTCATTTATGGTTTCCAGATTGTGAAACAAACAGGGGAGTCCCTCAGTACCTTCAAGAAACTCTTGGAGACTCATCTCTTCCAAGAACCTCTTCTCTCCTAACTCGTCTAAAACCCTAACCAGCACTTAGTCTGCACCACAGCACTTCTCACTTGACTTATGTCTCCAGCTTTGACCACTGAATAGTAAAAAAACCTACAGATGGCCACTCTGTTCCTCACTGACCACTGGCTTCCTGGGTCAAGACACCCCTGCTCTCCAACAGTGTGACTTCCACTGGCACTGATCTGTTTGAGCTCATCCATAAAGATATTTGTGGTTTCCAGATGGTGGAACAAGTCCCTCAGTACATTCGGGAAACTCTTGAAGACTCATCTATTTTGAGAACATCTTCTTTCTTAACTGCTCTAACACCCTAACCAGCATTAAGTTTAAACTGCAGCATTTCTTACTCGATCTTGACTCTGACTCTGAGCAGTAAACTTTGAAACCCCTACAGATGGTCTCTCTGTTGCTCGCTGACCTCCACTGGCCACCCATGGCCTCCCAGGTCAAGACACTCCTGCTTTCCTGCAGTGTGACTTCCAGGTCTACACTGATCTGTTTGAACTCAACCATAAAGTCATTTGTGGTTCCCAGATGGTGGAACAAGCAGGGGGGTCCCTCAGTACCTTCAAGAAACTCTAAACACTCATCACTTCTAAGAACATCATCTCTCCTTACTCCTGTAACACCCTGACTAGCACTGAGTCTACACTAGAGCACATCGTATGTGATCTCCGTGCATACTTGTCTTGTTTACTTCCTTAAACATCTCCTGCTGCAGTGAAGCTTTAGGGTTGCCCCATACTTTAGACGAAAGCGTTTCTCAAATGACTAAATATAAATACAAGGTTGTAGTGTTTCTATTTCAGACTGGTTGTAAATAGAAGCTGGGAGAAGGCAAGAGCTATAGTCTGTGTCAGATTTAGATGAGTTGAGGCTGTGAGGTTTTTTCCTTGAAGTACGAGTATGTTCAAAACTCAAAATGTTCTCATACAGCAGAGTCTTCTAATTGTATTTTTTTTTTTGTGTAACACAGCAAATACATTACACAAGCAGTAAATTTATGACGCTTCACTGGCGACTGCAGTTGCCAGAGTCGTTACGTGTTTGGGTTGAATTTATGTCACGTTCTTGCGATTGGGATATTTCAAAAATGCCTTGAAGGAAGTGCCTTTTAAATTTGGCACAAACATCCACTTGGACTCAAGGGTGAAGTCATTAGATTTTTTTAGTCAAAGGTCAAACTCACAACACGTTTTTGAACATCAGTTTGTGCACTAATTATCACAACTAGTGGAGGCTAAGTATTGGTTATTAACCATCAAAAAGTGATTAATTATAAGCTCCTAATTATACCTCCCACAGTTGATTTAATATTCTGTTGGTGCAGGTGTAAAAGAATTCTCACCTTCACACCATAACCACAACCACATTTCTTTTATGTTTTATCAAGCATCAGTGTTTTATCAAGCATCTGTGGACCTGCAGCTCAGCGTGTGGACAGTTGAATTCGGCTGTTGTTTGAGTTACTGTGGTGACACTGTTGCATTGGCTTGTTGAAGAGATGGAGTGAGAGTGACGAAGCAGCAGGAGGAAGACGAGGGGAAAAAAAGGGGGGAAAGGAGGAGGCAGAGTGACAGGCAGGATTGACGAAAACAGATCGTGACATGTTGGGAAGAGACGGCCTGCGAACAGTAAACGAAGGAGACGCCATCGCTCTGCGTGATTATGAATACGCACGAAACGAGCTTGGATTAATTTAGCTGGAGCAATTGTGTGATGCAGCCTGACATCTGAGACATAAAACCTGTTTGGTGCAACAGATGAACTGAACAACTGTTGTCTGACAGCTGAAATGTGGAAGTAGAGTCGAAGCAAATGACAAGCGAGGCCTGTTTTGTCTTTATTTTTATTTATTTATTAATTTTTCCTCCTTTTTCGCAGCTAACAGTGAGCTCTCTTTCTTTTTATGCTCTTCATGCAAATCTGTCTTTTTCTTTGCATCTCTATGTTTCTCTTTCCATGGTGACAGACGGCGCCTCCTGTGCAGTTTGACACTTATTACATGCTCAACAACACACCGACTGCGAGAGAGACAGTGACAGAGTTAGAGAAAGTTGGAGGACGGAGGGAGTTGGCTCGTTTAAAATGTTACAGTATCGGGAAACTTTATGTACGGGGTGGGGGAAGGTAGATTTTTTTGGGGTATTTATATCTTATTTTGTTGGAATAATCACAGTTAACTTTTGTTAAATTCCTGACTCACTTCTTCCAAGTATTTCTCCATTTATAAATGAACTCTTCTGTCTATAACATTTCAGAATTGTGTGTTTCCAGGGCTAAATCATCATATCTAAGATGTTGGGTAAATACTTAGAGAGACTGTGTTTGTTTGAGTTATCCAAGTTGTAGTAAGTAATTCTCGATAAATGGAGGCAAATATATTCTCAGTGTCTCAAAAACGTGTCTGTTTTTGGTGAATATGTATCCGTCTTTCTCACACTGTTCAGTGTTTTCGTTTGGCACAAAAAATAAATCAGTTAATCCTCGGTCAACGCCCCATCCCTCCACCAAATGTAGTGCAAATCAGTTCAGTGTGTGTTTCTCCATCCTGCTTTAAAAAAAAAAGTTGGCCGAGGTGATTTTGCAATACTAAAATAGATTTGGGTAGAATTTAGTAGGACTGATATCTCAAATATCACAGTCCTGAAAAATTACACTTTGGCTGCAGCTCGGCTGGAGGATTTCCGCCAGCGAGGCCATTAACTAACTAACCAACATGCCTCAGCTTTGGTCCAAAAAAAAAAAAAAAAAAACACAAATCCAGGACCAACAACCAAATATGCACATGCTACTCTTTTAAAAAGATGGAGACGTAACAGAAGAAAAATCTGAGCCACGGAGGCCGCGGCTATTGGAAAACAAATCAGCGGTAGTGGAGGGTTTCTATCTGCTGAGTGCTCCAGTTTGAATTGCACATGGAGTGAAATACAGGTGGCGAGAAACACTAGCGAAGATTAAAAAAAAAAAAAGTAGATTTGATGGAAATAGATGAGAGAGACATATATGCAGAACTAATAAATAGATGTATATAGGTAGAAGGAGGCCAGGAGATGGATGTGGACAATGAAGCTGTGAGTGTGTGTTGGTGGGGAAGGAGGTTGCTTTGGTGACTAATCATTTCCGTTTGAGAGCCAGAGAGACATACCCCCCCACCACCACCTCGGGGGCAGCAGTTCATTTTCTGATGAGTGCACATGCGCACAGGGTCGTGCACACCACCTCTCCTGGCCCCCCCCGCCTCCTCTGATGTAATGCCAAATCTGCAAATAGGATGCAGTCATCGATTTATGAGAGCGTGAATTGTGCACGGGGGCATAAACGTGCTCACACACAATAATACAACAACAAGTGGTGACAGAAACGTCCCACGGCTCAGGTTTAAATGTCAGATCGAGCGCAGTGGATTCAGACAGATACAGCAACAACAACAACCTGCGCTTACTCGTTTTTATTTTACAATTTTACATTTGTAAGGCGACAAAAAATATTGTTGACTCTCAAGAATAACGCTTACTAAAGCTGTTTCAAAACTATTTCATGTTTTTTTGTGCATTTGGATGAGAAGACAATGAAAAATGACACTTATACAAAATGAGAGCATTGTAATGAGCTATAGATAAAAAAAAAAAAAAATAAAACGTGTATTGTGAGGTCAACTACTAAACTAAATTGAACAATTGACTCTTGAGTCCCAGATCGTCCCAGAATCCAGTTGAATGTTTGAACCAAATTTCAAAACATTAACTCAAGTAGGGTTTTAAGACATCATGTGCCGTAAATATGTTTTCTGAAGTCTTAACTTTGACCATTAGACACCAAAATCTAATCATCCCTAAGTCCAAACGAACATTTGTGCCTAATTTTAGTTATCACCTTCGCAAGGCCAAAGAAATGTGTCTCAAGGTCCCAGTTACCTTTGACCACCAAAATGCTCCAAGTTTTTACCACATTTGAAAGCTTTTACTCAAGAGTTTTCAGTCAGTCACATAAATATGTTTAGTGATAAGTTTATCCTGGAGTCAAAGTGAACATTTTTACCGAATTTGAAAGGAAGAATAAGACGGAGGACGGTCGTAATAAACAGCTGCGATGAAATAAAGAAGCTGAGTTGTTTCCGTAGCAACTCAAAGATACGTTGTCACAGCTGTTACACATCAAAGTGTGTTTACAGTTCTTGAGGAATACTGTTGTAATAGATATGAAAAGAGTTTTGTTGCTGTGGGGAGAGTGAAGGCGTTAGATTCGGTCATTTGTCATCAAATCTGAGGATTACAAGCTTGACAGTGTAAAAAAAGAAGAAGAAATCTCAGGGGCACGGATTTTAGAGAGAAGTGAACTTCCCACACTTCAACAGGGGTTGTGGCTGAGTGGTTGGAGGCTACGCTAGCGCGCTCGAATCTTCCACTGAGCTGTCAGTGTTTGAGTTGCGCTGCAGGGCTGTTGTATTTACATCTAAACAAGTTCAGCTAAAGCTGGTGTTCAGTCACCCTCGGGTCTTTAGCCTCCGTGTGAATTCTGTGGGATATTTTTAGGAAGCATCAGCAGCGTTTTTTTTTTTTTTTAAACATGTAATGACTCATACGTCTACAAAACGTCGGTTTGATTTCCCAGACCTGCGCAGGCATCAATGCGGGATAATCAACTCACCTCTTTACTTTCTACGACAAACACCTTTACGAGGCCCTCGGGCGCAGCATTTAACGCCCGGCTGCTCCGAGCAACACAATGAGGCTGTAAAGGTGTGAAGGAGTCTGAAAATTCACAGCACGCTTGACTAACTGTCCGCAGATAAAACCAACGCAACACAAAGTCTTTTTTTTTCTCTTTCTCTTCATCTCTTTATCAGCTGCTTTTTGTCACAGGCAGTCGTCCCCTCAGGTGCTTGTCATTTCTCACGCCCGTGCCTCAGCCTGTCTCACTGGATTTCACCTTCATTTCTTTGTGCTTAAATTCCTTTTTTCTCATCCTCATCCATTTTAAACTTTATTCATTTGTACTCCTGGACCCAAACATTTTGATTATTTGGATATTCAGTCCCTGGATTGGTTTAAAGTGATGGGCAGAGGTGATTTGAACCCAGGGTCTAATTCACCACAAATACGAGTCGAACATCCCCTCAGGAGATATTTTACTTTAGTTGAAGAATTTTGCAGTTTGACCATCTTTTGTGCTCACAGTCAAATAGCTAAATGATGAATCTGCTGATGTGGAACAACCTTCATCACCAGTTGTTATAAAACCAGACGTTGGATAAGTCTTGTAAAACAGTGTTTTAATAAACTTTGGGTTCACTTACTAAGTTATCAGAACTTCAGTTTATGTGTAGGGACCCTATTCATGCTACTGCTGAAGTGAAGTGATATTTTGAGCAAAAATGCCCCAAAATAATAAACATAAATAAAGACAATTTAGATATGTTTGGCTGACTGCCCAATTTACTTTCATTGTTATCCATTTAGCAGTGAGCATGATCAAACTCGATATTATTTTGTCCAACCTAAAATATCTCTTGAGTTGTGTTTGACTCGTATTCATAGTGAAATAGACCCTGGGTTTAAATTACTTCGGGCTATCACTTTAAAGTTTTAAAATTTTGGTCGGCAGAAGCACTAAAACTCTCCCGAAAAAACCATACCAGCTAATAAACCGAATCTTAAGAAAATGTTGCTTCCGTCAGTCAAAAATGGAGAAATGTCTGGCAGGTAGCACATTCTTCTGGTGACTAATCAGGAAAATTTCTAGCTGGGAAAAATTCATTTGAACATGAGTCATTTTCATCATCAAAAACCACAGCGAAAGAAGCTTTGAATATTCTTTAATTAAAACCCAAAAACGGCCTGAATAATAATAATAATAATAAAATATTCTGAAAATCTGGCTGAACCATCTGTGTGTTTCATACTTTATTATAATAACAATATGTCATGTATCACCACCACCTCCTTTTTTTTTTTTTTTTAATTTTTTTTTTTGTCCCATAATCCTTTTCTGCTCATCTCTGCTACTAATCACTAATTAACTCTCATCAGGTCCCAAACGGTCCAAACAAGGTCCCAGAGGAAAACAGCTACATACTCTATTTAATCACTCAGAGTGTTTGTGAATATATTCGCACGTTTGCCGTTTGTGTCACATCTGTTCTTGCATCACGCCGCCAAGCGTTTCCGTGACGGCTCACATCACGTATGCGTAGTCACGACGCAGGAAAAAAAAAAAAAAAAAGAGCAGGAACAGATTTTAATGATTGTCTTTCTTTCACCTGCACAGGAGGCGACGCCATGACAACAGAAATGCAGGAAATCGCCATCACAGAGGAGAAGCCGTTACTCACGGGTCAGGCTGATGCTGCCAAGGTCAGATGTGCTTCTACACACACACACACACACACACACACACACACACACACACACACACCTACTGAAACCTGTACATACATGTGACAATAAACAAACACGTAGCTGGGATTACCTGAAGTTCAAACACAGAGGCTGAGATTTCAGTAAACACGAGTACATTGTTTGGGATGTTGTGACTGTAACGTATCATCTGAAATCACAGATAAATCACAGGATGTGTGTGTTTTCATGTGTCTGTGTCCCAGGAGATGGAAAAAAACAGAGGTTGGTTTGTGTGTGAGAACATATGTGACGTGTGTGTGCATGAGTCTGTATGTTAATTTATGTCTCTCTCTATATAAGTAAATACAAGTGTGTGTGTGTGTGTGTGTGTGTGTGTGTGTGTGTGTGTGTGCACAGCTGCAGTGCTGTGTCAGATGTGCCAGGTTGACGTCAACCCCCCCGGCAGGTGGAGGGTGGAAGGGTGGAGGGGGTGGTGGTGGTAGATTTGGCGTCTCCGCTCTGTTGCGCTCATGTTGCCGAGCAGATGCAGCGTTGCAGAACAGAAACGTTCACGTCTCTTTGCTGACGCCCGGTGGACAAAGATGTAAATACAGCTGCTCTGCAACAAAAACAAGTCGACAACGGTAGAAAGTGACCAACAACATCTGGAAGAATGTATTTGACTGAATGAAGGACATCTACACTTAATGGAAAGAATTATTGGAGCAAGATACTAAGAAAATGAAACATCATCACATGTTATATATGATGATGTTGAATATATTGAGCATTTTTGTAGAAAGACAGGAAATGGGGGGAAAGTAGGGGACCGGTATATGTATATATATATATATATATATATATAAATCTACAAACAGTAATTCTAAACTCTGTTTTTATCAAATATTAGTCAGACAAGGAAGAAAATAGAAAATGTAGAGGACTATTTTTAGTGGCGGATTAATACACATTTGGTTATCTGGTTGGTAACGTTCAGCTCAGGTGTGATTAGACTTTAGATATGTCAACGACAGTTGATTATAGTTGGGTTTTTCCAACTATAGCGTAGCTATTATTTGATTTGGTTGCTCAGCGACCACGCGACCCACAGAGACACACTGTTGGAATTAAAATGTTGAAATGACCCTGAAACTTTCATTTCTTTCATGTACGTACAATAAATAAAGAATGAGAAAGAACAGAACGCTGACGTCCGTCGGGTCGTTTCGTTTCGCCTGCGGCTACGACTCCGCCCACAGGGATCGTTCATGTCAATTCTGTGAAGGAAATGAAATGAAAGTTGGGACGTTGTACGTTACATCCGACCTTCTGTTGCACCCTGGCAGCTCCTGCCTCCACCCACATGTATCACCATCCATCCTGAGGTGCTGGACACTCAGCTCAGATCATGTGACTGAGTTTTAATGGATTGAACCAACAACCTTTATAATCCAACCACGTTTTATTTTTCTCATGTCACTAAAACCTCCAGGATTCTCCATTTATTTCCCAACGCCCCCACCCTCCTCTTCAACTTCCCAAACTGCTAAATTTTCTTTGACCCTGTGATGCTAGTAATTCATTAGCAGGGTAAATGGATCCAGGGAAGCAAATGAACAACCCCATTTAAACCTCCCCCGCTGACACACTTCCTCCATGTAATCGCAGGCGTCCAACAACCACCTGCTCTTCTGAAGACGCTCTGCTGCTTTATAAGCAGTGTAACACCGCCCATCCTGCCTGCGTGGGGGTTAATTAGGAAGCAAAGCCTCAACACTCAAATGAATTTTTCTCTTGTACGACACACAATGAATTGTCTCACTTCAGATACAGAGGCAGCGTGAAACAAACCCTCTTAGTGTCTATGATCACAGAGTCAGAGGCGTTTCTCAAAACAAATCCTTTAAACATTTTATCTTCTGCATAGATTTGAATGTGATTATGTTTTGGGGAATAAAAGTATTTCCCTCTCATCATCAAGAACTGTATGTCATTGTGTTTCATCCCCTTATTTGCTACAGGATGCTGAACTGGCAGCGAGGATACTGCTGGACCAGGGACAGGTGAGAACTTTCTGTCCATATTTGGATGTAAACACCATGTTTAGACTGTAATTAAGTCAGGTCTCTACCCAGAACTTTAGATTCATGATTGTAGCAACAAGAATTACTAAAACAAATGTATAAATCAGCAGATAAGACAAATACTGTATCACAACACCATGGTTTGCAAAATAAATTCACTCAATATTTAGCCTCTTATGGTAAATTCAGACCAAATTTTCGTTCACTTTACTCAGTAACATCAGGACAAATATACAGATTATTCAACCATAATCACAACTGATAGCTGATAGGAATTAAACTATAGCTCCATATTGTCAGAAATAACCTGCTGGTCCTGTTTTTATGAAGTTCTCTACCTTTTGTTTGGTTTCTATAAAGCTCAGAGTTGTATCGTATCTCTCCAGATGTCAACAGATCACTTGTCTTCATCACTGATACATTTCAACCACAAAGAAATAAGCAAATTCTTTGCTCAAGTTGAAATATTTCAAGACTATCCTACCAGTACATGTTGGATATTTGTAGATGTTTGTTATTTACGTGCTGGTTTTTTAACTTTAATCGCACAACGTGAAGAATTTACCTATAGGTGTAACACAACTGTAGGTGGATGGAAGTAGTTTTTTATCTCTTAGTTAGAAAACGTCAGCGTGTCCTTCTTGTTTTCTACAGGAGCACAGTGTGGAGACGCCTCATGGCGTCCTGCATGTGACCCTCCACGGCACAAGGACCACCCGTAGGCCTGCGATCCTCACCATCCACGACGTGGGTCTGGACAGTGAGTAGTTCTTTTCTTTCTCATGTCATCAGTCGTTTTATAAAGTTTTTTTTTTTTTTTGACCCCTCTCTCTGCTTTCCTCTCTTCCCCCCGGCAGGTAAAAGCTGCTTCTCCACCCTGTTTAAGTTCGAGGAGATGCAGGAAATTGTGAAGAATTTCACCCTGATTCACATTGATGCTCCGGGACAAGAGGAGGGGGCTGCTGCCTACCCCACAGGGTACAACATTTACCATTCGCGTATATGTGAACTGACATGTTAATATTCCCTCGGTGTCCTGCTGCAACCTGGATTTTTTTTTTTTTTTTTTTTTTTTTTTTTTAGTGTGTAATCTTCTCAGAAATGGAAACAATCTTCTGTGCAGAGCTTACATCTAATCTGTTCCAAAAATACTTAAAACATCACATCTCCCTCTGCTGGCCTCTAATACGCTCCTATCAAAGGTTTATAGAAAATCCGTCCTTTGCTCTCTCTGTCTCTGCTGCACTTTGAGTTTTTATCTCCCAGCACTTTCTCTGTCTTTTTTTTTTTTGTCCTCACATGATTGTTTTAGAGGTTCAGGAGGATTTTTGCAGCATCTTGACAGAAACTCATTCGACCTTTTGATCCCTTTTCAAACCTCTGTGGATAAACAAGTCTGGTGCTTTAATGTCTTTCTCCGTCATGTTTTGTGAACGTTGTCAAGGGCTTTGAAAAGATTTCCAACACAGGATAATGTCACTCATTTCTGTGCCAACAATAGGATACCGAATATTGATATGTCTGTTATGACGACGCTTCATTAGATTTGAATCATTTGTGTCTGTTGTTGTAGATTCCAGTATCCCTCACTGGAGACCATAGCAGAGATGATCCCGGCCGTCCTGCAGTTTTTCAAGTGAGTTAATTGATTTGTTTTGGGGGACGCAAAAAGGATTTCATCAGCGCAGAGGAGATTGTTGTTGTTGTTTTGATCATATTACACACAGTTGCACTTATTATGACCTTGTACTGGAAAAGTGTTGAGTTCAAGCTTCACCTTCAACTTGAGGATTAACTCATTTGTTTTTGGAAGTCAAAGGTCACTATGACTTCACAAAACATGTTTTTTTTTTTTTTTTTTTGGTCACATGAATTCTGTACCTCAAGTTCGACCTTAAAAGGCACAAATGTTCAGACTTGGACTGAAGCAGATTAGATTTTTGTCAAGGTCAAATCTTATTGAGACCTCACAGAACATCTTCTTGGTACTTTACTGAATACGATAACTCTAGATTCCTTCAAACACATGGATAGAAATTTTTGCACAACTACCTTTTAGTGGCCAAAAATCAAAGGTCACTGACTTCACAGAACACGTTTCTTGTCTAAACTAATTACACTTCATTGGCCAAAGGTCTAAGCTTATTGTGATCTCATAAATCATCTTCTTGACACTTCAAATGTGATATCTGAAGACCCTCTTGAGCAAATGTGATAAAATTTTACATTTTAATGGCCAAAATCAAGTCATTATGACCTCACAGAACATGTTTTCTTAGCACTTTGAATGAATCTCAGGACCTCCTTGAGTAAATGTGTTAAAACTTTGCAAACATGTTTGCTCAGACTCAAAAATTAATTGACTTTATTTTAGTGGCCAAAATCAAGTCACTATGACCTCACAGAACATGTTTTCTCTACTTTGTGACTGTAATATCTCAAGAAAGCCATCAGGAAATCACTGCAAATTTGGTTTACTCAGATTAAAAGATCAACTTGTTAAATGTTAGGGGCCAAGAGTCACTGTCATGTCACTGTGACTTCACACAACATGTTTTTGGCCATGAGTCATTAATTTAAGCATCAATTACCTGTAACTAGACTGGAAATTATAGGCATGGGTATAAAAGTAAATTATGGTTCAATTCAGGCCTTATATCAGTGTGCACAGGCATCGTGAATTATAAAAATATTACATCAGAAGGTGAGCAATTTAATGTTATTATACCCCTGAGCGTCGTCAGCTGTGGCAGCAGGATTTAACAACCTCATCCAGAGCAACAGTCATAAACCAAACCCTGCACCAGTTTTTAAACTCAAGATTTTGTTCTTCCATTGAACCACAACACACCTATTCTCACATATTATGGTTTCATTCAAAAATCACACTATCACAGTTCTCCTTCTTTCTGAGCTAAAACACACATCTAATGTGTGAGTGTCATACGAGTGTGACTAATTTGTTGTCTCCTCCCGTCAGCTTCCGTACTGTAATTGGAATGGGTGTGGGAGCAGGAGCGTATATCCTCTCCAAGTTCACAGTGAGTGCCTCCTTTTTCTTTTTTTTTCTTTTTGGCATCATCACAACAGCATTGGCAACACAAAGGATGTTAGTATCTGACTTGTCATTCGAGTGTTTATTCGTTTATTGCTTCCTTTCTCTCTTCAGCTCGCAAACCCAGACTCAGTGGAGGGTCTGGTTCTGGTCAACATCGACACTAACGCCCGTGGATGGATCGACTGGGCCGCTCAGAAGGTTCGTCCGTTTTTTTATTTATTTGTTTTCATTTTCTGTCTTTCTTTCAAGTCGGGATTTAATCTAGTTACAGCTCCATAATGTCATTGTTAAAGTTATTAAAGTCGTTAAATGATAAACAGCCCCATTGATTACTTCCTCTTCCTCTACAGCTCACCTCTGTGACATCCTCTGTCACAGAGCAGATCCTGTCCCACCTTTTCAGTCAGGTACTGAGACAACATGTCAACAGGTTTATATTCAGATGATGTTTTTATATCTCGTTCTGCAGTTGTTTTACTGATGTCGTGTCCCTGTCGTCCTACAGGAGGAGCTGTCAGCGAACACAGATCTAGTCCAGTCTCACAGAGAACGCATCTCTAAATCCTCCAACCTGGTCAACATAGAGATGCTGTGGAAGAGCTACAACAGGTCAGCACACTCACATGTTATTACATAAACACACAAATGATCCATCAAATGACAATTATATAATCTTATCTCCTCATTTCACATGCAGCCGCAGAGACTTGAACATCGACCGCAACAGCACCTTCAAGTAAAAACCCTTTTTATCAGAATCTTCATAAGTACAATAAAATCTAAATGATTTGATTTCTAAATGCTGGTTTTCTGTCCTCTAATCTCTAATTATCCACCTCAGGTGTCCAGTAATGTTGGTGGTGGGTGATCAAGCTCCATATGAGGACGCTGCTGTAAGTTTCACGGCTAAAATATCAACATACAGGACGATGAATGTAAAAATATTCTCAAATTTAGCTTATTTTACCATTATTTTAGACAGAAACTAATGTAAAAAATAATGTTATGTATAAATGTTATATATGAATATACATAAAAAATTAATCTAAACATTAAATCTCAATCTAAATGTTTTGTTTTGCATTGTTAACACAGGAATTTGAGTCTCAAATGTGCATCAACGATGATTTATTACCGTTTGATTGTCAGAGCTTTATTGTTTTTCCTCCTTTGGCCACCAGGTGGAGTGCAACAGCAAACTGGACCCAACAACAACCTCATTCCTAAAGGTGACTGACCTTCATGTTTATTTATTTACAGTCGTTTTAATCTGTTTAGTTCTGTTGTAACATGTTTTAGAGTCATTAACTCTCATTCGTGTCTGTCTGCAGATGGCTGATGCTGGTGGACTCCCACAGCTGACCCAGGTCAGAACTCACTGATGACAGATTACTGACGCTCAAAACAGAGAAATCAACAGCTTAATCATAAAAATTGTTTGTTACGCTTCTGTGATTAGATTTATGGGTAAAGTTGAAATGGTTAAAATGGTTAAAGGTGAAAGATGAAAATCACTGTCACTTTAGAAAACAAAACTTCTCTGATTTGTCTGATTTACCAGCAGTTCTGTTCATCTCATTGTCCTTTAGATTAAATTAATTACCTCTGGCTGCCACACAGGGTCACCATATTACACATCTTGTTGCCCAGTTCAGGTACCAACTAGTGATTGTTTCATAAAACACCATCTCTTGTCTTTGTGTTTGCAGCCCGCCAAACTGACGGAGGCTTTCAAGTATTTCATCCAGGGAATGGGCTACAGTAAGTTCACCTCCGTTTTTATTTGATAAACTCTGACAAGTTTGTTTTTATTCTCACTGAAAACTATTATTTTGTGTTAACCAACCTTATGCACAGACCGACAAAATAAGACATCACTGAGGATTCCCACCCCACTCACTACACAATATATGTATTTGTTTGTAATTTACAAATGTGCTGCTTAGCTCAGTTTAAACAACATTTGCTGAGAACTACCGCAACTGGCATTCAAGAACTCAAGCGTGTACTGACTAGAGTTTGGTAGCCAAAGGTCAAAAGTCATTGCGACCTCACAAAACATGTGAACTTCTGATGTGATGTTTAAAGATCAGCTTAGAAAATCTACACATTTTTAGAAAATCTTCACATTAACACAAATGTTTATGGTTTACTACAAAGGCCGAGATTACAGGTGTTTTGAACACGGTGAGCCAGGATATTACTTGAGCTTGAACTGGTTGAAATGTGGAGTTTAAAGGTCAAAGGTCACTATAACCTCACAAAACATGTTTTTGACCATTTGAATGTGATGTATTAAGACCAACTTGAGGGAGTCGCTATAAATCTGGCAGCAATGTTCACTTAGATTATATCTTGGTGATCAAATGTCTCTGTGACCTCATAGAACATGTTTATGGCTTTTTGAATGTGACATTTGTTGTTTTGAACACGGTATGTCAACATGTTAAATGTGATATCTTAAGACCACATTGATGGAGTCACTGTAAATTATGAGGTCATTGTGACCTCATAATGTCCTAACTCATGAATTTCATACTGGTAATTTTAGTCAGAAAATGAAGTGGTATATTTGGACCAGTTTTGATAGATCAACTCACATCTTGTTGGTTTTGTTTCTTACCATCCATGTTTTTCTCTTCGTCTCCACAGTGGCTTCGTCCTGCATGACCCGTCTGTCCCGCTCCCGTACCACCTCCCTGTCCTCCTCATACTCCATGGATGGATCCCGCTCGCGCTCCCGCACCCTGTCCCAGGGCTCGCAGGGCGGCCAGATGCCGCCGAGCCCCTCCCAAACGATGGAGGTGTCCTGTTGAAGAAAACGAGTCAGAGATATCGAGAGAAAGCGAGAAAAGAGAGAGAGAGAGGAAAGGGAAAGATGAAGCACGACAATAACACAGGAACAAGACGAATGGGTTACTTATTTGTCACTAAACAACTCCCATCATTCCCCATAAGAGCAGAGAAGGAATAGAGACAGGGAGAGAGAGAGGACAGATCCTATCCTCCATATTTTGCACCATATTCAAGTCCAATCCTCCTCCTCACATCCCCCTTCCAGCTGAAAACAAAGTGGATTGGGCTGTTCTTCATGAGGAGTAAAGGCAAGAAGAGATTAATGAAAATAAAATGAAATAAAACGGGGGAGGTGAGGAAAGAATGGCAACCGGTCCTCTCTCCCTCCCTCTACTGGAGCCTCTGTAAACCAATAGAGCCCTTTAATTTAGATAAGGGGTGTGGCCTATAGAGGGCGCACCCCTTTGCGTTAACCAATAGTAATAAAAACGATATTGTTGTTGATGCTGATGATTATGTTGTTGATGCTGATGATGATATTGAAGCTGATGATGATGATGATGTAATAGAAAAAAACAGTAACACTTTTCTCTTTATTACATGATGAGTTTAAAAATGACAAAAAATAATAAAAAAAAACAAAAAAAACAAAAGAAGAAACATACTATAGCAGAGATACTTATAACGGTGTGTGTCTACGACTTTTTAAGCTAGTTTTTATTGTGTTATTTTTATTTTTATTTTGGTTTTGTTTCTTCGATCGGATTTTATTTTTATTTGTAATCTGCCTCAAGCGAGGGGCTGGAGCTACTGATTGGTTGAACCGTCATGTGGTAACAGCCAATGAGAGCCATTATAGTGACTACTTCCTCCTTGATGTTGCCAGGTTGTTCATGTCTTCCATTCGCCCTGTCTATAAGTGACTGTTTTAATTTTTTTTTTCTCCCATTGGATTTAAGGAAGTGGGCAGGAAGCTTTCTCTTTCGTTTTGTTTTATTTTGTTTGATTTTTGAAGTTGCATGCCTGATATCAGCTCATGTGAATACTGACTGGATAATTTTTTTTTTCTTTTATATTTCTGCTAACGAGTTGCGAGGATTTCGGCGTGTGTGAGCCGTTTTGTTTCGCTCGGAGTTTTCGGCGAACGTGATGGTCAGCAGATGAAGCATAGTCGAGACTGAGGGTTTAGCTAGCTAGCTAGCTAGCACCCTATTGTTAACACTAGTCGCACACTAAATAGTGCTTCCAACTTTGCTGGCAGTCTTACACCGGATGTCATAATATTTGTACTTTTAGTTCTACTTACCAGGGAACATTACATCAATAAGTAGCATACGGTATAGATATTGGATGTAAGTGTTAGATGTGGCCAGAAGGGGTCACTGTGTTCATCATCTGGGTTTTTAAACTCTTAAGCCTTTTCCCCGGCGCACGGATACCTCCCAACAAACCCAGCTAGTTGATACTTGAGTTCAGGTGCGATGTGAGTTGAAGTGAACACGCGTTGTTCTTCTGCGGCGACAGGCGGCTTTATTCAAATAAAAGAAACGTGTATGTAAGTGATCGTTTGTTTTACGTACGTGTGTGTGTGTGTGTGTCCTGTAAGCACAATTAACGCAGCAATGAGAGGGAATTTAAAAAACAAAATGTTTAGCGATTAGTTGTTTTTGAGACCAACGTCGACCCCTGTGACTCATCAAAGACAAAGAAACCAGCCCCTTCACTGCCAACTGAGAAAGAAAAGAAAAAAACAACCAATCTAAAGCGATTTTACTGCCAAAAAGAATTAAGATACCCACAAAATGAAAAAGGGATATTTCCGTCACCTGACACGCTGTGAGCTTAAAAGAATAAACTGCGCCTTATAGCGTCGGTTATGAACTGAACATACTAATCAAACAGCAGATCGATATAAAGCTAACCACTGCCCTCTGATGTGTAGCCAATGGACTGACTGGAATTATAAAGCAGCCAAATTCAAACACGATCCAGTATCTTTGCAGCGCATGTGCATTTTGAAAAATATGATGTTTTGTTTTGTTTTGTTTTATTTTAAAAACGATTTTTTTTAACAAGCCAGATTGAAGCTGGTCGTCCAACTCTTCTTTCCCAAACCCGTTAATGACGTAAAGCTGGAGCAGGAAAGTCGTTGAAGCGTCTCAGATTTGAGTTTTGAATCAACCAGAACCTGGCTGATATTAACGATGGTAGCGATGATGACGAATATAATCCATTTTAAGTCATTTCCACCTGATGAGCTCATCACGTAGCATCATGTGTAACGAGCCTTCGAGACGCTCACAATCACTAAAACACAAACCGGGATGATTCATGTTTTAGGATGTAAATGCGTCAGGAGCTCAGGTCGCTGCAGGGAGAAATAAAGTGAGAATGTAAATGTTTGGCTCCTCCCACAGATAAAAACTCAAACAATGGGGCATAGGAACCTTTTACCAAATAAGGGATAGGAAAAGGAAATACAATTTGCCAAATAAGGAAACAAAACAAGGAGTGATACTTATTTGTGGAGATTTGAGCAGGGCTGTGTGATTGTAAATGCTTGTCCCTTTTTGTCTCAGTTCACCTCTTAATTTTTACTTCAATCATATATTTCTTTTCCCCTTCTATGTTTTGGATTTTTATTTTTATCTCTGTGAAGTGTTAGTTTATCGTCCCAATGTGCTCACAAGTTAGTAAAAACTGTGTGATAGTTCTTGTGTAACTTTTTTAGCATTAGCACTAATAAGGGAGAATAATATAATTAACAATAATAAGAATGATAAGAATAAGAATAATAAAAGATTAAAGTTGAAGAGAATACAATCAGATTTACTTGTGTGGCTAATTTCTCTGTGTAACACAATGGACATCCTAAAAAAGCAAACTTAAATATTAATAAAAGCTTAAGAGGAATATTCTGTCTCCTGTTTTGCATTTTATGTGTATTTGATATTTTAGTTTTATTCTACTGCAACTGAAAACATTCACATAGTGGAGAACATAAGTGATCCACTGAGCTGAAGCTAAAGGTGAGTTTCATATATGCCATTGCTGCTTGTGACAACATGTTTCAGCCATAAGTAGAAGAGACAGTGGTGGAAAGATACTGAAAATCTGTACTTAAGCAGAAGTATTGTTACATGACTGAAATATTACTCAATCACAAGTACAAGTACTGGAGTAAAAATATACTCAAGTAAAGGTATAAAGTTTTCTTCTAAACAACTATTCAGCGTTTTAGTTACTTTTTAAATTGATGTTTAATTTATTCAAATGCTGGAAACATTTGTTTTCAACAGACTTTTCTCTGAACAATTATATGATTATATGGATCAATTGTGCTCAAAATAAATATGAAGCATCTTTTCTGTTAAATGGAATCAAATATTATAAAATTCTCTATAAAATTAACTACAAGTTTGTCACATTTGGTTTCAGCTGCCGACATCACCTCCAGTAACTTTAACCTTGTTTGTTGTTGAGAGCTTGTTTGGTGTGGTGATCTTTGTTAACACAGTCCTGACATCATATAGTTTAATCTTAGATCTTTGTTTTCCATCTGTGCTTCATTGGTCAGTTTTCAATCTATTGATAACGTTATTGGCTGTAACAATCTATGTGTTGCTATGGGAACCAGATGAGTCTGCTGGTTCCATGGACATTAATGTGATAATGACATTGATTTATTTTTATAATTCATTGTCTGTGTGATGTCAAGTAATATTGTAGACGACTTAGTCGTCAATACAATTTTAAATGTAGCAAAGTAGCTTACACAGCATTTATTATACTCAAATAAATACTCAAAAGTATACATACCCTAAAATTGTACTTAATTACAGTAAAAGGAGTAGGTGTAATTTGTTACTTCCACCACTAAGAAAAGGATATTTAATTAAAGACTACGCATAAAGATGGAATACTTAAACAGTTACTCAGTAATACTATTAACCACAGTTCCAAAAGAAAAAACCAAAATAACACAGATGTTAACCCATTACCACTGCTTTAATATGGTCCACAATTTCCTCATTAAACAATAGACAATCAAGTCAAAAAAAAAAAAGAAAACTCTGCAGACTAAATCATCATAAAGTGCTGTGACTATTTGCCTCCTCAAGAAATTCAAACAGTACATTTATATATATTTAACTATTCCAGTGTTTAGACACATTGCTGCTCTTTTTTTTAAGGTTATGCTTATCTCTGCCCCAACCATAGCTAGATACTTCACTTGCCTCTTTTGTAACTTCAGTTTCAGTACCACATTGTACCACACTGAGGCAGGACCTTGATCCTGGACAACTGGTTTGTCCCAAACTGCTCTAGCTTTGATCGACAAACAGAAGAGTCATTAAACTGGGTGAAAAGAATGCTGTGGTCATACAAGTTGTTTCTCAGAGATGATTGATTATTGTTAAAATATTTGTAAATGTGACTATTCAATGACCATCTACCTAAAACCACAATATATTGATGTAATTGTATTGTCAATCAATCAACAATTTTGTGAATACATTTTGCATAGTAATATAAAGCTGTATGACCCAGGAAATAAAATACAAAACATAACGTCACTTCACAATTAGTATCATAAAATTGTTCTTATTTTTTTTTTTTTTTTTTAAATTAACGAATGAATTAAAATATCGAGACAATTGATCTGGTAAAGATCAAAATCAAAATATTACAACAAACGGGAGCAGAAATCCTTTAAAATGGCAAAATATAAGTATACAGTTAAAAAATGGAAAAGGTAGACTATTAAGTACCGGTATATTGTTAAGGACTGTTAAATATTCACCTCAAATTTTTCTCTAAATTGATGAGCTTTGTTAGTCACTGACTTGTGGGTTTTGTTTTTCATTTTTTACAAATCAAGAAAGTGTTATTTCTGTTTGTAACTGAGTTCAGTCAAACTGAAAACAGATTACTATATTATTCAGGATCACAAGGGTTTTGAGATGAATAGAAAACTACCAACTACCATGAAGATAAAACCAAAAAGATGAACTTAAAACACACAGTAAAACAGAATTCAGCTGTGTTTCTCTGTTCTTTAAACTTTGAGGCTTTAAAAAATGTTTGTTTTGTCCACATCCTGAATGCCTGCTGTCTAATCAAAAACTCGACTTGCAAGCCTATGTATCTTGGAGAAAAAGCCACCTACTGAGAACTGTGTATCTAAGACATAGACATGAGTCAGGCCCAGAGATTCAAGACACCGAAGTTCATTCAATATGTCGAATGAAGGTTGGTTGATGAGCTGTTGGATTCCCAAAAGGTCTCTGGAGCGAATTAAACGCACTGATTCCATTGAAATAGCCATCATGGGAAGATAAAACACTAGTGGAACCAGGAAGAAGACAAGTCTCTCCTCCACTTTTACAGTCCCACGTAAGTCATCGGCCCTGTCCACCTTCTCTATGGCCTCACTGATGTTTTTCTTGAAATAATGCAACACAGTCCATCTGGATATTATGTGTTTGTCAAATCTGGTGACTGAGTCACTGTGCAGGCTGCCACTTTGTTGTGTGGAGTAACTGAAAGTGAGTTTAGTCTGTTCACAGTAGAGCTCAATGGACTTGAGTGCATTCTGTAAATCTTCCAGAGCTTGGGTGATGCAGCGTGGATCCTGTTTTCCATTTTGCAGGGTTAGAGATGCAAAAGCACGGTTGTAAAATGCAATTGCTGCCCAACAGCGGTCTTCCTCTATGGCTTTAGTGTACAACTTGATGCTCTCTTCAAACTTTTTCTGTTCACGCAGCTCATTGCCAAAGGCAGTGTAGTGGTGAAGGTTTGATAAGGGTGATTCTCTTTGTTCAAGACTTTTCCTGGCTGTGTCCATGTCTCTGCTGAGTCTGTCTTGCAAAACTATAATGGAATCATTCTTATTGAACTTTCTGAGCAGCCACATTCCCCAGAATTCATTCAGGGCAGACAAATGTGCATCTGCTGGCTTGTTGTTACTGCTTTTGTACACGTCATCTAGTATCTCCAGATACTGACTGAAGAGCTCCTGCTTCTTCTTCATGTCTGGGATGTCATGTTCCAAGTATCTAGCCAATCTTTCAGCTACTGAATCATCTCTCATCTTTTTTGCTAATATCATTCCTGACTGGGAGTTTTTAGTCAAAATTTTTGACAGCAGTTCAGACATAACTTTAGATCCCTGGTTGTTGTGGCTTTTTTGATACATCTTCAGTTGCATCACAAAAAGATTTTGAATGAGTGGAGCGACATCTACAATATTTTCTAACAGAGACTGAAGCTCCCTCAGTGATACCAGCAATTTAAGTGGTTCAGGCAAATGGCTGGAGCAGATGATGAGCTGAGCCGACCCAGGAGATCCTTGTCTTGCAGTTCGGCCAAATGCTTGAGCCTCCACACGAGCGTTCAGGGGCAGGAAGGTCTGCACAACAAACAACCCTCCAGCTTTCTTTACTGCATCAGAAACCTTAAGGTCTGTCCCACGACCGGCAAGGTTTGTAGCTATGATGACATCTCCTGCATTAAGAGCCTTGGTAACGATTGCAGTATTGTCCATATTGTTGCTTATGTAAAGTTTCTTCTTTGGGACTTTGTCTCCTAGAGCACGATGGAGAACTTTTGCTCGACTGATGGTCTCACAGATGATCAATACAGCTCTTTCATCCCTAAATGAATTTTTTCTGGTTTGTGCAATGACAACATCACAAACTTTTTCCATCCATTCTTTTTCGTCCATAAAAATCACTCCCTCAACCTCAAATAGCTTTCTGCGTTTGAATGAAGGTATCTGACAGGTTTTAATACCTTCATAGATTTTCTGCAAGGTTTCAGTTTCTGCTTGTTGTCCAAGAGTCCCAGAGACTCCATAGATCTGATTTCCATACTTCTGAATCATGCCAACGTTGGACATATAGTTTGTGATGGCAGTCATGTCACTTAGCTTGGACTGATGTTTCATTTCAACAAACTGTTGTAGTCCATCTTGCCATTTCATGAAGTTTTCAACAACACCTGTGCAGCTGTAGTCTACAGGAACTATTCCATGTTTCTCCATGACATACTGATGATCCTGTGTCATGGTTCGTGCTGCAAATGCATTTTCAATCCACACCTTTAGATTAGATGTGACCAGATCTGAGAGGAAGCCTGGAATGTAGCATTTGCTTTTATCTTTGTTTGGTTCACATGGCGTAAAACACAGATCACGTTTGATTTCTGCTTCAACAGCTCTGCTTACACTCTCTTGATCATGATACATGTACTGACAGAAGCCTCCAGTGAATAAAAGCAGTGACACTCTTTGTTTTTTTTTCCCACTTCCTGTTTGCAGCTCTTTGTTCACTTCCTCTATTACACCATCCTTATTAATGCAGTGCAGAACAAACTGGCATGATGGGAATTTCCTTTCAGTTGTCTTGAAGAACTCAGCCAGCTGGTTAACACTGACACTGGCAGTTTTCTCAGTTAAGAGGCTTGGGTTCCTTCGAACAGTCCTCACCGAACCTCTGGTTAGTAAACCAGAGTCTTCAGCCATTTGAAGAATGGTGAACTCATCAACATCTTTGTGCTTTGTTATGTTCTCCAGAACAACTTGATGAAATTGGTATTTTCGCCCCACTGTTGATACTGCACTTATCTTACTGTACTGATTTACAGTGGCCCATATGAGTGCCAAGAGTGGATTTAGATGTTGCAACGCAGGTGTGTCACTACTTATATAGACCACATGATTACCCTTATCCAGCATTAAAGAGTCCACTTCATCTACAATTGCACACTGGAATTTCCTTTGCCCAAATATGTCCTCCCTCTGGAAGTGATGCCTGAGCCAATCTCCAGCAAACTCTTCCACAGTCCCATAGACAACTTGAGACTCATAGCACATCTTCAAGTCACGGCCTGTTTTGTTGGTGTTGCAGCTTACAGTGACTTTTAAAAAGTCATAAAAGACTTTCCATTCTTCTGCATCTCTTTGTGCCAGAACTGTTGAGCTGGACATGATGTCTACTTTTTCTCCCTTTATAGCTCGAAAAGCTGCAAACATTGCCACGATACATGACTTTCCCTCTCCAGTTCCAACTTGAATCAACCGTCCTGATTTGGAAAGAGCCATAATACACCAGCTCACCATCTGCGTCAGTCGTGGTCTGTATTTCATTGTTTTTTCTGCTGCCCGACAGAGCCTCAGCAAGTCTCTCTTTAAGCCTCTCAGCTGTGATCCGTCACCGCCTGACTCAAGACTTTGAACAACTGATGATACAATGTCTCTCACCTCTTCTAAAATCTTTTCATCAACTTGGTTTAATTCTTGTTGGCGGATTTCATCAAGAATTTCATCCAGTGTCTTGTCCTCATCTTTTTCTAAACATTCCTTTAGGTCTTCATCTGTAACCCTCTCGTCTTGGATCATCTGGATAAGAGACCTTCTGAGTCCTTCTGTTTGTGACCTCCAGGTGGGAGTGATATAATTAATCTCTATGGTGTGTAACAGTTCCAACATCCATGAGAGAAGTTTTCTGTCCTTTGTTGTCGATTCAAATCGCTTCAGAAGCGCGTCAAACAACTTAGCAACATCTTCTGGACTCCATTTAATATTTGTAACCAGTCCTTGCAGTTTACTGAGGAGATGGTTTTCATTGTCATTTGGAGACAATAAATGGTGAGCCATGACTAAAGTTAAAGGTCTGTTGAAAAATCATTATTAAAAAATCATTAATCATTATTTTCAAGTCATGTGTACTTACACATTTTACTCACTATACTGCACAGTACAGTATAATGAAATCAGTACAATGAAAATATATAAATATGTCTAAATATTAAATTAAAATAAAGGCATTAAAACTCTCCATCATGTAGCTGAGCTGTTTTGGGTAAAATAACATTTAATATATTGTGGTAGTAATCTCTTACTCACCTTCTGCACAAGTTGAAAAATTTGATGTGAGTCTTCAGACAACTGACATGATCTGCAGCTTTGGTTAGTCGCTTTTATTTGTTTTTTGGTTTAGTTTCTTTTTCCATCAACCACGCCCTGACAGGGACTTTCATGCTTCATGTTTTCGGTTTAGGCTTTGGAACTTTCTTTAAACCAAGTCACTTACAGTAAATGCAGATGCAAATCAAATATCAAACATAAGATCAGCACCACAACAAGTGATCCTCCCTGAAACAACATTCCTCCTTTAGTGCTTTTACCCACAAAAAGTTAATTTCTCTTTTTTAAGTTCCTTCAGACTAATGCATGACTGGGGTAAAAATAACCAACACCTTTACAATGTCTGTGCTGATCGAGCCTAAATCAGTCATATACACCTTCTTTGTACTTCATGCAAATGCAACCGTGCATTAAAAAGAACTACCATGTGAAAAGTTTGTTTAGCAACTACCACACCAATGCACGAACCAACATGCATGAATGCCTCTATTACATGAAGACTAAATTCCAAACAGTTTTATTCACTGATGAATGCCTTGCTACACTGGACTGTCTGGGTGGATAGTGTGCTGGTTCGTTGATGGTCACTATGTCCCAGCAAGGGTGTGACATCAGCAAGGAGTTGGCAGAGGGATGTTTTGGGCTGAGATAACGGGAAGTGGGTTTTGTACGTCCCTTTAGGGTACCTGAAGGTGTCAGGTATGACCCCTAAGTTCCTAACTGATCATTTCCTGCCATGGGAACAAACCATGTCCTCTGGAGGAAAATCATTTTCCATGCAAGACAATGCACCACCCTTTGCCATAAAGAGCACCATTGAGGAGTGCCCAGATAGCTGAGAGGTTAGGGCACACCCCCTTAGCATGTAAGCCGTGCAGTGATCACCAATTCGAATCCTGGCTGTGCCAGTCATTTGCTGCATGTCATTCCCCCACTCTTCTTCTCACCTTCCTGTTTACCTTCACTTACCTATTAATAAAGGCAAAATGGCCAAAAGAAATATATCTTTTAAAAAAAGACCATTGAGGCATGAAATTCAGTACGTACTCTGAATACGTGAACATAAAAAGGCATAAAGCTTTAGAGCCTCTCCTTTGACTTTTGGTGGGCCAACCTAAAGCCCTTATCTCTACATCTTATCTGTACTTGCTGCTGTGACTCTGAAGGATGGATTTGGTACAAAGTGCCACCATAAACAGAACTGCCAGATGAAAAAATTGTTTAGTCAACCCTACACTGTGTTTTTGAATTTTAATGTGTTTTTTTTGAGCCTTTCGCTTCCTTAACAATCACATGACTTCTGATAACTTCAGCTTGGAATATAACATTATGATCAAATAATACAAAGAGAATTTTTGTATTACCGTTTCTGTATTTCCTGCTTGGTGTCTGTCTGGTACAAATGCAACCACAAATGTGGAAAACTTATCTCATGCTCTAACCAACATGCACTAGTGCCTCTATTGTCTTTTCTTTCCCCTTTTGCTTTCTTGACAATCACGTGACTTCTCTTAACCTCGGCTTATATAACATTGTGATTAAATAATACAAAACCAACAAATAATTCCAACATTATTTCCAACATTAGTTTTTTTTTTTTTTTTTTTATTAACACGGCAAAAAAGGTAAGTAAATTCATCTCATTATATACGTCATTATATACTGTGTACACTGCATTCCAAGTTATTTTGCAAATAATATGTCAGTGAAACAAACTTTTGGTTTTTGTTTTTCAGTGAAAATGATCGATTGTCGGTTACTTGTGTCTATTAAGATGAAGCCACCTTTAACTATCACCAAAGAGAAATGGTCGCAGTAGGCTCTGGAATACATCAAGACTAAATTTAAAACAGTTTTATTCATGCAAATATGTATGTGCTTGTGTTGAGAGAATTCCCCATGTTCATGTACCAATGCCTCTATTGTGGATTTGTTTTCCTTTCGCCTTCTTAACAAATGCACAACTTCTTGTAACCTCTGTTTACAATATGTCATTCTGATTAAATATTTCTGCACCAACAAATTATTTATCATTTCCAGGATCATCATTCCTCACATGGCAAAGGAGATCAAAGAAAAAATTAAATATTCTTCACATTATATAAAGTTATGACCATTACTAATTCAGTATATTTGTATAGTTCAAGGCTTGAACAGCAGTATTAGCCACAGACGAGACATTATAACCAGTAACTGCAACAATTCATTTTGTGCATAGAAGAGATTTTTATCTTTTCTGTCTTGAGCTCACAAGATAAATGATTTGTTCCCATGAGATAATTATCAAGTCATGCACAAATGATCTTGCTAAAAATACAACAAAACATCAGCTTTAGAGTTAAATGTCTGCAGACTTCGGATTCATGGAACAGGTTTGTGCAAATGGCTCCTGCCACCTGCTGGACAAACAATATTACAACATGGTCAATATGTTAAAGTCGGTAACTGTGACAAACATTTAAAGACATTTTAAGTTTAAATGTCACTCTTATTTTCTGATATGCATAAGAACTATATCCTAGATACAGCTAATAAACACTGTATGAATAGTGCATGATCATTTATTCACAGTTACCACACATCTGTTGCTGCTTGTAAACTGTATGAAGGAAAATCCAGAACACACAAATAAAACAACATGACAGGTGTAGTTTGTGTAACTATATAGTCACAATATGGTTCACCTAAAGGTTAGAGGGTGAGGTTAGAGTCACACACACTATACACAATTGATATATTATTACATTGCATTTTTCTTCTATTTCTGGTGAACTCATGACGACTTGTGTGACACATTTATGGTCATAAAACTGATCTGGAGGCCCCATGAATAGTGTTTAAAGACTGACTGTCTTCATGTAACAGAAAACACCAACTAGACCTTGCACAGAGACAGATAAAATCCTCAGTTTCCTGGGAAAACGTCAGCAGTGGTGTCGGCTCTGTGCAGCATGCTTAAAGCTGTTCACTGAGGCCATTTCTCCTGATATCAGTAAACTTTATACAACTTAAGACATCTGAATCTCCTGTGACTTCCTGACTCCCCCCTCCTTTTAACAATGCTCCCGAAATTTATTCAACACTGTAGAATGATCATTTAAATTCAGTAACAATCTATTGAGGGTGTTTGACTGCTTGGTGATGCCTTAAGCTTGGCTTTACTTTGCTCACTTTTTGCACAATCATTATTGATGATCATGATGATTTTGCTCTTCTGTCAGTGTGTCGACACACCTGGACCACCCCATCTGGTTGAGCTGGGTGAGGACAACTGGTCCGTTTGCATTGGTGTCATGCAAAGCACCAACCTGCGGTAAGATGACAGCGTCAGAAAAATGCAGGAAATGACGCAGCGCTTTCAAAAATAAGACCGCAAAAGGGCTGAGTAGGCTCATTTCAGAAATAACTCAACATCAGTAGTCAACAATCTGAGTTTTATTAAAACCAGTTTGACATATCAAACTGGGGCCTTGATGTTGAAGATGTATCTAATCAACCTTGTCAAACAGTAACAGAACAGAAATAGCAGTTGAATAGTTCAATGGTTTCTGATTGAAATTAACCATGTAAACTTTAAAGGGCGGTTTCCTCAGACAGAGTTAAAATTAGGCCAAGAGTCGGCAGTTATCCAGAACCGTTAATCTTGATTTAATAAACGACTAATTAGAGATTATCAACACTTGGACTATGGAGTCTTGAATAACAGCAAACAGGAGTAACTTGAAACTACATGTATCAGTCTGCACAACGACTGAGTTTGCTTGTAAAACACCGAATAGATTCAATAACATTTGAAATTGTAAGAAAGAAAAAAAGAAAAAATTTAAAAAAAAATTTACTGAGCATGAGAGCAAGAGTCTTTAAGACAGTCTCAAAATACTAAAAAATTAAGACACACAAACTGATTAAAAGAAAAGACACCAAATAATCACAAGATGAGATACAGCAACACCAGCAATCGTCACGCGAGAAACTTCTAGAAGAGCTTTAAAACACTTTCTCCCACGACAGACACAGAGATGTGACAAATTAGGAGGCCACACCTTTCACAGATGATCTGAGGAATGACACCAATGCACAAGAAAAGATCACAAAAGTGATACGCTGACAGCAATCACAACACAAAAACAGTCACAAGCTCATCAATCATTACATAAATGTTGCAACTCCTCCACCCACCCTGCACCCAGACTGAAACCAACAAAAGACCCAACAAATATAAACACAACAAAGTTACTGCACCAAGTCAAATAAAATGGGAAACCTCAGCAACCTGCACATCAACAACCTCTAATAACCAAACAAAAAAATCACGAGAGCAAAGAATAAGACACATTTACTTCACCTCAAGAACATCTGATCCAGGACACGCCCGATCCAAACCACACAACAGGCTGCACCTTAAAAACAACAAAATTCATTGTGCTTTTAACAAACAAAACGCTAAATCAAAATGGCTGATGACGAAATGTTTGTGCGGGAGACGGACACAGGTGAGTCTCATTGGTGGTTGATCAGGTAGTAGCACGTGGGCGGAGACGACCACCACTGAGTCCACTCACACCTGCAACACTGCGCTTTAAATAGAACTTTAAGGGTAAACGAACCGTGTGAATGACTTGATGCTGATTACAGCAGTTCAACACGCCTGGCTGGTTGTATAAAGGCCTACGTCATTCAACTGACACAGAAGGATTAGATCGAGTCTGAGTCTGCGCAAACGATCGACCGGTCGTTTTATTTTGAAAATCCTCCATTCCGGATGTCGAGGTGTTCACCACAACACACTTGACGCAGGTGCGTCACACTTACCTGCCGACCGCGAGGACGCTGAGCTGATGCGTTCAAATGCAGAAGAGACGTTGTGACTGAGCGGATAAATCACAATATCTCACATAATGAGAGGAGATACAGTAAGAGCTGTCACTGATTGAATTAAACTTTATTGATTTATATTAATTCTGAAGCGAGGAGGTTTTTTTAATTGTTTCTTGTTTTTTTTTAATTAAATATTTCTCTAATGGAAGAATGGTGTGGAGGGGAGTGATCACACGACGGAAACTACACCTGGAGAAAGACGACTTGTGAGTACTTTTTTTTTTGACAGTTGAAGAAGATGTTGGCGACTTTATGTTGTTTACACACTGGAAATCTTTGATTATCACAGCAATCAGAACACAAATTCCAATCCAAACAAGTAAACAACCTCATGATGTAAAGACGTGTTGGACACTGTTGGTATTTTATCAAGACAAACTAACTGGACAAACCCAGTATCGAGATGTCAACTGGTCTTAGTGGGTTTTTTTTTTTTTTTGCACTTGTCTTGTTAGGTCACTGTTGTTGTTTAGTTGTTGTCTAGAATTTTCAGAATTCTAGAATTCAACAACTCAAATGTTATATTATCAATAACTTTCGTTAAGAAGAGCAGATATTTTTCATTATTTATTCATTGGTAAATCTGACTTTGTTGTAGATACTTTATCTTTAGTAACAATACTGAATGGAAATATTACTACATAGTGTTCGTGTTATTTTTTTATGCCACCATATTTATTTGCAGAATGTCGTTAAGTCTCGAACAATTAAGTACAACTAATATCTGAAAAGAAAAAAAATGTGTATTCAGTGGAAAAGTACTCACACAAAGGAAGTAGAGGTATGCCAAGCCTTTTAAACATAGTGTCGCCACAACAAAGGTCTTATCTAAGCAGTGACGTTTGTATTTTAATCCATATGTAACATGGCAGTTTTTGTATATATTTATTCAGACAAAAATGGATAATCTCACTGATATTTAAGAAAATGCCGTAAATGAGGGATTTCATTGTGTTTGTATGTTTTTAGAGCATTGTGACACTCCAGAGTATGCTGAGAAAAGTTTCCCAAAGCCCGTTCCATGATCAATACACGGTGAGTGCCAACAGACACGTACGCATCTTTCATTTGATACACAGTTTATTTATTATGTATCTTGTTCCTGCTCAGACTCTGGTTTCATCACCGACAGATTTGAGTGGATCATCTGCATACGAGTCTCAAAGCAAACAGGTTAGGGTCATCTCAGTTCAACAAAACAAGCAGTACAGGTTTGAGATAATTTATGATCAACTATGCACATGCATTTTTAAGGTACTCCCAGTTACACATCTATCCTTGTTTGCAAAACAAATAGTAATCCTTGCAGTAGATGATAGTCAGGTGCGTTATCAAATTTTAGCTCACATTTCTAAACCGTGACGTCACTGACTGCACTGACAGGGAATGCATGAAAAGCATGCTGTGTGACTTCCCACGCTTCAAACGACAAGGTGTGTTACAGTGTTTTTTTTTGTGCTGTTGACTTGGCTGATTCACAGGATGATATGTTGGTTGTCAATCACTCAGCCACTGCTGCAATCATGACAGACAACAACCAGTTACACTCAGGACAGGTGAGGGTGTATGACATGGATCATATCATGATTTCATCATCAACATCAATATCAATGTATTTGACACTGTTGCTCATGTTTTACTCAACACAAATCTTTGTCCACAGAATGGTTTAAAGACTGAGGGTGGTGATCTCCTTCCTTCTGTGACACAGGTTAAATTCACACCCTTCCTCTTGTTTTGTTTTCTGGATCTATGGCGCAATAAATGTTATCATGAAATCTTTGCTTTGTGTTGTTGTGGGAGGAGTTGTCTTGTCTAGACTTTTCTATTAATCCATCTGATAACTGTCAACATGTGAAAGGTCTCTAAAAACAGCATCATTGAATCATTGAATAGTCACACTTCAAAAAAGTGTGACTATCTTTAAAACAAATTCCACCGTAATGCCTTTGTTGCTGCTTTTAATAAATGCCCACTCTTTCTCTTTGACCTACAAACAAATGCATGTGTAAATTCATAATATTTTTTATGAAACAAATTACACGGGTAATTGTGAGATGTAGAAATTATGCAAAATCATTCATCAGTTTTGCTACGTTATTTCGGCTATGTCATTTTTTATTTTTTCCATTTTTTCAGACTGGAGAGCAGGACCTGCTCCATCAAACCCCCCAGGTATGTTTTTAGATGCAAGCTCAACCTCGGTTTCACAATCTGTCAACAGTCAAGATGAAATTTGACGCCTACTATCTTTCTGTTTCACTTATCAGAATGACACCACTGTCAATTTGACGAAAATGAACCCATTTTACGCATATTATTTGGTAGGTGCTCTCCAAAGATTTTTTTTTTTTTAAACTCAGGTAATGACAACAGGTTTTTAATGACCATGTGTTCTTCCTTCAGGAATCGGGAAGCAAAAATCACAATAATGAGGATAAAGAGATGGAAACTTTAGAGGAAGAACATCACTTCAACACCATCTTTGTCCCACCACCTGAATTTCAGAGCTCAACTCCAGATCTTCTGCCTGAAACTGACCCTGTGCAAAATGGAGACAAGTTTTCTAAACCTGAAGGGGATTTATTCCAGAGCTTTACCTACAAGCCCCATAAGTCATCTCTGGCCCAGAGCCCATTATTTGCTAATGGTCATTTTCATGGTGACACCCTGAACTCACCAGACCTGTTTAAAACAAATTCCCCACAAACGCAAAACCTCTCTAGCACAACACAGTCAAAAGACTCAGTGGAAGATCTTTTCCAGGCTGCTGAAAAGGAGGATTTACTCCTCACAACACATGCAAAGGAGGTGAACCTCTTTGACAAACCTTTAAGCAATTTTGTGGACCCATTCGCCTCTCCTTTAAACAAGGAGGATGATCTGTTTCAGTCCTCTCAGCCCACAGTGAACCCATTTTACAAGTTTTCTACTGGAGAAGCAGATTTGTTTAAAACTTCACCAACTACAAATGAAGAACTCTTCCATGTCAAGGAAAACAACAACATAATTCCTCTTCCTGTAAGAGAGGTCAGGTCATCTTCTAAGGAAATCGTGGATGTATTTTCATCGTCATCTGCAAATACAGTTGACCCATTCCCAAGCCCAATTGCAAGGGATTTATTTCAAGATGTTTCCAGTTTGAAAGACCCATTTACTCCCTCAATACAATATGACCCTTTCCAAGATGTTTCAGATGGGACTCCAGACATCTTCCAACCACTTCCCTCAAAGACTAACACCAGAGACATGTTTGAGAGAAGCCCAAGCGACATTGCCCCTAAAGTTACATATACAACACCTTCGATCAACAGTCCATCAGAAATTAAGATATCGACACCAGAAATTTTCAGAGCAACAACACCAGAATCTCTTTCAGACATCCAACCACAGTCTTCCAACCTGCCTCGTGAAATGTTCACTCCTAAGGGAACCAAACATGGTATTCTACAGCCGACTCCTTTCAGTCTGGCCAGCAATCTTTCTGTATCACCCAGCAATTCTCCAGCTGAAATGACTCATGTATGTAACAAGTACTTTCAATATGTAGACAACAGTTAAATCAATGTTGGTACCAAGTCAAACTTTTCTTTAAGACTTCTTTCATATTCAAATTTTCAGGTGTCGACCTTCAAACGTCCACCAAAACCACTTCCACGAACTAGACCACCAAGGAACCCGTCAACACCAGCAAAACCACCAGCACCAGCAAAGCCACCAACACCAGCAAAACCAAAAACACCAGTAAAACCACCAACATTAGAAAAGCCACCAACACCAGCAAAACCACCAACGCCAGTAAAACCACCAACATTAGACAAGCCACCAACACCAGCAAAGCCACCAAAACCTGTATGCATCAAACAATTTTATTTATCACCTGCTTCCTTTTGGAATTTCTTTCTTAACTATTTTTTGATTTTGTTTAGGTTGGACCTGAACAAATTGCACCAAAAACTTCTCCTAAACCCATTTTCAGGCCGCTCCCAAAGCCAGTTATTCGCCGCAAATCAAAATTGCAAGTATGTCTGTTCAAAATTGACCTAGTTAAGTGCCCTAACTGGCGTATGAAATGGTGATGAACATTTCTTAAGTAAAGCTTTTTTTTCTTTTACAGGAAAATAAACCAGTGAGCCCCGAGAATTATGTTGTCTTTGAGGACATCTTGCTCATTGGACAGGTGTGTTTTTACTTAAGATTACGTCCAATAATCAGAAAGTTGGTGGTTGAATCCCTGTGTCCTTGGACAAGATGCTGAATATTAGTTTCCGTTAACTTTTATCAAAATCCCAAACCAGGAAAAGTGTGTGGAAGACTGGCCTGAGGACAGCCCTGAGATTGACCCTGACTTCAAACCAGTAAGAAAACACTTTAAAGTGTTTAATTAGCATCCTCTCATTACCGACTCTCATCTGATGATGTATTTTTTTTTTTTTCTTCTAGTCTGGAAAACTTAAATTACGGCGAGAGTCACTGAAGGTAAGCGACAGTTCACTCTCCTGGTCAACGCTGTTCATTTTTAAGTAGAAAAAAGAAACTTAAAAACACAAAAACTTTCTCTTAGGCCAGGACAGACTCCGATGGAGGAAGTGGTGAGGATCAGGATGGTTCTAGAAATCAGAGCAAGGTATGATCTGACAGAATTGAATCATCAGTCACTAACAGACATTCTGTGGTTGGCTTTGATATGTTTTTTTTTTTTCTTCAGAATGTAGTTTTAATGTTTTGTGCAAACATTTATTACAGAAAAGAGACAAGAAATTTAAGATGCCCCTGCTGTCCAGGAGAGGCTCAAAGGTAAACCAAAGACAAGCAAAATAACAGCTTCCCTACTTTGTTTGTTGTTCACAGTACAATAGTAATGTTCTTTACTTTGTAGGATAAGTTTCCTGATGATATGAAAGAAGCGAAGACAAACAAGTCACTATCCCTTCCTCGCAAGTTATCAAAGGTAACAATCATCATGTTTGGAACCAATGTTCATACAAATGTTTGAAGGGTAATTTTACAAGTTCATGGACTACGGTAGACAGATGAGTTCTAACTGAAAAGTGTATGTTTGTACTGTCTGATAAAATGGGTCATGGGTCCTTCTTGGATTGTTCCCTCAAATGTGGCTGGAAGAGGAGGATCTAAGTCTTATCATTGGTTAGAAAACAGTGGATGAATCTGATTCAGGAAATTCAGCATGGACCCATTGATGGAAGATGTAATTTGTGGAGCATATTATGAACGTTATTCTCATTTTCCTCCTTGGATGATAAACCCTTGAGACCAACCGAACATATGACCGCATGAAAGCTGATGTCCATTTTCATTTAAAGACAAACCATGTGTAGCTTGTTGCACTTGATCCAAGAAAAATCTACACAGATGCTACAGAAAACAAGATTTTGTGTTGAATATATAAAAGCAAGTGCTTATTTGTTTTTCAGGACTATTTCTCAGAAATGAACATTGCTGCGGGAGAGAATGAAGACAAAGGGCAGAATAGGATGGATGACAAAGTATGACTTTTTTATGGTTTTGTTACCTCAATTTATGGGCAGGATTGATAAATCTGTGGTGGTTTCATAATGTCTTGTTTTGTCACCAGAAATATCCTCTGAAGACCAAAGTGAACAAGCTGCTAAGAAGAGCATCCACTGCGTCCAGCATGGTAGAAGGAAAGTACATGAATGGGCATTTACCTCATGGATCCAAGGTCAGTTTTTCCCTAAAAAATCTTCTACTAAATAATAATTTCATTAGAGCAAATTGACACTTTGCTGTTCTATGATTCTACGACAGGATGATGAGACCAATAAGAAAGGACTCAGCAAGAAAGACTCCATACGTCGTTTTTCAGAGGTAAAGTACCTGCAATCTGACAACAAGTCATCAAATTGTCAATCTACATGTTGTTTTTTAATGGAGTGTTTGTCTGTTTTAACAGGGGACAGTGTTGGATCACAGCACTGGTGAAGAGGAAGACGCCCAACATGAAGAGGTTGACGGCCATGGATTGGTATGCGTCTGTTATCTTAATGTAACAAATACTATCCTGGAAACTATGATGGCAGGATGACTTGTTTTCATCATAGTCAACAGAGCAAAATATGTGAAAGTTCAGCTTAAAGATATTTGAAAACTCTCAAACTTTTTTGGACTGACAATCTGTTGTGACATTTAAAGACATTTACTCAAGTATATTAAGAAAGTAGTTATAGTATGAAGAAAGTTGTTTGTAAAATCAAATCTTTTGTCTCTGCAGAAGACAAAAAAGAAGATGAAAATTAAGTTTGTGCCACACAGAGGATTTTCCATCAGTTTAGAAAAGGTACTACACATCAGAATTACTGTTTCCAAGTCATATTTCACAACTTTATATGTGAAAACCAACATGTACATCATGTGTATCACTTATCTCTCCAGACTGATGTTGAACCAAAGGGAGCACACGGATATACACCTCGTAAAGGCTCTAAGGTACGACTGCGGTGGAGTTGTGCAGTATTTGTGTCCTTTGGTATGAAGATTGTGGTATGCTGAGAATGTTATCTATTTTTTTTTCCCCTGCAGGATAAATCACATGACGATTCTTTTGGCACACGTGGCTCCTACACACCACATAGAAAGTCAAAGGTAGTCAGATTCAGTCCAATGACGTGGTTGATTGATTGTACATTGTTTATTCTTTGTGCTGTGTAAATAAAGAACATCTGAGAATAACAACAAACATCTCACACTATCTATTAATTCCCTTTTTATCTAATATGATTAAAATGAAAGTTAGAATTCTTACTTCACTCTTAGGACAACGTGTTTGAGGATGTAGAAGAACTGAAAGCCCACGCTCTCCAGTCAAATGGCAAGGTACTTTGTTTCGTTATTCTTGGAAAAGTAACTAATACTAATACTAATACTTTGTACTTTCAGTTGTTTCATTACCTTTCTGTTGAGCAGTTTTCTTGAAAAATAACAGCTGTTTTTGAATGTTTCTCAGGCTGCCTTCATGGACGAGGATGAAAAACACCTAAAGAAAACCCAACATCTTTCTCTAAATGGAGATGAGGATGTGTATCGAATGGAAGACTACAAACCTGTAACTTTTCTTTTCTCTCAGTTCTTAAGTTTTTAATTGCAAATGTCACAACTTTTCACTCAATGGGCCATTTTTTAACCTGAAAACCTTCATCCACAGAAGAAACCAACGAAGATGAAGTTACTTCACGCGGGACTTCAAAGCTCTAAGGTATAAAATACGAGAAATTTTTCACAAATTCTGGGAGAAGGTAGATGCTTTTGCTATTTTTTTAAATGTTGCTGTGAATTAGGAGGACATGCTGGATGAAACTGTCCCTCATACGAACAAGAAGAGTAGCTTCTCATGCGAGGATGATGATGAAGAACTGGACGGGATGGAGGACTGCAAACCGGTATTTTATGAATAAAACCAGCATTTTAACACTAATTTCTGATGTTCACTTTAAAATAATGATTTGTTTCTTCTGTCAGAAAAAACCCAAACATAAAGGCCCTGCTCCTCTTCCACGCAAATATAAGACAAATCATGATACAGCTGGAAAAACTGAACCGATCGGATTCAGCCACCACACACCTGAGCAGACGACCAATGTATGTTTAATGTACAACACAGGAACTCAATTGTATTATTCTTTTTTAAAAGGTTTTTGTTTTATTTCTGTTTTCTGTATATTTCTGCAGGATGTCTTTGCTGAGGATGAATATACAGCAAAAGCTTTCAATAGTCCAGATCAGATGTATGACGGTGAACAAGATGAAGATGAAATCTACAAACCGGTATTTTGTCAAACTTGTGTTCAGTTTTGCTTCTTCTTTGTTTGGTTATTTAAGATGTGATCATGAAAACTGGTTAATTGTATTTTTTTTTTAAACAGAAAAAGCATCTGAAATTCAAAGGCTTCAAGAAACACAAGACTAAGGTGAGTCTGAGCAGTCTAACTTTCTTCTTTTTTTAACTTTCTAACTTCTGTTATTGGTGTCAGATCTTTAACAACATATCTCTTTGTCTTGGCAGAACAAAGCTGCACAGCCAGAGTTTGAAGACCCACCAGGAGCTACATCTAGTAACTATATGTCAGAGGCAGCTAAGGTTAGTTCACAGCCCTCAAAGTGGAAAATACCCTAAGTCGCTGAAATGTTTAGTCCACATACAGCTGACTGAGTGAAAGCTTAGCACTTGTTTATTTTTAACTTGTTATCTTTCAAAATGATGCATCATTGATCCTTAGATAAACTGGTTTTGCATATGTGTCCAATGAAACACTGAATAAGATGTAATCACATGTTGTTAAAGCTGATGGCTCTGCCCCAGCTTGTTTTAGACTGACCTGACTGGCTTCAACACTGCTTTGTATTTGTTTAGCTTCTTTCTGTTCAGCACCTATGTATCTACTGCACATGTGGAATTTTCTAGATAACAATACGCTTTTTTGTGGAATTTTTGTAACTAAATATACTGTTTCTTTTATTTATAAGATCCTAGTTAAGGTGAAAGAGAGAGCCTTACTGTTCATACTGAGTGCTTTTATATCAAACGGGTAAACTAATATGTCTTCTTTGGACATCTTTACACAGCTCAATTTGTTTTTTCCCATTGAGAAATGTTATTTTCCACTGTGGGCTTAATTATCTAAGCATCTCTATGTATCCTGATGGAACACATTCCTTTTGACATGTGACGGGGCTGGTTCAGCAACATAGAGCACAGAGTTTTGATGACTAATCTGTGTGAATGGTAGTAGTGACAAATGCAGTTAAGACCTTTTGATGTATTAAGAATTTTGTTTTTCTTACATCCACCCGTCCCCACATCCAGGCGGAGTGGCTAGCTGCTCAGAAGGATGAACGAGCTATGGCTGGGATGGAGGAGGAAGATGAGGAAGGGGTGAGTTTCTTTTAACATACTCAAATATTCCACCATTGCCATGTATGAATACCATTTCCCTTATCTTATTGTGTGGTTCTCAAGTGTAAACTATCATGTTTTGTTTGACTTGTTGGTCACAGGACACTGACAGTTTGATGGAGTGGTGGTACACTGTGGAAAGTAAGTCTGAGATTCATATGAATATATATATATTCATATACATCCCTACTGTGGGATGATTAAAGGCTTATCTTAAACCGAGCCATAAAAACAAGGACTTGAATGTCGTCCTTGACATCATGTGTTTGGATTTTTTTTTCCAGAATGGGATGAAGTGCCATCGGATGATGAGAACATAGTCATAAAGGAAGATGAGTCCAAGTATGTTGGTTTTTGTATATTTAGGGCAAAAAAAGGAGATGTTGTGGTTTGTTAAATGCTTCCTAACTTTCAGCATTTGGTAGGGGAATTTGTTTTCCATATTCTTGACTAAAGCTCTTACTACAGAAAAAGAAAAAGTTGTGCTAAGTGTAATCATCTATGTCATGGTAATCCTTCAGTACAAAAGACAACTGGACTTTCTGTTTGACCTCATGTAAAAAAAAAAAGATGAAACTTTCATGATGAACTGAGGAAGCGAGAGGTGAAACATCTTCCAGAATTTCAAGCTAATCCAGTTGCTTTCCTTTAGCACTTTATCCAGACAGGATTATCCAGACACTGAATAAATCTGATTGTTTTTCTTGACTGGCTGTCAAGTTGAGTAGCCTGAAACCTGTAAATAAACATGACTCAGGAAGTAGAACAGGTCGCCAACACATCAAATGATCAGTGATCTAGATGTGTCAATGCACTTTCATTGGTTGCAGACTATGCAAATGATATATAAATGCAAAACATTGACCAGCAAATGGATAAAGTTGTGTTAGACCAAGAGGAACACTGTCAAATATAACATATGGTGACATGACATAAAACGTGGAGATTCTAATCAGCATGGTCTGTCCCAGGTCATTCACCATCTTGGCAGACAAGGTTCATAATGGCCTGCGCCTCTTCAACAAAGTCTTCATGGAGCGAGCTGAGGTCCTCTGGCACTCCATCATCACGCTCCACGCCATTGCAGATGACATCAACGATTTCCACCACAAGGCCAAGATCGCTGGCATCACTGGTGGGACCACAACAGCTGTAGGTGGTGTGGCGGCTATCGCTGGTCTAGCTCTGGCACCCTTCACTCTTGGTGCCTCTCTGGTTGTTACAGCTGTTGGTGTGGGTGTGGCAACAGCAGGTGGAATCACCTCTGCCTCTGCAGCCATCTCGGATAACGTTAACAATATGCACGACCGGAAGAAGGTATGTTTGCAAAGTCTCCTATGACTTCTGTTGATGTAGTTTATTTACTGTAAAATTTAAATGCAGCAAAATTGGTGATCTTAACTTAGACACACCTCTGATCATTGCCTTTTTCAGTATTTAATCTGAGACTATGAGCTCTTCTTCTGCTTTGTTAGGTGGAGGTGGTACTGCAGGAGTATGAGGATCACCTCCTGGACATTGGGAAGATCCTCAACTTCATCAATCAGGGCTTGTACAAACTCCGCGGCCATCCTTTCCTCAGGTCTGGCACCCAGCACTACTCAGAGGAGTGGGCGATCCGCAGGGCGGTCCAGATGATCAGCTTAGTTGACTCCCCTGTGATGCGAGCTGTGGAAGTAACAGACACAGCCACAACTGCAGTTCAAGGACTCTTCAAAGGCATTGACAAGTACTTCCTGAAGGACACCAGGGAACTGAAGAAAGGCTGCAAGAAGGAGATGGTGTCTCAGGTAAAGGAGGTGGCGAATGTGCTGAATGACTCAATAGTGGAGCTCAACAGTATCAGAGAAGATCTACAGGAAGCTACTGGAGCCATCTGAGAAACGTCTGATGTGATGGCATCGGACGTTTTTGAAAGATCTACACTGCCACCTTCTGGATAAATTAGGGAACTGTCTGTTGAAAGGAATGCTTACTGTAAACAGCTCTGGACATTATCACACAAGGGAAATTGACTTTATATTCATATCCACTGCAATAATGTGAAAATTGAGATAATTCTAGTTGTGTTTGTTTTGTATTATAACATGTTTACAGTCCACACAGGGACTGATTAAAGTAACAGGGTAATTGGGTAGAGGTGTATACACAACACAGTATAAGGTGTGTCAAATATAGCACTATGGTCACTGAAGGGTAGTTTTATATGGCTCGCCAGCTGAGTTTGTCAGATTGGAGTTGGCCTATTGTTTGCACAATTTATAATCACGTACATACAAAACAACACATGTTAATAGAAAAAAATGTATGCTGGGCTATTGTATTTTAATGTCAGTGATTTTTATTATTTTATACAATCCATACACTGGATCTTAGTGTAACGAAGCAGGTATGAGTCTTACAAGGATATTAATATTTTAAACTACTCTATAAAATGTGGCGATGCCCCATATTTGAAATAAAATGAACAATGTATAGGGTAATAATTTATTTTAATATATCACTGTATGTAAGGCTTTGCTACTCTGATTTCTAAAGTCAAAGTGTAGGGTAGCTAAAACTTGTGAAGTGTTACTGAGGTTGTGCCAGTGACGTGTTGACACTGTAGTTTATGGATTGCTGGTGCAACAGTAAAATAATAACACAGCTTGTAATTGCAGTTGTACTGGTTGATATTCTACTTCAAAGCAACACATCACCATTGTAAAATTATGACAGAAATATATACCTGTTATCAATTATTTATGTATGTATCACAATTTACTTTTAATTTTCATTTTATTGTTCTACACAGTGTTTCCATTCAAAACTGTAAATATATGGATGTATTTAAATAATCTTAATCAGTACGTGCCGACATAATGTATTTAACTCTTCAAATGTTAATGTTGTGAATACAGAAGAAATTCTATCATTATATATTTTGATGTATCTAAATAATGTTCCTGCCTTTGTTTTAATCTTAGCATTATACTGTCAGTAAACCCCTCGGCTTTATTTTAACCTGAACTGAATGTAGCTGCCATGCTTCCTACATAGAAAGAGAAGAAAAGTCTGATAATATATTTATTCTACTGTTCAACAAAGACCTAAATGTATAAATTTATGAATAAAAATGTTTTTAAAACTCTTTATTTTATGGAAACAAACATTGATTGTACTGATGACAATCTTGTAATCAGCTGTATATTTTTGTGAAATTGAATGCAATAAAACTAATATGTTTGCAGGATGATAATATTTGATTTTGACAATCAGCTGGGTCTTCAAATTTTCATAATGGAAAATGGAGTATCAGTTGTCCCATCTGAGAAAAGTCTGATGTGATGGCACCGGAAGTCATTGATTATCACAGCAATTGGAACACAAATACAACCCAAACAAGGAAACAACCTCATCAATGAACGACATGTTGGACACTGTTGGTATTTTATCAAGACAAACTGACTGGCTGATCCCAGTATCGTGATGTCAGGTGGTCATCGTGTCTGTTATGTCGTTGTTTTTGAAGAAGAATCTTCATCGTCACATTTAAGTTTGAACTGATCACATGGACTTTTCTGTGATTTTATTTCTAGAATTTGCCAGCCACAGTTTTTGTACATATTTCGTAGACCAAAATGGATAATCTCACTGATATTCAAGAAAAGTGAGTAGCTGAGGGATTTCAATGTGTGTTTATGTTTTTTAGAGCATTGCGACACTCATGAATATGATGAAAAAAGTTTCCCAAAGCCCGTTCCATACAAGGTGAGTGGGAAATGACACGTACTTATTACATACATAATATCGCTAAACCTATGCACTGCACGTCTTCTGTTTGTACAGATCACAAGGGTATGCAGTTTATTTTTTTGTGCATCTTCTTCCTGCTCAGACTCTGGTTTCATCACCCCCGGCCATGAGTTGATCATGTGCGTACGAGTTTCAAAGCGAACAGGTTAGCGTCATCTCAGTGTTGTAAAAACATGCAGTGCAGGCTTGGGATAGTTTATGAATAGCAATACTATATCATCTGCATCTGAACTATTGGTTCATTTTTAAGACACTCCCAGTCTTTGTTGGAACACAATAGATAATTGCAAACTCAAGTATTCTTGTTTGCAAGACAAAGACGAACGCTTGCAGTAACAGTTGGTGTGTTATCAATTTTGTGTGACTTCCCACTGTCACTGACCTTTGCTCCGCAGGATGGTGAATTTCTTGTCGATCACTCAGCTGCTGTAACAGTCATGACAGAAAACCAGCAGTTACACTCGGGACAGGTAAGTCTGGAAATAGAGCATGAAATAGATCATTTTTTGGCAATTTCTTATTTCAGGATCAATAACACTACGAGTGACACCTTTGCTCATATCAGAACGGTTTAAAGACGGATAATAGTTAACATCTTCCTTCTGTCGAACAGGTTAAATCTGCACCTTTTCTCTGGTTTTGTCTTTTGGACCCGTGCTGCAATCGCAATAAATATTATCATGAAATATTTACCATGTGTTTGTGTAGGAGATTTCCTGTCTAGACTTTTCTATTATTAAACCTGACTACTGTCAGCATGTAAAAAGGCATGTAAAAATGTCATTATTTGATTATAAAAAAGTGTGACTATCTTTTAATTTTTTTCAAAAACTTTTTAGATTCTTCCTTTTTTATTTTTTTCATGTAATGCCTGTGTTGAACTGCTTTTAGCTGGTGCCTGCTCTTAGACTTTGACCTAGGACCTAAATGTAGGTGTAAATTCATAATACTGTTATGAAAATAAATAGCATGAGTAATTTTGAGACTCAGAAATATCAAATGTATCAAATGAATTTTATTAAATTTCAAAATCGTCATGTAGTTCTTAATGTATACATGACAACATCATTCTCTTTTTCAGAATGACCGGCAGGACCAGCTCTGTCTAAGCCCTCAGGTATGTTTTTCGCTGCAGGCTTAACTCAGTTTTCATAATCTCTCAGCAGTCAAGGCTCTTTGCTTATCATAATGACACCTAATGTCAGTTTGTCAAAAATGAACCTATTTTACGCATATTATTTTTTATGTGCTCTCCAAAGATTTCTCTTTTCAGATTGTGGCAACAGGTTTTGACCATGTGTTCTTCCATCAGGAATCAGGAAGCAAAAATCACATAAATGAGGATAAAGGGATGGAAACTTTAGAGGAAGAACATCACTTAAACACCATCTTTGTCCCACCACCTGAATTTCAGAGCTCAACTCTGGATCTTCAGCCTGAAACTGACCCTGTGCAAAATGGAGACAATAGAAAGTTTTCTGAACCTGGAGAGGACTTATTCAAGAGCCTTACCTGCAATCCCCATAAGTCGACATTGGCCCAGAGCCCATTGTTGGCTAATAGAGCTGCTATTTTGCCAAAAACACAGAACCTCTCTAGCACATCACAGTCAAAAAACGCAGACCACTTTAAAGGGGAAGAGGAAGATCTTTACCAGGCTGCTGAAAAGGAGGATTTACTCCTCACAACACATGCAAAGGAGGTGAACCTCTTTGAAAAATCTACAAGCAATATTGTGGACCCATTCATATCTTCTTTAGATACAGTTGACCTATACACTGCCCCGAAAGCTTCTTACATAACACCTTCACTCAACAGTTCATCAGAACTGAAGCTATCAACACCAGATATCTTCAGAGCAACGACACCAGAATCTCTTTCAGCCACCCAACCACAGTCTTCCAACCTGCCTCATGAAATGTTCACTCCTAAGGGAACCAAACATGGCACACAGGAGGTGAACCTCTTTGACAAATCTACAAGCAATATTGTGGACCCACTCATATCTTCTTTAAATACAGTTGACCTATACACTGCTCCTAAAACTTCTTACATAACACCTTCGATCAACAGTTCATCAGAACTGAGGCTATCGACACCAGATATCTTCAGAGCAACAACACCAGAATCTCTTTCAACTATCCAACCACAGTCTTCCAACCTGCCTCATGAAATGTTCACTCCTAAGGGAACCAAACATGGTAGTCTTCAGCCAACTCCTTTCAGTCTGGCCAGCAATCTTTCTGTATCACCCAGCAACTCTCCAGCTGAAATGACTCATGTATGTAACAAGTACTTTCAATATGTAGACAACAGTTAAATCAATGTTGGCACCACAGGGTGCTTTAAGTCAAACTTTTCTTTAAGACTTCTTTCATATTCCAATTTTCAGGTGTCAACCTTCAAACGTCCATCAAAACCACTTCCACGAACTAGACCACCAAGGAACCTGTCAACACCAGCAAAACCACCAAAACCTGTATGCAGAGAGTAACAGTCAAACAATCTTATTTATCACCTGCTTCTTTTTGGAATTTCTTTATTAACTATTGTTTTGTTTCTTTTGGACATTGTTTAGATTGAACCTGAACAAACTGCACCATAAACATCTCCTAAACCATAAGCCTGTCACTATTCTCATTCATCCAGGTCATGGTTATGTCAAGGTAATTGAATCTAACGCAACTGGACTTGGTTATTTGTCTTTGAAGACGTTTCACTTCTCATCCAAGAGGCTTCATCAGTTAATGCTCATGCTGGTCTGACTAGGCTGGGACTAGTCTGGCTAGCCAGACAAGCCAGCCCTGGTGAAATTTCTTCAGAGACAAATAAGTTCAGCTGCATTCAATTCAATTTCCTGGATGTCTCCTAAACCTGTTTTCAGGCCGCTCCCAAAGCCAGTTATTTTCTGCAAACAAAAATCTTGAGTATGTCTGTTCAAAACTGACCTAGTTAAGTGCCCTAACTGGCTTGTGAAATGATGATGAGCATTGATGAGCGTTTCTTAAGTAAAGCTTTTTTTTCTTTTTCAGGAAAATAAACCAGTGAGCCCTGAGAATTATGTTGTCTTTGAGGACCTCTTGCTCATTGGGGAGGTGCGTTTTATGTAGGATTACATCCAATAATCAGAAAGTTGGTGGTTGAATCCCTGTGTCCTTGAACAAGATGCTGAACATCAATTCCCTTAACTTTTATCAAAATCCCAAACCAGGAAAAGTGTGTGGAAGACTGGCCTGAGGACAGCCCTGAGATTGACCCTGACAAACCAGTAAGAAAACACTTTAAAGTGTTTAATTAGCATCCTCTCATTACCGACATCTCAGACTTCTCATCTGATAAGCTGATTTTTTTTTTTTTTCTTCTAGCCTGGAAAACTTAAATTACGGCGAGAGTCACTGAAGGTAAGCGACAGTTCACTCTCCTGGTCAATGCTGTTCATTTTTAAGTAGAAAAAAGAAACTTAAAAACACAAAAACTTTCTCTTAGGCCAGGACAGACTCCAATGGAGGAAGTGGTGAGGATCAGGATGGTTCTAGAAATCAGAGCAAGGTATGATCTGACAGAATTGAATCATCAGTCACTAACAGACATTCTGTGGTTGGCTTTGATATGTTTTTTTTCTTCAGAATGTAGTTTTAATGTTTTGTGCAAACATTTAATACAGAAAAGAGACAAGAAATTTAAGATGCCCCTGCTGTCCAGGAGAGGCTCAAAGGTAAACCAAAGACAAGCAAAATAACAGCTTCCCTACTTTGTTTGTTGTTCACAGTACAATAGTAATGTTCTTTACTTTGTAGGATAAGTTTCCCGATGACATGAAAGAAGCGAAGACAAACAAGTCACTATCCCTTCCTCGCAAGTTATCAAAGGTAACAACCATCATGTCTGGAACCAATGTTCCTACAAATGTTTGAAGGGTAATTTTACTAAGTTCATGGACTATGGTAGACAGATGAGTTCTAACTGAAGAGTGTATGTTTGTACTGTCTGATAAAATGGGTCATGGGTCCTTCTTGGATTGTTCCTTCAAATGTGGCTGGAAGAAGAGGATCCAAGTCTTATCAATGGTTAGAAATGTCTAGACAAAATTCAGCATGGACCCATTGATGGAAGATGTAATTTGGTGAAACATATTATGGATCTTATTGGCGGTATGCCTCTATGTTCTCATTGTTTTCCTTGGATGATAAACCCTTGAGACCAATCAGGCAGATGACTGCATGAAAGCTGACGTCCATTTTCATTTAAAGACAAACCATGTGTAGCATGTTGCACTTGATCCAAGTAAAATCTACACAGATGCTATAGAAAACAAGATTTTTGCATCATGTGTTGAATATATAAAAGTACTTCTATGTTTTGCAGGACTATTTCTCAGAAATACCCAAACACCTCATATTAATCTATCATCTATCTATTAATCTATTATTATTAACAGAAGAAACATCTAAAATTCAAAGGCTTCAAGAAACACAAGACTAAGGTGAGTCTGAGCAGTCTAACTTTCTTCTTTTTCTAACTTCTGTTATTGGTGTCAGATCTTTAACAACATATCTCTTTGTCTTGGCAGAACAAAGCTGCACAGCCAGAGTTTGAAGACCCACCAGGAGCTACATCTAGTAACTTATATGTCAGAGGCAGCTAAGGTTAGTTCACAGCCCTCAAAGTGGAAAATACCCTAAGTCGCTGAAATGTTTAGTCCACATACAGCTGACTGAGTGAAAGCTTAGCACTTGTTTATTTTTAACTTGTTATCTTTCAAAATGATGCATCTTTGATCCTTAGATAAACTCACTCATCAGTTCAAATAACTCATTAGTTTTGCATATGTGTCCAATGAAACCGACTTCACATGTGGAATTTTCTAGATAACAATACACTTTTTGTGGAATTTTTGTAACTAAATATACTGTTTCTTTTATTTATTTATGAGATCCTAGTTAAGGTGAAAGAGAGAGCCTTACTGTTCATACTGAGTCCATTTAAATCAAACGGGTAAACTAATATGTCTTCTTTGGACATCTTTATACTGTTCACTTTGTTTATTTCCCATTGAGAAATGTTATTTTCCACTGTGGGCTTAATTATCTAAGCATCTCTATGTATCCTGATGGAACACATTCCTTTTGACATGTGACGGGGCTGGTTCAGCAACATAGAGCACATACTAACTGTCACACACATGACCAAGTGCGATGGCACTGATGACTAATCTGTGTGAATGGTAGTAGTAACAAATGCATTTAAAACATTTGATGTATTAAGTATTTCATTGTTTTTTACATCCACCCGTCCCCACATCCAGGCGGAGTGGCTAGCTGCTCAGAAGGATGAACGAGTTATGGCTGGGATGGAGGAGGAAGATGAGGAAGGGGTGAGTTTCTTTTAACATACTCAAATATTCCACTTTCATCACCATGTTGTTGCCATGTGTGAAGGTGAACGTTTCCCTTATCTTATTGTGTGGTTCTCGAGTGTAAACTATCATGTTTTGTTTGTCTTGTTGGTCACAGGACACTGATAGTTTGATGGAGTGGTGGAACACCGTGGAACGTAAGTCTGAGCCATAAAATAAAAGTCTGAATGTCATTCTTGACATCATTAACATTTGTTTGAATTGTTTTTCAGAATGGGATGAGGTGTCATCAGATGATGAGAACCAAGTCAGCAATGAAGATGAGTCCAGGTATGTCAGTTTTTACATATTTAGGGACAATATCCTTCCTAACTTTCGTATATGGTACAGAAGGAAGGCAACTTGACTTCCTGTTTCACCTCACAGTTGAAGAGTCCTTCAGTCCAGTCCTTTAGGATTATTTAAGGATTATCCAGACACCGAATAAATCTGCTTGTTTTCCTTTTTTTTTTTCTTTTTTTTTTTTGACTGGCTGTTGTTGAGTAGCCTGAAACCTACAAACATATGGCTCAGGAAGTAGAACAGGTTGCCCAGATATCAAGCCACTGAAAATCAATGGCTTGATATCTGGATGTCAATGTGTCCATTCACTTTCATTGGTTGCAAAGACTACAAAAGTGAAAAAACATTTACCAGCAAATGGAAAAAGTTGTGTTAGACCAAGAGAAACACTGTTAAATATAACACATATGGTGACATGACATATAAACATGGAGATTCTAATCAGCATGGTCTGTCCCAGGTCATTCACCATCTTGGCAGATAAAGTTTACAATGGCCTGCGCCTCTTCAACAAAGTCTTCACGGAGCGAGCTGAGGTCCTCTGGTACTCCATCATCACACTCCATGCCATTGCGGATGACATCAACAATTTCCACCAGAAGTCCAAAAGCACTGGCAACAATGGCAAGACCACAGCAGTTGTAGGAACTGGGGTGGCCATCGCAGGTGTGGTTCTGGCACCCCTCACCTTTGGTACCTCTCTGGCTTTAACAGCTGCTGGTCTGGGTGTGGCAGCAGCAGGTGGAATCACCTCTGCCTCTGCAGCCGTCTCGGATAACATTAACAATAAGCATGAGCGGAAGAAGGTATGTTTGCAAAATCTCCTGTGAATTTTGTTGATTGTGTCGTTCTTTTACTGTAAAATTTAAATGCAAGAGTTGGTGATCTTAACTTAGACACACCTCAATTGAACACTGACTTTTTCAGTATTTAATCTGAGACTATGAGCTCTCCTTCTGCTTTGTTAGGTGGAGGCGGTACTGCAGGAGTATGAGGATCACCTCCTGGACATTGGGAAGATCCTCAACTTTATCAATCAGGGCTTGTACAAACTCCGTGGCCACCCTTTCCTCAGGTCTGGCACCCAGCACTACTCAGAGGAGTGGGAGATCCGCAGGCCGGTCCAGATGATCAGCTTAGTTGACTCCCCTGTGATGCGAGCTGTAGAAATAACAGACGCAGCCACAGCTGCAGTTCAAGGACTCTTCAAAGGCATTGACTCATACTTCCTCAAAGAGAGGGAACTGAAGGATGGCAGTAAGACCGAGATTGTGTCTCAGGTAAAGGGGGTGGCAAATATGCTGAATAACTCAATAGTGGAGCTCAACAGCATCAGAGAAGATCTACAGGAAGCAACAGGAATCTGATGTGATGGAATTGGACATTTCTGAAGATCAACACTGCCACCTTCTGGATAAATTAGGGAGCTGTCTATTGAAAGGAATGCTTACTGTAAACAGCTCTGGACATTATCACACGTGCAATTGACCTTATAGTCCTACGTACTGCAATAATGGAAAGATTGATATAATTCTAGTTGTGTTTGTTTTGTATTATAATATATTTAACGTCAGAGTGTGGGTGGTGAACAACATAACAAATGTTAGTAAGTGTTTCTTTCTAACGCAGTTTGTAATTGCAGGTGCATTGGTTGATATTCTGCGTCAAAGCAACACATTACCACTGTAAAATTATTACACAAAATATATATCTATATCTGGAAGCAAATATGAATTGTAATAAAGACAATCTTGTTATCAGCTGTATAGTTTGTGAAATTGAAACTACTGTGTTAGTATTATATACTAATATGTACTTTTAAAAACTGCTAACTACTAACTGTTCGACAGCAAATGGTTTTAAAGCTTAAAAAAATACAAATATAAAATATATTTAAAAACAGCACATAGATGGAATTATTATACACTATGTAAATACATAAATAATAACTTTAATAAATAAAGTTTTAATTTAATTTATATTTTAAATTTACAAAATAAATAAATTACACACACACACACACACACACACATAAATATATATATATATATATATATATATATATATATATATATATATTTTTCACTTTTATTTATCAGAAACACATGTATTTTCAGGGTATATTTATACATATAATAATATACAATAATATACAATCACAATTTATTTAGATTCTGTGTGTGTGTGTGTGTGTGTGTGTGTGTGTGTGTGTGTGTGTGTATATATATACACACATATCATCAATGTTAAATTTATTATTTAACATAGATTAATATGATATGTAAACAGTAAAGAGGACCCGCCCTTCTGCAGGTGATGCCAGTGATGTAAATGAAACTGTGTGTGTGTGTGTGTGTGTGTGTGTGTGTGTGTGTGTCCCTTTAAAAACGCTCTGTATCTGTCCCATTTATAAACTTTCATCCTCTCAGATGAGCAGGTTGGAGTCAGATTCATAAATCAACCCGACTCAGATTCAGTCAAACCGGTTCCGCTTGTTTCTGTCATGAAGGGGAAATGAAGCACTGAATTATCTTAAAGCTCCTCACGTCTGTTGTTGTTACACTGCGTTTTTTTTTTTTATTTGTTATTATTATTAGATAACGTCAGCTGTTTTTGCAGACACGACGCTGAGGTAGGTACTTAACTCATGTCATTGTTGTTGGAAATGTAAAACATTCCTCAACACAATGTCCGAGCAATCTGACGCTTAATGTGACCTTGTTTTGTACCAACCGAACTGCGTTCAAACTTACGCTATTTTAACATTTTTGTTGTTTTTAGCGAGTTTAAACCTACAGAAACCTACATAAACGCTTGTGACAACTCAATTGGACACGTTATTTAATTCGTCTTATTCAATTTTACTCTAATTTCACTGATAGCGACGTATTTTTACTTTAGAAAGCTTTGTTGTTGTACTTTAGCTTGCTCGGCTAACGTGTTAACGCTAGCTAGCTAGCTAGCGATGCGACAATTAAAGTCAAATTATTACTAAAAACTCTGTTATAAAGTTGACGTAACTCTACCCGATTTGTTAAATAGGACCTAAGGTTTTGTAAAACACCAAACACATACCCGTCAAGCTTTTTCCTGATGTACCAAATTACAATAAATCTTATATTGTAAAGTATTTGAACAGAGTTTGGTGTGTGGTCTATGAAAACCGCATTTGACCGCTGAAAAACATATTTCTGATATTTAAAACACCATGTTTTTTTGTTTTTTTTTTCCAGTATGAACATCTTTAGAAAAGAGAAAGTTACTACAGGCCCAACTCCAGTGGTTCCCCCAAGACCCAGCAAGGAGGTATGTTTGAATAGACAGAGAAAGGTGTGGAAATAGGTGGAGTAACTTGTGTTTGTACAATAAATTGAAATCATTATTCATCACCAGGATCTAGACAATCCTATCACACACAGTCTGAACACACGTGATGCAGAAGCGACCGCAGCTCAGCAGGTAAATGTTCTGATTTAACAGTAAAAACACGACCACGTACGCTGGGCTGCACTTTCTGGCTTTAACTTTAACTTCATTTATCGTAGGAAAAAGACAATGAGGTCACAAATGAGCTTAACCCAAAGGCCAAGGTGAGACCAAGTTATGAAACAATGATATACATACATAAACATAATCAATCAGAATTAATCTGTGGTTTCTGTAAACAACAGAGGATTGGGGTGATGGGAGTCATGCAGAAGGTCAATCCCTTCAAGTCTACATCGCAGGTAAGAAAACACTTGGAGCTTTGTGTAACTTTTTGTTGTAAAATCACGTAACTAAACATTTGTACTTGTAATTAGGATCCCAGTACTGTCTGCAAAGCTTCCTCCTCCGAGGCACTAGATCAAGGAACAGACTCAACACAGGTGAGAACAACTCAAACATAACATAACACACACACACACATAAATCAAGTCAAGACTTTTGTTCCAGTTTGGTCATTTACGTAACTTGAATTTCAGAACCCTGGCATGTTTAAAGGAGTCATACAGAAGGTCAACCCATTCAAGACTACCTCCCAGGTAATACTGACATTGTCCTCAAGTTACAATGGCTATTATTAGACAATGTGCGTCAGGTAACAGGTTTCCATTCATCTGGATTTTTCTCACGCAGATCTCTAAAGCCCCGTCCTCTGACTCACTGGAACAAGGGAGGGGATCAGACTCCAGTCAGGTGGGTGAGAGGTCACAGTTCAAGATGATTTATTTAGACTTTATAGAGGTTGTGGTGTTTGTGGCCCATTATTAAACGTGTCATTAATATATTATATTTATATGGATATGTCTGAAGTTGATGGATTTCTAGCAAAAGTATGGAACAGTTGAGATCACATTAGTCTTTTGATGGAGTTTCTTCACAAGGAGAATTTAAGAGAAGAGATGCACATGATATAAACTTGAACTTTCATGTTTTATGCACCAATCAGCCATAACATTATCACACTAGCAGTAGATCCTTTAAATTGTGACGTGGGACATCCATGGATTGGACATAGATCCTCGATTGGATTGAGAGTCGTTAACTTTGGAAGCAAAGTCAACACCTTGAATCAGTTTGACAGCAGCATTAACCTGCCATTAGAGAAAACTTTATAACATCCTCATGAATGGCAGAACCCAAAGTTTCCCAGCAGAACATATTGGGAGAAGACTTTGTCCTCGGTGGCGTCTTTGTTATTGGACGAGGATCGCAGGGAATCCTGCTGGAGCACAGAGAGACTGAATTTGGGGATAAAGTCAACAGTAAAGACGTCCTGCAGGCCGCTTGGAGGATACCACGGGAACTTCTGCCAATAGAGAAGAAATACAGCTTTGTCTTTGTCCTCAAATACCTGAGATATAAAGTTACAGCGTGTGAAGAGAACAAGATATATATAAAATGTACAATTGAACACATGACCTGGTGCCATGTCCTCTCCAGGTTAGTGATGCACATTCATGATTTTTAAAAAACATAATTCATGAGCTCAGACGTGTTCTTCCATTCCTTCACGGTCCAGTTTTGATGCCGATCGTAGGTGCTTTTGTTGGCGGACAAAGGTCAGTTTGTGCACACTGACCCGCCTGAGCCTCGGCCGCCCACAACCGTGTGGCTAGTTCTCTCATTTTACCTCCTTGGACCACTTCTGTTCTGTACTGACCACTGCTGATATATTTCTACCTTGTGGTAAACAGGATAACATTGTGTTGTTGTTGTTGTTGTTGTTTCAGAACCCCGGCATGTTGAAGGGAGTAATCCAGAAAGTCAATCCCTTCAAGTCCTCGTCACAGGTAAAAACACTTAAAAATTTGAGTTGCATTTTTGAGTAAAATCGCATTACTAAACACTTGCACTTGTATTTAGGATCCAAATACTGTCGGCAAAGCTTCCTCCTCAGAGTCACTAGATCCAGGAACAGACTCCACACAGGTGAGAACAGCTTGAACACAACTTCTATTGAAGCCATGAATCAGAGACTAATTTACTTGTATTTCAGAACCCTGGTATGTTTAAAGGAGTCATACAGAAAGTCAACCCATTCAAGTCTTCAACACAGGTACTGCTTCTGATTATAGGTCACATCGTATTGAAAATATGGTTTATTGCATATTGTAAGTATCAACAGTCTCTCTTGACTGAAGGTACCAAAGACTGATCTTCAAGATGATTGTGCAAACCTACAAGAAGGTGGGAAAGACTCTCAGACCAAACAGGTACATTGTTTTATAATCTGATGATTCATAAAAGTCATAAAGACAAAATGTTTCAGTTTTATATCATTATGAGGAAGAGAAACAACTTTACCGAACCGAAAAGGTCGACACCGAGTAGTAGTGGACTTAGTGGACTTAGTGGACCTGAGACGCAGGTCAACAAAATGTTGTGAAAGTGTTTTCTGATCGTAAACAACATATCAAATTCCAAATATCATCGTTTGTTTGTAGAATCCAGGGATGATCGTAGGAATGATGCAGAAAGTAAACCCATTCAAATCCTCGCAGCCAAAGGTAACGACTCATTATATTGACACTAAATCATGACAACTTGAACTGATAATTGATAAACCAGCTACACCCTCTCATTCTTCTTTGTTTATAATCTTGCCAGGATACCCAACCTCTGCTCAACGACCTTTCATCCAGCAGCGGAAGCTTAGCAGACAACAACAACTTGCCAGAGAAGCAGGTAAAATGCTGAACGCTGAAACTGTCAAGAAAAGCTTCCAAATGGCTCAGAAAAGTGTTTTATAAAACAACACATCAGGATTTCTGCTCTCCTCCTTGCTGTGATGAAAATTTTCTCATTTCTTTGTAAACCACCGGTGTTCTCTCCAGCTACCACCAGATGGCACCAAGTGACTTTGAGTGATCCTCCGTCTGTCTTAAACCACTTTCTCACAGATTTCAGACTCGCATATTGTGCTTTCAATGGGATTGTTTACCACACATGCCACAAACATATTCAGCCTTTGAGTTTTTCTTTGACTTACTCACTCTCTTAACAACATTTGCTGATTGTTTTCTGAAGCTTCTGTTGTATCGTCAAAGACAAAACTTGATGAACACATGTACTTTACCTTTTTTTTTTTTTTTTAGAACCCCAGGATGTTTAAAGACATGATGCAGAAAGTGAATCCCTTTAAGTCTTACACACAGGTATGATGCCAAAAAAACCCAACTATTTTTCAAAATGCATGTTCAGTTTAGAGCTAGCTTTAGCTTAGAGCTAGCATTGCTCACAGGTCCAGAGTGTTGTACAACAAAGTTGGAGTAGGTAGACGAGGTAGGAGGTAACTATATCACAATGGTTGCTCTTGTCTTTTAACTTGGCCAGATTGTCATGGTAACTTGCCATAGCACATTTAACCTAGTGTGGAGCAGGTTTCAGCTTCAAAGTGACCACAAAAGGCGTCGCCTTTCACTGATCACCTGCTTTAGACCTCGGTTCCAAGTGTTTTAAGAGCTTTTGATTGTGATATGTTGGATATTTTCTCTCTGAACATGAGATTTTCTCAGGAAACTGTTTCAGATCAAAATAATCAATCGAAACACAACCCTGAATGTTTATCTGCTGTGTCAGAAACAAAATGGGACAAACCAGATTGTCTTGTGTATATTAAGCTGCACGTAATCTGTGCATTTTGTGCTAACTAGTTAATGACGTACACAAATCCAGAAGACAATAAAGACAATTAACAACCACTGACGTGATCTCAATTATTATATTATAATTATTATAATTAAGGGTTTGTCGAGCTGTTCTCATAAAGGAAATCTAGCTGCGTCAACCTTCATTCATTGTACACCCTTCATTTAAGTATGTGAACTATTGAGTTATGGCAAAAAAAAGTGACCAAAATATGACACATTTACTTTTCAGAAACCCATTAATAGCTTTAATTAATGACCTCAATGCAATATGTTTTCCAGAATCCAACAGACGAATGTCAAACAGACTCTTCAGTTCACAGACAGGTACATGTTGAACTTTCAGTGACATTAAGAAATAAAGGAACCGTTTGTTGCAGTTGTCTGAGTTAAAATGATAATCAAGTCAATCCAGGTCAAATAGATGTTGAGGCATCAATCATTGAGCTTCTTTCCTGTTCATCTGATAACAAGAGCTGCACTGATCGGTTTCTCACAGATAAAAGACATTTATCAACTCAATAACTGAACCGATAACATTTTCCTCATTTGTGTTTTGGATATTGGTGCTTAAACTATTTTTTAAACTTAAATTGTTTTTTTTCTTCCACTTTATCTCAGGAAAACAAAGCTCTTGACCGCGACGACTCGTCCAGCTCTGAAAGTTTGGACGACAGCACCATAGAGAGACATGTGAGACTCTTCTTCTACTTCCTCCAAAGTTTTCATGATAATAATTAAAATGAACCACGACCTGTAGCCGGTATGTGTCAAAAGACATCTTTTTGACAGTGACTGACCAGTGCTTCGTTGTGTTTTGTGTCTTTTACTGCTGCACTAACGGGCTGATCAAACTCAGAGGTAACAATGAGAACATGCCGTCGAGCCTGTAGAATGCAAAACATCTGACGATGTGCACGACGTTCAGACGCATTGAAAGATAACAATTACAACTGTCTCATGAAGGTTATTCACCCAATAACCACAGGAATCTAATTAGCTTCATTGACGTCAAAATGTATCAGGAAAACTAACCCAACATCTCCTCTTCAGTCGATCTGGTACACAGAAGTGGACGACAGCTGTGAGGTGGGAAACCGACCAGTGGAGACGCCAAAGAGGCGAACTATGGTTTGTACTTTTATTCAGATCAGTTAATTCAACACTTGACACGAACAATCAACACAATTAGTGCAGTGACCGCATTGACCCGAATATAAGACGGTATTTTTTCTTTTGGAAAAATATCTGAAAAAGTCAGGTCGTCTTACATCCGGGGTCCAGAGACCCGGGGGTCTAAACCAACAGGTGGTGTCAAACGTCTTCTCCCCAAATGAGTCAGAGCTTCTTCTTCTCTCACACATCAGTGACCTGGAGAGATGCGACCACGACACGAAGACTCGCTAGAAAACAGAGACTCAAATGTTGAGTTAACAAACATTAGAGGAGACAGAGTTTCTAGATGTTGACGAGACTGAGGCCACATAGTTTCAAAATTGGACCGGTGATACTTGTCCTCTTTATTATTATTATGATTGTGTCATGGTACCATGTTGGCATATACATGCTGTGCTGCTGTTCGCCGGTTCAACTCTCAACCCAGACAAGTTTTTCTGGGTGTGTTCTCCTTCCCTCTTTCTCTACATTGTCTCTATAATTAAAGGCAAAAATTCCTAACAAATAATGATATAAATAAACAAAAACACCACTCATAGCTGATGCATGCTTCCCACTAAAGGTCAAGTCCTCGTTTGCTAATTTGAAACTCTTGAAAAAGAGGGGTCAATATGGTATATTTATGGAGTTTAAAGATGTAAAAGTGACCGTTGTGTTGATTTTATTTTCTTCTCCAGACTTTCAGAATAAAGAGGATACTTCCCACAGCGTTGTTTGGGTCTGGAACAAAGGTGTTTTACCCATAATCCCCTATGATTTAACCTTTATTTTAGTTACATCATGTACAAGTTACATTTATTAATCCTCTTTTTTGCTTCCTCAGGATTCTGCGACAGCGTCGTCTGACATCCAGGCTCAAACTGAGGTTGGTGACACAAATTTTTTTTAAAAAAAGGGGGACCACCACCCGTTTTTTTTTTTTTTTTTCCCATGACGTAAATGACATTCAATGCCCCATCGACTCAAACCTGAATGTGTTTGCAGACTGATGTTATGCAACTGTGCAAATAAAGCATAATCCTGCTTTAATACACAGGACAGGACAGTATTTCTATAAAGGGTGTGGTTGGAGGTTTCGCCTTATTAGCCCGTGTCATTTTAACAAGTCTCTTTATATCAGGATATATTTGAATTAAACTGTGACCTACCAAATGCTTTAAACCATTAATATGGAGTCTGTTTTTTTTTGTTTTTCTTTGTTTTATTATTCATTCATCACAAGATGCCTGGCTGTACTTTCCCTTCTGGCAGGTGCATCTCCTTCTCAAATGACACCTGCGTTTCAATTACACGAGCAAATTTGAAAGGGCGATGAAAAATTAAATGTTTGTCAAAGTTCATATAACAGGAAAGACGAATACTGATCAGTCTGTTTGGTACAGTCAGTCTCTGTATTGTCCTGGCGTCTGTCTGGTGAAATGTGAAAACAATGTGAATAAAGACCTTTAAACATATTAACCTTAGGTTGTAGTTTAAGAAGGAAAACAAAATATAAAATCCATTGTCAGATGGTCAAGTTAACAGTTAACAACACAGTATTTAGTCTGATAGTTAACCTCATATTAATGAGTCACATTGTTGAACTGATCCTCGGACTGCCGGGGTAAATCGTGCAGGACAATAGATGGAAACGCAGCAGCTTAAAACCGACTGACCACATCTATGATTGCAGGAAACCCAACACAATATGTTTCATCTAATAATAATTAGTCAAATACTGAAAAGAGGCAAAGCTTAAACCTTGATTCGGCCTTGAATGGTTTGTGGTTTGAGGATTTTATTTCCTGTTTGTCTCTTTACATGAGGCTTTTTTTTTTTTTATTTTTAATTACCTGATGTGAACAGTGGACACCACATGAGACCTTTGTGATTGTCCTGCTTCTCTTTATTTGGACTAGTGATTGTTTGCAGCGTCCTGCTGTTTTATTTTAACCTATTTTACCTTTTTAATGTTATAAAATATGAAGACCGCAAATATGAATAGCTGCAATTAACAGCTTGGATGTTTATTTTCCCAAATTATTCAACAGGCCCTGCATTTATTTGGGATAGATGTCTGTATGAGACGGGCCTTTCATTTTTTTAAGGTACAGAAGTACTGTGGCCAGAGGTGGACTGGCCATAGGGAAGTTCGGGAGATTTCCTGAGTGGCTGGTCTGTTCCCGGCCGAACCGGCCAGTGGTCGGAACATTTTTTTTTTCCATTAAACGCAGCCACAGTTACCGCAGCAGCCTGTCCTCGCAGCCGCAGGCGGCACAGAGTGCGGTGACAGACTGGTAATCTGGAATTTGGGCAGATGTCAGTCCGGTCAGTCTCCCAGTCCGTTACATTCTGCTGTTAGACGTAGAAGTTTTGTGTGAGTGAAAAGGAGCATAAAACAAAGCTTTTAGGTCTTGGTCTGGGTGCAGGGGAGTTGGATTGAGCTAAATTCAGCAACAAGGTGAAAATCTGACCTGGCCTTTATTTGAGACCGGTGTTTGTTGCCCAAAATTGTTGCTGCCCCTGGCTAATTAATGGCCTCTATACACTGTACGATTTTATCAGTCTTATAAGACCATCGTATCACACAGTATGTGATGTGGATCTAATTAACTTGGTCGAGTTTGATGTCAAGTTTGTTGTGTGCAGATTGTACGATGACCAGTTACTGAATCGCAGGTTATAACGTACGTCAATATGCAACATCATCCATCTGTGCCACCAACCGTTCATTTGTTTGGGTTTAGTGTTAGTGTCCATTGTGTCATTTCCTGCTACATTTCTATTGGTTGACGTAAGTCGTAGCAGCTGTCACACTGTGAGATAGTCATCCTAGAATTTTATCTTGAGTTATCTTTGGTCGCCAGACGCTGACAACGGCCGTCCTTGACCCCGTCTCACAGTGCGACGTAAGACCACTGTTTTAGAGCCACAACCAAAGACATTTATATTTGCCAGCTTTAGTTGAATAAAAACTCTTAACTATATCACAATTAGGAAGAACTTGAGGAGCTTTATATTGAGGTCCGACAGCGAGATGAGATTTTCAAGATCTTTATTGGTGAACTGTGTCCGTGTTTCAGGAGGCTGTTGAAGTCCAGACGTTACAAATGGCCGAAATCCCTGAGGGAACCGGTCTGGACCCTCTAGACGTACGTCGGCTCATCTTTACGTCTTATTGTGCTACTATTTACTTTCCAGTGCAAACAGAGTAATTCTGATTGTTAATTATCAGGATGAAGATGGCCTCTTGGCGTGGTGGGGAACAGTAGAAGGTACGTTTGATGTTGACTGTGTTGTTAATTTATTGTGGTTCTGGTTGTTGCAAGTGTAATAGTTTGTTTTTCTGTGTGTTAGGATGGGACGACTGGAATGAGGCGAACCAGAACGAAGAAGCTGAAGAGTAAGAGAATATCTGTTTTCTTTTTAACTGTTGTTGTGTATGTTCTTGGTTTGTTGTTTTTATTCTAACATTGTTTTTTCACTTGTTTTCTTGGCTCAGAGTTGTGGAACAAGCAGCCGATCGTGTTTTCATGGCGGCTCGTCTGTTCGTCCGTTTCTTCAACCAACGCGGCGCTTCGCTGCAGCACCGCATCCTGGAGCTCCTGTCTCTGGCCGACGCCGCCGACAGTTTCCACAAGAAGACGGTGACGGCGAGCGTGGGCGGCGGGGTGGCGAGCGTCGCCGGCTCCGTCACCACCATCACCGGACTCATCTTGGCGCCCTTCACGGCGGGGACCTCTCTCATCGTCACAGCCGTCGGCATCGGCGTGGCGACAGCGGGCGGGTTGACGTCCGCTTCGGCCAACATCACGGACACGCTGCATTCAAAGACGGACCGCAAGAAGGTGGAGAAGATGATCCACGACTACGAGGAGGAGATGAAGGACATCAAGGACTGCCTCCAGTTTCTGCAGGTGAGGAGACAGATGAACTCCAGGATTTCATGGGCCTTTTTTGAGATTGTTGCAGCTTTTCTTTTATAAACCGCAGTTAAAGTTTCAGTGTTTTAGGCGTTTTGTAGTATGGAGTATGGAGATACACTGGAGATAAACATGCAGTGGTCTTGTCCTGTATCTCTCCCACCATCTTGACATCACTTCAGTAGTTTTCCTTCCTCTTTCGTGAACTCTGTCTGGATATTGTTTCTCTTGGTCCTCAGCTGTGATGTTGATACAAATGTGATTCCAAAATAAACAAGGAAGCAAGTTTGCTGACGTAGGGATCAAAGTTTCGGGGGAAATGACGAGAATGGCTCAGGAAAAGTTTCAGCGTTTGGTTGAATTTGCTAATAGCTACCATCACAACATTGTGTGTAAAACCATTTTTTTCATGCAAATATCTTCAACCACAACATAAAACCTTTTCTTCATTTGACAGGAAGGGATGGAGACTCTTGAGGAGTGGAATTTCGAGGCGTATGCCGAAAGCATCTCGAAGAAACACCTGAACCAGAACGTCAAACACGTGATGAAGGAAGGCGGCCGCGCTGGCAAAGCTTTAGTGATCAACACGGAGAGTCTGATCAGCACGGTCCAGGTCTTGAGCGTCGCGGGCGGCGCCGCCAAAGCTGCCCAGGTGATGAGTGTCACCACCGGCGTCATGTCCGGTCTCTTCCTGGCTCTCGACATCTTCTTCCTGGCGAAGGACTCCAAGGAGCTGAAAAGCGGCGCCAAGACGGAGTTTGCCGCCAAAATCCGAGAAGTTTGTAAAGACCTGCAGGACGGGCTGCTGGAGCTGAACCGCATCAAGGAGCAGCTGCAGAAAACCATGGACGGGATTGAGGTGGAGGTGGAGGAGGAGGACGAAGACGAAGAGCAGCTGAAGTCTGATCTGAAGAAACTGGTAGAACTTGAAGAATAAAGGAGCGGTGATGAAATCCAAACAAAGAGACTTGGTAGTTTTCATAGGTTTTACAATGACTCTCTTACTGTCAGACATCTGCACTTTCAAGTAGTAATATTTTAAATATTTACCTCTTAAAACTAGTTGTCTTAATGATGTGTTAATTTAATTACGTGTTGCTTTGTTTAATAAATGTAAGTTTCTTTCCCACAAGTGTTTCCTGCTCCTTTCCTTGTGTCTTTGGTTTCACGCTTCTTGCCTCAGATGTGAAAAGTTGAAACTCATCATCCAATAAACCACATTACAGGAAGAAAACTTCAATAATAATATTAATAACAATAATAACAAAAACAACCAGGAAACAAATGATCACCTCGTGCTCTAACAGTGAAACCAGCGTGTTCATCAACAACCTGCGTGTCTGGTTTTCATGACTTTTCATGACCTTAATGTGATCTGTCATCAATCACTTAGAAAAAGTTGTAAACAACCCTGATAATATGCCTTTGTAGTTCAATGTAATACCTTTGGCAACGAGCCAAATACAGCATCAGCTTTTACAAAAACTAAAAAATAATGTCTGTACTTCTGTACTGAATGAGGAAGTGTCTCAAAATGAGCTTAGGTCATTTCAATGAAATGGGTGTTGATCTAAAAGAAGCAGACAAAAGACAAGAACCATCAGGTGCTAAAGAAGAGATTAAATTCTGGATTAAATGTCGCTGCTGAGTCAGACCATCAAATGATCTACGCATTATTTTCAGATTAACTAAATCTCCCGGTAACTTTATAAGCCTGAATGAATTCCACAAAAAATGCCATAAAGATATGTTTACAGCATAGTTAATCATTTTCATCTAACAATGACAAGCGGTTGATCAGGGGAATAAAACCTCACTGCTGACTTCAGTTCAGCTCTGGTGACGTTGAGGACTTCAGTCGCCTGGAAACATAAACCAGGTCTTTGTTACTAAAAGGACTGAAACTACATAAAACCTCATGTTAATTTTAGCTCAACTTTAGAATGAATTTTACATGAAGCAAAGACTCAATAGCCTTGACAATGTTTAAAGAAAAGATCTCACTTTAAATAATACAAAGCTTTACTTTTGACAACGTTTGGAAAAAATTGACAGTACAATCATTGTCTTCATCATACTGACAAGGCAACATAGTTTCCCAGTGAGTGTTTCCTAAGACGAACGCCTTCGTCACATCTTACATGATAGGGGTTTCCTCCCATATCAAGCTTAACAAGATATTTTCTTTTTTTTTTTTGTGACGGCACAGAAAAGTATTCTAATAACAGCTGTTGGAAACAGAGCTTAAACAACTGTTCATGAAAAATTTGTAAAACTTAGTGGTTTTTTACAAATGTTTGTAGAAGAGAACTTAAAGTGACGTTCCAGAGTAACATGAACCCAGAGTCTATTTCACCATGAATACGAGTCAAACTCCCCCTCAGGAGATATTTTACGTTGGTTGAAGTAATAACGAGTTTGACCGTCTTTTGTTTTCACAACCAAATAGTTAACAATGAAAGTAAATGGGGCAGTCAGCCAAACGTATCTGAATTGTCATTTTTTAACCACTAATAAAGCTCAAAATATTACTTCACTTCAGCAGTAGCATGAATAGGGTCCCTACACATAAACTGAAGTACTGATAACTTGTACAGATTTGATACATTTTCTTACTTTTTGAACATCAAACTGTTGGAGAAATTGTATATACAGTTATTCTACTCTTTTCTATATTCTTACATTATTATCATAAACTGTTACTGGTGCATATTGTATGTGTGTGTGTGTGTTTTAACTATGATTGCAGGCAAAGGAGAACAAGATGCTCTCTCAGCAACAACCTTGACCGTGCCCTGATAAGACATAACTGACTAAATGTATCAGCAACTGATATGAGCTTGGGAGTCAAGCCTCCCTTGTAGATAGCATGTGAAAGATTTAACAGTCACTCTTTGTATACAAAGTTTGTTTTTAAATACCAGGTCTCAACTGAAATAGCTAATCACCCCCTTTCCCTGTAACAGTTGAGACCTCATGTAACCAGGGCGTTCCTAAATAAAAGGCAAGAGGAGCAGAGACTGCCTCAGAGTGAGTTTGGAGAATTGTAACTGAGCAGTCTCTGATCACTCTCCTTGCAAGTAAAACTTTAACAATTCTCTGTGTCTTCTTTATGTGCAGATTTACTACAAGTGTTGGGGATCTAAACCTAACACAAACCTAACCCATCAACTACATCCACCATTTTATACCGACCCCTGAAACATTTCCCTTCAGAATTCATCTCACAGTCAATATAGAGTTTAACACTTTGAGCCGACTGTTAACATACTTCCAGGTGCTGTACAGCAGCGATATGTACATAGTATGTGTGCACATTGTCTTGAGAATATATACACAGTGAGAGTGCAAATATAGACCTTTTTCCCTCAAAGTACAAGAGCAGCTTAAATTTACTTAAATATAGGTACAAAGTTTCCAAAAATGTGTGAGCGAAAAGATAAATGTTGTAGTAGAAATGTACATCAACACGTAAGTTTAATTTACGTTAATTCATGTAAGTTGTGAGCAGATATAAACCTTTATTAATGTATTTTTCATTCAGTGTGGAGGCTGCTGCTGTTAATTAGTTCAGCACATAGATTAATAGTTTAATGAAACTATAAACTAGTTGTATATGGACTTTTATGTTTATATATTACTCATGGATTTCAGTAACATCAAATACCAACGTGTCACACAACAACAATGGATCTGATCATGCGTCAACTTGTAGCCGCATCACTTCCATCTGAGCAGTCGCACTAAGTCAAAATTTGTTTGAATCAACTGTGACTTTTTAATCTATAACTTTGTTTTCTGATTCGGCATCGATACATGAAGACATGTGAAGCAAAAACGGCTTAAAACGGAATTACAGTCGTTCAAAAGTTTTAATTGTTGCTAAAAGAGATTAAAGATTCTTCAGATTCTTCAAAAAGCACAGAAACAATTTATTTGAGTAAACGGAAATGAGCAAATAGGAAGAAAAAAAAAACACAAAACAACTCGATTTATTTGACTACACAAATAAAAAATGAGTCATGACACTAAAAATACTGTGGACGTTTACATGACATGTGTGTTGGAGCTTCACGCTCCAGCCTCACAATGTAAACTTCCTACTAACGCTTTAAAATCTTTACACGTTTACACGAGTCGTGTCAGATTCTTTTCATACTGGACACGAGTGTGTAAAAATCCACATCACCCCTCTTGTAATGACGTTCCACGTCAGCAGAAAAGTATAATGTGTTGAAGAGAAAGAATCTGCTCCGGCTCGTTTGTGAAGAAAAAAAAAATCCCCCAACAGGTTTTTCTTTCTTTTCTTTTTTTTGTTTGCATTGTTCACTGACTTTTTTCCAGAAACTAAACTCATCTTCTGTCTTTTCTGCAGAAGTTTCACACACTTTAATGTGCAAAAGAAAAAAAAAATGCTTCAAATTCACTCTTGACTTGCTTGTGCAGATAAATCTACACTTCTTTTGTGTTTTATAGCATGTTTTAGTAACTTCATTTCAACTTTAAACGTAGACAACAGAAGGAAAATCCATTTTGATTCAAATAACCTCGATATTGACGTGTCCTGATGTTTTTTTCTTCCTGTTGAGCTGTGAAAACATCTCCAGCTCTTGACAACACGGATGCGATGAAGTCATTTATTTACTTATTGCTTAAGTGATGTGTAAAGTGGCTGTGTGTGTGTGTGTGTGTGTGTGTGTGTTATCTGTCTACAATACACACACTCACACGCACATGGATTTAAATATATACGTGTTTTTTTTTACATAGATGAATGATGCTTGCGGTTTATCAGGGACACTGATCTGAGACTAAAGCAGTGTAACAGATCTGATTCTCCTTGATGATTTTTACGCGTCTGTCACATCAAACATAAGTCACATTAGTGTCATTGTTTCATTTTTTAAATTCCTCTCCATCTTGGCCGTCTGCTTCCATGTCACTGCAACAATTGATGCTGAGAGACGCGTCGACAGGGAAGAGCTCGCGACCGGGCCGAGGTCATAGAGGTCACAGGGGTTAACTGATGGCAGCTGGTGGAACAGGAAGAAAGACAAGGGAAAAATGGCTTCTGTCTAAATTTCCACTTCCTACAGAGATACCAGGCTACAATGCAGCAGAGCTGGATTTTTTTTGCAGTCTTGAGCAAATAAAGGAACCAGTCAGTGAACTGTCGGGAAGTGGAGGCATAAATTATTGGTCGGCCCCGTTCCTGTAAGACGTAAGACGTAAGACGTAGAAGTGACACTGATGGTTGAAAAAGTCAACACGAGTCATGAAAATGTACAAATATTGTAAGAGTTTAATGTTGTTTAAACTTAAATCCTCAGCACACAGACGATGATGATCTAAAAGAGAAATATCAGCAGCCAAACCAGAACTGATCACATCTCATCAATATAAACTGTGACCTGTGTTTTTAACATCGATGTTATGATAATATGGCTTAAAAATAACCTTTAGAGCCGATTAGTTGGAAGATATAGTTCAAACTAGGGTTTGTCAATTGAAAAAAAAAAATCTTACATTTGAAATTCGTTAATCTACATTAATCGCGATTAAAAGTAGCGAAAGAGCACATGTCTTCCAGTAGCGAGCGTGCGTCATCAAGAGGTGTGTTTAACATGCGCTCCAGCGTATTAGCATTAGCGTTTCAGCTACCAAGTGCCGTAATGCGCAGAGGACAATTATCACCGGCCCAGTTTTGAAACTATGGTGGAGCAAACTAGACTACGGTGGAGCGCCACAGTCTTTGAATAAGAGAATAAGGGTACGAGATTCCTCTCTCCATCCTCAGCTACCGTCTCTCCATCTTCAGCTACCGTCTCTCCATCCTCAGCTACCGTCTCTCCATCTCATCTCTCATTGACTGTAGATAAGTAACAGTTTTGTGCAGATAACCAGCAGCTTTCATATCAGCATTTAAACATGCGTTAAAATATCTCAATGTGTGAATCTTGGTCATATTAATCACATAGATTAACGTGTTAGCGCTGACAGCCCTAATTCAAACACAAATAAAGTTCAACTTGGGTCTGATACATATCAACTTAAGTTCAACCACCTGTGACTAATAGATGAACAGAAAAGAGCTGTTATAAATGCTTTAAATTACATAAATCATCACGTCCAACCCTGTGAGCCTCCGTGTCCAAATTCCATCAAACCAGACCGTCTCCAGAAAGGAGACATTTGCACCATTATAGACGAGTAGTGATGGATTTCCCAGACAGCTTCACATTACACTAATATCTGACAGGTTATTGGACAGCTGACAACGCAACCTTCTCATCTGTCATTCACAGTCTTGACATTCTTGTGGTTCACTTATGTGCGTCATAAGTCACAGGATCTTTTGACACAGAGTCATGAAACAAGTCGGCCTGCTTTACAACTATGTTTTTTTTTTGTTTTGTTTTTCTCATTTAAAAACAAAGTTAAAGAAGTTTATTTGTCTACATATGCGTCTTTGGAAAATATCCAAGTTTCTTTTACTTTCATGTGTCAACTGAATTGTAAAGAACAGAGGTGTGGCATGATAAATTGTTTAGGGATCGTAATCAGGTTTTTGAGCATCATTTTCATTTTAAATTGAAACTTTATATCATTACATTCTAATAGAGCTAAAAGTCTGTTTCAGACGCAAACAAACACATCAGCACCAGTTTCTCTCTTTCTTTCTTTCACTTTCTTTGAGATTAGCGAGAGTAATGATGTTTCAGTTCATGTGTTTTTCTTGTAAATGCAGCAGAATTTACAATGAAGCTCTGATGGGAGATGAGCTCAGATCAGTGTTTTCTAAAGTATCTGAAAGTCCAATAGAGTAGAAGTACAGACACTAGAGTAGAAGTACAGACACTAGAGTAGAAGTACAGACACTAGAGTAGAAGTACAGATACTCGACCAAAAAATAACTTTGGTAGAAGTTCAAGTCGTCACTAGAATGATTCTCCAGTAAAAGTCTTAAAGTATCTAGTATTTGTACTTCAGTATGACAGTAATCTATAAGTAAATGTACTTAAGTGTAGAAAGTAAAAGTACATGTTAATAAAAATTAAAGAATATTATGAAGTTTATCCAGCACTTTAAAACATGGAGCTACAACAATCTTCATAGACAATGTCTTGAGTCTGAACTAAAGTTTCTCCATCATCCACCTTTAAGATGGAGCCACATCAACCCTCAGACATGGAGTTGATGGTCTGAACAGTCACACCAGGTGGGTTTCCATTACCACCAGAAATGTGCAAAACCTTAATATCACAATATAAAACTGGGAATGGAAACATTTTTACTCTCTCATGAGGTGGTTGTTTCAGACGTGTCGATATAGAAGTGAATCACAATAGATGCACTTCAGTAACACAATAGCAGAGCTCGACCACACGCTGACACAAAGACAGCACACGACAACGACGCTTTACTGTTCACTACTTTGAGTTTGCTGTGAAAAAGTCTCTGCAGTTCTTTTTAATGTGAAAGGTAGAGTAAAGTTAGATCATGTTATTATTGTAGGTTTTAATGGATAATGACATAAACATGGACGCGGAAATTACCACGTGTGGACACGAAACTTTTTGAATCTGCAAAACAAAAACACCTCAAATGTTGTCGTGTGAACGTAGCCAAAGTGTTTACAGGACATGAAGGGCTGTACCTAATTCATTGCTCACTTGCTGCTGCTGCATGGAAGCAGTGTGTAAACATTTGCTGAATGACATTTGTATTTGGTCTTAGACTCGACAAACAGGCGTCTGGCCTCAGGTCCGTTTGTTACTTCGATGGTCGATTACTTCGATGAAATCTGGAGCTTACTGCTTCGGTTATAAACGACAAATCACTTCCTGTGAAGCTGCTGCGAAAGGTTTAGTAGTTCAGTGACTTCTTTCAGTATTGTAACTGACTGTTGGCGCTCATACCTGCACCTGCTTCAAAAAGGTAAACAAGTAAAACCACTTCAAAAACAACAGACAACACACCTTAAAACACAACATTCCTCTGAGTGAACCAGAGCGTAACACGAGTTGAAACCCATCTGTTAAAAAAGATTTTCTTCACTTGGAAAAAACCTTAGATGTTGTCAAAGACGGGAAATCCCTCATTCATAAACTGGCTGCGATAAACATCAAGAAATGTCCAACATATCTTTTTTTGTCAAATCATCTTGATGACACATGACTGAAGTCATACATAAACGATGGAGGCATTACGATCAATTAAAACTCCTGTGCTGAGTCATTTTATGATACAACGCATTAACATGCACTAAAACAAACAAAACCAAAAAAAAAAAAAAAACCTGTGACCAGTTTCATGTGAGAGGACATCCTCCGTTTCCATGTCGACCAAACCGGTTTAACGCAGGCCGTGACTTGAGGAGCGTGAGGAGTTTATTTACCCACAATATTTAAATCAAGTTCATCGAACTTTTATGGACATATTTACAATCATCGAGCTGTTTATTTATTTATTTATTTTCATTATTTTATTATGGCGAGATTTTTTTCAAAGTGTAGACGGTTCAACAATGACACAACAAGTGTTGCGTGTTCCTCAAACACTGTGTGTGCGTAACATAAAGTGGGACGTATACGAAAGTAACCTGATCCGCTGAAAAACTCATTTCCTGATTTTCTACTTGAAGAATGCAGCAGCTCGTTGAGTCAGTTTCTCGGGTTTCAGACAATCCTGATCCTGATCCGTCTCCAGCTCCATCACACTTTATTATTATTATCAACATTTGCACCGACTCAAAACGTCTCGTTATTCTGTCGCTGACAAGACGTTTTCACAACAACAAAAAAAAAACAATCTAAAACCTACGGCCACTACTATAAACATGTTTATTTTTGCTGTGGGGAGGGGGTGTTAAAGTGAAGCTGAATAATTTACACCTGCAGGCTACGAGGCTTCAGTGAAGTTAAACGTATGTAGTATGTAAACGTGACAAGAAGTAAGAAAATAATTTCAATGCACCGAGAAGAAACTGGAGTTATTTCTACATTTATCACTTGTATATTTTAAGTTTCGTTGGCGTAAACATCTACTACGTTACTGAACGACTGAGTGAACAACCGCCGCTGTCCTTATTTATTAGTGTGATTATAGTGATGCTTCAGCGCTGTCTGGACTTGCCCATGTCAATTATTAGGGAGGGTAATTATTCATCAAAAAAAAAAAAAACATGACACAATGGAGATGGTGAAGCAAACAGAAGACCTTGTAGTGCCACTTGAAAACCAGTTTTTGGCATTATTCCTGATCCCATGACTTTCTCTCTTCTCTCTCGCTCACACACACACATACATATATGTATATACATACATATACACACAAACACACACACACATATATGTATATTATCTTGTTGCTCCTCATAACACAACTGTACAAAAACTGTTGACATGAAAACAGGTGTTTTGAATATTAAGTTTTAAAATCCATTTTTGACTCTTTTAAATGAATCTAAAGTTCAGTTTGTGACTTTGACTGAATGAAACTTTCATTTACTTGCTACCTGATATAATTGGGACTGTATCTGTCTAGTCAAATGTAATGTAATATAAAATAGATAATGTAGATTAATAGAGTATTTAATATAACAGAAGAGGAAAGGTGGTGTAGTGTTTCCACTACATCAGATAACAACTCATCCAGGAAGACTGTATACAGTGAACACACCGTTCTCTTACGGGCAGAGTCAGATTCAAGGAAGTTTGAAAAAAAAAACTCAAACAAAAGGAGGTAATAGGAGCAGTGACATGGCTGATTTAACATGGTTTCCATCACACACGCCCTTCAGTTGCTAATGATTCTTCACCCCTCCCTCCTGAAACTCCTCCATGATGCTGTGACTCTTCTCTCCCCTCCCTCCCTCCCTACCTCCCTCCCTCCCTTCCTACTTAAATAGTGACATAAACCCAACAGGTGTCACACCTGAAGATCGGAGCCTTTTAAACAGCATCACAGTGAAATCACCCGAGGGCTTTCTACTACTGCTACGACTTTAACTAAGAGGATCCGACGTTTAACGGCTTTAACCAGTTTCTCTCATCATCTGAACCGAGGACAAAAAAATCTACAGGTAGGATGAATTTATATTCATATCTACTCTTAAATGAACGTGTGGTGAAGTTTGCCATTGAATACCATTTGTGACATTTTATATCCTTAATTATTTCTGAAAAATTTACATTGAAAAGCATTCACAGAAACTAAAGTAACTAAAGTACTAAAGAACTAAAGTAAGTTAATGGGAATATATTCCTCTTAAAATACAGTTAAAAAGTCTTTTATTATTACATTATTTGGGGTTTTTGTTAATATTTTTATTTTTTTAAAAATCATGATTATAAATATTTTTATTTCATAAAAAAATCTATATTTTTTATAATTTCTTTATACATTTTTTTAAACAATGTTAATGATAAATGCTGGTTGTTGCAGTATTTTGTGTTTTTATTCTAAAAACTGTGGTTATATATTTTTTAAATTATTTTATAAACACAAGATTGTATACTAATGTATACCAAATGTAAACCAATTTTAAAAATTGGTAGACATTTATAATTTTTTTTTCTTTATAGAAACTTAATAAAATTTGGTAGGATGTTTTTTTCTAGGCCACTACTGTGAGGAACTTTAACTAAAGGTGTAACAAATACATCTGATTTGTTAGTAATGTCTGTTGAATGTTGTTTGGTAAAATATTTCACTTTTTAAATATTTTCTTTCTTAAATATTTTCACTTTTAAAGATTTTCCAAAATCTTTCCTCCATCTTCTCTAGATATGGCCAACAAGCTAGTGTTCACCGTCCTGTTCGTGACGCTGTCCTGGATGTCGATGACGACCTACGGACAAAACGCAACAACACCGGCAACAAACATGACAGCTATGCCTAACAACATGACGACAATGGCACCAAACATGACTGCAATGGCACCAAACATGACCGCAATGGCACCAAGCAACATGACGACAATGGCACCAAGCAACATGACCACAATGGCACCAAATATGACCACAATGGCACCAAATATGACCACAATGGCACCAGGCAACATGACAACGATGCCTAACAACATGACAGTTGCACCAACAACTACAGCTCCTCCACTGACTCCCAACATCACAGTGGTTACTCTTGACGTGAGTTTTGCTGCAGCGAATCATGAACTTTATATGAGAACTCATTGACTCACGAGTCATTTCTGTTTATGTTTCGAGCTTCAACAACATGAACCTTCTGTCGCCATTTTAAATTTCTGTCCTTTCTGTTTTCAGACGCCCATTAACAGGTCAGAGTGTGGCATCACGCAGCTCTGCGGAGCTGAACCCTCTAACTGCAGCCCCGACTCAGAAAATTCCTGCCTGTTCATCGCTGCCCAGCAGATCAGCGGTAACAACTTCGCATTCGGGCTCTCCGGACAGTCGGACGGCTATCTCGCCGCCACGCTGTCAGATGACGAAACAGTGGTACGCTGAGTTCACACATGAAAAACAAAAGTTGAAACCCCTGCAGACTTTTTGTGGTTGCTGCAATTCTTTTGAAGTCATTCATGTAATGTTTCTGGTTTCGCACCACAGGGAAACAACGATACGACTTACGTCTGTGCAAACAACAACGGAGCTGTGAGGTTCTTCAGCACCCTGTTCAACAACGGCCAGTTGGTTCAAACAGTGGTAAGTTGCTGTTTTTTTTTTGTTTTTTTTTTTAAGGTTTCGACATGGTTTCTGTCTAATCTTTTTGAGGTGGAAAAATGAATTTGCTCTGTCTGCAGCTGAATGTTAACTCCGTGAAGGGCAGTGTTAACAACGGCAAAATCCAGTGTACTTTTGCCGCCACCGTACCAAGCCTAAGAGTCAGAGGCCCAGGATTCGCACTCTCAATCTCCACTGGATCCTTCAACAGCAGTAAGTGAACGCAACAAAACATACTTTGATATTTACTCCCACTGTGTGACAAACAGGTCTGTAATCTGTCCATCTTTTGCTTTCCTCTCAGCTTCCGGTGCTCTGGGAACCCAAACACCAGATTCAGAAGCCCGGTGGTCGATCTGGCGAATCCCAACACCACCATCATCAACCAGATCAGCAGCAACAACGTCAGCACCACTGAGGCACCCTCGTCCTCTCACAGCGTCACATTCCAGCAAACACTGTCACAAGGTAAGCAAGCAGAAGCAAATAAAACCTTTAGATTTAGATTTTTATACCTAAAATTATGATGTCAAAGCTTGTACAGTACCTAATTATTGTTTTTTTTCTGTCTTCCCCTTTAGCTCTGCTGATCTCCGTTATGGGTATTGTGGGTTTGGCCATGGTATGAGGAGGAAATGAGTGAAAAAAGAGAGACAGAGAGAAAGGAAATCGAAGAAAACCTTAACTATAATATTTATATATTGAATATGTGCCACTTACCATCCCATATTATTAAAATCAAGCTGAATTTTGTATCAATTTACTACAGAAGATGTGATTAAAGGTGATGACTCCTGCAGCTTTTTACAGAATCTGAAACAAACAAAGAGAAGATTTTTTATTATTTAAATTTAATGTAACATTTGTTTTGTATCCAAACGGCTGCTGGAGGTTTGCCTCATGAATTACTTACTGTATAATAAAGTACAAGTACAAATCCAGCATATTTATACTAAATTTTAAATGTTTTTTGGGGGGTCTGGTTACCTTACAAAAAAATGCACATTTCTATTCAGGTCAGGTCATAAACTTTACAAGTCACGAGATGTCACATTATTTGAATTATTTTATGTTTTTTGTTTTACTTTTGTCTCTTACAGCACAAGCAAAAGGACAGTGTTGTTCTCTCCTGTCATTAATAATGATGCCAGTAAAGGCTGATGATTGTTTCTTATTGTCCTTGTGTCTTTAGTGCAATTGTACAGTATGATTTTCAGATGATGCCTCATTGGCTGATTATGTCAAGTGTATGAATGTGTGTGTTTGAATGTCTACAATTACATTATGTAAATGACCTATTGCACATAAAAGAAGCTATATATATATTCTATATATGACACCAAATGTTGTCAAAACTTAACTTGTATGTAATAATTTCATTTTTATGATTTTTTTTTTTTTAATAAATATTTTGCACCAAGTGAATATTTTATTGTACCGATATTGTTTTGGAAACAAAAATAGGAAACAAAGGTGCAATTTTGTCTTCATTAATGTTTTTTTAATAATGGAGGCTAAACTCTGCTAGTTATGTTGACAGGTGTTTCTATTATTTTAACTAATCCCATTCATGCCTACAAGCAACAGACACACCTGTTAGCATAAGGTGGTTTTCTTAAAAGTTAAATAAACACTTCTTGTTCACACAAACGGCACATTTTAGGCTTCATGGAGCAGTTATTTATTGATGTGGAGGTGTTTCTATTCATGTTTCTATTAAACTGCTTGGCCATATTTAGCTTAGCCAGGCTAAAGCTAGCATCTACATGCTAAACTATGTTAGCAAACTTTTGCCACGCTGCTGATATTTTAAAACATACTATTTTGGTAATTTGCTGGTGAAAAGATTTGGTTTAAAATAAGTTTGTTTCAACGTTTCAACACATTTTCATGCTAAAGTCGGTTCATTGTTTTCAAATGAGCCAGTTAGCTCAATAAATCTGACAGCTAGAAAAAATATATATACATATTAGTAAAATATATTGATATAATCATAAGAATGTATTAATAAATATCAATTACATCAACTTACCAATTTTTAAGGAGTTTTTCGGGACACCTCCATGTGATCCCTAATTCCCCCTGGATGCGTCTCCGCTGCGTCTCCGCTTTTTGCCGGATGCCGGACAATTGACGCTGCAATAGGCACTCAGGAGGGACAGGAAGTCGCGCACAGAAACAAAATAAAACATCCGGTTCAAAATAAAATACAAAGTGGTCATAATAACCTGCGCCACATCTTGACAATGCCCATAATAAGCGGAGACAGACCTGAAGTCAGGTTTTCAGACATCATTTCACCCCATTGACGCTATAAAAACCCCAATGACACTATGACAATACTATAGTGATGCTGGTGGAGCCAGACTGCAAACAGTCTGAACTAGTGTTGTACAGTAACAAAGTAATAATACTTCACTACTGTACTTAAGTATATGACTTAAGTTTATTACTTGATTTTTTTCTTTTTTATTATTCTGTTAACTTTCATTTTTACTTCACTACATTACATACTTTTACTCTGGTCTACCTGAAACTTAAAAAATATCAAATTGAAATTTTGGTTGTCTGATTTTGTACTTTAGATCCGACTCAAGACATTTTCTGTGAAGATTGTTGTAGCCCCCAGTTTTAAAGAGCTGGATAAACTTAATATTCTTATAATATTATTTAATGTTCTTCTGTTTTTATTAACATGTACTTGTACTTTTACTTTCATTACTTAGGTACATTTAATTATGGATTCCATACTTAAGTACAGTAAATACTAGATACTTTAAGACTTTACTTGAGAATCATTCTAGTCGCTGACTTGAACTTCTACCAAAATAATTTTTTAGTTGAGTGTCTGCACTTCTACTTTAGAAGAAGAAAAGAGAGAAAGCCGAGTTTATAACTAAACTGTCTAAGTAATACAGTGTCGAATTTGGCAAAACTGCAATTGATCCCAAAGTGGATCCATTATTGTTTCTAGATATGTTTGTTACATTTGCTCAAGTTGATTAAGCTATGACATTACTTCCCTGAAACTTCATGGCAATAATACAAATACTTCAAATTATTAAACCTTAAAGCATATAACAACTCAAGAAAAATAATCAACTTAATGGAAATGTATTTGATACTGATAAGAATTTCTACTGGCTGGGGTTTTTAGGAAATAATCATGTGAAGATAATACATAGGGCACATTGTAAAGACTACATTTTATAGTATTCTCCACTGTTAGATGTGATTTTATCAACTACATTACTAAATAAAATCTATTTATGTAATACAATTCTTTAATTCCATTCTTAATTCTTAAAATACAATTCTTAATGTCTACCTGGTGCATGGTAATAAAGCTGCAAACCAAGAACTAGACATTAAATACTGTAATACTTTTGGATTCTGAGGTTCTTGTGCATCCAGTCATACAGAATATTATTATAGTTCTCATCACATACTTATCTCATACTTAAAGCAAATACCATTGATTCCATTGATTCATAGGTGAAATAGTGAAGGTGTTGACATGACTTCTTGGCTGTCGATAATTTCTTTTCATCACAAAACCAAGACTCCCAAGACAACTTCTGTTTCAAGTTATACCTGTTTCAAAATAATGCATTAGACATAAAGATGCCAACACAACTCAAACACTTTGACTTCTCTCTCCTTCCACTGTGGGAAGGCTGCTGGGTGCCAACGCACTGTTATACTGTGGACGTCACCACCGGGAACTGTTTGAAACTTAACGCAGAAGATTAATTATGTGCTGAGGGAGCCAAAATTCAACTCAGAAATTATTCATATCATGTAACATGGATCTATCAATGATTTGTTCATCAGTTAAGTTCCTTGGATTATTATTTAATGATATTATCAAATGACTGTGTAACACGAAATATGGAGGAACTGAACTAACGATAACAAAGTTGACTACAACAAAATACATCAAATTTGCATTAAAACAGCACCAAATGCAGCACAGTTACATATATAGCTTGCAAGTGTCTGACTTAGCAAACTCAGACATTAATGAGAAGAAAAGTTAAAGTAATGAGCAATAAAGCATTGGCTGTTGTGTTTTGTTGTTTTGAGTCAGTGGTGGAAAGATACTGAAAATCTGTACTTAAGTGGAAGTATTGTTACATGACTGAAATATTACTCAATCACAAGTACAAGTACTGGAGTAAAAAAATATACTTAAGTAAAAGTATAAAGTTTTCTTCTAAACAACTACTCAGCGTATTAGTTACTTTTTAAATTGATGTTTAATTTATTCAAATGCTGGAAACATTTTTTTTCAACAGACTTTTCTCTGAACAATTATATGATTATATGGATCAATTGTGCTCAAAATAAATATGAAGCATCTTTTCTGTTAAATGGAATCAAATATTATAAAATTCTCTACAAAATTAACTACAAGTTTGTCACATTTGGTTTCAGCTGCCGACATCACCTCCAGTAACTTTAACCTTGTTTGTTGTTGAGAGCTTGTTTGGTGTGGTGATCTTTGTTAACACAGTCCTGACATCATATAGTTTAATCTTAGATCTTTGTTTTCCATCTGTGCTTCATTGGTCAGTTTTCAATCTATTGATAACGTTATTAGCTGTAACAATCTATGTGTTGCTATGGGAACCAGATGAGTCTGCTGGTTCCATGGACATTAATGTGATAATAGCATTGATTTATTGTTATAATTCATTGTCTTTGTGATGTCAAGTAATATTGTAGACGACTTAGTCGTCAATATGATTTTAAATGTAGCAAAGTGGCTAACACAGCATTTATTATTATTAACTAAAATTATACAGTTAAATAAATACTCAAAAAAGTATAAACACCCCAAAATTGTACCAGTAGTTTAGTGTTGTTTTTTTTTTTAAATTCTGTCAACTTTCACTTTTACTTCACTACATTTCCTAACTTAATTAACTTTTATTATGATACATTTCCTATGTGCAGTGATGAAAGTAAAAAAAAAATCCAGCGCTCTGGTTCACTCTAAGACTACCTGTGACTGTTCAGACTATCAAAACCATGTTGGAGGGTTGATGTTGGCTTCATCTTAAAGGACGGATGGATGGAGAAACTAAAAAAAAAAAAAAAATCAGATTTTGTGGGAAATTAACTTGGGAAATAATCATGGAAAATAATACTTATGACACATTGAAAACATTGTAAATTTTATAGTATTCTCCACTGTTAGGTGTGCTTCCATACACCGCATTAGTAAATAAAATTTATATAATAAAAACCAACACAATTCTTAATGTCTACCTGGTGCATGGTAATAAAGCTGCAAACCAAGAACTAGACATTAAATACTGTAATGCTTTTGGTTTCTGAAGTTCTTGTGTATCCAGTCATACAGAATATTATCATAGTTTTGATCACATACTTGACTCATAGTTAAATGCAAATACCATTGATTCATAGATGAAATGATGAAGGTGCTGACATGACTGATCATCTCTTATCATAACAAAACCATGACTCCCAAGACAACTTGTGTTTCAAGTCATGCTTGTTTCAAAAAAAAAAAAAAAAAATGTATGAGACATAAAGATGCCAACACAACCCAGAGAGTTTGGCTTCTCTCTCTCTCTCTTAAATGTCACAAGTTGTCACGTCTTCTTCCACTGTGAGAAGGCTGCTGGTTGTCAACGCATTGTTATACTGTGGATCTATGAATGATTTATTCATCAGTTAAATTCCTTGGATTATTATTTAATGATCTTATCAACTGACTGCGTAATGTGAAATATAGAGGAACCGAGTGGACAATAGCATCCTTGACTACAACAAAACACAACACATTTGCATTAAAACAGCACCAAATGTAGCACGGCTACATATTTAGCTTGTAACTGTCTGACTCACCTTGAGGTAAGAAGGAATTAATCAATTAGTCAGTCCCCATGTTTTACCAGAGCATCACAATATACTGAAATAAGAAGTCTATTTGTAGGTGGTGGATGTTAAGCTCTACGGACACAAAACTGTGTTAATATTTAAACAGAAAATAATTACTATAATTATGTTAATAAACATGTCAATGTGTCATTAAATTTTCTTTTCACACCATTGTTGAATACACTTTATCTGCCCTTGTGCAAGTGAATGGTTTCTCCATTCCAATGATGTCAGTAACAAAATGTAGAAAAAAGTAATTAGAATTATACAAAGATGCAACAGTTAAGAGCTGGCACACCTCTAAATTATAAGGTGTTGTACATTAGGTGTGACGTGTCACAATCCTGTGGCAGAGTGTAACTGATATGTGTATTCATAAAACAGTGCAGTAATATAAACAGATGCGAGATGGATGGACACACCCAGATGTAGGGTTGGATTGGTATTTATGTGGTTCTTCTTGTCCCTCTGGTGTCTGAGGGTGTGTGAGTTGAGTCATTACTTTCACCCGACACTTAAAACTTCACCCCCTTTTCAAAAAAACAAAGTGGTGCAACACGTTTAGAAAATTATTCATCTCATGTATGATTTTATCAACTAGAATTGAGCCAAATTAGTTTATCTTACTGAATATTATTTAAAATATTCAGACAAGAGATAAATGATTGTCTTTATCTATTTGATCAGTGTTTTTTTTTAATCATTTTTCCTCATAATGTCAAACAGTAGCCACAAGGGGGCACTGTTTACCTGTTGCATCAAATGTTCAAAACTGATTATTCTTCACTCATAACCATCTACACCCTTACCATAAAGGTTAAATTTAGCTGTGCTATGGCAACGAGTGTGGCACCATTACAGGGCAATAAAGCTATAAAAGAAACTGTGAGTCATGGCAGCTCTTAACTGAAATGTGGCTTTATGTTTATACTTGTAGGGAAAAAAAAGAAAAAGAAAGTCAAGAAATTCTTCATCACCATGATAGAAACATTTCTCCACCAGTTTACTGGATGCCATTAACACTTGAGCAACATTACATTATGTTCTTTATGAGGTGTCTTAAGTCTTTTACTGGCAACTTGACAGCTATTATGAAAAAGTTATTGACTTTTAAAAGCACGTTTCTCATCTTTGTCAGAAATCCTAAGTGGTTCGTTGCGTTGTTTCAAAAGGCTCTGTAAATAGATAAAGCTTTGTTTCTGAATGATTCACATAAGATCAAGCTCAGGATCGTTACACCTCAAGTTTAACTTCTAATTTAAATGCTGCACAATGCAAATCCTACTGTCAAACACTGTAAACCCCATGAAAAATGTATTTCCTTTCCTAAATCACAAAAATGGTGAGTAATCTGAGAGGTACTTAAACTTATGAACCCACCGTATATATATATATATATATATATATATATATATATATATATATATATATATATATATATATATATACGGTGTTGTAGTTTTGGTAGCACAAGCAGCTTTCTGGAGGCGTACACCCAGAAAGACCAGATCATCAAAACAGTCCAGTGTCTATACTCATTCAGTAACTCGAGAGGAAAATTAACTTTGCAGTAGAAGTCCACAATAAGACCAAAGGTCCTGTGATCTGAATGTCCTTAACTCCCAATTTTACATACACTGGACTGTTTTGATGATCTGGTCTTTCTGGTCGTACGCCCTCCAGAAAGTTGCTTGTGCTACCAAAACTACAACAGAAAGCTGGAATCAAGTAAAAAATCAATATTTTGAGAAGTTACCTGGTTGTTTAACTGCTTCTCTGACTTTTCTCCAAACTCTCACCTTCTCTTATTCTCTATAAAGTACAGAAATTAAATCCTACAACTCTGTATGATTGACAGACCACCTCTGTTAAATAAGTTGAGATATTTTCAGCTCACATGAACACATCATTGTGCCCAATCAGGATCTCTTAAAGTATATGCCTTGACTTGACACAAGAAAAATTTGCTTCGTCTCCCTTCACTTTTCATATCATAACAGAACTACGACTTCATTTGGACTTTACACACATTTTAATGGACATGTGATATAAAATGTGAAAGACACTGGCACAAGATCAGGTAATGTTGCGTTCACATGTTCTTCAGATGGTCCCACTTCCTGAGTTGGGAAATCGTTCCTTTGACTTCACCATGTTCACGTACTTTCGTGTTGTATTTTGCTGCTTCACCTTTAGATAATGCTTCACCTGATTTGTTACTAGAGTTAGAGCTGATAAATAACTTTTCGAACTAATATAGCTCATTCTATATTGGACAGAAATCTATTTGTTCAAAGTAAATGTTTGCATAAAAACTAATGCTCTGCATGTGAGTTTGCACCAGTAATTTGCACAGGAAGTGTCTCACCATCAAATAATACGTCCAACAGCTCAGAAAGTCGTTGAATTAAAGGCAATTAAGTTTTCAGAGCTTAACCCAAACTAGACACACAAAATTAGAACATCTTGATCACTGTCTCATTACCATTCTTTTCTTTAAAAATAAGCCTTTAACTCGTCTTCCAACGTTGACGAAGCGCAAAAGCAAAATGTCTTGAGTTGCCCTTTAACCCTGTCAGATGGGGGTTGGGGGTACCCAGCATAATGTACTTCATTCAGACAGCCAACAACCTTCACACTGTCCTTGTGCACCATAATCCACCAATCTACTCTGCTCTACTCTAAAAACTGAACTATTTGTCAAAGCGATACGGGAAACCATGTAAAAACATTAAACCTTCTCTGTCTTTATTAGAACATTTTGGAGCATGTGAGTGAGTATTTCCAACCCCTTTTCATCAGATCAAGTTAAATTATGAAGCAGACCTAATTATCTCCTGCTGAGAATAAAGAATGTGCAATTTCACCAATAGACGAACAATAAAACATAAGAGGCTGTTCTGCATTTATGCATGGGTGGGGTAACGGCTTTTCATTGTCTATTCATTTAACTTACTCTGGGGGGAAAAATGGAAAGTTTGAGTGCAGAGAGGGAGAGAGAAGGGGACTGTAGTGCTCTTGTTAGGTGAGAGGAGGAGAAGGGGGAGGAGAGGGAGGTGGGAGTGCGTGGGACTGCCGGATAGGGGAGGGAAAAAAAATGTGCCTGGACATTCCCAGGCTTGGAAACATAACGGAGAGTGTGGAGAGAGAGGAGGCTTCAGTTTGTTTTTACCCTCTGGTATCTTACGAGAAAAAAAAATAAAATAGAGATTTAAAACAAGAGGGAGTCAGAGGAGGGAGGGTTCATGGAGGCTGTTTGATTGTGACTGAGGGGAGAAAGTTGTTTGCGGAGAATGTGTAAAGGAAGCGAATCCAGGAAAGGAGCCGAGGACTATGTAGGAATTCCTGACTGAAGTCATGGTAAGTCCCCTGTTTTTCTTTTCTTGTCTTTTTTTGAACATGTAGAAAAAGCTACAAGTCTAAACTTTTCTAATAGAAAAAAGGAACAGAAACTTGCTGCTCAGACTTTAGACATGTAATAAAAAATCAAAGTTCCTGTGAACTGATCTTATTTCACTTTAATTTAACTCCCGTAGAAAGATGCTGTAATAAACTTCTTAGTTTTTCACTTATATGGTATAAAAACATGACAATTTAAGTTTTCTCTGTGTATTTTTTTACACTTTGACTTGCAAGACTTCCCAAATAAAAATTCATCCAAAACAGCAGCACATTCATACATAATTCACTGTAATCATTAACTTTTTTTTTTTTTTTTTTTGAGGGCATGCATCTGATTTGTAAATAAGTTTAGTCAGCAGTAACAACTCTTGGTTTGTAGCTTTCAAAGTTGTCAAATCCCAACGGCAGCAGATCACACTGACATGATTTAAGTTGTGTGACGTTGGTGATTTTTGTGGTTGATGTGGAGAAGGAGATCAGGAGCCTCAGCTGCAGCACAAGAGCTCTGTGTGGCATCTCTTGGGGATTTTGTTTACCATCCCCACCCACTTATGGTCTGATCACTGACATCCACAGGCACAGAGACTGAAAAAAGGGGGAGGGGCGGGGGGCTGGGGGAGGAGAAGGATGGAAGACATATGCGTTTGTATAAGAACATAAATTAGATTAAAGAAAGTAAATTCGACAAAGAAAGAATAAGGTTATATCTGTGCGTTGGATGAGGGTGGAGCAGTTTGGCAAGTGGGAGGAAGAGAAAAAGCAAAGAGGAAAGGGAGAACTGGAGTGGGAAAGAGCGGAATAAAAGAGGAGGGTAGGGTTACTTTTTTTATTTTAGGAGACTTGGACGGCAGCAGCGGTGGTTTCAGTGATGCCGCATTTTCCACATTGGACCTGGGAGAAATGAGAAAAGAGAGAGAGAGAAGGAGAAAAAGAAGACGAAGAAGAAGAAAAAAAAAACAGAAAGAAAGTGAGAACAAGGGATGGCATGGACTACAGTGAAGGAAGAACATGTGCAGTGCAGTTTCATCTTCCTCAATACCCAGCAGGGAGAGTTAAGGGACTGAAAAGAGTAACAGATGTACACACACAAGTCATGAAATGTGCAGAGAAAAACCTCCACACAGCGTGTGTTCAAAATGTACAGCACATGATGAATGAACGTGTGCATGTATAAACACTCGTTCAGGCATCAAACATGGCTCCTAACGCATGCACATAGGTGTTAAAATGCATCAGCAAACAGTCGATGCATGCACTCAGACAGAGTCATCGAGTCACACACACTGCACTGTTCATTTGCCAAGTATATGTGGCAGAGGGTATTTCCATTCCCTCTGTCTGGTTCACTCTGATGTTGAAACTCTAATGGGAAGAACCAGCTCTTGGACCAGGAGAAGAAAAGTCTGACGAAAGTTATGACAAATGATTCATGTTTGTTTAATTTTACCTTCTGGGAGAAACAAGCTCGAACAATCCAGCTTACAGCTACTTTATTGGACATCAATAAGTTTCTTTGATTGGTCTTTGCCTTATTTTTGTCCTTAATTTCCCTTTGGGATTAATAAAGTATCTACTTACCTACCTACCTATCTTGGCCAATAATCCATCACATAGCTACGAACATAGTAGTATTAAAATCTTGAGGTAAAACAGTTGTAATCAGTGAAATTACTATTTTCTACTATTTTAGCTTCTATCAGTTCATAGTTTTGGGTTTGGTCTTCTCTAGTTAGCTTAAGTTTTAAGTTTTAATTAAAAAAAAAATCTACCAACAAGTGCACAGACAAAGTTAGCAGCTAGATTGTGAACAAAATGGAGTATTTAGAAGGTAAAAAGATTGATGGACATAGCTATTGACGCTAGCTAGATTTTGAGTATGTTTATACCTTGTTGCATTGACCAAGTGGCTGAAAAACAAAAGAAGAAGAACAACAAATTTATTCAAGTCGGGTTAGCCATTGTTTCTAATTGTCAAGATAGCTTGGGAACATCTGAATCCATCTTAAAACAAAGTTAGTGGCTAGCTAGGGTGGAGCATTTAGCAGCTAAAGATCAAGACTGATGAGGATTAAATCAGAGATAAAGGAGATGTATTATAGTAATAGCCTGATAGCAATAAAACTCCAAAATGGTGGTGGTGTCATAAAATGACAAAATACTACATTAAGACAAGTTTAAGTATTGTTTATAACCTTCATACTCATAAGGATAATAGCTAGGCTACATCCCAGACAGCTAATATAGCTAATGTCTGTGTTAGCTAAACATATTTAACGTCAACGCTAAAATTGTTACAGATTTCTTGGTTTAACTTTTGTCTGCTGTACTTTGTTATTTAAGAGACATTTCATGTGTTGAGATGGGACGGCCAAGCTAACAAGCTAACAAGCTAACATCCTGTATAGCAGCGATGGATTACTTTAGGAAATGTCACACATTTTGAAGAATAATTCTACCAATAATCTGTGGTCGTTTCTTATCCAGTGTACCACAATTCAAATCATAGACCCTGTGCTGTTTGTTGGCTGCCGCGGTGAAACCTGCTTTCGCTCCGATCGGCCACAGCCTGTTGCACTTAAGTAGTCTAAAACAATCCGTAAAAAGTCCCTGCAAGCTGTTTGACCTACTGTAGGTCAGGTTAGATTATACAGGAAGATTACGAAAAGGAAATCAGTCTCAGGCCTTTTCCCTTCCTCTCCATCCTCTTTTCCCTTTGTCTGTCTGACCCTATTTTTTTATTTTAAGTTTTTTTTCCTGTCTCTTTTCATCGCCACCCCTCGATTCTTCTCGGTTCCCTTCGTCTCTGTCGGCATCTCTCTCATGTCTTCTCCCCCAATCATGTCATCTCCTATCACTGCCTCCTTTTCTGCTCTACCGCTCTTCCTTTTCTTTCTCTGTCCGTCATGTACTGTAGGGGTCTACATCTGGTTTCTATCATGGTTACTGCTGCTCTTGTTTCCCATCGATCTCTCCCTCCGGTCAGCCTCCTCCTCTTTTTTCCTCTTTCTGTCTGAACCTCATTCTCTATAGGGTCGTCTGATTCCCTCCACGTCTCTCAGTCTGTTTCCTCAATCACTCAGACCTCTATAAGCTGATAGGAAACACTGTATAGATACACTATAGTCCAAATTTACTTGTTTTTGTATTCTGTATTCTAAATTTCACTACCCTGCTCCATTTTTTCACATCTGTCTCCGTCTGTGTTTTTCACTCTCTATGCCAAGCATCTGTTAGGACGCCGACCGCCGCCTCTTCCGTTTCTGTCTACGTCAAGGAGAGAAAGGCAGGAAGCGTGACTCAAGAGTGACATACCCTGAATCCGTACTGCGTGTTCACATTCGACACAAACACAAGGATGCACACTCATCCTCGTCCTCGGTGACACTCCACGTGCCACACGAACGCGACTGTTGACTTGACCACAGACTGTAAATACCACTGGACAGAGTGAGTAAGATGCCACCCACTGGTTTGTGACAGGTAGTTTTGAAGTCGGGCGTTTGTGTTTGTTGTTGCGTCGCCGCCCAATGTCGTAATTACACAAAGCCAGAAAACCAGATCCAGGGTGGACGGTCTGTCAATTAGTAGGCAAGAACAAAAAGAAACAACCTCTTATTACAGAGGTCAGCTGGAAAGTAAAGCTTTGCTCAGTTCTTGTTGTCGTTTTAACTACATCCCATGATGTCAACCCCAGTGGACTGACTTGTTCAGTGAAAACATTGAAACGTTTTTCATGATCATTGTAGAAAACCCAGATAGTAAAGATCGTGGCTCTAATGTGGCAGATGTTTATCATTTTTGGATTCATTTAGTGACAGAGAAAGCAGGTGAAGGTCTTTGATTTGACTATGTCATAGTTATGTTTTATCACATAACTTAAAAAGTAAAGTTAAGAACGGTAAAGGTTTTTTGGACTCTTTTTGGGGCAGTTATGTCTATGTTTTTATGGAGTTGTTCAATAGTTGTTTTTGGCCTCCTTTTGTTTTTTCTTTTGCATCCTTAATTTGTACATCCTTCCCACAACTTTGCCAAGAGTTGGCCAAATACAGCCTGTAATGACTTTGCTATCTGGGAAGTCTTTTCTACTTGTTGTTGACGTCTCAGAGATCTTAAAGAAACATTCACTCACTCACCATAACATTATATCAGATTGGGATGTGTCCCCCCACATTTCAGAATTATTCGATTGTACCCCCCACCCCCCTCATTTACTGAGTAGGAAATATTATATTCGTGAAAATAACTTTTCAGTTATTTTCTAATAGAGTGGCTGTTCCTGCCTGTGTCAACCTGTTGATAATTAAAACCAGCAAGACTTTACCGACTTTACCGATCGTCTTCTCTGCGATTGCTTCATCGTTATTATTAATTATAACGATGCGATCGCTGTCGTTATTATTAATAAAGTACACACTGCAGTCTCTGTGTGTGTGTGTGTGTGTGTGTGTGTGTGCATGCGAGAGAGGGGGAGAGAACTAGGGAACGGAGCTCAGTTTGTTTTAACGTTGTGTTTAGTGTTGGAAACAATAAATTTATGGATTTGTAGCAGCCTGCCTATCTAAATAAAGAAATACAATAAATAAATACAATAAAAAATAGGTGTCTAATAACTTGTTAAAATACACCAGAATGCAGGAAATGGCATCTACTACATCTATGTGTATTTTATATATATATATATATATATATATATATATATATATATATATATATATATATATATATATATATATATATATAAGTACTGAATACAACAATCTTAAAAGTACTTGTGACTCAACATGTAGGTTCAGTTCTGTTAAAGATTTTGGCAAACAATGTGTTATCCTTTGATAAGACCCAACAAAGTCTAAACAGTTCTTTCTTTTTTGTGTGTGTTTTGTTTTGTTTTGCAGAGTGAAGAACATATCTATTAATTTATTAATCAAATAGTCACATGTGCTTCCCTTTTTTAAGGCTATTCTTAGTTAGGTTAAAATAAACCGACATGTTTCCCGGCAGACTCTTAACTCAGATCTGTTCCTCATCATCTTCCTGCTTTGGTTTTATGTGGTGATAATGAGTGTACAGCCAGTTCTCTGATGGACAATGGAGATGGTCCCAGTGACGATCGCTGGAAAATTCAGTGATGCAAATGCAAAGCCTGAACTCTGGAGGAATCACGCTGATATTTTTGTCTTTTGTCGTTAACATTAAGAGGAGGAGACACTGGGTTTTTTTTTTTTTTTTTTTGGGAGGCTCCATCGGTTCAAGAGTCTGAAAAGAAATCTAATTTACAAATTTCATCAGGGCTGTTTTATTCCAGGTGCACGCAACAGCCAGTTATCAAACACTAGACTCTAATTGCATTAGGTCAGCCATCGCTACAGTGAGCTACAGGTTAGACAGGAGCACGTTCCCTGGCTTGACCTTTTTACCCAGTCGGCACATGCAGTATGTTGGAGCTCCGGTTGCTAGAAACATAACAGAAGAAATAAATAATATTCACATTTTTATGAGGATGTTGTGGTTTGTGTGGAAAAGCAACATCATGTCCAGTGTGTTTGAGTGATTGTAATCCCAGACTGAGATTCCATTCATTGGTTCTTAACTGTGGTATATCCTGTGTGTACAGTCATGCAAACACAACACAGGAGATTCAGCGCTGAGTAAAAAAAACGGAGGGGAAACGTGCCGCTGCTGTACAATTGCATGTCGTACGTCCAAACTAAATATTGTTGCAGGCTAGCTAGCTCGTTGCTGAGTGAGCTGTAATGACTTTAGTGAGGCTGCCAGTTTCAATATGAACTAAAGTTTGTTCTCCAAATCTGAGTGGCCTGTTTGTTACCAACACTTAAGCCATGAAGCTGAATGAGAACGGTACAATGTTCATTGTGGTGTGACTGGTTCTTTGGCACAAGCTTCGTACTTGATCCGGAGAGGTTGAGTGTCGAGCCAAGTGGACTCAAATTGCAGAAGCTTTGGAAAAGACCAAAATGCAGCACATGTTGCATAATGTTCCCTGGCATTTACAGTCAGTCCAGTCTGGTGACACATTAAGAGCTGTGTCCAGATCAGATAATGTCCATTGTTTCCCATTCTGACTTTAATTTAGTGTTGTGTTGAATTAACTCGAGTCGTGTGAGATGCTTTAAAAAGAGCTTTAGTCTTGAAGGAAGTTCCTGCTGGCTTGATTTGCAACCCCCCTGAACCTCCTGCTGTGCTTTTACTAGACTCAATATGTTCTGTCAGTGAGCCAGGAGGCTGTTTGAACCCTTTTTTTACAACTGCTACACCTATTACCACATGCTCTCTGACAGACAGTTGTTTACCACAGTCTACGACACCTCCTCCTGTATGACGGATTTAACTGTAGCCTAAAGGCCCATTTACACGCTATGCAGGATACGCATATGGAAATGGACAGAGGCTTTTAGAGGTTTTCAGGAGCTTACTGATCCATAGCAGTACGCAGCAAACGGAGTAATACCAGTGGAAACCGTCAGGGCGGTGTTGCGTCACCTTCCCGACTCGACCAGTGAGAAGAACAAAGAAGAAGTAATCTCCATAAACGTGCTGCGATGAATTTAACGGCTGCACAAACCACCGCCTCTGTGATCGCTGTGATCTCCTTCACCGTCGCCATGTTTGTTTTGTTCGAAACTTACATCTGTGCTACTACTCTGTACTTGACACCACTGTATAAAAGGTCTGACATAGATACATACTTACATATGTACGTAAAGGGAGCATAAATCCACCTTGAAACAGACTTGAAATCAGTTTCTTCACATGTTTTATGTCACAAAACATCTCAGTAGCAGAGGGCCCCGTGTGATGTATGTTTCTGGTGCCCTGTTGCTTTTTTTCTGCCTTGTTTCAACTTCAATGACTCTTGCAACGGTTAATTACCTGGAAACTTGCACATGCCAACCAACGGACACATCTCTAACTCTTAACTTGTTGTGATGTGTATTTTATGTGTGGTTTTCGCCGAATGCCAACAGACCAACATGACCTTTGAGCTGCAAGCTGCAAAATTTGTCATTCGTTGCTGTTACAGCAACCGTCGTCCAAAATCCTCCGTTACTATGGAAAAATAAAGCTGCATGAATTTGATCCCGATGCCACTTCGCCGTCGGTGCCATGAAAGTTGAAGTCATAGTTGAAAAATTTGCTCCGCAGCCAAAAGAGTGGATGGGAAACAGTAACCCAACATCTCCCATGAATGACCCTGAGCTGCCTTTCAGTCGAGACAGTGTTTTACTGATGTGATGTACCTCAATTTCCAGTCCTCCTGTCTAATTTTTTTTCCCACACTGGAGGAATGAATATATGCACGGGGAAACGTCTGCAAATAAGTCCTGACAATTGCTGAATTCATGACAACTGTTGCGTAAGTAGACGCAGACAGTTCGTCTCGGGTACTTCTTGTTTTTGATATCATTCTCTCCCCCTCTGTGGCTAACCCCGACCCCCCTTCTTCCACTTCTCTGTACACAAAAGCAAAACCCCCTCAAAAAAATAATTGTAAAACACTGTTGAACTCAGGTCCTTCTTCCATGAAAAACCTCCACCACCACCAGCACCAGCTCATTCCCTCCTGGCTCGCTCTCTCCCTTGCCGCTCTTCTCTTTTTCCGTACACTCTGTTCTGGTTTTTTCCCGTGGCTTTTCTCTCCATCTCCCCCCTTTTTTTTTTTTTTTTGCAGTTATTCAGCAAAAATATGCCGCCTCCCGTCGGTCAAAGAGAGAATCCCCCGACGTAATTGTTGTCAGATGACATTCGGAGAGAGGAGTCGGATGGAGGTGAAACAAAGAAAGTTGGGGATGAGGGAGAAAAAAAAAAAATAGGAGAGGAGAGGGAGCGGGGTGGTGGGTGGGAAGGAGGGAAAGAAAGGGGGGGGGGTGAAACTGAGGAAAAGAGGCAGATGGGAGGTTGGAGAGGAAGTGTGAGAGAAAGAGAGAAGTTGGAAAAGAGAGAAAAAATGTTGCAGGTTACCACGGTAACCTCCAATGAAGAAAAATAAACAGTGTATGTGTTGCGTGCTCTGCTCTGTCACCCTCCACCTCACAGCCCGGCCTGCTCTTATGATGTGTGTTGTGAAGGGAGTTAACATTTAACATGCTGCAGTGGTTTCTGGACTCTTTTGTTCTGGAGTTGTTTTTTTTTTTTTTTTACATTTACAGGGCCTTGGAGGAAATGTTTGACACTCCCCAGACCATATAACAGGAAGTTGAGAGAAGTGTATGTGTATATATTTATCTGTGTGTATGTAAGTGTCAGCAAAAAAAAAAAAAAAAAAACAGCTGTTAACACACAAACACAGACATTAGGAGTTGATAGGGATTAACTCTTTGTTAACTTGTGTTTTTTTTTCCCAGGGTTCGGAGGCAATGGAGGATTGTGTGCAGGGGGCGCTATCGTCGTTGTATCCTCCGTTCGAGAGCACGGCGCCACCCTTACTCTCCCAGGTAGACCTCACCAACACACACACACACACACCGTCATACCAGGTCACAATGTTTACAGCAGCATAAATAAATAACGCAGATTCAATTAAATGATAAGACGATGCTGAGTTAATGTGGGGGAGGCGATGCTATGTTCAGATAATGTGGATTTCCCCAGATATAAACTGTTGTTAGAAGCCAAGACAAACAAAAATGTAGCCAGCTGGTTCAACTGCAGCCAAACTATCTTCCTCTAACCAAGAGCTTCTCATGTAACATGTAGTGAAGTAAGAAATATGCACTAAACTGTTAATTCTCCTACAGGTGCATTGTGGGAAGCTCAAATCTCTTCACTTCAACATCACAAAGAGCTTCAATCATATTTGTTTTTAGTGCTAAAAGCAAGTAGACCACGCGTTTTTTTGGGGCTAAAGCCAATCTTAATTAACTTTTATAGGAATTTGGTAATTGTGTTACTCCATGTTGCCAAGAAGTTTCCAATAGAATCACTTTGTTGCTATGGGAAAACCTGCTTCATAAATTGAAGTAGCCTGTGTGATTTGTCGTGCTTTAATTTCTGATTACACGCTGCCTGAGTTGGGGAAATTCTTTTTCTCTTGAGCGAATGATGCCCTTTCTGAATACAGTAGATACTCTCTACAAGAGCTCCGGTTTAAACAACAGCTGCTCTTCTTTTCTGCATGTAAAGTTGACAGAGTTTCATTTTTTAATGCACATGATTATGTAACCATCTAATGCAATGCATTCTGCAGTAATCACTCAAATGTTTGTACCTCGGCAGGTCTTCTCGGTCCTGGAGTCGACCTATCAACACGACAGTCTTCGCTACCTCCTGGACTACTTTGTTCCTGCCAAGCACCTCCTGCACAAACTCCAGCAGCACGCCTGTGTAAGTCCCAGACTGTAGCCGGGAACACACACAGAGCTGTATAATCAGAAGCAGAATCATCTGTCAAATGCAGAAAGTATAGTGTGGGAAATCTGTCAGCTGTTAGCCTTTTTTTTTTAATGTCTTCAAGTGAAAACAGTCATCCGGCCATTTTTATGGGCGACTTTGTTTCGTTGGAAGATCTGCTTTTAAATCTTTCATGGTCAATCATGACTCAAGTTTTAAGTTAAGGCATAACTCTGAGAAAAATATCACATCCATGACCACTGAGCCAGGTCTTTTCTTAAAGACGAGGCAAAGTTAAGTTGCTATTCTTCGAAAGGGTTCACTTGTTTCTAACTTTGAAGTTCAGTCGAATCAGTGCAGCATCAGCAGTGAAGAAGCTCAGCTGAAAAGCAAAGCTGTTGATTTACTGGTAGGTAAATCAACCCCTGGTGTTCTGACCCTGCCTGATGAACTCTGGGTAATGACCACAAGAAGACTACAAATACAAGTGGCTGAAATAGTAGTTGGATTCAGCCTTAGAGATAAGGTGTGATGCTTGAAGTAGCGCCAGATGAGTTGGGTCTTGCGTCTTATCAGGATCCTTCCTGGGCACTTCCTGTTGGAGGTTTTTCTCGCTCCAAGTCCAACTCCAGTGAGACCTTGGGGTAGACCCAGAACATGCTGGAGAGATTATATAGTTCATCTAGACGTAACATGACCCTAACCTCCAGGAGGTGCTTGTTAGTGTCATTGGTGACAAGAACACATGGACAACCTTGCTTGACCTACTGCTACAATGACACAAACCCAGATAAGTGACTGACAACGGATGAATGAACAAGTCAGGTCATAAGTCCATGCATTCATTAGATATACTGCTTGTTCTTTAAGGGTTGTTGGGGGGCAGGAATCAACCCAAGCTCAGGGCAGGTTGCACCCTGGATGGGTCACCAGACTATCACTAATTTCAAATCAGGTCTGTCTATAAATAAACCTGCAGGTCTTTACACTGTGGGAGAAAATGCAAAGTCCACACAGAAAGGTCAGGTTCAAATCCAGAATCTTCAAACCTTCAAGTCCTCATAAGCATAGTCAGTGTGTTATAGTGTGAAGTCCTCAGTTCCTGGTCACATGAAGCCTCCAACACAAAGTGAAAAGTTCAAGGCATGTATAATTTGACACATGCGTGACCCCCCACACCCTACCATACCAGTCGCACTGCGGAGGGTCGAGTCTGCTCTAAAACTCCCAACTGGTCGTTTAACATCAGTGAAAGTGGAACAGTGAAATCTGAGATTTACGAGCCAATGTCACCCTGAGACAGAAGAGGTTCTTCTCCCGTCTCAGACGTGAAGGAAGTTCAGTAAAATAAAGCACAAACAAAAGACTCCTGGCTTTAATTTTCAGACATGTCCACACATGAAAGCTAGTGCATGATAATAGTATGATATAGGATACACTAATCAAACAGTGATTGTATCCTCTCATCACTCTCTTGCACTTTCTGCTTGACATGCACAAAACAAATGAGAAGCTGAGGTTTATACTCGGCGGCATTCCTTTTATTTTACTTTCCGACACACACACACACACACACACACACACACACACACACACACACACACACACACACACACACACACACTCAAAGATAAACAATACACACTGTTTAGCCCAAGCTTGGAGGCTGTAAGAACTTTCTCATGTTACCCTCTACAGTTTCCCTAGACTTACAGACGCACGCACACACACATGCACAGGCATTGTGAGCAGACTGTGTTTTCATTGTCACCGAGTGGAGCTGCCTGGGACGGGAGTTAAGACTGTGAGTCATGACAATAATTCCTTCCATATGTGAGTGTGTTGCTGCTGCGAGAGACAGAAAGAAAGAATGAGTAACAGAGACCCAATGGGAGAGAGAATGAACATGAGCTTTCATTCACTGTGTCTGCATGCATGCTCATATATGTCCAAAAAGAAAAGAAAAAAAAAAGAAAGAAGCAAGATCCTGGATTTTGCAGATTATAGTAGACTGATTGAGGGTTTTTTTCAAAATGGGAGGTGGGGAAGAAGAAGGAGCAAACACTGGGGTACATTGAAGGAGAAGCAGGCGGAGGGAGGAGGGCTGGAGGACATAGAGTTACAGAATGTGGACTGAATCAAAACACACAAACTTTTTTTTTTTTTTTAAGAGAAGAAAAAGTCAGAAATGCTTTTAAATGCTAATATCCCAACTGGGACTGATATCAGAGTTTTGTGAAAGTTGCCTTACCCTAATACAGACAGAGGGGAGAAAAAACTGAAGCAGGAGGGAAAATTGAATAAAGGGGTAAAAGAAAAGAAAAAGAAGAAGATGGAGAAGAGGTTAGGGAAGGAATATAATTTGATCACGTCCCGTGAGTCTGGAGGGCACAGAGTGGGGAGGGAGCAACCCCGTGTCAGTCGATTAATTGTGACTGGGAGCTGCAGAGAGAGTTTCTAGGTGAGTTGTACTCCTCTGACTGGGAGAGATGGGATATTGATTTGGCACGGCATTGATCAAGGTGGGAAGTAGCTTTTGGATTAAGGTCTTTCTCCTAACATTGATCTTCTCTGCACAAAAATTAACTGAGTTTTTTGAGTAAATGTTTTGTTGTGGGAGCAACAAGACGTGTTTTCTTCTCATGAAGCAGCCGACTGTTTTAACAGTGGCTGGCTGTTGTGCAGAATTGGTCATCTGCATGTTTCCGACTGACTCACTCTGACCCTCTGCAGCTATCCAGGGCCCTCTAGCTCTGTCATGCTAGCTAAGCGGTTTTACACTTTAGAAAACACAGTGTGAGTCACGTGTCTGACATTTGTATGTGGCACTGGCTTTTGCCAGATGAGCTTCTGAATAGTGTCGACTGGTGTGGTATTAGTTTTAGAAATTCAACTGATGTAAGCCAAACACTGCCGTGCAGGCAAGTTGCAGCTGGTTCATGTGGTCTGCGGTTTGTGAATGGGGAAAGCAAGATTGCACAAGAGCATTAAAAAGAATAGATTTTGGCAAGAGCGGACTCTGAAGGTGAAATTTCTAAAGGGCAGCGAGTGCACAGCCACAAAAGCTGATGAAGTACAGACAGAAGACTTTGCACGCGAGATCTCATTTTTACAAGATTTATACATTAACACATTCTCTGTCCTTTCATTTCTTCTTCTCTTCTCAGTCTCAGTACCTGGGTTGCTTGTTCCTTCACTCCGGCTGGCCTCTGTGTCTGGGCGAGAAAGTGGTCGTCCAACTCTCCACCTTGGATTGGAGGCTGCTTCGCAGTAATGACTTCTACCTGCAGGTGGTGCCGTTCTCCACACGCTGTCCACGATTGGCTCTGAAATGTCTGGCCCCCGGGGGGCGCACCGTTCAAGAAATCTTGGTACCCGAGTCCCAGCACCCCCTTGTGTTTACCACCGAGTGGCTGCACAGTGTCAACAAAGAACGGGGCCACAAGAGAGAAGGTAACAGTAGAATAAGAGGGTCCTAATTAAGTCGTTCTGTTTCTGCATATTAGATTAAGACTCACAAAAAGGTTTCCTGATATTTTCCTCATGGTTTAAGCCAGATCTCTGTTAAAAATCAGGGTTTTGAAGTTATAAACAGTTTGTATTTTTTCCTGACAGTAATGACTGTGAAGAATACTGCAGGGGAAGTAAAACAGATGTAGTTAAAAGACACAAGTGTAAGACCAAGGGATAGCAAGTCAAAGAACAAAATGAGAAAGGAGAGAGCAAGTGGTGGGTTATGAGACAAACCAAACAACAGAACTAAAGATAGGAAACAAAAGTTTAAACATGTGTTTTCAATGTAGCTTGTGTTTGTGTCTATGAAAATAAACCCTAAATAAACGTATCAACTTTGTTCTCTTTTATCTGCGCAGTTGGGGGAGGACTTGACACCTGCCTGGTCAGTACCTGCGACGGTGTGGTTCGACTACCGTGGAAGGAGGTGGTTTACCCAAAATTCATCCACGATCCCTCTGAAGAGCTCGGCCTGATGTCCAGTCATGAGGGCTCCATGTCCAACCGCCTGCCCAGCGAGGGGGGCAGCAGCCTTGGAGGCTGGGGTGGTTCATCCTCAGGGGAACTGGACTCTTGGTCCTGGGATGAGGAGGAAGATGATGATTTACCACCGGACGGCCTGGACTCTGAGTCTGCGCTGCCCAGGCGAAGGCGCAGTGAAGACGGGCTTGGACGGACAGTGAGGCATCCTCAGCTCGATGGGGACTATGTGGAACTGTTGGAGCCCAGAGGGGGTCCTGATGGAGGGGTTGACCCACGGCAAAGGTACCTGGAGATGCATGGGATCTGTAAGACCAAGACTTTGCCTCTGTGCAGGAGAGGCAAAGCCATCAAACTCCGCAAGGGGAAAGCTTGGGGATATTGGAGAATGGAAAGATCAGGGAGTTTTCGTTCTGTCCTTGGTGCTAAAGGAGACACGTCGACCTCCAAAGGTGACACGTTACCACGTCGGCCTCTGCCTGAACCTGGCAGAGGAAGGCGGTCTTATTCCTCTTCTGTACATGACTCTGATGAAGGAGATAAAACGAGCAGAGACTCAGAGGGCCTAGAAAACCGTCAGCTTTATTTTGATGTCCCGTTCAAAGAGAGGAGACCTGGCGTGGGCAGGGAGAGGGACAGCAATGGTCTTTTGCAGCTCTGCAAAGACAACAATAGAAGTAAAGACTCGGAGAGTAGTGACACTTTGGTCACAAATGAAAACCTCGTCTTGACAAACCACAAAGTTGAACATGTTATAGAGGGTCATTCAGATCATGGGTCTCATTCAGACTCGGTTTTTGAGGATACTGATAAACCACTGAGTGGAGACAGCGATGCCACCACCCCGACGTCAGATGCACCAGAGAGACCATTTACTGGAGTCTCAGAAAGTGGAGACATTACCGACAGTGGATCTAAAAAGAAGAGTTCTTCCAATCCAAATGTGGCAGAGGAAAAGAATGAAGGCAAGACCCAGGACAGAATGTGTCCAAGAGGAAAGGAAGTTAAAACTGCAGGCTTCAGAGCGCCAAGGTACCCATTTATTTGTTAGGATACACTGCCCTCTTTATTCTTTTTCCACACTTGCCTGTGAAAGTACAGACCAGTAACGCATAGGTGCAACCTCTGTGCAACAGATCAGTTGTCGTATACGCCTGAGGTGAATGATACAACAACACCTCCTAAACATAGTCTGCAGAACATTTTGTCCAAAGAGCATGATAATTAACTTTCTGTTGTACCTCATTAAGGCCTTCCTGTGTTTTGTCTTTAGGAGGAAAAGGAAGGGAAAGGGGGCCAAAGGGAGGGCAAGGTCTGGTGGCCGTGCGCACCAGAGAGGGTTGAAGCCGCAGGGTAAATCTCCTCAACCGAGTCCCACCACCTGTTCTACTTCAACAAAGCTGCCAACCACAGTGGAGAACCAGTCGGAGCAAACAGACCAGGCCAGTGAACCTGATGGGGTGCCCACTACAGATAAAAAGGGCACAGAGAAGACAAAGAAAAGTAGTGCAGGTCAGTAGACAACTGAAAGTCTTCAGTATTTCTTGTATTTCTTCAGAATTTTTTTGATAACTTTTGTATCTCTCAACAGAGACAGAAACTGAATCTTTACACGTCTGTAACGGTCAATCGGGCACATCCTTATTTAACCACTCTAATGAGGAGGCAGCGTCCACAGAGACGTGTTCTGAGAAACTGAATGGCGTTGCATGTAAAGAGCCTCCCTTGCTTAGGGAATTGGACTCAGATCTTCTCCAGTCAGGGAAGCTGATGCTGACAGGTAAGTATTTTTATTTTTTAAGGTGATTTTTGTTGAGTTGGAGTCAATCCAGTTCTCTTTGACTTTGCAGTTAGTCTCGTAAATGTTTGATTTTTTCATTGTCTCAAAGTTTTTGGTTTTATTTTGAAGTTACTCCATTACTTTTACTTCCGGTTACTCCTTTGTTTCTGTGTTATCCGTCCGTCCATCCCATTCTTGTGAAAGCGATTTCTCAAGAATGCCTCAGAGAAATTCTTTCAAATGTGGCACAAATGTTAACTTCAATTGAAGTATGAACTGACTATAATTTGGTGGCTAAAGGTCAAAGGTTAAGGCCAGTGGGACCTAATAAAACCATAAAAACTTTGACCTTTGAATGTGGTGTCTCTACCACCAGAGAATCACCACAGAGTTGTCAGCAGCGGTCACTGAAATGCAAGTGTGAGCTGATAAGACTTTGGCGATTTTGGCCATAACTGGATAATTTGTGTATTCATAGTTTTAATATATAGATGAACTACTGTTTTGATTTTGGCATGAGTTTTCATGGTGCATATTTGACATATGTTCATATTCATGCCTATGGACCACAGGTACTGTGGACAGGCTGGGACGTGCTCTGGTTGTCACAGGTACAGACGTATCAGATGAGGGGTTCACTGAGGAGGAGATGGCCCGGGTCCTGGCCTGCTACCACAGAATCACTCGGTAATACCTCACTCTTCCTGCTCCTATTGGGAAAGATACATGTCAGTGGCTTACTTAGTTTATTTTAGTCTCACCCTCAGGGTTTGAATTTGCATGTTTCAACAGAGAATTACAGCTCATAAAATCTAGTACTGCACATTATCCACTTTCACATCATCAAATCTCTGTTTCTTCTGATTCACACAGCAGCGTAACCTGTCTGTACCTGTAACGTATGATTAGCTTTTAGTTTGATGTCTATATTTGGTCCTTTGACATTTGTTTCTTGTTCACCTACTTATTTAGCCAAGTGTTTCATAATTATATTTGAGTTGAGTTGCTTTTTGCTAAATGCTGCAAAAGATAGGGATAATGAAACACTACACTGCTACACAAACCTTCTAATTATCTTGTAAAAAAAATTGCTATAATTGCTTTAAATCTCATGATCTATTTTTTAAATTGCAGGTGTCTCGGTTAAGTAGAAAACTAAACACTACCGCTGTTTTAACCCAACACCTTCCTCTCTTTCTCCGTGTGTCCTGGTCAGGCCTGCAGCCAAAGAAAAAGGTCTCACGGTGTTAATGGACAGCAGACGCTCTCCGCCCTCCACTCTCTGCCTCTCCGCACTTAAAACGTTCCAGGTGAGAGAAAAAAAATGTTGTTTAACCAAAAGTGTTAAATGTTTGCTTGTGTGTGCGCTTTAATTTGCCCGCAGATGAGATCAAGTAGCTCAAACACATGTGTTGTTTTGTGTGTGTGTGTGTGTGTGTGTGTACCAGGTGCTTGTTCCTGGCGGTCTTGGATCTGTTCTGGTTTTGGTGGAAGAACAGCAGGAGTCCCTTTCTCACAGTCTGGATGGAGCAGAGGTGACATCATACAAATCACGTTTACAGTTTATGGACCAACACACACAGTCAAACATGTGTGTGTGTCTTTCAAACAACCATTTCCTTTTGGTTCAGTTTCAAGTCTTTTACGTATAAATCTAAATGTTACAAAACAAGACAAACACCCACAACCTCTACCTGAAACTCCCTCTCTTATTCTCAAAATAAAATAGAGATTTGTTTATACATGAAGTGCAAAAATACTCAAAAGGGAAATAACATTTTGCAAAAAAAAGCACGTTTTGTTTATGCCGCTTGCTAAAAATCTGATGAATGTCAGATGCTGAAATCCAAATAAAACCTCATTTCCGTATCTGGCTCATCTAGAATTTATAAATAACTCCCAAAATTTAGTGGCAGTTCAGCATGTTGCTTCGAATCACTCGATAGAGATCTTCTTCACACTTGTGCATGCGAAACACTCACATGTGGTTTGTGTTTTAAACCCGGGCAGTGTTAAAACATGTTGCATGTTGAAGGGAAATCCCGCCCAAAAAAAGATGTTAAAAAACAGCTGTTGGCGCCGCGTCCTCGCATTCCTTCGTCTGTTTTGTTGTTCGGTCGTAAATCTTTGTTTTTTTTTTATTACTGCTGATGATAAATTAACAAAGAGTGATGATGCAAGTGTAATTGGAGAAAAAGCTTTTGCTTTCTCAGCTATTTCTGTTTGAAGAGAGCTGATAGTTGTTACGTCAGGCTCTCGGGAGCAAGAAGGAAGCGTCTATCTGCGCCCATGAGAACATCAGTTATGTTAACTCTGTATTAAACAGAGATGTTAGCTCAGACTCAAGCAGATAAGAGTTTATATTCTCATGGCTTCAGCACGAGCTCCTTGTATCTCTAGTTTTCTCTTCTGTTTTTTAAACTCTGTCCTCTGTTGTTGTTTGTGTCATTTCCTGTGCATCATTTTCATCCTATTCTTGTGAACGGAACATTAATCCTTTGAAATTTGACACAAATGTTCATATGTTCATATGGAACAAACATTCACTCGGACTCAAGAATGAATTGAATTAGATTTTTGGTGTCAAAGGTCAATGTAACCTCACAAACCTGTTTTTTTTTTTTTTTTTTGCCCTTTGAACATGATATCTCAAAACCACCTATAGACACTGTCTTCAGATTTTGCACAAACCTGAATTCCCAGATGTTCAAAACTCAAAGGACATTGTGACCTCACATAACACGTTTTTGATACTTTGAATGTCTTTGAATCTTTAGACAAACCTCTTCAATGTGATATCTCAAGAGTTCCTTGAGGGAATTATTACAAATTTGTGAGAAATGTTCACTGAGACGCAAAGATGAACTGATCACAGTTTGGTTCTCAAAGGCCTTTGGGACCTCACACAACAAAAAACTCATGAATTTAACCATTAATTATCTCAAACTGCACTAGTTAATGGAGACATACAGTTGTGATGTGTTAACTCTTGTCTTTGTCTGTTTTAGATCCACATGGTGCGAGGAACAGTGGTTCTCCAGCAGTATGTAGACAAGCAACAGCTTCCCACAGAGATGGACGGAGAATTCACCCACTGTCACTCAGACTGGTTGGCCTTTAGACAGGTGAGAATTGTTTTTTTCTTTCTTCTTTTCTACATTTTAAATCCAATCAGTTGAAGCAGCCACGTGTACTGACCCGAGCTCGTGTTACAAAGTGATGTCTGAGTGAAAACCGAGCCAGAAAAGATCACTTGAGGCATTTAAGATTGACCGATAGCTAATTAATCAGATTTATTAGATTTGTTAGAATTAAATTTAGGCCATTCCCTCACAGAATAGTTTGTTTGCAGCCAAGCAACAACAACAGATGCAAAGAGTAGCTTTAAATAAACAACAGCTGCAGGATTTCAGGCTGATGTTTAGGAGGGAATTTCATTTTTCTCTCACGATGATGATTGTTTCATTGTTTTGCTAATTAAAGGTGGAATAAGCACAAGAAGACACATGAAATAGACTGTGTACCTTGGATTTGAAATATTACCTCCAACAGTGAGGGAGAAAGCAGTGTTTGGAGAAGAGGGAGGACAGATGAGAGGATGTTGGCTGCAGAGAGCGGTCGTCTGGTGGTCTGGTGGTGGTCTGAGTCTCAGTGATTCATGATGAATACAGCACGGAGGATAAATCAAGGAAAGAAGACGAGAAAGAAGAAGAATTTAAAGACTCTTAATGGGTTTTTCCTCCCAGACAGTTTACGTTGCTTTATCCAAACAGATCAAAACATTTCCCTGTCCTCTGTACTTTCTTTGACCTTTTCTCACAGACTTACAGAAAATGAAAAGGAAATGAGGGATTTTCTTCTTTCATACATTAACCTATGTCTACTTAACTTTTCTATTTGTGCTTTTGGAAAATTTACCGTTTTTTTCACCCTCCCCTTCTCCTTTCAGAGCCTGGAGAGTCTGACAGAGCGTTGTGAGAGCGCCCTCTCACTGCTGGGAGATGCACTGCAGTCTATGGACACTGAGCCAATGCCAGACAACATCAAGGTTATTTTTATTTTTTTTATTTTTTTTTTTTTGGTTTTCTTACGTTGATGTGTTGACATAAATTATAACGTACAAATTTCAATTTTTCAAAAAAAAAAAAAAAAAAAACCTCTACAGACTAAAACTTAATAAGCACGTTGGTCTTCCTTCAGGTTGTTCCTCTGAGCATCGACAAACACAGGCAGCTCATGGCGAGCGTGCTGGCCGACCAACGCCTGACCGAGCTGCAGCAGAGGGGCGGGGCTTGGCTCGCTGGATTGACCAACTGCTCGTCTGGATTGGCTCGGAAGTCGCCAGACTGCAGGTATCAGAAAAATCTTCACTAATGTCACCTATTGTTTGCATATAAAAAGTTACTGTAACTGTAAATCTGTTCATGTAGCACAATTGTGGAAATTCCCACAGTCAGAGAATGTATCATCTACCAGGAAATTGATCATTAAGACAATTATTTATAGTAGCAAATGTTGCCTGTGCATATATTTGGACAGCAATAGACGGTGCTAATGAGGCTGCACAGGGTGTGAATATATGTTTCACTCATGTCTGTTGAAGTTGGACTATTTTAAACATGAAGAAGCGGCGAGATACAGTGAACAATAGTAATTAGGCAAATGTGCAAACATGCAGAAACCACCTCATGCAAGTAAGCGGCTCGGTCTCGAGGGGCAGAAGAGGAAAGATCCACATGTCCTTCCTCCTCACAGTGTTTGGTGGAGGGATTATTTAGTAAAGATGAATTAGAGGTTAAAAATATTTCTCATTGTGAAAACAAAGTTGTTGTTTTTTTTTTACTCAAAAACAAGCTGGAGGAGGAGAAAAGGCAACTGAACATCAAATAGAGGACAGAGCGATGGAGCTTGTTTGTTTGTGCCCGACTAAAACTGATCTAAGGACTGTTGTATTTGTAGCTGTTCCTCCAAATCCAGTAATGAGTTTTGGCTCAGTCTGTGCAGTCGTTTCCTGACAGTTGGTCTGTGGTGCTTTTTTATTTTCCCTTAATTACTGTCTTTTCTACCGGTCCAAATAAGTTATTTTTCATAGCCATTAGAATAAAAAAAAAAAAAAAAAAAAAAAAAAATTGAATAAAACTTTTTTTTTTTTCTGTCTCGTTATGATTTTCTCACTCTCAGAGCTGCTCTGGCCACGACGTCGACGCTCTACGACAGCGTGGACGACGCCCTCCACAAGCTGGTGCGAGAGTCCAACCAGAGAGGTCGTGACCTGGAGGCTCTGGGACAACTGGCGAGACTTGTGGACAAACTGGAAAAGGTTTGTGTGAGGAAGGAAGGAAGAAATTGAGCGTGCTTTTGTTTTATTTATTTATTTTTTTCATCAGGCCCAGGAGATTGTTTTTACCTTTGACATTTTTAGAAAGACGTTAACGTGGTAAAAATAAGTCGTGTTTCTCTTCCCTTACTTCCTCTTACTTCATCTGTCATGTACAGTCAGATGTGTCATGTCCTCTTCTCTCACTCCACGACTTTTTATTTTCATAGTGTGATAAGGAGATTGAGCAAATCCAGTCACAGCTGGAAGATTACAAGGACCCTCCTCTGTCGCTCAGCAGACTCTCCCTCAAACAGCAGAAGTTCAAGACCTTCAGAGAAACGGCCAATGTGAGTCAACGATATTTGTGGAAGAATAAAAGGCTCCGACTTTCTTATATTGTTGAATTATCTGCAGTTTTGCTGGTAGGATTCCAACTTTCTGGACCCACAGTTACAACAGGTTTCCTGGAGTTTAAAAATGACTCGCTCTGGCGCCATTCGGTGGTTGTATTAAGAATGACGCAAACGTGTTTTCACCTTGAGAATCTTGTTGTCCTACAAAACAAAAGCTCACACTATTAGAATAACGTTAGCTGAGATTATTTAATTAAATAAAACGTTATAAAGAGAACTTAAAGCTACAATATGAAACATTATAACAAGTTCAAACCTTCAAAAACATTCTCCTCTTTGAAGTGTAACTACTTCAATATGCTTCCAGAGACTTCATTTAAATTTCACACAGGTCATAGGGTTTTCAGCTATTTTCCTGTCATTTAGATTTATGAGCTCTTGTACAGTTATTGAATTGTCACAGTTTAAGTTTTCTGCTTTTTTGTTACAGTTTCAGAGTTTATAATGGATGTGAAAGGGGGTTGGTTAGAGGAGTAACATTAATTCCTGGAGCTCCTACATCTTTCATTTCTCATCAACAGTTTATACATGAAATTGCAGAGAAATTTGTGCCGTTTTAGGAAATGTGACAACTTAATCGATAGGACTTATGGTTTTTGAACTGTCGGCCATTAAATGAACAGAAATGAGACTCCAGTGTTAACTGACCTCCCCTTGATCACTCCTAACACTGTGATATATCAGTTATTTTTCCATTTTATCTACACAAATGACACATGTACGTCTTCAGCAAAGTCTAAAGATTCTCATTGTGAAGAAATTTTCCCAACACAAACCATAGTTTTTACGTTATTGCATCTTGTTTGCAGGGAACCTTGGTGGCACAGTGATTTTAAAGCCCCGCCCACATTAAGACAAAGACTCTGATTGGTGGATTATTATAACAAATTGTTTTGATTGGCTGATCACCCTTAAGCAGTGTTTGGCTCCATGTTTATTTAAATAAAATGTTGTAATCCTGCCTTAAAATAGTTTTGCTAACATGTTGTTGCTCTTTCTTGCATCCGTAGCTAACCTTCAAACGTAGTTAAAATGTTATTGTTATTGTCACACTAGCATCTGTGACCTATAACCGATCTTTCTTTCCTTCTTGTTTTCCTCTTTTATCCGCGATATTTTCCAACTACTTTTAACCGTAACCGTCTTTGTCCTAAACATACTAATGGATGTTTCGACGTCCCGGTCCCGGCTGTTGTTAGCTACAGCTGCGGTCAAGCTGCTTATGTTTCCCTCCACAAAGGTTTTGAAGGATTGTGAGAAACAGTGTTCTTTGAAAACCACTAATATGAGAAGCATTGAAATAAACAACGATATTACATACTTTTAATATTTTCTCCATTCTTTGTCCAGATAAATGGGGCCCAGCATCTTAATCCACAAGGGCTCGACTCGAGTATTTGAATTTATATAGACGTCAGTGTGATTTCACATGAATGTTTCTTGTTTTTCTCACAACCCGTGAGTTTTGGTTTCGCTGCGGATTCACAGTATATGGAAGTATTTTAACATCTCTCACTAAAACAATAAGCTTCCTGTCATTCCATCAGAAGAAGGTTATGAATCCTATTAGCCCCTCGGTCCCTTAAGCTATAAATGTTTGTCTGAGTTTCTTACTGAAAGACTTGAGGAGTCAATAGCTAGAAGTTTAAAATGTAAACAGATGTGTTTTCAGCCCACAGTGGTATATTTGTGTCATTCTTGTGGATACAGACGAAATGTTTTGTCAGTTTATTCCCAGTGGAGATAGTTACCATTATTCCTGTCATGATTTCCCAAGTGTACCTTGTCGAGCCTGAGTGTTAAACACTTAAGGGGTTGTTTTTGTTTGTTTTTTTTTTTTTTTTGGGCAAAGACATCACGGTGGATCTTCCTGAATTGTTTTTACAGGAGCTTCACAGCGAGACTCTGTCAGTGCTCAGCGATTTGGAGAACTGGTGCGAGCTGGACTGGGCAGGCCTGAGCGACGTCCAGATCCGACTTCCTCCCGTGAGAGAGAAGCTGAGAGACATGTCCCACTGTCTGTCCGACTGCTGGACCACCCTGGACAACACACAGAGGCTGCTGTCCACGTTGACCGAGGTACCGCAGCACAGGAAGGCATCTGTTACGCTCACAGGAAATCATGAACTCACATTAATGGTTTCAAATCTTCCTAAGGGCAAAAGCAACAGTCACCTTTTTATTTCTGTCTCGTGCAGGCCACTCAGTGGTGCGATGCCGTCTCCTCCCCGTCCTCATCCACGTCTTCCTCCGTGTCCACCTGCCCTCTCGCCTCGCTTCCTCCCATCCCGCCGTCACGTTTCCAGGACGCCCGCTCGTTAGCAATGGAGCTCGGCGGAGGCGCGCTCCTTGAACTCTGGACCCAGACGGTAGAGCGCTACCAGAGGACGGTGGCTCAGGTCAAACCTCGCTTCCTCCAGTCGGACAGGAGCCAGAATCAGGGTCAGGGGAAGACCAAGACGCCGTCGGCGAGCAGCTTGTGGGACCTGATGGGTCCAGAGGGAGATGGCGACTGGGGGCTGGGAGCTGGAGGAGGTGAGGGCGGGCTGCAGTCCTGGGGATCACTGGCGTCGTTGTTCAGGCCGCAAACCTGCTCCACGCTGAAGATTGGGGACGAGAAAGGGAATAAGAAAGACGGAAGTGGAGGAGGAAGTGGAGGCGCTGGAGGAGCCGGAGGAGGGAAGTTCCTGCAGAATCTTCTGAATCCTGGAAAGAAGAGTGTAAGTTTTATTTAGTTTTTCTGTTGAAAATATCACATTTACCATTTTTGGCTAAATTCAAAACTCAAACAGTTTGTACAACTACTTCTCTCTGTGTTCAGATTTAGGGACTCATTTTTAAACCAACACAAGACCAATAATAATATACTGTCAGGACGTTTATAGAGCATAACACAGAGGTTGAACTTGAAAAGAAAACATAACAAAGACGTAATAATTCTTGTGGGTCTGGTAGATGTTGCAAACTTGAATTTGAAGAATGTGCATGCAGCCGATTGTCAAATACATCACCGCACAATTACAACACCAACAATTACAGAAACCAAAGTGGCAAAATGTTAATTATGATGTTTTATTTCAATATTTCTTTTATTTAAATGAAATGAAATCATCAGCTTCCACTGTCAAAATGTAGCGATAGGTAATATCATCGTCTCCATCATGAGACAATATCATGATAAGTAATTGAATGATCATATAAGAGATTTCTGATCAGAAATTTATATAAAATCCTTCACTTCTTCACTCTCTTCACTGTACATGATGTCATCTTTATAACATCTGGCATCTTTATAACCTTAAAGAGCCTAGTCAGCGTTAGCACTGAATGCCAGCGTACTTACCATTCAGTAAGAAAATGCTGCAAGTTTAGTGAGTAAAAGCTACGCTAATGCCAACTTTTGTGCTTCCATTCTGTCCATTGAGAACATTTCATTTGAAAATTATCATTATTATCGATTCCTTAGATTAAAGCACCTCTATATTATGTTTTTGCTATTGCTACTTAGCCAACATTAGCATCAAACATTAGCTTGTGACGTAGCAGCATAGAAGAGTTTCAGTTGCTTCTTCCTCTGAAGTTAGCATGTTGTCATTCTGTCCTTTATGAACACTTTATTTACAAACTGATCATCAATATTGTCAGTTTGATACTTTAGATTAAAGCACCCGTGCGTACGTTTTTGCTAGCGCTACTTAGCCAACATTAGCATCAAACGCTAGCTTGAGACGTAGCAGTGTGGAAGTGTTTAGGTTATTTTTTCCTGCGGAAGTTAGCATGCTAACAGCTAGCCACGTGGTGTCACTCAGATAGCGCCACCCAGAGGGCGTAAATAACACCTTGTTGTATAAACACAAATATGGTATGTCAGTATCTCGTATGTCAGTGGGTTCGTTTGTCTTTTTGTTTTCCCTCATTGCTCATCATGGTGTCGTTTTCAGCCGCAGCAAGAAGCTGTTGTCTGTGAAAACAACAAAAAAAGGAAAAGCTCTTAACATCACTGTTTGCTACCTGCTCCACACCAAACAGCAGACAGACGCAGTAGGTGATTAGCTGCTGAAAATAGAAGAGTGTTTAAAAAAGCCAAAGCTCCCTCAGGACTCGTATAAATGTCAACGTTGCTCGATGTGTGAAGAGTCAACAGTTTGCCAAGGAATTTGCCTTATCAACTTTATAAAGTGATAATATGTTGGTGTGTTTACAGCCTCAGCCCCAGCAGCCAAAAAAAAGGAAAAAAAGAAAAAAAAAATCAATTACTGCAGCTTTAGTAGATCAAAAACACAGTTGGTTCAAGTTTAATCAGTTTAGTCTAATTTGATGTTAATATGTGTCTCCTTTCAGCCCACGGAGGCACCGCTTCCTCCCAAACCGCCGAGAAAACGCCACCCAAGCTTTGACCTCCAGGCGCTCCTCGCTCCCCGCCGGGGCACGGCGACCTCGAAACCTGCAGAGGCCCCGACGGGAGGCGGAGCTAGTCGTAGCTCCCCGATGTCGTGGCTGGGACGACGGGCGTTAGCCGACCCCGTCATCACGACGAGCATGGCCGCAGCTATACCAGGATGGGGCGGTGGAGGAGGAAGTGGAGCAGGAGGAGGCGTGTTGATTCGAGGAGTGGAGGTCAGCAGCAAGGAGGTGGTGGACCACACGGGGTCGCCACGGCAACATGTGCTGCTGGGGAGGACGGAGAGGGAGACGGGTACAGACAGGGCCGGGTCGACCGCTCAGAGGTGCGTCTCTTCATATTTTAATTGTTTTTAATTGGGAACTTGTGTGACAGGAAATGAGGAAATGAGAAAAGATTTGGGATCTTCAAAATAAAACCAGGATCATCAATAACATTATGAAAAAGACCGAGATGAAAGAAGTGATTAAATCTTCTCAGAACGATGGTATCAGTCAGAGCGTAATCTTAGATCATTTTATCATCTCTTTTTCTTCTTTTTGTTGAAAATACGGTTTTACATAACACAGTGGTAAAATAAATCAAGTGTACGTATTAATGCTGTTGTTATAGTATATTTTTCAACCCAGATTAAACAAAAATATAGTTTCTCTGCCACATTTTCACATCTATTTCCTTCTTTTTCTGAGATTTAACAACTTACCTATATACATCAATGATAATAATAAAAATAATAAACCATTTAAAGCAGCTCATTGTTACTTTAGTGAACGTGTTCTTACAGAAATAGAAAATAAAATAATTTCATTTCATTTCTTTAACATAAAGATTTGGGATGTTCTTCCAACTGCTACATTTATAAAAATCAGGTCTAAGAGGCTTCACGTATTGAAGTTGATCTTCAGCTTGATAGAGAAGGTAACGTTTAATTCTTTAAACGGATATATATATATATATATATATATATATATATATATATATTTTGATGCAAAAGACGCTGCTTGAACTCCAAAACATCGACAACTGCCTCAAAATCTACCACAGTCAAGACCAAAACCTTCCCCTTGTTGACCTTTACTTTTTAAGTAGTGTGGTTAAACCATAACTATGACATATTCAAACCAAAGATATTCACCTGCTTCCTCTGTCAATAAATGAATCCAAACATGACAAAATATGTCAAAATGTCAAAACTGGCCACAGCCACAATCTTTACCATCTGTGTAAATGTTACACTGTTACATCTGCCCAGTCACTGATGGTTGGTCCATCCTGTATCATCCATCTTTGACTCCTTTAAGAAGATGGTTTTAATTTGTTTCTTACACTTTGTTCTCATCCGATGTTTTTTCTTCTTCTCTCCTCCAGTAAACTCTACCTGCTCTGGTGCAGGATGTTGAGTTCAGAGCGTCAGTACGTCACCGTGTTAAAGGGCGTAGAAGAGACGTATGTCCCTCTGTTGGAGCTGTCCGACACCCCGGCCTCCATCAGAGGGAAAGCAGACGTCTTGTTCCCAAACTGGACAAGCCTCAGCAGCTTCCACTCGCAGAACCTTCTCCCCGCCATGGAGGGCGCTCTGGTGCAGAGCTTGTTGCAACAGGATTGCTTCAGCAAATACGTAAGTCCAGGATTAAGTGTTTGTTCTTATTCCTTATATCAAAGGTCTGCAACCTTCAACTTCAAATGAGTCACTTTGTCCCTTTTTCACCAGAGAAACTTTACGTTGAGCCACAAAATATATTTGACCTGAAACATGAAGATGACAGCAGATTTGGAAGCACATAAAACAAAACTATTGACATTTTATTGCTGCATGTTTCACAAAGTAAAGCAACAAAAATTGGTACACATAGTTTCACTTTCACTTTCAGATGAAATACAGTATACAATACTACGATATCAGGCCTAAGATCACTTCAAACTTCAAAATAAGACACATTTCATTGGGATATCAAAATTAAAGTAAATTAAAAAAGCTGTAATTTATTTACACAGTTTGCTGCCCCCCCGCCGCCTTACATCAGCATGAAACAAAATCTACTTTTACTTTGAAAGGGTGTCCAGCGAGAACCCGACTGATCGTTATTGAAGAGATTTTTTCGATGTTGAAATCTAATCGTCTGAGAGTCTGAGGTGTGTAATGAAATATTTAAGAGACAGGGAGAGGCTCCTGCATTTAATTTTAAAGAAACACGAGATTAGATTTGTTGTGAAAGGATCAGACCATCACTTCCTGTACATTTGAGGATTTGTGGTTCAGTGTTTTCACTCAGGAAATGGAATTAGAAATATATATATATTAAATGTTTTATATGTATTTCTTTACACAGCGGGAGCAGTTTCTACAGTACTCACACTACATCAGGACTAAACCAGAACTGGATTCTCCTCTGGTCACACAGGCTGCTGATTTCTTTAAGGTAAGATTCATTACAAGAAAAACTTTAAGAGTCGTTTTTTACATAAAGCCACAAAAACTTAGGGCCAGTCCCATTCCTCTTTATAGCCCTCGACCCTTCAAACAAAGTGTTGAGGTAAAAAACATTCCTCTAGGAAAAGAGACACCTCTACTGGTCGTTGACGATGCGACAGGTCTCCATGACAACCGAATGACAACAAACAAACAAAGATGGCGTCTACAGACTCATTTATGTCAATCAAGTTGGCGACGGATTAAAAACTGACAAGATGTTTGTTTACATTAATCTCAACTGTTATCAGATGGAAAACGTTAGCAAAGTGACGACTAGCGATCGCTAAGCTAACGCTAACAAATGTTATTGATTAGTTAGTTTAATAAGTTAAATGTATTGATTAGTTTATTAATTAAACTGCCAACTTTTTTGACAACTGTATCCTCGTCCTGGTGCATGCTGGGAAATTTTTCATACCCTTTCATTTAAAGAGCTGGTCCTGGAATAGATTGATTTGGAGGTTGTGACCCCCTCACCCTTCATCTAGAGGAGAATAGAAACAGATTGACCTTCTACTGACATGAATGTGTAAATGAGAGGGTGAGGAGCCAAGAGGTAGAAATGAAATTGACCCCGACACAGACACGACATCATCCATTCAGACCTTCAAATCATCGTGTTGTTTCGGCAGAAGAGTTTAAATAAGAGCAGTTTAACCACTTTGTCTCAACTCATTTCAGTAATCATAATTTCAATTAGAGTAAAACTGAATTTATCAGTTTTTCACACATTCCAGGAACCAAACACATGAAAAAAAAACAACAACATCATCAGGGTCGTCAACTTTTTTTTATCTAGTTTCTTTTTGTGTAGATGAATCAGTTAACGTGCGGTGTGAGATCTTCGTTATGAGTTAAAAAGTGCATCACAAGCGCAAACCAATTAAAGTTGTTTTACTCAACAGTGGCAGCAATTAAAAATGAGCTGTATACAATTACATGTTTAATGTACCCCCGAAAAGCCAATTAAAGGCGGATTACAGAGAAAGTAATTTGTGCTTGCAAGCTACAATTAAGTAAAACCAACACGTTGTCGTCGTCGCGAGATCGTAGAGACGACTTTTTTTATTACGAGGAGAGAAAACCGCAGCGGCGCTCGTCCAAGATCTGAATGAATCTGGATGAATTCAAGTCGCAGTTGTGACGAACGTCCACCAGGAGGCAGCGCTGGCTCGCGTCTCGGCCCCCCCCTCCCTCCCCCCTCCCTCCCTCCCTGCAGACGCTTTAAAGCAGCTCAGATCACATTATGGCTGCAGGACAGGGTTTATGGTGATAGAGATGGTGATGGATGTGACAGGAGAAATGATGATGGTGATCGTCTCGGCTGCCACGGCGACGATGATGATGATGATGATGATGATGATGATGATGATGATGATGATGATGATGATGATGATGATGATGATGATTGCTACGTCGATGAAGATACAGGACAAGCAGATTCAGCTTCCTGTAACTAGAGGAAGCCCAGAGGGAGAATGGGTTATTTAAAATAATAATAATAATAATAATATATTTTTTCTGTTTTTTGGGACAAAATTTCACAACATCTGTGAAATCAAGTTTGGACCCGTCGTGACGTTAACGACCGAAACAATAATTATTGTGATTATACAACAAACGTCTCGAGTGGAAACTGGGGCAAAACTGAAAGAGCTCTTCACTAAAAATAGAATAAAAAACACAGATATTAACCTAAATGTTACATAATAATCCTCTTTTTTTTTTTTGCATATGATTCAAGTGAATCATCTTAACCTAAAAAATATATAACATATAGCTGTTGTTATGTAAATGTATATGATTTATAAATTAATGAATAAATTGTAGATTTAATTTTGTGATGAAAACTGTGATCAAAACATCTGAATTCAAATGAAAACATTAAATAATAAATGTAGAAATATTCAAATAAATATAAATAATTACAAATATCGAAGTGAGTCAATTAATAAATAAAAAGTTATATAAATCAATAAATAAAAAGGTAAATAAATTAATAAATTAGCTCTTATTTTTAAAAAGAACGTCCTTTTATTCATTCCAGGGACTTTTACTTTGTAATGTCACTTTCATTTCTATCTCTTTTAAACACATTTAAATAGGGGTGTGGTTATCTGACAGCGCCACCTTGAGAGGATTTGTGAGATCACTTAATTAATTAATTTAACCAAAGGAGAAAACGGACAATTTTATTATTATTATTATTATAATTATTATTGAATCTGAGCAGATGTTTGTGACCTTTCCATTGTTCACTTTATCTTGGATGGAAATAAATGCGGCTTTACAAAATAAAAGCCTGTGGAAAAACATAAATGTCAAATTAGAAAATCATCCTTTTTTTTTTCCTTCCTGAACAAAATTAAAAAAAAAAAAATGTTGCTTTTAAAAAAATAAGACAAGTTGTTTGTTGATTGATTGATTTACTTATATATATTTCTAAAAGTAGTAACTAACTGTATTTATTTATTCAACTTATTTTAAGTCAGAAATCGAACCACTGACCTTCAGATTAGACCCAATCATTCCTCTACAAGTGACCTTTTTCTGTGCAACATATAAATAGTAAATAAATCCATAGTATTGTGACTTTACTGTGCGATAAGTGGCAGAATATTAGAGACACTGAATCCAGAGGATTCTTGTTGTTGTTGTTGTTTTACGTCACACAAACAGGTGTTCCTATTATTTTGTTCCACCACCTCCTGCATTAATGAGAGTCTTGAGACAATAGTGAACAAATGTAGGAAACAGTGAGTGATTTTGGAAACGAGCCTGGTGTGAGTTTTTTCTTCTTTTCTTTCTGACGTTAACATCGTTGCGTGAAGACGCCAGAGAACATTGACCATGTCCAACACATCCTCTCCTCACCCCTCCCTCCTCCCCCTCCTTCACAGTCCAAACTCCCCGCCGCCTCCCCCCTCTCCCCTCTGGCCTTCCCTCACTGTCTGCAGGCTCCCACTCAGAGACTGGAGCAGTACTGTGAGGCCCTGGAGGAGCTGGGAGGGATCAACCCCGCCTCCGACTCCGCCCTCTCCATCCTGAGACACGCCCAGCGGCACGGCGAGGACCTCAGGGCCAGTGACCTCATCGTCGGATGTCCGGTGAGAACGCCTGTCCCAGTTTATGACTCCGCGACTGTGCATCAAGTCCCACTTTCTTTTCTTAGCGGGAAAAAGAAACGAAGTCATCTTGATGAGGTCAGGCCGGTGGAGGAGGAGATGAGATTCAGACGGCGGCACTTTTGTACTTAAAAGTAAAACATGTTATTTACAAACCTGATGGTATTTATTCTGAATATTATAAAAAAGAACAGATACCCTTTTGATAACTATATTTACAATGTACTTTAAAGTGCGTAATGAGAATGTCTTGTATTTTCAGTTCATGGAAAATGTTAAATGCAACTTTTTCTTGCGTCAAACACAAGAAAAAAGAAAAAAAAAACTGTCGGTGTAAAACCGTTACGCGTGTTTTCTTTTTAAGGAAAGTTTGAACTTTACCTCGCTCACATCTCAGAGGCAATGAAGTAGCAAATAAGAGAAAAAAAAGAAGTGGGAAGAAAAGACGAGAAGAAACACTTAATCAACCGTTTTCACTGTTAACGTGGATTTCTTTTTGAAAAAAACAAAAAACAACAGCAGAAAAAAAAAACAGGTTCCACCTTTATCAAAATGTGAGAAAACAACCATATCCACTTGCCCCATATTGTGCTCCTCTGACACAGCAGTATCATTCAGAGCTGGTTCGTGACAAATGTTTGACTCCCACACACACACACACACACACTCTGTCTCTTTCTCACACACACACACACACACACACACACACACACAAACCATCCTCTCCTCCCCCCTTTTTTTCGAGCGAGGGGAGAGATTACGGCAGCACAAATGCTCCCATTGAGCTACTTCAAATCACGCTGCAACAGCTCTCCTAGTAAAATGCCTGTAAGTGCAGGTGTGTGTGTGTGTGTGTGTGTGTGTGTGTGTGAGTGAGTGGGTGGGATGTGGGTGTCCACATTGTGCTTAAAGCATCACTTATATATATCATGACCCATCACACGTCTTTATGGGTTTAAAAATAAAGCCATGTGACCAGTTGCTGGTGAATTATCCAGTCGTCCTCTTTAACTTCATCATCATCGGAGCAGTTCAACATTCGCGCAAATGTCAGCGGCAGCGGTGCATATCGTTTCCTGACCTCTTTGCTGTTTTTTCTTTTTTTTGTTGTTGTTGTTTGCGTCTTCTGAGTACTCGTCGATCGCTGAGTACTTAAGAGACATTACATAATGTTTGACTTTTATCAACCTCGCTCTGCCTCGAGTCGGAAAAAAAGTCTCAACCCTGTAATTGACGTGAACAATAAAGTCACGTCTTTACAAAAGCCATGAGTCAGTTGGCCAATTAGAGCAAAGATCCGAGAGAAAGAAGCATCCTTGTGAGGAGGGAATATGTCACCACGCAAGACACTGTCATAATAATACTCCTTTGTCTTTTCTTTTATTGAGCTGAGAATAAAGCTTTCAGTCTTTGTAACTGAAATGTCTTGAAACTCCATAACTGAAAATGTGAGTAGGCGACGCAGAGAAGAGGGAGGAGGGGGTGAGAGTTTGACAATTTGTGTCAGGTAATAAATGTGTCAGCAACCATGTGAAGACCCTCAAACAACACTTAGTCATGAACTGATTAGGTTTTAGTGGCTAAAAGTCAAAGGTCCTAGGACAATGTAACCTCACGAAACCTGTTCTTGGGTTTTAATTTGATACCAACATTAACTGAGACTTGCTATGTTTTGGTGGTCAAAGGTTAAAGGTCAAGGTCATGGTGACCTTGTGAAAACGTATTTTTTCACTGTGAACACAAAACCTATGGAACAACTTGAGGAGATTCTTTCAAATTTGACACAAACTTTGGTAATGACTTGATTTTAGTCGCCAAAGGTTAAAAGTCGTGAAACGTTTTCTGAGGTTACTCAACACTGGTTCTGCTTTGTTAAAAGTTTTTAACAAAGACCATTGAATGTAACACTCTTGAGCAAACATGAACTGATTATATTTTGTATGTGGTCAAAGATCAATGTCACGGTGACCTCATAAAACACATTTTGGCCTTTTGAATGCAATATCTCAAGAACACATTTAGGGAATTCTTTCAACTTTGGTCAAACTCTGTTTGAAGATGAACTGATTGAGCCAAAGGTCAAAGGACCTTGAAAAACATGTTCTGTGAGGTCCCTTAAGATCTAGTGGACTACATTTTAAATTTTGCACAAATAATAATAGTTATATTAAAGTGAAGTCAAAGGTCAAGATCACGGTGACTTCACATTCTACCTGAACTTGTCGCTGTGACTTAAGAAAATCTTTAGAGAATCAAAACATTTGGCAGAAATGGAATTTAGAATAAAGTGATTAGATTTTGGTGCTCAAAAGGTTGTTATTGTTGTTATTATTATTATTCATAGTAATGTGCTTTTTTTCAACACACAGTCACTTTGAGTTTAATCAATGAAGCTGATGAAACAGGACTGAGAATGCGTGAAAACCTCCTGGCAAAGAAGGCATGACTGTAACTCAGTTCAAGGCTAAATAGCATCTTCTGATAGAAATTAAGATGGTATCTTTTTACAGATGAAGGCCAACCGACCGGGCCTGAGGCTAAGATAAGTGCATCTTTAATACGTGGTGTGTGTGGTTTCAGGTCCCTGTGGCGGAGCGTGGCGAGCTGGTGCGACAGGGCGAGTTGACCATATGCGGTGGAGCTCGCAGGAAACGGGCGGGCATGAGGAACGTTTTCCTCTTCCAACACGTTGTTATTTTCACCAAACAGAAGAGCCCCGGGCCCGGACGCATCGCCTACAGCTACAAACACAGCATCAAGGTTCACAACCCTCACACTCACACACTGTCTCTGTCTCTCTGTTACACACTCACATAATCTTGTCTCTCAGTTTTCATTATCTCATTCTGTCTGCGCTGCGTGTTTGAAGAGTTTTAGGAAAATTCACTTTCTGTATTGATTAAACTGAGTGAAGTTTCTTGTCTGATTATTTGGGAAGAAAAACTGATGACTTGGACGTCTCTGCAATTCAAATGCGATATTTCATTTCACTTTCACATTAACTTCACTGTTCTACTCTACATTCTGTTCAGATTTATTTCCTTCTAGTCAAATTTGTTGACAGGAACATTTCCACCTTTTCTCCGCTGCAGACGGGTGAGATGGGTCTGACTCAAAACGTCGGCGACGACGGACTGAAGTTTGAAGTCTGGGTTCGTCAAGCTCCTCGAACTAGAGACTGCATCACGCTGCAGGGGCGGGACAGGGAGGACAAGGAGGCCTGGACTCATGACATCGCCCAGCTGCTGTGGACACATGCCATCAACAACACAGGTACAGTTTGACCTTTGACACTTCAAGCTGATATCTGTCATTCTTCTGCACTGATTTTGATCTTCGGTCTATTGATCTATTCGTTGCCTTGTGAATGCAACATCTTAGGAAAACCGTGAAGAAATTCTTTAACATTTGGCAGAAATGTTCACTTAGTAGAACTGATTCGATTTATTTTACCCAAAGATCAATGTGACCTTATGAAACATGTTTTGACCCTTTTAAATGTGATAAGACTCTCTGGAGCAAACTTAAATGTCTTCAAGTTTGGCACAAACGTTCAATTAAAGATGAACTAATTACATTTTGTTGGTTAAAAGTCAAAGGTCATGGCCACAGTGATATGTGATATCTCAAGAAAACCTTGAGGAATTAATTAGATTTTGGTCACCAAAGATCGATGGTCTTTGACCTCATAAAGGTTTTGTCCTCTTCAATGTGATTTCTCAAGCCCCCCTTGATCAAATGTCTTTGCATTTGCAAACATAACTCAACTAAAACAGGAGCTGACTACATTTTAGTAGGTTCAAAGATCAAGGTCTTTAAGACTTCATAAAATGCGTTTTGGCCTCTTGAATGTGATATCTAAAGATTCCCTGTTGAAAAAATCATTTCATCTTTGGCAGCAATGTTCATTTTGACTCAAGAATGAACTAGTTAGATTTTGGTGGCCAAAGGTCAATGTCACTGTGACCTCACAAAACGTATTTTGACCTTCTGAACACAATATATCAGGAATGCACAGCAGTGATTTCATCTGGCACAAACTTTCTGAACGGATCAGATTTTGATGGTCAGAGGTCAACGAGGTCACTGTGATTGCACACAACATGTTTGTTGCCACAGTTCATGAACTTATCTACTAATTCCCAGTAACTGGACTGGTTGGTGACGGTGGTAACTCTAGATCAGCCAGAATCCCAACAACGTTATATGGCCTAGACATTTGTCCTAAAACAACAGTGAACGAGGTCAAGACAAAAGTTAGATGCACTCACTCGTCTTCTGGCAAGCACATGATGAGACTCAACAAAGCCGATCCCTCTCCGGGTAACTTTATCTTAATTACCTTTCCCTGTGAGTAGAAGTATAAAAATATCATCTGCAGTCCAGTCTTCTGTTTGATTTTTGTCCATTTGTTTATGCCCAGGCACAAAGACCTGCTGGCTATCACATGTCATATCCAGCTCCTTGTATCTATAAAACCTTGCATCTAAGCATTGCTTCCTGTCGCTGGCTTGGATTACAGTATCACACTAGACAAGATGCACTGCAGCTGGCGTTAAAAAAAAATAAGAGGGACTGACACATTTTTTGGCGCAGTTACTTGGCGTTCGAATGGCACAGTTCACACCTACACAAACAACAAACAAACAGTATATTCCCAGTTCTAAAGCGAGTTCTTACGGGCGCTATCTTGTCATGTTGTACAATGCTTCATGTTATTAAACTTCTATATCTCGCCTTTCCTTTCTTAGAGTTGTGTCTGAAGGAGTCGCTCTGTATGGGAATTTCCAGTAAACTGCTACTGGACGCGACGGGAACGCCGGGCTCAGAGCTCGACTCTATTTACAGCCTCAACGACAGAGGTAAGATGTTGCACATCTGTAACACTTTCGCAGTATGTGTGGGATGTCTCAGGTACGAGACCACTTTCCACTTAAGGGAATTTACACAGGAAGCATTTGCATTTTGATTTAAACTAGAATTAAACGTTTCCAGGTTGAAATACCTTAAGGAAAAATGGTGACTGTTGATCTAAAAATCAAACTGTAGGTAGATGATTAACATTAAAAACTAAACATTTAATCTTATAGCTGGTGTAATCGTGTTTTTTGGGGGAGGAGGTAGAAAAAAAAAAACAGTAATCAGATAACACTTAGGTGTAGAGTTTTAGTTTGAAACCCCAGAGTGCCACTTCTCTCCTCACAGACACAGAAAGTCTAAACCATTTTTCAGTTCAGACTGAGGCTTCAGGAAGTCAGTTGGTTTTATGTGACCAGATTGGATTACTGGATTGTTCAAATGTGCTTTCTGAGCTGAAAGTGATGTGTCCCTGAGATTACAGACAGAAAACAAAATGGGTCCTGCATGTATCTCCCCATGTGACAAGGTAATAAAGAGTGGTACATACATGCATATATGCATATATATATATATATATATATATATATATACACACTTTTTTTCAATCTTGTGCTGCCGGGCTACTCTATGAATTTTTGATATTTGTCTCACTCTGAGGAGCTGTGACATGCTTGTAGAGAATATGGAGCACAGTCAAAAAAAAAAAAAAAAAAAAAAACCTGACTACAGAAACACATTTTACATCTGTTTAAATTTAACTTCGCCCATCATCACCTTCACTCCCGTGTCTCTATTAAACTCTGGTTTTGTCAGGGTTCCCACACTGGACTCATAAATCACTGTGATGTGTAAACAGCCCTTTGCACGTTTTCATCTCTGGTTTTATTTTTATTCATTATTTATTTAGTTTGAGCCAAATGCTGTCAACGTTGGCTTTTTTTTTTTGGCCACCTGGGGGCAGCAGAGCAAATTGGAAACACAATATTTGCATATTATTGTCATGTTGGTCAATATTGGCTAATATGTAACACTTTGCTTCAATGTTCATCGGTCCAGATTTAAAACTAGACTCCAGAATATTTGGCTCTTTTCGCTTAACGTACCACTTTTTTTGCGCTAGCTAGCTGCTAACTTTGTCCATCTACTGTTTGGAGTTAAGCTTGTAGCTTATAGAGTGAACCACAATCTGAAAGTTATGGGTAAAACCAAAACAGACAAACCCTTCCACAAACCTGCTATGAGGAGCTTTTGTCTCCCCCTTGTGGTAGTGAGAGTAATTACATGATCACTCACATGGTCACATGCTTGTATTGGTGGTATCTTAAGAACGACGTGAGGAAATCTTTTCAAATTTGGCACAAACCTTCACTTCTGGTGGTGAAAAGACAAAGGTCAAGGTCACTGTGACCTCACAAATCTAACAGCTGCCTTAGAAACATTTTCAAGTTGTTCAAATGTTTCAAATGTTCACTTAAGACTCTAAAAATGAACTGATTACATGTTTTTGTTCAAAGGTCAAACCTAATAATGACCTCACAAAACATTTTTTGGCCCCTTGAATGTGATATCTTAAGACCACCTTGAGGGAATTACTACACTTAGATTCAAAGATGACTTAATTAGGTTCAAGGTCAAGGTATAATGAATGAATTCCAGCACTAATTAGCTGCAACAAGACTAGTCTGAAGAGGAATACAACTCCAAAGTGGTAACTCTAGTTATGTGGAGCATCAGAATTGTATTGTTAAGACTTTCTCCAGTTTTGCATCATATCCAAACTGCTAGTAAAGTCAGGGATACAAAGACATTTACCTGATTCTGATCTGATTGATGTTCACTGATGTGTAAAAGTCCTTCGCTTCAGCTTGATTATACATCAGTCAGAATTGCTGTTTAATAATACAAGAGTTAGGACTTCAACCATTTCACTGCAGTCCAGTTTCTGCAAATAAATGCCCAAACATTAAGATATTTTCTAGACTTTGATTGAGTGCAGATTGCAATTTTGGCGCAGAAGTATGAACCAGATCAACAGGGATATGTTGTCCATGTGGAACAACCAAAAAAGAATCAGAGAAAAAACTGATATTATCTTGATTTTAGTTAATATTATCAGCAACATTAGCACTCTCTCCACCCACCCACACACACACACTCAGCAACAGGTTCACAACAGCTCCCTGTTGAATACACTGAGTGCAGACATCACTCTGCCTGAAATTTATAAATGCTAAATGCGATGGAAACTCTCCTGTAAAACAGGAGCGAGCGCTGTGAGAGAATGACACTAAACAATCGAACCAGAGAGAGTCAGAGTTTCCCCTTTAAGAGGAGAAAAACCCGTCTGACGGGGTCTAAAATATGAACAATTTAAATAAAAGCACCCAATCCAAAAAGAAAAAACACAATCTCTCAAATTCCAGAGCCACCAAAGGCCATTTTTACCCTGGAGCCAAAGTGATTTCCCATTCATAGCTCGGTGTAATGCACATACTGCTCACCAGGTGTCTCATTGAGTGCAGCGGCTCAGGATTTCAATGCATGAATTGTCCTCTGGGACAGAACACGGTGTTAGAAATTCATTGAACAGGACGAGAAAAAAAAATGCCTTCTCACTCTGACTCCTCTCTCTTTGTCTCTCCGCACACTCGATCGCCCTCCATGTTGTGTTTATTTCCAGGAAGCATTATGACACAAAGATCATTGACATTATTATTATTATTATTATTAATAAAAAAAAGTGTATACACACACTCACTCACATACACAATGTTAATAAAAATGACAAACACCTAATGCATGGATAGTATCATTATTTGAACTTGTTGTACCATTACCCGAAGCAAAATGGAAGCTAAGTATATATTTAAACTGTTAGATTTACTATACTATGATGATATGTGTTAACCCACAACCATTACTCTCTTTGCTTCTTTCAGTTCACAGTAGCTGCTCAGACTCCTCCTCTGTCGGCAGTCAGAAGGAGGGGGGATCCCCGGCGTCTGGGAGGGACCCCAGGAGAAGCTCGGGATCAACAACTTACTCGCAGGTGGGTTCAAAATGTAACCTCCACCCTCCAACCCTCTGCCTCTTCCATACAAAATGAAATCCTGTCATATTTAGAGAAATTACTCAGCAAGTTCCCCGCGCTTAAATATAGATGAAATGTGAGGAATGTGAAATGAGCAGAGGGGGTTTGGGGTTTTTCTTTCCCACTGGAACCACAGGCTCTTTTCCAGGAGTAGAGGGTTTTCCAGGGACCTTCTTTTTTTTTTTTTTTTTTTTTTTTAAGAGCTCGCTTTTAGGAACCTGCATTTCTATGAGGCTGAAGTGCCCTAACAAGCAAGAACACCATGTTAATGAATAGAGTTCATTCATTCATTCAGTTTCTTAGATGTAATGTAAAGTTATGTGTCGCTGGCCTCCACTGATGAGACAGAGTGGGCTAATGAGACAGAGTCCTGAGGGGGCCCCCGGTGGTCGGGGGGGTTAAGACGTCAACCGTGAACTGAAACGACCTCAGTTTTAATCCAAACATACTCAATCTCATCTTCTTTTCATCTCTCTACTATTTTCTGTCTAATAAGGGCGTAAGAACGGTTCAGTGATTACAACGATAATAAAACACATCCTCCTGAACATCTTTTAAACATCTGTGCAAACAAACAGCACAGACAAGAAACAGGGAGATGACACGCAACAAAGATTCTCAGTTGGACTCGAACCGTGACGAGACGTTGCAATCACGAGGTCAAGATGTCTGAAAACTCTCCTGCTGTTTCTCCATCTGTGCCATTCTCATGAATGCAAAAAGGTCAAAGTCATCGTGACCTCACAAAACACATTTTATTTGCCTCCTGAATCTTAGGAATGAAGGAAGAATTTCAAACTTGAAAGCCGACAAAGATTCACTTGCAATCGAGGACAAACTGAATAGATTTTAGTAGCTAAATGTCAAACGTCATCGTGTGACCTCACAAAACATTTTTTTTCCATTTACATGAGATATCTCTCAACTTTATATTTTGCATAAACATTTACTCAAACTGAACTGATTTGATCGTGAAATCACTTTGTGAACAGACAAGGTCATTGTGACTTTAACAAAACACATCCTTTTCCTCGTGAAGCCAACATTTTAATTAGAAAGAAATTCAATCATTTTGACGTCATGAAACCTCATGTTATTGTACTATGATGTCTCGTGTCCGTCATGAGAAGAATCAGCTAATATATAAATAAATAAATATTTGACCAGAGGTCAGAGGTTAAACAGACTGAGACCTCACAAATCATGTTTTTTTTTTTGGGTAACTTGAACATGATTTCTCAAGAAATTTGACATAAATGTTTACTCTCAATTTTTTTTCAGTGGTCAAACATCAGAGGTCAGTGTGACCTCATAAAACACATTTCAGGCTATTTTAATGTGAAAGCTCAAGATTTTCTTTGAGTAAATGTCGTACAATTTTGCACAAATGTTTTCTCAGACTCGAGGAAGAACTGATTTGATGGTGAAAGTTCAAAACACAAACTCATATTGACCACGTGAAACACGTTACTTTAATGTGATATAAGGTTAAAATGAGACCTCACAAACCATTTTTCTTTGTTTTGTTTTGGTAACTTGACAGAAACGTTTACTCAAGACCTCAGATTTCTCAGTAGTCAAAGGTCACTGTGACTTCACAAAACATGTTTTTAGCCTTAAATCATCAATTAAAGTCACTAATTACTGGCGACTAGACCGATAATTTTATATTAATCTGCAGTAATTTGCTTTGTCTTCAGGCACTGATCCTCTGAAAGGCAGGACAAACACCCTCCTCCTTTCTCTTTTCTCCTGTATTATACAGTGCATTTATTACACATGAGAAAGTGTTTTGCTATTTATGGAAAATAGAAAAAAACTGAAACCTAAATGTCGTCCAGCTGTTGTGAAATTTCAAACAGGATTTCACAAAAGGGACTTTTGATTATTTCCTTCTGTTCATCGTGGAGCGTCTGCTAAAATTTATATGAACTTTATATCAAAACGTCAAACATTTGTAAACTAGAAGACTGTTGCTGCTGTTGTTGTTGTAGCAGATACACTCACTTTATCCTTCAAACCATAAAAAAAAACAAAAACATGCATTTCTATATGTCAGTTTAGTGAAGATCGACTGAGTGAATCTACTTAACTTCTCAGCAAACAAACAGCACCTGACTGGGCGTCTCTTTGTGGTAGAGTTTAAATGAATTTACTCTGTCCACACACACAAACACACACACACAAACACACATAAACACACATAAACACACACAAACACACATTCTCTCGATCTTCGTATCTAGCAAACAGAATATGACAGATTGGCAAACAGACTGCACTGGGAACAGATTGACAGACAGACGGACACACGCAGCCCAAACAGATAGGGCAAACACACAAGACGGCGATACGCACATATTCAACAACAGAGGGAGGATTGCCGCTTGAACACACGGACGCGCACGCCTTTTTTGGTATGCACGCACGCTGTTTTAGCGCAGAACGCAAAATGTGACTGTTTCTGTTTTTATTTTTTCCTCCTCAGAGTCACTCTCCCTCTACAGCTGTGTAACTGTCATGGCAATATGAGTAAGTTACTCTGTTTAGCACATGTTCCTTTAATCTTTTGTCTATTTCCGTAGTTTCTCTGTTTATATCTGCTGCTCATGTCGCCGCTTCGTACTTCACACCTTGTGCTGATTCCTTTTCTTTTCCTACCCTCCCACTTTGCGGGAGTGTTAATATTTCATTTGCCTTCTCTTTCCGTCAGAAACTGGATCCTGGACTTTCTGATATAAACATCTCTACTCCACCTGTGGGCGAGCCAAACTGGACTTCGGGGACGGACGAGAAGACATATGAGAAACCTCTAAGACTCTTATTTGAACTTCTCCTACATATGCTTGCCGTCCTTCCCCGCTTTCTACCCTTTTTTTTTTTGCCCTCTTTCAAACCAAACCAAATAAAAAGCCAGAAGATTAGTGGAAGCAGCTCTGCGCTTTCTTCCCCCCCTCTCTCTCTCTCTCTGTCTTTCTCTCCCCTGGTTTTAAAACCTCCCAGTTCTGATATGAAACCCCAAAGAAAAAGCTGCATCCAAAAAAAAAAAAAAAGATCAAAACTGCCCTGTTTAAAAGCATGACAAGCACCAGCGGGACTCTCTGCACTCCGCCATTTTGGATCTGCCAGTCTCAGTTTCTGGCAGAGTCATTGACACCAAAGGCACTTCAGCCACACAGAGCGGCCATTGTCTGCCCCGCGGCTCCCCACTAGGCCAAACCACTTGGTCTGAACCACTGACTGCCTGGCTGGCTGACTGTACGCATCACATGCTCCAGCATCTGATAATAAACAGGAAGTAATATGCAGGGCGTAAATCCACCGTAGGATTGCAGATTTAGAATGTATTATGTACTTTGTCATTTTTTTCACAACGCTGAATGGACTACTGTAGACTTCTCCCGTTTTGTTTTGTTTTTTTGTTTCAGTTTTTTTTTCTTTGCCTGCGTAGAAATGTGTGGCATAGGCTAGGTGTGATTGCATCTATGTAAATGAGGCAGGGGTGGTGTGAGCATGCACACACACACACGCACGTGCACACACACACACACACACACACACTATCCCTCAACACATGCAGTCATTCTTATTGTTATAAGACAGTGGAGCACTGTTCACATTCACATGCTCACACAAACCCACTGTGGCCATTTTAGAGCCTGGTACAGTGGCGAAATCAACGACAGGCAAAGGATACGTTAAGCATTGCCTTGATGATGAGCGAGAACATCATACAGTTTCATATCCTACTGCTACACACTCCATTCACATGTTTGTTTAAGCTAATGGTAACGTGGAAAATGATCTAAAAAGGCAAAAAAATTATAATATTTAGTCCTCTTTAGTGTTAGTGTAACTTATGTCAGCAACATGAGCTTTTTTATGTACTTATAGTACTTGATAATGAGTGTAACATCATATAAGATACCTTTTTTAAAAAAAATATAAGATGCCATATACTATATTCCAAAAAGAAAGGTATAAAATGGGTGTCTGTGCAATGTTGACTTGTGTACAAAGAGGTATTATCATTGCAATTAGTTTAAGCTTTTTCCTGATTTAGAAGTATCTTTCTCCATAAAATGGAGAAAAGTGGATCTGTTCCATAAGCAATATGTTTTCTGGTTTTACTGGTTTTGTGCTTGCAGGCAAAAGACATGAACTACATCTGATTGACTTAAAGAGGTTAATATAATCAAATCTGACCTCGAGATTATCATTATTTTTCCATATAAAGCCCTTAAAGTGTTTTTTTTTTTTGTTTTTTGTTTTTGCTTACTGGAGTGTTTGATGTTAGAGGAGAAGATTGACATTCTTGTGATGAGGCTTAGCTTAGTTTAGCTTAGCTTAGCACAAACAGCTAACAAACACCACCTTCATCATAACATTCTATGGTATATTGGTGAAATATGTTGGAAAAACCATTTAATAAGTCACTAAAGCTAATTTGTTACTGTCTTTACTGTTGTTAAATGGCTGCATGGCTAAAACTACAGCTAGCTGATTAGCTTAACGTATCATAAAGATCGGGAACAATGGAAACCAGCTAACTTAGCTCTGATTTTTCATGTTAGGTTTTTGGACAGGTCTAGCTTGCTGCTGCCCCTGCTGGCACCTTTCATGTTAAGCTAAGCTTTTGGTAACTATATTTTCTTGTCATAAATGTCTACACAGCTAAAACTACAGCTAGCTGATTAGTTTAACATGCCAGCTAACTTGGCTGTGTTCGCAGGTTAAACTACAGCATGTCAGATTTATGATGCTAGGTTTATGGAAAAGCTTAGCTTGCTGATTCTCTTGCTGCCATTTGTTGTACTAAGCTAAGTTAAGCTAAACTAAGCTAACTGACCCTTGGCCATAGCTTCAGACTTAGCTCATGTCTCTTCCTGCCACCTTTTGTGCTAAGCTAAGTTAAGCTATTTGTTGCCATCTTTGCTAGGGTTAAACATCTAGATGGCTAAAAATTATTGCTAAGTGGTTAGCTTAACGTATCATACAGATGGCAAACAATAGAAACAAGCTAACTTGGCTCTATCTGCAGATTAAAACCACACCATGTTTTGGACGGACTTATCTTACTGTTCCCTCTGTTGTACCACCTGTTTTGTTACCATCTTTGCTAGTGTTAAACATAGCTAAAGCTATTGCTAACTGGGTAGTTCAACTTATAAAGATGGCAAACAATGGAACAATGGGAACCATTTGGCTTCGCTCGGTTTGCAGATAAAACCAAAGCATGTTTTGGACAAACCTATCTTGCTGTTTCCTCCGCTGCTATGCTACACTAAGCTAGGCTAAGCTATGCTAACTAACACTTTGCTGTGGCTTTGTTTTTGTGCAAGAGAGTACAAGAGAGTGGTACCAATCTTCCCATCTTGATCTCAGCAAGAAAGCAAATAAGGTTACGTCCCCCAAATATGAAACCATTCCTTTCAGACATAGTATCTCACAACTAAGGGAACAAAAGACAAAAATAACTTTCACCTCTGCAGAGCAACAGCCTAACCTCTACTACTCTCTCAGACTCACCACTGGGTCTATTCATAGAAATACTTAAGTGTTTTATTCAAATTCTCAGGACTGAAAATTCCCTTATAGATGACATATTGAATATGTAGAAAAATATGCAGCTACTATAAAAAAGAAGGGGTTCTCAGTGTTTTCACACAATGATGTAGTTCATATTTTATGACAGCAGGGATGCGGTCGGTAAAACCAATCAGCATCCACTCGCTGGTTTGATTGGATGGCACGTGTATCAAACGATATCATGCTTAAGGTACAATATGAAAACCATCAGGTAGTGAAAGCCGTCGACGGCGGCGGTGGGAGGAGGTCGCCCCGTCGTGTCGTCGCCGTTATCTGATTTAACACGTTTCATATCTGCATCCAAATTCAAGAAATTGCAAATGGCTATTGAGCCGTTTCTGAATCAATATGTAATTTTGTTGGCTCGGAGAAACAGAGCGCACACTTCGTAGCCTTCAGCTGTTGTACATTGGAAGAAATGTAATGAACACCATCTTTCATTCTTACCGCAGTATAGATTGTCATATGCAGAATCATGCGCTCACACTTTTCTACGCCATCTAAAAAAAAAATAAGGCAGTATTAATGTATAGAAAACTTTTTTTCTCTTTTTACTCCTGCTTCCTTTTCTACAAAAACACTCCTGCCTGATGTTTACATTTTGTTTTTTGTTTTTTTGAAGGACTGTTGAAAATGCATGTTATGCTTTTACTTGATAATTGTACTTTTTTTAAAAAAATTTTTTTTTTTACTTCTTTGTGTTGAATTAAAACTGGATTGAAGTTCTTTCATTTCTCCGAGGAGATTTAAGTTTAGAGTTAAAGGTTTGTGTTCGAACCTTGTAGCGGGAATAAACTCCGAAAAAAAAAAAAAAAGAAAGAAAAGAAAAGAAAGAAAAAGGAGGAGGCCTGTAACCCTGTAACCTCAATCGAGCTGTAATGAGTGAGGGTCTCTTCTGTGAAAAACCAGCTGTGCTGCTGCTTCTGTTGCTGCTTTCACCCAAAAAAAAAAAAAAAAAAAAAACCCCAGAATGATTAGATAACTACAGTGCAGCGCCATATCAAATAGTTGCAGGGATCAAATTCTCTAAAAAGGAGGAGGAGGAGGGCAGTTCGAGAGTGTATGAGTGTGTGTGTCCATCTGTGCATGTGAGGGACATGGAGAGAGGAATGAGAGAGAGATAAAGGGTGGGCAAAGAGGGGAGGGAGGGGAGGCAACAGGAAGGGGCAGAACTGAGAGAAAGAGAGTGAGAGAGGGAGAGAGAGCCACAGAGAAGGACAGGAGACAGTAGGTGGGAATGATGGGAAATGAGCGAGGGCGAAGGGGCAGACAGACAGAGAGGCACAGTCAAGGGGGGAGAGCAGGAGAGAGAGAGGGAGAGAGAAAAGAAGGGGGAAGAAGAATAGAGAGAGGGGGGCTTATAGAAAAGACGGAGACACAAAGTAGAGTTGGAACTTTTTTTTTGTCTAATGGAGAGAGAAGTGAGAGAGAGAGCTGCAGAAAGGATGAAGGAGAGAGAGAGAGAGAGAGGGAGAGAGCGGGGTAAAAAAAAAAAAAAGGGGGGATGTTGACAAAGCAGCGAGACTGTGGCGAACAAAGAGAACGTGAAGAGAATGAGTCGGGGGAAACATCAAAGGGATTTTTCAGGCCCGGTTACCGGGACAACAGACATTTGCATGCGATTAGCTTTTTACATCATATTAAGAAGGGTTAGGGTGAGGGAGGGGAGGGAGAGGAGGGGGAGAGAGAGAGAGAGAGGGGAGGGAGCTATAGATCATACGCTCACACACACACACACACACACACACACACACACTGTATGAGATGAGTGAGAGAAAGGAGGGAGGAGGGGGTGAGAAAAGAAAAAAATAAGAGAGAGAGAGAAAAAAAAGAAGAAAAAAAAAAAAAGAGGGACGTTGGTCATCTCACGCGGATAAACTGACTTATAGGCAGCCAGCCAAGCGTTTCTTTTGTAAATGAGAGTGCATGTTTGGGGGGAGATACAGTAATACGCCGCCGCAGACATTTTGGAGAAGAAGAAGAGGTCAGAGCAGAGTAGAGCAGACGAATAGATGTATATATATGTGTATATGTTTGTATGGTTTCATTTAAATACAAGTTTGACTTGTTTATATATATAAATATATATATATATATATATATATAGACCTGAATTTAAAACATAAAAAAACATATAAAATCTATATGAAACTAGATTTTAATGCTTCTTTTTTTGGACTTTAACAAACATATAAACCCACCAACAGGTACATTCCTGAGTCAAATGTAAACATCAACATAAATATAAATACAGAAGGATCATTTATGTTTGTCGTCCAACATGGTTTTCCTGTTTGCACACATGCACTCGCTCCCTCACTGCATACATCACTCTTGTCAAATATATAAATATATATATAAAAATAAATAAAAATATATAAATAAATAAAAGCAAAGCGCACCTCACACAACCTTCCCCGCAATCATAAAAGCCATTAAACATGTTTCTATGGGCACACACCCTCCGGCGTTTTACACATGTAATATTATCCCGCCATATCTCTCCTCTCCTCCCTCCCTCCATCCTTCCTTCCTTCACTCCCTCCATTGCTCCTGTCTCTCCATCAATCCATGTCCCCCTCCTCCTCCTCCTCCTCCTCCTCCTCTCTCCTCTTTCCTCCTCCATCACCATCTCCATCCCTTTTCTCCTCCTCTCTCTCCTCTTTTCCCTCCATCCATCCATCATCTCCCTTCCTCCTCTTAATCTCCACCTCTCCCTCCTTATATCTCTCCTCCCTCTTTCTTTCTTTCTTTCTGGCCTGCTCTCTGCTCTACGTGTGTGTGTGTGTGTGTGTGTGTGTGTGATGCTTCAGTGCCCTCAGTATTGTGGCTGCATTGTGCCAGTAGGCGTCGCCGCGACAGCCGTTGTCACGGCAGCATTGTGATGGGGGGGTGATGATGGGGGTGTGGAGGTGGTGTGTGTGTGTGTGTGTGTGTGTGTGTGTGTCGGGGTGGTGGTGGTGGGGTGGGAGTGTATTACAGTATCAATACCCTGACACTGCGACAAAAAGGACAGCAGCCGTAGCCACATATCACTCCACCTCTGCACTCCTCCTCCTCCGTCGTCTCCTTCCCTCCCTCCACCCGAATCAATTCCTCCTCCTCCTCCTCCTCCTCCACCTCTTCTCAATTGATTTCCCACCATATCTCACTGAATATGTACATATTGATCCCCCTCCTCACTCCTCCTCCCTCCTTCACCTCCTCCTCCTCTCCTTCCTCCGCCTCACCTCAGCCTCATCCCTCACTCTTTTCTTTCTCTCCTCCTCTTGTTTTTACTCAAACATCTATCAGATTTCATCCACCTCCATCTACGCCCTCCCCTCCACCCTCGCCCCTTATCTCACTCATCTCTCTCTCACTCACACACACACACACACACACACACACACACACACACACACACACACACACACACTTTCCCCCTCATCTTTCATTTCATCTCCCCTATTCTCTCTCTCTCTGTGCCATCTCTTCTGCCCCCCTCACTTCTCTCTCTCTCTCCATCACACCTCCCTCCTCATCTCCCTCCCTCACGGCTGTTTTTTTTTTTTTTTTTTGTATGTGTGTGTGTGTGTGTGTGTGTGTGTGTGTGTCTCTGTCTCACTCACTCTCTGCATATTAATTGGTGCATTTCTGCTGCGGCGGAGAAAACAATCAAAGCGTCAGGGGCGGGTGATGATGCCACTGTGGCAGCCGCAAACACGTACACATATGTACCATGAGCATGCACACAAACACACAAACACACACACACACACAGAGGCCGACACACACTGTCACAGTACAGTTGCAGGGGACACAACACATACGTCTGCACTTGTATACACGTATATAAGCTGCTGACATGCAAAATGGGCAAACACACAGACACACAGACACACGTGCACACACACATTTTGTGCACACATTGATTTACTATGTACACACACACACTGAGACGAGCATGCACCACACATATGCCACAGACTTAGTCAGTCACTCTCAGATACACAATAGCAGGCTTACAATGGCTGATCCAGGAGATATGTTCTGCGTCAGCAAAGACATTTGAATTTCCCAGCCAACATTTACCTTCTCACACTGTGCGAGCACATCACATTTAAATGTTAAAAAACCAAGGCCCCATTTATGGGTGGGAGTAAAAAAAAAAGGAGAAAAAAAAAGAAATATTCAGACTTAAACTCAACTGGTATTTCTTCCAGAAAGCGAACGCCACAAAGCTCCAGAGATTGAATCTAAATAAATGCTGATATTGAAGCTTTGTCAGTGAAGTGAGAGGGATGATGAACGTTAAATGTAAAGGTGAGCGTGTTATCAGTTTCTTACCTAACAGACTATTCAACTGGCTTTTTTATGTGTGTGTGCGTTGTTGTTGTTGTTACCGCGATGCGCTCTGTATCTCTCACTGTAACTCTCTTTGATCAAGGCTAAGAGGTGGTGGAAGAGGCGCGTGGGCTTCTCCACTCCACTCGCATTCTGGCCCACGTACTGCACATTTGACTCTGTGCTTTTCTTTTCTTTTTTTGCGTTGTTGTCGTGTGCCCTTGTGCTGCACATACCGAAATGAAATGCAAGAGCGATTCAAAACCACACACATCACTTTAAAGTTAAAAAAAAAAAGTATGAGGATAAAAGTCTAGACCGGGACCAACTTGTTGAAACGAAGAGGATGTAACAACTGATACAAGTCTTAACATGGACGTGTGTGTCCTGAATTGTCATGAAGATATGATTGAGGATAAACACTGATGCAGCTTCCCACTGAATCAAAAGTGATGTTGGTGGATTAGACGCAACAATGATGGACGCAGACGTTCAAGAGTTAAAGCTGCATCAATCAACCGACCACTTTAAAACAGTATTTTGGTTTTAAAGGAAAAAAAATGTTTTTACTATTGTTCAGAGTGACGTTCATGTCAAGTTTGAGGCCTAACTCACATGTGCATTGGTATTTATTAAATGGGAGCGTTACAAAGTCAACAGACCAACTGTAAAATCATATCTGGAAAAAGTTGTTAGTGGTTTTGGTAGGATAACAACAATTCACTACCAGAATCCAGTTATTCCTCAATATCACACATTCTTGATGCCTCTGTTCCTCAATATAATAGAAGAGTTCCAGCAAAAAGTCACATTAGTAAAATTAAAAAAGGACATGAGATGGTTCAACTACAAGCCACGCCCCAATTCTGGCCCCACCCACAAATTCATGCTCATTTTTGTTTGTTAGCAGCGACACAAAGTCCAACCGTAACTGTCAACATATGTAGAAGTTCAAGCTCCTTCATGTTTGTCCTCAACATTACATCTTGTGCAAGGTCCCAATGAATCTGATCTTTAGGCATTGAAATCAAATTAGTAGATTCCCTCAAAGTGGTCTTGAGAGACCACATACAAAGGGTCAAAAACATGTGACCTCTCCTCACTAATATGACATCAGCTCATCTTTGAATCCAACTAAATATTTCAGGTAAACTTGAAGACATTTGCCCTTGAGGTCTTGAGATGATATCACATTCACATAGTCAAGATGTGATGTGATATGTTTTGTGAAGCCTCAATGACCTCTGACCTTTCGTCACCAACATCTAAACTGGCTCATTCTCATGGTAGCAAAGTTAAAACTGACATGAGATAGTTCATCTACAAGCCATGATCCAATTTTGACCACACCCACTCTAAACCCACACCCATTTTTGTTTGTGAGTCCAACTGTAACCCTCAACATATGTAGTTCAAGCTCCTTCATGTTTGTCCTTGACCTTCTGCAGCTGGATTAACTGAAGTAACATGACAACATTCGCCAGTACGCAACGATGGCGGACATTCAAAGAATTTCACAAAATAATAGTTTTCAATTAGCTAAAACGGCAACAGCTGAGTTTTGACTTTTGACTTAATGTGTGATATGGAAACTTGAAAACCCGAAGTGGTGGATAAAGTTTAAGAACAAACAATATTGACGTTTCCATAGACTCAGTTGAGCTCACGAGATTCTCTTACTTGTCGAAGAACCATTTCAGACACAAGTAATTAATCAAAGCAGAGGATTTTCATATGACTTAATGTGCGTCTGGAGGTGAATTTATTGTCTGGATCAGTCTCACTTTCTTGTCTCCAGCAGCTGTAGGCGACCTGTCCAGGACCAAACACCAGACAGACACACGAGTGATTGTTTGTCTGAGAAGTTGTTGGGCTGAAGAGCTAAAAAAAAGAAAAAGAAAGAAAGAAGAAAAAGGAGATGAGGATATTAGCTTTAAATTCATCAGGTGGTGGGAGACATTATTCCAAAAGGATTAAAATGTTGCTCCCCAGGCGCTCAAGAGATTTGTGTCTGTAATTCTTTAGCCAGAATTTGTTTAATTCATGGGGAGATTCCTCCTTCAGTTTGTGACAGGACAAACAGGGAATCTGTTAAATTACACGTTTTATAAAATGTTGCAGGTATGTCGCTGGTTGGTTCTTCTTGGAGTTGTTAATAATAATGAAATTATATTTTCTAACTTTAAAAAACAACATTTATAAAGTGCTCCATAATTACAAAACTAAAATGAATCATGAGCAATATGACTGTTATATAACAACTAATTATAATTACAACCTTGTGGTTGTCAGCCTCTGTTAAACATTTCAGTTGGGGATAATTAGCGCTTATGTTAATGAGTTATGATCCAAAATGTGTTGTGTGAGGTCACAGTAAACTTTGACTTTTGGCCTCATATTTCCTTCTTGAATTGAAGTGAATATTTCCTGTGGTCAGGATATATATCAAATTTAAAGGGTCATAAATGTGTCTCATGAGGACACAGTGACTTCTTTAACCTTTGATCACCAAAATGACATCAGTTCATTCGTGAATCCGAGTTAACATTTGTGTAACATTTAAAGACATTTGCTGAAGGCGAACAACAGATGTCACCTTCAAATGGCCAAGAATATGTTTTGTGAGGTATCAATGACCTCTGACCTTTGGGCATTGAAATCAAATCAAGTTCATCTTTGAATTTAAGTGGATATGTCAGTCAAATCTGCTGTGATTCCCTCAAAGTGGTCTTGAGAGATCACATATAAAGGGTTAAAAACATGTGACCTCTCATTACCAACATGAAATCAGCTCATCTTTTAATCTAAGTAAACATTTCAGGTAAATTTGAAGACTTTTACTTGACATGCTTTTCAGATATCACATTCAAATGGCCAAGAATATGTTTTGTGAGGTCACAATGACCTCTGACCTTTGACCACCAACATCTAATCCAGATCATTCTTGAAATTATGTGATTTCTGCAAAATCTGTCAAGATTGCCTTGAGGTGGTCTTGATGTTTCACATTTAAAGAGTCAGAAATGTGTCTCATGAGGTCACAGTGACCTTTTTGACCTTTAATCAAAAAATAACAGGAGTCATGCTTGAATTTTAGTTGACATTTGTGCAAAGTTTTAAGATATTTGCTCAAGGAGAACGTCAGATGTCACCTTCAAATGGCCAAGAATGTGTTTTGTGAGGTACCAATGACCTCTGACCTTTAGGCACCAACATCTGTCCAGTTCATTCTCAAATTTAAGTGGATATTTTTGCCAAATCTGCAGTGATTCCCCCAAAGTGGTTTTGAGATCAGAGTGAAAACGTCAAAAATGTGTCTCATGAGGTCACAGTGACCCCTTTGACCTCAGATCACCAAAGTGACATTAATCATCATACTTGAATCCGAGTTAACGTTTGAGTCAAATTGAAGACATTTGCTCAAGGGAACTTCAGATATCACCTTCACATGGAAAGAAATGTTTTGTGAGGTGACAGTTTCCTTTGATCTTTGGCCACAAAAATCAAATCACTTAATATTTGAGATGTAGAACGTTTGTGTCAAATTTGATAGTGTTTCCTCAAGACATTCATAAAATTTAACATGGAAGAGTCCAAAAACATTATTAGTGAGGTCACAGTGACCTTTGACCTTGCACCCCCAAAATTTAAATAATTCATCTTTGAGTCCAAGTGAAGGTTTTTGCCAAATTTGAAACAATTCCCTCAACACATTCTTGAGATATAACAAATACAAGAATGGGACGTTATAAACGATCTTGTAATCACTCTCACTATAACACAAGGGGGCGACAAAAGGATCTTTTGTCACCTGTTTATGAACCGATTCAACTCATTTCCTTTGATTCTATCTACAACTTTCTGGTTGTGGTTCACTCAACGAGCCACAGGTTTAACTTCAAACAGCAGAAGGTCAAAGTTAGCGGCTAGCTAGCACGAAAACTGAGAAATATTTTGCTAAAAGAGCCAAATATTCCAGAGTGGAACGGAGAGGCATAAAAACAAGATAGTTAATGTTTTTAAAAAGTCTTATGAGATCTTCAGGCTAAATAAAATGGTTTTTAAAAGTTAGGGACACATTTTTGTTACAAAGTTAAAGGTTCAAGATCAGAAATATTCAACGATCTGACGATTTTGATGAAATTGAGTTGATTCGTTCTTTTGTCAGTCAACATTTTCTATCAAAACTGGAATATATACATATATATATTTAACACTTTAAATAAAGTCAGTTGTTTCACATACTTTCAGTTTGTCTTCCTCAATGTTGCTATTTTAACCAGTGACACCTTTTCCTTATCGCCTTTTTTTTTTTTTTTTTTTTTATTGAAACCTCCAGAGAGACTCCTGTCGGTCTCTCGACCTCATGTTTGGAACCTCACGTCCAAATATGTCCACTTCATCCTCCACCACCTCCTCCTCTTCAGCACGGCCATGTGCTTCCAGGCGGTGGAGGTGGACTGGGGTTGTAGGGGGGGAAGGTGGAGGTAGAAGAAGGAGGGAGGAGAGAGGAGGAGGTCGGTGAAGGCGTCTCACACCACAACATTCATGCTTCCCCTCTTTTTGCCCCCTTGTCACCACTTTTGACACACTTCAATTGGTGTGAAACTTTTTTCTTTTTTCCTTCTTTCTTCTTCTTCTCTCTCTTTCTTTCTAACCCCACCACACCACACTACACTACACTACACCACAACACCACCCTCTCCAAAAAAAAAAAAAAAAATGTCTCTCTAAACTGTCAGCTACCCGCCACCCCAGATGCCATATTTAGGATACAAATGTGAAGAGATGACAGCGTTGTAAAATGGTGCCCGTGCTGAGATTATAATTAACATTTCCAACCTACATCACTCTCCCTCCCACTTCTCCTCTCTCTCTCTATCTATCTCTCTCTCTCTATTCACTCACTCCTGTACAATAAACGGGAAATAAAAGGAGAGAAAGAAAAGAAAAGAAAAGAAAAGGGAGAAGGGAAAGAAAGGAGGGAGATTGGAGGAGGAGGAGGAGAAGGAGGAGGAGAGAGTGAGAGAGAGAGAGAGAGAGAGAGAGAGAGAGAGAGAGAGGAGAGGGTGACCAAACGGAGGGAGGAGGGAGGGGGAAACGGCGTATGCTTGTATACAACCCTGATTTCCATTTTTTTCCCAACTCGTAATGTATTTAATTCAAGTGAAACGTAATCATGACGTGTCGTGTCATTAATCTCCTCGCCGCCTCTCCCGTAAGTACACTGAGTCTTTACTTTCAACATATATCCTATATCCTCATTTATCTACTTTCATTTTTTAACCCTCCACTCTGTTTACATATACACTTTTATACGCGGCGGTGTCACGCGCCGCTGGGGTTGAAACATTAAACAAAAAAAAAAAAAAAAAAATTATTAGAATTCTAATTATGATTATAACAATTATTATTGTTGGATTCGAATTTGAATCGCGTGCGCTTCACGAGGATCACAGTTGTTGTGTTGTTGTTTTATTTCTTGTTTTTAACATCCCCCCAAAAAATGTGTGTGTGTGTGTGTGTATGTGTGTGTGTGCGCGCGTGCTTGATTGGCATGAAGGATGTTATGTATGTAGCTACGATGTAACCTCGCGCGCTCGAGTGTAAGGAGAGGGGGTGGTGGTGGTGGGGTAACCACTTTACGTGTGTGTCATGTATGTTAAAGCCGGTGTTATGTGTGTGCGTGTGTGTGTGCGCGCGCGTGGACGATATCGCATGTAACCTCCGCGAGCAGTGACATGACAAAAAAAGAGGAAAACGTACAAAAATGTAACGTTTCTGCCAGAAAACGAGACGAGTCGGTGTCGGAATTACCAAAAAAAACGCGACTTTTAAAATGGTCGCAAGTGCAACGAAAAAAAAGTCACCGGAGAGCGGGTTGAAAACATCGTATTTTGTTTTTAAATTGTTTTTTTTTTCTGTGCGGAACTTTAACTCAAGTTGTGTTCGCTTGAGTCAAACGTCAGAAAGAAAACGTAAACGCAACATTGTGACCTCGTCTTACTCCTTTATCTTCTATCTTTTTTATGTCAATTTATGTTCAATTTATTTTAAAAGACGTTTAGTTAGGAAAAGTAGCGAGGTACAAGTTCTTCTTCGGTGCGTAACGAGAACGTTACGATCAACCGTTCAGACAAAACGCGTAAAAGTGGATGGTTTTATTGCAGATTTGATGCAAGTTGATGTTTTTTTTTATTAATGGAGGTTAGATGCGATTAGCTTGACTAATTCTTTTGTTGGCCATTGTGTAGCGCATTGTTTTCGTGATAAGCGTCGTCCACTTTCATGTGGAAGATGTGCGTAAAAACGCATCCATCGCTCCTTTTATTTTTCATTAAACTTTTCTTTTCTCTCTCGCTCTCTCTCTTATACTTTCTCCACCTTTTTTTTTTTTTTTACTACTACTGTGTTTACTAGAAGCTCGCGTTGACTTGTCCTAACATCACCTCAAGCTCAGAAAGTAGCATAGCAAGTCTGTCGTGCAGCGTAACTGACCGAGTGTGTGTGTGATAAAATAAAAACGCGTTTATTCTGTTTAAAAATAAAGTTACCGGGTCGTTTTTTTCCTGCTTTTGCATTAAAATAATGTAGTTTTTTTACGGTGCTGGGGGAGGAAATGGATATGAGGTTGGCAGAAGATTCAAGATGAAATCCATGATGGCACTTTTTCTTTTTTTCTTCTTCTTCTTCTTCTCTCTTCGCTTCGCTTTCACTCACTCACTCTCTCCTCGTCTTTTCCCCTCCCTTAATCTTTTGTATAGAAAATTTAAGAAGAACAAAATGGAGCAGGAGAGAGAGAGGAGCGATAGATAGAGAGTCTGACATGACACACACACGCCACCCTCCGACTTGTCTCTGCCCGAACTGTATCTGCACTGTTTGTGTGATTTTTTTTTTTAATCGCGTTTTGTTTCATTTTTCTTTCTTTTTTTGAAACGCTTCTGCACCATCTGCGTCCGAGGGATTAATCTGATTTTTTTTTACATAAATAGAGAGAGATAGAGAGATATATAGAGAGAGGAGGGGTGTGTGTTTATTAGTGCATTGTTTGTTGATGGTTATTTATTTCATTAATGTGCCTTTCTAATTGAGATGGCCGCGAGAGAGAGAGGGAGAGAGACAGAGGAGAGGAGAAGGGGGAAAGAGCGACTGAAAATGGTTGCACGTTATTGACGCACATCATAGGGGCGAGGAGGAAATTCCTCTTGAGATAAGGCGCAGACGTGTCATCTGGGTTTGACCAAAGACACTCCCGTCGCCTTTTCTATATCCAATGGAAGATGTTTAAGGATCCTGAAATGCCCTATTTTTTTCATATCCACCCTAAATGTCACACTTTTTTTTCCAGAGCGTGTGCACACTACTGGAAGTAGGTTGACATTGCTGGCATGTCCTATAATCAGAACTCACTTTTTTATTTTTTTTTTTTTACCACTTTTATTTCCTATAATCACTTAAACTGAAACCTATAAATCACCTTTTTTAACCTTTTTATTTTTAAAAAAAGCACTTGTTTTCATTCAGGAAAAAACTACAAAATAAAAGCCTCAACCTCCTCCGCCCCTACAGGTTGTCCTACTGTACCGATGAATATATTTAAAAAGAAGTGTAATGCGTTTTACTTCATTCAGACCTGCCTCTCCCTCTTTCTCTCTTTTTTTCTTCTTTTTCTTGTTGTGTTCAAGTAGTATCCTCCTCCTCCTCCTCCTCCTCCACCACCATCAACACCGCCTCCTTCCCCATCTTTGTACACACTGTACTGTACTTGAAGGAGGAAGGAGGAGGTTGGTTGGTGTAGTTAAGGGAGGGTGAAGAGGGTTGGTGGTGGTGGTGGTGGTGGTGGGGGTACACATGCACCCCCATCCAGGTGGCTCTTGGGGGGGTGGGTGGTTGGGATGAGAGTAGATGGAGATGGAGGGAGAGAGAGTAAAAAAAAAAGAGAGGAGTGTAGCACCAATCAAGGCTTCTGATTGATATAATTGGGTCATTAGTGCGCTGTGGGAGAGGCACCTGCTTGCCCTCAGTTAGGGAGAATCTACTGCATTGTGACATTTTGAGACTGTTGAGATTTCTGCCGCCTGCTCGGGATTAGCGTGTATTTAGAGCATTAGGGTCTTACTTAAATAGTTCGCCCACTTGTGAGGTTTGCGTTTTAGTTTTCTTTAGACTTCTTGGCGGTCGAAATGTCATCAAACCAAATGAAAAGAAAAGAAACCCGGACAGACGCTGCGGTCAACGCGGCGGCGTCTCTTCTGACCTTATCCCAACCTCTTTCATTTTTTGTGAACACGCAGCCGAGTCCCGACTCGATTCCTTGATTCCTTGTAGGGAAATGTGTGTGAAAAGTGAGCACCAGTAGATTATCCACCAGCTGTAAACACGACGAGCGTCGGCCTCGGCCTCAGTCGGACCTCCGCGATTTAAGTATCGACTCTTAATGTTTGATACAAGTTGAACACGGTCGCAGTGTGTGTGAGTGTGTGTGTGAGTGTGTGTGTGTGTGACTAAGAAAGAGAGCACATCACATCACATTTCCCCTGAGGTGTGTAAAGAATCAACCTGTGTTAACTGTTTCTATTTTTTTCTATAATAAGTTACACCTTGTAGACGATTGCAAACGATTCCACAAGGAGGACGTGGTGTAAGGTCAAGCACCTCCCTCCCTCCCCAGAGGGGGATTGTGGGTAGTTGGTAGTGGGCATCTTGTGCACAAGGACACTAATGTGAGTTAGACGTGAACGTTAACATGAAACGAATTTAGACCAGCGATAAGGAAACGTTTTCAACCCTCATCCCTGATAAACCTTTTTAACACGAACATCTGCTGATATTTGCATCATTCAAAACATGTTCTTGTCTTTTAAAGCTTCAGTTTCATAATCGTGAATCAGACCAGTCAGTCAGACTGTGAGAGAGGAGCACGACGGGGCCCAGAGTTTCGTTTTCCACCTCCGACTCTGATGCTGTGATGTTTCCAAACGCCCGCTCACTCAGATCTGATCGGTTCAGTTCAGTTCAGTTCAGTTCAGCGCAAAACTGCAAGAAACAGAGACACAGAGAGAGAGAGACGGAGAAAAAAGAGTGGGCTCATGTTCTCCGCTGGAGGAGGAATTCATTCACAAAGAGCAGGAGATGTTGGAGGTAGTGAAGTGGTTGAGGAAGTATCACTTTTATTTTATTTATTTTTTTTTGTGCCCGTGGCGGCTCCCTGAAGATGAACGAGCTGATGACAGATTGAGAGTTTCAGATCATTTTCAAACCACTGTGGTTTTTTTTTTTCAATGTCCATCAACTACAACAACGTATCAATCTATCGCTACTCGACGGACGTTTTTCATTTGCCTCCAGATCCAGAACTCCCCGTTTGATCGCAGTCGCACCAAGAAAAAAAAAAAAAAAAGTTTCGTATTTTCATTGCGAGGAATCTACCGGACAGACGACGCATCTTTACAGTGAAGCGTTGGGCACGCGGTGGGAGGCTTTCCCCCCTTATCACTGCTGGAGCTGGAGATGAGAAAGGAGGAGGAAGGAGGAAAAAGGAGGAGGAGGAGGAGGAGGAGGGTGAGAGTGAGAGTGAGCGCAAGCCAGACAAAGTTGAAGTGAAGCAAAGGGGTTCAGGGAAAGGTGAAGTAAAGGAAATGAATACCGTCTGTGGGGAAGTTCGCCACGTGACCGACGCGATAAAAACCACAGGGCCAAATTATACAGCGCCGCACAGAGAGTGGACTCCCCTCTCTCTTCCTTCCCCTTATGCTTCATCCTCGTTTTTTTTTTTTTTTTTGCGGTCAGTCTCACTCTCCCCTCCTCTCCTTTAAAGGACGACTCACCTCGTACACACAGATCAACTCATACAACAGGAAGAAGGGTCAGGTCACGAGACCTTGTAGAGGCCTATTTTTAGCTCAACGCACCAGAAACAAAACAAAACAAACAAAAAAAACCCAACAAAACCACTTATTATATAGAACTTTTACCACCTTCGCCAATTCTCCCCCGACGTGAAAATTCGGGGTCGTAACGTGAATCAAAAGGGGTCATGATGACGTTTTTTTTTTTAATTTTTATTTTTTTACTTCCTCGGGTCCGTAATCATCATTAAAATAATAAAAAAGTGTAAAGATATCACACTGCTCACAGCTCATAGACGTAATTATGTGAACTATAATGACGGGGTTGACCGCGAAGCGAAAGGTTGGAATTTGACGCTAGAGGTGATAAAACACACACACACACACACACACACACACAAAAACAACGCTGAATGTACAGCACATAACATGTACTTAAACCCAGCGTGTGTATAGTACTTCCTGCCCACACACACACACACACACACACACACTCTTACTTATAATGAAAAAAAAGGTGTTCACACCCTCACATTTACAATTATGATGTGTAGCTTGGCGGCTTGTTCGAACCTGCACTAAGCGTCTTCACAATAAATCTGTACCACTCTGTGGATATTTACACAATGACTTCAAACTTAACCCCCCCACCACCCCACCCCCTAAAAATAAACTTGTCTGAACATATTGTGCTCACACTCGTCCTCCCCTGGCAACTATTTATCAAGGATGTGATGTATGACTCAGCAACAGAAACCCCTCCACCCGCACCGTTACACACATAGACACACACACCTATTTCTTCTACTACACACACCTTATGACACCGGTGTGTGTGTGTGTGGGTGTGTGTAGTTATCAGGAGTTAAAAGTCGTTAATTTGATACAAAAAAAGTTGGCGAAACGTCCTCGAAGTTGCGCCACATCGCTTCTATTTTTGACACAACATGTAATAAAATAAAATCAAATAAAAAATGTGCAGCTGTCGTTACCAACCAGTGTCAACATGAATGATTTAAGATCTTTCTTTTAAAAAAATTCATTTTGTTGGTTCGGTTTTAACACCTTGTTGCATTTGCAGTTTTGTGTGGGTTTTGTGTCCGTAAAGTGTCTCTCACTTCGCTGATTCCTTCTTGCTTCATTTACACCTGAGTCTTATTTGCTTCTGCTCCACCTGATTTCAATCTGATTTCTGTCTCTCTTCAGTCAGTTACCCCCCACCCCCACCCCACCTTACCCACCCACCCATCCCTTAATACACCCCCTTTTTTTCCCTGCATCCTTTGCTGCACCTTATCTCCCTCTCCATCTATCCAAATTTTCTTTATTGGCATGACGGGGCCGGTGGTTGGCGACAGCCATCGTCACGGTGGAACAATGCATTGTGATGGTGATATTCATATGATAATGCCATCAGACTAAACATGGCTGCAGATACATTTAGACCCTCCTCCTCCTCCTCTTCCCCCTCGTCTCTTGTCTGTTTGCATGTACATTTCTGTGTGTTGACTTTTCAAATGGTTTTTAAATCTGTTGTTCTCTCTCTTCATGTGACTCCACCACTCTGCTTTCTCTCTCTCATTCTCTGTTCTAGCATGTCTGTCTCTTTACCCTTTTCTATTTGTCCCCCCTCTCCTCCCTTTCCTCCTCCTCTTCTCTCCCCCCCCACCCACCCCCCTTGTTTCCCCTCAACACCATGTTGGCAATCACATTAAATCATTTTCATTCACATGGCCTCTGACAATGTTTTTTTTTAAACGTTGCCCAGTTTGTATGTTTCTCTCTCTCTCTCTCTCTCTTCGTCTCTCGCTTTCTTTCTCTCTGTCTGCCTCCTTTCTCATTTTTTTTTTTTCTTCTTTGCTCTTCGCCATGTTGGCAGGGCCCAATCTACCAGCTGATATCAGCATTCCCTGGCACTCAGCCAGCTGGCAACACTGCAGGAGAGAAAGAGAGAGAGAGAGAGGGAGAGAATGAAAGAAAATTAGTGAATAATAGACGGAGGGAGGGAGCGAGAGAATGAGAGAGGGGGGATGGGAGGAGTATGAATCAGGGGGAGAAAGAAAGACAGAAGGGAGAGGAAGACAGAGAGAGAAAGAACAATAATGGTGGATTAAGAAAGGACTCTGTGTATGTGCATGTGTGTGTGTGTGTAGTTGTGTGTGTATGTGTGTGTTTATGTGATTGATATGGTGTGATATCCCTGTGAGTCATAGCTGAGCTAAAATGTCAACTGGCTACATGAGAATCTCTTTGTCATCCGGGCTCAGTGACACACACACACACACACACACACACACACACACTAATAATACACACAAATCCAACAGATCATATAAACACATATGTGACCATACCGCCGCCGCGTGAACACAAATATGGGCGACACACCTGCGAACACAGATGTTCCATTGTTTTGCCACAATGATTGATGACCTTTTGTTTTGTTGTGGACGCCTCCGCTGCTCCTCAACTCCTCAACTCCAACCAGATGATGGACAAAAAAAAAAAAAAAAAAAAAGAAAAGAAAACAGCACTATGTGCATAAATCTGGGTCTAAACTGATGTAAACTGCTGCGCACTCAAAATATTTGGATGTGTGAGCGTGCTTGCCAAAGTGCTTGTGTGTTCAATATGCTGTATATCACACTTCACAATTTAGCTGACTCTGTTATCTGGGGTGACGGTTGCAGTGCAGTAAACACAACAGTAGGAAAAAAAAAAAGCTTACATTTATACATTACTTCAACAAGCAGCCATGACTAAGCAGCGTACGGGTCAAAGCCACCACACCCTGGGAATCTGTTTAAGAAATACTGCTGCATAAGTACATATAAGTATAAGTACGCTGTATGTGAACGTGAATATGTACAGTTCTGAGTTAAGCACAAAAAGCTGCTACTGTGTGAGTGTACAGGAAGGGCGTGAGGGGAAGTCAAAACATCACGCGCCCATCCTGTTTGGGACAGTCCATGTCCTGTGGTGGTGCCCTTAACTCCTAAAATGCACACCGACACCCACACAGATACACGCCGATGCACACTCACGCTCCAGCTAATCATCCCATATGTCCCTAACAGTATGTCGGAGCGGCGCGCGGCGAAACACTCGCAGGAGGCAGAACAGGTGTACACCTGTTACGCATCCGAGTGCCTGCAACACTGCAACTGTAGTAGACTGAAGAGTAAATGAAGATCAGAAATAAAGAGGAAAAAAAGCATGAAAACACTTTCAAATATAATAACTGTAATGAGCATGAATGTGATTCTCTGCTATTTAACATTCGTAATTTAACACATTCAAAGATTTCCAGCGTAAATTGCTTTTAATCCCGTTTAACAAAAACCTTCTACCTGCAGTTAATCGCTCGATATATGAAAAGCATTTACGCCCACATTGACAGTGATATTGCTCATTTCTTTCCAAATCTTTAGTAGGATGTGTTTTTAACGATTGTTTTAACAATTTTTGATTCCAAATAACTTGCGTCTAAGTTAAGTTTCTTCTTTTATTGTCATGAATTCACACGTTCTTTTTCTTTCAGAAAATCAAAGGAGGAGGCTGCCACAGAAGTGTGTCCCCCAACAGCCGAGACACTAAAGAATGGCATAATATCACACACACTGCTGGTAATGCTTCACTGTTTGCATAGGCATGCATTCATACACACACGCAGACATATGGACCCTGTTAGGGTTTCTAATTGTTAACTAATGCAAGTTGATTATGTCTATTTTTTGGCTATTTTCCGGATCTGGTCAAGGTCAAGTTGCAGAGTTAAAGATAATTATGCACAATATGCAAATTTAACCTTTCCCTTAGGCTTTTAAAGTTTTATCTCCTCCAAAGTCGTCTCACTATCTGTCTGTCTACTTTTCTGTCTGTTTTCTACTGATAGAGGATGGATTCTCCGCCGGAGTGTGTGTTGTCTCTTTCTTGTGAGCAGCCCCAGTCTCCCCAAACACTGCCGTCCCTGGACCACAGCCCCCAGGCGCCTTCCCCTCAGACCCAGCTCTCTCTGCTGGACAGCCCCGTCGTCCTGCCCATTCACAGCCCCGAACCTTCTCCGCAAAGCCCGGACACCACGCCTTATTTCCCCCTCTCTCCTTTCCCTGTCCACGAAGACAACAACAACAATCACCATGATATTGATGAAGAAGATGATGAAGAAGAGGGGTTGGATGGAGTTCCTCCGTCCCCGACCCCAGCAGTGGCTCTGTTTCCAGGAGGAGGGGGGCAGGAAGCCGGATGCAGCCCATGTTTGGACACATCTCCCCCAGCTACACCATCAGCGCCGCTCCTTGGGTTTGGAGCCTTGGAGCTGGCACTTTCTTCCGGGCAGAGCGGAAACTGTAGTGATGAGTTAGACCTCCAGATGTTCCAGAAGGACACTGTTACCAGGGCGATACCTGGAGTAGGAGGGGCCACATCAGGGCCAGCGCTCAGGTTTCCCTGTCACGTATGTGGGAAGAGATTCAGATTCCAAAGTATTTTGTCTCTTCACGCCCGTGCTCACAGTCTAGACCGAGACCGCCGAGCTACAGCCCTCTACCGGACCGGACTCCCCTCCGCACCCCTAAAGCAGCACCTCAAGGTCCAGCAGAACCACAAAGACATAATCCAGAATCACAGAAGTCACACAAACCAGCGTTTACTGCCAGGCACTCTCATCCAGCATCTGACAGAAGAAGAGGATGTTGATGGTGAGGTCAAAGGTCTAGATGAAGCCCTACAGACAGACCACAACCCAAACTATTTACTGGATGACAGCACACCCTTGACCCCTCCGCTCACAGAAGATCCTGTTTCCGTGACCTCTCCCTATTCTTCTACCGTTGGGGAGGGTGCATCTACTCCCATGGCGCCTACATTTCGCTGTCATGCCTGCAAAGGAAAATTCCGCACAGCATCGGAGTTGGCGCGCCATGTCCGCATTCTCCACAACCCGTACAAATGCACTCTTTGTCCCTTCTCCGCCAGCCAAGAAGAGAGCCTGGCATCTCATTTGCAGGAGTGCCACCCCTCTCCCGAGGCACCTGCTTTGCCACCAGCCTTCAATTCCAGGCCCATTATTGCAACCCCAGACACTCCTGTTCCCACCCCCACTCACACCCCAGCCCCAGCCCCCAGCACCCCGCAGATGACCTCAGCTGCTACAGTGGCTTCCTCCTCTGCCTCACTGCCAGCATTTCGCTGTGATACTTGTGGACAGCGGTTTACCCAATCTTGGTTCCTCAAGGGACACATGCGAAAGCACAAGGACTCCTTGGACCATAAGTGCCAGGTGTGCGGCCGTGGCTTCAAGGAGCCTTGGTTCCTCAAAAACCACATGAAAGTACACCTCAATAAGCTTGGGCTGAAAGCTGGGCTGGGAACTCTTGGGGGACCAGGGAGTACCGAGCAGCAAGCCAAAGGCTCTGCAAGTAATCAATCTCTCAACGCTCTCTACTCCAGCCTTCTCTTGGCCCAACGAGGAGGTGGTAGAGGTGGACATGGAAGGTCAGAGAGGGACACTGCAGGCAGAATAGGGATGGGCTCGAGCAAATCAGCCATCCTGGGTTATCTGGGGCTGCCGAGTGATGGCAGTGGAGCCAGCTGCATGGAAAGACTTCAAGCCGTGGCTCAGGTGGCAGAGATGGGAAACGGTGGTGCTGGAATCAGCGGAACAGGAGGAGGAGATCCAGGGAGAGGAGGGGGAGCAGCTAGAGGCGCAGGTGACACTACAGCTTCTGTATCTGAAGGAGGGGACCAGGCAACTTGGTGGCAACTGGTAGCTCGCAGTCTGGCAGTTGCTCAGCAGCACCAGCAGAGGCCCCACCAGCGAGGCCAACAACAAGGCCAGAGAGGACCAGGTCGGAGCTCCGTGATCACCGAGGCCGACCAAGTCAGAGGCTACCTCGCAGGCCTCGATCCTAGAGAGGAGTCCACAGGAGCAGGAGGACCGTGGGAATGCCCCGACTGTGGAAAGCTGTTCCGCAGTTTGCAGCAGGTGGTGGTTCACGCTCGTGTCCACGCTCAAAGGCCCCAGAAAGGAGGTGGTGGTGAGGAGGATGGAAATGGAAACACTAGTCTTAGAGGAGTGGCGTTAGGAAGAGGAAGCAGCGGAGAAGCGAGGCAGGAATCTCAGCTCCACAGTGTTGGATCTCAACAAACGGCAGAAGCAAGACAGGAATCAAAACTGCACAGTGGAGGTTCACAACAACCAGGAGCAGCTACGGGGTTTCATTCTGTCATCTCAAGCTTCAAAGGTACAATCACATCCACTTTTTCTGTTTTGTCATTTGGGTTGTGTTTGTTTGCTCACATCTAATGGCATTATTATCACAAGAGTATATTATTTTCATACTGATTTGCTGTTGTAAATAGAAGCTCTCGCGGGGGCCCTTCACACCAACTATTATCCTCACATATTTTACCACTTGCAGGGGAAAATGGCTTGACTGCAGTCTCCTCCATACCTTCAGTTCCCATCAGGGAGCGAGTGCGTGGTAGAGGGATAAAAGATTGCCCCTACTGTGGTAAAGCCTTCCGCTCTTCACACCATCTCAAAGTGCACCTGAGAGTTCACACAGGTGAGAAACTGCTGTGAGTTTAACAAATCACATCTACTTTTTTTTTTTTAACCTTTACAAATCCCTGGAAAGGGTTCACTGAGCAGCGCTAGCTTTTCTTTTTTTCTTTTTCTTTTTTACACATCACCTCAGAGAGCTGGCCAGTGCTAATCATAGTGCTTTACTGCAGGCAACTGAACAGCTCCACTGGAGTAACTCCTGTTTAACTGCCTCGCTCGGGGGTGTATTAACAGTAGTATTTGAGGAAGAGAGAAAAATCCAACCATTCCAGGGAATAAAAAATGGTAAAATCTCCGTAAAAAGATAATTTCTCTCTCTCTCTCTGGTCTGTATCCTCACCTCTAAGAAAGGTACCAAATTGTACAAAGCAACAACAATTTGGCACAGACTGGAAGTGTTACTGCTTTTTTTAGGATTCACATGCGCTGACCTGGTCTTTAAAGCAAGCCCATTTGTAACTGTTAAAGTTAAAATTGATTTGAAAAATAATTTCTACATTATTCCAACCATAGAGCAAAGGCACAGGACACTTAGACTTTTTTTTTTTTTTTTTTTTTAAAGAAAAACCATGATTAAAAAAAAAAAAGGGATCTCTCACAGCACTCACTCACACTCCTAATTAATGATCCATATTCAAAAGACTTTATCAGCATGAGTCATTGTCATTTCTTTTTTATTATTTGCAGTTTTTTGATATATTTTATCAAAATTAGAACCCCCCACTACCCCTTCCTCCATTTTTTGAGGCACCACCGATCTCCAGCAACGGGTAAATGGAGCTCATCCAAGTCCTTCCAGCAAGACAGAGCCTGAAATGCATTAAATGAAATCTATTTAGTATTGCCATCATGAGTGCTCATCTACAGCTGACAGGACCTATCACATCACGGCTATATTATTCATGATAGTGCACAGCTCTTCTTCTCATGCACTATTGCGTGTCTTTGCCATCAAGTGATTACCACATGGTCAGTAATTCAGACAGTATGAAGGCACCAAATTAGAATAATACTCTCTTGATATTACTGTCCTTTCACCCCTTGAGACTTATATCCCATCAATCCATTTCGCTTCGACTACAAAATCAAATTGTTCATGTCCCTGCATGTACATCTACATCTGTCAGTGGTGCTGTATTCTTCTTGTGTGATCTGGTTGTTTTTTTTGTGTGTGTGTTTTGTTCCTGTGAATAAGATCATTTATGCTTTTCAAATGTAATGCATATCCTGCTGTTCATATGCCTCCAGCGTGATGCCCCCTCCTCTTTCCCAGCAGTGACATTTTTTAATGGGTGATGGAATACTGCCATCTCCCTTTGAAATGTGTAACTACATCTGTCAATATACGCCGCTCAAACAACCATATGTTTGAAATTTGCTAAATATAGCTTCTTAAATTTTTACTGCTGACCACATTATAATTAAAGCTGTACTTCTGATTATATAGTTTTTTAGATTCTTGAATGCATTATTGTCACCTTCCCAGGCAGCCATTGTCTCTTTTTTTAATTTCAGTATATTGTGAAAACCAATTAGCAGGCTCTTCTTGAAACTTGCCTGTGTAATCCATCACAGTGAACCTCAGGTCTACATTTAATTTTGTAAAAATGATTAGCACTAACGTTAAGTGTCTGTGATTTGTGGTAAATGAGCTAAAACATTTAAATTCACTGGCTCTTTAAAGTTTTGCTCAGGGGAAGGAGGTGGACGTTCAGATTGCTTTGATACACTGATTTGTTATCATAGTGTGATTTTTTCCAATCTAATTGTCTTCATCTTGTTTTTATCCAGGTGAGAGACCCTACAAATGCCCCCACTGTGACTATGCGGGTACCCAGTCAGGCTCGTTGAAATACCACCTCCAGCGACACCACAGGGAGCAACGCAACGCCTTGTCAGCTTCCTCCAATTCCTCCTCCACCTCTACTATCAACAGTCTGACCTCTGCGACCTCTGGGCTGGCCAAGCAGCGCAGATCTCAAATCAACCACTGCCCAGTCAACCGAGGCCCCGCAGACACTTCATCCTCGCGGCCAAATCAACAGTCCTGGCTTCTAGGGCTCCCAGACCAACGGGAGCAACGCAAGGCCTTGGCAGCTCTAAGAGATGTTGACTTGGAGACTCAGTACCGGTATCTGTCTGGGGTCATGGGAGCGCTCTACCAAGGTGGAATGGAAGGAGGTTGGATTCGTGAGTCTCCACCACCAAAAGCCCCTAAAGTGTCCCGACGTAAGCCCCTTACGACCAGTCGATTGGTTCAGCCGTCGAATGACAAGGAAGGGTCTGCATCTTCAACTCAAGAGGGTGGATTTGAACCTCTGGATCTGTCTCGTCGTCCCTCACCTGGCCTTGGAGTGATGGAAGATGATGGAGTCATCAGCGTTGGGGAAGGAGGAGGTGTCGATGGAGGAGATAGTTCATCAGCAGTTAAACTGAGCCAGTGTTTGTTCTGCCCTTTCCGAACGTCCTCAGGAGAGTTGATGGCCATGCACCTTCAGGTCAACCACACCAGTAAGTCCAGGCGCAAAAGAGGCTCTTTGCCCACCCTGGATGACGATGGGGCACCAAAGGTCACCAAACCCCGAATGGACCACTCCGAACTTGACTCCTTGGGGATATGGAGGCATGTAAGTGAGACCCAGACCCTCAACGGGCTCTCTGAGGATAAAACAGAACATTTGGATCATGTTCTTGACCACCCAGACCCCAACATGGCCTCAGTATCCAAGAATGTAAGAGATGGTCCAGGACTTCAGGAGAAGTTGGAGGAAGAGGAGGAGGAAGAAGAAGAAGAGCAAGAGGAGGAACTGGAAGAGAATTTGGAAAACAGCAGTCTGGAGGATTCCCAGGATCAAGATCTGAGGATGTCTCTCGCTCTGTCACCAGCCCTGAGCTCCAGCAACATGGCGACTGGGGAGGAAACAGATTAACAACAAATCACAATGATTTTTGGATGACACCATTGTAACAGGAGAGTCGGGTTTGTTTGTTTGTTTGTTTTCATCTACGTTTGCCACAGAATTGAAGAACGGAGAAGCTTTGCAGTGAGAAAACGGTTTTTGGTTACATGAAAATTTACCCCTTTTACTTTACACTTTTACTTCTTCAGTGATGTGAGAAATCTTTAAAACTGCTTCACAGAAGGTTTTGGAAGAAAAAAAAAAAAAAAATCCCAGCTGTAACTTGTCTTCTTCAGTTATGACAGCGTGGTCCACCACAAAATACCGTCAACTTCCTGTAAAAGGAGCATGGACGCATCTTTTCAGGATTTTGTTGGCCAGTTTTTTTTTTTTTTTTCTATTTTTGTTTTTTAAGCTTCACTCTAGGACGGATGATTTTTAAGATGATCTCTTATTTGATAAATGAAAGGAAAAAGAAATAGATCTCGGGCAGAGCCTGCATCATTCCAGATGTGCATTACACATGCATTTATTCCACAACACACACATAACAAACTGTACTGTATATCCCAGACTACTATACTGACCAAGCTAAAGCCGGTTGTGAAGAGACGCTCTCCTGACTGACCATTGAACAGTTTGAAACCTTAAGCTTCAAGTTCCTCCTCATCCTCACGGGCACGGAGGAAATATTAGTCTAGAAAAGTTTCAAGCTGTGAAACCTCAGCTAAGCTACTTGGTATTAATTTAAAGCATGAGGTAACTATTGCAGGCCATGTGCTTTTTCTCAACTGTAAATCACTGCCTTGTTTGTCTGAAAAGTGTTTCTAGATGATTGTCCTTAAGAAAAACAGAAAGAAAAGTTTGTAATATTTTTTTTTTTCTTTTTTCAGTTAGTGCCTGTTCATGTATGTAATTGAGAGAGTCTCTGGTATTCTTGTGCATCGAGGCTCTGATAGGTCATTTCATTTTATCTGAATATACAAGTTTAAAACAATTTAAGTACAGTATATTTGTTAAAAGTGGTTCTAGGGTGTTGTGAATAGTTAAGTTGTCCTTGACGCAGGCGGATGCCGTTTGTGGCTCAGCTTGATAAGAAATGAAAAGAGAACAAAACAAACAAAAATGAAAAAGGAAGGTGATATACACAATCTATAATGCAACAAAAGAGGTCAAAGGCTCAGCGATTTAAAGAAAAAAAGAAAAAAAGTGGGGGTAGCGGTTCAAAATTATATGTTTACAATGGTGCCAGATGTGAGTTGAATCAAGGTCGATGTAGACGAGTGGAAAAAGAACAAACCACAGAGCGGGAGAGTCGGTTTGAGGGTCGTAGGGACGTCGCTCAAGCCCCCCCCACCCCGAACACAATCAACTGACACATGGTTTTAAAGAGACTGAAACACAGCAACTGTGTCAAAAAAAAAAAAAAGATAAACAGAAAAAAAAATGTGTTTTTCTTTCTCCATAGGAGAGAAAATACAAGTAAGAGAATGAAAAAGAAAAAGCAGTGTCCCTGCCAAACAGGACTAAATCTGAGAAACAAACTGTACTCCTGGGGTATGGTGTCTTTTAGATGAGTAGATTCCCTCTCTTCTTCTTCTTCTTCTTCTTCTTCTTCTTCTTCTTCCTTTTTATAAGAAAAGAAAAGACAATGGTAGGAGTAATTATTAAAACACTAACAAATGCATAGACATCCCAGTAGAATATGTGTAGCTTTTGTAAAGACAAGAAGAAGAAAAGAAAACAACAAAAAAAAAAAAAAACATAAGCAGCAGACTTTTGTTTATTTTTCATTTCAAGATGCTTACAGAAAAAGGTTATCAATATAGGTCATATTGATTATAATGTTTGTGAGCTAAGACTAGTTGGAATGTCTATACAGAGCACTGTGCAAGGTTTGAGTTCCCAAAGTAGTTGTTCTTATTTCCTACTTTAATCGATAGACCAAACATTTTTTGTGCGTGTGTGTGTGTGTGTGTGCGTGTGTGTCAATGGAAGTCGTCACTTTTCTGTTGTCGTTTTTTTTAACGTGTAAAAGCTGTGGTTTCAGTAGATTTACCCCATCGATTAGCAAACAAACAAAAACAAAAACAAAACAAAAACACACACATATATAAAATCTGCTCTATTTGTCGATCAGTGTATCAAACATCCAACCACTGAACTGGTTGTTAAAGAAAGTTCATTCTTGTGGCTTGAAGTTATATTTATATATTATTAAAACAAACAAAAAACAATAATAATATTAATGATAATATTCCCTTTACTGGTTAACGAACTGTTATTTATCTGCTTTAGAGTCTTGTTGATGGGGTATCATTTGATTGCAACCACATCTTAATGTGCATTAATGTGTTACAGTTGTTTTTTTTTTTTTTGTTTTTATTTTGTTTTCGTTTTTTAATTATTATTAGAGCACCTTATGAGTTTCGTAGTGAAAAAAAAAAAAAAGTCCCTTAGTGGTGTCTCCTTAACAACTACTGTCAATGCCACCGTGCCTTCTGTTTCAAGCACTTCCTGGTGTATTTTGTAAAACTCACCAAAAGCACTTAGCCTATATCTACACACTCTTCTTCTTCTTCTTCTGTCTCGCCCTCGTCTCCATCACCTCAGCTCATGTTCTTCATCTTTCTCTCGTGTCTTTACCTCCTGACCCGTCTCCTCCTTCCCTCCCAGAGGAAGGTGATTTCACACCACATCTTCTTTCTCTTTTTCTCTTTTATTCTTATTCTCCCTCCCACCGCTCAGGCCCCAGTTTGGCCTTAAAAAAAAAAAAAAAAAAAAAAAAACAAGGTCACTAGGCCTTAATCACAATCTAGCATGGCTAGACTCTTGAAATAAAAGGACTACCTAACGCTTAGACGATTAAAAAAAAAATCATCATGATAGAACAGGGTTAGACTACTTCTGGTCTTTACACTAACCCTAAGTAAACCAAAGCCCAAGTCTAAGACTAATGATTAATGTATTTAATCTCATGAGGTGCCAAAACATGTCCGATGTGACACTAAAGCATGGAACAGAAAACACAATAATTCACCTCTCTCTCTATCTTTCTGTTTTTTTGTTGATGTATTTTTTCTCATACCCTCCTCTTCCTCCTCTCGCTCTCACGCTTTGCTCTTCCTCCATGTCCCTCTCTCGTTCCGTAAAACTGTCTTATCTCTTAGCACCACTTGAAGGTGACGTGTACTATCTGGTATTGAGGCCTTTATTAGATTTTTATTTCAGTTGGTGTGGTGTTTGTTCAATGCCGTTGAGATGGAAAAATGCTCTTCTTATAATGATAATTATTATTATTATTATTATTATTATTATTATTGTTTTGGCATTACGGTTACAAAAGAAAAAAAAATAAGAAAAAAACACAAGGACAAAAAACAAACAAAAAAAAACAAAACAAAAACAAAACAAGAGAAATGTGTTGTTGAATGTTGTACAGATAGCACTAGAGATGTTGTGTTTTTTTTTTTTTTTTTTTCAAAGAGAGCACAAACCTGAGCGTTGGTCCCTTCCCCTCTTCCCAGCGTCAGGTGGGAATAAAACGACCTGCGAATCTTTTTTTTTTTTTTTTTTTTTTTTTTTAAACAAAAATCCCCTCGGTGGTTACAAGATTTTCAAAATAAGAGTTGTCTCTATGGAGATTTGAATGTAAAAATGGCCTGAATTTTGAATTTGTGGATGGCCTTTGACTCCTTGGATGTCCATTTATAAATTCCTTGCACAGACAGGAAAAGGGATTTCTGAAGCCCTGATGAACTGTATGAAAGTGAGTTTAACAACCATTTAAATCAATTTTAGCTCCTGAGAGGTTCTGGTTTATGTAATCCTAACTATAGTTAAACCCTAAAGTCTAGTTCACATTAGTCGACTTGTGTTCCCATGATCTGGAGTCTCAACGACTGGTCTGAGACCTGTAGTGTTCACACTACAAGACATGTCAGTGATTGAGCTGCTTCTCACCGTGAATTATAGTTGTTTATTGTTGACGAGCACCAGAGAAAACTGAAGAAGACTAAACCAGTAAACCACCGTGTAAACATTCCTGAGGTCTTTGACTGGTGACTACCTACAGCAGCTACAGTCGAGGAAACTGGACTTACACATTAAAAAATAAAATTATGATTAAAACTATTACTAAACCAGTAAACCACCATGTAAACATCACAGCAACAGCGGTTTTCATGGTGGAGCTGAAACCAGCAGCAGACCTCCCTGGTACCAGGTAACATCTGGATCAGACGCGGGGAGTTTGTAGAAAGTGAAAATGAAACAAAAACCTGTTAAAACGTCAGACTTTTAAACGTGGTTGTGAGTGAATCAGTGAGACGGCAGCAGCATTTATCTCACATCCCTCCTCTGATTGGCCGTCGCTCTTTGTCAGTCTCTTCAGACTCCTCCAGTTTTCTAACATGACAGATCCAGTCCCGGTCTCAGACCAGGTCCCGACGGCCTCTGATGGAGTCGTTAGGGCTGTTCACACATTATGATCATTAACTGATGATTCACCAACCATCAGAGAACCAAGTCCACCAGACACCACCACTGGAGATCGACTGGTGGAGTCGACTAGTGTGAATTAGGATTTACCCGAACCCCCAACTGAAGAATCAGAATTTTTTTTATATTGCTGCAAATATAAACCATCTGTTGCATTAAAAAAAAATCAATTTATAAAGTCAATCATTTCCCGAACACTCGTGGATCTAAACTGTGAAAGCTTTTGACGAATATATTCTCAGCATCAAAGGTTTATTTCCCTGTTTTTTAGGGTTTTTTTTTTTTTTTTTTGGTTTTGTTTTTGGAGCTTCTGCAACAGACATCTGACATCCATTAACTGAGCAAAACAAGGGGGGTGAGCTTGCTTCATTCAGTTCATAAAGATACATAAAAAAGGCGTCCTTGATTTCAACTGAGTTAAGTGGGAAAAAATGTAACAATTTTCCACAAAAAGAATCCGTCTCTTCACATAGTTGCACTTTTGTTTCTCTCCCCGCAAACTGAAAACAGCAGCATCCTTCTAACTTTTTTTTTAAAACCTTAAAAGTGTGAAAATTGCACCTTTTCTCTTTTCTCCTGATTTCTGAATCAGGATTTTTTTTTTTCACCAAAAGGATAAAGGATACGATTCTAATTTAACTGGAATCAAAACGAACTGATCCCAGGTTCAGTATTTATAGGTGTTTTTTTTCCTGTTTTCTTGTTTGTTTGTTGTTTTAATTATTTTTTAAATTTTTTTTTTTTTGAAAAGTGACAAATCTTGGCGAGGCGAGGGGGCCATGCTGGGTTTGTGGCTCTCGTGTAGTTGACTGCCATTGCAGTGAGGGAAAACTGATCTAACATAGTAGTGACTAATATGACTTTGTGGACAGATAAAACGAAAAAAAAACAATAAAAATAAAACACATTAGAAATAAATAAACACAAACAAAAAAGTAATGAAGTCTCTTTTTCTTATGTCTTTCTACACCCTAATATCATTTCTTCTTTTTAGATGTTTATGTTGGGAGACGTTTGGGGTTTGCAGCCCTCTGGTGGCTAAAAGAAGAACTGCAACAAGATCTGAAACTTTCCTCACTTCATCTTCCACTCTGAGGTTATAGAAATAGTTTTAAACATATTAAAAATGGAAGATAGTTTAATTTCTGAAGTAAAAACACAAAAAACATCAAAGTATTGTCGTAGTAGACGCTTAAACGCTATAAATCATCGGTGCAATTTGTGTCAAATAGCAGTGGTTCTTCACCTTTTTGGGTTAAGAAACATCACGTGTCATAATAATGACCATCCATCCACTTATTTTAAGCAGCTTATCCAGGTTCAAACAGGTCAAACAAGATCGTCCTTCTCCCCAGCGACAATGTCGAGCTCGACAAGACGAGACGAGATGTGAGATCACCTCCACACGATCGGACAAAGTGAACAGTTTGAACTTCTCAGAGTAGAGCTAGATGGTAAAGATTGAGGCTGTAGTCTATCAGACATTTGGCATTATTTGATTCATTTAGTCACAGAAGAAGCAGGGTGGAGATCTTTGTCTGTGTCAAAACATGTCTATGTTTTGAAGTTCTATAATTGGTTTTGGTTGAGTTTTGGTGTCCTTTTGTTTAGTTCTTGTGAACCCCTAGTTTGGACCACACAGGGGCCGTACTTCTTTTGAAACTATGACAAAATTTGGACAAATTTGGCCTGTATTGATTTTACTATCTGGATGTTCCTTTAGGAGCCAATCAAGACCCAGATAGCAAAACAAAGTGGGCCAATAGGGGGGGGGGCAATTGTGGCGAAGTTTCAGAAGGATGTACGGCTCCTTTCAGGCCCAAAGATATAACAGACATAACTATGACATAGTCAAACCAAAGACCTTCACCTGCTTCTTCTGAGACAAATGAATCCAGAAATGTCAAATGTCTGTCAGACTAAGGCCACAATCATTACTGTCTGCTTGTGGTTTCAAACAGGTTTCCCATTGACGTCCGAGTGAGCGGTGACCTCAGTTCAACCAAACGCAGGTTTTACTCACTGAAAAGTTTGTTTGCTCTAAACAAAGACTCAAGATCAAATCTCAAGATTCTCAAGGGTCAAGAATGGTTAAAAACCTTTTGTGCACATCAACCTGGATGGTAGCAAAAGGACATGTGCTGTACATTCGCAACAGGGAAGAAAAGCATGAGGTTATTCTGGTTTGTCTTCAGGCTGTGATGTTTCCCAGTTCCCATGGTAAACTGCCAAATGTCACAAATGACACTGTGCTTTGAATCTCATCTCTCGTCTTCCTGTGCAGCTTAAACATCACTCTAACTAATCTGTGAGCCAGTGTGCTTCAGGGTCGGCGTCTTTATTCGAGGCGTCTGTTTTTATCTGAGTTTCTCGTCTGCCGGGCCTCATTTGCTCCTCTTGTCTCTGCAGCTGCATCGGCCGTTTCCTTCCCGAGTGCAGCAGAATCGTTGTCGACCATAAAACCCACAAATGTCTGCAGGCATCGGTTAATTAACTGTTGCGTAATTATCCGTACCTGGAGAGGGTTTACAGCAGCACTGAGATCCCAAACTAGGAGCTGGTTTAGATTTCAGCATCAGGTTTCCTTTCATGTATAAAGAAACTGCTCCCTCTAGTGTTTACTCTTATTATAACCTTAACTACCAGCTCTGCTCACACTGGATTATTCCAACTTCAAATTAGGTGATTTTTAAAGTGACACCAACAAAGACATGATTAAAGTAGTTACATGGAGCCGAACAACAACACACTGATATTAGATTTAGACCTTATTACTGAAGGGATCTTGGTTGCCCTGAAGAAACGCAAGGCAACTTGAGTAAAGCGCCTAGAAAATGGGCACAAAACCGGATGTTACTGATCTCCCCTTCAAAATAAAAGCAAAAAATGTATCTTTAGTAACACAAATAACATCTTTATTGATGTGATATTAAAAATCCAGACTCAGCTTAGTTTGATAGTTGAGTTAACCCTAAAATATGAATAATACTTTTTCAAAATAGCATTTATTTTGAAAGTCTTAAAAGGAAATACCGCTTTATTTTGTGTAAATTTATAAAATATCAACTCTGTTAGAACAATGGTGCAGAATTAATCATCTGCAGAACTTTTAATTTGTCAAACTGCCTTTTTTTCCCTCCTCAAATCTTACGCATTAATTCTGATTATTTTATGGTTATGGCATTAAATAATGAAATAAATATATATCAATTAATGCCGTTACATGACAGACTAGAGTTAAACGCTGCAGGGTTACTCTTCTTATCATGTACCTATTAGCCTACATCTGTAGTAGTAGGGCAGCAGTCTGCTCCCTGGTGGATGGTTTAAGACTGAGTGGGCGAGACAGAGAGAGAGAGAGAGAGAGAGAGAGAGAGAGAGAGAGAGAGAGAGAGAGAGAGAGAGAGAGAGAGAGACCTTGCTCTGCACCGTTTCAGCCTCTAAAGCTTCCTCCCTCCTTCCTTCCTTCAATCGTCTTCTACCGGAGGAGAACCGAGCATCACTTCACTCCGTCAGCTGTGGCAGCATCATCCTCCTCCTCCTCTTCCTCCACCACAACTGTCAGTCCAGTCCTGTCAGTTCACTCACTCACTGCACCACCTCTCTCTCTCTCTCTCTCTCTCTAATATCCATCGGTTCGGTTTCGGTTCCTTGACGAAGCTGCTGATCACACCGGAGCAACCGGAGAACTGAACTGACTCACCAACCACTGACTGACTTTTTTTTTCTTCCTCCTGCTGCTGCAGAACTCCCTCCGCCGCTGCCGCGCGCGTTTTTTCTCACTCTCTCCCCTCTCTTCCTCTCCACCAAGATGAGCGAGGTGAGTGCACGTGTGTGTGTGTGTCATGTTCTTTTTATTTATTCATTTATTTATTTTTAGTGCAGTTCTTAGAGTTTGATCTTTTCATGCTACAAACCATCATCATCATCATCAGTACAGAATCAAATCACCACCTGATTTAAGAAAAAAAAAAGATAAAAACTGAGGTGCGGTTTACTGATTTAGCGCAGAGCTCTTTTGTCTGTCTATCCATCCATACATCTATCTGTTCTTTGCTTGGCTTTGGTTCAAAGTGTGACAGAAACACTGCAATGAGCAGCAGCAGCAGCAGCAGCAGCACCAGCTCATATCGCCTGCAGGCACCATCAACATCTGGTGGAGCATGAGGGGTTCCCCAAAGTGCGGTCCAGGCACCTCTGAGGAAGCTTGCAGGGTTTTTTTTTCTCTCTCTTTTCTTGATGCAAAAATGAAAGATGAAGATGATGTCTCTATTGTCTTTTTCAATTCATATCTTTTTAAAATTCAGCTTCTTTACCATGAATCACACTGTAAAGTACTGGTACTTTACTTCCTGCAGAGCTGCAGCGTGGACTCCCCCTCCCTCTAAACTTGCTGCATATGCATCATTTTTTTAATGTGCACTTGCATAATAGATTAGCCTTTTTTATATATATGATGGGAAAAGATGTGGGGGTTTAATGCTGCAGGCATCTCTGCTAATGGAGGGAAACTTGACGAGTATTTAAGGACACTTCATGTTTATGTGAGGCTGCAGCTTTTATACTTGTTTCTTTTCAGGGTGTAAAAAGTTAAAATATGAATCTTTAAGGTTGCAGTTGTTTTTTTCTAACTTGTGTAAAAAATCTTCAGATATTATACGATGATATCTCGGTGGAGTTAAAAATAAATTAAAAAGAAAGAAAGCTTGTGTTATGTAACCTAGTAACTAGAGTCTTATCAGGAGGTGCAGAAATGGCCGCCCAAGTGATCAAATTCACGTCAATAAAAGTATCATGGCCGTGGTTCCCCGCGGTGCGATTACTTCCACTTCCCTGGTCACACAGGCAGATCATTGGCCCCCGATGGCAACCGAAGTGTTTTTTTTTTTTTTTTTTTTTTTTCTGTTTTCTACCTTCAGGCTCCGGGGCAGATGGGAGTCGTCAGTTGTCTTTTGATATGTAGCAGATGATGCCACTGCTGCACACACACACACACATGCACACACACAGGAGGTGGATGTGAAATGTAAGCACAGAGTGATGGATTGAAACATCTGCACCGGTCACTCCTGTAGTTTACTGACGAGTCCAAAAAAAAAAAACTGCTGCAGTGTGAGGTACGAGTCAGCCAAGTCGATTTCAGTCTTTAAAACTAGACAGTTGATCCACTGATCAGATCAGGTTTCAGGGAACTGGAAGGACATTTTATTTTAGAGATGTAGCAGAAAATAAAGACTTATTTTGTATCATCTCACATGCAAAATGCAGCTTTATTTTGAAAATCACACAGGGTCCTTTGCGGCATCAAAGAAGGTTCATATCTGAGCCTTTAACATTGAATTTTTTTATGCACACACACACTATGATTACAATGCACGCTATCGGGACCGATGACCTGAACCCGTGACCTCGTGCATTAGATGGCATCCCAGTGGACGCTGCGTTAAGTGAAGTGAAACTTGTTTTCGTTTTTTTTCTTTTTGTTTCATGTGACAAAACACTGACACAAAACACGATGACACACGATCGCTGTTTAACAACCGAATATGACATTTAAGAACTTAACGTGCACTTCCTCTTGTTTGAATTAGCGGATGACGACTGTGTCGTGTGTTGTAACTACGGTGAATTCAGTCCATTCACCTTGCGAAGCTACATGCAGCTTCATTGAAGTAATGGCGCTAGAGCTATCGCACTGCACCCTCCAATCGCTTTGACAGACTGTATCCTCAGCTGAAATCTTGTCAACCGCTGCCTCATTTCCTCCTCTTTCTTTTCATGAGCTTCTATTCAACCCCCCCACCACCTCTCTCTCTGTTCTACCCTACCACCCACCCCTTCTTTCTCTATTCCTCTCTCACTCTTTTTTTTCCCTCTAAAGGCTTGACTGTATTCTCCTTAGCAACAGCGAGAGAGGACTCAGGCAGGGTATTAACACTTGCATGCGCACATCCGGGAGCTAACATCTGCACAGCGTGAGGCGTAGGAGAAGTCAAAAACAGAAGGGGGGGAGGAAACAGAGGGAGGCAGAGAGAGAGAGAGAGAGAGAGAGAGGAGGAGGGAGGAAGATCTGCACTTTTAATTTGTCAGAATATGCAGGGATTGAAACGAGTTTGGGGGATGTTATGTAATTCGTTTTTGGCAGCAGCTCCACTTTTGACAGCTGTTTGGTGGATTTTCCTTTTATCCCCACGTTTGCATTCACTCTCAAAAAAAAAAAAATAGCAGGACGGCATTATGAAGAGAAAAAAAAGAAGTCAGAGTTATTTTTTTGTTAAAATATACTTTTGAATACAAAAACATGAAAAAATAATTGTAAAAAAAGTGGGTTCATGTACAGCAGAGCAAACACACACATTCACACAGAAAGAAAGAGAGAGGTACCTTTCTTATTATGCTGGTAATTAACACTTAGCAGGCTCCCCCCGTCACAAAAAGCCACCCTATTCCTCGCAAGCTGGCAGGGGATAATTACCGGGGTCTGATGTGGCTCGGAGGCCAATCTGAAACTAGTGAAGTAAAAGCGAGAAAGCTCCAGTCCTTGTTTCTTTTGTCAATCTGCCTTCCTCCATCTGTCAACCCCTTTCCTTCTCCTACTCTCTTCCTCACTTCCTTCCTCTTCCTTCTTCGCTTCCTTCTTACAGCATCTGGCAAGTCTGGAAATCACTGGCTTTTTTTTTTCTTTTCCTCTTTCTGCTCCTTCATGGAGGTATAATCCTTTTATATCTGTCTATAAATACATTTCTGCTGAGCTTTTAGAGGCTTTCTGTTGCCCTCCTCTCAACACAGCGAGTGCAGCACTAAGCACTGTGACAGTGTATGGCTTAAGAAATCTACTGTGTTTGTGTTTTCTGAGGAAATGGACTAGCAATGGATGTGTTTTTTTCTGTTAAGGGAAACTTAAATATGTGCTGTCAGAGCCTGGGTTGATGCAGCTGCACCATTACCACAGTTATTCTTGTCTCCTCCTTTTGGTCTTGTAGCCAATTATTTGCCTCCTTTTCCCAGAGGAGTGAAGCCACGAGTATTTATCTGATATCAAAGACTGAAATGTGAATAAGTGAATGTTTGATGGTGGTGATGACGTGTGATTTGAATATCAATTGCGTATTTCTTACACATAATCATCTCTAATGAACAAGCATGTGAATATTTAGCGTGGTGGTTTGAAATATAGATCCTTTCGCTTCATAAACTAGGACATAGACTCAATTGTCCAAAAGCCAAAAAGGCATTAACTGTATAATCACACTGAGAAATGCAGCAAATCCTCACATCTGAGAAGCCTAAAGCAACAAATGTTTGATATTTTACTCACATTCGTGGTGCAGCTGTAGATAAACCAGTGTTGCTTTGTTGGAGGGTTGGTCTGCCACTTAGATCCAACACAACATCTGCCGGTCAGACATTCATGGTCCCCAGAAAAAGAACCCTACTGACTTTGGTGACCCCCCTTTTTCCTGTAACTCCACCACCAGGTCAATATTTTCAGTGAAATATCATATTATAATATACCTAGTGGATGTGTTGTCATTAAGTACATATACACATTCATGGTTCCCAGATGATGTAGATTTTGTTTTCTTGCATGATGGTAAAGTTCAGTTGTGGTTTTGAGTGAAATTTCTCAAGATCAAACTGCAGAAACATTCTTGATATTGTGACTTTTTATTTATCTTTATCAGCTCGTCAACATCTGCTGGTCAGATATTCATGGTCCCCAGAAAATGGAGTCTATTGAATTTGATGATTCCCTGACTTCTGACTTCCTGTTACTACATGTGTAGTGGAGCCAACATTTTTGGCTTTTAGTGTGGCATTATAACAGCTATTGGGTGGATAACTGGAGCTTGTACAGACATTCATGGTTCCCAGAGGGTGTACTCTATCCTATTACCATAGTGGTCCCCTGACTTCAGTACCAGGTTGAAATTTCTGGCTTGTAGCGAAATATAATAACACCTTGTAATTGCTGACCTGCGATTCCTCAAGAACTAGAGGATGGATTGTTGTGAATTGTTACTCAGACGATCATGCCCTCCGCAGGATGAATCGTGTAAACTTTCTTGATTTTGTGACTTCTGATTTATCTCTACCAATGGGTCAAAGTTTGTCCAGTAACTCTTCTTCATCTCTTGCACTTTTTTGTGCAGAAGCTGCTGACAAATCTACAAAACTGCTTGTTAATATAAATTATTGCAAAATTGATCAGTGTACTTCCAATAAACCGCAGGATTGATTCTAAAAGTTTTTTAATTCAGATGATATTTATAGCTGTAGTTACCAGCGTGACATCAGCCAATAATATAAACCGAGGCTCCACATTACTTCACATCAAAATTAAAACTGTAATCTTTAATAATTCATCACCATATCAATACATGAGTACTTACATTAGTCTATACTAGGGACTCTATACCTTCTTCACTCTGTACAGGTTCCATCATTGTTACCTATTCTATTCCAAGTGCTCTCACACAACACCAGCTATTATCCCCATCTACCCCCAGGAATCATCATCGTGTCTGAAATGCTCTGACTGCAAAGACCCACGCCCACCACCTTATATAAAGCCATTAACTGGCGTTGTGCTATTTATAGTGGGCAGGTACAGTGTGTTTCAGCATGAAAAGATTGTTATGGCTTGAGAACAGAGGTTGAGGGGAACTGAACTGCACAATTTAGCAGATGGAGGAATGGGCTTCGGGTTTTAAAATAGAAGATGGTAAATGGTTAAATCTTAGCACTATTGTTGGTTGTTGTTGTTGACTAATCCTGATTGTGACCACTTTATACTTGAATGCAAATGTTGACTTTGAGGGAAAGAAGATTACATGTTATATAAATGGGCGTATACAACGTAGCTCCACTGAGGTTAAGCTCTTAAGTTGGAGGTCGACTCGCTCTGAAGCCAAAAGCACATTCAATATTACAATATATCCACGATAAAAACATAATCTTGTGGACCACGTGTCCATTATAGCTCTGTTCTCTTTGTCAGAATGGATCAAACCGATCATCAGAGTCCATTACAGCTCAAAGACCAGCTCTAATTGTAATAATATTAAAGCTTAAAGTTCATTAGAACCTACAGCCAATCATATTCTATTCATATCTGTAATTAAGCTGTAGAAGCAGCGGTTTGAAGGAGCACAAGTTCAGGCCGCACAGAGCGTCCAGAGCTTAACAGCTTGATCCATTTACTGTACAGTAAAGAGCAGCTCTGAGCAGATGTTCTGCTCATACAGTAGCACACACAACACTGCAGCACATCTGGCCAAGCCGACCAAACACCGACCGCCAGCTGAGCGTCCCCGGCCTTCCTGCTGCAGAGAGGACGAGGAGGAGGACACAGTGTAGAGATTGTGAGATGGAAACAACAATAACAACAACAACAGCAAGAGCTAGGTGGGTGTAAAATTGGAGGGTAGAGTTCAGAGGCGGGGATGAAAAGAGAGAAGAGTATGAATCCACCCAGGCTAAAAATGTTTGATAAGGATAAAAACAGCCCATGAATGACATGTTGTGTAGGAGAGGAGGAGAAAACAGGGAAGTGATACAACAGATGTATAGTTGTAGAACAAAGAGGAACTCCAGCTAAAACTACAGCATTTCATCCATTTTTTTAAACGGTAAGAGGAACAATATTTCTTCCACATAAATGGCGCATCCTCCCACTTGACCAATTGGTAATGAGTCCAGTACGTCATGTTATTATGACACGTTATTATTACACCCCCCCTACCTCATAATCTCTTTATTGTCCTGTTAATGTTGCACATGAGTCTAGTTGGGTTCTTAGCTTATGTTCACTATGGAGACATTTCTCTTAGCCATTAACACCATCACGATAATTGTCTTCAATAATATTGGATCAGTTAATCAACTGGATGACTTGAAGTGGAATTTCATTTTCATTTTTTTCTTTGGGGGTTTTCTAAAGAGGGTAGAGGGTCCTGTTGTTGATATAAGTTATTTCAGTACTTATTGTACTATTACACAGCCTAAACTGGTCAAACTAACAATGTGACCACCTGACTAATATTGTAAACTTTCCTCTTTTGTCCTCAAAACTGCCCTGACTCATCAAGACATGAACTTCACAAGCTCTCTAAAGGTGCTGTTGTATCTGGCACCAAACTCCTGCAAAGCGCCTTCACTAGATTAGATTTAGATCTTGAAAATCTGGAGGCAAGTCACCACCTATTCCAAACCAGGAGCATTATACTGCTGAAAGAGGCCACTGCCTTTAGAGAAACCGCTTCCACGTTGGGGTGTACATGGTCTGCAGCAGACCATCAGACCACACTGGCCAGTCTTTACACCCCGTATGTATGAATAGGCCTTTACCAAACCTGGCCCTGTCACTGGTTCACCAATTTTCCTTTCTTGGGCCACTTTTCAAGGAGAGAATGGGCACTTGACATGTACCATTGTAACTAGATAATCATTATTATTCACTTCACTGGCTGTTTGGTTTATATTCCACTGGGAAAGATGTACGCATTCAGACAAGCAGCACTACAAATGCTACTATGTATTTTGTGCAGACAGGTAAAAGGCTTTGTAAAAATTACTATAATCATAACATTTTCTGCCCTTTAGTTACTGTTCGACCTTTCTTTGGAAGGTCCGTGGCCTTGTTGTGACTTTAACTGAGTTTTTGGAACAACAAGCTTAAAAATACCCAAATTTCAGCGAAACTTGTAGTGAAGCAACGAATCAATGCAATTTAAACGAGAAACCGCAGTTTCCTATTTGGGTGTTGTTTTTTTTTCTAGAATCAGGTCAATAGTGACATCTCAGTTGTCACATACAGTAGATAAAAGAATGAACACATAAATAAAATGGCGAATTTTCTAAGAAAAATACCAACAAAAAAAACCAACCCCTCTAATTTCAATTTACTTAATTATGATTGTTTGCTACAGTCTGGAAAATTCACATTTTTTCCACCAAACAATTACTTTTATGATTGAGAAAATAATCAACAGATCAATCAATAATGAAAATTATCGCTGGTTGCAGCCCCAAAGCTGATAGATGAAAACAAACCAACCATGCGACTAATAAGTTTGGATCCTGGAAGAGACGGGAACAGCGGGCTGCTTTTGATTTTAATCATCTCTGACAATTGCAGGCAGCTCTCTAGGACCTTATATAAGCACTTTAATATTTATTGTGTTTATTCAATGAAGACTTGGCTTCATCAGCGGAGGGTGGAAAAAGGGGGACAGCTGGGAACAGATAAAAAAATGTGACAGAAGTGTGAGGAAAACAGCTCGGAGAGGTGTATTCCCCAAAGGAAAACCTTGTTGTAAATGAAGTGCATCGCACTGTGAGAGAGGATGAGAGAGTCAGAGGAGGAGGAGGAGGATGAGGAGGGGGAGGAGGAAGAGGAGGAAGGCTGCATGTGTGTTTCTTGCCTCTGTATACTGTGTGTACAGTACGAGCATGTGCGCGCGCTCGTCCATCTGGACTCCATTTACGGCACCCGAGTCTTTTCTGAATAGACTGTGTATGTTCCAATCTTTCTTACTGAGCCAGTTCTTTTTTTTTTATCACCCTATTGCTACAGTGCATGTCTCTTTTTTTTCTCTATCTTGCCTCCCTCTCCTTCCATATGTGTCTTTCTCTCTCTCTCTGTCACCTTCAGCAGCTCCCCAGGGCAGCCTGTTAAATGCTGCAATCTGTCTCTGTCTCCCATCCTAACCCTCCCTTCCTCTTCTTTCTCTCAGCTTTTCTCTGAGGCTCTCCACTCATGAATCACAACGCTAACTACTACAAGTAAAAGAGGGAAATCCCTGACTAAAAGCAGAAAGTGAAGGAGGGAGGGAGTGGGGGGGTGATAAGGACATATCTCAAGGGGGGGGGGGTTAAAGCCGGCTAGTCATTTGTGATTAAGAGGGAGGTAGTGGCGAGGACAAAAGAAGAAGAAGAAAGAGTGGAACAAAAGGATGGACAGATGATATGAGGATTATTACAGGGAGATATCAGGGTCAGGGGTCAGTTTTTAATTTCATTTCAGACAACTCGGAAAGCTAATTTACTGGCACCATTAGCAGAGACATCTTGGCGAAGAGAAATTAAAAGAAAGTAAGGTCACTGTATTTCACATTAATGCAGTGACTTTTTACAGGAAGCAGCTCTGCACAGTAACATTAATCTTCTGTCGATCACGGAGCAGCTTCACTCGAGCAAAAGGGGGTTAAGTGCCCTTCAGAACTAATGGCAGTGGGTGGGGAATGTGTTTCTTTGTTTTCGAGCAGAATATCCCAGCAGGTCCGAGCTGCAGACGCCTGACGTTCCCTACGGTCACACGGGCATTTCTTTAACCCCAGAAGACATTTAGTATGAGAAGGCATTACATAAGAGAGACAGGAACAAAGATCTGTCAGGGCAAGTTTTTCATGTTTCAGTTTTGCCATAGTTAAAGTATAGTGTGTGGGAAGAAGTGAGGCCTAGTGGTAAGGTTGCAGATTGCAACCAAATTCACCCTCAAGCGTTCAGGAGGAGCTACAATGAGCTTCAAGTAACATAAAAAAAACATGCAAGGATTTCTCTGGAGACACTGTTTTGTAGAAACATGGTGGTGCAACATGATGAAAGACGATCTTCCACCAATGAAAACACAGGTCTGACTATTAGATTACAATACTGGCCCGTAATCCTACACACTGGACCTTTAAAGGATGATTTAAAACTTCATGGCTGGAGCTGAAACAGTTGACATTTGAAACTTGGTGATGTAGCAGCTATTGCTGACAAACTGATCCCTTGATTGACCCCTTGGAAATGCCTCCATAACCGAACCCACTGGGCAGTTAATTGAGGTTAAAAAGTGTTGTAATGTACTTATCAATCTTGAAGAAACGTTGGGAGTTTAGCATCAAACTGATATTGTGTTCAAACTAATTTTTCACAAGGTGTAGTTACATACAGTGTCCAAAAAAAGACACGATTCAGGGTTGAGATTGTCCTGAAGGCACAGCGAGTCTGGAAGTGGATGATGAAGTCAGAGATGCATGATACAACTTCTCTATATAAAGAACAGTCAGACAAGCAGTAGATCTACCAGGTAAATCCTGAAAATATGGATCTATTAGTTCATTTCCTGACAGAATGCTCATATAAATTGTTAAGAAAAGTCCAGAAAACTGATCACCGCTCTTCTGCCACTGAAGTTAGCATGTTAAACAGGCATGTAATACCTATTTGTACCTCAAGAGGCAATAGTGAGTCCAACATGAGAGGAAGTAGAGGAGGAAGAAGTGTCAGAAACAAACAGATGCTAATGCTTTCTAATGTTGGTTATGTGGCCATAACAAGTAACTACAAACTGTTCCTTTAACTAATTTGATCTCTTTTGGGGCCTATTGACACAAATGTACCGTTTGATTGATGGTTGACTGACTGTTGACGCCGGACAATGCTCTGCAGGTTTGAAAGACCCTGAGTCCCACTGACATAGTTTGGTGTTTTGATGCTGCTTTAGCAGACGCCTCAGGAGATCTGAAACCTTGGTGACTTCTTGTTGCGTCATCGAAGAACATCATATCTCAAACAAACAGTCCAGTTGAGTCAGTATCCCACCAGTGGAAATTCTTTTTGCAGCATTGAAAGATAAAAAAGCTTAAAAAGTAAACAGTAAAAGAGGAAGACAAGTCAAATATTTTGTTTTGTTTTATGTTATCTATCAAATGCAAGAGTAGGGAAGAGACTTTAGGTCAAATCAAGGTCAGTTCACAGCCACGATTTCCCTTCTTTTCTTCATCACCCCTCACTTTCTAGATTTAAGTGTCCCTGTTCTTTTTAATCCTCTCATTTACTTCCACTTCCCGTCTTCTCAGTCTCTCTTTCACTATACGTCATCTGATCCTCTGTCACTGTAACCGCTCATTAACATGTAATGGCGTTTGCCCTGATTGTTGCACGTCATTTCAAGCTTTAATTCTGAGCCGCTGATTCAGGTTTTTTTTTTACTAAATTTCTCTTGAAATGAACAAAACACAGATATTGGAAATAAACTGTTGAATGTCAGACTGTGTATTTTTCTATTCTCTCTTTTTGGGAACTTTGATTTTCCATTTTTGTTTTTTTTTTGGAAAGTTCCCCTCCCTCGCTGGGCTCATCAAATGCACAGTCGAGAGCAGATCCTCTTCTGAGTAAAAGCCTGTTTTAATGCCTCCTTCGCCCAAAGCCTCCTGCACTTCTCACTGTGTGATGTGTGCTAATGCTGAACATACAGCCTCCCCTCGTTCGCTCTGCAGTGTTACTCCCTCTTGCTGCAGACACTCTCACTCATGTCTCTGCAGTCGTTTTCTTGTTCAGCCTCATCGTGTCTCGCCATTTCTATTTCCTCTATTTCCTCTTTTACCCCCATGTCCTGATTCTCTCTCCCTTCTCTTTCTCTCTGTTGCACCTTTCTTATTCATTTGATCCTTTACAGTGTGTTGCCTTGATGTTTCACCACTATTGCAGCAGTGCAGTATCAGTGCTTTAGTATCTCTCTTTATCTTGCCAAGTCTCTGTCTCTCCAACAGGGCTGATTAATTTGAGGAGAAAGGCCGTTATATATTGTAATATAAGCCTCAACTACTGTCTATGAATTAACCTCCATGCAGCCTATGGTTATAAATAAGATGCCAAATCATTTCATGAGAGAAAAATCAAAATTTATGAGTAACTTGTTAGTAGTCTGTGGATTAATTGACCAATATAGGCTATATTTATTAAGATATTGAGTCATAGGTGTGAGTAGTCACAGTGAAAATTTTATGGGGTAACTTGTAAAATTGTATACATGATATTGTCCTAGGAAGAGATGTGGCTTTTCACAAAGTTACCATTTTGGGAGCAGATCGGATTTGTTTCACCAGCAGGAAGTGAGTTTAATTCTGAAAATTTGTTGAAAATGAAGCAAGTTAACAGTCAGTTTTCAAATGTCTACACTGTAGTAGCAGCTCTTGAGCGTCCCCAACATGGTTGATGTGCTGATGCATAATTGAATGTGAATTTCACGTTCAAATCAGTCTGGCCAACCTGCGTATTCTCTGCTGTCCCTGATCTTGAAATCTGATAAACGAGCTGATAAACGAGCTTTTATGCTGGTGTGGGTTTAATGCAATGGCACACTGGTTAATCAACCTCAAACACATTTGTTTGCAGCCAACGTGGCGGCCATGGAGGAGCGGTAATTGCGCGATTCAGCTGTAGCTGCTGTTTTAAGAGATTTTAACAGCGAGTTTCTTTGAAAATGGAGTAAAAGGTAGCTCTAGGTAGCGAACTACAATTGGTGAGGTTTTCTATTCCCATCGCTACGCATACGTTGTTGGAATCAGTGGTCTGACTGGTTGTAGCTCTGTCCAGTAGCACACCGACGCATTTGATAGACACTCGTTGATCCGACCTCTGAAAACTTCCTGTCTATGGGTCTTTGCCAGACCAAGCTCTGTTCACAAGTTATGGTGTTATGGACAGCCAGGCGACTTCTGTATAGTTTACTATGTACCATATACTTACTTCCATAAGTGGGCTAATTTTGACAGGGTAGTGTTGTCTCAAATTGTTGTGCACTAATCTCTTCTCTTTCTTCTTCTTCTTCTCCTTTTTAATGGTAAATTACCATTGGACAGAACGATAAGCATGAATTTGAACTGTAATCAAAGTCTTACTAGTGCTGATGTTTGTTAGTGTGGCTCCATGTTTCATGTGAGGTGGAGATTATGCCGATGTTGTCGTCCCTTCTCTTCTGCTACGTAGCCAAGATGGCGTCATTGAGGGTGAGAAGTGTCCATCGTTCTACACTCAACTTTTTGACTGTGATGAGTGAAACCATCTGGGTATTAACAGTTCACTGTGTTTCACCAGACTGAGCAGTGTGAACAAAGACTTACACACTCAAAATATTAAGTGTAAATATGGAAGTATGTGAACTGAGACATAGGATAGGCTTCTTCAGCAACTTACGTACTCAGCTGTGTTCACAACCACCACTCTGTTCTCCTTTTCTTTCCAAACATTAATAATCATACAGATGGGGTTTGTCTCTCTTGCCAAAACCACATTTCGCCAAGTGTAAAAACAAACATCAGACATCTGCATTCTGAGCAAATTAACGTTAATTAGCTGCAGTCGCACTTATCTGGAATCAGAATGTTACATGTCAAAATGTTTCCAGTGGAAACATTTTGACACGTAAATAATAAATTAATTATTGGCCACATTCCAGTTGTCAGGCCAAGTTTTACATATTACAGTTAAAGTGTCAGTGTGTAGGATGTAGTGGCACCTAGTGGTGAGGTTGCAGATTGCAGCCAAGTTCACCATCCTTTTCTAACTATGAAGGAGAAGTTACATTGTGGCTTCAGGTAACAGAAAAGAAAAACTTTGAATTTACATGAAAGCACCTCCACATTTTGTCAAGTGTCAAAACAAACAGGCAGCCGCATTCAGAGCGTTTTTAACGTTAATTAGAAAAAGTCGTATATGTCTGTGACGCCGACGGTGACAGTTGTCACTGGCCTTTTTCAACTGGAGACATTTTGACATGTAAATAATAAAATGATTGCTGGCCACCTTCCATTAGCTGCTTTGGTTTCAACGTCCTTTTGTTTGTGCTAATTTAATATATACTCTTAATGTTAGTGCTATTATTAAGGCACTTTATGACCTTAATATTAAACTATTTGAAGTTCAGATTCTTGGTGCAGCTCATCAGTCAAACTCACTGTATTTGTTTCCACTTCGACTCGGTCGGTAACAGCAGGTCTCTACCTCTGCGTCCGTGCTTGTCATTTGAATTTCTCCTCTCCCAGGTCTTCGTCTCTTCTCCTTCCCTTACACTTCCTCTCTCTCTTTTTCTTCCTTGGTACCAGACACATCCTGTGTACGCTCAGTGTGTCTGAACATTAATGTTCTTCCCTGTCTGGCTCTGAACGTGGGCTCCAGCATTAGCTGATGACCCGATGGGTTTTTCTTTTGCACGTGTGCACACGCGCACATAAAATCACACACAGACACACACACACACGTCATGCCCACGCATTGTTCAAGCGTAGAAAAACCTCCCACACAAATCAGTACATCAGCACACAAATCAGCACACACACATGCATCCATCCATGCTCGCAGTCATGGACATACATGTATAGGTGCATACAGACACACACATACAGCAACAGCTCAGTTATTGGCAGGGTTGGAGTGACAGGCCTCTCTCTACCAACTCATTTATGCTCTGCTGGAGATTGTATTATACATGGTCCATTTACTACGTGGATCATAAAGTGCAATAAGGACAGAGTTAAGCAGGGATAGACTCACACACACGCGCACTTGACTACACATTGAAATGCACACTTAGACACGCACCAACTTCTCTTTTTTTCTCTGTCTGAGATGATATTGCATAATCGCAGAATCTGTCTAAATCCCTCACCCCCTACTCTGTCCATGTCCCTCTCTACCTCTCTGTCTTCTCTATCTCTGTATCACTAACTTACATCTGAAAGAGTGAACACTCGTAGTGCAATGGCAAAGGGGGGAGTAAAGCTTAAAGAATAGAAAGAAAGGAAGAGTAAAAAAATCCCGGAAGAGAAATTGTTAGAAGTTAATGGAGCTAATAGCTAATGGAGGTGACTAAGTAAAAAAAAAAAAATAAAAATAACATTTTTAGAAGAGAAACAAGTGAAGTGTAGAAGAAGAAGTGTGACAAGCTGCCGTAAACTGGGATTCACATCATCTGTAGTAATGTGGCAATAAAACGTTGAGAGCATTAACTTTTATGTGAGCTCCACAATTCATGGAGATTTTTTGTTTCTAGTCTAATGAGTTCTCAGAAGATATTGGATATTACTTTTGATTCTATTTCAAGCAGTAAAACATAATTTAATGACCACCGGGGGGCAGCAGAACTAACTGTAAATACAAAGTACATGGCTAGCATCTTGGCAAACAACATTAACAGCAGATACAGAGCCACAGTCGTCTCATTTGCAGTAGACAAATATGAGTAAATCATTGTGCCTCCAGGGAAATATGTGGCACTTTAGCAGCTAAATGCTACGAACTGTCAGCTAGCTAGCTAGCTTCTATTTGGACAGATGGAGACTAAGGGATTTATCAGCATATTTCTTTGGTGAAAACACCCACATACGATAATGAAATATAGGATGTCTAGAAAGCAAAACAATGAGCTGAAAGATGCTTAAACCCTCATTAACCCTCATTAAGTGGTAAGAAGCTAATGACTAACTATAGATGATGTGCATGGACTTCTTCCTACTGCTAAAAAATGAAGCTAAAATGTCCTGGATACAAGTGCAGCCATCTCGTGAGGTCCGGTCTAAATATTTGGGCATCAATTACAGCCATTTATTATGATGTCACTTCCACTTTTTACAGCATCAAAAACTAACTTAAACCAAATTTATCAGAACAAATAACTTTTGAGCATGGATCGTTGAAAAATATCCCATCTTCGTAGGGGGTGGGGGTTCAAGACCTATACTGCCACCATCCACCAGGGGGCCATTGACTTTTCTGACTTTTCAGGGGATCTTTACATTTAAGTCTCTTTTCCATGAAACCATTGTTGTGTTACTCAGCTCGACTCAACTACCAATTTTTGTACCAGACACGTTGTTTTCCATCACAGTTTGGTTCTTCCTCCACGTGAATTTGGTGAGTGGGGTCGAAACTGCTGCGATGTCACAACACAAAAACATTAACAGAGGATATGGAGCAGATGCTGTACTTGTTGCAGTCTGTTCACGTCACGTTTTAATATCGGTTTAGTTTGTTTGTAAATGCAGCTGAATAGGAACTAAAGTACTAAAGTACCAGGTAGGTAGGTGGGTAGTGGTGGAGGAAAAGGCCTATTAGATGGTAGACACATTCATCCAAGAACACTTTGAACGAACCGATGACTTTTTGATAAGTGGACAACTTTACCTCTTGAGTCTCTGCCACCATCTTGGCAACCATGAAGAGAATTTACATAAACAGAAGAGACTGACAAAGAGAAAGATCCTGACAGTGAAGCAAGACAGATTGGAAAGTAAATTGTGTTTTAGTGAGACAGGGAAACAGAAGGAGACAGAGAGATGAAAGATCATGAAATTAAATCACTCGTTATCTGGAGCTGGCGGAGACGTTAGCCATGGTTCATCCATGTTTTCTCTTCTCGGGCTGTGAACTCGAGGCAAATTTTGCACTTGATGAGATGCAGGAGATCCCAGCTTTACGCTCAGTGCTCATTCAAGCTTCCTCTTCATTCAGCTCCCTCGTCACAGTCGATGTGTCATTTTTAGTCCTTCGCACTCATTCGAACTGTTCCAAGAAGAAACCACAGTCTTCTGCTTCTCATCCAGTCTGCCAGAAAGCGTTTCTGGGCAGAATATGAGACTATCAGGCTGTACTGTCTGGCAGAGTACTACATGTTTATCTTTGGTGTGTGTGTGTGTGTGTGTGTGTGTGTGTGTGTGTGTGTGTGTGTGTGTGTGTGTGGGAGGGAGGGTTGCAGTAGTTATTAATAAAACCAGGTCTCTTGGACGATTCAATTATGACAGAAAAACACTGTAATTTGGCAAACAGGATGTGCTTTTATAACTTGAAATGCTGCATGTAGGCGTATATGTACAATACACATCTTTCAGACTAAATGTGCAATAAATTGCAGTGAAGGTAACAGTATGTATACAGCCACAGTACATTTTGCTCAAAATGTTTTTCTTTCTTTTCTGCAGCTGACATCCACCAACTCTGCTAACAGCAGCCAGACGACTGCAGCCGACAACAAAGGTACGTCTCTCTACCGTTGATTGCTTTGTTGGGAACCACTGGTTGTCTGAACTGCATTTCACCTTGTTTGAATGTTGTTGTGCTTGCAGAAAACTAACTTTTGGATTGCTCAAGGCACTGAAAGGTATATGTATCTGAGGCATTCTGAAAAAGTGCTGCTCACGTTGGCAAGCAATGTGATCAGTGTCACTGCAGCCAGCTTAGCAACTTTGCTGCTTGATTTGGCGTCTTTCAGGCATAACCACTCAGCAGATTTACTCTCCAAGAGCAGACCAAAGTTTATTTAAACACTGATTAACACCTTTCCCCTGAAGAATTTCCATTGAGCTCTCTCAAAGCCGACAAGCTTATTTGTTCTCTTTTCATTCTTAAAAACTCTGGAGATACAAACTTGTCAGGTGAATCAGAAACATCCTTAAATCTAGTGACAAAGTTGACTGGAAGTGTGTGGAAGTTATGTGAATAACCGCCTCCCTTTCATAACATTTTTTTTTTTTTTCTCCGTCTCGATTTTCCTTCTTTGAACATCCACAACTACGAGAAACTTGACATTGTGTTTTATGAAGGTCAGACTTGCTGGTTTTTCCATGAGCTAAGCAAACCAAGACAAGTCAGTATTTTGGCAGGAATCACCAGTGTGTCAGCCAAGAAAAGTTGGCTGCTGCTTAACTTTTATGCAACGTAGCTCATCAATAACCAATTCCTGCACTGCAGAATTTCTCCATCTATCAATGCACCATCAACCAAGGCTCGGAACGATCAATGGACAGGAATCATCTCTTAATCATCCTTCTTAATATTTATATGTTTGTTTTTCTCTGCCTCCGTCTCCAACACAGACAACATCAAATCTTTATATTTCTCACTATCATTCTCACTTTCACCTCCCTTGCTGTCATCCACCCCCTGTCTCTACTTGAATGTACCTCAAATACATTTTACATCACGGTTTTTCTCTCTTGCCCTGAGGCAAAGTTCACCTGCAATAATAGCTGTGGTACATTTTAGCTAACACCCATTTATGGAGACAATGAGCTGTAGAAATGTAGAGAGCCCTGGGCTATTCATAGTAGTCTGATTCATACTCCCGTCTATCAGACATATACAGATCCAACAGGAGGAGGTTTGAGCTTACATAAATTCACATACTGCACATATGGTGGAGGGTCACAGTGTTAGCCCAGTTCAAACACTGAGCTGAAACCAGCTGGATTGGGCAGATTTTAATTTGTATTTTTATTCTGTTATTTAAAAACTTTGGAATATTTATGGATTCCAGCAAAACTTAAAAAACAAACTTGCCTAGATGAATTGACAGGACAGTTTTGGGTGACCTTACGTTATTGTTGCATCTCAACTTGTGTATTTTGTACACAATAAACACCGAACAACCATAACATTATGACCATCTGGCCAATAATGTAAAAGTCCTCTGTTTGCCACCAAATCAGTTGTAACCCACTGCAGCGTCAACTTCACCAGACTCTTCTGGAGATGCTGTGGTATCTTGAAAACAAGACAGCAAATCCTTTAAGTCCTGTAAGTCCTCCATGAAGTGGATTCACAGATGCTTGATTGGACTGAGATCCGAGGGACTTTGGAGCAAAGTAAACACCTTGATCTTGTTGTTTTGTTCCTAAAACCATGAACCATTGTTGCAATGTCAAAGTAACATCCACATAGGTGGGAGGACCTAAGGTCCCCAGCAGAACCACCTGGTCTCCACCAGGTTGTCTTCTTCCCCTTGTGTCATTTTCTTCCTTAGGTTGGCAACACACAACTCATTTGCCTCTTCACCACACAATAGTTAGCTATTTTTAGTTTAGTGGACATTTTTTATTGTCTTTTCATGAGGAAAAAGCTGTTCCCCATGACTGAAAAATAACAGTAAGATCATTAGGTTGAGAATATCTCCAAATGTTCTTTGGTCTTTGTTAAGCGTGAAATTTTAAAGAGATTCTCCTGCATGACTGTGCTCATCTTTAACTCCTTGCAGGAGGCACTGCAGATTAAACCAACATGCAGTGTGGATTTTAAAACCCTATTAAACACAGACTTGGAACATTTATAGTTTCAGCTTTTATAGCCTTTATATTTCCTTCGCCTTGATTGTAGTGCTGCTCTAACCAGACCTTTTGCACTTTATTTCAGGGTCTTCAATCAGTCTGCGAGTGCAGTATCTAAGATTAGCACTTCTAACAAACCAAAAAAGACTTTTTGATTGTCTCTGCATTGTATTAACACCCAACCTTTTGCCCTTTGCCCACCTCTGCAGAGAAGGCATCAGCGGCGAAGCCTCAAGAGCAGGAGGAGGAAATCGACATTGACCTGGAGGCACCGGAGACGGAGAAGGCAGCGCTCGCCATCCAGAACCAGTTCAGACGTTTCCAGAAGAAAAAGAAGTAGAGTGACTGACTGAAAAGAGAAAAATGAAACAAGAAGAAAAATTATTAAAAAAAAAGAATTAAAAAAAAAATATCTGCAGATGTACAGAAATACAGTAAATGATTGAGATGAGTGGTTTGGAGGCGGTGGGGGGGTTGAGGGTGACAGTTCAGGTTTTATTGTTATATTATGCAAAGTGTCATGAAACGCCTTTTTGCATGAGAGATTTATGGATAAGGATTTGGAAAGAAAGATGATCAGGGGGAAAAAACATTAAGATTTGGAGTTTATAATCTAGCATGACGAAATACTGTAACCTCCCATCACCACATTAACCTTTGCAAATGTCCCTGCATATCACCCTGTGCGTCCCCAGATTCTCCCAAACGTTGCAAAAACCCTCCCCCCTCAACGCCCTCTTTGTTCATCCTGCAGACGCAACACAAACCCCAGCACACAAGCAGATGGAAGTTGAGCTTAAAAAAAATTTAAATAAATAAACCAACACAAAACCCAGACAAACACCTCTTTCTGCTGACTGACGGAACAAGCACATGTCCTTCAACGGCGATGAAACAGGAACGCACAAAAAGAACAGAAGCACACTCTCTAGTTTCCAGGTTCTTTTCTTTCCGTCGCCTTCACTGTCGTGATCTTTCTTTTATTCTCTGTCTCTTTCTCCCTCTCTCTCTTTCTGCAAGGAAGGTGAAAATTACACCGAGTAACTGTCTCAGGTGTAAAATCACCTCTGTATCGCCTCCCGTGTGGGCTACGTTATTGGATCGCCTCTTGCCGGTCTGATCTCACAGGTGACGGAGGTGGTGGTCATGGAAACTGGCTGCTAACTTGCACAGTCAGAGGCAATTTGCTGCAGGCAAGATCAATATGTGATGGAAAGTAGGCACGCCACGAGTCAATAGCACCTCTCTCTCACTGTCTCACGCATAAAGGCCGATGATTGACGCATTAGAGATTGCTGAGTGTTTTTTTGTGTTGATAGCGTCTGTGTCTTTTCACGCTGATACCTGATGCCCTTCAATATCAATGGACGGGTGGAAATTCATTCAAATATGCATGCCCCCATTCATCTAAAAAGCAACCGTTCAACGGCTCTAAATGAACGACGTGATATTAGATCCCCAGTCAGGCTGTGGCGGTTTGCCGCTGCGTCACTGATAGTCCGAGGGCAAGAAGTAGTCTCTGATAAATAATTCTCATCCTTAGTTTTAATTTGATTAAACTAACAATGACTAGAGGTCTGCGAAGGTAACATGATGCCTTTTCTCTCCCCACACGTCTTTGTAGTAAATTGACTTTTCAACTGTGCCGGCTAAATCTTGTGGGACTTGTGAAAATTGAATTGCATCCTAAGTCTAAGCCCCACCCCCCTGTCATGGTGCAGTTTCTATGGTAACAGTGGAAGATTTAGCTCTTTTTATCGTGTAAACATGTTATAAACGCAGACTTGACGGCTGAACTTGCTAGCTAGCTATGTTAGCCTTAGCTCCTAAACACTGCATCGTTGTCCACGTCAACTAATTTTTTTGGAAGGACAAAAATCACATCCAGACCTGTTGTATCTTCAGAGTTTAGCCACAGTTAATAAAGTTAGTTAATGAAGTTAGCAAAAAGCTAGTAAATGGACCTTGAAAACACAACGTTCTTGTCAATCATACAAAAAATATTAACTATAGGTTAAGTTTAAAGGTTTTAGGTGGGAATAGAAACTAATGACTAAAGTTCAAGTTGTCTTTTTTATTATCTTAGAATAAACTGAGCCAAGAGACTCTGGTATAGAAAGATGTTCTTCACCGTAAGTTACATTTATAACATTTAACCGTTGTCTACTATCTCTCTATCTCGCTCTCTCTGTGAGAGCTCTCAGTCATACTCGGTGTCAGGTTACTCATCGCTCCAGTAGGTGTAACTGAAACCTCCGCATCCTTAAATAAACACTTGATAATGATTCTGAGCAGATGCCAACCACGAACCTGAGCCCTGTCACCTTTAGACCAGACAGACAGAGAGAGAGGGAGGGAAATACTGAGCTGATGGACTGAGACGAAAAGAAAGAAACACCCAACTTGTTTGTCAGAGCAGTGAATCTAAAGCACATTAATACACTACTACTGTACATATTTGTGACACACACACACAAAAAACACACACACAAACACACACTCCTTCATCCAATGCCCCCCGTCCCCGTCCCCGCCCCCCCTCCAGCCTCAATGTACGTATGTAGCACACTGAACTGCTTCTAAAAAGCCAGACTTAACTCTTCATTGCTTTAATAATAATCTCACTAATTACTCAAATTATTATTGGAATATAACCTCTTTTCTATTTTGAGGACAGGAAGCGGTTGCAAAAAAAAAAAAAAAGAGAGAGAGAAACGAAAAGAAAAAAAACGGAGCAACCGGCACAAGCCAGCGTCATCGCCGCCCGCTCGCTCTTCTCTGACATGTGAGTGTACAGTGACATCACCTGAGTTTGACATCAAACCCTCCATTTTTCTCCCTTAACTGGATTGGACACAGTTTTCAAATAATTACCTGACGTATGAGAGGGATTTCTGTGGATTTGATTTGGCAAGCATTGTGAACAGACACCTGGAAGTGAAAGGCGTAGCTCGTGAGGGGCCTATTCAGCACCGGTTGATGTGTCTGCACTGGAGTTGATAGGATTAACAGCAAGTTAGAAAACCAGTGCAGAGAAACTCGATGAACATCAATAGGAGTCAGGTTCCTTTATACATCAACAACTGTGCAGCATCAAACTGCACCACTTGAGAACTGAAAGTACTGCTGTGTTCGGACAAGCTAAACTTCCCAACAAAGTCCCAACTCAAGCTCAGAAACTCTTGGTTAATTCATGAGATGCTGTGTGCTAGCGTTAGCCTTGTTAGCCTGCTCTCTAGAGAGTCAAACAGTAATGCTTGTCAGTCAAAGCATATTTCTAAATATAATGCTACAGAGAAATACTGAACGTTTACGACAAATTTCCTCATCAGAAGTCTTTAAAATCTCATCACTAAAACCTGATTTGAGATTATTAGAAAAAAGCTGTTGGTCTAAATTCAGTCTTCAGTGATTTAAGTTCTGTATAGAAAGAGGAAAACAAGAAAACAAAAATCTTTGCGCTTTGTGAAACTAAAGAAGCTTAATGTTGCTTGAAAACAGATACAACGTGAGAAAGTCGCTCAGGAGGTTGGATAAGAAAAAGGCGAAAGGTCACCGAGCGTCTGGAGCTTCGTGTTCTTTCAGGAGTCCAAGGTTTTTTTTTTTCTCCCTCTCGTTCGTTCTTGCAGCTGTTGAAGCTCAACACATCAGCTCTAAATGTCAGTTTCCCTCACAGCGTTAAAGGAGTGGGGGGTGGGGGTTTGATGCAAATTCAGCGTGAGTTGGTGCAAGTTAACAAAGCCATCACAAAGTTCAAGTTCCCTACGGCGAGTCACGAGTTTGCATGAAGTCAAATTTAAGAAATGAAATATAATTATATTTAAAAAAAACAACACAGTTTAAAGCTGCAATTCTATCCACTTGTGACTTTTTACTACTATCAAGCAGGGATATCACTTCTTTTTCTTTTTCGCGGTATCACAACAGCCAGTACCTTTACCGATCCAATAACCTTCTCTTCGTTTCTCTACTGAAACTGTTGATAAGCCATTTTTTTTGCGTGGATGCACTTTGCTCACCTCGCTACGGTTCCTTCTTCTCACACAACGGCTGACGACTGATGATTGACGAGACGTTTATGGTTCAATTAGTGTCAAGGCGAATCATTATTTTCCAATCTTTCATTGACAGCATTGGGCCCCCATTTTAGTAACACACTGAGCATATTCTAGCATATGAGGACACTGGCGTTTAGTTATTTCTGTCCCTTTTTTCTTTTTCTTTTTATCGTTGCTGTGTTTTTTGCTTTGCTTTGTTATCCTGACCTCATTCACTTCTCCCCCCTTTGCCCCCTCAAGGCAACTGAACGTGGGGTTTGGCGAGCACGCTTTTTATTTCCACCCAGTCCTTGGTTTTGAAAATAAAAAGATCATCTCACTGCTGTGATCATGAATGGAGCAGTGCTGCATATAGTTTGTCCAAGATGGCTTAAGTGAAGTCCCCACATCCTCCTTTAAAAACCTTCTTGACGTCACGGCAAGACAAGAGCTTGGCAAACAGCAGCCAAGGCTTTAGTATGTACCATTTATACACCACAGCGTCTGTACAGTGTCTCCCTAAACCCATGCTTGGTGACTTAATATTCCCCTCTGCTTGTATATGTTTATCTACACCCACTTCTTAATACGCTTGACAAGAATATAATGTACTCAATAGTGGAAGTAACTGGTGCGGTTCGCTAACAGTGGATATTTGGGCCCAGCTTTACTTACAGCCTAGAAATGACATCAAAGCCATACTTTAGAGAACAAAAAACATGTATATTTAGATAATCTGCACTTGTACATCCCTTGTTTATGTTGTCTGTAGTGACGTAAAGCAACAGTCAAACGATCCAGAAGAACAAATCCAGAGCATAACCGTGCTACAGCTGCGTAGGAGGTGAGTCTGTCTGCAGTTGAGACAAGAAAACGAGATGATTTGTATGTGGACGTTTTTTTTTTTTTTTTTTTTTTTTTTGGCGTCCAGGAGCGGGCTTACCCTTCACAGCGTGGCCAATCAGTGACCACTGTTCTTTCAGGGAGGCATCTGCCAATCAGGAAGCTCTACAGGGCCCCATCTCACAACCCACCTATCTCCATATTGCCTCGTTTCTATCATGATGACTGATGCTTTACTACTGGTTTACTGAATTGTGTTTTTTTTTTTTTTTGTTTGTTTGTTTTGTTTTTATGATTTTTTTGTGGTTACATACGTTGGTGTGATCTTTCTCTGACTTGTTTTGTTGTGTTTTTGTTTTGTTTTTTTGTTTTTGATGTGAAGGCATGTTAAAATTCAGATTTGTATGTTTCAAACTATGAATTTCCCTCCGTGTATTTTGACATTTCAATCTATGATGTGTTGTTGGATTTTAAGAAACGGTGGCTGAGGTGAGAACGCACAAGAACACTCCCTGTATTGTGTCTAAATAAAATTTGCTGCATATTGCTTTGAACTCAATTCATGTTGCTTTTGTCAATTTTGTCAATTCCAATTGTTTGAAGGAAATCTTTCTGACCCGAGATCTTCAAGGGGGGATGTTGGGTTTTTAACCATCAGCCAGCCAACGTCCACAACGCCTTGTCGGAGCTGGTTTCAATCTCATCCCCTCTGGGTGCTGCTCCAGTTCAGACTGGCTTATAGATGACACGAAAAGAACATGTCTACTTCATTACAGAGCTGGAATTTAGGAATTTGGAGCAGTCAATTATACGCAGGGTAAATAGGACGTTAAGTCTTTGCATATCCCCTTGACACAAATGAACACAATGGTTGTTGCAATGGTTCGACCCTGAAATAATAGACAAGAAAATAACATAAAGCTCAATAATTTGGACTATTTCACATATACAACTAATAAAAAATGTTTATAGACAGATGATTTATCTTAAAATTACTGTTTTTATTCATTTAAATCATATAAAAATGTCCCAAATTACTGCAACATTACCAACAAACCAGAAGTGATGACATATCCAGATACACCTGCACCTTCACATTGTGGTGAAGTTTGATCCAGTTTCCATCCTAAAATTACATCACTAATCTATTTGAAATCTACAAAAAGCCTGTCTGACATTAATAAATGGTCGATTAATCCAGATTAAGTACCAGATGTAATGTACACAAGTTGATTACAAGAGATAAAATCATGCCGTCTGTCTAGAGACAAAGAGGATTATGGGAAATGTAGGATATCAGTGACTGAAACTGGAGCAGATGATGTGGGGGGAGTGAATTTACTTACTGAAAGATGATATTTGGAACTTTGTAATAAATTTCAAAGGAGTCCTCCATCCTGTGTATTTATGTTGGCAACAGTGTCGAGAGGGAAGGAGTCTGGAGCTGAAAGAGTCGAGGCTGAGACCTAGAAAGACAAAAAATAACATTTTCATTTGATTAATGATAAACCACAGCCAAAGGTTTCTGTATGTACAGTAAATGAAAAGAAAACAACTTCACGATAAAAGGAATTTCATTTTTTCTCTCTTCCAAGTTGAACTGATGATTTAATAGTCAAAGTTGAAGACCAGATAGTTGGAGTTGGACGTATACAGTAATACTGCCTTAAAATAATTCACCTTAATGGCAACTGCATTGCAGTAAAAGACCTTAAATCAATGACAAGAAATAACCTTTTCAACCTTCTATACTATTTCATACTTTTGTCATTATATTTGCATAAACTGCTCAACCATCTTTGTCAAAGTGTGGTTTAATTTAGATGAGTGATGTTCTCTTATTTCCTTCACTGTGACTTTAAATCAACATTCTGTCCACTAATAATAGGACACATATAGGGTTTATGTTACAATCAATGCACTTATCTTCAATACACTGGTGGAATGTGTCCCATTCTTTATTTATTGTAGTTTCCCTTCTCTACAGAAATCAATTTTATTTCCTTTCATAGGTCAATTTTCACTCTAAAGGATCAATTTCCCTTCCTGTCAATTTCTGTTCAAGATCAATGAAGAGGTAAAGGCAGTAAAAACTGTCAATGATGCCCTGAAGTGGCCCTGAATTCACATTTCACTGCATCTTGCTGAGTAGTTTTCACAACTAGTGATCAATAATGTGAGTAAAACTAAACCTGATTATCTTGTCTGATCACTGACATCGAAACACGGATTGAAGAGACGCCTGTGTGCTTGACCCAGAATAAAGTTTAGATGCTGCGGTAGGATTTTTCTGACATTTACTCAGTTGCATCTCACAGCAAAGGCCATGGGCCACAAAGAGCATACAAAGCATGAAAGGTACGTCAATGTTGAAAGGTATCAGTCGCACAACAGTGATGTTACCAAGAAATGGATGTCCCTACAACGCTGATAGAAAGACAAGAATAAAACTGGTCAGGGAGGCTGCCAAGAAACCGACAGTGATATTTAAAATCAGCAGGAATTTTCTGGAAACTTCTGGTCGTGTCCTACATATGACAAGGATTTTGTATTTTTCATATGTCTGGTTAATGTGGTTGTGTGGTGAGATTGAAACCTTTTTTCTCCAAAGAAAAACCTTCAAGCTTTGTTAAATTTAGCAAAAATATGCATCAAGTTTACCGAGCGCATGTGGGAAAATGTGTTTGTTTGATGGTATGTTTGGCAGAAAGAACATCGAAAGATCACTATACATAGAGTGATGCAGAGGTCTGTAACTGGAAGTATGAATAGTTCAAATTTCAGTCAATTTTGGAACAAAACTTTCATGTGTTTGCTGAAAAGCTTAACTAAAGGCAGCAACATATACATTCAAATCAATAAAATAAAGACTTCACCAGAAGAAAATGTAAGTTTTGAAGTTCAGACCTCGCGATATGACAGATTTGGAGACTTTACATCAAGTCTACCAAAAGCATGTGGGAAAATGTGTTACAGTTTGAAGAGGCAAAGGTTGAACGTTATCTTAAGTCAAAAAGATATGTTTGGTAATAAGGACATCTAAAAATCACCATACATACGGTGAAACGTGGTGGTGCCAGTATCAGGCTTTGGATCTGTTTTTACTTAAACAAGAAGTATGAACAGTTCAACTATCAGTCTGCTGAAGCTTAAGACAACAATCCAAAGCATATACATTCAAATCAACAAAAGGAAGACGTCACCAGGACAAAATTAGTTTAGTTTTGAAGTTGAATCTGACAGATTTAGAGGCTTTTGTAAAGAAGAGTGGGCAAATACTTCCAAGTCAAGATGAGCTATGCTGATAGACTCCCACCCGAAAAGAGGGAACGCTGCAATAAAATCAAATGCTAATTTAATGGCGTGCACTCACATTATTTTAGTTAGCCGTATTTCATGCACACTGAATAAATGATACTTTGTTTATGGATGAGCTGCACAGATAAGGAATCATGAGAAGAAAAGTTTTTCCAGTAGCTGAACTTGAGAGCCCTCCTCAGCTTTTTGGCCGAGACGCCCTTCGATCTAGTATTTCACCACTCAGCTCAAACAAAAGAAATCATTGTTTTTAAATGGGCCATAATTTCCGGATAGGATTGCACATGTTTATTCAACCTCCTGATGATCCGCAGCCTAAATATGTCTCATACCATCACATGATAAGGCATGCTCCACGCCCCCCTGCCTGGGTCTCTGTTAAGACATATGCAGGAAATATTTCGATGTAGCCCAAGATGATGAGAGATGAGATGCGATCAGACGGCATCGGACGAGATCAGATCACATGATGGGACAGGAGATAATGCAGCTGTCAGCGGGTTAAGCTGTTTAAATGAAATCTGGTTTAAAGGAAATCCTGCTTTGGCCCCAAACGCATGTGAAAGAAACAAGAGTCATCAGAGCAACAAAAGCAAAATGAAATACGTAAAACAGTTTTACTTGATTCAGGTGTTGTTGTTACAACATGAAAATTTAAATCCAACAAACCGGCAGCAGCAGAAACAGAGCAGCTGTATATGAATGTAGCACTGTAGCTTTTCATCAGATGCATGTGTTTGGCTGAACCTAAAAATAAAATCCCTTCACAAGCAGAGTATTTTGTGTCTTTATTCACCACTGGGACGGTTTGGCTTCGTCAGCTGTGTTTGGTTTCACAGCTGCATGTATCATCAATAGAAGTCGGTATTTATTTATTTTTATTTTTCTGGGAAAATCCTCCGTTCTCTGGGCGAGAGGTGAATTTTTAACATTTAAAGCAGCAGTGATAAACATTCACTGTAACTAGCTAAAATCAACAGAAGCGAGAGTCTTGCAGAAAATTACAGGCTGCTGCTGAATCTGAGGTCATGCTGGAGCAACCTCTCCATTATTATCCCTCCTCTCAGGCCGTTAAGCCGCCGCTTCATGTAAACACGAGCTGACGTCAGATAACAAGCATCTACAGCCACAGAGCTACAGTCGTGCAGCTTTATGAGGCTCTACAAGAGCACATGCTAACATCTGTAGCTATGCTAATATGCACAAATTAATAATGTTAACATGTGAGGCTCTATAAAAGCACAGCAACACTTTGAGCTACATGCTAACATCTGTAGCTATGCTAACATGTGCACAAATAATGCTAACATGCTGTATAACATTAACCACAGTTACTATCTTTGGGCATGATGATGGACGCTGTTGAGATGCAACTCCTCATTTTAGGAACGTTCATTTACTTTTTGAACCAAAGTTGGAGCTTAAATTTTAGCATGTTGCTAATGTTGTTAGTTTCACTCTGTTTAGCCTGTACTTTCAAATTAAATGGTCTGTATAGACGCAAAGATGGAAACTTCTAAATTTGGCACTTGGAGAATAAAGTTTATATTTCAAGTCAAACTTCTGAGAATAAATCAAACCACTGACATTTGTGCATATGGTTGTTTTGTGACCAGAATCAGTTTTATTTGTGCTGAAACATCTGTTAACCAGACCCTTCAGGATTTAATGATGTAGTGATTGCTACTATCAACGCATTAATTAAATTAAACGCACTATTAACTCAACCAATTACTCGACATTGTAATTTTGGCCAATCGCAGCAACCTTTCTGCAACTTTTGACCAATTCTCACTGATTGCGAGTTTACGAAAGCAAAAGAAAATGACTGAAGTGATGTCGAGAGGGAGGCAGAGATACAGGACAAGACTGGATGTTTATATCTAAACTCTAAAGGCTCATTTAATCAGCTTAAGCCACATGACACTGACATCAGTGGTTATGTTGATGGTTTTAGTTGCAATTTATTCTCAACATTTCTACTTTATTCTTAAAATTCTTCTGATTTTTATTCCTCATGTTTGGCCCTGAAACTTTATCGTTATAAATAAATGTTTGACTACTTTACGAGTCTTGAGTGAGTAGATTAATGTGTCACTGAAACGCTGAGTGGCCGGTCACTGGTGTCGATATGACGCAGATCGATAAATCAGCTGTTCTGCAACTCTCATACGGAACAATCAATGATTCAGTCTGACAAATACTTTTACATAACGATTGAGAGCAACAAACTCAGCAGCAGATGCTCCTGAGTTACAGGGAAAAAAAGAGAGAATCTGGTGAGAGAATCCAAAGTGGGATCATCATGTGTCAGCGTGTGATTAGCAGCGTTAATGGTGCGACACGATTGCCTGTTTAACCCATCGTGGAAAAACCTCACGATCAGATCCAAGGAGGCGTCATCTCACAGCTGTTGGTTATTGTGCTCCGGTTGCCGGGGCACGGTGAGGTTATCAGTAACATAGACAGCGCGACAGTATCTGCACCGACTATCAATAACGCTCACTGGTGCTACAGGATCCCCACCAAGGAGGAGAGAGCACCGAAACCAGAGAGCAGCACGTGGAGAAGGAAAGAAGACGACGTGAGGAAACTACAGGGAGAGAGAGAGAGCGATAGTGGCTTTTCTCAGGTGTTTGAGAAGCATGAGGGAGGGAGAGAAGACGTGAAAAGAAAAGAAGAGGGGGAAAAAAGTGAGACGAGAGTGGGTTACGTAAAGATGCAGGAAGTGTGTTTGTTTGAGATCCTTAAATTATTACGTGAGAGAGGGAGGTGGAGGTGCAACGTGGGGGAGTTTGGAAGGTGAGGTGAGGAGAAAAGACAGAGAGAGAGGAGAGGGAGGAGGGAGTACAAGGCAGGCGAGAAAAAAAACAGTGCAGCGTAGCTTCAAGCAGAGTCTCTGCAAAGTGCTGGATTGCGGGGAAGGGGGGAAAAAAACAGGAAGCAATGGAGAGAATAAGAGAGATAGACAGCAAAGGGAGAGAAGGGTATAGCTTCTATTTATAAAGCTGAAACAGAACATTTGGATTGGGTTATGGAAAATAAAGAAGATAGAGAAAGAACAAAAGAGGAGGGGAGTTACAGAGAGAGAGAGAGGGGTGAGTAAGAAAGAACAGACAGGCCAATGTGTTAAAAAGAGGAAAAGGGAAGAAAAAAATTAATGGATGACACAAAGAAGAAACGCTCCCAGTGGACAGAGAGAGAGAAGGGGGTAAAAAAAAAAAAAAAAAGAAGAGTCAAGGGGGGAGGAGGAGGAATACATTTACCTTGACTGACACTGCGACAGGAAGAGAAAGCAGAATCCCCCCACTCCAAGAAATTGTAGCTCCATAACATCATGCGACACAATCTCTCTGCAGTGGCTTTGCTGTAGGGCTGCACCGAATATCATAGTATGAAGGCACAGATGCAAGATGTGCATGTACAGAGAAACAGCCACAGGGTTAAAAAAAAAAAAAAAAAAGAAAAGAAAGATTATAGTTACAAGTGTTCAAGTAGAAGACACATCTGAGAGATCAAACATCTACTACATTTGCTGCAATAATTCATCATAACAGTAATAACAAAAGCTGAGTTTTTAACAAACTTTATGTCAAATGAGGCATTTCCTTTTGTTTTGAATTTTTTTTGCAAGCGAAGCCAGTTTCAGAAAAGGAACTGAGGGAAGATGAAGACACATGAGACGATCGATACCATGCAACAGATAAATAGAGAGGCACTGACATTTGCAGGAAGCGAGAAATATCGATATCATCTCACACAGTGGGACAAGTGGTCATTTTAGGAACAGAACCTCGTCTTCAACGTCTTATTGACACCGATGTTGTCAATACGCTGCAGCCAGAAGGGAATCAATCATTTTTGAGACCTGGGTGTTGGATTCAAGGGTCATAATCCAAATCATCAGAGCAGAGACACATATATGTAAAACTACATTAACTGTAACATTTTTATTTATTATTATTTGTCGCTTGAATAATCAGAGATTTTAAATCCTGCTGTTGCTATTGTTGTCGCTCAGACGTTGCCATGTAACAGTAGCTATAGAGTAAAAATGCATCATGAATGTAAAGTGTGTGTTGGCAGAAGCTGGTGTTTCCTCAGTGTCTAACCAAAGGCTGCCCACTAGTGGTGGAGAAAAAGAATCACACCTTCAAAACACATTCAACTGCTGAAAAACTTTTAGAAAATACTCAAGACTAAAAACACAACCACAGCTTTTTTATTTATTTATTATTTTTTTTACAATAATTGTTGAGAAGAATGTGATGTTTTTTAAACCACCATCACTCAGTGGTGGCGCCATATCGGTCAAGAGAAAATAGATCAATAAAAATGTGATTAGAGAAACAATCTGTGATCCAGAAACGCTGACTTTTCCTCCCTTTCGGTCGCCAACGCGAGGTTCAGTGGGTTTAGTCAAATGTGTTGGCAAGTATCAGACAAATCGTCACAAAAATCAGGCTCGCGACCAATTTTAACCTCCAATCCGGTCACTCGGCTCTAAAATCTGGATTCCTGCCACATCTGCTGGTGTCGAACATGCAGTTTGGTGGAGGTCCAACGTCTGATTAATTGCCTCATCGATCAACAATCTGGCTGTTGGACAATTGGTTAGATTTTTGGCAAGACATTTTTTTCTTGCAATTTGAACACTTCCACACTCAGATTAACATCATAACAGCTGTGACAAGATCTCATAGACTTGATGTTTTCATATCAGTAAAGTGGCGTTTTACACATTGTGGTTTATAAAACTCAATTCTGCTGCAACCAACCATCAGCAGCTTTAAAACTAATGACACTCGACTGCCTCAGCTCTACTTTGTATTTCATGCTAATCAGCAATTATTAGCTCATCCTACCATGTGCTGTCTGGTTTGTTGTTAGCCTGCTAGCTAGCCAGTTAGCTGTAGTCCTTTAAAACTAATGGCACTCCCAACAGCCTCAGTTGTGCTTTGTGTTTCATGCTAATAAAGCAAATGTTAGCAAAGTGCTAACCAACTGCTACAGACCTGTTGGCACTGACACGTGCTACTATTTACTGCCCTGGCTGACAAGCATGTTAGCAATTAGCTTGCTAGTTAGCTGTAGTCCTGTAAACACTCCCTATAGCCTCAGCTGTATTTTGTGTTTCTTGCTAATTAGCAAATATTAGCATAGGAAAGTGGTATCAACTGTCACAGAGCTGTTGGGACTGACTAGCATGTTCAGTCCTGGTTGACAAACATTCACCATTAGCCATTAGCATACTAGTTAGCTGTAGTCTTCAAAACTAATGAAACTCTTAACAGCCTCAGCTGTACTTTTTGTTTCATGCTAATTAGCAAATGTTTGCTTTGCAAAATGGTTTGAATTGTTGTGGTCAACTCATGGTACTATATCCTGTGCTGTTAGCAATCAGGTTACTAGTTAGCTAATTAACTGCAGTCCTTTAAAACCAATGAAACTCCCAACTCAGCTGTACTTGTGTTTCATGCTAATAAGCAAATATTAGCATAGGTGAGAGGTGGTATCAACTACCACAGAGACTGACCAGCATGTCTAGTCCTGGTTGACAAACCTAATAGCTGTTAGCTTACTAGTTAGCTGTTGTCCTTTAACCTAATGAAACTCTCAACAGCCTCAGCTGCTACAGAGCTGTTGGGTCTGACTCATGCTAGCATCCTGTCCTGGCTAACTAGCATGTTATCCATTAGCTTGCTAAATAGTTGTAGTTTAGGGACTAGCATCATCAGTAGTCACTACACCAAATATTAAAACAAAACAAACAAACAGAAAGATTAAAGTTAAAGAAAACCAACCAGTCAAAAGAAAACTAAAGCAACAGGCAGTTTTTTCCAGTTTGGTCGGTTGTCTCCTGCATTACTTTACACCACAAATCATTAAGATACTTTTCTTTCATGTTAAATGAAGCAGAAGGTTCCAGATTCTTGCAGTGAAAGAAAGTATTTAACTGAAGCTGTAAATGTTTTTTTTAAATAATGGTTTAACTGACAAAACAACACACGAACCTGGAGCCTTCACATGCACCAAGACTAAAGAAAGACGTCTAACCTGTGGACGAAGGAGACACTGAGAGTTACAGACCCAGTGGAGCATCTGGTTTTTAACAGGTGAACACACCTGTCACTAATTAATCCCCTCCCACATCACCATATATGGTCACAAACCTTCACTTCTGACTCATCATGGAGAAAAAACAACACAAACGTTAAGACACTAGGCAACTCACTGTGCTGAAATAACATTTGAAATTTGGAAACATAAGTACAGAATGAATAAAAGAGAGGAAGTTGGAAACAATAATGAACTCTAACACATACGTTTGATTAACTTTTGATTAATTTACAATATTTACATATTTCCACAAGACAAGTTGAGCTTTAAAATGTAAAATCACACCAAAAACACAATTTCTTTACACACTGTTGAGTGTGTTTATATCAATACTTTATCAATTGTACTTTATAATTTATTACTATCACATCTTGACAGCATCAACTAAGTCCAATAGACAGATAGAGTTGGTTGGTTAGTTATTTAATTACTTACTCAGGTAGGTAGTTACTTATTTACCTACTTAATTAGTTAATTAATTAGTTATTTAGTTAGTTAGTTGTCACATCATGTTCGTCCTTGAATCCTTGATGAATTCGGTTTATTTTTGTTGCCGAAAGATAAAAAGGGAAGGTCACTGTGACCACACACGTCGTATTTTTGGTCAGAACTCTTGAATTTAACTAATTACCTTCGACTGGAGCAGTGGACAGAGACACACAACCTCAAGGTGGAAAGAGTTGTTGAACAAGTCTGAAAAGTCAGTAAATGTAGTGACGGAGGCTCCTCCACCCTGACGGTAAAACATGAAAGAGATTGTTTGTATTGGACGTATGATGAAGGAAGTAATGAGTAAAGGAAAATGTTGCTGGATACGTGTCTGACTCGATTCTGACAGGAGAGAAACTATGATAAAATGGAT